>JARUHQ010000003.1:10699588-13673080 GCA_029955515.1 Chrysomela aeneicollis | reverse complement strand
TCCTCTCTCTCTCCTCTCTCTCTCTCCTCTCTCTCTCCTCTCTCTCTCTCTCCTCTCTCTCTCCTCTCTCTCTCCTCTCTCTCTCCTCTCTCTCTCCTCTCTCTCTCCTCTCTCTCTCCTCTCTATCTCCTCTCTCTCTCCTCTCTATAACCTCTCTATATATACTACTATATACCTACATTGTATCCATATACTGATTTATTCATCAAATCTATATAGGTATCTGTAATTTTTTTTGTTATTATCTACCAATATATATTAGAATTGTCTTGTCCAGACAATAAAGTAGGTATAATAAACAGAACTTTATTGAACTTCATCTGATGAAAAAAATTGGTTCTCTATAGTGGGCTGAAATATTTGCTGCACCCATCTGTTATTCTATACAGTATTTTATGAATACGACAAACATGATTGTCGGTCAAAAATTAATTCTGACAGTCACACAATATAAAATTTTGAAATGAGAAATATTAGCTCCACAACTGCCACCCGAATAATTCTGATTCCTATTTAAACCTCATGTATAATAATCAGTTATCTCTCTTGAAGGTGAATAGGTTGCTTTGCAATTTATTAGGAGCTTTATAATGGAGTAAAAGTGAATTATTGACTACTTCGATAACAGTAATGCAGAACCGTACTCATTCCAACAACAAATCTGACCTTCATCGTTTCACAAACTGACTTCATAAACATATCATGTGTGCATGTATCAATCGATCTTATTACATCCTACGTCGAGATTTGTTTCCTGATATAGCTCGCAATAGTCCGGTCATTAGGTACCCTAACCTGGAGGGAGAGATTTAGTGGAAATCTATACGAGGATATAATCTATACAAAGATAAACAAACAGGAATAGGTACACAAATAGGCACACAAATAGTCCAGAAAAGAAGAGGACGATATTGAAAACTTCAACGATAAGCAAATAAAAAATATTTATTATACATTCTTCCACATAATTTAAAACCTATACAGGTTGTCCAAGATGAGAATGAATTGGATAGAACAGAGCAATCGTGTGTGCCACAACTGCCACATATGTGATGAAATTAGCCCATTATTTCCCACTGTACTCATTTGAGTACACTTTGAAAAGCCGCATAGTGTATCCACCTATCGAATTATTTCGAAACTTTGAACTTCATGGCTGATCCATTGTACTGTTTTCTATAGTGTCATAAAGAGAAATCACCTTATTGTTATTCGGATAATGAGCCATTTTGTCAACAGTTGTTCGTATTTGATTACTGAGCCAGTGCATATATTCAGTGGATATAATAAAAAAATCAGATTGTTGTTCTTCAGCCCCGTTTACTACATGAAATCTTATTGTTGGGTGTATGGTGGTGTGTTTGGAAACTAGTTCTCGAAAAACTCGAACTTTGGAACTGGTAGATGGATAATTGTTCGTGTACTCATTTGGGTACAATGGGTTATAGCCAAGGTTATAGCAGTCCATTGTCATTTGGTCAGCATTATTCTATGAATGTTGGCTCTTTCACAGATATACAAGATCCGCTTGATTTCACAAAAATATACTTCCTCGCAACTTTCATGGGGCCTCTGAAAGTAATCAAAATGTTATCTATATTGTTGTTTTTCGCCTGAAGTTGATCCACAGAAGGATGAAAAAAACTCGATGATAATAATTCACAACAAGGAAAATATTCCATGCTTGATGATGTAGCCGGTGAGATTAAGCTTCGCCACTTAAGCAATGATGATGAAACTTGTATGAAGGATATAATCTGCCTTTTCTGCGACAAAAGCTCAGTACATCTTTCAAAATAAACCGTTCTGAAAAATACTGCTATTGGAGCTACTGATATGGTGAAAAATGTTTTGGGGAATTTGGAACCTAAAGCAGTCTTCAAAAATATTTTCGACGATCAAGTTTTCGAAGTTGTGGCGCATAAAACCAATATATATTGAATTCTCGGATTTGAGATAATAATAGTTTGTCATTATTCATCTTGTCACGTGAAGTCGACGTATATACTGAACAGAGACCAATTGGTCAGCTACCAATGAGTGTTAGGAGAGATGGAGTTGGCCGTTTTCCAGAAGATTTGGATAAACAGTTGAGGTGTGCTCAATGTCTTCAAAGAGTCAGTTGAAGTTGTTTGAGATGGAGTCATTCTCTGCATTCTCAGAGCTATGTTTCATTTCATTTGTATCGCCTGGTTATATAAATTGTACTTCAGTAATTCGGCTATTTTTAAGTACCTATTACTTCCCATTGTACTCATTCGAGTACATGTATTTTTTGTTAGGAACCTAAAATTTTTCGATACATCTACTTCTTTGTTCTAAAAATACAACTGAGAAAATTCACAAAAAAAAAATGTCTTGGGATCTAATGGGTTAGTTGAGCCTGTTGAATCCTACACAATAAGACGGCCTGGTACAACAGTGTAAATTTATGAATTAGGTTTTAAAATATGTGATAACTTCAAAGCTTTTTGACTTTTATTAATTATTACGATGTTTCAATATGTTGTGTTATTTGAAACTTTGTTATTTTTCGTAGTCGATCTTACCCGTAGTTGGTGGCCTAACCCAGATATGCGGGTGAGATCGACCAGTTGTAATGTTTGACATTTGAATTCAAAATAAAAATTGATGCGTCGGCATAGGTAATATAGGTACCTATATAATGCCTTGCCACCTGAGTATATGTAAAATTATAAACCTACCCTTCGTATGGCCATGTTAAATATCACACTCTTTGTTATATCATGTGAAACATAAACAAGTTGATTTTGAATGTAAAACTCCATGTATATCATCATGTAATATCCAAGATTATTCCAGATTGAATAAGGTATAGGTATAATTTTTACATGTGTGCATGTGGAGGTATGTTTGCTATTATATTCAAGTGTTTCACAGTTCTTTGCATACCTATACATAGTTCAATACATTGGGATGCCTATATCTGAATATTTCGTTCATTTTTCCATAAAAATATTCATGTAACTTATAATTTCTGATACTTATAGAATGTATACACTTATAAAGAATGAATAATTATTGAACATCATCATATAGCCTAGCTATACATATACTACCAAGTAGTTGATCGATATGCACCACACAAATCAAAATGAGAAATAAATAACACACAATCAACAGTCAACTCCAGATACCCTGAAGAACGTCCCAATAATAACTGCCTCATGAGAGGGGAGGTGTTATTAAATATTACACGTAAAATAATGGGAATTTACATATTTTCTGAAATATTATGTGAATCAACGTATTATGAGTAGCTTCAAAGTTTTTTGACTTTTTTTTAGTTATTACGATGTTTTAATATGTTGTGTTATTCGAAACTTTGTTATTTTTCGTAGTCGATCTCACCCGTAGTTGGTGGTCTAACCCAGATATGCGGGTGAGATCGACCAGTTGTAATGTTTGATATTTGAATTCAAAATAAAAATCTATGTTTGTATCATATCAAAACTTATGTTCTATCCTAACCCTTTGGGCAATGCATTAACAATTGAAATCAGTCTTGTAATAGTATAACTGATGCTGCACTTGTTAATACAGCGTTACCTCGAACAAAGTTAAAAAAAAATTCTCAAAATGTGGTTTGACTCTCCTAGACTATTATTATTTATTTATTGAATTCAAAGGGTCACATGCCATTTTGGAACTGTTTCCATAAAAAAGTAGGTTCGAGACTTAGTAATGGAGGAACGGACTTTATGGACGGGCATCGATTCGATCGACAATCACATCTGATGATCTCTGGAAAGATCACTTCTCTGTATTTCGAATGTTTGTGTAACCTTGTTACCAAACTCATTACAAAATCGAAGACCTAGTTTCGTGACGGTGTATAGTAAATTAGATGGTAATCTTCTAAATTTGTTATGTAGGCTTTATATACATACTGCCATATACAGAGTGGATGTTTGTAAATCATGAAGTTTCGTCATCCATCAGAAGGGACCATTTTTGATGTTATTATACTATTATAGAACTGAAGAGAAAACAATACCAAGTGTATATAATGTATATGATACGAGAGCGCACTTGTCGTATTTATGAATGATATACCTATATATCAATTTTGTGATATCGACCTTGAGATTATCCAAAAATAAATAAACAACTAATTTTCAAATCGGGTACAGAAGTAGGTATAGTCAGATATTGGACATTGTTGTATGTTTGATCCCAGTAAACACACTTACGTCGAAATAACGTTGTAAAATCACCACAACGATATTTTATCGGATATTAATTACTTCGTACTTTTTTTATACGTTTATATGACGTATTGGTTATACTCGAAGTTGTAATTTCGTTATTTTCATAGGTTATTATAAACCGTGAATTGTTGTTACAAGCAACCATGTTACTGTCGATATGTACACGTTTTTTGTTTCAAATATTCAATAATACGTTATAGAAATGTAGTTTCACTGAAAAGATATAACGTTGATATATTTGTTCACATCAATGTTCAATTAGGACGTTTGTGAATTGATATGAAGTGTTGAACTGAAGAACATCGTCTCTGAAGTTTCGTTTTCTTCAACTGGAATTCAACGTTGAAGTTTCCTGAAGTTCTTTCACCAAAACAGACGTTTTTTTCCATACGTTTATTCTACAATATCAGTAAACCTTCAAGCGACGTATTGATTTCACCTAACATTTGAAGTCAGTTGATTTGCAACGGTGAATAAACTGTGATTTGTTGTTTGAAACAAATATTCTACTAACGTGATAATCCCGTTTTTTGCTTTCGAATACTTGATGAAACTCTATGAAAAATTTTACCATTCACTGGAAAATAACGTTGATTTATTTGGTATTATAAACGCATTTGAAGGTTTTTAATCAACTTCCAGTCAAAATATGGTGAATATTTAAGGTACATATAACAATGATTTGCTTCGTTGTTCCAAAGTAGATTTTAAGGTTAATTCAATGCATTGAATATACACTTAAAAATGAATTTTTTCTCACGTTTATTCAACAAAATCAGTAATCGTTGATGCGACGTATTAATCACACTCAAAGTTGAAATTGGGTTAATTTGAAACGTTGTTATGAACCATTTTTCTATCGTCAAATACACGTTTTTTGTTCCTAAAACTCAATATCCCGTTATAAAAAAGTAGTTTCACTGGAAAAAAGAAACGTTGAAACACTTGGTATCATCATCGTTTTATTTGGACGGATAGTTGTTGTGGTTCAACATGAAGTCATAAACTGAAGAAAATATTACGTTGAAATAACGTCCTTGATGTTTCGTTTTTTTCAACAGAAATTCGACGTTGAAGATTTCAACCACTAACGTTGCTTCCACCGAAACAAGAAGAGTGTATTCACTGGGATATTGCATATCCCTAATTTTGTCTGGCTACGTAGATAAAAAATCTAATTATACTTATAAACGACCCACAAAATAAAAATTGATGCGTCTGCATAGGTAATATACCTATTAAGTATATAATGCCTTGCCACCTAAGTATATGTAAAATTATAAACCTTATAATTATGGCCATGTAAAATATCACACTCTTTGTTATATCATGTGAAACATAAACAAGTTGATTTTGAATGTAAAACTCCATGTATATAATCATGTAATATCCAGGATTATTCCAGATTGAATAAGGTATAGGTATAATTTTTACATGTGTGCATATATGAGTGTATATTCAAGTGTTTCAAAGTGCTGTGCATACCTACATAGTTCAATACATTGGGATGCCTACATCTGAATATTTCGTTCATTTTTCGATGAAAATATTGATGTAAGTAACTTATAATTTCTGATACTCACTTACAGAATGAATAATTATTGAACATCATCGTATAGTACCAAGTATAGTTGATCGATATATGCACCACACAAATCAAAATGAGAAATAATTAACACACAATCAACAGTCAACTCCAGATACCCTGAAGAATGTCTCAATAATAACTGCCTCATGAGAGGGGAGGTGTTATGAAATATTACACATAAAAAAATGGGAATTTACATATTTTCTGAAATATTATGTGAATCAACGCAATTCTGCTATAATTATTATGAGTATAGCTTCACTGAGGATACAATAGTCTAACAATATAATGTGAATAAGCTGAAACTATATGTATATGTATTATGTAAATTGCATTCAATCACACACGTTTATATGGTAAAATAATATAAACATCATTAGAACTGACATAATCTTTCAAGCTTAATTCCGAATATGATGTTACTTTCATAATCAAGTCAAAATACCTTGATATATACGTATGTCGTAAGTATATAATTCACATATAAGTACGTATTTTTTTACATCCAAGTCTCATGGTGCAGGAATGATTTTTATCATGATAATGAATTATGATATGCCAAAAAGCTATTCCAACGTACCTACCAAATTTTATGGGTAAAATCGCATGATGGACAATTTCAAAGTTATGAAGCAAGTTCAACTTATACATGCTAACTGATGTTAATAAATTGTTTAACTACTTAATAATTGTTATCTGGTGCAGCAAGAAACCAGACAGTTACCATTATTTCGACAATAGCCACCCACACTGTGTCCACGTCATAGCTTCAAAAATTCCTCCTATACCTTGCCCAACTATTAAATTTACAATTTTATTACATCACGCAATGGCCATACATTAGCCGTCCGCCATCTTTGTTTAGGAATTAGTTTCTATTCCACACCCACTAAAGAGCAGGATGGCCTTGTTGTTGAGTCAGGTAGATTTAGTCAGCCCACATTGGATACCCAAAATTTCTATGGTTCGTGTGTTGAAGCCATTTAAAATTAGATACCCAATGCCGGTGGAGTCTATTATGTCCATGAATAAATTAGAATCTGGTTGAATGAGAATAGTCATTTGTATTTCGTGACACGTCAGCCGGAAATCTAAGCCAAGCCACAAAATGGTCGATTTAGGTTCATTCGAATCCATTATTTTTTATTCTTGAATAGACAATAGGATTTCTCCATTATAATTTATGATGAACCTTGAGGATTATTCGATCTGCCGATATGTGGGTATCGTGAACGGAATCTGTGATTGAGAAATCTGAGCACTCATATTCGATTCCAGAAATGGTCAATAATCTATTGATGGGATGGGGTTCCTAAAGATTTACAGGGTGGGCCACGGTCGATGGTACTTTTTAGACGTTTCTAGAGAACTGAGAAAGCATTAATTCTTCTGAGTATTTGGCTTTTCAAGTGATCAATTATTATGTCCTATCGATCTAACATATTCCCAGTGCTGCGGCGTTGCCGCTTTTATTGAAAAGTAGCAACAATTTCGATATTTCAATAACCCCCTGTGGCCTGTATTCTATTGCAATTGCATTTTTGTATTATCCTCCCTCTGAAGATTTGATTTCATATATATGGGATATAGCGGAAATTATCACAGAGATAAAGGGTTTTATCGAGAATTTTCAACAAAAGGAATTTTTAGTATCTGAACTATTTATATTATCGGTCGAAATCATGTATGGATATACCTAAATGAACAAATGTGAAGGTAGTACTAATGAAAGTACTTACAGTGGTGCTATTATTCTAAAGTACAATTTCTGATGTCACTTCTGCAGCAGCTAATAGATCATTAAGCAATCAATAAATAATGAATAATCATTAAGGTTGGTACCTATAGTGTGTGTGGGCCAAGCTTAATTCCGAAATTTATCGCTAATAACAATAATTGAAAATAATTTTTTTAGTAGCTTTGCATCTTTGGAGAACGTATATAAAATCATCTCGAAAATTTGGTTACATGAGTTGATGATTTTGCTCTGTATCGATCTGAAATATTTTTTGTGCTGCAGCGTTGCCGCTTATATTGAAAAGTAGCAGAAACTTTGAAATTTCCAATTAAACCGCCAATTTTGTATGACACTTTTGACATCTCCCTGGGCCCATTGTCTTGAATTTTAGAGAGTAGAATAACCGATAGAAAAGTGAGAAGGAAATATATGATTCATGTGTGCCACGAAGTGGAAAAGACGACCTGATGTTTTCTATCATTCCCTATATACATAATTCAAGAGACCCTGAAGGGCTGAATTCGTCGATCCTTAATAAGTAAGTATACTTGGGGTCTAGCGAAAATGATTATATATATATAGAAGAAAAATCGAGATTTCTTAATTTCAGGAAGTTTTTGTGTCGAAACCGTTTATTATTAGTCAAAACTGCTGAAATGTCCCTATATCTCAACTTTTCATTCACTCTCTATACTTATATTCAATTGAAACAAATACAGGGTGGTTGAGAGTTCTTATTTTCGAAACACCCTCTATTTGTTTCAATTAAATATCAATCGTTAGTAAATGAAAAGTTGAGATATAGAGACAAATGAGCCGTTTTGACCAATAATGAATAGTTTCGACAAAAAAAATTATCATTTGATAACGGAGCCACCGTAAATATACATATATATATAGTCCATATATATAGACAAATTCCCTATAGGAACTTATATATCGGAATAAAACTCGCCTTAAGAAATTTATGATCTCAAATATTTTTTTTTATGTTCTGATGGTTCTCACGAAAATGGATATCCTGTAATGTTAAGAGAACATCGTGAGAACCAAAGGAAAGAAGGTAGGGGTTGGTGTTCTTCTTAAATTTCTGGAGATCGCATGCCTAGGCAATGAGTTCCAAAGTTTCGATGTTCGTTGGATGAACGAGTCTTTGGAAAGGAACTTTCTGCAGGTCTCTAAAGTGACTACGAAGGGGTGTGAAGACTAAACTTGACGGGTCAATCTCGAAGAGACTGCTAATGGAGGAACGATTGTTGATATTTTAGGACAGCATCGCCAATGAAAATATCTATAAAATAGAGATAAATCGCCAACTTTTCTACGATGTTCCAGAGAGGTGAGCGAGTTTGTAAGCGAGGCCTCACCGACGAGACGAATTGCCCTTTTTTGGATAGAATCCAATATAGTTTCAGGATATGTTTAGGTGTCGCACTCCAAATATGGAAACAGTATTCCAGGACAGGTCGGATCTGTGCCTTCTAGATTATAAGCAGCTGACTGGGAGTGAAATAGCTCTTGCTTGAGGGTTATAAACTACCAAGTTTGTCCCCAATATCTCATCTTATAAATATAAAAATAAATTCTGCATGACCATAACAATTCGAATGGCGCGTATTTATTCATACCAGCCATCAATCAATCTGTTCATATTTCAAACATGTGCTTTAGCAATGCATGGTGACCTTTGAATAACGTGACCTAAAAATATTCGACTATTTGTCGCTATGCAATTGATATTTGAAATTCAAATACTACTCACGAAA
This sequence comes from Chrysomela aeneicollis, assembly GCA_029955515.1. Taxonomy (NCBI): domain Eukaryota; kingdom Metazoa; phylum Arthropoda; class Insecta; order Coleoptera; family Chrysomelidae; genus Chrysomela; species Chrysomela aeneicollis. The sequence continues at coordinate 13,663,756 of JARUHQ010000003.1, read as the reverse complement.
TGATATGCAAAGTGGCAGTGATATTATAGTTAGAATTTCATATAATTCATGGCAAGACACATTCGTGAAATGAGTGTTTGTTTTGGTTGCAAGCAAGGTTATTCAATGCCATGAAAATCTCAAAATAAATTGATATTCCAGGGAGCATTAACAGGTAAGTATAAGAATGGATAGTAATATATAGGTACAGGCTGTTACGTCTAAACCGCATATTAGTAGAAGTAGGTATACCTACTTGGAGTATACCAAAAGTTATACATTGATAAAAAAATTTGTATACATCAGGGGTTATATGAGGAAAATCAACTATTATATATTTATATAGTATATTTATTAGCTGATCCATATTGTAAGATATTTATATCTGACAGTTGTATTTTTTGTAGCGGGTGATTCAGTAAGGGTGAATAGGTACTGTATCTCAGGAACTAATAGTCGTAGAAGTTTGAGAAAAATTCTTTCAGAGTAAATCGACCAAGAGAAATTGCTGGAAATATTTTTTAAATTTATACGTCCACCACTAGGGAGCGTAATAGCTTCTTTCGTATGAAAAATTGATTTTTTTCGAAAATTTACCAATATAAGTTCAGAAATGAATTATCACACAGTCATGCCAACATGATTGTCCTTCCTTTTTATAGGAACTTTTTTTTTGTAGGACGTGACATAAAGGCGGGAGGGGTTACTAAACTTTTTGGACTGTAAATGTCTATAACTTATATTTGACGGAATCTTGCAAACAAAGCATGGTTCGAAAAAGGAAGGTTTGGTGAATAAAACAAAAAAAATCATATATGCCATTCTGGTTCTTACCGCACTCGCTAGGGGGCGTGTTTCATTAAGTTAACCGTTTTTTTAACTTTCCTCCGAAATCTTAAATGGAACCGTATGATTATTTTCTCAGATTCGGAAAGTAGATCAAATTTGCAACATATGTCGAGACCACATGGCGATATCTTCATTCGTTGAAAAGTTATGGCTTGAAGAATATTTCATTAACAAATTTATCAAAAAAAAAAAGGTAATTGAGTTATCAGATTTTTTTTCAAGTTTCTTGGTCAAGCATGCCATAGAAAAATGAAAAAAGAATATTCAAAACTCCGTCCCCATGTTAACTTAACCATAATTTTTTTTTCGGCGTTATCAGATATTGTTTGTTTTGGTTTATCATTAATATTCTGATTGAAGTGAAATGGAAAAAAAGTTTTATTTTTCTTTCATTCTCCCATCACATGCTCGACTTAGAAATTTGAAAAAATCGAAAACTCAATTACCTGTTTTGTTTCTTCAATAAATTTGTTAATGAAATATTTTTTAAGCTATAACTTTTAAACGAATGAAGATATCGCCATGCGGTTTCAACATATTATGTTGCAAATTCGATCTTCTTTCCGAATCTGATTAAATAATCATACCGTTCCATTTGAAATTTCGGAGAAAAATTCAAAAAACTGTTAAGTTCATGAAACACGCCCCCTAGCGAGGGCGGTAAGAACAATAATGGCATGGATGTTTTTTTATTCTATTCACCAATCTTTTCTTTCTTGAACCATATCTTGTTAGCGAAATTCCGTCAAGTCAAACTTATCTTATAGACATTTACATCCCAAAAAGTTTAGGATCCCCTCCCGCCTTTATTTTACGTCTTATAATTAAACTTTTTCTATAGAAAAGATGGACCATTATGTTGGCATCAACGTGAGAGTATTCATTTCCGAACTCATACACGAAATTTTCTGAGAAAATTCAATTTTTTATACGATAAAAGCTATTACGCCCCCTAGCGGTTAACGTATGAACTTAAAAAATATTTCCAGCAATTTCTCTTGGTCGATTTTTACCTCAAACTTCTAGGACTATCAGTTCTTGAGATACAGTACCACTTCACCCTTACTGAATCACCCGGTACATTATTAGGCTTGCTTGCCCACCTAAATAAATAAATAAATACTTGAGTAAATAAAGTAAATCTACAAAAATTATTCATAGATGCAACTTTTCACCTAAGTATACAGAATAGTATCTACCTAATTCGTAGTGCTAAAATTTTTCATTAATGATTACGATAATTGAATGTTCCACTATAAACTATGCTTGGATCAAATTGATTTAATTGTTCGAATCTTACACATGCTGGTCAAAATTGGCAGAAAAACGTTTTTACCTATAGAGTATTTTGGAAACAATGCCAAAAATTTTATTGCTTATTGGAAGCTTACTCACATAACTCAAGAAGTTTTTTTTTTGCAGAACAAAACAGTCAAATCGATGGGTACCTACAATTCCAAGAATCAGATCTTAAAATAAAGTATATTGGATTATTGTTTCTGGGAATGCAAAAAGATTTCTTAAAATTGTACCCATCGATGATATTGCTGCGCTGAGAAGAAGAACGAGTGGAATTGTGTCTAGAAGATAATGGTAGAGTATTCGAGAATCTTTTATAACTTTGTTATGTATTTGATAATTTTATTTCGTTTTGCGGAGAAAAAAACTTGTAGCTTTCCTGTCAAGTTCGATCCTGACTTTAAACCCTCGTTTATAAGAAGTTGAGATTCACAGAAAGGTGAACGTTTGTTATCCTCAATTGAACTATCAAAATTCAGTTTTTGTTAAACAAAACTGCTGGAGTTATATTCAAAGCACTCTTCGTAAAAACGATTTTTTCTCAATTTTGATTAGCATGTAAGATTCAATCAAACATATCGTGTGTCAAATCATTGTATTCACAAAGTGACACATGTTTCAGATATTCAAAAATCCAATATGGCGCCTATAAGAAAAAACAAAGTCAACTGTTGTATATCTGACATCGAGAACGCCTTGGAAAATGCCTCGAGAACGTCCTTAGTGACAAACGTCCAGTTTTTATGGTTTTAGCTAGAAAAAAAAAAATTCAGTATTTTTTTCATTAATTCAAAAATTGAAAATGATGCATATAATTTTCTTTCACATAATTGTTCAGCATTAAAATACACAACTTAGCTCCAATTTAACCGACCACGTATCTCTTATAATAACTGAGCTCCCCATGGTTATGCTCGAAAAACGGTTATCCTGTAAACGCACATACTAATTATGTATAAATCTATTATTTATTATATTCGTTGTACCTTCACGAAATCGTAAAGATCTCTTCTCATGTGATATAACCATGGCAATCCAATACGAGAGACCTTCGGACACTTTCAATCCGTTGAAACCTTCCCAAACACTCGCATTTCCTAATCTCCGATGCCAACTGTATGACAAAACTAGAGCAAAAAGTTTACACTGGGAACCATTCTCTTGTCGATTCTATCTGGAAGATCTAACCATCACTTCTCCAATTTTTCTTCTATTACAAAATCTGAGAATGTCGCTTCGAAACTCGAGATGAATTCTTATTGAAATTGATGTCTTCTTATCCCCAACAAAGGATCCATTAGTTGCAGATCAAGGATTTATGCAGTGGCGTGTCATCTTCAGTTAAGATACTGAAAATATAGATTTGAAATCTATTGGCAATATCCGTTTTCAAATGAAATATCCTGTGTTAATACTGATACTTGAATTTGATATTTTTTCTTCAGGAAAATAAGTTATCATTGCAAATAATATTCATTCATTCTTCCTTCAGTTGAGAAGTACAGTTGAAAAAAAAATCAATGCACAATAAACAAAGAAAATGTCAAATCCAAAAGTAAATATAAAAAACGTATCAATGTAAATAGCTATATGCAACCATATTGTAAAAGTACGATAACCACAAACAGTCAAGAAGTATTGATAAACATCCATATAAGTAATAGAAGTATAAATGTAAATATAGTTGCAGAATATAAAATGGCCAATATAATATAAATAACACTCAATTTCTCACAACAAAAAACACTTTTAAACACTTTCAATTCTTCCCTAGAAGTGTCCAAACAAAGTGTTGATGTAAAGTGTAGACTATGTGTATATAGTAACTGATGTAAAATGTTTCAACAATACTAGGTATAACAACTCTATAGAACGTGTAACGTGTTATCGTATTTTATGTATAGTAATGTTGGAATTCTATCTGTAAAACTTTTATATGCATAACCACTGACAGTGACATCACATTTGAATCATGGAGTGTTGGATGAACACTGCTAGTAACACCAGTTTCTACACCTTTTCCAGTTTTATTTCAGAAAGCGTCAATTGAATTTCAGAATAGTCACTTGTATTTCAGAAAGTATCAATTGTATTTCAGAATAGTGAGTTGAATTTCAGAAAGCGTCAAATGTATTTCAGAATAGCGAGTTCGATTTCAGAAAGCATCAATTGTATTTCAGAATTGTGAGTTTAATTTCAGAAAGCGTCAAATGTATTTCAGAATAGTCAACTGAATTTCAGAATTCGTCATTTGAATTTCAGAATATATCATTTGTATACAAATGACGAATTCTGAAATTAAATTGACTATTCTGAAATACATCTGACGCTTTCTGATATTGAACTGACTTTTCTGAAATACAATTGACGCTTTCTGAAATTAAACTCGCTATTCTGAAATACATTTGACGCTTTCTGAAATTCAACTCACTAATCTGAAATACAATTGATACTTTCTGAAATACAAGTGACTATTCTGAAATTCAATCGACGCTTTCTGAAATAAACTTGATGGTTTCTGAAATACATCTGGAAAAGGTGTAGTTGAACCTTTATATATACTTTAGCTATTATCGTATTGAGTGATGTTCAATATGAACTTTTAGTGTGTGTCAGATGTATAGGAGACCGCACTAATTATTTGCAATTAAAATTATCAAACCCGGACTAAATAAAAATAACCGGGCATTTTCGAATTATTGATTACCGCCCCTATATATGCCATCATGATGCCGATAGTCACTGATGTTTCCAAGTAGTTATAATTACATACTTCTGTGAATTATTGAGAAGGGGGTGAATGCCCAAAATGATAGACTATTACTGTTTTTATAGCGGTACACAGAAATGGAGGAAAGATATTTATTATACTATAACACATTATTTTACTCCCTCTCTTGAAGTTCGATGTAAGATTTCGACTAAAACCGGAAGAGTAGGTACCCGTTATCTTTTTATCGAATACTCTACTTAGATATTCATAGAATATACTTTCTTACAACTCACTTAGAACATGTAGAATTTAGTTTCCTCATTTATATTTTTGGGTTCTGGGTACAGCAGTGAAAGAGTAATCTATGAAAAATACCGACAAGAATTGTTGGTGGGTACAGGTAATAACGGTAATTCAATCCATAGTAGCAATTATTGAATTGTTACTCCGTTTTCAGAGCTAGTTTTGGATATCCTTGAGGTTTCAATTGATTAATAGACTACAGGGTATATACATATGCCGAACCCATGATTACAATCAATCAATTTATTTTTCATTCGCTCATAATTATTCTTGTATAAACACCATATATGATTAGTTTGTTATTATGGGAAGAGAATTATATGAACATTGTAGGAATAAATTATATAATATGGTGCAGTAAATACCTGATAGTTGGTGGAACATATGAAATTTTAAATTTGTTAGTTCTAAATTATGATTCTGATACAAGAATTGATGTTCATATATAGGGTGTTCCATTCGAAATAACAAAAAAGACGCATCTTTCCGACAAAATACTATAGGTAAATAGAAGACCCGCCAAAATAAATATTTTTGTAGGAAGATTCGTATAAATGAATGATATCATTTGCCATGCGTCTTCTAAAAATATCACCAATTCCATATAACGATGAAGTATTTCAGATAATGTGGGAGATCATATCAAAGTCTTGGTGTTACATAAACATATAGATTTCGATTAAAATCTCAAACTAAAATATGAGTAACTTATAATAAGACATTTTTATGGTAGCTGCACTGAGAAAAAAGCATAAGTCCCAATCGACCCAATCGAATATTCAATAATGATACTAATAAATATAGTTTGTGCCCAAAGGACAACCAAGTTCTGGTACGAGGACACTGAGCTCAAAGTAGACTATCAGCTAGTCCTGTTTCCGAACTATTGTTGATAAATTAAAAATCAAACTTTTTAGAACTTAAATTTGTTTCCATTTGCCACTATAGCTGACGTCCAACTATCTGAGTTTTGCTATCCAAAAATTCACTGATTACAATGAAATGAAAATGCGATGGGTATGGCATCTCGAATATCCATAAATTTCTAATTTCGACTGTGTCTGACAAGTGATGTGCCTACCTCAATAAACTGTCTATGCCTTGTTACCGAAGCTTCACCGAATTTTGACGGGAAATGAACAAAAACAACCGAACACAAGGAAATTTTGCAGTAGATCACTCTTCCAAATAGAGAAAAGCAACGCATTTTGTTTGGAATATTTTTCTCGGTGTATAAGAATAATTCATTTGTTCGTATGAAATATTCCATCACCGGTTGAGGATTTCCATTATAATGTTTATCACTTGCCGTCCACATCTTGTTTATTATATGCCAAAAGCGAAATCTGTAGCTTGAAAAAGGATGTGATAAATTTCATATCTTAAAATTAGTGGAATACAGGAAGCCAAAAATTGATAATTCAACCATTTCCTTCGTAATGCGCGACGATTAATCAGATGGATTCAATGAAGATATGATATTGCATTGAGCAGATTATATATTGCATAAGCAAGTCAAGAGTTAAGTCCACTTGATTGCCCAGTTTTTCTAGTATGAAGGAGTATACCTATAACCGTCATAACAGTTAGGTATTCATCTATCAAGGGCGTAAAATTGGCATAGGTATTCGTTATATTTAATATATCGATATATATTTCAAATATCGATTAACGATATCCAATTTTCAATATCTCATAAGGCATTGGCTGCATAAGGCATCTTAGTTGCACAGTAGCAATAGCATTGTTGAAGACTCATCACTTAGATACTATTTTTCTCAGATTGATATTCTAATTCCACAATCATATGATACATTTTGAATACTACTATTAATTGGTATGATACCATATAAGGTGATTTGTTGCGTGCACATGACTTTTTTTTATAGCGAGGGATTTGGCATTGGGAAACCCGTTTGCCACAGAAATTACATGACTTTTTGATTTTGATTTGAAAGTTGTTTAGATATTTAGATGATTGTGGATAAAGTACAGTATTCTACTGGCTCATAATGGCTATTACCCACACAGATGATTCAGCACCCGCCTTTGGCACGTACGGCAATTTTCATGTTGGTGGGTAATAATAGGCATCATTATGCGCTCGTTGAATAATATACTATTTCTTTCTCCATTCATGCAGAAATGCTATAGGTACCTATATATATAGTTTATTTATTACCATAAAATTTAAAACTTTTATCCAAATGATAGTGAGTGCTATAGTGTGTTCCAATTATTATTTATATTCACGAAATAAGTTTCGAATATTATGCTAATAGTTAATGTACAGGGTGTCCTGTTATATTTTGACCCCTACCTACAGCTTTAACTATACGTGGTGGAAAAAAACAATTATTATTAAAGTTACCGGTACTATCTTTTGGCACTTTCAAAACAAACAAAAGCGAATCGCAAAATATTTTCAACTATAGTGAAATACTTTTTTCTTCTGTTTCCAAACATATAGTTCGCCGAATGTTTCCTCAGGCCGTTTTCCACTTATTAAGATTTTAATATTGAATCAAGATAAGCAATATTCAGATAAACGGATGTGTCTATGGTATTCTATTTTATCCAAGGAAATCTAAATTTTATTGGGAACAGAAGAAAGCAGTATTTCATTATATTTGAAGATTTGTGAAAATAAAAATGTGATTTTTTCGATTTTGCGATCCGCATTCATTTGTTTTGGCCAAAAGATAGTACCTAGTGAAACCCTACATTTTTATATTTGATGTTGTTTTTCTCCCCGTATAGTAAAAACTAGATGGTAGGGGTCAAAATATTTCCCTGTACAATACATTACAATATTCATTCATCATTTTGATTCACATCTGTGGAAACGTCAGAAATACAGAGAAAAAGAGCAAATATACACTGTGTCCAAGATAAGAATGAACAGCATGGGGATTTCGGAAACGGTAAGTGATACGGGGTCGATTAAATTAGAGAAAAGTAGCGCATTTATGTGCCTAATAATATGACATTTAGAAAGTTTCAATATTCCAAGTAGTTTCGGAGATATCCGAGAAAAACCGAAATTTGAGAATTTCGTTTTTATTTTCTCCTAGCTTTATTTTCAAAGGAAATGTAAAACAAAAAGCACTTCGCCATGGCCACTTTTTAAGGACTACACGATGACATAAGCAGAATTTTTCTGCGACGTTTCGTCTTTTAGAAAACATCATCAACTTTGTATTTTTATATGGGCCGAAACTTAAGTATACCCTGTATACGACTCCATTTTTCATTGTTAATACAGCAATGTATCAAACAATATGATTTCGGAACCATTTCTCGCGCAAAATGTGATTACTTAATTTGTTTTTCTTCAATTTTAGATATAGTAGGCGTCTAAATATTGATTTACCAGGTTGTCGTCTCTCTGGATACTTATTAGAGTACGCACGTTCAGCATCAACACAATTTCTTTGGCACAAAATATAACATATCAAATTTTTCAGTATTCGAAAAGCTGCCGTTTTCCATTTTTAACACAAATTAGGTAGGTAACGAGATGTAAGAGTAGGAACAGTAATATGTCAAAAATTCTACCAAACAACAGTATTATTATGACAACAGAACATAATGTGGTCATTTTTTCCAGCGCCTACTATCTAAAATTGAAGAAAAACAGATTAAGTAATCACTATATCACATTTTGCGCGAAAAATTGTTCCGAAATCATATTGTGTGATACATTGCTGTATTCACAATGAAAAATGGAGTCGTATACTTTAGTTTCGGCCCATATAAAAATACAAAGTTGATGATGTTTTCTAAAAGACGAAACGTCGCAGAAAAATTCTGCTTATGTTATCGTGTAGTCCTTAAAAAGTGGCCATGGCTATATTTGTTTTACATTTCCTTTGAATATAAAGCTAGGAGAAAATAAAAAATTGGAATATTAAAACTTTCTAAATGTCATATTATCAGGCACATAAATGCGCTTCTTTTCTCTAATTTAATCCACCCCGTATCACTCACCGTTTCCGAAATCCCCATGCTGTTCATTCTTATACTGGACACAGTGTATATTAGATACACATTAGTGACAAGTACATATTATAGGGCAGAACAATAATTAAAAATAGACAAATCATATACACAGGTAAGTTAATCTTCTCCTACCATGCCTATGTTTGTGTAGAACTCCTCAATACTATATAAGCACATGTTTTTCAGGATATTTTTCATCTTTGATTTGAATATTTCCTTGTATTGGGTAGGGATGATATGGCATGTGGTATTGCATTATACAGGTCTATGCCTAAGACTCTTGATTTATTTATCCTTTCGCGAGAGTGTAGTAGCTCATTCTGACCTCGTGTATTATGTGAAGAGTATTTATTTATGTTGCATTTGATATAAATCAGATTTTCCAAGACAATCATGGAGAATAGTGACATTATTCCTGATTCTTAAAAGATGGATCGACAGTGTTCCTCAAAATTCACTTTCGCTATGCTGCGGACTGCAACTTTTTGTAGAACGAAAATTCTTTGTAAATGTGTGTGATGGGAGGCATTGCACCAACCTAAAATTCCATACGTTAATACGGAATGAAATAGACCATAGTAGGTAGTGAGAGCAGCTTCTTTATTCACTTTATTCTCCGTATTGCAAATACTGCTTTGGATAATTTGCCACACATGAAGTTAATTTGAGGGATCCACGATAGAGCGGGGTCAAATAAAATTCCAAGAAATTTTATATGAGATATTTCTGTCGGACTGGTACAACATTTATTAATTTTCCTTGTGATGAGTACTTTCAGTTTTAGTTGTGTTGGAGGTAGATTTTGTCGCTAGTCTGAATGTGAGAGTTTTGTGATGCGAAATGTGACAATTGTGAAATCTTCATGAAATGAAATGGACCAATCTCATCAATATTTTCTGATGGTATATATCATAAAAAAATAAACAACGTTTTTTTCACCTTTTGTTTTCAGAAATATTTGCATGTGTGCTAGCCAAAAACGTCATATTTCACAATATGCCGAATTAACTTTCCGATATTTTCCGATATGTTCCGATATGTTCCGATATGTTCCGATATGTTCCGATATGTTCCGATATGTTCCGATATTTTCCGATATTATTCGATATTATCCGATATTTTCCGATATTTTCCGATATTTATTTATATTTTCCGATATTTTCCGATATTTTCCGATATTTTCCGATATTTTCCGATATTTTCCGATATTTTCCGATATTTATCGATACTTTCCGATATTTTCCGATATTTTCCGATATTTTCCGATATTTTCCGATATTTTCCGATATTTTCCGATATTTTCCGATATGTTCCGATATGTTCCGATATGTTCCGATATGTTCCGATATTTTTCGATATTATTCGATATTATCCGATATTTTCCGATATTTTCCGATATTTATTTATATTTTCCGATATTTTCCGATATTTTCCGATATTTTCCGATATTTTCCGATATTTTCCGATATTTTCCGATATTTATCGATATTTTCCGATATTTTCCGATATTTTCCGATATTTTCCGATATTTTCCGATATTTATCGATATTTTCCGATATTTTCCGATATTTTCCGATATTTTCCGATATTTTCCGATATTTTCCGATATGTATCGATATTTTCCGATATTTATCGATACTTTCCGATATTTTCCGATATTTTCCGATATTTTCCGATATTTTCCGATATTTTCCGATATGTTCCGATATGTTCCGATATGTTCCGATATTTTCCGATATTATTCGATATTATCCGATATTATCCGATATTTTCCGATATTTTCCGATATTTATTTATATTTTCCGATATTTTCCGATATTTTCCGATATTTTCCGATATTTTCCGATATTTATCGATACTTTCCGATATTTTCCGATATTTTCCGATATTTTCCGATATTTTCCGATATTTTCCGATATTTTCCGATATTTTCCGATATTTTCCGATATTTTCCGATATTTATCGATATTTTCCGATATTTTCCGATATTTTCCGATATTTTCCGATATTTTCCGATATTTTCCGATATTTTCCGATATTTTCCGATATTTTCCGATATTTTCCGATATTTTCCGATATTTTCCGATATTTTCCGATATTTATCGATACTTTCCGATATTTTCCGATATTTTCCGATATTTTCCGATATTTTCCGATATTTTCCGATATTTACCGATATTTTCCGATATTTTCCGATATTTTCCGATATTTATCGATATTTTCCGATATTTTCCGATATTTTCCGATATTTTCCGATATTTTCCGATATTTTCCGATATTTTCCGATATTTTCCGATATTTTCCGATATTTTCCGATATTTTCCGATATTTTCCGATATTTTCCGATATTTTCCGATATTTTCCGATATTTTCCGATATTTTCCGATATTTTCCGATATTTTCCGATATTTTCCGATATTTTCCGATATTTTCCGATATTTTCCGATATTTTCCGATATTTTCCGATATTTTCCGATATTTTCCGATATTTTCCGATATTTTCCGATATTTTCCGATATTTTCCGATATTTTCCGATATTTTCCGATATTTTCCGATATTTTCCGATATTTTCCGATATTTTCCGATATTTTCCGATATTTTCCGATATTTTCCGATATTTTCCGATATTTTCCGATATTTTCCGATATTTTCCGATATTTTCCGATATTTTCCGATATTTTCCGATATTTTCCGATATTTTCCGATATTTTCCGATATTTTCCGATATTTTCCGATATTTTCCGATATTTTCCGATATTTTCCGATATTTTCCGATATTTTCCGATATTTTCCGATATTTTCCGATATTTTCCGATATTTTCCGATATTTTCCGATATTTTCCGATATTTTCCGATATTTTCCGATATTTTCCGATATTTTCCGATATTTTCCGATATTTTCCGATATTTTCCGATATTTTCCGATATTTTCCGATATTTTCCGATATTTTCCGATATTTTCCGATATTTTCCGATATTTTCCGATATTTTCCGATATTTTCCGATATTTTCCGATATTTTCCGATATTTTCCGATATTTTCCGATATTTTCCGATATTTTCCGATATTTTCCGATATTTTCCGATATTTTCCGATATTTTCCGATATTTTCCGATATTTTCCGATATTTTCCGATATTTTCCGATATTTTCCGATATTTTCCGAAACTTGCAATATGGTCCCAAATCAATTGCTCGTTTTCTCAGTGTTTGGTCGCGTATATACCAACCTAGTTGTGACAAAAATCGCGATGAACAATGCATTAGCGAGCCCGTTATCTCACAAAGACTATCCATCAGTAGAGGCGGGGACATCTTACAATATAACATGCATCGTGTTGGAAGCTTATTCTTGTTTTTAGCCTAAACCATTTTATATTTAATTCAATAAACCGGTTGCGGCCACGGCTCTACGTGCATTAGAAATGCTGTCCAGCCATTACAACAAAGATACTTTGGATTCGTTTGTTGTTTGTCTAGAAATCGACGTGTCTAGTCGCCTAATATGAGGAATGGGTTTCGAGGTCGTTTTTGTGCACAGATTTAGCATTACCGCATCCAGTAGCGTTGATAGTCAAGTGGGGTAGGGTAGGTAATTGCTTTCTGATGGGCAATTTCGGGCTCTGGCTATTCAACATACTTTCACATGAGTGGCGAACTTTTTTTCCAGACTCCAATGGTGGCTCTATGCCTTCAGCGTCAAGCCTACCGGAGTGCCAGGACATCAGAAACCTTAGATCATAGGTCATAGAGAACGTAGATGCAGAATGCCTAATAGGCCAAAAGCACAGCGTTTGTTTTGTCTACATAGATAGCGCCACATAGATCGTTAGGGACGGGTCGGAATCATATCCTACTAAGTCCCGAGACTACATTTGAAGTGATATGAAGTTAATACTCGAAAATGTTGTTTCTTTTGGTACAAAAAAGTCTGAATTTTTCGAACATTTTTATTAAGTCATAAGAACAAAAAAATCAGGATGAGATCACTTCTGATAATTACGTATATAGATGTGGCGGAAGATGATTTATTTCTATCTGATGAAGAATGTGATTTAACAGATATATCTGATTTGACTGGAGAGGAGGTATTGCTTGCAATAGCAGGATAAAACTCTTTATATTCTTTGGCTTCTGCACCACCAACAGCTGAAATTTTCATCCTAAAGCAAGAGAGATTTAATGATAAAAATCAATCATTAAACAATAAGATTGTTAAACCCACCTAAATGGCAATTGAAAAGAATGAGTATCAACGTCAGCATCACTGATGTCATTTGTGACCGTGATTGATTAGTTCCTGGAATTGAAATATATATAATAAGTTGAACTCATTCAACGTGTACATTTTATTAAACACAACTATTTCAGGATTACTATTACGTACTCATAAGAATGTGGAAAGTGCTAGGTACCGATGGACAAGCATTTACGACCGAAAAAAAAATTGCGATTTGTAATTCTGACATAGTGAATCAAAATTCTGACAAACAAGTTGAAATTCTGTCATGTATATCAGAATTCTGGTGGTGGTGAGTGCCCTTTTCTTCGCTGATATTGAACATAGAAATCGGCGGGTTTGAATTGTGATTACGTCATCAATAAATATAATAAATTTGTTATCAGTTGAGTTGATAATATTTACTTAATAATAAAGAATTTAGTAAATAATTATATAAAAATGCTTACGTAATCATATGAATATGGGGAGTGGCTATATATGCTTACTTTCACTGACAAAGGGGGAAGGGGTTCAAAATAGCTGAAACTCTGCTTATACGTAATACTTGAACAACCACAAAAATAAAAAAATATGGTTTTTTGAAACCTATGAATTCAATTTCAATCAGGTAAGTAGGTAGATACTAAAGTTACTGACTCCTCAATAATAACGGATGATGTCTTCTTGTTTTTGAGGAACTGATATACATTAAGGTGAGGTATGATGATGTGGTTTGCATTAATAAACCCGCATATAAGTAATAATGAATTTCATGTATCCTTCAAATTAAAAAAAATAGTAAAACATACGCCACTGGATCTAGCCTATCCTTAAAATATGTTAGATCACCTTGAGCCAAACGCCGGTTCACAACTGACCAATGAAATGATCACTTTAGGCCATCGTTATTATTCAGTTGCTTAGAACAAGTTTTTTTGTTGTTTCTTCGAGATCGAAATATTTCATTCTTCGCTAATTGTATGTTCGGTATTCCTTTGCATGGGCGGCCCTCTATGGGGCACTTGGGGGCCTTGGGGCCATTCTCGATAATACTTCAAGAATTGAACATTGTTTCTTGAACATCCTGCTCCTCATATAGATGTTGTTGTGTGATATAATATCATTCGAAAATCACTTTCATACTCAGTAGGTATAGGTACTCATTTGAAGATGCAATATTAACAATAATTAATCAGTATTCAGTTATTAGATGCAGTATGACTGGATGTATATTTTTTTGTATTTCCTTTACACGCGACGATATCCTATAATGTTCGTGGATAATAGTGTGGGTCAGCAGGATAATGAAATTATGAGGTTATAGGCATCAGGCAACTATTTCGAGTAGATTGAGTTTGAACATAACTGGCCATCACAATAAGATCTACTAACAATATAATCTTGGAGTTTTTACGTGGAAAGTTGAATGAACAAAAAATATTCACTCGTAGGTACTTTGTATCCCATCATACACATTTCAGATTAAACGAAATTCCATTTCGCTTTGGTTATCGGTAACTTTTATAGAGTGTAATACTGATGATTATTATTATTCTATTGAAACTGAGACCTTACCTTCGTCACTTTCCATAGTTACGATATAGAAATATCAGTACCGTTCGTGGTATTTTCCTTTATTGATTCATTTATTTATTTATTCAATCAGAGTATTACAAAACACCATTTTTGCAAAAGGTATATAGAGTATGACACTAACAAGAGAAGAAAAACACTTGAGACTAATGGGCTTCCCAAGAAGTAACTAGTTCCAATTTGTGGTCAACTATATAAAGTTGAATCACTGACAACACATAGTCAACGGTCAAACCTAAAACATATTTTACAACACTAGATTCCTAATATGTCCTGCGAGCAGTTGTGTTGAAAAAGTTGATATCTTTTACACCTATACAGACAGCATTTGATTTAATGGACTATCTAGTGGGGACTTCACATTAAATAACCTATCATTTCTACATCTTAAACTAACTTTAGGCACATTAAAACTTATTGAATTTATGAGTGTACATCTTTGGTATTTTATGTTATTTAATATATAATATATGAAGATCACAGAGTGTTGTTTCCTTCTATGACATCAGAGTTTCTGGAAATTATAATCATCTAGCATACTTTGTCTTCTGTTGAAAATACAAAGGTACAAGTATATGATATATATTATGCCGAACCATTATAATTCACATGATTTTTTTTCAGTAGCTATAAGAATTGGCGTACAAAATTGGATTATTTGTATTTTAACAAAAATTTAGGTCTCACATATTTACTTGATCTCGCACCCTTCGTATTTTAAGACCTTCAATACCGAAATCTGACTATTCATACTAAGAATATTGATGAAATGTTTTTAACCAAGTACTATAATGAGAAACATTTCCAAAACTCGATACCTACATCATATATTTTCGTTTTCAAATAGGTACTTATAGGAAAAACACTTATCTCAAGAGTCCCAATATGAACAACTGAAACGCTGGCATTGGAATGAGAAGTAACGATTTACTATAATACTGACTTCTCTTTTTATATGTATTACTTGTGAGGACAATAAATATGCATCGACAAAATTCTCTTCGGGGTCAAGACAACTAACAATGTCCTACTTTGGCGACAAGCCATAATTCAGCAGAGTACACGAATAATGTTGAAAAATTGTATTGTCCTTTTTGGGAAGTAGGATAATAGAATGGACATAAGTTTGCGCGTTCTACTAAGGTTTCGCAATTACCAATTGACTGAATTTGGTGAGCGATTAGTTTGGATAATTCTTATCCAATACCTTTACCCAAATAACAAATGATATGATAGAAGTAAAGCCTGTTTGTAGGTACTATGAACAAAAAAACGGAAATATTTTTACTGCAAGTTTATTCTCCAAACGTCATCATTATCATGAGTCATTGCTGAACGAGAGTAAGCAAAGTTACTTTTCAAAAACTCTTTTAAGAGCACTCAGGCCCATTTTGAACGATAACTTGATTGAATGTAATACAATTAAAATTTCACTGAATTATACAGGGTGATTCAAAATTCAATACAGATATTTGACGGACGTATATTGTTGAAATCAAAATTAGACTTCTTTTCATATAAACATCTTTCGAGTTACATCAGCCACTACAAATTGCAACAAAAACGATTATTTGAAATTGTGACTATAATAACAGGTCGAATATATTAAAAATCAGCATGCCCCTGTTTTTTAGGCACCTCATTCATTTCTTGCTTCGAAAATTAAAGCTAAACCTATAGTTTTGGAGGAGTTAGAGCGGGAACATTATAAAACTAACAAAACTTTTAGTAGTCTGCGATATCTGAATTGGTATTCATATCATTATTGACAATTGCTATAGTAGTCAGTTTTTAGCGGGTTTATTATTTGTTAATTTGTTATCGCGACTAAGTTCACAGTATAGCTGTAGCTCGAAGGGGTGCAAGGACACACAAAAAAAAGTCCTAAATATATCTACATCAAATTTCTAATCACCCTGTCATGATTTATTCCAAGGATTTCAAAACTAAATTTGAAAAAACCTCGGAAAGAACTCATCATAAACCGATTATCGTGGAATTCGAACACCCTATATAGATGAAAATAAATGAGGGTAATAGATTTCATACAACATACAACCCTATATAACTTTGCCATATTTTTTTCACTAGCTCTGATGTCATTAAAATGCTACACTAATTTCGCTGCAGCCCAGAATTTTGCCCCTGTTGAAATATGAATAACTTTTTTCTGCTTTGAACACAGTTAACAGTGTTTGCTAGCCAAGTCTTTCAGCTATATTCACGTTCTTCTTCAAATCATAAAGGATCCCAAATGAAGAAAACACTTTTTTTCCGACTTTGTCAACCAGAGGCATTAGACAATTTCTGAAATGTCTTCTTATCTCTTTCGTTTCAAAAAATAACTTTTTGTAAAACCGATTTTCAAAATTTCAGGTCCATTTTGCTGTAACTCCAGATGGAGAGATATAAATATCAGAATTGACTCAAGATACACAATGAAGATGGAAGTATCCAGAATGAATGATCCTTCAGTAAAGAAGTTGATTTTCATTTAAATCTGGTGTTTCAGATTTGGGTCACCTTCGAGAATACCCTCGATCTTCAGGTGAACGGTAATGAGATCATTCTTCATGCCATTGCTGTTAAAGTTGGATAAATTTGAAAATTCAGGAATTCTGCACAGTTTCAGTTAACACCTTGTGCAATTTTATGTGAAGAATCTTAGGTTTTGAAGAAGTACGAGATTATAGCTGATGGACTGGACTAGCGAACAATGTGAACAGATTTCAAATTGTTCAAAGCAGAAAAAAGTTATTCAGATTCAAACAGGCGCAAAATGTTTGGGTGTATTATCGATCTATTGCTCTGAATCATTTAAATAATTTCTTTCAATTAAATAAGTTTGTTATTGTTTCTTGCAGCGTGCGCCATTGGTCGACCATTGGTTATATTTATTGACTATAATGAACTTTTTCTGGGAATGTGCTTGACCTACTGCAATCATGAATTACTGACTTGATGGCCGATAGATAGGTAGAATGGAAGAAGTTACAATTGAATAAATTTGTTAACCATGCATGAAAACACAATAATTATTCGATTCGAAGGTAACATTCGCTGTTATAAGCTTCAAGGAAATCATAAAGAACCAGGTCTCTTAGTGAGACATCAGTTTTTCAAGAGATCGTTGAAGGACTCGGTAACAAATGGATTATTTCTGGTTCACGGTAGACTCTGAAACTTCAAATTGATGATGGGAAACGGCTGTATTGGATGAAAAATCAGATGAAATAAGCGTTGAAAATTCATTGTTTGATTCATCAAGTTGTCTACTTTTTATCGTTTCATGAATAAACTAAATTTCGTGGAAATAAACAAAGAAATGAAAAGTATCTATGTATCGATTGGAATTGAAATAACTACTGAGCTGCTTTTAAGAATAAATAAATATCATATTTAATATTAGCTATTAACGAAGGTGTCTCCATTTTTACAAAATGAGTAGATATAATGTAATACTCCCTACATTCTAAGGAAATTGGCTGAAATGAGAGACAATCACGAAGTGGGTGGCCTCTGGTGTCGGATTTTGGAAACTCAAATAGAGGTGAACAACAAACCGATTTAGCATTGTATAGCATAGGCTTTCGCATTATTTTCAATGAATTTGAATTATTTCGAATATTTTTCTGACTTATTCCGTGCTTTTGAGCTATAGTTACTAGTATTATCAAAACATGCAGCAAGTTCACAGGATCGTAAGAACGAAATCGAGAAAGATTTGTTCACTAATCTCAGTGTTTCTCATACAGAACACACATCATTTCTTTGCACAAATTTCCACTTCAGATTCCAGGATTGTGAAAAATTGGAAAATGGTATTGAAAATATGAAAACCGATTACCCCAAACATATACATTTGTAGTGAGCACTTCATAGAAGAGGAATTTCTCAAATAAATGAAAAAATTGAAGGTGGGTTTCCTTTCATGTTGAGTCAAACATATATAATCAGAAGTTTATATCTGTAAATATGACTGTTCTTGTTTGTAATGGACAGCTTGATTCTACTGCAGGACTATCAAGAACGATAATTTAATGATAAGGCTCAAAAAGAATGCTCTCAAGTCATCATTCGAAGGGTTAGGGCAGAGTGTGAGTAATATACCTATAAGGGTGGAAAATAAAATCTTTATTGTCATTAAGATGTGAATTCTTATTGACAAATCATTTCTGTGAATAAAAAATGTTTTCCATTTCTAGGTTGATGAACAGTGACATGAATCAAGTAATTCCAAATGATAGGGTCCTCCACAAATAGAGTGGAACATATAAGTCCTATGATGAAAACACCATAAGGTATTTCAGGACATTGAGCTGGAGCTGATTGAAAGTCAGCCTATAAATATTAAGGTTATCCAAATATAGTTTCAAACTTCCTCAGTCATTCTTAGTACCTTCTCTATATCAAATAATTATTATTATAATAATTAGTTACCTATTCAAGATTTATCAATATAAGCAGATTAACCAATATATTTACTTCTTCCATAGAATAAAGAAACTGACCTATTATTTGTTTTTATTTCTTTAACATTCATTTTTTGAGTTGGAATATGATTAGGTATTGCATCTTTACAAGTAAATTCACACTCTCTTCCACTGCTTCACTATCCTTTCGTGGGTGCTGCCCAAAAAGCCGAACCAAAAGCTGAGTTGGAATATAATTATATCAGACTGCAAGTAAATTCACACACTTTCACTGCTGCACTATATCCTTTTGTGGGTGCTGCCCAAAAGCTGATGATGTTTGTAAATACAAACTATACAGTATGCTATAACCAGCTTTGAACACTTTTTCTCTTTCTTTTGAGGGTCCCTTCTTATATCCAATTTACTGAAGATACTTACATCAATTTTGATCACAAAGATCGAACCATACAAATACATAAGTGGATTATTGACTATAGTAGAGGTGATATTGAAGAGCCTATAAAAACGTTATAAACTCATAAATCTCATGTAAAATACCTGTTTTGGGTTCTATTGATGACAAACAATCAATAAAACCCTATTAAATATTTTGAATTGGTGATTCCTTTCCTAAAATGTGAATTAAAAATTGACATATTATCATTGAAAACATATACGAAATGTTTGTTGTTCACCTCTATTTAGAAATTTGACATTTCTGGAGCGCCATCTATTGGTTCGTGATTTTCCCCATAATAGCCCAATAAACATTCAGAATAATATAAAGAAAAAGAAGAAGAGAAGAAGAAGAAATAAAACATACTTCCTAAAAATGTACCTTTTTCAATATGTATGAAAAAGTGAAGTGCAAGAAAAGTGAGAACCTAAGTTTATTGGAAATAAAGTTCTTAATTTTTTCAATATGCAAGTTTTTGACATACCTATATCAGGTCGAAATTATTCGACTGATGCGTCAATTATCAGTTATCACCTAAAACTTATTGAAGTAGGAAAATAATATATAAATGAGAAACAGATAACCGTACCGTCAAGATTGATTATCCTGCGTCTTTATAATCTAATAATTCAGGTGTTTTCCAAGCAACTTGTTTTTTCACAGTTCAGTGACCATCAGAGTCTCACAATCTTAGTCTAAAATGGCCGCTTCGGCTAAAAAACGCCGAACAAAACAATTTGAAATGCGAAAACGAATTCCTTCCAACCAGTTTCGATGAAGGATTGAAGAACACCAGTGACGTAGGTGAACAATATAAAATGATACCGACGTATTATGTGTAGAGTCTAGAAATATCGAAATAATGAGTTGAACTTTTGGAATGAACTACAAAAGGTGATGAACTATCCAAGCCCATCAGTTTCGACATATTCAGAAAGATTTATAGAGGTTTCACTATTTCTTAAAATCATTCGATTGATTGAAAAATTGTACCCCACTAATTTTCAACCTCAACGTTAGAATACATCATAATCGTCAATTTGAATCGAAAGCATCATAAGAAGATAAGGAGGTTCTTCAAAACTCTTTACATATATAGAAAAAAAAAAGATTTATTACAAACTTAGGTAAACATATTTATTTGATTGTATGTAATGAAGTAAAAAAATACCTGATGGTGGTCCCACTCTCCAAGTTTTTTATCAGATAAATCCTTGACCTGAATGAATCGATTTTCAGTTCATTTCGTTTTCATCCAATAGCGTCGAATAATCATTTTCGCACCACCTGCATCAGTAACCTATATATATATCAATCGACCTAACCTTCCATTTTTGATATATCTTCTGTACTCACTATTGATAATAATTTTTTTTCCTACGACCACGTATGAAAACGTCAATAATCACACAGTATTTTTATTCAGAAATTAGCTCATATCACCATGGTATTGTTTATTTGAAAGAAAAAAAAGTACTAGTGTTGATATGAAAAATATCACAACGGTCGCATGAATTGATAGAAATAATTAGGTATATTGTGAAGGTACTTACTGTCAATATATAAGCGTTCTCAAATCAAATTCACATTATTTATTGAAATTTCTGTCTCGTTTCGAATTATATACCGAGAATTCTTTATCTATTAATTTCAATGTGTCTGATACATAACCTCTGAATTCACTTTAAAACTGAAACCTATACTCTTTGCTGGAACTATTTCGATGTTGATGACAGCGGGTGAGATCATTCAAAAGAGTACGGCCATAGTTTTTTGCGCGGCTTGCTGCTTGCATCAGTTTGATATCACCAAAGAGAAGATTATTTGGTACCACAGATGTTTGCAAGGAGTCAAGGACGCACTAACTCGTACGCGCTTGCGCACTACGTAATTCTATGATTCTGTATTCCTGGTTGCGTGATTACTGGTGCTAGCAGGCGTATGGTGTCAAGTTTGTTTATGTACGCTGGCGTCAATATCAATAAAATTTGTCCAAACTAAACTAACTCAATCAATCAGTAATCACATAATGAGGATTTGTCGGAGAAGTATTCAAATATCATCTTGAATATGGAAATAAACAGTACTTGATATCGAATCAAAACCACCTAAAATTATATAGACCGCTCAAGTTACATTTTTGACAAGACCTCCCGCGAAATGAAAGTATTCGGAGTCGTAGGAAAAATAGTGTACAAAACTCGTTGGAAAGTGCATTTCCTTCACTCGTTACGTTTCCGCACTCACCGCAACGCGGCTCGTGGTTAACGACTACTCGTGTGAAATATGTCACTTTCCACACTTGTTGTGTAATATACTATAATCATCACATCACATCAAGCTGATAATTGCTCCAGCTTCTGACATTCTTCTGTTTATTTGCAAACAGTGTCTCTCGTAGTTTTATAGGTAAATACTCTTACGTATTGTTTTTTGTTGAGGATAAACATAAATATTGAATCCATCCATTTGTTGAACATGGTGGAATAAAAATGTCGCTTGCTTGCTGACCCCCTTGCAGATGCCAATGCTTCTTTAATCAGTGATTCGACGAAGAATTGAAGAATATGGCGACAGCTGTTCGAAATCGGTCACGACGAGTTGGACAACTTGATGCCTCAAGTTTTTTCATCCGCGCGCAGATAGAAAATTGTGAATTTATCGTAAACAGTGGCATTTGCGAAGAACACGAATAACAAATGTTTCGTATATTTCATATGCTTCAGCGACCCGATGCGTATAGAAACTGTCGAACAGGTTTTACTTTTTCAAGCGTCCGATCTAGAAATCACTGCGGTATTCGCAGATTCACCTTCTGGAAATCGGCAATTAGATTAATTCTAGTTATTCAATTCACAATTGACCCAATTATCTAGTCAGGAGTGATGAGAATCATGAGAGAAGAATGATTATAGATTATTTATGGGTAGGTATAGTTCTTGATTCGATATTGCTGAAACTGTGGCTGGTTAATGAACTTTAAATAATCTGAAAGAAGATTTGGATATCACAGATCGAAAGAGGATAAAACATTGCAGATATATTCTCAACTTGGAAAATATAATGCATATAATACAGGGCTATTCAAATTCGTTTCTGTACATGGGGATCTCGTGAACGATAACAGATAGAGTGTCGGTTAAATTGTGGCAAAGTTGCGTATTTTAGAGACCTATTCAATGATGGGAAAAAAACGAATTTAGCTCTTTTGGTTCTGGAGATATACAGGAAAAACAAAAAAAAAACCAGGGCCGTAACTTAAAAGGGAATAATTCACCCAATTATAATAAAATATTACCGAAACATCCCGAAATATAAAATTCAATTTAATTTCTTAGTACGAAGTGAACGTCGACGATCCAAAAACTACAACAAAAATACAGGTACGTATTTAAAAATTCAAAGATAAGGGTGTCCCAAGTCAGATGACACCCTGTAACATATTCTGATAGCCCACATCAAGTGCCAATAGCAAAATGTGGATAGGTTTTCAATATGTCTGCGAATAAAGAAGATACAGGCAAATAAATAATTTGGGATTTTTTGATTTTTCCTGTATATCTCCAGAACCAAAAGAGCTCAATTCGATTTTTTCACATCATTGAATAGGTCTCTAAAATACGCAATTTTGCCATAATTTAACCGACACTCTATCTCTTATCGTTTACGAGATCCCCATGTTCAGAAACGAATTTGAATAGCCCGGTATATACTTAAGAAAAAAATTAGGATCTCAAATTTACGTCATAAGTAGTTGAGGGTGCATTTGCCATTATAACTGGTATTTCAAAAAAAAATCAGTTTCACCGTTCTTTAGATTAACTTGAACGATGTACCATTGAATTCATAGTTTTGAATTGTCAACTTTCAACGTTCGGCCGGCAATAATAATTAAGATGTGTTGGCGCATTCACCAAAAATTCAATTTTTTCATTGAAATACTATATGTCGTATTGGCATATCGACAACGATACGGAATGATACGAAGTTGGTTGGTTGAAAAAGTTGCCTATTTTATTGAATAATCAAATGATATTTCCAAATCGGAAATGTCAAGAACCATTTGCAAGATATACAAGTAAAACCTAAATAGCCCGTTTTATTTTCCTTGCGCTATTTATTATAGCGCCTCCATTTTTAGGAATATAGAAAAGTGTTCAGAAAACCTTCCATAAATGATGCAAGCATTCAAGCGATTACTCAACTCAATGAAATTAATGTTGAGAATTTAAATTGATTTTGGTATTCCTACCTACTTCAAACTATTATATTTAATTAAATTAAATCGAAAATATAATCTTTCATGAACCGATCTTTTGTTGTTAGATGGATGGGACTATCCTGTACTGATGATGATTCCACTAGTTTCTGTGAGTTTGAATCAAGAAAAACTCAATAATTTTCCTGTCTGGATTGGTCTCGAGACCATAAGGTCTATTAGCACAATTCATTGCTGTTTACTTTTAGAATAACTGATATTTTGTGTTTCTACCTCTACCAACTAACACAACCTTGCTATTCCATATCATGATTCATTTCTTTTGTTTACATCTTTTCATGTGAATTTCGATGCATGAAATCGAATGCAAATTCAGAATAATTGCATTTCATTACTAATCACTTTGTTTTTAGACACATAAAGGTACCAATTGACCTTGGATAATAATTATGCATGGGACAATGGAGTTCACATATCTACATTTCGTTGGAATAGTTTTGTTTGGAAGTTGTATCAATATTGTTCAACTGAAGAATGTTATTTTCTATGAACGAAGATTAAATCTTATTTTACAACCAATTATGTAGCGTAGACCAAGGCAAGGGATGATGCTTTGAGTCCTGTTTTCGTCACACATGCTTTTAACAATTAACCATCTACTTAGGTTTTACTTTGAGTTAGAGAGTTTCATGAAGGTACTTGCAGTATTTTTGAGAATAAGGAAACTGTAGAAAATGCTCATTTGCTGACATTTATCTACTAGAACCAGCCTCATAGTGACGTGCACTGCCTATTTTCATATTTTAAAACGCCTACTAGTATATGAGTCCCTAATTCTCAACAAAGTGAATTTAGAGTTGTTGTCTCATTGACACATTTAAAATATAGTTACAAATTCTCTTTTTAATCCAAATATTCTTGAACTTCTAATTTCTGGTGGATCCCACAATAGCTATTAATGTAACGCAATTATTATTCGATCTATAATAGTCGAAGTCACTGCTAGGTGACGAGGCGTCAGACGAATCAACCGCAATGTCCGAGACGATGTTAAATCGCTAATAATCGAGTTGCATTCAAAGCTTTATCGTATCATTGACAAAGGCGATGCGAAAATAAATAGTATTATTTGATATCTATCGTATTATGCTTGAATCTAACGTACCTACTGTGTGCTTGTGTCTAACGTATTATGCTTTTGTCACTGACGTATATTATGGTAACTAATGTATTATGAGTAAGTAAGGTTTTGGTACGTTTATGACGTTAATATTAATGCAGATTTCATATAGATAATAATGTCTTAATCTTCAATGATACGATAAAAACTGTTCCTATATGAAGTCCTCAATATACATTGTTAACAATATACAAAGTTTGTATCACCATCAACAATATAATATGTGGTGATCATGTGACCTCTCTCTCTTGATTGTATATTTTCTCAATAATAGTTTAGGAAAAAATGATGAGTTTGTGATTTATTTAGATTCGATTAATAAAGAGTTTTTTATATATATTCGATCCGGAATGCTGCATAAAAGATTGAGGTAATTGTCAAGTGCAATATATTGTTAACGTTTATGTTTCAATGACAGAGCTGGAATATATTTCTATAAAATCCACTCATTTGATTAACGATTAACGCATAAATTAACACACCAAATGTTAATGATGAATTCGCTTCAATGTATAGTAACTCGAAAAGACAAATGCTTAATTGTTTTGTTAATTTATCTACCATAATATCAGCATGCTCGGAAGCTCACCTTTTCCGGAAATAAATATTTTGAAATATAATACTCATTCAGAAAGATGAACGATAGGCCGTAATTCAATTGTCAAACCCAATGGCAAAACTTGATAGTGGAAGCGACAGTACTGCATCAATAATGATAATTATATTATGTAGAATGAGTCCATTCCGGAATCCAAAATCAAATTCAAGTTCAATTGAAAAAAAACTATAATTAGAGATACCACATTGTTTGTAGTAGCCTTCTTGTCAGTGGATAATATTTTTTAGCCAATCATCCTCTAGACATTTTATAAGGCAGACTGTGGTCAGTAGATACAACGAATTTTTTTGATAATTACAGTATTGCTAGGGTAAGTCCGGGAGAGATCGACCAGTACCAGCAGTACCGATTCCTCAAGAACAAAACAATGGAAGGCTCGTGATGTGTGCCACATATAATATGATTACATTAGTTGAGCTTGTTCCATAATAGATGCTCAAAATTGGAGAATTATTATTGCGATTTATGGTGGAAAACTATAAAACAAAAGTCCTAAAAATTAAATTTGTTTATATACGACCTCACCAGTAATCACTTATAAGTTATGTTCTGTCCTAACCCTTTGGGCATTGCATCAACAATTAAAAAAATATATATAAGTCAAACACCAACATCAAAATGTGCTCGGAACAGCAGTTTTAAGTCATAAGTTTTAAGTAATAAAAGAAAAATACTAGCCTTGTAATGCAGCCTACCATAGAGTAACCGTCATTACAGTTGTCAAATCACATAGGTGGTATATTGATTGATCATTGACGGGGCATATTGATATTCTATCAACCTATATAACCTATCTAGACCATTGATGTAACTGGCCTTCAGACCAGAATGTTATAATTTTAACTAGGCATCTATCAGAACGTTGATACATCAGAGACCACCTGGGAAGATAGCAGGAGAATATTATAAAATATCATATTTATTTTGATTAATATCATATAATCGATAACATAGATTGTAAAGAAAAACAGTCTAATCCAATAAAAATACTTTCTTTCCTGACAAATACCACGCAGAACATTGA
This sequence comes from Chrysomela aeneicollis, assembly GCA_029955515.1. Lineage (NCBI taxonomy): Eukaryota > Metazoa > Arthropoda > Insecta > Coleoptera > Chrysomelidae > Chrysomela > Chrysomela aeneicollis. The sequence goes on along the minus strand of JARUHQ010000003.1, from coordinate 13,636,882 downwards.
ATTATATCTGCTCGTAGTCCATGCAACGATCCACTTTGTGAATGCAGATCGCAAATGTTTCTTTCTTCCTAAGACGTGACAAAGTTCACAACGAGACAGGCAGTGCAGGGTAGTCTACCGAGAAGAGATCTTGAGATCTCCACTCGATGCCTGTCCCAATGCAATCCCCGTCAAGCTTATTTCACCGTACTGAGCCACGTACCAAAAGACACTTGGAAGTAGTGACACCATGCGGCGGAAGAAAGAAACATTCGTGTGTATCGTTGCATTGACTACGAGCAGATATAATTCAATGCTCTCCCTGGCATTTGCCAGGAAAGTAGATGTTTTCTGCTCAAAGTCAAACCATGTTTGATGTTTTATTTGAATTTTCTGTCCAATTCATGGATTTCCATTTTACAAACATAAATTGTAGTATTATCGTTTTTAAAACTTTCCCATCATTTTTTGCATATTCAGAAATGGATTGCGTGCATATTTTTCAACCATCTTATTATTCTGAAATAAACTACGCACCCCGAAATTTTGCCCCTGTTTATATAAATTTGAAGAATTTGAATTCTGTTTGCACTGTTCGCTAGCTCAGTCCTTCAGCTATAATCTCGTACTTCTACGATACATGAGATTATTTCCATGAAATTGCTACAGGATGTTTTTTGGAACTGTGCAAAATTTCGAAATTTTCAAAATAGTCCCAAATGAACTTTAACAGCAGAGGCATGAAGATTGTCTCATTACCTTTGGCCATTTCCAAAATTGTCTTCTTATCACTTTTCTTTACAGAGTGATCTCAAAAAATCAATTTTTTGGTTTTGCAATCATAACTTTTTTCCTCTTCAACCGATTTTTGAAATCTCAGGCTCATTTTGAAGCTGAAACCTCATATGAGAAGATTTAAAGATCAGAATTAACTCAAGATGAACATTCAGAATCGAGGGTTTCCTCAAAGGTGACCCAAATCTGAAACACTCTGTAAATCCCGACTAGGAGGAGAATTAAATGAAAATCAACTTGTTTTCGGAAGGATCTTTCATTCTAGACACATCCAGATCTTTTTTTCTTTCAGAAGTCAAAAATCGTGCATGAGAAAACCATGTTCTAGAAAAAAATCAGTCCAAAAAAAATGCATGGTCCGTAACCAACGTAACAAAAATCATAATGAGTGACTGACAAGACAGGTTGAAGATAACATTCTCGTGAAAATAAAGATCGTAGGTATTTCATTTCTGCAGATATAAGACTTCATAAAAAATTTTTTTTCAAAGATTTAAATTTTTTAGCCCCCAAAAAAAAATTATACGTACGCCTATGAAACAAATTTTTTTATCTCTTTGATCAACTTTTTCCGCTGAACACAGCTATGGGTACCGCTTGTCTCGATTCTGAAAAATAACTTTTTTTCGCCCTGTACATCAAACTATGATACTTGGAGAACTCGAGTTTGGGCGATTCTTAGTAGTTTTGTACGAAACTCACGAAAATTATATGTATAAAATCACAAAAATCTCCTTCCCCTTCATTCGTACCCAAAGTTCCCCAAGGGGGCAAGGGGGCGAAAGATTTTTTTTTTATATCCGATCCCGATGTGGGGGTCAGGTGAAATATGTTTACCGATATATCTAACCGTTTGACCAGCAAAAATTTTACCCGCAAAAAAATCTTGGGGGGGAGGAGGTAAAAAAATTTTTATCAGTATTTTTGGTGGTTTTATTTTCGTTTCGATCAAACAACGTTTTGGATATTTTTCTTTCTTAATCGGGACTTCGAGGGGGATTTAGATTTGGGTCACCTTTGCAGGAACCCTTTAACTTTAATATTTATTTTAGTCAATTCTAATCTCAATGTCTGTTCATCTAACGTTTCAGCTTCAAAATGATCCTGAGATTTTGAAAATCGGTTGAAGAGGAAAAAAGTTATGACTGCAAAACCAAAAAATTGATTTTTTGAGATCACTCTGTAAAGAAAAGTGATAAGAAGACAATTTTGGAAATGGCCAAAGGTAATAAGATAATCTTCATGCCTCTGCTGTTAAAGTTGAAAAAAAACTGTTTTTCTTCATTTGGGATCCTTTTGAAAATTTCAAAATTTTGCACAGTTCCAAAAAACATCCTGTAACAATTTTATGGAAGAGACATCATGTATCGAAAAAGTTCGAGATTATAGCTAAAGGACAGAGCTAGCGAACAGTGCAAACAGAATTCAAATTGTTCAAAGCAGAAAAAAGGTATTCAAATTTTAACAGGGGCAAAATTTCGGGGTGCGACGTAATTAGTGTTGCGTAGTTTATATACATTTATTCATAGATATGAAACGATCTCTATATGAACAGGTATTTCGAGATCATTTCAATAACATAATTTTAGTTTAATTGAATTCACAACTATACGCTGGGAGGTATGTGCTCAGGCAACTGAAACTCTTTCATAATAGACGAGTTTCAAATTATCAAATGAATTTGGAATCCCAGTTATTTTGTCTATCTAAAATCATCCCAGTTGACAATAAGGTTTTGTTATTCCATGATGAGTAAGAGGAAAATGGGTAGATGATCCATGTGACATATACTCGTTTTGTCCAACCTGTGGCAGAATATTATTATTTTACTCTCCATATAGTGGAAACATATAAAAGTTTGCATGCATCAATTCGGTATTTCTCGAAATTAAAAATCACAGGGGCAGGTCTACTGTTTGGCCTACTTTTGGCATAAGTATCAATAATCCCATAATAAAGGAATCATGAAATTATAAAAAACGGAAATAACTAAAATTATAAGAAAGCAGAAAAAAATAAGAGAAAAAAAATAGTAAACACCAAAATATGGAGATTTTGCCAACATGCCCTGTATAAAAAAATGTTGGTGGTTCAGGAGATACATGGGAATATTGAAAGGAAAAATTTAATTTCAAATTTTTTCAACAACTTCATCAATTTTAAGAGTGTGCGAAAGAGGTACTTTTTGCACATTTAGGAAGAAATTATCTCATACGAGCTTCATGTCAATGTTCAATAATGTTTCACTAAACATGAAAGAAAAAAAAATATGAAAAAAATTACAGCTATTATTACGTCGAAAAAAAATTCACTTATATCACAGTTTAATGTTCTACTGTGCTTATATATTCACTCTCTAGGGTGCTACCAGAGCGGAAAAATGCCCGAAATACACTTGTGTTTCCATAGTAACGGTTCATAATAAAGGCTTTTGATTGGCTGAAACAGGTTGATGCACATTTTTCCTCGAAATTTCTATGTGTATTTTTCCCATAACTTCAAACACTCATCAGGATTACTCCTTCATATAGGAGGTCCCTCATAACACAATTCATTTAAAAAAGTTGATATATTCCCAGACAGCACGATGTGATTCTGAGAATGTCCTCAGAATATACCAGTAGAACATTTAGAATATTCTCAGAATGTTCTCACAAGGTACACTGAATGTTCTGGGGACATTCTCAGAACATGAAAATGGGACGAAAATTCATGTTCCAAGAACGTTCTCAGGATATGTCAAGGAATATTCTGAGAATATCCATGGTTATTTTCAGAATATTCTTAGAATCATCCTCAAAATATCCTAGAATCTTCCCAAAATATTCTATGAACATAATCAGAATCTTCTCAAGTATATTTTGCGCACATGTTTAGGATATTCTCAATATCATCAGTATATTCTGAGAACATCCTCACAATCTTCTCGAGAACATCCTCACAATCTTCTCGAGAATATTCTGAGAAAGTCCTCATTATCTTTAAGAGAATATTCTATGAACGTCCTCATTATCTTCTACAGAGTATTCTGAGAATGTCAAGTGAATGATCTATGAATATTCTCAGTATACAGGGTGTCTGGAAACGTATCGGAAATACAGGGTGTTTCATAATAAATGGATATGATAGCTCTTTCAAGAATATGAAAAAAAGTTCCTATTGACTTACCCTCTAAAATGCACCATTTTCGACATACAGGGTGTTGAAAAAAAAATTGATCATGTTTTTCTTGAAAACGGTCAACTTTAGAGATTATGAACAAGAGTCCCTTTTTTGTGTAGAAAACATTGGCGGTTTAAATAGGTCGCTCAAAATTGTACTTTTTCCAGTGGCGTAAAAGTTGGAGGAAATAACACCCGCTACCCCTTCAAAATCTTCACCAATTATGAATTCAAAAAAATAAAAATCAGCCCAAAACATAGCTTATTATGAGTAGAAAATGCCTACAAAATCTGTTTACTGTGCGATAAACGGTTCCAGAAATATTCGCAAGAAACGATTTTTTTTTTAATTCAACAACCTGTGTGTCGAAAATGGTGCATTTTAGAGGGTAAGTCAATGGAAACTTTTTTTCATATTCTTGAAAGAGCTATCATATCCTGAAGTCCTGCGCATTTATTATGAAACACCCTGTATTTCAGCAATCAATAGAAGAGCTGATTTAGTTGACAAAAAGTTCATGTAATTGTATGTTCGAAACGTCAGTTAGCATTTTTTTTAATTTTATTTATAAGAGTCTGGAGAACATCAACATAACATTGGACAAAGTGGAGTGCCTTGTAAAAGTGAGTGTGGTGATTGAATTATTGGCTGATTTCTTATTAATATTTTGTTGAAATTGTGTCAAACATTATGAAAAACATCACCCAAACTATTGGAACATACATTTAAAATTATTTTTGTTTCAAAATTAGTTCTTCTAATGAATCCTGGAATATTACCAAAACATTTTCAGAAAGTCAGTTTTGTTATTATTCAGCATAATTCATCAGTCCATCAAAATCAATAGGAATTGCTAATATTCTTCACAAAACAGAAGTGATAAAAACAATTCAACATTGATTTGAAATAATGTAATAGGTATCAAGTAAGTACAACAAAAATAAAACAATGATTCTGAAGATAAAAAAAACAACATATATTCATCAAGAAAGATTGGATCAAGATCAACAACTAAAAATCTCGACAGTAATAATTTCTCAACTCCATAAAAAAATTCAAACATGTCGTCCTCAATCCCTCAGTTTTTTTTTCAAGTCTTTCTCGAGAATTGACCAGCCAAATTTTGATTGAAGCTTCTACATCTGCTCTTGTGATTTTTTCATGTTCGATGACATGACAACATCTGAAAATAGTATACAAGTTTTATGAGACGCTATATTGTCGCACGCGTTGTTTGGAGTACGACGAGCGAAGCGTGCTCGCTTCACTCCAAAGGAACAAGTGCGACAATGTGTCTTATAAAACGTATGTCTTATACAATTAATTTCAAGTCTTTTATTGAAAAAACTTGATTCAGTATCGATTAATAACAGAAACATTTTCGATTGGTAACAATGATGACATTGAAATATTCAAAATCTCACGCACAATCGTAAAGCCCAGTTTACTGTTGAACGATTTCGATATTTGCGATCTGGAGGTGAATAATGCAATGTTGTTATTGTTTTTATTGGTCAATTCGAATCAAACTACACTCTGAATTGAAATTCATTAGTAGAAACATTTGATTTTTTCACTGAGTTATCACCAAATCCAAAATCGCTCAGAAGTGAGCTGGGCCCAACTCTCCTACTGTGACTTTCATTTCACAGTTCAATGTTCCCAACTTCCGACGAATAAAAAACTCGTATCGAAATAGAGGCTATTTCGACACGCATTTGCGTTTCATAATGACTTCATTATACAACCAAAATAGAAAACAATATATTTTCATAAAGGTGCATATAAGCAACCACAAGCAACCCTCCTTTCTCTTCACTGACTCAGGCATGTAATCTGCTGTTACTCATATTCTGTTTTTCCAAAACTGGATTCAATTTCGCGTGTAGAAAAGAATATAAGTGTTATCCAAGGAGACTATATTAAATAGGTACGATGGAATCGGATAAAATTCCACTGATTTTATTACAATGCCAGACCACGTCAGGGCGCCATGTTATATATGTTCGTTAGCAGGTTTGCTAAAGGGGGTACTCACCGGGACAGTAGGAAAGAAAAACGACCAATTTACTGCTTTCGACGGCCAGTCTCTCAAACGGCATACCAATACCACCGTTCACCGTTCTGACTATCTCTGTATCTGTCACTGCCGTTTTGCCTTTGACACTCTGGCTGAAAATGTCATAGAAAACACTCCACAGAGTGTTTTCTATACTGAATGTGCACGAACTGGACATACACTCGCGTGTCACGGTACTATAACACATTGTGTAAATGCATATTTCCTTGAGAACGTCTTTAATTTAATAGAAAATATTATGAAATATTCTAGAACGTTCTCCGAACATGCAAGTAAGGCGTTCTATGAATATTTCTGGAGAACATTCATGGAATATTATGGAATATTCTATAAACGTTCCTATAATATTAAAATAATACATTCTATGAATATTCCTAGAGAACATTCATAGAATATTATGGAATATTCTAGAACGTTCTCAGAATATTCAGGTGAAATAATCTATGAATATTTCCGTAGAATATTCATGGAATATTATGGAATATTCTAGGAACGTTTATAGAATATTAAAACAATACATTCTATGAATATTCCTAGAGAACATTCATAGATTATTATGGAATATTCTAGAACGTTCTCAGAATATTCAGGTGAAATAATCTATGAATATTTCCGTAAAATATTCATGGAATATTATGGAATATTCTATAAACGTTCCAATAATATTAGAATAATACATTCGATGAATATTCCTAGAATATTATGAAATATTCCATAAACGTTCCTATAATATTAGAATAATACATTCTATGAATATTCCTAGAAAACATTCATAGAATATTATGGAATATTCTAGAACGTTCTCAGAATATTCAGGTGAAATGATCTATGAATATTTCCGTAGAATATTCATGGAATAGTATGGAATATTCCATAAACGTTCCTATAATATTAGAATAATACATTCTATGAATATTCCTAGAAAACATTCATAGAATATTATGGAATATTCTAGAACGTTCTCAGAATATTCAGGTGAAATGATCTATGAATATTTCCGTAGAATATTCATGGAATATTATGGAATATTCTATAAACGTTCCTATAATATTAGAATAATACATTCTATGAATATTCCTAGAGAATATTCATAGAATATTATGGAATATTCTAGAACGTTCTCAGAATATTCAGGTGAAATATTCTATGAATATTATTGCAGGACATTCTATGAACGTCCTGAATATTCTTATCACATTCTAGGAATATTATGTAGAATATTCTAAAGAAGGTATGTTGTGAACGTTGTGAGAATATTCATGGAATATTCTGTGCTGTCTGGGTTGTGTTCTCAATCTTTGAGATGACTTGTTCAACTAAGAGAGCAGGAAAAATTTGACAATCATTTCTCCAAATGTAGATACCTACGAAATATTCAGATGAAAACATCAATATACTCAATTCTAAGAAAATGATGCCACATGTATATTCATTCAGATCACGAACAAAATGATAATTGTCCCGACTATTCCGAGAATAATATACATATATAAATAAAAATATTTGCAATAGTTTTTTCGAAAATCAACGAAAGCTCTGAAAAAAAGAACGGTTTAAAGTAGTGAACTGGATTGGGTAACATCAAAGAAATATTTCTTGTTGTTTAGAAAAGTGACTAGGGAGTAAAGAGTAATTTATCGTTTTCGAAGTGAACATAATTGTGTCAAGATCTTCTCGAATATCTGAATAGAAACGTCGAAATAGATATTGAAATCAACTGAATCACGATTTACAATCAAACTCTAATGATATGATTCATCACGTCCAGCGATGTCTCCACACAATCTTCTGAAATAATCTCGCATAATTTTCAGAAATAGCGATTATTTTTACCATCCACAATGAGAATTGCAACAAACACTATGATTTAGGAGGCACGTACTTTATAATTACTTTATGAAACTGCATGCATGTGTTGAGGCACTTTAATTTAGAATGTTATTGTCTACGAAACTGCGAAACATAACTTCTAGATTTTTGTGACCTTTCTGGGTGTATATTCTTGGCATCAGCTATTAAGTAGACTCACCAGACAAGCGGATTGGAAAGTCTGTGAAAGTTTTTCGAACAAATAACTCATGAAGCTACAAAACTGACATATTTTGTTTTCATTTTCAAATCATCCGGTATAGCAAATATTACTTTTGTTTCGTTATCGTTATCACAAAATTTGCAAGTCAAACAGAAAACCTTTTGATCCGAATGAAACATGCTATTTTTTCTGGAACCAAAATAATTTATATCTAATTAATAAAACGTAAGTGAAATAACCACCATTGCAGCTCTTCTCAGTTCACTTCTTATAATGATATCTATGAAAAAGATTTGATCTATTGGGAATCGCTCTTAGTCAAATCATGTTCTTGAGGAACAATGAATTGAAGTTATATGAAGAGTTATGAATTTTGCAATCTATATGCTAAATACTCGAGGTTAATGATATCGAATCAACATGTTCTAAATAATTATGAGGAAATGCTCTCATCACCTTTAGTTAATCAAAATGTTGGCATGGGATTTAACTTTTATGAATATAAGTAGTTCCTAATTCCCGACCCAGGGTAATTCACTAATAATTAGAACACCAGCAGTATGATGAAACTGGAAAGAAAAACAATAAAGGAACAACGACGTAGTTTGATTTGCATACTACAATTACATTTACAAACATTTTCACCAACAAGTGAAAAGACAGAAAAAGCAACGTATTTGAACACATTGATACATCGTCAAAGAGCGACTTGAAGTAGCGACACCATGCGGCGAAAGAAAGAAACTCTTTAGAAACAAGGCTTCTACGTCATGAGACATGAAACATGGGAGTGGCTAATAGTACGACTGAGCTATGTAGTGTGTAATTCAAGCACGTCGCCAAACTTGAAGGGGAAATTTCTTGTGTGATCTTCAGTTGAGACGGAAAGTTTACATGAACATAGATCTGGTGATGCTTCGTTTTCGAGATTTCAAGAAGTTCTTTCACAAAATTGATAACCCTTTTGACAAGTCCACTTCACTTAGTTTGCGTATTCTTGTTTGAAAATGAAGCCGTTTAGCACTTTTTTAAAGTTTCATACTCTGTATCTTTAAAATGAGGCATTACCGTGCCTACGTTTATGTACAGTCGTTTCATCTTAGAACTACTCAAGAAATCACCCCTTGAATTTTTGCCACCTACAAGAATAACACCCCGTATAATACAAAAGAAAAGGCACGAATTGCAAGAAGCATAGTTCAACCATCCCCAAGAAGTAAAAGTAAAAATGGAAATTGCTCCATGCTTTCAAATGCGTTGCTGAGTTTTCATCAGGACAAGCATCTTTTTGGTGACTATCCTGCACTGATGAGTGCCAATGAGCCCGAAACTTTTATGCATATCCCAATATGAGCATTGTCGCATGTTAGGGAGGAAGAAAAACATTTGTTTTGTAACCACTTCAGTGAGTCGGTGCATAGACATGTGTATGAGTAGAGATATATTTAATATTCTACGTGGAATTAGCCAGGATAGTGATTGTTCTCTGCTCGTTGTCTACCTTTTTAATACAGCTAAGATGTTTATTGGTGAATTGTCATGAAGTTGAGTTTTCTCATCTTGTTTTCACTTTTTGAAATTCGTGGTTTTTCACGCGTGTAAAATATTTGGTGACTATGGACAAATAGATCATAATGTCATGTCTGGCCCAGTTGACTTATACGATAGAAAAGCTATTCATCTTCTTGCATGAATCTCCTTGATGCACCTCTCTCTTTTGGCTTTGAATCTCGTTGCATTTACTTATTTCGTAATGTATTAGTGACTAGGCTGGAGTTATTTATTTCGTTCAGATGTCATAAAGACCAAATAAGTCGAAAAATAAGGAGAAGATAATAAAATATACTTTATCGGTGATGGCGATGGTTTTTGATAATGTATAGAAAATACGAGCTCATTATTATATTATTATATCTTTGTGTATAGGCACAGATGAAAGTAAAATTATTATTTGAGCCGTGAAACAAAACTATCTCAGATGCTGAAAAATAAATATTCAGTCAAATTGAAACAAAAAGATATTCGACATCCACAAGCTATGATCAATAAAAAAATAATAGCATGTGTTAACAAACTTCACGTACATTTTTAGCATCCCTTTACTGTTCACTCTTTAGTTATGATCTTTTTTATAAATTACTCATAGGTAAACGTATTCAATCTTAATCTCTATGTATCACCTTAGAGTGAACAATTTCAGTAAGTCTCCAAAGTTCTTCAGAATGCTGTATGAATAAGTATCATAATTCATTCGTTATAAAAAATGAAAAAGTCATAAATTGGACAAAACTTATTGAAAGAGTAAAATAGTCTATCCAATTAGAATAGCAAGCATAGTTTGAAATTATTGTCTGGTAGACTACGAGCAGAATACAACTACTTTCCTGGTAAATACCAAGCAGAAAATTGAATAATATCTGCTCGTAGTCCATGATGCAACGATTCACACTGTGAATGCAGATCGCAAATGTTTCTTTCTTCCTAATAAGTGACAAATTCACATCGGGACAGGCACGCTTAACAACCTATAGACCGGTTTCGGGCTTATTGGCCCTCATCAGTGCAGGGTAGTTATCCGAGTAGAGACCGTGAGATCTCCACTCGAAGCGTTGCCTATCTCAATGCATTTTCGTCGCGTCAATTTGACCGCACTGAGCCGCGTTCCAAGAGACACTTGGAAGTGGCGACACCATGCGGCAGTAGAAAGAAACTCCAGAACCATATCTCCCAAGTTACAGAACTTGTAAGTGGCTGAGAGCTAAGCTAATAAATGAAAAATGGAAAAGCCATAAATTGGACAAACATTTTTGGAAGAGAAAATAATCTATCCAATTGGAATATCAAACATAGTTTGGAATGATTTTCTGGTAGACTAGACTAGACGATGTGAATTTGTCACGTCTTAGGAAGAAAGAAACATTTGCGATCTGCATTCACAGTGTGAATCGTTGCATGGACTTCGAGCAGATATAATTCAATGTTCTGCGTGGTATTTACCAGTAAAGTAGTTGTTTTCTGCTCGTAGTCTACCAGACAATCATTTCAAACTCTGTTTGTTATTCTAATTGGATAGACTATTTTCTCTTTCAAAAATCATTTCGTTTTGTCGAAAGTAGGAAAGTATATCCTTACTAATTTCAAGGATGTATTCTTGACTTGATTGTTCAAATACTCCTTCTCTCAATTAAACACTCATTAATTTTGTCGAGATAATCTAAATTCTCATAATCCATCATTCTTCAAGTCACCATCAGGGTTCAAGGATCATCGATTTGAGGTTCTGTTATCTCATAAAATAATAAGGCTCGAATTAAAGTAGCTATAGTTGCAATTTCATGTCAACTTGATTCACATTTGCTCATTGAATGTTTTTTTTCTGGTGACACATAAATACTATAGAATAGAATAGAACTTTATTTAGCATCTATAGCTATTACATAACAATACATGAATGTTACATTTGATCACACATAAACAATATAATCTATACATTAAAATACATTTTTCTTAACCTTGTTTTAAAAGTATTGACATTTTCTGATGTCTTAACTAACAGAGGCAGATCATTATATATTCTCAAACCTTCAATGAAGAGGGTTTTTTCCAAAGCATTTGAGTTGAAACCTTGTATGTAGAACTGATCATTGAACCTTAAATCATAACTAACCATATCTGCCCTTCTGATTATATATTCTTGTAAGTAAGAAGGAGCTTGCCTATTAACAATTTTAAAAATTAATACTAAAGAAGACTCAACAATCAGTTGGGAGACATTTAGAAATTTCAAGGTCATTAGCATATCATTTATTGCAGTTAATCTGCTACACCGTAGTAGAATTCGCAGTGCTTTATTCTGAAGTAGCTGCAAACGATGTATTTGTGCAGATGAACAGGAGAGAATTATGGACATGCAGTAATTGAAGTGTGGAAATATAATAGTGTTATAGACAATTTTTCTACACCATGGGGAAAGGTTTGTACAAATTCTATAAAAGTGACCGACCTTTTTGCCTATTTTTTTACATAAATAATCAATATGCCCAGAGAAATTGAGTTGAGGGTCAAAAAGAATGCCAAGATACCTTATCTCATTAGCATACACTATTACCGAATTTTCAATTGTTAGCACAAAATTCTCTTGATTGAACCTAGTACAGTTGATTTTGCTACCTAATATCATACACTTTGTTTTTTGAGCATTTATTTTAAGTTTATTGGCCCTGAGCCAATTATTCAAAATGTCTAACTCATTATTCATGGATTCAACCATATTGTTATAATTTTTCCCAGATATGGAAATTAAAGTGTCATCAGCGAACAGATTAATAAATGAATTCTGTAGGTAAAGATGTAAATCATTTATATATAGTATAAACAATAATGGTCCAAGGACACTTCCCTGAGGAACCCCGTAGGTACTACCTATTTCATTAGAATAACTACCATAAATTTTTGTTTTTTGTTGCCTATTTGTAAGATAATTTGTTAGCCATTTGAGTACTATGCCTTTTATTCCGTACGCCTCACACTTCAATAACAATTTTGTCCTATCTATTGTTTCGAACGCTCTTTTCAAGTCTACAAATACACTAATGACAATTTTGCCATCATCAATGTCTTTTTTCCACTTGTTACACACCAATTGGCAGGCTGACTCCGTAGAATGATTATGCCTGAACCCAGATTGACAAGCAAACAACAAATTATTTTCGTTTAGATATTTCACTAATTGCTCATGCACTAATATTTCGATTATTTTGTCAATTACTGGGAGTAAATTTATGGGTCTCAGCTCTTCGGGTTTACTAGGTTTATTTATCTTTGGTACAGGTATTATTGTACTGCACTTCAAGACTGCTGGCAAAACACCAGTTTGCAAACACGTATTTATGATATACAGTAGAGGATACCCCACCACCGGAAATACATTTTTCAATAATGACACTGTAAGCACATCATCACCCGTTGATTTATTTTTCAAGTTATTTACTATTCTTTGTAATTTATTGAGGGAAACAACAGGAAACGTGTTAATATTAGAATTAACATCAACTTTCATTTCCCCGAAATTTGTAGGATCTGGTATGCTTTCAGAAATTTCTTTTATACTATCAAAATAAAACTTATTTAATTCTTCCTTGACACTTCCTGCACCTAGGTTCAACGAGTTGAAGTCGAAGTTAGTGTTTTTATTATTTAATATTTGTTTTAGTGTATGCCACATTTTCTTACTATCATTTTTACATTCATCAATAGTTCTTTCGTAAAATTCCTTTTCTTTAGCTCTAATTAAAGATACAACTTGATTTCTTTTCTTTTTATACTTTGCGAAATCTAATGGATTATTTGTATAGCGAAACGTTTTGTAACACTTATCTCTCTCTTTCTGTAAACTTCGGACTTCATTGTCAATCCACCCACTTGAGTTAAAAAACTTTTTTAACTCTTTTGGCGCTACTTTATCTAAACTAGATTCAATATTGTTTATGAAGTTATTATATAAGACGTCAACATCAGTGGAAGTATAATCCCAATTTTTTTGAATCAAATCTATACCAATGTTGTCCATTTTCTCCTTCGAGATGAATCTCGAGTAGATCATCTTACTGCTCTTTTTTGGACAAACATTAATTGCGGTTCCTATAATGTCATGATCTGTGAAACTTGGAAATTCACGTTTAACTTCTTGAAATTTGTTATTGGTAATAATCAAGTCCAATAATGTACTTGAATCACGAGTGACTCTAGTTGGTTGTTTAACAATTTGTCGAAATCCAGATGATTGTACTATGTCCATGAGCCTTATTGCGCTTGGATTTACAGATGAAAGGTCAATATTAAAATCACCCATTATTATAACGTCATAAGTACCCAAAATATTATGTTCGAGAAGTCCATGAAAACAATCTAAAAAAGTCGATTTACAGCCATTGGGTGATCTGTACACACCGCCTATCATGACATGTTGATGTCCCATAGTAACCTTAAGTAACATATACCAATACTCTTTAGAAACACTAACTTTTTTTAGTTCTTCATATTTGATATGACTTCTTATATAGCACATTACTCCTCCAGTATGCCTACTATCGGAAAAAGTTACTTTTCCTCATATTTATCTATACAGTTCACAGTTCGCACCAATCATCAAAAGTCTTGCAATTTGGAAAGTGGGGTTTTTGTTTCGTAGAAAATGGTTATGAATTTTTGTAAGATATGTAGGGAGTTAACAAATTCGCGAATTTCTGATAGTTATGTTTAGGCAAATAAACAATGATATACCTACTCATTCAAAAACACGAAAACTATCTGTTGTATAATTAAACTATTTATTGAAATTGGTAAAATCAATTGCTTCTAATTCATCATCACAAGTGTTATTTTTAACCCATCAACTTCAAATGATTAAGACACAGTATCGTAAACAATTCACAGCAACAGATTACAACGGACTTTTCATTTTTTACCGCGAATCGTTTTGAATTTTCAACCTCCAATAGTAGATGAGTTCACGATAGGTTTTTCTGCCTTCCAGTCATTGGATTGAAATTTTTTTTTTCAGGTTATGCATTATTGTCTGGTCGTTGGAAAAAAAAGTGCATAAAGTGTTGAGTCACACTTGTGGGACTATCGCACTTGGCCTGGTGCGACAACTATAGTATAGTCATTTTCGACCCTAGTAATCTAATATACTGGTTCGTGATAATTGTAATCAATTGTTGAGTTGAATTACGAGGAAGGACAGTGTTATAAATTGTTCAATATTGTACTGTGTGCTTTGAATAATCGAACCCTTACATATATCTATATAGAGACAATGATCAGTCCAAATATGTATAACTACATGAAATATATAGGTAGGTGGGTTCTTGTTAAAAAAATTGATCGGTATATAATGATATATACATAAAATAGGTACGTGGCTTCTCTATTCTTTCCACATCAACTGTAGGTATTGTATGAAATAAAGAGGTGAATTCATTAAGATTTCATTATGGTCATTATTCGAAAAAATCGATACCTCATGCACTCATTACTAATTTAATATCTCGTTGAACGAAATAGTCAAATGGGTGTTGGGATTTTTCTTGAAAGATTGGATATTATATATATAGGAAATACCCTCGGAAATACCTCACTCGATGATACGTCCCATTACATTACTATCCGTTCAATAAATAAAATAATTATGTTAAAGAAGTTCTGCAGGTCTCGAGTCTGACAATCAAAATCGATCGTGGTGGCATATAAATAGTACAGAAGGGAGGGATCGCCGTTTTCCTTCGATGTAGTATGAGTTCGAAAGTGCAGAAACCAAATGAACAGGTGCGTGGTTGACTCATGAAAAAAAAATCAATGCAAACGATGAAAATAACTTCTCCAGAAAATAACAAGCAGTTTTCGTTTTAAGAATTGACGATTAGACTCTAGATTTTGGTTTGTTGTTTGACTCATCGGCCTGTTCTTCATCAAATTTATGGAAGGTTACGTCCTCAATTATTATTATAATAATATAATAATATTATCTCTATTTTCCTTGATGATTTAGAAGTGGATGAGATACTGATGATAATATCGTCCTGATGGTTTCTTTTTCCAGATGTACTAGGCATATTATCTATCCTCATAACTTGTAAATATATAGAATGTATTCAGTTCCAATAAATAGTTGTGTCAGATACCTAAATAAATGTATAAATAATTATATATCAATTCATCAGAATGAATCGGATACTCGATTCTCCAAAATTAAAAGTAGGGATAATAAACTCGTCAAATGATATATGATACTATATAGAAGGAATAGCTATGAATGGGACGAAAGTTTGCATGTTTTTCTCATCCCAAAATCTGAACAAAAAGTTCGAAGTCAAGGTAATAACTATAGCAGAGAACAACTAATTTCTTTGCAATACTTCAATTACATAAACTATAGCAGTCTACAATTACATTTGAATTTTTTGGTCCAATGGTTTTCATTATCCCTAAAAATATCGAATAAACAAGAAAACTATACATTCTGAATGATAGGTTAGGACTAAGGTTAGTTCAACTTCTTCTTCTTTTTTGTCTAATTGGACTCTTTCTGCCAGAAAATTGGTCAATGTAAGATTTTCGTGAGCCCCAATGAAAGAAAGTTCCAAAAATTGAACTTTATTGCGATTTCGGCAGAATTTATCATTCCAGGTTACATTAAAAAAAGGTGTTTACGAAGAGGTGTTTACTTCACAGGAGAGTTGTTGGCATGGACGAATGTATAGGGTTTTACAAGTCATACAAACTTTTCCGTATTTGTTATTTTGGATATGAAATAACACGAAAACCTCTTCATTGCAGTGTGAGCTTTGTAGCTGAAATACCCTTACCATACAGATTATAAAAGTTTTAACTGTTAATAGAATCTACATCGTCTGTTTCTGAATCCATGTTAGTGTTTTAAATTTTGTTTTTGCCCTCTGCATAGATTTCAATTTTGGAAGTCAACAAACTTTTGGAGTAAATGAAGTTATGTATTTGTTGACAATATCTTGAACAAAACAAACTGTCTACATCCTTTGTTTCTACTCACGAGTTTGAGGGATGGAAAAATCTTGGGGTATAATACTTTTATTAGCGATTGTCCGCTTCAATATGAACTAGGTTGTTCGACAATCCAATCAAATTTGCGGAATCGCAATCGTTCTAACATGAACTCACCTTAACCATCGTCCATAGATCTACGAATTCGTAGATCTATGGACGATGCCTTAACTCTTCGGACTTTCATTTGACAATTCGATTGTACCAACCTCCGAATAATAAAAAATGCGTATCGAAACAGAGGCTATTTCGGTACGCATTTGCGTTTCGTAATGACTTCATTATATAACCAAAATAGAAACGAAAGAACAGACACCTGAAAAAATCATCTCTTTGCGAACCCCATCGCTACGCCTCTGGCTTATTGGATATCAACGAACGAACCGCAGAATTTGCAGACAGTTTGGGCGCCCCATGTCCTATCCCAAGCTTTTTCAGTGCGGAGTAGGTCGTTCACCCGAAGGGGGGCCCCTCGGATGTGTGTAAAATACGCACTTGCACGCGAACAAAAAGTGCCGTTGCGGGAAAAAAGCAACAACTACCCGTCCGCTCGACGGCTGTCTTTCACTCCAACTTGGGTACGAGTATTTTGATGTCCTACCTGCCTTCAGGTAGTAGGACGTCGTTGGGGGAGGGGCTGTAAGGGAGTTTGGCCATTTTGAAATTTCATAATTTTCGTTCCACCAAAAAAATGTATAATAAGTATTTTATTTCTGACAGTGACATTATAAGCTTATATCGTCATAGTTACGATATCTATAATGAGGGTCATAACTCTCTTGGGATATTAAGGTTCAAAAACTCCCTCTTACCTTTTACAGGTGAAAATGATACAAGAAATGCTTATAAACGTTTATATGTAATGAAAACTAAGACATATTTTCCTTATTCACGTCATTACAAATAATAAATGTACAATTTTCAAATGTTCCCTGAAAATTACTTCCGCCGCTGGAAACAATTTCTTCTTTTTTATGGGTGGTGCTGTTGCTGTTCACTACAGTCGAGGTGCCTGCCTCTTCTGATGGCAAAGTAGACAGCATACGCGCCGTTTTATTTCTCAATTCAATACTGTCCTCCAGATACCCCTCTGCCACCGTGGAACTTCTCCAACCTCCGTGTCTTTTTAAGTTTGTCATAGTTGCTCCTGCATTGGCTAGGGCAGTAGCAGAAGTGCGACGAAGGCAATGTCCCGTATAGGTTAGTGGGTTTGGCAATCCTAAATACATTGCGATTTTGCTGGGAATTTTGCCAAACATATTCTTTCCAATTGGCTGAGTTGTACATTTATTTTGTCGGAAGCTCAAAAAAAATCGTTTTGTACCTTCAGGACGCAAGGACATATAAAGTCTCAATAAAGGCAAAGCAGAGAACTCTTTTTCAGCCACAACTGTAAATTTCTTCGATACACCAGTTTTACTTTCCGGTACGTTCACTACCATAACAGTATCCCGGTCCTCTATATCTGCTATACTCATATTTAGAAGTTCCTGAGTTCTGCATCCTCCAAAATAACCCATAATTAGAACAACCTATAACAAATAAAACGAAATAAACAAACGAAAAAGAAAATTATGAGAAAAAAATTACCTTATGCAATAAATGAATTTCATTAGGGGCGTCCTTTAGAAATTTGATGACATCTTTAGGAGATAAGACAGCAGACTTTTTCGGCTTATACCCCTTACTTTTTCGTTTCAAAAAAGCCTCTAGTTCGTTGAACTTGGTGATATCTCTTTTCTCATATATGGTCACCATCGATTTGAGCATTGACCATTTAGTCCATAACGAATTTGGGCTAAACGTTTCTGACTGCAACGAATAAATACAATTATTACCAAAACTACCAGAAAATACTGAAAATACTTTACCAGTTCTTGAAAATATGCCAGAAAGACAGTTTCGTTGGCATCTTTTGACATAACATTTCTCTGTGTCAGCCACTTCAGATATAAGTTGTATTCTTTTTGATATAGGGCTTCACTTTTCGATGGAAGTAATGATTGTCTTGCTTTTTCCGCTTTTTTTATAATATCCTCCATTATATCAGAAAAAGATCGTCGATTTGTGGTAAAAAATAAACACGTTTTTAACGGAAAAACATTGATTGATAAAGAAAGTTTGCTTATAAACATGTAACATAGCGACAACCTATAGCAACAACCAACAATGCTACAATCAACGCTACCTAATTCAAATATACCAGAAATGTTATGAATTTAAATATTTATTGCGTTCTAAATATGGACATATTGTTATGAAAATCGGTCAAAAATAAAATTATCTATGTACCACGGGAATTATAGAGCCTTAATAACCTCTGGCAATTGCTGTCCCTCGGGCCAGAGGCCCTCGGGACGCAAACTTTGCCATCGGTAATTAAGGCCTTCATAATTCCCTTAATACATAAATAACTATAACAACATATAGGTTGGTTTTTACACGTGAACAATATTTTAAGCACGAAAGGTCGTTAAGTGGCACTATAGTGGGCCATAAAGTAGACAGACCCTGTAATGGATTTCACTCGCAAATCGATAGAAACCTAATATATTTCGATGGTTTCAATTAATGCAAAATGGGTAAGACATACCCAGTAAAAAATGTTTGGATGTAATTTCAAACAAATGGATTTCAGAGCAAACTCCGACGAATACAACACCTGATGAATATCAAAGTTTTGTCCTTTTTATTAAGTCCGTATTACATGGTGCAGAAATTGATACAGAAAATGTTCCATTTTCTCAAACAGACTCTTGTACAGAAAACATTGACAAATTTTCTGCAAATAAATATTGTTTGGTAATACACGATATCAATAATTCAAACCATAAGCATGCGCAATATGTGAATCCAAACGGCTTTTATGAGGATTTTAACCTCATTTTAACCTAACTTGTTGAGAGATGCTTTTGGAAATTTTCTACACAAACAAGGATGTCTCCAATAAATCATTCTTTGACTTTGGCAGCTTCAGCTTGCAGTGCTTTAATAATGTTTACATTAATGAAAATTCATATGGAGAGACATAATAATAGCAGGAAAGGACGGCTTTGGAATCGCGAATGGCTGAGAAAGAGGTGGATAGATAGGTCTTATTTCCATCATTGCTGAGAAGGAGAGATAATGGCAGAGGTGTAACTTAATATGGTTGAGAATGAACTTCTTGTTAAGGATACTTTTTAGCATACAAAAATCGGTATTCTTCTATTAGTGCCAAAACTTGATCTGCTGTCCAATTCATATTACTATTGCCCTAACTGTGCTCAAAGACTCTCACTTTCATTTGTATTTCGAAGCGATTCGCGAAATATGATGATATTAATAAAATTATCCCCACAAATATTCGCAAAAACAAAAACAATAATGCTGCAATGCAATAATCACACTGTGCATGATCACATACAAAAAATCTGTCCGAAAATAGAACCTGTCCTATATTTCTTGAATGGAATATTCAGATTCAGTTTTTCTGTAATACACGATGCAGAAAATATTGCCTTCACATTTTCATACAGTGAATGTACCATTTTCTGCACCGTGTAGTACGGACTTTATATACATTTCACAATTGAGTGTTGTTTGGTGCTAATTCCGATCTTAGTAGTGAAAAATGACACGAATGTGTAGGATATGCATCCACCCCGTATACGCTGACAGTATCACTTAGGGCCGGTTTATCAATGCAGGGTTAGGTTAATATAAACCAAGGTCAAAAGCTAACTCTGGGATACAATGTTTATTCACTTTGAGGTGGGGTTAAACGCTATCAAAATCAAACGGGAAATTAGCTCTAGGATAAAGTTAATCCCGGGTCAGCTAACCCCTCGGGATAACCCTGCATTGATAAACCGGCCCTGAGTGGCTCAATCGGGTGACTCAGTGATACGATGAATCAAGGGATGTTACGTGAAGAAGTTAGGCTGAGAGTCATCAGTTACCGTTTAGACATTGTATTAGAAGGATGAGAGAATAAAAGTGTGTATATATATAATTATTGTTTCGAAGTTTGTATTTCTAACAGATGTGGTGAAGTAAAACGATTCTGAAAAATAAAATCATAAGAAACACCAAATGATTGAAATTTGATATTCTCAATGGTGCTATCATTGACGTTAACGCATGAAAAAACATCTATTATATAAAATTACCACCAAGTTACACCGTGTCATATCACGATGGAATCGAGGCAGTGCATGAATCATCTAATTTGGTGGCAATAATCATTCGTTAAGTATTGCATCCTGAAAACACAAGATTTGATATAAATTAATAAAAATATTGTATGTAGGCATCTGAATGGTGTGAATTTCATGCGCTCATCTGTTCGATCTTAGAACCTTAGAACTTTTGCCAATAGGTGGCACTGTTATCCTTCCTACTGTACCTGATTTCAATATTGGGCTAGATATTTTAGATGATTTTGACACAGAACAGTTTTCAAAACATCAGTCCCTGCGGATTGTTTTGCTTCCCTTTTTCCATCACCCCAAAACGCCAGACTCTTAAAGTCCCACTGCCACTAGGGCTTTAAAAATATGAGGACCGTAGCGCTGCTACGAGGGAAGGTGGATACGGTTAGGGCTGTTCCTGATCACCTTCAGTGATTAGTAATCAAGGTGGATATAGGATGGTGAAACAGCTCTTCAATTGTTTCTGCGAAAAACTTGTAGACCGTTTGAGAAGGTACTAATATTTCCACGACTTGAATGAAGATGGCGGTGAGATCGATTATCGAAGAAGATTTTTGTTGCTCATGTATTTCTGTGGTTCGCATCTGACAGACATGAGTTGAAATGACATCAAAACACAATATTTTCAGTGAATCTGGAATAATTATCGATATTTTGACTCTTCTCAGTCATTTTTCATCTAGAACAGATGAAACTGATAAAAAGGTGACAGATGCACAGATCCTGTTTTACCGACACAAGGTATGTCGCCATCTCTGATAATTTCAGGAAATATTACTACGGTATGAAATCAAGTAGGCAAAGGTCTACATGTTTATTCTAGTGCTTGTTAATAGGAAGCTGTTTCACCATCCTATATCCACCTTGTTAGTAATGTCCTTATCCGGGGCCTCATAACGATAGGGCGCACACATCAGTATCAATTGGTATAGTACTTACCAATGATCAGGATAAATAAGCTGAAACAGTTCGTTATCATCCGAAATGTCCCTAGAGTCTAGTTAATCATCATATGAATTATATTTCAATAGGTGATCCAACTAAAAAAAAACACACATATTTTGAAAAATTGAGCAACTTGTCATGGTATAAATCTTATTTTCGATTTTTTGAATTTTTTGTATTCTCGATTTTTTGTATTTCCTCACTGCCACCGTGATCTCGTGATCTCTTTTTATCAAAATAGGGTTGCCCCAGAGCATAAAATATTTTCCTGGATAGGGCAGGACAGTGACAGACAAATATACTGGTCGTGCATCAAATGAAAATCTGACCTAATACTTCCAATTCTGAATCAAATAAAATTCACTATTTTGGAGACCATAATTGCAAAACTCGCCTGCTGTTTTGGAGCCGCCCTGTAGAAATTCATGAATTTTGATTATGAATCCATAATCTCCGATTCCGAAAACCCCACATATGCCAATTTTGAAACATATGGTCCTCATAATCAGAAATTTCGCCCTCCATCTTGTTCAAATTCAACATGCAAGATTTTAATCCATTGTTAGTTAGTTGGTTGGTTAGCTCAATAGAAGCTAGCAATGAAAACAACAGTTTTTCCAAGCATAGGAAGGCGATTAAATGGGTAAAAAAGTTTTGCTTTCCGATGTATCGATTTAAAAAAATCGATTTCCGTAATTTTCGTCTTCATCCATTTCTGACGTTATTTCGACAATATAAGCAAACAAGAAATAAAAAATAGCGAATCATAATAATTTCGAAAGAAATCATCGTGATCGTGTAGAATCCGTGAGTCGAATGGTTACTAAAATAATAGAGTAATGCGGTTTCAAATTGCGCTGTATATAAAATTATTGGTCTAATGATATTACAAAGATTTCACCCAACATAATAGTTTTGGATTTGAGCCATTTGATACCGAATTATCTGCTAAATTATTTATCGTCTTCCATGAAATTTAGTTTCCGTTTGTTAAATTGCCCAGAAATACTTTAATAACATTAATTTATTGCCATACAATTTCTAGATTGTATAATGACATACTAGGTAGGTACTCACGGTTTAGAAAACCTCGAATCGTTGTGTATAACATTTTTATATTCAATCATCTGAATAAAATTGAAATCCATTTTATTGCCAGACTAGTTCGTTTATCATGAAATTGGGTCGGGTCACGAACAATTTTTCTGGAATTATTATTTCATTATTCATGTCTCGATGTTTAGAATAACCTATTGATTAATCAAACCTAGTTGTCAGTTACACTAGTGTTAGAGTTGAATTTTGCAGAATTAACACTTTGGTGCTGTTATCTATGCATTTCCGAAAGTGCGATTTAACACCGCAGTGGTGTGATGCACATTCTACGATTTTATTGATGCTGAATCCTACCTCCACGAAATTCTCCTCGGTGCGTTTAAACACTGAGGAGGTACATGCGAAGACTTTTCTGGTGTGAAGGAACACCCTATCATGAGTGTGTTCATGCGAATCAGTGCTTTTCTTCATCACCTCCGGTGTTTTTTACCAAGTTGGATCACCTATTGAAATATAATTCATATGATGATAAACTAGACTCAGAAGAATCTATAGGGACATATCGAATATGACGAACTGTTTCGGCTCATTTATCCTGATCAGTGGCACTAGGGCCTAGGCCAATTGTTACTGATCTATATCAAATTCATCTAATATATCATGCCCAATATTGATATCAGGTACGGTAGTAGGAAGGACGTCAATGCCACCTATTGGCAAAAGATCTAACAGATGAGCGCATGAAATTCACACCATTCAGATGCCTACATGCAATATTTTTATTAATTTATATCAACTATGGAAAACTCTGGTGTTTTCAGGATGCAATACTGTTTCCACCAAATTAGATGATTCATGCACCGCCTCGATTCCAAAGTGATATGACACGGTGTAACTTGGTGTTAATTTTATATAATAGGTGATCGATCCAAAATTGAGCTTTGGGGTACACTAATGACAACATCACAATTGTTCAGAAAATGAGAGTTGGCATATTGTTCTTTACCAAACTCGAAGTTATCTCTTATTGTACAATCGAATAATTTATTTTTGACCACTTAATATTACTCAGAATAAAAAAAATTATCTGAATATAATTTTCCAGTATCAGGATAGCAACCTTTTCCTGTTCTATAAAAGGATATACAGAGACAACTGGAGGGAATATATTATTATGAGAGAGAAAATACTCCCTTTCAACCCTTTGCCGATAAATTCCAACCAGAAAAAGAAGCAGCGATAATACCTTTTCATCGTCCCACTTCTCATATTGTAAATATATTTGAAGTGCCAATAATAACATAAATAGAAACCAGCTAACAATGCTTTCAATACATTATTAGCTATTTAACGCGAAAATCGCTAGACAGAATTTATGACTATCACAATAAATGTGCAAGCGTATCTGATTGAGTCGTTACTGGAAATGAGAATGAGAATGATACTGTCATTCACGCGATAAGTGTATAAAAAGAGTGCCAAACAGCGCGATTATAAGAGAGGAAGGAACAATACCTGTCGAGAATCGTAAATGCGATACTTAGAAATCACCTTCACTTATTATACAAAATGGATAACTGAATATGCAAAATATACAATGAATTGTTGAAAATTGAAGGCGATATCAACGAAGTTCGAGAATAATTCCGAACGATTGAATTTATGTATTATCACCATAGGCGCCGATTACACGGGGGCACTGGGGCCCATGCCCCCTCTGAGATTACACCCAAATCGGACAACCATTGGTTACTTTGCATTCATAATTTATTTTTCGGTTAACATTTTTGTTTGTACCTTTGTATTTTGACCTAAGGAATACCAATTTGATGATGAAATCGTGAACAAGCCACTACTTTTAAATATTATCCATGCCAAAGTTCGAAATTTCACCTTCTTTTACTGATATCTATCATTCTATTCGACATATATTGAATATAAGAAACATATGCCACTGAGTAGTTTATATATTCGCTATGAGTCAGCTATGACATCTACAGTATTAGTCCAGAGTTTTTCAAAATGGCTGTTGTTTTTGGAGCCTAGATGGTAAAATGGGAGGAAAATTATGAAAAACTGCAATTTTTTAGATAAAAAGCATATATAATGAGCCATGGTATATGCATGTAGTATTTCCAGCGAGATTTCCATAGTGATCTTAGAATATACAATACTTGAAGGAAATTTTCGAGTTCAAGCAGGTGCAATATCGAACTTTGGCATGAATGGTAAGGAAAGTTGTAGTTTGTTAACGACTTTATTACCAAATTCTGATTTCTGAGGTCCAAATATATTTGTACAAACAAACATTTTCATTGTAAAATAGATCGCATGATAATTGCATAATTACCCAACCATTTACCATCGCAATAAATTGAACCTGAAATTTTGGATGTTTCAATCTTGGAAATGTATCTAGTATGTGTCTGAGAATAGTTTTTCGCTTGAAATTTTAATCATGGTTCAATATAAGTAAGTTAATGCGTTATATTCTATTTTTTTACTTTTCAATATTTGATATGAACAAAATTCAATAATACTATTTTATTTCGATTAATTTTGCCCCCCCTGGAATTTAGAAGTTTCGGCGCCTATGATTATCACAAATGGTATAGTTGTATTTAATTCAGGAATATAATACAATATTATAAAATATCTCAAAATAAAATAGAAAAAATATTCAAAATATGGGAATGAAAGATAAAAATATAAAATATCATGTATACAGTGTGTCAAATTTTCGACACTTTTGCATGATATCTCAGTTGTTTTTGGTGATAGAATTGCGATTTTCACATTACTGACCTACTTTTTTCTCGAAAACAGAACTATCGTAGCCCTTCCAGTTTCAACTGAAAATATTGCATTTTGGGATCTCAGCTATCTTTCAACTTTCAGGAAAAGTGAAAACTGTATCGTATACATCTCTTTACGTAGAATCCAGTGACGTAGTCATAGATTTTTGTAATGAGCTGTGCTTATTTAGTTGTAAGTGTAGGTATAGTGTCAAAAATCGGACACATTGTACATTCAAGGTGGTAATTTTTTGTCGCTTGGCTTGTTAAATGATCCGTATGTCGGCAATAAACGGATAAACCCTGTCACAGATGACACCCGCCTACGACGAATGAATATAAAAAACGCAAGAAGTAATGAAGTGAAATATTATTTTCGCTATCAAAGATTTACACATCAGAATCACCCGACAAAAATCTAATCAAACCAAACCATAACTGGAAATCGCACCTTTTTTCAAAGTGAAATCATTGAAAGCAGAGGCGGGACGAAAAAAAGTTCGAGACAGTTAAATTAGATACGATCCCCAAAAGTGTATTACCCTGTAAGAATTCAATAACGCTTAATAGTTCAAAATATTTAGTTTTTGCAGTGTAATGGGTTTATCAATTTTCAATTCATCATTTTAAAAATTGTAGAGGAAGGTCGCCCATTTTTTAATAGGTGTCTTATATTTCTATACTTGAAATTTGTCCTTAAGCACACGTTTTCGTTATGACCAAGTCGGTAATTACCTTCTCTGTATTTTTCGAAATTTCGAAAAACTTTCGCCAGATGGCAATAACAAATATATGTATATGATGTGATTCATAGTTTTTTTCGTGTACTATTCGATTGTATAGTTTTCAATGGTAAGTGAGTGAAATATTCTCTACCGAATTCACCATAATATGTATGTTTGTTTACTACCTATTGCTTATGTCCACAAGTTGGCATGGGCGTAGCCATTGGGGGGCAGGGGGGGCTGTTGCCCCCCCTGGGACTACGCGACCAGCGGATCAGCGTGAACCGATTCATTCATTCTGATCAGTGACATCTATTGATGGCATTTTTTATAGAAGTCAAAAGATATGGTTCCTATTGAAAATAGCCTGGAATATATAGATTTGCTGAATGAATGCAACTTTTTTTTTCCGAATATCAAAAATATTATTCGAATATTTTTAACGTTTACATCAAAAACTTGTACCGTGGAGAGAAGTTTCAGTACGTTGAGGGTAAAAACATGGCTTAGAGCTACCAGGGCCCCTATTCTTGAATTCTAGGGAGTAGAAAACAGGACAACTATCTCACTTCTTGACAGATGAATAATATATTTCCTCCTCGCTTTTCTTTCAGTTTTTCTACTCCCTATATTTCAAGAATAGGGGCCCTGGAGTGATAATCGAGGTGATAATAGTTTGTCAGGTTTGTGTATGATGTATGAGTGTTGACAGAAATCGTTGATTCTGAAGGGCAATAAGACATTCACATATCTTGTTGGTGAAAAAATTTGTGAGAACAAGAGGAAGATTCAGTTTTTATTCACACAAAGAGAAAACTAACATGCGATTAATGCATTCTTTTATTTCGACTTTTGTCCATAGTTTGTATGTTGTTTTTTATGGTTGTCGCTCTACAATAATATTATTCAATTATTTTATTAACTACCTACTTTCAATACTTTTCATTGAAAATATATAATTCCTAATTTCGGATACTTTCGAAAAACGGATTGGCATGAGTTTTTTCGTATTACCCATGGCCATAGATCCCAATTTCAGATAAGTGAAATAATGACATCCTATCCGTAATTAGAAGAACATTTTTCAAAGAGTAAAATGTGTATGAATTTGATTATTATTTTTTAATCCCGAATTCCATTCACAATAAATGTTCTGTTATTATGTTTAATTACATAGTGTACTGTGTTATGGAGCTAAAAAGAAGTAGATTACCTATTTTAATTCTATAATAAGGAATCCTCTACTTTCACACCCTGTGAATTGGATATGAAGTTCCTTTGTATAAAATTTCTTGAAATATTCTGAGCTGTTGAAGTCCTACAAAAAACTGACTCACCCTGTATAATTGAGACAATTGGCATCTAAAATTGCATGCCGTTCAGAACGAACCAACAATCGCATGCCAGTCGGTATATAACAGGAAATATACCGAAATATTATTTTAATGCCTTGTTCCGGCCAATTTGAGTGCGCATTGTTGCCACCGGTAATATCCCTAGAATGAGATTGCGCGCAATTAGCGATTTGTTTCGCATCTCGCCTTTTTTACTTTCTTCAATTCGCGTTTCGACCGTGAAATATTAAATTATAACATTCCTGTCTAAAATAAGAATTCCATTTGGATGAAAAAAGGCCCTTGCATAATGCACGCCATTTTCGAACCTTCTGAAGCTTAATTAAATGAATAAACTTCAATTATCTTATAATTTATTGCAATATTCACATACTTAGGAGGAATGATGAAGCTCTGATGATCTTTTGTTTGGTAGTATCAAAGATCTACTCGAGCGACCTCTATAATTTCAGGTGATGTCGATTAGATATCACTGCCTTTCTATTTCCATATTTCAGGTAATATCTATTTGAAAACTTTTTTCCCCAATTCCAAATGTGAATTACTGAATTTTCTTCGTTCTTCATTGATTTTGAAAACCACATACCTATACCTACTCGGATGTCGCGAATATGAGTTTCACTCATCTCCAGTAAGTAAAAGCAAGCAAGTTGTGGATGATGATAGTCACACTTTATCAGACATGTATTGTAGAAAGAGTTCCAGACTATTTTCTATCAAAGAGAGGTAGAGGTTAGGTCTGCTCATTGACACATGGAAATTACTTATTAATTCTCCTTACAATGCGAGAAGAGGCAGAAAATCCAATAAATATGAAAAACTAACAAGTGACAACAACTGGGTTGGTGGCCGAGTTCGTTGAGGCGCTGGCATTTGGAAATTTAAATTTATGTAGCTTTGTTTAGGGGAAGGAGATAGGTGACCAAACGAACAGTCTTGTATCAATCTTTGGACTCTCAACGGTAACCAGCCGAGTAGTGCTTCGGATGACACTTAAAAAGCTAAGGTCCCCGTCCTCTTAACTCATGCATCGTCATATTGTAATGAAAATTTCATACATTTATTTTCAACCAATTAGAAGGCTCCTTTTTATAAACGTTGCTCATAGCAACGGGCAATTACCGTGATTATTTCATTCATGCTAAAATACACGTTTTTGATTGGTTGAAATGATTGTGTTGATAAGCAATAACACCATGTTTTCGATTTTGTATTTCGGCTCCTGATTGGCTATTGGATACCTACATGCAGTGTTTTCGTTTCTGTATTTCGCTTTCTGATTCGTAGGCAGTAGGGTAGTTTAATTTAACAACGACCTACTAGTTGCAATCTGTCATAGTATTTTCCGATTCACTGGTAAATAAATGATGGCCACTACACCAAATTTTCGTCTGAACCATGATAAACACACACTATTAATATGTATCCACTTAATTTTCCACAAATTATGGATAATTTCAGCAAGAATTGATCTAAGGTAACCTAACCACACAAATTGTGACAACAATCAAAATGAATTTAGCTCAGTAGTACCTAGTGCATAGGTAATCTTGCCTACATCATGCAATGTATTGTTGGTTGCATAACGAATCTTCTACAATGCATAATCAAAGTAACTAATTCCATAAACAGTACGGTCTGTACGTTTAATATTAATTTGAACAATAAATAGGAAATCATCAGAATGGCTTGATTTTATTCATGAAATAATCTGAACAAATACAACTTGTGTTATTAATGATTATCGACAATTCCTTTTCTTTTTCGGAACAAATCATGTTGCTTTGGGAAACCACATTCGCGCTGTGCGCTCGTGTAGTTTCCAAGCAACATGATTTGTTTCTCAAAATCGAAGGAATTTGTGTTTCGATAATGATCAATACACTTGTTGTATTACATGCGAAAATTTCATAAATTTATTCTCAACCAATTAGAAGGCTCCTTTTTGTATACGTTGCTTATAGCAACAGGCGATTACCGCAATAATTTTGTTAGTTCCTGTTGACGGAATTATTAAGTGATAATTTTTCTGTCAAAAATGAAGCGCCTCATATCTATTGACGAACGTCAATCAGAATAAAATCCTGGTAGATATTAGTGATATTAGATGTTATGATTGAAAACGTATAACTGTTTTGAATGTTCCTGATGATATTTTAGTAATAAACATCAGTTACTATCTACAGTATCTACGCAGAATAGGTAGTATAGGGTTAATCTTCTCATCATATTAACAGCAACTCCAATTTATGAAATTTTCTTACCGAATCTCCCACGCAGCAGAATGAATTCCCTATAATTTTTTCTCAACAACAAAAACATTCGTGACCTTGAAAAAAATTATCGGTAATAATTCTTCTGCTAGGGAGATTACAAGTGATAATGAATTGATCACAGAGTTACAGTCGGGGTTCAGAGCTAATCTTGGTTGTGAAGATAATATTTTCGTACTCAATTCTACGATAAAGTATTCGCTGCTTTTGTTATTGACTCCAAACGTGCCTTTGATTCTATCAACCACAAACTTATTTGGCATAAACTTTATCAACTAGGAATAAGCTAATACTTGAGGATTCTGAAATAAATATATAAAGATCATATGACAATTAGAAGTAACAGCCTATTTGGCAAGAAATTTGACATTTCTAGTGAAGTTCTACAGGGCGAGCCTTCAAGCCCAATCCTCTTTTTATTATTCATATCAGATATTGACACTTACTTCAAAAACATGGGTTGCAAGGGAGTCAATATATCTGGAGGTATACCTATAAAGACTTGAATTTATTACTATATGCTGACGATCTCGTAATATTGAGCTACTCTCGAATAGAATTACAGCGCAATCTGATAATCTTATCGAAATACTTAAGTGAGAAAGATCTAACGGTAAATACAGAGAAAACAAAAATCGTAGTTTTCAGCAGGGGTGGATTTGCGATGAGCAAAAGTTTCAATTTTCATTGTTTGAATAAACCAATTGCAGTGGTTAACAAATTCACATATCTAGGAGTGGTAATTTCGTTCCTCATCCCACTTTCTTGAAATGGCAAAGTCAACTGTTTCTATGGCCAAGCAAGCTCTTGGAGCTACAATGGATCTCATGATCCAATCGAAAATTACTTCTTGGGATGCGAGAATGAAACTCTATAACTCACTAATCAACTAATCTTTATCATATTGTGTTGGCATCTGGGGTCTCAGAAATGCAGACTTGTTAGAGATAATACAAGTGGCATTCTTAAAGAGGCTCCTTTGCTTGGCCAAAAGTACCCCGGATCATATTGTTAGATTGGAGTAATCCGCAACAAAACTTTGTCTCGTTGTACTAAAATCCGCTCTTTCTTGGTTGATTAGAATAAAAAATATGGATGAGTCTCGTCTACCAAAAATATGTCTTTCGCGCCTGACCCAACTTACTATGATGAAACCTAAATTCAACTGGGTGAAACAAATCAATGATTATTTCTCAGCATGGATGTCACCAGTAGCAGTATTAATAAAGTATGGAGTTTTATTGTCTAGGAACTGCGTTTGTAAAAAAAATATTGTGTGTATTTGTCGCTCTCGAGCGGATATTCATCATCTTGAATAGAATAAATAGCCTTGCATTATTCCACATTTCATTCCCGAACGTACGACTATGGCACTCACCAATAAAATGACACTATTGACACTTTAATCCCAGAAACTAGCATTTAACCACAAAACAATGTTTTAGCATTTTAAGAGAAATAAATATAATACACGATTGAGTGAATTAATTGATGAAAAACACACAAATCAACGCTTTGAGAAACAAAAAACCTCAAAACGAATGACCACGTCAAGAATCGTAAGCAGTCTGAGAACTCGTTCAAAACACGAAAACGGCGAGTTGGTCCGACGAGGCCCGAACGATACATTCTTATCGTGGAAACAAAAAGGTTTGACAGTCGTGTTGGCATCATGAAAAGGATGGAAAATACCAGTCTATGTTTTTTATTCGTCTGAGTCAATATATATATTCGTCAAATCAAAAATTTGATGTTCTAAACTTGTTCGATGGATCAACTGTGTGGCCCAAATGCAAAAGGTCATAACTCGATTATCGTCACTTTTCAGGACAATCGTTAAAAGTTTTCGGGTCGTATCTTCCACATTTCAACAATTATTTCAGTTCTGAATGAAGCAATCAATTAGTTCTTATGTCATCTCTTATAAGATTTATATAAAAAAGTAAATATAGAGTTTTTAGAGTGAATATTCGATAATTCTTAATGTATCTGACTGAAGTGGTGAATTGGATTTCGCCAATTGTGCTTGGTGAAATTTTTCATTGTAACCTATCTTCAGATATGTCGATTTCTCTCATCTAGATATTCAAATTTGCTCTCATGTCTAGGCTTATAGCCTTATTCTGAATTGTTCACAATTCATTCTGTGGAGTTATGCCCTTGACGATTATACAATGGTTATTATTCCTTCTAGACATATATCGTTTTGGAAAGTTATAGAACACAAAATTCTATATCGATTGGTATAAATAACTCATTTTGGCATAAAACGAGGTATGACCTTTTGCCTTTTAGCCAAAGAACTATATTCCCCACTTGATCATTCCTCAAAATCTGTAGTCGTCCATTTTCCATCGCATTCCTGCCAACAACGTTCTCGTCTAAACAATAACTCCAGTGAGAATTTCCGAACGGGTTATGAACGGCTGATACATTATCTCAACAAAAAGCGGAAAAATTATGAACTTATTTCGCCAACACATGCATTATTTATTTTCCCACCGGCAAAAATATCGCATGCCGGGGCTTCGAGTGGCAATGAACCTCACTCTAAAATTCACGTAGGTCATTCACATATTAGCCGTCGGGTTTTCGTTTATTTGTTTCGTCAAGTGTACAATGAGAGGTGGATTGGGAAAGGTTAGTAACGAAACGTGGTCTTGTGGCGGATGTACAGGGTGATGCCGTGGTCCGTCTCGGTAGCGGAATACTCCTCGGAAATGCATGGGCGCACAATAACTTTTTTTATTTTTGGAATACGCTAGACCAGGGGTGCTCAAACGGTCGATCGCGAGAGTTTTTTTGAGTCGATCACGGAAACCTCCGAAATTAAATCAAAATAGACTCACACCACGCCGCGCAACTAGTCACCATAGTGCATAATTATTACTACCTTGCATAGATCTTCCCTTAGAATACCTCAAATTAGAAAATCGGACTGGACATTTGAAGATTTTGGAAAATATTTCCCTGGAATCCATGTCCAAGCCTACAGATATCATGCCAGTTAGGTACGACTTCGAAAAGCAGTTTGAAGTGGTCATAAACAACCACCAAATTTGCACAGAGAACGGACCTCAACTGGGAAGGGATACATCAGTGTGGTATACTGATGGATCCAAGATGGATAAAAGGGCTAGAGTGAGAGTTACAGGGCCACATTTCAGGCTCTCAAAATCCCTAGGTAACAGCCCAACCATCTTTCAAGCAGAAGTACATGCTATAAATAGAGAGTGCCTCGAAAGGGACACTCGATGAACAGCCAAGATAGCCAAGATAGCCAAGCAGCACTGAAAGCTCTGAAGTCATACACTTGTGAGTCTAAGCTGACTTGGGACTGCAAACAATACCTGAGACAACTGGCTGCACACAACCAGGTCACTTTGATGTGGGTTCTAGGTCACAAGGGAGTTAAAGGCAACGAGGAAGCAGACTGCCTTGCCAAAGGAGGGGCAAATACACAATTTCCCGGCCCAGAACCCTTCTGTGGACTCTCCAAGGCCCACTTGAAAGAAGAGTTTCGACGTTGGGAAGCGAAAAGGCTAGTGAGCCTATCGCCAAGGAAAGCTAAGCAGCTTCTCGAGTTGGACCAGAAAGACTTGAAACTGGTGACGGGACTCCTCACTGGACACTGCCCTCTGAGGTATCACCTCAAAAAAATGGGAAAAACAGAGAGTGATAGTTGCCGCTACTGCGAGAACTTCGCTGAAACTGCAGAACATTTGCTTTGCGAATGCCCAGCGCTCTTCTGCAAGAGGCTCAAGTTCCTGGAAGGGGCCTTTTTAGAGCCCTCCGATATCAGGAACCTAGCTCCCAGGAAACTGATAAACTTTGCACAAAGTCTCGGAATCCCGGGCCTCGAATAGATCAAGGGTTATGCACAAAAAATCTTATAGGTCGAGGTGCTTGAGAGGCTGCACAGCCTTAACGACCCCCCCCCCCCTACAATCTAATCAAATCTAGATTTCGCGATACAAAATGAGTACGGCGAAAAAAAGTAAAATGTATAATTTTTATAATGAACGGGAGAAACTATTCTTATTTACTATATCGTCAAAAATAAGTGTATCTGTCTCGTTGGTCGAGCTTTAGTGGCAATGCCTAAACGCAAAAGAGTGAGTTATGAAGTACAAGATTTGAAAGCAGAGCAATTCATGTTTACTTAACCAGTCAAGCAATCGGTAGCAGTAACAATCACGTGCCTTTAAATTACCTACATACTGGCAAAGCATA
Organism: Chrysomela aeneicollis; assembly: GCA_029955515.1. NCBI lineage: Eukaryota > Metazoa > Arthropoda > Insecta > Coleoptera > Chrysomelidae > Chrysomela > Chrysomela aeneicollis. The sequence goes on along the minus strand of JARUHQ010000003.1, from coordinate 13,602,679 downwards.
AGAAACCTTTCGAAGGTGGACCGATAGTGAAAGAAGCATTTATCGAAACGGCTATCATAGAGATCCAATTATTTCGTCCAACTGTTACTAGACTTGATGGACATGAGTTGACAAATTTTCCACCATTCAAAGCAAGGACAGGTGCTGACTTGAATTATGATGTTCTCGTGACAGAATTGAGAAACATTTTGGGTGAGTTCAACAGACATTTTTATGATTTCGACAAACTGAAACATGTTACTATATTACTTTCAAAAGTACGCGGCTGATATGCAGTGCCATGCATCAATATCAGGAGAAAATCAGTAATTCCAATAAGTCCATGGTAATTCCTAAATATAAAAATTCATTGATATTAAAATGAAATAAATGCATTTTCAAAAAGGGTTTTCTTCAGAAGTAGTTGGTGGATGTCGTAGTCTTGAGTAAGGTGGACGGTCGATCGCTAGCTGCCTTGGTATTTTGAGGTAGATCATCGACACTATAAGTCTGAGCACCCCTGCGCTAGACTGAGTAGACTCACTAGATGAAAACTCTCGATGTTTATGGAACATTGTAAAATTTGTAAAAGTCACTTGGGGAACTAAAGAGATAGCAAAAGAGAAAGAGAGGGACAAAAAGGGGGAGAGAGAGAGAGAGAAAACGTTCTTGTATGAAGAAAACAAAATTTTTATGCAACCAATTCAAAAGTGGAGTTGACGTTTTTCATTCTGACACAATGAAATGATTAATATATATCTATATATATATATTGCTAGGCAACACTTTTGGTGTCTAGGAACTCCTAGGATTTGACAATTAGGTACCTATACTATACTATATGATGTGATTATTATTTCAGAAAGAATTGGTTCAGTGAGAATAAACAACATAGTAGGTATCAATTATTCATTATGATTTCCAACAACAAACTTTGATACAATGCATACGAACGAATATTAAATCAATTTGTGATATTTATATTGAAACTACAATTGAAAATATGGAATAAACCTGTCAAAAGCTACAGAAACTAAATATTCTGTTCCTTTTTTGTATGGCCTCTGCTCCTTTGGCAAGGCTGGTACATTCTTCTTGATTGTTTCTATAGGGCAACCTCTGAAGTGAACTCATATACATTCAGTTGAGTTTGTACCTATAAAATTATGAACATCCAGTTCTGCCACTCCAATGATCAATGGATTATTACCTCTAATCAAAATTAAATGAACAAAACTGCAAAGGTTAGGTTCGTTCTTCTTCTTCTTATTTGCCTTATTGGCTTTTTCCTGTCTTCCTTGTCAAGGTTTGATTGGCGTAAGCTACGATATTGGATACTTCATTTATCTACATCATTTCATCGATTAGATATATCCATTCTTTTGACTGCACCAAAAAATAGCATGTTTCAGTGACTTTGTTTTTGACTCGCAAATGTTGTGTGCTGTGCTTCGCTAATCGCTTCGCCTCGTAAACGCATATTTCTTTTGACAAAATGTCACTTCTTATCGTAATCAAACTAATTTTTCACAAACTGTATCTTTAAAGAAATGCATCAAATAGTATAAAAATATACTCAATACACAAAGATGAAGATGAATTAATTCGTCTATTAATATAGAATAGGTGAAGCAAGTGGTCACATGATACACCCAGCTGAAAATATAGATTAGGGTTTAGTCTTAAAAAAAATAAAATGAATTACGAAATTACGTGATTATAGTAAGGGAATCAAATAAATCTCTTTTAAATACTTTGAAACTTCCGATTTCACCAAACCACAACCAAAGTGAACTTTTCAAAAAAGAATTGAATAAATGATTCATTACAAAGCATAGAAAGCTTTATCCAGAAGTAATTTTTCGCAGCCTTTCTAAATTTCAAGTGAAATGCACAATTTTCGTAAAAATATAGGCAGGTGATTAAACAAATTTTTTTGGCATTGTGTATGATCGGATTATATTTGTTGTCTGAATTCGCACAGATTCACATTATACCCTAGGTTAAAAATCAAGTGTTTTTTAACTTTTGGTTTTTAAAAATTCGGCTTCTCCAGTTTTCATAATGTAACGACTCATCAATTAGTATTGATATATTGGCAGTTATGAAAATATCAATTATTTTCTCTATATGTAAGGGCTACTTTCAAGAATCATTATTCATTTGCTTTAATTCATCATCTACATAGATTTTTCTGGATTTCGTTAAATATAGATTTTTTTCGGATACTCATTGGCCGCTGCAAACCCCTGAATCCGGCGCTGATTGTATCTTTTGGAAAGAACTGTACCTAAAAATGATATAACCTGCAAGTCCATATGGAACCAGTTCCTTCGCCAAAAAATCTAAAGCTCGTTTCTCGGGCGTTGAACTCACAAATTTGTTGATCCCAAAGACAATGCATTTGGGCTTGGGTGAGGTCAGTGACGAATGTGGGCATGGCATGTCATGCTCCGAATTTGAGCACGACATGGGCGGACAAGAACGCCAAAATGATGTTATATTTGCATTATTGACGAACAGAGAACCGAGTTTTGCACGACCACCATTAATTACGAGAAATTATGCATGTTCAGTGGTCGTTTTTCGCAGGTGCATGAAGTGGGTTGATGGACGATGGAAAATTGATTCATATAGTCATTCTGTTCTTGCTTTCAGACGGAAATCATTCTGGACATGTTCAAAAGGAAATGGGGGAATAGGGGTAATTATAGAGTTCATATATAAGTGCATCTATACTTACTAATAACTGATGTTGAAAATATAAAGATGGCGCGGGTATTGATGGTTAGGAGGTCCTAGGTGCACAAAAAATTAGGGATTCCTTCTGATGGAAGCAGGTGACATCATCCACAACTTGCTACTCAAGAGTATGGCTTGCATAACAGAAGTTTCCGCTTTTTACAATTGAGATATCGCACCAACTAATATTTGTCGGTTGAAATTGTTTGTGCAAACTAATGAAATTTAGTAATTCACATCTGGATTTGACGATAAAGCTATAAAAAATGGAAATAGACACTAATATCGAAGCGACACAATCACCTGAAATTATAGAAACCGCTCAAATTACATATTTGAAGCGATGTGGCTCATGCTAAACGACTACTCATGCGAAATATATCACTTTCCGCACTTATTTTATAATCTTCATTTTCAAGGGCAACTATCGGTTACAGTTTCTACTACCGTTATGAAAGATCTTGAAATAATGAATTTTCAATACTGAATACGTCCAAAACAGCTCAACATGCCTGTTTAACTGTACCAAACGTGAAATGAACAACGAGAGAGGGCAAAAGAAGAAAGAAGGAAGCAACATGATCTATCATTTTATTACATGAAATCCTTATAAAATATAAATAATACACTAAAAGATCAGTTAATTATGTATCTGAGTTATAGCTTGGGCTATTAACGCGCCTAAATCCAATGTGAAATACATACAACATTTTATGCACGACCAGTATATTTTATTGTAAATACCTCTTCACAATATCTCATTACATGGGAGTGTTTTTACTTCTTCTTCATCTTTATAATGAGAGGGTTATTAAGGGTTTACAATTTGCTCATGTTCCAGACTGGTGGGTGAATAAATAGGCTAGTAGCCATATTTGCTATCAATACAACGAATAGTCATTACGAAATGCATTTCAGTGACGAAGAAAGTGTGAATTGTACTCCACCAGAAATCAGTAAAGCAGCTGAGGATGCGAATAATTATTAATTTATTCTCCGGCGGGCGGTAAAGTAAATAGCCATTTTACACCCGGCGGGCGGTAAAGTAGTCTGAGGGCGGTAAAGTGATATCCTTTCTCAAAATAAAAAGATAACAAGTCATATTTAGGTATTATACAATATTTGTGTAACAAAAACATTAACGAAAAATATAAAAATTAACACAAAAGTAGCGAGGGGAGGGTTATTTGGAAAACTATAATCACAGCCTCCTCTTGTATTTTCCAAAACGATTCTTATCTTGGTTGAGGAACGTTTATCCCATTTCTTCCACTTTCTGCCAATAAAGTGATGCTATCATACAAAACGAATCTAACCGGTCATTTTCCAAAGTGGATTTGAACCGTGTTTCCACTCTTCGATCGCTCAGCTATTTATGCATGTAGTTGCAAAAATATTGAAGGATAGGATTGTTCTGTCTGCTTCAGATAATATCGAATAGATATGGAACCAAAGTTTTGATTCTGATTTCATATCAACAAATAATGTAGTATTCCTTGTTTTCAAGAATGCGAAAATCCAATATGATAAGAAAAATCAAATTTGAATGCATCTCTGACATCAAAATCAACTTTGAACAGCAACTTCGCGACGTTTCAACGCTGCTTATAACATTTGGTAGTCATGTAGTCGTGACGACGACGTTTTACTGTCAGTATGGAGACTCAGCATTAGATTCCTTGTGAAAGAGTGCCTCAGGAACGTCTAAAGGCTGGTTCATGCTTATACGAATTTCGCAATATTAATGCGAATCGGAAAATAACAAATATTACATTGATATTATTTCTACTCAATACTACTGTTGATTTGTGCATTCTGTAGTATCATAACCTAAGAAATCCGCAAAAAAGTGCAAATATTTCAACTTCATTACGATATTTCTTTTCAGCGGCCATTTAATTCGCAAAATTTTTCCGATATTCGTATAAGCATGAACATACCTTTATTCTCTTGGTTTTCGCTTGAAAAACTAAAAACAAAAAAGACAAATTTCCGATTTTTTTATATAATTCAGAAACTGAAAGTGATACACGAAATTGTCTTCCAGATAATTGTTCAGTATAAAAATGCACAACTTTGACCAATAACCAACCTCGTATATCTTATAATAACTGTGATACCCTTGGTGGAGCTCTAAAGACAGACACACTGTATGATGCGTTAATAGGGTTGTACAGTTTTTTTCAAAAATTATATATGTGAAACGCGGGTCTCCAGAGAATACGTCGATATTTTTTTGAAATTTTTTTTTTCAAGGATTTTTCAAAAATCGGGATTCAAAAATCGAAAATTTTCCATCCTTTTCTGAAAATGTGACGTCACCTGGTAGGTTGGTTTAGGTTCTGTTCCATTAATCGACGTGGAAGAAGAATTGACAATCTCTGTCATCTTTGACAGATGGCGGTAAAAAATAACTGGACGATTTTAATTCTTCCTGCGAAAATATATTCGGATGATTAAAGGTAAGTTACTATTGAGTTTTATTTCATTGTTCAGCGTTCATTATACTCTTCACTGACCACTATTTTAAGAAAATTTAAGCATTCAAAAACTTGTGCTTCACGCAACACGAATGTGGATTCTCGAAAGACATATTTGTACTCCAAGTGTTAATATGAGACAAACTTGGTGTTTTGCAGTAGGACAACACATATCATCAGCTACATCTCCAAGTATAATTTTGATCTAAGTTAAAATTATTATTCTTATTCTTCGAATCTTTGTACATGAACATCATGAGAACCTGTGAAGTGTGAGCACAAAGTATTTTAGTAATAGGAATAAGCTAATAAACCAAATCTTTATTGTCATGCACTCCTGTAAATAATAAATGTATTTTCCTAAATCCTCAGTTATTCTTAGTACGTACTCTATCTATGATGTGAGTTTATATGAGATTTCTTCTTTACATTATATTGTGAATATGTAATTATAATATCAACTTGTGTTGTTCATTTAATATATTATCAAATGCACCACTACTCATTGTTTTCGCTGAGGTATGGTATTGAAAATCATATAGAAATATTATTAACTCATATAAAATACCTGACTTGCGTTATATAGATGATAAACAATCAATTAATGCGTCCTTTTGAATATTTTGAATTAGTTTCGTTATCGAAAAAAATTTGAATTAAAAATTGACATATTGTCATCTGACTTATTTGCCATCACTTATGTCAAAAAATTCTTCTTCCCTATTATTTCTGATATTTTTACGATACCATCCAGATCTACCAGGTGACGTCAGCAGAAATATGGTGCTGTCAAATAATTATTTTTGATTTCGAATTTCTCGAGCATAAAAGATTATTCCGATTTAATTTTGATGGCATATCGGTAGTAGTTTGGTAAGGAATCGGAAAACGACCATCAATTCTGATGCTAAAGCTTTAGAGGTTTATGACCCTATTGATGAAAAATCTATTACTTCTACACATCAAACGGATATAGGATAGTGGTTAAATATTGTTGTTGTAAAATTTTGGTAAATGTGACCCCGCCTATGGGTATTTAAAAAAAGCACATCATGAATTATCCTGTATATTCCGAATTACTATCGTGACCGTGAGTGAACCCCCATCCGAAAATTCGTCCAGGTCATTCAACCAAAGCTCCAGCACGCTTCGGTTTCAGTTTCGACGACCATAATGAAAGGGGCTTTGGGAGAGGTCAGTTACGAATCTTTTCAGTCAATCGAACAACATGGGCGCACTTCGAATCAATTTTGTACCAGCTAAATAATATCAATAGTTATTATACACCTAGGGACTAAAGTGGTATTTTTAAGCCCCAGACAAAAAGTTAATAGCCCGACCAACGGGAGGGTTAAAACACTTTAGTCCTGAGGTTTATATACTATTCTATGCACTTTACGATAGGTGAAACGTTTGGGAAAATATAACAAAAAAAAAGATTTCGATTCATATTGTACAAAATGAAACACCAACGACAACAGCTACAATTTTCCTTCAATTAATAAAAATAACAGCTGAAATAATAATAATTTACCTCTCATTTCTCGCTTATTGCAATGGGGTCAACATTGTAAAATAATAATATCATACTGTATTCACATCCAGGCAACAAGCAGTCAATCGCGATAGAAAATAACACGGAGCACTATCTCATGGTAACAATTCGAACTTCTCGAAGTGGAATCGTTTTTGTTTTGGTATTTTTGATATTTGTGTCATTGTTACATTACCTACTGACATTTGTGTCTTTTCCACCAAACAATAACTGAAACGAGAAAAACGATATGATTTCACATGTATTTCACCAGAACATCTCTTGAAAAACTGCTGGAAGTACACCTTTCACATCAGAAGCGAACAGAACAGAAGTTAAGTTTGTAGAAAGTTCAGTGGTTATCCCAGTCACCGCCAGGTAGCGTATCGCTTAGCACCTATCGCGAATTGTCAACATAATATTCAATCAAGAGTTGTCAAAAATATCTTAATATATTCCTATATAATTATAGATATTACAGAAATAAATGTTAACATTGATATAAATTTTAAGTTGTTTTTTATAGTTTAATATTCTTCTAAACACGTTGAACTTTTGTTATATTTTTAATGAAATTATTGAAATTTAATATCTAAATTCAGCTTTTATTGCAGATAAATTTACTTTAAATCACTAGGGATTTAAAGTACCACTTTTTCCCCGAAAATAGGGATTTGAAGTACCCTTTGAACCTCTGAAGTGCATAAAATTAATTGAGATGGATTTACTGTACAAGGTGGATGTTGGGAGTTTGCTTCAAAAAATGAGAGGTGGGGAAAATGGTGTAAGTTTCAGGAGAACTGACATTTTTGCTAACCCTCTTCTTGATCAGGTGCTAAGCTCGAAATTTTCTTTTTTTACCTTGTAACGATCTCAGGATATTTTTTATTGAAGTCACTCAAATAATACGGTTCCACTTTACCAATAATACAACAAAAAATATACTTTAAAGTTACAACAACTGACTATGCGCAAATGACATGACAAAATTATAGGTAGATAAAAATTGAATGAGTTCGAAATTGTTATCAAAAGAAATTCTGACCAGAATCTTCAACAATAATTCAGATCTATTTCAAAAATGATTTTCTATCTAAATGGTTATGGCTGGTGGACGCGTTGTCTTGAAATGAACCAAATTACGATAATTCTTATTTGGAACTACACTGAGAAAAATAATCCGTTATGAATACCGAAAGATGACTATATTATACCAAGCGTTGTGGTCAAATAGGCGCCAAACACTACATTTATTAAAAATCACCACTACTAAATAGTACGATTCAAACAATAATAAATACTGAAGCTTCAAGTATGAAGTACTTTTTCTGTTTGGTTATTATTTACCACTACAAACAAGTAACTCCCACTTGTCGATTTGTTCTTATTTATCGGTGGTATGGAGTACTACATACCGAAATCAGAATATTACGTAGCATTCACATGACAATGTATAATACTACCTATCCTTTTTGGTTCATGAATTTGTGAATATTGTTTATCTATACTGATGCAATATTAGAGGTTTTAGGAGGTTAATTATAACTTCAATATATTAGTATTTCATAAAACTATATATTGTTTTTCGGTAATATAATCAATTGTTGGATATTGGATATTGTGCGAAAAAAATTTAGGAGTCATATATTCTAGAAAATAATGCCAAAAAGGATTAAATTATTCTTCAGAGCCAAAGAGCCTCGAATTCCATGGACCTTCTAAAGATGTCCTTCTGTCTCAATATTTTTGTTTCTGGATCCTGAAAATGTACAATTGAAAAAATGAAAATATTGGAGAATATCATGATTAAATAAGCTGTCACCGAGGAAATCGTGAAAAAATAACACGTTTATTCATTGAGATAATCATTCGAACCATATGCACCCTTTCAATATATCATTATCAATGTCAGAAAGGCTCCAACAAAAATGAATAAAGAGTATTATCATCATAATATAATAATAATTCACCATTAACGTCCATGGCAACAAATTAATACATAATCTTCATGAAAGTTTCAAAGTTATGATTTACTTTCATTTCACGGCATTTAGGCTATAAAAAGTATTAATTTCAAAAATCCGCTCTGAAAGGCCAATAAGCCTTATATTAGTGAGTTTTGAAAAAATTATGGACACTTTTGGCAATGTAATAAAATCACCCTATCAATTTTTAAGGCACAATTTTCGGACATCAGGTATTTCTAAAGAGAGAAATTCGTGTACGAAAGTACAGGGATAAATAATTAATCACTGTTGAATGTTGATGAATATTCAATGGTCACATCAGGTTTTGGGAAAATAATCAAATATAAAAGTACAAAAATAATCACATATTGTTTTCTTTAATTCAAAAAATGAATAAAAATACCCACTGTTGGTGTAAGACATACTTACATGCGATTCTGGAGTCTGCCATTACTGCCATTCCAAATTCGCTATTACACTCAAAACAGAATTCAACTTGAATACTATATGGTATTAATTGATCCAAATTCCACTGAATCAGTAATTTTTACATTATAGGTATATATTCGTTCTCATTAAACTACAACTCGAACAGCTTAAGTGCAAAACTAAAGTGATAAAACAATGAGAATGAGTACACAAACCACCAACGGCAAACAACAGCACAACAAATGGCGTCGCAATTCGCATCCCCGATTGACCACTGAGCTGGTGCATCTTTCGCGTGCTTATATTGTTTCGGAAATCATAAATTAATACTCTTCGTAGTGGTAAATCTTGACAACACGGAAAGTATTCTCATACGTGCTACCATTTGTAGTGGTAAATATAAATATTAGTTAAGTTATATTCACCCTGAACCTAATACCACTACAGGAAAGGTATTCGATAATTTCGTGTTATAGAACATTTCAATTGATGAGGTAGTCAATAATAGTTTAAATTATTACTATTCTGATGTGGTATGCAATAGATTTGTCGAGATATTGAGCACTTATAAAAGTAATATCACTAACATGTAATTTGTTCAATGAAACCGATTCGACATTACCATTCATTTAGTAAAATAAAAATCTATTTATTTTTTCAGTGTATGGAACACCTCCTTGTTGAAATCGATAAATGTTAAATCATATGGATTTCAGATCCGAATATTCTTGATTTTTCCTTTCAATTCATTAATAATTATCAATTTCTCTGGCTCCGGCAACTCTCTCAAGATACCTTTCTGATACACAGTGTTGATTCTATGAAAAATTATGCAGACTAACGATCCTTCATCCTATATGAATAAAGATGTTGCCAGTTTTCTCTTCGACTTCTGATGATTTGAAAACATTTGGAACATAAATATATCCATGATAGGGCTGGGCGATGAATTATTATAAAAAAATCTTGTCCATGGCACTGACAGAGTAAATTCCATACTGAAGGTACACGAAAATTCTTGCCGATTTCCCCACTGTATTCGTTACGTCACTGCCCTGAAGTTTGGAGCGAACTGACAGGAAAATGACAAACAATCGAACACGATATTGAAAACAAAGCACGCATATTTAGCATTAGATGCATGAGCGCACCCTGTACGTTCATTGTGACTCAATTGGCCGTCGCAAGCTATAAAAACGAAACAATAGAACATGCCACGAAATTTAACGCACGCGAAAAATTCAACGAGACAAAGACAAAACCATCTTTGTATTCGTCGAAAGGATCGAAACGAACAAAAAAAAAATAAATGTTCGGTATCCAACGTTAACCGTTTCGAACGGATGCACTATCATGACCTCGAACAATCTTAATTACGAATTCTGGTTAAAAATAAATCCGTTTAGCTTCAAAACGATGTTGAGGTAGGTAAGAACAAGTACCTACAATTATTTAGGTAGGTACGAGAAACATTCTAGTAAGGAAGGCAATGTCGAGAATCTTGAAGTTATTTGAGGGATTGCATTGCAATCCAGCAATGTTTTCAATCCTGGAAGATTATTGCTGAAAAATTAACTTTCCTCGTGCAGAGTTCGACAGGTTCGACTATAAAATGTTCGTGCTCAATACTGTTGTTTCCAAATATATCATTAAAATTCAGCAATCAATGCCGAGGTCCAGACTCTCCATTTCATTTGTTTGTTTCACTTTTCATTCATTCATCTACTTGGATCTATGTTTTAGTGAAAACTTGCAATTGAATTTTGAGCAATTCCTAGTTCCGATCAACACTCAATGTTTGGTACACAGTGAAAAAAACATTACTCCAGCTGACACCAGCTAACACCGTTTGGTGTCCCCTGAGGTCAGTAAACAGTAAACACCGGCATATTATCCACCTCTGTAGGTGTTATGTGACCTTTATCATAGGTCTTTTTAATAATCAATCCCATTGTCAGTAACACTAGTGTTTAGCAGAATGAACACTTTGGAGGTGTTCTTTATGTATTTCAAAAAGTGCGATTTGACACCGCAGTGGTGTGATGTACATTATGTGATTTTCTTGATGCTGAATCCTACCTCCACGAAATTCTCTTCGGTACGTCGGTGTTTTTTTTTTAGTTGGATCACCTATTGAAATATAGTTCACATGATGATAAACTAGACTCAGAAGAATCTAGGGACAATTCGGATGATAACGAACTGTTTCGGCCTATTTATCCTGATCAGTGATACTACGGACTAGGCCAATTATTGATAAACTCATCCATATCAAAATCATCATCTAGCCCAATATTGAAATCAGGTACGGTAGGAAGGACGTCAGTGCCACCTATTGGCAAAAGTTGATGAACGCATGAAATTCACAGCATTCACATGCTTACATGCAATATTTTTATCAGTTTATATCAAATTCAAATCAGGTGTTTTCAGAATGCAATACTTAACGAATCATTATTGCCACCAAATTAGATGATTTATATACCGCCACCAAATTAGATTATGGTGTTAATTTTATAAAATAGGTGTTTTTCATGCGTTAACATCAATGATAGAACCATTGAGAATATTAAATTTCAACCATTTGGTGTTTCTTAAGTTTTTATGTTTCAGAATCGTTTTACTTCACCACATTCGTGTCATTTTTCACTACTAAGATCGGAATTAGCACCACTCAACACTCAATTGTGAAATGAATAATAAAGATGACACAACTTTGATATTCAGGTGTTGTATTCGTCGGAGTTGATGGTTGGATATTGATGATCGATATTGATCAATTCTTCTCACATGGAAGATTTACGAAGTGGCCATCATCATTCTTCATGATCATTCTTTCTATTAATTTAATTAGTCATATTTGAATATTTCAATTTCACACTTCGCTCGGTATTTCGAAGAAAGTATATTAATTAGTAACGACCTGTCTTCTCGAATTACCGGTTCATGTCCAAGACTAACAATCTTAATTCCATCTTCTCACGCTCGTATCGAGAATCGACAAGGCATCTCCACATTTCCATCAAAACGATTTCATCCGTTTCAATTAATGCCTAAAAAAGCTAACGTCAATTCAGGATTCCAGTCACAGGCGGCCAGTCTCGGTTCAATTGTTTCACGGCATTGCGTCCTGCCATCCCCTTTGCGAACACTCAGTAGCGTACAAAATACTATGGTGTTTCTGAAACCGATACCTCGAATAAATGAAAATAGTGCAACTTTACAGATGGTAAATGAAAACTGTTGAAAGGACTGAAAGTAAAAACAATATGAGAAAACTCGTCAACGTTATAAAAATTCACCACTATTATATTCATCTAAGATCCTTTGTTTGGTTCCACTGAAAACATGATCATCCATGCATTCATGAAGATTCTGAAACAATTGCACTTGAAGAAACGTTTTGAATACCCTTGATGGAAAACGTCATATCTACTTGTGAACCAATTTTGCTTGCCAAACTGATTTGAAACTCCAAACTCCACTTGGACCTGATTAGGCAAGAGTTTGAAGAAAGTTGTATCCTATGCTAGTGGAGTTCATCATATAACGACTGCAATGTTTGATGTTCCAGTATTGCAATATTATATATATTATATAAATATTTTAACTGCAACGAGCTCTTCTGATAACTCCTGCGTACACACATTTTCAGAAAATCACAGTTATGTGATGTAATCATATTAAAAATATTTGCTTTATAGACTAGAAACAAATTTTGAATCAAGCACCCATGGGTTTCCATATATAGTCAAATATTATATGACCAATTATTATCGAACGTTATACAATCCAAATTAACAACGAGAAGGTTGGTATTATAGATACTAGATCCATCTGACTCGTCAGAATAATTATCATTTTGGTTATCATTAATATCATTTTCACAAACACAAAATGTTTTCACTTATTGGCCTGCAAGACGACTCATAGGTATTTATATAATGTTATATTGAACAATCGGGAACTAAGTAAATTTCTCCAGTAACAGTGTCCTTAGAAGAGTTAATCATGGAATAGTATATTTCATTACGAGTCTGGAAATAGGGATTTTTCCGTGAGCGTGTGACAAATTCTCAGGAAGTCATGCAAGCACGGAAAAATCATTTCTGGAAGTGTAATGAACGATATTTTTTGTTATACTTGAAACATAAGACAAAAAAAACTTGGAACATTTTTATTTTCACAGTTGTAGGAATGAAAAAACTTGGAACTACTAGAGTAAGAATATTGAAAATCAACTAACTATAACTATACTATCAAAGTAGCATTAATTGATTGATTGATTTGAATACTGTTGGACTTTTTTGGAATATATCCTACAGCTTGACGCTTCAGGAAAGCAACAGTTTTTGGATATTTGTTGATGTCATTATCTTTAATGGCCAAACAAATCTTTAGCATTGAGAATTGACTCCATAACGTGAAAGATTTCATAGATTTAGCTTTTTCGATAAAATAAACTAGGAGAATATCGTCATTTACACAGTTTTGATTTTGTTCAGATTTCGACATTCTGAAAAAAGATGATATTCATTCATATCTCGACCTGGATTTTACTGGTAATAAAAATAAATTCACAGTCGCTTGTGCCGCTTGCTCTAGGATATTATCGGGAATTTCGGGATTTTCTTTTGGGTTCATTTTGTTGGCATGAATTTGATTGACAGAGAATAAACAATGCTGACCATACAGTGTTTGGAATGCATGATTTATTTTGTTTCCATGGTTATTTTCAAAGTTTTTCCGTGCGCTGTTTCCATATAGATCTTTCATTGCTTTAGATCCGGCATCCTGTAGTATTTTCTTGGTATAGAGGGATCTGCAAGAAAGTAGGTACTATGATCACGTAGTACAACACATATGTATGGACAAACTAATCAATGGCTTAGTACTTTCAACCCCCCCCCCCCCCGGATCTACAAAACAAATAACCTGGATACCGGACCTATCGTAAGCAATGAAAGATCTATGGCTGTTTCCGTGCGCTAGTCCGAAATAGTAATTTACGTAACAAGTCCGGAAAATACTGTTTTTTTGGATGAGTGGACAAAATTCTAGGACGAGCGTAGCGAGTCCTGAAAGTCTGCGAGTCCAAAAAAACTGTTTTCGGGCGTGTTGCGTACACCATTTTTTCGGCAACCGTGTAGAATAACAAATCAAAGAAACACATTTCTTTCAAAAATTGAAATGTTAGCTAATTTTATGTCAGATAGCTGTCAGTCGTTATTTTGCTGCTATGGTAATGATCAACTGCATTTATCAAAACCATACTACCAAGATTTTCATATTTACAATGACAACAACGATGTGATTCTTCCCGGCCTAGTCCGGGAAGTACGTACTTGGAAAAATGCCACTTTCTCAAAAAAGAATCGTCTGGAAAGTACGTACTTTCCGGACGGTTGCCGAAAAAAGCCCATCCTACAATATTACTGATATAATATTCTAACCGAAGATATATGCAGCAGTTTTAAGTCTCAAGTGATGAAGAGTCATAAGAAGGTCATCTTCTGGTTTTCAATGTAACCATTTATATGTAGGTTTCAAGTTCTGAGAAAAGTTGGCCGACATTCATCTCCCGTTTGGATCTGTAATTTTTGGAATATCAGTTTATTTTGCAATACTAAAAACATGATTTTTTCATTCCGATTCGTGGCTTTACATTGCTAGTCGAGCTATCAGCCACTCCCACTTCTCATTGAAGTATGAGCTTTATTCTGGAGTGTTTCTTTCGCCACAAGGTGTCGCTGTTTCCAAGTTGCTCTTTGTCGGCGTATTCATGCTGTTAATTACGCGTGGTTATCGCACTGATGGAGGCCAATAAGAGAGACATTTGCATGCAGTATTTTAGTTGTTGCAATTGTTGGTTATAGTTCTCTCCATAGAATTCCATGATGATATAACTGGATTGGCATAATTGGAAGTTCTTAGTACTTTCTGCATGAATTGTACAACTTTTCCTCATGCATGACTCGAATCATAAAACCACAATCTTGAGTCTCAAAACGATTGCATAAATCCACCGTTATCGATACGTGGAGAAAAACTTTTGGAGACAAAATGGACGTCTTGGGAACTCACCTAGGAGATACCTAGGGGATATCTAGAGGATGATAGATTTGGCGAGGGCACCCTTTGAAGGTACCGCCGCTGAGTACCCACGGCTGGCGTGGTGCATTCCCCCTTCTCCCCCCTTCCATGTGCGGTGTGTGTTGCATTCGCCGAATAGTTGGCCTTGAACGAGTGCATTGCTTTGCTTCGAACACAGAGAGAGCTGTTCCTTTTTGTTTTTGGATGGACGGCCGGCAGGCCAACAGATCGGTGGCCGCCATCCAGGGCTGGACCAACGAAAATTTGGTATTTTTTTATATCGAATATTCTTGTTTTTTTTTTCACAATCCAAGATGGGACGTTTTCATTTTTTTCATTCAAAATAGTTGCTCGTTGCCAGATTGATGAAGACCTCAATTTATAAGATGAATTGAAATATTAATTAAATTAAAACATGGAATATCTGATTAGCATAATCGACTTCATGTCACTGTGTCATAATCATTTCGTACCTGGCCATACTTCAATATTTATGTTTTGTCTATAACCACCATTACTTTGGGCACCGAGGCGAAAAAGTGCCTAGCATTTCAGCAGTGCGTTCATCTTCACCTTGATTATATACAAGGATACTTAGAAGCCAAATTTGATCGTAGAAGAAAAATGAAAAATATGTTTTCGATGAATTTTCACAAACACACAAACTATACCGTGGAATGAAAATCTGAATTTCGAAAACTTCTCCATAGTTCAGTTAGATATAAATGTTATTACAATAACTTTTTCTTCAAATTCTGACAATATTATGACACATTAGTTTCTGGTGAACCACAGAGACAACAGAATGAAGAGCATACTAATTCGGATATTTCACAATAATAATGCCCAAACTCTCTTATTTTTAGGTCCCAAAGGTACTGAAAAATGAAAAGCGAAATTACAATTCAAACAGCCAATAATAATATCGAACAATACAACTATGAATAACGGGGCTATCATACGAATTTACTAGGTAGATTGAGAGATTCAGTTTGTAATTGTGATACAGATTTCAAAAAGATGATATTCATGAAACTGATTTTCACTATAACTTTTGCTGTTGTCCATATCTCACAACCTCGTGCACATTTTTTATGAAAAATTTACTGAAAGTTGACTCAAATGAAACACCCTTCACTTCATTGATAATTCTTCAAGTTTTTGTCTTATGTTCTTCTGTAGTGTATCATGAAATTTGCATTACCCTGTATATAAACATAGCTCAACTGTTATATGAGGTATGAGAACTTGACAAGAAAGAAAGCGATAGATTTGAGATTTGATGAAGGTTCTTGACATAAGAAGATGAAACAGTAGTAAGTTATATAATAGCTGCTGCGATACTGTAAATAACAGACTGGAACTAATATAATCCTCATAACCTATGTGGTATCCAGAGCACATGTTGAATTGTAACTAAATACGAGTGTATATTATATCGGGTATACGCCAATCTGCAGAGAAGGCACTGAATAAAAGTATATACAGTATATGTTACTATCATGTGTAGTGAAAAGCTGAATCAGAAGTGTATTTGTATGCAACAAGTGAAAGTCAATAATTTTGTAGCACAGAAAACCGTTTTAGGACCCATATCTAATTTTTCTGATATATTAACAATGTAGGATTTTTATACCCGAACGAAGTTCTCAAAACCGCAGAAACAGAGCTGAACATATTATATCATAACTGGCTATATAAAGTATAACTTACACTGGTACTGCTAGAGATGAACCACTGAACGAAATTCTCAGAAAACCTAGGCTGCAATGACATAAACTGTCATTGTTCACAAAAAAATCGAATATATTAAATATCTTGAAATGATGGTGGACAATTGCGTTTTATCGAACATGTATCTAGGTAGATTGACAGTATAGGTACCGTTATGAAAATTAAAAATATAATTCAAAACAAATTCTACCAATCAAGAAACATTTTTGCAACCAAATTACGACTCATGATCTATGATGCTTTGGCTGAAGCAATAATAAGATATTGTAGTGTAGGCACAGATTAGAAATTCTTGAACAATATTCGAGTAATTCAGGATACCTTGATAACATTATTGTCTAGGAAAATGCAGGCATCCAACTACCTCACTATTTTAGGACACAAGCCTATCTGATGCCAGCATCACAGTCTGACCTGGACTCTCCAATAATCTGTTACGTGCATACAATACAAGGACAACTAGCAAACTGTCTATCACAATTATTCCTCCATACACAAAAAATCAAACGCAGCAGTTTAAATCCCACGATGGATTAAAATTAGTCAATAAATTAACATAAGGTAACTATCAGAAACCATCTTGCAAAAAAATAGGAAATTAAATAATAACAAGTGTTAACGAGTGCAGGAAATGCACTTTTCACGAGTTTTGTATGAGCACTATTTCATTTCCAAGATGTAACTTGAATGGCCTCTAAAACTTCGGGTGGTATCGATATTGTCTATTTTCATATTTCAGGTGATAATAGGAAACTCATTCGATATTTCCATCAGATGTGAATTATTACTGAATTTTCTTAGTTTGTGCAAACAATTCCATCGATATTTAAAACCACAAGCTTACACGAATATGAAAGTTATTTCGAATGTAAACTGTTATCTATTGCCACGCAACCAGGAATACAGCAGTGAACTGACATTAACCGGGAAATATAAGTTGGTGGTGCGTTATCTCAAATGTGAAAAGTGGACATTTCTGTGATGCAAGCTGTGGATGTGGACCCACTGCTATCAACATCATCAAATATGTAGTAGAAATAGTTTCAAACTAATTCCCATCAACGTGAATGAATGTAAACATCAAAGAGGCAATGACACAACATTGAAAATTCAACACTCCGGGAACCAAGAGCACTGTCAGAACACAACTAATATAAGTCAAAAAACACAGTTTCTAGAAAAACGCGTTTGAAAATTTGTAGAAACAGTTGCAATTGGATAACTTTGAATCATTAAGATATAGCAACATTGTTTCTTCATGAATCGGTTCTGTATTATTTTGATTCTACTTTAATTTTAGATTTTTTATATTCGTATCCAAGTGGAGATGATATCAATTGAAAAATTGCAGTCAACTTGATTTGTATTTGTGTTGCAAGTACTGCAAGTAACTACGTATTACTAACTTATGTGCCATTTGAAAATAGTTTGAGAAATATATCAGTTGTGTTACTCTCACATAATATGATGCCTTACAACTTCAACAATCTGGGAAACACAATATCTCAAAATCGGTATTTTCTGATTCGACATATTTTTTTGATGATGCATGATGTTGGCCTTGAGATTGCTTCACCTCATTAAACTTTCAACAGAGCTTTTTCTATTCGAAATTCGTTTTCCTAGGGGTACCCTTTTGAACGAAAGTGACGTGTTGTTGCGGATGGATGGTGAAGTGAGGGTATGGGCTCTATGGAAAAAAAATAACAAAAATAAACACCCTTGTATCAGGGGGTGCGAGCCCACCCCTGATAAGGGCGCGCCACTGGCGGCGCGTTTGGCAACTTGAACGGTCAACAGCCCGGCCAAGGTTGCGAATGCGGTTCGGCAACGAACGGTCGCCGACGGCCGAAACACTAACCTATCATAATCGGGATTCGAGTGACTTAAGTCGGTGGACAGGGCCGGACCCAGGAGCGTGCGCGTCCCCGCGACTGACAACTTGAGGCATTTTTTTTGTGACGAAACAGTTCTGGAGGCCGTTTCAAAACAGTTTGTACATCTACGTCATCATTTTATGGGCCGAAAAAATGCAACGTTTCATTACGTCAAGTGTCACAGTTGTCATTCTAGTTATATTCCTTCAGATGAGAGTTCGACTAATTTAAACATGATTGAAACAGTCCAGGAGACGCTTTCAAAACGTTTTGAACCAGAATCAAGTGTAACGTCACAAATGATTCAAGAAAATGGAGTGTTTCAAAACTGTTTCAAATAGTTTCAAAACAGTTTCTCGCAAAAAAAATGCCTTTAGTTCTCGGAACTGTCGATGTGTGTAAACTATAAAGGAATTTATACTACGTATATTGTTGTCATTTTCGACTATTGTTTTATTTCAATAACGGTGGATTTATGCAGAGGTTTTAAGTCCTAAAAGTTTCAAGTCGTAAGGAAAAATGAACCATTTATGCAAGAAGTCTTAAGGACTGTCAATAGTGTCAAACCTGTTATTTTGTGTGCTTATTTTTCTCATTCCTTTCGCTTCAGTTCAAATTTCCGTTTGTTACGATATCCTTTAGCAAAATCAGACACATGCGCAAATCGATCGAGTTTTAAGTTTTAAGTCGTAGGAGATAAATGTTGGTCAACTTTTCTCAGGACTAAAAAAACTTATGATAGCTGTATAAATGGTTACATTGAAAACCAATGGATGAACTTCATATAACTTATTACTCAAAACTTGAGACTTAAAACTTCCGACAGTTCCGACTTAAAACCTCTGCATAAATCCACCGTGAGTCATGAAAAGAACTGCGTTGACATTTTATTATTCATAGAGAGATGAATAGATATTGACTGGTGAATTCACTTCCTATCCTGTCATTGGTCCCAAATCTCTTGATTTCGCCTACTTATAAGCGTGTGTTACGTCATGGTTACGTCATTTCGTGGGTAAATCTCGCTAAGTAAAGCCGTGATTTCAACCAAATTCACAGGTTACTGCAGGTGTCCACACAAAAGTATGAATATTCGATTCTGAGGGACATTTGATTGTTTCTAACAATTCAATCGAGCCATTTTCCAATGAGTTTGATGCGAATATGTATCGAACATGATTGAAACGAAATTTTTCAAATATCTTTCGGCGTTAGCGCCTCTATTGTTGTATGAGAGAACACCACGTAACGAGCTGAAATTCAATTGTTCAAAATCAAGTATTTTTCTGCTGAATGTTCAAAATTCTTTACTGGTCTGCCTGTTTCAACAAAATTATAATATGATGAATCTTATAACAGTGGTTATTAAGATAAATTCAATCAGACAACTCTCTCTGTCGGTCTTCTCAAGCATATTGGAAGTCGTCTTATATTCAAACTTCCAATCAGCCCTGCAATACTCTATATTTTTGGGTCACTCAAGTCAGTGGCAGAGATTTTATGCTATTCATCGGAGGGCTGTCAGAACAATCAGTGGTCTTGATTACAGAGCTGACTGCAGGAGATCATTTAAGGATCTGAATATGCTAACAGTTCCATCCTTTCATATACAGGGTGATTAAACTCAAGTCTACACTATTTGGTAATGGTAACTTCTTTAGTATTGAAGATACGATCCGTTAGATTAGTGAACGAGCAGTATTTCTTCCGCTGATAACCGTATTGCTTACAAAAAAACAATTGAAAATCGCTTTTGTTTCATTTCAATAAGTTATGAAGAAAACTGCATTTTCCACAGTTTGAGTTTACTTGATAAATGTTCGACATATACTTTTCAGGACTGATGGTCGAAAATGTTAGGTGTTATTATATCTTTCATTCGAGTCGAGATATATTTTCAGTTTTGTTATAAATTTAAGGCTTCTGAAAACGTATTTTATTCATTCTGAACTGTTCCCCAATTAGAACCGACTACCAAAGATTGGTCACAATTTCAAATTTTAATATTATAGTAGGAAACATCAGAATCAGATTAGCGATTCAAGACTGACCCAACATTGAAATATCCGCCAATTTATTTTTAACAAGTTATTTTGCACCACACTTTTTGCCTCTCAATTTCTTTCAATGGCGGACAACATGATGAAGGGTTTATTATTTATGTGTATAATTACGAAAGCTTCATCTGCTGCTATCAATCAATGAGTGAATAATTTTTAACTAAGCAAAATATTCAACATCCGGAAAGCGAAGTAGGCAATCTATCTTCACCATTAGATTGAAAAAATAATGTTGAAGAAAAATTCGGCAGTGCGGTGATACATCAAAAAAATCACAGTTGTAGATGGATAATTCTGAATAATTCAGTGCTATCTCCCCTACTATTAAAATTTACAAGTTCCGTGGCCAAGAAGTCCAAACGCATATTTAGACAATGGATCCAAAGAGCGATACGCTTCAGAATGCATGCAATGGGTATCAATATTGTGTGTACAAGTTGAGGAAGGTCAAGTAATACAAACGACATACGATGCCGAAAATGCACATGAAATTCATGAGAAGCCATTGCTTCTCTTTTCTTTAGTCTTTGGCCATTGCACGATGCGATGGTCAGGAATGGACTGGGGGGATATTACATTATGTTGCGGGAGGTTGTATAGGTTGTAGTCAAGCGACAGAGCCAGTTGTGTTTTTTTAATTGAACCACAGGTGAAACCCACCACAAATTATATTTCAAAACCAATAAGTAATTATTGTTGACAACATTTTAGAGAATTGAAATTAACTATCCGTATATATAACAATGATCTGCCTTATCGAAATCAGCAACTCATATGATATCGATAACGGTTTCAATAATAATGACATAAGTATGTGAATAGACTTTTAGACATTTAATTTTCTATGGATTCACAGAATTTTTCACATGAAAATTGAAACTGCTTGAACAACTATTGATAATATTCCGAAATGTACGAAGAGAATAGAATTTAAAGAAAATTCACAGTAGCTCAGTCGCTAATCTGTTCATTCTAGAATATAGAGACATTGTCTTATGCACGAAAGAAAAGGCACATATCATACGAATATTTATTTCAATGTTTTGACAATATTTATATGTTTAACTCGTATTTTGTATTCGCCTCTGCTTTCAATAACTTTATATCTAGTTCAAATGAAATATACTTGTTCATTCATTATCGAAACTACATAAGAATAACTCAGACATAGGTACATACTTACTTGAGATGATATAATAATCTTGGACAACACAGTGTATCAAAAAAGTTAACTTATCTCACCATTGAACTTGGTCACCAATTTTTGTTCTTCAGCTGAATAAATATCGCTCGTATAGAATATGTTACTGCTTGGAATCTACATATATGAATGCAGACCCAATTAATGCATTTTAGTCTTGAGATGAAGACGTGAGTTTAAAATTTGTATGGTAAATAAATAATAATCTCAACTGACAGTTTTCAAGGTTATTTAGTGCATTGATTGTCAACCGGTGCAAAACAGACTGTATTTTGTTGGTTCATTTGGCACCGTCGAATGATTGTCAATAATTTCTTGCTCTCTCGGTAAACTTAACGAGTTTTTACAATATTTTTTGTATACGACCATATTATTTTTTATTTCGCGGGAAGTCATTTCAAAGATATATTACTTGAGCGGCCTCTATGATTTCAGATGGCATCGATTCGAGTTCAATATATATATCTCAGATGTGAATTACTGAATTGTCTTTGTTCACACTAATGATTTCGTTGATATTTTAAACCAGATGACTACACGAATGTCACGAATATAAATGTTATTTCAAATGTCACTTTTTATGCGTTGTTGCCAGTGGATTACCCACTGGCAACCAGGAATACAGCAGTGTGTATTAGGTAGGAGCTTTACCTCAAATGTAAAAAGTGGAAACTTATTTGACGTAAGTCATACCTTTTGGTACCAAGTTGTGTATGATGTCAGCCGAGTAGTGCTTCGGATTTCATTTTTAATTTCAACAAGAGTGCTGTTTTTCAAATATCCATACCATGGTGGTACCACATAAAAAAACAGTGTATTTTGTGACGTTTTCATGCGTTGTCGTAGAAAATAACCCATTTCAAAAGACAAAGCTTTAGGCTGAAAGAATGCATATGTTTTCGTGTATGATTGCTCGTCACAGTTAATATTTAGAGCTCAATCAAGATTTTTCCTGCGTATCTGATGATCAATTGTTTTTTTTATCCACGAAGCTCTGAGTGATAAATGGTAAGAAGTAGTAAATTAGATTGGGTTAGTATTTTCGGATTATAAAATAAAATTGTTTGTGATGGTGTATGCACATCACGCACCCCCAAATTGATTCAAGAGGAATCACTTTTGATCCATTCTTATTGACCTTTGAAGGATCGCAACTCTGCATGCCGATAATTGAAAAAGAAAAATACTGTAGTTTTTTTCGCAAACTGGGGCTGCAGTATTGATACAGCAATTCCTCCAACTTTCATCCGGTCAAGAGATTTTGATAATTTTGAATATGAATTATTTCTTGCTGATCTAATGAGTATTGATTGGTCATCAATATATAACATCCGTGATGTCAACGATAAAGTCAAATTCTGTAATGAAAACATTACTTTTCTATGCGATAAATATGCACCATTTAGGAATATGAGGATATCTAAATCTCCTGCTCCATGGTTAACTCCAAATTTAAAATTGATGATGAAATTGAGAGATCGAGCGCTATCAAAATATAAAAAAAATAAATCTGAAACAAACTGGAATCACTACAAAGATCTGCGCAACTTCGTCAATATGTGTCTGAAGTCAGAAAAAAGAGCCTACTTACTTTTCAAGTCAAAGTCGAATCCTAAAGATTTTTGGAAGTGTGTAGATTATTTGAATTCAAAAAATAAAGAAAAACAAGTTTATCATAATTTTGAAGATGCTGATACGTTGAATGATTATTTCATACAAAATAATTCACAAAGTGAAACAGAAACTGGTATGAGTATTCTTGAATAATACTCAATCTCGAATGAGTCCAGATTCAACTTTAGTCCCGTAACTTCAGAAGATATTATGAACATAGTAACATCTATAAAAACAAATGCTAAAGGCGCGGGTGATATTGACATAAAAATGATAACTTTGGTTCTTCCTTATTTGTCAGAGATCATTACGCACAACATTAACTTTTGTCTAACTCAAGCTGTGGTCCCGGATGCTTGGAAAATATCTCATGTAACACCAATACCGAAAGTTAATAATCCTTCCGATATCTCTCATTTTAGACCGATAAGTATCCTTCCAAAATACTGGAGAAAGTTGTTGCTAGACAACTGAAGGAATATTTGGAAAATGAAAGAATCCTACCACCAACACAATAAGGTTTTCGGGCAGGCTATAGTACAACCACAGCCCTAGCTAAAGTAACAGATGATATATTCAGATCGAATGATTTAAAACTCAATACTTGTCTCATACTCTTAGACTTTAGTAAGGCATTGGACACGCTCAATCATTCACTCCTCTGTAAAAAACTCAGATATTTTGGACTTAGTGAGGTTGCAACTTCTTTTTTTGTGAATTATCTACTTGCAAGAAGACAAAGAACGATTATCAAAGATAAATACTCACAGTATAGAAACATTGTTAATGTCGTGGGCCCTCTGCTATTTTCCCTATATACTGCTGACTTCCACAGAGAATTAGAATTTTGCAAAATACATCAATATGCAGACGATACCCAGATTTATTTCTCATTCAATATTAACGATATGTATAATGCTTGCGAGAAAATGAATTCAGATTTGCATTACATCGCAGATATATCAAAGGCTCATTCTCTTGTGCTAAATGAAACAAAAACAGAACTCGTTATTTTCGGCAAGGACAGGAATGAAATTGCCGAAAATCCTGATTTCAATATAAAAATCAATGGTACTACATTGGTACCATCTACAGTGTGCAAAAATCTTGGCGTTTTTATCGATTCTCAACTCAATATTGATATACACGTCAATAACTTGATAAAAAAATCTTATTACAAGCTCGAAATATTATATCTGCACAAGGACATTCTCAGTACCAATGTCAAACTAAAACTCTGTGAATCTTTAATTTTATCTGGTTTGGCATAATGTGACATTGTTTACTGGCCGGCTCTAAGGCTCAAGGACACAAACAGCATTCAAAGAATACAAAATTAATTCGTGCCTGAAATTTTGCTAATCTACGAAAATATGATCACTTCAGCAACGAATTCAAGCAATCCGGTTGGTTAAATTTGGAAGAACGATTCAAGATCCATATTTCATCCCTGGTCTTCAAGGTAAACGAACACTCCCAAATATTTATACAATAAGCTTTTGAAGGGTTCAGATACACAGTCCCAAAGCACAATACAGCCCAATTCCAGAAATGTTTCTCTTATATAGCCACTCATAACTCATATATACAATTCCTTACCTGAGCATATTAGATCTGCACAAACGCTCAACACGTTCAAAAAATATGTCAAATCCTTTTTCTCTGTTTCAAATCTCAATGTCAATGTTATAATTATTATAACATTAAAAATGCATATATTTTTGTTTGAGGGAATTTGTGTTTTAGTCGTAGAGGTGATTTTTTTTTCTTTGATCATGCTGTTTGATTTGTTGGTTTTACGGGGGTTATATGGAAGAGCAACTATGTTGAATATCGCCCCCCTTATGTAATTGTATCATTTATTTTTACTTGAAGGAAAAATAAAGACACATTTTTATTATTATTATTATTATTATTAATTATCACTTCAAGTACTTTAACATGATCTGACAACACAAAACAAAGCATTCTTAGTATCCAACAGTGCCAGTGATACGACGCCATGTCCACATATGTTCTAGATTGTTTGCTTCCAGGAAACCTTTTACGTCCATGTTGAGAAGGTACTCGAGTTATAAAGAATTCGCGAGCCTGCACTCTGCACTATAGGAACACAAGTACCATCAAAGAAAACTTCACAGTAATCTGTCACAATGTATCTCTTGATAGTCTTAATGGCGGCCAACGGCGTTATTGTTGGCGTTGTCTAGCTGGTTCTGCGGACAGTGCGCGAACTGCGCATCTTCGCCTCGGGCGCTAATTCCCAATTATGCTTATTGGTTGAGCTGGTCACGTGGTACATGCTTCCGTCATCAAAACACATTTTCATAGGAAACTATATTCTTGAGCTGAGAGAAATAATCTTGATTGACATTACTCACAATGTTTTCCAAGGTGAAGAGTGCGGATGATTCAGTTCTACCAAATTCATTTCAAGAAAATTCATGTAAACAGGCAAACAATGTGATTAGTTGAAGAAAGAAACTAGAAGATTATCATTCTTATATGGCAACTTCTGTCTGAATTTGACACTCTGTATACAGTTTGACCAAACCCAGCCCTGGTGAGAGCCGTCGCCGCCGATTTAATTTTATGCCTTCGTGAATTTTCTTTCGCAAGCACGCGGCCATTGATTACTTCGAAATTCAATTTCGAATTCCTCTCGCATCACGCTCGAAGGCAACGTACGATTTATTTTATTTGTGGCTTTTTCATTGCCCGGCTTGACGTATGGGTGTCCTCTTTTTGTGGACATCCACTCGGGATGCATTGTGCTGAGGCGACGATTTATTTTCAAAGATGTCCACGTTTCCATTTTCTGGAAACAGCGTATTCCGATGCGAGACGAAGCAAAGGATGCTGAAAATCGATGTTTTTCGCCTGTACCGAGTTCACTGTGGTGTTTTTTTCTTGTTTTCCTCAGAAACCGTTGGTCGCCCAGAAAATGTTAGGCATACTTTCTAAATAAAGTCTTGATAAAATTTTCTACATGAAAGGTTCTTCTCATGATTTTATTTTGTCCAACGAATTTCGAGAAATATCTGAATATAAAGTGGGATGATTCGATTACTTCAATAGTATACTACCTTCTTTACCCTTGCAACCCAGAACTCTTCTGTAGATTCAACTAAGGCCCACTTGAAAGAAAAGGTTGGACGTTGGGAAGCAGATGAAATTAAATCTCACTGGAATAAAGTGCCAGTACAAAAATAAGCGAAAAGGTTAGTGATGGTGGATATATGCATAGATCTTATTGCTTACGCTAGATCCGGTATCCAGGTTATTTGTTTTGTAGGTCCGGGGGGGTTGAAAATACTAAGCTATTGATTGGTCGTTTTAGTTGTTGACCATACAAATGTGTTGTCCCACGTGAATTTCTTGCAGACCCCTCTAGACCAAAAAATTACTACAGGATGCTGGATCTAGCGTAAGCAATAAGATCTGTGGATATATGCATAAGTCATAAGTTTTTAGTTATAAGTCTTAAGAAAAATACCAGCACAAACTCAAGACTTATGACAATGTGCATAAACACTTTAATCGAATATCAATGCCTGAACATTCTTGAGAATTATAATTTATCACTAAAAATGGATGACTTAGACTTGAAACTCCCCACTCCACACTGCCCTCTGAGGTACCACCGTTGTATGACCTCAAAAAGATGGTCAAAACAGAGAGTGATAGTTGCCTCTATAAAAGACTCAAGTTCTTGGAAGAGACTTTCTTAAACCACTCTAATGTCAGGAACCTAGCTCCCAGGAAACAAATAAACTTAGCGAGAAGCCTCGAAATCCCGGGCCTCGAATAGATTAAGGGTTATGCACAAAATATCTGATAGGTCGAGGTGCTTGAGAGGCTGCACAGCCTCAACAAACCTCCCTAAAATCTACAATCTACAATCTACAATCTACAATCTACAATCTACAATCTACAATCTACAATCTACAATCTACAATCTACAATCTACAATCTACAATCTACAATCTACAATCTACAATTATTCGTTGGACCTTCGCCAAGGCAATTGGAATAAAGTCCACTTCCTCCTAACCAGGAACGATGGCCCACCTCGTTGCTGAAATTTTCGCGGAAAATTTCATCTTGAATCCTCAAGGGAAAAATCCTCATGATACTGCTAACATATAGTTGTCCACCAACGTTTTGTCAGACGCATCATAGACCTGAATACCAGAAAGGAACCAGATTGAATTCCTCCAAATGTTCTCAAGAAATCTGCCCCAGAATCAAAAACAGTTTTTTGCATTTCCTTCCAATATATCATTCGGTGTGATTTTCTCAAACTGGAAGACAGTTAGAAGCAGAAAAGGTAAAAAGTCCATTATTCCAGCTTTTTATGATCTACAAAACACATATTTGACCTATCAAGGAGTATTGTTCAGTGTTCACATGTTTGGAGTTCAGCACCCAAATAAAAGCTGATGCTCCTGGATTCTATTCAGGGGATAGCTGTTTGTCTAGTTGGTGATCCGGCATTGAAGAACTGATTATCCTCTCTAGAACATCGCAGAAGAATGGTCGATCTCTTCTTGAAAATGAAAATTCTTACATCGAACGGTGGAAATGTGAAATACACTTTCCTATGACCCCCAACGTTTCAAGAGGAATTCCAATACTTACTTATTACTTTTCCCAATATACTGACTTGCACGGTGTTCCTTCACAAACATTATAGATTTTCCTTTCGTGCAGTCAATAGATAAAAAAGCTTTATTGTAACATCTGAAAGTATTTTATTCGTTGAATTAAAATCATATTAAGTTTGTAAATTCACGTAAACAAACCTTCTGTACCTATTACTAATCTTCGCTGAAATTAAAGTATCAATAGTCTTATCAGACAGCCGGTTCCATAGTTTATTGACCACATTTCCTATGTCATGAAAAAAATCGTTTATTTTCCGTTTAAATGGCTCACTCTGTATAAAAGAATAGTTCTCAGAAGATTGTTTATTCTGATCATGATTACGGTAATATACAATATATTATTTTCCTTTTACAATGAAAATGATTTGTTATTTCAGCAACGTGAATTCATAATACGCGATATGACAGCAATTCATTTCATTCCATTATAATTAAAAATTTTCTACAACGTTCCAAACAAATGAATCACTTTCAAATTCTCCAAGGTGCATAAATTATATCTATACTATTTCCAGTAGGTATAATTTACTGGTGCAGTTTGGTCATATCTAGACACAAAAAAACTTAAAAAACGCATTCATTCTTCGCATTTAATTATTCGAATACAATTCGAGTGCACGCAAGTTGGGAAAAAATAAAAAAATTGAATTATTCCCCTATATGAAAATTTCGACCTGAATCATGCAATTTCACAAAATTGAATTAGCATCATAATGTACGTAGAACATGGTCGCTCCGCAACGTACCCATTATGATATGGGTCCACTAATATCTACAGGATGTCTCAAAAAAGCCGCCACTTGACCCACCACTTCGTATGAAAACGTCATAAAGCACGCTGTTTTGTTATTAAGAAAGTAGCTCATATCACTGTGACATTGTTATTCGGAAGCACACGTGTTGAAATGAAAAGAAATCGCACGCTATGTAGGGATAGAAATAATGAGGTATATCATTTTGTACTCACGCTCACTGTCACCATAGCGTTTCTCACACCAGGTTCATATTTCAATGAAACATAAATTCATTCTGGTGAAAATTAGGGACTCTGATTACTGGCGTCAACAAATAGTGGGTGACATTTGTTGACATTTGTTGACTTCGTGTTGAAGTCTCATCAGGACTGAAGGAAATGTTGGAAATACACCTCCCGACTCAATGGCCTATAAATGATATACACTGCCTGCAAATCGAGATGGAACTACTCATGTTTACGGTGTTAATTTATAACAGGCTCAACAATCATTTCGATACACCTTTTGTCAAACTTGTGTTTTTCGTATTAAATATTTCGGAAATTAAGAATTCTAATCAGTCCTCGAAAACATGAATCGAAAAATGTGAATGTAATAAAATTATAATATGATACTAGATCACGAAATCAATAAATAAATAGACGAGTAAATAAATCGTCATGTTTTCCGTGTTTTCATTATACAACTTTATTTAAAAACTCGGTTCGTTCTCAGCCGTATCAGATTCGGCCACGTGACTCACGTGTTTGACATTTCGGATTTCTAATTAAAATAATTTTCAGCTTATCGAATTCGATGTAACTTTGTCATCTGTACTAAACATTTTTCAAGGAAATATTAGGGAATGGAAAAATGGGAAAGAAATAAATTCAAGCCTGTCTTATGCAAACGCTTGATTTCAAATAGTGATTAATTACGAAAACTTAGCAGGTCCGAAACTGTGTATTAAATGCTGTTATCAACAATTTCTATCATAATAAGTAGAAGTAGATATAGGAACGCATCTTATACCAAGAACATTCATTTTGATGTTAACAGAATATGGTATTCTTTATATGCGTTGGTGTTCAGTGTTATTCTAATCAACTAGAAACTAAATTCAGAAAATTTTTCTCCGACTTTGTGGAGAGATATTATTTATTTATTTATTTATTTATTTATAAACGGGTTACCCCAATACAGTTAAGAACACATGACATAGACAATGCGACGTTTAACTTATTCACTATATCACCCAAAATATATATAAATATATCTATACACATATATAAACTTATAATCACAGTAATAGATTTTAATTTACATAATTGCCACTAATTTTACATAAATATTAATTGAACAACACTCTCGATGCTTGTCTTTTGAAAATATTTGGATTTTCGCAAAAGAAATTAATTTTATCACAATATAGATTTCCCAATCTCAACATATTCGATATAGATGTATAAAAACCATAGTTAGTTGAATGATGTGGTACAACAAATAAGTTTTTCTGCCTAGTTTGCCTATTTGGAACATTGAATGGTATAATAGAGAGAAGTTCCGGAGAATCAATTATGCCAGAAATTATTTTGAAGAGATAAACCAATGATGTCAAATTTCTGCGATCACTCAGACTTGGTAGTCTCATCATGTTCATTACTTCATTGTAGTTATATTCCCCAACAACTAGGCCTAGTTTGTAAGCTATGATTTTCAGAAATTTTCTTTGCACACTTTCTATTTGATGAATATACTTGACATAGTATGGGTTCCAAATTATGGTGTTGTACTCAACAATGGATCTAACTAGGGAACAATATAAAACTTTTATAGTAGAAGGGGAAAAATCTTTAGATGACCTCGCAATAAAGCCAAGCATTTTGAGCGCTCTTTGGGATACATAGTTCACATGGTTATTGAAACAAAACTTATTGTCTAATAATATTCCCAAATCTTTACATTCTTGTTTTTTATCTAACACATCATCATTTAATTGGTACTCGAATTGAATTGCTAATTGTGATCTACTAAATACCATTGAGAAACATTTGCTATTATTAAGATACAGACAATTTGCATTACACCATTCTAATATATTATTTAGATCATTTTGGAGAAGATTTGCATCATAAATATTTTTCACTACTCTGAAAATCTTCAGATCATCAGCAAAAAGGAGAAAATTCGAATAATGAATTATAGAATCAATGTCATTGATGAAAATACAGAACAGCAAGGGACCACAATGGGATCCCTGAGGTACTCCTGATTTTACTTCAAAAGGTTCAGAGATTATACCATTTAAGCGAACTGACTGAGAACGACCTATCAGATAACTGCTTAACCATTCCAACATCCTACCACTAATCCCAATAGCGTACAGTTTTTTTATCAATAAATTATGGGAGACCCTATCGAAGGCTTTGGAAAAGTCGGTATAAATAACATTAACCTGAGCAGACCCCTCGAGTGCCTTAGTTATGTAGTGCTGATAGTAAATCAGGTTGGAAACAGTAGATCGACCATTTGTGAACCCATGCTGCTCTGGTATAATAATTATAGATCTACAAACATTCGTTAACTGACTAAACTATCCAACAGTTTTGGAATTGCTGATTGAATGCATATTCCTCTATAGTTGGTGACATCCTCTTTCGAGCCACTTTTGAAAATGAGGCGTACATATATCAGGAAATATACCACTAGTTAGGGATTTGTTGTATAAAAGAAAGACTGGATATGATAATGAGTAAACACATTGTTTCAAAAAGAATGAAGGAACTCCATCTGGGCCACTTGAAAATGTTGATTTCATCATACAAATTGCTTCAAAAATACTAGACAATTCGAATGCACAAGTAGAGAGATTGATTGTCTTATTGTATATAAAGTCATCTATATATTCTCTTCCATAGTCTGACTTCAAAACAAAGGAGTAGGTATATGCATTTTATATTATGTTGACGTTTCAGTAATTCTTTACTTGGAATAGTATACTTCAGATTATCTTGATTCTGAGAAATTTCATCATGCATTGCCTTAAGGAAATGAGGGAATGAATGCGCACTACAGATGCACTCATTCCTTATACAAAGAAGTAAATTTGCAAACTACACATTGGAAATCAGAATCGTAGCTCTCAATTTTCCACTCAGGTAGGGAACTTCACCGGATACCTGTAAGTTGAAGATTCATGACCATGTTTGATCAGTGAAATGAGAAGGAAACAGCTATTTCCCAAAATGAATTTCAAGAGAAGAATGATCATTCTACACATGAGCTCTTTCAGATCATGAAAATGAAAAATATGTCGGTCAAACTTAGTTGAAATCAACTGCGAACAGACCTTATACGGGGGAATATAAAGATTCATTGAGTGTCGCTATGTTTGGATCAGTATTCCATCCAATAATTTATCATAATTTCATGATCAACTCTATTGAATATGAAAAAATGGATTAGCCATAAATTGGAAAAAATTTTTGAGAGAAAAATAGTCTATCCAATTAAAAATATCAAACATAGTTTGAAATGAATGTCTGGTAGACTACGAGCAGAAAACAACTACTTTCCTGGTAAATACCACGCAGAACATTGAATTATATCTGTTCGTAGTCCATGCAACGATTCACACTGTGAATGCAGATCGCAAATGTTTCTTTCTTCCTAAGACGTGACAAATTCACATCGAGACAGGCACGCCTAACAACCTACAGACCGGTTTCGGGCTTATTGGCCCTCATCAGTGCAGGGTAGTTATCCGAGTAGAGACCGTAAGATCTCAACTCGAAGCGTTGCCTGTCCCAATGCATTTTTGTCGCGTCTATTTGACCGCACCGAGCCGCGTTCCAACAGATAATTGAAAGTGGCGACATCATGCGGCAGAAGAAAGAAACACTCCAGAACCGAATTTCCCAAGTTTTACAGAACTTGGAAGTGGCTAAGAGCTCGACTAAGCTTAATAAATGATGAGGGCCAATAAGCCCGAAACCGGTCTGTAGGTTGTTAGGCGTGCCTGTCTCGATGTGAATTTGTCACGTCTTAGGAAGAAAGAAACATTTGCGATCTGCATTCACAGTGTGAATCGTTGCATGGACTACGAACAGATATAATTCAATGTTCTGCGTGGTATTTACCAGGAAAGTAGTTGTTTTCTGCTCGTAGTCTACCAGACATTCATTTCAAACTATGTTTGATATTTTTAATTGGATAGACTATTTTTCTCTATTGAATATGTGTTAATGAATAATGTCGATTGCTCTGACTCATTATATATAGGTACAAAATATGTTTGTACATAGATGATAATTTATAGAGTAGTAATATTATATTTGCACAAAATATATCACTCACCGCATGCAGTTATATAATGGAAAATCAATGTTTTTTCGATATTAAATGTATACCTTAACAAATCACGCTTTTTAACTACCAACTGAAGTTTATTGAAAACGCATCCTGTGCAATTCTGAAAAACTCTATTTCAATCACCTACCTTGAAGAAAATTATGTAATATACTTTTCCATCATGAGATTCGTGTTTTCTGGTTCACAATACTTATATCTAGGAAAATGTTCATAATAAAAAATCTACACTCATATAAATATAAAAAGGTTGACTATAATTAACTTGCTTCAACTTCTTAATAAGTATATAGGGTGTCTAAATGATGCCATGGTCTTCGATAACTCCTAAACGAGATGAGATATGGAAATGCTGTTTTTACTATTCTAGCTGAAACGTTTACAGGGATATAGGATGTGAAAAATTGATATTTTTCAAATATATAAATGTTTTGTGTCGAAACTATTCATTATTAGTCAAAACTGATGCTTACTCGTCCCTATCCTAAATTATTGGATCATTATTATTCTATAATCCATACCTCAATATATCATTCGAAATCATCTTTCGTATATGATGTTTTCAAGTAACAAATGTCTTTTCAAATAATAAAAACATTTCAAACTAAACGTATTAGATGTGAATAGATATGCCTAATTTGAATGATAAAAAGTAAAACGGCGTTCCATACATATGCCACCATGTTGATTTATGGTTTATTGATCATTGGAAGCGAAGGGGGAGAGGACAATTAAGATCGACAACAAAGTTTAATTCAACAGCCTAGTAATTGTGTAAATGAAGATAAATTAAACGATTATCAATTCATCAATAAGGCGCGTCCACATTAGCAAAAATTGACGCTGTGCATTGCATTCTCCAAAAATTTTTTGTACAATACAAATTCATGCGAGTATGGCCGTGTACGTCGTAAACACACGCAAAAATTTTTGCCACATGCAACGCACGCGATCCGTTGCTTGTCAGTTTTTTTGACGTCATAGGGATTTTCGCCACAACATCCTTGTTATGTGATCTTGAACGATGTATATACGATATAAAGGGTGGGTCAGTTTAAAATATCATGCAAACATATATGCTTTGGAAGCCTTGTTTCTGATTTACATACTAACCAACTAACCAACTAACCAACTAACCAACTAACCAACTAACCAACTAACCAACTAACCAACTAACCAACTAACCACAACTAACCACAACTAACCACAACTAACCACAACTAACCACAACTAACCACAACTAATCACAACTAACCACAACTAACCACAACTAACCACAACTAACCACAACTAACCACAACTAACCACAACTAACTACAACTAACCACAACTAACCACAACTAACCACAACTAACCACAACTAACCACAACTAACCACAACTAACCACAACTAACCACAACTAACCACAACTAACCACAACTAACCACAACTAACCACAACTAACCACAACTAACCACAACTAACCACAACTAACCACAACTAACCACAACTAACCACAACTAACCACAACTAACCACAACTAACCACAACTAACCACAACTAACCACAACTAACCACAACTAACCACAACTAACCAACTATATAATGAACTAACTAGGTATGCTAGACAATCTTTCAGGTTTTACGTTTATTTCATTATCGTATGACGTATGATGGATTATTAAATGTTATTTTTCTGCAACTGACTCAAAAGTCGTCCATTTTTGTCCTGAAATCAGCTCTTGAAGTTGACACAAGTAGGAGAAACACAATAAAATGATTAATATTGCTGAGCAAACACTTTTAGTGTCTAGGAGATAAAGTTGATTTTTTAATCCTAAAATTTGAAAATGAATATTCATTATATTCAACAAGAAATGTGATATTACATATAAACTTGAAAATTGAATAACTTTGATTTGTCAAGAGCAACAAATACTAAATATTTTGTTGTTTCTTCATATGGTCTCGATTTGTTCCTAGGGCAATTATTGGCCAGCACATTTTCTTGACTTTTTCTAGGGCCACGTAGGTACTTCCACTCCAATAACATTTAGTATATCTCAAATGGAAACCAAATCTAATCCCCAAATATTCTTCTTATTCTTGTCATATTGCCCTTATTAGAGTCTGGTAGCAGAAAAAATAGCATGTTTCATTCGGATTACAAGTTTATTTGTGAGACTGGCAAAATTCCCTTGTTGAACAAAGTGTCACTTCTGATCCTAATGAAACAATGTACTATTTTCTGCAACTTTTCAGGCTAACGCTACGGAAGCGCTGAAGGGCCACATAGGGGCGTTAATTTCAAACTCGGCTAACAGCCGACTTAAACTCAGCTAACAGCCGACTTTTTCGCAGAGCAGTGTTGCCAATAAGGCGCAAAAAGCGCATTATTTGCGCATTTCAACTGTGTTTTGTGCCATTGCGATCGAATTCCAGCCACCCTGTACAACTCACTCAATCTGAAAATGGAATGGAGAACGTTTGGAAACTTTGATTCGTTATTACATCCATATGGGATTACAGGATAGGACATTCATTTGTATTTATTTTCCTTAAATAGCGCAATGGCGCAAAATACAGTTGAAAAGAGCAAATATTGCGCTTTTTGCGCCTTATTGGCAACAATGCTCGGCGAAAAAGTCGGCTGTTAGCCGAGTTTAAGTCGGCTAACAGCCGAGTTTAAAAACAACGCTTCTATGTGGCCCTTCAGCGCTTCTGTATAACGCGCCCCAGCGTGTCTCAAAACCGAGATACATAGCTCAAGAATCGAAACCCATAAAGCCACAGTTTCGTGATTACAAGAAGACAAAAACCTCAATATGAGTCGCATAAATTTCAAGTGTAATAGTCTGTTCTGATTAGTATTCGATGAACGACGAGAAGCGTCCGGCAGTCATTGGGGGGTAATGGGGCAAAAGGGGAGCGATGTGCAAGCCGCCAGACCGCTAAAAACGAATAGGAAGTTATCATGGTGGATTTTGATATTTGACAGATTTAGGAAAAAATCTAGGGAACAATTTGACACTTGACAGTTGACAAAATAAGTGTTCCATGTCAAAATTGAATCGAAATGGAAACAAATCCAAATTCCAGAATATCGATATAAATATTTCTTTATTGAAAGGCACAAAGAAGAAGGATACTATTCTGGAATTTGGGTTTGTTCATATTTTAATTCAATTTTGACATGGAACACGTATTTTGTCAACTGTCAAGTGTCAAATTTTTCCCTAGATTTTTCCCTAAATCTGTCAAATATCAAAATCCGCCATGATAACTTTATATTCTGGGAAGGGTCAATTTCGGAAGACTAACCGAAGAAAGAGGAGGCTGAAAAGAACGCGAGGGCCAAGTCTGTCGTCTGTCACTGACCTGCGAGAACACAGCTAGCACACGAGCGTGGTCCTTTCCCTATTTGCCAGGAAAGCGATTGAATTATTATTGGGCACACAGAAAAACGATTTCTCTGTTGAAGAAAATGCATTTCTTCAGGTAGAGATAGAATGGTGAAACAGCTCTTCAATTATTTCTACGAAAAACTTGTAGACCATTTGAGAAGCGTAGTAATTTCCACGACTTAAATGAAGATAAGTGTTTGAAAAGTGTTTTGACCGCCAACTTAGTTGCAAAGCAACCCTCGTAAGTCTAGGACTTCTATGAGTAAGGAAGACGGGGACCTTAGCTTTAAAAGTGTCATCCGAAGCAGTACTTGGATGTTTACCGTTAGATGGCGGTAAGATCTTTTATCGAGCAAGATTTCTTTTGATTATGCATTTCTATGGTTTGCATCTAACAGAAGTGAATTGACACGACATTAAAACACTATAATTTCAGTAAATCTGGGATAGTTATTGATGTTTTGACTCTTCCCAGTCTTTTTTCTCCTAGAACAGATGACACTGATGAAGAGATGACAGATGGACAGTTTCTGTTTTACTAACACAAGGTATGGCGCCACCTCTGGTGACTTCAGGAAATATTACTATACGGTTTCAAACAAGTAGGCAAAAGTCTACCGTTTTTGCTAGTGCTTATAGATGTATCACCATCCTATATCCACATTTGGTAGATTATACGTTTGCTCCCTTTGAAATACCACGAATTGAAAGGAGTATCATGATAGATTGTAGATTGTAGGGGGGGGGGGGTCGTTAAGGCCGTGCAGCCTCTCAAGCACCTCGACCTATCAGATCTTTTGGGCATAACCCTTAATCTATCCGAGGTTTCTTGCGAAGTTTCGTGGGAGCTAGGTTCCTCTGAGAAGGCCCTTTCCAGGAACTTGAGCCTCTTGCAGTAGAGTGCTGAGCATTTGCAAAGCAAATGTTCTGCAGTTTCAGCGAAGTTCTCGCAGTAGCGGCAACTATCACTCTCTGTTTTTCCCATCTTTTTGAGGTGATACCTCAGAGGGCAGTGTCCAGTGAGGAGTCCCGTTACCAGTTACAAGTCTATTTTGTCCAACTCGAGAAGCTGTTTAGCTTTCCTTGGCTCACTAGCCTTTTCGCTTGTCTTTGTCCTGGCACTTTATTCCAGTGAGATTTCATTTCCTCTGCTTCCCATCGTCGGAACTCTTGTCTCAAGTGGACCTTGGAGGGTCCACAGCACCCACATCAAAGTGACCTGGTCATGAATTCATGGTACATACGAAATTATTATCTCATCCGTATATTTTCAATGTATCTTGAAAGATTAATTGCTGCAAGTTTCGAAGACATTCAAGCTACCTATGTTAGGATGATTACAGACTCCTCTTAGTATTATGTATTGTAAACTCATTCATAGTGAATGTGGATGAAACAACGCACGTCAATGGTTGTAATCCTAATCAGTTGCAATTTTCGTCTCTCGATGGAAACAAGGCAAAACGATTTAAGCAAGCGAGCCTTCATAATATAGCCGCTCTGCGAGGATGCATTGTCTTCACTAATTAAATACGAAGAATTTGTTACGAGTTCCAGATAAAAATTAAAATACAAGTGTCCCGCAGTTTTGTAAAAGAAACAAGACGAGGTATGTGAAGCGGCAAATGAAGTCAGCAGGTGCCCTCAAAATGGCGGCTAGCTGAGCGTAATAGATTGCCTCCGGTCCTAAACGACGATAAACCACGCCACCTAGATTCAAACTATGGAAATCGTCAAAGAAAAATTTGATTGGTATCAAATGGGAAATTTTTTTATCCATGAATGAGGTATACTACTGGGAATATTTCTGGTCCTATTTTTATATCGTTGCTGGATATTTATTCACCTAATTTATTCAATACTGCCATCATGTACTCCACCGGTACAGGATGTGATGTAAGATCATTATCTTATACGTACACAGTGTCTCTTATGCACAAATATGTCGAGTTCATAGAAAAAAACAGTTTATCCTACTGTATCCAATAATCTTTAATTGTATCAACTATAATAATAATTAATAATGAACATGAATTATTTCTATACAACTAATCGAACCCTTCCAAATGATATTATACTGTCACAGATTAGAGAACCCTGTCAACTCGACGAATGATGAGTACAGAATTAAACAAAAATGAAGTTTGTACAGCGCTCAAAAAAAGCCGAATACCACAATGGAAACTGATACCTCCTAAAATACTAATCTAATATAAGTCACTATAAGTTCACAAAGTGCGTGCATTACAACACAACCCCATCTGGGCTGTAGTTCTTGTAAATTTGATATAGGTATATTTAGGGATATGTTGCGGAAGAGTACGATCCAATATATAGGCGAGATCACAGATTCCTGGAAAAAATACCACAACCTCCAAAGTGGTAAGTATAATCTTTTTTGCACGATTAATCATTTTTGACTGTTTACCGTGACAGATTTCACGTCAGTAGGTGGCATTTACTAGCAACTCGACGGTAAGTAATCCAACTCGACGGTAAGTAATTCACTTACCGTCGAGTTAAAGAAAGAATTTATTTTTATAATTTATAATGGTATCAATCGTGCAAAAAACGTTAGGGTAACCGGTATAAAACCCTTACCGTTCTACTATTTTCTTTAGTTTTTTTTTTCGCATCAATAAGATGTTTCTGTTCCAAGAATACTGTGGAAACCGTACCGATATTTGACGTAACATAGTATTTCATCACGATATTAGTAGGCCGAAAAACTTATGATATATATCACTCAGTAGATAGTAGTATTATAATGTATTCGTCACTGAAGTTCACATGCATATAATGAAACAATAAATACATGCAGAAAATACGTGATTGTTATTGAGATTCCACTAAATAAACAGCTATACATCACGAAGTCTCCATTTCAACATTTCGATTTTTTCAGAAGAAGAAAATGAATTACATTTCCTCAGAAGTTATCAATATGGTGAGATTGGCAACACAGGAATATGCCTATAAGAGGACTTGAAACGTCACAAGAAGAGGCCATGATGCTGTTGTTTGAAAGTCTTGCTGAATTGGAGGGTTTTAGAGCGGTGTTTATTCCAACATTACATTACTTCTCTATTCTGAAAAAAAAAACTATAAATACAAAATATTTCTAATACAAGCACATTTTAATTAAATTTACGCGTTTGTGATAAACATCTTAGTAGACCACTCTTCATACCTAGTCACATCAAAAATTAAATTATACTGAGTTTTAAAATGCATGGCTTCTTCAAAGGTAACCGAGACAAGCTGTATAGTAAATATCAGCAAATACAAATTATAAATATATTCAATGATTTTCAGAAAGTCGGTAACGAATGATCTTCTAATAATATTATAATGATAATTGAAAAAATGTTTCCGAGGCTTGCGATTCATTTTTGATGAATAAAAATTAGAATGGGCGAAACCATATCTAAATATAAGCGGGTTTCATAAGTAGTCCATCATCATTATCATAGTAATTTGCCATGATGCCGCAGAAGCGGTTAAACATTTTCAGGTATCCAGTTGGTCAGTGCCACTAGTTTTTTTCCGTGAAACCATAAAATGCAAGGTGACATTTCTGGTATCTGATCTATTTTCTCATTCCGAATAACATCACAGCAAGAATGCTCGAACAGTTTCAAGAAATGATGGCATAAAAATTGAAAGCTATTTTACAAACAGGTTTGAATTTGATAGTTTAGTGGCGATAGCTTGACGTTGAAGTTGCAGTTATCACTCAAATTAAAGAAATACTACCCAAAGATATTTTCTTCAATGATGGAATCGGAACGCATTTCAATACATTATCGCAAGGCCATGGGAAAAGGAATAATAATAAGTTAGAGAAAAAAACACGCGAACGTACCCACCGACGCAGATCTGAAATTTAAAGTTTCTAAAGTTCGTAAGTAGCTCTCAGAATTGCTAATTCATTTCATTTGATATGTATCTACGGCTGAAATTATGATTATAATTTTTCGACTTCGTGCTCACAAACCGTATTTTCCCCGCTTTTTTCGTCTATGCTGTATTTTTCTGCGTTTCCTTTCTCACTGCTAGGGACGGACTTGCCCAATATCAACGGGAAGCCGTATTTGAACAAATAGAGCTGATGAGTGTGGCCCCAAAATGAAACGACAGACTTCAAGAAAAAAGTGTCAATGTTGAATTCACATTCGCTTCGAAACATTTCAAATAAGGTCACCTGGTGAAATTTAGTTTTTTTGTGAATATATTCGGAATTGATACTGCAGTTTATTGAGCACAGAAATACGATTCAACCGACCCTGTATCTATCACGGTGTACAAAAATATGATTGTGGAATTAGCTGATGGCTAATAAAATACATTCGAAAAATATCGTGAAACCTACTCTGGACTCGATTCGGCAAAGCTTTAATGCGCTAGACGATGATAAGGACTCTAACTTTGAATCACTAAGTTATTTGTTTTCGTCAGTTCCAATAATTTTACTTTCAGAATTCATATGTGAAAAACCCACGCGAATTATGTCTCTGATAAAGAAATAGGGATTGTTATCCCGATCCTACGCTACCATACGTTTGCAAAAGTTTAAACTTTTATCGAAAAGTAAATTGGATGATGTCGAGGCAGGTTGGTTTAGTAATTCATAGCGACGACGCGGGGAACTGTAAAACTTTGAAAAACTCATAATTACTTCCAACGCAGTCTGCACTAACGTAATCATATATTTCTACCCTTCAAGCATGTAGGAAGTGGCGCAGTCGCCTCTTCTAATGAAATATTCACATATTTTGTTGACGGTGCTACTGATCCACCTGTTATATTTCAATATAATTTTTGTTCAACACTTTGTATTCGATGAATGAGTTAGCTCTGCATCAGTTACAGTTGAAAAAGTTTGACAATAAATAAATAAATAGTTTTCTGTATTGGTTATATTTCAATATAATTTTTGTTCAACACTTTGTATTTGATGAATGAGTTAGCTGTGAATCAGTTACAGTTGAAAAAGTTCTGTGAAAAGGTTTGTCAATAATCTTTTATTGAAAATACAGGAAGTTCAGGCCAAGGTAAACGACAATTTCTGGTCTGAACACCACCTCTATCGCTTCTGCTATTTAGAAAGTCAGAGTTTTATTGCTATTGCAGAATGTATATATTGTTATTCAGAAAACATCAAATTTAATTCAGATTGGTAAAATGAAATCAGAAACTGCAACTTTTGTTTCAGATTAGTAAAGTGCCTACCTACAATGTAATTGAGAAAGCGTCAATTGTTATTCAGAAAGTATGGACTGTACATAATTCAGAAACTGAGAATCAAGTCATTTTGCCCTAAAAACTAACCACGAAATACCGAATGAAAGTCTATAACTATAAGTAACATAATTTTTTCAAAAAAGTCGATCAAAGTCTCATGTGAAGGCAAAAGATACAATAGTTGTAGGAATTGATTGTGCTAGGGCAGCATAACACACTCGATAACACACCATCCGATATAAGCTGCAGCTTTAGCATTCCAAAACATTGGTCAGTTGGTCAATGAATATCTTAAAATATTGTTACGATTCACGTATAGGTAAAGTGAACTATGCAACTAACTCATTTGAACAAACACTTACACTTATTACAGACGAATTTACATCAACTATTTGTTTTGGAGGTTATAAAAGACTGACTTCTGCCATTAGTTGGCCCTGTATATGCTGATTCTCGAACTTTCGGGAACTGTCATTCTTTTGTCATCTCTCTCCATCCGATAGCTTCCAGGATATATATTCCATCCTTTTCTGTTCTAGAACTTCCTTGAACAATCTAAGAGGCAGTTCTTCTTGAATGCATTACTCTTGTTATGATGACGATTGGAGCAGTTGGTTCCATTTCGGCAATGTGAAGTTTGATGGAAGTAACATGGTACCGTTTTCTCCCTGGGATATCAGCAACATACCAGAATTCCAACTCCGGTAAATCTGAATACAACCTCCAGCATGTTTCGGACCATCCTCCAGTTCACACCTTACAAACCGCAAGCCATCAGCTTTGGAACATCTATAGGTTCCTTCTGTATTCCTTCTTCTAGTACAGCGCTTCGCAGGTCGACTCATGCATCCTAGAGGTTCTTTCTTGTAGGATGGTTAAGAGTATTTCCTTAGTTGTCAGATGAAAGAGCGATCTTTCTACTTCAGGACTGGCATCTTCAACTTTCAATGCTCGA
This sequence comes from Chrysomela aeneicollis, assembly GCA_029955515.1. NCBI lineage: Eukaryota > Metazoa > Arthropoda > Insecta > Coleoptera > Chrysomelidae > Chrysomela > Chrysomela aeneicollis. The sequence goes on along the minus strand of JARUHQ010000003.1, from coordinate 13,559,617 downwards.
CCGATGGATGGGCTTCGTGGTTGAAGCTCTTCTATAGCTTACCAAATCTTTTCCGGGCTGTCCCTCGAAACATCTGAAGTTCCTGGGCTACGCAGTGGACTTATGCATACTCTACAGGGGTGGTGAAAAGGTCTTGATGATCTTCTCTAGTAACGTCAAACCTTGTCTCTGATTAACCGCTGTATACTCCCATGAAGTATTTGAAAGTGAGATACTTTTCGTCTTGCAGTTGTACCTGCTGCACTTGTTGATCCAGCGTTCCCTCGAACGGTGCGCAAATCTGTTGAACTGTTGAACGACTTTTGGTTTACCATTGGGAATTGTGCTGGATACGGTAGATGATGTCGTTGATCTTCTTTTTAACGCATAAGGGCTCTTCCCACGATTTCTGCAACTTCGAAAATAGTCCTCATTTCCTCTATGGATTGTGGAGCCACTCCAAATCACCTTCTGCGTAGCAATTGCCATTAGATCTGATATCATAGTGTTCCTTTATTCGTTCGCTGGAGATCTGAACGAACCAATTCATGTATATCGTTTAACTTATCTGATAGAGATTTTTTTCGTATTTTTTTAAAAGTCGTATTCTGTGAACTCCCCATTATAAGCTTTTTCAATGTTGTAAGCCCTACAGAGTAACCTGTATTCAAAAAATTGGAGCTCAATATCCTGAAAACTGCAAAAGCATAAACATCTTGAAATTTTAACGACCTGTATCTCAGACCCCTTACCTATTACCCCTAGAAGTGCGTCCACATATTATGAAACCCCTTGTACACAGACATAATTACGGGGATGATATTTTTTGTAATTTCTTTATATTAATGCAGAAAATGCAAATCTTTCATTTTCAATTGTGAAACATTTCTCTCAGTATAAACTACAGTTAGGTTAATTCATACACCTGAAGATTAGTTCATGTCAAGGAATTCGAACAAGAAACACCTCAGCATATAAATATAAATGAATTAGGTATAAATTTGTCAGACACGCAACATTCAACATCTTCCTTATTTACTCAAATACATGAATGCATTCATTCCATTGTATTCGATAGCGTGATATGCTACAATAATAATTCATCGAGTTTTCTTATAATTGATGCGTCAGATATTATCCATGGTGTGAAATTGTATACAGACTATGAAATGAAGGAAAGTAGGAATACCATATTACTGACCCAGCGAGTCCGTAGGTACCATCCGATTGTTTTCAAAAGAAGACAAAAACTATTTCCAAAGTTGGTCTCTTCAATTTGGTACCTATAAACACGAACAACGCATCAACAAGTATGCCAATGAAAACATAACAAACAATCTGCTATGAATGAATAATTCATTTGACCAAGAAATATGGGGACAGGTTGTAGATTGTTGGGGGGGTCGTTGAGGATATGCAGCCTCTCAAGCACCTTAATCTATTCGAGGCCCGGGATTCCGAGACTTCGTGCAAAGTTTATCAGTTTCCTGGGAGCTAGATTCCTGACATCGAAGGGCTCTAAAAAGGCCTCTTCCAGGAACTTGAGCCTCTTGCAGAAGCGTGTTGGGCATTCGCAAAGCAAATGTTCTGCAGTTTCAGCGAAGTTCTCGCAGTAGCGGCAACTATCACTCTCTGTTTTACCCATCTTTTTGAGGTGATACCTCAGAGGGCAGTGTCCAGTGAGGAGTCCCGATAGCAGTTTCTTTTTTGTCCAACTCGAGAAGCTGTTTAGCTTTCCTTGACGAAAGTCTCACTAGCCTTTTCGCTTGTCTTTGTCCTGGCACTTTATTCCAGTGAGATTTCATTTCATCCGCTTCCCAACGTCGAACCTCTTCTCTCAAGTGGGCCTTGGAGAGTCCAGAGAAGGGTTATGGGCAGAGAAATCGTGTATTTGCCCCTTCTTTGGCAAGGCAGTCTGCTTCTTCGTTGCCTTCTACTCCCTTATGACCTGGCACCCACATCAAAGTGACCTGGATAATAATATAGGGACAAGGCGAAAGAACAAATCGTTTTATAGTTGAAAGATAAAAAGTTCAGTTCTATCTTACATTTTACAGTCCGTACAAAAAATGAATCATTCTGGATTATTTCATCGATTGCATAACTATAACTGTGTCACAAACATTATCTATAGCCAAGAACATATTCCTGAGGTACTCCGCATTTGATTTTTATTTCAGCAGATATCACGCCATTGAAGGTAACTTTCTGCATTCGTTCCTGATAATCACGAATTGAACCATGACAAGATGCTCCCTCTAAAAACATGCAAGAAAAATTGAAATATTTTTTCCGCGTATGTGAAAATTGTTTCAAGAATATCCTTTTGCTCAATGGTTACAAATTCTTGCAGAACCCTGATAAGAAAAATGTAGAATAAATTACGACTAGGTTTGTTCAAAACACTACTGATTCATCAGTTACCATCTGCACAGAAAGTGCGATACCCTTCAAACATTGATGACCTCCATAAATATCTGAACAATATATTTTTTTACTACCGCTTTCTCTTCCAGGGCTCCTATATCGGCCCGTCAAACCAGAAATCAACGAGGAAGAAATGTTAACAAAATAAATATGGACTTAGCAACAATTCTATCAAGTGGGGATGTAATAACCTGGTAGAATTCAATGCAAACAAAACACAAGCATGTCTTTTCTCTAGAAAAGCCGATCTCACTGTACCCAACATAATTCAGTAAGGAAACCATACCATCGAAGTCATCCATTTCGATGCTTGGCGTTACTATCAGCAATAACCTTTCTTGGGAAAATCACGCGAGGTCCATTGCCAAAAGTGCATCCCAAAAACTAGGATTTCTGTTACGAGCCAAGAGCCTTTTCACTCCCAGTCAGCTGCTTATGATCTATAAGGCACAGATCCGACCTGTCCTGGAATGATGTTTCCATATTTGGAGTGCGGCACCTAAACATATCCTGAAACTATTGGATTCTGTCAAAAAAAGGGCAATTCGTCTCGTCGGTGATGCCTCGCTTAAACTCGCTCACTTCTCTGGAACACCGTAGAAGGGTTGGCGATTTGTCTCTGTTTAATATATATTTTCATGGGCGACGCTCTTCTGAAATATCAACAATCGTTCCTACATTAGCAGTCTATTCGAGATTAACCCGTCAAGTTCAGTCTTCACATCCCTTCGTGGTGACTTTAGAGACCTGCAGAACGGCCCTTTCCAAAGACTCGTTTATCCAACGAACATCTAGACTTTGGAACTCATTGCCTAGGGAGGTGTTCCCGAGACATACGATATCCATAAATTCTACTTACCTTCTTTTCCTTGGTTCTCACGATGTTCTCTGAACATTACAGGATATCCCTTCTCGTGAGAACCAGAACATAAAAAAGATAACATTATCATACATACTTTTAGAAGGCAGAATTTCTAAACTGTTTCTGAAACAGATATATCTAGTTTTGAAAACAATTATTCAATCAATGAATTTTTATGTCTGGAAAAAATGTGTAGGTGGTACTTCATGAAATGAGTTAGATGGATATAAGTATTTGTGTGGATAATAACAACAGTAGCAAATACCAAACATGCCAAGAAGATAATATAGATAATAAGTTATTGAAAAACACTGAATTTCGGTTATCAAGGGCGAACAGTGCATTATAGGAGACGTTATCTCGATACCCAACCAAGCAAACAGTTTTGTTTCACTATTTTATTGGTCACTTTATTATCTACTAAAGCAATCATCGCGATAATTTCACTTTATTATCTACAGTTAGTGCCTACCTAATTCTGAACTGACTAAATAATGAATTACAAATAGGTATATTGAGATACAAAACAATTGAAAGGAATAATGTGTTAAAATGTTGAATAGCAGTAAACCAGATTGAGTAGATATGATGACAATAGAATTGGGTGGCATAATTAGGATTTCATTCTGGTGAACAGAACCGTATCTAGTGTAACATGTAGTTTGGCGTTTTACTGTTGAGGTGTTCAGTATAGGTATTTTCAACAAGATGCCTGGAAGGAGTACTCAGTGTATTGGAATGTTCAGCAGACCAAGAGATAATGTGACAGCACATTATCACATACTGTTTATGGTAGGTGATAGTTGAGTAGTGTCTGCAAGGGCTGGATGCCTTATGTGGTCGGAAATACCCATGTTCTTTTCAGTGTGATATGATTACTTTCAGGTTTATTCAGTGCAGAGGTTGTTCTGGTTTTCCAGGTGGTAGAGCTATAATAAAGGTTTTGTGTAACCTAAACATCAGGACTTGATATACATCAAGAAGGGGTGAGGTCAGAGGTATCTTTAGTTTTTTACTAACTTGCTGAACATGTAATTTTCTTGTAATTCTTCTGGATATGATTCAACAAGTGTTTATTTTCGATAATACTTCTGATCACATCTGTTTTGAGCTGTCAGTTTCCAAATTTAAATTTGAGGTTAATTTTTCCTTCTGATTTTACGCAAATTCTTATTGAGTCCTTCGGCGTTCGGGGTCAGAGTCATCTTGACACTAAATAAGCTCATTTCAGAATCATATGATTGGTCTGAGGGCGAGTTAGGTACCAGTGTAGTAGTGTGGACTGGAGATATTACTGTTAGTAATATTTTGATTCCCCTAAATTTAAGTTTCAAACATTGGGCTGCGCAGTAGGTGATTAACCCTTTAAAACCAGTTTTTGTAAACGGTTTATTTTCCTGCTGCACAGGATGTTTCGCGAATTTTCGTAATATCCGTCTTCTCCGAAAAGTTGCTAGGAGAGCACTATGGGCCAAATTTTCCTTTTTGGTTTCGTCCACCTTGTGGGATCGACGTGTCCCGACTTCAATCCTTGGCCATTCCTTTGGGAATGTAAGAGTCCAATAGGACAGTTGTTCAATAGGGCTTTTTCTTAATAGATCAGACGGCCTCCTATTTGTGGTGCAGCATCGTCGCCATTTTGAACCTGAGGGTCACCGCTGGGGCACCCAGTTGTTTTTTACCTCCAGAACTAAAGCGATCGTTCATGGTACCAGCTTTCCAAATTTTGTCTCTTTTAATGTCCTGATGGCACCTTCATAGTTTTTTGGCTGCACCAGAAAACCAGAGCACCTCTCTACTGAGTCGTCCACCTGTCTACATCCTGGGAAACTTAAGGTCAGATCACTCAGATCAAACCATTTTGCTCCAATTTAAATATATAAATTTTCTTAAATTCAAATTATTATCCAAACACTTCTGTGAACCAGAAATATAGGCCTATATGGAAGGGGAAGTATCTTAGATTGAGGAATTCAATCTGCTTTTTGTCCTGTTTATGCATTTAATTAACATAAGAAGCATTCAGATAAAAATGACTTCTTATCACAAGAATATATATTATCTTGACTGTTTATTATCTTCAACTAAGGACATATATTTAATCGAAACTCATATATTCTTGTCGAAGGAGAATTCATGTTCTTCGCAATATTTCCTAATTATCTTGACGAATTAAGTCCTTGTTCTGACGGAACCACACTTGAAAATGAGATTTTAGATTTATCGGTTCATGTCTCAAGAGTATACCTCCATAGAGTATTGGTAATAAGATAGTACGTCCTTGATCCTAAGCCACGCATGCGCTACACGGTTGGCGTGTCTATGTTCGTGGTCAGTTGGTCATCAATTCACCATCACAGGTCACAGATCGGTCGGGATCAGCATTGTTTGAAAGTTTTTCAAATATACCCGAATTATCATCATTAGTGAAATTATTCCTCTCCTATATAAAACAGTTTATCGTGAAAATCTTATCGTTTTTCGTTTGTGTACAATAAAACAGTTCAATTAAGAACACTTATGATCAAAATTTGAAGGTATTTATTTTTGTTAGTTTTGTCGGTATATATTATACGAAATAAAGCTCAAATATGTATATAAATGATGCATTTTCACACTGTGATTGTTACGGACATTGGGAGTATCTGAGCTATGTTTGTGTACATTCTGATGACCTGTGTACGGCAAGCCCAAGCTGTGATAGTTATATTGTTCTTTTCATGAATAGTCATCACACCGATCAAAATGGAGGACATTTGTGTTCCAACGTTCTCTAGTTATTACTTATCTTCCTTAAAAGTAATATTATCTCAGCTAAAGAAATATTTTTCATTGTAAGATCAAAATCTCAAACGAAAGTTTATGTACTTCGAATAATAAGCTAATTTTCTCTCAGGACCAAACAGAGACTTGCTGATCGCCTGGTTGGTGATGCCACAATAACAAATCTCCCACTTTTCTACAGATACTACTTCCATGGACAATGTTCATCAGGAATCAGAGGAACTCGACGAGCTGTGGCAGCACATCCCTACATCGTTAATCTTGAGATTTGTCGAACAACACTGTATTTTCTGTATTTTCCATTCAATAAATGTGTTTGTTTTCTATATTATCGTTATCCTTTCTGAAAAATCTCAACTGCATTATTTATTTTTATCAAGAACATGCGTCTTCGAGGTTAGTAACTTCATGTACATCTAGCTAGAAAGATCATTCGCCTTTGACATGCTTGGATCAAAGGAATGATTACCTTCGGATTAACTGATCAATAGTTTTGCTATCTCAGAACAAGATAATAAATCCTTGAAATTAGGTCATATGTCGTTATAATTGGAAATGATCAATAGATTAAAGCAAAGGATGTGGTTGATTTTTGTTAAGGTAATATTCATATGGCCATATCCAAAGACATGGCGGCCTTGGCTCAAATGCGTTTTACTTTAGGTTAAGATATCCTTTTTATCTGTGTCACAAACTAACCCCTCAAAACAATTGAGATTAAATTCTGGTGCAGTCACAGAGTGTTTAATTTTTTCTTTGTTTTCTACCAGGAAAAACTCAGTGGCGTCCGATTAGCCCCACCACTTCATATAATTTTTGAATTCACGACCTGCTCCCAAACAACAGAGCTGCCGTGCCTATAACTTGGTCATTCTTTTATAAAATAACAAGAATACGTTATACTAGGCAAATATTCGTGTGGCAAGAGCACAGTTTCACCATCACACACCAAATCGTTATTTTTGTCCAAGGATTATAAACTATGCAACAATAATTTCGTCGGGCCCCAAAAATTTTGCGCCTGTTGAAATCTGAATAACTTTTCTCTGTTTTTAACAATTTGAATTATGTTCACAACGTTCGCTAGCCCAGTCCTTTAACTATGTATAATAATCTCTACTTCCTCAAAACAGGGTGTTTCCTGAAACTGTGCAAAATTTCATAATTTTTGAAAGGATCCCAAATGAAGAAAAACAAAAACTGTTTTTTCAACTTTGACAGCAAATTCATGGAGATTATCTCATTACCTTGGGACAATTACCGAATTGTCTTCTTATCTCTTTTATTCATAGGGTGAAATTAACTATTTGGTTATGCAGTCATAACTTTTTTCCTCGTCAATCGATTTTCAGAATCTTATTTTGAAGCTGAAACGGCAGATAAAGAGATATGGAGATCAGAAAAATTGTCTCAAAATGAACATTGAAGATCTCCACAGGTGACCCAAATCTGAAACAAAGGAAAAAGTGTCCCAAGAATGTAAAATTTATTATCTCGCAATTTTATAAATAACCATGATATTCACATATCATATCGAAAAATATAACTTTTGTTTATAACTCGAGAACAAAATACGATGGCAAACTTTTGTTTTTGCCTGCGAATTTCTCTCGAAAAAAGAGATCGAGGATCTACTAAACTACTACCTCTTTTTTTTTGTATCTCCCATATAGTTACCGAGTTATCCTATACAAAGATCGATGTCTGCCCATTCTGTACATGTTAAAAAATACAAAAGGAATATCTGCATTGAGATATAGTCAGTGGCGTACTTGGCAAAATTTTTCTCAATGTTTTACTATTATACTCAAAATATACAAAATAAACAACCCCGCGTGTGTCATTCGGAATTCACCATATTTTAGAGCAATATCATTTTATGTCAAGAAAAATTCAAAACACACCCCCCATACTTCCTACAGTACGCTACTGCTTTGAGTTTCTAAACTTCTGATTGACTAGGTACTCTTGCCCAATGAACTTTTGTTGCATTCGAGATAAATAGTCCCGATAATCGTCTTCAAAACGTCGATTTCTAACAGGTTTATCTTGATAATTCACGACAGGTCGAAGACTGGACAATATAAGTAGATATTTTTAAGCATGGCTCTTTCATGAATGGTCATCAATCAAGATCTAGCCAGTATACACTCAGCCGCATTGGCACTGTTGACTAAGCGCAATGTCCTCCTATTACACATCTTTTTGTACCATTTAGCAAAACGGTAATCGGTGGATGTGAGAAAATACAAACAATGATAATAGGCGTGAGATCATTATTTATTGGTTTCTTTTGTAGTGACCTGAACGGTTTGCATCGATCGTCTCATTCTTTTTCAGGTGCTGCTACGTTCACAAAAAAATAGGAATCATATCCAATATGGATATTGTATAATGTTATTTCGTGTCATGCAGTTTCCATTTTCTCACCAAAATATAAATACAGGACTCCTTTGAATGCATAACTATGTCAGCAGGTATTCCTATCTTCTCGTCAGTTTCGTCCATTTCTCATGAATTCCATAATTTTCTTCAACGTTTCCATCGTTTACGATCGGTCTCATTATTTTGGCACTACCACATCTTGATATTTACATCTGACACTGACACTTCCCACGTCGTTTAGTACGATCATATATTCACTTTCTCTACCTTGATATATGGAATGACAATTTTTCGACCTCTGAGTGATATTTTCTGCGTTTTGGTCACTTGTGGCAATTTGTCCAAAGAGCAATTTTGTCGTTCTGTTGAAGTTTTCGGCGTTTTGGTCCATCGTCAATATGTTTGAGGCATCAGAATATAACATTGTAGTTTTTCCTGAATAAGCATGTCACAATCAATTATAATGCAATTCGTGTTTACTGATATAGAAAATGATTTTCACAAATTGAAATAAAGCATGAAACTAATCATGATAGTCTCTCTAAACTACCTCAACGTGAATCAAATTAGTGACGCTTTGTTAGCATCAATTCTCAGTTTGCGCACTTCATAAATCAAATTGGATGGCAAATTCGCGGCAAACTACCATTACATTCCTCTTGTTATGAAGCATTTAGCATTCATTCACTGCTCAATACAAGATCCGAGATGCATCAGAGATAAGATCAAATTAGATATTGTTATTAGCCTGAAATCATGAGAAACCGTTCAAATGTGAAGTTTGTTTCATTGTAGGAAGTGTTAATTTTATTCCCCAGTGTGAGGAGGACTTTATATTAACATTATGTAGACGAAGAGTCACTTAATTCTGTATATTGAAGATTGAGAGTACGTTGGTATCTTGGAATTAATTTTATGTGAACAATGAGGAGTCTACGGAAGCATAGAAGGGCCACGTATTATTTGTTTATTGATCAATTAAGATTCCAACTTTAATCTCGGATTTCCGACTGTTATCACGGAATTCCGACTTTTAAGTAGAAATTCTTACTTTTATCTCGGAATTCATTGACTTACACATAAATCGACATGATCTATATATCAGAAATATTTTCAAAGAAGTGAAAAGTGTTATTTTCAAACACTTTTCACTTTGATTTATCAATATTATATGACCGTTTTCGGGATATAAATAATTCTCTTTGTCCAAAATAAAAATTACAGAGTGGTTCAAAATTACAGATGATATATTCACATGGAACGCTGTGTATATTTTCATATTTTTCATCGTTTAATGGCATAGATCTTATTGCTTACGCTAGATCCGGTATCCAGGTTATTTGTTTTGTAGGTCCGGGGGGGTTGAAAGTACTAAGCCATTGATTGGTCGTTTTATTTGTTGACCATACAAATGTGTTGTCCCACGTAACTATTTAGTACCTACTTTCTTGCAGCCCCTCTAGACCAAAAAGTTACTACAGGATGCCGGATCTGGCGTAAGCAATATAAGATCGATGGTTAATAGTGATGATATCGATACATTTTTGTTATCGATAATAAATATTTCCTAATCGTTATCGCCCATCCCTACTCATAATATCACCTCATCCGATTTGGAATTTCACCGTCTCAGAAACTCACAGTCCAAAATAAACAACGTTTTGAAAAGTTCATATTTCGAAAACGGTCATAGATAAGTATTTTTCTTATCATATGATAACATTGCTATATTCGAAACCGTAATAGATACAAAGACATAAAATAGGAAAAAAGGTAACTAACTACTAACTATAGTGGTGAGCAGTGAGTTGGTCAAAAAAAATCTGAAATTTTATGAAAAAAAACAAATACCGCATTTTCAGTTTCCCCTGTATAACTCTGGAAGGACAAGAGTCCCTGTAGATTTTTTCTGACCCACCCACTTGGAATTCCGAGATAAAAGTCGGAAATCCAAGATAAAAGTAAGTGATCAATAAACAAATAATAGATACGTGGCCCTTTTGACTGACTTTTCCTTGTATCATTTTAATTCATGTAATACCTACCATAAAAATTCAATACGAATCATAGACATTTGAATGCCATAATAGTTCATTACAATTTGTTCAGATGAAAAGTACACGATGAAATATAAAAATTTGCATTTATATATCAACTTGCATGAACATTTGGAATCATAATATGAGTTTGACAAATAGGAACAACATTACATACTTATCCAAAGGGTTGGTATGAGTGCAACCGAAATAAACCTAGAACAAAAGCAATGTGTGAAAAAGATATAGTGAAATTGCATTGGCTCATTAATGATTAGGAATTAAAAGGTTTTCTTTCTTCTTGAAACGAGCCTTTATTGGGTAGTCATCTTTCTGGATAGTGATTGAAATATATCTCAGATGCACATTCACAATTGTTATTACTTTGAATATAAAGCTTTCTAACAAACCATAATTTTCTTACGACATCATCACAACGATTAAATGAGTTAACTAATATTGTGTCTGAAAAAAACAGACAAACCCTGACATAGATGGAAAATATGAAAAAACTCTAAAGGTAACCTAATAAAATACTATTTTCGCTATTAAAGACTGGATTCTATATTAAACCAAAAAATCATAGCCAACTATGATTCCCATTTGAAAAAAATACAATTTTATGCAATAACTCAAAATTGCACCTTTTTATTTCAAATTTTTTCGACGCAACTGGATTATACAGAAAAAAAAATGCCCTGAGAATATAAAATAATGAAAAATCGACCTTTGTAACACTCGAAAACAAAAGACGATATCAATTTTTGTTTTCGCCAGTGAATTTGTCTCGAAAAAGGACTTTGAGAATGCGATTTTTTTGTATCTCCTATATAGTAACCGGGTTACCCTAAAGGTAAAAACATCGAAATTTACCCAGCCTAGTAAAATTTGGCAAGTTTTATTTCAGATACTTTTCGAATGCCACGCCACTGCCACTGCCATTGACTCAGATATAGATATATTCAAATGGAAACCTTTAATGAGAGGATTACGTGATGGACCCTGTATAAACGCAGCTTGTGATTGAGTAGCGATAGAAATAAGAACAGATCGCGAGCCCCTAGTTTTCTTCAGGCTGCTGGCAAAAGTGGAAAATTGGAAGCACGTCGAGGCTGTACAAACCTATAGAGGTGGGCCAAATTTATCGATGTTTTTCTATTATCGTATGATCGATAATTACCCCCAAAACATCGATGTGAATACTCTAAAAATCGAAATATTCATATCTACAGTGTCCGCATCATATTGGAAAAACTTTTATTAATGATTTATTTTGAAATTCGACTTGGGCGTTAAGTTGTGTTTTAAGAAATATGAAAAATGACCTACTCGGATGTGGTCACGTGACTTTCGCTACCTGTCAAAAGTAATATTTTTTCAAAGTAATCGCTGAAAATAGGCTTATTTATTCGAATTTCAAAATTTTAAGGGGAAAAGTTGTTTCTTTTTCGATTTTACACCTACATCTCAAATTTGAACGGTCTATTGCAACTTTCACTTTTTGCCATTTTTTTGATAATTACAAAATTTCTGGAACATCAAAAAATTCGTAACTTCGACAAAACTGTTTTATACCAGTAGCTCTAATATGCGACTAACTTTCAATCACGAATCATCCAAAAAATATGTTCTTCTCAAGAAAATGAAAATTAGTGGTTAACATTTCTGTTATTTTTGATGCAAAGTTGACGTATCTTCAAGCATGTAGGATAAGAATTCATTTTAGTGGACTTTTTCAGTATTGAAATGATACCAACGTCATAATTCTAAACATCATAAAACTTCTTTACTTTCATCTAACCAAAGTTTACGACTTTTCACGGTACAAATCTCAAATTTGAAAAAATATTACTTTTGACAGGTAGCGAAAGTCACGTGACCACATCCGAGTAGGTCATATTTCATATTTTTTAAAACACAACTTAACGCCCAAGTCGAATTTCAAAATTAATCATTGATAAAAGTTTTTCCCATATGATGCGGACTTTATGAAGGACACTGTATATGTCTATGTGTTTTGTTTCGATGTCTCGAACTCGAAGTACATCAGGGTGCGCCAGATGATTATTGATATACAGGGTGTTTCATTTCCCCGACACCGACTTTGGTTTTGCAGATAGAACACTAGGTAGGTATTTTTCGCCAACATTCGATAGAACGTTTTTTTCTGATTCGGTATCAACAAAGTTGCATATTTGGATTGACATTTGTCAGCAAAGTAGTTATTTTCTGCTGGTTCTGTACCTTCTCATAACATCTTAGGTGTTTATTGGTGAATTGTTTTGATGAAGTCATTTTCCATCCAAATATGCTACTTGTTGACATCAATATAACTAGAAAAGAATATTTTATCAACCTGTCATTAAATATACACATTGTTCCTTTTGAAAAACCAATGTTGTGGTCCATTTCAGGAAAATCAAATGCCCTGATTATCAAAAAATATATTTTAATCAAAATTCAAGTAATTGCATTAACCTTTTCTACGACATTTTTTCACATCTTCAAAAACGAGAAATTTTGAGGAGGGTTTTATTTATTTATTTTATATTATATTTATTTTCTACTTTATTTCAGGAGGTGCACCTTGTACAGATTGAGTGGAACAGCGTTACTTTCTGCTGTTTGCAGTTAGAGCGAACTCTGCCTCTATAAATTTCTGTGAAATTTTTTTTTATTATTTTTTTATGGAAAATAAAAGCATTATTATTATTATTATCAATATTATTATTATTATAAATAAATGTAACCACATGCACAACAGAATAAAGTACAAATTGTCAAAATCTATCATCCTCGTACCTGAATAATCCGCCTGACAGGATAAAGTATCTAAATTCAATTCATAGTTTGAGAGTTTCTTCAAATTGAAACAAAATGGTATCTTAACTGTTAAGGACACTTCAATCACATGCTCCATGTTTTAACAAATTACAACTACAACATCGACATTTTGTGTAGATATAAATAGCATCGATATACAGAGTGTTTTATAATAATATGTGGGACAAACTTGTAGGTATGATAGAGCATCTCAAAAAAAATGATAAAAGTTCCTTCAAACATAATATGTCTAGAACTCTTTCATTTAAGAGTTACAGGTTGTTGAAATCTCAACATTTTTCCTCTTCATTTGTTTATAGCTAGCTTCTGTAGTTTTTAGTACAAGTATAGTGCAATTGTTTAGTGAAAACTGAAAACCAATGAGAATTGGGCATATGTTTATGGATACATTTTTCATTCCTTTTTTTCTTTGATGCGAGTTGAAGGCAAGTATAACACCTGAAAAAAAATTTTTTTCAGAATTTGAGCTGAATGTCCTGAAAAACTGCAGAAGCAATAATGAAAAAACTGAAGAAATCATGAAATTTCAACACCCTGTTACTCGGAAACGAAAGAGCTTTGGACATTTGTTCATAGGAACTTTTATTTTCGGACGCTCTATAACTCCTAGAAATTTGTCCGACTTTGAACTCGGAATTATATTTTTCCAACTTCAAACTCAGAATTTCCGACTTTCAACTCGGAATTTCCGACTTTAAACTCGGAATTATTTTTTTCTACTTCAAACTCGGAATTTCCGACTTAGAACTCGGAATTATTTTTTCCGACTTCAAACTCGGAATTATTTTTTTTTCGCCTTCAAACTCGGAATTTCCGAGGGTTTAAAGTCGGAAATTCCGAGTTGAAAGTCGGAAATTCCGAGTTTGAAGTTGGAAAAAAATAATTCCGAGTTCAAAGTCGGAAAAAATATAAAAAAATCTCGGTGGTCCTTATACGCTTTCGTAGTGAACAAAGATCGATGTTTTTTTATCATCGGTGTGCCCATCTCTACAAACCTCGTACTGGCGACTGGCGAGAATGCGCCTCAGAAGCAGCCTCTAATTCTCCTCTGTCCGCCGGGCCGGTTCTCAACAATTCCCGATAAAAATTCCCCGTTATTTTTGCGAGATGCGCGCTCGGTCGGATTTGGTCGTATTTTTATTGCGTTTGTTCGTTCTCTCGACGACTCGCCAGGTTAGTGACCCGACTTTCGAGACTGTGCACAGAGGGCGACACCGATCGATCTGCGATTATCGCCCATAAACATCAAGGCTGTCGCGATCCTTCGGGGATTTGGCCGGTCTTCGCCGTGACACATCTTCTGATGGCCAAAAATCACGCAATTATTGGTGGCAAACTATCGATGGTACTATCGATAGTATCGATACATATTCTTCAACTATCGATAATTATCTAATCCTCCAAAAATGTAACAGGTGACCAGTGCTGGATTTACCATTAAGCTGGATATTCTCGTAGGTAACGGCTGGAGCCATATACAGGGCGGCAAATTTGGGTCCAACATTTTTTTAATCTTTTTTAAATCTAAGATTGATATGCATGCACCATATACTTAATGTTATTATAAGTCCACACGAACAATTCAACATAGGTACCTATACTTACCTATACATTTTTTTTCGCATAGAAATATATCCAAATCGTTGGGTTGTGAATATAATCGGAACTGACAAATTGATCCCCTAGTTTACCGTCATACTAAGTATGAGAAAAATGTGATGTATTTAGGACACTATTGGTAGGAAACACCTCCGGACAACAAACCCACTAGAATAGTAACACCCCAAATTGCCTGAAGCCAACATGAAATTCATATTCATATGTTTTTTACCCCACAGAGGTTGCCACCTCATAACATTTGAAAGTGATAATCATTCCAAGACCACATTTTTTCAAGGTTCCCAAATATATATATGACTTATATGAATCATATCAGTGTATCAAAACTATATTTATTCAATCTTCGTCATATAATACAGTGCCTCATTTATATATAAGTGGTTTATCTGGAGATTGCGGCATTTTTGGTGAATGCGCCAACGCCGCTAATTTCGTTCAACCAATAATCGACCGAACGCTGACAGTGACAGCGCGAAACGTCTCATATTCAAATATAATTTTGTTTGATGATTCATTAAACGCCATATTTCCAGTTTTGTGTGAAAATTAGGATAGGATTCTACTTGAAAACCTTGTTTAGTCTGTTCTAATCGAATTTAAAGGATGGTGAAACGCTGTTAAATGTGTAAGAGACGATTTAAAAGTGGTGACCAGAACACAACATTCCAATGGTGAGTTACTCACATTATTCAGCCACCCTAATATGCAAAAGGATTTTTGATAATTTGAAAACATTCTCGGGTTTCCCCGATATGAAAAATTAGTATATAGGTTAAGTTAGGATATATGTATATAGTTGTGACAGTGAATTAAATCTATTATCATTCGGGTAATAAATCAAATATGTATATTTTCAGAAAACTTTGATATTACATTGTTTTAATTCAGTCTTTGGAAAAATGGATACGATAATTTTGTTGGTAGGTCAGTTTATTCAAATTCAGAACCTTCCAAGATAACAAGACACTGATGCTGGGCAAATCTGTTGTCGCTATCCTTGTTTTAGAATGAGGTAACCGTAGTAACTGATTTAGATGTTGGCTTCAAACAACTACTTTGTTAACGATTGAGCGTTATTCATCTAGTCTGTTTTATGATCGAAGGGAAACACCGATTTATAAAAACTAACTTAAGTACAGTTGTGTGCATAAAAATGTCGTACATCAGTTAAAGGCTACTCTGAGTCAGGCTTGTCATTCTCATGGTCATTAACGAGTAGTGTCAAAATTCAAACTATTTTTGCCTGAAAAGTTCCAAATGAGTACGTGTACTACTTTTTTTATGAAATATGGAACATGATTATTAACAGGTTTACACCATACAAACCTAGTACGACTTTTTTATGCACACAACTGTACATGTTTCTAGCTCGTTTTTCGTAAAAAATCAAATGCCGAAAACTGCACATCGATATCTAGATACAAGGTGGTTTTGAATTTTGTGAATTTCTAACCCAACCCCGTACTCACCTTATTTATTTATGTTTATTTTTCTTTTCGATGAAAACATTCTCAAAAGAAACTTTTTCGAGAAAAATCTATATTGGTGTATCTAGTTTTTTTGTAAAAACTGTTGAAGCCATGAATAACTTGTATTTTTTCTTATGGACCACCCTGTATATTTTTGCATATTCGTTTTCTTTCCAAATATATAATACTTTTCGCAGGGATTTTTTGTTTTTTGTTTTCAATGTTTCCAAACTATTGTAGATGAATTGTTTCTTATGAAAATGCCAGCGCACCTATAATGAAGGCTTCATATCAGTGCATTTGATGTTTTGCGCTCAATTTGGGTTTTCAGCATATTGTCTTGAATACCATTGGCAAAAATCGGGCCAGAATTTTGGATCATTTGGGTGGTCGATAAGCCGTTTTCGACATTTGACATAATTTGTCTTTTTACATTATGTACTATCCTATACGGCATTCTTCTCTAGAAACGAGATGGCAGTTTTCAAAATGCAAAAAAAATCTGCAAATGTACTGGCCAATCTGATGTATGGAGATCATTGTCGACAACATTTCATTCAACTTGGTATTATATCTCTTCCTTCCCAACACATTTTCACATGTATACTGAAAATACCTAGCAACTGGAGTAAATTTCTCAAATAATCTGACACGCATCAACCACGATAGATTTGAAGACTCGTTTAGTCTTCAACGTCATCGCTGAACTTTTGCTGAACTGTAAGCAATACTAGAATTAATTTAGATCTCAATTTATAATACTCTTGACAGATCAGTCAAATCATCGTTAGAAGCAAACAAATTCAACATGACTGCTTCTAAAATATACCTGACTACATCTGATTAAACGTATT
This sequence comes from Chrysomela aeneicollis, assembly GCA_029955515.1. Classification (NCBI taxonomy): domain Eukaryota; kingdom Metazoa; phylum Arthropoda; class Insecta; order Coleoptera; family Chrysomelidae; genus Chrysomela; species Chrysomela aeneicollis. The sequence goes on along the minus strand of JARUHQ010000003.1, from coordinate 13,542,357 downwards.
TCAAAATAGTATATTATGATACAAGTTTTATAAGACGCTATTTTGTCGCACGCGTTGTTTGGAGTACGACGAGCGATGCGAGGAGTGCTCCAAGTGGAAAGTGCGACAACGTGTCTTATAAAACATGTGTCATATGCAATTTTTTCTATTTTGAATTGATTTCGCACAAGCGTAAAGCCCAGTTCACAGTTGAGCGATTTTGATTATTGCAATACCAGCGGTGAAAAATTTAATGTTGTTATTGTTTTTATTGGTCAGTTTAACTCTGAATTGAAATTTACCAATTATAACATTGAGTTTTTCACTGCTAATATCACCAAATCCAAATCGCTCAGAAGTAAACTGGGCCTAACTCTTCTGATTTTCATTTGACAGTTCGATTGTACCAATCTCCGAATAATAAAAAATGCGTATCGAAATAGAGGCTTATCTCCTTAGATACAAGTTTTGAGAAGAATTGATTCGAGCTTGATATCTTTTCGAACAATGAGAATATTGGAGTTGTCAAAAAAAATAGATCCACTGTTTTTCGCACTTTTGATAGCATTTTTTGACATATATGTAAGCGGAACATAAACTGATCAACCTACGAAGAAAAGCCTTGACCCAAATTCAATCAATTTCTGGTATGTTCCAAACTGAAACTTTATAGAGTGAAACAAAAGACACCATCGGGCTCTGTTTCGTCTACACTCAACGATGGAGACCATCTACTTATATCTCCAATAATGTTTCCCCGTTACTTCTATGACCATTTTCTTCCCCTTTGTGAAGATTGGACTCAGCAGACGCCATCAACCTCGTATTTCAAAAATGTAGAAAAAATCGCAAACAGATGTGGAGCGCCCAGCATCTTGACTGAAACAAGATACTATCGAGCGGTGCTATCGTCATTGAAATATGACACCGATATTTCAATCAGAATCACATATCCACTATATACCCCAATAATAGATAATAAAAACGGTGGATGACATGTTACGTTACGTTACATGACTCTTGCATGTAATCGCGAAAAGTAGGTTTTTTTCCGGTGTCTTATTACAAGTTGCATCATGTACCTATGAGATTGATGAACTGATTCAAGGTTATCGTGTACAGGGTGCTCCAAATTGGACAATTTTGATAGGATACACCGATTTCTTGGTTTTGGTTTCTTAAACGTACTGGAAAGTTAAAAGATCTTTCTGCAAACGGGAAAGGAAAAGGTTTTCTTCTTTCAGTGTAGCGGTCAAAGAAGAGATTGCTGGCGGCCTGAGCATCTTCATGTTCAATAACGCTTAAATATGTCATATTTTTCGTAGTGTTCATACATATTGGAGAAAACTTCTTTCAGTTTTCTAGCATTAATAATTTTTTGACAATTATTATGGTTGCTGAAGTTATTTCAATTTTCAAAAATAACATACAAAAATATGAAATGTAAGAGAAGTTACAAGTTTATATGTCATAGATTGTAGATTGTATTTTGTATGTGGGGTAGTTAAGGCTGTGCAGCCTCTCAAGCACCTCGACCCATCAAGTCTTTTGTGCATAACCGTCAATCTATTCGAGGCCCAGGATTCCGAGACTTCCTGCAGTTTATCAGTTTCCTGGGAGCTATAGATTCCTGACATCGGTGAGCTCTGAGAAGGCCCCTTCCAGGAACTTGAGCCTCTTGCATAGAAGTGCTGGGCATTCGCAAAGCAAATGTTCTGCAGTTTCAGCAAAGTTCTCGCAGTAGCGGCAACTATCACTCTCTGATTTACCCATCTTTTTGAGGTGATACCGCAGAGGGCAGTGTCCAGTGAGGAGTCCCGATAGCAGTTTCAAGTGTTCTTTATCCAACTCGAGAAGCTGTTTAGCTTTCCATGGCGAAAGGCTCTCAGCCTTTTTGATTGTGTGAGAAGTATTTCGTTGAAAGATTTCTGGACGAATAGTTCATAATATAAACATAATATATACTTACCCCAAAAAGGCTTCTTTTTCGGGATAGATGAGAGAGATACAGGGTGAGGGAGCAAAATTCCAATTCCAATATATGACCGGTTATGACGCTCTGAAAGTTTTAAAATTTGTTTCTGGTAAAAATAAAATAAATATCTATCTATCCATTTGAACAAAAAGTATAATATTTTCATTAGAAAAATATTCAATGATTGGATATATCCATGTATATGATAAGATGTTATCAACTAGTCCGGCCACTTCACTATCTACACTTTATATTCTCGGTTGTAATGGTCTAGAGACATCGAGCTTTACTCCCATACTATATCTTCTATACACTGAAAGCGTAAACTTAATAGACTTGGATAAGAGGCAGATGTATATACAGCATCAACGAGTGCGAGACAACATCTTCATTACCATTCGATGTTATTATAGAGCCATTACTTGTCAGGTGATTTTATAAAGCGTATTCATTGCACAACTCTGATACTTTTGTATATCCAGATGAATATATTTGCACACTTCACGCTCCCCACTATACGATTTGAATAAAAATTCGATCTTACATCCATATAAATCAAGATCGTTGAAAAAAAAATATTACAGCTAATACCCAGGAAGTTGTGACAAAATGTTCTGTAGTCATCTACATGTGAAATGTTTGAAAATCACACATCACACGGTGCGAATAAGTATATCTTTCCACACCTCTCTATAAAGATTGCACTTGAACCCATCAAAACAAATGTTGTCACCTAACCAAAACAGTACTGAGATGAAAACTATTTTGGATAACATTTCAAAGCAAATTTTCTGTAATTCTCTGTCGATATTTGATTTTAAATGATTGAAAAATTGTCAAATAACGCATAGGTACTTAGTGTGATTGAAGTTTCATTTTACACAACATAAAACTTTGTTTTGTTTGCTCGAAAGAAGAATTTATTAATATAAACAAATAGTCCAGAACAACCTCCTCTCACCATGGAAAGTGTCTAGGCACGCGACTGGAAGAAATTTCAGATCGTTTCACATAAAAGCTATTTTATGGATATTGGCGAATTCGCGAAAATGCTGTGATCCGTTTTCAGATTCCATCAGTAATTATTAGTGTCACTTGCCTACTGACCGAATGTTTCAATTTATCATCGTCCCAGTATATTTTAATCAGGAATTTTTTGTTGCTATGTTACTTGATTATAGAGGGAATTATATAGCATCCCTAACATCCCAAGGGAGTTAATTATAATAGTTATTTATGTATCAAGGGCGCAAGATAGGCTTTTATTGACAGTAATCGCTCTGGCTATTAATCCGCCTAGGTCCATAACAGCAAGTTACACCCGAATTACATACAAAATTTTATGCACGGCCAGTATATTTTACTGTAAATACCTCTTCACCTCCCAAGCATGATAGGAATACATCACCGCATCAGTGAGGTCCAGATTATATCGAAAAAATAAATCAAGAAGTGATGGAATCCACGTTACCATGGTAACTCAGGCAATTTTTTCAAGGAGGAATAAATAGGCTAGTAGCCAAGGTGGATATAAATATGGTGTAACGAGTCCCATTAAATAGCACTAGAAATATAAGTAAACTTCTGCCTACTTGATTTTGTTGAATTTCAATCATAGTTTCAAACACTAGTAATACTTCCACGACTTCATATGGATGGCGCCACGTCTGCTGATTCCGCATGATGAATATGAATGTTCACAATTTCTCAGTCATTTTGATTTTGTGTGATTTGTTCAATCAATATCATGATTGTGTCATAGGCCTTGGCTAGATCTAGGAAAACACATATTGCGGGTTTACCATCATCAACTGCCTTGTAAATATCACCTAATATATAGCTGTTGCGTCACATGTGGATAAAGACTCTCGGAATCCATACTGTTTATTAGATATGATGTCATATTATTAATAAAATTTTGTAATCTTTTTTTCAGGCATTTTTCAAATATTTTCGCTATTTCAGAAATTACTGATATCGGCCTGTAATTCATTGCTGTTTTTCTTTCTCAGCCAACATTTTTGAAGTTTCAATTTCAGGTCTTCTATCATATTTATTATTTCTTTTTTATCTACAGGTTCGAGGTATAAGGAGTTAGGTAGATGGTTTCTTTTTGGTTTTTCTGAAAAAGGTTTTTTTTATTTTATCTGCAAAGTAGTCATTGAAAATATTGGAAATATAGTTAACTATACTCTGATTTTTATTCATAGGTAGCTGTGACAACGACATATCTACATTCATAACCTTATAGTGTCAATCAAGGTGGATATAGGATGGTGAAACAGCTTCCTATTAACAAGCACTAGAATATACTGTAGACCTTTGCCTACTTGATTTCATACCGTAGTAATATTTCCTGAAGTTATCAGAGATGGCGACATACCTTGTGTCGGTAAAACAGAAACTCTGCATCTGTCACCTTTTTATCAGTTTCATCTATTCTAGATGAAAAATGACTGAGAAGAGTCAAAATATCGATAATTATTCCAGACTCACTGAAAATATTGTGTTTTGATGTGATTTCAACTCATGTCTGTCAGATGCGAACCACAGAAATACATGAGCAACAGAAATCTTCTTCGATAATCGATCTCACCGCCATCTTCATTCAAGTCGTGGAAATATTAGTACCTTCTCAAACGGTCTGCAAGTTTTTCGCAGAAACAATTGAAGAGCTGTTTCACCATCCTATATCCACCTTGGTGTCAATGTGATTTACCAAGTATAGTTGCAGCAATGTCATCCGACGATGAAATGGTAGATTCTACTTCCCCAGAAGTATGCAATTTAGGTTTGATGAAAGAAAATAATAGTAGTCCGTTATAGTTCTGAACAATTGTTCAAATATTACCATCAATAATTATTTTTCCAATATGTCATAAAAACTGACCAAAATTTACCCAAATATTATTGTTAAATGTACAATAAAATGTGTTCTCTTTGTGTGATACATCTTTCTTATATGCTTCTTCAGCCAATTGAATTGCTTTCCTGTAAAAATGATTTGTAAGTAGGTGATAATAGTCATACGAAATTAAAATTCGACATACACGTTTGACAAGAGCCTACGGCTCGCCTACGGCTCGTCTATACGGCTCGTGGTTCATCATCTTGTCAAACTCGTATGAAATATCCTATTTTCCGCACTAGTTGCACAATATACCGTTTGTTGCCAACTGAATCAAAAAAATATACGATACAATTTATGAAGAATTTGTGAGCTGGTGTAACGGAAATAATGTGAAAAATAAGAATTACACAAAAAGTGTACTTCTTGCATATTTCATGGAAAAAATCTAAATCTCGTAAGTCCTCTTCTATGTGGTCATATTATTCCATGTCGAAAGCTACTTTGAATGTAAATGATAATCGAGATATCAGTACATACACAAGAGAAATCTAAGATTCTGAGCAGATCAGAAATTGAATTAGGTATTTTTGAGGGAAGCACCCTCATCAGAAGATTTGTATCTTATGATGAAAATAAGTCCCATTTTCATGTTTGTTATAGGTAGCACTAATTTATTGCCCGGCTGGCGGTAAAGTGCCATTTTACGCCCGGTCATGCATAATAGTATATTATTCAACGAGCGTGTAATGAAGCTATTACTCATGAGAATGAAGTTTGCGACGTGAGCGCAGGCGAACGTCGTAATTATTCGAATTATAGTAATAGCCATTACACGAAAGTAGAATACTATACTTTTTCTATGACTGAGTGTTCATCATTCAATTGAAGCGGAAGAGATATTTGGAAAAATTTTTGTTGAAAAAACGAATTTCAATGGATTTTGTCAAACATCAAATTCATTTTGAAAGCTAATGAGATTCGAACCTACAACAATTTTTTTTCTGAACGGGTGTGCAAGCACATATTCAACTGAGCCACGAGTACTATCATTTTATACAGAATTCAAACATTACTTGAACATTTTTAATAGAAATATATAGATTGTAAGCAAACTGGAAGCTTGTAGAACTTCTGATGGAGTTCAGTTAAATTTGTTTTCGCTTCCTGAATTCATTTTTACGAAAAGTCTGTCCTGAATCACCCCGGGTAGGTAGGTATATTGTCAAATTATGACATTTCATTGCGAGTCTGATTCAAACATTGCATATATATTCCATTTCAATTTTGTACAACTGATGTCAATTGTTTGGTAAAAGTGATGAATCTACTTTGTCGCTGATTGGCTATAGCCCGTTGTGTAAATAAGGCTCTTACACACGGGGCGTGGCTTGTTTTGTGTACATATTACATAATGATGGTCAATTTTTCAACTGTCATATAGAAAAACTATATAACATAACAACCTTATAGACCCTTATAGACAATGATGCAAAATATAGGATACACAATACGCTCCAGCGAACATATCAACGATGACGTAATATACGTATAACCTGTCGAACTCTTCAAAAATGCCACACAGCTCATCGAACACATCGATGATGGCACACAGCTTATCGAACATATCGATGATGGCACACAGCTTATCGAACTCATCTATGAAAGCATGCATATAGAATATATTAACAACCAGAATTCAACCCCATATAACTTGTGTTACTATAGTATATACTTGTGGTCTCATCAATACCAATACATAGAATGACTGAAAAAAGGCGTGATATATTCGGAATCATATTAGGTCAGAATCATCAAAAGTAAAAGTACAGGTAGCACAACGAACGTATCAAAATCGTCTGACACGCATTAGAAAATAAAGAAATTGTCTGTGATAATTTAGTATAAACATAAATTTCATGGAATGACACAATATTGGTAACTTCCTCATTGATAGATCAGGATAGATCTATGGGGAAACGCCCCTCTGCCTCTGAAACGCCTCTGTGAGATGCAGCATCCCAGCAACTGAAACTATAACGAAACAACTGCATCCTCACGTACGAAATTATAATTTAGATGCAACGTTAACGCTCAAAGATTCGTACAAATTCTTATCTCGTTTTACAGTTAGCGCAGCCTCAGGTGTGCAATTTTTATGATTACTCTGGTGTTACTATAATTAACTATATTTTCGTCTATTTATGCAGCACAATTTAATCTAAGCAAGCTATGATTTATTTCTACGTCCGTTACGCCAACGTAGGATGCATTTCTATGTTCTCTGCGGACCAAATTTTAAATTATTGGATCAGCACCCAGCACGGATGACTAGATTTACGATACGGTATAATCGGGATATTGTGGGATTGTCTAATAATCATGGTTATGAGTTACCTGATGATTGGCATCGTGGAATGCGGCTGAAATGTATTTATTTTTCAACTCAAAATGCAATACTTATTTTGTGATATACACAACACATCAAATTTGACTTGCTTTTCTGCAAAAACAAACAAGTTATAGTTGTGAGCCCCTTCTGAGAAACACCCATTGCCGCTCGTGCGCGGTAAAAGCATTGCCGCTCGTGCACGGAAATAGCATTGCCGCTCGTGCGCGGATACAATGTCAATTGTCATTAAGTGACAGCATATTTGCGTTCGCATCCATCATGGCTGTAAACAAATTCATCATTGTGTTGCATGATGGAAAATAATAATAGTGACAGTGAATTATCTCCTGATGTAACAGAAAGTGCGAACATTGTAAATTTGAACCTCCTACCAGTCCTACCAGAGAAACAGGGGCCCCGCACCGACTAGGGGCCCATGGGGGCATAATTGATGTTGAACGCACCAAGAAAAAAACGTTTCATTTTGTTTCATTCGTGACATTTCCGATTATTAACATCCGGTAATATCACAATAGAAAAAATGATGGATGCGGGGTCGGATACCATCGTTTGGATTGATTTTTGATAATATGGTACAATCAACTTTTCCGAATGTAATGATTAGCATTGCAAATATATAATAGAAGTCTGATGATATCAAACGCCACAGGTGAACGAGATTTTTTAAAATAAAATTAATAAATCTGTCTTCGTTCAAAAATATCACAAAACCGTTTAAATTCATTGTCGATAATGGCGATTGAAAATGATGTGTTGAGAAAGGTCAACTTCCAAGATGATTTTAACCATTTTGTATCTAAAAAGTTACAAGAATTGCTATTTAAACTCATATTGTACCTACTTCATAAAAATATTTTCTTTGGTTGTGAAATTATTTTTGTGATCAGAATCATTTCATTCAATGAAAGCAAAAAACAGGAGTCGATCTGATCGACTCGACTTTTGTAACAGAAAAAATATATTTTGGAAAGTAAGAAAACGGTAAAGGAAATGGGCTCCGAGAATTGAATTGCCTAGGGGCCCCGATATAGGGTTAACAGATTCGAAATGGAATAAACCTGATTTGTCAACAGTAGTTAATAACAAATATATACTATGTAATAACAGTGGTAACACTGGTGTAATAAGGTTAAAGTTCTTCTCTCCTTCTTTGTTCAATTCGCGATAGAAAATAACACGTAGCGCTACCTGATGGTAACAACTCGAACTTCTCGAAGAGGTATCGTTTTTGTTTTGTTTTTGTATTCGTGACATTATATAAGATTTCATATGGATTTTACCAGAGGAACCCTCGAAAAACTGCTGGAAGTACACCTTTCACATCAGAACCGAACGTAAACAGAACAGAAGTTGAATTTGTCAGTGGGTCATCCCCCAGATCATTTTCACATTCTGTAAAATATATATATTCCTAGATATAATTATGACAGAAAAATAGGAGGATCAGAGTTGTTGATTAGAAACGGGATATCGAATAAAGAAATTCAGAACCGAATTGGATTTTATTATCCACTCAAGATTAACCTTCACAACTATAAATACACAACAGTTCAGTGGTTATCCTACTTCGAGTGTTTTTACGAGTCACCGCTAGGTAGCGTATCGCTTAGCATCTATCCAAGGTGGATATAGGATGGTGAAACAGCTTCCTATTAACAAGCACTAGAATAAACTGTAGACCTTTGCCTACTTGATTTCATACCGTAGTAATATTTCCTGAAGTTATCAGAGATGGCGACATACCTTGTGTCGGTAAAACAGAAACTGTGCTTCCGTCACCTTTTTATCAGTTTCATCTATTCTAGATGAAAAATGACTGAGAAGAGTCAAAATATCGATAATTATTCCAGATTCACTGAAAATATTGTGTTTTGATGTCGTTTCAACTCACGTCTGTCAGATGCGAACCACAGAAATACATGAGCAACAGAAATCTTCATCGATAATCGATCTCACCGCCATCTTCATTCAAGTCGTGGAAATATTAGTACCTTCTCAAACGGTCTACAAGTTTTTCGCAGAAACAATTGAAGAGCTGTTTCACCATCCTATATCCACCTTGCATCTATCGCGAATTTGCGTCCTCCTGTCAGATTGGCAAATGTTAGAACTACGTACGACAAAAACATTTAATTCATTAGACATAATTTCTTATGGTTGCAGAATATTCATGAAATTTTTTGTGCAAACGAAGCAAATTTAGTAATTCACATCTGGAATTGTCGAAAAAGTTTTGAATTATTACCGAAAATATGGAAATAGACAGAAATATCGAATCGACACTATACCTGATATTATATAAGCCTCAGTTCCATATTTGAAATGACTTCCCGCGGAAAAAAAAGTGGTCGCAGGAAAAAGAGTGTACAAAAATAGGATTTCATGCACTCGGTACGTTTCCGCACTCGAGCTAAAGGAAATAAAATTGTGCACTTATCATGCGATGAATATTTCGATGAAAATTTTTGTTGGTACTTACATATTTTGACCTGAAAAACACGATTTTCATATTATCGAGAACATATCTCTATAGTTTTCGAGATAATCGACGCCAAAGTTCGAAATTCCACCTTCTTTTACTGATGCCTATCTCTCTTTTTGACATATCGAAGACAAAAAACACATGTCACTGACTCATATTGCTATAAGGCAGCTATGAATCCACCTTTAGTCACTCAAGATTAGCACTGAGCTTTTCAAAATGGCCGTTGTTTATGTAGCCTAGTTGGTGAAATAATAGGAAAATTATACAGAAAAATTCTTTTCAGGTCAAAATATGTAAGTACCAACAAAAATTTTCATCAAAATATTCATCGCATGATAAGTGCACAATTACCGAGCTAAATAACTACTCGTGTGAAATAACAAACTTGTTCTGTAATATAAAGGTAGGTACTATTTTCCGGTTCTATTATTGTTGGATAATATATAGTCGGTCCAGATTATTGTGAACTTTGTTCAGGAACTTCTACCTATTTTCCTGAAAAGTTTCCATAGCAGGATATAGCTGCGACAATTTGCATCTTGTTCGAATTCAGATTAGGATTGAAACAACGAAGAAATACCTACATTGTCGAAGTAAGTACCCATAACGCCTCCGCAATACAAAACGATCCCCTTCCCGATCAATTCTGAAATGTATTCGAAGCAGAAACCGTCTTCCATTACCTTCAAGTTGAAAGTACCGCGGTGTTTTTTACGCCTAGATAACCGGAGAATATATCTCTGGGACATGCATTTTTGCAGCATTTCGAAATGTGAAATGTTATTTGACACAGAAGCCTTGAATATAAATTGGACATTTTCTTTGGAAGTGCCTCACGAATTCCGTATTTATGAAGCGATCGATTTTAGGACTGTTTCCTATACCTATAATGTGATATGAGCAGGTGTTTTGAAACATGGGCGCGTATATTCCAGAATTTATTGTGATAAGAGATAAGACACTGGAAGTGAACCTACAGTTCAAGAAAATTGAAAGGATGGTCTGAAAATTATAATACGAACTGGTAGATATCAATGTCATTTTTTATCAACAATAATCGACATTGGACAGCCCCATGATTTTGCAATATTTCTGGAAACCATTATTAGTGAAATTGCAGTTTCATCCGCAAACTGTAACTTGTTTGTCAGCTTGCTATATATCGTTGAATACATGAAAAATTCTGCAACCTACAGGGCATTGAAAAATACGCCATTGTATTAAAAGAATGTTACTTTCCTGACTCATGCAGCTGAAATCTACAGACAAATATTCTATATGAAAAATGCATTTTGTATCCTACCTGATGGATTTTTATTGACTCATTTTATTGTATTTTTTTAAAGATCTCCAAATATCATAAGATCTTTAATTTTTTGAAAATCTGCAAGGACATCTATCAATTTTCTGTTCAAGTTCACAATTCTTTGTCATTTCCGTTAGGTTTCATACAGGTTTCTTCTATAGAATGGTTTTACAGATTTCTTATATAGAATGTGTTTTACAGATTTCTTTCGAATACATGGTCCATGGTCTTACTCATTTTTAGTTTTGACGTTAGTCTATAGATGGCGATGTGATTATTGAAATAAACTCTCATGGAATTGGAATCTATTTTGTTTTCCATAAGTGCATTTTGCTATTATTTCGATTTTTGTGAAATACCTATTCATCGTTGAGAAATATCAGAATTACATTATTTGAAGATAGGTATCCGCGCGATACCTTTGAAAAAAAAAAAATTGATTTTCTTCAAAACCTGCGTACATCAAATCGTTTGGAGATGGCGGTACTATTGATGCTGTGTGCCCTGTGTTCTTTCCTGTTTACAGTAATTAATTCAATAATTAGTAGCAACATATTTGTCGTATTCAGTTTTAGCATAGATTGAAGTATTCATTATTCAATCTATGCAAAAATATGCATCATGGCGAATTGGCAGACGTGGCGCCATCATATGAGTTCGTGAATCTATGAACCAAGACCACCACAACATCACTGGTTCTGGGTCAAGGATGGTAAACTCATGTAACTCATATAACCATCCTAGGTTCTGGGGTTCTGTGGGTTCTGGGTTACGAGATTCTGACACTTCGAGCACAGAACAGACAGTTCTGAAAACCACCTAACATAACCTAAATCCCAACCTAACTTGTTTTTTTCACGAATTGAGTCTTATTATGTCTTCCTCGGTAATTTCAGTTTTCAGTAAAAATGGAGTAGATATAGTGAAGGAGCTTCAAAAATTATTACCAAACATTGGGTTCCATAATGTCATTGATGTTGGTATGTTTCTGCCACGTTTCTTCAATTTAGGGTTACCAATGTTACCATTCGTCCTGCAGGTAAAACTTCGTTTATCGCACTCCTATGAGTTCGGAAAAAATGTTTGGTTGAACCTACGTATTTTGACCTCCTGATCACGAATCTGAAGTCAAAACGCGGCGGTCTCAAGTATTTTCGGAGATACGGCCCCATTTTGTCTAAAAAATGCACCATTTCAATTCTCCATTTTCTGCTAATAAAAACACACAAAATTAATTCTTCTTTGAGCCAAAATATCACACATGCTCACATTCACTTGTTTCCAACACTTTTTTGCATAAAAAACTGTTATTTTCACAAAAATTCGCCCTTCTTCAAAACGTAAACAAAACATCTTTTTTCACTGATTTTCTGGTTATTTCCATTTGAGATGTTGGCAGATAGATAGATAGATAGATAGTTTATTTTGTCTTTTAGGTGTATTCAGAATACAAATGAGACACGTCACAGTATATCAATCAAAGTACATATACAGATTAAAATGCATTTAAATACAAATAATGGTCAAACCAGTACACAATAGAAACATTGATAACTAACACATGTTATAAATATAAAAGAAGTAAAACAAGTAAAAGCAAACATTTAAAATTACCTGGCAAGTGTCAGTTTATTTGGCATGGACAGTAGGGCAGTTATGTATTCCCCGCTTGTGTAGAATACTTTCGAGTTCAAATAAGATCTCATGTGTTTTTTGAAACTGTTGAGGTCCAATTCCTTTACATAGGAAGGCAGTATACAGTGTTGCCGATTTGCGGATAATTTCTAATGTCAGCGGATAATTTTCAGATCCTGAAATTTATCGGATAATTTCGGATAATTTCTGGTAGGCTCGGACAAAGTCCGAGCCAACAAAAGTTGGCTAGATTTTTCATTATTAGCCGTCATTGGTTGTATCAACCCTAGACTCAAATGAAATAACTGACAATGTTCTATGTGAAAAACACTGGAACCAACATAAGGATTTAGTTCGAAGGACATTCGGAAGATGCGCTGCTATCGTTCTCTTCGAATAATAATCGTCTATATTCGTTAACGAATAGCCCCTATAGCAGATATCACTGATTTGAAGCTTTAATTATTTAACGAAAAATTAGCAAAATCAAATATCAATCAAATAACTGGTTAAATTATTGTTGCAAGTGGCGCCTGCTATTGGTCAGTTAATTAACTAAAACATTATTCGACTCACCATTGGAGGATCGGATAATTTCATACCAGTCTTCGGATAATTTGGGTTATCGTGGTTGGCAACACTGGCAGTATATCATCAAATCCCAGCCAACACATCTGCGACATGACATCTCTGAGATGTCGCATTTAGGTAACATTGCGATATCACGAACGTTGCATCGATGCGATGTGAAAAAGTAAGCATATTTGCGACATAACATATCTGAGATGTCGCAAAGAGATCAAACTGCGATATCACAAACGTTGCATCGCTGCGATGTAAAAAGTGAGCACATCTGCGACCTAACATCTCTGAGATGACGCGATGAAATCACACACTGATATCACGAACGTTGCATCGCTGCGATGTACAAAAGCAAACACATCCGCAACATGATATCTCAGAGATCTCTCGATGAAATCAAACTGCGATATCGCAAACGTTGCATCGCTGCGATGTAAAAAAACAAACACATCTGCAGCATGACATCTCTGAGAAGTCGCGATGAGATCAAACTGCGATTTATCACAAACGTCGCATCGCTGCGATGTACAAAAGCAAACAAACCTGCGATATAACACCTCTGATGTGTACTATATATATAGCACAAATTGTGCAATTGTTTATTGTATTGTATTTGTATTACACAAAAACCGAATGTTCCGTTTTTTGGTACAATTTATTAAAATGTATCGTATCATTGAAGATTTAGACATTATTATATGAAATCTATATTGATAATTATTAACATCATAAACGTACCAAAACCTTAGTTACTCATAGTACATTATTGTTACCATAATTTACGTCAGTTACGAAAGTATAATACGTTAAGTATAAGCATAATACACCGTTGTCAATGATTCTCGGACATTGCGGTTGACTCAGCTACCGCCTCGTTACCAAAAGCAATGTCCTCTACTAATATTACAAATCGCATAATAATCTCGTTACATTAATAGCCACTATTTGAATTTCCCGCGCGCAAATATACTTTCCGTGGTCTGTGGACACCTGCACTAGACAGTTGACAATGATGATTCATCATCACCAGTTATAACTTTCTCAACCACTCCAGAGTCCGGAGTTTCAATCCAATCAGTTGAACAACCATTGATGGAATCAGTTTTACCAGTTCACTTAAGTTGTGGTCTATGTGCTAGTTTTTCAAGTTCTTGTACAATCAAAAAGTTATAACAGCTCTGTGGGGTACACGAAACGTGAGTATAGCAAGTATAGCAGCCCAAGGTGGATAGAGATGATCATTTACGGATTCATCGCTTCGGAAGACGTATGGGAGCTGATGCTGGAAACTTTCTCAGAATGTGTTTATGAGGAAGTTTCTGCAAATTGAATATTGATGCAAGAAATTCAACTGAAGCTAATATTTCCATTCCATCAGCCTTCTCCGAAGAAAACAATATTCATTCAAAACAAAGAATGTCCAGAAATAATAACCTATATTTTTTGCTAAAGAGAATTACCTTTTATTTATTGGAATGGAATAATAATTTTGTTTTTTTGTTGGTATTTGTTCATTGTTGGAAATAAATATTTATAATATAGGTATATTGATTTGTTTTTCACTGACATTTTTCCCTATATATCACCTTCTCTCTGCATTACATTTGTACATCGCTGTGATGTCATATATTCACATCTCTGTGATATCATATATTTACATCCCTGCGATGTCATAAGTGCACACATCCCTGCTGTCAAAATCGAATCACATCGCAGTTTCATCCTAAAAACACATCGCAGTTTCATCGCAAAAACGCATCGCTATTCCATCATAAAAATATATCGCAGCGACATCGCATGGAGGAAACTTGAGTGTGACAAAATAATATCCCTGCCATATCGCAGCGACGTCTGTGCGACATAGAATGCGATATCGCAGGTCACATTGTTACATCGCTGCGATATCTCTGTGATGTAACTGTGTTTGCTGGGATATCATAAAGAGTTACATCGAGAGTATTTTTACTGGATTTTTGCAATCTTAATTTATCTGGTCTTATTAATTGACAGCCCCTGGTATTGTAATCATGGAAGTCAGCGTTTTTATCATTATTATTTTTGTTCTTATGTATTCCGAGGATTGACTGAAATATATAAATAGAAGGTACTGTCATGACTCTCAGAGATAAGAAATGAGGCCTACAGGAGTCTGCATATCCCACTCCAGACATTATTCTTATGGCTTTCTTTTGTAATATAAAGACATTCTTAGCGTGAACACTGTTTCCCCATAGTATTGTGCCATATGAAATTCGGGAATGGAAGAAGGCATAATATGCTGATAATAGGGCATGCGGACTGATAATGGTTCTTAATTTCCCCAGTGGAAATAGGTATTTCGAGAGATTAACACACAGCTGCTCCGTGTGAGTTGACCAATTAAGTTTGTCATCAAGATTGATGCAGAGGTGGATAGATAGACTGGTGAAATCACTTCCTATCCTGTGACATGTACCAAATCTCTTGATTTCGCCTACTTCGATAAAACGTGTATAACGTGACATGGCGTGGGTGAATCTCGCTAAGTGAAGCCGCAATTTCAACCAAATTTACAGGTTACTGCAGGTGTCAACACGAAAGTATGAATAAACAATTTCATGGAGCCATTTTCCAACGAGTTTGATGCGAATATGTATCGAACATGATTGAAAGAAGATTCTTCAAAAATCTTTCGACATTATCGCCATCTATTGTAGTACATGAGAACCCCACGTAATGAGCTGAAATTCAATTGTTCCAAATCAAGGATTTGTCTGCTGAAACAATTGAAGAGTAGCGCCACCAGGTCTTATTTCCATCATTATTGATGCCAAGCATTTTTACACTATTGCCATGTACTTCAGAGGCACTGGTGGAGAATAGGATGTGTTGTGTTTTAAAGTATTCAATTTGAGGTTATTTATTCTGAACCAAGTTTCAGCTCTTTCTTGTGCCAGTTTTATATTGGTCATTAGGTCTGCCTTATTATTACAAGAGCTTGTGAGAGTTGTGTCATCCGCGAAAGCAATACAGCCGTAGGGATCCATATATGGAAAAAGGTCATTCATATATATGATAAATAATAATGGACCTAATACGTAGCCCTGTGGAACCCCAAATTGCATTACCTCAAAGTCAGATACACTATTTGGGTCTAGAGAAACGCATACTTTTCTGTTCGATGAATAGGATGAGAAGAGGGAGAGAGATACCCCTCTGATTCCATACTCCTCTAGTTTTTTAGTGAGAATGGAGTGTGATACGCAGTCAAACGCTTTTGTCAAAGTTTACAGTATATTACAGTATATTCTGTAAACTTTGCTTTTGTTAAGTCACACAGAGCAGCTGCAGTGTGTCTACCCTTTTCAAATCCCACAATAATATCATCAACTACTCTCTTCAACGCATGTATTTTAGATGACGACTTCCTGAAACCAAATAGGCTTGAGTTTAGTAAATTATTTTTGTGAAAATAGCCGTAGAGCCGGTTTTTCAAAATGATCTCAAATATTTTTCCCATTATGGGAATTATTGATATGGGTCGGTAATTTTCAATGTTTTCCTCATCTCCTTTTTTAAAGACTGGGAGGACTCTAGTTACCTTAAAGTCATCAGGAAATCGACCTTCCTCAATACAGGCATTGAAGAGTATATAGCTAGAGGCACAATTAAGTATGAGGCTGTTGCCTTTATTATTTCACTATTCAGATTATAAATATCTTGTGAGTTTGAATTCTTTAGTTCAAAAATCGCCCTTTGGACATCCTGGTATATGATGGGTTCCATAAAAAAAGATGCTGAAATTTTTGGCTTGTCTATCTTAGGTGGTGAAATTGCACTAGATCCTGATTGTACAAGTTCATTAGTTATAGTTTCACCGACTGATGAGAAATGCGAGTTGAATTCTTGTGCAGTGAATGTGTCACATTTTGAGAAAAGTTTTCTATTTGTTTCCTTATTGATGAGATTCCAGATATCGCGAATTTTGTTGTCTGACTTTAGGATGTAGTTGTCATATGCACTTTTTTTGGCTGACGTCAGCATTTTTTGATATTCTAGCTGATGCGATAGATATTCGTCGTGTATCGTGCACATGGTATATAGAGGGGAGAATTTCATCAGATTCAAGCGTGGTATGGGTAGATGGAATGAAATATCTTGTCTGCTTGTAATCCTAGGAATATGAAAATCAATCATATGGAGAATACTTGCACAATCAGTATATCCGTGAAGTATTTTCCATAGAAATATCTGCTGTGCAATCATTCTGCGATTTTCTAATGATCTGATATCAAACCTCTGAATGAGTTCATTATGGGGATATCCAATGTATGGGTAAACCTCATCTTCTTTGAAAGCAAGAAATTCCAGAAATCTCCTCTGTACTCGTTCCAATGCTTCTATGTGATTGTTATGATATGGAGACCAAACTACAGACGCATATTCTAGCTTAGATCTGACGTATGAAAAGAAAAGCAGTTTATATGTGTTGATGTCTCTGAAGGAGGAGGAATTTCGAATGACGAATCCTAGGGCCTTGAACGATTCCTTCGTGATTTTCGAAATAAGATCTGTGAATGATAATTTCTGGTCAAATGTAACGCCAAGGTCGCGTATTTTGGATGTTCGCGGCAAGTCAGCGTTATCAATTTTATAATTAAAATGTGTAATGGTATGTTTCAGGGAAAATCATACCACATTGCATTTCTCAACATTCGACAAGAGGCCATTACATGTACACTAGTACATGTTGTAAGAAAATAAAACAAATATTCTATGGACATTCATTCTATATATTTCCAAAATATTCCTGAATATTTCCGAGCACCTATACAGATTTATGTGTTATTTTTTCATAAAACTGCCTTTTCAAATTTGACAGGTTTAGAGTAGCACATGAAAAAAAGTAAAGATGCTGTATTATACTCATTTTTCAAGCACAAACTAACTGCGAAGTCAAATTTTCTTTATATCTATTAATAAAAAAAACTGTCGCGAACTTTATGTGTGACACTGTATATATGTAATCAAATTATTTTTTACTAATCAGGGAGTAAGGATGTAAGAGATAATAAAAGAATCGTAAATATCCAATCCATCATATACCACATCATATTATTTAATATTTTTTTAAATAATATTAATAAATATGTCACCATGATAGTCACCAGAGTTCAGAACATGTGTATATACCTATAATAACATAACTAAGAATAACATTTTTCAGCTAATGAAAACCAATTTAGACAGTCACAAATCATAATTGGCGATTATGATTTGGTTGGGCCCCATCTTTATAGTTTACCTAATCTCAAATGGCTGCAAGGTACCATGGCAGGAGTTGATTCTCTCCTCAAATGTGTGGATCCACAACATCCTCCAACTTTTCCTATTACACGATTCACTGGGAAACATTTTGGTATGCTCATGAGTGAATATATGATAACGCAAATCATCAATAATGAAAGAAGTTTCTATGAAGTAAATGAAAACCAAAAGACCGGAAAAGGTTGGAAGCGAGAAGGCAAAATATATGACCATAGGTGTCTAGCAGATTTGACAATTGGAATATTAGGAATTGGAAGTATTGGTAACAGAAGTAGGTATGCTTTTTAAATCAAATTTTATTCAATTACCCTATGTAGGCTCTGTATTTTTTATGTCCTACCATCAGAAGACTAGAATCTTTTCCATTTAGCCTTGCGGTATAAATCACCACTTCCATACTTACATCTTATTCAATAATTATTAATCATCAGCACGTAATTTAAATATGTAATGATTTGTTATAGTGGGTAGTCCACTTACGACTATGCACCCTCAATAACTCCCAAAAAAATTACTTTACAAAAAATCGTCGTTATATACATGTCGATTTTCGTTTGGAGAGTTGAAGTGTATTTCTATAGTAGCTTAAAAGTGGACCACCCAGTATAGTCATATATATTTTCAGTTGCCAAAACTCTGAGTTTTATGGGCTCAAAGATTTTGGCATTTGGACGGAGAGAATCTATGGATTTGAGAGGAAATGATCACATCTTAGAGTATTTCAACATGAAAAGGCTTCCTGAGCTGTTGCAGAGATGTGATTATTTTGTGAATATACTGCCAGACACAGAAGAAACCAGAGGATTGTTGAATGGAGATATACTAGAGAACTGTAAAGGTTTGTAATCAGCTAGGCAAAGACATGTAAAAAAATCAAAAGCAAAAATCATAAATTTTCGTGTTTACGATATTTTCGAAACTATTGAAGACATTTCAAATTTCTTTTCAAATTATTATTCAGCACTAAAGTGCGCCACTCTTCTCCAATTTAACTATCTTCAATAGCGAGATCCTATATTATTGGCACTCGAAAATTTGACAGCAAGTATTTTTCAGAACATGGTGCAGTTTTGATAAATATTGGAAGAGGTTCAATAATTTCTGAACAGTGCCTAGTTAATGCCCTAGACAAAAGATGGATATCTGGAGCTATACTAGATGTTTTTGAAAATGAACCTTTGAGTGATGACAGTCTTCTATGGAAGATGCCAAATGTGAGTTCTAAAAAAGAATAGTGCCTACTAATGATAAAAAAGAGGGTTTGCAGGTTATTAATTGTATTTTAGTCATTAATGAAACATCACTGGAAGCATAAAATGGCATAACTGAACTTTTCTAATATAATATATATCATAAAGGATATTGAGTCTAAGAATTATGTCTAAACATTTATTTTTGACTAACCAAGCTGATATTTCAGGTTATCATCACTCCACATGTATCAGGGGTGACACGAGCTAAAGATGTGGCAGAACTTGTTTACGAAAATTTCAAATATTTCGAAAGTAACTTACCAATTCCTGCCACGGTAGATTTTTCCAAGGGATATTGATACAATAAGAGGGAACTAAATAAAAATCGTATTGCTGAAAATGAATTATTTTAATATATTATGTTATATTATTGATTGTATACTATAAAATGTTGGTTTCAAATAAAATTTATTGTTTTCATAAGGTTTATTGACAAGTTTCAAAATTCAATACCCAATGATATATATAATCCTGGAGTAGTGAAATAGATTCATGTTTAGCCATTTCGCACGCTAATCAACAATTTTATGAAGAACTGGTTGAGACGCAAGATTCCTCACACAATGAATATATTTATAGATACTACTAGTATATACTACGTTTTGGAAGTCAATTCCTACACACAACAAATGAAAATATAACCCAAAAACCACAAAATATTCGAAAAACCAATTATAATGTTGACTATATATTCGCAATTTTCGACCAAAAGGATTTCTTTAGTCATCTGAATTAATGATACGAATTGATCAATAAGTTCACCATCGAAAAAGAAAACAATGGTAGATTACCATTATTGGGTATCCTTGTGATTACATCAGACGAGAAAAACAAATTGGAATTTGACATTTATACACGTAGGTTTTATACCAATTACCAACATTTATTGAAAATTAGGCATATGAAATGTGTTCGAGAAACCACCTCCTTATTAGAAATATTTTTAATTCTGTAAACTTTGCACATACCATACAGGAGGGCCCTTCCTAATCGCCACATCAAATCCAAGTGGTTCTTCAATGAAACACTTTTTTCAAGGAATAAGTTATGGTCAATGACTGGATGCTCAGATCGTTCAATTAAATTTTGATTGATTGATAAAAAAGTTCTGTTACTCCCATTGCGTGAGCTCTGATACTTAGTAATTGGTCGCAATTTTTGGTAAATGAAAGAACAATCACTTTACAGAATCTTTATTGAATAAAATTTTTTGTATGAATACCATACAAACCGACAAAAAACATTAACAAAGTGCACGACATACACAATAGAACTCAAAGTGTAGGTATCGATACAATAAAAAAATATTACATAAATTTCCTAAAACCTACAGTCAGTTCGAATACTTTTTCACAAAGAAAAATATTGTAATCACCTCGGATCAGCCCAATTTCGAACAGAAAATTACTTTGAACAATTTAAGAGACACGACGTACAGTCCAGTTGTTAGGCAAGAGCTGAAAAAATGTTTGCGCCTAGACTTGAACATGGATTTGGAGACCAAACTTATAAATATATAGGACTTTCACCCTTCATTTGGTAACTAACACAGACGAATTGATGATTATCTCAAGTAGTACCTACCCAAGGATGTATCTACCGACAAAAAAGTGAAATCTTCTTTCTAGCCTACACACCACACTATAAGCGATACGCTACCTAGCGGTGACTCGTGAACTACTCGTAGTGGGATAACCACCGAACTCTTTGAAGGATAACCCACAGACAAACTTAACCTCTGTTCTGTTTATGTTCGCTTCTGCTTCTGAAGGTGAGCTTCCAGCAGTTTTTCGAGATTTCTTCTGGTGAAATACATGTGAAATCTTATCGTTTTTCTCGTTTCAGTTATTATTTGGTGGCAATGACACCTATATCACAATGACACAAATATCAAAAATATGAAAACAAATAAAAAACGATATCACTTCGAGAAGTTCGAGTTGTTACCATGAGATAGTGCTACGTGTTTTCTATTGCGAATAAACCAATGAAGAAACATAGAAACAAACGTGTAGATAATCTTTTAAGAGGGCAGCACCCAGTCACATACCATACAGGAGGGCCCTTCCTGATCGCCACATCAAAGCCAAAAGTGGATCTTCAATGAAATACTTTTTTCAAAGAATAAAGTTATGATTGATTGATAAAAAAGTTCTGTTACTCCCATTGCGTGGGCTCAGATACTTAGTAATTGGTCGCAATTTTTGGTAAATGAAAGAACAATCACTTTACAGAATCTTTATTGAATAAAATTTTTTGTATGAATACCATACAAACCGACAGAAAACATTTACAAAGTGCACGACATACACAATAGAACTCAAAGTGTATCGATACAATAAAAAAATATTACATAAATTTCCTAAAACCTACGGTCAGTTCGAATACTTTTTCACAAAGAAAAATATTGTAATCACCTCGGATCAGCCCAATTTCGAACAGAAAATTACTTTGAACAATTTAAGAGACACGACGTACAGTCCAGTTGTTAGGCAAGAGCTGAAAAAATGTTTGCGCCTAGACTTGAACATGGATTTGGAGACCAAACTTATAAATCTACAGGACTTTCACCCTTCATTTGGTAACTAACACAGACGAATTGATGATTATCTCAAGTAGTACCTACTGACAACAAAATGAAAATCTTCTTTCTTGCCTAAACACCGGACTGCAAACAATAAACCTATGGAGAAACGAACATGTGTACGACTTTTCAACACACCACACGGGACCGAATAAGGCCCTTCCTAGCTGATGAAGTGTGTCTTGAGATACTTCATCATGCCGAACGTTCTGAAGCGCTTGACACCGATGACCTTCATGAGGGCGTCGTCGCAGATGGCGTACTGCTTGTTCTTGGGGTCGTAGAGGTCCTTCTCCTTGATGATGGCCCACACCTTCTTGACCACCTCATGCCGCGCCATGGACTCTTGGCCGACGAGCGCCGCTAGTTCCGCGGAGAGCGTCATCTGCTTGGTGTAGCCGCCGCCGCCCTTTTTGGCGCCGCCGCCGCCGCCCTGTCGAAATAAATGCGTCGGTTAGGCGAGGGAAAATTTCACACCCTCCGAACAACAAATCCACTAGAATAGTAACACAACAAATTGCCTGCAGCCAACATGAAATTCATATTCATGTTTGTACCCCCACAGATGTTGCCACATCGTAACATTTGAAAGTGATAATCATCCCGAGACCACATTTTTTCAAGGTTCTCTGTTGAGAAAAGTTTTATTTTGTATATTACTTCTTAGTTCTTAGGGTTGTTCCTTGTTTTAGTTAGGTCACTTAGGTTGTCAACACTGAATAAGAATAGTTGTATGTCACTCATATGTCAGTATTGTCAGTAATATGTCTAATGTCAAATTCTTAGTACTGGCAGCAGTGTTACGTATGTTTATCGACACCTACAGTAAGGTTGAGTTTACGATTACGAGTTGCTTTGTAATAAAAGATAAACTGCGATAATATACTGTTTATTAAATATATCCCATAACATTCCCAAATATATATATCTTTCAGTTGGTACTTATATGAGTCATATGAGTGTTTGAAAGTGTTTGAAAAGTGTATCAAAAGCTAAGTTTTCAATGTTCGTCATATAATACAGTGCCTCATTTATATATATAAGTGGTTTATGGATAGCACCTATTTCTGGGGATTACGACAGTTTCGGTGAATGCGCCGACGCCGCTGATTTCGTTCAACCGATAATCGACCGAACGCTGACAGTGACAGCGCGAAACGTCTCGTTTTCAAATCAAATTTTGTTTGACGGTTCATTAAACGGCAATTTCCAGTTTTGTGTGAAAATTTTAATAGGATTCTACTTAAAAATTATGTTTATTCTGTTCAAATCGAATTTGAAGGATGGTGAAACGATGTTTAATGTGTAAAGGATAATTTAAAAGTGATGACCAGAACACAACATTTCACTGGTAAACATTATCAACCCATCCTAGTATGCAAAAAAAATTGTGGTAATTTGAAAACATTCTCAGGCTTCTCCGAGATAAAAAGTTAGTGGATATATGAAAAAATATGATCGGAAAAGAGAATATTTCTATGAAGACGCTAGAGTATGTTGGATTGCTCGTATTATTTAACTACAAGAGATAACATTGGTTGGCCCAACTGGTAACAATATGCGATTTTGATTTTTGCGATACAATCGGTGAAAAATACAATTTTGAAATTGTTTTTATTGGTCAATTGGAATCAAAAGCACACTCTGAATTGAAATTTACCAATAAAAACATGGAGCTTTTCACTGCTATTTATACCAAATCGAAAATCGCTAAGCTGGGCTCAATTCTTCTGACTTTCATTAACAGTTCGATTGTACCAACCTCCGAATAATAAAAAATGCGAATCGAAATAGCGTCTATTTTGCGATTCATAATGACTCCATAATAGAACCAAAATAGAAAAAATATATAATCAAAAGGATTTTTATTTCTCAACTTTCGGCACAGGCAAAAGTAAAGATTTTTTTATATTTCCCTGTAGAAACTATCTGGCACTCATCTAAAACAATGGTGTTCAAGAAAGTGTGGCAGAGAGGTGTGACTGGTGTTTCAGCCCTTTATTTGTTGTGCTCTATTCCTTCCTATTCCTGACTGGATACGAATGTATATACAGGGTGAAGCACTCAAAACAAAACGGATTCTGAAGGGACTTTTATTCATCAAAAAGCAAAATATTTTAATTCCAAGGAAGACATTGTCATGAAGAATTTGGTAATATCACTATTGCATTTCTTCTGATTTCATCGCCCTCTGACCCAAGAAAAAACTCTCCATTTCAAATATTACATGGTGATTTGATGCACAACATAACAGAAATTAAATTAAAGAATGTACATTGTGGAAACTTGAATGTTTGAAAAACCTTGCAGAGCTTCAATTTGAAATAATTAAAAACCAAAATGATTTATGATTTTTAGTAGATGCTAAAATTCACCAACAACTGTCGTAAATATAAAACTTCATAGGCATAAGAGTGTTATGAGTAATATAAGAGTGTTTCCAACAAAGTTAAGATCAAGCTGATCCAACTTCAACTATAAATCAACAAATCAGCTCTCAAATCAATCAATCAAACTTACGCCTTTCTTTCCCTTCTTCTTGCCCCAGTCCTCATCAGAATCGCTTTCTGAGCCCTTCTTCTTCTTGGGGGGGAGCTTGCGGGTCTTGATTGGCTTCGATTTCTTGGGAGAATATTCCTCTTCAGAATCCCCATCTTCGCTCTGCTCGCTACCTGACTCGTCATCGGCTTTCTTGGCTTTTTTGGCGGCGGGTTTTTTGCCGGTAGAGACGCGCTTCTTCTTTGAGTCTTCCTCGGAATTTTCCTGAAACAATATCAAATAAAAATTTTGCGAGAAAGGGCAACTTTATAAAAAACTTCAAGACGTAAGATTTATCACCTAACATTTAATACTTATCACTTATGACAGATGAATCATGGAAATATCATTGATTGTGTTATAAAACCATTTAAGACTTAAGAAGATGACCAACTTCCAACTCAAGAAATGGATGATAAATGATCATAAATGAAAAAAGGAAATGCGCATGTTCGAGCAACGAAAAGTGACATATTGTTTCCCGCGATATTTGAATTTTGGGTTATATTTTCGAATATTATTTGTTGGTGCGGATAGTTTGTAATTATTTGGTTGCATTTATCATTTTTTTATAATAGTTATAAGACCATGGGCACCATTGTAGTTTGCTCATGATTTTTGGGCTTGATGTTTATTTGAGATAATAATAATATATTTACCAATTTCAATGAAATAACATATAAATTAGTACAGTACAGTAAATATAGGTGACCCACAAAGGGATGAATCCCTGTGTATGGGTGTAATATCTTAAGGTCTATATTACACATTAAATATTCTAACAAATATACTAATTGAACCCCAACCATAATATATCCTGAAAACAAATTTAAGAAAGAAATAAATCTGAGTATAAAATAATTATATATAGAAAACTGAGAATAGTGAAGAGCGAAGAGGCAGCATATTTCATAGCAGTCCCCGCTATCATGAGAAAGAAAGGTCGGGATTGAAAATACAAAGTTAAACCCATACATAGGAAAAGGAATAGGTACCCATTCCAACTCCATTTTTATTTGAACATGATGGATAATATGGATATTGAACAGTTTTTTCATTTTGAAATCGATGTCAACAATAATAACTCCAAATTCTAGCTATTTATCAGATCAGAGGGATGTTCTATGCAGCAAATTGGTTATGTAGGACTGACTACTATGTACACATGTCATCATAAAGGAAACCAGCGATGTACTGTGGAAAATTTACTGAAAAAATCGATTGGCATGGAAACTCAATGGAATTTTATGAAACATGGAATATGCCAAACTGTAATGGTGCCCTTGATGGAAAGCATATTCAGATACAAAATCCAAAACATGCTGGAAAATGATACTTCGCCTACAGGAAGACTTTCAAAAGCAGTTTTCTAAGATATATTCGGCCAATTGTTTTCCAGGCAGTTTTCCTGGCGAGTTTATTTTAGAATAACTACTTTTTGTTCATCATAAATATGTCGGAATTCTTCAACTCCTTGAATTAATAGAGCATCGTCCATGACACACACAAAAACAATAATAATAGATATAGGTTAGAACTTGCCAACGTCAAAATTATTTGTTCCGTGTCAAATATTCCTAAATCTTAAGTTTTTTTTATAACAGAATCAACTTATCAGCTCTTAAGTATTAAATGTTAGGTGATAAATCTTAAATGTTAAAAGTTTTTATAAGACACCCAAAACTGTCATTTTCATTTTTTAAACATGTTGAACTCTTCTCTATTGGTTCAATGCTAACAGTGACACTTTTATGCTGACTATTGAAAAATTAACTTGTTTTTAGGGTGGATTTATGAAACTTTCAAGCATTCAACACTTAAGAATTGAGTCATGATAGTGGATATGTTATAAAATACTCAACATTTAAGACTGATCTGAGATTATCAAATGTTCTTCATTAGATTAAAATAAAGAAGAAACTGGTATATAGTTTCCTATGCCTATGTTATAAAACCCATAGCACAAACAAAAATCCACTATGAATCCAAATCAGCAGCAATCGAATTGTTTCTATTTTCAAAATTTTTCATCTTCAATCACAACACATGTGCAAATCCTATTTTCATTTATACCCATTTAAAACTCATTTCTCGAGTTGGAAGTTGTTCATCTTCTCAAATATCAATATTAAAATCATAAGTCTCAAATGTTTTCATAACATTAACGTTTTAGGTGAAAAGTCTTGAGTAATAAATATTGGGCGTTAAATTTTTGTATAAAGTCACGCTTAATCTGAAAAATCAGACTTCTTTGTTTAGGAGTTGAAAAATGTCCAGTGATAAAATATTCACTTAATTTTCAAGCATCTTTTAAGCATCTTGACAGTAATTCCTCAAATTTGTACTCTTTAATTTAAATGAATAACTTGAACAATGTTTTCTTTTCAACATGCTACTTTCACTAGCAGCCTGAAAAGTGTCTAAAATGTTGAGAACATACTGTCAAAAATTGTGAGGTATCATTATAAAATTTTAGTTATTAAGATGATTAAAGTTTGAATAAATTCAAATCATACAAATGTTAATCATCTACATCAAATTATTGCCAGCTTACTTCTTCCTCCTCTTCATCCTCATCATCTTCGGCTTCCTCTTCATCCTCAGAATCATCCTTCTTGCTCTTCTTACCCTTCTTCTTGTCCTGCTTGGAGCTCACGAATTCCATGACTAGATCGTCAATTTCTTGTTTTCTGGATTGCAAATTTGCGTCAAGTTTCTCCTCCAGCTCTTGCCTCACCTTTTTCGCAGATGTGGAGGATAGGTCAGCATCCTTCAAGATAGCTAGAGAGAACAAAATTGGTCATGTTTAGAAATTCTAGCAAACTGTAATTAGATTGATGTGAGAAGTTTTGGAGCTCAAACTGAGATGAAATGAAATTTTCACAGATGCTTCAGAACATGACAGTGATTTAAATTTTACTTACATTGTCAGTAGGAAATATGTAAGTTAGACTGCTATTGCCTTATATATTTAATGAGACTAATTACCGAACATACTAATCAGTGAGGGAACAGATAACTATTTTTGGTGAGTTTTAGAGAAAGAAACATTTCAATGAAAAACCAAGAAGGGAAAATATCATAAATAGTCCATGTAACCGTTACAGCTTTCATTAAAAAAAATTTATGATCAATAAAAAAATTTAAACTTGGCAACATTGCTTCGAATATTATATGATACTTGAAATATGGGGTATGAAAAATTAAAATTTGAGAACAACCAATTTTGCAGATTTTCCTGATGATGGCATTGAAATTTGTGATTTAATATTTATGTTTTGGTATGACTCACATATTCCGTAAGGACAATGCAAGTAAATTTCAATCACAAAAATAGATCATCGTTTTTTTATAAAATATCAATTTTCGAAAACTTTCTGAAAAAAAAATGTTCGAAGCTTTTTATACCGAAGTTTCTGTGAAAATGTCATTATTGAAACGATATATTATCAAGCTCTTGATATACTAATACTAAAATTAAAATACAGCAGTAATCAATGGTTTCCACAGTAGTTTGTTCAAAAAAAAACAAGAAGACTCGGGACAGAATATAGAGCCTGCGCAAATTACATTTTACTCCACTTGTTGAAAAATGAAAATTGGATGTTACAAATAATAGGTAACAAAATGAAAAAGTTCATTTGTATGCATATAAATTGTTGAATATACAGAGCTCCAATATCTCCAGTGGAAACGATAGTGAGAAGCTGTGTGCATAAATCCGCATTTAATAGACAAATACAGATAAACCTTTCAGATCTAAATCAACAAATTTAACTTCAGAAGCAGAGAGATCATTCATATTTTTGAGTTTTTTCATGTCCAAACTATTATTGAAGGTGGTGTAGAATCGATGCCGGATTGAAATTGTCATTGAATAAGAAGCAAGAGAGCATTCGCTCGATAAATTGTAATAAGAGATAAAAATATAAAACAGAATCGCGCCACTCCACATCCCTCCGATAAAAATAACAGAGTTGTTATCTTGTTATATTTTATCAAGCAACATAAAAATGCTGTGAGGACAAGGGAATACGGTTGAGGAAAAAACCTTATGCACAGCATAACTAGAGGTCAAAGTAAAGTGTACCACACCTCATGGCGGCCATCATTGAATGATGTGAAGCAAGCAGTTTCCCTTGGAAATGCCGCGCTTCAACAGAGAAAGAGAAGATGCGCACGCGTAGATTGTCCATCAACAAAAATTTGAAATTGTCTTGTAAAATAATCATTCTACAAATAAGTAAACGCATACAACAATTGAACAATAATTACTATTGATATAAATTTACTGGCTTAAAACACATCATGAGCTGTGAAGCTGTTATTATATCGATAATTTTGATAATGGCGTCGCATGATTTTGTTTTCATAGATGTTTTTTCAGACATACCTATGGGTAGTTGTATTTTTTCATATTCATGTAACATAAATTATTATTATGTGAGGAAAAAGAAAATTCAGATTATTCAACAAAGAAAGTTTACTAATGCAAAATCGACCATTCATTTCAAGAGTAATGGCACGTAATGGCATCATTCATTGCGCCGTAACTTCCAATGTAAATGATAATACACAATATTACATATCTGAAAATATTCTTCGAAACAAAATCTTCATTTAGTTTCAGATATATTTCAAGTGTAATCACTTTGAAATCGAGAAAAAATATAAATAGTTCCAACATACAACACGCCAAGCCTTGATACGAGGTAGATACAGTCGACCATCATGAGAGCATTTTCATTTTCCAGAAACAAATGTTTAATACGTATAAATCGGGAGAGAAAAACTCCTACGAAATTCAGAAATAATTATTTACACCGATTTTGTCCAAAGCATTTCTCGCTATTATACATATTTACGGCGAAAATCTCGATTTCAATATCGCTCCAAACACCTACTACTAGCATAGCGTCATTCGGCCATTGTTTTGGTATATGCCAGGCAAAGTTGGTATCTGACAAGAGTAAAATGCTCGATTTCCACTGTTAACCCTCGAAAATCCATTAAGAAAAAATGTCGAGAAAAAAAATACAAACTAGGTTTTGTGAATTTCAATGCCTTCCATTCTAAATTGAAAAGAAAAACTAGACTTACCGGCAATTTCCTTGCGAAGATCGTCTTTCGAGATGTCTGCCATGTTGCTAAAGTGAGAAAGATAGAACGAATGACGAAGACCGATACACTAAAGCAGAATGAGCTTGGTTGGCGGACTGGGCCGAGCAAAATTCCAGCAAGAAAAGACAGACTACCTGTTTTAGTCCCCTTCCACTGAAATCGTCACAAGCCAAAGGGGCATTGTGAACAGTATTCAAACTAATAGAATTCAGTTGTTTCCAATAAAATTTCAAAATTTCTCGATATAATGGGAGAAGTGTTCCGATTGACTTTGTTTACAATAATAAAATAATGTTTATATATAATTTTGTTATAAAAACTAGAGCCCAAACAATGGAAGTCATGGTATATCGAATGTTGGTTAAGAGATGGCACAACAATACTAATGTTTTGGGTTGTCTTAAATCAAGGCTAAAAACAACTGTCGACACATTTTGTCATTATGGCAACCAAGAACAATGCCAATAATACATTTGGTAGATGGAATGAATATATTTCATATACCAAAGATTATCACATACTTATTAGAAAAGGTAGGCACCTAACCTCTATTCATTTTAATGATTACTTTCAGGGAGGTTCATCTGCTGATGCATAGATGGAACTGATGGTAGTTTGGCGTGATAATGGCGTAATAATGACTACAATGACTCGTATATAGAGTCACTGTAATAACACAAAGTAATTAGGTTTGCCAGGTCGATTTTCATTTCATCAGCATATACCACAGTGACTCTATACAAGACAGTGGCGACAATAGGCGTCAGCGTTTTGATTGGCGACGCCTTAAGAGTGGGCAATGGGACGCGCAGAGTACCGAATGCAGCACTCCCGCTCTTGACTTCTCATTTGAAAACCAATCAATATTTTCATGATTTTTTGATCCCATCATGTAGATAAAGGATCAAGCTAGGGAGGATACTATCTCTTTTTTCGAAATTTCGAAAAGAAAAGATATAAAAATATATCTGAACATAGCAAATTTTTAGCCAATTTGGCGAATCAAAAAAAAATATTTCCACATCAAATAATCAATTTTGAGATAGCATCCTCCCTCGGTCGAACCTTCATCTTTCTACACAATAAAAATCAGATCAAAATATGGATTAGTATCGTCACAGGAAGTCAAGAGCCGAGGCTCTACAACGTCAGAAATACGCACGATTTATCCGATGATATTTGCGCCCCCTGGTGAAACTCAACGAAGTAGATTATAAACACGATACAATCGATAGTACGGGTGATATTATGAAATTAGAATAGGAAATAGAAATTTATATGAATCAGTTTGCTAGGTTTGCTAGTAAATATGGTATATTATATGTATAAAATAATTATACATTGCGTGGAAAATAAAAATATTCTGAATTGTTCACAAAGAAAAAATTCTCATACATAATGAGGAATAGGTATGTATGATATTCAAATAAGAATATTTATATATACACCCAGAAGGTATACAATATGAATGAATAGAAACCTATCGACAAAGGTCGCTTCTATTTACCGGGGATCGATTTAGGATTTATCATTGCGATGATTTGAATGTTGAACAGATCTCAATACGTAAAAGTAGAGAGGGAACAGTATAAATATGAAACCGTGTTGTATTTAACATTGTATAACTGAATGATAATTTGCAATCGGGTATTGACACTATATATACAGGATGCTACCTAATGGCATTTTAATATAGGAATTCTTAAATCTATTCAAAAAAATATATACAGTATGGTGGAAATGTATGGAATAACGCATATGAATTTTAAAGGAAATCCTGAGACAGGTCGATTTTCATTTTCAAATTGACATCTCTTGATATACATACGGAGTTTGTGACGTCATCCGCGTAGTTGTGGTGACGTCATCGATTATTTTTTAAATAGGAAGACACCCTGTTCAATTTTTTTTCTGGAAGGTGTTTCCATTGTCTATCTGACCATATACTAATATTAGGAAAATAAAGTGATACAGGGTGAGAAAAATTATTTTATATTTACAAGCTAATAATTATGCTAATGTACACAGTTACCTAAATAGGTCGGAGAGGGTAAATCGAATGGCCAACTAGATCTCCTGATTCAACTCCTCTCGATTTTTTCCTCAGAGGTTATTTGAAGAGAAAAGTTTATGTAAGAAGCCGGAAAGATCAGATAATTTGAAAGAACGAATACGAGTGAATATTTCACAAATATATTCAGAAACGATAGCAAAGTTCGAGAATGATTTGTTCTCTGTCTATCACATTGTATTCTTGCAGAACGTCACGAATTTGATTATTTATTGTAACGATTTCCGTTGTAAATATTAAATAAAATAATTTTTTCTCACCCTGTATTACTTTATTTTCCTAATATTAGTATACCGTCAGATAGATAATGAATATACCTTCCGAAAAAAAAAATGGACGGGGTATGTTCTAATTTAAAAAAATTAATCGATGACGTCACCACAACTACGCGGATGACGTCACATACTCCGTATGTATATCAAGAGATGTCAATTTGAAAATAAAAATCGACCTGTCTCGGGATTTTCCTTAAAATTCATAAACGTTAGAGATAATGAATTTATTCCATACATTTCCACCATACTGTATGTAATATCCTAAAGGTCTAAATTTTGAAGTAGAGGGTGCCGAAGAAGTGAGCAATAACGAATAGCACTCTTTCTCTATAGACTTGTCATAAAGTAAAGTAATCAATATTTTCATGACTTATTGACTTCATCAAGTAGATAAGTGATCCAGCTAATGGAAATACTATTTTATTTTCAAAAATATGAAATACAAAAGGTATACAAATATTCCTGAACATATCGAATTTGGCGAATAATAAAAAAAAACAGTTTTCAAATAGTATCGGACCTAGTTTGAATCCCCATCTTCCTACAGAAAAAAAATCACATCGAAATATGGACTGGTGTTTTCACAAGAAGTCCAGAGCGCGAATTGTCCGAAGATATTTGCGCCCTCTGGTGATACTCCAAAATATGAAGATGAAAAAACGAGTCAGTCAACACAATATCATAGATTGGAACCATAATAAGTATTATGAAATTATTGGTGCAACTAATGATGAATTTGCGGATTTGCATAGGAAAAGCTTGAAATTTTGAAATTCAAAGGTGTAATGAGATCTAAAAATCCAAATGGAGAAGAAAATGATATTGTATTCTCATGTGGAATGTATATGATTCTGAAAATGGTACATATATTGGGACCAACGGGAGATGAATATCCAAAATACAAAATATGTAGTGAAAGCAGTCCTCAAAAATCAAAGAAATAAAAAGTAGAAGAATGAAGGCCTTAGGAAAATATAGTCATTATTCATTATTATTGGTAAATAAATAATATTCATAATAACCTGTATTTGAATATCTTTGATAATAACCGAGAATATAACTTATCAACGTTATTGAAAGTAGCTCTCAATCTCCCAATCACTCCGTATGGCTATTTTAATGTTATACCTCGTAATTTATATGACTCTTGAAAAGCTGTTCATATAAATAGATACAGAATTATCCAAATTTTGTAAGAGTTGCGAAGCATCATGATTTTTTTCAAATCAACAAAATAAGATTTTTTCGATTTAAAGATTGATTTTTTCTATTCATATTGATTTTTCATAATTTTTCAAATATGGAAATAATGCACAAATCAATTACTTATATTTTCATTATTCGATTCAAAACGTCGCAACCCTGGTTTTTCATAATGTTTATAGAATACAAATATTCATCATAGGTACCTACCTACTGGTGAATATACCGTCGATTATCAGATAAAGTGTTCGATCCTCGTTCCGCACACATGCAGGCGAATGTATCGCATCTACTCTCACTCATTGTTTGGGACTGTGTATGGAGTCACAGGTTTTTTTCAAACATGCTAAATGCTTATTAAAAATAAATTGTTGAATATCCTTTGTATCATTTAAATGACGACAAATGGTTTGAAAATATAAACAATTGAAGGGGTGTCAGTAATACATTGAACGTGTATTTTTTGAAAACTCGTTAACATGGATTTTCCAAATTGCTCGTTTCAACCATAATAATTTCCGTTTCGTGTAAACTTCGGTAATACCAGAAATGGAATATTATTGAATTCCCGAAATCTAAACAATGTCATTTTTGAAATCCAACCTAAAGAAGTCAGGAAAATATTTTCAGAATCTCAATTTTCAGAAATTGAAAATAAAATCACGAAATTCATAAGTTCATTTTTAATGGGTACCTCCTTTTGAACTTTTTGAAAAAATGATGGTAGGGGATACTGCCCAACTAGACATAGTTCCAAATAGGTAAAGACGCCATTTTTCTACTTTCGTCGAATATTTCGGAGAGATTTGTTTGTTCCACGGAAGCATAATAGTTGTCCTCTGAATGTTTACCGAGTGGCATCTGTCAGTTTTACGAAAAAAATCGATATTCAGTGAGTGATATAAGACAATGCTTGATTCTTTAAAATTTTATATCGCAACTTACGTGTTTTTTTCTTTTCAATTAACATTTGTCTGATTTTTTAATTACAATGCAATTTCCATTATATTATACCATGAAACTTTCATGATAAATCGGATAAGTATACCACAAACGTTTAGTATACACAATGTTTTATGAAGTTATACAGATTTCACATGATGGCATACCTAACCGAAGGAGAATTATCTAACCTATACGATGCCAGAATTGGACTGGAAGAAGGCATAATATGCCATCATGAGGCAGCAATGTGTTCAACTATTATTTTGTCAACATAAAAAAATGAATGGAGTTATTTAATACCAACTCATTAAATAGGTAGATACTTTATTCATACCAATAATGTATATTTTCCTCTCATTTGATATACTGATGAAAGCTCGACTACACATTATGAACACAAAGACCAGTTGGCTGACTGTGTGAGGAGAGAGCCGAGCGCCGAGCGCGCGATAATGTAGTATTGTCTCATTAAATAAGTACATGTAGATATCTGCTACATGAAAAATTTTCATTCTGGAAACTTATTTCATCTATTGGCTCAATTTTGTTCGCAGCATGTATACAAAAATTTTCATAAATAAATTTTTTTCTCGATTACTGAAAATTGTCATTCCGAAAATAACAAGTTGAAATTTGCTACAGTTCTAGAAATTGATGAACATGAATTTTTCACCAATATTGTATATGGCAAGAAGCGCT
This sequence comes from Chrysomela aeneicollis, assembly GCA_029955515.1. Classification (NCBI taxonomy): domain Eukaryota; kingdom Metazoa; phylum Arthropoda; class Insecta; order Coleoptera; family Chrysomelidae; genus Chrysomela; species Chrysomela aeneicollis. The sequence goes on along the minus strand of JARUHQ010000003.1, from coordinate 13,507,138 downwards.
ATCATGTATACTTCAATTTGAAAAAAAAATCAGTCCGATCGCTCAATTATTTCCAGAAATATAACGGTAGGAACGATAAAAAACGTGTTCTACAGAAAAATCGTACTTTTTGTGTTTCAGAATAAAAAAGTTCTTGGCCTAGAGAAAATGTCGTAAAAAGTGATTTGGTATACACAATCATCAAGTTGAAGATCCGCAGCAAGTCTGATTTGAATCTACGCCAGTTTTGTTTTCTCGAAAACTGAGAGACAGCATCCCAGTATTACTCGCATATTAGATTATCGAGCAATGCGAATAAAAACGTCAGTCGCGATATCACCCGTACTAGATTAGAAGATCGTTCGTTGAACAAGGATAACCGTTGATTTATGACGATTTGGTAACCGCCCACTGCTGTTTCCTCCAAACCCCCCCTGTCCCGGATTTGGACAAAGTGTCTGGCCTTTCCCAGCCTTAAGGAGGCAAATTTTCTTTCTGTTTACATATTATGGTTTATACCTATGGTGTTTAGTGACTTATTCTTCTTGTGCAGTTTATTTTCCGAAAATTTGACAGTTTCATCACAATATAACACGCATTATACCGAATAGCAGTGATTTCTCCAAAAATTTTAGTAGTAGGTCTATGAAAATAACCTAACATTTGTTTTGTGCATATGGGCATGTTAAATCATGCATATTTCGTTTCAGTTTCAAGATCGAAGCCTAATGTGTTTAATTTATTCATTTAAGCCACTAGGAGGCAAGTAATTCAAATCTTGGCGCACTTATTTGCCTCCTAATGGCGGGGTGGGCGGAGCTTACTACAGTCTACAGTGACTCTATACCAAAGTTTACAGAATTATTTTTAATTCTGTAAACTTTGTCTATACAAGACAAGACCTGAGGTATATGGACAGTGGCGACAATAGGGCTATAAACTCCGCCCACTCCGCCATTAGGAGGCAAATAAGTGCGCCAAGATTCGAATTACTTGCCTCCTCAGTGGCTTAAATCCTTCTTAAATGAAGAAATTGTACTCATTAGGCGTCGATCTTGAAACTGAAACGAAATATGCATGATTGAACATGCCCATATGCACAAATCAAATTTTTGGTTATTTTCATAGACGAATTTATGTATAAGTACATACCACTGAAATTTTTTGAGAAATTACTGCTATTCGTTATTATACGTGTTATATTGTGATGAAACTGCAAAATTTTTGGAAGATAAACTGCACAAGAATTATTTACCATATATACAGGGCTATTCAAATTCGAGTCTATGCATGGGGATTTCCATAACGGTAAGAGATAGAGGGTTGGTTAAATGGGGGCAAAGTAGTATATTTCAGAGGTTAATTATATGAAAAAATCTGACCTAGCTTCTTCAGTTCTGGAGTTATACAGGACAAATTTAAAAATATATATTGAATTTTTACTGGTAATAGTTCAATATTTCCAAAACATGACTCTCGGCATTCAAAACAAAGCAATAAAAATACAGGTCCGTATTTGAAAATTGAAAGTTGATGAGGGTGGCCCAATTTATACGATACCCTGTATAAAATTTTTATTCAGATATTTGAAAAGGCTACAAGAAGTTTCTATTGCAAAGTGGCAAAATTTAAAAAAGTCTTCGTAAAATAAAAAGATATAGGCAAAAGAAGAATTTCGAAATTTTCGATTTTTCCTGTATAACTCCAGAACGGAAGAAGCTAGGCCAGATTTTTTTCTTCCATATAATTAACCTCTGAAATACGCTACTTTGCCCCCATTTAACCATCAGCCCTCTATCTCATACCGTTATCGAAATCCCCATGCATATAGACTCAAATTTGAATAGCCCTGTATAAACCATCATATGTAAACAAACAGAAAATTTGCCTCCCAATGGCGTCGCCAATCGAAACGCTGACGACTGTTGTCGCCACTGATGTCTTGTATAGAGTCACTGTAGTAGGTATAAGTATACCTTGTCAAAAATTCAGTAGATTTCGGTAGATTTACTTAATGATTCATATGAATTCCAGGAAATGATACTGAAATAAACCTTTGAAGTCGAATAATAATATGTATTTTCATCATCGAACAAAAAAGTAACCTATATTCTCAAAAAATATAAACAAACATTTTTATAAAAAAAAAAATTAAACATTATCCATAATTTACAAACACTGACTAATTACACAAAATGAAGTTATACATAGGAACTTGTACTTATCAGATTCGAGTATATAAATAAAACAGGAACAAAATACAAAACAAATAAAAAAATTAAACATGAGAAACAAACTGTGATGACATCAGAGGTATATAATAAATTGAATTTTATCTGAATCAGATCAAAGTAGTGTCCTTTCTTGCAATTGCTAATACAAAACGATAGATCATCACACGTTAAAAAACAAATTGAATATAAAATATTAATTACAATTCAATGAAACCACTATAATAGATCATTATGCAAATCAGTAGATCTACTGAAAATTCAGTAGAAATTCAAAAGAAATATGATGAATTTTATATGGGAATAGAATATGTTAAATTTATACGTTATAAACATTTGAAAACAGAACTAATTCCACATTTTAAGTTTTCGTTTCAATCTGGTGTTGTGTGTTTTATCAAAAATTTGAAAATACTTTCTCATTGCCACTTTTTGAGTTCAACAAAACGTCATTTACGGCTCTCCTGATGAGCATATCTTCAAATTGGTCATATTTCGTACAAAGAGCTCATCAGAAGCTGTATGTCTATGTAATATCTTTTTTCTCATACCTATATACCAGTTTATTATACTTAGATCAAATGATTTTTTTAAAATTGGCATACCACAATAAGATTCACTTATATTCCATTCAGCTTAGTATAACAAGGATTATATTTCAGTAATTTTTGTTATTATATGAAGGTGCTCACCCTTTTCCATCACTCTAGCCCTTATAGGTGCAAATTTCAATAAAAAACTGTTTCCAAAACTACAACAATTTTATTTCGATAATATTTTACTAGTCATATACTGCACAACATTGAAGCATATATACAGGGTGTATCTAAATAACACCGAAAAAATTAAAGGGGTGATTCGGTGATGAAAATTAATGTGAGTGTTTGGTATAAAATTTTTTGAAAAAACCCTCCCCGGAAAAGTTACACCCCTTCGAAAATTAAAAAAAAAATTGTTTTTATTTTTTATTTTCCCTGTATATCAAGCTAAAGACACGAAACTTGTAAACATTATCTGTCAATAAGAGTACACTTTTTGAAATGTTTTCAACCCTGAAGTATGCTTAGAAGGGGTTGATTATTTCAACCCCTAAGATATTTTTTCTTAAAACTTTTTTTTAGATTAAATTTTTTTCTTCAAAAAAGTATGACTGAAAAGCCCAATTCATTGACTAACTTTTTTACCTCTACAAGTTTTTTTCGAAAACTTAAGCATTTATGAGAAAAAAATAAATAAGCTCATGTAAAATAGCATTTTATTAAACAACAGCCAACCAAGTTATGATTATGAGACTTCTACAACTACAGCACAAAAGTGAACAAACAATGAACAAAAACCTGTCGAATATCGACAATACAATTATAATAAAATGTTTACCAAGTTTCCTGTAATTAGCTTGATATACAGGGAAAATAAAAAAGAAAAACCATTTTTTTTTAATTTTTGAAGGGGTGTAACTTTTCCGGGGAAGGTTTTTTCAAAAAATTTTATACCAAACACTCACATTAATTTTCATCACAGAATCACCCCTTCAATTTTTTCGGTGTTATTTAGATACACCCTGTAGATTGAAGAGTACAAGAACATACATACTTCTTACAAAATCGAACAACAAAGAAAATTGCTGGGGTAGGTAGAGAAAAGATTTATTGTTTCTAATGTTTTGAAGAATCTTGAGATTTCTCGGAAATACTCCTTAGTCTTTCATGAAGTAAAGGCAGAAATTTCGTTGAATATTATGAATTTTGAATGGAAAGTAGGTATCACAACAACCTCAGCTTGGACCCTTTTGAAAGCAATGTCAGCAATAATATAAAGTAGATTTGTTATAATAAGTAGGTATATGTACGAATAGAGGAATGGTTCCTTCGCTAGTCCTAACAGTTAGGTATTACAAAATTGAAATTTTCAATACATCCTCTGACGATTACCTGATGAAAGTAGTCTCATTATCTCCCGAAAGGAAGATATAGGGGAAAAGAAGAGAAGAAATAAACGATTTTCGGTTTTCCTTAAAATTATTATTGTCCGAGAAAATGAATCAAATGCCTGAATATCAGAAATGAATAATCGTAAGCAGTATACGTGATCAAATAAGTGATCAACTAATCGAGAGATGGCGATCCTTAAAAAAACTGTAGATAATTATCTATATATTCGAACATGACGAATAATTGAAAGAAATGCCTACCATTCGAACATCCCGAAACTCTGAATGACTGCCTCACATCATCATTGCATATATAGGTATTATAGAAATGTGAAATGAAAAAATTAATTTAATATCGATAAATAACAGAAACATCTTTATTGATTTTATTGTTCAATTTAAATCAATCACACTATGAATTAATATTTACCAATAAAAATATTGAGTTGTTCACTGATAGTATCACCAAATCCAAAATCACTCAGAATCACTTGAATGAAAATGGCGGTGAATCGATTATCGAAGAAGATTTCTGTTGCTCATGTATTTCTTTGGTTCGCATCTGACAGACGTGAGTTGAAACGACATCAAAACACAATATTTTCAGTGAATCTGGAATAATTATCGATATTTTGACTCTTCTCAGTCATTTTTCATCTAGAATAGATGAAACTGATAAAAAGATGACAGATGCACATCAGTTTCTGTTTTACCGACACAAGGTATGTTGCTATCTCTGATAACTACGGTATGAAAGTATAGGCAAAGGTCTACAGTTTATTCTAGTGCTTGTTAATAGGAAGCTGCTTAGATCTGTGTATGGTCTTAGGGAAGCTGTTTCACCATCCTATATCCACCTTGGCTGGGCCTAAATCTTCTATAACTTTCATTTGACAGTTCGATTGTACTCGTCTGAGGATTGTACCAACTTCCGAATAATAAATTATGCGTATCGAGGCTATTTCGATTCGCATTTGCGTTTCATAATGACTTCATTATATAACCAAAATAGAAAATAGTATATGATACAAGTTTTATAAGACGATACCTATTTTGTCGCACGCGTTTGGAGTACGACGAGCAAAGCGAGTGCGCTGAGGTTCTCTGATCTGTGAACAAGTGCGACAACGTGTCTCATAAAAAGTGTGTCATATGTAATTTTTTCTATTTTGAATTAATTTGAAGAAAAAAATTGATTTGAAATCGATAATTACAGAAACATCTTCGATTGGTAACAATGATGACATTGAAATAATTAAAATCTGACGCACAAGCATAAAGCCCAGTTTACAGTTGAGCGATTTTGATTATTGCAATACCAGCGATGAAAAATTCAATTTAGTTACTGTTTTCATTGGTCAATTTGAATCAAATTACACTCTGAATCAAAATTTACCGATAAAAACATTGAGTTTTTCACTGCTAATATCACCAAATCCAAATCGCTCAGAAATAAGCTGGGCTTAACTCTTTCATTTGACTGTTCGATTGTATACCAATCTCCGAATAATATAAAATGCGTATCGAAATAGAGGCTATTTCGACACGCATTTGCGTTGCACATCAATGACTTCATTATACAACCAAAATTGAAAAAAACATTTATAATATAATAACAGGAAATTATACCTGAAGTATATCCCAGAACCCACATAAAATCTATGGAAATTATTAAAATTGTCCCTCACTTTTCGGTAAACGATAGAAAATTGTGTGTTATCCCATCTGCCTCTCTGTCCAAAATATGAAAGACGGTGTAATAATTATTACTCTTCGTCTGTATATTTCCTTATTCTTCAAAGTTCAATCAATTGATGATTGAACTAAATATAATACTTATTAGGTAGTGGTTTATATATTTACAATAAATAATTCACATATGTAGATAATTATTAAAATAACGAAAGATATATTTCCTCAAAATCATTCTCCCACTTCTTATCCTTATCAGTTTTCAGCAATACCTTGATGATTTTCTTTGTAGCTCTATATCTGGAGTGGAAAAACTTATTCTGTGTTGTTTTGTAACACAATCTATTCCTTATATTATATCCAATGAGGTCTGTGATGTACGAAGATAGAATGTCTGGTTGTTTACCTCCTAGAACGGCACCCTGATGTGAGTTGTCTTGCCCTTTTCTTCGATTCTTCCTGATCTCAGATAACTCTACCTCTATTGCACCATCGAGCATCATAACTTGGAGTTCCTTAAATCCGTCTCGCGACCTCAAAAATTCTTCCCTGGTGCTGTTCCTGATATCCATCAACTTTGTCAAATAGGTTGGTAACTCTGCTTCGATCACTTCACAGTTCTGGTTGGAAAACATTGTGTCTGGTGTCTCTCTTCGTTTGATGAATGGTACTTCTTCAATCGTCGATTCGACTTTGGAATAATGAACCTGCGTATCTTCAATTTATATTCGGCATGGTTCATTTCCTCCCCCATCATATCTAATATTCACCCAATCAGGTAAGAGTATCGCAAATCGGGAGTATCATTACCTAGATCCTGGGGGTAAATTGCACATATAGATAATAGGTATCCACTAATCTGGGTATTGAATGATACCTTGCTCATTACAAATTTACTTTTTTGTATCGGATTCCATTCAACAGGTAGAATTTACCAGCTATACCATCCGTAAACATTTGCTTTCTGTAAGCGCTGCGTCGTCCAAAGCCTACTTGTTCAAAGGTAGGTACGTTTCAGTCTACCTGCATGAAAAAACCTAAAAGTTGGGCATTTAAAAGGCGACTCTAGCAAAACATCGAGTGTGCTATACATTTTTGGAATAGTGATTTCGAGTTCTATTGGAATATGCAGGCATATACACGCGTTGTCGATTAAAATAATGATGTTTTCATCAATAACCATTGATATATTTATTATTTGAAAAAATACATTCGTTGAACCATTGAATTCTACGTGAAAGAAGCTTTGGAAATGGTTTCTTTGAAACAAAGAATTTTGAACAGGAAAGAAGTTACAGCTATACTTTTCGAAAGTGGACACTTCCGAGAAACATGCTGTAAATCAGAAACTGTAATATATATCGATATGCAGTTTTCACCATTAGGTTTTTCATAAAAATTAACCCTCAGACACAGCCATCAGTTTTCATCGATCTAGTTTGAGAATAGGACTTTCCAAGTGTTCAATTTTGCCCACCCTGTACCACACTATATAGGTGTGGTACGCCAATGTGGACGCACACTGTTCGTGTGATAACTCTTCTTGTGTTCTTGTGTATTGAGTACTGTGATTCTTCAGGGTTTGGCCGGACTTTATTTTGCAATTTCATAGATAGGTACCTTTCTCCGCAAAAAATCATGGTAATGATTCAAATACAACATAGTCGAATCATCAATACAAAGTTCAATCATTTGAAGATCCCACTTACCATGATAGCTACTAAACATATGCAACCATCCACACATCAGACTCCGAATAACCTAACTGATAAACGGCATGACTGTATCAATATACAAGGCGCAAAAATTTAAAATCTTGACGAGCAATCAAGATATAAAGACGGTTTCAGCACAGATTATTGAGCGTTCTATCAATCAGGAGTCAGATGAGGGATTTTAAATCTATTTTTGATTATATTTACCAGGTAGAATATAAACTTAATCCCTATATTTAGCTGGAGAGTTGAGGTTTATTAACGTTCTCTTATCTGTGGTATTACCTACACGGAAAAAAATCACTTGCTACTCATAACAAAAACAGAATTTCTGGTGAGATATTTGCTCTCACAACAACATTTCTAGGTGTAGATGAAACATTTATGTCATCATCACGAATTAAGATTTGTCACAGATGATGATTGAAAATGCTATAATCAATCTGCTGTAGGGACTGGAATTTTTCAGATCATCATAAAAATTTTGAGGGATTATTATTACCTACATAAAAGGTCTATGAAAATAGTATACCACTTCTCGAAGATAAACTGCAAATTGAGATTTTTGTTTGAAGGTGGCTGACAATGTCTCGAGTTGTGAAGAAAAGTTTCGGACTCCCATTGTCTAAAGGTATGAAGATTTGAATCCTGAGAAAAGAAAAGATGAGTTATGCTGAAAAAACGAAATAAGTGATGAATAAAAATTAACTATTTTATCGAATCAAGAAGATTCGAGTATCAATAAATCAGGTTAGTATTAGTGTTAGTATATATGAAGTCGAAAAATGTAGATTTAAATGGGAGTTTAACTAGTCGATGAGCCTGAAAAATAAGAAAAAAAATTGACCTGCTTCAAATCTGGAAACACCATCCGCAGCCAACTCACCAAAACCAGACCAACGAACAAAAACAGTGACTCCAAGAATTGTGTTTATCGAGTACCATGCGAATGTGGCAAATCATACATCGGAGAAACCAAGAGACCACTGGAAACCAGAATCGGCGAACACAAGAAAAACACCCAACGAGGAGAAACCACCAAGTCAGGAATCGCAGAACATGTGTGGACCCACCAACATAACATCAAATGGTCTGAGGCAGAAATCATCCATAGAGAAGAACACTGGTTCAGGAGGAAATTCAAGGAAGCAGCATACATAATGAATAATAACGCTTTCAGTCAACCAAGCGTCGAGATCCGCAACACATGGAAACCGCTGATTAGCCGAATCAACCGGTTACGGCTCACTGAACCGGAAAATCCCGCCATAGCTGACCTATAAATACCCCCGTATCCCAGGACTTTGTTTTCATCCCAGAAACGTCGCCTTTACCGGCAATACACCCGCACCCACGACCCAAACGTCAAAACGGAATGGAACCGACTAAACTCTCTAGTCCGACTCAGAACTAACCAATTCAAACAGTCGCAGTGGATTCAAACCACTGCAAACCTCGACTACCGAAACGGTAAACAGTTCTGGGACAAATTCAAAGTCCTAACCAGACAAAAATCTATCACAAAATCTCATTTAATAGCAAACAACCAAATTCATGCAACAACCGATCAAAAAGCCTCACTTTTCAAAAATCATTTAGAAAACACCTTCCAAGTACCAATACATGAAAACTTTGACAACATCCTAGGAAATAGAATAAATAACCAAATTAGAACTTTTCAAACTCAACACCCGGGTTCCATTCCGCTAGACCCCAACAACCCCCTCCTTGAACCCGTCTCAATCCCCGACATCCTAGAAGCCATCCACTCCGGCAAAAACACCGCCCCCGGACCAGATTCAATAAACCGGTCCACCCTTAGACAACTCCCAGAAATTATCCACCCCCACCTGCAAGCCATAATTAACGCATGCCTTTCGCACGCCTACTTCCCGAAGGCTTGGAAACAAGCCAACACAATTTTAATACCAAAACCCGGAAAAGATCTGACTGATCCGGATTCTTACAGACCAATTTCACTCATCAACTGCTTAGGAAAACTCCTCGAGTTTATCCTAAAAAACAGATTACTTAACTATGCTCAAACTCACAACATAATACAACCACACCAACACGGCTTTCAGCCCCAACATGAAACACAAAATGCACTTTTAGAACTCCAAACACAGATTACCAAAAACTTCAACTTCAACAATCAAACACTTGCAATATTCCTGGACGTGCAGAAGGCATTCGATAAGGTTTGGCACGCAGGCCTCATACATAAACTCCTCAAAATCAACCTTCCCCCCCATTTCGTCAGAATAATACTGTCCTACCTTTTAGGAAGAGAAATCAGAATAAAAGTGGGACAGTCCGTTTCTGACCCATTTACCCCACAGAGCGGAGTCCCCCAAGGCTCCATTCTAGCCCCCTTACTATACCTCCTCTACATCCACGACATGCCCCAAATCAGAAATACTCTACTATACGCCGACGACACGGCATTGTATGTTTCAGCCTCATCATCCAGCGCACTCAACAGGAAGGGCCAACAAATGCTGAACCAGCTCTCAGGCTGGTGCAACAAATGGAGGATCACCCTCAACCCGCTGAAGACGCAAACCATTCTTTTCACCCACCCCCACAGCCGTAGACCCACTCAAGACCCAAGTCACATCCGCTTGGAGCTCGCAGGGCAGAGACTTCAGCTGCAAGAAAAGGCCACCTACCTGGGAGTCCTATTTACTAGAACCCTCAACTGGGAGCCCGACTTGCAACAAACTCTCAATAAAATGAGAAAAAGAGCCTCTCTCCTGGGTGCTCTGAGTGGAAGATTTGGACGCTGCCACCCAAACACCCTCCTTCACACATACAAAACATTCATTAGGCCAATAGCTGAGTATAAAGCCATCATCTACTCCCAACTAAAACCCAAACATACCCACGCTCTTCAAGCCACTGAACGAAAAATTCTTCGTAAATGCCAATACCTTCACTACAGACATCCTTCCACCCAGGTGTATATCAACACGGACGTCAAGCCAATACCAGACCGCCTCAAGACCCTCCAGGCGGGGTACGCAACCAGAACTCTACGTGGAAACAACGAGGCCGCAAACGCGACCTTGAGAACCTCGTGGAGCGACGGACGCCCACTACGCAGACGCCCAAAATTGAAATTCGCCATGCCCAACTACCGCCTCCTACACCTCTGCAACGACCTCCCCGAGGAGCTGGAGGAAGCACTGGACAACACTCCGCTATCTGTAAGATAGCGGAAAAAAGAACCACGGCGCCAAGACGCCATAACGCCCAGACGAATCCTGCTCCTCGGGGGGAGCGCCAAGAGCTCCCCCCCCCCCTCATTCATCACCACCCCCACTTAGCAACCTCCATCGGCTTCCGTCAGACCATTGGACGGAAGCACCACCATCTCCCGCCAATTGGCGGGAAAGCAACACTCCAAGAAGCCTCAAACCCGAAAAAAGAAGAAGAAGCCAAAAATCAATAATCCACAACATACTTAAGGCAAAACTGTACATATCCGCTGTGACTACGGTTTTTCTGCGGTTTCCCGTGGTCCTCGCCAAATGGGCAGCGATTTAAAATAGGGAAACAACAAGTCCGCAGACTGTTTCCACCTCCAAATAAGCTCAGCTCAAATCATTCCAAATTGCATTGTATACAATTTTTTTTAAAACCACCAAAAATTAAAATCATTCAAGTGTTGAAAAGGACGCCTAAAGTCCTATAACAACACTCAGGGAAATATAGATATCTTAAGAACTAAAAACACCATTTCATCAAAATAAACATATATATAAACGTAGGACTTTGTTAGTTCTCACCTGAAGACGATTGTAGATACACACAATCGAAACGTCGTGACAAACTCGATTTGAATCTTTCTCATAATTTTAATTTTTTATTCATTCATTTTATTTTAATTTTTAATTCAACTTTTCTTTTTTCAGGCTATTCAACTTTTCTTTTTTCAGGCTATTGATTTCTAATTCAACCTTTCTTTTTCAGGCTATTGATTTCTAATTCAATTTTTTTCTTATTTTTCAGGCTCATCGACTAGTTAAACTCCCATTTAAATCTACATTTTTCGACTTCATATATACTAACACTAATACTAACCTGATTTATTGATACTCGAATCTTCTTGATTCGATAAAATAGTTAATTTTTATTCATCACTTATTTCGTTTTTTCAGCATAACTCATCTTTTCTTTTCTCAGGATTCAAATCTTCATACCTTTAGACAATGGAAGTCCGAAACTTTTCTTTGCAAATTGAGAGTTTACCAGAAACTCGTTGTTCTAGTGGACCTACCAGAAGTAATGTTTTTATTATACCGGGTGTAACATTATTCCAGCTCTGGTACCCCTACTGAAGCAGAAATGAAGATGCAGTGGCAATAAAGAGTTTCGTGTTTTATTAACAACTGATGCATTTACAATAATACCTAGAAAACCTCACTACTAGTGCGAAATTAGTTTGCTGTTAATATACTATACATCGTTACCTACAGCACTAATATTTGTCACTAGTGCAAACACATCTGGCTGAGAGAGTCAACTACAATGTTTCTTACAGCAATTGCATTCATAATAATACCTGAAAATACTTGCTACTAGTGCAGTAGTATTTGATACTAGAGCAAAAATATTTGGCTAGAAGTATTTGGTATAGTGTTTCTCATAGCAAGAGCATATGTAATGATACCTGAAAATATTTGCTACTGCTGCTAAAATACTTAGCTGATCATTTGAAAATCACTATCTTCTGCAGCAAAATCATTTGCAATATCAGCTCAACATGTTGTTCACTGCTAACAAAGTATTTAGCTCATGAAACAGAAATATTAGCAAATATATTAGTAATAACAGCATAGGAATGTTCTTACATGCAGCCAAAATGTCGGAAGTTTGGTTTGCTTCCGATACCAGTTGAATTAGTTGATACTACAAAGAATTATTTGGACATTTTTGTTGCATTCACAAAGTTTTTTGCTGTCTCTATAGGTACTAATTTTTTTTGTTGCCTTGACCTATATTTTAGTACCTGTAGCGAAAAATTTTTTTCCGTGTACAACCATGTTGGAATATTTTATTGCTGTCTGATGTCTTTATATAACAATGTTTTGAGCCACTTTCAAACAACTTGGAGCAATATCTTGAAATAAATTCGAATAGTTTCAAATTATTACCCCAATGAAAACCTGTATATGTTAATGGGGCAATGCCCGAAAGAAATTTTGAATATCGAATATTTCGTAGATCCGAAATTTCAATTGTATATGGTTATTGAGCATTACAGAATAATGAAAAAAATTCAAAACAAAAAACAACAACACAACCCTACTTTTTATTCGGATTTGGGAGGCTGCAAAAAAACTGTTAGTGATGGTCATTCAGGAGGGTACAAAATATAGTTTTGTACATTCAAGTTGCACAAAACTATAGTTATCATTATTTAGTAATTCTCAATAACCGTATACGATTAAAATTTCGGGCTTGGGGAAATATTCGTTGCTCAAAACTTGGTTTTCAGAATTTTTTTCTAGCATTGATGCCCGAATAAATTGACTATTGAGAGTAACACATAAGGAGCTACGTCTAACATTGTTTAATTTGGGTGTTCATAAACAAATATCAACTAAACCTTCCTTCGATTCAGAATTATGAATCACCCTGTATTTTTTTCAATTAAATTTAAATCAATACTAAATGACAATTTGATGTAGGGACAGTTGAGCCGTTTTGACTAATAATGAATAGTTTCGACACAATAAGTTTCCATAATAAAATATTAAAAATTTTCACACCCTATATCTCTGTAATAAATATAGATCGACAAAATCAGCTCTTCAGTGAGGATATCAAAGAGTAATAAAATGCATGGGATCCTATGTAAAATATCAAAGTTTTTGCTATTTTTTATTTTATTGTAATCATTAATAATTATGAAACAGTCAAAATACAGAAAAGTTCAATCTTGATGATTTTGATGATTATAGTGAATATAAAACAAAATTTTTGTTTGAAGGTGGCTGACAATGTCTCGAGTTGTGAAGAAAAGTTTCGGACTTCCATTGTCTAAAGGTATGAAGATTTGAATCCTGAGAAAAGAAAAGATGAGTTATGCTGAAAAAACGAAATAAGTGATGAATAAAAATTAATTATTTTATCGAATCAAAAAGATTCGAGTATCAATAAATCAGGTTAGTATTAGTGTTAGTATATATGAAGTCGAAAAATGTAGATTTAAATGGGAGTTTAACTAGTCGATGAGCCTGAAAATAAGAAAAAATTGAATTAGAAATCAATAGCCTGAAAAAGAAAGGTTGAATTAGAAATCAATAGCCTGAAAAAAGAAAAGTTGAATAGCCTGAAAAAAGAAAAGTTGAATTAAAAATTAAAATAAAATGAATGAATAAAGAATTAAAATTATGAGAAAGATTCAAATCGAGTTTGTCACGACGTTTCGATTGTGTGTATCTACAATTATCTACAGTTCTCACCTGAAGACGATTGTAGATACACACAATCGAAACGTCGTGACAAACTCGATTTGAATCTTTCTCATAATTTTAATTCTTTATTCATTCATTTTATTTTAATTTTTAATTCAACTTTTCTTTTTTCAGGCTATTCAACTTTTCTTTTTTCAGGCTATTGATTTCTAATTCAACCTTTCTTTTTCAGGCTATTGATTTCTAATTCAATTTTTTCTTATTTTCAGGCTCATCGACTAGTTAAACTCCCATTTAAATCTACATTTTTCGACTTCATATATACTAACACTAATACTAACCTGATTTATTGATACTCGAATCTTCTTGATTCGATAAAATAATTAATTTTTATTCATCACTTATTTCGTTTTTCCAGCATAACTTATCTTTTCTTTTCTCAGGATTCAAATCTTCATACCTTTAGACAATGGAAGTCCGAAACTTTTCTTCATAAAACAAAATAGTAGTCTCAATATATTTACAGTAAATATTTTATATAACTAAATAATAATAAATTATAGTAACGAATTATATATTTGTTCGAAAACTTTTTCCAGCTTCTCATCTTCACGAGTGATCATCAACACTATGATGACTAACTCTGTAGCTCTATACATATGGCGGAAATACTTATTCGCAGTAGTTTTATAGAGCAATCTATTTTTCATATTGTAGTTATTGAGTTCTGTAATGAATGTAGAGAGTATGTCTGTTTGTACCCCTTCTAAACGAAACACTGTGTGTGGTCTTGTCCTTTTCTTAAATTTTTTCTGATATCAGATAACTCGGCCTCAATTGCAGCATCGAGCAACATGGACTGGAATCGCAGTGCTCTTTTTTTAGTTTTCAAATGGTGTTCTCTGATGGTGTTCCTGGTTTTCATCAACTTCTTCAGATATGTTGGTAGATTTGCCATCGTCAATTTGAAATTCTCTTCGTATACTCTAGAGTTCTGATTAGAATACATTATTGTGTCTGGTGTCTCCTTTCGTTTGGTAGATATAAGTACTTACTGATTACTGAAAATTGTCATTCCGAAAAAACAAGTTGAAATTTGCTACAGTTCTAGAAACTGATGAACATGAATTTTTTACTAATATTGTATATGGCAAGAAGAGCTATCATGTATACTTCAATTAAAAAAAAATCAATCCGACATGGCACAATTATTTCCGGAAATATAACGGTGGGAACGATAAAAAACGTGTTCTACAGGAAAATCGTACTTTTTGTTTTTTTTTCAAAATAAAAAGTCCTTGGGCACGAGAAAATGATTTTCTCGAAAACTGAGAGACAGCATCTCAATATTACTCGCATATTAGATTATCGAGCAATACAAACAAAAACACCAGTCGCGATATCACTCGTACTAGATGAGAAAATCGTTCGTTGAACAAGGATTACCGTTGATTTATGCCTATTTGGTAATCGCCCACTGCTGTTTCCTCCAAACCCCCCCCTGTCCCGGATTTTGACTAAGTATATCGCCTTTCCCAGCCTTATAGGCATCCACGCATATAATTGAAAAAATATTCTTCAACTTTCTCAAAATATTGTAGATGTCTTGCCTTACTACCACAATCACCAGGTTTTGTATGAAATGGGACATCACATATCTCAATTGATATTAAATATTTTTTCTACTACTGTCACGAAATGCCTTCATTGTATGTTCATAGATTGTTTCAAAATGTAGTACATTGTAATACTCATTTTCATTGTGCACTAGTTGCATTTTCTGAAAAAATTTACCATAGTAGATAATGTATATTTTCTTTACACTATCAGAAAGTAGTGATTTCAACGAACAAAAAGCCTTTGACGTGAGAATTTTCGACTGAAAATAAGGTGACTGAATAAAAATCTTGAACAAAAAAATACAGTGTGTTTGGAACATAAAAAGGTGATTTTTCATCAAATTTCGTGAAAAAACAATTTTGTTGTAAAAGATGATAATAAAAAACCAAAAAATTGGTTATATGAATTTAAATTTTTTCCATAGGACTTGTAGTTATGCTGGGAATCTAGATAAACCGTCTTTTATCCTTAAAAACTCACTCCCTTTTCACTTCCCAACCTCAGATCTTCCTTTTCCAATGATGGGTTTAATCCTACTGTTATCCTTTTTCACTTTTTACCATTTTCAAAGGCTTCAACCCTGGTCTAACACGAATTCCTTCGAGGCCGATATGCGTATTCGATCTTCGAAAAATATATTTTTCCTCTTCATGAAAGCATGCATGAGTCCTTATCAGTCCACCCTTTTAATAGGTATAAATGAGAAAGAAATGTTTGACGATGCATAACGCGTAATACAAAACCACCGAGTAATAGTTGATAATATTACTATAATTGAACTTGGAATTGAAAACTATGGAAAAATCTAGGAATAGAATCGAATAATCGAACACTGTTTCCTATGATATGTGATTTTGTAAGTTGATTTGGAAAGAGCGTATATAAACCAGTTTTTTGAGCATTTACCTCTGCTACAGAAAGCTCTACTTTTTCAAACAGGAAGCTTAATTGAACCAATCAAGTGAATCTAGGATTTCATAAGACATTTTTAACCTATATATGATTTATTTATTTAATTATCAGGTAGAATAGATTATCCAGGCTTAGTCAATAACAAATCATTGAGGTTATTTGGTTCATAAATTCTACCTGTTCAAAAAAATCCGATACAATTAAATGATTAAAATAATGAGTTAAGCTCTTATTCAATTCCAAATTTGTCGAAATCTATTATCTAAGTGCAAAATTTACCCCCATCAGGATCTAAGTAATGATAGTCCCGATTTGTGATACTCTTACCTGATTGGGTGAATATCCGAAATGGGGGAGGAAATGCTCCATGTCGAATATAAAAGAAGGTACGCAGGTTCATTTTTTCAAAGTAGAATCGACGATTGAAGAAGTAGGTACATTCAGCAAACGAAGAGAGATACCAGACACAATGCATTCTAACCATAACTCTAGAGTATACGAAGAGAATTTCAAATTGACGATGGCAAATCTACCAACATATTTGAAGAAGTTGATGAAAACCAGGAACATCATCAGAGAACAACATTTGAAAACGAAAAACAGAGCACTGCTATTCCAGTCCATGTTGCTCGATGCTGCAATAGAAGTCGAGTTATGGGATATCAGAAAAAATATAAGAAAAGGGCAATACCACACACAGGGTGTCGTTCTGGAAGGGAAACAAACAGACAAACTCTCTGCATTCATTGCAGAACTCAATAAGTGCCATAAGAAAAATAGATTGTTCTATAAAACTACTGCGAATAAGTATTTCCGCCGTATGTATAGAGCTACAGAGTTAGTCATCATAGTGTTGATGATCACTCGTGAAGATAAGAAGCTGGAAAACGTTTTCGAACAAATATATAATTCGTTATTGTAATTATTATTTACTTATATAAAATATTTAATGTAATTATATTGAGACTACTATTTTGTTTTATATTCACTTTATTTTGTTTTGACTGTTTCATAAAAAATATTTATTATGTTAATATATATATATATATATATATATATATATATATATATATATTCTACCTTATAAAGCAATGAAGAAGCGTCATTATTATAAGTAAGACAAAGGACAGAATTAGATTTTCATATATATATATATATATATATATATATATATATATATATATATATATATATATATATGAAAATCTAATTCTGTCCTTTGTCTTACTTATAATAATGACGCTTCTTCATTGCTTTATAAGGTAGAATTGCAAATTATAATGAATATATACAAAAGTATAGGAATAGTCAGGTTGAAGGTTGTTACATTTATAAAACTATAAGCTAGATAAATGACGAATCAGATGTGAAAGACAAACATTACATATATGTAAAAAAAATAAAATAACAATACATTACATATCTAATTTTTAGTAGGTGGTTGGATGATCATACATCGAAATATTCGTTGAGTGAATAAAAACATTTTTCTATGAGAAATGATTTCAAGTTTTTTTTAAAAGAGGATAATTTTTTTTCATTTTTCAGATTTTCAGGTAAGTTATTGAAAGTTCTAGGTCCTAAAATATTTGGTGTATTAATCATAATATTTGTCCTGCTATGTGGTATATAGAAATCGTTCCTTGAGCGAGTATATGCATCATGGATATCACTATTGCGAGCAAAGAGTTCCTTGTTGATAAAAACATAAACACATAATTCAAATATAAGGAGGCAGGGTAGGGTTAGTATTTTCAACCTAATAAACAAGGGCTTACAGGAGTCTGTTCTTGAAAAGCCCAATATACTTCTTATGGCTTTTTTTTGGGCCATAAAAATATCCCTTGCTGATGCGGATGACCCCCAAAAACATATACCATAGCGGATACGTGAGTCCACTTGAGCAAAGTAGAGACTGCATAACTGATTTAAATCCAGGGTACTTCTAAGAGTTCTGAGTTGGAAATTTATTGCATTAATTTTTTTTACAATGTATTCACAGTGTTTATTCCAGGTAAGACATTCATCAAGAAATACTCCCAAGAATTTAACAACTTCCTGATTTGTATTCAGGGTTGATCCACCCACCCTGAAGCACAATTCTTCACAATGTTTTTGTCTCGTATGGAATCTGACTGATGAAGTCTTGCTGCTGTTAAGAAACAAGTCATTATTTGCAAACCATTCCTGTAGGATAGAAAAAGTGTTGTCGATTTTACCTGATAGTTCTTTGTCAACCCTATCGGAGATCGTTATCGATGTGTCGTCAGCATAACAGGTGAGAGATGCTGGCACATTCAATTGATTTATATCGTTGGTATATAGGTTAAAAAGTATCGGAGCAAGGATGGAACCCTGCGGAACTCCCAGAGTTACGTTTTTAGCTTGTGAGTGAGAATTCTTCAAGGAAACAAATTGTGACCGATTTGATAAATAACTACCGATCCATTCAAGAGCGGTTCCTCTTATTCCATATCTATTCAGTTTTTCAAGGAGAATTTTGTGATTTACGCAATCGAAAGCCCTACTCAGGTCTATAAAAATTCCTACAGGGCACTCGCCTATGTCTATATAGTTTGCTATTTCAGAGTAGTATGCTTGAATTGCTGTGGAAGTTGATTTTTTCAAAGTGAACCCATGCTGATTATCAGATATGATTTTATTCATTTTCATAAAACTAAGAAGTCTGTAAAGAAATGCATATTCAAAGAGCTTTGAAAGTCCTGACGGTACTACAACAGGCCTGTAATTTTCCATTAGGCGATGATCCCCTTTTTTAAGTATAGGAGAGATTTTCCCGATTTTTAAGCAGTCAGGAAAAGTTCCTGATTCAAAGGACAGGTTAATGAGATATGTGACTGGTTTCACTATCAATTCTAGCACTTTTCTCAGGATGAAAGTAGGAATTTCGTCATATCCCGAAGAATGTTTGTTACTCAATTTGGATTTTAGCAAGTCCAGTAGTTCAAGTTCTGTAAAGGGAGTCAAGAATAAAGAGTCTCTTACCTGATTGATATTATGCAAGTAGTCTTTACCTGACTTATTATTTATTTTGTTTATTGTTTCTAGGGGGGCATTGTGGAAGTATTCGCTAAAAATGTTGACAATTTGGTTTGTGTTTTCTATCAGTTGATCGTTGTTTTGAAGCTTTATTTGCTGTGTTTTATTTGTGTTGTTTGTCATATCGTTTATTATTTGCCAGGCTGTTTTGGATGGATTATCGGAGTTACTAATTTTATTTTGGAAATAGTTCTTTTTTGTATTGAGAACTAACTTATTGTGAATTGATTTACGTACATTATATAGATCTTTGAGATCCGGATAAACTATTTTTAAGCTATATAAGTCTTTGAGTTCGGCGCTGGAACTTGAATTGCTTCAAATTCAATCCGAACATCAACGAAACAGCATATTATGTTGAACGTCGATCATGTCGATGCATCATTACTTATAACAATTATTGTTGCTTGAAATAAACTGATGAAGTGGATTTGAAATGAATACGACTCGCATCTTGCATCACATGCTACTCCAATACTCCATTTCAAAATGAAAACGGAAAACGTTAATAACCCATTCGATCTAGAGTAAGATAGTGAAGGGTTAAACAAATTCATTTAAATTCATACCTGAATCTGTTTTTCTCGGGACATCCTGTATACATGGAATAACCGTAAAAAACTAACCAAAACGGGTCCGAAAGTTGTCTCGTAAAATGAACATCAACATGACAAGTGAATTTGATTGAACCTATACGTTATTACTGTTAAAAACGAAATATATACTACAGCAGTGAAATAATTTAATATAAATAAAAATCTATCTATACAGAAAAAGTTATATCAATTCTCTAGCAAATCAAATATTACACAGCAGTCAAATGAAGTTGAAGTTTACGGCAGTTTTCGGGATTAGCACTAAGCACTTGTTCGAGAAAGTGCTTACGAGCGCAAAAGTGCTCTAAAAGTGCTTCAATAAGCACTACGCACAATGCTTTGGGACAGCTCTCTGGGGGTATTTTTTTGTTTCGTGAAAAACTCCGTCCTTTATTGCTATGAAAACATATTCAAAGCATTTTTCACGTTGAATTAGTTCAATGGTTTAAGTAATTTATTTTTTCAAATCATATATCAAGGGTTATCAATGGAATAATCATTTTTTTGAATGAGACAACCTGTATATTCCCGCATATTTCAATAGAACTCGAAAAATTACCATTCCAAAACTATATCACACTCAATATCACACTTGATGTTTTGATAGTGTCTCCTTTGAAATGCAGAGCTTTCAAGATTTTTCATGTAAACTTTAAACCGCACACTTTGAACAAGTTGGCTGGACGAAGCAGCGATAAAACAGAAAGCTAATGGAAAAACAGGAAAAAAGTTACATCAACTTTTCGAAAGTGCACTTTTCCGAAAAACATCTGTAACTTAGAAAGGATTATAGATACCTATATGCGGTTTTCACCATTGATTTTTCCATAAAAATTCACCCTCCGACACAAAAACCAGGTTTCTATTTTGAAAACAGGACTTTCCCTATAAAAATGTCCAATTTGACCCACTCTGTACATAGCTTGGCTTTTATTTCGCCCTGAGCTTGTCCATAGCATGCTACGAAGTGTCCACAGTTAGCGCCTCGCACATAGCATAAGCGCTTAGAATTTGCCTGGTCAAGTAAAAGGTATCAGATTAGAAATTTGCCAGGTTAAAAAAAAGTACATCGAAGAAATTAACCTTCGTTAAACATGTTTTATGATAATAGTAGAAATTTCGACTGATGTTATAAAATAATTTAATTTCAATAGAGATATTATGTGATGTCCTATTGCCCCATATTTTTCATCTTTTCACTTCAAAATTCCAGACAAAACCTGGCTATTGTGGTGTGAGGCAAGACATCTACAATATTTTGAGAAAGTTATAGAATCTTCTTTCAATAATATGCGTAAATGCTTAATTATTGCTATATTTTAAGAAAAGTATATAACTACCTGAGTGAACTACGGCAAATATTAGCCCAAAAAAAATATTTCATAGAAAAGGTAGAATAGATTTCCCAGATTATAGAAGCTTAGCCGAAGATGAAATCAATAACAAATCATTGTTGGTTATTTGTATGTTATAAATTCTACCTGTGGAAGAAAATCCGATACAAACAAGTAATTAATAATAAGTAAGTTCTTATTCAATTCCAGATTAGTCGAAATCTATCATCTCTAAGTGCAATTTACCCTCAGTAATGATAGTCCCGATTCCCGATTTGTGATACTCTTACCTGATTGGGTGAATAGTCAAGGTGGGGGGAGGAAATGGTCCATCATGTCGAATATAAATTGAAGGTATGCAGGTTCATTATTCCAAAGTCGAATCGATCATCGAAGAAGTGTTTGATAAGTTTTTTTTACCGCCAACTCAGTTGCAAACGAAGAAAGACACCAGACACAATGCATTCTAACCAGAACTCTAGAGTGTACGAAGAGAATTTCAAATTGACGATAGCAAATCTACCAACATATCTGAAGAAGTTGATGAAAACCAGGAACACCATCAGAGAACAACATTTGAAAACGAAAAACAGAGCACTGCTATTCCAGTCCATGTTGCTCGATGCTGCAATAGAAGTCGAGTTATGGGATATCAGAAAAAATATAAGAAAAGGGCAATACCACACACAGGGTGTCGTTCTGGAAGGGAAACAAACAGACAAACTCTCTGCATTCATTGCAGAACTCAATAAGTGCCATAAGAAAAATAGATTGTTCTATAAAACTACTGCGAATAAGTATTTCCGCCGTATGTATAGAGCTACAGAGTTAGTCATCATAGTGTTGATGATCACTCGTGAAGATAAGAAGCTGGAAAACGTTTTCGAACAAATATATAATTCGTTATTGTAATTATTATTTACTTATTTATTATTATTATAAAATATTTAATGTAATTATATTGAGGGTAGTATTTTGTTTTATATTCACTTTATTTTGTTTTGGCTGTTTTAAAAAAATTATTTATTATGTTAATATGTATATATATGAAAATATAATTCTCTCCTTTGTCTTGGTTATAGTGATGACGATTTTTCAGTGCTTTATAAGGTGAAATAGCAAATTATAATGAATATATTTTCCAATTCATATGCTTGAAAGAAATAACTTACGACGTATTTAGCCTTTTGTAACAGCTACTGTTAAATTTTTTCATCTACGCATGCATAAGAAAAAAGAATGTTTGAATATAATTGGGTGCAGCTTTTATATAAGTAACCTTTGTCGAAAATGTTGATTTTTGAAATAAGTTAGCTATCACTCAAAGTTACGTTATATATAGGACATAGGACAAGACATTTCATTCGATTTAGTTTATTTTTTTTACATTCTGTTCAGTTTGAAATTATTTTAATGATAATAGTAAAGTTTATTTATTTAAGGAGATTTTGTGAACGCCATTTTGCAAAGCTGAAAATAACTTCAGAGAATATATTAAAAACCAGACCTCATAATTTCTGTTTTTTTTTTGGATACCTACCTCATATTTGGGATTTTTCAACATCTATTTATTGACCCATTAATTGCGCAACTTTTTGCCTATTTATCCTACTGAGTAACCCTTATGGTTACCGAGATCCCCATGCTGTTCATTTTTATCTTGGGCACCCTGCACCCTGTATATAATGTTATGATTCTCCAGTCATTTGGTGCTCAAAATGGGAGTTACTTGGAAAGTTTTCCGGGAGTTTTGAAAATTGGTGATTTTATAGATTTCGATGTGCTTTTTCTGAATTTCAACTTTGTCATCTTGCATCTTTTCCGCTCGAGCCACCATATTGAAAAAATGGCTCATTTTACTATAGATATATATATAATTGAACTAGAGGAAATTTACTACAATTTATGTATCAGCATTGTTTTTACTATAATCAATAGTTTTACCGGAGGAACTCATTTCCACAACAACTTGCTGAATATATCAGTTTTTTTACAATATCTCCTTTTCGACTCATTTTACGATAAAAACATTCATACACAAAGTTGAACTAGAGAAAATGTACTAGATATAAGATCGATAAAACATTTATTGCATAAAAAGAATTACAATTTTTATTACAAGGGTTGAAGGGTGATAGCAAAAACAGGTAAGATAAGTACAAATGAACTCATCAAAAGTTATGAGGTATAAGTAACAAAAACATATTTTATAAAACCCAATGAGAAATTATAATAAATGGAATTCAAAGATAAGATTAAAAAATCAAAAATAAACTATTGTAAGTGATAGTATATGCTACTAGAAAATACTTCATTCATTTATGATGAAAGACCTTAGTTTCAGCTTATTCATTATTGAGTGAACCAACATTTTTTGTTCAATTATTGTTTCAATTGTTATCAATAGTCGGGTAACTTTAACAAATATTTTTTAGAAAGAGAAAATAGTCTATCCAATTAGAATATCAAACATAGTTTGAAATGAATGTCTGGTAGACTACGAGCAGAAAAGAACTACTTTCCTGGTAAATACCACGCAGAACATTGAATTATATCTGCTGACAAATTCACATCGATACAGGCACGCTTAACAACCTACAGACCAGTTTCGGGCTTATTGTCCTTCATCAGTGCAGGGTAGTTATCCGAGTAGAGACCGTAAGATATAGACTTTTTTCTCTTTCTAAAAAAATTAACAATACTGTTTAGTCGCCTGAAGATATCATTTTCCCGTATTCCCCATGTATATTGGGCAAACTAGTAAAGCATGTTCCAGAGATTTAGTTTCATGTAAATTGCAAATTGAGCAAGTTGATTCGGAATCTATTGTGTAGTCTAAGCCACTGAACGTTAGTCTTGAACATTTCTTACTACAGGTCCGTAAATGTGTGATCAATCTGACGATATACAAGATTTTGAACGGAGCGGAGATAGATTTTGATAGATAGAGTGGATATGGAGAGTTTGCGAGTCTCTCAAGATCATCGTTCAGTATCTTACTGCGGTACGACTCCAGAACATGAGTCTCTATTGTATGGATTGACCATGGAAATTTCACAACTATTGTAATGTTATGACATTTTGAATAGATTCACGATAATAATTAAGCGTCAGTTAGTTGATACGCATTCCATTTTTCCATACGTAGATGAAAAAAAATTAGCATAGTATTTTACTTCCATTGGAAGTATAATGTTATTGAGAAATACGGCGCAAGTTTCTTTCGATCACATGGTTTGGGAAATATATTCATTATAATTTGCAATTCTACCTTATAAAGCAATGAAGAAGCGTCATTATTATAAGTAAGACAAAGGACAGAATTAGATTTTCATATATATATATATATATATATATATATATATATATATATTTACTTCCAGCGTACAAAGTGAGACACTCCAATGAGAAACCTACGGAAGCTGTGAGGACCATGTCAAAGTGAGGTCCGTATACGGACCTCACAACGTTTTCCTTTATAAAATTTACTTCCTTCTTATTTTTCAATGGGAGTTTCATTGCCTCGGAACGTGGAAGTATATGGAGTTCAGGTTATTTTTCTCCTTAAATTTCAATCACTGTTGATCGATTTATGGCTGAAAATAGGTGGACCTCACTCTGGTAGGAGCATGATAATTATGATATACTTTAGTTCGATGATTTGACACTTGGAACGCTGCTGCGCGTGTATATTATCTATACGTGTATATTTCAGTCCCTGTGCATTTATATGTTGAGTACAAAGTGAGGACTGGAAAAGTGGCAACACTGCAAAACATATTAAATCTTGCCATCCATAATTATACTGACCGAAATTGATTTGAAGGGGTTTTCGCGGTCAAGGACCATGTCGAAATTCAAAAATCGAGATGATGGCTCCTAGATGGCGGATCCAAGATGGCGGAAGAGTTTTGTAGTTACTGTCCCATTCGATTCAAAATTGGTCTGTAAGGGTTCTCGAGTACAAAGATCGAGACTTTTTTAACAAAATTAATGAAATCAAGATGGCGTCTCCATGATGGTGGCCCCAAGATGGCGATTGGGTTTGATGATTACTATCCGATTCGATTCAAAATTGGTATGTAGGGGTTCTCGCAGTCAGAGACTTTGAATAATTCAATGTTAAGATCAATAAAATCGAGATGGTGGCTCCAAGATGGCGGATCCAAGATGGTGGAAGAGTTATGTATTCACTGTCCGATTCAATTCAAAATTGGATCATGAGGGGTTTCGGATGCAGAGATCGGGAGTTGTTTGTCAAAATTCATGTAATAAAGATGGCGGTTTCAAAATGGCGGCTTCAACATTGCAGGCCAGTTTGGTGTTTA
This sequence comes from Chrysomela aeneicollis, assembly GCA_029955515.1. NCBI lineage: Eukaryota > Metazoa > Arthropoda > Insecta > Coleoptera > Chrysomelidae > Chrysomela > Chrysomela aeneicollis. Next base: position 13,481,316 of record JARUHQ010000003.1, on the reverse strand, counting down.
CTGTCCGATTTGTTTCAGAATTGGATTGTAAACGTTTGAGGGTGCGGAAGATTGATATCCTCTGTCCAAATTCATGGAATAAAGATGGCGGCTTCAAGATGGTGGATGAATTTGGTGATTATTGTCAGATTTCATTCAAAACTGGTTTGTAGGATTTTTCGTGTGCGGAGATCATGAAACCTAGATGGCAGATTCGACCCAATCGTTTATCAAAATTGATGAAACCAAGATCGCGGCTCAATGATGGCGGCCCCAAGATGGCGAATGAGTTTCGTGATTTCTATCCGATTCGATTCAAAACTGGTATGTAGGGGTGTTCTAGGTCAGAGACTTTGATTGATCCAGTGTAAAAATCTATAAAATCAAGATGGTGGCTTCAAGATGGCGGATCCAAGATGGCGGAAGAGTTTTCTAATTACTGTCCGATTCAATTCAAAATTGGTTTCTGAGGCTTTTCAGGTGCGGAGATCGAGAAATTTTCGTCAAAATTCATGGAATCGAATAGGCGTCTTCAAGATGGCGGCTCCAACATTGCGGACATATCTGATTCCCAGAATAACCAAGTTCATCGAACTGAACTATGTTTTCCTCACAAGTACATTTGCATAAAATATTGTTTCAAAATTATTTTTACGTTTATTTTATATTGTTCTTTTTAGCATCATACTTTGTTAAATTGAAACTTTCAATTTTGAATTGACTGCCAATAATAAAAAAAACTCAATTTTGAAGCCGCCATTTCAATTTCTTGAATATAACCTATGCTTGAACATTATAAATCTACGACCTTGAAAACCGCTACATACCCAATCAGACCATAATTATATATTTCGTTTGTCAATTTGCACCCACCATCATAAATTCATGAACTTTGGATTAAATTGCATTCTCTCCGAACCCAAAAACTCCCACACACCAATTTCAAATGAAATCAAACCATGATCACATATTCATTGGAGCCGCCATGTCTCTTTTTTTTATAGTAATTTCCTGATGAATTGTCTTCGGAATTAAATTCACCTGCCGAATTTCAGATCAATCGGACGATTTGGAATGTGTTGAATTCGACTGTTTGAATAACTCAAATTATAATCACGTATCTACACGTTCCTAACAACTGAGTGAATAAATTGATGATAATTTTCAATAATTGCACGAAAAAAAATGATTCGCTACAGGTACTAAAATATAGGTCAACGCAACAAAAAAAATTAGTACCTATAGAGACAGCAAAAAACTATGTGAATGCAACAAATATTTCCTCCTAATGATTCTTTGCAGTATCAACTAATCCAACTGGTGTCGGAAGCAAACCAAACTTCCGACATTTTGGCTGCATGTAAGAACATTCCTAAGCTGTTATTACTAATATATTTCGCAGCAGTAGCAAATATTTTCAGGTATGATTACATAATGCTCTTGCTATAAGAAACACTATACCAAATACTTCCAGCCAAATATTTTTGCTCTAGTAGAAAATACTACTGCGTTAGTAGCAAGTATTTTCAGGTATTATTATAAATGCAATTGCTGTAAGAAACATTGTAGTTGACACTCTCAGCCAGATGTGTGTGTACTAGTGACAAATATTAGTGCTGTAGGTAACGATGTATTGAATATTAACAGCATACTAATTTTGCACCAGTAGTGAGGTTTTCTAGGTATTATTGCAAATGCACAGTTGTAATAAAAGACGAAACTTTTTATTGCTACTGCATCTTCATTTCTGCTTCAGTAGGGGTACAAGAGCTGGAATAATGTTACACCCGGTATAATATAGAAACATTACTTCAGGTAGGTCCACGAGAATTTCTGGTGAACTCTCAATTTGCAGTTTATCTCCGAGAAGTGGTATACTATTTTTTTCATAGACGATTGATGTAATAATAATCCCTCAAAATTTGTATGATGATCTGAAAAAAAAAACGTAAATGAGAATAATAAACCTAGAATATATTTTGTCACATCTATATAGGGTTTTCACCTCATCAGTGATTACAACATAAATGTATAGTAGCTTCAGTGAAATTTTGAAATCATACCTTCAAATGTTTGCCTCATCAGGTGTCCGAATCCCCACGATTCCAAGAGCTCTTCGACAGACATCAAATTTTTCCATTTTTCACATATATTGTTTCTGACAGTTCTAAACTATACATTATTATTTGCATGCAGAAGAAGAACAACAGCAAGCAGGACACTAACTGATCCACGTGTTAATACCTAATACTCTCAACAGTCTCAACTCAACTGAAGACAAAGATCGATGCGTCGTTATTAAGAATTCGCACAAAAGTAGGTCACGCCATTCCATGTAGCCAATCAGGACGCTTCTTTCTTGTTGCCATGTGAATTTTAGCAAATTTTATTTGCACCACCACAAAGTTACCCAGGCGCTCTTAGCAAATTGAATTTGCTCCATTCGAGTCCTGAGATTTTTGCGGTTGCGCATACCAAAGTTCAATACATTGATTGACGTTGTTTAGGTTCGATACTTAGTAAAAAATAATAATTATTATTATTATGTTAATGACATTGCGTGGTGACGGATCATTGATAGCAAATAGATAATTGGGTAAAAATGTTTGCTGTGAATGCTGTGTTCATTTTCAAAACCATGCATGATTGGAAAATACCCAGCAAAAATAATAGTTCACCTGAATCCAAACTTCAAGTAGGTAGTCTTTACAAATAAAACTGCCCAATGTTACAGAACGATTATGCTATCGCAGCATCGTTGGTGAGGGATTCGAGCCAACAAATTATTATAGCTGGATATAAATATAATTCCAGTCCCTACAGCAGATTGATTATAGCATTTTCAATTATCATCTGTGACAAATGAATATTCGTGATGATGGCATGAATGTTTCATCTACACCTTGAAATGTTGTTGTGAGAGCAAATATCTCACCAGCAATTCTGTTTTTGTTATGAGTAGCAAGTGATTTTTTTCCGTGTGAGAATATTACATACAGAATATTTCAAATTCACATTGCTATAAAAATTAGTTTTTAACGATTATTTCATTACACTTTCTAGTTCACATTGTTATATAAACGTGATTTATGTAATGAGTTCCACAGATTTACCATTCGACAGAAAAAATAATTCTGATAGAAAGAGAATTTCGTCGGGTGTCAATCCTAACAATGGAAAGGTGGCCAGTCTGTCTGAAATTGCTGGTGATGTATTAACATAAATGATTTCCTATGTGCATCAACATTGATAATATCTATGGAAGAGATAGACCTACTTTTCTGCGGTATTCTAGAAAGGTCAATCAATACCTACATGATTGCAGGATTACCAACTCTCAACTCAGCGAGTCCTAGCGAATGGGGAGCTGTACTTCGAATACGTGTGCGATACTTCATGATATGTTGAATTCGGGTTGTTGATCGTGTTGATGAATCGAAATATGAAAAAATTGATTAGCCATAAATTGGACAAAAAACATTTTTTGAAAGAGAAAAATAGTCTATCCAATTAAAAATATCAAACATAGTTTGAAATGAATGTCTGGTAGACTACGAGCAGAAAACAACTACTTTCCTGGTAAATGCATTCACAGCGTGAATCGTTGCATGGACTACGAACAGATATAATTCGATGTTCTGCGTGGTATTCACCAGGAAAGTAGTTGTTTTCTGCTCGTAGTCCACCAGACATCCATTTCAAACTATGTTCGATATTTTTAATTGGATAGACTATTTTTCTCTTTCAAAAAATTTTTTTTGTCCAATTTATGGCTAATCCATTTTTTCATTTATTACGCTTAGTCAAGCTCTTAGCCACTTCCAAGTTCTGTAAAACTTGAGAGATTCGTTTCTGTTTCTTTCTTCTGCCGCATGATGTCGCCACATTGGGACAGGCGACGCTTCGAGTGGAGATCTTACGGTCTCTACTCGAATAACTACCCTGCACTGATGAGGGCCAATAAGCCTGAAACCGGTCTGTAGGTTGTTAGGCGTGCCTGTCTCGATGTGAATTTGTCACGTCTTAGGAAGAAAGAAACATTTGCGATCTGCATTCACAGTGTGAATCGTTGCATGGACTACGAACAGATATAATTCAATGTTCTGCGTGGTATTTACCAGGAAAGTAGTTGTTTTCTGCTCGTAGTCTACCATACATTCTTTTCAAACTATGTTTGATATTTTTAATTGGATAGACTATTTTTCTCTTTGAAAAAAAAATCGAAATATTGTCGATGGAGTAAAAAAGTCAGCAGAATACTCGGCTAGGTGGTGAGATGATTCGTGAATTGAAGATAATTGAACTGAAAAGCAGTAACATACTCAAAATGATTCAGTCTCTCGTGTGTATGATTTTTTAGTCGAAGAAACGCTTGGAGACTGTATTTTTCATCATTGGTTTCATTTTCAGATAAATAAGAGAAATATTCTTGCCTCGATACTTCTTGTTGTTGGAATGTTTCTTCTCGGTCTACGAGTTCTTTTTTTCTGGAGGTTCATCCATGAAAAGTTTGTGACAATCTGAAATGTATTGTTTTGTAATTCTGATGTTCCAAAAGGATAATTGATAACTGATTTGATGATCAATTCCTAGTTTTTATGACTGATTCCATCGAATCTGATATCAAATATAACATTCATAAGTTCGTACAGTATCTTAATTTTTCGAGACTGGGCATTGAAGTTGAATTTGTGGAGAAATTGTCTGGAATATAATTCTGAAATTTTGTTGGTTCACTGAGTAAACTGAGTTCATCCATGAGTGTTCGGAGTATTGATTACAAAAATTGAAAGAAATCACAGGAAGTAAGTTAGTGAGAGCGTGCTGGAACATGTATATTTTGAGAAATTTCGAACACAGGTTTTATATCATTAAGTTATGTAAGAATATAGGTCGAGAGCACCCTCGGAAAATTCTAAACTTCCAATTTGAAATTTGAATCGAATCAGACCATATAATTAAAAATATCTCACCTCAAATACACCCACATACCAAATTCTAATGAAATCAGATCATAAACAAACTCGTCCATCTTGGAGCCGCCATCTTGAACTTCTGAATTTTGAACACAAATTCTCCAATTCACACCCCGAAAAACTCCACGAACCAATTTTGGATCGTATCAGATCATAAACACATTACTTGTTCGTCATCTTGGAGCCACCTTTTTTTTTATAGAAAATTATTTATATTCGACCATAATAACCCCCAACATACCAAACTTGAATAGGATCGGACTAAAAATACAAAATAGCCCGCCCATCACGGAGCCGCCATCTTGAATTATGCCAAAACATCAATGATATCCTACCTTGAAAAACCCCCACATACTGATTTTTAATCGAGCCGGATCATAATCACAAAATACGTTTGCCATCTTGAAGCCGCCATCTCGAATCAGTGAATAGAAAAAACATAATAATCTGCTACCTCAAAAATGTCCATATTCAAAATTTTGAAAAAATCGGATCGTTATCACAAAATGCGTTCGACATCTTGAAGTCACTCTTTTATCTTTTTCTCTATAAAGTTATTTCATGAATTTTCACAAAAAAATATGCAATTAAATATTGATGGATCATAATCGTAATTTTGGACCCCAAAAACCCCTGAATATCAATTTTGAAGCCGATTGGACCATAATCACAAAAGTCGTTCGTCATCTTAGAGCCGTCATCTTGAATTGTTGACTTTTTATATAGAATTCATGATTTACGACCTTAAACATTCCCATACCAAATTTGAATAGATTTGGATCATAATCACGAAATTCATACGCCATTTTCAAGCCGCCATCTTGTTTTCTTGTCAAATGATTCCTTAATGCATTGTATTCAGAGTTATGAACACCTGTCAAATTCAAATTCACTCAGACATCTAAAAGTTGGTAAAACTTCACCTCAAAGATTCATACAGGTGAAGTAAAAATAAAACATCAGGAAAATAATTTTGTTAAAGGGAAGTTCGGTATGTCTCGAATTTGACAAATGAGGGATGGTCAGTCTGAGCCCGTCTAGATTCCATTACATTAAAACATCAAACAGGTGAAGTTGAAATAAACCGTATGAATAATAGGGATGCAGATGATTGATTCCAAAATGGTCTAAGTCAATATGAAAGTGGAGTACCTATTGATGTTGCCTAAAATACCATGCTTTGAAACAATGAGAAATAGTTTGATCGAAACGAATATGAAAGTTTCTCAGTATTTTCACTTTCACCAAGACAATTCGTGGTTTCATATTTTGGGATTTGAAGTTGCCTCTTTATGGTTTTCTCTTTATTATTCATAGCATATATACATTTCTTCGTTTTACGATCCATCCTGAAAATAAATATTCAGTCACATAGTATTATTTCATGTATCAAGCTAACTGATCAACGTAACCTTTTTTAATTGAACAATAAACAGTATTCACGATAACTACTACCAAATTCAACTCACAGTACGATGTTGCGCAGACTGATAGTCATTCGAGCTTCAATTGCGACGCACGTGATGATTCGGAAAGAAGCAACTGACCATAGACCTCTGACCATCTGCGCATAATGCGTAGTGAAATAAGGCAACATTGTGCGGTCCTCACTTTATACGGTTCATAATAATATACATGGTAAAAAGACCTCACTTTGGTAGAAGCATATATAAAAATAAACGGACCCCACTTTGATATTGTGGCGGACGGTCCTCATATCGTTCAGATATACGCGAAAAAATCAACTCAGAAATGATCAACATTCTACGTGTATACTCGAGATTCTTATGTTGCCTTGCTTCGGAAGAGGACAGAAAACGTGAAATCAAGTGCTTAGCTCATCTCCTTCTGGTGGTCCTCACAACGTGCATCCGACGGTGTGTCCTCAGTTTGATAGCTGGCCGTATATATATATATATATATATATATACATATACATATATATATATATATATTTACTTCCAGCGTACAAAGTGAGACACTCCAATGAGAAACCTACGGAAGCTGTGAGGACCATGTCAAAGTGAGGTCCGTATACGGACCTCACAACGTTTTCCTTCATAAAATTTACTTCCTTCTTATTTTTCAATGGGAGTTTCATTGCCTCGGAACGTGGAAGTATATGGAGTTCAGGTTATTTTTCTCCTTAAATTTCAATCACTGTTGATCGATTTATGGCTGAAAATAGGTGGACCTCACTTTGGTAGGAGCATGATAATTATGATATACTTTAGTTCGATGATTTGACACTTGGAACGCTGCTGCGCGTGTATATTATCTATACGTGTATATTTCAGTCCCTGTGCATTTATATGTTGAGTACAAAGTGAGGACTGGAAAAGTGGCAACACTGCAAAACATATTAAATCTTGCCATCCATAATTATACTGACCGAAATTGATTTGAAGGGGTTTTCGCGGTCAAGGACCATGTCGAAATTCAAAAATCGAGATGATGGCTCCTAGATGGCGGATCCAAGATGGCGGAAGAGTTTTGTAGTTACTGTCCCATTCGATTCAAAATTGGTCTGTAAGGGTTCTCGAGTACAAAGATCGAGACTTTTTAAACAAAATTAATGAAATCAAGATGGCGTCTCCATGATGGTGGCCCCAAGATGGCGATTGGGTTTGGTGATTACTATCCGATTCGATTCAAAATTGGTATGTAGGGGTGTTCTAGGTCAGAGACTTTGATTGATCCAATGTAAAAATCTATGAAATCAAGATGGTGGCTTCAAGATGGCGGATCCAAGATGGCGGAAGAGTTCTCTAATTACTGTCCGATTCAATTCAAAATTGGTTTCTGAGGCTTTTCAGGTGCGGAGATCGAGAATTGTTCGTCAAAATTCATGGAATCGAATAGGCGTCTTCAAGATGGCGGCTCCAACATTGCGGACATATCTGATTCCCAGAATAACCAAGTTCATCGAACTGAACTATGTTTTCCTTACAAGTACATTTGCATAAAATATTGTTTTAAAATTATTTTTTACGTTTATTTTATATTGTTCTTTTTAGCATCATACTTTGTTAAATTGAAACTTTCAATTTTGAATTGACTGCCAATAATAAAAAAAACTCAATCTTGAAGCCGCCATTTCAATTTCTTGAATATAACCTATGCTTGAACATTATAAATCTACGACCTTGAAAACCGCTACATACCCAATCAGACCATAATTATATATTTCGTTTGTCAATTTGCACCCACCATCATAAATTCATGAACTTTGGATTAAATTGCATTCTCTCCGAACCCAAAAACTCCCACACACCAATTTCAAATGAAATCAAACCATGATCACATATTCATTGGAGCCGCCATGTCTATTTTTTTAATAGTAATTTCCTGATGAATTGTCTTCGGAATTAAATTCACCTGCCGAATTTCAGATCAATCGGACGATTTGGAATGTGTTGAATTCGACTGTTTGAATAACTCAAATTATAATCACGTATCTACACGTTCCTAACAACTGAGTGAATAAATTGATGATAATTAATTGTTGGAGTCTGAAACATTTCCTTTTATATCTGACAATATATTAAATGCAAACGAAAAATTCAATATTTTTGTAGAACAAATTCAAATTTATTTCAATCAAGCATTTCCAGAAAAAAAATATGTTAATAAGGAAAACACAAATCATAATACACAGTGGTTCAATCAAAATTTAAAAGTTATGCGAGAGAATCTCAATCTTCTTAACTATATTTATAGACTTGCCCCAAGTGAAAAATCTAGAATTGAGAAAAACAACTACCGAAAGCAATATCGTCTGGCCATAAAAGAATCAAAAAAAAATTCTAACGATCTGTCAATCCAAAACTCAAGTAACCCAATCAAATCAATGTGGGATATAGTTAACAAGTATAGAGGTCAACCTAAAAAACGAGATCCAGACTGTTCTATATCTCCTGAAACCTTTAATGCTTTTTTTACGGACATTGCAAAACAAGTTCAAAATGATATTCCTAAAACAAACACAAATCCTTCGGCATCTCTGAAATCAAACAGCAAATCACCCACAAGTACCTTCAATTTTAATGAGGTATCAAACAATGAAGTGAGGGAGATAATAAATAACTTAAAGAATAAAAGTGCCAGGGACATCTTTGGCCTAAATGTGAGGATTCTCAAACACGTAAAAAATTTATTGATTTTTCCACTGACAAAATTAATAAATCAGAGTATAAAAGAAAACATATTTCCAGATGCTCTTAAATTAGGGCTTATATGTCCCGTATTTAAAAAGGGGGAGGTAAATGACCCAACTAACTATCGACCCTACTACCAATCTTTTCAAAGATTTTTGAAAAATGTTTGGCCTCCCGAATGTTTCAGCATTTCGAGTCTCACAACTTATTAAGCAACCATCAATTTGGTTTCAGACCAGGCAGAAGTACAAGTCTTGCAATATTAGACCTGGTAAGCCAGATTCATGATGCTTTCGAAAGAAAAGAATTTATGTCTACAACATTTTGCGACCTTAGCAAGGCTTTTGACTGTGTCTCACATGATATCCTGCTAGGTAAATTACCATACTATAACTTCAATTGTAATAGCATAAACCTAATAAAATCATATCTGAGTAACAGATATCAAACAGTATGTATAAAAGGGGTGTCATCTGCAAGGAGAGCTGTAGAAGTGGGTGTCCCACAAGGCTCGGTCCTAGGACCCCTACTATTTTTAATATATATCAATGATCTGCCACATGTGGCAATCTCTGAACGATATGCCCTTTTTGCAGACGATACTACATTTTCTATCAGAGGTGATAAACTCGCCGAAGTACTAGAGGAGTCGTCTGAGGCACTGTCGAGAGCCAAACTATGGTTCTCAACCAACCTTTTATATTTGAATGAAACAAAAAACCAGCATATGCTATTTACACTTAAACAAACTTCTGAAAATTGTGGGTCATTGGATGCTGCAACTTTCTTGGGAGTAAAAATCGATTCAAAACTAACCTGGGATCATCATACAGATTATGTATGCAATAAATTAAAGACTAATATATTTGTTCTTAGAAATCTTTCGCAAAATGTATCTATTAGTGTTTTGAGACAGGCATACTTTACTCTGTGCCACCCGCATTTATCCTATGCCATACTAGCGTGGGGACACGCGGCTGGCACAGAAAGGGTATTTCGCCTGCAACGCAAAGCTATTCGAATCGTCTCAAATCTGGAATACACCGCTGACTGCAAAGAGGTCTTCATTGAGAAAAACATATTAACATTTCCATCAATTTATATTTTACAAAATCTAATCCATATTAAAAGTAACTACTGTGAGTACAAATCACACAATGAGTTTCATCATTGGTTTCATTTTCAGATAAATAAGAGAAATATTCTTGCCTCGATACTTCTTGTTGTTGGAATGTTTCTTCTCGGTCTACGAGTTCTTTTTTTCTGGAGGTTCATCCATGAAAAGTTTGTGACAATCTGAAATGTATTGTTTTGTAATTCTGATGTTCCAAAAGGATAATTGATAACTGATTTGATGATCAATTCCTAGTTTTTATGACTGATTCCATCGAATCTGATATCAAATATAACATTTATAAGTTCGTACAGTATCTTAATTTTTCGAGACTGGGCATTGAAGTTGAATTTGTGGAGAAATTGTCTGGAATATAATTCTGAAATTTTGTTGGTTCACTGAGTAAACTGAGTTCATCCATGAGTGTTCGGAGTATTGATTACAAAAATTGAAAGAAATCACAGGAAGTAAGTTAGTGAGAGCGTGCTGGAACATGTATATTTTGAGAAATTTCAAACACAGGTTTTATATCATTAAGTTATGTAAGAATATAGGTCGAAAGCACCCTCGGAAAATTCTAAACTTCCAATTTGAAATTTGAATCGAATCAGACCATATAATTAAAAATATCTTACCTCAAATACACCCACATACCAAATTCTAATGAAATCAGATCATAAACAAACTCGTCCATCTTGGAGCCGCCATCTTGAACTTCTGAATTTTGAACACAAATTCTCCAATTCACACCCCGAAAAACTCCACGAACCAATTTTGGATCGAATCAGATCATAAACACATTACTTGTTCGTCATCTTGGAGCCACCTATTTTTGATAGAAAATTATTTATATTCGACCATAATAACCCCCAACATACCAAACTTGAATAGGATCGGACTAAAAATACAAAATAGCCCGCCCATCACGGAGCCGCCATCTTGAATTATGCCAAAACATCAATGATATCCTACCTTGAAAAACCCCCACATACTGATTTTTAATCGAGCCGGATCATAATCACAAAATACGTTTGCCATCTTGAAGCCGCCATCTCGAATCAGTGAATAGAAAAAACATAATAATCTGCTACCTCAAAAATGTCCATATTCAAAATTTTGAAAAAATCGGATCGTTATCACAAAATGCGTTCGACATCTTGAAGTCACTCTTTCATCTTTTTCTCTATAAAGTTATTTCATGAATTTTCACAAAAAAATATGCAATTAAATATTGATGGATCATAATCGTAATTCTGGACCCCAAAAACCCCTGAATATCAATTTTGAAGCCGATTGGACCATAATCACAAAAGTCGTTCGTCATCTTAGAGCCGTCATCTTGAATTGTTGACTTTTTATATAGAATTCATGATTTACGACCTTAAACATTCCCATACCAAATTTGAATAGATTTGGATCATAATCACGAAATTCATACGCCATTTTCAAGCCGCCATCTTGTTTTCTTTTCAAATGATTCCTTAATGCATTGTATTCAGAGTTATGAACACCTGTCAAATTCAAATTCACTCAGACATCTAAAAGTTGGTAAAACTTCACCTCAAAGATTCATACAGGTGAAGTAAAAATAAAACATCAGGAAAATAATTTTGTTAAAGGAAAGTTCGGTATGTCTCGAATTTGATAAATGAGGGATGGTCAGTCTGAGCCCGTCTAGATTCCATTACATTAAAACATCAAACAGGTGAAGTTGAAATAAACCGTATGAATAATAGGGATGCAGATGATTGATTCCAAAATGGTCTAAGTCAATATGAGAGTGGAGTACCTACCTATTGATGTTGCCTAAAATACCATACTTTGAAACAATGAGAAATAGTTTGATCGAAACGAATATGAAAGTTTCTCAGTATTTTCACTTTCACCAAGACAATTCGTGGTTTTATATTTTGGGATTTGAAGTTGCCTCATTATGGTTTTCTCTTTATTATTCATAGCATATATACATTTCTTCGTTTTACGATCCATCCTGAAAATAAATATTCAGTCACATAGTATTATTTCATGTATCAAGCTAACTGATCAACGTAACCTTTTTTAATTGAACAATAAACAGTATTCACGATAACTACTACCAAATTCAACTCACAGTACGATGTTGCGCAGACTGATAGTCATTCGAGCTTCAATTGCGACGCACGTGATGATTCGGAAAGAAGCAACTGACCATAGACCTCTGACCATCTGCGCATAATGCGTAGTGAAATAAGGCAACATTGTGCGGTCCTCACTTTATACGGTTCATAATAATATACATGGTAAAGTGACCTCACTTTGGTAGAAGCATATATAAAAATAAACGGACCCCACTTTGATATTGTGGCGGACGGTCCTCATATCGTTCAGATATACGCGAAAAAATCAACTCAGAAATGATCAACATTCTACGTGTATACTCGAGATTCTTATGTTGCCTTGCTTCGGAAGAGGACAGAAAACGTGAAATCAAGTGCTTAGCTCATCTCCTTCTGGTGGTCCTCACAACGTGCATCCGACGGTGTGTCCTCAGTTTGATAGCTGGCCGTATATATATATATATATATATATATATATATATATATATATACGGCCAGCTATCAAACTGAGGACACACCGTCGGATGCACGTTGTGAGGACCACCAGAAGGAGTTGAGCTAAGCACTTGATTTCACTTTTTCTGTCCTCTTCCGAAGCAAGGCAACATAAAAACCTCGAGTATACACGTAGAATGTTGATTATTTCAGAGTTGATTTTTTCGCGTATATCTGAACGATATGAGGACCGTCCGCCACAATATCAAAGTGGGGTCCGTTTATTTTTATATATGCTTCTACCAAAGTGAGGTCCTTTCACCATGTATATTATTATGAACCGTATAAAGTGAGGACCGCACAATGTTGCCTTATTTCACTACGCATTATGCGCAGATGGTCAGTTGCCTCTTTCCGAATCATCACGTGCGTCGCAATTGAAGCTCGAATGACTATCAGTCTGCGCAACATCGTACTGTGAGTTAAATTTGGTAGTAGTTATCGTGAATACTGTTTATTGTTCAATTAAAAAAGGTTACGTTGATCAGTTAGCTTGATACATGAAATAATACTATATGTGACTGAATATTTATTTTCAGGATGGATCGTAAAACAAAGAAATGTATATATGCTATGAATAATAAAGAGAAAACCATAATGAGGCAACTTCAAATCCCAAAATATGAAACCACGAATTGTCTTGGTGAAAGTCAAAATACTGAGAAACTTTCATATTCGTTTCGATCAAATTATTTCTCATTGTTTCAAAGTATGGTATTTTAGGCAACATCAATAGGTACTCCACTTTCATATTGACTTACACCATTTTGGAATCAATCATCTGCATCCCTATTATTCGTACGGTTTATTTCAACTTCACCTGTTTGATGTTTTAATGTAATGGAATCTAGACGGGCTCAGACTGACCATCCCTCATTTGTCAAATTCGAGACATACCGAACTTCCCTTTAACAAAATTATTTTCCTGATGTTTTATTTTTACTTCACCTGTATGAATCTTTGAGGTGAAGTTTCACCAACTTTTAGATGTCTGAGTGAATTTGAATTTGGCAGGTGTTCATAACTCTGAATACAATGCATTAAGGAATCATTTGAAAAGAAAACAAGATGGCGGCTTGAATATGGCGTACGAATTTCGTGATTATGATACAAATCTATTCAAATTTGGTATGGGAATGTTTAAGGTCGTAGATCATGAATTCTATATAAAAAGTCAACAATTCAAGATGACGGCTTTAAGATGGCGAACGACTTTTGTGATTATGGTCCAATCGGCTTCAAAATTGATATTCAGGGGTTTTTGGGGTCCAAAATTACGATTATGATCCATCAATATTTAATTGCATATTTTTTTGTGAAAATTCATAGAATAACTTCATAGAGAAAAAGATAAAAGAGTGACTTCAAGATGTCGAACGCATTTTGTGATAACGATCGGATTTTTTCAAAATTTTGAATATGGACATCTTTGAGATAGCAGATTATTATGTTTTTTCTATTCACTGATTCGAGATGGCGGCTTCAAGATGGCAAACGTATTTTGTGATTATGATCCGGCTCGATTAAAAATCAGTATGTGGGGGTTTTTCAAGGTAGGATATCATTGATGTTTTGGCATAATTCAAGATGGCGGCTCCGTGATGGGCCGGCTATTTTGTATTTTTAGTCCGATCCTATTCAAGTTTGGTATGTTGGGGGTTATTTTGGTCGAATATAAATAATTTTCTATCAAAAAAAAAGTTGGCTCCAAGATGACGAACAAGTAATGTGTTTATGATATGATACGATCCAAAATTGGTTCGTGGAGTTTTTCGGGGTGTGAATTGGAGAATTTGTGTTCAAAATTCAGAAGTTCAAGATGGCGGCTCCAAGATGGACGAGTTTGTTTATGATCTGATTTCATTAGAATTTGGTATGTGGGTGTATTTGAGGTAAGATATTTTTAATTATATGGTCTGATTCGATTCAAATTTCAAATTGGAAGTTTAGAATTTTCCGAGGGTGCTCTCGACCTATATTCTTACATAACTTTTTGATGTAAAACCTGTGTTTGAAATTTCTCAAAATATACATGTTCCAGCACGCTCTCACTAACTTACTTCCTGTGATTTCTTTCAATTTTTGTAATCAATACTCCGAACACTCATGGATGAACTCAGTTTACTCAGTGAACCAACAAAATTTCAGAATTATATTCCAGACAATTTCTCCACAAATTCAACTTCAATGCCCAGTCTCGAAAAATTAAGATACTCTACGAACTTATAAATGTTATATTTGATATCAGATTCGATGGAATCAGTCATAAAAACTAGGAATTGATCATCAAATCAGTTATCAATTATCCTTTTGGAACATCAGAATTACAAAACAATACATTTCAGATTGTCACAAACTTTTCATGGATGAACCTCCAGAAAAAAAGAACTCGTAAACCGAGAAGAAACATTCCAACAACAAGAAGTATCGAGGCAAGAATATTTCTCTTATTTATCTGAAAATGAAACCAATGATGAAAAATACAGTCTCCAAGCGTTTCTTCGACTAAAAAATCATACACACGAGAGACTGAATCATTATGAGTATGTTACTGCTTTTCAGTTCAATTATCTTCAATTCACGAATCATCTCACCACCTAGCCGAGTATTCTGCTGACTTTTTTACTCCATCGACAATATTTCGATGTTTTTTTCAAAGAGAAAAATAGTCTATCCAATTGAAAATATCAAACATAGTTTGAAAAGAATGTATGGTAGACTACGAGCAGAAAACAACTACTTTCCTGGTAAATACCACGCAGAACATTGAATTATAATTCGTAGTCCATGCAACGATTCACACTGTGAATGCAAATCGCAAATGTTTCTTTCTTCCTAAGACGTGACAAATTCACATCGAGACAGGCACGCATAACAACCTACAGACCGGTTTCGGGCTTATTGGCCCTCATCAGTGCAGGGTAGTTATTCGAGTAGAGACCGTAAGATCTCCACTCGAAGCGTCGCCTGTCCCAATGTGGCGACATCATGCGGCAGAAGAAAGAAACAGAAACGAATCTCTCAAGTTTTGCAGAACTTGGAAATGGCTAAGAGCTTGACTAAGCGTAATAAATGAAATAATGGATTAGCCATAAATTGGACAAAAAAATTTTTTTAAAAGAGAAAAATAGTCTATCCAATTGAAATTATCGAACATAGTTTGAAATGAATGTCTGGTAGACTACGAGCAGAAAACAACTACTTTCCTGGTGAATACCACGCAGAACATCGAATTATATCTGTTCGTAGTCCATGCAACGATTCACACTGTGAATGCATTTACCATCAGGAAAGTAGTTGTTTTCTGCTCGTAGTCTACCAGGCAATCATTTCAAACTATGTTTGATATTTTTAATTGGATAGACTATTTTTCTCTTTCAAAAAATGTTTTTTGTCCAATTTATGGCTAATCCATTTTTTCATATTTCGATTCTTCAACACGATCAACAACCCGAATTCAACATATCATGAAGTATCGCCCACGTATTCGAAGTTCAGCTCCCCATTCGCTAGGACTCGCTGAGTTGAGAGTTGGTAATCCTGCAATCATGTAGGTATTGATTGACCTTTCTAGAATACCGCAGAAAAGTAGGTCTATCTCTTCCATAGATATTATCAATGTTGATGCACATAGGAAATCATGTATGTTAATACATCACCAGCAATTTCAGACAGACTGGCCACCTTTCCATTGTTAGGATTGACACCTGACGAAATTCTGTCGAATGGTAAAACTGTGGAACTCATTACATAAATCACCTTTATATAACAATGTGAACTAGAAAGTGTAATGAAATAATCGTTAAAAAACTAATTTTTATAGCAATGTGAATTTGAAATATTCTGTATGTAATATTCTCAATTATTGGAAATTATCATCAATTTATTCACTCAGTTGTTAGGAACTTGTAGATACGAGATTATAATTTGAGTTATTCAAACAGTCGAATTCAACACATTCCAAATCGTCCGATTGATCTGAAATTCGGCAGGTGAATTTAATTCCGAAGACAATTCATCAGGAAATTACTATTAAAAAAATAGACATGGCGGCTCCAATGAATATGTGATCATGGTTTGATTTCATTTGAAATTGGTTTGTGGGAGTTTTTGGGTTCGGAGAGAATGCAATTTAATCCAAAGTTCATGAATTTATGATGGTGGGTTCAAATTGACAAACGAAATATATAATTATGGTCTGATTGGGTATGTAGCGGTTTACAAGGTCGTAGATTTATAATGTTCAAGCATAGGTTATATTCAAGAAATTGAAATGGCGGCTTCAAGATTGAGTTTTTTTTATTATTGGCAGTCAATTCAAAATTGAAAGTTTCAATTTAACAAAGTATGATGCTAAAAAAAAACAATATAAAATAAACGTAAAAAATAATTTTAAAACAATATTTTATGCAAATGTACTTGTAAGGAAAACATAGTTCAGTTCGATAAACTTGGTTATTCTGGGAATCAGATATGTCCGCAATGTTGGAGCCGCCATCTTGAAGACGCCTATTCGATTCCATGAATTTTGACGAACAATTCTCGATCTCCGCACCTGAGAAGCCTCAGAAACCAATTTTGAATTGAATCGGACAGTAATTAGAAAACTCTTCCGCCATCTTGGATCCGCCATCTTGAAGCCACCATCTTGATTTTATAGATTTTTACATTGGATCAATCAAAGTCTCTGACCTAGAACACCCCTACATACCAGTTTTGAATCAAATCGGATAGAAATCACGAAACTCATTCGCCATCTTGGGGCCGCCATCATTGAGCCGCGATCTTGGTTTCATCAATTTTGATAAACGATTGGGTCGAATCCGCCATCTAGGTTTCATGATCTCCGCACACGAAAAATCCTACAAACCAGTTTTGAATGAAATCTGACAATAATCACCAAATTCATCCACCATCTTGAAGCCGCCATCTTTATTCCATGAATTTGGACAGAGGATATCAATCTTCCGCACCCTCAAACGTTTACAATCCAATTCTGAAACAAATCGGACAGTAAACACCAAACTCGCCTGCAATGTTGAAGCCGCCATTTTGAAACCGCCATCTTTATTACATGAATTTTGACAAACAACTCCCGATCTCTGCATCCGAAACCGCTCTTAATCCAATTTTGAATTGAATCGGACAGTGAATACATAACTCTTCCACCATCTTGGATCTGCCATCTTGGAGCCACCATCTCGATTTTATTGATCTAAACATTGAATTATTCAAAGTCTCTGACTGCGAGAACCCCTACATACCAATTTTGAATCGAATCGGATAGTAATCACCAAACCCAATCGCCATCTTGGGGCCACCATCATGGAGACGCCATCTTGATTTCATTAATTTTGTTAAAAAAGTCTCGATCTCTGTACTCGAGAACCCTTACAGACCAATTTTGAATCGAATGGGACAGTAACTACAAAACTCTTCCGCCATCTTGGATCCGCCATCTTGGAGCCACCATCTCGATTTTATTGATCTTAACATTGAATTATTCAAAGTCTCTGACTGCGAGAACCCCTACATACCAATTTTGAATCGAATCGGATAGTAATCACCAAACCCAATCGCCATCTTGGGGCCACCATCATGGAGACGCCATCTTGATTTCATTAATTTTTTTAAAAAAGTCTCGATCTCTGTACTCGAGAACCCTTACAGACCAATTTTGAATCGAATGGGACAGTAACTACAAAACTCTTCCGCCATCTTGGATCCGCCATCTTGGAGCCACCATCTCGATTTTATTGATCTTAACATTGAATTATTCAAAGTCTCTGACTGCGAGAACCCCTACATACCAATTTTAAATCGAATCGGATAGTAATCACCAAACCCAATCGCCATCTTGGGGCCACCATCATGGAGACGCCATCTTGATTTCATTAATTTTGTTAAAAAAGTCTCGATCTCTGTACTCGAGAACCCTTACAGACCAATTTTGAATCGAATGAGACAGTTACTACAAAACTCTTCCGCCATCTTGGATTCGCCATCTTGGAGCCACCATCTCGATTTTATTGATCTTAACATTGAATTATTCAAAGTCTCTGACTGCGAGAACCCCTACATACCAATTTTGAATCGAATCGGATAGTAATCACCAAACCCAATCGCCATCTTGGGGCCACCATCATGGAGACGCCATCTTGATTTCATTAATTTTGTTAAAAAAGTCTCGATCTCTGTACTCGAGAACCCTTACAGACCAATTTTGAATCGAATGGGACAGTAACTACAAAACTCTTCCGCCATCTTGGATCCGCCATCTAGGAGCCATCATCTCGATTTTTGAATTTCGACATGGTCCTTGACCGCGAAAACCCCTTCAAATCAATTTCGGTCAGTATAATTATAGATGGCAAGATTTAATATGTTTTGCAGTGTTGCCACTTTTCCAGTCCCCACTTTGTACTCAACATATAAATGCACAGGGACTGAAATATACACGTATAGATAATATACACGCGCAGCAGCGTTCCAAGTGTCAAATCATCGAACTAAAGTATATCATAATTATCATGCTCCTACCAAAGTGAGGTCCACCTATTTTCAGCCATAAATCGATCAAAAGTGATTGAAATTTAAGGAGAAAAATAACCTGAACTCCATATACTTCCACGTTCCGAGGCAATGAAACTCCCATTGAAAAAAAAGAAGGAAGTAAATTTTATGAAGGAAAACGTTGTGAGGTCCGTATACGGACCTCACTTTGACATGGTCCTCACAGCTTCCGTAGGTTTCTCATTGGAGTGTCTCACTTTGTACGCTGGAAGTAAATATATATATATATATATATATATATATATATATATATATATATATATATATATATATACGGCCAGCTATCAAACTGAGGACACACCGTCGGATGCACGTTGTGAGGACCACCAGAAGGAGATGAGCTAAGCACTTGATTTCACGTTTTCTGTCCTCTTCCGAAGCAAGGCAACATAAGAATCTCGAGTATACACGTAGAATGTTGATCATTTCTGAGTTGATTTTTTCGCGTATATCTGAACGATATGAGGACCGTCCGCCACAATATCAAAGTGGGGTCCGTTTATTTTTATATATGCTTCTACCAAAGTGAGGTCTTTTTACCATGTATATTATTATGAACCGTATAAAGTGAGGACCGCACAATGTTGCCTTATTTCACTACGCATTATGCGCAGATGGTCAGAGGTCTATGGTCAGTTGCTTCTTTCCGAATCATCACGTGCGTCGCAATTGAAGCTCGAATGACTATCAGTCTGCGCAACATCGTACTGTGAGTTGAATTTGGTAGTAGTTATCGTGAATACTGTTTATTGTTCAATTAAAAAAGGTTACGTTGATCAGTTAGCTTGATACATGAAATAATACTATGTGACTGAATATTTATTTTCAGGATGGATCGTAAAACGAAGAAATGTATATATGCTATGAATAATAAAGAGAAAACCATAAAGAGGCAACTTCAAATCCCAAAATATGAAACCACGAATTGTCTTGGTGAAAGTGAAAATACTGAGAAACTTTCATATTCGTTTCGATCAAACTATTTCTCATTGTTTCAAAGCATGGTATTTTAGGCAACATCAATAGGTACTCCACTTTCATATTGACTTAGACCATTTTGGAATCAATCATCTGCATCCCTATTATTCATACGGTTTATTTCAACTTCACCTGTTTGATGTTTTAATGTAATGGAATCTAGACGGGCTCAGACTGACCATCCCTCATTTGTCAAATTCGAGACATACCGAACTTCCCTTTAACAAAATTATTTTCCTGATGTTTTATTTTTACTTCACCTGTATGAATCTTTGAGGTGAAGTTTTACCAACTTTTAGATGTCTGAGTGAATTTGAATTTGACAGGTGTTCATAACTCTGAATACAATGCATTAAGGAATCATTTGACAAGAAAACAAGATGGCGGCTTGAAAATGGCGTATGAATTTCGTGATTATGATCCAAATCTATTCAAATTTGGTATGGGAATGTTTAAGGTCGTAAATCATGAATTCTATATAAAAAGTCAACAATTCAAGATGACGGCTCTAAGATGACGAACGACTTTTGTGATTATGGTCCAATCGGCTTCAAAATTGATATTCAGGGGTTTTTGGGGTCCAAAATTACGATTATGATCCATCAATATTTAATTGCATATTTTTTTGTGAAAATTCATGAAATAACTTTATAGAGAAAAAGATAAAAGAGTGACTTCAAGATGTCGAACGCATTTTGTGATAACGATCCGATTTTTTCAAAATTTTGAATATGGACATTTTTGAGGTAGCAGATTATTATGTTTTTTCTATTCACTGATTCGAGATGGCGGCTTCAAGATGGCAAACGTATTTTGTGATTATGATCCGGCTCGATTAAAAATCAGTATGTGGGGGTTTTTCAAGGTAGGATATCATTGATGTTTTGGCATAATTCAAGATGGCGGCTCCGTGATGGGCGGGCTATTTTGTATTTTTAGTCCGATCCTATTCAAGTTTGGTATGTTGGGGGTTATTATGGTCGAATATAAATAATTTTCTATAAAAAAAAAGGTGGCTCCAAGATGACGAACAAGTAATGTGTTTATGATCTGATACGATCCAAAATTGGTTCGTGGAGTTTTTCGGGGTGTGAATTGGAGAATTTGTGTTCAAAATTCAGAAGTTCAAGATGGCGGCTCCAAGATGGACGAGTTTGTTTATGATCTGATTTCATTAGAATTTGGTATGTGGGTGTATTTGAGGTGAGATATTTTTAATTATATGGTCTGATTCGATTCAAATTTCAAATTGGAAGTTTAGAATTTTCCGAGGGTGCTCTCGACCTATATTCTTACATAACTTAATGATATAAAACCTGTGTTCGAAATTTCTCAAAATATACATGTTCCAGCACGCTCTCACTAACTTACTTCCTGTGATTTCTTTCAATTTTTGTAATCAATACTCCGAACACTCATGGATGAACTCAGTTTACTCAGTGAACCAACAAAATTTCAGAATTATATTCCAGACAATTTCTCCACAAATTCAACTTCAATGCCCAGTCTCGAAAAATTAAGATACTGTACGAACTTATGAATGTTATATTTGATATCAGATTCGATGGAATCAGTCATAAAAACTAGGAATTGATCATCAAATCAGTTATCAATTATCCTTTTGGAACATCAGAATTACAAAACAATACATTTCAGATTGTCACAAACTTTTCATGGATGAACCTCCAGAAAAAAAGAACTCGTAGACCGAGAAGAAACATTCCAACAACAAGAAGTATCGAGGCAAGAATATTTCTCTTATTTATCTGAAAATGAAACCAATGATGAAAAATACAGTCTCCAAGCGTTTCTTCGACTAAAAAATCATACACACGAGAGACTGAATCATTTTGAGTATGTTACTGCTTTTCAGTTCAATTATCTTCAATTCACGAATCATCTCACCACCTAGCCGAGTATTCTGCTGACTTTTTTACTCCATCGACAATATTTCGATTTTTTTTTCAAAGAGAAAAATAGTCTATCCAATTAAAAATATCAAACATAGTTTGAAAAGAATGTATGGTAGACTACGAGCAGAAAACAACTACTTTCCTGGTAAATACCACGCAGAACATTGAATTATATCTGTTCGTAGTCCATGCAACGATTCACACTGTGAATGCAGATCGCAAATGTTTCTTTCTTCCTAAGACGTGACAAATTCACATCGAGACAGGCACGCCTAACAACCTACAGACCGGTTTCAGGCTTATTGGCCCTCATCAGTGCAGGGTAGTTATTCGAGTAGAGACCGTAAGATCTCCACTCGAAGCGTCGCCTGTCCCAATGTGGCGACATCATGCGGCAGAAGAAAGAAACAGAAACGAATCTCTCAAGTTTTACAGAACTTGGAAGTGGCTAAGAGCTTGACTAAGCGTAATAAATGAAAAAATGGATTAGCCATAAATTGGACAAAAAAAATTTTTTGAAAGAGAAAAATAGTCTATCCAATTAAAAATATCGAACATAGTTTGAAATGGATGTCTGGTGGACTACGAGCAGAAAACAACTACTTTCCTGGTGAATACCACGCAGAACATCGAATTATATCTGTTCGTAGTCCATGCAACGATTCACGCTGTGAATGCATTTACCAGGAAAGTAGTTGTTTTCTGCTCGTAGTCTACCAGACATTCATTTCAAACTATGTTTGATATTTTTAATTGGATAGACTATTTTTCTCTTTCAAAAAATGTTTTTTGTCCAATTTATGGCTAATCAATTTTTTCATATTTCGATTCATCAACACGATCAACAACCCGAATTCAACATATCATGAAGTATCGCACACGTATTCGAAGTACAGCTCCCCATTCGCTAGGACTCGCTGAGTTGAGAGTTGGTAATCCTGCAATCATGTAGGTATTGATTGACCTTTCTAGAATACCGCAGAAAAGTAGGTCTATCTCTTCCATAGATATTATCAATGTTGATGCACATAGGAAATCATGTATGTTAATACATCACCAGCAATTTCAGACAGACTGGCCACCTTTCCATTGTTAGGATTGACACCCGACGAAATTCTCTTTCTATCAGAATTATTTTTTCTGTCGAATGGTAAATCTGTGGAACTCATTACATAAATCACGTTTATATAACAATGTGAACTAGAAAGTGTAATGAAATAATCGTTAAAAACTAATTTTTATAGCAATGTGAATTTGAAATATTCTGTATGTAATATTCTCACACGGAAAAAAATCACTTGCTACTCATAACAAAAACAGAATTGCTGGTGAGATATTTGCTCTCACAACAACATTTCAAGGTGTAGATGAAACATTCATGCCATCATCACGAATATTCATTTGTCACAGATGATAATTGAAAATGCTATAATCAATCTGCTGTAGGGACTGGAATTATATTTATATCCAGCTATAATAATTTGTTGGCTCGAATCCCTCACCAACGATGCTGCGATAGCATAATCGTTCTGTAACATTGGGCAGTTTTATTTGTAAAGACTACCTACTTGAAGTTTGGATTCAGGTGAACTATTATTTTTGCTGGGTATTTTCCAATCATGCATGGTTTTGAAAATGAACACAGCATTCACAGCAAACATTTTTACCCAATTATCTATTTGCTATCAATGATCCGTCACCACGCAATGTCATTAACATAATAATAATAATTATTATTTTTTACTAAGTATCGAACCTAAACAACGTCAATCAATGTATTGAACTTTGGTATGCGCAACCGCAAAAATCTCAGGACTCGAATGGAGCAAATTCAATTTGCTAAGAGCGCCTGGGTAACTTTGTGGTGGTGCAAATAAAATTTGCTAAAATTCACATGGCAACAAGAAAGAAGCGTCCTGATTGGCTACATGGAATGGCGTGACCTACTTTTGTGCGAATTCTTAATAACGACGCATCGATCTTTGTCTTCAGTTGAGTTGAGACTGTTGAGAGTATTAGGTATTAACACGTGGATCAGTTAGTGTCCTGCTTGCTGTTGTTCTTCTTCTGCATGCAAATAATAATGTATAGTTTAGAACTGTCAGAAACAATATATGTGAAAAATGGAAAAATTTGATGTCTGTCGAAGAGCTCTTGGAATCGTGGGGATTCGGACACCTGATGAGGCAAACATTTGAAGGTATGATTTCAAAATTTCACTGAAGCTACTATACATTTATGTTGTAATCACTGATGAGGTGAAAACCCTATATAGATGTGACAAAATATATTCTAGGTTTATTATTCTCATTTACGTTTTTTTTTTCAGATCATCATACAAATTTTGAGGGATTATTATTACATCAATCGTCTATGAAAAAAATAGTATACCACTTCTCGGAGATAAACTGCAAATTGAGAGTTCACCAGAAATTCTCGTGGACCTACCTGAAGTAATGTTTCTATATTATACCGGGTGTAACATTATTCCAGCTCTTGTACCCCTACTGAAGCAGAAATGAAGATGCAGTAGCAATAAAAAGTTTCGTCTTTTATTACAACTGTGCATTTGCAATAATACCTAGAAAACCTCACTACTGGTGCAAAATTAGTATGCTGTTAATATTCAATACATCGTTACCTACAGCACTAATATTTGTCACTAGTACACACACATCTGGCTGAGAGTGTCAACTACAATGTTTCTTACAGCAATTGCATTTATAATAATACCTGAAAATACTTGCTACTAACGCAGTAGTATTTTCTACTAGAGCAAAAATATTTGGCTGGAAGTATTTGGTATAGTGTTTCTTATAGCAAGAGCATTATGTAATCATACCTGAAAATATTTGCTACTGCTGCGAAATATATTAGTAATAACAGCTTAGGAATGTTCTTACATGCAGCCAAAATGTCGGAAGTTTGGTTTGCTTCCGACACCAGTTGGATTAGTTGATACTGCAAAGAATCATTAGGAGGAAATATTTGTTGCATTCACATAGTTTTTTGCTGTCTCTATAGGTACTAATTTTTTTTGTTGCGTTGACCTATATTTTAGTACCTGTAGCGAATCATTTTTTTTCGTGCAATTATTGAAAATTATCATCAATTTATTCACTCAGTTGTTAGGAACGTGTAGATACGTGATTATAATTTGAGTTATTCAAACAGTCGAATTCAACACATTCCAAATCGTCCGATTGATCTGAAATTCGGCAGGTGAATTTAATTCCGAAGACAATTCATCAGGAAATTACTATAAAAAAAAGAGACATGGCGGCTCCAATGAATATGTGATCATGGTTTGATTTCATTTGAAATTGGTGTGTGGGAGTTTTTGGGTTCGGAGAGAATGCAATTTAATCCAAAGTTCATGAATTTATGATGGTGGGTGCAAATTGACAAACGAAATATATAATTATGGTCTGATTGGGTATGTAGCGGTTTTCAAGGTCGTAGATTTATAATGTTCAAGCATAGGTTATATTCAAGAAATTGAAATGGCGGCTTCAAAATTGAGTTTTTTTTATTATTGGCAGTCAATTCAAAATTGAAAGTTTCAATTTAACAAAGTATGATGCTAAAAAGAACAATATAAAATAAACGTAAAAATAATTTTGAAACAATATTTTATGCAAATGTACTTGTGAGGAAAACATAGTTCAGTTCGATGAACTTGGTTATTCTGGGAATCAGATATGTCCGCAATGTTGGAGCCGCCATCTTGAAGACGCCTATTCGATTCCATGAATTTTGACGAAAATTTCTCGATCTCCGCACCTGAAAAGCCTCAGAAACCAATTTTGAATTGAATCGGACAGTAATTAGAAAACTCTTCCGCCATCTTGGATCCGCCATCTTGAAGCCACCATCTTGATTTTATAGATTTTTACACTGGATCAATCAAAGTCTCTGACCTAGAACACCCCTACATACCAGTTTTGAATCGAATCGGATAGAAATCACGAAACTCATTCGCCATCTTGGGGCCGCCATCATTGAGCCGCGATCTTGGTTTCATCAATTTTGATAAACGATTGGGTCGAATCTGCCATCTAGGTTTCATGATCTCCGCACACGAAAAATCCTACAAACCAGTTTTGAATGAAATCTGACAATAATCACCAAATTCATCCACCATCTTGAAGCCGCCATCTTTATTCCATGAATTTGGACAGAGGATATCAATCTTCCGCACCCTCAAACGTTTACAATCCAATTCTGAAACAAATCGGACAGTAAACACCAAACTGGCCTGCAATGTTGAAGCCGCCATTTTGAAACCGCCATCTTTATTACATGAATTTTGACAAACAACTCCCGATCTCTGCATCCGAAACCCCTCATGATCCAATTTTGAATTGAATCGGACAGTGAATACATAACTCTTCCACCATCTTGGATCCGCCATCTTGGAGCCACCATCTCGATTTTATTGATCTTAACATTGAATTATTCAAAGTCTCTGACTGCGAGAACCCCTACATACCAATTTTGAATCGAATCGGATAGTAATCATCAAACCCAATCGCCATCTTGGGGCCACCATCATGGAGACGCCATCTTGATTTCATTAATTTTGTTAAAAAAGTCTCGATCTTTGTACTCGAGAACCCTTACAGACCAATTTTGAATCGAATGGGACAGTAACTACAAAACTCTTCCGCCATCTTGGATCCGCCATCTAGGAGCCATCATCTCGATTTTTGAATTTCGACATGGTCCTTGACCGCGAAAACCCCTTCAAATCAATTTCGGTCAGTATAATTATGGATGGCAAGATTTAATATGTTTTGCAGTGTTGCCACTTTTCCAGTCCTCACTTTGTACTCAACATATAAATGCACAGGGACTGAAATATACACGTATAGATAATATACACGCGCAGCAGCGTTCCAAGTGTCAAATCATCGAACTAAAGTATATCATAATTATCATGCTCCTACCAGAGTGAGGTCCACCTATTTTCAGCCATAAATCGATCAACAGTGATTGAAATTTAAGGAGAAAAATAACCTGAACTCCATATACTTCCACGTTCCGAGGCAATGAAACTCCCATTGAAAAATAAGAAGGAAGTAAATTTTATAAAGGAAAACGTTGTGAGGTCCGTATACGGACCTCACTTTGACATGGTCCTCACAGCTTCCGTAGGTTTCTCATTGGAGTGTCTCACTTTGTACGCTGGAAGTAAATATATATATATATATATATATATATATATATCTAACGGTTACTTCCAGGACCAAATTCATTATGTTACCGATATTTCCGAGACATTTGTTGACTTCCAGGACGGTCTCGGAAGTTTTATATATCTAACGGTTGATTCCAGGACAGTCCTGGAAGTCTTCTGTCCTGGAACCATACATATTTCCAATGCAATGATATTTTATTTTTTCGTAGGTCTTTCATCCACTATAAAATATTTTACCGTGTTCTTCTGAGTTCTTTCTAATTCTTTTTATACAAGATTGTTGAATCTGTGATGAATATGTCATCAATAAAATCAAGAATATACGAAAATTCAAGATCAAATAATATATTCCATTGTCTATAAGTTCGTTTCAAAGTGATGTTTGTATTTCATCGACACTTCTAATCGTCCGATTGATTTGAAATTTTGCAGGTTGTCCCAAAATTCGCGGGCCAACATGGGGAACTCGGTAATGGTGAGAGATACAGAAAGATACAAAAAGATGAAGTTGAGTATTTATATGCGCAATAATAAGCCACATAAAAATTGTTCAAAAGTTTTTGAGTATTTTGGATATTTTCAGAAAACTATGTTTATTATTTTTTATTTTTATTTTCTATCGGCTTCATCAGAAAAAGAGACACTTTGTCACAGCTATTTTTCATACTCTATGATTTGATAGTATAGAATTCGTGATGCGACGTTTCGTCATTCGAGAGCCGCCATCATTTTT
Organism: Chrysomela aeneicollis; assembly: GCA_029955515.1. NCBI lineage: Eukaryota > Metazoa > Arthropoda > Insecta > Coleoptera > Chrysomelidae > Chrysomela > Chrysomela aeneicollis. The sequence goes on along the minus strand of JARUHQ010000003.1, from coordinate 13,453,102 downwards.
TTTATATGTGATGCGACGTTCGGTCATTCGAGGGCCGCCATAATTTTTCTTGACGGACCTGGATTTTTCTTTCAATTTTTTTATTCGCCTTCAACAGGTATAACAATGAAATTGTTTGAGAAATAAAATTTTTCAAAATTTTCACATACACCTACCTATATTATAATTTTATTCCCATTATTATCATAAACTGTTGCATGCATTTTATAGAAACATATTCTCTTGAAAGGAACCGACATGTAATTCAAGTTATTTTATCCAAATCTCCAATATCTTTCGTCGTTTTCGAGATATCAGCTGTTGAAATCGTGGAATCCACGGGCGATCACCCTGTGCATAAAATATGCAAATGAGGAAATACTGTTGTGAAATGATTCTGTGACATTCTTAATGGAATCATTGTATTGTGTATAAAAAGATCCGTTCAATTTGAAAGCAGAATACTCTGAATATCAGTTAGTGTGTGATGTTTGATGATAAAAGGTCGATATTGTACAGGCATGTGGCATTTTATTTGAGCCTTGCTATACTCGTGAAACGTATGTTTCGTCTCCAAATTCTGATGAGTATGTTCAAGAATCTATTCCAATTTCTGAATTCTGAATTCGACAAACCTAGGAGTTCATATATAAATATTGTCATCATCATGTAGATATACGTTCTGTTTGCCTTAACTTCAAATTCTCACGGTTTTTCGTTTGATTTGAAATATTGGCTACTTGGCAAATATTTGAAGAAAATTTCATCAGTTCGTGATTCATTCAGTCATTGAGGAGATAAAAACGGAAATATCATGTAATAAACAAGTAATAAATGAATAATTTTACCGACAATAGACTCGAAATTTTTTGTCATTCTTATTGATTAAATTTTTTCGATCATATCGATATATATCCCAATAAGATCCCAATATTCGTCAGCTATCATTATACATTGATCAATTCGTTCAAATTGACAGGATGTGTCCCATCAATACTTTTTTTAAATACTATTTTTCATCAACGTTTCCCGAGATGTTTTCATTCACCCTGTATGAGTTGAATTTTATTCTGAAGTTGATTTTCAGAAATCACTGTTTTTTTTTGAAAACCCAGTAAATTATGACGTATTCGGAATTGATTATACAATCAACTTCAGATCGAAATAAAAAATTGAATTATATAGTTCTACCTACCGATATCGCGAATTCATATTTATTACCAACGATACTAACAATAACATGAAGAACTATTTTTGCCTTCACAAAGTGAGAGGTCCTCTTCGTTACATGATAATATTTATGTATGATCACCCACTTGCTGCTTCTCATACACCTGTTTCTAAACAGCTATGGAAAAATACAAGCAGGCGTCTATACAATAAATATATTGGAAAAGAGCTCATTTCCAAGACACCCCTACTACCAATAATTGGTAAATCACACCACTATTACAATTCGACTGGCATTCGTGAGACTAATAGTGTCCAGTGAGCATTGAATGTTTTTTTTTTGTGAATAATACCTAACATTTCCACGAAAAGTAAGTATATCACAACAATAATTCTCATTATATTTCACCCAGATAAGAGAGAGTCTTTGTATCATAGAAAGGTATCAGTATTCACAATTCCTTCATTTCACTAAATGACCTGAATGTATGTACAGTGTGCCCAGTTTTTTTCATTTTGGCACGATATATCTGTTGTCTTTGGGGTTTTTTGTGAAACAAACATTGCTGAAAACAGAACTATCGTAGCCCTTCCTGCTCTTGAGATACATGGCGGAATTGAAAATATTGCATTCTGGGACCCCTTCTGTATCTCAGCCACATTTCAACTTATAGGGAAAGAAGGAATCGCATTTCGATCATGTTTTCATGTTAAATCCAGTGCCGTTATCAGATTTTCGAAATAATAATAATAATAATAAGTTGAACTTTTTGATAAATCAAAGAATTGCGCAATAGTTTAGCTACTCATATTAAATAATAACTTTGAACGAATAATTTCCATTTTACCCTATTTAAATGAAAGTGGTTATTGATTAGTGCGCCGGAAGATCTAATTTAGAAGTGATACCTATTTGTCCTGACTATAGCAATAAAAAGTGAAGATTATCCGAATACAGAGCTATAATACCAAAAATAAAATACAAGTAATACATATTTTTGAGAAGTGTAAATATTGAAAAATATACATGATGTTCTTTCAAAAAACATAGGTTTGTGTTATATCTGAATAATGATAGCTCATTTCGAAAATCTGACAACGCCACTGGATTCTACGTAATAAGATGTATATGATTTAGTTTTTACTTTTTCTATAAGTTGAAAGATAGCTGAGATACAGGGAGGTCCCAAAATGCAATATTTTCAATTCCACCCTACATCTCAGAAACAGGTAGGGCTACGATATAGTTCTGTTTTTGGCAATGTTTGTTTCACAAAATAAGTAGTACAGTAATTCAGATACCCGCAACTCTCTAAAAGGTTGACCCAGGGTAAAAATAAGATTTTTCCTTCAAGCACCTGTTTTAATCTGCTTCGTTTTCTAGATATAAGGTGTCAAAGTTCTCATAAAAACCTTGAAAATATAAAAACCAGTGGCGTACGATTTGTGCAAATATCGATTAGATTATGAGAGAAGTTAGTCATTAGAAAGGAACATGCCAAATTTATTTCAGTACCAGCCAAAGTCTTGAGTTAAATACGAAACTTTTTTTTCAAAAACTTACACATAATGTGAAAACGATGCAAATCAGGGACATGCTTTCAGAAAAAATCATGTTTCAACTTCAAAAACGATCTTGATAGTTTATAATATACAGTGAGTTTCCAGAAAAGTTTGCACCATATGTAAATTCTTTTATTGATTATTTTTCAGGACGATATTTTGTCGATAAAAAATTTATGAAGAAGTTATCTAGTGATTGCTAATTATTGATCAATAATATATTCATGCAGGTAGACCTGAATAAATTATGTTCACCCTAGTGCGATTCGATAATGGTTCTCAAGGGATCTATCCGTCTAGTAAAATCAAAAGCAGAAATGGAAGTAAATGTATCGTGAGACACAAAGGCTGCAATTACGAAGCAGAATGCATCGCCTCAGATGGTATGATATACATGAAAAATTTATTTGTATCAGGTTGAAATATTATCGAAAACTAAATAATTACTTCAAAGTTACCATAATTAATGCCCTCACGGGATATCTCGCCTATTTTCAGAGATAGAGATTTGTGGTCTCCTTGTGTGCTGATTACTTTTTTGTGAAACTTACGATACCGCAATCTGAATTTAATAGCCCGCTTCGTTTTTTTTTTGATACATTGAAAATATTGCATTTTGAGACCCCTTTGTATCTCAGCTATCTTTCAACTCATTGAAAAAATAAAAACTGGCTCTCATACATTTTTCGCGTAAAATCTTGTGGCGTAATCAGATTTCGTAAATGAGCTGTCGTTATTTAGATGTAACTTGAATTTATACTTTCCCTACATATTTTTTATTTTTGAAACATTAAGTGCCGGTTGCATAAAAGCCCGTCAAGCCTTCTGTTAACTTAACGTGGCTTGCATTGCCGTGGTTATAATCAAATTGAATATACAATCGTTTGTCAAATCTTCATGCAACCGGCCCTTAGTAATGTCTTGCGCTTTTCAGAACTATAAAACAGTCATATGATTTTTTTTTGTACAAGAATAATACTCCATACAGTTTAAATATAGCTGTGATACAGAGCGGGTCCCAAAATGTAATATTCTCAATTTCATCCTGTATCTCAGAAACGAAGCGGGCTTATGATAATCTAGTTTACGGTGTCCTGAGTTTCACAAAAAGTTGCCATCAGCGTTTGCGAAGACCGCAAACCTCTATCTTTCAAAATGAGCGACATATCTCGTAAGGAGATCGAAAGTAGGACACCCTGTACATGGGCATAGTTTTTCGACCTGAAACCAGATCAGGAATCGAAATTTCGAACATTTTATCATTTCATCATCATTGAGTGAAAAATTATAGTCCTTTTCAAAAAATAATATTCTGATGAAAAATAAGGTTTCCCGAAAAATTTCACCAAGGGTTTCTATCATCCGAAATAAGAAGAAAGAGTGAGTATATACAAGTAAATGTGACTCTATGATATCAATGATTGATCAATATAAAAAAATTAATCCGTTTCATTGACCTTACTTGGAAGCATGTTTGTTCAGGTTGATTTTTTCATTGTAACTCTTCTTCAATCTGCGACTGAATAATATCACTTCACAAATTCTTTTCGCAAGTCAAATAACATAATATCAGATAGGATTTGAAAATTATCTTGAATATCGTGATTTTATTCGAATTATTTTGAGAAAATATCCAGGAGCATCTTTATTTGAAACATAATCTCTGACTATTTATTTAACAAGGTGTCCCTCAAAGGTCTTCACAAGAACCTATCACATATTCTTCAGGTCAAAACATTTCTATTCAAGCAAACTAACCTCATCACTAAGTTGCTTAGGTTGGGCGCTATAGATGGATCTGAAGTTACAATTTTCAAATCGTTTTTGCTTTATAACCAACTTAAAAACGCTTCTTCAGATTTTACTTAAATTTCATTTAAATAAAAGTAGTGGTTATAATTGCATTTTGAAACGATTAACAGATATTTACTCCATTAACATTTTTCAAAATCTTCACAATTCTCATGTATACGAAGATTCATACAACGCAAAAATTTGAATTGTACTTTTGCATAACTTCTCCAGAGAATGAGTAGCTCTAGGAACGTTTTTACGAATACTGCAGTACACTGCAGTGATATTTATTTTGTTGGTTTCCATAGTTTGAAAATAAATCTTCGCGTAATTGAAAATGGTATACATTTCGATGATTTTTTATGAAATATCTGTTAATCCTTTCGATAATTAAAATTATGCTCTAAATCACTATAATCAACATTTTGTCGAAACCATGAGAGTTTTCTGAGGAGCACTTACCTTTTTTGTAGTAGATTAGTTGCTCAATCCAGATTTTATACTGATTTTATTTCACTGGCGTAGAAGTTTCAGATGTTTAATTCATCAAGTTCTACGCTCATAAAATGATATTCATTATGATCATGATATGGACTTATTGCCAATAAATTTATGAAATTTATATTTATGAAAGCAAAAACGATTTGAAAACTGTAACTCTAGAGCCGTTTAGCGCCCATACTAAGCAATTTCGTGCAGAGATTTGTTTGCTTGTATCGAGTTGTGTTGGTCTGAAGAATATGTGGTCGGTATTTTTAAAGACATTAAGGACACCCTGTATATGATTATTTTCTTATTTTGGATCATAGAAGACTCTGGATGAATAGTGCATGCTCTTTTCTAGTAACCCTAAATACTATGTCGACCATACCAACTCTACATAATTTTACATCTTGCGAATTTAAGAATTTTTCGAGAATAAATTCAACTAGTTTCTTCATCTCATGTCCACATATTGTAGCCATCTGGCACATTGAATATTATGCGAATTTTCAGATTCGGAAACAGCATTGGAGTTGGAAAAAATATCCAGAAATAATGAGAAATCGACCGAAGGAATAATGTTACGAACAGATACAGTGTCATCACAAAGTGACGTAGCAATAGTACAGAATGATTTGACAGTACGCCTCTCCGATATTTCTGGATCACCTGATATTGAGAACTATTCATTCGGATCTGAGTTAGTCGATATAAGCAACACAGTTCTTTTCGATATCACCTTTGATAATACATCGAACCATAAGGTGTTGTCTTTCAACGAATTGGAAAATGTTGGCGGTGACATGAATGATGAGCACTCTGCTGTTGAAGAAACTGTTTCTATTATTGATAATATAACCAATGGAAATATTTATGGTAAGAAATATTGATTAATAATTTTCACTTTGATTGATTCCATAATATATTTTGTGTCGTTAATCTGTTAGAATATGTTTCTCGTATTCAATCGACTGCTCTCATATTCTGATATTCGAATAATACCTAATCAATAAAAATCAAAATAATATTAATGGAATCTAGGAATAATTTTTCCATAAATGAACATAACACCCTCACTTCACTAAACTCAATCAGTTTGGGTACAAGTGGTCGATATCCATTGCTCATATTTGTTGAATTCGATTGATCTTAGAATGAGACATTAATCAATTAATTCATTCTGCAACAAATGCAAATATAACCCAAAAACCACAAAATATTTGAGATAAACCAAATACGACAACTAAGTTGTCATCTTCATTGGTATTTTCACTGGAGAAATACGTATTTGGTTTTTCTCAAATTATTTCCATATGTTGTATATTCTCATTTCTCAAGCCTCAGTCTCCAAATCTCTACTTTATAATTCATTCTGCGTCAATTGATACTCCATTTAACTTCAGTTAATTTTATTATTTTTCACACTTCAATAGTATTTTCCATGTAATACCCAGTATTCGATCATTATCAGAGGAATCTTTGAACACTCATCTTCAGGGCTCACTGAAATGAAACGATTTTTGAAATAATCAGTATAGGTATGCTGGATACGAAACTTATATCGGTGTATTGCAAAGATGTTTTTATCCAAGATCTAATAAATGAAATACCTTGTATAAATATATTTTTTGACTTCATCAAGCTATTTCACAACAACCAAATTGAATTGAACTACTAGTTTCAATAATTGTCTTGTTTTTTCGGTTCTATATAATCACTTCTGAATTTGATAGAGTGGATTATGCGTAGATCCTCAGTGACTATCAGCAAATCTTTGGTCGAATTGATATTAATCTATTTTATTCTCCCTACTCTTGAAGCTATTATTCTGCAGTATAGTTATGAGTTATTATATTCAACAGATTCTCTACAAGATCAAGAATGCAACCAATCTAATGAACGCGAGGCCTCGGATGATGATGAGGGTGATCCAACTTACCAACCTTCTGAAGGGGAGATTTCAGAATGCCATGAGGAGTATAGTCAAGATTGTGATAAAGATCGAGAAAATACATCGGTTGATGAAAGTCTAATGAAATCTAATAGATTTTCAGATTCATTGAATGAACCTAATACATCCCGCTGTGATGATTCAAATATGTATGTTGGTGAATCCCGTGGAAAAAAAGGAGACAAAAAGACTAATTTTTGTTTGTATTGCATGACGAAACAGCAGAAAATAGCTCGTCATCTCGAGAACAAACATAAAGAAGAAGAAGAAGTGAAAAAGTTCATACACCTACCAAAGGGTAATCAAGAAAGGAAAAATATCATTTCAAATATTAGAAAGAGGGGCAATTTCTTGTTCAATACAGCAAGCAGATACAATGATGGTGAATTAATTGTATCTCGTCGCCCACGAAAACACCTAGGAAGATCCGCTGTCGATTTCAAGGCTTGTGCAAATTGCAAAGCATTTTTCTCCAAAAATACACTGAGAATACATTTCAGACAATGTTCAGGAGAAATCAGTTCATCGAAGAGGATAACCCAAATATTGAGTAGAAAAGTGACTTCAAGGGTGCACTCTAAAGCATCGTCTCTTGTGAAAAAAGATCTCATTCCAGTTCTAAGAGAAGACGAGATAACCAGATTAATAAGGTATGATGAACTCGTTATAATTTATGCAAATAAAATGACAGAAAAATATCGAAATCCCAGACACTTCGATATGATCAGGCAGAGAATGAGATTAATTGGACGGTTTTTATTAATTCTAAAGAGAATTGACAAAGAAATTACTGATTTGGCTTCCATATTCGATCCAAAATTCTCAGATAATACTCTGAAAGCAATTAACGAAGCCGCTCGATTCAATGCTATCACGTGCAACTATGAGGCACCAACAGTAGCATTCAACCTTGGAAGTTTGTTGAAACAAATAGGAAACTTTTTCATCACAGAATGCGTGAAAAGTCATCAAGAAATCAAGAGAAAAAATGCGAAAAACTTCCTCAAACTCTTGACACAAGAAATAAATATAAGTGTCAACAGAAATGTAACAGAGTCTCAAGTTCAAATGCAGCGGCGAAAAAAAATTGTTCTTCCATCTATTGAGGATATCAGGTTGTTGCATTCGCATATATCAAGAATACGAAAACAATCGTTAGATGATATTCGAAAAACATTCTCTAGCAAAACATGGATTCAGTTGGCGGAGGCCACATTGATGTCAATCCAACTTTTCAACAGAAGAAGGGCAGGAGAAGTTGAAAGGATCTTGATAGAGGATTTCAACTGCTACCAAGGTATTGACGAAGAAACCGATAAAGATCTGTTCAAATCCCTTAACGATGTTAGCAAACAAATTGCGAAAAAATATATCAGGTTCACAATTAGAGGAAAACTGAACAGAACGGTTCCAGTATTATTGGATACTGATCTCCTAGAATGCGTGAAGAGTATATTGAGTTACAGAGAAAAGGCTGGTGTTCCTGTGAAAAATCCATATGTTTTTGGTATAAAAGGAAGACTGAATAGAGAATTCAAATACCTGAGAGCCTGCAACTTAATGAGAAGATTCTCTATTGAATGTGGAGCTAAATATCCTGACAGGCTTCGTGGAACAGAACTGAGAAAACATATAGCCACCACTTGCATCACTTTGAACTTAGAAGAACAGGAAGTTTCTGACCTAGCCAATTTCATGGGACATGCGGAAAAAATCCATAAAGATATATATCGCCAACCAGTCGTGAGCAGAGATATTTTGAGGATGTCAAGATTGCTAGAGGTTGCACAAGGAGCTGCCAGTGGAACTGATAGTGACAGCGATGGTAAAGCTGTTGAGATTAATGGAAATATAAGACCTAGTCAACCACGGATAAACCCTACTGAACTACGAATTAGAAAAAAAATTAGGAAACGAAAAAGTAAGTACCTACCTTCTTGTGATAAATAATCAGATCTTGAGAATAATTCCATGCTCTTTCAGTAAATCGAATAGCGCGAGCTCCGCATTGCTGTCAAGATCACAGTTTTTCTATTATATTGGCATTTTTTTTAATGAAACACCAAACTTCATCGAAAATGATGACAAGTCTTTGATATTTATGTCATGAATGAATTGAAAGTTTTTCACCTCGAAAGCTTATTCTATAATTCAACATGGATACAACAATTATTTCCGCTCGAACCAAAACTGATGAGAGGTTTCAATACCTTTATGTTTGAGAATTTTATTATTATTGTAGAGTTAGTATTATAGTTCATTATTTTCATTTAAGCAGCATCCAGTGAAGAAAACGATTCAACTGATGATGAGTTTCTGAGAACTGATACGAGGACCAAATTATATTCTAAAACGGATGCCTCTACACCAAAACAAAAAAAACGGAGTAGTGAGTATTTAAAGTAACTATAGCTATATTTCGTGAAGTTCTGCAGGGGCTGGGCCGTATTACACGGGTTTCGTTGGATTCAAGATACTTATGATACACAATTTGAAAATCTGAGTTTTTTATAATAATATTAACGGACCATTTATTCCTTACAGCTTCACCATATGGAACAGTGAAGCGTAGTAGATGGACTGAAGCGGAAAAAAATATAATATTCCAGGAATTTGCAACAAATCTTCAAAATAGGACTCTCCCCTCTTTGCAACAGATTCAACAAGTAATACGAAGAAATCCCCTTATCCAGGAAAGAACAAGCCCCCAAGTCAAAACCTGGATTCACAACCAATTCAAAAAATGAATATTCGTGAACGTTGGTCGTTTTTTGAGAATTTTTGATATTTTCATTAAAATAAGGCTCATATGAGTTAACACGAACAATCGATGTGAAATATCGTCTAGGGCGCAGCCACTGCCGGTTGAACCTATATTGAACACAAACGCGTCTATATTTCGAATGTAACACCATGTATTACAATTTTTAATTCTCCCTAATAATTACAAGGATACAGGGTGTGAAAAATCGAGATTTTCAAATTTAGGATTTTTTGTGTCGAAATGGTTCATTGATTGAAACGGCCTATTTATATCAATAATTTATAATTTCGACTCAAAAATTTCTGAAGTTGAAAAATTCCGATTTTTCACGTACCCCAAATCTTTGTAAACATTCTCGTTATAGACCCAGATCCTGATAGATCGATGAAATCAGTTATTCAGGATTAAAACTGAAAATGTCATAAAATACAGGATATCATTCCTTCCAAAGTAAAGACGTTTGTGTCTTCTACCGGTTAAACCGGAAATGCAACACCTCCGGCAATATTTCATGACGATTTCGAATGTTGATTTTCATTTCAAATTTTCATGATCCTATTCAAGTGGAAACATCGAAAACATCTAACGAACGTGTAATGTGATGAACCCCGCATATATTTTTCAGAATTTAAGTTATTTTGAATATGTTTATTTTATAACCAGTTTATTGAAAAATGTATATATCGTGTTAATAAAGAAGTATAACAATAAGTTCAATCCACTTATTGTAATGTATCCTCTATTACTATGATGTCCAGAATAGTGTTACAGTAATTGCACTTATCGTTATTCCATCGGAGATTCTTCAACTATTGTGGAAGATATATTATTGAGACTGAAAAACTCTGAATGGAATTCATTTATATATTCATTGAGGAACAAACACGCTTAGCATAAATTACATATTCATATACATAATAATAAGATAAAGTCTAGATATTCAATGGCAAATGATACCTGTAATCATTTCGATCGTGGAGTGGTGCACAGTAAAAATTGGGTAGTTGAGATTAAGTACAACTTGTTGCTTAGGTCGATCCACTAAGATAATTTAGTTGAATTCACAAAAGAACAGGGCGATCAGCTTTGGATTTGACGACTTCAATAGCTGATTTCTCAAAAACCAAAAAAGGTATTCAAGATTTGGAAAAATCAACTTGAATGAGATGTCGTTTGCTTTCAAGATTTAATCATTTGATTTACTATGTATAACTTTCAATTTTTAAAATGCAACCCCCGTATATTATCTCAACCTTTCTTTCTCGATTTCAAAAATAATTTTTTTGATATATTCTATGGAGCCATTAAAGAGATATCAGCACTCTGAAATATTTTTTTTTGTTCCAGTGGGTGTGACATCTCGAAAAATATTTGAAAATAAGTGCACTCAATCATGTCATCGGACTGTGACATTTGATTCATTATTGATCATCTCCTTTTAGTTCAACCCTAGCATGCTTGAACCAAGATGATATTCATACGCAATACCGATCATTATTCAAATTTAATTTTGCCGACATACCTTCAATGCCTCCATTGAATATAAAGAAAGTATATATTTTTGAAATTGAGAACGAAAGCACTTTTGAAAATTGTGTTTGAAAAATCAAATGTTAGATATACAGCTCTTTTTGTTTTCGAGATATCAGCTGTTAAAATCGTGAAATCCATAGCAAATCACCCTGTACATTTCAGTCGAATGAATCTTGTTGATCATACATGCAATAATTCAGTTGACAAATAACATTTAATTGTGGAAAAACCGATTCATCATACCTATCAGCTATGCAAATAATCTTGGAAAATGGAAAATAGCGAATTATGTACCTCTTATTAAAAGTTTTTCTTTCAAATGTTACAAAACGGTTTTTGCAGAATCACCAATTGCATTCTGTAGAGTCAATAATAGTGATTTGTTAAATATCGCTTCATTTAAATTAATTGGTACTGAATATCGTAGTGAATTCGTAATATAGAATATTCTCATTTTCAACTTATCGAATGGTTTGGTATGAAAACAAATAAATGAGATTCAAACAATAATCTTATTTCAACAAGACAGTACAATAGTCCATAATGACACACCGTATATCAGAAAAAAACGCTGAAACAAAACAAGTATAACTGGTTGATTAATAAGAATTGCTGGATTCACCAGGAACAATGAGAGCAATAAGAAACCTGGAACCATAAATGAACAATTAATTTTTATACAGAAACTTACCTTATCGAAACTCCAAAATTCAAACTTGCATTTTCTCTATGAAGATGAACAATTCCTAATATGAACATGTCAAACATGACTGTTCCTATATGAGGTTATCAATTTTCATGTTCGATATTACCATCAACAATACCATAATATTATATTATGATACAAGTTTTATAAGACGCTATTTTGTCGCACGCGTTGTTAGGAGTACGACGAGCGAAGCGATTTGAAGAAAAAAAAAATGAATTTAATATCGATGAATAACATAAACATATTCGATTGGTTACAATTATGACATTGAAATAATTAAAATCTGACGCACAAGCGTAAAGCCCAGTTTACAGATGAGCGACTTTGATTATTGCAATACCAGCGGTGAAAAATTCAATGTTGTTATTGTTTTTATTGATCAATTCAAATCAAATAACACTGAATTGAAATTCACCAATTGAAACATTGAGTTTTTCACTGCTGATATCACCAAATCCAAATCGCTCAGAAGTAAACTGGGCCTAACTCTTCTGACTTTCATTTGACAGTTCGATTGTACCAATCTCCAAATAATAAAAAATGCGTATCGAAATAGAGGCTATTTCAACACGCATTTGCGTTGCGAAATTACTTCATTATACAAACAAAATAGAAAAAGTAAGTTATTTATAATATTGGGTCCATTGCGAAAAACACTTCACCATCATGGAGTATCATATAGTTCAACTTTCAACCATACGCTGAGGCTCCTGGATTTCATATATAGCAGAACTGCTGGTCTGGTTGGTGATCTTGCTCTTATAATTTTCACCACGAGCCATTCCGAGCAAACAGACTAGACGGCAGACTATATACCCATTACTTGTCAAGATCGAAACCTGCCAACTTCCTTTTATCAGAATTATTTTGGTTCGTTTTGTTTTCGTCATAATATCAATCAACTCATTCAATAGTTAAAAATGAGGATGTCGTAGGAAAAGTTTCACTATTGAAACTGCACACATCAAAAGCTACCCGACATAAAATGCATGGTTGAAAAAGAAAAAAATCAAATCTGTTTCAACCAAACCATAGCTGACTATGATTCCCATTTGAAAACATACAACTCTAGTCCATAAATCGAAATTGGATCTTTTTATTCAAATTTTGTCGACGCCACTGGATTATGCAGGAAAAAGTGCCCTGAGAATATAAAAGTTATTATCGTGTAACTTTACAAACTACCATGATATTCAAATGTGTCTGAAAGTCTAAAAATTCAAGTTTTCTTTATAACTCGGAATCAAAAGACGATAGCAAATCTTTATTTTTGCCAGTGAATATTTCGCGAAAAAAGAGGTCGAGGATGCGACCTCAATTTTTTGTATCTTCCATAGTTACCCTATACAAACATCGAAATTTTCCCACCCTGTACATAAGATATTAAAAAATAATAATGTGATTGACTCCTCAACATTCAGATTGAAAAATGATTGTATTGTGCATGAAATGATCTCCTGAAAATGACAGCAGAAAACATAGAAAATAATACATCTGAATGTCAATGATTGAGACTGCTCAGATCGAAATCAAAAATTACAGCACTTATATACATTTATGTTTGATACAAGAAAGTCTCGGAACTACATGTTTTATAACAAGAATGTCTCGGAACTCTATGTTTTATAACAATAATGTCTCGGAACTGTAGGGTATAAAGAATTAAAAATCCATCTGAGACTCCGATGAACCCTGGAGTTCCGAGACATTATTTTTTCGATAAATACAGTTCCAGGACTTTTCTATTAGAATGTCTCGGAACTATATGTTTCATAACAAGAATTCCTCGGAACTATATGTGTTATTACATGAATGTCTCGGAACTATATGTTTTATAACATGAATGTCACGGAACAATAGAGTATATAGAAGTAAAAATCCATCTGAGACTCCAATGAACCTTGAAGATCCGAGACATTATTTTCCTGATACATTGATATAGTTCCAGGATTTTTCTATGAGAAATATAAAAATATGTTTTTTTTGAGTTATTATACAGAATGAGTCAATAGTATTTTTCCCATCGATATCGGTAGAACCATTAGGTATAAAAATCGATTCTATCACAAGTTATATTGTTTCATGAAACCATTACCTTCAATCATTTACACAACTATTTCAGTTTCCTGAATGTTCCAAAATAATTAATGTCCACAACAATCAGGTGTATTATTCATGCCATTTTCCATTCTTACACAGTTTTCATAATAAATGTTAACTTCATTTTCATTTATATCAATTAGTAGATATTTGATGGACAGACCACAATAATTCAAGAACATCCATTAAACAACGTGCACGTGATATTCAGGGTGTTCCTTCGCAAATATTAGTGAATTGCGAATAGCATAATTATTATTTTTTGTGCATCGTTTGTAGTTATTCATCCGCGTATTGTAAAATTGTTAATTTATGACATCAAATCTAGAACCTTTCATTTGACAAAAATGCTTAATTAGGTGAAGGGTTACATTTGTTTACATGTTTTCAGTTAACGTATGTTATGTCCGAAAATTATGAAAAGATTTCGAAAAACCTATTATGTCCCATACATTATCATCAGATAACCTAGGTCAGTTATCCAGATCATGGATGGTAATGAAGAGCAGCCATAGTGGGTAAATAATTTAATTTAGTTATTGGGGAGAAAATAACGAAAATATTATGTCAAAAACGAAAGATTTTACCGGCAAGAGAATTGAAATTATTTGCCATTTTGATTGATCGAAATCTTTCAGATTACCCTATATATACCAACGAGATTCCTGACATTTGTGATCAACTATCATTATACACTACCAAATTCGTTCAAATTGACAGAATGTGTAGCTTTTTATATTTGATATCACCACCAATGTTTTCATTAATCCTGTATAAATTGATGAATTCTATTTCCAAATGAATTCCAGAAATTATTGTTTTTTTTTGGTGATCCCAGTTAATGATGACGTATTAGAAATCATCTGAATTACACAATCATTTGAATCTTCAACTTCAGATTTAGATAAAAAATTGAATTATAGTTATCTACCTAAAGATTCATTCATCAAAATTTGTCTGTTAAATGAATTCAGCGATTTTGCGAGTTCATATTTAGTACATTATATACCAAATATATTGAAAACTCCACGAATAACTATTCTTGTCTTTTAGAAGTGCAGGGTGCTCTGTTGCATGATAATATTCATGTGGCAACAAAGAATAATGTGATTAATCATCTCGGAGACATTCCTCGAAAAGAACAACCTAATTATTCAATTTTCTTTCCTAAAATATCGGATACATTCAAAAAATAACTTTTGGAAAATACGCAAGGTGTCTGATTTCGTTCTCATTTGGATATTTCTTCTTGGGCATTATTTCAAATGGAATTATTACTTACAGGGTGATTCATTCGAAGGAATGACGACATCGACATTTTTTTTATATGGCAAACTCCACTACGGATTATAAAGAGCCAATCAAGTTGATACTGAGATAATGATACAAGTCTAATGAAAAAAGTTATTCGTAAGCCTTCCATTATTTCAGGGAATCAAGAATTAAACGAGACTAATCCTATTTTTGTTGAAAAAGCTGACCTTATAATAATTATTGCTATTGAATTCAACCTCGAGAAAACTGTTTCTGAATTTAGTATAGTAATAGTTGGGGATAATGGAATTGTCATGGATAAGCCCTGGGTGATAAAATATTTCAGAATAGCTGCAATAGGGTATAACATCAAGGGATTTCAATAAGGGAATTATTGAAAAATTTCAATTTTTAATACGATTCATATACTAAACCAGGAAAAGGGAGCAATTGTTATTATTATGGAGGGGAGCCGCAAAATCTAAAGACGCAAAATATAGCGTTTCGGAAAGTGCATAGTGCTCTCTAGACCAACAAATTCCATTATCACGGATGCAGAGATGGATTCATACGCATTTAAGAAATAATCGTGAACCAAGATGTTCTAAAAGTAATCTTGAACCAAGATTTTTCTCGTTTTCTAACATATTTCCTCCGAAGTGTGACGAAAAGTCCGAAGACGCAGGATGTAATCTTTTGGAAAGTGTAGTGTTCTTTCCATAAAAACGAAGATTTATAATTACAGACGCAACGATGGAATTCTACGCATTATAAAAGTAATCGCGAACCAACATTATACTGGTTTTCGACCATATTTCTTCCGAAAAGATCCGCAAAGTCCGCAGACGCAAAATGTATAGGTTGATTCATGCATCAACATTACTATTGAGATATAAATGCGATATGAGATTGAAAAAAGAAAAGAGATTTGAAACCGACTATAATCACGAATGTTTTAATTATGTATATTGACTCTCGTCTTAAGGTGAACATTGAAAATCCCATGGATGATAAATCGAATCATTTCACGTAATAGATTCAATCAGCTGTCCTAAAACTATCATTGATCAAAGTAAAATGCGTAATAATAAAAGTAATAATTCCATTTGAAATAATGCCCAAGAAGAAATACCCAAATGAAGAGATTACTCAAACTGTATAATTTTATTGAAATGTCCTGGAACTATATAATTGATGAATTAGTCGAAATAAAATGAGATTGGGTGGACAGTTTGGAAATTTTTGACCATCGTTGGGAAGAGGACCTTATATATGACCAATTTAACCCATATACAAAAACCTCAGGAAATGTCTTGGAACTATCCGTTAGATATATATATATATATATATATATATATATATATATATATATATATATATATATATATGAAAATCTAATTCTGTCCTTTGTCTTACTTATAATAATGACGCTTCTTCATTGCTTTATAAGGTAGAATTGCAAATTATAATGAATATATTTCCCAAACCATGTGATCGAAAGAAACTTGCGCCGTATTTCTCAATAACATTATACTTCCAATGGAAGTAAAATACTATGCTAATTTTTTTTCATCTACGTATGGAAAAATGGAATGCGTATCAACTAACTGACGCTTAATTATTATCGTGAATCTATTCAAAATGTCATAACATTACAATAGTTGTGAAATTTCCATGGTCAATCCATACAATAGAGACTCATGTTCTGGAGTCGTACCGCAGTAAGATACTGAACGATGATCTTGAGAGACTCGCAAACTCTCCATATCCACTCTATCTATCAAAATCTATCTCCGCTCCGTTCAAAATCTTGTATATCGTCAGATTGATCACACATTTACGGACCTGTAGTAAGAAATGTTCGAGACTAACGTTCAGTGGCTTAGACTACACAATAGATTCCGAATCAACTTGCTCAATTTGCAATTTACATGAAACTAAATCTCTGGAACATGCTTTACTAGTTTGCCCAATATACATGGGGAATACGGGAAAATGATATCTTCAGGCGACTAAACAGTATTGTTAATTTTTTTAGAAAGAGAAAAAAGTCTATATCTTACGGTCTCTACTCGGATAACTACCCTGCACTGATGAAGGACAATAAGCCCGAAACTGGTCTGTAGGTTGTTAAGCGTGCCTGTATCGATGTGAATTTGTCAGCAGATATAATTCAATGTTCTGCGTGGTATTTACCAGGAAAGTAGTTCTTTTCTGCTCGTAGTCTACCAGACATTCATTTCAAACTATGTTTGATATTCTAATTGGATAGACTATTTTCTCTTTCTAAAAAATATTTGTTAAAGTTACCCGACTATTGATAACAATTGAAACAATAATTGAACAAAAAATGTTGGTTCACTCAATAATGAATAAGCTGAAACTAAGGTCTTTCATCATAAATGAATGAAGTATTTTCTAGTAGCATATACTATCACTTACAATAGTTTATTTTTGATTTTTTAATCTTATCTTTGAATTCCATTTATTATAATTTCTCATTGGGTTTTATAAAATATGTTTTTGTTACTTATACCTCATAACTTTTGATGAGTTCATTTGTACTTATCTTACCTGTTTTTGCTATCACCCTTCAACCCTTGTAATAAAAATTGTAATTCTTTTTATGCAATAAATGTTTTATCGATCTTATATCTAGTACATTTTCTCTAGTTCAACTTTGTGTATGAATGTTTTTATCGTAAAATGAGTCGAAAAGGAGATATTGTAAAAAAACTGATATATTCAGCAAGTTGTTGTGGAAATGAGTTCCTCCGGTAAAACTATTGATTATAGTAAAAACAATGCTGATACATAAATTGTAGTAAATTTCCTCTAGTTCAATTATATATATATCTATAGTAAAATGAGCCATTTTTTCAATATGGTGGCTCGAGCGGAAAAGATGCAAGATGACAAAGTTGAAATTCAGAAAAAGCACATCGAAATCTATAAAATCACCAATTTTCAAAACTCCCGGAAAACTTTCCAAGTAACTCCCATTTTGAGCACCAAATGACTGGAGAATCATAACATTATATACAGGGTGCAGGGTGCCCAAGATAAAAATGAACAGCATGGGGATCTCGGTAACCATAAGGGTTACTCAGTAGGATAAATAGGCAAAAAGTTGCGCAATTAATGGGTCAATAAATAGATGTTGAAAAATCCCAAATATGAGGTAGGTATCCAAAAAAAAAACAGAAATTATGAGGTCTGGTTTTTAATATATTCTCTGAAGTTATTTTCAGCTTTGCAAAATGGCGTTCACAAAATCTCCTTAAATAAATAAACTTTACTATTATCATTAAAATAATTTCAAACTGAACAGAATGTAAAAAAAATAAACTAAATCGAATGAAATGTCTTGTCCTATGTCCTATATATAACGTAACTTTGAGTGATAGCTAACTTATTTCAAAAATCAACATTTTCGACAAAGGTTACTTATATAAAAGCTGCACCCAATTATATTCAAACATTCTTTTTTCTTATGCATGCGTAGATGAAAAAATTTAACAGTAGCTGTTACAAAAGGCTAAATACGTCGTAAGTTATTTCTTTCAAGCATATGAATTGGAAAATATATTCATTATAATTTGCTATTTCACCTTATAAAGCACTGAAAAATCGTCATCACTATAACCAAGACAAAGGAGAGAATTATATTTTCATATATATACATATTAACATAATAAATAATTTTTTTAAAACAGCCAAAACAAAATAAAGTGAATATAAAACAAAATACTACCCTCAATATAATTACATTAAATATTTTATAATAATAATAAATAAGTAAATAATAATTACAATAACGAATTATATATTTGTTCGAAAACGTTTTCCAGCTTCTTATCTTCACGAGTGATCATCAACACTATGATGACTAACTCTGTAGCTCTATACATACGGCGGAAATACTTATTCGCAGTAGTTTTATAGAACAATCTATTTTTCTTATGGCACTTATTGAGTTCTGCAATGAATGCAGAGAGTTTGTCTGTTTGTTTC
The DNA here is from genome assembly GCA_029955515.1 of Chrysomela aeneicollis. Taxonomy (NCBI): domain Eukaryota; kingdom Metazoa; phylum Arthropoda; class Insecta; order Coleoptera; family Chrysomelidae; genus Chrysomela; species Chrysomela aeneicollis. Next base: position 13,433,788 of record JARUHQ010000003.1, on the reverse strand, counting down.
CCTTCCAGAACGACACCCTGTGTGTGGTATTGCCCTTTTCTTATATTTTTTCTGATATCCCATAACTCGACTTCTATTGCAGCATCGAGCAACATGGACTGGAATAGCAGTGCTCTGTTTTTCGTTTTCAAATGTTGTTCTCTGATGGTGTTCCTGGTTTTCATCAACTTCTTCAGATATGTTGGTAGATTTGCTATCGTCAATTTGAAATTCTCTTCGTACACTCTAGAGTTCTGGTTAGAATGCATTGTGTCTGGTGTCTTTCTTCGTTTGCAACTGAGTTGGCGGTAAAAAAAACTTATCAAACACTTCTTCGATGATCGATTCGACTTTGGAATAATGAACCTGCATACCTTCAATTTATATTCGACATGATGGACCATTTCCTCCCCCCACCTTGACTATTCACCCAATCAGGTAAGAGTATCACAAATCGGGAATCGGGACTATCATTACTGAGGGTAAATTGCACTTAGAGATGATAGATTTCGACTAATCTGGAATTGAATAAGAACTTACTTATTATTAATTACTTGTTTGTATCGGATTTTCTTCCACAGGTAGAATTTATAACATACAAATAACCAACAATGATTTGTTATTGATTTCATCTTCGGCTAAGCTTCTATAATCTGGGAAATCTATTCTACCTTTTCTATGAAATATTTTTTTTGGGCTAATATTTGCCGTAGTTCACTCAGGTAGTTATATACTTTTCTTAAAATATAGCAATAATTAAGCATTTACGCATATTATTGAAAGAAGATTCTATAACTTTCTCAAAATATTGTAGATGTCTTGCCTCACACCACAATAGCCAGGTTTTGTCTGGAATTTTGAAGTGAAAAGATGAAAAATATGGGGCAATAGGACATCACATAATATCTCTATTGAAATTAAATTATTTTATAACATCAGTCGAAATTTCTACTATTATCATAAAACATGTTTAACGAAGGTTAATTTCTTCGATGTACTTTTTTTTAACCTGGCAAATTTCTAATCTGATACCTTTTACTTGACCAGGCAAATTCTAAGCGCTTATGCTATGTGCGAGGCGCTAACTGTGGACACTTCGTAGCATGCTATGGACAAGCTCAGGGCGAAATAAAAGCCAAGCTATGTACAGAGTGGGTCAAATTGGACATTTTTATAGGGAAAGTCCTGTTTTCAAAATAGAAACCTGGTTTTTGTGTCGGAGGGTGAATTTTTATGGAAAAATCAATGGTGAAAACCGCATATAGGTATCTATAATCCTTTCTAAGTTACAGATGTTTTTCGGAAAAGTGCACTTTCGAAAAGTTGATGTAACTTTTTTCCTGTTTTTCCATTAGCTTTCTGTTTTATCGCTGCTTCGTCCAGCCAACTTGTTCAAAGTGTGCGGTTTAAAGTTTACATGAAAAATCTTGAAAGCTCTGCATTTCAAAGGAGACACTATCAAAACATCAAGTGTGATATTGAGTGTGATATAGTTTTGGATTTTCGAGTTCTATTGAAATATGCGGGAATATACAGGTTGTCTCATTCAAAAAAATGATTATTCCATTGATAACCCTTGATATATGATTTGAAAAAATAAATTACTTAAACCATTGAACTAATTCAACGTGAAAAATGCTTTGAATATGTTTTCATAGCAATAAAGGACGGAGTTTTTCACGAAACAAAAAAATACCCCCAGAGAGCTGTCCCAAAGCATTGTGCGTAGTGCTTATTGAAGCACTTTTAGAGCACTTTTGCGCTCGTAAGCACTTTCTCGAACAAGTGCTTAGTGCTAATCCCGAAAACTGCCGTAAACTTCAACTTCATTTGACTGCTGTGTAATATTTGATTTGCTAGAGAATTGATATAACTTTTTCTGTATAGATAGATTTTTATTTATATTAAATTATTTCACTGCTGTAGTATATATTTCGTTTTTAACAGTAATAACGTATAGGTTCAATCAAATTCACTTGTCATGTTGATGTTCATTTTACGAGACAACTTTCGGACCCGTTTTGGTTAGTTTTTTACGGTTATTCCATGTATACAGGATGTCCCGAGAAAAACAGATTCAGGTATGAATTTAAATGAATTTGTTTAACCCTTCACTATCTTACTCTAGATCGAATGGGTTATTAACGTTTTCCGTTTTCATTTTGAAATGGAGTATTGGAGTAGCATGTGATGCAAGATGCGAGTCGTATTCATTTCAAATCCACTTCATCAGTTTATTTCAAGCAACAATAATTGTTATAAGTAATGATGCATCGACATGATCGACGTTCAACATAATATGCTGTTTCGTTGATGTTCGGATTGAATTTGAAGCAATTCAAGTTCCAGCGCCGAACTCAAAGACTTATATAGCTTAAAAATAGTTTATCCGGATCTCAAAGATCTATATAATGTACGTAAATCAATTCACAATAAGTTAGTTCTCAATACAAAAAAGAACTATTTCCAAAATAAAATTAGTAACTCCGATAATCCATCCAAAACAGCCTGGCAAATAATAAACGATATGACAAACAACACAAATAAAACACAGCAAATAAAGCTTCAAAACAACGATCAACTGATAGAAAACACAAACCAAATTGTCAACATTTTTAGCGAATACTTCCACAATGCCCCCCTAGAAACAATAAACAAAATAAATAATAAGTCAGGTAAAGACTACTTGCATAATATCAATCAGGTAAGAGACTCTTTATTCTTGACTCCCTTTACAGAACTTGAACTACTGGACTTGCTAAAATCCAAATTGAGTAACAAACATTCTTCGGGATATGACGAAATTCCTACTTTCATCCTGAGAAAAGTGCTAGAATTGATAGTGAAACCAGTCACATATCTCATTAACCTGTCCTTTGAATCAGGAACTTTTCCTGACTGCTTAAAAATCGGGAAAATCTCTCCTATACTTAAAAAAGGGGATCATCGCCTAATGGAAAATTACAGGCCTGTTGTAGTACCGTCAGGACTTTCAAAGCTCTTTGAATATGCATTTCTTTACAGACTTCTTAGTTTTATGAAAATGAATAAAATCATATCTGATAATCAGCATGGGTTCACTTTGAAAAAATCAACTTCCACAGCAATTCAAGCATACTACTCTGAAATAGCAAACTATATAGACATAGGCGAGTGCCCTGTAGGAATTTTTATAGACCTGAGTAGGGCTTTCGATTGCGTAAATCACAAAATTCTCCTTGAAAAACTGAATAGATATGGAATAAGAGGAACCGCTCTTGAATGGATCGGTAGTTATTTATCAAATCGGTCACAATTTGTTTCCTTGAAGAATTCTCACTCACAAGCTAAAAACGTAACTCTGGGAGTTCCGCAGGGTTCCATCCTTGCTCCGATACTTTTTAACCTATATACCAACGATATAAATCAATTGAATGTGCCAGCATCTCTCACCTGTTATGCTGACGACACATCGATAACGATCTCCGATAGGGTTGACAAAGAACTATCAGGTAAAATCGACAACACTTTTTCTATCCTACAGGAATGGTTTGCAAATAATGACTTGTTTCTTAACAGCAGCAAGACTTCATCAGTCAGATTCCATACGAGACAAAAACATTGTGAAGAATTGTGCTTCAGGGTGGGTGGATCAACCCTGAATACAAATCAGGAAGTTGTTAAATTCTTGGGAGTATTTCTTGATGAATGTCTTACCTGGAATAAACACTGTGAATACATTGTAAAAAAAATTAATGCAATAAATTTCCAACTCAGAACTCTTAGAAGTACCCTGGATTTAAATCAGTTATGCAGTCTCTACTTTGCTCAAGTGGACTCACGTATCCGCTATGGTATATGTTTTTGGGGGTCATCCGCATCAGCAAGGGATATTTTTATGGCCCAAAAAAAAGCCATAAGAAGTATATTGGGCTTTTCAAGAACAGACTCCTGTAAGCCCTTGTTTATTAGGTTGAAAATACTAACCCTACCCTGCCTCCTTATATTTGAATTATGTGTTTATGTTTTTATCAACAAGGAACTCTTTGCTCGCAATAGTGATATCCATGATGCATATACTCGCTCAAGGAACGATTTCTATATACCACATAGCAGGACAAATATTATGATTAATACACCAAATATTTTAGGACCTAGAACTTTCAATAACTTACCTGAAAATCTGAAAAATGAAAAAAAATTATCCTCTTTTAAAAAAAACTTGAAATCATTTCTCATAGAAAAATGTTTTTATTCACTCAACGAATATTTCGATGTATGATCATCCAACCACCTACTAAAAATTAGATATGTAATGTATTGTTATTTTATTTTTTTTACATATATGTAATGTTTGTCTTTCACATCTGATTCGTCATTTATCTAGCTTATAGTTTTATAAATGTAACAACCTTCAACCTGACTATTCCTATACTTTTGTAAAGTCCAAAGGAAAATAAAGTTATTTATTTATTTATTTATTTATTTATTTATTTATTTATTTATTTATTTATTTATTTATTTATTTATTTATTTATTTATTTATTTATTTATTTATTTATTTATTTATTTATTTATTTATTTATTTATTTATTTATTTATTTATTTATTTATTTATTTATTTATTTATTTATTTATTTATTTATTTATTTATTTATTTATTTATTTATTTATTTATTTATTTATTTATTTATTTATTTATTTATTTATTTATTTATTTATTTATTTATTTATTTATTTATTTATTTATTTATTTATTTATTTATTTATTTATTTATTTATTTATTTATTTATTTATTTATTTATTTATTTATTTATTTATTTATTTATTTATTTATTTATTTATTTATTTATTTATTTATTTATTTATTTATTTATTTATTTATTTATTTATTTATTTATTTATTTATTTATTTATTTATTTATTTATTTATTTATTTATTTATTTATTTATTTATTTATTTATTTATTTATTTATTTATTTATTTATTTATTTATTTATTTATTTATTTATTTATTTATTTATTTATTTATTTATTTATTTATTTATTTATTTATTTATTTATTTATTTATTTATTTATTTATTTATTTATTTATTTATTTATTTATTTATTTATTTATTTATTTATTTATTTATTTATTTATTTATTTATTTATTTATTTATTTATTTATTTATTTATTTATTTATTTATTTATTTATTTATTTATTTATTTATTTATTTATTTATTTATTTATTTATTTATTCATTTATTTATTTATTTATTTATTTATTTATTTATTTATTTATTTATTTATTTATTTATTTATTTATTTATTTATTTATTTATTTATTTATTTATTTATTTATTTATTTATTTATTTATTTATTTATTTATTTATTTATTTATTTATTTATTTATTTATTTATTTATTTATTTATTTATTTATTTATTTATTTATTTATTTATTTATTTATTTATTTATTTATTTATTTATTTATTTATTTATTTATTTATTTATTTATTTATTTATTTATTTATTTATTTATTTATTTATTTATATACCTTAACAAAATCATCCTTCTTGAAAATGCTCAGTACTTAGTGATCACGATATCGAATTACTTTTCAAGAGTGCTTAGTAATCGCGAGCATTTTGTCAATAAAAGTACTTAGGTGTGGTGCTATGTGCGGTACGCCAATGTGGACGCACACTATTAAAAACATGAAAAATAATTGGAATAATCACCATTCGAACATTGCAAAAAACGAATATCACATGTTATATCCATTATGTATTTGTTGAGTTCCGAAATTCCCAACCAGTACTGTTTAGTATTGTAGATCGTTCTGAAATTTCTGAATTATGCTGGTGGTAGCTTACTCAATCTGAATTCGTTCCGAAAATGCTGTCTGTCATCAGTAAATTCAGTAATATCGGAACCCGACTATTATATAAATGGGAAATGAAAAATCAAAATAATTTTCAGAAATCTTTTGGGGATTATGGACATTGAGTACTCGCCAATAAGTACTGGCTGGTGAATGAAAATTTCGAAATACTACTTCGAGCTTGAAAGAAACATATATTGTTTTTGGTGGGAAATGGGTAAACATTTTCGATTAACGTCATCGTCAATGGGTGTATATATGTTTTATTACCGACAAATACATATATAATATAATTACAGGAAATTATAATGCATATTCCAGAACCCACTTAATATCAATATCCATAGCCATTATTGAAATTTTCCCTCATTTTTCGATAGACTCCGTTATATCGATAGAAAATTGTTTGTTATCCCGTCTGCCTCTCAGTCCAAATATAAAAGATGCTGGTTTAGGGACGTTGGTGTAATTACTCTTCTTCGTCTGTATTTCCTTATTCTTCTGAAGATAAGTTTGTGTTCTTGTGGATTGAGTGCTGTGATTCTTCAGGGTTTGAGTGGACTTTGTTTTGCAATTCGATACATTCGCCTACAATAACATCATTTGGTATTTATTATTTGGTGTCGATAACAGACAACAGCCAATGTTTTGCTAAAATTATTTCGCAATATCGATAACTTTTCTCATATATCTAGCGATCTGAATTTTGATATGGCCAGGTAATTCTTGAAATCATCATCAGAAAACGCGTTCGACAAAAGAGTGTCTTTGTATCATATTATTGAATTATCAATTTATGATGAACATTTACCAGAACTAAGGCATCTCTTTTCAGATCCCAAATATTCCAACAATACTTTGGCTCAATGTGTGGGAGTTGAACACAATCAGATTCGAACTGAACTTCTTTATCTTCCATAACTTTGACAGTTTCCTTCTTTTCAACCAACCTAGATATTTGAAAAAAAAACGATTAAACCTCACACGTGATTTCCATTGAGAAAACCAGGATGCATCCAATATGTACGTATAATCATGCTCCTTTTTGATACATAGTTGAGAAAAATACAGGATGTCCGGAAATTGTGCTCGAAAAATTGAGAACTGATTCCATTTTGAAAAAACTCATGCACGCAGTATATACCTAGTAGGAAAGAAGTAAAGGTTGTTGAATTATCAAATCATTCCTTAGAATCCCCAATTGCAAAGGGAATAAGATTACCTACCGTTAGAAAATCTGTATTTTCAAAAAAAATTTCTTCCTCTTGTTCCTTGACAATGCCAATAATAGTAGTAGATGCCTCATCCCAAAAAAAAGATAATATCAATTTCAACTTTTTTCTAATGAATTATAATTAATAACATTTCTTGGATCACTCTAACTTTGGACTTCCGAATTTAAAGGTAGAGGCTTTTTCGAAACAAAAAAATATATATACCAAGGAATTTTGAATAATTCTTCGCATCGTTCTTTCTATAATTACCCTTCACTCTTATTCTCGTTGAATGAATTTTAAAATGTGAATCTCAAAAATGAAGTGTTTTTGACGCATAATTTTCCACTTCACATTTATGAATATCACCAGATTTATCACTATGTTCTATAACTTTTGTTATATTTATGTTTATCGTATTATCGTTATTATCGCTTCGATTAAATAAAGATCTGGTATAATTCATGGAATTCCTGTGAGAATGGAATTACCAATATCCAGTATTTATTGAAATATAATAATATTATAACTTCATACTTCATTATTGATGTTATCAAGATTTATACTTACATAAGCGTTCCAACAACTTGTTGCAATTGGTCCATCAAATCTAGAAATTTTATAAATTCAGGCTTTCTTCGTCCAAGATTTGAAACGGAATTGATATATCTGTTAAAAAAGTATAATCTGAATTAACTTAACTCAACATACGATAACTTGTCTTTGCAAAGGAGATAGTGAAATTCTGCTGAACATTAGAATCTAAGAAACGGTAGTATCCTGTTGTACATCAGCTTGCAAGGTGGCATTAAATGTAGGTTATTTTCACATTGAGTTGTATTAGGAATGGTTACACTTTGAGAATTAAAATAGGTAAACTCAGAAAGGACTGAAGTACCTATGTATGAAAATATAGCTCTTACTATAGTAGATGGAAATTTAGTAATATCACATGTTTTTTACTATATAAATAGAATGCTGACAATGCTGTTGTAAATTGTAGAGGATATTTCAGATGATATCCATCCATCAATTTTCATTTCATCTGCAAACAATTTCACACTATGAAATGGGCGGCGAATGGTCGAATTACAATTGAATTTTGACAGAATGCACCACTGTGTGTGCCATTATTCTAAAACCTTCTTTGTGTCTCTTATTACGTTTCTTGAGATCCCAATAATGAGCGTCGAATTTGAATAACTAACCCTGACGTGTAGATAATTCATGGGTCTAACGTAACAAATATATTATAGGTAACTAACTTTTCCGGTTTCTGGCAGAATCCCATAAACGCTTGCGGGGATGAAAAAATGAAATATTTATTTTGGTATTTTGCTATACCCATACTCGTGTTTCCTGGAATTAATCCACCATCTGTTTCAACCAGTTTCCAACAACAGAATCCCAAGTACTGAAACAATTATGTGAGTAGGATTATGTAAGACCGAAATCGGTGTATTTATTTATACTTGACAATGTACCATTAATATGAAACAATGCTTAGATTTTTATATTTTCTGATCAAACTGCTGAAAAATGCATAAACAAAATAGTAGGGGAAAAAAGTACCCTAGTCTCTCCCGTTTCCCACGCCCCTTAAGATAATTTCTAAATATTCTCAAAATTTTCGAATTGGACATAAAAAGTCTGGTATATGGACAGATTTTGGTAAATACTTCATCCCGAAGGGTTTCTAAAAAATATTTACAATAAACCTTCATATCTCATCGGTGTCACTTTAAATACTTTTTTCACTATTTTTGTTCCTACAATCTGCAATTTAAAGGCACCCTGTAAATAGGTATCTATAATAGGTACGTAAAGGAAGAGAAACAAATAACGAAAAATATTCTCGAAACTAAGATGATGTAATGATGTCCTTATTATTTTGAACGGACATATTTGACATATTTGAGTATAAATAAATACATTGATATTATGCATCTAGAATAATTCTATCATTGTCGATCTAAATGAACACCTAGTAGACGGTATAATATTGTCTGTTCACTGGAAACAATGACGTAACTTTTTCTGTAAGGCAGAGACATCTTCTGAAGATAATCGTGAACTATTTTGAACTTGAAGTGTCATACTGGGCATAACCTAACTTTTTCATTCACAATTTTCAGCAGAATATACTAGTTTAATTGAAAAATTAAAAAAAAAAATACGGGAGATGAGCTTTGTGACAGTGTCAGTTTTGAAAAATATTAAACTTTTTCGATAAAAAGTGTTGAAGATAAGTGAATGTAAGCGTGTGGTGTTTTAGTTGAAAGATGGACGAATTTTGTGTTTTAAGTAGAAGAAATTTAATATGTCGAATAGTGTATTTATATACGGAACTAGCGTTTTGACTTCAGCTTCTTATTCTGGGGACCAAAATACGTGAGTACCTTCAGAAATTTTCCTTGGAATGCCCTATTATTGTTCCCAAAAACTGGTATTGGACCTATTTGAGTAAAAATATGTATAAAAGTAAAATTATGTCAGATTATGGTATAGATACATGATATGTGCTGAAGTTAGAAAAAAAAAGAAGAAGAACATAACTTCGCTGACAGGGAAAAAAGTGGTATTATAGGGGTCTGCAAGAAGTATGGTCAAAATTTTGGAACGAACAATCAATTGGACAGAACATTATTACATATTTTGGAAATAGAGTCGATATTTCACCTGTAATTTGATATGATCAGGATTTGGGAAGCTGCTCAAATTGAAAACCTCAACTTCTTCGTTTTGCGAAATCATCAGCTGGCCCTCTTCGGTTCCTTCAGATTGTTCGATCTCGGATGGAGAATTGTTCCTGATATTGTCTAAAATCGATCCCAAGAAGTCCACATGGAAACGAACACTATCTGCGTATACCTGGAGATTGCTGATGATATCATTGTATTTCGAAAGCAATACCACTTGGTCTTGGATATTATACCACAAATCTGATAGATCTTCAAATAGTGGCTGAAAAATAAATTCATTGGTGGAACTATATTTGTGAATAGCGCTGAATGACATGAGGAATTTTTTTGCTTATCTATAAAATTATATGTAGTGTGTCCAAGATATAAGGATTAATTAAGAGGTTGAACAAAATAAATAGAAAATAAAATACACCCCGATACAAGGTGTATTTTTTTTTCGTGCCATTTAAAGAAAGAAAGTCGGTGATGCTATCTTCGATACTAAACTTTGTACGAACACCATTTCGTAGAGCTGAAAAGTGGCAATAAGAAAGTGTCCAAACCCTTAAAATAACTTCAGGAAAAAATAAAAACCGCGAAACCGCTTAATTTTGTTTTTTTTTTCAATGTCTTCGGAAGTAAACAACATTTTTGAGATTTCTCAATATCTATTTATTGACCCTTTTACACAACTTTTTGTCTATTTGACCTACTGTGATGTAACTCTTACGGTTAACGAGTTATTCATCCTTATTTTGGGAACAATGTATATTTCAAACAAATATTGTTATTTATAATCAATAAACATTATTATTGAATAGATTTCAATCTGAACCGAAAGTAGGAAAATATAAACTTATCAATCAACGCTTAAATTCTATTGATTTTTGTTATATTTAAATATAACAAAAATCAATATAACAATTGTTATATGAGATTTCATGTCCAATATAAAGTAGGTAATTTTGAGCTTATGCATTTTAGAAAAACAAAGTTCAATTATGAAAGCTGCACCCAATTATTATCAAGTTTCGATTTTTCATTTCATATCCAACAGAAAGTATTTTGAAAAAATGTGCCATTGGCAATAACAGGAACATGGAAATTTTACCACACTGTTATGACATTTGAATTAGATGCATGCAAGGTGGATATAGGATGGTGAAACAGCTTCCTATTATCAAGCACTAGAATAAACTGTAGACCTCAGCCTACTTGATTTCATACCGTAGTAATATTTCCTGAAGTTATCAGAGATGGCGACACACCTTGTGTCGGTAAAACAGAATCTGTGCATCTGTCATACTTTTATCAGTTTCATCTGTTCTAGATGAAAAATGATTGAGAAGAGTCAAAATATCAATATTCATTCCAAATTTATCGAAAATATATTGTTTTAATGTCGTTTCAAGTCACGTCTGTCAGATGTGAACCACAGAAATACGTAAGCAACAGAAATCTTCTTCGATAATCGATCTTACCGCCATCTTCTTTCAAGTCGTGGAAATATTAGTACCTTCTCAAACGGTCTACAAGTTTTTCGCAGAAACAATTGAAGAGCTGTTTCACCATCCTATATCCACCTTGGATGCATGATTGAATTTAAACCTCAGTTAGTCCACTTTTGTATACGTAAATAAAAAAAAATAGCATATTAGTTTACTCGCATTGAAAGTATTATGTTATTGAAACACAAGCCGCGATATAACAAAAGCTGTGAAAAAAGGCTAAAGGTTCAGAATTATTTGAGTTCTCTCAAGTTTGAACATTTCTTTCGATCATGAATGGGAAAAATATTAAATATTTTTTGAGATTCTACCCATAGATCTTATGCTAGATCCGGTATCCAGGTTATTTGTTTTGTAGGTCCGGGGGGGTTGAAAGTACTATAAGCCATTGATTGGTCGTTTTTTGTCCAATAAATATGTGTTGTACCACGTGATCATAGTACCACTTTCTTGTAGACCCCTCTATACCAAAAAAATACTACAGGAAGCCGGATCTATAGCGTTATAAGATACATGATTCTACCTAATATAACACTGAAGGAACGTCATTATATATAGTGTGTCTGCTTTAGTAAAACTTTTTTATTGTTAATCACAATCATCTTATATCAATTATTTTCAGTCTATACGAGGTTTCTCAGAAAATATTATTTTTTCCAACAGTATAAAGTAAAGTTATTTTTGAAAATATCGGAAACGTTAATCTCTGTTAACTTCATTCGTTATAAACTTTACGTCCCTTGATCTTTATGTTGTATTATTTTGGTCATGTAAATAAATAAATGATATATTTTATTTAACAATAATCATCAACAAAGTATATACAAAAAGGAGAAAAACAAATCATGTAATTTGACGAAATTGCATATTTGAACGTAGTTTTTATTTTTGATCAACATTTGTCAATAACAATTTTTGATGTCAAAAATGAAGGTAATTTACTCTTGAGCCAAATTCATATTATATGACCAAAAAAAATCAATATCTGTTGAGACCATGCAGAACTTTTGTATAATTGAATATCAGCAAGACTTAATCCACATTGATATAAAAGAAAGGAAACAATACATGTATTAACATAATAATTAATTTTCACATAGTCTTGGGGTAACTCAGATGATTTTTGGGGCGCAAAGTCAAAGCGTGGTCAAAGCTGTGTGTATATACAGGGTGTCCCCTCTCAATTGGAAAAAACTTCTGGGGCATATTGAGGAACCATAGACAAGCAGTTTGAGATAAGAGACTGATGTCCGGAAGTGCATGGTTTTCAAAATACAGGGTGTCAAAGTTTTTTTCAAAAAACTTTTTTTTATTAATATTTCAAAGACACGTTAACCGATTTTCTTGAAATTTGCTAGTGATGTAAGCTTTAATAAGACGCTCAGTTAGCACTAATTAAATGTTAATTATGACTTCCAGTGGCGCCCCGGGGGACAGTGTCACGAATAAAAATGACAAAAAATGTACGCTGCTGACTTTTTTAAAAATTTTATATATTTTTTAGAAAGCTCAGTTAAAAATACAACTTTTTTGTCACTTGATATTTTTTCGTATCTCTCTCCGTTTTCGAGAAAAATTTTTTATTAAAAACTTTATTGAAAGGTTCATTATTATTAGAAAGAAAAACAAGGAAGCTTTTTTACAAATAATTTATTATTAATTAGTGGAGCAAATGCTCAAAGTGTCCACCATGCATTTCGATGCATTTTCTGCACCTGTCGAGCCAGGATTCGCGCACTAGCACTCGTCTGATTGCGTCGCAACTTTTGATTGCAGCAAAAATACTGTCCATCGAGTATTGAAAATCCACGATCTCTATCAATTTAAACTGCAAAAGGTGCAGCATCTACTGCCTGACGACGCTCCTCGGCGGCTCGAGTTCTGCGAATGGTTGCTCCGTCAAGCGGATGAAAACGCTGATTTTTTAAGTATAATCTTCACGAGCGATGAAAAAGGATTTTCGCGCGAGGGGACATTCAATCCTCGTAATAACCACGAGTGGAGCGAACAAAATCCCCATGCTACGCACATCAGAGGATATCAGCAGAAGTTTGGTGTTAATGTTTGGGCATGTATTCTTGGCGACCATTTGATTGGGCCGTACGTTCTACCTGATCACCTCAACGGGAATAACTATCTAGTTTTTTTGCGAGATATTCTGCCCGAGCTGCTGGAAGATGTACCCCTCCAGTTGCGTAGAGAGGCCTGGTTCCAACACGATGGTTGTCCAGCGGATTTTGCGCGCACCGTGAGAGGTTACCTCGACCAAACCTACAACAACAGGTGGATTGGTAGAGGTGGTCCCGTCCCTTGGCCAGCAAGGTCGCCGGACTTGGCCCCCCTGGACTTTTTTCTTTGGGGCGAAATGGAACGGTTGATCTATGCAACTCCTGTGCCGACCATGGAGGACCTAGTTGCTAGAGTTGTGGTGGCAGCGGAATTTATCGCGAACAATCCAGGCGTGTTTGCTCGGGTGCGCGAATCCTGGCTCGAAAGGTGCAGAAAATGCATCGAAATGCATGGTGGACACTTTGAGCATTTGCTCCACTAATTAATAATAAATTATTTGTAAAAAAGCCTCCTTGTTTTTCTTTCTAATAATAATGAACCTTTCAATAAAGTTTTTAATAAAAAAATTTTCTCGAAAACGAAGAGAGATACGAAAAAATATCAAGTGAAAAAAAGTTGTATTTTTAACTGAGCTCTCTAAAAAATATATAAAATTAAAAAAAAAATCAGCAGCGTACATTTTTTGTCATTTTTATTCGTGACACTGTCCCCCGGGGCGCCACTGGAAGTCATAATTAACATTTAATTAGTGCTAACTGAGCGTCTTATTAAAGCTTACATCACTAGCATATTTCAAGAAAATCGGTTAACGTGTCTTTGAAATATTAATAAAAAAAAGTTTTTTGAAAAAAACTTTGACACCCTGTATTTTGAAAACCATGCACTTCCGGACATCAGTCTCTTATCTCAAACTGCTTGTCTATGGTTCCTCAATATGCCCCAGAAGTTTTTTCCAATTAAGAGGGGACACCCTGTATGTGTATTTATGTACTGTGAACTTACGAAGACAATGTCGACAGGTACAGAAAGCCTCATGTGGACAGTTTCATGAGTCTTCTTCAATTGTGTATCAAGTTTCTCGTAGATATCGGTCGAGTATTCATCCATTTTTTCTATAAGGTTTATGATATTCCTGCAAAGCAAAAGTTCATGGAACAAGTGATCTCCACGTTTGGGCTTCAAAGGAGAGGGTTTGGAAACTAGAGGAAATAATTGTTGGAAGTACTGAGCGATTTACAATGAATTAATGAAACCTTGAACATTATTTTTCCTTCAACGTTTTCTAGAACAAAGACTAATTTTTCCCAACATTATATTTTTTAAATTGTAATAGGCATTGGTAGTTTGTAAAACAAGAGTGAATATGTTGTCCATATCGAAAAACGATTAAATTCGAATTTTACTGCTATATAGGGATAATATCCATTCGAGTTTTACAGTATAAATTCTTTTTTCGATCATAATCATTGATTCATCTCATGACTGGATTCACTCATTCTCAATGTGTTTTTTTCAAAATTAATCTATCCAATTGACAAGTTGAAACACATATAAATTATGAAACAATTCTAGAACTAAGAAATACAATGAAATTAAATGAAAAATACAGAGTAGGGGTAAATAAATTAGTATGATTTCCCATTATCTACAATTCATTATTGGCTTCGCAATAAAAAGTTCTGAAGGGTTCCATATGAGATGACTGAAAAAAAATAATAATACCCAGTATAGCTATAAGGCACTCCTATCGATATCAAATCAACAGCTCGTGTTTAAACAGCAATTAAAATTCAAAACCAATTTTTATGTGAATTCTATCAAAGGTATATCAAAAACCAGTATCTCCACACAATACAAAAATAGGCGTCTATATAGTTTGATTTTTTCTACCGGTTGTTAAAGTTGGATAAGCGAAATCTGGGACACCTTGTATAAACAACTTCGCATCACATAAAAATACCAGAGCTTTTGATTATAGAAGGAAAGTAGAAATCACAACCCGGCAGTTCTATTGCTAATAAATAGCAGTGTAGCCGCTTTCAGGTAAGAACATTTTATTTTCAGTAGCTAATTCATATTCAATGAACAGCAAAATAGACCTTGGTTAGACTCCACAAAAAAACTCAGCTGTTTGAAGATTATACGTATGAAAAGTAACTACACCAAAAAAGTAGTTTATTGAGAATTTAGTTAATATTTGGCGTTCATCCAACTTCTTACGACTGCGAATGTTTTCCCACGAAAAATAGATAAACATTATAATTATACAAAAATCTCACCTAATGTACAACTCGATTTGTCGGTGCATGAGAAGCAAACCTTTCAAGGTGTCCATGAAAGTCGGCTCGACATCAATAGGTATTTCGCATACCACAGTGTAATTTCCCAAATATTTTTTCAAAACGTAGCATTTATCGATAACCGTAGTGAACAAATCAACTTTATCCATTACGCTCTTCAGGGTAGATTCTACCTCAGTTTTGACGACTTCTATTGCTTTGCTCAGTAAATTAGGCACTAAAAATTTTTAATAAATTCTATAATGAATAAACGAGGGCGTAGATAATGAAATGAGTCCTAGAGTTGTTCCTTGGGGAACACCATGCACATTTGACCTTTCTGATATTACTTTTGGTATCATCGATCTGAACAATTTGTAATCTTTCAAATAAATGGTTTTCTTAATGTTTCAATATTTATTTGTATGAGTGACACTTACAGTTTTCTATACCTGCTCCACCTTTGTCAGAATCCTTATTGAACAATCTTATTCCGCAAATAATTCTACTCAAATGATCAAGTTGGTCTTCTTTGGCATGTTTTGAAGCCTTGATAAATTCAACCGCTTCTACCTCATTCATAATACTTCTTAATGCGGCTAAAGCTTCATCTAGAATCTTACAGAGCAAAGTCAATGCTGCGAAATTATTGTATTTGGACCAAAAGATATGCTGTGACACCAAAGCATATGCATATGATCAGGGCCGGATTATCCATAAGGCGTATTAGGCAACTGCCTAGGGGCCCCGAACCGACTAGGGGCACACGCGGGGGCATAATTGATGTTGAACGCACCAAGAAAAAAAGGTTTCATTCGGTTTCATTCGTGACATTCCCGATTTTCAACATCCGGTAATATCACCATAGAAAAAATGATGGATGCGGGGACAGATAACATCGTTTGGATTGATTTTTGATAATATGGTTAATGAACTCTTCCGAATGTAATGATAGCATTGCAAATATACAGAAGTCTGATGATGTTAAACGCCACAGGTGAACGATATTTTTCAAAATAAAATTAATGAAAACTGTCTTCGTTCAGCAATATCACAGAACTGTTTAAATTCATTGTCGATAATGGCGATTGAAAATGATGTGTTGAAAAGGGTCAACTTCCAAGATGATTTTAACTCAAATTCGTCCCCACAATTATTTATTATAGTTCATACAGAACATGTTTCGGACCTATATAGGTCCATCATCAGCTGAATTTAAATGTATTAGTATGTATGAGTTTATTTTCATATTTTGTCGAAAGAGCCGACTCCGAAACAGGAGGGCTCTTTTAGCAAAATATGAAAATAACCGAATGCAGTTTTTTTACTGACAACATGCTTGAATGGAAAATTATCAGGTTTATTTTGATGCACGAGCGTAATTCGGTAGAATATTTCCGGAGTTTATCGCTGTAATTGATCGAAAATGTCCCGCTTCATATGGGATTTTTAACATACGATGGAAATATTCGGTAATAATTCTGCTGCTAGGGTGATTACAAGTGATAATTGAGTATGGAGACGATCGAAATGTTCTAAGCTTACTTCAACTATCATGGGATTGCCTAACCCACTCAACAGAGTGGCATAACTTGCAATATTCCTTCTCAAATTGTCGTATCCCCTGGTCTTGAACACTTCGTAATCTGACAGTATTTCTGCTTTCAATGGAGCAAGTCTTTCTACAATCGCATTTCGATTATATCTGGGCACACTAGTAATGTGTTCTAGGTTGCAAATGAAATAAAATTGCATTTTCAATGTTTTAACCATCGTGTCCTCTGCCTGAAGTTTGGAAATCACGAATTTGACCAGTTTCTGTACATTGGAACGGGAATTCATAATGTTTTCTGTTATACCCCAGTTTGGATCCAGTAACAGCAGCTGAACCTTCAAGAAATTGCAAAAAATACTATACAGAGTGTGTCATTAGATGATTCTAATCTCAGGAAGCCGTTCCTTGTCGTATTTTTTAAAAAAATGGTAAGAATGATTGAATATGGACACATGATTTTTTTAAACTGTAGAAAAAAAGCTTTAAACAATCTGAGAGTTGCCGAAACATCATCATTGAGGAAGATTACCAAGATACGACACCCTAATAACCCGCTACACAACCCTTCCAACCCTATGCTGTACCAAAAAACCCAAGTCAAGCCAATAGACGAACGATTACAACAGTTAACCCTGAAATTCTTCAGCAAAACAGAAAATCTGGACATACTGGAAAAATACGCTATAAGAAGATTACCAGGCATTATCCCCTTACACAGACATCCTCAGCATACAACTCTGGAACTTATCCATCAAATCCTTCTTAATTAACTCTTGTATATTTGCGTTTGTGTGTGTATGTATCACTTCTGACTCTACAATTCGATTTGTTTTTTTTTTTTTTTCTCAATCTATTTATAGCTTGTATTCAATTATTTAAGGTTTCAATTGTGTTATAATTACAATAGGCAGAAGGACCTAGGTCAATAGCCTGTTGAATCTTGTAATTTACTTGGTTCAATAAATAGCATTTATTATTATTATTATTACCATCGAAAATTAGACACACTGTAACGTATTGAATTATTACTATATGAATTCGAAAAAAATGTTTGGTAGAACTTACGCATTTTGACCTCCTGATCACGAAACTGAAGTCATAACAAGTCGACTCAAGTATTTTCGAAGATACGGCCCCATTTTGTCTCAAAAATGCACCATTTAACATCTCAAATTACTGTTATTAAAAACAAACAAAATTCACCCTTCTTTGAACCACAACATCACACTCGCTTACACTTTTTTGCAGAAAAAACTGTTATTTTACAAAAATTCATCCTTCTTTAAAACGTAAACGAAACATCTTTCTTCACTGATTTTTCAGGTAATGTTTATTTAAGAAGTTGGCAACGTCTTACCACAAGCCAAACAATCACGTTGCCAACATCATAAATACAAATTACCAGATAATCATCAGTGAAAAAATGTTGTTTTGTTTACGTTTTGAAGAAGGACAATTTTTGGAAAAATAGCGTTTTTTTGCTGAAAAGTGTTGGAAACAAGTAAATATATGCGTGTTGGATATTTTGGTTCAAAGAAATGTGATGAATTTTGTTTGTTTCAATAGCAGAAATTTGAGATGTCAACTGGCGCATTTTTGAGACAAAATGGGGCTGTATCTCCGAAAATACTTGGGTCCGCCGGATTTTCACTTCATATTCGTGATCAGGAGGTCAAAATACGTAAGTTCCACCAATAAACGAAGAATTATCATTACTTTATCAGCTACACTTGAATTTATAAGCAATAAGTATAGGTATTCTATATTTCAGTTGTACTCACAAAAAATATTATGAAGTTCTCGTTAGGTTTCAATTTTTTTGGAAAACATTCCCTCATTATTTCCTTCACAATATTCCGTTGAATATGACCTCCCATTTCGAAAACTGCTCACAACGTCGAATAGATTAGAATAGAACTACCTATATGTTAGTAATCGGGATAGGGAAGGGTATATTTGTTTGATCGATAAAAACATAAACTTATTAAACTGTGGGAAACATAATTAGAAATTAATATGACAAATATCTCAAGCGATGACAGTATATTGGCATCTTGATACTGACATCAGATATACTTCTACAGAAATGTGACCTATGGATACAACTATTTCTTGTTGTGGGTACTTGTAAATGAAATAGGTATTTTAATAGTTCAATATTTTTTATACAATTCAGAAAATGTGCCCCTAGTTTTTTCTTCGTGTCAAAATTACAAACATTGAATATATTTTATTTCATCTGATAACGATAGGTGAAACGGAAGCGTATAGAAGGGCCACGTACCTATTATTTGTTTATTGATCAATTAAGATTCCAACTTTTATCTCGGATTTCCTTCAGACTTTCACCTCGGAATTCTGACTTTTATCTCAGAATTCTAACTTTCATCTCGGAATTCCGACTTTTATCTCGTAATTCCGACTTTTATCTTGGAATTCCGACTTTTATCTCGTAATTCCGATTGGGTTGGTCAGAAAAAATCTACAGGGCTTCCAGAGTTATACAGGGAGAACTAAATATGCTGTTTTTGGTTTTTTCGGAATAGAATTCTTATTTCAGAAAATATAACTCGAAAGGGGCGAGAGTCCCCTGTAGATTTTTCCTGACTAACTCACTGCTCTCCACAATAATAGTTACCTTTTTCATATTTAATCGTCCTTGTATCTACTACGGTTTAGAATATAGCAATGTTGTCACATGATAAAAGAAACGGCCTGTATGACAAATATGAACTTTTCAAAACGTTGTTTATTTTGGACTGTGAGTTTCTAAGACGGTGAAATTTTAAATGGAGTAGGGTGATATCATGAGTAGGGGTGGGAGATAACGATTAGGAAATATCTATCATAGATAACAAAAATGTATCGATATTATCACTATTAACGATGATTATCGATATTGTCATCGTTAATATCGATAATTTTGTTATCTAAATCATAATGGAATTGAAATGAGTGTTAAAAAATGAGAAAATATACACAGCGTTCCATGATGTGAATATATAATCTGTATTTTTGAACCATCCTGTAATTCTCGCTGTAATTCATATTTGAAAATGAAAAAAAGAAAATTATTTATATCCCGAAAACAGTCATATATAAGTTGTTGAAAATGTGATGAGGATACATGAAATTATATTTTTTACAGGGTGATTAGTTTGAAAAATCAAAGTTTCTGGTATAAGCGGCAAAGTTGTATGTTGATTTATGTGTACCTATATCAAAGAAGTCGGAATTCCGAGATGAAAGCCGGAATAATAATTGATCAATAAACGAATAATACGCAGCCCTTTTACTCTTCCGTAGGTAGGTACCTACTAAATTAATTTTTGTTAAACTAATTTCTCTTTCATTTTGAAAATTGGGAGTTATCTTTTTCGATTTCCGAACTCCAAACAATAAAAAACAACCATTCCAACCGTTTAACATACATAGACCAACTTGAGGTTTAGGTTTAGACTTCTGAGAAAGAAACCAAATATGACACTTCCGGTTTTTCCGGACTTGCCTGCAAAGATAGTGCTACCTATTATCGATTTGAGGAACTGTATGAAAATTGTTGATATTTAGGTTACAGAAATCTGCAGAATATCACTTTATATGATACTTGTTAGATGGCGAACTGAGTAAATGCAATCTGTAATGCAAACGTATGATATCTACCTCTCTTTTCAGTGTTGCCATATTGATAATTATTTTTTAAGAAGAGAAGAAAGACTTATGTTCGTTCCCAGGAGGTAGGTATGTGAAATGTTTCTTCAAATTTTATGCTCAGAATAAATAATCTCTCAGATTTTTAGAATGTCAAGAAATTTATTAAATGTTGATATTCTGCTTTGTATCAGTGACGACATTGAGAACAATAACATTCCAGTGTAGAAGCATGGTAGAAGATGGTAAAATAGATAATGACAATACCAGGTAGGTACCTACTGTTTTTTGTATAAAATTCTTCGAAATTTATACTTATTCGTAGTAAACTCGTAACTTTTATTAGTCGGTGATTTCCTTCTATGTTCTCAAAAGATTTCCTCCATAAAATATTTTTCTGAAAAAAAAATTTTGATTGTTATTCATGAATTTTTGGAGAAATCTCTTATTTCATGAATTTTGCCACAAGCAAAATCACAAGCCTAGGTTTTTATCGATTGATTGTAATGTTTTCAACGATTTGAATAATTAAACTGAATACCGTTAACCGTTAGTGTTTCCATGTTATTCAATTTGAATTATCTATAGTGGCATGATGGTAAATGCATTTCTCAGCTGGTGAATCATACCGAATCACATGTCAACGATAATGATTCTACATACATCCTTGAAAAAATATTCTTTTCAAATAATACCACTGGCAACACCGCTCAACGCCAGCCAGTCGCCAGATGGGGAGCAAACAGCAAAACGAAACAAAAACAGTTGACTGAGCTGACTTGTGGTGAGGTTGGTTGGATTTTTTAGAGTAGGTGAACGTTTTTCTTCGAGAGGAATATGTGAATGATATGAAGCGATTTCAAGGATTTCAGTGAATTATGACTTCGAAATTCGTGATTTTTCTTTATTCAGTGATATTGTTTGTGCCAAGTGTTCACAATGAGGATATTGAACGGGACTTTAAATTAGGTGAGTACCTACCTCGGTTCCTACTCAAGTACTCAACTACACGGTTAATTAAGGTCAGGAATTCTTGGTGACTGCAACTCTTTTCAATGAAATTGAAAAAATGTAGTGTTGGAATTTAGGTTTTCCGGTTTTCCTATCTAGAGAGTACCTACCGTGGTAATCGATGCTATAATTTTACCTACCTGCATTACCTACCTAGAGCACCGAGCACATCTACCAAATTTCCAATTTATTGGTCTGTTAGTTAACCCGGTACCACTGGTACATTTTTGTCAATAGGTAAGTATAATGAATTTGAATGAATTGTAAATACCCATTCTAATGCATCTCCTCCGTTATCTTCAATCAAGTGGTTTAAGGTACTTATTATTTAATAATAAGGGTAGCAACGAGGGTAGCAAGCCGCTTTAGCCCCCATAAAATAATTGATCATTCGCTGTCCCCCCTAGCCATATGGAATCCTATAGCTACCTAGGACTCAATTATTACTCTCTTATAAATTAATTATAATTATAAAAAACTTAAAATCGCTCATATACCAAGTATGATGTTTGATGTTTTTTTATACTCTCGATTATACTGCACCTAATTCGACTAAAATCAGATTTGCCTTTTCATGAATAGGAATAACTAGGTGGTACAGCTAAATTCTGTTTCTACCTCGAGACCTAGCTCTTCATTTCCACAGCTAACGAGACAGCAAATGTTCGAAGTACTCGAATCGAGGTTTATATCTTTGATTTAATACTCTTACTGCTTAGGGCCTAATTAATTTTGGATGGATCTGTCTAAATTGACCAAAATACTAGTGCCAAATCGCACAACTGCGGACAATAAACCCTCGAACTAAAATCATCGAAGTCATGTTTGAGGGGTAAGTAACATATTTTACTCTAAACTTGAATTTGACAAGGTTGTCCAAAGAATTACATCATGAATTTCAATGGGACTGTTGGGGAAATTGAAAATCAACTGGATACAGTTTTATCAAATCATACTTCCGAATTCCAAGAATTTCCAGCTGTTTATACATCAGAGCTCGCATTCCGAGAATCATTCTTAGATAGGAAATCTAGACTCGAATTTTAATTTAATTATCCTGCCACATTTCTTCATATTTTACCGAGTATTTTACTATATTAATGTAGCAATAGCAATGATACCTATAAAATTAGCTTGACGAAGTTAGAATTATTAGCTTCCAGAAAAATAATAATAAAAGGTTCTGCATCGAAGAACACAATGTGTAGAAAAGCAGCGGCAACAGAAACAACAAATAATATAAAACATATTGAGAGGAAACACAACACATACAAAATGTATTTCTGTATCCGGTTCTAAAGACGTCAGTCAGTCCCAAGCATCGGGAATTATAAAGCTATGTGAACAGCACGTTCTTGAACTATTCTAGACTCAAGAGAAGAGATCATTAGGGATTGCATTGCAGGATTGCAGATCCAGATACGTTTTGAGTAGTTGGTTATTGGACGTTATTTTTACTTGATAAGTGACTTGATAAGATTTTGACCAGTATTAATTAAATAACAAGTAGTTCTTTTATTTTATGTCAAGCTTAAATGAATATTCGTAAATATTCATGGAAGATAGGTGCGTACGTACGAGTAAATCTAGGATATTCCTCGGGATTCCATATTACCTAGACTGTGGATCTGGAAGTAAAATTGCAAATTATTTCATTCTAACCTCAAAACAATACCTTTCGTTAAATACGACGTTAAATACTCTTGAGATTATTGTATTATATGTGAAATATTAATACATTTTCAGAAGAATCTACTTAATATACCTACCTACTTACCTCGATACTTACCTATATTGGATTTTCCAATTTTCTGCATTAAACGACATAAGGCCGCATAAGGCTATAACTTTCAGGTAAGTGCATCAAAAATGAATAGGACCTACACGAGTTATATTTTCTTCTTCCTTCACTCCACTGGTTACTCGATTGGTAATAATAACCGATGATAATTTTTCATGTGATTATTCATATGAGGTATATAATTACCAAGCGATTACTTACCAATTAATCACACCCGTGACATTGATTTAGGGAATCGAAGCATTCTTATTTTTTTACAATTATTTTGATTATTATAAATACTTATTATAGCTTTCGGATCTACGAGTGAACTCGAGAGTGAACCGATTCAAACATTCTTCACACAATATTATGCTGATTCATAATATCTTCTGGGAAAACCAAAAGTATCGAACATTGATTGAACACACTGTGCACCAAACTTTGTGAAACTCGGTCATACATCTCGAAGGTCGTTATGAAAAATTTCTCGTGATTGAAGTTGTATTTTTCGAGGTATTTCTGTTTCTATCCTTTAGAAAATTTGATGATGATTTCTCGAAGATGAAACGTTGCCCGTTTGACTCGATAAGTATTTGTCAACGCCATTTTTAAAAGCTCATAAAGTTGCAATGGGAAAAGAGACAATATTTTTCGATAACTATCCAAATCATTAACCGCTTTCTGAAGTTCATGATATTCCAATTCGCGCAATGTCCTTGACTTTGTCCGAGTCTTTGTCATAGGCTTCCGGCAGGACTTCATTCACTCCCTTTTATCGATCGATGTGAATGTGACCAGTGACCATCGTATTGCTTTTGTAATAATCCACACCTCAATCCACATCCTAGTCCGAATAGGCCAGCCATACATGCATGATTTATCAAAAAATTTATAGCGATTACAAGTTTAAAACAAACTTCTTTCAGCTCCTTACTCGGTAATTTTGTAACTGATTTGATTGATGGAGGTAAGACCGGTGTGAAAATAGAAACGGTCGCCGCGTCAGAAACGAAATATTAGAGTTCCTGTATCACCTATGTTGGGCGGTTTAAGAATGTGCCGTTTCCGGAAATTCTTCATCACCACATGTTTTGAATGAGTTGAAAAAGCATAAGCACCACATGTCATATTTTGTACCCCTATATTGAGCTCGAAAACTACCCCTGTAACAGTAAACATCACCTAACAAATACAAATTTACCGTTTCTGAAAATTTCTTTCTTACTACATATTCAAAATAAGCTAAGAAAGCATAAGCACCACATGTCATATTTTGTACCCCTATATTAAGCCCGAAAACTACCCCTGTAACAGTAAACATCACCTAACAAATACAAATTTACCGTTTCTGAAAATTTCTTTCTTACTACATATTCAAAATAAGCTAAGAAAGCATAAGCACCACATGTCATATTTTGTACCCCTATATTAAGCTCGAAAACTACCCCTGTAACAGTAAACATCACCTAACAAATACAAATTTACCGTTTCTGAAAATTTATTTCTTACTACATATTCAAAATAAGCTAAGAATGAATAAGCACCACATGTCATATTTTGTACCCCTATATTGAGCTCGAAAACTACCCCTGTAACAGTAAACATCACCTAACAAATACAAATTTACCGTTTCTGAAAATTTCTTTCTTACTACATATTCAAAATAAGCTAAGAAAGCATAAGCACCACATGTCATATTTTGTACCCCTATATTAAGCCCGAAAACTACCCCTGTAACAGTAAACATCACCTAACAAATACAAATTTACCGTTTCTGAAAATTTCTTTCTTACTACATATTCAAAATAAGCTAAGAAAGCATAAGCACCACATGTCATATTTTGTACCCCTATATTGAGCTCGAAAACTACCCCTGTAAGAGTAAAAATCACCTAAAAATCAAGATACAGATCAAGATGCAGATACTACGAAATTTTTGTTTCAGACTGAATTGTGTTCAATTTAATATTATTTTTCATATTACAAATTTTGCAAGAATGCTTATTTATGATTTGTTATTGGTACTTACTTATGCCCACCAAAGTTTTTTTGTTATGTTTTGTGTTATTTTGATTTAGAACTGTGTAGAACATTATCAGAGCCGGACCACAACAATTTGGCCAGAAGTGTAAATTTTCTTGATTCCCAAAAGGAGTCAAGATATGTTATTTATATTTTTTATGTTATTTCTTATGTTACGGGTTTTATTTAATTTTTTGCCGAAAAAAACTTTTAGAAATGAAAAATTCGTGTTTTCCTGCCTACTGCGATATACTAGGGTACAAAATATGAAATAGGGTGCTTATGCTTTCTCAGCTCATTTCGAACATGTGGTGAAAAAGAAATTCTCAGAAACGGTAAAACCGTATTTTTTAGGCGATGTTTACTGTTACAGGGTTTCTGAGCTTAATATAGGGGTACAAAATATGACATGTGGTGCTTATGCTTTCTTAGCTTATTTTGAATATTTAGTGAGAAAGAAATTTTCAGAAACGGTAAATTCGTGTTTTTCAGGCGATGTTTACTGTTACAGGGGTAGTTTTCGAGCTTAATATAGGGGTACAAAATATGACATGTGGTGCTTATGCTTTCTTAGCTCATTTTGAATATGTAGTGAGAAAGAATTTTTCAGAAACGGTAAATTCGTGTTTTTCAGGCGATGTTTACTGTTACAGGGGTAGTTTTCGAGCTTAATATAGGGGTACAAAATATGACATGTGGTGCTTATGCTTTCTCAGCTCATTTTGAATATGTAGTGAGAAAGAAATTTTCAGAAACGGTAAATTCGTGTTTTTCAGGCGATGTTTATTGTTACAGGGGTAGTTTTCGAGCTTAATATAGGGGTACAAAATATAAGATAGGGTGCTTATGCTTTTTCAACTCATTCAAAACATGTGGTGATGAAGAATTTCCGGAAACGGCACATTCTTAAACCGCCCAACATAGGTGATACAGGAACTCTAATATTTCGTTTCTGACGCGACGACCGTTTCTATTTTCACACCGGTGGAGGTAAGAACGTTTTACCTCCCTATCAATGAAATCAATGAAATTGTTTTTGCAAACGAAGAAAATTAAGTAATGTTCTGATCTCGGTTCTGATGATGTTGAAAAACAGGTCGTACTCCAAACAACGCGTACGACAAAATAATTATAAAACTTGTATCATAATATACTATTTTCTATTTTGGTTGTATAATGAAGTCATTGTGCAACGCAAATGCGTGTCGAAATAGCCTCTATTTCGATAGAGTTAGGCCCAGTTTACTTCTGAGCGATTTGGTTTTGGTGATATTAGCAGTGAAAATCTCAATATTTTAAGTGATAAATTTCAATTCAGAGTGTATTTGTGCTCTACTTTCTAATTAGGCTCGTATATAGGTAATTAAATGACATTTATTGTGTTTGTCAAGTGAACTATAGCCAAGAAGAAGCTCGTGAAATGTAGGTGAAATCGTTCAATGTTGAAGCTAATAACTACAGGGGGTGTAAATATTTGGAGAGTGCGGACACTGTTATATACCCTCAGTTATACATGGTTATACCAGCCGGAAAATACATTTAAAATTCACTCCATGCAGACCATGGTAATGAATTATTACCAAGTTTCACGAAGGTTCACCGAACTTTTCAAAGTCAGTTTCGAACAATGGTGAGGGTCTGGGTGATGGTTTGAGAGAGGCCATCAGTCTACTATCATTCTATACTATTATCGTTGGTTTTTGAAGTGATTATGCAATGTGGGTTCATTTGTATTGCGCCCTCTTGTAGTTTGTCTTCATAAAAAGAAAAGAAATTCAGATGCCAAAAAGTGTATTCTCTAAGAATTCTTCTATCCATTCATTCTACTCATGAAAAATTACATTATTTATTGCACAAATTCAAAGATCACGGGAAATAAATTAACATTCAACTTTGACTATTTCACGCATTTGCCAAATGAACCAATTAGGCGCTCTAGTCAAGTTCGAATTATCGATAACACAAACTTGATTCTTGATTCTGATTGGCCTGTCAAGTTCGGTGTTTTCAGATTTGTGTACGTTGTACGTGACAGTTAAACGTCAAATATAAATAAGCACGCTGATCCTACCAAATTTCAAACTTTTACCATTCACTTTGTGAAGTGGTCTGATGAAATACCAATCATTATTGGATTTATCTCAGTCTGTTTTTTATTTCATAACTCAACTCAGATGGTTGAATAAAACACCTGTGGTCTCGTGCTGCTGTCAAGCAACTCAGTTTCGTATGGAATAAATCAACAGACTTAACAAACAATCTTAAAATTCAGAAAAATCACTACCAAGTCGACATAAAGGTATTAAACATACACAAAAATGTATAAAACTCATAATACTATTACTATTACTTCAATCAATGATTATAAAATGTTTCAACACTATAAAGTACATTTTCGAGCAGAAAGGTATTCAGTTTATTCTTGAATAAAACATGATCACGTCACATCTAATATATCTATCTATCTCTTATTCTTATGAAACATTTGATACCGATTCAGTGAATTTACAAGAACTGATAATCTTTGATATGGTTGCCGAAATGTTTCCTTATTCCTAGTAGTCCTATATACATATGTACATTATCATTTATCATGATTTCATCTTGATTCATTTTGATATACAAACATGGCAGGTTATAGTACTTTGAATGTCTTGAAGAGCGTTTTACACTCGGGTTTACATGTTGGGTGAGCCTTACACTTTGTCCTTACCTATTTTTTTTAGAAACAAATGACCTTCCAAGTAACATGAGGACCCCAAAAAAAAATCAATCCATAATGTAGAATTGACTGGACCAGTCCAAAATGAAGTAGAATAGAATATAGAATAGAATACTTTTGTATTGCTTCAATGTAAATACCTACATATAGCATATAGCAAGTAATAAAGAAGTGATGCTGGGTGATACAGTATCTCGCAGTAGTATTTTTTTAATTCAGGGGTTTTCACTTTTGTTTCGAACAAGTTAATTTGCCTACACTACTGTGGAGGTGTACAAACTGGATCAATGGATGATGACTCACGAACCGAGAACCAATCAGACGAGGCCTATTCATTTACGATGCACCACAGGAAAATGGTTCACGGTCTGGAAGTCATTCTTCTGGGAAACTAATAAAATTGTCTTCTTGGTTCGCTGACCCTATACCTGGCCTATTGGCATTACTTACCCGACATGTCTCAAACTTTACAAAAAAAAATCAGGAGGTTAGAGGTCATATGGCCAATAGGTCATAAACCTCTAATGCTTTAGCAGAATTGATTGTTGTTTTACGATATCTTACTGAACTTGTGGAAAGGAAAATAATACTTGATACTTTCAGAACATTGTGTTAGAGCTGATAATAGTATATTAAGTATGGAGAACGGTAAGGGTTTTA
Source organism: Chrysomela aeneicollis (assembly GCA_029955515.1). NCBI lineage: Eukaryota > Metazoa > Arthropoda > Insecta > Coleoptera > Chrysomelidae > Chrysomela > Chrysomela aeneicollis. Next base: position 13,404,798 of record JARUHQ010000003.1, on the reverse strand, counting down.
TACCGATCGAAGACAATTATCGTCTGAGATCGGTTACCCTTAACGTTCGACATGCTTATAACGTTTTTTGCACGATTGATACCATTACAAATTATAAAAATAAATTAAAATTGAGAGATTTTTTAAATCGACGGTAAGTGAATTACTTATCACGGTAACCAGTCAAAAATGATCAATCGTGCAAAATAGTATATTGCACGATTGATACCATTATAAATTATAAAAATAAATTAAAATTAAGAGATTTTTTAACTCGACGGTAAGTGAATTACTTACCGTCAAGTTGGAGTACTTACCGTCGAGTTGGATTACTTACCGTCGAGTTGCTAGTAAATGTCACCTACTGACGTAAAATATGTCACGGTAAACAGTCAAAAATGATCAATCCTGCAAAAAGGTGGTCTGGAGTTGAAGCTGATAAAAGTTAACAAACAAGTCACAGACACGTTGTCTGTTTTTTTTTGTTAAGTTGTGAATGAACATCTATTCCAAATTTGTACAGCAACGTCAAATAAAGCTGAATTTACCATTTGGTACAGACGATTTAAAGACTCTTGGAAGTTAATAAATTGATTCCATTGCCACCAGAACCAGACATACTTACCAGGTAGTTTTTATGAAATAATGAAATGAAATGACGTTATTCGTAACTACTTAATAGGATACATTAGTGATTTGTATACAGATTATCTGGGTTAACATTAGGACCTTATATTTTTACCTGGTTTATATTACTTTCTCATGTAATCTCCAATTAGTTGCATTATTCCCAATTATCTGATTTGAAATAATCCTTTGAATTTATTATAATCATACCGACTTATAAAACGAGGGATAGACAGGTATTTCACAACCTGAATATAAATAGATGGTCTGGATGGTTATTTTTTCATTATTGCATAGTCAATTTGAGGAAGTACATCCAGCAACGAAGAGATAAATAATGGGTTGTGGTCTTGCTTGTGGTCTCTGTTGTTGTTTCAACAAGAAATCTAAGAAGTTCGTACTGACTATTGAAGATCTACCCAACTATTTGAAGCAGCTGATAGATACCAGAAACATCATCAAAGAAGAGTTTTTGAAGTCGCAGAACGAAGCAAAGGAACTGCAGGTCACGTTGCTCGATGGGGCAATAGAGGCAGAAATATCAGAAATCAGAAAAAATCTGAGGACGAGGCAAAAAGACAACATTGTGGACGCGAAACGACCTGATGAACTGTTTGCATACATTACAGATCTCATCAGATACAACATAAGAAATAGATTGTGCTATGAAACAACTCAGAATAAGTATTTCCGATGCAGGTTTAAAGCTACAAAGAAAGTCATTATGGTATTGCTGAAAACTCATAAAGACAAAATGTTGGAGTATGTTTTCAAGCAAATATATAATTCGTTATTTTGATTATAATGAGTATATTGTAAATGTATAAACTACTACCTTTTATTATATAATTAGTTCACTAATCAAATAATTGGACTTTGTGTTGAGTTGACTATTACCTATGTTGTGAATGAATCATGATTTCAATATAAATATATGAATAAATTCTTTAGTTTGTTTTTCCCTTAAAATGAACACGATTACATTGCCTTATATTGTGCGAAAAGCATCTATTTTTGTTTAACTCGGTAATAGTTGTGAGGATAAAGAAGTAGATATAACATTATCACGCATACACAGACGTCATAAAAAAATAAGAATTTTTAATTGTGACCACCATGTAATTGTTTAAATTTAATGTCGGTAGATAGAAAATCAAAAGTTGAGAAATGTAAGCCGTTTTGACTATAATAATGTTATATCGACCGAGGTTTCGACACAAAAAATTTCTAAATTAAAAAAATCGCGATTTTTCACACTCTAGACCATAAGGACGATAGATCGATGACATAAGTTCTTCAATGAGAATCTGAAAATTCAATGAAATATACAGGGTATTCCATTCAAAAGAACATACATTTGGTGCTATAATTTTTTGTAACATTCGGTATAGATCAAAGTAATTTTGAATCGTGCACATAAACAAGGATCCTACAACTACCTAACCGAAACATAATTTGTGATATTCCATGGTTTTCTATGTAAACTTCGTGTCGAATGTCCATCATATCCTAATGAATTATGTATCTTCTTATATAGCGATATAGGATAATCATAATATTTTACATATATCTATCTATTAGGTATTGAAAATAAATAATAGTACATTGTTTACCGGGTAGGAAAAGCTTAACATTCCTGGGCGACTGTGAAGATTGCTAAGTCGAGGCGCAAGCCGAGACTTAGCAACACAGAGTCCAGGAATGTGGCTTTTCCTACGAGGTAAACATACTATTTTTCCGCAAATCGTTTAAAATTCGACAGATATTGATTGATTTTAAAAAAAAACGCGATAATTTTATTCCCAAATAAATGGTGCTTTGAAATTCCTAATAAAATTACTTGGGCTACTATGGAAACGTATTGAGGTTGAATTGTCAAACTTGACGCTTATAAATTTAATTGCTGGTGTTCTCGAAAGTAAAATGATAAGTGATATGAAATTTCCATTCCTGGGACTCCTCCAGAGCTGGTTGAGGCAGTGAATACTGCTTCATTAGAATTATTGCCAAAGAAATCAAGAGAAAAGTACGGAAATGCATACAGACGTTTTATGGATTATCGCATGAGTAAAAATACGAGTTCTTTCTCAGAAAATGTTGTAATGGCATATTTCCTAGACCTTTGTTTAAAGATGAAATCTTCAACAATATGGGCCAATTATTCAATGCTGAAGTCAACCCTTGCAATTAAACACAATGTAGATATATCTACATACTCAAAACTTCGTTCTTTATTGAAACGGCAAGCTCAAGGTTATAGGGCAAAGAAATCTAAGATTTTAACGAAGGAAGAAATTGAAAAATTTATCCAGGAAGCTCCAGATAAAGAAAATTTAATGATTAAGGTAATTTACAAGGTTTTAATTTCTATTTAGATTGTACCTTTATTTATTTTTTAGGTGGCTGTAATATTTGGTATTTCTGGGGCTTGTAGAATGGATGAGTTAGTCCGAATGACTGTACACGATATAGAAGACCTAGAATCTAAGCTTTTAATCAGCATACCTGATTCGAAAACCAACAAACCAAGATAATTTGTAATTAATCAGATCTACTTGACCAGAAAATATGAACAGTGACCGATTTTTCTTCAAATATCAAAGCGGAAAGGGTTGTAGACAAGTGGTAGGAATTCATCAATTTAGGAAAATGCCCAAAATGGTTGCTACTAATTTGAACTTGGTAAATCCGACAGAATACACTGGTCACTGCTTTCGTCGGTCTTCTGCAACAATATTGGTTGACTCTGGTGCCGACATAACTAGTTTGAAGAGGCATGGCGGATGGAAGTCATCAAACGTTGCCGAAGGAGATATCTAAGAATCGCTTAACAATAAGGTTGAGGTGGCAAATAAAATGTTCACAGTACAAAATATTCAACAAAATAACCCTACCACCCCGCATGTTGTCCAAAATGTTTCTCATAGTTCTAACAGTGTTCCTCCAATGTTCAATAATTGTACTGACTGTCAAATTACTGTAAATATAACAATTTGATCCTAAAAATGTATTCAGCAATGACTTGATGTTTTCAAAATATAAAGTGTTTTCAATCATTTATGTAGAACACTAACAACTGTACGGAAATATCATTTCCTTACAGTAAGGAAATTACATTTCCTCACAGTAAGGAAGTCCTGACTTTTTCTTCAAGAAATTTTGACAGGAATGATACATGGTTAATTGATTATAAGAAAGCATTTAAATGGTTCGGTTGTCACCTTTTGCCGCCTTTTGCTGTACCAGTCACGATATTTTTCCATACATTTGTTCACTTTGTTTTCAGCCGCATGATTCATAATGCTAATTAAGTAGTACAGTATGCATCAACCGGTAATTATATATTTCCCGATATGGGGGAATTAAAATATTAGTCCTTCATCCGTGTAATTCTATTGTTGTTGAAATTATGATCTATACTTGTTTTAGGAAATGTATGATGATAATCTCTTTGTTTTCTCTGTTAGTCAGTCTCTAGTGTCTCTACCATTTCTTTATTCACATTTATCTTACACGAGGTGAGACCATCAGAATTTGATGGTTCCAGCAAAATTCGTAGTCAGAAAATTGAAGAATGAAGTCACTTTCGAATCATCGTTTTCTCTTTCTCATTATTTTTATATTTCTTTCTTGAACCAGAGAGCAGTTATTATTCCTTTCTAAAAGTTAACACAGTCATGTTCTCATTTTTTTTTAATAAAACGAGCTCTGAAACCGCAGATATCGACCCGCCAAACAACAAAAATATTAGAAGGTGCCAAAGATATTGAATCAATATCAATTATTCATTTAATTATTATGTTTGTAATACAATCTAAATATTTCATGAACATGACAACTACGCAGCATTTCGTAAATAGGATTATGTTTTGTGACACAGTCGTCTGAAGAACAAATGGTTTAAAAAAAGGTGGATACCTATAGATATGGTGAAACGACTTTTCAATTGTTTTTCGTTAAAACCTGAAGACTGGTTTAGCCAAAATCATAACACCGGTAATATTTCACTAATCGTTCGGAGATGGCGTTAATATCGCATTTGATATCAATATCGATAATTCAGTTCTCGATTAATATCCGTATTTTATGGTTTCGTGTTCAAGTGAAAGTGACAGATCATTCATAATTGTGGTTATGACTTGAAATATCAATAATGTTCGATTATTCAATCTTGATATTGATTGAACAAATCACACAAAATCAAAATGACTGAGAAATTGTACGAAAATTAATATTCATGATGCGGAGTCAGCAGACGTGGCGCCATCCATATGAAGTCGTGGAAGTATTACTAGTGTGAAACTATGATTAAAATTCAACAAAATCAAGTAGGCAGAAGTCTACAAATATTTCTAGTGCCTTCTATGGGACTCGTTCCACCATATCTATATCCACCTTAGTTTGAAGTAATGAACTTAATTCAGTTTTATGTTTTTCGAATTATGGAATACATTTTTACGACATTTTTTGTTGTGGGATTTGCCCATTTTTCCAAGATTGTTGCCAGACCCACGTCATATGAGAGAATTCTGAAATAACATGCATACGATTCATTTCATATTCCTGTTATCAATCCTTCATTTTGTTCTGGGGTGGGGACCGAGATCAATATAAACACATCATATTCATTGTGTAGAGTTTTTGTAGGACCCCAAAAAGACTACTTTCAGTTACTCAACAGTTTAATACAAAAAAACGTGACTTGCCAAAAATCCCAATAATAGAAACTATTATCATACAACAACATAACTGTCTTATTGACTCAAGTCCTTCAAGTGTCATTCACGTCATGTCAGGTGTCTTACATTTCTAAAGCACAGGTTATACAAACTTATAGTTGACAACACACAGTGGCTGTGTTGCCGAATGACGGTAAGTTGGTGTCGTAGGAAACTCCACACATTGTATCAATTTCGTATCACTTGAGTATCCATCGAGTATCAAGTATTGATTATTCCCTTATCTGGTGTCCAGAGTGGTTATAGGTATCATAATCCAAGTTAAGGTATCGCGAGATACCTTTGGGTAGTCCAAAAATAACATTATTTACTCCCAGTACAATTCTCATGCGCACTATCACTTATCTGAGGTGTGAATTATTGTTTACAGTTCGAGCGTACTCAGGATTGTAGTTATCAAATACCTTATACAGGGTGGCCCTTCGAAAACGTACCTACCAGAAGATAGGAGACATCCTCGTCAAAAAATCAAATGGGAATGGTGGTCAAGTGATACATAAATCATGATATGATATCGTATACCGAGTCGCATACAGACGGTGATGCTGAAATGCTAATTTTGAGGCTAATTACATCAAGCCCTGTCGTATTGAAATGATTTGAGTAAAACCGAGGTAGAAGGTTGCGGTCAAATTTGATATTATTATGAATCTCGATATTTGAGGCATCATTGATTATATAGCGAGAGTTGAAGAGGATTTCAAATATACATATCTGATATTTGCAATCCTATAAATAGTATAAATATTGAGCAACGGCGTAAACTGAGTTGACAGGTGGTATGAATTAGTACACAGAAGGTTTCTCACTTTTTTTTTTCATTTACATCGTAGTCATTGTGTTTGGTGTAGGTATATTTTTTCGTGCACTTCGCGTTTTTGAAATACCTACCTTTATTGTATTTTTTTATGAACAAATATGAATAATATTTCCACATACGATTATTTTGATAGGTACGTATCACATCAGCTTGATATTATTTCCGTAGTTTATTTCACTCAAATTAAAGTGAATGTTAGGCAGGAGTCAAATGTTGCATTTTTTCGGGGCACCATACATAATTTATTTTCGTTTGCACAAATTAATTCGCCAATGAACCTTCCTTCCTTCTTTATTATGGGCTCAACCTTCTAGGTTATTTACCCAGGATTCGCCAATGAAGATTATTTGAACACTAGGTATGTTACTACCGAGGTTACTACCTACAACAATGTAAAATTAATACATTCATTCTGGTAATAAACTACGCAACACTAATTACGTCGCACCCCGAAATTTTGCCCCTGTTGAAATTTGAATAACTTTTTTCTTCTTCGAACAATTTGAATTCTGTTTGCACTGTTCGCTAGCTCAGTCCTTCAGCTATAATCTCGTACTTCTTCGATACATAAAGTTATTTCCATAAAATTGCTACAGGATGTTTTTTGGAACTGTGCAAAATTTCGAAATTTTCAAAAGGATCCCAAATGAAGAAAAACAGTTTTTTTTCAACTTTAACAGCAGAGGCATGAAGACTATCTCATTACCTTTGGCCATTTCCAAAATTGCCTTTTTATCACTTTTCTTTACAGAGTGACCTCAAAAAAGCATTTTTTTGGTTTTGCAGTCATAACTTTTTTCTTCTTCAACCGATTTTCAAAATCTCAGGATCATTTTGAAGCTGAAACGTTAGATGAACAGACATGAAGATTAGAATTGACTAAAAATAAATATTAAAGATCAAGGGTTTCTGCAAAGGTGACCCAAATCTAAATCCCCCTCGAAATCCCGATTAAAAAAGAAAAATTTCCAAACGTTTGATCGAAACGAAAATATCACCACCAAAAATACTGATAAAAAATTGTTTACCCCCTCCCCCCCAAAATTTATTTGCGGATAAAATTTTTGCTGGTCAAACGGTTAGATATATCGGTAAACATATTTCACCTGACCCCCACATCGGGATCGGAGATTAAAAAAAAAAAATTCTTTCACCCCCCTTCCCCCCTTGGGGTACTTTGGGTACGGATGAAGGGGAAGGAGATTTTTGTGATTTTTTTACATATAATTTTCGTGAGTTTCGTACAAAACTACTAAGAATCGCCCAAACTCGAGTTCTACAAGTATCATAGTTTGATGTACAGGGCGAAAAAAAGTTATTTTTCAGAATCGAGACAAGCGGTACCCATAGCTGTGTTCAGCGGAAAAAGTTTATCAAAGGGATAAAAAAATTGTTTCATAGGCGTACGCATAACATTTTTTTTTGGAGGTCTAATAAATTAAATTCTTTGAAAAAAATCCAAAACATGATGGAAGACTTTGTATAGGGGGTGAGAAGGTTACCCTGAAATTTTGTTGTATTCAGAATTTTTTTTTTATTTTGAATTTTTTTATGAAGTCTTATATCTTCAGAAAAGAAAGACCTACGAATAGTTTTTTCTGTCCTGGTCTTTATTTTCACGAGAACGTAATTTTCAACCTGTCTTGTCAGTCACTCATTATGATTTTTGTTACGTTGGTTACGGACCATGCATTTTTTTGGGCTGATTTTTTTTCTAGAACATGGCGTTTCATTTCGGTTTTCTCACGCACAAATTTTGATTACTGAAAAAAAAAAAGATCTGGATGTGTCCAGAATGGAAGATCCTTCCGAAAACAAGTTGATTTTCATTTAATTCTCCTCCCAGTCGGGATTTACAGAGTGTTTCAGATTTGGGTCACCTTTGAGGAAACCCTCGATTCTGAATGTTCATCTTGAGTTAATTCTAGTCTTTAAATCTTCTTATATGATGTTTCAGCTTCAAAATGAGCCTGAGATTTTGAAAATCGGTTGAAGAGAAAAAAAGTTATGACTGCAAAACCAAAAAATTGATTTTTTGAGATCACTCTGTAAAGAAAAGTGATAAGAATACAATTTTGGAAATGGCCAAAGGTAATGAGATAATCTTCATGCCTCTGCTGTTAAAGTTGAAAAAAAATTGTTTTTCTTCATTTGGGATCCTTTTGAAAATTTCGAAATTTTGCACAGTTTCAAAAAACATCCTGTAGAAATTTTATGGAAATAACCTCATGTATCGAAGAAGTACGAGGTTATAGCTGAAGGACTGAGCTAGCGAACAGTGCTAACAGAATTCAAATTGTTCAAAGAAGAAAAAAGTTATTCAAATTTGAACAGGGGCAAAATTTCGGGGTGCGACGTAATTAGTGTTGCGTAGTTTATTTGAGTATAGGCGGGTCTAGGTATGTTTCGAGGTATATTTTTGAAATATTGAATCGAAATCCTATAACTTTGAAGTAAACCACTAACGCTATTGAATTTGGTCCACTCTGCATTTACCTTCAGAGTGAAAATAATACACCGGTTAGAAATATTGACTCACATGTTATCATTTATTCATAATGATCCACAATTGTTGTGGAAAATACGAAAATATATATATATACATATATGAGAGTTGATAAGGTTCAGATTATACGTTGATTTATTTAGATAAATAAAGTGAAAAATAAATGGAACGAACAGTGGTTCATTGTTTGACGTTATGAAACAGTCAAAAATTTATTATTCAGTACATAACGATTTCCTTATAACATATATCAGCATAATATATTTCAACACACACTGTGATTAACAGATCATATCAAATTTCTGTTTGAACAAACATTTGCAACTGATGAAACGCCTTCAAGATCGAAAATTGATAAGCCACCTGTTGTTTCATTTTTGCTTCGAAATTTATATGGCTATAATGATTCAATACCTGAATAATTGGGTATTTTGGAAATCTTTCTGAATTTGTATGTCTGTTAATCACCCAGCTAAAAACATAAACTAGCGAAAAGAAGAAGAAAAAATTAAAGAATTGTCTTATTTCATCTTATAAACTAGAGCATTTGCACATCAACGACTTCCTTTGAAATGAATAATACCTGACGTATTCCAATACTTAAAGAATGAGAAATGACAGTGTATCATCATCGTAATCTAACACTCAGTGCATCAAAAACATCGAATCTTGGTAGTAAACTCGAATATATATAAGGCAGACTTTCATAAAATAAGATTAAATTACGAAAATGATACGAATATAGTATTTTGGAACTTTCAGAGACATTTTTAAATTATTTAATTTCAATATTGGTGGGCAAATTCCAAATTATTGCAAGTAATTGACAAATCGAATAAATTTCTTCAAGAAGAACGCTGTATAATGTGTTAGATATTTGAAAGATGAAATAGTCAATAAAGACAATATTGTCCTAGGAGAGAGCTGCATTCGTCAATTATACGCTATGCTGCCAAAATATTACACCAGAAATGAGGAGGAACATTGTCAACAACAAACATGTATTATAGGTTAATTCAACAATTCTTCACTTCTGCAATAAATTATGTTTTGTCTTGAATTCCAACTTTCAGATACTCTTGACTTGATACAAGGTGCAGGTAGAATAATGAACAATTATGAGAGGGGGTCATGTATGATGAAATAAGAAGAAAGGTCCTTTACTATATGTTTCTTCTACGTTGTAAATACCACTAGTAGATAGCGGAAAATGCGAGCAAATATTCCACACAGCTACAACATAGTTTGAAGAAAACTTGTAGCTTGCTGACAGATCATCACCTACCTGTCGAATGTTTGGAAATGGTCCCTTTTTCAGGGACATTCTACAAACAGTAGTAGTTGCTTGATGAGCCAAGTCACCTTGATCCTATATGTACAGGTAGAAATTTCATTTTGAACCATCTTTGCCTACTCTGCCTAACAATAGAATGGGTTCGAATATGAAATGACTTCAGAGACCTGTTTCTAAGTACTCGTCAGCCATAACAATATGGCTTAAACTCAGTTCCTATAGTATCTTCTTTATGACATCGCCTGTATACCTTTGGACTAGGTTGAAGAATATGCGTTGTGCCCGGTTCACTAAATCGTACACATACATTTTCTTTTTTATCTATTTCAATTCGATTTTCATGGTTTTCTCTCAGTCGCTGCTCATTGTTAATAAATCTACACCTCTCTATATGAATCTAGATAACTTGGGTTTGGGTGGTGTTTGTAAGGAAAGTATTCGTTTTCCATTGTAATAATAAATTAACAGTTGTTGATGTCTTTGACAACATTCAATCACTTGAAAACCCGAAAAAGTCCTAATTATGTGATTGTTTTTTAAATTACAATAAATCACGTCTCTCATCAAAGTTCTAAAATCAAGAAACTCAAACTGTTGGACATGTCTTCCGACTAAATTTTACAAACATCATGCATTTAAGTCAAGTGGTCTAAACTTCTATAAACGTAGCAATTATATTCCATGAAATTATCAGCAACAAGCGTTCTCTATTTTTGTATTGTCTTGTAAGATCACGGAATGGTACTTATTGCCAACGAGCATGAGAGTGCGAAATAAGCGAAATAAGCATTCTGTGAGAGTTAAATACTATACTTTCTCTACTAATGTTACATGAATAGCGAAATTGGATAACTTCATTGTTTCATCAGACGAGGAAATGAAATTCAGTGCATACAATGAATGAGAGAGAGAGTAAGCAGTTTTTTGTTATAGCCGCAGTAAAAATTAAATTTAGACTGAAAATCAAAATTTCAAATTAAATCCTCGTCGACACTTAACTACCAAGTATCGTTCTCTTATCATTTATGTTTTGGTTATAAATCAAATAAGTTACAATAATTTGAAACTAGCATTCATTAAGTGCTATTTTTCGACCACCCTGTATATTACAATTGCTAGTCTCCCAGTTGAATTTGGCATAAAAAAGTCTAGAAAAAAGTTGACCAGCCATTGAGAATTAATAAGTCAAAAATATTACTGCATTTTTGCAGAACGCAAAATATCACAGAAATCTCAACGATATCTCTCTATAAAAGTTGCCTTTATTTTTATCGTAGAAACTGAAAACGTCATACTTGAATATGTATATATAGGGCATTCTTTGTAAAAAGTTGAACTTTTACACATTTTATGTTTTTGGGATAAAATACCACTCGCCATACCATATCACGAATATTTCGTGTCATTTGAGGTGAATAATCCTATTAATAATTATTTTCAATAACACTTTGTCAAATACATGGCATTGGTATTCAAATGGGAAATTCTCAGACAAAAATAAGACTATCGAAGTACTTCACTCTTTTTTTTTGCTCATAGCACTCCAGACAGTAACACAATATTTACGTCAACATGTCAGCTATTTACGTCTGAACTCTGAAGTGTTGATTTTAAGCGTTCAGAAAACGTGCACATTTTCTCTTCGTTGTTGAGTTCCCATCTTTCGTGCATACTTCAAGAATACGATAAAATAAAATGCATCGATAAGTCCTTGAGGCCATTCTCAAATATGTTCAGGTCGAGATGTTCGGTCATAAATCATGTAGAACAAACATCTTCTGTTTATCTCCTCCGTTGGATTCATTCTTCATCGACTTCCTGCACATTATTTTGATTTCCGTTTTAAGTAAGTAAGTAAGTAAGAAAAATGCTATTGAAAATGAAAATTATCCAAGAAAAAGTATGTTGATTGCAGGTTTACTTTTTCCTTTATAATTGTTAAAGGGTGCATGAATACCACATTTTCAATACTTGATAATTTTCTGACTGATAATTTTCAATTGATAATTCGTACCTGATAATTGTTACTTGGTGCTGTATGAATCCACACTAAGAAAAACTCATGTGTAATATTCTTTAATTTTCATTCTATAACAATAATGTAAAGAAACTGCTTCTGAATTTTAAAGAAGTACATAAAAACATAAGGAAATATTCGAGAAAGGTGCTCTTGAGAAGACGTAATAGTGAAATAATCATTCTGTTATAATAGATTACCCTCTAGATTACGAATTCCTTATCAGTGATGAGTTTTCGAAAGGAGCTTTTGGCGATATTTTTTCAGATAGAATCATCCCTTATCTTTTGCAAAATTCAACATAAGGCTATCAATCCTCTACTGACTGGCCTATATTTGAGGTTTCAATAAAGTTGATCAAAAAGGTTTTTGCTATATAGAAAGAAATATGAATAACCGTAAAAACCTACAAATCCACAATATGAATATCATGACTTCGATACATCATGGACAATTATTCTAGGAATACTTCTGTGAGCATCTCGATCAATAATGTTCCGAAGTCTTTGTCCACTGAAAAGAGCTGAGTTGTATATAAATGGACCGAAACGATGATGCAGCTTTTTATCTGAAGGTGAACATTCTAGAATCTAGATGCAATTTGACATACCTACATCCTACATACCGGAGTAGTATACATAAATCGAGAAAGTTGGTTGCGGATTCCGGATTGGATTATATACTGGGTGATTCAAATTTCGATGAAGATGTTTCAAGGACATTGCTGGGATCGAAATAAGAATTCATTTTGAAATGAACATTTTCCTCTGACATTTTCAATCAACGTTAACAAATTTCTTGGTCGCAATAATAAATAATCATCCCGCTATAAACTTACAACTAGTCTGATATTATAAAAATGAACCCCTATTTTCAGGCAAACGGTTGGTTTTATGAAAAAAATTTAAGATACAAAATTTTTCGATCAACGAGATTATGCTGTTTGGATTTATAGTTTCCATCCAGCACTTCCAAAACTGGGTTCACCTAATTTTTTGAGCAAAAAATTTTTAGAGTGCATGCCAATTTTCACAATATTCGATCCGTTATAATACCTACTCATAATGAGGAAGTTTCCGAAATTCAGATTTTCATTGCAAGTTGAGGTTTATGAAAATTCATAGAATACGTATTTTTTAATTACCTCGTGCTATCAAATTTGAATCAGAAAAACATTCCCAAAAATTTAGTCACGGCACCTCCACCATTCTGATGACGTATAATAATCAGAAGAGCCTTGACAGAGATGGATACATATTTTTATCATTGTCTTGACGCCCAAGGGAATGTTGATTATAGATAAATATTATACCTAATAGAGTATTTTTTCATTTTGAAGTTATGGCCAGGTGAAAAATAATTTTGATATTGGCAATTTTTCTTTGAAGTTGATTATGCTAGTCAAATATTCCATGTTTTGATGAATATTTCGATTCATCCAAGAAATTATTGACTTCAATCTTCAATCAACAGTGCAAGCAACAGCTTTCTACTTCTTTTTTTCAGTCCGTAGGCTCAACCGAATTAAATTCAGAAACTAATTAGATCGTCATAGTGTTTCGCCATAAAAATTTGGTATCGCTGTAATTTGAAAATTAAAATTATTACGATGATTCCAAGAGGAATTCTAGACAGCAGAAAAATATACTTGTTATTCAAACAATAATTTCATGAAAAGCAGTTCGAAGGAAACTTCCCCATTATATATAAGGACACATGTGTATGTGAAAAAAAGTCTTATTTTGATCCCAACAACACGTTCTTGAAATATATATATCGAATTTTGAATCACCCTGTATAGTGTGTCACTACATTAATGTTTAATTTCACATGATATTTTTTCAACAGGATTTCCGAGTTACATACATTCATCTTTTTTAATTAACCAATTTACGGGACACTATTCATTTTTATTAACGAAAATGCACAAAAAAATATTTGTTTTATGATACCCACCAATTTTTATTAATATTTCTGACAATTTAGTCGAAGTTATATTATGAATTTGAAACAAATATTTCCTGACTTAAGCTGCAAGTGGACTATTATTATTCATATGATGATATTGATTATAATAATAATAAGGGGAGTTTATTCCGAGGTTTATTCATTAGAAAATACATGAAAATTTGTAGAATTGCATTTGAATTGTTTATTCTAAGAAATTGATGAATAGACCAAGAAAAACGGATAACATATTGAAAAAAAGTTATTTCACACCGAGGTCACAGCCGAGGTGTTCATAGATGGTTTCAAAATGGTTTCCTAACAGTTGATTTCGATGAACTACTCTAAATTCATGACGCATATCCCTAGAGTCGGGCGACTAGAGAAAACTGAAAAATAAAATCTGTAACGTAAACTGCGTGACTAGACTGAATGAATCAGAACCCGTTCCAGACAGTTCGAATAATTATTATGATTCGAATCACTCTCCTCGTATTTCCGGATAACGCTTACTCATAGGCGCTGGCTACAGGGATTCACTAATGTGTTTTTACATGTCTGATGTCTGCCCACTCGAAAAGTATCTACATACTTGAAAATTGCTTTTTTCTATTTTGGTTTTATAATGAAGTCATTATGAAACGCAAATGCGTATCGAAAGAGCCTCTGTAACGATACGCATTTTTTATTACTCGGAGGTTGGTACAATCGAACTGTCAAATGAAAGTCAGAAGAGTTAGGCCCAGCTTACTGTTGAGCGAATTTGGTGATACTAGCAATGATAAAGTCAATGTTTTTATAGGTGAATATTAATGAGTGTGATTTGATTTAAATTGACCAATAAAGATAAGGTAATTTTGCGATCATGCGATCTATATTTTGATGGACATTTTTGTTGGAACTCACTTATTTTGACCTGAAAAACACGAATTTCATAATATTATCGTGAACATATCTCTAGTTTTCGAGATAATCGATGCCAAAGTTCGAAGTTTCACCTTCTTTAACTGATAACCATCTTTCTTTTTGACATGTATTGAAGAGAGAGAACACTTATCACTGACTGGTGTGCAAGAATTCAAATCCACATGAATACAAGCATAGCTATTAAAATCCACCAATAACAACCATTTACGTTTTGGCGGTAGGTTCGAAATGGTTGGTATTGATAAAGGCGGTATTGACGAAGGTTTATTGACATCAGTGAAGGCAGGGATCATTACTATTAGTGATATTTTGAAGAAGGATAATTTGATTGAATGAAAAGGAATTTTGGACGCGCTATCGCCCTATATTCATCCAATGAGACTTACCTAGCCTGAACGTACTAACCTATCAGTAGATTATTATTTTCAGTAGATTTTTGAGGAAGGGAAAGTTGAACGAAACAATTCGAATTTGAACGCGCTATCGCGCTATATTAATTCAATGAGACTTACCTGACCTGAACGTACTAACCTATCAGTAGATCACTATTTTTCGGGACCTTTGAGGAAGGAACATTTGATTAAAAAATGTGATCTCTAACTATACTGAGTGCCCGGTCAGATATATTTGAAACTTTTGACTAAAAAAAGAAAAACTGTTATGGGGATCGAACCCCGGGCTCCAGCTTACAGAGCTGGAATGTTACCCTGTGTCCATCTTGCTTTCATATATAACCATGCTAGCTTCGTTTTTCATCGGACTGTTGTCTCAAATCCTTCGTAATACGCAGCCGCAATTATAATATTTCTGATTGGTGGATTTTAATAGCTATGCTTGTATTCATGTGGATATGAATTCTTGCGACTGGTGTTGCTATAAGGCAGCTGTGAATCCACCTTTAGTCGCTGAAGATTCGCACCTTATTCGCACTGAGGTTTTCAAAATGGCCGTTGTTTATGTAGCCTAGTTTAAGAAATAATAGGAAAAATATGGAAAAATTAATATTTGTGATAAAAATAATAATTAACCATGGTAAATGCATGTAATATGTCCTGGGATCTAAGAATATACAATACTTGCCCAAAAGTTGCCATACAAAGAAGGTGAAATTTCGAACTTTGGCATCGATTATATCGAAAACTAGAGATATGTTCACGATAATATTATGAAATTCGTGTTTTTCAGGTCAAAATACGTAAGTTCCAACAAAAATTTCCATCAAAATATAGATCGCATGATAAGTGCAAAATTACCAAAGATAATAACAGCATTGAATAGGGTCATAAACCTCTAAAGCTTTAGCAGAATTGATTGTCGTTTTTCGACACCTTACTATACTACTACCGATATGCCATCAAAATTAAATCGGTATATTCTTTTATGCTCGAGAAAATCGAAATCAAAAATAATTATTTGACAGCACCATATTTCTGCTGACGTCACCTGGTAGATCTGGATGGTATCGTAAAAAAATCGAAAGTAAATAGGAAGAAGAATTTTTTGACATAAGTGATGGCAGATAAGTCAGATTACGACAATATGTCAATTTTTAATTCAAATTTTTTTCGATCACGAAAGTAATTCAAAATATTCAAAAGAGCGCATTAATTGATTGTTTATCATCTATATAACGCAAGTCAGGTATTTTATGAGTTAATAATATTTCTATAGGATTTTCAATACCACCTCAGCGAAAACAATGAGACGATTGAACTCAAAGACACTATAAAATGAAAAAATGAAGAATTATTTCAATTAATAACTTTATTGTCTGGGAAAAGTAGGTAAGTGTAGTGGTGCATCTGATAATATATTAAATAAACAACACAAGTTGATATTATAATTGCATATTCACAATATAATGTAAAGAAGAAATCTCATATAAACTCACATCATAGATAGAGTATGTACTAAGAATAACTGAGGATTTAGGAAAATACATTTATTATTTACAGTAGTGCATGACAATAAAGATTTGGTTTATTAGCTCATACCTATTACTAAAATACTTTGTGCTCACACTTCACAGGTTCTCATGATGTTCATGTATAAAGATTCAAAGAATAATGATAATAATTTTAGCTTTGATCAAAATTATCTTCTCAGCAATTACTTGCAGATATAGCTGATGATATTTGTTTTCCTACTGCAAAACACCAAGTTAGTCTAATATTATCACTTGGAGTACGAATATGTATTTCGAGAATCCACATTCTTGTTGCTACATGAAGCACAAATCTTTGAATGCTAAATTTGCTGAAAATAGTGGTCAGTGAAGAGTATAATGAACGCTGAACAATGCAATAAAACTCAATAGTAACTTACCTTTAATCATCCGAATATATTTTCACAGGAAGAATTAAAATCGCCCAGTAATTTTTTACCGCCATCTGTCAAAGATGACAGAGATTGTCAATTCTTCTTCCACGTTGATTAATGGAACAGAACCTAAACCAACCTACCAGGTGACGTCACATTTTTAGAAAAGGATGGAGAATTTTCGATTTTTGAATGCCGATTTTGGAAAAACCCTTGAAAATAAAAATTTCAAAAAATACCGACGTATTCTCTGGAGACCCGGGTTTCACAGATATAATTTTTGAAAAAAAGTGTACAACCCTATTTTTCACCGCTGGTATCGCAAAAATTAAAATCGCTCAGCTGTGAACTATGCTTTACGCTTGTGCGTCAGATTTTAAATATTTGAATGTCATCATTGTTACTATAGAGGTGGGCGAAATTATCGATATATCGATAATTATCGATAACTTTTGACAAAATAAATTATCGATAATATTGATAGTATCGAAAACATCGATAATTACCGATAATTAAAAATTAAATTCTGATTTTCGATATTTCCAAATAATTATCGCCAATTGTCACCAATCGAAGATGTTTCTGCTATATATCGATATTGAATCAATTTTTTTTCAATGAAAGACTTCAAATTGATGCGAAATAGAAAAAAAGTACATGATACACGTTTTATAAGTCACGTTGTCGCACTTGTTCCCTTGTAGCCTCTTAGCGTACTCCTAACAATGCGTGCGACAAAATAGTGTCTTATAAAACTTGTATCATAATATAATACTAAAACCGCGAAAACTACCTCAATGGACCCATCCCTTAATATGGCTTCTGAAATCCCATATATGGACGTGAAACTTCTATAATACGGCCCTTCACAAGAAAACCATGGTACGAAAAATTACATTCGATGGAGTGACTGAGTGAACTGAATCCAAATCTGAGTAGATATAACTTCTGACTATTCAGGTTTCAGGGCTCAACAGGAAATTTCAAGTTATTCTATCCCGGCTACGTATTGGACATTCCCGACTGACACACGAACATCTGATCAAACGAGAACAGCCTAAAGCTCAATTTATAAACTCCGTTGCCGTAGCTTCAGTTGACGCTGCAGTTACTGTACGTAAATGAAATGAGACAAATGAGTGCTACAAATAAACATCTGTTCATGCACTACGCAGCTGGCGCAAGTGCCGTCAGATATCTCCGCAATACATTTTGGAACGGCAACGTCAACTGTAGCTACGGCATGTGACACATGCCACACTCTGACCTCAGTCAAGCATATTATCCTGGACTGCCCATCAGACTTCCAAGTCGAACGCGATCTATTCAATATGCCCCGTGAACTGCAATCTGCCCTGAGACTATGTTTCTTTCTCGAGATGTTTAATATTTGGTGATAATCCTCGATTTTTTTTTCGATTTAGTGAAAATATTTGATGAGAAAAATTGCTTACAGCAATAAGTAGGTACTGCCGAATAGAGACATCATTTCACAAAGTCTTATACAGGAACCTCACGAAATTGACTTCTAATATTTGAAATTGAGGTTCACATTAACGAAAATCCTCAAATCTATTATCAAAATTTTCATGAGTAGGTATTTTCCCCACAACCGAAGTTTGCTTCGAAAAGATTTTACTGGGCAAATTGTTCCTTTATCCATGCTTGGGTTGCCATGCCTGAGCTATACCTAAGTGCTGTCAAAGTATATAATACTTAACCTTGATGGGATTGATGAACAAGACCTATAGTAGAAAAATCATGGAAAACATCAGAAGAAAAAAATAAAGGGCATGATAACGAGGTGTCATTATGTTATCAGACATTTTCAAAGGAAATAGAAGAAGTTGATAGTTTATTCGGTAAATTATGGCAAATTACCAGCTTTCAATGTCGTGTTACTGAGCAATTTGAAAACACATTATTATATAGCTTTCAGCAATGTTTGCATGTTCATTTCCATTTTTCGTCAAGGGTAATGTAATGATGACTGTTTTCTCTGAGAGAAAAGTATAAGTTGAATTGAGTGAAGTGAAGAGTAAAGTTATTTTTCCAAAGACTTATTCTGATACTCTTACTTTTTCATTCATTGAATGTCTATTTTTTCTTAAATAAAATGAAAAAAAATCAGGATAGTCCCAATTTTCACTATTCAGTTTCATTTCAACAGTTTGACCTAGAACTAACTACTTAAATGCTTATAATTCGTATTATTCTTGAATTATTCTATTCCTTTTACTATAGTTACAGTATAGTATAGGTATACTATAGGTATAGTATAAGGTGTAAAACGATACTCTACATCCGAAAAATTGTTAGGATTGCTTAATGATGCAAGAATACAATGATTCTTATTTAGCAAATATTATGGTGTCCTTGACCATGCGACTTAATTATTTAGATTTATTCTTGAAGTATTTACGGTTCACACATGTTCTCATATTATTTCCATATTATGTTATTCAATACCTATTAATTCACTTTTATTTTTCAGGTGAGTTCCATGTTTCATGCAAATCCAGTTCGTATAACCATATTCTCATCATGTAAAGATTGAGTAAGTCTATTGTATTATCCCATAACATTAGAAAAATGATTGATACCGAAAAAGCCAAGTATATGTACCAGTAAAATTCATAATTGAAAAATCTCAAATTCGTGAAAAGAAGGTTTGTAGTAAACATATATACTTTTCTTTATTGTGAAGTTTGAAGTAAAACGTACATTATATTCTTTCATTGGTTTTCACCTTCTCCATGCACATTTCGAAATGTAACTAAATTTCGTGGAGCACTCTTCACCTCACGTGTTGATTATTGCAACCAACACTGCGTACCACAACTTTTTTCGTAATTTTTCAGCTTCTCTTTTTCTGTTGAAATGTATGAAATTTACTAGAAAAATTTCGTAAGATCGTTTTTTGAAATAAAAAATTGAACAATAGAGGGGAGGTCTTTGGTTTTACTATCGATCACTGACTGACTGACCTTTTGTTACGCCACTGTCGAGTTTACGGCTGTTTTCCGAGGCAGACTCGAGAAATTCGAGTGTCGGAAAGGTGCAGACGTGCAGATGGCTTTTATGTAACGAAAATAAATCCCCCAGGGCCTCATCGATATCGAGGGCTGAGAGAAAGATGTGCTTATTTAGGACACCCACCTACACCAATGAGTTCGATTGAATGTCGAGTGCCTATAATCGTATAGATCAGGGTAGAGGGTGAGGAATGCCCCACTAAACTTAGACAAATTTGTAAATTTCAAAATCACATAGTAGCAGTTCATTGAATGTCATCAATTTCATTAATTATTCACCATTACCTATATTGAAATCAAATCCAATAATTCATACATTAAGAAGGAAAAATTACTCATACATTAAATAATAATTACCCTGCTCAGGGAACGAACCCGGGCTGGCGGCTTGAAAAGTCGACCCGTTGGCTATTGAGGCTATTTGAAAATGTATGTCTATCCACAGTTATAATACGTTATGAACCAAAAAGATATAGAGAAATACGACAAATTAAGGGTACTTACTTTGATATCTTTATAGCATTCAAGCATTTCAACAAAATCTAAATTCTAGGGATTCAACGGAGCAAGAAAAAAATACAAAACGTAGTTCAAGGTTCTGGTTCAGAGACTGTTTTATGTACCTTGAATGTTTTTGTGTCAAATACGTATGTAATTAATAAGAATCCCACATATTTACCTCTCTTCAAAGATATGCAGGTAATCATTACCAAAGTTTCATTACAGTCTGGAATAATTGATCGATGATTGATCAAGATGGGAACTCATCCACCTGCAAAAATAATCATTAACTATATGTTGGATAAAATAATTTCAACAAAAAACAGATTTTTTCCAATCAGATCACGATTTTTCTTGTAAAACAAATTCACATATTAATTCACACACTGTGTAGTCCGGTGCTCTTCCCTATATAGGCTAATATGCCGATGCAATGTTGTCTTGGAAAAATGCATTCTATTTTTGAATCGGCTATTTAGTAGAAATCTTCTTCCGGAAACATAAATCAAAAATTCAATTTCTTTCATGCTTCGCTTAATGACATGAAACACACGTCTCAAAACTTTATGACTGGGGCTATTGTAAATATTTACTCATATTATATATAAATTTCGAAGTGCCGTAAACAGAGTGGAACCCGAAATAATCAAACTCGCGAACATATTGAATCTGGAAAAAGTTGTAGACTCGGTTGTAGAATGATAGTTTTCCATCAATTACTCATAATTTATCATTATAGTTTCAATGTAATTTTCAGATAAGGCAATTGGAAAAATAACAATGTGCTTGGCGATATAATATAAGTTTACTCTTTACGCTATAAGATATAGCTAAGCTATTTATTCTGATCAAGACTATTAGCTACAGCTCCCATGATTTTTTCTTGTATTATACCAAATATTATGCGGATTATTCATTATTGATCCTTCACAAACAATTTATAGAACCCTATAGTCAAAATTATTTTAATTTCTATAGTGGTTTTGAAACTCCAATATTTTACTTGTTTCGATTTGTTCTACAGAACCTAGTCTCATTTCTGATATTATTTTACGACATTGTCAATTTTTATTGAAAAACTTGAAATACTTTGTTACTGATTTTTTTTCTGAAATTTATAACTGAAATTTGGAGGAAACTTGGTGTCATTACTTACATGAAGTTTCAACAATTCATATGAATTATAATGAACTTTCAATATCGACGAATTTATTTATCCAAATGGAATACCTTGTATATTTTTGTGAGAATTGATGTTATAACTCAATAAAGGGTGGCTACTGCTCGAATTATTGCTCTTATAGCTCCTAGCTCGACTCCTACAAATAATTAAGTATTATTTTTCTGTCAATCATAATGAACTGATTTTTTTCTTCACTGAAAGGTTTTGTTCTGGTTTTGGATATCAATCGAAAAATAAACATTCCGAATATTTTGGCTTTTTTTCTTGAAATGCCTATTGAAAAACAGTTTTTGAAACGAGTAACTTTTGATGCGTTAAGAATTGCCTGTGTTGAATCTATAAAAATGTTTTCATTCAATTCTGCGTCGAATAACATGAAATATACAATTTGTAATGAGAAAAACCGAGAGAAAAACAATGTGCTTCAAAGTTTGAAGAGTTTGCCATTACATTTTCGTCGGATTTTCGACACCCTCTGATGATTCGTGTAAGTCGAACTCTGTTGACAGGAGGCCTCCTGTCGAGGCCCCATGTCGGGGCTCCTTGTCGGGGATCCCTATTGGGGCCCCCAACTGGGGCCTCCTGTCGAGGCCTCCTGTCGGGGCTCCCTGCTGGGGCCGCCTATCGGGGCCCCCTGTTGGGGCTCTCTGTCGGGGCCTCCTATCAGAGCCCCCTATCGGGGCTCCCTGTTGGGGCCGCCATCGGGGCCTCCTGTCGGGACTCCTTGTCGGGGCTCCCTGTCAGGGCCCCCTGTTGGGGTTCTCTGTCGGGACTCCCTGTCAGGGTTCTCTATCGAGGCCCCCTACTACATGTCTGCTAGATTGCCAAACGATAACTGATTTTTGATGTCCATAGATTGTGACATATTTAATTATCTATTATTGTGATTAGCTCAAAAACATAGATTTCGAAGGTGAGTAATCAACGATTTCGCTAATCTCGAATCTAGAAGGCTACCTCTCCAATCTACATAGGTCGCGTTCCGATATTACTGAATTTACTGATAATAGTCAGCAATTTCGGAACCAATTCAGGTTTGGTACATACGTATTTTGACCTGAAAAGCACGAATTTCCTAATATTATCGTGAACATATCTCTAGTTTTCGAGATAATCGATGCTGAAGTTCGAAATTTCACCATTTTTGTATGGCAAGTTTTGTGCTAGTACTGTATCTTCTTAGATGCCAGGACATATTACATGCAACAACCATGGTTAATTATGATTTTTGTCCAAGAAATACATAATAAATATGTAATTTTTCCGTAATTTTCCTATTATATGTGGGATGATAGGGCTACTGGCGAACGACCCACTAAAAAAATGTAACGCTCCCATGCTACAGTTGTTCTCAGATTTATTTAAATGACCAATGTGAAATGAAAAAGTCATGAATTCGACTATCTATAAAATAATAACGCAAAAGAGTATTATCCAATAAAAAATATAAAACACTTTTTCGAATGTCTTATAGACCAAAAGCAAGAAACAACTACTTTCCTGGCAAATACCAGGCGGAATATTGAAATATTTATCCTCGTAGTCCATGCAATGATTCACACTTTTTTGGGAACCCCTGAAGAAGTGAAAATAATTTTCTGGAATGAGCCTGTGAATACAGATGAAGAGATAATAAAAATAATGATAATAATAATGATGATGAAGTCTGCAAAATATCAAAATGCCAACTGAACCAACAACTGATGTAGAGGGAAGACGAGAGCTGAGGTGCATGCAGGACCCTGTATAATAATCTATATTTTTATTTTCGTGTGCAGAATATTCTGTTCGTTACACATCTGCTTTCCGTGAATGCTTTTAGTTTATGACACTTTATCAAAGGTGCAGCGATAAACAAGCTATTATAAATCACGAAAGCGGGAGAGCGGATAAAATGAACTTTTTTCTCTTCATATCGTATAATATGGTTGGCACACTTTTACACGCAACGAAATTTCAACATAAACTTGTTTTTCGTTCCGGCAAATTTTAGGTGCACAACGCGAATACACAGGTTCAATCTTCGGTTAATTTCAATCTCATATTGAATGTCAGGTACTCGGTCAGGTAGCATTGATTTTTTCAGAAATTTTATGCCGAATTGAGGAAAATTAAAGAGGACAATCGCAAACATATATGCCAACTCCTCTCATCAATAATCTATTGATCAAATATTCAATTGATTCAGAGAAAAACTCGTTTCTCAATATGATAGTAGGATGTGGATTCAAGTTCCAAGATTGCACTATAGATTTTATAACATTCTGTTATACGAAAGTACAAGAGCGTTCAATAATAAAAGGATTATAGTACATTATTCAACGAGCGCATAATGATTGCTATTACCCATCAAGAACAAAATTACAGTAAGAGCCTTGGGTAATAGCCATAATGCGCGAGTAGAATACAATACACTACTTATCTACAACTATATTAATATCTAAACAACTTTAGAAGTTCAAAAATTACTCATAAAAAATCAGGCACGTAAGTATTAATTTTTAATAGTTTTATGGCTGAATTGAACATTGCTGAATCGGAATATCATAAATCAATGTGAAACAAAAAAGCTTAATGAGAAATATGTGACATATGTGAAATACGTGCCATATTATAAAATTAGTATGCGAACTGTATTATGTAGAAAATTGAGTCTCTAACAATATGCGAATATTGTATATAGATCAGTGCTGCTACTATGCAACCTCAGAAGAATAAAAAACACAGACTGGTAATTTTCATCCTTTTCATGATGCCAACACGACTGTCAAACCTTCTTGTTTCCACGGTAAGAATCTATAGCTCAGGCCTTGTCGGCCAACTCGCCGTTTTCGTGTTTCGAACGAATTTCTCAGATTATTTACGATTCATGACGTTCTTATTCGTGTTACCGTATTATCGTTCTCAAAGCTTTTATTTGTGCGTTTTATATCGATTAATTCACTCAATCGTGTATTAAATATATTGCTCTTCACTTAAAATAGTAAAAAATTGTTATATTTGTGGTTGTAAGCATATTTCTGGGATTAAAGTGGCATTAGTGTCATTTCATTGGTGAGTGCCATAGTCCAGTGCCGGATTAGCCACGTAGCAAGAGTAGCAAATGCTACGGGCCCTGCGAATTTGGGGCCCCGCGCTCCAACGCCTGTCTGACCGTAATAAAAATTATTCTGATAGGAGCGCAAAATATCTTGCATGAAAACTCGTCACGTTGAATCGTAAAAATAAGTAGGTATTTTACGAACTTTAATAACGTTAATGCTCTAATGTTTAATTGAAATTGATAATCGGACTAGTTTCAACGATGAATAAGTTAGAAACGGGAATAATGACAATTACATGGACTGGAATCCTAGAACGCTTGCAAACGACTAGTGCTTCACTGCAGTCGTCTGATCAAGACCTTAATACTGGGCTGGTGGACGAGTGCGTGTATCGCTGGCTTAGTCAAGGGGTTCCGGGTTTGAATCCCGGCGGGGCTATATATTAGTAATTTTATTTATTTCTGTAGCATCGTTTAGCGGGAGGAGATAGATGACCAACCGAACATTTTTGGTACCTAGATTTCAATCCTTCGGATTCTCAACGATAACCAGGCGAGTAGTGCTTCGGATGACACATAAAAAGCTAAGGTCCCCGTCTTTCCTACTCATACAAGTCTCAATGAGACTTCGAGGGTTGCTTTGCAACTAAGTTGGCGGTCTAAAAACACTTAAAAAAAAACACTCTTCAAAAAACACCTTTCAATACAGGATACGCACTTTATGAATCATCATATGGCTACATCCAAGCAATGCGATCCACATTTTCTGATATTTAGGCTAGAGCCAAAGATCTGACCAACTGTGAAGAATACCAGCAACAGACATCAAGACGAATCAAGCAAAATACAAAGTACGACCATTTCAGCGGCTTTCCTACACTCGACGATTTTGTTGAAATTCAAACACCTGGACAATGTTTCGAAGTTCAGGTGTTTATTGTTATTGTGGATAACGTACTGTCTGTTTTAAGTAAACGTATGAAAGTATATCATAAGATTAGTAGTGTTTTTTAAATCGAAAGCTAAAATATCTTACAACAGAATAGTTCCTCCAGTATGGTCAGTGCTTACGAAGACGATTTGGAGAATTAGTGTAGTTCGCAGAGCTGCTGAAAACAGATATGGCTACTGTTATTGACAGCAAGAAACAGGAGCCTCTGGAACAGCAATTTTATAAACTTTTATTAAATAATTCTTTAGAATCGTGTTTCCCAAACTTAGATATTGTCTTGCGCATTAACATGTCTCTCATGATCACTAACTGCGTTGGCGAGCGTTCTTTTTCAACATAAAAACGTATTAAAAATCAATTAAGAAACACAATGGGCCAAATTTGCTTAAAGAAGTTGATATCGAAAGTGTTATCTCTAAAGTTGCCCATATTAAATCCAGAAAAGTTCAGTTGTAACAGTTTTGTTTTATTCAATACCGTACACTTGAGAACCTAAAGCAAACCAAGGGCCCCATGACAGAATTTGCTACAGGCCCCGCGCTGGCTTGATCCGGCACTGCCATAGTCGTACGTTCGGGAATGGAATAATGTGGAATAATGCATGGATATTTATTCTATTTAAGATAATGAATATGTTCAGTTGATCTAAAGTATATTTTATAGATTTCCTTCATGTAGAATATAATACAAATGACAATGATGAAAATAATATCTTTCAAAGAATAAATTCGTGTTATATTTCTGTGGTTTTATCCGTCTGAAAATTTGCCTCTATGAATTTCATTTCGCACGCCTATTAACAAGAAGGGTCAACATTACCGCCCGCTCTCCTCCTCTCACCCCGAAACCAAGAGAAATAGTTAGATCTTGCTTTCAAACAATGTAATGCATTAGAGATAGGAAGGGCCAGTATATCTAATTTATTGGTCTGAGTATGCAACTAAGATGACTTATGCAACCAAAAATACATTTGTATGGTGTTTTGTCATATTCGGAACGAACACCGCTCCGCAACATCTGATTCTTTCAAAACTAACTTCTTCTGTAGGTACTATTATCAGAATTACAATACGTATGATTGGTGACGTAAAATTTGTATTTCATTACGGACTTACGAAATAGAGTAATTCAATTTTAATAGTACTGAAACCCAAGAAATTCTGATGTAGGATAAAACATTCAATACATTTGTTTATACAACTCGAGAACTGGTACTTCAGATACGATATCTGTTTTGCTGTGATGTCAGCTCTAATAAGATATCCTTATGCACACTGCATGTGGATCGTTTTTTTCTATTTTTTATGCATCGATTGTCGAAGTCCCACGCTTATAAACTCGATCATCCTGTATAGATATCGCTAGGGTAAATAATTTTCAACTTTTTCATAAAATTCGGTTTTGGTATCGCTATGTTGTTGACTGTACTTTTTGATGGTCCTTTGAGTGAAGTGCAGTTATTATTAGTTTATCTAAACACATTACATCAGCTTCACCATGGAATTATCAAATAATAATTGCCTACCCTTTTCAGATCTTCTTATACAAACTAATAACAATAAATTCAGTTTTTCAATCTATAGGAAGCCCACCCACACATATACCTTATACTTCATGTCATCCTATTTCACACAAAACAGCAGCTTTTAACTCATTGTTTCATAGACTTTTTTCAATTCCAATGTCTCCTTCTGATTTCAATAAGGAACTGAATACTATCAGACAGATCGCACACAATAATGGTTTTCCCCCAAGTTTTATTGATAAAATTTATAACAAACATTATAATAAATCCTTAATTCATAGCCTTCTGCCAATTAATCCACCAAAAACCCATTTTTCTTGTATACCTTTTCTCGCCTAAAAAATACGTTTCATAGATTTTCCCGTGATATCAACATTTCATTCAGGACACTCAACAATACCTCCAATCTGATCAATACTAAAGATAAACTTCCCTTACTTCAAAAATCCGGAGTCTATAAAATTTCTTGTTCTTCCCCGAATTGTAACGCTCAGTACATATGCCAAACTGGTAGAAAGTTCAGTGTCAGAGTGAATGAACATGTCAAATTAATTGAAAAATATAAACATTCTCCAAGAGATATTTACAATACTAATAGTTCCTTTGCTAACCATATACTCAACTCAACATCTTGATATTTTACATGTCCGTAATAAAGGCACTGTATTGAATCTTTATGAGATCAATTCCTCTTTGAAAAATAATAATATAATTTCACTGAATGAACAAATACACTTTGATTGCCAAAAATTCTTTAATCAACTCAAGTCTCAATTTTTCTCTTGTCTCGGTATCCCACCCTCCCTCTTAGTAATTATTGTTTGGTGTTCCATGATATGAGATTTATGCCATTTGTCATTGGTGCCTCTAAGTCAATGTCATGTCTCATGTTTACTGCATATATCTAATAATAACTATATAGGTAACATGGATACCAGAGCTGAAGCCGAAAAATAAAACAAATGACAGTCTGCGGGACCAATCGCGAATATGCGCATGCGCAAGTTTGAATTAAGAATCGACATTCGTTTTCATCATGGAGGAGGGTAGCTTTCTAGTTAGCGACAAACGTATGATAATTATTAAAAATCAATCAAATGTGTCACGTAACCTTCAATTCGATGTTTTTATTTCATCATGACATATATTTTTCAAATATTCATTCATTGATGGATTGTTGGACGATATTGAATAATAGTTGATGTTAAATGCAGAAATGGATGTGATCTACAAAGCGATACTTGCGATTTGCATAGAAACCTGTGACGATAAAGTCATCGGAACAAGATTCGTGGGCTAATTTTTGATCAATCACTGTTATCACTCACTAATCACTTCTGTAAACAATCAGTAAGTACATTAATAACTATATTGACGCTCTTTTACATAATTTGAGTCAACAAACATACCTAACCTATGAAATTCTGAAAACGTCAGTGGATTTCAACTCGTCAAAACCCGCGCTTGCGCACAATTCATCATTAGCAAGCCAGACAGTCTTTTGTTTTTCCAAAACTGGCTTCATTTTCGCGTGAAGAGAAGAATAGGTGTTATCCATATGTTGTTATTATATATATGGTTTACTGTTGTTCTGACGCCATGTGTCTTTGTCAATTGATATTAGTGCCTCTAAGTCATTGTCACAGTCACTTTCATAAATGTTTCATTTAATCTACAGCCATTTTGTCGTGGTGAGATAATTATGTCGATACCATTAATACCTCGTATTTTCAATTCAATGTTTTTCAAGATGTTACCTTCTCGACACTGTCGATATTATGGGCACAGGACCCTACGTAAAATTTTTCCTGTTAAATAATCAATTTCCATTTCACCCCATGTTCTCTCTCTTGTAGCAATTTCTCAATATTTAGGCTGATGATGAAGGCATATGCCTTCGAAACATGTCCCCTATAATCCTTTTTTTAAATATATGTTGTGGAGATGACTTTGAGCTTCATTCCTGCTTTGAAATCTACCACTCCACTTTGAGATGCCATGGACTTCTACCTGAGATTAATATCGCTAGGTAATTTTCGCATGAGAGGACGATGATGCATCGAATTCTGTTGCATATAGTTAGTGGGTAATTCTCGGTAGAAATAATAAAAAGTCAGATGTGTGCTCTCTTGAATTTATATCAAGCGTTTGAAGTCGATGTTAATGTTCAAATGCTCTTAGTGAGGCAATTTACTCAACAAGGAAACTTGTACTCGGTACTCGACTAATGTTTCAGAAAATACTTGAGCATATACAGGTTGTCTTCTCAAGAAAAGGTTTAGTCACCACTCTTGAACGTTGGAAAGTGTCAGTATCTCAAATATTCGTATCAGTCATATTGATGAAAATGTACAAAATCAGTTTCAGTTTATTCAGTAATGAGGCATATACATGTTGCGATTATATTATTAATCTAAAATTAAATTATATCACATGTCACAATACATGTCACATGGCTGGCTAATTTGGTGCAAATGCCTAAGCCTGGAGGGCTTGTGTTGCATTTCTACCATTTCAGCCAGCCTGTCTCAATTCAACTAGTATTTTCAAATTGATTATCACTAATTTCATTACATATTATCTATATTACATCAATGCTTATACTACTGTTTCTTCACCTGATTTGCTTTGATTTCAAATTTGAAATTGTTGGATGGAGAAGGGGATTATACCGATGATATCATACTAAGACATTTTCATTCGAATATATTTAGAATATGCTGATTTTGGGAGATATATAATTTACTTGCAAGTTTGAATTTGTTGAGACTCCTGCATTCTCTTATTTCTGTTGGCAGAGAGTTATATATTTTGGGGCCAAAATAGAATATGGTTCTTTGTGTATGAGATTTGCTGAATCTAGGTATGTTTATTGTAAGATCGGTGGAAAATCTCGTATAGCCCTAGATTTTTGGGAATGTACTTTATTTTTTTGTTTATAAATCCAGGTAAAGCTTTGTAGAATGTAAAGACTTCGCAAAATGCATGAGCATTTCCTCTTGGAATATGAGTTCCATGATAAATTCTGTATTTCTCTCAAAAGGCGACCTAATTTCTGTTTTTTTTTTGGTTTCTCAAACTTCAAATCAACATCCGTGAAGATTGGCAAACTAGAACTAGGATGCACTCCTCTTATATGTGCCCGAATAATTTTGATAAAGTTATCTTTCCGGAAGGAAATGTAATTAATGCGTTTTTTCTTCACTCCCCCATATATATACGAGAGGAAACACTGGCACAAATTGGCCGAATGTAATTTCGTTAATTCAGTTTCGATAAGGATATTCTTACAAGGTGTTCCTCGATTATAGGCATAGGTAAGTGAAAGGTATATATAGATATGGTGAAACGACTCTTCAATTGTTTTTCTTCGAAACCATTAGACTGGTTCAGCGAAGATGATAACACCGGTAATATTTCACTAACCGTTCGGAGATGGCGTTAATATCGTATTTGATTTCAATATCGATAATTCAGTTCTCTATTAGTATCCGTATTCTATGGTTTCGTGTTCAAGTGACAGTGACAGATCATTCATAATTGTGGTTTTGGCTTCAAATATGAATATTGTTCCATTGTTCAATCATGATATTGATTGAACAAATCACACAAAATTAAAATGACTGAGGCTGGGCTGGTGGTCGAGTGCGTGTATCGCTAGCTTGTCTAGAAGTTCCGGGTTCGAATCCCGGCGGGGCTACTAGAAATTTTATTTATTTCTGTAGCATCGTTTAGCGGGAGGAGATAGGTGACCAACCGAACATTCTTTGTATACCTAGATTACAATCCTTCGGACTCTCAACGATAACCAGCCGAGTAGTGCTTCGGATGACACTTGAAAAGCTAAGGTCCCCGTCTTCCTTACTCATACAAGTCTCAATGAGACTTCGAGGGTTGCTTTGCAACTAAGTTGGCGGTTAAAAACACTTTACACTTTATCTTGACATTATCCAATACTGTATTGTGAAAATTAATATTTATCATGCGGAATCAGCAGACGTGGCGCCATCCATATATGAGGTCGTGGAAGTATTACTATAGTGTTTGAAACTACACACATAAAAATAATTACTTGATTTGATTTGATATGCTTTGATTCAAGAGTATGGCTTGTTTATATATACTGGAATAAATGTCTGCTCAATTCAAGACTATTATGTTTCCAACTAAATACACTCATACCAATGTTATAGATTTCTTGAATCGTAAATGAATGGAGTTCTTCGTGAGAATAATCATAATCTCTCAATGACTCGCATTTTTCTTGAACAAAAAGAATCAGATTTTCAGTTTTAGCTGTAGATTGTTTTGTATCAAGAATTTAATCAAATTAGAATAATTATATCGATTTCTTGAAATGAGAATCATCCTCAACTTGCGTTCTCTTATTGGCGCTCTCATCAATCACATCATCACTTGCAGACCTTCTTCTCGAAAACCTTTCCCCCTATTCGTAGAGATTATTTCTGAACTTGTCCACCAGTTTACATCGCAATAAAGTTGTATTCCTCTGGTTTCAAACTACTGAAAAATATAAAATATATCATTCACAACTCCATGTAGGTACAATGTGAGAGATAATCTGACTCAGCACAATGTATGGTTATTATATTTCTTCAAATCTGGGTTCACATTCTTACTACTGAATTCATTTTCCTTGGATCGAAATTAGGTAAAAAAATGTAAAAATATGTTAGGTATAATATGCAGTATCAAAATACCTAAGATGTCTACAAGTTCAAGAAGCTCTTTTCCACTGTTCAATCAGTGTTTGGACAAATTTAAACGTTCATCCGCACATAGGTACCCAACCCCAATTTTCACTCACTATGCCGATCCTGGTTATTCAAGTTTTTCACGAACTATCAGTTTTCGAGATGATATAGCTACGTCAATTGATTGGATACACAAAAATACCTACCCAAGAATGAACGTCGATAAGATATAGGCATGTAACTTACCCCTAAAAGTGGTAATTATATCCTCAGATATCTCCTAAGACCATAGTTTTTCTTTCATGGCAAGCCAATATTTCTATGCCAATAAAATAGGTTGAACTGGTTGAACAATGATGAATGCACGACAAGAGCACCGAAACAACACACTCACACCGTTTGGCAACATTCTCTGCACGAAGGGATCGCAATTATATTCAAGAAAATGTTATGGTCAATCCAAATAAACTTTCTCAGAGATTTACTTATTCAGAGATTAAAGGTTGAATGTTATTTAGAAAGAAGACATTCCGTGATATATTTTTCAAGAACTTAATTATTTTTCCTGGATACTTTGAATTTCTTGAATTGAGAACATTTTGTTATACCAAATGAAGATTCCAGTGAAATAATTTTCTACAATTGACATATTCAATAAATTCATTTCAAATAAATTATTTCAGAAGAAGAATGCGCTTTTTCAAATCAAGAATTGGACGTTGAACAAATATATCGTTTTCATTTGAGAATTTGTTTTTATGTGTGTATGATTAAATTCAACAAAATCAAGTAGGCAGAAGTCTACAAATATTTCTGGTGCCTTTTAATGGGACTCGGCTATTTTGAAATATAAACGCTTAATTGTGAATCAACAATTCAGTTCATCATTATTTACCGATACCGTCTGGATACATTGAATAATCTGGACAGAAAACTCTGAACCACTGAGGTAAAGTTGGTAGAAATATATTTACACTGATTGCGCACCAGTTTCACCAATGGAAAACGCTATTAGTATTTGAAGTTATAGGTAAATGTAAATGTCATTCAATCTATAAACGTCAAAAAAATTTCAGTGTAAAGGCTGGTTCATGCTTATAAGAATTTCGCAAAATTAAATCGGAAAATAATTAATATTACATTGATATTATTTCTACTCTCCACAACACTATTGATTTGTGCATGCTGTAGTATCATATCATGATAACATGAAAAATCCGCAAAAAGTTCAAATATTTCAACTTTATTGCGATATTTCTTTTCAGCGGCCATTTTATTCGCAATAATTTTCCGATATTCGTATGAGAATGAACCAACCTTAATACCATGCTCCTTCCCGAATAGAAGAGAGAAAATTTTCCGGAAATCGTTCTAGTTGCTATGATAACGATACAAAATATAGGTTTTTGATTGGTCGATAATGTTAGGTGTGAAATTTTCAGTCTTATATCGGTATAATAGCAATTGGGAGAGAGAGGTGTTTCTTAAATTTCTGAAGCAGACATTGTTTTCAATCGGTGAGTGCAAAAATGCCTCTTATGTATTTGGATTAATTTATTTTGACACCATAAAGTAGAAACTGATGTTATTCATCCAATTAACAGCCAACCCCCTTCCTTTCAATCTAATTCTTATATGAAGGCAATGTTTGAATGTGATATTTCTTCGAAATCGTTTGTATCCAAATTTGTGTTGCCAAAAATATTTCACCACAGTGTAACTAGGAGAACGAACGTATGTAGAGAACGAACGTATGTACTAGGTCCGCCAATCTTTTATAAGTATAGTAGCGTCCATTCCATATGCATTGACTTCTTTTGTAGGGTTTGTGTACAAACACTTGCACATAGATGAAAAGTATGAAAGCTTTTATTTTATATGATCGATCTATGAAGATAATATTGAATAATAATAACTTAATGTTCACAAAGATAACAAATCTGTTCAAGACTATATAGTATTTGCCCCTATTCTGTCTGGTTTGGATTCCTGTATTTCGTTTGTAAGTAGTATCTGCGTATAGTTTAAAGTTACAACCTTGATTTGTGTTTGAGAAATAATCCCATCAGTATTTGATCGAAGCTGATATGATAATTATTGCCTTATGCAATTCTATCTTAAAAATGATCGGAATAGATCAAGGTTAAAGGAAACATCGAATCAATATAGGTATTTAAATGTCTATAATTAACATCTTATTCTCATCATTATTGTTAAAATACCGTTATCTAACGTGATAATTGTTATCTTTGCATAATTTGCGCGAATTCGCTCTCATAGCTCTTGAGTTTAATTTTCACCATATGAAAACAAAAACTTGTTATTATTGAACAGGTATAACTCTTGAGTAATGTTTGTTCTCTTTATGAGTGGGTGCCCTAGTTATACGTCAGGTTGGGAGAGCGGCACTTTTGAGAATGTTTATTATACAACAAATACGAAGATACCGGTTTTTATTCGGTGAGGATAACACAAACATTAAATATTTTTTTAGCGACGTTGTTTCTCAGGCCCATAAATGTATAAAAGAGAATCAACACAGTAAGCAGTAAGCGCGCGTGCTTGTGTGATTGAAAATATGCAGGGTAATCCAATAAAAACCGAAACAGTCCATCTGAAATATTTTTAATGTTGGAGGTTCTTTCAGAAAACCTCGAGATACGTCGATTTTGTTTTCATGGGTGAATTCGAGGGGTCACTTCCCCCCAAAATGGGGTGGCAACCCCTTCAAGACTCACAAATGATGATATGGCACATCATTTCAATGTTCCTCACAAATATGTCAAATTCTCAAAGTTATTTGTTTTCCTTTACTCCAGACACTTATATATCCTTATACCGTCAATCGCCCTTTATATACCAATCACCAACCAACCCCTTTTTTTATTTGAGATAAAACCAAAAAGTTCATCTTCGATTCCAATTCAAAAGTAGAAAGTAGCTACTAGTAACCTCAATCTCCTTAATCTGATTTCAATAATTTATAATCGGCCTTGAATCCGATAATGAATTATACTAAAAGTAGAGATAACTCCCATATAGTGTGCCCTGGCCTGGCTATATGTCACTATTTCGTATAATGGGACGCCAGATGTAATAATAGTTTATCGACCCCACAATGCCTAAATATAAATAAATTGGAGGTTAACCGACATTACTATTAATCTCAGAGGTCAATAAAGCTTGGTGATACCTACGAGTTATAAAATATGATCGATTTCGGAAGTAATACTCTAAAATGCTCGAAACTAAAAATATGGAATGACGTACTCGAACATGTCTTTTCAAAGGTTTTCTCGTGTTGGCTAGAAAGAACCATATGTTTCAAATTTTATAAAAAAACTAATTACGTGAATGGATTCACCACATGACGATATTATATGACATTGTTTAATAATATTTCACGAGCATCATGTGTAGCGAAATGATTGTGAGATTTTCCAAATGTTATTTCAACTTCGATTTTGTCGATTTAATTTTGTATGTTTACCGAAAATTATTACCTTCTGAACCACGATTATATTCTTATCACTAAACTCATCATCATCACTGGGCTGGTGGGCGTTGAATCCTCAGACGAATAAAAAACATAGACTGATATTTTCCATCCTTTTCATGATGCCAAAACCACTGGAAAACCTTCTTGTTTCCACGATAAGAATCTATCGTTCGGGCCTTGTCGGACCAACTCGCCGTTTTCATGTTTCGAACGAGTTTCTCAGATTGTTTACGATTCATGACGTGGTCATTCTTGTTGTCATATTATCGTTCTCAAAGCGTTGATTTGTGCGTTTTTTATCGATCAATTCACTTATTCGTGTATAAAATATATTGCTTTTCACTTAAAATGGTAAAAAACTGTTTTATTTGTGGTTGAAATCAGGTTTCTGGGATTGAAGTGTTATTTCATTGGTGAGTGCCATAGTCGTACGTTCGGGAATGGAATAATGCATGTATATTTATTCTATCCAAGATAATGAATATTTTCAGTTGATCGAAATTGTATTCCCTTCATGTAGAATATAATACAAATGAACAATAATGAAAATAATATGTTTTAAAGAATCAATTCGTGTTATATTTCTGTGGTTTTATCCGTCTGAATATTTGCCTCTATATATATCTCGATAAATATCATTTCGCTCGACCATTAACAAGAAGGGTCAACATTACCTGCCGCTCTCTTCTCTCCCCGATACCAAGAGAGATAGTTATATCTTGCTTTCAATCAATTTAATGCATTAGAGATAGAAAAGGCCAGTCTATGTATTTTATTTAGTATAAGGTTGAATCGCTGGCTTATAGTCTATAGTATCGTATAGCGGGAGAAGATAGGTGACCAACCAAACATTTACCTAGATTTCAATCCTTCGGACTCTCATACGATAACCAGCCGAGTAGTGCTTCGGATGACACTTAAAAAGCTAAGGTCCCCGTCTTCCTTACTCATACAAGTCTCAATGAGACTTCGAGGGTTGCTTTGCAACTAAGTTGGCGGTTGAAAACACTTTTCAAACACTATTCAAACACACTTTTCATGAAACTCAATCAATCAATCAATGTTTTATTCAATTCCGATACATATTCTTGCTACATGTCTTTAATAATAATTACAGTAAATGGAAATTAATTGCAGTAAATTAAAAATTTTTTAACAATAAATAAGTGGTGGTGTTCAGTTCTTGGGAAACGCCTAAGCAAAGCTTGTGTTGCGTATTTTCCCAGATCTGGACGCAACCATGAATGTAAATAAAAAAAAAATTCATTCCTTTCAGTATGAAATAAAAATTAATAGAAATTAATAAAAATCAATGGAAATCAATGATCAACCCACCCGGACTAGACAATCAGGCGAAAGGGAGACAGGTCTAAATAAAATAAAAAATCATTCAGACATGATTCTGTAGACCGATTCGAATGTTTCTTTTAAGAAATCAAAGTTGTGATCAACGAAGGATCTAATTGTTTTCTTGCGTTTATTAATATTTTTTATATTTCTAAGTTCAATGGGAACTTGATTGACAAGTTTTGGTCCAAAGTACGTAACAAACCTTTGGGTATATACATTCTTATAAAAAGGAACACTAATTGTTCTCTCGGATCTGGCTCGGGTGTCGTATGTATGTGTCAGGTAAGTAAGAGGCGAGTTCATCGTCCATAGTATACAGTGATAGGTGTATAATTTTCTGATATTGAATAAACTAGCCTCCTTATATAAACTCTCAGTTGAATGTCTTCTATCTTTTTTCAGAACTATTTCAAGCAAGGTGTTTATCACTTGAAGATTATATAAGTGTGTTTTATTCAGCCCACCCCAAACAATAATACAGTACCTTATTACTGATTCAGCTAATGCATCGTATGTCATTAGCAATAAATGTTTGTTTCTGAGTTAGTAGAATTTAAAAATAAGTTTCCTGAGTCTTTTCACGAGAAAATCTACATGTTTGTCCCAGCGTACATGTTGGTCAAGCATCACACCCAGATATTTTATAGAATCACTTGCAAGCTTTATTCCTTTCTCTTTCTACATGTTAGGTTAGATTATTTTGTAGGAGGGCGGGATCGTGAAGGGCTATGCAACGTCACAAGCACCTCGACCTATAAGATCTTTTGTGCCTAACCCTTAATTTATTCGAAAATACTAACTCGCTGAGTTTGGCAAATTCTAAAAATTTCGTTGACAAAATGTTGATTCATTCAGAGATCACTCTTGTGTATCTGCTCACTGCTGCGAGGTATGTCTGAGATTGCAATGTAAAATTAGAACGGCAAAAGAACGACAAAAAATCAGCACAGAATTCGACCCCAGCAAAGAACCTATATTTAGATCAGTCTACGATTTCAAGTAGGTAGGTACCACTCTTCTGTTTTTCTTGGATAGCCTCCATTTCGTCATACCAAGATTAATTAAAAAAGGAAGGAACTGCATAGGTTTATAAATATAATTAGCCATCTAATAATAGAGAACAGCCAGCGTCAAGTCATCTCGGTTCGAGTCTCAGCTACAGGGGGAGAAAAATTAACTATAGAATAATATTGAATGCAGTTCTTGGAATATCAGAATTTGCAACAAGTTGAGCTTTAATTTATATATTTGACAGCTGCCGGCGACAGATGCGATAGCATCGAAATATATTTGAAAAGTCCTCGGAAAAGTCTTATTATGTTTTAATTATTTTCGATACATATTTTCATCACTCATCGGAAAATTGCTCCATGGAATCATTGTTAGCAACAGTTAGAAGACATTCAGAATCAAATAATCATGCTTTTATATTGTTACCGGCAGTTACTTGTAAATTTTGTTGGAAACCACGCTGAATTTAGCAAGATTTACCCATGCGTTGTCACGTTCATCAAAGTAGACGAAATCGAGGGATTCAGAAACCGCCCAGGATAGAATGACAGGCCATATGATTCAACTATTCTCATTTATATAATAGCACTAGAGCTTCAATTATTGCTGAAAATTGAAGAAAAACAAATTAAGTAATCACTAAATTACATTTTGCGCGAGAAATGGTTCCGAAATCATATTGTGTGATACATTGCTGTGTTAACAATGAAAAATGGAGTCGTATACAGGGTATACTTTAGTTTCGGCCATATAAAAATACAAAGTTGATGATGTTTTCTAAAAGACGAAACGTCGTAGAAAAATTCTGCTTATGTCATCGTGTAGTCCTTAAAAAGTGGCCATGGCGAAGTGCTATTTGTTTTACATTTCCTTTGAAAATGAAGCTAGGAGAAAATAAAAACGAAATTCTCAAATTTCGTTTTTTCTCGGATATCTCCGAAACTACTTGGAAAATTAAAACTTTCCAAATGTCATATTAGTAGGCACATAAATGCGCTATTTTTCTCTAATTTAATCGACCCCGTATCACTTACCGTTTCCGATATCCCCATGCTGTTCATTCTTATCTTGGACACAGTATGTATATTCTGAATTACTGTTTGTTGAAGGGTTGCCAAACATATCCCATTGCTTATATAGATTGAATTATAGTTTTGCAGCGTTCTTATTGTGTTCCATTTTCTCAAAATCGATGTTGCTTCGTGGGTTGATTTGGCAAAAGCTAGATTACTGAATTCAGCTGCAACTGAGTGATGAATAATATCAATGTATGTTTCCTCATCCGCCACAAGTGTGTTTATAGGTCAGTGAACCGACTGCGATTCAATGCTATGAACGTAGGTAGTTTATAATGACTATGTATTTATGGATATATATATATATATATTTATTATAATAATATTGTGCTGTTTCATTGTTGATACTCAAGTATTTCATAATAATGCATTCTTGGCAAGATTCATACTTTCGTCAAAGTTTACATAATTCACACTCTTAGTTGAAAATGTAAGGGTATACATATATATATATATACGAATAGGTGACATTCTCAGTGATAAAATGTATATTTAGCAAGGAGTGCCACAGGGTACGGTCATGAGACCGATACAAGTTACTACATAGTAGGTAAATTGAATGCTATAGGTATGCCCAATTGACCCTTCCCAGAATAGAAAGTTATCATGGCGTATTTTGACATTTGACAGATTTAGGGAAAAATCTAGGGAAAAATTCGACACTTGATAGTTGACAAAATAAGTGTTCCATGTTAAAATTGAATTGAGATGGTAACGAATCCAAATTCCAGAATATCGATATAGATATATCTTAGAATTAAAAGACACAAAGAAAGTGGATATTCTAGAATTTGGATTTGTTCACATTTTATTTCAATTTTGACATGGAACACTTATTTTGTCAACTGTCAAGTGTCAAATTGTTCCCTAGATTTTTCCCTAAATCTGTCAAATATCAAAATCCGCCATGATAACTTTCTATTCTGGGAAGGGTCCATTTTGATACAGCAGGAACTTTTTCGTTCTGCTGATGATATCTACTGCTATACCGGGTGTCCACGATCAATTTTGTTTCGAAAGTTTCTTTATAGCCTAATAGGATGTGGTATCTAATTAATCGTAATAAAATGCTCTTATTTCTTACCCGACGAAACACCATGTTGCTATTTAAAATGAGGTAATGAACATTTTAAAATCCAACGTCACATAGCTGAAACATTTTGATCTGAAAGAGTAAAATTTTATTTTCACAAAAATTTTAGGTCTGGAATTAGTTATTTGAACGTATCTATGCCACCTAGAATAAAAAAAATATTTAGAAATAAAATAAAAAACGGATATGAACAAATGATACATGGTTGTATTCTGAATGTGATGTAGAGACAAAAAAACTGAAAATATACCAGGTTTCTCATTTAAAATCGAAAGTTTATGTCACTTCCGGTGAATCCGGAATTGGCATTAAATTGACTTGCTGTCAGAAATTGAAGTTTAATGCATTATATGTAGTGTTGCCGTCTAGACTTATACATTCTAGACTCTTGTCTTGTCTTGTCTAGAATATCAAGACAAGATCATCAATATGTCTTGTCTAGATTATCTAGACAAGACAAGACTTTGCATTTTCCATACAAGACTTTTATTCAAAACTCTTGATTATTTTCAAATCTATATTACAAATAATACAAAAAAAAACTTACAAACGTTTAATATGTTTTAAATTTAAGTACGTTAAAGAAACAAATTAAATTTTAAACAGAAACATATTTTTTGATACTTTCATGAAGCTGACAGGTAGCCCATGAATTGATACATAGGAGTGACCTGGCTGAATCGGAATTAAGCCTATTCCTATGTTTACGAATGGTAAGCGAAGCTCTAGAAAATAAGCGTTCTGCTGGAACAGATGTGGCAGGAATACTCAGCAAATCGCGTGCCATTTTGGCTAATGTAGGATAAGCAAACTGATGCTTGCGCCACCAAACAAGAATATCTTCTTCTCTTGGAGCACGTTTACTTGAAAGGTACTCATCAATTTCTTTTCTCCAGAAATTTGGGTTGTCAATAAAATTGTCTGTAGAAGAGGTAGAACTTTCAAATAAAAAATTGAAGTCAAGTGGACTGTTATCTTCAGAGTCAGTTAAATTCTCATTATCAGCTGTTAAACGTTGATTTTGGATTACTTCATCAGCTTCAGCTTGATCTGCTTGCTTAAGAGGTCGAACATAATAATTTTGTTTGTACAACTCCTCAAATTTTAGAATAGAACCATCTCGCAAATCACGACCCCATTGGGTCAGTTCAAAGGTTTCGATTTTATGTCTTGGGTCTAAAATTAGAACGGCGCAGTACACCCAGTTTGTCTTCGCATAGTGCTTGAGAATTTTGTCGCGAGCAGCTTGCAGAGCTAAAATTATAGCTTCGTCTACTTCAGTTCTATCAATTTTTTG
Organism: Chrysomela aeneicollis; assembly: GCA_029955515.1. Taxonomy (NCBI): domain Eukaryota; kingdom Metazoa; phylum Arthropoda; class Insecta; order Coleoptera; family Chrysomelidae; genus Chrysomela; species Chrysomela aeneicollis. The sequence goes on along the minus strand of JARUHQ010000003.1, from coordinate 13,363,343 downwards.
ATCTAGATGATGTGCGTCCTCTTCTAGTTTGTCGATTAGAATGTTGAGGCTCATCACTACCATTGGTAGTGTAACGTATTTTTCTCCACCAAGAAGAGTAGACAAGGATTTGAAACTATGAAGATGACCACAGATTTGTTTAAGCAGATCCCACTCATTTTCATTTACGCGTAAAAATTTCAGTTTGGCGTTGTTGTCGCAAAGAGCGTTGAGGGGATGTCGCATTTTCAATGATACTTTAATCATGTCAAATGTCGAATTCCATCTTGTAGGCACGTCAATGATGAGCGTTAACATTTTGACATTAGTTAGCTCGCAACAGGTTTTTAATTTAAGCTGCCATTGCTCCGAAGCTTTAATTTTTTTGCATAAAGCTCGTATTTTTAAAACAGGGGAAGTGTCAACATTGGTATCTTCTTCATCATCACAGTTTTCGTTTTCGATTTCCATTTCTTCGTCTTCAGTGTCAGCTTCAATTTCAGCGTCAGCGCCGTCATTTTCAATTTTTAATATCTTCAATAAGTCTTGCACAGCTAAATTTAGCACGTGAGCAATACAACGAAAATGTTGATCTTCTTCATCAAATAATTTACCATGTTTTTCGTAAATAATTTTTGAAAGTTCAGACATAAATAAGGTGTTGGCAGAAACATTGTCTACAGTAATTCCTTGAATTTTCTGTTGCAAATCGTATGTAACTAGCGAATTATAAAAACAGTGACCAATATCTTTGCCGGTATGTTGGCCACGCGAGGGAACAAAATCTATTACTAGCGATTGAAATGTCCAAGTGTCGTCTATAAAATGACAAGTTATACCATAGTAAGATTTGTTAGAAACCGATGTCCAACCATCAACGGTAAAGGAATATTTCGATTGGTTTTCTTTCAAGATTTGCATAACAGCATTTTTCATATTAGAGAAATGTCGTACCACTTTTGACCTCATAGCGCTACGTTTAGGCAACAGAGCTGATAGACCAAGAGCTCGCGTGAAAAATGGTTAAAGTAAATATTCCAAAGGTTTGATGCTTTTGATTAAAGTACCTCACAATAGTAAGTGTAACAACACCCGTCTGCCACCTTCAAGTGGGGGCATTATTTCGGGAGGGGGTGTTGAAAGGTAAATTTTTTTGTCAATAGATTAAAGAAATTCTTCCAGGCTGAAATTCGGGACATTTGTTTCCTTTGTGATTGTGAACATTACTGCGCATTCAGATTTTGAGCAGACGGGGGCGTAATCGAAGCAGACGCCGTCAAAAATATGTCAAAAATGTCAAATGACAAAAATAAATATTCCAAATTGAATCTTGCATCAAATTATAGGAAATGGAAATATCTTCAACTTTTCTAGGAGAAAAAAGTTAGCAGACGGCGCCCCAGGGCCGGCAGACGCCCATTTGTCATGTGAAGTGTCTGCCATATTTTTTTTCGGACGATATCTAAACGGTGTTATTCCAGGCTGAAATTTGGTAACTTCGTTCAGTTTCTGGTTGTGAATATTACTGTGCTTTCAGATTTCGAGCAGACGAAGGCGTTATCGAAGCAGACGCCGTCAAAAATATGTCAAAAAAGTCAAATGACAAAAATGATTATTCCAACTTGCATTTTGCGTCAAATGATAGATAATGAAATTATCTACAAGTTTTCTTCGAGGAAAAAATCAGCAGACGGCGGCCCAGAGCCGGCAGACGCCCATTTGTCTTGGGAAATATCTTTTTTTCGGATGATACTATAACTGCGTCATTCTAGAATGAAACTTGGGGCATTTGTTATATTTTTGGTTGGAAGTATTATCTGCTATGGTTTCGAATATTGATGAAACTATGGCATCAACTACGAAGCCCCCCTTCTCGTATATGCAAAAAGGGTCCAAAATCATTCAAAATTCAAAAATAAATATGATATACATTCAAACATTCAAACAGCGTTCAATCAACTACAACTACAACATCATAGATTTAATAAAAACTGAAAATAAACTTCATCATGAAAAGTAGAAAATAAAAAATAAAAAAACAAAACACAATAGAACGAAACCCATGGTGGGAATATGCCATTAACCTAATCATCATCATCACTACTGTAGGCGTCTTCAGGTTCACTGATATTATCAATTTCCCTTGAATCGTCGGCTACAAGCACCTCAGTTAGCTTTTGCGGAAACTGTTCGCTTTCGAACCATTTTATTTTGTATTCACCGTGTTCCATAATCCATCCATTTCGTTCCGGATCGAAGAATTTTGGTTTATCGCTACAAGCTGATTTCCAAATAGCTGCAATTTGATTCGTCCGGCGTATTTTACAAATCAATGTATCTCTGCATGGAGGAATACGGCTAGCTTCAAAATTCTTGATACCTCCGAAAGGAGATTGATTAGATTTTGGCTTGTAGCAATCCAAGAAAATTTCGAACCGAGCCTTATTGACGCTGGATAATTTTCGTTTTCCATACATTTCACATACGTATTCTTCTAAATCTGGAAAAATTACAACATTAGTTATATATCGAATTACTATTGCATATCGATGCATACCTTCAATTGTTCCATGAGACAGCGTTTCACTCTCTCCCATTATACTGAAAGCTTCTTGGTACTTTTTACTCTTTTCCAGTAATTTGAACGGAGCCAGCTTCGCTTTTCTGGCGAATGAGGCAGTGTATCACATCCTGTGAAGGCGTGGAACGCTGGTAAAGCATTACACAAATTGGGTCCCAGGACGGATGCAATTTTATTGATGTCGACCAATCTTAGGTTGTTCTTGGACAACGTACCACATTCCATCCATATTTGAAGTCGTTTGTTTGTTATTATATCCATATTTCCCAATAAAATTATGAGAATGTCAGTATCAGAAGCTTTTATAATGACCTTAGAATCCCCCACGATGTTAAACAAATGGAAAGCGATTCTGGTATCGGCCTCTTCATGTTGGCAACTTAGTTCATTGTGAAGACTCTTTTTTATGTTACCATCTCCTGCAGTGAACTTATAACAGTCATCGCCACAAGTCACATAAATAGTTTTTGTTCCAATAATTTGAATATATTCGTCAGATGTCCAGTCTTGTATTAGGAAATTGACTAGGGAAGTTTTGAAGGAAGGGTTGCGTAAGGCTTTGTAGAAGTTCTGTGGTCTCTTTTGGTTAGGGCCAGAAATTACATAAACAGTGTTTTCTGCGCCTCTTCTTTCTCTTTCGATATCCTTAATCCATGGATGAGAAAACTTGTCAAATATAAGGTCCACTCGAGATCCTTTTGATTTACAAAGCTTCACCAGTATATGTCTTGATACATGAAATAAAAACCATCGACAATCGTCCAAGTTATATCATTAGGTGATGAATCGGTAATACTCTTCTTCTCTAATATAATTGAAGCAGATTTGATTTATTTGTTTTATTCATAGACCCATCCATATTGTTGGTATTGTGTGATGTTCCAATTCTGAATTTCATATATAGTTGGTAGCACTGATATATTCTGTGGAGATATGTCAATTATGTCATGTCAGTTGTTAGTTGTAAGAGTTATAAGTAGTAGTAGAGTAATGGTCTGTCTTGGGTATCATCTTAAAGACCGAATTGATTGTTAATTTTTGATTAGTAATTAAACACGTTCATAAGTATAATTAAATATTTTATTCACAATAAAATATCAAGAATAAGAATAAAACAACAGGTTATGGGCCCAGAGGAACTCGAAGAAAACAAGAGGTTTGATAAATAGGAAATATCCGTAAAAACCCATAAAAACCATAACCAAAAGGGAACGTGCGTTGAACAAAATGGCGTCTACAAATACCAATGAAGAAATCGTGAAAATTGACAAGTTAGAAAATGCTGAAACATTTCAGACTTGGGACTTTCAAATTAAAATATTCTGTAGATCCTCAGAATTATATGAATATTTGAAAGGAGAAATAAAACTTGAAGATGTGACCACCGCAGAGAAAAAGGCAGATTGGAAAAGAAGAGATGCAAGAACACAGAAACTGATAATTACAACAATAGATAAGAAAGTGTTACCACATATCATGACATGTGATACAGCAGCAGCAATGTATAAAAAACTGTGTGATATATACCAGAAAGATACTGAACAACAAAAATGCACATTGTTACAGGAGTTTTTCAACTTCAGTTTTGGAAAAGAAGTTGATATGTCCTTACATATAAGCCAATTAGAAAATCTTGCCTTTAGGTTGAATGCATTGAAACAAAATATTGATGACAGCATGTTGATTTCTAAGATCTTAACTACTTTGCCAGAACATTATAAGCATTTTAGAAGTGCTTGGGATTCAACACCTGAAAAGGATAAAACTCTAACAAATCTGACATCTAGATTGATTGGAGAAGAAAGAATGATGAGAAGTAAAGAAAATGAAGGAGCAGTAGCATTCAGTGCATCAGAAAAAAGGTGTCAAAAACAAGGACATGAAAAGACTTTCACAGGAAGCAGAAAAGAATTGCAATGTTACACATGTGGTAAAAAGGGACATTTTTCTAAAAACTGTTACAAAAATCAAAGAAATACAGAGCAGATGTGTCGAATTTGTAAGAAAAATAACCACTCTGAAAAGAACTGTTTCTTTCGAAACAAACAGTCAAATAAAAATCAAGAAGAAAAAGTGGCTTTTTTAACAGAAAATACCAGAAAAATGAAAAGGAATGGATATCATGAATTTGTTGTAGATTCTGGAGCAACAGCTCACATGGTTAATGATATCAATCTGTTTCAAGATAATTTTGAAGTAATGGAAAGAAAAGTAGGAGTTGCTAAGAAAAATGCATCTATGAGAGTGCTTGGAAGAGGAAATGTAGAGACAGACAATTGTATTCTTGAAGATGTTTTATATGTTCCAGACTTGACAAGAAACTTACTATCAGTAAAAGCAATAACTGAAAAGAATGGTCAAGTCATGTTCAAGAATGATAATGTATATATTGAGAAGAATAACTCTGCAATCATTAAAGGTAAAAAGTCAGAAAGTGGGCTCTATCTTACAAATCTATTCCATAACAACAATGAAACCTCTTTAATGATAGAAACAAAAGAGGAGAAACTGAAGGATTGGCACAGAAAATTGGGACATTTGAGCATCAAAAATATGAAGAAGCTAACAGAAACTGAAATGGTAATTGGTTTAGATATCAACAAGAAGGATTGTGATGAATTAGAAAATATATGTGATATATGCCTCAAAGCAAAACAGACTAGATTACCATTCAATAGTGAAAGACGAAGAGCCACAAGGCCTTTAGAAATAATACATACTGACATAGTAGGCCCTATTGATCCAGCAACATTTGATGATAAGAAGTATATATTGACTGTATTGGATGATTTTACACACTATACAGTTGTTTACTTATTAAGACATAAAAATGAAACATATGAGTACTTGAAAGAATATGTGGAAGAAATGGAAACAAGTAAGAATTTAAGAGTATCCAAAATAAGATGCGATAATGGAGGGGAGTTTGTAAACAATGAAATGAAAGCTTGGTGCAAAAGAAAAGGAATTGTTATGGATGTTACAGTCCCATATTCACCACAATTAAATGGGAAAGCTGAACGTCTAAATAGAACCCTACTAGAGAAGGCTAGATCACTAATATTTGATTCAGGTCTTGGAAAGACATTTTGGGGTGAAGCTGTCAGGGTTGCAGCTTATTTGATGAATAGAAGTCCCTCAGAAACTGTCCCAAAAACTCCATTTGAAATGTGGACAAATGAAAAACCAGATTTGAGAGTACTGAAGATTTTTGGCAGTGAAGCATTTGCCAAAGTATTAGGACCCCTTAAGAAATTAGATGAAAGAAGTGAGAAATATATTTTCATTGGGTATGGAATGAATGGTTATCGACTATGGAATGAGCAGAAACAAAAAGTTTCTGTCTGCAGAGATGTTGTCTTCAGGAAACCAAAACCTAAAATTTCAGAAAATAAATTTGAAATACAAATAAATATGGATGAAGATGAGGAAATGCAACAAACAAAAGAGAATGAAGAAGAAAGAGCAGAGGAAGAAAGACCAGAAGAAAATGTGGAAGATAGAAGAGGACGAAGAATATGTTTACCCAAAAAGTATGATGATTATGAATTTGATTTCATAGCAGCACTATCTGAAGGTTGTCTACTATCAGAGTTGCCTACATCATATGAGGTAGCAAATGGAATTGATGTTTGGAGACAGGCGATCAAGGAAGAATTGGAAAATCTGGAGAAGAACAAAACCTGGGAATTAGTCCCAAAGCCAGATAATGAGAATATAATAGAATCAAAATGGGTATTTACAAGAAAACATCAAAATGGAAAAGAAAAATGTAAAGCACGACTTGTAGCAAAAGGATTTCAACAGAAGAAGATGCCAGAAGAGGAAATATACACTCCTGTTGCAAGAATGATTACCTTGAGAATACTTCTGAGTTTAGCAGCAGAATGGGATCTGCAAATACATCAAATGGATGTGAAAGGGGCATTTTTGAATGGGGAATTGAAAAAACCTGTATTCATGTATCCACCACAAGGTATTGATAATTTAAAAAATGATAACATGGTATGTAAATTGAAAAAATCACTCTATGGTTTAAATCAGAGTCCTAAATGTTGGTATGATCATTTCAATCGTTTCATGTCAAATATAAATTATCATAGGTCAAATGTAGATCCATGTTTATTCAAAAAGGATAATACTTATCTGTTAATATGGGTGGATGATCTCTTAATAATATCAGATAATGTCTCAGAAATTAATTTTGTTAAAAATCAACTTTGCATTGAATTTGAAATGAAAGACTTGACTAGTGATAACATTATATTTCTTGGTCTAGAAATTGTAAGAGTAGAAAATAGAATATACATTTCTCAAAGAAATTTGATTGAAAAAGTATTAGATTTGTTCAATATGACTGATTGTAAACCTTCTAAGATACCAATAGAACCCAAGTTGAACTTGCTAGCATCAGATAATACACTTGTTTGTGAAAATTTACCATACAAAGAACTACTTGGGAGTCTTATGTATCTAATGTTGGGATCCAGACCGGATTTATGTTTTTGTGTGTCATATTTCAGTCAATTTCAAAATTGTTTCAGTAGAACACACTGGACACACTTGAAAAATGTGTTGAAATATTTGAATTCTACTAAAAACTATGTATTGAGATTTCAGAAATCTGGAAAACTTGAGATAAATATCAGTGCATATGCAGATGCAGATTTTGCATTCAACATCAATGATAGAAAAAGTATTAGTGGATTTGTGTTGAGCCTGAATGATAATTTGATATACTGGAAATCGAAAAAACAAGCAACTGTTGCATTGTCAAGCTGCGAAGCTGAATATGTATCGCTATCAAATTGTGTAACAGAATGTATTTTTATTAAGCAATTATTGGAAAATTTGTTGAATCTTGAGTTGAAGCCTATTGTAATATATGAAGATAATCAGTCATGTATCAAAGTGGCAAATACATTGGAAACTAAACGTTCAAAACATATAGACATTAAACATCATTTTGTGAGAGACTGTATTGAAAATGAAATTGTCACTTTGAAATATGTACCGACCGAATATCAGTGTGCCGATATAATGACCAAATCCCTACCATTTGTGAAATTTGAATATTTCAGGGAAAAACTTGGGATTATAAAATTGCAGAATTGAGGGGTAGTGTTGGTATTGTGTGATGTTCCAATTCTGAATTTCATATATAGTTGGTAGCACTGATATATTCTGTGGAGATATGTCAATTATGTCATGTCAGTTGTTAGTTGTAAGAGTTATAAGTAGTAGTAGAGTAATGGTCTGTCTTGGGTATCATCTTAAAGACCGAATTGATTGTTAATTTTTGATTAGTAATTAAACACGTTCATAAGTATAATTAAATATTTTATTCACAATAAAATATCAAGAATAAGAATAAAACAACACATATGGCTCAAAGATAGCGGTATTGGTGTTAATGGGAATTTCAAAATAGTTTCAAGATCTATATCATGTTGCACTGCAAGAACTAAAATTCTCCCAAATAAATCTCGTTCGAATTTTACCTCTTTCATTTTGTTGTTCTCATATTTACATACCAAGGGTTTCGAATCTGTTGCAAATGTTTTGACATTAACCTTCTATATAGGCCGTTCGAATCTATTCTCATCATCATTACATTCTGTGATGAAAGAATTTCTTGATATTTCTCCGATTTTCATAGCATTCAATAAAAAGTTTTTCGTTTCTGTACTCGCGGATTTTCCTGTACTAATATCAAATAAACTATCAATGGATTCAAAAATGATTTGATTCCATTCAAAACATTGTTGTATGCATTCCAGTTGTTTTTGATAACATGAGGCCTTAACTCATCTGTTATTTCTCTTCCAGATGAATTAAATTTTTCAAATAGGTGAGAGATAATTGAAGTCCTCAATGAGTGACTCAATCCCCACCTCTTTCTGGCAGATATTGAGTTTGTCATGGACGTTATGCCTGTCATTTTATTTCCGGCATCTCTATTTATCGTTTGCTCCAATGTGAGATCTATTGGACATCGTGAAAAAGGTTTATCAGTACGGCGAATAGAGAAACCTCCTTGTATTAAATGATCTTGTAATCCAGGATGGGTTTCACTCACATTGCTCAAGTCATTGTAAAACCTCAAAATCCATAAAATCTTCCAAATATTTTGCTTCTGACATATCCTTCGTTTTTAAATCATGGATTTTCTTCAAATCGCGAGTTATCTCGGACATTTTAATTTTAACGAATTCTTCTATGTGTAATGTTTGTAAAGCAGCCGCTAATATTTCATGGATTCTTTTGCAACGGTTAAAGTGCGTCCCAGTGATGAATCCTCTGAGTGATCCTGGCGCCAGTATGTCTACCTCACATAGTATGTGAGGTGCACCCGATTCTTCTATATATTTTCCCACAGCTTTGAAAAAGGCCATTTGTATATGAAAAGCCCCTAATAATATAAAGAACCTGTTGAATCTGGGATGCTCAGCGCCCTGTATTTGGAGAGCCATAATAAATTTTTAAAAAAAGTCAGCAGCGTATATTTTTTGTCATTTTTATTCGTGACACTGTCCCCCAGGGCGCCACTGGAAGTCATAATTAACATTTAATTAGTGCTAACTGAGCGTCTTATTAAAGTTTACATCACTAGCAAATTTCAAGAAAATCGGTTAACGTGTCTTTGAAATGTTAATAAAAAAAAGTTTTTTGAAAAAAAACTTTGACACCCTGTATTTTGAAAACCATGCACTTCCGGACATCAGTCTCTTATCTCAAACTGCTTGTCTATGGTTCCTCAATATGCCCCAGAAGTTTTTTCCAATTGAGAGGGGACACCCTGTATACAGTTAGAGATTGGAATTAGGCCTATATAGACCAAAGTCAAGAGATATATTTCCCAAGACAAATGGGCGTCTGCCGGCTCTGGGCCGCCGTCTGCTGATTTTTTCCTCGAAGAAAACTTGTAGATAATTTCATTATCTATCATTTGACGCAAAATGCAAGTTGGAATAATCATTTTTGTCATTTGACTTTTTTGACATATTTTTGACGGCGTCTGCTTCGATAACGCCTTCGTCTGCTCGAAATCTGAAAGCACAGTAATATTCACAACCAAAAACTGAACGAAATTACCAAATTTCAGCCTGGAATAACACCGTGTAGATATCGTCCGAAAAAAAAATATGGCAGACACTTCACATGACAAATGGGCGTCTGCCGGCCCTGGGGCGCCGTCTGCTAACTTTTTTCTCCTAGAAAAGTTGAAGATATTTCCATTTCCTATAATTTGATGCAAGATTCAATTTGGAATATTTATTTTTGTCATTTGACATTTTTGACATATTTTTGACGGCGTCTGCTTCGATTACGCCCCCGTCTGCTCAAAATCTGAATGCGCAGTAATGTTCACAATCACAAAGGAAACAAATGTCCCGAATTTCAGCCTGGAAAAATTTCTTTAATCTATTGACAAAAAAATGTACCTTTCAACACCCCCTCCCGAAATAATGCCCCCACTTGAAGGTGGCAGACGGGTGTTGTTACACTCACTATTGTGAGGTACTTCAATCAAAAGCATCAAACCTTTGGAATATTTACTTTAACCATTTTTCACGCGAGCTCTTGGTCTATGAGGAATCTTCTAACTGGCGGAAGTCATGAAAAATTTCTTGCGTCTGATCATCATCAAAAAAACTGAATGGAAGATATTTAACAGCTATCCATTCAACTAGCTTTTCTTCAAACTTCTTCTGGGTAATAGCGGGTGGCTTTTTACTCTGAAAATAAAAAAATAGGTAAGTACAGGGTGTTCCAATTAGAATTACCACCCCTGTTTTCTTGTTGCCGATGAAAATATCTTAAAATGTATGTTTATCCCAATTCTTCACTTTTCAATTTGTCGTAGCTAGCCATGAAAATGTAATATTTGAATATTTTCTACGGCATTATTCGAACATTTTCAGGTACTTTATCACTAGGGAAGAAAAATTCTAAATCAACCAAACATAACGAATGAATAAAAATTAAAATATTATTAGTTACAGATGCCACCCTGTATATTTTAATGAATCAAATACTGAGATTTGGGGTATTTAGGGTATTCCGAATTCTATTAGTCGAAGGTAGCCGTGAAAAATGGATATAGGATTATTTCATCAACCTACAGCTAGATATTTATGAGTAGAGTAACTTACTCGTGAAAAACATTTTTTGGAATCATTTTGTTCTCAAGAATAAAATACGAGGGTGTGGCTGCTCAAAGTGGGACACACTGCATATTTATAATAATCACAAAATGCTCTTTCAATATGTACAAGAACATATAGGGTGTTCCATAAGAAAAAGTAACAATTTCTTGGACATCCTGTATATCTTTGAGGTTAGAAAATTTCAAATCGTAAATTTGAAAACTACGGAAAAAAGCACATAAGACGGCACTTTTAAAATTCAAAATTTCAGGGGCAACGAGAAAACAGGGGTGGTAATTCTAGTTAGAACACCCTATACAATAAGTTATTTTAGGTTACGTATACAAAAACTGAATACCTAATACAATAGTTATAACTAAAATTTAAAACTTCTTTGTTTGGCTGTTAAAAAACTATTCAAAATATATACATTTGCAGAATGGTAGATAATACTAAAAAGGTGAAATAAATAATTAATCAAGTAGGCTTGAAAGCTTGTCATTTAAGATGTTCATTTTCTTTTCAAACATTGATATTATAAAAAATGTTTCAAATTTGCAAATAAAACAATAGAAATCACATCACAACCTACCATAAAATTCAACATAGTTTATCAACATCAACAAACAAACTGACTTTTTCCTCACCTGATTTTGTAAATTAAAATTAAACATTTCTTTTATGTTTCCTTGTCGAGATCCAGACTTTTTCGCTTTTGCTAGTGCTGCAGCCTCAACTTCGGGAAATATTTCATGATATTGCTTTTGATGACGTGCAAATAAATGTCTCTTTAATCCTGTGTTATTAGCATTCTTCATTTGAATTTGTTTTTTGCATATTTGGCAAGTTCCGACTTTGTCGTTATTGTTTGTAGACGTGGATACCATTGTAAAAAAAGTCGTCAATAGCTTTCCACTAACTCCCAGTGCTCTATCCCTCTTATTTTTGACAATAACGTTATTAAGTTTTCTTTTCTTATATTGAGTTTTATTTGAAACAGATTGTGTGATGGCACTGCTGGTGTTTGGCGAAGAAACGCTGTCATCACTATCACTATCTGACACACTATCGCCAGGACCAGGCTCAAAACTCTTATTTTCATCCATCGAATCACTACCACATACAAAAGGATCTGCTAATTCTTCATTGGAATTATTGTCATCAGGTATTATTTGTATTTTCGGTGTTGTTTTTTCCGCATTACAAGTACGGGACAATTTAGGATGTTTTGGCTTCATTATTTAAAATGCAATTCACTTCTAGCTGCTAGCGCAAAAACGAAATCTATGATAGCCAAAGGCAACTGTACCTACCCCTCTGTGAATAACCGAAAGGTTTGTTTGCGTAGTCCCACAGAACTCAAAGAATGCGTACAGTTCTGTGAAACTGCGCATGCCTCTGATAATTTCGGACTGTTTATTTTATGAACTCGAACAATATAATAGCACCTGCTTCCTTGTGTCCGCACGTGCACGTCGTTTCGCTGGCGCGGCTATGATTTGTTTTGATTGGTTCCCAGAGAGCGGGAGTTTGCATGCACTTGACTGTTTCTACGCAATTTAAGCTACGCGTCTTATCTAGAGTCTTGAATAATAATCTAGACTTTCGTTATCTAGACAAGACCGCACTTAGCTTATTTAATCAAGACTTACGCGTATACAACTCTTGTCTTGAAATTTCAAGACAAGACAAGAGTAGGTAAACTCTTGTCTTGTCTTGTCTAGATGGCAACACTAATTATATGGATCCTTCAAATTTCATTACATTATATCAGGAAACAAATAAGTTACGTGGTATACAACGAAGATAACTGGAAAGCCCTGGAAGTAACTATAGTAGAAGTGGACTTGAAAAAATCTTCCATTGTTTTTGACGAAAACTATTATCACTAAATAACGATAAAATATGTTATACCTTACCATCATCTCATTTTACTAGAATATTTTGATGAATTGCATATTACAAAATGCCGCCAACCTCAAAAAAAGTTACATATATAGATGCAAATACTTTGCTTGTGCTTACCTAATTTTGAAATACCCTGTACCACATAACGAAATCTGAAACCGAGTGTGAAACGACGTTCAGAAGTCATTATAGATAGTCATTGAAACCGGATTTGATAGTCTTATGCCATTACATATACATTTCTATCAAACCATTTGGATTCTATTATTGTAAGTACCAATGCCCAATTCATAATTCACGTTCATTTATCTGTGATGACTGTGACTGATAAACTCTCCAATAGACCGGAAGACCCATTGATGGGATACCTATTCATATTTAGATCGGCAATAATTGAAAGGCCTCCTAAACTAATTGGTATTTTCCATTCATGCGAGTGTTCAGTGAGTAATAGGTTTACACCCAGAATAACAATCAGAAAGTAATTGCAGTAGACTGAGGTAAACGACTACTTAATTTTCGAGAGTTCATATCGAGGTGTAACTACGGAACGAGATCTTTTTTTAACTACAAAACTTCAGGAATTTCGCCGTTCGATGGAAGACATAATACTGATAGAGAGTAGTTCGGCAGGTCTTGAGCCTGACAACTGAGAAAATCTAAAGAAACGGGACAGATAGCATACTATGGGTACGTGAGTGGAGTATCACTCACTGCTGTCTCTGTAAACTGTATCCTGTATCTATATACATACCTGACAAGATAAATTTTCTATTATGATGTCCAGCATTGATATGCATAAACTCTTGGGCATCATTCTTCGGCAATCGAAGTATTTTGACTCGCATGGATAGACTCATTCTGAATAGAGACCAGCCTATAAATCGTCATTCGCTACATTGGTACATGTACATCGAAAGAGTGAAATGAAGCTGTATCTTCAGTTAAGTTGATGACTGGTTTGATGAATTGGTGATCCGCTGAGATGCAAACTACATAAGTAGAAGTAGGCAGCTGTTCAAAAGGGCATCATAATGTCGCAAGAAATATATTTTTCTATTGCAACAAACCACATATTTATGTTTGAGATTTCTATCTAGATAATCTGCATATACCTACTATAAAAAGCTATTCTGGCTATCGCGGATATTTCTGAAATCTTAATCATACTTCTCGTCAGCAAGGCATAATTTTGGAACATTTATGTCTAATTACCATATTGATGAAGATTTATGGAGCGTTCAGCGGTGACCAACCGAACATTCTTGGTACCTATAGTATATTCTGTAAACTTTGACAAGATAAATTTTCTATTATGATGTCCAGCATTGATATGCATAAACTCTTGGGCATCATTCTTCGGCAATCGAAGTATTTTGACTCGCATGGATAGACTCATTCTGAATAGAGACCAGCCTATAAATCGTCATTCGCTACATTGGTACATGTACATCGAAAGAGTGAAATGAAGCTGTATCTTCAGTTAAGTTGATGACTGGTTTGATGAATTGGTGATCCGCTGAGATGCAAACTACATAAGTAGAAGTAGGCAGCTGTTCAAAAGGGCATCATAATGTCGCAAGAAATATATTTTTCTATTGCAACAAACCACATATTTATGTTTGAGATTTCTATCTAGATAATCTGCATATACCTACTATAAAAAGCTATTCTGGCTATCGCGGATATTTCTGAAATCTTAATCATACTTCTCGTCAGCAAGGCATAATTTTGGAACATTTATGTCTAATTACCATATTGATGAAGATTTATGGAGCGTTCAGCGGTGACCAACCGAACATTCTTGGTACCTATAGTATATTCTGTAAACTTTGGCTAGACTTCAATCCTTCGGACTCTCAACGATAAGCCGAGTAGTGCTCCGTATTCCTAACTCATACAAATCCTAGACTCTCGAGGGTAGCTTTGCGACTAAGTTGGCGGTCAAAAGCACTTTTCAAACACTATTTCTTGCAAAATTATCGAAACCGAAAATAAACTTCACTTGTTAGACTTAAGAACTGTCAAATAGGCACATTTCAAGAGCAGGTGCTTTGTAATATGATCTCGAGATGCTAACAGAACATTGTTCTGGGAAGTAGGTACTTGACAGTATATCCCAATATTTTAAAGAGCTATACTTGTTTCTATACTTTTTCGTATGAAAAGGCGTTATCGGCTGTAGTATAGCCATAAGAAAGGTGGATATAGATCTGGTGAAACGACTCTTCAATTGTTTTCCGTCAAAACCTGTGTAGACTGATTTAGCGATAATATTTCACCGGTAATATTTCACTAATCGTTCGTAGATGGCGTTAATATCGTTTTTAATTTCAATATCGATAATTCAGTTATCTATTAATATCCGTATTCTATGGTTTCGTGTTCAAGTGACATTGACAGATCATTCATAATTGTGGTTTTCGCTTGAAATATAAATGTTGTTCGATTATTCAATCATGATATTGATTGAACAAATCACACAAAATCAAAATGACTGAGAAATTGTGAAAATTAATATTCATCATGCGAAATCAGCAGACGTGGCGCCATTCATATGAAGTCGTGGAAGTATTACTATGATTGAAATTCATCGAAATCAAGTAGTCAGAAGTCTACAAATATGTCTAGTGCCTTTTAATGGGACTCGTTCCACCATATCTATATCCACCTTGGCCATAAGTATTATGGTACCTATTAGCAAAAACTAGCAGACTCGATATTGTCAATGATTTACGTTATGCATCGCCAGCTCATTCGTCCCATTTGTTCCGTTTACGTGGATATTTTTTGTTAGAACAAACCAAGCGTGTTAAAGAAAAGCTTGGGAACTTGTTTTCTCGAAATGTTAGTTCGATGCCGAATACGCAAAATACTATTGTTTCTTGATCGCTCTAATTATTGGTCTATAGTATATGCGGATCTCCTATAACCAACCCTATATGGAAGTAAGGTCAGTCTGATTTCTTGCGTCGCTGGCGCTGTTCAGTTTTCATCGAAACTAGACAGATAGACTTTGCAGTGTGCACTCTTCGTACTGTCTTGAACTCTCGATATCTAGAAAGTCGGAACCATATGGTCATGCTCATGATTAATGCACACCGACAGAAGGCTTTGAGTTTGTGCACTTAGGTGGCAGAAGAGCTGGTGCATGTACACCAATTAGTGGTTCAATTTACCCACTCGTGTATGCCACTTGAACTGCACATCGAGATTTATAAAAAGTTGCTCGACGTGTTATTGCGTGATAAACACGATTTTACTTAATTTTTGGTTCGGCATGAGTCATCATGGAAATCTATCGAAGGAAAGGTCCCATTTCAGTGAACTTTACTGTGTAACATTTGTGAGGTAGGAAAGGTGAAATCAGCTTCTGAGTGATTCAATCTATGGTGTTCGACACGATAAAACACTTGATGAATATTGGGTACATTGAAATATCGTATGGAGTTGGAGAGTTCAATGAGGAAATGGATAAAGTAAGAGAGCAACCTAAGTAGACCATAATAAAAAAAATTATTCAACAAGAATTAATGAGCACATACTGAATTCCAAAAAATGAAACACGGATGTGTCAATAAGACACGATTTATCGAATATCTATCGAAATAGTTATACTATTATATTATAACTATGCCATTACTTAGACAGGCGGTAGTTCTTCGGATATTTATAAAATGGCCACTAGAGTGCGTATTCACTATAATGTTAGGAAAAATTCGAATTTTCTTGTGAAATCGCGAGTGAAATCGCCATATTGAGGTACTGATGAAAAGTTCGTAAATTTCTCGTTCTTAACTAAAATTAAATAATACCGAACACTAATACCGAAGCAACTTTTCATCGATATTAATTTATTATGTTAATTCAGAAAATGATCTTGTTTTTCAAAAGTTGGTATTTGTTAAAGCGATTTGGTAGTTCAAAAGGCTTTACAGTTCGTTTTATTTTTGGATATTTTGCGAGAATATTAGATTTGGCAGATTTGGTAGATTTGGTACCTATTTTTTTTCTCGAGCCGTAAGGTTTATGTTTTTCATAATATTGTAAGATGTTCACCTTATTGGGACACCCGGTATTTTCTGCTTCCTCTTATTCTTCTTCATTGAAGATTTTTTGAAGGAATGAAACTAGTGAGACAAATGTGTTCTATATATCTTACTCAATATTGCAAGTTGTAAACAAATACCTAGTTCTATCTCATATAGGTAAAATGAATGTTTTATTTTTTATATGGCGAACTCGCTGACTATCATTTCAAATATTGAATAAAAATATCACTTCAATAAAACAATTCTGCAACATAATGATGTTGATCAAAGATTCAAGATAATATTTTGTTTGGCATGGTTGAAAATCTAGGATAACAGAACCCATGGTTACAATAATTTGTGTGGCATACGTGTACTTTGAAAAATATAATGCCTTATACACTTTTCGAAACTATTTGAATGATTTCTAAGTACACTGTTAAAAATCGAAAAGCCTGAATTATCTTAAGCCAAAATCAAAAAATTCTCCTCATATTTATTGTATATTTGCCAAAAAAATATATACCTTGGCAACAATTTAAGAAGAAATACGCAACAAAAAATGCACAAATGAGCAAAAGTTGTAGATTAATTTATTAATAGGCAAAATTGAGCACATCACATCACTATTTGATATTTTTGTTCTTATAACACCGAAATAAATAAGAATGTAGATAGGTGTCTGAAAAATTCAATAAAAACGACAGCATAATCAAAACAATTATTATTGACTTGATCAATAATGACTGTTAGTTCCTAATATTTAGTAAGAAGAACGATCCGCTTTTTGCGAGGCTCTTTGTAAATAATTATCATTTCCTATTTTCGAGTACTAAGTAGGTAGGTATGTGGGGAAGTTGAAAAAATTTACTGGCAACATCTTGAGCATAATTATTGGGCCTCTCATTTTGTTCAATTCCCCTCCTTCCAACAGTGTTATTATTCTTATTCTTATCGGAAATTGCCTCCAAAGTCCGCCGGCTTAGCACGTGCAAATCACAATGAGTCCTTTATCTTGGATCTTTTGAAATCCAAATTCCAAACATAAGATGCAGCTGCCTGCTGTTAGTTAGTTGGTCGCCCAAATGTAAGTGGCAGCTGGTTCCGAATATTGAACAAGGTGTCTTGCATAACATTCTATTCTACGCATGGACGGTTCGCTATATGGCTCTTACATTATTAAATAACCCTATCTAATTCAGAGGTCAACGTAAGAAGTTATTACTGACTAAGTAGTATCAAGAAATTGACTTGAATAATATACACATGAATAATTCTTCCATCCATCCTATAGAGGTGAGTTTATTATTGAGAATTGATCGAAGTATTTTTGAAATCCAGATCTTTAAAACATGATTAGATCTTTGACAATGATTCATTCATCGATTTCATTTGTAGCAGTTTGGAACTGGAATCTTCACCTGGATGGATGATTAGCGCCATCTCTTAGTCAACAACTGAACTAATACCTTATTTCCTTTCTACAAAGTTAAATAAACTGGAGAAGTCTTTGGTGACAAAAAGTATTCCAGAGTCCTGAAACGAACTGTTCTGATGATAATTTCGATGATGATGATGCAAAAGATTTACAGAAATACTTGATACGCAGAAACTCTGAGCACACTAAAAGTGACTAAACGATGCTCATGAATTGACATGAATATAAATTCTGTAGCGGCACATTTAAAATTTGGTCACGTGGGATACGGGATTAAATGAAAACCCTGTATATTTAGTACCAACTGCTGTTCTACGCACCTCTCTCGAATTATTCAGGGTCATGTCCTCGTGATAGTTGGGAGATGATTGTTTAGCAATGTTTTTTTTGCAGACGGGAACAACGCATTATAAACGAAATTGGTTTCACTACCCGCATGCATGGAGGATTATTATTATTTTGCTACTAGAACATGGAGTACTCAAATTACAACCTCTGGTGTTATCCATCCAATCGTATTTGGGCGATATCATGAGCGTAAAAGCACGTTTTTTGAATCAAAATTCAGAATACTATATCAATTTTTTTCACACAAGAGCTACACAAAAAGGTGCCAAAAGCGGTATGATGTCATTCACATAAATCTAAGTGGGGGTTGGAAAAAAAACTTGTCATGGATGTGTGAAGCCCAAAAAAAATCCCAACAGTCGTGTTCTTGATTTTTTTTCAAATAATTCTTCCTAAGCTTCTATTGAAGCTGATGTTCTAGTTCTAGTCAAAATTCACTCTGTATATGACATTAATATATTGGGTGTTTCATAATACATGGGACGTACTTCTCGAGGTGATAGAGCGTCTCAAGAAAATGAGAGTTCCTATTATGTCCAAAACTCTTGGTCAATGGATGATGTACCTTTTTAGTGAAAAGTGTTACTCGAATCCAATGAGATTTTGATAGAAGAGACTTTTTGATTTTTTCATATTCATACGAGTTGTAGAAAATAATTCGTGATTTTTCTCTAAATAACGTTCACATATATATGGAAAAACTACAAAAGAACAAAAATATCCTTAAAAAAACATAAGTTTATTCGATCAATCAATCAATATCATTTATTGTATCTAAAGAATAATAATCTTATTACAAGAATATAAGAATATAAGTTTATTACATCTTGCATTGTGGAATCGACCACGGGCGTAACAAAATAAAACTTCATGGTGAAAAATGAGGGTGAGACTCCTGGAAAAAAATCTCCCAGTAGATCAAAATCACCCCTAAAAGTGCATCCCACATGTCATGAAACACCCTGTATATGTGTTTAGTTGATACACCTTATTGATTTCATATGTTCTGTGCTTTTATGTGTCAACTCGATTAGTTTTTAGGGAATACACATCCGTGAAATCCGAAAAATAAATAAATAAATGAAATAAAATGAAAGTCCGATAATTACCATGAAAATAAGAACGGAAATTGAAATGATTTACTCTTGATTGTGCAATTTACTACAGACTCGGAATCAATTTTGATGGTCGAATAACTGGGACAACGTTAGTTTTACTTAGGGTAATGGAGTGTTGAGTGCGAGGTTGAGTATTTATTAGTATGGATTCATTTTTAAATATCTAATCAAGTTAAAAAATTACCAAGAATCAAAAGGTGGTTGAAAGGTGAAGATTTTGAATTTCGACATGGAGGAAAAAGTAGGGCATTGATAGTAATGTGAAGAGCGCAACTCTCATCTACTGAGATGTCTCGCAAAAGTATCGAAAATTGGACACACTGTATATTTTGACATGTTGTTTTCTTACTAGTCTTTGCTATTATCGACCAACACAGTTTGTGAGCATTTATAAATAACAGCAACCAGTCGTTAGGCAACTTTGCAAAAAAAAAATAACTCCCACGCGATGATAAATCATTGAGGACGATCCACAAAATGGATGAAGTGTGAAGTCATCCTCTTTATGGGAGAGACAATAATTCTCACATTAAATTATTATACGTAGTCCTAATTGGATTGGTTGCGGGGAAAATCTATTGAGCCAACGGCAAAAGTATCTCATTTTTTATTTCAGACTGTTGAAATATCTGTCTAACGGAGTCTTAACCACATCTGAATACTTTCTTTCTCAGTAAAGTATATTGATATACATATATACAGGGCTATTCAAATTCGTTTCTGTACATGGGGATCTCGTAAACGATAAGAGATAGAGTGTCGGTTAAATTGTGGCAAAGTTGCGTATTTTAGAGACCTATTCAATGATGTGAAAAAATCGAATTTAGCTCTTTTGGTTTTGGAGATATACAGGAAAAACCAAAAAATCCCAAATTATTTATTTGCCTGTATCTTCTTTATTCGCAGACATATTGAAAATCTATCCACATTTTGCTATTGGCACTTGATGTGGGCTATCAGAATATGTTCATGGATCTTTAATACAGGGTGTCATCTGACTTGAGTCACTCCCATCTTTTAAATACGGACCTGTATTTTTTGTTGTAGTTTTTGGATCGTCGACGTTCACTTCATGCTAAGAAATTAAATTAAATTTTATATTTCGGGACAAAAAATACAGGTCCGTATTTAAAAATTCAAAGATGGGGGGTAACCCAAGTCAGATGACACCCTGTATAAAAGATTCATGAACATATTCTGATAGCCCACATCAAGTGCCAATAGCAAAATGTGGATAGATTTTCAATATGTCTGCGAATAAAGTAGATACAGGCAAATAAATAATTTGGGTTTTTTTGGTTTTTTCTGTATATGTCCAGAACCAAAAGAGCTAAATTCGATTTTTTCACATCATTGAGTAGGTCTCTAAAATACGCAACTTTGCCACAATTTAACCGACCCTCTATCTCTTATCGTTTACGAGATCCCCATGTACATAAACGAATTGAATAGCCCTGTATATATATAGAAATACACTTGGAATAACAAAAAATTCAGAAAAGGCAGTAAAACTACCATTTTTGGTTCATCTTCTTGATAAAATAATAACAGTTTACTATCACTGGAAAATTCCATTTCAAGTAAGTACTGTGTTTTTAGCAATGTATAAATTCTGGCAATTTGAGATATGGACACTATGCGAAATGACTCGTTCTCATTCGAAATCAACTTCATTGAAAAAATATAGAAAACTTAATCAAATTAACAAATGAGATTAAAGAAATTGAATAAAGATGGTGAACGGTTGAACTTTTTTGTATACAATCAACATCAATGAATATAAACAATTCGATTTATCACCTCGAATATTTTTATATCATATGGTTAGGTGAACTTCTGGAATAGCCTTGATGTTAAATTATACATTGTAGGAATAAAATAAGAAAAACTTTGGAATTCATAAAGAAAATTTGATCACATTTCCTTTGCCCTGTATATCGCATGCACCACATGATGAAACATTCTACACTATTTTACTGGCATCATCACATCAGATGAACTTGTTTACAGGTATGTATATTTTCTTATTGAGTTGTTTCCAAAAAAACGCAGTTTTTCGTCGAAAATGCACATACAACTGAAGCATATTTAGAATTATACTTCATGATATATTTATTACATTTATAATAATTATTGTTATTAAGGATTAACGATTAATATAAATAATTATAGGTAACGATTTGAAGAAAAATTGTTTTCTTAACAATATTTTGAGCAAAAAATACATTTATGTTGGGGTCAAATTGTTTAAGTGGGGATTTTGTGTTCGTTTTAGCAGATCATGAATATTCTTCCTGACATATTATGTGATTTTAGCAGAGTTTTGTAAGTAACTCTGGCTTATAGATATCTATCGAAGCATTTGACCGAGTCTGGCACCAAAGCAAAGACTACAGAATACCATAAGACGTGTCACTCGCTCATTTTTCGACTTCTAAAGGGGCCATTCAACGGCGCGTGGAGTGGCACTCCTGGCGCGTGAACTGTGAAGTGCCGCGCCGATGCGTGTCTGTATACCCGCGATCCAACGGCCTGTGGATTGACAAGTCGGGTGTGGCTCCGAGTTCGCGCTAAATTGAGTACTGAACCTGAAAAAGGAAAGATTTCGCGCCTGTCTATACGCCCAGTCTGGATTCTAGCCACTCCGCACGTGTGTCCTTTGAAGTGTGTAGTTTTTACCGACAGTCGACGGGACCAGGCGCGCGGCGCGAAAATAGACGCGCCGGACCATTCCCACGGCGCGTGAACTGCCAGTTCACGCGCCGGGAGTGCCAGTTCACGCGCCGTTGAATGGCCCCTTAAGATTCTTAAGAAATCTCGCCGCCCGCTAGCGTCTGCGGGTAATTACCAGCCGACGGCCGACGTGGTACAGTGTGTCGCTTGGAGTTACCAGTTCTCGTTCTGTAAATTTTGACCAAAGCCTTTCTGATAAAATTCCGTCATAGGTTCGCTATTGTTACTATCAAGATGTCTTTCTAATAGACCACTCCATGTAGTGACTGACGCGTCTCCTCTGATAAAATTCCACGTGGATCTGTTTCAGATATCCGAACCAGGAAAATGATAAAACAATAATTATTAAAGACGGACGCGACAGTGAATCATTACCACTTATTATCTGGGACACTCTCTTCTCTGGCGCATCGTAATACAGTTCACCTTTGACATGGCGGCATGTGACCAATTGACCTGCGACCCACCACTTTTTGGCTCCACTTTATATGGAAAAGGTCAAGCGAGTTAATTCTGTTAGTGTTTCGGTGAAATCAAGAACTACGAGACTGGAGGGGGGGGGCTCCTATGGTTTATTTGACGGATATGGTGGCGGTTACTTTCAACCAAGGTGGATATAGGATGGTGGAACAGCTCTTCAATTGTTTCTGCGAAAAACTTGTAGACCGTTTGAGAAGGTACTAATATTTCCACGACTTGAAAGAAGATGGCGGTAAGATCGATTATCGAAGAAGATTTCTGTTGCTTACGTATTTCTGTGGTCCACATCTGACAGACGTGACTTGAAACGACATTAAAACAATATATTTTCGATAAACCTGGATTGAATATTGATATTTTGACTCTTCTCAATCATTTTTCATCTAGAACAGATGAAACTGATAAAAGTATGACAGATGCAGAGTTTCTGTTTTACCGACACAAGGTATGTCGCCATCTCTGATAACTTCAGGAAATATTACTACGGTATGAAATCAAGTAGGCAAAGGTCTACAGTTTATTCTAGTGCTTGTTAATAGGAAGCTGTTTCACCATCCTATATCCACCTTGGACTCAGTATAACACATATGTAAGGTCAAAAATTAAAACGACCAATCAATGGCTTAGTACTTTCAACTCAACCCCCCCCCCTCCAAACAAATAACCTGGATACCGTATCTAGCGTAAGCATATATGATCTAAGGTGTCCACTGATCAGTGATCACTAATTTGTTCTACACGCCACCAGGCCACCACATTCACATTCTAATGAAAGCGAATCGAATTAGACTAGCTACAGTGTGAGTGTTGACTGATGCATGAATTCAATAACTCATTTATTTTGTATTGATTGTATTCTTTGGATTGCTTTGAGTCATATGAGAAATATACAGGATGACTTGCATTAATTTATGATATATAAATTCGTAAAATTCAGATGAATCATTACCATCGTCCATATTCCACACATTCTCTCTATAATGAATCGATTTTGAGTGTCCGATGCTTATATTATCTTAGTAACTGCATCTTCTGTTATAAATCTACAAACAAAGATTTTGTGAACCATTGCTACCAAACTAGACAGAACACAAACAAACATATAGTAATACCATTTAGAAAATATGATGGAAACCAAAGGTTTGTTACAACTCTTGCACCGAAAATTTATAACATCCTACCAAATGAGATCAAAGTGATAACTAAATACAAACACTTTGTTGATAAATGCAAGCACTTTATTCATATAAATAGTGAACTCATATATGGAATGTTGTGAAAAATTCACTTCATTAATAATTTTAACACCAACTAGATATCATATTAATATATTCAATGTCATAATTCTTATCTCTATTTATTGTTAGTATTACCATTTATTTTATATATATTTTTAATTGTAGTCTGCACATATTAATACTTAATTATGTTAATTCTTCTTCAACCCACAATATATTTTGTATTATTGCACACACAGGTGTTAACTCACCTAGGTGCATACTTGTATAAAAATGAACTGACGAAGACATTAGTACCACATAATTGTATAATATGTTATTATTTTTGAATAAACTGAAACTGAAACTGATCGTTATCTTCCTGAATTATACCATCGCTTCTGTAAAATGATATTCTTACTTGTCGCTTCTCCAGCATTTTTCATGTGATTTTATATGGCGATTAACCTATTCATGAAATTGCAACTCTAATTTTGAAATGTGAGAGGGTAGAATTTTCATGCGATTGAAATTAGAGATTTATTCAACAAATAGACTTCATGTTAACATGATATATAATATTATATAATTATGCTAATGTAGATATTGAAAGGTTCTAGAATTATGAGTTGAATCAGTTCCACCAGCTGTTTATATAGCTTTTAAACTGCTATAAAGTAATATAGAGGGTGTTGTATTTATGAAATTCATTAAAAATATCATTGAGACTGGATATATGTTTGAACTTGAAGAAATATTTCAGACGCCCTGTATTTAGGACGAGTTATAGGGTGAACTATAGGCCAACATTAAAACTACATATGAATTTATCAGGGATGAGTGCCAATAAGCCAGAAACCGGTCTGTATAGGCGTTGATTGATATGTAATGTCAGGCGTTTCTGTCTAAATGTAATAATTGCTGCATGTTACCATGTTAGGACGAAAGGAACACTCACATACTGTATTCACATAGTGAATCGGTGCATAGACTACGAGTAGATATAATTTATTGTTCTGCGTGATATTTGCCAGGAAAGTAGTTGTGCTCTGCTCGTTATATACCTTTTAAACATTTCAGATTTTTTGTTGGTAAATTCTTGACGTTCGAGATTTAATATGTCATTTTATTTTCACGTTCATGGCAACATGTCATGATGAATCTATCATATCTTAATTCATACTTTTCCTCGATTTCTCTGTCATAGCAGGTTCAGATTTACAATGTTTGCTTTTTGCTACATGAGGAGGTGCCTTAGATAATTCACAGTCACTATTTTCAATCATGCAATACGCAATAGAAAATAAGGTATACTTATGGTAGATGCGAGCGTTTTATCCAATATTTCCGCTCACGAGTGGAAATCCTGTCATTGATGAAATTCCTCTGAAAACTTTGTGTTGAGGATTGAAAGCGTCAAAGTCAACTTTGTTAGCCGGTGGTAGAATAGTATATTACACAACAAGTGTGGAAAGTGACATATTTCACACGAGTAGTCGTTTAGCACGAGCCGTGTAGCGTGAGTGCGGAAATGTAACGAGAGAAGGAAATGCACTTTCCACACACTATTTTTCCTACGACTCCGAATACTTTCATTTCGCAGGAAGTCTTGTCAAAATTGTAACTTGAGCGGTCTCTATAATTTCAGGTGGTTTTGATTCGATATCAAGTACTGTTTATTTCCATATTCAAGATGATATTTGAATACTTCTCCGATAATTCCTCATTATGTGAATTACTGATTGATTGAGTTAGTTTAGTTTGGACAAATTTTATTGATATTGACACAGCGTACATAAACAAACTTGACACCATATGCCTGCTAGCGCCAGTAATCACGCACCCAGGAATACAGAACCATAGAAGTATGTAGTTGGCAAGCGCGTACAAGTTACTCGAGTTAGTGCGTCCTTGACTCTTTGCAAACATCTGTGATACCAAAGAATCTTCTCGTTGGTGATACTGTGATATCAAACTGATGCAAGCAGCAAGCCGCGCAAAAAACTATGGCCGTACTCTTTTGAATGATCTAACCCTCTGTCATCAACATCGAAATAGTTCCAGCAAAGAGTATAGGTTTCAGTTTTAAAGTGAATTCAGAGGTTATGTATCAGACACATTGAAATTAATAGATAAAGAATTCTCGTTATAATTCAAAACGAGACAGAAATTTCAATAAATAATATGAATTTGATTTGAGAACGCTTATATTGACAGTGAGTACCTTCACAATGTACCTAATTATTTCTATCAATTCATGCGACCGTTGTGATATTTTTCATATCAACACTTGTGCTTTTTTTCTTTCAAATAAACAATACCATGGTGATATGAGCTACTTTCTGAATAACAAAACAGTGTGATTATTGACGTTTTCATACGTGGTCGTAGGAAAAAACAATTTTTTGTGTTTAAATTCTACTCATTCTTAATGCATCCTGGTTCGATTACCCAAGATATTGAATCTCCATTAGTATCTGATATCTCCTGATTAATAACTGTATTTTGAGAGTAACGTAATCAATAACACACACACATGCAGTTTCAATTCAAAAGCCGTAATCATGATGTAACTGATAGACTATTAATAGATGAAATTCATGCTTGTACTGTTATGGATCAGTTATATTCGCGAGTGTTATGGAATTGTTGCCAAATACAACAAAATGACATGATGTAATCCAGATGTTTCATCAGTTGGACGGTATCCATTGAAAACGAACGCTAATTAAAGAGACTAGAAACGTACATTGACCATTATTAAATAAACATCTGAAAATTATACTTTCAACTTGTTCAAATATAGTCAATTCATATTATTTCTGAAATAGCCACCATTTCGAGAATACTTATACCTTTACACATTAGATGATTCTATATGGACTTCTTCCTAAGATTACGAAGGAAGATCTTTCTAGATTAGGGTGAACTTCACCCCCAAAAACTACCCTTAATACAAGCTGCGGTAGTTTTTCTTGTTTTTTTCAGAAACCATTAGTCCCATGGAAAATGTTATGATTACTAAAACCGTTCCCCATAAAGTTAAATATATTGTTTGTATTGGAAATTAAATAATAGGATGCTAATATCTGTGTAGAGTGCATTCATATTGTGATTTTTCCAAAATATCGGGGAATTTTTCATTCAAACCAGCCACTATACTCATTCACGTCGACAGAATCTCCGTTATATTCATTTTATTCATTTATACATGTATTATATTTTTTCGTGACCATGCTTTGTCAATAAGATTTGTTTCTCTTTTCGACAATAAAGCGACCTTGATTGAGTGATTGATTGATTGTATATACACACTGCACTTGAAAATATTGCAAGGTGCTCCGGAATTTCAAAGAATGTTAATGTTTTAATACATATGTTTTGTTACAGATCAACTCCAACCTATCTCAGAGTTCAGTCGCCACACCATAGTGAAACCCAAAATATACCATGGAAGAGAGAAGAGACAAATTTCGACGACCAAGGAAAAGGTGAAAAAAAAAAATTCTAATAATCATTAATATAAGCACAATTTTTTCTCACACCAAATCTTTGTTTTTGTCAACTCGACTTGTGTTTCTTTAACCATGTCATCTTCAGGAGAAGTTTATAACTTAAGTTCTAATTATCTTTGGATATTTTCACATCACTGCTCTACTTTTTCGTGTAACGAACTGAGCCACAAACAAAACTTTCACACCCCTCCTTAGGCAGGGGTCACACGGGCGTTATGCAACGTACGTCAAACGGACGTTGTCCCATGAGTGTTCAGCAGTCACTAGCGTGAATTTGTTGAAAGACATGGGGGATCCCCTTGATGTTGCCGCATTTACGATTTTGTTCCTCAAATTACGAAAAGCTCGATAAGCTAGAACAAATACGTGATTGGTGAGTTCATCCTATAAACAGTGAGATGTCCTTATGTGAAGCAATTAATACTATGTATACTCGTTTGAGATGAGACAATGTGCGTTTTTTTTGATTACCTCCGCATGCCCAAGCTTTTTTTGACGATCTTCTAGTGAAAATAAGGAGTTAAAGTATGCTTAGTTTAAACATTGAAAAAACTAAATTCATTACCTTTTCGTCCATAATAAGAGATCAACCCATAGACATGAATATCCGACTACATGGAACCGTCTGTACAGATGACTTCAACTGCGCCTGTTCAACCATAAAAAAAATTAAAAGTATTAAGTACCTTGGTGTGATGATTGATCAACACATTCGTTGGAATGAACACATCAATCATACTACAACGAGACTCCGCAAATTGATATTTAAATGTCACCAGTTAAAAAACATACTGAACAAAAAGAATAAAATAATAGTGTACGATGCCTTGGCTGAGTCCATAATCCGCTACTGCATTGTTGTCTGGGGTGGGACTTTCAGATCTTCCCTTCACTGCTTAGAAGTTACACAAAATACTTTACTGAAAATATTGTTCAATAAAAACAGGAGGTATGGAACTGAGCAACTCTATAATGAATTAGGAGTTTTAGATCTTAAACAGTTATATTGCTATCAAAGCCTTATCTGGACGAAAAAGTGTACATCACTACCCGAAATACACTATCATCTCACCCGAAGAACAGCAAGACAGGAAATTCCTGTTCCCCTGTATAGAACCACAATCACACAGAAATTTGTAACCTATTATGGTCCTAAACTTTTCAATCTACTACCCTCTGACATTAGAAATATACAAAATAAAAATAAGTTCAAAAAACAAGCCAAAATGTTTGTACAATTACACTATAAGGATATCCTGAAACCAATTCTCGAATGATCACATACCACTCTACAATTACCGAGGTCTTTTCCCATTTTTTGTTATTTTTTCCTCTCATAATTACCATAATACCAATTTTGAAAATACCAATTTTGTAAATTCATTATAGTTCCTTTCACTCTTCTACTATTTAACTGTAACAAAAATAGATGATAAGAGAACGACCCACAATACAAGCTGTGCTTAGGTGGGCTCTCTTATCAAATAAATAAGGAATTGTATATATCCTACTGAATAAACTTACTTACTTACTTACTTACTTACTTACTTACTTACTTACTTACTTACTTACTTACTTACTTACTTACTTACTTACTTACTTACTTACTTACTTACTTACTTACTTACTTACTTACTTAATTACTTAATTACTTAATTACTTAATTACTTACTTACTTACTTACTTACTTACATAAGTCTTCCTGACCCCAATATGAGTTCTGCTATATTTCAATTGATATCACATGAACTGCTAGGACTCGAGAACCTAATTTTGTATTGAAATCGATTAACATTTATGCTGCAACCTGACACCATGCTGTAGTTTTTTATTTCGATTTTTTCAATCTTCATATAAGAAGTAAGTATCCCAAAGCACGGGACGTTCTTGGACACTAATAATTATTCGTGTGGTCACTGTGGTCCCTCTCCAAAAAGGGCAAAATACTTTCAACTTCAAAGTATCTCCTGTACTTTAGTGATCTGTTAATGAAAAATTACACATGTACCTACTATGATTCTCATTTGAAAAACGAAAACTTTAGGCCATAGCTCGAAAGTGCCCCTTTTTATTCAAATTGTCTCGACGCCATTGGATTACATAAGAAAAAGTGCCCAAAGAATGTATAATTTATTATTTCGTAACTTCACAAACAGCTATATTATTCTCATGTGTCCAAAAGTTGAAAAATCGATATTTTGTTTATATCTTCAAAACAAAAGACGGTAGCGAATTTTTGTTTTCGCCGGTGAATTTGTCTCCAAAAAATTGTTACCGTGTTACGCTACAAACATCGAAATTTGCCCACCCTGTACATATTGAAGCTCATTGAAAATATATAATTTATTATTATTCATCAGTTTCTGAAACATGCCCCCTTCAAAAGTGAGAGGAAATGGGGAATATTCCTCAATTCGGTTCATTGCAGCAAATTCAGGTATGAACTTAATGATGATGAGTTTCATTCATGAATTTTTCGAATTCGTTGCGGAAACTATCTAAATCAATTTTTTAAATATGGGGTTTTAATTTCAAATCGCTTTGTTTCTAGTTCACAAATTGGCAACAGCGTCTAGTAAGCTAGAAGAATAACAACTCACATTTGGCCACACTTTCATTATGTACACTTGATGTCAATGCATAATTCAGAAATCAGACTGTTGATATAAAAAAAAATCAGTCAAAACATGAATTTCAGTCAAACAAAAACAGAAATCCATCCAAAAGTCAAATATAAACATAATCTTCGAAACTGAGTAGCATATCTTTTGAGGAGCATGGAACAAAAATAAGCAGAATGGTTAGGTGCCACAGAACTTATTGGTAGATTCAGGAAGAAGTCCATGGCATCTCATAGTGGAGTGATAGATTACAAAGTAGGGAAGAAAATCACGAAGTCATCTCCACAATATTTATTGACACAACGGCTAAAGGTATTGGTAGTATAAGTTCTGTGTTCTAACCTGAGCAAAATATTACTTTCTTTATTCACCTAATCAACGTAATGGATTTGTTGTTCTTTATTATTTATGAAATCTGCAGGCGATGTTGCCAAATAGTGAAATAGGAACAAGGTGCTTCAAATTTTAAATCCCCATATCAAATCTTTTTTTTAATCACTTCAAATGTTTTTTTTTCTTTTTTTTTTTTCGGAAAAAGGTTGAAACGGTGAGTTTGAAATGCGACGTTTTGAAGATATTGAATGAGAATTACTTCATTATCGTCCGAAGGAGAATTCCCTATTGAAAAGGTTTGTTTTTGCAAAACGAAAAGCCGTGAATTGGAAAAAATACCAACAAATGAAAGAACAACTTTTCACGTATCATCCGATTCATACTATCAAACACAGTTTGAATGACTGGTAGATAACAAGTAGAAAACAACTGATTTCCTGGCTAATTCCACCCATAACACATACTGAATTTATGCAACGATTCTAAATGTGATTACAGAATGCACTTTTTTTTTCTTCCTGCTTTGTGTTCAATTGTCATAAAACAAAAACACTTGGAATATCCAAAATTCGCGGATGTCCTCTTCCGATTATGTGCTTCTTCTTGGAAACACCAATCAGCGTCACAACACAGCCTTTTAGATAATGAACTACCAGACAAAGGTTGACCCTGCAGAAACTGATATAGCAAACCGTTCGGTGTTTATTGAACCTACGGTTGTTGTAAACACTGCGGTTGCGATAACAATTTGCAATATACCGGGTGTCCCACAGTATGGGTGCATGTTCCAATGGAATATCCCAGCCATTTATAGAGTTTGAAATTTGAAATTCCTACTTATTCGAGGACCGTGAATTGCTCTAACTTTTCAATATAGCGAATAACACCTATGGAAATATTTGCGTAAATTTATTTGTTACTTTGCCACGAGCAGTAGTTGTATAATTGTATGAATGTCAGAGGAAGTGACGTAAAAATGAAATGATTGCAATAATTATACTTTGAAATCAATATTGTAAAAGGGCTTTTTCGGGCTAGCGCACATGTCAAACACTGTATTGTCAGCATTGTTTATTTTCTGTCAATCGAAATTATGCCAACAAAATGAACTCAGAAGAAAATCCCGAAATTCTCAATAATATCCTTAGCTAAATCTATGAAATCTTCCACGTTATGGAGTCGATTCCCAATGCTAAAGAGTTGTTTGGCCATTAAAAATAATGACATCAACAAATATCCAAAAACTATTGCTTTCCTCAAGCTGTAGAATATATTCCAAAAACGTCCAAATTTTTGACAGCAGAAAGCAGAACAAGTAACAAAATTTTTATGTGAAGTCCAGATGAACAATATCTACTACCAAAAGAAATTTTAGTGTTTGGGATCTTTGGTGCGTTTCGAAGAGATGATATAATACTCGATTTAATACGTTTAAATTTAGACGATCTGGTAGATAATGAGCGCTTTTTTTTATTTTCAATATTCTTACTCTAGTAGTTCCAAGTTTTTTTTTCTACAACTGTGAAAATAAAAATTTTCCAAGTTTCTTTCATGTCTTATGTTTTTATTTTCAACGAAGTGTAATAAAAAATATCGTCAATTTAAAAATTCTTTAGTTTTCAAGAACAATTCAGTATGTATTTTTTACACGATATTTTAATAGGTCTATTGTTTTTTTTTTGTAGAAATCAGCGATTAATACTAGAGGAAAGGGCATATCTTTTTTGAAACGATTTCATCTGACAAGTTACTCATTCTCAAATATACCCAATTTTCTTGAGAAAGTTTTTTATGTCCTATATTTCAGAATGGAGAACACATCGATCACTTACAAATCACGTTGGAAGTGGATGGAGAAGATATGACTTTAGATTTGACTCGAAATAAGCAGTTGATACCTAAGGGTTTTTTCCATAAACACCAAGAAAATGGTGGATATAAAGTCTACACACCAACTAACAAGGTGAGTGCGTATTATTGAACCAAAAAATCGAAATTATTTAGGTACCGTCTTTTATATTGATATTGACAGCTCTGTGAGATAATCATTTATAGTTTTGCTAGTCAAAATCAGATGGAAAGCCATTTTAATAGACTACAGGGCTTTCATTTAATCCCGTATCCCACGTGACCATTACACTTATACACTTAACAATATTCTGAAAAAGAAAGTATTGTTACGTTATTTCCACTTGGGTTCGTGAATTTAAAACACTCAGTACAAAACTGAACAATTTATTTCACTAAACACACACACTTAATACAACTCAATAAACACTTAGATAAATCACAACGATATTCGCTTTACAAATCTCAATGTTCACTGTACTAGCTTTCTTTCTAATCTCAACTCTTTCCAAAGTATAACTAACTTGTCCGCGAAACCGCGGTTCCTATATAGGTAAAAACATCGTTGTCCAGAAAAAACAGAAATAAACTGGAAGTATTTTTCATATTCGACGGCAATGAATCATCCGCTAATTATAGCGGTGCGTCTGCGACCGATACCTCCGCTGTGAGTCACGCGATGATGCTTTCCGGCCTTCTCGGAAATGCCAGCGGTTCGTAACAGTATTAATTTTGAATCATGGAAAAAATGTGGAGCTGAAATCTCATCAATCAATTATTTCTCTTTGAGAAGTCAAGGGTCCCATATCAACCAATTCCAAAATAAAATTTCGTAAGACGATTTCATGAATTTCCCAGCAAACAATGGATCATCCACAAATGGGGTTTGTCGTTTTCCAGGAAGTGGATCTTTGTGAATACAACGGCAAAGTACGAGGTAAACCGAACTCCTGGATAGCCCTTTCGACATGCGAGGGCTTGTCCGGAGTCATCTACGATGGGCGGGAACTCCATTACATAGAAAAGGGGACGCCTTCCTCCATCGAGTCCCCCCATTTCGTTTACAAACATTCCGACTTGGTGGAGCACAACAAGACTTGCGGGTATGGAGGAGATGCCATCAATACAGCGAGTTTGCATAGTCTCACAAATAATAGGATTCTAAGGGTATGTTTTTTGTTTATAATAAAATAAACTTAAAAATTATTCAAAAAACACGCTTTTATAGAAATGCATCAAAAAATGATAAATTAATTTCATTGTTTGATTCAAAAGCTCACCATAGATACCAAACAAAAGAAGTGATTTTGCGCGACAAGCTTTTGAATCCGTTACTCATATAACCTACATGAAACAATGACAAAAATTACGTTATCCTTTTTTCTTACGACCCCGTATGAAATAGTATATTACACAACAAGTGTGGAAAGTGACACGGCACGAGCCGCGTAGCGGTGAGTGCGGAAACGTAACGAGTGAAGAAAATGCACTTTCCAACGAGTTTTGTACACTATTTTTCCTACGAATACTTTTGTTTCGCAGGAAGTCTTGTCAAAAATGTAACTTGAGCGGTCTCTACAATTCCAGGTGGTTTTGATTCGATATCCAGTACTGTTTATTTCCATATTCAAGATGATATTTGAATACTTCTCCGACAATTCCTCATTATGTGAATTACTGATTGATTGAATTAGTTTTGTTTGGACAAACGATTTTATTGATATTTGACACCATACGCCTGCTAGCGCCAGTAATCACGCAACCAGGAATACAGAATCACAGAAGTACGTAGTGCGCAAGCGCGTACGAGTTAGTGCGTCCTTGTCTTCTTGTCAAATGTAAATAGTGCAAACATCTGTGATACTGTGATATGATGCAACATGCAACTGATGCAAGCCGCGCATTAAACTGTAGCCGTATTCTTTTGAATGATCTCACCCGCTGTCATCAGACAGACATCATCAGACATGTATATAGAAATATTTCCAGTCACTGTCCCTAATTTTATTCAAAGTGAATTCAGAGGTTATGTATCATTGGCACATTGAAATTAATAGATACCTAAAGAATTCTCGGTATAATTCGAAACGAGACAGAAATTTCAAAAATGATATGAATTTTATTATAGAACGCTTTTATATTGACAGCTTGATTGACAGTGAGTACCAACTAATATACCTAATTATTTCTATCAATTCAGGCGAGCGTGTGATGTTTTTCATTTCAACACGTGTGCTTTTTTTTCAAATAACAACACCATGGTGATATGAGCTACTTTCCAAATAACAAAACAGTGTGCTATATGACGTTTTCATACGGAGACTCTCAAAACTTATCAAGATTCAAAACTGTTGCAAATTATTGGAATGAAATAGTCTGTCTGTTGTCTGTAAACGAAATAAAATGAACATACCCATGACGAGCTTGAAAACTGGGATACCCTGTTGAATATAAGCCAATTTTATCGAGATATCTTTGATAGACGAGGCGTGGGAAGTGTATAATACTTGTGAAAGATCGATAATTAGTGGCGTTAAATTGGAATCTATAAGTTTCCTGATTAGTATTTCATCACCTCACTTATTCTTTGTCAGAAATGGATGCTATCATCCTGAAACGTGTCGACTAACTACGCACATAGTTGGAAAAAGCGACATCAATAACATTTGCAAATGTTGTGCCCATGCTTCTCTTAACATTCACTAAGTTGAATTATTACTTAATAAATTTCGTTGTATTTATTTTTTCGCTGTTAAACTGATGTTGAACACGTTCCATTGAATATAAACTAGTTTGAATCCCTGCGGTGAATAATCATTGTATATTTGATGGTTCTATTGCCAAAAAATCTTGAAGGATTGTTAGTGATTTCTCTATTGTGCAGGTAATGTTAGTTTAGACACGATCATATTTTTAGTGACGCAATTCGTGAATAAGTTACAATATAGTTTATTCCCAACATGATGACATTGAGAATTACTTTTTCAAGAAAATGTATGTTGGGCCACAAATAAAATTGATACCAAAAGTTGATCACTTTACATAGATTAATCATATTTGTAGGTCAAGTTAGTTAATATTTGAATTATATGGGATAATATAAAAAATACTATAATATTACACAATATACTACAAACATATTAAAAAATATAATTATGTTCAAAGCAGAACTAATACTGGTAACGTTGAACAGAATAAATACTATAATTATGTTAATATTAAGTCATGATACTAATCGACAATAATTGATTGTCAATTTTCCATACAATGTTGATTAAAAGATTGTTATTTTCAGTATAAAAGGGACGCAGAGGAAGTCAGAGTACGAGGACCTTATAATGCCAATAGAGAATCAAAATACGTCGAACTAGTCTTAGTCATTGACAATCGAGGATACAAAGATCTGGGAGAAAGCAGATCCAGGGTTTTGAATCATGCCAAAAATATTGCAAACATTATAAATGGAGTAAGTTCATTGAAACCGGTATTTAAAAAACAATACCTACACCTATTATTGATCCTAATACCCAAGGATGTTATTCAACATATTTGTATAAAATGATGAATTTCGAAAGTTCTTTTATATTTAGAATTGTCCTATTTATTTGACTAATTTATATTTCTTCTTTTCAGCTTTACTCTCCCTTAAATATTTTTATAGCTTTAGTAGGAGTAGTTATATGGACTGAAAATGATGAGATTGACTTTTCCCCTAATGGGGATGTTACTCTAACGAATTTCCTTCATTATAGAAGGGAGAAATTGATCAAAGTGCATCCAAACGATAATGCTCAATTATTAACGTGAGTTGAATGTTTTTTTTACCTTTATTTTTCTCAGCTGTCCGATTCTTATTGATCTCGCAATGTAAATTCTTTCCAATATAGCATATTTTCTAATACAACATAAATAGTTTTTGAGCAACAATAAGCAATATTTGTTTTTTGTTTTCTAGAAAATTTAACTTTGATAATGGTGTTGTTGGAAAAGCTCTTAAGGGACCCATTTGTACGTATGAATACTCTGGGGGTGTGAACACTGATCATTCATCTGTAGTTGGACTAGTTGCCACAACTATTGCCCACGAAATGGGACATAATTTTGGTAAGTACACAACCTTACACGATATTATATAATATCGCGTTTTGTATGAATTTTAACACCACCCCTCAAAATTAGATACTGCTTTTACTCATGAACTAATCCATATTTCTGGTAGATTTTTCAATTAGGCACTTTTAAACTGCCCTATTTATTGAATAATGCATTATTTCTGACAAAAAACTACCTCATCCTCTTTAATATTGAAGCGTAATTTATCCTCGATGAAAAAAGCTAGAACTCTCTATGGTTCTTTCAGAAGAATAACTGAATAAGATAATCTTATTTTCATGAAAAAATTATATGAAAGAAAAAACTATACAACCAAATACCAGTTTCTTATTGGGTGGCAATACATTTTCAATAATGAATGACTATTATCTCATGCATGTGTTTTTTGATTACACATTTCGGATGAGAGATTTTCATGGCATATCCTCAATTATCATTAGTCAATCACAAAACATTATCTAAATTATTCACAAAATTATCCAATAGCAAAATGTTATCTCCTATATATTGCATTAGATTTGTTCAAAATAGAAATAAAATGTGCTATGCTTACATTTTATATGATTTATTTTTATATGATAACGGTTCGGAAATGATATTCATTAGAATTCGTTCTCATAATCTTAAGGAATTATTAAATTTTCCGGGAGAGAGTTAACCCGTAAAATGGTGAAAATTCCAATGGAAACTTCATATTTCATAGCTTGAAATACATACTTCACTTTCCACCAAATCACACTTCACTTCCGAAAATATCCCAAAACATGATTTGCTATTATATTCATCAAATCAACCTAGTCACATTCACTAGACTTCCGATAAATGACCCGGAAATTTCAAAAACGCACGCCACTATGAACTTGCGTCTGATTCTGAGAGAATGTCGTATTCACGAATAACTGAAAGTTGATTGGAATTAAAGCACATACTTCAATCGCTGAATCAGTTGTGCTACTCACTTAAATTAGGTACAAACTTATCAATCCGGCTCGAAGGACCAGCACAATGCTTGAAAGTGTGTCAACTTAGATGAAATAGGTTTAAACGTAATAATCCGGCTCGAAGGACCAGAGCAGTGTTTGAAAGTGTATTAACTTACCTAAAACAGATTTATAATAACGTAATATTCTGGCTCGAAGGACCAGCATAATGCGTGCGTCAACTTAGATGAAAAAGGTTTAAAAGTAATGATCTGGCTCGAAGGATCAGAGCAATATTTGGAAGTGCATCAACTTACCTAAAACAGGTTTAAAATAACGTAATCAGGCTCGAAGGACCAGTACAATGTGTGGAAGAGCGTCAACTCAGGTGAAATATGTTTAAACGTAATAATCCGGCTCGATGTACCAGAGCAGTGTTTGA
Organism: Chrysomela aeneicollis; assembly: GCA_029955515.1. Taxonomy (NCBI): domain Eukaryota; kingdom Metazoa; phylum Arthropoda; class Insecta; order Coleoptera; family Chrysomelidae; genus Chrysomela; species Chrysomela aeneicollis. The sequence goes on along the minus strand of JARUHQ010000003.1, from coordinate 13,325,568 downwards.
AAATGTGTTGACCTACCTTAAGCAGGTTTATAATAACGTAATAATCCGGCTCGAAGGACAAGCACAATGCTTGGATTGCGTCAGTAAACTTAAAAAATCCGGCTCCAAGTACCAGCACAATTTTTGGAAGTGCGTCGACTTAACCTACAATCAAGCGATTTCTCGAACTTCCAGGCATGGAACACGACACGAACGAGTGCAAGTGCGCCGACGACAGGTGCATCATGGCGCCCAGCAGTTCGACGGTGGCGCCGACGCACTGGTCCTCGTGCAGCCTCAACTACCTCCTGCAGGCGTTCACGCACGGCATGGACTACTGCCTGAAGAACAAGCCGGAGTCGCTGTTCGCCGGCCCCACCTGCGGCAACGGCTTCGTCGAGGTGGGGGAGGAGTGCGACTGCGGCGTGCCGCAGCACTGCGACAACTACTGCTGCAACGCCACCACCTGCAGGCTGCACGACAACGCCACCTGCGCGACTGGGGAGTGCTGCGATCTCACGGTGGGTTGATCGTTTCATTATCGTTGCTATTATTTTTTCTATCGGTTGATGTTCGACACCCTGTGTTATGTAGGAAGCAGGTGTAATGTTAGTTGTCAGTTTTTAGCGGCATTCAAGGACACATGTTTATTCAAAGAACTTATTTTGATTCCAGCAATACGACCTCATAATATTCACATCGAATTTTGAATCACCCTGTATTTGCCGGCTATAAAATTAGCAGAATGATAATAATAAACAGTGAGAATATATACTTCTCCAAATTGGAAACCCCAACTTTTTACTTAGTGGATTATATAATGAAAAGGAGACTTAGTTCTAATTAACAAGTTCAGCCAGCTTTGAGAGAGAAAAATAATGTCTGCTCTATTGTTGTCTTTGTCATCAAGATTGCAACTTAAAATAACGAAAATGTTATGATTGCGACATGAAGAAAAGAGAAGAAATCTAAAAACACATTTATAATGTGTTTGGAATCATTCAACAATTATTATAAGCTCACAATGCTTACTAAATATTCTAAATAATCGGAACAACGAAAATAATCTACAAGAAAAGCAAACCAATTATATACAGGTTATTTCTTCTTCTTCTTTTTCACGTCCCAATCATAACATTTTCATTTTTTAAAGTTGCAATCTTGACGAGAAAGACAACACTAGGGCAGACATATTTTTTCTCTCACAAAGCTGGCTGAACTTGTCAATTTACTTTCATAAACCCATAATTTCGGAGATATTCCTTGTATGATACTATGTGTGCCCCAATTAACTTCAATATACCGGGTATCCACGGAAGGTGGCTCACCGCTGTAACTTTTTTTGTTTTCGGAGGCAATAATTCAGATTCACATAAGTACCAGCATCGCTATTTGAATCCACCAATCACGACCATTTTCGTTTTGGCGGTAGGTTCAAATCGATAAAGTAGGAATTGACTAAACTCACTAACATATCAGTGAATAATAGTCTGCCTATAGCGTGCTATTGCTAGCTTCATTATTTATCGGACTGTTGCTTGACTGTTGTGTCTGGGATCCTTCGTAAAACGCAGGCGCAGGTGGATCTCAATCGCTGTGCTTGTACTCGTGTGGATATGTATTCTTGCTTTTCGGGGATGGTAGAATGTAATTTGGAGGATCCGTTAAATGCATGAAACTGCATTGTTTGACAAGTAACTTATCTTCCATCAGACTGTTTGATTTGTTTTTTTTTTGAGGTGGTTGAAATCCTTTTTGGACATCATATGGGTCAAATCCCTGATGTCAGTCAGGTTTACCCACTAAAAACTGCACCTCCTACATATCAGGCTCGTCTGACCGAAGTCTTTGATGACACTGAGGCCTGATAACCCATTGTATCTTGTCTAGTTGTCATCATTGTACCCACCTTGGTATCTCATTGTATTGTACGAGTTTGTACAAGTCCTTCATGGGATGTTAGTTCTATATTTCTGGTTCGTCAACTGGTTGCCCAAAAATCTTCTGTCTTCTGCGATCCAATGCCTCGCATTTGCATAGTATATGTGATAGTTCCTGGTTCCTTTCCGCACAATCTGTCGCCATTAACACAGTCCCATCCTAGTAAGGTGCTCCTCGACTGACGCGTGACAGTTTTTATCCACTCTCAATTCATGATCAGCAGATCTGCAGTTCATCTATGGCATGGTTCCTTGATGTATTGTTTCCCATGAATATCCCCTGGAATGTTTTCCCAGAGGCTCTTAAATCCAGTCGATTACAGACTCTCGTGCTGTACTCTTAGATACTTATAGAATCTGGCCTGGATCTGGATCATGTTCAGACCACAGATTAGAGAACCTTACAGATGAGACAGTCAGACAGAGCGAATAAAATTAGAGAGAGATGTCGAAAGCGCTTAATTTAAAGGGGCAGTCATAGATTTGCGCAGGCGCTAAATTATTGATCGCGTGTTTTGTTTACATCGAATACATCGTTGTCATCATTTTGTTGGTTATGTTACGAATGTTTTCGTTTCACACGATTCACGGTCCAATATTTAGGATGTTCTCACAATGTGCAACATATTTTATTTTCCATAAACCATAATTCAATAGGAAATGTAATAAAGGTTTTGAGGATAATCACATCACAAGCAAAGATGAACAACCTTTTACCTAGGTACCTACAGTATATATTTATTTCAAAGTTTATTAGGATATATTATAATCTGAGATTACTGATGGCCTGTTTGCTAGTAATCCCAAGGTAGGTACTCATTTCTGGTATACCTTACTCTTTCAAATGAAAGTAACATTGAAAATTGAATGCATGTTAGTTTTAGATCAGAGACTTTGTGTAGTGTGTGTGTTTTGAAAAGTGATCTGTTCCTTACTGTAGAATTGTGGTTTATGCAAGAAACAAGTGTTGAATTAACAATTAGTGAATCAAAGAGAGAAGGTGCACCTCCCAGTGGCAAACATTACTGTGTGTATAATGATTGCAAACCATTTTCAAATAAATTGGGGAATATATAATTACTACCTCACCAAACAATATATAGATTCGCTTTGTATTAACTTTTTTCTCAAATATATCTTCCTGATTTGCTTTTCAAATTCAGAATACTCTATGTAACATAAAAGATGTGCCATATTTTGTGTATTTGTTTATACATTACATCGTCAGATAATTGAATAGTGTTTCATTTTTCCTGATGACAATGAATGGGCTAAAATTCGAAATATTCGAATGTTCATATGGAACTTCATTCAGAATACATCGAGGAATTCATCTTATTCCTGATAGAAACTAATCTCTGATGACAACTTGTTCATAATAAATCACTCAGAAGTAGGTAACCTTTTATTCGCGATAGGTGCTAAGCGATACGCCACCTAGCGGTGACTCGTGAACCACTCGAAGTGGTATAACCACTGAACTCTCTGGAGGATAACCCACAGAAAAACTTAACCTCTGTTCTTTTTATGTTCGCTTCTGATGAGAAAGGTGTACTTCCAGCAGTTTTTCGGGAGATGTTTTGGTGATGTTTCAGTTATTGTTTGGTGGCAAGACACCTACGTCACAATGACACAAACATCAAAAATATGAAAACAAAACAAAAACGATACCACTTCGAGAAGTTCGAGTTGTTACCATGAGATAGTGCAACGTGTTATTTTCTATCGCGAATATTGTTGTATAGTTGAATACCTATCATGCATTAAAATGGCAACATTATCAGTAGTTCTAGCGGTGACAACGACAATCCGGCAACTGCAATGCGCCGAATTTAAAGGTCCGAGGTCAATTAAAACGGATGTCGGTACATCAAACAAAATGGGCTCACTGTCTCATCTGTAAGGTTTTCTAATCTGTGTTCAGACCCTCTACTTGCCAGCAATTTGTTGGTTATCTGGGGGTTATATGGAAGAGCTCCCTTATGTAATTGTATCATTCATGTTCATCTGAAGAAAAACGAAGACACAGTATCATTTCCATATTTCCAATTTCGTATATTGCAGACGTGCGAACCGAAAACCGCCGGCATCCTCTGCCGCTCGGCCGACTACGAGTGCGACCTGCCCGAGTACTGCACGGGCGAATCGGAGTACTGCCCCTCCGACATCTACAAGCTCGACACGGAAGTGTGCGACGGCGGCAAGGCGTACTGCTACAGCGGCTTCTGCAGGACGCGGACCGACCAGTGCAAGCTGTTGTGGGGCGAGACTGGCAAGTCCAGCGACGACCAGTGCTACACGATGAACACGAAGGGCTCGAGGCACGGCAATTGCGGATACAACAAGCTGAATCAGTCGTTCATGAAGTGTCAAAATGAGTAAGTGCATCCTTTGTTTAAACTGAAATGGACCGAAAAAGTGTGACGTCAAAGCTATGTTGGTACTACTGATTTGTTTCCAAACAAATTATTTTCCCACGTATTTGAACTCGATTATCTCATTTATAGTGCAACAGTAACATTTTTCTATTTCATTTATGGAAAATAGGATATACTAGTCTGGAATACCAACATAGTTTGTGACGTCACGACTTTTTCGGTCCATTACGAATTCAGTTTCACAATGGTGGTGAATCTGGTGCCCTTAGTTCTGGGCTTGGTGTAGAAAAAACTTTTGTTTAGTCATTGCATGTGCTGATGACATATTTATTTGAAAATGTTAAAGTTTTAGCTCAGTGGAGATTTTTTTTGTATTTATTGCTTCAAAAAACAAAAAGTTTCACAGCAAGGGTTTGGTATTATAGTACCTATGTATAAATAAATGAAATATTATAGATAAATAAAAAAAAGAACATTCTATGTAGCTTAAGCTTGAACAGTATAAAATATGCTCGTCTTAGTCCAGTGAAAATTACATTTTTGAAGTAGCCTGGAAAATTAAATAGTATCATTTATTTAAGCTCAGTGGAGATTATTATAACTGTTGAAATTGAGTTAAAGCTGTGTTATTTCAAAAGGTACTTTTCAGTGGATAAAACAGAAGTATCTGAGTTTCTGAGCAAGAATAATCAAACATGCTCTATATCCGTCTAGAATGCTTTCATAAATACAGTGTTGCCGCTGGTATCAGGAAGTTGTAGTTACTTCGTTGTTTCAAATGGAGAATCCCGTATACGATATCTTTTTTGGAGTCCTTATAGGAATCTCCATAACTCTCCCTGATAATTTTCTTTACCTATCTGTGGCACTTTTCACTGTGAAAAATAATAATTTTTCACAATGCAAACCAACAAAATATTGTACAATCCGGAAATTAACCGAAAATCAGTTTTTTTAAAACAGAACAACGTATTATTACTTATTTATTGGAAAATTCTGAAATTTTTCCATTCGATTTTTTATACCTTTCGTATACCTACCTTGTGTATGTGAAGTTATAATCATTCATGTTACGAAACTGTCTTCGATAAAATGATTATTGGATAGTGATTTAGATAGGCTATTAAACATTTCAAAATTTCTCAATCTAATGATTTTTCTTAAACTCATTCAAAGTGAATTGAATCAGGATACTTTCATTTGAACTATCAGCTGGTTCTTCTGATATTCTTTTAACATTGACCATATATAAATTACTGTAAATTAATAAAAACCGCATCGGATTTATCATTTTCTGCACTGCAACAGTAATTTCATACCGACGAAACATGAATTTAGGACAAAATGAAAGAACAATACGTGAGTTCTCTGTCAGAATGGAATTGATAGCCGACTATTCTTATCACTTATAACATAAATTATTATAACTTACAACCTGTAAGAGATTGTTATAGGACAATTTCACAGCTTCCCAAATTAATATGAATATACAGGTATTGAATAAAAATAGTTTCACGCATTTTTCAATGAATAGGTTTTACACAGGACTGTCCAGGAAAATTATGAGAAAACCTATAAGTATTCCAAAAATAATATATTATATGGAGGTCTTCTATTTGAGATAACAAAGTAGCTACTACTTTCTGATGACAGCAATATCACTGTGTTGGTGAAACTATTACAGATACAATGATTGTGCAGTCTACCCATTAACCTTTTAGACGAATAGAACATGTTTGGTTATACACACCTACAAATTTTCGAAATGATCTGTGGTATTGTTGACAAGATAAGTTTTATGTTCCATCGACCGTGAAAAAACTGGTATATTGTGTTCTACTGAGTTCACATTTCAGAGAAAAATAGAGTAGTGTTTATCTAATAATGATGCAAATTGATTCCAAAAAATTATCTCATCTTTCTCAGCTTAAAAATCTAGTTTCAAAATTTCGTTGTATAACTATTGAGCTACCAATATCATTGTGATCAATTTGTGGATGGGTGAATTTGAAACAAAACCTGCTATTCATTTGATGACATTTTCAGGAGTGTTCTATGTGGGATGCTACATTGTAAACATTTGAATGAAAGGTTGGAATTCGGTATGGAATCAGTGGCAATCTTATCGCACTCCTTCATCAACAAGAAAGGTTCCATCATACCATGCCGAACTGCAATAGTAGATTTGGGTATAAATCAGAAAGATCCAGGACTCACTCCAGATGGTGCAATTTGTGGAGAAGGAAAGGTAAGAACAACCAATATGTCGAAAATCAGTAGGATACATTTGTATTTTGGTTGTCATTGTTGAACCATACGCGTAAAATGTCGGTTCAGTTATTACGCACCAACAATTTTCATAATGTAACTTAATAATTTTCATCTTCAAGTAAGTTATACTAATTTTTCATGTACTTAAGCTTTATTGTATGTTTTCTCTCGTAGCAATTGCATATTTGGGCTGATGATGGATGTATTAACATCCGAAACATGTCCTCCACTTTAGCCGTTTGTGCCGAATAAATATTGTGGAGATGACTTCGTGAAAAATGTTTTCCTGCTTTGTGAAAAATAATGAGAAACTCCACGTATCTTTTTTAATGATACGCTATTCTTTCAACAATTTTGGTATACTAACTGTATTCTGATAGAAAACTCTTTTATACATATGCCGGGTGTAGCAATTATAAAATGTTTTTTTTTTCATCAAAGATGTAATACCCTGCAGAGTGTTAGAAAAAAAATCGTCCAAATCGGACAAGCGGTGTTGACAAAAATCTACTTTAAACTTTTATAATTCTTGGTAGTGCATTAGTTTCTTAGGGAAATGTATTGTCTATCTCTCTACACCTGTTTAGTATCATCCTTGAGCAATTAAGAATCTATTAATAATTCATTTAGAAAAATGTTTAATATTTTTCGAAGCTGATATATCTGTGAATTACCATTTCAAACAGATATCTAAAGTTATTCGAGATGCTTGCAACGGTTAGTGAATCAAAAAAAGCTAAAGTAAGGTTTCATCGTGTATACTAGTATGTATGAAGAAAAAAAAATCAATTGGTAGGGATCATGACAATGAGAAAATTGCTATTTCTTAAAGTTCGTCAACTATGGAATAAGGCAATTGAGAAGTACTTAACATTTTGTATTTCATTACTTCATAAATAATAGTCTAATGGCTTCATGTCCATAAGCATATTATAACTTTCTGATTAAAAAATAAGATTCATGGGTTTTTTATGTCATGTGAGACGGTTTCACAATGTTGTTGCAATTCAGATACTAGAAACGCATTAACCCTTTAATTTCGAATGGACATATTTATTTTCAGATGTGCGTGAATCAAAAATGTATGTCAGTGTCGAGCCTAAGAGTACAAGGACCCAGCTGCCCCCAAGATTGCAATGGCAACGGATGGTGCAACAACAAGGGTCACTGTCATTGCAAAGATGGATTCGCTCCACCATATTGCGATTACCCCGGCCCTGGGGGCTCGTTAGATAGCGGACCTGCATCGGATCCGAACGGTATGTTGACATTTCTCGACTCATTTGCTATATGTACAGGCTGTCCCATTTTCGATGTCCTTATGGGTAATCTCGCTTATTCTCAAAGATTGAGATTTGCGGTTTTCGCAAACGTTGGCTACTTATTTGTGACCCCCCCCCCTGTATCTCAGCTTTCTTTCAATTTAAAGAAAAAGTAAGAATTGTATTTCGTTTCAGCTCGCCGGGGACTCGTGATAGCTCTCTTCGTCATCTTCCTCGGAATAGTTCCCCTCATCACGTTCATCCTGCTTCTCAGCTACTACGCCCGCCGGAACTTCAAGTTCGGGTGGAAGAAGCCGTCTGCAGCAACGTATGTAACGAATTATTTCCAGCACGCCCTGTCTGCATGCAAAGGAGTTGGGTCCCCCACTAAAAACGCCCCAGTGCCGAATATCTCTTCGAGAGTCTCGCGAAATGGGAAAAAGGTGGAGATCCAAACTGTCGGTCTGACTTCCACCAGCAACATCGAGTGTATCCTCAGGAGCAACTCCATCACTAAACCGTGTGTTGTTGATGGCGCTAGTGAGCATGCAACTAACTGTGTTGAATATGTGAATGTGCTTCCGCAAGCGGAGAAACGTTTGTCTTTGAAAAACATCAGAAATCTCAAATTGCATATCCCTTTTCAAAAACCGTCTAACGTTACACCTGGGGGGTCTGAGACTGCTGAAACGTTGTTGGAAGATACTCCCCAATCTTCTCAAAAAACGGTCGGTGATGAGCCAGTTAGGCGTATGTCCTTCAGCAATATAAAAATGTTCAAATTCAATACGCGGAAGCAGGATGGGGATAGAAGCGACAGTTCTAATACCCCTGGGACTGCTGAAACTTTAGTCTTAGAGGATGGTCCTCAATTATTGTCGGTGAAAGATCTTGCTAAGCAATTAGATATGAAACGTTTGGGCAAGGCGAAATGTGAGAGTTGAACGATGGAACATAATCTTTTGCTCGGAATTTTTAAACATAACTGAATACCCATAATTCTCGAATAATATTCGGATAGCATCCATTGGAACATTTTAATAGCGAAATATTAGAGATGATACAGAAGCTTTCATCAGAGCACGCATATAATTTGTATTTATTCCCATTTATTCGCTCTATTCGCGGTATCATTTTAACCATCAAACGATACAATATGTTGCATAAAATTGATTAGAATTTTGATTTTTGTATCACCTAGATAATACCAGTATTTATTCAAACCAGTCACAAGGCACTGGATCCAAATTTGGCTCATGATTACTGTTCAAATGCTCAAATCTTGAAATACTTTGTGAAATGTCCGAACTTAGTGGCCCCGGCTGCTGTAATTGAATTGAGATACAGAAAATTCGGACAATCTATCTGCAGTATTTTGAAAGTGAAAAAAGTCTATCCAATTAGAAATATCAAACATAGTTGGAAATTGAATGTCTGGTAGACTACTAGCAAAAAACAACTACTTTCCTGGTAAATACCACGCAGAACATTGAATTATATCTGCTCGTAGTCCATGCAACGATTCACACTGTGAATGCAGATCGCAAATGTTTCTTTCTTCCTAAGACCTGACAAATTCTGCAGTATTTGCAGACATTTATATGTTCAAATATTTTTGAGCACACATACAGTGAATCCCGATTGAGGTTTTTACACTCATCAAAGAGAAAGAGTGAGGAAAGTTCTCTGGAATCCATACGTCACCAATATTCATGAAAATGTTATAAAAAAATTGTAGAGTGGTTCGATTATAATCTCCATTCTGAAATTTAACCCATCTTCTGAGGATTGTTCCGCAACTAACGATTAAATTTCGGCTTTTTCCAAGTCAAGTCAAACCGACAACTTTCTCTCTTTCCATCAGATACCAATAGAGTTTACTCTCAAAATAAATATCCCCTTGATTCTTCTGCGTTTTTGGAAGACGAACTAGGCAATAAAAGTTTGGTGATATCTGACATAAGCCTTTTCCATTCAAATCGTGATGTACACTCAAAATACACCAATGATTTATTGCTTGATTTGAATTGAGCATACTTGAATTTGAGAATTTGAGAGCAAATGAAATTGTGCATGAATTAACTGTAGAAAGTATTTATGTTAGTATAGAATTAGTAGTTGTTTAGACTTTTTCTCAGCTGTTTAATCATCCTACTATCATACTTAACCTCTTATATTATGCATTTATCCTCCTACTATTGCTATACATTGACTCTGCTAATATCCGGGGATATTATCTCGAGGGTGCAATACAATATTCATTGAACCGTTTTGGATTTTCAATGAAAATTAACAGCACATGTTGTATTGTCTCTTTAAACGCGCACTTTTTGGATACTTTGTATTTGTGTATGTTGCTAATTGAATCCAAGGTTTGGGTGTTTGTAGCTTCTTATGATTTTCTAGATCTTTCATGGGAAACAATATTTTGAGGAATTACCTAACTACCCATAGTTTTTTTATTTAAAGGATAATTTCTAGTTTTATCAAGATATAATGTTTGCTTACTCCTATGAAAATTGTTTTTCTTAGTATTGTTTCCTATCTCTGATGTATTCTCATTCATTGGCATTTTTGCTTTTTTTGTGCTGTTTAATTGTTTTTCAAAAGAGTGTATAAATGTATAAGTTTTTTCAAGAAGTATGGGTTTATTTATGCCAAAGATATAAAATTTGCAAATGTATAATATATTTAGATTCGGACAAATGTGTAGGAACATTTAGTTATATTTCTTGATAACTAGTATTTTTTGGGTTGAAAGAGAGGTGTTATAAATAATGTTTTTGTCATCAAAATAACCACAGTCTGTTATAAGTTGGAATTGAATATCTACGTCTTGAAATAACGAGTATAAAATGGAGAATACTTTTTATCGTGCGCAAATTCATCATTTTTCGTGTAAAGAATCCTACTCTACTATATGTTTATGTTGGGGTTACTATATTGAAAGACCTAATCAGAAATTGCATACCTCGATCATTATTCAGTATTATGGTAAGATGAAAGTTATCTTTCTATAACTTTTCACATGGTGTTTTTTATTATTTTACTTAATTTATTTTTTATGTATCTGATTATTACTTTTTAGCAATGTACAATATATCTTTCAATCTTTCTATTTTGTGTCTTACTGCATGATGAATGGTGTTGGACTTTTCTGGTTTTCTGTATGCTTTATTTGTGCTTCTATTTCAATAATCTGCTAAATAATGTTTTAGTGTTGTAACATTAAAATCGACATTTGGTTTATCCTGTAAATGATTAGTCATCAGTGGGCGAAATCACGACATCATTGAATGAAATATATATTGAAAACATAATTCAAAGGACCAGAATGATTTCTGAAACATTATGACATTCTGATAATTACTATAAATTTCGTGCTATGAACACTACCATCGCACATGCTCAAATCTATTGATTTCCTCAGTTTGTTTTGATTTAGGTTATTGTTCCTGTTCAATTCACGTCATATGTTTCACAAAGTTTTCGAATAATGCATTTTTGTTGGTTTAACAGGTCCAAATCTCCTGCCAAAACAAGAGGACCATCATCCTTTCCGTCGGAAGCCACCAAAAGAACAGAAGACAATCATTCTTTACTTCGCGAAGAAACACCACCTCCAATGGGTTTTTCAAGTGCCTTTTTCGGTAATTTCAAAGGATTCACGATAAGTCCAACCAAAGAACCGGAACCGGTAAGGGCTGCTCCACCTCCACCTGTCATCAAACCAACAACAACACCATCTTTAGAACCAGACACCAACACTTTAACTAAACCTCCCAGCTCCTGCACAATAGGGTTCAAAACAAGTATTTTCAATAAACCAATCCAAAAGTACAACTCGTTCAGGAACAATACACTATCCAACGGGATCTCGGCAGTAACCACCACATCTACTGCTCCGGCTTTACCCCCACCTAATCCTGGTAGCCACGCTCGGCCAATCATATCATCTCCAGTGTTGGAAAACTCTACGTGCACAGCTAAGGAGCTGGTTTCACCCCTACGCAATGCCCCGAAAGTACCTCTTAGGGCAGCCCCAGAGGCACCAACCACCGAAAGTACACGACCCTTGTCAACACCAGACACGACTCACCTCACTGTCAACATAATCGAGGAGCCTAGGAAACCCTCAAAGGAGCCAACTGGTACCCTCAACCGAATCACCTCATTCCTCAAATCAGCCGACAAGAAGCCTGCCGTTTCCATCGCGAAACCAACCCAAGTGAGAGCCACCAAGGTGATGAACAAAGACTCCTTGCGCTCCATAGAAATATCCAGTCCGATTCTCCAATCCGCCATCGATCTGCCGTCCAACGCGCTATCAGTCGCCGGCTCGCCCCCCAAAAAACCGGTGGTGATGAGGGCTCAAAGCATGAGGGCGACCAAGGATACTCCGAGGCCCAACATACAGACCTTCGGGTCCATGAGGCAGCCCAGCGGGTTCAAGAGACCGCTCAGCATACCGTCCGGGAGCCGTCCCAAGAGTCCTCCGCCGCCTAGGCCTCCTCCTGCTAAAACTTCTCGGAAGTCTGCGGAGATGAGTCAGTACGACGATTGTTTGAACGAGGAGACTCCGACTGTGACAGCGGGTGATCCGCATAGCCCCGTTAGCGACAATATTTATGCGGTTATAGAGGAATCTCCACTTTCACCGGCCTCTCCTGAAAAAGTCAACAACTCTTCTACTGATGGCATGGGGTTGCTGGGCGAGATAGTGTCGGAAATCCAGAACCTCAACTTCGATTCGATTTATTCGACTTCCACGCTGGCTAGGAAGAAGAAGGAAGCAGCTGAGAAGGCTGTGAGGGGCCAGGACCAGCCTGTACTGTCTCCTGATTCGTCAGACGTCTACGTCAATACTTCGTCTCTCTATCCCGATAGCGAGTACAGTAACATGAGCGGTAACTTGAAGTCGAGCGCCAGTTCTACTTCCAGTGGTTATATTCTGCCCTCGGCGGTGAATGTGCCGGTCAAACCACCCCTGGAAGCCAAAACGGAGGAGAAACCGAAACCCGCCCTCAGTTCCTTCAAAACCGACAACGTCAAACCGTTCTCTTCTACTTTCACCCGCCCGCCGGGTCCTCTAGCTTCCACCTCCAAACCGAACCAAACCGGGGTGAAGAAGGTAGAAACGTCACCCGACAGGAGCAAACTGAAGACCCCCTCGCCGACCAAAGCCGCTCCGAAGTCCATCAACAGGCAGATAACCCCTCCCAACTTGAGGACGAGGAAGCCATCGCCGACTAGGCCGACTCCTCCTCCTCACCACAAATCGAATCGCTCAGTCACCAACAGCCCAGACCTGGTCACCAGCTGCAATGCCACCGCCTCATCAAAACCCCCGGATGTTTTGGGGGGCAACTCCATGGGGGGGAAGAAACCGTCCGTTGCCGGCTCCAAGCCGACTGTGAGTTTGCCGAGGGGTCCTGTCAAGAGCAAGCCTGGTGCTGTCAGTTTCAAGGCTGTCCAGGAGAAGAAGAACGACATGAAGTCGGCGGATAATAAAGCCGGCAAGCCGAGTGTTAATACGAAGACCGCGGTGGGTGTTCGGAATGCTGCTAGGTCGAACTCGAATGTTGCCTCGCTGCAGCAGAAGTTCGAGAGCAAGGGCGGGGCGGCTGGTGATGTTCCGAAGGTGAAAACGTGAAGGCGGGGTCTGGCTTGTCTGGCCTCATCGTGATGTAAATATGACTGATTTTTCTCATTGCATTATTGGAACTGTGCTAGGTTTTGTGGGATGTTCATGGGGATATTCCGTGACTTACACTGGGCTATGTTCTAATGTGTTATTTAAATTATTTGGACCACTTTTTTGTAGAGAGATTAATTGAATGTATTTTGGCATTTAGTTGTAGTTTTTGTACATATACCAAAGATTATTGTATTATTGCTGGCAACTTGTAATATATTGAATAAAGCAATTATATTCTTATGAATACTGGTTTATTCTTGACCCAATTAGTGAATGCAACTTGGCACCTATTGGTTCAATCCTATTCGATACCTCTAGGACGACACTCACTTCGGAATTATACAGGGTTATTTATTACGAACTATCCACCACTTAGAATTTGTTCTTCCTCTATTGATTCGCTAATTTTCTACCGATACAATTACAGCCTGAAGATGAAATCCGAGGGTCTAAACAAATAGCTGTTGTAATGAGTGAGTGAAGAAATCAAACATTAACATTCCGACAACATTTTTTTTCAAATACATGGTACCTATTGAATTTGAAGCTATTTTTTATACAATTAATTCCAAAATGGAACGTGGATCTCCTCTTTCCAAATCTTTTTTGAAACTTCGTTTTTTATTCTTATTTGAAAAAAGTTTGCCATATTGGACAATAACATACTCGGGTGTATCTTGTTCATTCATCGAATCAATTTTTGAGTCATTAAAATCTATGATTAATATTCTGAATACTATTAATTTCTACAAACAAAACAATTCAGAACTTATAATGAATGCTCATATGCAAACAGAACATTATACAGAGTGTTTCATAGAAATTATTCTTGGGTTCATTTTGAGAAATGTCTGTTTACTGATAATCTAATAAATCTTGTAGGCATACTTTTGATATGATTGGATGTGTTAATTATGAAAATCAAGCCTTAATGCTCGGAAAGTGATATATTCAGGCAGTTTTCTAGGAATTATCACCGGAAATAATGTTGTAGATTTTGATGGAATGAAAAACTTTTTGATCCGCCACCAGAATTTTTCGATAGCGCGTATACATGATATAGAATTAATGTGCAATTGAAAACTCATGTTATTCAGCTTTTATTCATAATTGTTCATATAAAATACTGAAAATGACTTCTACAATAACAGTTAATCTAACAATCATAAAACAAATTAATATATATTCACATACGAAATTTACAACATAAAAAATAAATTATTATAAGAAAAATAGCTTATTGTTAATGAGAATAAGACTAAAATAATATACATATCAACTCCAATAATGGAATAATCTTGAATGTAATACTGGGAAATAAGTTACTGCTGCTTTGAAAAATCAAATCACAAGTTCATTCCTAAGAATGCTTCCAAAGTTTATATCAGATTCTTGAAAATTGAGATCAATAAAAAATAATTACAATTTGTTACTCATTAGAAGCACTCTTTATGAATCGAATTTGAACAAAGCAAAGTCAGTCGAGCAGAAGTATCAATATAGCTGTCAGAAAGAAACAATATGAATGATTCTGTGAGATTTCACTTGTTATTTGTAACTCCGGAATCACAATTTCATAGCTAAAAAATAAACTGTTTCACACTTGGAAAAATTTCAATGGTGAGGTTATTATTGAATATTTTATCTTGTTTAATCGTACCTATTAAAATATATTTACACAATGAAAATTGTTTAGTAATAGAAGGGATAATGAAACTAAATGATATACAATAACATTTTCTATCTATCACATCTAAGCAGTAATTATACACACTCTAGATAGACACCGGTACCATACACCAACATTTAGGACATGATCAAAATGTCGGTGCATACAGTAGTTGAACTGATTAATCATTTAATTGAAGCTGTAAATGCAATAAAGAAATCAGTAATGTTATATTGAGGAATTATAAAGCAAACAATGAGTGTCAAGAATTTTTGTTCCCAATCATGATTTCACAATTCGTGGTGAATTAAAAATCATATCATTGTTTAATAATATGGGAAATAATATTGCAATAAGCGGTTTTCTCATTATTAAAATCTAAAAGAAAACTGTTAAAGGCGTACCATCAATAAAGTAACTGTGGTATTCCATTTTCCACATGAATGCTCATTCTCACTTGGTATCTTTTGTTTTATACAAAACTTCGTGAAGTTTTATTTGGGGACTGTAGGAAGAGGACAATCCCTTCAACATAACTAATGAAGGATGCAATTTTTGTGTTTTATTCTCTGACCATTGTTTTACTCCAGATTCACTTTGTTTTTATAATGATAAACTAATAACTTTATGGATAATTTATTATTTTCAATGAAAATTCGCGAATGAAAAATTTAAACAGGGCGATGTCCATTAAAGAGTTTGTATAATCTTTATACAAAGTAAACATTTTATGTATATCAGTCTTATTTTTCGATTGCTGCTTTTTGTTTTGAAGATGACTGTTTTCATATTCGAAAGTTGAAAGTATTTTGTAAAAATGCAATATATTTTCAGAAAATATTCACAGTTATAACTCAGAACTTTATCGAAATTTTGAATGATAAAATAGTAATAACTAACCTGGATATTCCAATTTGAAATAAATGTGTTTTGTTTGACTGATAAAATTACCTATGTTGTAAAAACGCAAAAATACATACAACTTGAATAAAGTTTTTGAGGAATAGTACAAGTAATGATGAAGGTCAATGATATCTAGAAATTATGAGTTACCGTTAACATATCAGATGATATTCTCTTACTAGTAATATAATTTAAAATTAACATCACAAAGATAATTCACCCTACAACAGGATACAGGTATGTATCAACATGTAATAACTAGACAATGTATTGCTACAAAAATATCAGTATATATACAAAATGTATCCCCCAGCATGAAAAATATCAATGCAAACATCAGCTGCGGAAAAAAACTGCGCTTCAACTAACATATTCGGCTTGAGTATTCCTCATGCTGGACAACTTAAATTGAATATGTAAATACGTACATCAAGTTCATCTCTTTGTATGACTACCATTATCAAAAATAGACTCGTGAGATTAATGATTAAGGCAAGATCATTTTTCCTATTGGTAAATTGTATAGGTTTGCCAATCTTAAAGCTTCTCAATTTGACACAAATTCATAGACGGTACTCGACACATTCACAACCACAAAGATAAAATAATAAAAATGTCACCTTTCACTACTTTTTTTAACATATGAGAGAAATATATTTTTGCGAATCCATCTTCAGCACTCACCCTCAACTTTGATCAAAAATATCATTGAAAATGTGCCGAGTACTCTTTCTCATAACTCTCATTCAGCAGCTTGTTTCCAAAGCCTTGGTCGGACTCAAAGTGGTGCCATTTGTAATCACACTATTGGTGTTCGTCAAAGTATCTCCCATAGATGGGTTCCCTTGGGAGCTAGTCGAATGGTGGTTCGTGGTACCTGCAGTACCGTTTTGTCTGTGCATCCTGGAGCACCAGAAACGTTTCACAGCTGAAAGAACCTGCAACGATGGAGAAAGATATATGACTCATTTCGTGTTCCTACATTTTTTATTGTTCAACATTTTAGTGTGTTCAAATCAACGAGGAAACAAACAAAGCAAAGAGAATTTTCCAACCCTTGCCATTAAAATGTCGATCAGAATACATTATTATCCCTACCACTCAGATCCGGTTTCACTCTCATAGAAGCCATTTTTATCGTCATATAAAAATAATCACGTTGTGCTCACATTTCAAAATGATCAGATTTGGAATAAATGTCGTAGAATTTATCAATTTCAACCATTCAGTCTGTTTGTGAAATAGTCTAATAAAATTCCACTCGTGATTGGATTTTCGCGATAAGTCTGTTGATTTATTTCATAACACAACTGAGTTGCTTGAAAGAAACACCACTCGTCCTGCGGACAACTCAGTTTCATATGGAATAAATCAACAGAGTTATCGCGAAAATCCAATCACTTGTGGTATTACTACTGAAAATACTAATCACGTAAGTATCTAATAAAAAATAATATTAAAAATTTGAACGAGTACGTAGAAAATGAAATACGTTGGGTATCTGGAAAAAGCCAAGCTCGATAAATAACATAGCAAGGTACTGCTCCGTAAATAATTTTTCACTATAATCAAATCTGAAAAAGATCGTTCCCAAGAAACTGGTTTTGTCAAGAACATTTTCAAAATATTTTTGAAATAGAAAATAGTCTATCCAATTAGAAATATCAAACATAGTTTGAAATGAATATCTGGTAGACTACGAGCAGGAACAAACCACTTTCCTGGTAAATACCACGCAGAACATTGAATTTTATCTGCTCGTAGTCCATGCAACAATTCACACTGTAAATGCAGATCGCAAATGTTTCTTTCTTCCTAAGACGTGACAAATTCACATCGAGACAGGCACGCTTAACAACCTACAGACCGGTTTCGGGCTTATTTGCCCTCATCAGTGCAGGGTAGTTATCCAAGTAGAGACCGTAAGATCTCCACTCGAAGCGTTGCCTGTCCCAATGCATTTTCGTCGCGTCTATTTGACCGCACTGAGCTGCGTTCCAAAAGACAGTTGGAAGTGGCGACACCATGCGGCAGAAAAAAGAAACTCCAGAAACAAATCTCCCAAGTAACAGAACTTGGAAGTGGCTGAGAGCTCGACTAAGTTAATAAATTAAAAATGGAAAAGCCTTGAATTGGACACAAATTTTTGAAAGAGAAAATAGCATATCCAATTAGAAATATCAAACATAGTTTTAAATGAATATCTGGTAGACTACGAGCAGGAAACAGAACTTCTTCAAAAAATTACTCGGTGTCAATGTCCTGTCTATACAACGTTTGATCGGAATTGACTTACTTTCTTTTTCAAATGGGACACCCGGTATATTTTCACTAATTTTGATGGAATATTAGACAATGATTACAATGATAGGTACCCCATCCATCACTCTTTGAAATTTATCATACTAAAATTTTCAATTTACAAATTCGTTATTAACTTATGATGTTAAATATCGATTAGGTATTATAAAAACTGTTCGTATATACATCGTAATGAGTCACCTTTGTTACATTTGAAAAAATTAAGTATCTAAACATCATAATCACGATTGTGTAGACTTTAAATCAACCCCTATAAAATAAATGAAAATTGAAACTTTATCGAAACTAAAGCCCTGGCAAATGAACAAAATGAAATCAATTCCAGAAATTGATGGGTTGCCATTGTACTCACAATATGATTTTCTAATGGAATAATAAAAAATATACCAGGCGTTCCATTTGATATAACAAAGAAGGATCATTTGCGGACAAGCCTGAAGTGATAGAAAACAAATGTATATTTATTAAGTACACCTACAATCTGAATTACACTTGTTGGAATTTTGGTTACTCATTCCTGAGTCTGTGAGAACATGCAAACTACTTTTTCGGAATATTTCCACTAGGTCGTAGTTTCAGAATTATATTGGATGTTACCAATGGTGAACACTTAATTTGGGTGATCCTGTAAAAACTTGATGAAAATGAATGCTTACTTGTGGTTGACATCCTACAACGATGAATATGAAGACCCCATGGATGCTGTTGAGAACGTCTGTCACGTACCATATCTCTTGAGGTCCGCCGACAGCGAAAGATATCAAGTCTAATATCCAGCTGATTCCCATGACAACTACCAGCTTCATGCAAACCCGGCCTAATGCAGCTCTGAAAAAAATATATAACAGCTTTGATAAAGCGTTGATAAAGGTAAAGTGTTGGGGATTCCGAATTTGGCCATTTATCGAGACACCCTGTAAATATTTTTTTCAAGAGTTTGATATTTATAACTCAGGAAACTTTTTCAAAGGACAAGCAAAGAGAAATCGTTGTCTTCATACGCTTGATGTTGTTTGCTGCATTCTTTCATGAATGTATTTTTTGTTTTCATATATCTATCAGTCACAGAACAATGAGCTGACAAGTTATGCCGTATACTGTCCTCTTTTTAATTCAGATCCTTCTATTAGCGCTTTTCTTGTACATAAACGTATCAATATAAATGTCACTATTATAAAGAAATCCAGCTAAAATTGCATTGGAATTATATTTTATTTTCATCGTGGAAGAAGTAGTCAAGTGAGCAGTCGTTCCATTTAATTGCACAGGAGCAGCATTCCTACACCATATTTATTCTTATCGGAATTCACATTGAATAATTTCAGTAATTAATATGTATCAAGAATCAAGACTTCATACAGCAAAATGAAATATGTACTACCTACATAATTTTTTAATGGTTCACACAACCATCAACATCAAACTAGCTAGAATAAAGAAAAAAGATCAATACACTCTCTTATAAAAGGTTTTTTCCAATGAGAACCATATGATACAAACCCAACTTTCGATTACCTACTTTATGCAGTTAATCGAGCGTGACTTTGTTTGAAAATATAGACTTGAATAGCATCACAAAAAGTAATCTATAGGAGTCAAATCACAATTGCTTTTCGACGAAAGGATAATTTCAGAAATACAAATGCAAATGGTTTAGTTGAGTAACTTTTATTTGAATCAGTTACATACGGTTTTGTCATTTTGTAAATATCATTACATTTCATAAAGCATACGTATGTTAGAAACTAGTTGAGCACAGAAAAACTTTTCCACAGATTGACGCACAATCTCAAAAAAAGATCTTGCTTTCAGAGGTTCAGAGTAGTTGCTTTAACAATCGGATGTTAGGAAGAAAAGGTATCCACGTCACTTCATTAATTTTAGATTGACAGAAGCCTCTATGCGATAACCATTCATTTTATTAAGCTTTTGATCTCCGTATAGGTAATAGGTATGCATGTTACTTTTACGGTAATGATAACGTTACCCTCATCAAAGTTCCCGCATTTCTTATGCTCCATTTTCTTCGAATTCGAGTACGTGAGGGAAGAAGACTGAGAAACTCTGCTTTTATATGCTTCGACCGCGTTGGTATAGTCCCATTATATTCAATTTTTTCTTCGAATCACCTCTCTCGACCTTGGTACCTAGCGTTTGTATATGCGAGAGAAATATGGTCCGAGAATGTTGTACCATTAAGAAGCATACTTAGGTTTCACTCGACTGCTATTTCTCGCAAATGAAATTAACAAAAATAAAGACTCAAAACTGGACAAGTGCATGTGTTGCTAGTTTAATCATCAGCTGATCTTTTCGACGAACGAAATACATAGACTGGAATCAGTGAAATTTTAGGTACGGGTCGAAATATAAGAGTACACCCTGTATATGTCCATTTTTCTTAAATGGTTGTTCAATTCTGCTGATTGTTCCTAAGGATATAAGTAATGAGTAGGGAAAGGAGACACCCGGATTTTTTTCTTGAAATAAGCGAGCAATAAGTGTGTCCTCTATGTTATCTCCTATCAAGGATGGTAAACTAGAGAAGGATGGTTCATTCAAGCGTTTTATTCGGCCAAAAGGCGCGTGGCTTCCGAAGGCGCGCGATGACGTAGTCAACGGCCCTGAATTCAAAATCATTAATGCTGAATAGGCGTATCTATGCTTTGAAAATCACTAAATGGGCATTAAAAACAATTTTACTGTGATGTACCTTTTTATAATCGATACATATAGATTATTGATGGTTATTGGTATCATATGGCTTCAAATATTAGTAATTTTTGTGAACAAAAACTCCTTGATTCACAAAAATTTCCTGAATGTCCACCCAGAAAATAATACATGAGATAATTTAACGTTTACAAAACAGGGAATATACCTATTCTATAAATAGGTAAGTACCTTATACCTAACTTGAAAACAACAACACATATTAAAAATAGGGAAATTTCAATGAAGAATTCATAGGTACTGATGGATGATGCATGTAATGTATGTGTGCATATATATTATTCAATGCACAGGTTATTGAAAGTTCATATTTTGAATCGAAATTGGTATACCTACCTATTTTATCAAGTTAAACAATTATCAGTGAATGGTGAAAATAAAATACATTCTTTAATTTAATTTATATACATTATACATAATAGGTATATAAAAATATTTTAATCAATTTCGATTTTCTCATTAACTGACTATTTTCTTCATTTATACATTGGACTCTACTATAGATTTATTTGTAGGTTTTTATATCCTCATTATAGCTCGAAGTATACACAATTCCTGAATCTGATTACATGGAACATCATAAAATAATGAGAATATAGGTACTTCTTTTTCATAATACATTTTCATCCACCCATTTTGTAGATCTCTTTCTTAAATTTGGTTGGACAAATCACAGCTCTGATGTATGACTTGTATCAGGATTCACAACATCTGCATGTTCACAACTCATCCACCTTTTCAAAAAAGTATCCCAAACAAAATCAGTACCTTTTGGAAATGTGTGGTAAATAATACTGGAATCCTTTTGGTTTTTGTCCAAATATAGCAAATCTGCTACCTGGCATACTGGTTATCAGATGGTATATGACATTGAAAAGATTTCATAAACACTACACACTTTTCAATGGAGGTGATGTAATAATTTATTAATATTTATCCACACTACTAAATCTTCTTACTGAGTAATTTGATTATACCTACAATTATTGAAGAACTCTCTTTTAAAAAAAAACAATTTGTACAGCCACAATCCACAGTATGAATATCTAAACATAAACGTAAACAAAGCTTAAGGGCCGTCAGTGACGTCACGAACGCTGTTCGATGTGCCAACATTGCGTCTTATGGCAATGAACCATCCTTCTCTAGTTTACCATCCTTGATCTCCTATATCATTGAAAAAATACGCCATAATACTGTCAACTGTTTATCGACAACTATATGAATTACTTATTTCAGTCATTCTCTACCTACCCTAGTGTTTTTTCGATACTTAGAAATATTTCAATTGTATAATCATGCGCTCGAAATAAGTATTTAACTAAAATTACTTACAGGGTGATATATTCGAATTAATATTTCGCTCTAGATGAATTCCTCTAAAGAGTAGAGAGCAGAATTGATACAGGTGGCTTTTCTATATAGGAATAATTGTAATAGTAACAGCCTGTACGAAATAATTTCATTTCAATATTATTTTGTCAACATCCTTCCTCACTTTTTTTAATTAGCATTGAATAAAATGCAAAGATCCACAGAATTTTATACAGGTCCAGCTTGTATTCTCGTGAGATGGACCCATTAGTTTCATAGGGGTCTTCCATATGTTTAAACCACAAATCAAGATTTTAGCAAACGATGTTCGTTAAATCAACACGTATAACATAAATACTACAAAATTGCCATGGTTTTAATGAGGACACTATTAAACACGAATCACACACACATTAATCTCAATATGCAAAAAGCCGTATTAATTGCCATTTTATCATTACATGCCGCAGATTATGCTGCCTTCCCATCAGATAGACAATAAATAATGTCTATAAATACCACACACATACCGCGAAATAAATCTGGCAAATCGAGCCGTTACTAATTAATAAACAGGATCAAGGTGATGCATATTATTTTTTGCCTAGGAATCTTCTGATATAAATATTCACTTTTCATACCGAGAATGTGTTTCGACAAGTTTATTTTTGGTCTGCAAGTTTTTCGTGGAACAGAAAATTTCAGGAATTTTTGGTCCTCGATATTCGATAATGAATATACGAAATAATACTGAAGAGGTGACAGAACAATTAATATGATATTGTGAATAAATGTTTCTATCATGCATAAAGTTTCTAATAAGAATGCAATCAATATATATTTCAACGAATCTTTGAACTCGAGCGCTTTCGCCAAAATATAATAATACATTCGCGAAAATTTTAGTTACCACGCTTGTAGAATTATCGGTAATTTTCATGAACTTGTGCAATCATAACCGGAAAGTTCATTCGTTTTTCAAAGTTTCTGTAAGAAAACTAGAGCAACGATTCACCCTCGGTTCTGATGATATCTGTATTTGTATACATTTTTGTGTCTCAACTTTGTAGTATTGATTGAATCACACTTTCCTTTTTATATTACAGAATTACATTCGAAATATCAAATACAAAACGAAGTAGGAAATATTTTTATCATCATTTACAGAAGATATATACCTATTCAATAAATAAAAAACCGTATAGCATAAAATTCCTAGTCAAGAAAATTTTAATCAAAATACCTTCAGTTTTACTGCATTTCCAGTTTTTTGAGATCATCTAAATAAGTGGTGCAATTTGTCGCTGATTCAATTTTATATGATAAATATAGACAAAAGTAATATTATTATACGATAATCTATGATGTTACCATTATTTTTGCAGCATTCAGACGTTTTTTATTTGGAATATTGTTGGAGATCAGCCCAAATTCCAGTCTGCCAGATGAATAGGTAATATTTTACAAAAAAAAAATTCAGAAAACAATCTTTTCACGATTATATGCGTATGGAATTTATAACGGTTTACATCGAAGTACCTACTCAGTCACAAATTGTTGTGCACGAAAATATATCTTCAAAGCAGCTAATCCTAAAACACGGAGTTCCTCAAGATTCTGTCCTGGGGCCATTGTTATTTTTATTATATGTAAATGATCTAGCTTATATTGACATACAGGGAAAACTTACAATATTTGCTGATGATACCACCATCATTTGGCACGGAAGAAATGGATCAACTCTGGGGAATACTATCAATGAAGACATGGCAAAGGTCAAAAACTGGTGCGATAGTAATTTATTATCATTTAATACTAGAAAAACAAGTGTTATCAACTTCAGGTGTAATATTGAAAACGTATTTCTCGAAAATGAATGCATTAAGAACGTTATCACAAATAAGTTCTTAGGAATAAATATAGATTCGAAACTTAAATTTGAAGGGCATATCATGAGTTTGTATAGAAAGCTAGCTTCCGGTTGTTACGCAGTCAGGGTTACTTCAAATGAATTGGGATTCAAAGCTGCGAGAAATGTTTACTTTGCACTCATTGAGTCTCATTTACGATATGGAGTTTGTTTTTGGGGGTCATGTGCGAACTTTCTCCTCAAAACAATATTTGTGCTTCAAAAGAGAGCTTTAAGATATATGTGTAAGGCTAGTATGAAAGACTCATGTAGACCTTTATTTGTTGCACATGGAATTTTACCTTTGGCATGCATTTTCATTTTAGAAACGGTCTGTCTTGTCAAGAAAAAATATGAAAAAGCAAGTCTTGTGCCTTCAGCAAATATTACCCGCAACTCTTCACATAATATTAGACTACCCATTCCTACGTCAACTTTGACGAAAAACTCAATTATTTATGAAAGTAAGAAGCTATTCAATCACTTGCCGTTGTTCTTGAGAGAAATTGACAATGTACATAAGTTTAGAAAGTATGTTGAAAAGTTTCTGGTTGGAAAGGCTTATTATGATCTCGGTGAATTTTATGAGGAGAACAGTATCTGACATCAGTAATCGTATCTCCTCACTGGCTCTATGAATTTTATACATTTTTTTGTTTTTTTTTTGACTTGATTGATTATGTCCTACTATAGATTTTTATGTATGTTTGTTTATATTTGATTATTTTAGACTGTTATTTACTTTTAAATGTGATATTATTTTTGACTATATATGTATTTATTTGTATTTTCTATTCATATTTACAAATTCAACAATGGTACTCATTACCGTATTTTACCTCATTTTATTTTATGTATAAATTTATTATATTTTTTCGTGACCATGCTTTGTCAAAAAGATATATTTTCTTTTCGACAATAAAGCAACTTTGATTGATTGATTGATTGATTACTAACGTTTGCAAGCCGTTTCAATTGAATTTTCCCAGAATGGAAATAAGTTATCATCGCGGACTTTGACATCTGCTGACGAATCTATAGGGAAAAATAAAATGGCCGAACACATATCAGAATTAAGCACAGTTCTGGGTGGAACACACAACGATTGTTTGTTTCGGTCAGTTTTTTCTTCTTTGATGGTGCTGATGTGTATGCTTTGGAACAAGGTGGATATAGGATGGTGAAACAGCTCTTCAATTGTTTCTGCGAAAACCTTGTAGACCGTTTGAGAAGGTACTAATATTTCCACGACTTGAAAGATCGATTATCAAAGAAGACTTCTGTTGCTTACGTATTTCTGTGGTTCACATCTGACAGACGTTACTTGAAACGACATTAAAACAATACATTTTCGATAAATCTTGAATGAATATTGATATTTTGACTCTTCTCAATCATTTTTCATCTAGAACAGATGAAACTGATAAAAGTATGACAGATGCACAGTTTCTGTTTTACCGACACAAGGTATGTCGCCATCTCTGATAACTTCAGGAAATATTACTACGGTATGAAATCAAGTAGGCAAAGGTCTAAAGTTTATTCTAGTGCTTGTTAATAGGAAGCTGTTTCACCATCCTATATCCACCTTGATTTGGAACTATCACTTTTGACACAAGAGAATTAAATTTCATTTGGGTTTTTCTAGTGGTTTTCTGGATCGCTTTATTTTACTGTACCTACATTCCTATTTTAGAGTCCTATAGTGAGTGTGATTCATTCAATAACTGAATGAGGAGAAAATGGAGTAAAAATATTGAGGTTTATTTCTAACTAATACAAGTCTTGAGGTGGATTTCTCAAACTTACATTTACACTTCGATTCTAACTAAGAAGTTGAACTAAAACTACAACTTTCTATAGTGTAGATGTAAATTTTTGTGGTTATTTGGCAATTTTCATATGAAATAAACCAATTTCAGAAACAATTTCGTCAAATTGAAGGTACAAAATAGAATTCCAGTGTACAAACAGAATTAGGTTACTTTATGTTAAGATGTTTCACAAAAATAATTTTTTTCGAGAGATATTCTGGTGAAATACATGTGAAATCTTATCGTTTTTCTCGTTTCAGTTATTGTTTGGTGGCAAAGACAACTATGTCACAATGACACAAATATCAAAAATATGATAACAAAACAAAAACGATACCACTTCGAGAAGTTCGAGTTGTTGCCATGAGATAGTGCTACGTGTTATTTTCTATCGCGAATTACTGTGGTATGGATTGAGCGTTATTCATCTAGTCTGTTTTATGATCGAAGGGTTTTTCCCTAAGCCTAGATTTGTCAGATGTCAATATCCGCTATACAGGGTGTCCGTTTTTTGAGCTTAACCATGGGGATCTCAGTTATTATAAGAGATACGAGGTCGGTTAAACTAGGGCAAAGTTCAGCCTTTTTATGCTGAACAATTATGTGAAAGACATTTTCATTTCATTTTTAGTTTTTGAATTAATAGAAAAAAACTGAATTTTGTGATTTTAGATTTTATTTTTTCAAGCGAAAACCATGAGAACTGGACGTTTCTAACTAAGACGTTCTTGAGGCACTTTTTCACAAGGAATCTAAATATGTCATCGTATTTTCCAAGGCGTTCTAGATGTCAGAGATGCATCAGTCAAATCCGATGATTCTCTTATGGGCGCCATATTTTAAGGAATCTTTCTTCATTTCCCATAAACAATAATCCAGTATTCTTTCTTTCAAGATCTGATTCTTGGAATTGTAGATACCCATCGATCGAACTATTCAGAACTCGGGGTGAAGAATAAAATTGTGTTTTGAAGTGAATGGAGGAATATTCGAACATCTTTTATAACTGTTTTGTTTTGCGAAGAAAAAACTTTTATAACTTCAAATGTCGTCCCCAATTCAAAATAGGCTTGGTTTTTATGCAAGTAAGCTTCCAAGTTCAATTGAACTATCAGAAGTTAGTTTGTTAAACAAAATTTTTGGCATTGTTTCCAAAGCACTCTTCGCAAAAACTATTTTTTGCCAATTTTGATCAGCAGTTAAGATTCGAACATATCGAGTGATACGTCATAGTAATCAGAAAAAAACAGACTTTTCAAAAATGCAAAAATCCAATATGGCGACCATAAGAAAAACCAAAGTTGAGTGTTGCATATCTGAAATCAAGAACGCCTTGGAACATACGATGACAGATTTAGATTCCTTGTGAAAAAGTCCCTGAAGAATGTCTCAATTGAAAACTTCTTGATCTCTTGGTTGTCGCTTGAAAAAGTTAAAACGAAAGCTACAAATTTCCGTTTTTTTCCAATAACTCAGAAACTAAAAATGATACGTCAAATTTCTTTTCAGATAATTGTTCAGCATAAAAATGCGCAACTTTGCCCTAATTTAACCGACCTCGTATATCCTATAATAACTGAGATCCCCATGGTTAAGCTAGAAAAACGGGCACCCTGTATATGATAACTTTTTATTCTGGAAAGAGTCAATTGCATATTAGATGAAATATACCATCCGGTGTGTTAATGGGCAAATCGCTTTCGAAACATTCCTGAAAAATAGCCGTTCAGATGCCGCGACCGCAATAGAAACGAACCGAATAATAATTTCCTACCTTTCGGTCGTCGATTTGACCAGCTCCCTTTTCCAAAGACCACAAGTCAATTCTCTGGCGGTGAGAGCGAAAAGGAGCAAATTGACGAAGAGCAACGTGCCTATGGGACCGAAGAAGAACGTGAGTTTCTCGATATCGCCTGCAACAAACAAAAAAAAACAATTTTATCAACTGAGTATTGAACTCGATCTCGTCTAATTGAGTAATCCAATGAGGTTCCGAAAAAGGGTATTATTAACCTAACCTCGTTAGACAAAGCAAAAGCGAAGCCGAAGCACTCCAAATCTGCAATCGTTTTCTTATTATCAATTCTGTATAATTATGTATTGCTTCTATGATTAGAATAAGACCTGGTGACTACTCTTCAATTGTTTTTGCAGAAAAATCCTTAATTTGATACAAATGAATTTCAGCTCATTATGTGGGGTTCTTATATACAACAATAGAGGCGCTACCATTGAAAGATATTTGAAAACTGTTCTGTCAGTCAATCATGTTCGATACATATTCGCATCAAACTCATTGGAAAATGGCTCCTTGAAATCGTTAGAAACCATCAAATGTCCCTCAGAATTGAATATCGATAGTTTTGTTTTGACACCTGCAGTAACCTGTATGTTATGACACCCTGCTTAATTCAGGTTGGCCTATACAGGGTGGTAACAATATAACTTCTTTAACTGGGTTCGTGAATATTTAAGCAGGGGAAAGAATAATGGGTGTAAATACACTTATCTCAGAGTACAATAGTATATGATACAAGTTTTATAAGACGCTATATTGTCGCACGCGTTGTTTGGAGTACGACGAGCGATGCGAGGAGTGCTCCAAGTGAACAAGTGCGACAACGTGTCTTATAAAACGTGTCATACACAATTTTTTCTATTTTGAATTGATTTGAAGATAAAAATGGATTCAATATCGATAAATTACAGAAACATCTTCGATTGGTAACAATGATGACATTGAAATGATGAAAATCTGACGCACAAGCGTAAAGCCCAGTTTACAGTTGAGCGATTTTGATTATTGCAATACCAGCGGTGAAAAATTCAATGTTGT
The DNA here is from genome assembly GCA_029955515.1 of Chrysomela aeneicollis. Lineage (NCBI taxonomy): Eukaryota > Metazoa > Arthropoda > Insecta > Coleoptera > Chrysomelidae > Chrysomela > Chrysomela aeneicollis. The sequence goes on along the minus strand of JARUHQ010000003.1, from coordinate 13,296,540 downwards.
TATTGCTCAATTCAAATCAAATTACACTCTGAATTGAAATTTACCAATTAAAACATTGAGTTTTTCACTGCTAATATCACCAAATCCAAATCGCTCAGGAGTAAACTGGGCCTAAAACTCTTCTGACTTTCATTTGACAGTTCGATTGTACCAATCTTCGAATAATAAAAAATGCGTATCGAAATAGAGGCTATTTCGACACGCACAATGACTTCATTATACAACCAAAATAGAAAAATATCTATTTCGCATTCGAATCAATTAGACAGGCAAAGTTGGCAATATAAATAGGATTTCTTACATGTTTGGTGGTTGATCACAATCATGATAGCTTTTCAGATTATTTCGTGGAATCAACAAATTACGAGAATTGAACTGAATATCGGCACAACAAGATGATTATTATTTACTGGGCGAAAACCGAACTGTCTGTTGGAAATCCATCTTTCACTGTTCTGCAAATTCACGTTCACTTGTAACACACTTTACGAGGGCGGCACTGAGATTATACGAACTGAGGAACATTAGTCGCGTTCCGATATTACTGAATTTACTGATGACAGTCAGCAATTTCGGAACGAATTCAGGTTCAGTCAGCTACTACCAGTAGAATTCAGTAATATAAGAACGATCTAAAGTACTGAACAGTACTGGTTGGGAATTTCGGAACTCGACTAATGTCTGGAGTTGAGAGCGTCACTGTTGGATCTTGGAACTGCTCTGACTTCTGATTCTAGTTTCAGAGAATTTATAGGGACTTGTCATGAGAAAATTGTAGGAACCTCCCATCCCCGCTAATTACTCTAAGTAGTGGTTCATGTCGATTTTGCAAGATGTAAATCATTTTTAAAAGTATTGCCATGTTAAAAACATTTAATATAAACTATTTCAGATATAAATCTCATATTTTTGCGCTTTTTCCATTACTCTTCGTTAAAGTTATTATAAATATTAGTTAGTTGAAGGTTACTGGGATACTTAGTTTTTACGGCTGCAGATCTCATGCCCATAAATTATACACGAGGTAATTTGAAGTGTAAACAAAACTAACGTTCCTATTGGTTCCCTAATTTCCTCTCCTCGAATGATCCTCCCTTCAATTATACTATGGTCATCGTATTGTGCCTCGTATTTACAAAATCTTTATATCCTATGACCTATATCATACTTCATTCGCGTTATAATATAATGTATGATTGTTCTCAATAATCTCGCAGATGAAATTGCCATCCCAAATGCATCTGATTCCTACATTCTTTCATAAAACAGAACTCTCCTTGAGTATAAGCATTGCTTAGGAAATATCGGTCGGAGAACATCAAATTTGTTTATATTTCGATACAGAGATATGACGCGGTACCTAAGAACGCGATCCGTTTGATCAGTCTTTTATATACAGTGTGCCTCATTTTCATTGTGGGACCTGATCACGAATCCGAATGAATTTTGCCCTCTAATATGAGTTACCCTAAAAATGGTAGTTCCATCGCGACTTGTGAGCAGTTTATATTACTTAGGCCAATACGATCAAGTCAGTAGGTACATTTCAAGCATTTCCATCAGCCCTGATGATTATACGATAGTTACAGGGGCTTCTAGAAAAATGAGACACGCTGTATGAAGCGCCCCCTCGTGGAGTATGCCAAAGATAACAAGATGATTATATTTGCCATCTCGAAAAATCTTGATTATCAAAATTTCATCAATATCAGAGGGAACCGTAATATTTCATCTTCGTCACACTGTCTTTTGTTGACTATCAACATTTTACCAAGGTTATAGATTTGTCATAATTAAATGATAGGATACTACGATCATTACTCTGTATACAATTCATTATAAATCGAGTTATAAATTAAACTGTAGGTATAGGACATTTGTATCTGATATCTGCTACGTCAATAACATTATTATTCATATTTACATACTTAGGTCAAAAAATTGATTTCTGGAAAATGTTCCCTACTCTAGTCTTTCCACTTTTAGATTTTAAAACAGTTCTGAGGGGGGGGGCAGACCCTATGGTAATCAGGAATGAAAACATAACGGACTTTTGTCGCTGGATTTTCCTTTTAGTTTGCAGTGAGAAAAGGTTATCAATCTAAAATCAACTGTATATCCTCACGGTAAAGACATGTCTCTTCAGTTTTCTCGAAAAGCATTAGGAACATTTTCGGACCAATTACCTTCCTTTGAGATTTCCCCCTGTCAAGTGGTGTTTTCCCCCCGAATAAGTATTTTCCTCATGAGAAAGTGCAATCGTTTAGATGCTTCGAATTCAAAGAGATGACACATCAATTGAATTATAGAGATGATCGAGCATTCCCTTTTTAGCCCCGTGGCGCCTCGAAATTGGATTCTGATTTAATTTCGGTCCCCTAGATGGGGTATCGCCAGTTTTGCCCCGAAGGCTTTTTAGTGCTTCGTTCCTCTGTAATACAAAATAATATTATTCGAACGAAGTGGGGGGATAGCATCAAATTTGCAATCACCGTGAACTCTTTCGAAATATTATTTTGATGATTGCAGTATACTAGGGATTTTTTTTTTCATGATGAAAACTGTTTGTAATTGTGGCTGTTCAGCCGAATTTAATTTCAATAAATTCAAATATTTAATAATATCTATGATGATATCTTAGATAAACGTGTCTGAGTGAACTAGAACTCAAATAACACACTATTACAAAAAAGTTTTACTTTTGTACCCATAACTTTTCTTTATGTATTCACAGTTCACCTTCTTCCTGAAGCTCTGGTTTTTCAATATAAATGCAAGTGTTCAGTAAATGAAAATGATATGGTTTCATGTAGTTGCATATTATTCCAAACTAAGAAAATATTTCAGTCAGTTTACGCATGTAAAAACTAACCTTTTTTCGTGTTGAAACTGCCATTAAAATTGTTAAAACTAAATTTTTCATAAAAAACATTCAACTTTCTTATAAGTATTCATCTCGGTATCCATGCGTTCTAAGAAATCGTTCATGATTTCATCTTGTTCAGTATACCAACCTTAACCGATGTAAAATATATATATATAAGTTGTTTCACATTCAGTAATGAAAAAATGAAAATCTGGAGTTGTAACTTCTGTAAAGTGTGTAGATGGCATTATACCTTCCAAACGATTTACATTGTAAGCCTCATTTTATTAGAAAAAATCGAAAATAGAAATAAAAATTGACTTTCGAGAGTTTATATCAAAGTTTCAATTTTCGAAGAATTTATCAACTACTTGACGAAAGTATTGGTGGTATGATATTTTAATATAGACAGAAAACTAAGATAATTGCATATCATAATAAAAAATATCAGACATATTTCACCTGAAAGCTCTAATATGGTCTCTAGAAGTTTACTAAATTCAAAAGAAACATGATATTGTCTCCTATAACGAGTGTTTTTACGATTCTGAAAATCATCAAGTTGAGACCACCTCTTTTTTGAAAATTGTTACTAATGACTTGAAAGTTCTTTGAGAAAACAATGTATTTTCTGTTTCATCTGATGATTAAGCAAAAAGGAGAAAAATCACAAAATAAATTGAATATTTAAATATTTTTCTATCCGATTTGAACATTTCATGTTTAAAAAAATTATCGTACGTATTGAAACGAAATCAGTATATATCGAACAGAATATCATTCGAATAGTTCGAGTGGAGAATGAATCGACAGTTCACCGGTATGGCGGTATGGTCTCGTTAATAATAATAATAATTGTTATTGCTTCAAATTTACATTGATATACAATCAAACAGCAATGGTTAACATAATGAATATCATTTGTATAGACAACCCATCAATTGCTCAGACGGTTTCGAATAATCATAGAAAATAATTTGACGATGGCATTAATCAAAATTCTTCATCTCTATAATTTTGTGATCATCAGTCGGACCTTTTTTGGTAATATCGCCAGAGAGACTGAAGACCATCATGCATGTTCCTGGGAACCAGAAGTTTTCTTGAAAACACTTCAAAGGTAACTTCAAAGGTAGAGCGCCAATTTTGAGAAAGAACTGTCCAAATAAGAATAACGTACAAAAATAAAGGTCGTACTATGTGTATCCAGCATTAACTGCTCATCGAGAAAAACCAAAGTAACCAACAATCTCATCATGTTTCCTTATGTGACATATTTTATACGTTTTATATGGATTGATCCGAATGGACCAATTAACATTCTGCAACGAGAAGATTGTGTGGATTTACATAATGAATATTCAAAAGGGGAATACTAGCTATGATGCATGAATCATTTCCTTGGCATGATTCATTTCCAAACATATTACCAGTCACTGAGAAATCGCGTAGGTTATGGTTCGTTAATAGGGCAGCCAAGATGCACTCCTCATGAAATCGTTGCACTTTCCATAGGTGCAACGATCGTTTAATTTGGAGATGCCAATGTAGGAGGTCGTTTTCATTTCAGGATGCATCACGCATGCAGTGTTGCCAACCACGATAACCCAAATTATCCGCAGACTGGTATGAAATTATCTGATCCTCCAATGATGAGTCGAATAATGTTTTAGTTAATTAACTGACCAATAGATGGCGCCAATTGCAACAATAATCTGAATAATCAAAATCATTGTTCAACCAGTTATTTGATTGAAATTTGTTTTTTTGGTGATTTCCTGATTCCCTGTATATATATTTAGTGTACACCTTTTCCAATTTCCAAAATAGTCACTTGGATTTCAAAAAGTATCAATTGTATTTCAAATTAGTCAACTTAATTTCAAAAAGCATCAGATGTATTTCAAAATTATCAATTCAATTTCAGAATGCGTCAATTGTATTTCAAATCAGTCATTTGGATCCCAAAAAAGAATCAATTGTATTTGAAAATTATCAATTCAGTTTCAAAAACTAACACTTCGAATTCAAAAATGGTCATTTGTATTTCCAAAAATATCAAATGTATTTCGTAATGAATCATTCGAATTTCAAAACCATAAAAGCACAGGCAAAGGTTAAATGGGTGTTAGGTGAATTTTCATTTTACTCTGTTATTGGAACGCTCCTGGTTCCTTTCATAATTTTGAAATACTTTTGATACTTTTTGAAATTAAATTGACTAATTTGAAATACAATTGACGCATTTTGGAATTGAATTGATAACTTTTAAATACATTTTATACTTTTCGAAATTGAATTGACTAATTTGAAATACAATTGATACTTTTTGAAATCAACTTGATGCTTTTTGAACTACACTACAATTGGAAAAGGTGTAGTACTCACGCTCTGCTGAACTATAATTTATTGTTTTTTATTCTTTAATATTCCATTTGGACATTTGTTATCAAAGATGAAGAAACTGGGAAATGGTAATTTCGTATCATTTCAGAATATAATGTATCAAACAAGATCATGAGAAAAAAATTGCCATCAGGGTGAGCAAATCTTGAGATTGAAAATCAGAAAAACGAAGGGGAAATCTGGTAAAATTCTGAAAAGATTAACTGACAATAGCGAATCAGGTCCTATTTTCCAACAGAAACTTCTCACATGTTCCCAATTAATTGATACAAGGATTATTGATGATCAAATAGAAGTATTGTTGGACCTATAGAAAACAACAGTGGAAATCTGTTATTGAAAGAATTATAGAAATATTATTTTATAAAGAATCTTCTAATCAATTCTTCGAAAAACAAAATGGTATTTTTTTGAAATTAATTGAGATACTTTCCGAATTCGAAAATTCCAAATTAGTATCAAAAATAATAATCGTAAATAAAGGAAGAGTCTATTACTTGAGTGAAAATGTTCATAACGAAATGATAGGTTTTGGGCCTTACGGTCAGAGCTAAATTTATTTTCTGGATATAGTGATTCTATTACTTTGTTCAATGATTTTTAGGTTGTGAATTATTTTTTGTGATACAAACTTGGTTCTTCTAACCTTATGAGACCAATGGTAGTTTGAGAATATCGTTTCATTTACTGAAAACGAAGTGAATATTTATGATAATAAAAACTAAGAAAAAATATCCGAAGTTAACCTTTTTTACTTCGAAGTAGCAATAACTTTGTTATTTCAAATGGAACACCCTGTATTTTGTTACATTCTCGAATTATACCTGAAGAGCTGATTTCGTCAATGCGTCATACTAGGGTGAATGATTACAGAGATATAGGTTGTGAAAAATCGAGATTTTTCAAATTTAGGAATTTTTCGTGCCGGAACTATCCATTATTGCTCAAAATGGCACACATCTTCTTCCATTTACTACCGATTGATATTTAATTGAAAAAAATACAGGGCGGTTTAGAATTTTGAGTTTTGTACCACCCTGTATTTGTTTCTATTGAATGTCAGTAGATAGTAAATGGAAAGTGAAGCAAAGGAGATGGGATAATTATTGACTTGTAGAGTTTGTAGAGTATTATGATTTTTGCTGGGAATCCCGAAAACTACAACTTTTATTTCCATATTTCTAGGAGTGCAAGAGAGTCTGAACATCAGAAACTTGAACTGTAAACTATACAAAATGCACTCAATTCTTCAATTCGAATAATCTTCGCACCACCTATTGTAAAATGGTTGTACTGAGGCAAAAAACTTCACTGAAGTTCCATCGCAATCAGATAGATGGTGGCATAAGGGACAAACATGAAAGTATAATTTATAAGAATATATGCGAGATTATAAAACAACATTTATTTTTATAAACACCAACAATAATTAATTACAAAGCTCTCACACAAGTACGTTTTTTCGGTGCTACAATCAATGTTTGCAGTGATCCAGGAAGGAATTGAGTTTTTGATTTGCGAGTATTATAACTGGCTCCAGCAAACTATTTTATGTTTATTTATTATAGCCGATATAATCAATCAATGAGCACCATTATACCGATTAACGATCCGAAACAACAACCGTTATAATTGAAAATTCAGGTGGATAAGTTCAGGTGGATATAAGTTCAGGTGGATAAGTCCAGGAACCAGTTCATACCTACTTCAGGATTTTTTCTTCATTTGAATGAAATGATAACCCACTGATGCAACACGTTTTTCTGTAGGAATCTTAAGTCGTAATAAGCGGGTATAGGTTAGACATATTGTAGAAAATTATTGCCAATTTGGAGGTAACGAATACCAAACGATCGGTTTAATCATTGGCTATTTAGGAATGTCTAGACGCAGAAGTTTTGCATCAGAATTTGAATACAGCATATTTTGTATTCTTGCACGCTATAGCAATTATCACTTTCATTTTATACTTACTCTGAACGGTTCTGAAAGATCAGATTCTCATACTTTAGGTAAAGTACGACTACGTGATATTCGGCCACCACTTTCTCCTAACTTAACACTAGTGGATATTTTAGAGGCAGGATATTATGTTGGTTTAAGTATCGGTGGAACAAATTCGAAAAATCTTGTATCGTTATTATAAGTTATAAAGACATACATCAAATCTACATAATATATTGAGTCGATCAACGTCATGCTAAATGAATTTGGCTTGACGAAAAAATAAAAATTGCAAAAACCCAGTTATCAAATTAAACCCACTCCGTCAATTATTCAATAAAACCTTCCTACGCCAACGCCAACATTATGTCTCAGTTTTATAAAGGCTTTATTCTCGGCTTGACGAAATAATCTCTTGCATGCATTCTCAACCTTTTCATCAAACGGAACATCCTCATTAAGAGCTGTCCAAGCAAATGGAATTAGCAACAGTGAATTGAAGAGGCACTTGAATACTGGATTAAAACAGTTAATTGGATAAGAAAAATAACTGAAGAAAGTAGTCGAATTATAATAAAACATTATGATCGACAGAGTTAAATGCATACAATTCTTCATGACTGAAATTAGCTCGGAAATTAGGGTAATTTGATATACAGTGACCGACAGAAAAAAAAAATATATTTTTGACAAATTTGGATAACTACAATCGCTTCTGCATTGAAAGAAACCCAGAAGGGATGCCATTCGACTTCTCGTACTTGGCAGGAAATAAAAAAAATAAAATGAAAATGATCTCTCAAAACACAATTATTCGGTAATTTATTGAATATTATCATTCCCACGTTTCTGGAACCATTCTAAATATAACGATACTAAACTGCATTCGTGCATTCATAAGAAAAACTGTGCATTGAAAAGTAAACTATCAAGTTTCTGGAGGGCTTTGAAGGTTGACTATTCTCAGAAGAAAATTGTGGATGTGTTCACAGAATAATGGGTCATCCTGTATCGTCGATAGAATTTGCAAGATATACATGTGATTTAATGGAAAACTGAAATTTGTTTTATCCCTCAGTTTTCTAAATAATATATAGAATGGGCGAAGTTTATGTGAGAATCTGTAGATTAAGTGAAATGCTAAATGCATAATCAAGCACTACAGGTTATGTGAGATGAATAGAAATAGGAAGTTGGCGATTTTTTTTCTCCGACTTTTATGAAAATGTCAGCACAGCGTAACAAGTTCCACACGACTCGGGTTCTTCGTTCCTCGCCTTTCCGCATTGTCGATGGTGTCTAACATTTCTTGGACCTTGAAGCGGTTCCGTTAACGTTACAACACAATGACAATTTTATTTGCTGGAAAATTCCGCGAAACAATAGGATCTATTTCACAAAACAGTCAATGGAATTTATGGAATGTAACCTCTGCTGTTAGAGTAACTCAAGTTCTGTATGTGACAAGGTCATCGTCACCGAATTTTATGATATGGCGTGAATTGTAACTCTGCTTTGCTATCACATGAATTTACGGTTCTAATCACGAATAATGATCGAATGCAAAGTGAGAGAATCACCAATTTCCGAGCCTATTTCAAAGACCGAGATATATAAGGAGATCCTGATACATGTTATATGTGACACTTAAACATCATGTATAGAAAGAAAAATTTATTCAGGCTGATAATCTCTCAGACGACAATCAATCAGTTTATATAGTTATAATAAAAATGAACTGAACTGAACTGAACTGAACTGAACTGAACTGAACTGAACTGAACTGAACTGAACTGAACTGAACTGAACTGAACTGAACTGAACTGAACTGAACTGAACTGAACTGAACTGAACTGAACTGAACTGAACTGAACTGAACTGAACTGAACTGAACTGAACTGAACTGAACTGAACTGAACTGAACTGAACTGAACTGAACTGAACTGAACTGAACTGAACTGAACTGAACTGAACTGAACTGAACTGAACTGAACTGAACTGAACTGAACTGAACTGAACTGAACTGAACTGAACTGAACTGAACTGAACTGAACTGAACTGAACTGAACTGAACTGAACTGAACTGAACTGAACTGAACTGAACTGAACTGAACTGAACTGAACTGAACTGAACTGAACTGAACTGAACTGAACTGAACTGAACTGAACTGAACTGAACTGAACTGAACTGAACTGAACTGAACTGAACTGAACTGAACTGAACTGAACTGAACTGAACTGAACTGAACTGAACTGAACTGAACTGAACTGAACTGAACTGAACTGAACTGAACTGAACTGAACTGAACTGAACTGAACTGAACTGAACTGAACTGAACTGAACTGAACTGAACTGAACTGAACTGAACTGAACTGAACTGAACTGAACTGAACTGAACTGAACTGAACTGAACTGAACTGAACTGAACTGAACTGAACTGAACTGAACTGAACTGAACTGAACTGAACTGAACTGAACTGAACTGAACTGAACTGAACTGAACTGAACTGAACTGAACTGAACTGAACTGAACTGAACTGAACTGAACTGAACTGAACTGAACTGAACTGAACTGAACTGAACTGAACTGAACTGAACTGAACTGAACTGAACTGAACTGAACTGAACTGAACTGAACTGAACTGAACTGAACTGAACTGAACTGAACTGAACTGAACTGAACTGAACTGAACTGAACTGAACTGAACTGAACTGAACTGAACTGAACTGAACTGAACTGAACTGAACTGAACTGAACTGAACTGAACTGAACTGAACTGAACTGAACTGAACTGAACTGAACTGAACTGAACTGAACTGAACTGAACTGAACTGAACTGAACTGAACTGAACTGAACTGAACTGAACTGAACTGAACTGAACTGAACTGAACTGAACTGAACTGAACTGAACTGAACTGAACTGAACTGAACTGAACTGAACTGAACTGAACTGAACTGAACTGAACTGAACTGAACTGAACTGAACTGAACTGAACTGAACTGAACTGAACTGAACTGAACTGAACTGAACTGAACTGAACTGAACTGAACTGAACTGAACTGAACTGAACTGAACTGAACTGAACTGAACTGAACTGAACTGAACTGAACTGAACTGAACTGAACTGAACTGAACTGAACTGAACTGAACTGAACTGAACTGAACTGAACTGAACTGAACTGAACTGAACTGAACTGAACTGAACTGAACTGAACTGAACTGAACTGAACTGAACTGAACTGAACTGAACTGAACTGAACTGAACTGAACTGAACTGAACTGAACTGAACTGAACTGAACTGAACTGAACTGAACTGAACTGAACTGAACTGAACTGAACTGAACTGAACTGAACTGAACTGAACTGAACTGAACTGAACTGAACTGAACTGAACTGAACTGAACTGAACTGAACTGAACTGAACTGAACTGAACTGAACTGAACTGAACTGAACTGAACTGAACTGAACTGAACTGAACTGAACTGAACTGAACTGAACTGAACTGAACTGAACTGAACTGAACTGAACTGAACTGAACTGAACTGAACTGAACTGAACTGAACTGAACTGAACTGAACTGAACTGAACTGAACTGAACTGAACTGAACTGAACTGAACTGAACTGAACTGAACTGAACTGAACTGAACTGAACTGAACTGAACTGAACTGAACTGAACTGAACTGAACTGAACTGAACTGAACTGAACTGAACTGAACTGAACTGAACTGAACTGAACTGAACTGAACTGAACTGAACTGAACTGAACTGAACTGAACTGAACTGAACTGAACTGAACTGAACTGAACTGAACTGAACTGAACTGAACTGAACTGAACTGAACTGAACTGAACTGAACTGAACTGAACTGAACTGAACTGAACTGAACTGAACTGAACTGAACTGAACTGAACTGAACTGAACTGAACTGAACTGAACTGAACTGAACTGAACTGAACTGAACTGAACTGAACTGAACTGAACTGAACTGAACTGAACTGAACTGAACTGAACTGAACTGAACTGAACTGAACTGAACTGAACTGAACTGAACTGAACTGAACTGAACTGAACTGAACTGAACTGAACTTTGATGCACGTATTGATATTTGTCAAAATTTATTAATGACAAAAATCCACATGATGCGTATAGGAACTTTTCTGCCGGTCACTGAATACAGGGTTATCCAAATTGAGTATTCTTCATTGGTAACATCTATAATTTTGAAACTACGACATAAGAAGGGAAAACAATCGAGCATGATGTGTTTGAGTTCATGATCAAAACAATACTTTTTAAATGAAACACCCTGATATTCCAAGTATTTTCATATAATATGCCCTAGGCCGATGTGCAACTTATTTCGAAATATTGGTAGTTGAAACTTGAGAAACTGAAACAAGTGGTTAATTTTGTCAACTTTATTTCATGAAACTATAAAAAAACTACCAACCCTCCGAAGTTGAAAAATCTTGAAACAGTTGCTCGTAGTTTTTTCACGGAAATGGATCATTTCACAGTTGCTTTAATATATACGTTAGGGAGAAAAATTTTGTGAATCAAGAACTACCCAACTACCCTACTGATTTACAAATTATTTCACTTTGTGAATCAAGAACTATCCAACTACCCTACTGATTTACAGAAAAATCTTTTACAAGAAATATCCCATAATTATTGTTCTCAACTTCTCAAGATCTGTTCGATAGGTGGGTGGGGTATCTACTTGTGCATGGGAAAAAATGTCTGTACTGTATGACACCTGAAGAATAGTGGAATCACATCAAAAACCATCAGTAATTGCCTTCATATACCATAAGCGGAAATTAAAAATCCGTTGATAAAAAAAAACCGTTGCTGCTTTCACACAGCGAAAAAATGCTAATATTTAGTTACTCAGCTAATTTAACCGATGTATTACACCTTTTCCAATTTTTGTTCAAATATGGTTAATTGTATTTCCAAATAGTCATTTGGATATCAAAAAGTATCAATTGTATTTCAAATCAGTCAATTTAATTTCAAAAAGCATCAAATGTATTTCGAAATTACCAATTCAATTTCAAAATACGTTAATTGTATGTCAAATTAGTCATTTGTATTTGAAAATACATCAATTCAATTTCAAAAACTAACACTTTAAATTCCAAAAGGATCATTTGTATTTCCAAAAATATCAAATGTATTTCGTAATGCATCATTTGCATTTCAAAACTGAAAATGCACAGGAAAAGGTTAGATGGGTGAGGTTGAAATTGAAATAGAATTTTTTGAAATTGAATTGATAACTTTGAAATACAATTGACGCATTCTGAATTTGATTTGATAATTTTGAAATACATTTGATACTTTTCGAAATTAAATTGATTAATTCGAAATACAATTGATACTTTTTGAAATCAACTTGATTAAATAAGTTACCAACGACGAACCTTGTACAATTCGAGGTACCACCGAGCGAGAATCACCCCAAAACAAATCCCGCCGGGTACCGAGTACTCCCTCCCCCCCCCCCTCTCTAACCAACAACCCCTCGCAAGGATAATGCGCCGTCCGGACGATGTCAGATCGATAATATAAACGCCGTTCGGGGATTGGCTGCGGAAAATCAATGGCGCTCCGGCCACCGATATTATCGATTTTCTTTGGCCATCACGGAAAACGGGCCCTCTGCAGCCGGCAGCGGCTTTTTCGCTACAGAAACCGCGCCTGGTGACGTGTGGACGAACGTTGCATCGGAAAGTTGGCGTTGGCCATCACGGGTGAGTTGCGATTGTTTTGTTTGTTGTTCAAATGTTCCCGAACGGCTTCTTCTTCTACGTTCCCGTGCATGGATGAAGGTTGACGGTGTGTGTGGATGATATCTAGAAGGCTTTGGAGTTTGGCGGCTGGTTTGTCGGTAGAAATCGCGGTGCGCCATGGCGGGATCGGTGTTATTGGAAATCGCGGGAGGATTTTTTACGCGCATTGTTGGGACGGGGTATTGATTTCATTTTCTACTGATTAAAAGGGATCTAGATTCGGTGAATCTTCGTTTATCGCACTACAATGAATTTGAAACAAATTATTGATGGAATCTACGTATTTTGCCTCTTGATCACGAATCTGAAGTCAAAACGCGGTGGTCTCAACTATTTTCGGAGATAGGTATAAAAAATGCACCATTTGAGATCTCAAATTTTTGCTATTGAAAACACCCAAAATGCACCCTTCTTTGAACCAAAACATCACACACGCTTACATTTACTTGTTTCCAACACTTTATTGCAGAAGAAACTGTTATTTTTACAAAATCACCCTTCTTTGAAACGTAAACAAAACATCTTTTTTCACTGAATTTCTGGTTATTTTTATATAAGATAATAATAATAATAATAATAATAATAAACGACTTTATTATATCCAGTACAGTACATAAGTATATAAAGGTGAGTATACACAAAATATGGCAGACTGAACATAAAAGGCGGAGTTCAACCCAAGAAGTAGATAAAATCTACTACTGACTTGTTCTTCCACTCAACCTTCAAATATCTCAACGCGTCCAGCAAGAACTCTTTCATTTATAACCGAATAGGTATAGTATTGATATCACAATGAAACATTTAATTCCACTGAGGGGATAAACACTTCAAGTTTGATTTTCTATAATCGAAATCTTAAATTTAGATTTGAATTTCGACAGTGATAAGGATTTCATTGGGATGGGAATATTATTGTATGTATTGCAAATTTGGTAGCTATACGACCGTTTTAAAAATTCTGTTCTAAAGATGGGTGGTGTTAGAATTCCTTTGAACCTAATGTTAATTGTATGAACATTCTTTCTCGTCTCCTCACACCATGTATAAGACGCAGACAAGAGTTTTGCACTTTTTGAATCTTTTGTTTGAACTGGCTAGTTAAATTTGGTCCATAGAGACAATCTGCATAGTTAAAAAGAGACAAAACTAAGCTATCACAGATATTCGTCTTGAGTTTTACTGATAAACAATGTCTATTACCGTAAATGAGTTTGATAGTAGCGTATACCTTCTGAATAAGCTTGTTGACATGTCTCTCAAATCGCAGATTACTATCAATAATAACACCAAGACTCTTCACTTCGTCTGAAACAATCATAGGAGTATGTTCAATGGTAATATTAACTAAGTGCTTCAGCTCAGGTAGATGTTTTCTTGGACCAAATATCATCACATTTGATTTGTCTGCATTTATAATGAGACAGTGATCCCTTGAATGATTTGAGATCCTCATTGATCATGGCGCAGGCATCACCGATCTCAGCACACGGAAACGAGTAGTAGAGCTGGGTGTCATCGGCATAGAGATGCATTTTACAATATTTCACACTCCTCAGAATGTGTGTAATATAAATATTAAAAAGTAATGGTCCCAAAATGGAACCTTGTGGAACTCCAGATTTAAGATCTACATAGCTTGACTCTACTCCAAGTCGCACTTTTTGTCGCCGATTCTTTATATAGTTTTCTAATAATAAAACGGTGATGTTATCAGAAAGACCAATGTAGTGTAAAATAGAAAGTAGTAAGTTGTAATTCAATGTGTCAAACGCTCTGCTAAAATCTAACATTGTCAAAATTGTACAAAACCCTTTATCAGTAGCTGTCATTATATCATCAACTATTTGAAGAAGTGCAGTAGTACAATGTTGTCAACGTCTTACCATCTCACCAAACAATCACTTTGCCAACATCATAAATACAAATCACCAGAGAGTGATTGAAAAAAGGTTGTTTTGATTTCGTTTTGAAGAAGGGTAAATTTTTAGAAGAATAATAGTTTTATATGCTGAAAAGCGTTAGAAACAAGTAAATATATGCGTGTGTATAGTGTATTGGTTCGAAGAAGGGTGAATTTTGTGTGTTTCTAATAGCAAAAATTTGACATGTCAAATGGTGTATTTTTGACATCAAATGGGGCCGTATCTCCGAAAATTCTTGAGACTGCCGCGTTTCAGATTCGTGATCAGGGGGTCAAAATACAGAAGTTCCACCAAATTTTTTTTCAAATTCATTAGAGTGTGATAAATGAAGATTTACCGATAGATTCTAGCTGGGTGATGATAACTATGTTGGATGATTACATTCTTTAATCACGTACGTGAACGAATAATAATTATTGTAATACCACTAACACCTAGTCCACTTCAAAATTATTTGTCTGATACAGGGTGATCAAGTAGTATTCACGCTTTGAAGCGTAATTATTATGCCAAAGAAGTTTTCTCCAAGTACAAGGTGATCCGGTACAAAGAAAGGCAAATATATTGCATATAGGGTGTCCCAGAATAACGTTAGTATACTCCGGGAGCTCGATCTACAGACAAAAATAATAAAAAATATTCCTATCAACATGTGTCCGGAAATACTTCCTGAGGGCGCTACAGCCCTTTGAAGGTTGGTCTCTAAATGCAGTTTTCTTCCATTATCTTATTTGATACCGCATTGATGCTAATCACCAAATTTGATATCTAAAGGTTATTTGATCTTGAAAATTGTTGTGGGAAATGGAAAACATGATATAATATACAGGGAGGTGCGAAAGCCGTAACCGATGCTATAAAAATGTTCCAATTTACTCATTTACTCGAAAAATTTCCTGCGCTCATTCATTTTTGAACATATGTTGATATGAACGTTTTTTCTTATTTTTGTCTGTAGATCGAACTACCGGAGTATACGATCGTTATTCTGGGACACCCTGTATAAATCTTTTGTATTGATTATTATTTTTTAATTGAACACACTGTATACATCTTTTGTATTGATTATCATTTTTTAATTGAACACACTGTATCGTTTTCCATATGTGTATTCTGATTATCATTTCAATCTAATTGAATTATGGTGAAGTGTTTTATTGGATCTTTAATATAAATATTACCTACTCCGAATAGAGTAGGTTAGGTACCTATAGGTATATCAGCCTCTGAATTGGAAATAACAAAAAGTTTTACAAGAATGAATATCATGTATCTCCTGATGCTATAAATATTATTTAATTCAAAATGTTAGTTGGTAAATAAACTATTTTTTCAATTTAAGAAGCCTATGATATCATTTTGTTCAGACTGCTTGTACACAATATCAGGGACTTTTTACAAACATCCGATATTTCACATCGAGATAGGGATAGGAAGATATTTCTATAAATATCTATATCTTAAAACGCTGAAACTGCCTTACAAACCAACATTTATCTGACCATTTTCCAAAGATAATAATCGATATATCTTTGGAGGATGTAGTGGTCTTGTGACCTGAAGGTTTTAAATCGTATATAGGTCAAAGTAAAAAATGTACAGGTGTATTTTTCTCAAATCGTGTGAAGCCGCATTTCAATACCGAACGCGAGATCTAACGTCAATCAGATGGTTGTTCCTATACAGAAATAAGGTACTAATAACCTTGAATATTTATCTCACCACAAAACAAAATTTCTCAGCGATAAGTAACTCACTCATCTCTGTTCGAAGGTATATCAATAAGTAAATAGCAGTTGTGGTAAGCGGTATCTGAACGAATTCAACGAATTTTTGGAACGCACAAACCTACCTAAAAATCGTCTACGGCCATTACTGGCATTTACAAATCGAATATTACCGAAGATTTTGTTCGGAATTCGTCGTAAATTTATTGCCGGCATATTATAATCTATAGCTCTCTAGCAGGTAGAGATGGTATGGTACGGTACTGATGGTACAAGGGTCCACTGGTAGGAAGGGACTAACATTTTCAGAAGTACGCGTCACTGCAAAATATTGATTATTTGATTTCTTGCCCTGTTCTGTGACCAGCTTCTTCAGTTTATAGTTATAATTGTTAGGTGATGGTCAGTGTACAGTCAAACCAACGCTGGAAGTTAGGTGAGCTATACTATATAACACTGTTTTGTATTTTAGAAATAATTTACTTGATACCAATATATAGGTAACCATATATTATTTCATTCATTTATCGATTTTAAAATCATTCACTTCTCTTTGTCGTTCATATTGACTGTTTCTCAAGCGTTCCTAGATAATGTTTCGGTTGAAATAAATATTGTGAGACCTCAACTGGAATCTTGAGTAGTAATAATGGGTGCATTTCGATAGGCCCACATCTCGTTATGCCCACATTTCGTTAGGCTCACAGTTTCCGAATATACCAGAATTAAATAATAGACTGCAATTGTTAGGAAAATCGTAGATTTCATGAGAAATCTGGACCCAGTACGACATTAAAGGTTTTTCACTCTTCCAGTTTGTCATTATTCTGAGATTCTAGAGCAGGGATTCCTTAACTTTTAAGATAATAGAACACTTTACAAATCCCTTTCATTTTATTCAACCCCATATCAACTGATTATGAATCAAATATACTGTAATTTTAATAGCAACAAAAACTAGGAATCGACGATATAGAAATTTTGGACCGAAATATCGGCGTTTCGGTTGTTCGCTTCCTTCTATCGTAGTTCACATACTGTCTTGCTTGCTGAAATTGCGGGATAGTGGTGAAAACTGAAAATATCATTATTATGACAGAATGCCGAAAACAAACCCCTTATTGGAAATATTATGAAAGAAGATAGGAAAACGATTCCATCTGCCAAAGAAGCACGCAAATGGAGTATCGTCAGATAAAGAATTCACATGCCTACTTATACGAAAAAAATAAATAAAAAAGTTATGCGCCTTATTTGAATGTTAAGGGTGGTTAAGGCTCTTTGGCTACGAGAGTTTCAAGTCTAATTTGTACCAAGGATGCAATGGAACATCAGTACTACAGCTAGACAAATCTAGCTTTGAAGGCCTATAATAAAACTTTCTTATTACCTATCGTGAGTTTTCGAAAAAAATATGTTTTTTGAGCTGGTAAAATTTATGATGCGAAACTTAGCAAAGTTTATCTCCTGATAGGGCAGAAAGCTCATTGTTATTCAACCACAACCAACGTAAACAACAAATTATATAAAACAATTCATTGTTTTTAAATGGTATCACCTTACAAAGGGTAATCCACCATATTAAGTTTTAATTTTTAGCCAAAGAAAATTCAATTATGTTATTAGGTTACATCAATTCAACTGTGGTGTTTGCTTCTATGATTTTAATATTTTTCCATGTAAAACTATATCGGTCTATCGGCCTTTGATATTGGTCGATAGCGACTAATAGGCAGATGTAACCGATATAGGCTGGTAATAATCGTATGATCCCTTATAAAAACTCTCATCAGAATTATTTAAAAGTGAAACACTTTCATTATTCACTTCAATGGAATTGAAAAAATGAAAAAGCCATGATTTGGAAAAAATGGATAGGAAAAATAATCTATCCAATCAAAAATATCACACATAGTTTATAGTTGAATGTCTGGTAGACTACAAGTAGTTGTCGTCTGCACGTAGTACAAAATAAATAAAAAACAAAAAATGGGTATGGAAGTACAAACATAAAAACTACATTACTAACAAATCTTACTAATCACAATCAACAATCAACTAACCTAACCTATCAGTCTACCAGACATTCAACTTCAAACTATGTTTGACATTTTTAATTGGGTATAGACTATCTTTCCTTTCAACTTACAATGAAATTGTTTCACTGCTTTATTAATAATATCGGTATCAGAACGGACAGTTGTCCAAAGTTCAGATAGCCATTTTGGATACTTAGATCATATTGCTTACGCTAGATACGGCATCATGTAGTATTTGTTTAGAAGGGTATCAATGAGAGGGGGTGAAGGGTAAGAAAGTACTATGATACAGTAGCGTACAGTTGAGATATTTTGGTACAGCACATTATTATCTTATGAACAAATTGCTGAAAGAAACAGCGATTCATTCCAGAGGCACTTGAGATTGCCGAAGACTCTGGATATCCAAATAATACAAATAAATCCAATTAATTCACCCAATTAATCCTTTTTTAGTTCTTATTCCTATGGATTACAGAATACAAGATCTGGTAGAATGTGTTTCTGTAATTAAAACAGGACTTCGGCATTTTGATGGGAAATGCGAATTTCTCAAAGAAAAACAATGGGAACCTCGCTGGAAACTATGTAAATCAAACCCGATCGACACTAGAATTCGCTATAAAGAATACCACATGTGACATTTGTGAGAGTTGTCATTTGTGTCAAACTAACGCGTGTATCATCAAAATTTTAAAACGACCAATCAATGGCTCAGTACTTTCGAACAACCCGGACCTACCAAACAAATAACCTGGATGCCGTATCTTTATTTCCTTTATTTCAGATCATGTACATGAATGGAACAACATACATTTATGCTATAGGGTTCTAAAATAATTAAAATTCTTTCAAACTTTCGACTGCTTCTATATCATCAGGCAATAATTTAATGAAAAAATTTATACACATATATTCTCTGAGAGCGATAATCGGTGTACCGGATAATTCATATCTGTCGTTCTAGTATTGTATTGATGGCTTACTCCATTTTTGAATTTATCTCTATTTTTAATAAGAACATAAGACACTCATATTTGTACAGTGCGTAGACAGTCATAAAGCCTTCTGACTTGAATCACAAGTTTCCCTGTAACTCATGTTATTAATAATTCTAAATCTTTTTTGAACCACAATCGCGTCTTGAATCTCACTATTTCTACCCCAGAATATGATACCGTATCTCAACACAGACTCAAAGTTGACATAATACAAAATTTTTAGTGTGCTTTTATTCATATAACGACCCTTATGCCATAACATATTGACGAAAGTTGTTCCAATATATTACCTATATGATGAGACCAATCCAGAATGAGTTTTGTGCTTATGTTCAGATTCGATTTGAAATTGATATCTATAGGAGTTTTCGGGGTCGAAGATTATGAATTATTCATCAAAATTTGTAAATTCAAGATGGCGGATGAGTTTTGTGCTTATGTTCAGATTCGATATAAAATTTGAATGTAGGGGTTTTCGGGGTCAGAGATAATGAATTATTCGTCGAAATTTGTAAATTCAAGATGGTGGTCGAGGTTTGTGATTACAGCCGCCATCTTGAATTTATAAATTATAATGAAATAAGTCATAATCTCCGACTACAAAAACCTCAATATACCAATCCTCAACCCAATTAATCGGACCATAATCGCAAAACTCGTCGCTATCTTGGAGCCGCCATATTGAATTGAGAAATTTTGGAAATCAATTTATAATCTTCAATCCTTAAAACCTCCTTATACCGATTTTCAATCGAATTGAACCATGACACAAATATCGTCCACCAACTTGGAGGCGCCATCTTGAATTTACGAATTTTGAAAAAAAATCATATTATTCTAGTCAAAAACCTACAAATTTTCTATCCAATCGGACCATAATCACAAAAAACTCGTCGATATCTTCGAGCCGCCATTTTTTTCTGTAACACATGTTCTAGACATTATTGTCACCAGAATTATTACCACCCACCAAATTTCAAGTCAATCGGACAACTAGAAGTAGGTCGAAATTCACTTGCGAGAATAACAGAATTCGAGTAACAAAACCTCCAGATTTGAATTCGAGAAATTTTCCGTCATATTGATTTTTGACAAGGAAAATCATAACTTACCATTCAAAAAAACCTGTATACAAATTTCGAAACAAAATATTATAAAAAATCATAAAACCTATCCGGCATCTTGCATTCTCATCATATAATAATCGTTAGATTGTATTGTAATTATGTGTTGACGACATTCAGATATAATAAGACGAAATTGAATCGTACACACATTACCCTAAAATGAACATGTTATGAAAATATCAATGGAGTTGAAGATCTGGCAACGCCTGGCATGATTTACAATGACTTTGTATAATTTTAGTGGAATTGCCATCTTGCTGTCAGTAGCTGAACTGAAGTACGTCATAAAATGGACCAGAACGCATTAAATCGCGTATCAGCTTTGTCATGTTCATCTTGAAAATTAGATCGTTTTTCTTCAACTTTTCTGGGTTGATGCATTCTTTATACTCTGAGCGATGCCATTAGCTAATTCATGATCATCAAATATACTTCTAGAATATAATATTTGATCACTCAAATAACCTCAAAATTGATCATTTTCAAAATATTCATCCATTTTTGGGAGTTGCCATGGGTCAAACGGCATGTATTGATCCTTCATCCATCTATGTAGCAAAAATCATTTTATTTACTCCAACCGTTCGTTCACTGAACATGACAAAGCGAGCCGCTGATTACGGTTCAAAATTGTCCGTTGCGACTCCCACCTTAACGACAATGATGGAAATAAGACCTGGTGGCGCTACTCTTCAATTGTTTCAGCAGAAAACTCCTTGATTTGAAACAATTGAATTTTAGCTCATTACGTGGGGTTCTCATGTACAACAATAGATGGCGATACTGCCGAAAAATATTTGAAGAATTCTTTCATGTTCGATACATATTCGCATCAAACTCATTGGAAAATGGCTCCATGGAATTGTTAGAAACGATTAGAAGTCATTCAGAATAAGATATTCATACTATAGCATTGACACCTGCAGTAACCTGTAAATTTGGTTGAAATCGAGGCTTCACTTAGCGAAATTCACCCACCCAATGTCACGTTAGACACGTTTTATCGAAGTAGGCGAAATCAAGAGATTTGGGACAAGTCACAGGATAGGAAGTGATTTCACCAGTCTATCTATCCACCTCTTTAACGACCCTCCCTACAACCCAGTTATTTCTCAATTAATTACGGTAACATGAATAATATCGCGGAACCCTGGTGACTTTTCCACGCAACCCCTAGCTTCCTCGGAACACACCTTGGGAATCGCTGCTCTAGAGACTTTCACCCACCAATCTCCAACCACGCACCTTCTTCACCCATAGAAATGGAGAAACAAGCCGAAATCTGCGAGACCTACCAGCTCAAGTGGACCTCCCACGGCCACTACATGAGCTCGTGCATCGCGACGTCCCTCTACAACGAGTCCTTCGCCGACGTCGCTCTAGTCACCACCGACGGCCACCAGATGATGGCGCACCGCTACGTGCTGTCCTACAGCAGCCTCTTCTTGGCGCAGGTGTTGCGCATGCAGCGCAAGGTCACCACAGCGTTGCCGCTGATGGTGGTCATGCCGCCCGAGATCGACTCCAAGAGCCTCAAGGTGCTGGTGAGGTACATGTACAGCGGCGAGGCGAAGGTGCCCAAGGAGATACTCAAGCGCGTGCTCAGGGGAGGTGATATTTTGCAGATCAAGGGGCTCTACAGGTGAGTGAAGCCCGCAATGGAGGCCCAGGGCTATATTGAACAATTTTGAACGCTATACCCATCTCATTAGATTTTTTCGAGTGGTCAGGTCGGATTGAGAAAATACGGGTGATGCAAATTTAATGGTACACTATTGTCAAATCGGAAACGAACAGAGATACGAACTAGGTTTAACCACAAAAAAGATGCGCAATTTGATGGCCATCCTGTATATCAAAAGAAATCTATGATATCTTTCGAGTTCGTGAAATATCCTGAAAACACTGAAAGTTGTCTAGTTGTAGTTGTTGTAGTTGTAGTTTATTGGTCAATTAAAGAGCTCAAAGAAGCAATTGGACATGTCAAGAAATACATGAGTTTACAGTGATAAATACATGAAAAACATTTAAATGAATAATAGATAAATTAATAAATAAAATGACACATATATCATAAGAATATTTACAATCATTTTTGTAGAAATAAAAAGAACTCATCAATTGTATAGGGGCTGATTTCATATAGCAGTTTTTTAATTTTATTTTTGAAAATTCTTTCAGTAGCTGCGCACTTGATATTTCCAGGAATAAGATTATATGCCCTGAGTCCAACAAACTTAAAGGAATTCATGGATAGGGATAATCGTGATTTAGGTACATGAAAGTCATTATTTATACGTGTGTCATGATCATGAAATGAATTATTCTTATTGAAATTGTTACGATTTTTATATATAAATACTAGTACTTCCATGATATAAAGACCTGCCAACGGTAGAATTTTGAACTTCTTGAACAAGTTTCGACATGATTCAACTGGTGATACCTTCGCAATTGTACTGACGATTCGCTTTTGTGTTAAAAAAACATTGCGTGCATGTGGAGAGTTACCCCAAACTATCATGCCATAGCTTATTCTCGATTGAATTTCTCCAATGTAATATAAGAGTAGACCCGAGCTGTCAAGGACTCTTGTTAAACTTCTTAACAAATAACACATTTTGTTAAGATTCCTGATCAGTTGGGTACAATGAGTGCGAAAACTGAAATCACTGTCAAGAAATGTACCTATAAATTTCACACTATCACTTTTTTCAATCAAAGTATCAGATATTCGAATATCTAGGTCGGTATAGTTATTATTCTGCGCAGTACCGAACATAACTGCTTTTGTTTTGGAGGCATTCAAATAAAGGGAGTTGTCACAAAACCAGTTTTTTAAATCATTGAGAGTTGAATTGACGTTCTGCTGTAAAATACTCAAGTCCCTAGATCTGAACAAAAGAGAAGAATCATCGGCATACAGGCAAATGAAGGTCTTAGATAAAGTCGATGGCATTTCATTTATATAAATGATAAAAATAATTGGGCCCATTCTTATAGTCATCGATAACTTTACATCTATTGTTACTGGGATTTTAAATTTTGGTATAGTTACGTTGCTGAATGCAACGGTGATTGGAAAAAAAATCAATGCACACTAGATTCGAAGATATCGAAGCCAACTTTGATATTTCCAATAGTAACCATATTGGATTTTCACTCCATCGGATAGATCATGAAATTACCAATTCATCGATGAATTACACTTGTGTGTTTAATGATAGGAAAGTTGAAATAATAGGAAAAATATAACATATCGAGTTAATTCGAGATCTGTCAGGTTTACAATTCCAGATATTTTCACTAAAAATGACGAAAATAATTTGAGACTCAATAACTAAAGTGCTAGAGGGTAACTCTACTGCAAAATAAAAGTAATTGCTGCTCTCCGTTTTGGGTTGCCTTCTGAATTGAATTGATTGTGCACTTATTTTGTTGCAAATCATGCAGCGTCACTGATTGTTCTGAAATGAACTGTAATTTTCAAGTATAAGTCTTCTAACTGTGAAATTGGCAGACCTGATTTTCTCATGTTATAACGTCAAGCATTGAGAACTGGACATTGTGACAGCCACTTTCCTTACTTGGCTACCATATCAATCACTCTTTTCTTCGACATTAGATGAGATCGAAATAACAGTTGAATTATCCATTACATTATATACAACAATAAGTAGTAATTCTGACTTGATTCTGATGATGAATTTTCCACAATAAAATTAACGGAATTACACATCAGCTCGCGAATTTAATGTGCAGATGACTTACGTTTGAACTTCTGTCTACTATAACATATAAACAATGAATAATCTAGAAGCATCATTGATGCTACATATTAGATTTTACTTCATATTTTAAATTTTTTGTAATTCCGCCTTCTTCATCGTGAACATACGAGTGTGATATATCGATGAATTGTCAGTTTCATGAACTATCCTATGGTGTGAAAATCCAAAATAGCTGCCAATTGCCATTGAAAATATCAAAGTTGGCTTCGGTATCTTCGAATCTAGTGTGCCTAGATTTTTTTTATAACACCGTTGAATTCTGCATGCAAACTTCAGTAACTATAACAAATTTCAAAATTCTAGCAGCAGAGTTATCGATGACTATAATAATCGACAATTTTCAGTTTTTCCAGGATATTTCAGGAACTACGTAAGATATCCTAGTTCGTATCTCTCCCCGTTTCTGATTTGACAATAGTGTACTATGAAATTTGCATTACCCTGTATACATATTATAATTATAAAAAAAAATCTTTTGACCATAATTCAAGAATAATTCATTACCCCATTGCCGTGCATTGTTCGTGCTATTTCACGAAAAATGGTGGAATCTGCTGGTTTAATGTTGAGCTAGCGAAACCAATCCTAGAAGGTAATAAAAATATCTCACATGAAGATGTTTATTGGGCCCTGAGATCTAAATCATTGGTCTCAGAAAGTGGGCCCCATGAGAATGGAATGTAAATTTCAGGCAAATCTCACTTCTGTGTGGACCAATTTCCTATATGCTTTTGTGCTTTACTGTGACTTCACTATCAGCAGAATCCACGATAATTAAACATTCTACAGCCAATCAATCCATTATCAATAGAATAATGGAAAATCAGTATTCGTCAGTTGTTGTCAGATGTTGTTGTAATCGTTATAGCTATTAGAAACTCTCTCCTACTCGAACCACACATAAAACACAATGACGAATAATGCTCCTCAAAAACTTCAGAAGTTTATGAAACAATATCGTGTGAAAATTTACTTATTGAGGTTACGATAAGATATTTCATTCAATTCTCAACTCAAATGCATTCGTCCCAGAAAAAAGTCGGTGGTAACGAATACTGGGACGTAACGCAGAACGCAGTTTCCATATACCAGTGTTCGTCATATATAGTCGAAATATAATTATTTTCAAAGTTTAACCTCAAATCACAATCAATCAATGTGAATGAATGTGCAAGTTCAGAAATTCCAGTCCCTTTAACAAATTAACTAAAATAAATCATGTTGAATCTTCAATCCTATCACTGTTACCGCTATTTCACAGCTCAACAAACGACAGTACTGTCACTATTTCACTGACTATTATAGGTAGTTGAAATGAAATGTTATGATGTACTGCATTATTTATAATTGATGATAGCGACTCAAGATAATAATCACTCCATGCTCAATAATGAACATAATAATTGTCGGATTGTGACGAACACTAGATCACTGACGATTACTGGTACTTTTACCTTTAGCTTGCTCAAAAACGTAATCATTAGAAACGGTTTTCACTAATCTAATCTGATCTGTAGTTTCCACACCTACTGGCCGTGATTCATGGCTGCAACAGGAACCAAGCTAAAGTCCGTAATTTATTTCAGAGAAAAGGAAGATGCAGAAAAAGTCGTCAAAATCACCCAACAAACCCCAGCCTCCCAACAATCACCCATCCTCGTTGGATCACCATCCCCAACCCTAGTCCCATCTACACCCCCTCCATCCCCAGCCATAGTCCCCCCACCCCTGGCCCCTCTTCAAAAGCAAACCCCCCAACCGCAACAAAAACCACCACAGCAACCCAAACCGACCCTCCAACACACGATCGTCCAGCAGAAACAACCCAGCGGCTTCAAGCCTCCCAACAGAAAGTACATCGTGGTGAAGAAGTCCCAGGAGAAGAACCCCACCTCCAAACCCAAGAACGAGGTGCTCAACTTCACGGTGTTGCAAAACTTCGACAAGAACGAGCAACAGAGCAAAGTGGCAAAGCTTAACAACGACAAACCAGCCGCTGACAGAACTGACAGCAGTGTTAAAGAGAGCATCCAGTATCTGATGATCAAAAATGAGCCTCTGGACTGGTGCGAAGAAGACATGGAGGAAATGGAGGGGAAGGATGAGGCCTATGATGAGGTGACGGTCAAGGCCGAGGACGTGTTCAGCAGCGAGAATGTTAGCGAGGAGGATGAAGAGGAAGATGGGGAGAAGGGGGATGAGATGTTCTCGCCGCTGACTTGCGAGCTGTGCAGCGCCACCTTCAGTCTGCCGGGAGAATGGGTGAAGCACGTGCAGACCCATACGGACATGCTGCCGGCCAAGAGGAGGAGAAGGGATAGCACTGGAGTGAGTTGTTTGTCTTTTGCATTAGCTTTGTTCGCGGGTACTATTCCATAATACCAGTTCAGGGACTATTCGCATGCGCACTTTGAAAAACGGCGTTCGCGGTCCATACAATTCTGAATTTCTGGTAACAGTTCTGTGTTCGCGGATCCTTTGTAATTTTTTCATTACAGATTCCGAATCGATTCTAGCAGTTCTAGGACTTTTGTTAGGACGGAAAGTTCGGTTCGGTTAGGCATGCGCAATATCGCGCAATATTAACCAGTATCATCAGCTATTTTATGTTTTTATTTTGGTGGAGCACAAATATATATGAAAAACATTGATCAAACTCTTCCTATTTGTAGATCAGTGAAAGTGAGTATGAAAAGAAATTGATTTACTTATACTTTAGAATACATTTGTCTATTTCTATAGTAATTTTTTTGATACTAATGTGTCGTCTAGCGACGAAGATATGGAAGAACTTCTAGAACTATTTCTTTCGCTATTTGCTTAAACATTTTCTTCAAGTTTTTTATTCGCAGTGAAAATTGTGTGTTTTTGTGAGTTCATAAATGACTCTCCTCCAAGTTTCGGCAAGAACTTCTAAAAATGTTTGTTGTTAGTAAACAAATAATCAAAATGAATGCTTATTATTACTTCCTTCGGTTTCACTCATTTTTCAAACAGAAAGCAACAGAAATATTTGGTTACGTTAGTTCTTAGGAGTTCTCTTTTGGTTATGAAATCGTTCGCGGTGAAATTATGTCCTGAACCAGTTCATAATTAGACATGCGCGTTATGACAATCCTGAATTAGTTCTGGACTGGTTCAGAATTGGTTCAAGATGTTATCCGCGAACAAAGCTATTATTGTCCAACAAAAAATCGGTTGAAAATCATTATGGTACAACATTAGTGATTAAGGTGGGAGTCCCAACATCCTTGACAACCTACAACGCAAGATGGCGATGTTCAAGTGCGCCATGAAAATGAAGTTTTATGCAACCAACCCAACAGACTCCGTCTAATCGGGAATGCGACGTTGTCGGTCGTTGTAATTTAGTTGTTGAGTCCGGGTATTTTATTGAATTGGTAGAAAAACAATAATAATTTATTGAGTGATATCGCTTCAAAATTTGTAATACATTTTTCAAGTCGACATCCAATTAGATTCAAAGTCGTGTTTTCGGAATCAAAATTCGGAATTTCAAGATGGCGGACTTTTGTGATTATGGTCCAATTCGATTCAAAATTGGTATAAGTATATGGGTTCTCGGGGTCTGAGATTAAAATTTTTTATCAGAATTTATGAATTCGGGATGGCGGCTCCAAGATGGCGGACGAGTTTTGTACTTATGTTCAGATTCGATTTAAAATTGATATGTAGGGGTTTTCGGAGTCGAAGATTCAATCCTCATCGACGGCGGAATTTTTCCAATGGCCCCAGAAGTGGTATCGGATCCCACTATAAAAGGTAAGGTCCCCGCTATCCTAACTCGTACAAGTTTACTCGGTAAACATCTGAGGGTTGCTAAGGCAACTAGGATAGTGGTTAGAAAAAAATAATTATTTATCAAAATTTGTAAATTCAAGATGGCGGACGAGTTTTGTACTCATGTTCTGATTCGATTTAAAATTGATATGTATTTTCCTCGGGGTTTTCGGAGTCGAATATTATGAATTATTCATCAAAATTTGTAAATTCAAGGTGGCGGACGAGTTTTGTGCTTATGTTCAGATATGATATAAAAATTTGTATGTTGGAGTTTTCGGGGTCAGAGATTATAAATTATTCGTCGAAATTTGTAAATTCAAGATGGTGGTCAAGATTTGTGATTACAGCCGCCATCTTGAACTTATAAATTATGATAATAAGTCATAATCTCCGACTACAAGAACCTCAATATACCAATCCTCAATCCAATCGGACCATAATCGCAAAAATCGTCGCTATCTTGGAGCCGCCATATTGTATTTACGAATTTTGAGAATCACTTTCTAATCTTCAATTCTAAAAACCACCTTATACCAATTTTCAATCGAATTTGACCATAACACAAATCTCGTCCACCCGCTTGGAGCCGCCATCTTGAATTCAAGAATTTTGACAAAAAATTCATATCCTTCTACTCAAGAACCTCCACATACAAATTTTCTATCCAATCGGACCATAATAACAAAACTTTTCGATATCTTCGAGCCGCCACTTTTTTTGTAACACATGTTCTAGACATTATTGTCACCAGAATTATTAACATCCACCAAATTTCAAGTAAATCAGACAACTAGAAGTAGGTCGAAATTCACTTGCGGGAACTCGAGTAAAAACATGATTCGCATATCACAAAACCCCCAGATTTGAATCCGAGAACTTTTCCGTCATATTGATTTTTGAAAAAAAAAATCATAACTTCCGATCCAAAAAAACCTATATACAAATTTCGAAATAAATTATTATAAAAAATCACAAAACCTATCCGGCATCTTGCATTTTCATCATTTAATAATAGTAAGATCGTATTGTATTGATGTGTTGACGACATTCAGATATACTGAACTGAAGTACGTCATAAAATGGACCGGAACGCATTAAATCACGTATCAACTTTGTCATGTTCATCCTGAAAAATAGATCGTTTTTCTCCAACTTTTCTGTTTTGATGCATTCTTTATACTCTGAGTGATGCCATCAGCTAATTCATAATCATCAAATATATTTCTAGAACATAATTTTCGACCACTCATATAACCTCAAAATTGATCAGTTTTGAGATTTTTTTTCAGAATATTCATCCATTTTTGGGAGTTGCCATGGGTCAAACGACATGTATCGATCCTTCATCCATCTCTGTAGCAAAAATCATTTTATTTACTCCAACCATTCGTTCACTGAACATGACAAAGCGAGCCGCTGATAACGGTTCCAAATTGTCCGTTGCGACTCCCTACCTTCAACTTCGTTACATCAAAGATGATAATGGGGGAACATATTCAGGACTTTTGATGGTCCGTAGGACCAACCAATTTAACTCACTGTACTTTGAACATTGATTTTTTTTGGATAACTTCAGTAGTCAATTTAGACAGCAAAGAATGAAACATGCGATAATGCCATGAGAATCGGTTGGAAGCAAACTTCCTCGTTGGAGACACAATTCCTGATTTTTTTTTTCTAAAATATGAAATATTTTGGTGTCACGGTAATTCTTCCAATCAAACACAATTTCCATTTGCATTCCAGGATTCGTACGTGAACGACTCCTTTCCAGAACTGACGTGCGACCTTTGCCAGAAACCTTTTCCCACGCCAGCCGAGTGGGTGAAGCACATCCAGAACGCCCACACGGAATTCGAGCTGCACCTGTCCAACAAGAAGAACTCGAAGGACCAACCGAAGGAACCAGATGGTCACAGAAGCGTTCGTTCCAGATCTGAGACGGTCATCTCGAGCGCCAGTACAGTTTCGCAGGTAAAAACGGGAAAATCGCAGAAGGCGTCGAGGAAAAATTGACGTCTATATATATAGGTGAAGAACGCATCGAATGCGAATGATGTTAACCGAAATGCATATTTCGATTGACCATCGAAGCACCTATTCATACAATTCAGGATATTTCCCTATTGGTCCCTATTATTCAACTATCAGCATTGCACATTCTTACAGAGGTTGTTGTAATATTTTATTTTTCGTATATTATACACTAAATATGTGGGACGAACTTCTAGGAGTGATTGAGCGTCTCAAAAAAATGATAGAAGTTCCTATAAACATACAGGGTCACTAACGGTCGATGGTAGGTTAGTCGTTTCTGGAGAACAGGATGTAGGATTATTCTGAATATTTGGTTTGTTCTATCGATCTAAAATATTTTCAGCGTTGCGGCGTTGCCTCTTCTATCGAAAAGTAGCAACAACTTTGTTATTTCAAATGGAACACCCTGTATTTTGTTACATTCTCGAATTCTGCCTGAAGAGCTGATTTCGTCGATCTATCATACTTGGGGTATAGCGTGAAATATTACAGAGATATAGGGTGTGAAAAATCGAGATTTTTCAACTTTAGAAATTTTTTGTGTCGAAACTAATCATTTCTGCTCAATACGGCTTACATGTCCCTATCTTAACTTTTCATTTACTATCTACTGACATTCAATAGAAACAAATACAGGATGGTGCAAAACTCAAAATTCTGAACTAGCCTGTATTTGTTTCAATTAAATACCAATCGATAGTAAATGGAAAGTTGAGATAGGGACATGTAAGCCGTTTTGAGCAATAATGGATATTTTCGGCACAAAAAATTCCTAAAGTTGAAAAATCTCGATTTTTTACACCCTATAGCACTGTAATCATTCACCCTAGACCCAAAGTATGACGCATTGACTAAATCAGCTCTTCAGGCAGAATTCGAGAATGAAACAAAATACAGGGTGTTCCATTTGAAATAACAAAGTTGTTGCTACTTTTCGATATAAGCGGCAACGCCGCAACGCTGAATCGATAGAACAAAACTGATTACCCAAGAAACCAAATTTTCAGAATAATCCTACGTCCTGTTCTCCAGAAACGTCTAACCTACCATCGACCGTGAGTGACCCTGTATATCCAAAACTCTTTCAGCTACTGCAGTTTTTGGGACATTTAACTCAAATTCGGAATACAGCTTATGCTGTAAGGCTCACATCATTGGGCATGTCAAATGATCTTGGGAATCTACAGAATGATATTTTTTCAGGGGTCACACGTCTTTTTAACACCCAGAACTTGTTTGCGGTACGCCGCTGGTGTATTCTTGCATACAAAATGCGATTTGAGGTTCTTCCAGGAATATTTTCGTTCTCTTGTTGTTTTTCCGTATTTGTGACTGTTATTTAGAAAAAAAATTAAACTGAAAAGTCCGGAAAAGTCTTTATTAATATATCTCAAAATTTGAATGGTTTCGAGTAACACCGTTCAATAAACAAGTACACCTTACTTGGACTAAAAGCTGCAGAAATCTGTAAATTTCAACACCCTGTAACTCGGAAACGAAAGAATATTTTAAAGAAAGAATATTTGACATATGTGTATTGAACCTTTCATTGTTTTTTTGAGACGTTCTATTACCCCAAGAAGTTTGTTCCACATATTATGAACACCCTGTATCAGTATAATGATATCCTATTCGTTGTTTTTTTATGAAATAAAAAAAAAGGGGGGAAAAATGTGTCCCCCTGACCCCCCAAATAATGACCCTGCATGGCATATCATTTTTATACATCGAATTTTAACATGATTCATAAGTGAAAAATAACGGGATTTTTCGTATGGAGTTATGCCCTAAGTCCTATAAGGGTTTCAGTATGCACGCCTCTGCTGGGGCATTATTAAATTAAGCTACTGCTGAAATTCCGTCTTAACCACGATTGTCTAAAAATTGTCAAACAAAAACAGAATTTTTTAAAATTATCAATAACGAAAACCTGTTATTTTTTACAAAGGTATCCGCCGTTTAATTTATTCCCAACCTTCATGTCACACCATGTGTACAAATTAATAGCTCAATGAGCTGTTTTTTCCATAACTCTGGTAGGAATTTGTTTATTTGTTGCTTATTTATCTATACAGAACTAACTGTACATGTCATTCGTTCTAAATTCTATTAATCACCAAATTTCAATATGAGGGCATTCACGTGATTTTGTTTTCTTCAGATATTTCGAATAATAATATAGTAACATGTTAGATAAGTTGTCTGTTTCTTCCAAGAAAAATATTGATTGTGTATACCCATCAAATATTTTTGAATAAACTTTTCTAAAATGTAGTAGATGACTTTCAACTTATATCCCTTTTTCCTCATCAAATATCAGCTGACCAAGATAAGGTCAAAATTCAAATCGATTTGGGGGGAATTATTGAGTTTTTTGACAGTACGAAA
The DNA here is from genome assembly GCA_029955515.1 of Chrysomela aeneicollis. NCBI lineage: Eukaryota > Metazoa > Arthropoda > Insecta > Coleoptera > Chrysomelidae > Chrysomela > Chrysomela aeneicollis. The sequence continues at coordinate 13,263,678 of JARUHQ010000003.1, read as the reverse complement.
TTCGGTCCACTCATACCAAAATTTGAATAATTAAGGAAATAAGAGAATTCACATTTTTGGAATTATTCACCTTTGATCAACGAAACGTAGTTGATTTTCAATAATGTTGAACCGACATATTAGTAGGCTAATAATTAGTTATTGGTCCAAAATACAAACATTTAAATGTGAAGGAATCGACCTTTTCCTTAAATATTCGTCAATCCCACAATCTGTTAATTTTTTTCTCAGAATTAACATGGGAAAGATGATAACGTGTTTCACGAAATACAATTCGAATTATCTCGATAGAAAACATCATCACAAACCTGAACTATATCCATAATGGATACCTATAGTAACCAAAGAATTTTATCCAATGAATTATTGAATCATAGGTCATAAAAAACCAATCCATCCTTACATGTCGAGCGAGAGTTATAACTTTTTCGATAAATAAGATCTACCAAATGAAGTCATCTGCCATGATAGGTATCAAAACTATAGAATTACGTCACTTATACGAAAGCGTCATGCTGTTTCGTTTGAACTTTGACAATCTCTGCACTCCTATTGCATAGTCAAAGAAATATATGACGTCACGCGGAACGGCCATTATTGGGCGAGTGTATTGGCGGTGTATTTGAAATGAATAATTTCAGTCGTAATTTTTTCAATGAAAGAAGTAGATGCTTCCGAACATCATAAAACCGATTATCAAAGTTAGACTCCAACCTTTACAGGACGACCCAAACAGCAAGACATGCAGCGAATGCAGCAAGACCTTCCCCTCCTTGGCATCCATGATGATCCATCAAAGATCCCACACTGGTGAAAGGCCCTTCCGTTGCGACCTCTGTCGGAAAAACTTCACGGTGAAGAGCAACCTGTTGCGCCATCTTCGGACGATACACAACATGATCATAAATGCGACAGATGTCGAAGGGAAAGAAGACGAAGAAGAAGTGACTAGTGCTTAGAGATTCATAACTTTTGATTGATGAATTAGAGGTGAATTATAATGTCGCGTCCATACCACGTTGATTGGAAGGGCGATATAAAATAATATTTTTGTTATAAAACTAAAAAAAGTATACCTTCTGTATATATAACAATGAAAAACGAATAAATAGCATGTGAATGTGAAAAGTTTTGTGTCTTTTGTCTGCTCCTGGGGTTAAGACTATTTTCTAGCAGAACTTTCGTCACTCATTTGGAATTGTTTTTTAAACGAGCTTTTCTCGAATTTGATGACACTGAATTGATGAGGACAATTCCCAACCAAATATAGAATAGATATAGAAACCAGAAACATTTATCCAATCTACATATGAAGGAACTAGCCAATCAACGAAGAGGGAATGGACAAGAGTTCTTGACACCAGCCTACTATGATATTTCAGTGTTTTCAAATCACCAGGTGGCGAGAATTGTTATTTTTGTGAATAATGTATGGAAATGTGTAACATTTGGACGATAATTGCGAAATGCGAGTTAACAATGAATGCAGAAATCATTCCACGTAAACAGAATATCGGGGTAAACGACGAAGGTTACAGAAGAAGAAAAAAGAATAATGTTTGGTTTGTGGTTATGATTCAACAAAATCATCACATATATTTTGGGTAGATAGCCCTAGTAGGCTAAGCCTAAATAAAGTGAAGGATTCACATATATTTTAAACAGAATCCGTGTGTTCAGGTTCGCTGTTCTCAGTTATTTCTACAAATCACCAAATCTAATAAAATAACACATCAAAATCAAGCGTAGAATGACATTTACACATATATCTATTAACTACGAATATTAATAATAAGTACAGCCTATCTGAAGCCGAAATAAAAGAGCATCGCTGGCAGCGATTAATTTATGCGCATGCGCCAACATAAAAGTAGATGATGATAGTCAAGAGCCAATCTCTTAGTTTTTTCTCTCTCTCTCTCTCTCCCTGTCTCATGTCCTCGCTATTACTCAAATTTGAAATGATCTGTGTCTGTGTTTTATTGATGTGAATTTCCTCGTTTCTCGTTATTGTTTTTCGATTGCGTGTTGAGTGTTTGTGTTTCATTACTTCAAAGTTGTTCAGGTGATACTATTTGTAATTCAAGTTCAACACTGCCGTAAATATGTCCAGTGTCGGTGTCCAGCAGATCGTGTCCAGTTTCCAGGTTATCTTCCGGGATTCCAGAAATCAAGACACAATGGAGTGCCTGTGTCACTAATGTCTAATAAACTATTTCAAAGATCAGGATAATTCATATGCCTACCATTGTTTTGATCTTGATTGCTTCATATTCTTTCAAATCTGAAAGGAGTGGTTCGCTGAATTAGGAGATCTCTGATTACTCTCTGTCAAAACTAAGTATACCATCATCGGATATGTTCCAAATTACAATATCGATTCACATATCAAGTGAATTCTTCCTATAAATATGAGATCACGAGTTTTAGACTTTAGATATTTCATGATTTGAATTTCGCGCACCATTTCGCGCATGCGCCCTCAATCAACGTTGCCAAATAAAAAAGGATAGATATATGAAAATCGGCTTCACTTTGCTAACATTGTCTCTTTGGCGTATGGTCAATAATGTACACCTATACATTCGTAGCGCCATCTTCACACGAGTGGCGTAGTTTGATTTTTTTAATTACCCATCATTAAACTAATATTCGATAATATTTGGCTCTGAAAATGAAGCCTTTTCAAGTGTGAATCTAACAAAGAAAAACCATGCCACGGTTGGAAAACTAATGTTTTTTATAAGGGTTTTCTTTCAAAGTGGCTGGCAATGTCTCGAGTTGTAAGATGCAACCAAAACTACAGGATTGAATTGATATTAACATTACCCAATAAAATATGAGTCAGTGCGTTCATGTCAGATGTCAAGTGCAAATATTTGTTTATTACTATTATCTGTGTCATACTCTTTGGTCGCAAGTTGTGGATGATTTACCTGAAGTTATCAACATCATCAGCCATTCAGCCATATAGTAGCAATAGTTCCAGTCAAGATGAGTTCCTAATTTTCATCAAAGTGAATTTAGAGGTTCCATTGACACATTGAAATTGGTTACGACTTCTCCTTATAATGTATGTGGTTTGAGAAACGCTTATAGTGACAATGAGTACCGACTTATACATAATTATTTCTGTCCATTAAGAGAATGCGTTTTTATTTCATTTCAACACGTGTGCTTTTTCATTTAAAGTAAAAATCTCATAGGGTATATGAGATACTCTCCAAATAACAAATCTGCGTTCTTTATGAGGTCCTCATACATGATCGTATAAAAAAAATCATAATCAATTGATATCAGCCCTGTTGGTTGTTTTTCTGAAATGGTACTCACCAGGAAACCAACAATTGTTTTCAGCAAATCTCGGCCTCATCACCGAGTCTTTGTTGAAGTCGAGCGAGGCAGCTACCACGGTTATCAGAAGTGGGATGCCAAAAGCGTAGGCTTCATAAAATCGTAGACGTCGTCTTTCTTGTCCTCTCTCTGTACTTTGAGGCCTCAAATCCCTAAAACAACAAAATAAATGTACAGCTACTCGGTTTCAGCTGGAGTTGAGGAAAGTGATGAGACGATCGGGTAAAATGATACGGAAGACCGGTTCAACTTTCAAATCTCGTATTTGTTAATGAAAATTCCGGAAAATTCATTTGCTCGTCCTTTGGACGGATTATCAATCGGTTTGTTTCCATATTTCCACCAATTAACATGGTTTACGTGATAAATAAGAATATTCACCTGAAATTCTTCCTTCTTGAAAGGAATCTGAACATAACAATATATTTTTAATACACTGAGTGGTAATGAAACTCATTCCTTATTCAATTGATGTTGGTACCAAAATTATTTCCTAATTATTGCAAAAGTTATGTTTTTTAAGAAAAAGTACTGATAGTTGCATTATACAACCTCATCGATTAATAATCCGAAATTTGTTCAAATATTTTTGTGAAATACAGATAGCAATCCTTTAAACTATAAGAGAATGTTTAATATTTACCACTCTTCATGATTTCTTACTTATTTTCAGTCAACCTAACCCAACCACATTTAGGAATAAAGAACAATAATTATTACAGTTTAGTGCAGAGATTTTCTCAAAAAATACCAAAAATGTTGAGTTCGGATATCGGTTTGGACTAATTTCCTCTGAATGGAATATTTTACCAGTCACCCTGTATACTGAAAAAGTTTGATAGGGGTGCGGACCAAAGAAATTAAAATTATCTATATGATATCTAGAAAAACTGATAGAAAACGTCTATTTCTTAATAATAAAAAACTTTAAAATTGTATCATTCTATCTTTTTATTTACTAGGTAGGTATACTCTAAATCATGTTCATCAGAATGGACAACAAGAAAATTAAAGATTTCATGGAGCAGTTTCTTTATTCGAGAAGTCATCAGATGTATTCGGCTTATTTGTGTGGAAAACATTTCTATAAAAACAAAATTTGCACATTTCAAATTTAGACTTCAATTATGGATAGGAAAAGTATCGAAAGCGAAACAAATCAATTTCATATCCTACTGTTCGACTTTCGAGGATTCAGAAGAATTGAGAACAAAATTTACCATTTTCTGAAACGAAAGCTCCAAAATCACATGGATCTTGAATTGAAAGTTTCCTCTTAGTAATCTACAAAAATTGCATTTTTAATTTGATTTGAATTGTATGACAAAAATTCATCAACCAAGTATCAATGTTTATATTGATGTTTAGATTGATAAAAAAATATTGTAAGAAATGTTGGGAATCACTGTTCTATATGAAGTTGGAACATCAGGTATCGGATAGACCATTTCCTTCTCGATTTCCTTCTTATAGCAAGCAGAATGGAAAAAAATCTTTACAAAACATGCCGCTACATAATTCTTGTTGGATTAAAATAAATATGTTGCCGATTAGAAATCCCAACAGAAAACTTCAACAGAGGGATAAACAGAGCATTAAATCCCAAGTTCAAAACCTATTGTATAAACCGAAATAAATGTGGTAGATTCCTGGAAATATAGGGGATCTTTGTTGGAAATGTTCATTGTCACACAGAAGTACCTCCATAATGGATAATTTCTGATGACAACTGCCCTCTGGGACTAACCATACTCTAAGGGCTGTTAACCATGATTGCGACTATTCACCCTCCAGCTGAATGTTTGCTTCAGATGAATTTGTTATGCCTCGCGATCCGACATCTGTATACCAGATCGTATCCGGTAGTTTTATGTTTCAGTACATAAACTTGTATTGAATTCGGAGGGTGAGTTGGAGTTATGAATTTTATTGCCTCATTTTTATTACGGTGATTCATCACATCTTCACATATCAGATATTTTTTTCTCAAACTGACTACAGATTCTAAACGAGTTTGTGTTTTCGATGTAAACAGTTGACACGTCACACCCTATAGCTATTTTATTATGTTGGTAGTAGGGATCAACCTATATTTCCAGTACCTATATACAAAATATACAAAAAGTAGCAAAATATAAAAGCGTAGTTGAATGATACAAAATTAGCCCATTTTAGTGAACAATGAAACGATGTTTCCGAATTGAAAATATCAGGAACCGTTTTCAAAATATACGGGAAAACCCAAATTTCCCGTTCTTTTTTGTGCTAAAGCATCCGTTTTTAAGAACGTGGTAAAGTGTTCAAGAAACTTCCACTCATTTTTAAATAAACTATAACTGAGAAATCTTTACTACAACCAAAAGTCAACACCAATTTTCATAATAACACTACCATAAATCCAACTGATTGACAAAATTTAGTGTAAACATGAACCTTCGCCATTTTTTGAAGTCTACTATTAGGTACTACCTTTTTTCAGTATACATTCTGAAGTAATTTATTTTCCACATGACAAATTTCTAATATTCCTCGATTATGACAGATTACATTTTCGTACCTCATGAAACGTTTCGGTTTCTGATGCAAATAATAACAATCCGTTTATAAATATCTGGTTACAGCAAGATGAATACTCATGATTTATGTATATTTACTCAGTGGGGCAACTTGTTCAAACGTCCTCTTTTATGATTTACAACTGAATCATCTTTCAAAAGCAAGAGGTAATATTCGGATTCTCTGAAAATTCGTTTGAAAACATAATAACTCACGAAAAGCGTGTCAAAGGAAGAGGAGAAACAACTGTTTTCACAGTTCTAATGAGTACAAGGAAAAAATAATAAATTTCGGTTTAATTTTAGTTGCATTCCATTGTTTCATAACTTTTCGATGAGTTCACATGTGACAAAAATTAAATAATAGGATAGCTACCGTTACATCTCTGACCAAATTGACTACTTTGTTGGGAATAAACGGTTTTTAAATTGTAATTTTCATATTCTCGAAGCTCCTTCCTAGAATAATTAATTATTCGGTAGAGATGCAATAGTTGAATTTTCACTTTTCAAGATAACCCTTTCATGTATATGAAGAGTTCCTGATGATACTTTTATATTCTACAGTGGTATTCACTATGGTATAGATTTCCGAGATGTCTGTCCTGTTTGCAACTCTTTATTTATTTATTTATTTATTTATTTATTTATTTATTTTCAAACAGGTATAAACCTTATTACATGAAAATAATATTTCTATCAACTAGTGTCAATACAGTCTAAAATTAAGTCATAATAAAATTAAATAACATTATGTTTTGCTAAAATACACGCATACGCGAATGGAAAAAGTTACTCCAAGTTATAAAAATATGTTCTTAGTCTATCATAAACTTGTTTCGGAGGGAGAACAAAGTTGAGATCTGACAATAGTAGAAAGTTGTTTGTTGTTTTGATCATTGTGATGATGGGCGAACAGTTAATTGTTGAAACGTATGGTACCTCAAAGAACTGGACAAGTCTTGTTGGTCTGGTAGGAATTCTTACTTTGAGTAAGGACCTGAGATATGGGCAGTTATAATATTTTTTGAAAAGTTTGTAACACATTATTACTATACTTGCCTGTCTTCTATTATCTAAGCTGGGTATTTTGAATTCATTTCTTAATGCTACTGACCTAACTGTTTCGTAGTCTGGGTATACTTTGTATTTTTTGTAATATAGATACCTCAGAAATCTGTTTTGAATTTTTTCCAACCTATTTTTGTGTACGAGATGAGAAGGATGCCAGACTACCGCACCATATTCGAGTTTAGGTCTGATCAGAGTATTGTAAAGTGTGATGACCGCTTTGGTGTCATTTAACTGTGCACTTTGTCTCATTACAAAACCCATAGTTCGTAATGCCTGAGATGCTATGTGATCCATATGTGGTTTATACGAAAGTGTGGAGTTATAGTATATACCCAAATCTTTAACAGTATCAACCCTGGATAACGGAATATCGTTCATCGAGTAATTGTATATTGTCCTAATGATTTTTCGGGTACACGACAGAACAATACACTTGGATGTATTAAATGGGAGTTCATTTTTCACACTCCATCGATGGACACTATCGATGTCCTCCTGTAATTTGGCACAATCTTGTAAGGTTTCGATCTCTCTATAAAATTTCAAGTCATCTGCGAATAACAGACATTCAGAATACTTTATATTTATGTTAGGTCATTTATGAATATTAGAAAAATCAGTGGGCCCAAGTTTGATCCTTGGGGGACTCCAGAGTTTGCGCGATATTTTCCCGAATAATTACTACCATATTTGACTCTGAAGTGTCGATCATTCAAATACGAGGCTAACAATTTAATTGCTTGGGTATTAGCGCCACTTTTATGGAACTTTTCTAGTATCACATCGTGATTAACTTTATCGAATGCCTTCTGGAAATCTGTGTAGATAACATCGACCTGTTTATTTTTATCTAGATGACTGAGTACATGATGAGAGAATGTTAGTAGATTTGTTGCGGTCGACTTTTTTGGAACAAATCCGTGCTGTTCATCACAAATGTTTTCGCCAAGACCCTTCCACACCTTCATATAGATAATCTGTTCAAATAGCTTCGCGATAGCACATAGCACCCCTATAGGCCTATAATTTTCAATATCTGAGACCTTGCCGGCCTTATGAATTGGTGTTACCAATGCTTCTTTCCATAAATCTGGAAATTTATTCGTTTTAATTGATAGGTTGTAAATGAAAAAAAGAGGTTGCTTTAGCCACCCTCCACATCCTTTAATAATATATGGTGGTATCCTATCACTTCCTGCAGATTTTTTTGGCTTAAGTTTTTTTAAGGCTTCAAAATACTCCAATCACTTGAACATATTATATTTGATTGTCCCATTCTGTCTGTTGTAAAACCTAACAACATATATCTATCGAATTTCGATTCGATGATCTCTCTGCTTGATAAAATTTCTCTGCGAGAAGCAAAACTGTTTTTTTTTTAATTCTTGTAAAATATTTTGATGTTACGCTCGTTCACTCTTAACGAGTAAAAATGTGTAATATTAATAAACTAGGTACCTACTCATCTTAATTTGCTGCGTTTCCTTGCATAGTAATGCCAACAAAATGAAACACTCTGATTGATCTTTTGCTGTTGGACTATATTTCTTCTTATTTTTTTTCTTACCAATTCGATATTTTTTTTCATTCTATTTTGTATTCAGATAAACTGTTTTTATTTTTTTATCTTAGGTATTCACCAAACTCCTTGCTGTAAGAATGTACTTTCTTTTTAAGCAATAAAGATTATTATTATTATTCGTTTTATAAAAGTTTAACACATGTTCTCAATCAATTTTCGAATTTAAAATCGACATCTTCTGAAAACGGCAGATATACTGATGACGTAGCGATCAGCCAAATTACAAAATATCGGTGGCAACAACGAGAGCAAGAATTTCTTGACAATCATTCAAGGGTTCCAAATGTACCCAGAAAATATTCTGAATTTTATGAAAAAAAAAATACTAATATTAACGTAACTTACCGAAAATATATCTACATCAATATCTTATAATGTTCGAAATGTCATAACAACCTATATCATGAACATGATATCTGCGCAAAATGTTTTTCGACAGTTGTGTGAAGAACTTGGAACAAGGAATTGCCGGATAGCCCTAAAGACAAGAGCAATCTCAGAATACTTACGACATTGGGCACATTAAGGTGTCCCCATATATATAATAACAACTATATGGATAACACCTATTCTTCTCTTCACGCGAAAATGAAGCCAGTTTTGGAAAAACAAAAGACTGTCTGGCTTGCTAATGATGAATTGTGCGCATGCGCGGGTTTTGAAGAGTAGAAATCCACTGACGTTTTCAGAATTTCATAGGTTAGGTATGTTTGTTGACTCAAATTATGTAAAAGAGCGTTAATATAGTTATCAATGTACTTACTGATTGTTTACAGAAGTGATTAGTGAGTGATAACAGTGATTGATCAAAAATTAGCCCACGAATCTTGTTCCGATGACTTTATCGTGACAGGTTTCTCAGCAAATCGCAAGTATCGCTTTGTAGATCACATCCATTTCTGCATTTATCATCAACTATTATTCAATATCGTCCAACAATCCATCAATGAATGAATATTTGAAAAATATATGTCATGATGAAATAAAAACATCGAATTGAAGGTTACGTGACACATTTGATTGATTATTAATAATTATCATACGTTTGTCGCTCACTAGAAAGCTACTCTCCTCCATGATGAAAACGAATGTCGATTCTTAATTCAAACTTGCGCATGCGCATTTTCGCGATTAGTCCCGCAGACTGTCATTTGTTTTATTTTTCGGCTTCAGCTCTGGTATCCATGTTACCTATATAGTTATTATTAGATATATGGGTGTCCCTTCAGTCTGAAATCATGAATCTGACAGAAATGGAAAATAGATACGAATAAGTCACGGATTGATATTATTTAGAGCCCGATCAACAGTTTTCCCGCATTTTTGATGATTCGCAATATAATAATTTTTTTTTAATCCATCAAGCTTCCGAATTATGGAATAACATTTTTTGTCAAGTTTTTTGTGGCATATGGCCTATTAGCTTAGGTTGCTTCTTGTAATTTAATTTTAGGCAGTAATTTTGCAATAATGGATGTTATTTCGAACATCTAATATAAAACTATTATAATAAAACAATATTGTAAAAATTAATTATATCTGCATTTCTAAGAATATCTAATATACATACCAGAAATGCTGCAAAGTTAGCAGACACATTATACTTATGGCACTCATAATCACCGAATAAAAAAATTAAAATTAGGAAGAATCCTGATGTAATTATATCTCAAACGACTCTAGAACAGCAAGCAACCCTGTCCTCACTCATAGGTCATTTTTAAATGCAAATCCTGCGAGTGTTTCATGTATATCTCCTAGAGGTGTGATTTCTCCCCTTTTAATATAAGTATACTAACCCTTCAGTAAATGTGTTATTTTAAAGATGATACTATTAACCTTTTTTTTTACGATGTAATAATTTACCTGGATGTGAGGATGTGTCAAAACCCACTGTTTACACATTTCATCGATTTATTGTTTTAGATTTTTTTACCAACTTTTATAGATTGTTCACCCATTTTTTAACGATTTTTATCAACTTTATTTTTAATTCTACTATGAAAATCACATACACAAGTAGTCAATACTACTTCTGTGATCCACCTTCGTTTATTCAAAACATTTTTTTTTAATTTATATGATATGATTTATGATTATGAATAAACATTATTATTATTATTATATTTCTATATTAGAAGAAAAATCGTTGCATCAATCACTTTATTGTTCACCATAAAATTAATCTTAATCCCACGATGTTTTACAAGGATAAATTCAGCTGAGGATGCATAAAATGCTAATCAGTTTCGTTTCCTATGTTAACGGTGAAGCGACATAATGAATCATAAACTCGATGATAATAATTCACAACTTATCAAGTCGTTGACCTCCATATCATTATGCAATTCAATTTTAATTGGCCGACTAAGGAAGGCACATTTTCGTCCTCGATTATTCTTGAAATGTTTTGTAATCAAGTTTATGTAGCGAAGACAAATAAATCAATATGTACGAATGGAGGTAAACATTAAAAATTGAACGAATATAAATCCTGACAAATAGAACTACACATTTTCCAATTGTTGTTCAAAAATCGTCAAGTTGATTTAAAAAAGTATCAATTGTATTTCGAATTAGTCAATTTGATTTCAAAAAGTATCGAATGTATTCCAAAATTATCATTTCAATTTCAAAATTCATCATTTCAATTTCAAATCTAATCATTTTCATTTCAAAATCAGTCTACTACAATCTGATATGTTATATGATAGGAACCAGGAGCATTCCATAATAACACGGTGAATGAAAATATCACCTTACACACCATCTAATCTTTGCCTGTGTTTTTTTTTTGTTTTGAAATTCAAATGATGCATTACGATATTTTTGGAAATACAAATGACCATTTTGGAATTTGAAGTGTTAGTTTTCGAAATTGAATTGATACTTTTCAAATACAATTGATGATTTTCGAAATTAAATTGACTAAATTCAAATAAAATTGATACTTTTTGGAATCCAAATGACTATTTGTAATTACAATTGACCTTTCTTGAACTGAAATTGGAAAAGGTGTAGTATAGTACAGGTGTGTAGTGTTTATGTTTTATAATAGGAATTGCCTTTGAAAAGGGTTGTTGTTGAATGTCAATAACAATTCAATTTATGCAATAAAAATACCATATGTCGCGGTGTTTTGTCATCATGACAGCGGAAAAAGTTTGCCCTAACTTTGCCAGCGACAAAAGCATTACAACCAGCATTGTAAAAAAATTTTTGATGACATGTAAATTGTTCTCAAACTTGCGTTGTCAGGAAAGTATCTTTTGGAGTTAGATGATGAACATCATAGAGAAATTATTGGTTCCATTCGTACTACCATCCAGTTAACAGTTACTACCACCGCTCAAAATACTAGCAGGCAGCAAACTATTAACAAAAGACAAGAAATTTCTGAAAATCAAGATTTTTTCATTAGTGTTTTAACAGATTGCACTTTTTCGTTAAATTAAATAAACTAGTTTACACCTTATTTTTTAATTTATTGATTTACACATTCATTAAATTGTCCTACCGAATTACAGTCTAGTTTTTTTGAGTCGACGTAAACTTGACATTTGTTCGAATTTTGTTGCCATTAGACAATTCAACTCAAAAAAGTTTACTTCGAAAAATAAGCTCTCGAGCAATTATAATGAAATACTTTGAAAAATCGATACAAAATATAACAAAACAATTCAAACGTTTTTGTCACTACTTCAACCTCAGGCAAGTCGTTCAATCAGATTCAATGTAATCCTGAAACTTTTTGGAAATAAAGTAGGTATTTCATAAAAAATGTTAACTGCTCTTCAAAAAAACTGGTTGTTAATATGGAAAACCGTATTAAATTGATTGTTAACTAAAAATTCAATTCACATAGTATTCCATATTTTCACCAATCCACAGAAATGTGTAGTTGTTTCATCTAGAAGTACAATCCTATTAATTACATGCCTATACAATTACATACATACAAAGTTTTCAGAGCAGTTGATTTACAACGAAAATAAAGTTTCTAAAATGGGTTGCAGCGCTCTGCACATGTTTCAGGAAAATTTGATCATTAGGTTTGACCATAATGCAAGCATATTCCATATTTGCACCTTCTCCTCTACCATTCCAAATTTGGTCAGAATCGCATCGCACTAATAACTTAGAGAGAGGGATCAATCTCCAAAGAACTGTTGTTTGTTCTGGAGTGGTCTCCGCAACTGGTCCTGAGATAATACATTTTCTTTACAAGTTTATGTTTCAGGTCATAAACCACTCTGCATAACGAGGATCCAGCATAATAGCTGACAGACGTTTCGAGTGCTCAGTGATGTTCTTGTTGAGCAATACGCATCGAAATAGTTGCACATTGTGCAGGCGATTTCTTTCATTGATCTGTCACGGAGGATTCCAACAGCGTCTGCAATTACTGTTGGTAAATGGGCAGAACAAGAGTTCGGTGCGCGGGTAATCCAAGAGGTCTAGGGGAATTGGAGAATTTCACTGAGATGCACCGGATGATTCAATAAGGGCGACGAGGTACTGTATCTCTGGAACTAATAGTCGTAGAAGCTTGGGGAAAAATGCTTTAGAGGATATCAAGCAAGAAAAATTGCTGGATATATTTATTGAATTCATACGTCCACCGCTAGGGGGCGTAATAGCTTCGATCATATAAAAAATTGAATTTTTTCGAGAATTTTCTAATATGAGTATACTCTCACGTTAATGCCACCATAATGGTCCATCTTTTCGAAACATAAAGTTTCATTGTAGGACGTGAAATGAAGGCGAGAGGGGATCGTAAACTTTTTGGACTGTAAATATCTATAACTCAAGTCTGACTTAACGGTCTAGGAAGGAAGGTTTGATCAATAAAATAAAAAACCATCCATGTCATCCTGGTTCTTACCGCGCTAGAAACGTGTTTTATAAAGTTTACAATTTTTAAATTTTTCTCCGAAATCATGAATGGAACCGTGTGTTTATTTCGTAAGATTCGGAAAGTAGATCGATTTTGCAACATAATATGTGCAAGCCGCATGGCGATATCTTCATTCGTATAAAAGTTATGGAAAAATAATATTTCTTTAACGAACTTATTGCAGAAACAGGAATAAACAAAATAAGTAATTCCTTTTTCAAAGTTTCTTTAGAGTTTCTTAGTCAAGCATGCCATAGAAAAATAAAAAAATTATAGGAATTTTTTAAAATGCAATATAATTGACTATTTTGTTTCTTCAATAAATTCGTTAACAGTATTCTTTACGCGATTACTTCTAAACAAATAAAGATATCGCTATGCGGCTTCAACATTTTAAGTTGCAAATTTGATCTACTTTCAGAATCTGATAAAATAATTATACGAACACGCTCCTAACAAGGGCGTTAAGATTTGAGAACGAGGATGGCATGGATGTTTCCTTATTCATCAAACCTTCCTTTCTTGAACCATACCTTGCAAGCTGAATTTCCTTAACTCAAACTTAAGTTAAAGGCATTTAGAGTCCAAAAAGTTCAGGATCACCTCCCGCCATTAAATTGGACAACAATTTTAGAAAGAGAAATTAGTCTATCCAATTAGAATATCAAACATAGTTTGAAATGAATGTCTGGTAGACTACGAGCAGAAAACAACTACTTTCCTGGTAAATACCACGCAGAACATTGAATTATATCTGCTCGTAATCCATGCAACGATTCACACTGTGAATGCAGATCGCAAATGTTTCTTTCTTCCTAAGACGTGACAAATTCACATCGGGACAGGCACGCCTAACAACCTACAGACCGGTTTCGGGCTTATTGGCCCTCATCAGTGCAGGGTAGTTATCCGAGTAGAGACCGTAAGATCTCCACTCGAAGCGTTGCCTGTCCCAATGCACCTTCGTCGCGTTTATTTGACCGCACTGAGCCGCGTTCCAACATGTTTGATATTCTAATTGGATAGACTAATTTCTCTTTCTAAAATTGTTGTCCAATTTATGGCTTTTCCATTTTTCATTTATTAGCTTAGTCGAGCTATAAGCCACTTCCAAGTTCTGTGATTTGGGAGATTTAGTTCTGGAGTGTTTCTTTCTTCTGCCGCATGGTGTCGCCACTTCCAATTGTCTGTTGGAACGCGGCTCAGTGCGGTCAAATAAACGCGACGAAGGTGCATTGGGACAGGCAACGCTTCGAGTGGAGATCTTACGGTCTCTACTCGGATAACTACCCTGCACTGATGAGGGCCAATAAGCCCGAAACCGGTCTGTAGGTTGTTAGGCGTGCCTGTCCCGATGTGAATTTGTCACGTCTTAGGAAGAAAGAAACATTTGCGATCTGCATTCACAGTGTGAATCGTTGCATGGATTACGAGCAGATATAATTCAATGTTCTGCGTGGTATTTACCAGGAAAGTAGTTGTTTTCTGCTCGTAGTCTACCAGACATTCATTTCAAACTATGTTTGATATTCTAATTGGATAGACTAATTTCTCTTTCTAAAAGTTCTAAAATGTATTGAGAAGATATTCGACGGCACCTGCGTCAACTGCGGAGTTTATAAACATATGTTTATTTTTAGCATATTCCATCAACTGCAACTACATAACTGCAGCGTCAACTGTAGCTACGGCAGCGGAGTTTATAAATTGAGCTTTATTGAATCACCCGGTACTGCTCGAGTACCAAGAACCGCAGTCCTTTCATCGATTCGATCCGGTGGATCGAGCAAGCCCGTAAAAGAACTCGAGTAATGACACCGTAATTTCTTTCGAAAATGTTGTTGGCTTCGAGCATTTTCTGGGATTCGAGACTCGAGAAACGAACGCAACCTATTAGGTGATCGAGATTGATTGAATGATGCGAAAGACGAAAATAT
Organism: Chrysomela aeneicollis; assembly: GCA_029955515.1. NCBI lineage: Eukaryota > Metazoa > Arthropoda > Insecta > Coleoptera > Chrysomelidae > Chrysomela > Chrysomela aeneicollis. The sequence continues at coordinate 13,248,276 of JARUHQ010000003.1, read as the reverse complement.
TCGAGGTGGATGCATGCAACATCAACTTGATTAAAATGAATTCGAGATTTACATGATATGTCAATAAAAATCGGCAGGTGCATCAACCATAAAGAAGGATACTGTATAGGCATGTACGTTTTGATATGGGCTCATCTCAGAATACTCTCAAAAGAACGCGTGAATTCATTCCCACCTAAACAAAAGATTGTAATGAAAATTTCAACCACAGATCAAATTTTTATTTAAATTCACTGATTCAATCATACATATTCGATATTTTTTTCCGAATAAATGTTGTGGAGATGACTTCGAGCCTCATTCCTGCTTTGATACATATTCGAGTTATGACGTCGAACACGTTCGTTTTTTCTTTGATACAAAATTTCGTTAGTACGTAAAGTCACAAATTTGTTTTTCTATTTCGGTTGTATAATGAAGTCATTGTGCAACGCAAATGCGTGTCGAAATAGCCTCTATTTCGATGCGCATTTTTCATTATTTGGGGATTGGTACAATCGAACTGTCAAATGAAAGTCAGAAGAGTTAGGCCCAGTTTACTTCTGAGCGATTTGGATTTGGTGACATTAGCAGTGATAAACTCAATGTTTTAATTGGTGAATTTCAATTCTGAGTGTAATTTGATTTAAATTGATCAATAAAAACAATAACAACATTGAATTTTTCATCGCTGGTATTGCAATAATCAAAATCGCTCAACTGTAAACTGGGCTTTACGCTTGTGCGTCAGATTTTAATTACTTCAATGTCATCATTGTTACTAATCGAAGATGTTTCTGTTATTTATCGATATTAAATCCTTTTTTTCCTCAAATCAATTCAAAATAGAAAAAATTGCATATGACACACGTTTTATAAGACACTTGTTCATTTGGAGCACTCCTCGCTTCGCTCGTCGTACTCCAAACAACGCGTGCGAAAAAATAGCGTCTTATAAAACTTGTATCATAATATTTTTGTTCTATTTTGGTTCTCTAATGATGTCATTATGAAACCCAAATGCGTATCGTAATAGCCACCGTTTCGACACTAGTTTTTTATTCTTCGGAGGTTGGTAATATCGAACTATCAAATAAAAGTCAGAAGATTAATGTCCAGTTTACTGCTAAGTGATTTTAGATTTCGTGATACTAGCAGTAAAACGCAATGTTCTTATTGGTAAACTTTAATTTAGAGTGTGATTTGATTTGAATTAAACGGACCAATAAAAACAATAACAACATTTCATTTCTCACCGCTGGTGTGATATCGCAAAAGTTAAAATCGCTATATACTTGCGCAGTATGGTCGAAATGAATAATATTTTTTCAATTCCATCAGTGTTACCAATCAAATATGTTTCTGTTAGATATCGAAATTGAATAAATTTTTTTCAATAAAAAACTCCCAAATTAATGCAAAATGGAAAAAATCGTTTTATAAGACAGGTTGTCCCATCACTTGTTCCCTTGGAGCAATCCTCGCTTTGATCGTCGCACTCCAAACAACGCGTGTGACAAAATAGCGTCTTATAAATCTTGTATCATATACTATTATGAAATTTATTTTTTTCAATCACCTTATTCCGATATAAAAACGATTTAGTCAAATCGATATTGTGTCAGCTTCTTGACGTTTATTTTTGTAAAACTCATGAAAAAATCAACTTTTTTTGTAATATCGTTGCCATAGAAACATTCCATGTAACCTGCCTATGAGATAATATTTGTATATTTGGTGTTGGAAAAATCGAGACATTGTTACATATTGAAGTGAAACCCATCAGATTTTATAATTCTAATAGTTTCGTTCAAGCCGGATCTATATCTAATCTATCTGATATATGATATATAATTCAGCTGATCTACCGGTAATCAGAATGAAATAGGATGCTCACAAATTGTGTACATGAAATAAAAAGATGGAGTAATTGAAAATATAAAATCAATTAAAGTATAGATAGAAACATCATGTTTTATACTATTCATGCACTTTAGAAATTTCAAAATGAGCTGATGTTTCACTCATTTCTTATGTTCTTTTGTGAATCAGCTTGTTTATATAAATAGCGATAACATTTCATTTTTATGATAATAATGAATCTTGTCAGTCATCTATTCAACAAAAAAATTTTGTTCCTATGTGTAGATATACCTATTATTTACTTGGATCTTGATCGAGATAATACTCGGTATAAACATGCCCATTTCTATACCCGCATAATTCCGTCTAAATATCCAACTCATAATCAGCCCCCACCCCTCCATCAAACAAAGAATCTGTGCAGCTCGAATTTTCTCCACCCTCACCCTATACGAAAAAGTAGGTATACACTTTATTTCACACCCAGTAGGTTTGCGAAAATCGCTGGGATAATCACTCACTTTCCCATTCATTTGGCACATCGGATCGGACTCATCGGCCCATCCTTCAAACAAACTGCCCCATCCATCATTTACACACTTTGATGAACAAAAGAGGCGGCATACGCTTGAACCTACGGATGACATTTTCTGTACGTCTAGAGTTTCATCTAGATTTGCTTCATGGTACCAATGAAAGCTCAGTGGCGTGGTTCCGTGTATAATAACGGCCCAGTTACGGAAAATTTTGAGGTAATTATTGTTAAACTTCTATAGTCAATTTTTTCGTTCGATTCTGTATCTGTACCTGTCGAAATATCCTGTTCACGTTCATCTTTGGAGAAATTATAGGTAATAACCTCCAAACAACAAACCCACTAGAATAGTTACACCACAAATTGTCTGAAGCCAACAAGAAATTCATATTCATTTGATTTCCCCCACAGAGGTTGCCACATCGTATAATATTCTAAAGTGATAATCATCCCATGACCACATTTTTAAGGTTTCCAAATAAATATATTCTTACGGTAGGTACTCATATGAATCAGATAAGTTTATCAAAAGCTATTTATTTGCCTCAGTGCCTCATTTACATGTGGTTTATAGATACCAGTGATTGTAGTATTTTTGGTGAATGCGCCAACGCCACTATTTTGGTTCATCGGATAATCAACGAACGCTGACAGTGACAGCGCGAAACGTCCCGTTTTCAAATCGAATTTTGTTTGATGGCTCATTGAATGACATATTTCCAATTTTGTGTGAAAATTTGAACGAGATTCAACTTAAAAACATTGTTTATTCTGTTTAATTTGAATTTAAAGAATGGTGAAACGCTGTGAAATGTGTAAAAGAAAATTAAGAAGTGGTGACCAGAACACAACATTTCATGGTGAGTTACTCAGTGTTGTATCATTCGTTTTATGAACATTATCTACCCATCCTGATATGCAGAACAATTTATGGTAATTTGAAAACATTCTCGGGTTTCTCCGAGATGAAAATTTAGTGGATGTATGAAAAAATATGAAGATCAGAAAGAGAATATTTCTAGAGACGCTAGAGATTACTCGCATCATTTCACTACAAGTGATAAAATGGTTGGCCCAAGTGGTGAGAAAATGCTCAGAGTAGTAGATTAGCCTATATTTGGTGAAATCGAAAGGTAATAACATGTTCGATGTTAAATTTTTCAAGTTCGAAACTTGGAAACTTTATGTCACCAGGAAATAAACGATATAGTTTGACAGTGAATTGAATCTATTATCATTCAAGTAATAATTATTATCAGATGTATATTTTAAAGAAACTTTGAATTTAGATTGTTTTCATTAACTTTTAGGAATAATGGATATGATAATTTTGTTAATAAGTCATTTTATTCAAATTTAGACCCCTCCAAGATAGCAGGACACTGGTACTGGGGGATTATGTTGTTGCTATCCTTGTTTTAGAACGAGGTAATCCTAGTATCGACATCGTCCATAGAATTCGTGGATCTATGGACGATGGTATCGAGAGTCTCGAAGGTAACGGCAGCTCGTCTGAGCTGATAAAATGAAAAAGTTATGAATTGGACGAAATATCAAAATTGAAAGGAAAACACCTTCCTGGCAAATACCATTGGACCATTGGCCAGAACAATCTCAATAATGACAGATTGTTGGAGCTAACATAATTGTAGACCGCATTTACAAAAAATTGGGGTGTGGTAAGCAGTTTTCCTCCAAGGTTACATCGATGAACTCCACAATCAACGTATATTTCATCAAAAAATAATAAATTCAAAATGAAAAACTTACGAGATTTCCGAAAATATTGATTCGTTGCACCACTGCCTATATTATCTTTGATGATGAAATGCAAAATCTGATTTTTGTATAGATTGCAGAAGGTCTGATTTCAGTTGCCACGTGTCTGAGGGACCATTACTGGTGTTTGCAGAGTATTCGGCTATTGATTGGAAATGGAAGGGTGACATTTTCAATAGCCTTTATTGGTGATGGTAATCCAATCTTCTATTGATGTGGGAATGATAACACTCTCTCAAATTTAGGTACACAATATCCCGTTTCGGCGAATTGGGAAAAATCCACCAATTTCAATTCAATTTCATCTAATGATAAAATGAGACTATTATTAAAACCCATTCAATATGTAATAATGACATATTTTTAGCTTGATGGGTGTTCGTAACATCAGATATTCCAATTGAAAACAACTCTGTATTTTCAAAAACTTCCGAAAATGACAAGTTATAATACTAGAGGCATTGTCGTTTATCAAAAAGCGGTGTAAGTCCAGAAAAGAATCCTTAAGGAGACGTTTGGCGGGTATAATATCGAAACTAGTTCAAAGGAATATCCAGGATCTAAGATTTCAATATCAATTCGATAGACTTTTCTAAACCCATTTTTAATAATCACTCTGAACAACTTCTGCAAGAGTTCATGAATAACCCAGCTGCCTCATTAATGCGTTCTCTCGATATGGACCTATACAGTCTTTCTTTATATAATAGACAAATAAACTAAATGTAAGATAGTCAATTCGTAAAAGAATAGTCGTATATTCATATAAGGGTGCTGAGCATTGAATATAAGTCGCATTCATTACATGCACCATCACGAACCACACACAGTAAATAGATACAAAGTATGGTTTATAAGCTATGGAAAATACACTGAACTGACATAGAGTCATATACGATTATATAGGTACCATTATGATTCGTATTGGCATTGTTACCTACCCTAAAGCTTACAAGAAGCAGTTCTGAAGGTAGGAAATCAAGGACTCTTCATTTCTGTTAAACATAAAGTATCTGCTTCAATTTCAACATATCGTACGTGGCCAAATAAAAGACTATTCAGTGGCATATACAAATAAATTTTTTTTCATTCTCTTCAACTCGAATTATTCATCAGTATACACTAACTTCTTCCAAGATTAGATTAGAAGGGGGCTTTTCCGATCTATTGTGTGTATGCCTTCTTAATCGGTAAGAGGTAGTTACGTCTTTACTATTTGACTCCACAGGTTGATTGTTAGTTCCCCCATATATCTGGAAGCATTTGGTATTTCTTCTTCCAGCGATAGAAACCTCAGTCTCAATAGGCCCTCACACATTGATATACTGTTGGTTCCTCCTCTTCCTGACAAATCTTTGAAGAGTCCCACTATTATTCTGGATGTTCTCCTATCCGCGTAAATGTTGGAGATGGATGGTTTTTTGATAAACTCTCTGGCCTGTCTCATTCCAGGCGAGTTATACCACCATGCATTCTGAAGATTCATCTCGCATCCACATTTTGCTGCCTGTATTTAGTATAGTTTTAGCCAAACCGAAAAACGGTTCTGGACCATTCAGAGCTTAGATGTTTGCAGCCTGTGAGTGCTGGTACCCAGGTTAGGGTCAGCCTGTTTTGCTGGGACTTCTTCGCAGGTCAGCGGTCATTTATAATATATATGGAAATAAATATTCATTCGAGAAAGCTTTTGAAAATAGCCATTCATTAAAATTGCGAAACATCATAAATTATTGAAATGAATATTCATTCAAGAAAGCTTTTGAAATTAGCCATTCATAGAAATTGCGAAACATCATAAATGATTTTTTCAAGTAATAAGCTTTAACTATATTAAATATTGATCGCCTCGATGAAATGTTGAGAGATAAGAGTGCTAGATTCTAGCTTGTAATATTCTGGAATATATTTGAAATGTATCAATTGTCGTTTTTTATGTATTGAGTGTATTTTCGTATATTGAGTGTATAATGATAATATCTCACTTACCTACCTTTCTTCATTTGTGCAAGAAAACTTTTCGTTTATGGACTTTTAATACTTTCCATTTGTTATTCTCAAATGAAGTTACTATTAATATTGTTATTACAATATGGTAACGTACTCACCCTGTATATACGTATGAGCTGGTGATTTATATTTTCGGAGCTGACGTCCGCCCTAAGAGAACGATGCACCTAAGAGTCTGTCACTGTCGGTTCTTGCGTTCTTTGGTACGTTTATTTCCTGTCCCTAATATGGAACCTGAGGTGTTGATAACCGGTAGGCAGTCAGTCTGTCGGATTACGATCTTTTTTTTTTTCGTTTGTACAGATGCCGAATAGGTACATGGTGGGCGATGATAAACATTTATGTTATCATGTTCCTCGTCATGTTCGAAGAACGGGGGTGTTTAAAAAAATCAATCATCGAAATGGTACATTCGGAAAAAATAGTTTCACCACTGACACTTGTCTGTATCACATGGAATTTTTTCAAATCGGTTTATGCAAAGTTCTGAAGTAACCTTCTGCATCAATGATTACGCAAAATTTCATAGGTAGGTACATGAAATATTAAAAAAAAAATCTTGCTTTTCAACCCCACATACAGAAAATCTCACAATGAGCCTATACTTCTTTAATACATGGAAAACTCAATAGAGAATCACTCAGATACTATAAACTATTAGGTATCTTCAATTATCAATATGATTTAAGAATTTAAAGTCATCCGTTGTAGCAATATCAGGACATCAACTATTTCAACTCTTAGACGAATAAAACTGGTATTTTCCATCCTTTTCATGATGCCAACACGACTGTCAAACCTTCTTGTTTCCACGATAAGAATCTGTCGTTCGGGCCCACTCGGGCCTCGTCGGAACAACTCGCCGTTTTCGTGTTTCGAACGAGTTTCTCATATTGCTTATGATTCATGACGTGGTCATTTGTGTTGCCGTATTTTCGTTCTCAAAGCGTTGATTTGTGCGTTTTTTCTCGATAAATTCACATATTTGTGTATCAAATATGTTGCTCTTCACTTAAAATTATAAAAATTGTTTCATTTGTGGTTATAAGCATCAGGTTTCTGGGATTAAACTGTCAATAGTGTAATTCCATTGATGAGTGCCAAAGTCGTACGTTCGGGAATGGAATAATGTGGAATAATGTATGGATATTCATTCTATTCAAGATGATGAATATTTTCAGTTGATCGAAATTGTATTTAACAGATTTCCTTCATGTGGAATATGATACAAATAAACAATAATGAATATAATATGTTTCAAATAATTAATTCGTGTTATATTTCTGTGGTTTTATCCTTCTGAATATTTGCCTCTATGAATTTCATTTCACACGAATATTAACAAGAACAACATTACCGCCCGTTCTCCTCCTCTCTCCCCGATACCAAGAGAGATAGTTAGATCTTGGCTATGTATTTTAACTAGTCTATGTATTTGATTGGTCTGAGATTTCAACTACATATATAGGTACGACTTCGGTACATCCACCTGAACATTTTCTACTTCATATAACTTTGGCACTGAATTCAAATAATGAAAATCAAATGAATATGATGCTACTGATGTGGAAGAAACAGAATTCGATAGCAATCATTTCATTAGCGTCAAGATTCGAAAATAAAAGACTGCCATCCTAATTGATTATAATCGACTCCCATGGAATTTTAATCAGCTCCTTTCTTCATCAGTGATCCTTGCCAGTTTTTTGTCAATGCGCATTTACCAAGAAGTCTGCGATACCTGTTTGGTGCATCATTGCATGCAATAGGTAGACATTGAACTCTTCAAAATACTTGACCAGTCAACAAGCAAGTCCACCATGACAGTGCCCTTCACGCAATCGAAGCATGGCACGATCTTTGTCTACAGATATATTCCAAATGTATACAAGATGTTAGATATCATTCCTGTGAAGTCATCCGATGGGTAGTCAATTCCAGGTTGAAGTTGTTTCTTCTTTTTTTTAATTCGGTAGTTTTTCTGGCGAATATCGAAAAAAAAATGTATCTCCTAGCTTCCTGAGGTTTCATGGCGTGTTTTGTATTTGGAGTGAGGTTTGAAGTTAGTTTTTTTCTGCTTTGGAAAAGCTCTAATGAGGAATTCTCCTTCGGACGATAATGAAATAATTCTTATTAAATATCTTCAAAACGTCGCATCTCAAACTAACCAATAGGACATTTTTCCGAAAAAAAAATTCCAAATGCTTAAAAAAAACTTCACATGGGTATTTAAAATTCAAGGCACCTCGTTTCTATTTCACCATTTGGCAATATCGACTGTACATTTCGTAAATGATAAAGGACAACAAATCCATTGAGTTGATTAGGTGAACAAATATAGCCATTTTGGTGGTTAGAACACATAACTTATAATATTACCTATAAGTTCTGTGGGTCAGAAATGTGCTATTCTGCTCATTTCTATTCCATGCTCCTCAAAAGATATGCCTGTCAGTTTTGAAGGTTATGTTAATATTCAACTTGTGGATTGTGTTTTCGTAGGACTGAAATTCAAGTTTCGACTTTGATTATTTCTTCATATGAGCAGTTTGATTTCTGAATTATAAATTGACATCAAGTGTATAATATTTATGAATGAAACTCATAATCAATAAGTTCATACTTGCATTTGCTGAGGTGGGCCAAATTGAGGAATATTCCCCATTGTAATACCTCTGTATATTTCTACAAATGCATCATGACTTCTTGAGGTGGAAGCACTGGAAGCTCCAATGAACAATTTTCAACTATAATCAGCAACTGGCCTTGTCATGAACAGTAAACGAATGGTTGAGGTAAATAAATTGAAATTTGCTACAGGGATAGGATCAATATACGTCATTGGATCTATTAAAACTCTCAAAACTGATGGATTAGTATTCTGAAAAAATTCTCGGAACTGATCAAGTTCGAAGTCATCAGGTATTATATCTTGAATTTATTTCAGGATTATGAACTAGCTGATAACAACGCAGTCAATGAAGAATGCATCAAACCAAAAAAAGTCGGAAAAAACAATCTTGAATTGAAACAATTCACTGAAGTGAGACCAATGAGATGCCACACCATTTGAGTTTATCAATCAATCAACTTAGCATATTGGGAAAATTAGAATATATTCATAAATAAGTAAATTTTTTCATTGTTATTTATCTTCCTACTTCCTGTTCAAGTGTTTCAAAAGTCGCCTTCGATAAAATTCCGCCACCCAGATGGTGTGTAGGAACATGACACCAGCATGCAATAATCTGAGACACTCTGAATTCCATTTGTAGCATTTTAGCTTAAAATATTGTAACCATCTGGTGAATATTTTATTTTCGAGGGTATATCTTCTGTCTACAGTTTTTATGTCAAAACTAATGAAAAGTAGAAGGGAAACACATTGTATTTATGTTTTTATTCAAAGGTTGTAAAATAGGTTTTCCGCGGCCTACATGCAAGACCTGATTGATTTGATCAACTTCCTTAAGTCTGCCTCTTTTCAAGATTCAGAAAACTCTGGCCATATAATTAATGAACATTCTGAAACTGCATTCATTCATACTCAAGGTGGATGCAACATCACTTAACTCAATTCAACTCAATTCAATAGATTCGAAATATATATAAATAATAATATTCTCTAATGAGTTTTCATTTAATCTTTTTTGAAATTGTTACTCTTTATTTAATTTTGCTTAGTATTTTTGTCGTTTTTTTTTTCTTTCATGTATGTTGCAAACATATATTCTGGCTGTAAGCAAGACCTTTTGTAGTATTGTCATGCATTGTAAAGAATTCTCAAGATACAATATATTATATTGATTGATTAATTGATGTTCAAAATTCGAAATTGCACTTAAGGTACATAACCTACACCTAAATGCCAGAAAACTTTCAAATGGAACATTTGATTAAATATTTGAATTGCCCACAGTAACACGATTTAATCATACTAAATATTATATCTGTTGGTTATATATTATTCTAAAATAATTGGTTTGGAAAGCAACTACGGAGAATGACCAAATTTGAAACTTTTTGAAGCAGTTTTTGGATATAAAGCGCCATTCATTGGAGAACTTGTAATATACAGCGTGTCTCACTTTAAACGGCCCCACCTATATATCTCAGTTATTAGTCATGCGATTCTAACCAAAGTTGGTGTGGTATGAATAACCATCAATATGATCAGTTCAACAGAGATGAACATTATTTGGGACAGTTCCGTACGATTTTATTGATATAAAAATGGGTCGATTTTTCATAAAATCATATTGGGCATTTTTTACAGGAAATCTAACCTCATATTATTGTTTTTCATGGTTCGAAACCCCTATGTGTAAATTTTCACCTACTTTCTATAGAGGGTTTTGAAAAAACGGGCACATCGAAACTGCATTTTTGCGAGCGTAAATACTCGTTTTAACGGAATTTCCAGAAGAACGATCGTTACATTCAGGCCCCCACGTTCACCGGACCTAACTCCTATGCATCTTTGCTTCTGGGGAATTATTGAGGATACAGTATTACACCAAAATTGGTCTCGAAACAGGGACTATGAAATATCTCCTGCTGAGCTTAGAACTGTGAATGCATATTTGAGGAAGCGACAGAGAAATGTATCATATTGAAGGGCGGTTATGTTGAAGGTACTCCGACCTCATTTGATGATCGTCTTCTGAAAATTCCGTTAAAACGAGTATTTACGCTCGCAAAAATGCAGTTTTGATGTGCCCGTTTTTCAAAACCCTCAAAATAGAAATTAGGTGAAAATTTACATATGGGGCTTTCGAACCATTAAAAACGATGATATGAGGTTAGATTTTCTGTAAAAAATGCCTAATATGATTTTAGAAGAAATCGACCCCTTTTTATATCGATAAATCAACTTCTCCATAGAAAACACCATTTGACGATGACGTGAGTCATTTTGACATCGATAAAAAAGGTGCATCCTTTTTTATCGCTGTAAAAATGCCTGTTCCTCGAAACCTTCTCCATCTAGTATGCGCCCGTCACTTCAATTTCTGTCGTGTCAAGTTTGATTGTTGGGTATTATTCACACGAAAAATCGCAGGATGAGCCGTTTTGGGGAAATTTCGTCTGTAGAAATCACAAATAATATAAAAAAATCAATTCCGCAAACTACAAGAAACACGAAATCGTCGATTTGGAGACAATTCATGGAGTTTTGTAAAGCCAGAAATTACGAATTGGGAGAAGAAACACTGGTACAACATATAGCAGATATATTGAAAGACTGGGCTTATAACATGAAAAAGCGAAATGGAGAAGATTACAAGGAATATGCTCTGAAAACAATCTGGAATTCGACTGCAAAGATGATTCAAGAAAAATATTTCAGTGAGTACAATATTAAAGTTGATCCTTTTGCCGATATAACTTTCAAAGAAGCTCGTGCACTGAAAAAAAAATAGGGCTAATAGGTAATAAATATTTGTTTGGGTGCCATTTATTCACAATTAATGAAGAAAAAAATTTTTCATTCAGTATTAAATAATATTATTTAATAATAATAATCGCCAAAATATCATCAACTAATAAATAATAGATAGTTTGTTTTTGGTCGATTTGTGTATTATTAACAATATAAATTTATTCCTAATAAAATAGTTTGTTGGGTGATATTACTGGAAATGTATTAATTATTAATTACAAGTTTATTTAAAGTGAATAAGTCATAGTAACAGATGATAAATATTTACTTTCTGCTTTTTCAGTGTAGTTTGTTATAAATCAATCATTGGTTTCATTGGAAAATATATTATTTGTCTTCAAATAACAAATATCCATTGAAATTATAGTTTAGTCGTTTGGTGCCGTTTGTATAGTTCATGTTATGTTTGTCGAGTGGCCAAGTGGCATGCATGATGTGTGATGAATTCAATTCAAAATCAAACTATTTATGCTAGAACACGATAACAGTAGGTTCATTATAATTATATATAAGTGATTTGAATCAGTGATTTTATTGTGAAAGATATATCAGTATATAACGCAGTTAATCAAGCCAAAATGGAGGAGGACAAATTTCAGGGGTTAGAAAAGTTTTTGAGGGATATCAATTTTTTATATTTGAGAAAAGTTTGTGAGGGATATCAATTTTGTTGATTTGATAAGTACATACCAAGGTAAGTTTATAAAGGGTAAATTGATTCCGATTCCTTCTATATTGAATTCATTTTCGATTTCATGCAGAAGGGGCGTCTCGCTTCCCTTTTGGTTTATTAATAATAAATATGATTTTTTTATAACAAACAGAACATATTAATAAAAAATTTTCTTTATTAATTGCTAACGAAATGTATAATAATAATAAATATTCTTTATTTATAATAAATAATGATTTACTTACAATTGATAAATCTATAGATCTATAGCGGGACCTATATATATTTGATCAGTTTAAATAAATTATTTGTTCTTGAAAAATAAACGTTTATTCCGCCATATTCGAATAAATAATTTATTAGCTGTTGATTAATTTAGTTCACTATAAATAAATTGTTTTTTCAGTGTGATGCGAGAAATAGTAAACGGAAAGAATTGCAAGCTATTCCGGATAAAAGAAAGTTAGGTTCTGTTGCAATAGATAAGAAAGATATTATAAAAATTGCAAAACTATGGAATATAAATGAACCAGATGGATTGCAAAGAAGATTTTTTCATATAGCTCCTTATGAATTAGCTTGGAGGGGAGGAGAAGCTGTAAACTGTAGAATATACTATTTCAAAGAAGAGAAAAATCAAGATGGAACTCCTACAGGAAGAATAGAATATAATACAATATTTTCCAAGACGGCACAAGGTGGGTCAAAAAGATTGGCAGACAGCAAATGGATAACAAAAAATTATATTGATGAAAATATATGTCCAGTGAGATTATTAAAACTACTCTTAGAAAGAAGAAATGGAAACATAACGTCTGAACGACTTTTTTTAACTCCAAACCCTTTTTGGAAGCTCGAAAATTCTAAAGGATGGTTTAAAAATGTTCCACTGGGAATTAACATGATTTCTTCTTGGACCAAAATTTCAGCAACTAAAATTGGCCTCGACACCACAAATAATAAAATAACCAATCATTCAAACCGTGCTAGTACAGTTACACAGTTAGCCAAAGCAGGAATAAGTGACCAACAGCTTATAAAAATAACTGGACATTCTTCGTCGGCATCGATCAAACCCTATCTACAAATTGACCCTGAACATCACGAAAATCTTGTTAGTAACTTGCGATCTTCGGATATAAAGAAGTGTTCGAACGAATATTCGACATGTGTCGAAACCATCAGAGAAGAAAATATCGAAATTTCGACACCGAACCAAAACATTTTCAAAAATTGTATTTTTAATAACTGCTCCTTTAAATAGTTATTTCAATAAAGTTAATTATAATTACTGTTCATTTATATATTGTCGTTGATTTATCTTGCCAAAAAACACTCGAACTTTTTTTTATTGGATAAATTTCTTTACTAACTCAAAAATTTTCCATCAGTAATTTCACTCGAAAATCTGACATTAGACAAAATTGCTCGACCTACGGTCTCGCAATTTTTTCATGTCAGTTTTTCTCGTAAAATTACTGATTGGCAAATTTTATTCGTTAGAAAGAGAAATTTATCCGATAAAAAAAAAGCTCTTGTGTTTTTACTGTTGATAAAAACGCAAGGCACTGTCCAAAATAATCTTCATCTCTGTAAAACTGATCATATTGATACCACACCAAATTTGGTTGGATCCGCATGACTAATAACTGAGATACAGAGGGGGGGGGTTTAAAGTGAGACACGCTGTATACAGGGTGCGGCACCGAAAACGAAACAGATCGAATATCTTATAGACACATGTGTTGTGAAAAAAATGCAAAAACACGTCGATTTGTAAACCAAGGGGGACATCTTTCTACCATAACCTCAAATGACAGTGTATGAACAGTGTATGAACTTAAAAATTGGAAAGGCTTGCATAAATTTTACTCCAATCATTCCAAACTACAATAATTCACAATAGCTGCTCAAAGTGTTCTCCATTAACTGCCATATATGAGTATAAGTTAGTCTCGAAACGTCTGAGGTTTTGGAGCATTTCTGGAGTTATTTGACGACATTCGTACCTTTGAATAAATTTTTTTTCCGCAAGAGGGCGCCAAAATGAAAAGTTACGAAGCGAACACTCACATGGCTGAATTCCTTTTCAAATTACCTTTTCAGTGATGTGTCACACTTAGTACTTTCCCTATTTAAATTGTATGGGTGATAGTCACCAAGGGGAGGAGAGAGAGGTATGACAGTTGAGGTTATGGTAGAAAGATGTCCCCCTTGGTTTACAAATCGACGTGTTTTTGCATTTTTTTCACAACACATGTGTCTATAAGATATTCGATCTGTTTCGTTTTCGGTGCCGCACCCTGTATATACTTTCATTTGACGAATGACATAGGAATGTGATATTGATTACGTCATTGAAAGCAGCAAGAGAGAATTAAACACAACAGTGAATCGTACGATTGATCATTCATTCCTAGTCCAACTACGAAATTCAACGAAATCAAATTCCCAGTAAATAACGAAGTAATAAATAGCATCAAAACAAGATGACCTAAGACTACTTGATTTGCGAATGAAGAGCTTTTAAATCAGATTTCAAGAGTAGTCTGGCCTGGCACCGGCGTTCTTGAAACCGTGACCCACTTTTACGTCGAGAGTAATCTGGACCTGGCTCAAGTAACACTTGATTTATTCACGATTCCGGCGAAAAAAAGAAAAGCTCTAGAGTGGTCTAGACTCATCACCGATGGCTCCACGGCGAATCGAGATATCTCGGCAATTCAAATTATTGCCGGAAAATTGATGGTTGCCTTAATTGAATTCTGGCCTGCCTTAGGGACTAGGAGTTACGGTTCTTAAATAAAGTCATAAAAAAACAAGAATTGTCAAGCAAAAGAGGAGGGCTCAACGATAGGTCGTATTTTCGTTCGAAAATAATTGAATATACTTTCCTTGAAACTTCCATACATTTGGCAGGTTCTAGAAGACTTTTGCAAACATTATGGACTCAAATATTGTTTAAAATTCAAACTTCATTAGACTCAATTGTCACATCTAACAGTGTTAACAGTACATTCTAACGATATCCATTAGAATATAAAATAGGGTCGGATATTGAAGATGACAAGATAAAATGAAAAGACAGTCGACAGTTCTGGTAAAACTATACCAAAAGAAGAGAACGATGGAAATGAATAAAGATTTGGTGAGAAAAAGGGTGAAACAGACATGACATGAATATATATATATTTATGCACGACCGGGCGTAAAATAGCACTTTACCGCCGTCGGACTATGTTACCGCCCGCCGGGTGTAACATGGCACTTTACCGCCCGCCTGACAATATAGCTATTTATGTACCAAGTGCGTTATATAGATCCTAACGCCCGGAGGGTAACATTCACCCGAGGGCCTTTGGCCCGAGGATCTAGTAGGATCTAGTAACGCTCGTGGTGCAAACAAGATTTTATTTTTCACGAAAAAATTATCTTAAACGACGTTGTTTACTTCATAAATTTTTTCTCATAGTATTTACTGCGTTCTGGTCGGCAACTGAGCACAAGTGAGCTTCTATGCAATTGCCATGGAAACATTGAAGAGGTTGCTAAGGGTTGTTTATTTAATAAAACGACGCTGCATTTTTGTAAGAATTGACAAGCTTGTTAGTGGAGGAAACTAAAAACTGTTGTGTTCATAATAATTATGGAGATCCCACAGAATGTGACGCTCAAAGCTGAAAAAGCGTTAGGAAATTTACTGCCTGTGAAATCCAAACACTTATACGAGAAGGAGTATGACCATTTTCTGAAATGGAAAGATGAAAACAGAGTGAATACCGTAAATGAAACTGTCTTAATGGCATACTTCCAGGAACTGGTGAGTTTATCTCATGAAAAATATAAATATTTTTTATTTATTTTACATTATTTCAGTCTGAACAATATAGTGCAAATAGTCTATGGACCAAATACTCACAGCTGAAATCAACATTGATTGTTAAAGAAAACACTAATATATCAGCATTCAGTCAACTGATGGCATTTCTAAAAGTTAATTCAAAAGGATACATTCCTAAAAAATCAAAGGTGTTGGAAGGTGGACAAGTATTACTTTTCATAAGAAAAGCTCCAGATGATACTTTTCTGCTACATAAAGTTGTTCTGGTAATGGGCGTATTTGGAGGCTTAAGACGTGATGAAATGGTCAAGATGACAGTTGATGACATTGAAGACAGAGGAGCCGTTTTACTGATCAAGGTACCAGAAACCAAGACCTGCACCTCAAAAAGTTTCACTATTGTTGAAGAAAGCGAAATAGGAGCCTTGAACTTAGTTAAAAAGTACATTGCACTACGACCAAAAGGATGTAAACAACGTAGGTTTTTTTTAACCTACAGAAATAATAAATGCATTGAATTACCTGTAGGTAAAAATACTATAGGAAGTGTTCCTTTTATCATAGCGAAATTCCTAAATTTGGAAAACCCGAAAGGTTACACCGGACATTGTCTACGCCGAACGTCGTCAACGTTACTTGTTCAAGGTGGTGCTTCCTTTGAAACACTAAAATTACATGGAAAATGGAAGAGTAGTACGGTAGCGGAGAGCTATATTGAAGAAAGTATCTCATCGAAGAACAAAATTGCAACAATGATAGCCCATTCCGTTTCCGAAAAAGAAAATGTTAACGTTCCGAACGAAACCGAATGCACATTGAGGAGTTCATCATCGGTCAACTCACAGAACTTCAAACTTGGTACTAATTTTTCAGGAACATTGAAAATTGTAATTTCTATTTGAGAGAAAATAATTAGTCCCTTTTTTATGTACAGTTATAAATAAAACTTTTCTGAGTAATTAATTTATTGAACTACAGAAAAAAACATTTAGCGGGCGTTATGATTCATAATGCCCTCCATAACGCCCCGGGCGTTATGGGTCTGTTAATAGCAACCGTTGCCAAGGTATTATAAAGCAGTAACGATCAAGTGAAAAATAAACCTTTTTTTATCCAAACCTTGTTGGTGCAAATTATGTAAAAAATTCGGAGTTAGGAGAATAAGAGTTGTAATTTTTTTTAATAAATCGAATATTCTCAAGAGAATTCATCACAGAACTTACTATTCCATACATTGTTCCAATTAGTATTGGGAATATCAGTTTACGAGATTTGTTCCTCGAAAAGAAATTGCAGAAATCTTTATTCTTCATTCAGTTACATTTTCGAATGACCACAAATCCATCTACAAGTTTATGCATATTGATCTTTAGTTGGGTTCCCAGCAAGAGTACCTATACTCGTGAAGCAAACTATCATTGCTCTTTTTTGCTCTTCATGTATTTCATTTAGCAATGGCCTGTTCAAAAGCAATTAATAATTCCGAAGTGACTATAAACACTGCCTTCTGCCCTTCAATTAAATCGCCACATCGCGATTCACGAACAGACACTCAACGATCATCTTATAGAGCGTGATGAGCGGCTCCATCTTTATTTATAAACGGACAGGAGTCAGAGAACGATTCAGAAGTTGTAATGGTTCCATATATCGGAAAGGAGATCTTAATGGGAAACTAGGTACCTAAGTACTATTTATTTGTGACTCTGACTATGTTTCCTTACCTGTTGCCCACCATTTATTCATGGGATCACGAAATTTCTTTGGTTTAATAATTATGATTACCATCTCGAATTCTTGAGTTCACAGTATTGAAAACAAAAACTGTCAATACTAAATAAATGACTGCTACTGACCCATATTTTTGTTGGAAAATTGGCACCCAGTATTAATTAATCAGAATAATGAACCCAACTTTAAGGCGCCTCGCACACCGGAGCAATACGCAACTAGCAACAGGCAACGAGCAATTAGCAATATTATTGCCAGTATGTATTTCACATTAATTTATATGGCAACTCGTACACCGCTGCAACGTGATATCGTTATCGCCTATGTAAAGCAATTTTTGTTGCTAGCAACACGACGTGCGTATTGAAATACAATATATATTGCCTGTAGTTTAGCAATATGTAGAAAGATTTGTATCGTCAGGTAGAACATCAAATGTTTGTGAGTCTAGTTTTCTAGTTATTTGGACATGTCCGACGAATCAGGATTCAATATCAAATTTGTGGAACTTGTGGAAAAATACTCATGTATTTATAATTATCGACGGCAAGATCATAGTAAAAGGGATGTGGTAGAGATGGTATGGAGTCAGCACATACAATTGCTCCATGATTTTTGAGTACACGAAATGATGGATGAATCCATTATCATCTTTGTTTTCTATTTCTTCTTAGCCTATACGGTCACAATGTCGAAACTTCGTCTTCATCAGATGACGATATTTTCAACTAGTGATATTTTATCACTTTGGTATACGAGATAGCTTGCAATGCATTGCCTGTTGCTTATTGCCAATTGCTGGTTGCTTATTGCTTATTGCTCTGGTGTGCGAGCTTACTAAAAGATACGAACTTAAATTGATAAATTAGAATATTGGTATATTATGATACAAGTTTTATAAGACGCTATTTTGTCGCACGCGTTGTTTGGAGTACGACTAGCGAAGCGAGGAGTGCTCCAAGTGAACAAGTGCGACAACGTGTCTTATAAAACGTGTGTCATATGCAATTTTTTCTATTTCGAATTGATTTGAAGAAAAAAATGGATTAAATATCGATAAATAACAGAAACATCTTCGATTGGTAACATTGATGACATTGAAATAATTAAAATCTGACGCACAAGCGTAAAGCCCAGTTTACAGTTGAGCTATTTTGATTATTTCAATACCAGCGGTGAAAAATTCAATGTTGCTATTGTTTTTATTGGTCAATTTAAATCAAATTACACTCTGAATTGAAATTTATCACTTAAAATATTTAGATTTTCACTGCTAATATCACCAAAACCAAATCGCTCAGAAGTAAACTGGGCCTAACTCTTCTAACTTTCATTTGACAGTTCGATTGTACCAATCTCCGAATAATAAAAAATGCGTATCGAAATAGAGGCTATTTCGACACGCATTTGCGTTGCACAATGACTTCATTATACAACCAAAATAGAAAAAATATGTTAGGACCACTAGATCTGAATTGTTTTCTAACTCAATTGAACGGATTATAACTGGTTTTGTTGTATGTCTGAGTGCATATCTGCAGAACATAGTGTCCCTCAGGAAACAGTTTTGAGCCCTTTGTTGTCTATCATTTTCAAAAAAGTAAAGCTGTACTGTTTGCAGTAACACGATGATATATTATATACTCGATAATATATTTATATTTTTTTCATTATAGATCGCGTTTTAGGCATAGACTTCTGAGGTCATTAGCCTAATGATATATGTTATACGTGAAGGAATATAAATGAAATGCAGTGAAAACTAAATACTGACTTGAAGAACATCTTTGAGTGGTCACATGATAATAAACTCTGTGGATATAAATACGTCTAAGTCCAAATTTTGCATTTTTGGAACAAGATATAAATTTAATGAAATAAATATTGATAATATCTGTGAATTCTTATTCTAAATATATAGAAATTCTTTTCCCTGACTTTTTCGTTTTTTATTTTACAAAATATGTCATAACATAAAAATCTCCATAACATAACATCTGAATGTGAATTATATACAGTCAGTAATTTATTTTTATAACATTTTTCCTTATTTCATAACAATATGAACATCATTTAGAGTTCTGTTCCACACTTCTATTTGAATTGCGAAATTATAAACTAGAACAACTACAAATTATTCAAAATAGAGCGATGCGAACTATATTGAAATGTAATGACATACACCGATTCGAACAATGTTGAATATACTGAAATTTCTCTTTGTGAAGCAAAAAAATATTGTCCAGTGTTTGTGTATTTATTTTCAAAATTAAACAAAAATGTGTTCCTACTTATGTCTGTGAAAGAGTAACGTATTTTGGAGATGTATTAAACTCTTATAATACTAAAAGTTGTGATGATTTCATATTGAGAGAATGCTATTTTAGTAATTTTCAGAAATCAATTTTGCACAAGGGCCTACATTTGTGCAACAGCTTGCCAGCTGAAAGCTGTGTAACCTCAATAATTCAGAGAAACGTTTGAGAGATTATGTATTGTCCAAAGTTTAATGTGGATTTAAGTTAAAATGTGGAGTTTTTATTTCAAATTTGTGATTTTTTTATGCATATATATACATATATAGATAGCTTTTTATTTATTTTATATATTTATATTTACTCCTTTCAGTCCTGTGTTTGTATGTAGCAATTAGATGAATAAAGATAACTATTATATCATTATTAACTTTGTTTTGCGGACTTTTGTTTTCTAGCAGTGATTATCTGATTGATTTATTATATTCTACTCACTTTTTCTAACTATGCTTTATTCAGCTCTTTGCCCAAGTACTAATTTTCACTGTTCGAATACCTGACTAATTAGACACTCAGATCTCCTATGACTACCACTTGTCATAGTTTCTCATTCGTGATAAGGTTACATATAATGAATATATTATCACAACGAATTCGTTTCTATTCATGAATCCTTCATCACATTCAATCTTCGATAGGAGGTTAGTACAAGCAATACCTACCTACCAACGCTTGGAAAAATGGTTATTAATAACGAACTACCCTAATAGCACACATTGTTCCCGGAACGTACGATTAATGTCCCATATAAGTCGCAATGTCCCGGCCTTCTATGGGATATGCACGGAACATTCCACAGAGGATGCTCCCGGAACATACACGCAGAATCATTCCGGAAACATATTTTTCTTGTCCTAGATTGTCAAGTTGATTATTCCCCAATAAATCGATGGAAGATTTTTGTATTGGGTTATGACTCAATTCGATTATTTTGGTTACATGAAAACAGTTTGAAATTCAAATTTCAACATTTTGATGAGTTGTGTGAACATAATCCGCTGATATCGAATCGAACATAGTATATTTGCCGATTTTATCATCATCATTTTATATCATTTATATATCATTATTTGCATAAACACTAAGATGGCAACGCGGTGACGTCAGTTGAAAGGATTACGTTCAGAATATGAAACTGGCCAACTTCTACAATAGTTGAATAGTGACTGACAAAGTGACAACTGACAAGCGATTATGATCTTCAATTCTTCACTATTTTATTTACATTCTTCATTGTTAAATTGTGAGTTTTGCTCGATATATTACTATTGTTCACTTCAGTTTTTGTATAATAATTATGATGGTTTATTGAACTTCATTCCAGCCTATCTCAACCAAAACCGGGTATGGCTGGAAATAAAAGTGGGTATATATTGAAGAAATCATCCAATCCACTCATGTGATATATTATTCCAGCAATGATTTTCCTGTATATTTGGAAGCTGTTCTGGTACTATCTTGTGGTTCAGAAGTTCCTGTTGTGATATTGTGAAGCATTCTAATCTCACCTGACTGAGTGGCCTTCAACTTGTAAGTATTATCCTATAATTCCTGCTAAACAGATATTGACTCGAATTCTATGAGTTGTACCTAGAAAGCAAGTCCTAAGTTTCAAATATTATTTTGTTCTTATGTGTTTTCAGTTGAATCTGCGAGGAATATTGAGCAAAATAACCAGCCTTTGTGAAAATCCATGATAAAACTATGTGTGAAAGATGGAGTACCTTTAGCAACGAAGTTGCAGAGTGAATCCAGTTGAACATAAACTTTCCACCAACCTTTGAGGAGCCACAGGAAGTTATTGTGAACAGTGAGTATTACAATTTTTGAATCTTAAATTCAGCCTGAAATATGTGTTTGTTTTTCAGTGAACTTTGAACAATATATCATCTACATTCAGAGATAATCCAGAGGTTTGAATATGATTGAAGTTGAGAAACACCAGGGCTAGCTGAAAATTGTTTCATGTCAATACAGTTCATGCCAATTTCACTGAATTATCTGTATCATTAGTATTATTATGTATCAATAAATTTGCAAATAGTAACGTCGTATTTCACTTCTTGGAAAAGTCAGTACCTACTATGAAGTAAGCAAAAAATATATTTGTCCCAAATATGTTCCCCAATGACGTTCCGAGAATGTTCCAATGGAACATTCCTGGAGCGTACAATTTGTCCACAACGGATTTACCGGGAATGTCCCCGGAATGTTATGCGACTTTACGCGACATTCCCGGAACATTTCTATTGTCGCAAGGGGACATTTCCGGAATATTTTGGGAATACATTTGTGCTATTAGGGTATATGCTATATGTCTACCTAGTCAAGCAAATTTCACTTAATTATCTCGATATCTTCGATTTTCCTTTATTTCCTTGATTGCCATCGAAACCACTTCGATATTTCTATACAGGCGTCCCGCAGTTACGTGATACGTCGAAGAAATCACATCAAGCTTTCATTTCCAAGCTTTAATGCCCGAGAAGAACCATGACGAGGAAGCAATAAAGCATTATCTGCTACATCTCCAACTTCTATTGTTTGCAGAAATAGAAAGAAGTCGAAGGTATCTGTGCAGTCACGATACATTTATTATTTTGCTTTTTGTTCGGTTTGTTGATAATGGTGCAATCTGCAAGTCACTGTAAAAGCCATTACCATCACGAGATAAACAAGCATCTACATTCTATATACGCCCAAAACATGCAACATGCTCTTTATTCCCGCGCTTTGATTGTCACTGAAGAGTAATAACGTCAACATATTATATCAATTTGGCAATAGCTACCGGTATACAGGGTTTTTCACGATGAGCGTTGATTAGACATTTCTGATCGAGCTGAAAATTCGACAGTATACATAAATCAATATGATTTACACTCCTAAAATATTCTATACGATGCGGCGTTGCCGCTTCTACTATAAAGTAACAGCTACTCTGATTTTTCATATGGAACACCCTGTATTTTATTGCATTTTTAGATTCTCCTTGGAAAGCTGATTTCATTGATCCCTCATACTTGGGTTCATTATCGAACTATAACAGAGATATTGGGTGTGAAAAATCGAGATTTTTCTACTTTGGGAATTTTTTTTTTCGAAACTATTTATAATTGGTTGAAACGGCTTTCATGTCCCGATCTCAACTTTTTATCCACGATCGATTGATATTTATTTGAAACAAATACAGGGTGGTTCAAAATTTAGAATTCTAAACCACAAGTATTTGTTTCAATTGAATATCAATCGATAGTAAATGGAAAGTTGAGATAGGAACATGTAAGCCGTTTTGAGCAATAATGGATAGTTTCGACACAAAAAATTCCCAAAGTTGAAAAATGTCGATTTTTCACATCCTATATCTCTGTAATCGTTCGATAAAGAACCCAAGTATGATAAATCAATGAAATCATCGTCCCAAGGAGAATTTAAAAATGCAATGAAATACAGGGTGTTTCATATGAGAAATCAAAGTAGCTGCTACTTTATGGTAGAAGCTTCAACACTAGTCATTTGTCCAAATTTCCATGATTTTTTTCTCATCAATGAATGAACGTTGTGATAATTTTTTATGCATACAAGGTGTTTTGAAGTTAGTCGTTGGTATAATAATAATTTGTTTCAAATAAGGACATGTTCTCTCGTTTGTCAATTAGATTGGCATCCAGAAATCGAGATAATGAGAAATTGTTGATGATTTCATATGGATTAAAGCTGGAAAAGAATATTTATTTTGGTCAATTTTGTACCACTTATTTTATGGAAACATCTAGATTTGACTCAAGGCATTAAATGGAAAAGTTGTATGTGGAAACACCAAATACACATATAGTCTTATTACTCAGCGAATAAAATTTCAAAATATTGATGTACAGGGTGTTGTTACGACTAAAAACCTACTTTTTATTTTTCAAAGACCGGACCTGGAATAAGACTTTTCTTCATTATGTTGATCGACACCACTGTGGATGAATAACCCAATATCACAAAAATGTATTGGGTGGTTCATAAGTTACGATCAATTGAAAAAATTGGAGAAATCAACTTATCATCCTGTATCTTGGTTAAAAAGAACGATAGGCCCATCGGTATCCTCCATCTTCCCTTACGGTATGCGCATTTCCCAACGAATCACCCTGTATAACACAATTATTGTGAGCGTCCTTTCAATCCTGTTGAATGTCCTTTGCATTTAAAACCACGATTTATTTCTTCAATTACATGTCCTGTTGAGCATCTAATGTGTATTTGGCATAAAAAAATTTTACTGACCTTGGGTCTGAAAAGGATAAGTCATTGATTAATTCAAATTCACGATTGATTTCAAATAGTGATCATAGAATTTATTATTATTATTTGTGCTATTTCTATCTATGATGGATAGGTACTCATTATCTCTGCTTTATATTCAATTTTAGTCAATTGAGTAAATGAATTTTACATGTATGTATTCTATAGAATCAGTAGATCAAATGAACCAAGTAAAAACAGTTTCAATTGTAAAAATTTAGCTAGATAGCTAGACGATGGCAATGAGCCATGAAAATATAAACCATATACCAGACTTCCAGACATAAGTCTTCAGAAATTGCGTGGAACTGCGTATTATAAATGATATTTCGCTCTCATCTGATATACGTAATTTACAATTCATTACATACGACATGGTGTTTATTGAATTATAAATTCGTGTATGAGATATTAACAACTTTCTCATATAGATATTGGTTTGTGGTTTGAGCTGCTTGAAATTACGAAAATATACTATACTCCAGCTGTATACAATAACAGAATAAGGAAGTAGGAATATACTAGAAAAAAAAACGATTTCCTAGTCAGCTCTCAAAATATTATTACATCCAATGTTTGCAATTTACTATATAACAGCGCCTGGAAATTTAAAGGATATCCAAAAATAAAATAGGTTAATCACTATTTCCTACAGAAGTAATATTGATGATTTAAATACCCTATATAATCAGCAGTTCAAGATTCTATATTTTCATTTTTTATTTCATTCATAGTATTTTCCTTTGATCGTGTTTTAACAAATGCAATGTGGTATAGTAAGTTTGGCAAAGGTAGTGAAGAATATCATTATTAGAAAGAGACACCCTGTAGAAAGTACAGTTCAATAAAATTTCTGAAATACGATATTTCATCATTTTGAAGATTCCGAAAAATACGTTTCAAAACTGAGCATATGGTCGATTAATACAATAGTATAAATATAAATATTACGATAGACAAAAACATCATATGGAAGTGAAACGGTTGAAACTATTTGAAGCAACATTTCGAAACATGCTATGAGAAATTGAGCAGACCAGGATTTGACTCGATGTATTGTAGGTAAATCCAGTTGGAATAATATGGAAAGTAGGTTGACGTTGCTTGGGAAATAAATTTCAGCCGATCCTGATGAACTAATGATGAAGTGAATTAGGTACTACAAGAGGAAAGAAGAGCTAATAATACACACAGGCGCCTAAATGGTGTAAACAACTTGGAAAATCATGACAATAATGTAAACAGCCCTTCAGACAGCATGATTTAAAGTCTGATATTTGATATCTTTCAATAAATCCCGGAAAGTAAAACATAGTTGATGTATTTACTTTTGGTAGAAAATATACTGATGGCAGTGTTTGATCATGGGAGCAAAGTAACATTTTTACTCACCTATCTTTCAATCGTTACTCAAAATCATTACCCATGTCGCTCATGTGTGTAAAATCACCAGTACTTACCTGAAATAAAAAAGAAAAATGAATTCAGTGAATGATTATGAATACTTGTAAGAGTATATTATGATACAAGTTTTATAAGACGCTATTTTGTCGCACGCGTTGTTTGCGAGGAGTGCTCCAAGTGAACAAGTGCGACAACGTGTCTTATAAAACGTGTGTCATATGCAATTTTTTCTGTTTTGAATTGATTTGATGAAAAAAATTTACCAATTAAAACATTGAGTTTTTCACTGCTATTATCACCAAATCCGAAATCTCTCAGAAGTAAGCTGGGCCTAACTCTTCTGACTTTCATTTGACAATTCGATTGTAAAAATCCCCTGTGCGTTGCACAATGACTTCATTATACAACCAAAATAGAAAAAATATTATAATTTTTGTCAGTATAGTCCAAAAGTTTACATTGTTTGTTTGCTAATTACTACTTATTTAAAATTTTGCTCTATACAGTGAGCCCAAGATAAGGATCTCGGTAACCCCTAAAGAGTTCAAACAGTAGGTCGAATAGGCAAAAAGTTTCTTCAATAAATAGATGTTGAAAAATCCTGAAAACGTTGTTTACTTCCGGAGATATTCGAAAAAAAAAAAAAAATTGGGCGGTTTGGTTTTTATTATTCCTTCAAGTTATTTGAACATTGCCTTTTCGTAGCTAAAATTGAAAGTTATTAATTAAACGAATAAAGGCGCATTCATGCATAACGCTTTTTCATTAATCTTCACTTTCTTTCACTGTCATTATACCAAATATTTTGACACCATTATGCACGACCTCCATTTACTTAAAGCTCTTCTGCGATTTGTCATACCAAACTATACAGTGTGTACCAGCCAAATGGAATAAATTCGTTAATAAATAAACGGTGGCGTTTTTGGAAAAACGCTCGGACACGTCGATTAGTTGCGCTTTTAAAAAAAAAAAACTTTTTATACAGGGTGTGTCATGCCACAGTGGCCAATATCAACTTTCTTATTTTAAATACAACACCCTGTATTTTATTTCATTTTTAGATTCTTCATGAAGAGCTGATTTCGTCGATCTATTATACTTGGGGTATAGCGCGAAATATTACAGAGATATAGGGTGTGAAAAATCGAGATTTTTCAACTTTAGGAATTTTTTGTGTCGAAACTAATCATTTCTGCTCAAAACAGCTTACATGTCCCTATCTTAACTTTTCATTTACTATCTACTGACATTTAATAGAAACAAATAGAAGGTGATGCAAATCTCAAAATTTTGAACCACCCGTATTTGTTTCAATTAAATATCAATCGATAGTAAATGGAAAGTTGAGATAGGGACATGTAAGCCGTTTTGAGCAAGAATGGATAGTTTCGGCACAAAAAATTCCTAAATTTGAAAAATCTCGATTTTTCACACCCTATATGTAATCTTACGCGCTATACCCCAAGTATGATAGATCGACGAAATCAGCTCTTCAGGAAGAATCTGAAAATGAAATAAAATACAGGGTGTTGCATTTAAAATAAGAAAGTTGATATTGGCCACTGTGGCATGACACACCCTGTATAAAAAGTTTTTTTTTAAAAAGCGCAACTAAAGATACAAATCGACGTGTCCGAGCGTTTTTCCTAAAACGCCACCGTTTATTTATTAACGAATTTATTCCATTTGGCTGGTACACACTGTATATTCCTTTTCTGAAGCAACTTCAATACATTCTAATAATGACAAAAATATAGCTGGTATTCAGTATTTCTCTATCGACGAAAATCCATAGTTATTGTGAACAAACGAAAAACGATAAGATTTTCGTTTGTTTACAATCACATTTCTACTTTATTTGTCGTAAAAAGATGAGAGTTGGTTATCTTTCAAAGAATAGTGAATGAAAGAGGAAAATCAATATGTGTGCATAAGTGGTGAAATGTGAATGCTGAGTTCCAACATCTCTAGTAAAAACGATAGATTGAGCAATGACAGATTAATGAAAAAGCAGTGTGCCTAAATCTAGGTAGGCTATAATTCTCTACCAACCTGTAATTGTTTTTTTTTTATTACTTTTGTCTACAACCTATGAAATTCACATTGTTGTTTTTCATGCGGCATTTATGACTACTCGATGGTTATAAACCTTAACTTGATGCAAGTTGTTACACCAAATACAGTTTTGTCAAAAACATTACTGACTGATTTTGGAAGTTATGAGAAAAACAAGGCGCTACGAGGTGTTCAATTCTATAGGGATTCTATCCATTACAATGTTCAGCATCTCTGTTGTGGAAAAACGTCTGCACTAATTCAATTTGTAGGTTGTATCATTAATTATCCAATCTCTCGACAAACGATACCACAGGGGCTGTTCTGTTGACTGATTTAAGTCTCTCGTGCATGTCAATGAACGCCATTTGGGAATAATTCACATTCCTCATAAAAACAAACTAGTAACATCAAGAAAATGCGGTGTAGACGTATTTATCTTCCGACAGAATGCGACAAGAGTTTCTTCAACAGGGTGTTCGGAAGAACCGAGTAAAATGTCACTATAGGTACTCCGATACCTGTGGAATTCTGAAAATACAGGGATTTTTCAGTGTGAAGGATATATGTAGGTCTAATGAAAATCCACTTTATTTGTTATAGCTATTTTATTACTGAGGTATTAATTATTGATATGATATAAAATACCTTATTCAAATTATAAAAATCACCTGAAAATCAACTTTGAATGATATTTCGTTGAATTCAGCGTTAAAAGTTATTTCGAAAAGTGTTCGTATTGAAAAAAATGAGGTTGAGGGTGGCCCAGAGCATACGAAACGTTGGATACGAAATCTGATTACGTCAAATTGAGGATAATTTACTGTCGAATAAAAAACTCCTGTGACATTTTTTGATAATATTCCTAATAAAGTGAAAAAAAAAAACTCAAAATGACAGAATTTATTTTCTTATGATATCTCAATAACCGGCCCTGATAATCTCGATTTGTTTGAACTGCTTGACAATGCTTCTATGAATGCAACTTTTTCTCCGCTTGACTGACCTTCTAACTCTTATGGTTCAAAAGTTACCAATACAATCCCAATAAAAAAGTGGTTACTCTGTATGTGGCGACACAATACCGTAACTACGCCACTGGTTCACGTAATTGAAAAATGAAAATTCAAAATAATTACCTTGATTAATCTGGAATAGTAGGTATATCAGGTCATAATTTTTTCCAACAGGGGTCTGAAGAAATTAACGAAAACCAATTTTTTTTTTCGTACTATCGATACTCTGTATCGCAGAGTATGTATGTATGCCATGGACATACGTTGATAGAAACTTTTCGTATACGTTAGTGTGTCAGTCTTATTCTGACTCACCCTGTATATACAGAATAATCCCCGTATGAATTTGATTGAGGGAAAGGGCAGTCATGACGGCTATATGCATGGATCTTATTGCTTACGCTAGATCCGGCATCCTGTAGTAATTTTTTGGTCTAGAGGGGTCTGCAAGAAAGTAGGTACTACATGATTGAAAACGACCAATCAATGGCTTAGTACTATCAACTCCCCCGGACCTACAAAACAAGTAACCTGGATACCGGATCTAGCGAGAGCAATAAGATCAATGGCTATATGCATAATCTCACAAGCACCTCGACCTATTGTACTTCATACAAACTTCTTCACTTTTCAGGAAGTTCTTGACATCGGAGGTAGTCAAGAAGTTCCCTTCCAGAAACTTGAACCTCTCACAGAAAAGCAAATGTAACAGCATCGAATGAGGATACCTGGATAGAAAAATTTTAAAGAAGGGAGAGAAGGCGTCCTTTTTTAATCATAAACTATGGAATTATCACCAACAAACCCTTGAAAATCATCTATATGCATGATTGAACTAAAACTGCAACAACAAATTTGTGGGGGTGCTGAAATACGAGAAAGATCGAAAAAGTACTATGTAAGGATAAAAATAAAATACTTGCTATTATAGTTGTCAGAAGAATTCGAAGACAACGATGTTTATTTTCTACAATATTCGGAAGTTGTTGCATCTAAAATTTAGTTTCTGATATCTATTTTGTCGTTTTCTTGGTTCATTAATGATACATTGTAATTTCGATCTATTGAAGTATCTGGATGTATCTATCAAATCTATTTTCTATCTATTACTGCTTCTATCAATTATATATTCTACCATTTTTGTTTCTTTCAAATGTATTTTCTACCATAAAATATTCGATCAAATATATTACTTTCAAAAATAATTTCGATCAGAAGAGACTCGTCTTTCAAGCTGAAAAGAGTCCAAAGGAGGGTTCTTGGCTAGGACATGTTTGCTGCATACTGCTTTCTTTTTGCTTTTGCGAAATCGAATGCTATCACCTAATCATCCTTTCTTGCCACTTCTCAAAAAAGGTAGGAGTCCCCCTTTGCCAAATCAATAACCCCGCCACTGCTTCTAAAGAGGTTTAAAACCAGCACCTACTTTCGTTAATGCGAATAAATCAATGTTTTTATAGATACTTTCAGCAGCCAGTATCGTATTTAGTATTTCGAATAGCGCCATGTGCTATTATATAAGACTATAGACGTAATCTATTTCATTAATCGCCCAATTAACGAGTACATTTAAGTAGTTATGTTTCCCGACCACCGACAAATAGCATTGATTCGACGCTTTTTTAGCAGACGCAGCAGGAAATTGAAGATCTATAAATACAGCGGCGCCTTCCAAATCTTGGTCAGGGGGACCTGTTCAAAATACGCATCAAACCAAGCACCAAACAGTAATGAAATCAGTAACAAAACCTCATTGTTTAATCTGTGGTCAGCTGGTATATGTATTATTTGTTTCTTAACAATCACTCGCAGATTTTATGAACCTCAAAGACAACAATTTTATCGATAAACGAAGCCATCAAGACAGGGCCACCTATCGGAGGCAACAATGTTGTTATTGGTAAATTTTTATCAAAACACAATCTGAATTAAATTTACCTATAACAACATTGCGGTTTTCACTGCTAGTATCACCAAATCAAAAATCGCTCAGACATAAACTGGGCCGATTATCACGCCCAGATATTGAGAGATAGGTACCCTTCTAGATTAGAGATTGGCGAAATAGTATATCATAAATCCATGTTTTTGAGCATATCATTATTCTTGATTCAATTTTTATTTTCTTCAATTTGGAGAAAGAGCGTTTTCCAATACAGTTAGTAACCATTATGCTCGAAGTTGGGAAAGGCGCTGTCCAAATCTAGGACAGAACTGCTCCGCTGTTTTGTGTTTAACTATTTGTTGAAGGACGGCTAGTGCTCATGTTTACTGATTTTGATTCAATCCAACTACCAATAAACCATTTTAGATTAGATTATATAACACATGCAATATAACCAGGTGGTGACTGGTGTAAAACCCCATAGGTACTTCAAATCTAAATAATCAAGTAATCTCACAGCATTTAACGATTCGATTTTTCGAAGAATTTGTTTAATTTCATGCTGCATCGTAAACTATTATATATTTCTTGGTAGAATCTAGGAAATGGTAGTTTGCCATAGCTGATGGTGCTGTTGATAAACATAGTCTTCTAATACCCTTTCCAAGCTGTAAAATTAACGATTTACAACACAATTTCCTGCATCCCGTCTGCGCAATAACAATGTAATCATAGAACTGCCGCTATAAACAATTTTTCACTAAAATGGTAGATTACTTCCCATTCTATTCAGTGAATACATTGGAAAATGAATGGAATAGTGAATCGAATTGTGAATTACAAAAAACGTGGATTCCCTTAGACTGCCTTAAAAATATGAAAATATCAAATGCAAGGGTCTAAAATAGGAAATTATTTTTGAGAACATAGAAGGCGATCCAATATGGTTTAACAGAGCCAAGTAACATTTCTTGAAAAGGAATACCCTGTACTTCAGTAAGTTTTTTGTCATCTGCCGAGTTTTATTGAAGAATAACAGAGGAAATATAATGCTTCCGATATGTATGTGTCAAAATATAGTATGAAATAGGAAACAAAGAATTTTGTACGCACATATTATTTTCTAGCGTTTTTGTATGTACATTTTGGCATGGTAGAATCAACTGGGCACTTCAGCTTCATATGTGAAACGGTTTGAAATTCATGAAGGAAATACGCTTCAGAAAGTCCTATAACTATAAGATCTCATTCTTCGAACTAGAAATAATTATTTTACTGGCACTTTGCATGTATATCTTTCGATAAGGTATGAATATAATAAGGAATAGTATGAAAACAAAAAAAATTCCTTAATTATGTAAGATGTAGTGTCAATCAGTTTCATCAGCCTAACACACCAGACTCAACAATCAGTCAAATCCAAGGTTGAAACCCATAGTTATCAATGAAAATGGTTTCCATCAGAATGTATAAATTCCTGCATTTCATGTTGCTGCTGAATATTATGAAAAGGAGAATTAAGAATATTTTCAAATGGCCATTCTCAACAGCTTTTGAATCATTCGACTCCAACAGGAAGAAAGAACTTCACATTTTAAGAAATGACTTTATATGAATGATAGTTAGTTTTAATATTTGTGCATGAAGGGTAGAATTATTATGTTAATAAATATCCATATACTGTGAAAGATCAATAATGATAATAATGATTTTTCTCTTTAGATATACCCAAAGACATTCAAATACAGGAGACTTAACGTTCCATTGTTAAATCGGTTTCCAAGCCGATCAGTCATTGTATGGATGTTTGCAACGAGTGCAAGAGAGAAAAATATACGCACAGGGCGCCTCGGCAACAATGTATGTTTGAAGGTTCTTATCATCGTCAGTGGCGTGCTGGCGTGTCAGTCATGAGTCATGTAAATGTCACATCTGTATTTTTTTCCTTCAAAATACTTCTTGTTTCTTTCATACTTTTATATTTCCACGAAAATGCATCCACGACTTTGTGCCGTTCCATTATCTACCTACTACTGAAACTAAACAATATAAAGTGATAGGATTTCATTTCTTCACACCAGACATGGTTGACTACAATTTTGGAAAGCATGGGTAAGAAAATATACTAATATAGTTTGTTTGAAGAATCTTTGTGGTAACATGATTCATTTTAGCATCAGAATATCTACAGAGATCACTGCTGAATATTGTGGCACTTGTGCTAACCATTCTGATACTGGAAATGGGAAAACATATACCTTAAAAAGGTTCGAGGTAAGTCTTTCTGTACTGTATTGGGTAGTGAACTGATTTATCGAGTGTTTTCTCTTCTATTCTTCTCATCCTTGTATGATATAGATATTATAATAAGTAGTATTTTTGCTTTTTGAAACCCCTGCTGTGAGGAATCTTGGACTGGTGATAAACTGATGTTGATTATACCCTTGAAAATAACATATTATGTATAGCCCTTGATTATGTTTACATAGATATATTATTATTTGGCAACATTTAACCTAAATGTATATGATTGCTACTACATTAATTACAAACTTCTTGATATTTCCTTAAATATTTACTACACACTTCAATTTATACCTATTGAGAGCTGATCTCAGATGTGCAGGTATTATACATATTCTCATATCAGTTTCTAGGGCATTCAAAGTATTTTATATTCATTTAATAACTATTTCTCATTTTTAATTTGATTTTGTAGGAACCAGCTGATGATTTGATGATGATGCCAACTAATTATGTCCAGACTAGTCCAGAGGAAGAATGTTCAAAACCATGCATGCTCTTTCATGAAGTGTTCTATTTCAATCATTTGGATAAGTTACCTATTAACCATACCTTTTGACCTGAGCAACTGATTTCACTCATTTATAACAGTTATGTGTAATTTTTCCAGCATTCCATGTATTCATTTAGAATAGCATGAAATTTCAACCTGTTCTCACTCTTAATCCAGATTGAAATGAGTTTCAACAAAAGAAATACAGAATAAGATTGAATTTTTAATACCTAGGACATGAATATTTATTCATTCATAAAATAAAAAATATATGATGTGGTAATCCGGTTTTCTCAAAGCAATCATATAAGTTTGAAAAATATGATTGCATAGTGAAAAATTATCAAGCTTCAATATATCTACACATAAATCATACTATATTTATGCACAATACATGAAAATTTATACATAGAAGTACCTATAAGTATAAATAAATATCAACATAAACTAAATTATATAATAATGTATATTTATTATATCTTGTATAGTATATATACATGTACAAAAACAATTATAAAACAATATGTAATGAATAAATTTCAATCAACTATTTTTTGTACTCAATATTTAAACAAATTTATTAAGTTAAAAAATCTCCTTTTTTTTTCAGATGAAACCAGGTTTACAACAGTGTTGAAACTTTCAATTTGCTATTTGAGGCTACCATCAATGAGAGGAATGCAAACAAGTTTTTTGAAGAACCAAACTAGATGAATCTTCAGTAGTGAATGTGAAGTTTCTTGTGATGTACTTGAAAAAATGAAACAAATTGGTCTTATTTGAAGTAGGTCCTTTCAAATAGAGTGAAAAAATAAATGAATAAAGGTTGAAAATAATGTTTCTTGATGTTTATTTCTATATTTGTAGATTCTTTTGACTACTTCTGAAGTTGAAACCATCCTTTGAACCCCATCCAGTTCTTCATGAGTATTCACAGGTATCAAGTCCCAATATAATATTGAAAAGAGATACATTTTCACTCTGAAACAAATAGAAACATTCGAGGCTACTCAGCAGTATCTAAAAAATGTTATAGAAAATAAAAAATAATAGTTTGAAAGCCAAAAACATATAGAGGAAAACAGCAGATTGAATAATTTTGATTAATTTTATATCAATAGAAAATAATAAGTAAGGACCGAGGGAAGGACACTAATTTCAAAATAAAGATTTTGGAAATTTCATTACAATAAGCTATACCTCAGCTTATATATATAAATAAAAAATATGAATTGAGTTTCTTGTTTGCATCAGAATCTAAATAGAATAGAATAGAATTTATTCGCCAATCGAAGTCAATACAAAGGTATGGAACATACACAAATGTATAAAACTTATCAGACTAGTCAAAGAAGAAAAAATGTTCATAAATAAATTGTTAAAATTGTAAAGTTATGAAAACAAAATATTTACACACAATATGTTAGATTCACTATCATAAATCAACAATTATAAAATTCCTCAACACTATAAAATACATTTTCAAGCAAAAAGTTCTTCAATTTATTCTTGAATAAAACATTGTTCACGTCTACATCTAATATATCTCATATTTTATGTTGTATGTATGCATTCACATTGCTCAAGTACTTACCAAAAAATGTTTCACAAAAGTTCTTAGCATAAGCAAATGTGAAATTTAACGATTCCCTGGACACAACTGTGGTAGTAAGTAGTAGAGCATATTGTATTTACCTTGGCTACATCAAAAATTGGGTGCTAATCACACTGAAAAATAACATGATATTGATTATATCTGAAAATAGAAGGAAGAAAACTAGCGAAACCATAGTAGTTTTGTGAAACATTCAAACAACTTACCATAATAAATGATCATTGAACTGTTCCATATACATCATCAGGTGTAGGTATAGGTACCTTTATGATAATTTTCATCATTTTTCATAAGGAAGGAATTATATCAATGAAACTTAAGTCCATTTCAGTTTTTTTATAGAACTACTAAATATATTCATATAATAGATAGGTATATATAGTTAGATTACCCAACATTCTGTTAAAGAGTGGTGAGACCTAAAGGTATAGATTTCAGGAACATTATTATTGGATAAACAGTGTTTGCTGCATTGAAATTATGCTGCTAAATGCAAGAGTACTGCATTGCGAATTCTCCACTGTTGAATATCTTGCCATATATTGGAAAATAGCACTCACCTTTAAGCATGTAGGTACTTGAGATTGTACTTCCTCAATACTGAAGAGAACATTTTCAGAGGGATGAGATGTTATGTGCCAGTGCTTCCAGTTTACATTGTGCGATTGAGATCATCTCATGTGATTCGTGAGGTTTCGACTGGAGGTTTAAGAATACCTAATAAGCAGTCATAATATGTGTGCTCATTGTCAATATTTTTGAAATATCAACGTTACATTACCGTCAGAGCAGGATATTTCGAATCTGGAACCTACTTTTGGACCGGACGCCCCTGTCTAATAAACATAACCTCTATTTTGGTTCTACCGTGAAAAGTCCAATTTAAGTAAAAATGATCCACCCTTTTACACACAACACACAAATGCACAATATTCGCACACAAATATTGTTTCTGAAACTCACAAAAAAGTAAAACGGTCAAAATAACTCAAATCGGTATCAACGAAATGAGAGGGCAATTCTGCAACCTCGAAAGCGTCAAACTTGTAAAAATAGTCGAATGTTCTAGTGCGGCGTTGCCGAAAGTGCTGATTTGTATGGTGAAATGTGATAAAAGACGAATTGATTTCATCAGAATGTACATCATTAAATCAAAAACACTATGATTCGATGATAACTCCGATTCATAGAAAGGAAATGAAACAATTATGCTTCAGTAAAGTATAGTTATTGTTTTGTGTGAATTTATCAATTTGCTGCAAGATTGCATTAATCGTATAATCTGGCAAACATGTAATTGGAGGAAAAGAGGCAGAAAAGAAGGATCGAACGATGACTGATCTCGCAAAAACGTATATGATGAAGTCTCTAGTGTTTAAATGTCTTTGGATATACCTAAATGATTTCTATTTGTCGATAAATGAAAAAATGCATCAATATGATGAATAAAATAAACATATTCATTCAATCACGCGAGAGTTGATAAAATCTTTGATTGAGTAAGTTTTTTACAGGAAATGCAAAAGACTGATGAAATTATTCATCATGGCTGGATCAACAGACATAGTGACATCTATCTGAGCTCATGGAACTATTACCAACTATGATTGAAATTCACATATTTTTTTAGTATTCCTTACACCATACCTAAATCCATATTCAATATACGTATAGTCTTAACAACAATACATGCACAACATGTTCATTTCCTCGAACAAACTTTTATTAGAAGTGCCACTCAGCTATAATAATACTGTCAGACATTTCTATTTCAATACTTAATTCCCTCATCTTCCGTATCCTCCTGGCAACCGTTCAATCCCTGATAAAATTAGCAACAATGTAGAAAAAGGCAAAAAAATTGGCAGACTTGCAGCAGGTATTCAACGTATCAGAGTTGCGTGCAAGGCGTAGGATAATTATAAATGTATATTACCGAAGAATTTTCTGAGAGATATAATTATACTTCAAGCGGTGAAAATTAATTTCTTCATTTGATATAGACGAGATTTTTTTCCGAGAACAAGATCCGATGCCAGAGATGTTATTTTTTGATTCTGCAACTGAGATGTAATTGAGCGTTCTCATATCATCTACTGTAAAAGATTGATCAACATTTCACACTACGGAAAAACGACATAATTGTCTGCTTACCTACCTTTTCTTTAGTTTTTTTTCACTCAACAACGTGGACCTGACTATTATTATCATTCCATTTCCAAAGTATTGAAATTTGGTTTCCTTAAAAAGTTAACGTGTGGGTTGGAATAGTCGGAATATCAATTTCATCATTATCAGCGAGCTCAAAATATTATATTATGATATAAGTTTTATGAGATGCTATTTTGTCGCACGTGTTGTTCGACGAACAAGTGCGACAACGTGTGTCAAAAAACGTGTCATATACAATTTTTCTGTTTTGCATTAATTTTATGTTTTTATCGAAATAAATTGATTTGCAACAATGATGACATTGAAATATTTAACATCTTACGATACCAGCGGTGAAAAATGCGAATTTACCAATAAAAACACTGAGTTTTTCACTGCTATAGTATCACCAATTCCGAAATCGCTCAGAAATATAGGCTATTTCAATACGCATTTGCGTTCCATGATGACTTCTTTATCGAGCCAAAATGAAAAAAAATTATTCATGGCACAATTCAACGATAGAGGAGGAATAAATCAGATACAGTTTAATAAAAGAGTGGAAAAAACTCATAAAGTGCCATTTACGATTACATGACTAAGCTTCCTAAGCTTCCACCCCATACATTGAAGGGTACTATGAGATTATGGGGCTATTCAATAGCCCGAGAATCTAGCATCTTCTCCAGGGGTATAATGAAACTCGCTATGAGCAATGAAAATATATTGGCGTATGTTCGATTTGATCCAAGAAGATGCATCCATTCATTATAGGTGTGAAATAATGTATATTAAAATCAAAGTTCACCAAATGATGTTTGCACAAGTTTATGAACACTTCCTACGTCAATAAAAATATAAAAAATACATGGGGATCTTGGTAAACGTAATAGATTTTCGAACAGGAAGGCAAATTAAACTGTATTACATGGGAAATTCTTTTTCTATTACTGATTATATTCACCAGGTCAAATATATAATTCAGGTTTAGCCGAATATAAAGTCAATAAGAAATCATTAGGTTAATTGTGTTGTGAATTTTACCTGTTGAATAAAATCCGATACAAACAAGTAATTTAGTTATAAGTTCCCATTTAATCCCAGATTAGTCTACAATATCTAAGTGATGATAGAACCGATTTGTGATAGTCTCACCTGATGATTGGGTAAATATCCGAAATGGGGGAGGAAATGATCCATGTCGAATATAAATAGAAGGTACACAGGTTCCTTTTTCCAAAATCGAATCGACTATTGAAACTATATCCAGCAAACAAAGAGATACAAAATGTATCATTCTGACCCTGACCTGTGTGCTGAATTATTCGAAAGGAATAACCCATTGCCGATATCCAGTTCATGTTGCTCGATGTCGCAATAAAAGCTGAACTATCTGACATCACAAGTAGAAAAGTACAAGACAACACACAGGGTGTCATTCCAGAAGGGAAACAACGAGACGTACTCTCTGCGTACATTAGAAAACTTTTTCTTTTCAGAATGAGAAGAAAAATACTCTATGAAGTAACTCATAAGATTGATTACGACTACAAGTATAAAGCTACAGCGATTGTCATCTTAATATTGATTAGCACTCGTGCAGACAAAAAGATGGAAAACGTTTTCGAAGGAATATATTATTCATTATTGTAAGTATTAGAAATATTTACTGTAAATATATTGAAACCACTATTTTGTTTTATATTGACTAATCATCAAATGATTCGATTATTTTTGTATTTTGAATTGACTGTTAAATAATAGTTATTTATGTATTAAGGGAATTATGAGGGCCTTAATTACCGATGGCAAAGTTTGCGTCCCGAGGGCCACTGGCCCGAGGTTATTAGGTTAATGCCAGAGGTTATTAAGGATCTATAATTCTCGTGGTACATAGATAATTTTATTTTTGACCGATTTTCATAACAATATGTCCATATTTAGAACGCAATAAATGTTTAAATTCATAACATTTCTGGTATATTTGAATTAGGTAGCGTTGATTGTAGCATTGTTGGTTGTTGCTAGGTTGTCGCTATGTTACATGTTTATAAGCAAACTTTCTTTATCAATCAATGTTTTTCCGTTAAAAACGTGTTTATTTTTTACCACAAATCGACGATCTTTTTCTGATATAATGGAGGATATTATAAAAAAAGCGGAAAAAGCAAGACAATCATTACTTCCATCGAAAAGTGAAGCCCTATATCAAAAAGAATACAACTTATATCTGAAGTGGCTGACACAGAGAAATGTTATGTCAAAAGATGCCAACGAAACTGTCTTTCTGGCATATTTTCAAGAACTGGTAAAGTATTTTCAGTATTTTCTGGTAGATTTGGTAATAATTGTATTTATTCGTTGCAGTCAGAAACGTTTAGCCCAAATTCGTTATGGACTAAATGGTCAATGCTCAAATCGATGGTGACCATATATGAGAAAAGAGATATCACCAAGTTCAACGAACTAGAGGCTTTTTTGAAACGGAAAAGTAAGGGGTATAAGCCGAAAAAGTCTGCTGTCTTATCTCCTAAAGATGTCATCAAATTTCTAAAGGACGCCCCTATTGAAATTCGTTTATTGCATAAGGTAATTTTTTTCTCATAATTTTCTTTTTCGTTTGTTTATTTCGTTTTATTTCTTATAGGTTGTTCTAATTATGGGTTATTTTGGAGGATGCAGAACTCAGGAACTTCTAAATATGAGTATAGCAGATATAGAGGACCGGGATACTGTTATGGTAGTGAACGTACCGGAAAGTAAAACTGGTGTATCGAAGAAATTTACAGTTGTGGATGAAGAGTTCTCTGCTTTGCCTTTATTGAGACTTTATATGTCCTTGCGTCCTGAAGGTACAAAACGATTTTTTTTGAGCTTCCGACAAAATAAATGTACAACTCAGCCAATTGGAAAGAATATGTTTGGCAAAATTCCCAGCAAAATCGCAATGTATTTAGGATTGCCAAACCCACTAACCTATACGGGACATTGCCTTCGTCGCACTTCTGCTACTGCCCTAGCCAATGCAGGAGCAACTATGACAAACTTAAAAAGACACGGAGGTTGGAGAAGTTCCACGGTGGCAGAGGGGTATATGGAGGACAGTATTGAATTGAGAAATAAAACGGCGCGTATGCTGTCTACTTTGCCATCAGAAGAGGCAGGCACCTCGACTGTAGTGAACAGCAACAGCACCACCCATAAAAAAGAAGAAATTGTTTCCAGCGGCGGAAGTAATTTTCAGGGAACATTTAAAAATTGTACATTTATTATTTGTAATGACGTGAATAAGGAAAATATGTCTTAGTTTTCATTACATATTTTATAAGCATTTCTTGTATCATTTTCACCTGTAAAAGGTAAGAGGGAGTTTTTGAACTTTAATATCCCAAGGGAGTTATGACCCTCATTATGGATATCGTAACTATGACGATATAAGCTTATAACGTCACTGTCAGAAATAAATATATATATTATATGACAATATCATTCTCTTCTTTGTTTTACAAATATGATCAACTAACTCTTGGTTATAAATAATGTCGTTCCTTTCAATGGTATATGAGGTAGAATTGCAAATTATAATAACTTCACGCACTTGCAAAATGAACCAATCAGGAGCTCTATAGTGAAGTTCAGATTATCGATAACACAAACTTGACTTTGTCTGTCAAGTTCGGTGATGTTTTCGGATTTTTGTATGTGACAGTTGAACGTCAAGTAAAAATAATCACATTGTACGAACATTTCCAAATGAGCAGATTTGGGATGAAGTTCATCGAAATAATCAATTTCATCCATTCGGTCTGCTTGTGAAATAGTCTAATAAAATTCCACTCATAACTCGACTAAATTTCCAAGCAACTCAGTTTCTTATGGAATAAATTTTTTTGTATACGTTGCTTATAGCAACGGAATATTACCGAGACTCGTTGTATTTTCAGCTTTGGAATTGCAATTCAATGATATTCCTAGAAATTATCCCTGATAATTTTGTTTGTTCCTATTGACAGAAATAATAAGTAATAATTTTTCTGTCAAAAATGAAGCGCCTCATATCTATTGACAAAAGTCAGATGTTATGATTGAAAACGGATTAGTGATTCTTATATGTTCCTGAATTATTATTAATAAACCTTAGTTACTATCCACGCAGAATAGGTCGTATAGGGTTCATTTTCTGAGATATTAAAGTTTTATAAAAACCAAAGGTACATTCTCATTTTCACTTCTCCAGCTCTACAAAATGGCGTTCACGAAATCTCCGTACAACGTTTCGCTTCGAAGAAACCATCATCAACTTTGATTTTTTACATAACACGAAAAAACTACACCCTGTATGACATAAAACATCTTCGACACACTGTATATTTTTTGTAGAGGGTCCATATTATAATTATCATCTACCCTAATGGTATATAAAGTCCAGAAGAAGTCTGAAAGAATGGAAGGATGCTCGATACATGTTTCGAGTATCCGCTGGGGAAGCTTATGGCATTCCGGCTGCAATCGTCCCAGATTTGTAGCCCGAAATAATTGCCCGAAAGACAGATTCCCGAACTCGTTCATATAAAATAAGGGGACGGGAATGGATTATCGCTGTTGCAGCTATCGAAATGGGGTGTAATAGATTCGGCTGCGAGGCGCCACATATACAGGGCGAGTAACCGAGCTTCGACACATGAACGAATGTAGATTTAGACTGGAACTGTTATACTCACTGACCAACCAATAGTGACTTTTTCACACTTAAATAATCTATATTCTATCAGATAGCCAAGCAGTACTAAAAGCTCTGAAGTAATACACTTGTGAGTCTAAGCTGACTTGGGACTGTAAACAATCCCTGAGACAACTGGCAGCGTACAACCACGTCACTTTGATGTGGGTGCCAGATCATAATGGAGTTGAAGGCAACGAGGCAGCAGACTGCCTTGCCAAAGCAGGGACAAATACACAATTTCTCGGCCCAGAACCCTTCTGTGGACTCTCCAAGGTCCACGTCAGTGAAGAGTTCCGACGCTGGGAAGCAGTTGAAATGAAATCTCACTGGAATAAAGTGTCAGGACAAAGACAAGCGAAAAGATAGTGAGCCTTTCGCCAAGGAGAGCTAAACAGCTTCTCGAGTTGGACAAAAAAGACTTGAAACTGGTAACGGAACTCCTCACTGCCCTCTGAGGTATCACCTCAAAAAGATGGGTAAAACAGAGACTGATAGTTGCCGCTACTGCGAGAACTTCGCTGAAACTGCAGAACATTTGCTTTGCGAATGCCCAGCACTCCTATGCAAGAGGCTCAAGTTCCTGGAAGGGGCCTTCTCAGAGCTCACCGATGTCAGGAATCTATAGCTCCCAGGAAACTGATAAACTTCGCACGAAGTCTCGGAATCCAAGGCCTCGAATATTTTGAGGGTTATGCACAACAGATCTGATCGAGGTGCTTGAGAGGCTGCACAGCCATGACGACCTCCCCTACAATCTATACTTAAATGATAAATAATATATAACCTATATATACTTCCATTTAAAAGATAGTTTGTTTATGAAAACCCCGGTGTTGGCCCCACCAAAATCGCTTTGTTGAGGATTTTGTAATAACAAATATTGTCAAGAATTACAACTCTTTTGGTTTTCTAGAAATACTTTTGAAGGTATTGAAGGAATATTTTCAAACTTTCAAGAAAAATTCCAATACCTATTTCCTATCCCAATGTCCTTGCACTAACATTATTGCAGCAGTCACTTTTTAGAGAATCGAAAAATCTACATCAGAATAATATATTATGATACAAGTTTTATGAGACGCTATTTTCTCGCACGCGTTGTTTGGAGTAC
The DNA here is from genome assembly GCA_029955515.1 of Chrysomela aeneicollis. NCBI lineage: Eukaryota > Metazoa > Arthropoda > Insecta > Coleoptera > Chrysomelidae > Chrysomela > Chrysomela aeneicollis. Next base: position 13,205,057 of record JARUHQ010000003.1, on the reverse strand, counting down.
GACGAGCGAAGCGAGGAGTGCTTCAAGTGAACAAGTGCGACAAAGTGTCTCATAATAAAACGTGTGTCATATGCAATTTATTCTATTTTGCATCAATTTGAAGTCTTTTATTGAAAAAAATTAAAAATTATGACATTGAAATATTTGAAACCTGGCGCACAAGCGTGAAGCCCAGTTTGCTGTTGAACGATTTTAATTTTAAATATAATAAATGATGTGCATCGAAACAGAGGCTATTTCGATACGCATTTGCGTTTCGTAATGTCTTAATTATAGAATTAAAATAGAAAATAGTATATTATGATACAAGTTTTACAAGACGCTATTTTGTCGCACGCGTTGTTTGGAGTACGACGATTGAACAAGTGCGACAACGTGTCTTATAAAACGTGTGTCATATGCAATTTTTCCTATTTTGAATTGATTGAAGAAAAAATTTTGATTTAACATCGATAAATAACAGAAACATCTTAGATAGGTTTTCACTACTATAGTATCACCAAATCCTAAATCGCTCTGAAGTAAGCTGGGCCTAACTCTTCTGGCTTTCATTTGTCAGTTCGATTGTACCAACTTCCGAATAATAAAAAGTGCGTATCGAAACAGAGGTTATTTCCGAGGCTATTTCGATACGCATTCGCGTTTCATATGACTTCATTATAGAACCAAAATAGAAAAAAATATATTTTGTGATTTCAAGGAATGGAAAGCAATGATTCTTCTGGTGAGAATTAATTAATCACAAGTGATAATTTTTTCTGAATTATTTAGGGGATTCGAACAAAATTAAAAAAATCCAGTGGTGTCGGAATTCCGCGAGAGACAAGTCAGAACTCCAAGTTACAAGCCGGAATTATGAAATAAAAATAATGAGTGGCACTTCTATACGCCTTCGTAGAAATCAAAAATATGTAATATGACATATTTTTTTTGTTTGAAATCAGCAAGTTCATTCCTACAATCCAAGAATTCTTTCTCAATGATTGTACCTCTAATCGATTTACAGAATTTCATTGGAATTAGAACGAAAAATTTGTTTGTTTGAGAGAAAGCGAGCTCTCACTATATTCCATAGTTCCAGATATAATCTCTAACACCTAGTCTAACACCAACGAATTTGATTCATCCTGTACAATGGATACCAGTGGATGACACTGACACATCGCAATTTCAGTATCCGATTCAAGTTTGATGACCAGACAAACGACATCAAAGGAAAACTTTAAACGTTTGCTTTCCGTAGCAGATTCAAGGAAATTGGTGGTAAACACAATTAAAACAAGAAAGGGGGCAACAACAGACATCGACACTGAAAGTAAACAAGACATTGGGGGAATGGAACCCCATCATTGAGAAGAAGCGCATCTAATAGCATGAGGAAGCAACTTTTTGAAGTACCTTCACTTAGTGAATGGAACGTAAATATTTAATAAGTGATGGAAATGTCGGTTGAGAAGAATTTCGAGAACTAATCAAATACTGTTGTTGGGTGTATAAATATTGTATTTAAATCAATGCTACGTAGATTTTTCTATAATGGGATCAGACAACTTTTAGAAATGAAATGAATAATAAAGCCTTCACTATTACTCTTCTATGATAAAGCTGATTCTCGACTCCAGAGTTGTCTCCTTATTCAATGGTGATTTTGAGCAACCTGATTCATAAAACCTGCAGCAAAGGGAACTCGCACCGATTTCGATGAAATTTTCACAGAAGCTTCCTAACATGAATATAAAACCATACAAATGAAAATTTTTCTGCGGAAACACATCAAACAATTTTTTTTTGGAAAAGTTTAGAAAATTTTATCACTTTTCAGTCCTAAGAATGTGCTTGAAATTTCAGTTACATTGTCAGTGGGGAATATGTAAGTTATACCAAAACATTAATATTGAGTCCCGAAATGGATTTTACAGGAAATTTCATGATGAAAAACTTCAAAAAATGTTATTTTCGCATTTTTATTCAAGCATATATATGCAAAAATATCAATTCGCAATATCAACTGTCAAGTCACAAATGGAGAAAGCAACGTTGCCACGTTTAAAAAAAACCTATGCGCTCATTTCCTGATGAGTGTAACTCGTGTTTATGAGACTATTAACCTGAATGTACTAACCTATCAGTGACGGCCTAGATCACTATTTTCAGTAAATTTTTGAAGAAGGAAAATTTGTTGAAAAAAAAGGATGCTGAACGGGAAATTTCAACGCGTTGTATTTATTTGTTGAGACTACTTACTTGAACGTACTTACCTGTCAGTGACGGCCTAAATCACTATTTTCAGTAAAATTTAGAAGAAGGAAAATTTGTTGAGAAAAAAAGTATGATGAACGGAAAATTTCAACGCGTTGTATTTATTTATTTAGACTACTAACCTGAACGTACTAACCTATCAGTGACGGCCTAGATCTCTATTTTCAGTAAATTTTTGAGGAAGGAAAATTTGTTGAGAAAAAAGAAATGTCTGCTGAGGGGGAAATTCGAAGGCGCAATCACGCTATATTACCTGGCCTCAACATACTAACCTATCAATTGAGGGCAGATAACGGAAATGCAACGGAAATGCTTTTTTAAAGAAGGAACATTACATTTAAAAATCGGAACACAATCAAAAAATTGTAGAATCTGTGAATTTTTCAAAACTTGGCAGCGTTGTCCCCTATATGCCATGACGTGAGTACCGTGACATTTGACATTGCACATCACCTGATACTTGGAATATGGAATATAATGAATAAAAATTCGAAAATAATTCATTTTGAAGCTTTTACTGGTAATGTTTTTATAGAAATTGTTTTTTGAGAGTCGATTTTAACGTTTTGGTATAACTAACATATCCCCCACTGACAATGTGAGTACATGAATCAAGCACATTCATAGGACTGAAAAGTGATAAAATTTTCTAAACTTTTCCAAAAAAGAAATAGTTTGGAATGTTTCCGCGGAAAAATTTTCATTTGTATGGTTTTATATTCATGTTAGGAAGCTTCTGTGAAAATTTCATCGAAATCGGTGCGAGTTCCCTTTGCTGCAGGTTTACCTCCAATAATAGAATTTTTGGAAAACGATGTTGAATACATCAAAATTATGATAGATAGGTATCAATTTGGGGTAGAACTTGCTAATTTCAAATTTCTATGCCAATAAAACAAAGGGTTTGAGTTTCAAATTTGTCTTGTGAAGACTTGAAATTACTCCCATGGTTTGGACTATACTTATCTTATGAATTCAATCCAATCGAATCCATTTACCTACTTCTATGAAATTGATTACCAGATGTAATAAATAATCTGAAAAATATATTGTTTTCTCGATAAAATGTATGTCTTGCAATAAAGAAATGGTTGTTTATTTGGGTGAAATTTACTCCGTACAATTTGTGTATATGAATAATGCACTCCTATTCAAGGTTGTGGTTATAATATATTTTTCATCATCCTTATTTTCGTAGTCTGCTTTGAAAAGATTTACGATTTCCATATTGCAAATAATGCCTACGCAACAATCTATCAGAACATAAAGAAATCGTTATTTGCAATTATGTATAAATATACTTTTTATCTGCCAGAGGGCATTACTCTATCTTCATACGAAAAACAGACCTGGGTTTTTTATATATTCAGTTATTATAAACAGCACGCAAATTTAACGATAAAAATGAAAGTATTACTTGAATAACAGCACGGTGAAAAGGCGCAAAATCTATTTCGAGATTATTCCTGTTATAATGGGTCAAGTTTAATTCAATATATTTTTGTAACCAAAGTTTATTTTTTCAAACAGAACCCCATCGTGCTCGATGCGTTAATCAATGACTGGTTTTTCCATACACAAGACTCACTCTGTCACCCTCATAGGAATGTATTATTAGAAATCAACTCAATGCTTGCTTCTAGAGAAATTCAGCCTCTCAATAGATTTAAATTGAGGACGTGTACAATTTTTTCACAGATTATCTTAAAAACTTGGGAATAATCCTGAACCCTCAAAAGATGGAAAAAAATTCTCATTTTAATTATTGGTTTATTAGGTAAACCCATAAAAACTGGCAGCTTGTCGAATCTAACTTGCCTTTTCCAATGTAATTCAACTGTGCGCAAGATGGTTTCTGTCATGATGTGTATAGTTTTTCAACAATCGTTGTAAACGATTGAATGGCTTTATCTTGGAAAATGAGCGGATTCAAGGGAAATCAGACAGAAACCATCTTACGCACAGTTGAAACTACAGGTTATTATCATTCTATAGGTATCATTTTCGAAAAATTGTTTGTCTAGCTCTAGATTTATAAGAATTATGAATTCTGAAAAATAGTATCTTTTTCTCAATGAAAAATGCATCGATCTGGTTGCAAAAAAAACTTTTTCTATTTTGGCTGTATAATGAAGTCATTATGTGCAACGCAAATGCGTGTCGAAATAGCCTTTATTTCGATAAGCATTTTTTATTTTTTGGAGATTGGTACAATCGAACTGTCAAATGAAAGTCAGAAGAGTTATGCCCAGTTTACTTTGGAGCGATTTGGATTTGTGATATTAGCAGTGAAAAACTCAATGTTTTTATTGGTAAATTCTAATTCAGAGTGTAATTTGATTTAAATTGACCAATAAAAACAATAACAACATTGAATTTTTCACCGCTGGTATTGCAAAAATCAAAATCGCTCAACTGTAAACTGGGCTTTACGCTTGTGCGTCAGATTTTAATTATTTCTATGTCATCATTGTTACCAATCGAAGATGTTTCTTCTGTTATTTATCGATATTAAATCCATTTTTTTCTTCAAATCAACTCAAAATAGAAAAAATTGCATATGACACACGTTTTATAAGACACGTTGTCGCACTTGTTCACTTGGAGCACTCCTCGCTTCGCTCGTCGTACTCCAAACAACGCGTGCGACAAAATAGCGTCTTATAAAACTTGTATCATAATATACTATTTTCGTCGCGGAGTCTGTTTTTATTAACTGAACTATCCAATTTTCCCTCACATAATGTCTCTGTTCTTTTTTTTGTAACTCGGAATTCCGAGATACAAGCCGGAATTTCTAGTTACAAGTAGGAATTATAAAATAATAAAAGCCTTCGATGATTTCTACTCATTACCTCGAAATATTTCTTTCATTTTCAACTTTCCAAATCGGATGTGACTTATCTGTCCTGATAACAATTTCCCTGACACGGTCACCTTAAATACATGATGATTCTGTGATGGTCGAGAGCAGCCAACTACACAAACAACTACCGCCACCTCGGGACAACCGCATGAAGCAAGTCCTCATCCCGAGGCGCGAAACGACCAGAACTCGTCTCCACCCGTACCACAGAACCTGTGACAGAACCACTAGCCGTGACAGCAGCGCCCTGACATCCGAACTGTCACTGTCAGTCGAGCGACGGCATATAGGGTGGAGCGAGCATCGATTCTCTCTTTTTTCTGCTTACTTTTTTCTTACATTTCTCTATTTTCTCTTCCACTCGTCCCGGACGCTATACGGGCGTCCGTGGACGGGTCAGCCATTTTTCATTCTCTGTTCTTTGTTGTCAATAAATTCCGTTTCCTTTGTTCTGTTGAAGGTGTTTCCTTGACTCACCCTTATATCAATATGGAGTACTATAAGCTCCAAAATTCCAACTCCACCTCCCGTACCATCGTCCATAGATCCACGGATCTATATGGACGATGCCCGTACTATCGGGTATTTTTAGAAGCCGGTTGTCAATTAAGAAAGTAATAGCTGTGTTCAATGTTGAAATTACATGGATGAAATATGAATCGTTAGGAGAAAAACAAGTATATCGTGTCCATTATAGGTTGGGTCGGTGCAATTCATCAAGCACCAAGAAGCGCCCTATCGCGCTCTTCGAAATAATGCGATTTATGTGCGTTTCAGGTCCGGTCATGTCGCTGGCCGCCAGAATGCAAATTCCTCGGATTAATCATTCGGGTGATAAGATATGGAAGAATTTATGCTGCTCAAACTTTGCTGCACCGTAGGATAGGTCATCGTTAATCTTGTGGAAGTGGGTACTTCCTAGGGTACTACAAACATGCAAGTACGCAGCGTCGGCTTATAAGGGGTGCTCCATGAATCATTTGGCTTCAAAAAATTATATTAATCAACCGACTGAACATTTCCACGGGTTGAAAAAATGGAAGGGAATATTTCATTGTATTAAAATTTTTTCAGATGTAAGTTTCGAACGAAAGCGCCTATACAAGGTGCCCGCGTTTTTGGGACAAAGTTGGGCATTTTCATGATGAACAATCATCTGAAAGAAATTTAGTTTTTGAATCATTGGAAAGAGACGAAGAATTGTTATTTCCGTTTTATTATTGTCGAGCGAAAAACAAAAGAAGTAGACATTTTTAACTAGGACGTTCTTAGCCTGCACTTTTTCAAAAGGAACCCGAATGGGTCATCGTATTTTCAAAGGCTTTCTCAATGCCAAAGATACGAAACTCAACTTCGGCTTTATGGGTGCCATATAATGGATTCATCAATTTTTTTTTGATTACAATGACATTTCACACAAGAGTGTTTTGGAAAGAACGCCAACGAATTTGTTTAACACACTAAATTCTAACAGTTCAATTTGGTTCAGAAGCTTACTCATTTAAAAACTGACATTTTTAATTAGGAACGACATCATAAGCTGGACACAATTCTACTATTTTCCTTGAGTTCTAAATAGCTTGATAGATGGGTACAATTTTGGGAAATAAACTTCATAAGAGAGAATAGTATAGATTATTATTCATGGGGCACTAGAGAGATTTCTTAAAATTAAAAAGAAGATCCATAAACACCGCTGACTAAGATAACGAGACAAGACATCTCGCAAGCTATAAATGTATGTATTCAGAAAGAACAGTAATTTCAAAAATGTAAAAATCCAATATGGCGCCCATAAGGAAAATCCAAAATTGAGTGTTGAATCTCCGACATCAAGAACGCCATGGAAATTACGATGATATATTTCGATTCATTATAAAAAAGTGCCATACATACAACGAAAATGACATTTCCTTCAATTTATAATAGTTTCCAGAAATTAAATTTCCATTCTTCCCAATAATCCAAAAACTAGAAATGATACAGCATATCTCTTATAATAACTGATGAGATCCTTAAGGTGGAGCTCGAAAAACAGCACCCTGTATATAACTCGACACAAACTTACTATGATGTTCGTTTGGCAGCCATTTCATTTATTTTGATTTCGCATATTTGTCATCGATAACCCAATCACAAACATTTCCTAATCTTGGACTTGCATGAGTATTAATTCAAAGGCCCACTTAAGAGGGGCGTTTCACAAGAACCGTCAAACAGACCTTTTTTTGTTGATACTCTTCTGCCAAACGATGAGTCCAATCGCAAAAACTATTATATTTTCGTGAAGAAGAGAGTTCAACCGAAGTTAGGACAACTTTTGGAATCGTAACTCGTAAGTTGAAAAGATATATCGACGATCGAAAAATGTAAACATTGAAAATGTTTCGTCACATAATGTGATAATATTTTATCCTCTCCTACCTTACCTATTGGGCTATGTCCTGCGTGAATATTAAGTTTCAAAATGTAATAATTCCAGAGATATGAGCAAAACAGATTTATTATGTAAAAAATACGTGAACACGTCAAAAACTAGTACTATAATAGTTCAGCCCTTGGCTCGTAGATGGCGGAATGGCGGATCGGTGAATGACATGATAAACTACAGTTGAGTGCAGTGTTCTGCAACGACAACTAAGACGTCAAATCTATGTTGGTACTCCTAATTTGCTTCAATTGTTTCCAAACAAATTAGTTTTCCATGTTTACTCAGTTTAGTCTCCATAGAGATTTTTTGAACTCGATTATCTCATATTATAGTGGAAAAGTAACATATTTCGATACAATTTATGGAAAATAGAACCTAGTACTTCATATTAGAAAAATAGAAACAGTTGAGAAACGCAAAAAAATTTGAATTATGCTGAAATTTTTTGAGGTAATGTTTAACAGTGTTTACTTTCGAGGTCCTGATATTTCAACTGAGTTTTTTATCAATATATCAGTATACTGATAATAGTGAGTGAAAAATAAGTTATCTGCAATAATGTATTTCTTCAAAGACGAGGAGAAACTGGTATCCAGGGGTGAAAAGGCCATGGTGAGAACATGGTATTTGATCATTAGATCATTGTATTTGATACTGGTCTCAAGATTTTAATGAGGTTGATCGTTGATCCATGCTAATATTCATAATAAAACATAAAGTAGAGGTGAGCTAAAATATATAAAAGTATATAAGATAAATTGAAGGTTTTGAAATATTTGTTGTAGATCAACTTTACCAGTAGTGATTGAATGAGTTCCTGTTCAAGAGGATATATTCTTGGCCATCATATGGCAGCTCTAGCAATATTTGCATACTATAATGTACAAATTGAAAGCTTGTATACTAGGAGTGATAAAGAAAATGCATCCTCAACATCTGAAAAGGAATCAGTCACACAAATGTAAAATTATATATATATTATAAAATAAAGTGAATATCGATCAACATCACACTATCAATGTGTTCTAATGAAAAACTGTCATATGTGAGTCATTTTATTTCTGAAGAAAATACATTTAAGCTTCTTGTTGAGCACTTAGCAATGTAGGTATTGCCAAGTGATAGATCCCAAAGTTGTTTCGAACTTCTTTCATTATTTTATGATGCTGGTATAAATTCCCAGGTAAGCTTTCAGATTCTTTACAGATTTCAAAGGCAACACTATAATGGAAAGAAACATCTCCACAGCATCAATATTTCCTCAATCAACAATAAATAATGATATAATAATACCTTTATTATATCTAGTACTCATATCTTGATTTATACACATTTTATTTCACACATCACCATTGATATAGAAAATAAAATGATATAGAAAAACCTTACTTCACTTTGATTTATTTGTTTATTTGACATTTATTCAAAACCATCAATGGTTAATACCTGTTTCCTGTCTTATTTTTCAAAGATAAAACGAACCTAAATTTTTTCGTAAATGATTTTGAATACGTTAAATATTCACGATTCATCAGAAGGCAGTATATAACATGCAAATTTATTTTGTTTGGAAACAGAGTTTTCGGTCTATTCAAATTTCAACATGCAATTCAAGGTCAATGTGAGTTATGTCTCTTGTCTGGTACTCATGGGGTGCGCACTCAGTGTATACCTTCCTCCTTTTATTACATTTCGGAAAGAGAGACAGAAATATACTGAGTGCATAAAAACTCAGCTAGTTCAATTCAATGGAAATTGCTTAGTTTGATTTCAGGTTGGAATGATATAGACATGACATGGACATGACATACAGACTGTCATAGACACATAATTGATGTTTACTCTATTTGAATTTTGAACGCTGAAGCACAGTTTATGAGCATTAAACTGTGGCTGAAGTTTCTTTGATCGAGCGTTTATACTTTATAGATGCTTTATAGGTATTCTTGGTTTATTGATGAGTATTCACTCAAAGAATACTTTTCCAGGTGAGTACTCCATTCTTGTTGAATTTTGATTATTTATGTCAAGTCTGAAATGAAATTCAAGGCAGATTTATATACCAACACAATAAAAGGTATAACACACATCACAGTGTAAGAAAATTTGCGCTATGGAAAAGAGTAGATGGATCATTGTATAAAAAATGATTGGCCTGTTCGATTGACATCTGTTGAAATCTGCTATGACTAACGAAGATTAATGGTTATAAAGAAATCTGTAGTACTTTCTCGATTCTGAATTTTTATTATGATATGTTCACACTATGGACATCTATCGGAAATTCCAGCAGCACTGCTGAATCCCTGCTCTTAAAGATTAAATGTTGTGACGTATCCGGTATACATAATTCTCTCCAGAAATGTAGTGAAAGTTAGTGACTAATCCAACAAGCTAATTAAATGAATCCTCATCAGTTTTATTCAGCCAGACATCCATTATTCTATTATATTATGACCTAACGCAAGATACGTAAGATATATTCGAGGATATATTCAAAATCTGAGATGCAATTTCAAATGTTAATTTCAAATTGCAAGCAACGTATGTAAGCGCTGGTATTTTTCAAGTGCATCGATGTGTTTCGGGAAAATATCAGTTGCGCAAGTTTAGAAAACATATAGCAAAATCTGTTTTCACACATCTGACTAATGTTGGAAGCGAATTGGCTGATAATCAATGAACTTTAGATATACTTAATAAAATTACATACAAAACCGATGTTAACAATTTTAATATTCACCAAAAACTCTGCTAAATAAAATAAACTAGATATTGAAAAACTCCTTTAACCCCCATAGAAATTCATATTAGTGTGGGAACGACAGAATTTGTGTATTTGATAAAATTTAATCCTATAAAGTCTAGTCAATCTATATCTTCAAGTTCTATAAACTGCACTCCAATTTCAATAATAGCGCCACAAAAAATGAAGTTGCAACTAGCAATTTTTGGTGATCAATGAATTGTTTTTTTTGTCATAAACATCAATATTTATAGTGGATAAACTTTATTATTATTAGTCAATCTCCATTTAAGTTTTCATTCTATTCCAGAACCATCTCTTTCATTCTCTTTCTGGGATTAGTGTCAACATAGAACGATTTTTTTAAAGCTTTGGAGTGGATATATTATTATGATCAATAGTCTTGAAATACTAATACTTGATAGTGACTAAAATATTAATGAAATTATCGAGGGTCGAGCTCAGATTTAGCAGATAATTTAAGTGGTCGTTTTCGAATACTTACTTTTATTGGCATTTTAACGAGAGCTTTACGCTTTCGTAATTTTTTCACACCTATATAAAAGTAAGTATGAGGGACCAACGTTAAAAATATCTTGCCAAATATAAGCTCGAATTGTGTTTGGTGAGACAAGTCCATGAATAAAACATTCAATTCAATTAAACTTAATTTAACGAACTAAAAATATGTAGAAGAATAAGTCAAATCTCGATATTCTTATTTGAATATTATTTGCTGTTCAATTCTGTTTTTGAAATTTACGGAATTTAAGGAATTTAAGGAATTTTCGATAATCATCATCAATAACACAAGTTGTATTTGTTCAGATTATTTCATGAATAAAATCAAAGCCATTTTGATGACTTCCTATTTATTGTTAATATAAATATTAAACGTACAGTTTATGAAATTCGTTATTATGCACTAGTTACTACTGAGCTAAATTCATTATGATTGTTGTCACAATTTGCGTGGTTAGGTTACATTAGATTAATTCTTGCTGAATTTGTGGAAAATTAGGTGGATACATATTAATAGTGTGTGTCTATCATGGTTCAGACGCAAATTTGGTGGAGTGGCATTCATTTATTTACCAGGGAATCGGAAAATACTATGACAGATTGCAACTATAGTAAGTCGTTGTTAAATTAAACTACCCTACTGCCTACGAATCAGAAAGCGAAATACAGAAACGAAAACACAGCATGTAGGTATCCAATAGCCAATCAGGAGCCGAAATACAAAATCGAAAACATGGTGTTATTGCTTATCAACACAATCATTTCAACCAATCAAAAACGTGTATTTTAGCATAAATGAAATAATCACGGTAATCGCCCGTCGCTATAAGCAACGTATACAAAAAGAAACCTTCTAATTGGTTGAAAATGAATTTATGAAATTTTCGTTTTCAACAGTTCCGTTACTACAATGTGATTTTCGCAATCAACGTTGCTTTGATCAGATTATAGTGTCCCTCTTTGTCCAATTGACCTCAGAAAGAGCCTCCAAAGGCACGGACCTCGTTCGACTGCATACCTGTTGCATGTAACCTTGACGGAGTCATTCAATTTGGCCGAACTTTCTCCCAAGTTCCACGACACTGATGACACGGATGTAGATTTAGATTGCAGGCTTGGGACGCGTTGGACTTCTCCATTTCGTTTCATTTCACAATAATAAAACCATCATGTTATGTGCGAAGACGACGACACTAGACCAGTGGCGTCACAGGCATTTTATTGACCAAATGTGATATTCATCGAAAGATTGAATTTACTGTTCAGTTCGTATAAATTCCAAAATTTCCTCCAATTTCTCAACGCTTACCGATCGGTCGTGCTGTTGTGGCACTACCGCATCATGACATTTACATCTGACACTGACATATTTCAACTCCATGGCAATCCACGTTGTTCAATTCTATTATGAAATATTCACTTTCTGTACTTAACTTATTATGGAAGGAAAATACATGCATGTTTACGTTCTATTATTGAAATTGATTTCGGAAATATTACAGTCAGTACATTTTTTGTTTTGTATATATCTTGTATTTCTTGAATGATATAAGAAGCTTTCAATAATTCCACACAGAAGTAGCAATATACATTGTGTCGAATCTGATAATTGTCATTCTAATGTCTCAGACCACTGTCAAAAAATTCTCATTCATTTGAAAAAAAAAAGATATAACTCTTATCATAATTCCTGATCATTGAGGATTGGAGAGGAACCAAATAAGGCTTTCATAACGTACCATATATCCTTTGAAATCTAGAAAAAAAAATTTGAACTGATGCACTGTACAGGGTGGCCAGATAAGAATGCAAAGTGCGGTATTTCGGAAACTGTTCGTCTAAGAGACTTGCGGTGAAAAATGTTATAACTAAAGTTACCAAAAGATGCGGTTTTCACTAGCCTATTAAGGTATCATTCCACTACATTTTTATGGAATGGAGTTGACATTTTCCGAGGAATGCCATCAAGTGACAGTATTGCTGCTCGTGCGCGGAAAGAATGCCAATTGTCATTAGGTGACAACATATTTGCGCTCGCATCCATCATGGTTGAAAACGAACTCATCATTTTGTTGCATGATGGAAAGTAATAGTAACAGTGAATTATCTAACACATATTCTGATGTAGCAGAAAGTGCGTACGTTGTAAATTTGAACCTCGCCAGAGATTTCGAGCAAAAATATTAATTAGGATATGATGTATTCATGACATGGTGCCATGAAATGCTTGAATGCTAAATATATCAAAGTTAGTATCCCAAACTTGTAATATTTCTCAAAAAAAACACCAGTCCGTTGAATAAAAAGCAAAAATAGGTTTGATCTTTTTGATTCATAACGTATTATAACTGTGGGATAGACATAAATTTTCAAGTAGCCTCAATAGCCAAAGGGTTCAAAATGCGACTTTTCAAGCCGCCAGTGGTTCGATCCTTGGGTAGGGCAATTCTTTTTTACTCTATGAGTCATTTAACCTTCTGTTAGATGCATGAATTATTGGATTGGATTTAAATATAATAGTGAATAATGAATTTAATGATTTAGATGAGGAATATTATGAAATGTAAGTTAATCGAAAGAAGTATCGAGTTTTCTTGTCTATATAGGAACTGTGTTTGTAAAAAAAATATTGTTTGTATTTTGAGCGGCCATCTAGCACTTTGTACTCTGAATACACAAAGAGCTATTGTACTTTCCTGCGGCAGGAATAAATCCTCTTCTTGTGTCCTTCTACTAGCTTGCATGATGTTCCACGAACAGTTAAAGTTTTCCTTTCGAGCAGTCAAAACATATAAAAAAATTTGATGATACGAACTGGACGATCATTCCTGTTGATGTCTGTTCAATTATTTTGATACAAGAAGTAATAACACAGTTATTTTTACTTGTAAATTGGCATAGATATTTCCCATCTGGAAAATCATTGAGTTGAAGAAACAACGACGCATTAAAATCGGAAAATACATTTACATCCGTTTCTCTTGTTTAGATTATAAAAAAAATGTGTTTTTCGTTCGGAAATGTCTTCAAACAACATGATGATATGATATCTATCTGAAAAAAATGCTATTGAGTGAAATATCTTTTCATCTAGATATAATCAATGTAAATTATCGAGATTCCATAACAATTCTCGGAGTTGTACGAATAAGTAAAGCGGCGATAATCTTATCGAATAAATATTACAAATTTTATAATTAATAATGATACTGTTTATACAAATAAAATATCCACTGCTTGCAGCTGTTCAATCACAGCAAGAGAATTTGTCTGGGTATTCAAATTTCTTATAAACAAATTTGTGAAATGCTTGGAACAAAGAAATTTTCTATTCCAGTAACGGCGCAAAGGGAATAGTGAATTTTGTTATTATGCCGATAAAAGGTTGAAAGCTTGAAGCAATAAGACGTTTGGTGAAAATGTTCATTATTGAAGGTTAGGAATATGTCATGGAATGTAGGCATCTCAATAACTGTCTCAATAACGGGTGGAGAATACAATTTCTATTATCCAGATTGCAAGAAATTATCTGACTAAATGACCCAGTTTCAGGGGTGATTTTTGAATATTATAATAATTTGATTCTCAAAATTGTACCCATCGATATTGATGAGTTTAATTTAGGACGGAGATGAGAAGACTTGACATATATCCATGAGCTATTCATCAGTAGAACCTGAGGAAAAACAAGTATAATTGTGTTTGGAAGTGAATTTTCACATACATATCACAACATATCAAGTCGTACCACAGTTTTTGAGTAGGTAATCTTGTGACGGAAATGTGAACGTTTCAGCTCCAAATTCAATTTTGAACTGTCAAAATTTAGTTTATTGAACAAAATTCATCACTGTAGTCATCATCATCTTCTCGAAAATATGAAAATCCAATAAGGCCCTCATAAAAAAAACAAAGTTTGAAGATACGATGACAGTTCGAGTTCTTTTAGATTTAGCTTGAGAAGATAAAATGAAAATTACTTATTTCCGTTGTTCTCCAATTACCTATCTATTCAAAAACTGAGAATGATACATCAAAATGTTCCTCAAAATAATTGTTTAGCACGAAAATAATGCATTACTTTCACCCGATTTAACCGTATTTTATTGTGAAGCTCGAAAGACGAGCACCCTGTATATTCAAAAACCGGTGTTTCTCAAATTTGTCTATTTTGTCATATTTTGCGAAATATTTTGGATCACTTGATGTATTATAGTGACTCATTCTGAATCTGAAATGGAACAAGAGTAATCCGAGGATTTAAAAATATATCGTAAAACAAGGTTAGATTGAACATAAGTGGCGCGAATTAATTTTTATCAAAATAAACGAATTTAATAACTAATATCTGTCAAGTTCTGGGTCAATGATATACGAGCGCGTGGTTGTAAGTTAAAAATAAATATTTATTCGGTGTACGGATTGGTTTTAGCTGAAAGCAGGTTTCATAAAAATATATAAATACGCAAATATATACCGTACATAAATTATTACTCGTTCGAAGTCGCAAATTACGTTGGAATATTTCTATAGGTATGTTATAACATCTCAAAAATGTTAATTTGTATCTCTAGACTAGAGTCTCTATAAATCATGATCAAATTCTGAAAAGGCAAAAGTAGAGTTTAGCAACTTATATTTGCTTCAAGAAGGCGGATCTCACAATGCCTCATAATGATGATAAATATCCTGTTAGGTCAATTAAAAAAATTGTTTCACTGAAACTCGTGTTTCTGCACCTGTCATGGAGTACTGTTCACATGTCTGAAGTTCAGCTTCCAAACAGACGCTGAGGCTTCTAGATTTTATTTAGAGGAGAGCTGTACCGGGTGTACCACTAAGAAAGGACGCCGGCTGTATCTCGGAAACCACTTGCCGCATATGTTTCGGAAAAAAAAATTCATGATGAAAGTGGTCAAGAGGAATTTATATTTTCTAATATAATTATTATTATCTCTCCGGTTCCTCAAGAGGTATCAACTCCCGGTTTTCACCATGTTTCTCCGCGTTTGCTCTACTTTCATCATTTGAAATTCTCGAAAAAATAATGGAAAATTGTCTGATTTTTCAAATGGTGCCATCTAGCGGTCACCACGGAATTTAAATGGACTCGATTCGTGATTTATCTGGAAGAACTGAAAAAACTCTTCAAAATGAGACCAATTTCGTTGAATTCCGTTACACCAAATTGTAGTTGAACGAGTTT
The DNA here is from genome assembly GCA_029955515.1 of Chrysomela aeneicollis. NCBI lineage: Eukaryota > Metazoa > Arthropoda > Insecta > Coleoptera > Chrysomelidae > Chrysomela > Chrysomela aeneicollis. Next base: position 13,189,027 of record JARUHQ010000003.1, on the reverse strand, counting down.
TTTCATAGTGCTATTCATCCTCCCCTCCCTCTTTTATTCAAAGAGATAGAGCAATTTTTTTCTGATCGAAATTATCGGATATCAACTCCGGGATTATTAAAAAAGTGTTTTTGATATGTCTTGATATATCAAAAACCCGTTTTTTGAAGTGGTCAATGCAATTACGCCCTCTAGCGGTCGTCCTGGAAACTTGGAAATAATTTCCAGAGACTTATCTTGACCACTTTAATCATAAATATTTTTTTCCGAAACCTATGCGGCAAATAGTTTCCGAGATACAGCCGGCGTCCTTTCTTAGTGGTACACCCGGTACATACGAACTCATTTACATCTCTAGCACATGTTCAAGAAAAATTACGATACCTAATATCCACACCCAAACGGTTTAACTTCAAAATTGTAACTTCAAAAATATTATACTGGGCACTTGATGCCATCTTGCTGAAGAAATTCAAATTCAATTTCCTATAATCATATAAATATGATCTTTCGAGTATTGCCATTCTGCTTCCCAAAAAGTATACTTATGTCTTATGTCGTACCGAAAATAACTATTCAACGTGTAAAGTAGTAGCAATAGTTAAATAGGAATTCATTTTTCTCTCTTTCATTGATATACACTGCATTACGATTTCAATAACAGCAAGCAAATGATTTGCAATTTTTCAACGCTTCTTGCGATTCCAATGAGTACTATGGTATATACCGGGTGTTTCACAGTGGATGGAAAATTAGAAGTATCTGGAGAACAGAAATACAGATCATTTCGAAAATTTGTAGGCGTGGATAATCAAACTTGCTCTATCCGCCTAAAATATTTTCATCAATACAGTGTTGCCGCTTCTATCGAAAAGAAGCAACAACTTTGTTATTTCAAATGGAACACCCTGTATTTTATTTCATTTTTAGATTCTTCCTGAAAAGCTGATTCCGGCGATGTATCATACTTGAGGTATAGCTAAAAAAATTACAGATATATAGGGTGTGAAAAATCGAGATTTTTCAACTTTAGGAATTTTTTGTGCCGAAACTATCAAAAGCTTACAAAAAATTCCTAAATTTGAAAAATCTAGAATTTGCACACCCTATATCTCTGTAATATTTCGCGCTATACCCCAAGTATGATGTATCGACGAAATCAGCTCTTCAGGAAGAATCTAAAAATGAAATAAAATACAGAGTGTTCTATCTGAAATAACAAAGTGGTTGCTACTTTTTGATAGAAGCGGTAACGCCGCAACGCTGAAAGTATTTTAGATCGATAGAACAAAACTGATTACCCAATAAACCAAATTTTCATAACTTTCCCAAGTCCTGTTCTCCAGAAACGTTTAACCTACCATCGACCGTGAGTCACCCTGTAGATATTGTTCCATGTATATATAAAAATTTTCGAAAATTATTCAAAATAATAAAAACGAATAAGTCAAGATAATAAAATGACATTCATCTCTTGTATATTTCTGCTTATAATATATTCTACAATTGCGGAAATTTTATAATAATTCGAATCAAAATTGGCGAGTAATCAGTAACTATAACATTACACTTTGAAAATTCGCAGATGTATTTTATTTTCGATTATACAAAAATGAATGACCTTATAGAATATTTTTGTATCAAAATGTCACATATCTTTTTGGTTATATTGGTTATAGTAAATTACATGTACCTAATGGAAATCTGTTCAGCAATATCAAAAAAAATTGCACCACTGGCCTAATGAAGCAACTTGTATTTCTCATAAGTTTTGCTTCTATTGGTATAAAACGATAACCTGATGATGAAGATAAAAAATAGTGTGTCGTAAAAACAATATTTGAGCGATTTTACCTATATCAGGTGTAAAAGGATAATAGTATAAGTATAATGAACTTTGATTTTGGAGATGTGTCTACCCACCAAATTTCAAAATCTGACCTCGAATGATCCAAGGTTGCACTGCGAACTTGTTATTCCGTTGTCTTTATTTATAAAAATTTATGAAAATTGAGTGTTGAGGAAGTAAGTCGTAAATTCTTACCCCTTTCAAGGACCCCTTTGATATTAAACTAGAAATTCGATAAATTCCATCAAAACATCAGTATCAGATGATTCTCTCGACAGAAATCGTACGCAGATGTGCAACACAGATGTTTATCACCTCTTTTTAATAGCTGGGTTTCGGCAACATCAAAGAAATTCATATACATTTTATTGAACTATTGGAAAATTTCGCAAATGCATGTTACAATCAACTTACAAATTGCAAATGCGAAGAACGTGATGAAAAAGTAATAAATAATTTGATCGGAACTTATACGTTACGCTAATTCAGTAATCTCGTACGATATTAATTAGTTGAATATGGTCAAAAATCAGTTAATAAATGGTGTTTTTCCAAGACCTATTTTATATACATATATACCGTTTTTCGAGCTTAACCATGGGGATCTCAGTTATTATAAGAGATACGAGGTCTGTTAAATTAGGGCAAAGTTAAGCATTTTTATGCTGAACAATTATGTGAAAAGAAATTTCATCTATCATTTTTAATTTTGGAATTAAAGACACAAAACTGAAATTTGTAATTTTCGTTTTTATTGTTTCAAGCGAAAACCATAGGAACTGGACGTTTCTAACTAGGACGTTCTTCGGGCACTTTCTTACAAGAAATCTAAATCTGTCATCATATTCTCGAAGGCGTTCTTGATGTCAGAGTCGACTTTGGATTCTCTCATGGGCGCCATATTGGATTTTTGCATCTTTGAAAAGTCTGTCACTTTCTGAATACAATGAAGTGACACACGATATGTTTGAATCTCACATACTAATCAAAATTGAGAAAAAACCGTTTTTACGAAGATTGGTTTGAAAATAGCGCCAGCAATTTTGTTTAACAGAAAATAAATTTTGATACTTCAATAGAGGATAAGGAACGTTCACATTTCTGACAAGTTTACCTTCTCAAAAACGAAGGTTTAAAGGTAGGAATGAACTTGACAAGAAATCTAGAAGTTTTTTCTCCGCAAAACGAAACAAAATTATTAAATACACAACAAAGTTATAAAAGATGCTCGAATAGTCCACCATTCTCTTCTAGACACAATTTCACTCATTCTTCTTCCTAGCTCAGCAATATCATAAACAATAATCCAGTATTCTTTCTTTCAAAATCTTATTCTTGGAATTGTAGGTACTCATCGATTGAGCTATTCAGAACTTGGGGTGAAGAATAAAATTGTGTTTAGAAGCGAATGGTGGAATATTCGAACATTTTTATGACACTTTCCGCGAAGAAAAAACTTTTATAACTTCAAATGTCGTTCCTAATTCAAAATAACTTGGTTTTTATGTACGTGAGCTTCCAAGTTCAATTGAACTATCAAAATTTAGTTTGTTGAAGAACATTTTTGGCATTTTTTCCAAAGCACTCTTCTCAAAAACGATTTTTTGCCAATTTTGACCAGCATGTAAGATTCGAACATATCGAGTGATAGGTCATAGTAATCAGAAAAAACATACTCTTCAAAAATGCAAGAATCCAATATGGCGACCATAAGAAAAACCAAAGTTTAGTGTTGTATCTCTGACATAAAGAAAGCAATGAAAAATACGATGACAGATTTAGATTGCTTGTGGAAAAGTGCCTCTAGAACGTCCTAGTTAAAAACGTCTAGTTCGCTTCGTTTTCGATTGAAAAAATAAAAACGAAAACTACAAATTTCCGTTTTTTACAATATTTCAAAAACGAAAAATGATTTATGTAATTTTCTTTGACATACTTGTTCAGCATAAAATTGCGCAACTTTGCCCGACCTTGTATATCTTTTGATAACTGAGATCACCATGGTTAAGCTCGAAAAACGGGCACCCTGTATAGGTATACTCGAGGGTACACTCGATAATCCCGTACTCGCAAATACTAGAATTATATTTCTCATCGTATTTCTCATTTTGCACCTTGGGGATGGACTGTGATTTTCAATTTCGTACTGTGTGTGGAGAACAAGCCAAGGAAGATAAACCAAAAATCCCATAATGCCACTAAAACTCTCGTGCATGAACGACTCCCGAAAACTCTACAATCTCTGTTTCTATCTCTTTCGTTCTTGTGACTCTACAAACTCTCTATATCTCATGCTCTCGTACTAGTAACGTGTGAGTATCTCATTTTTCAAAATCACCATCAGGCGGACGCAAAACTTGGTGGAATGGTTGGAATTATGCAAATTATAGCTCGATATCATTCAACATCAGCATCTCATTTTTGATTGTTAACACAACAATCATTTCAATATTATAATCATATTCAGTACACTTTCTAACATATGTCATATGGTGGTAGTAGGTAGCTTTATACTGTGACATTCGAAAAGTACACGAAAAAAGGAAAAATCTTCATTAACTTAGATTGGTCTTTGAAATTATTCAGTATATATCTGATAGTAGGTTTCCAGACAAGCCTAAGTTGATGACTGTTTTAAATTTTTCAAAAAATCACGAATATATACGAATTTTTCAGAAAAATATTCGTTTGTTATTTCTCAACTGACAATAAATGTATGATGTGTGCTAACACTGTATCTCATTGTTTTGTTTTGAAAGAAATACTAATTTTGACATTGTAATAAAGCTTCTTTACAGAACATTCACGTGACATTCATTGATTAAATATTCATTTATTCCAATATACACAAACAAGTAATATCCTTGAATAAGAGTAGGTCAATTTTATTGAAATGAACCTTGTTATGTGTATGTTTCCTAGAATAGCACCTTAAACACTGAAAGAAACTTACCGAAAAGTCCACCAGATATTGAAGCACATAGTGTTGAGCCAGAAGAAAGCCGCCAAAAATAGGAAATGCATGAACACCGCTGAAACAGAAAAAAAGGGTTGATTATTAGTATTCTATGTAGTATACCTAATAAGTAGGTGAATAAATAAAAATTTACTTTATAATGATAAAACAAAAATAGAGCACTTTGAACCAAGTTGAAGGTATAAGGCTCTCATGTATAGATACACATAAAATCATAAAAGATGTTTGGAAAATTACAAACAATGCCTTCATCGATTTCAAAATGTCACCCAGATGTATTCTAAATACTGATGGAATACGAAATCACGATATATAACTCTTTCAAATACAAAGGTACGTTTTTTTGGAAAATGGATTAATTTATGTTTCATCTTCAAGCCTATTCATCTTCAAGCCTATTCAAGAAACAATGCAGAGACTATATATTCAACCAATTTTAATATCTGTATAAGTGTAAAAGTGTAAATAATTGTAGTAAGTAGATTTTGATCTGATGTAGTATTTTTAACCTTTCGACTTTTGGGGACTCTCACAACTGTATTTTAAATGTGTGCCTACTGAAGGCGTATTTTAACTTTGTATTAATTGTTTTTTGTTTTATTTTAATAATATATGTACATTCTTCCTGTGAAGAGCAAATTATGTGCTAATAAAGAGTTATATATATCTTCATCCGTAGAGATTTTTTTCAGAAAATAGATTTGAACATTTCGAAACATTCTTCGTTCATACACAATCTTGAAATAAACCACAAATCATTCACTTAATCCCTCAGATTTAGAAATATTATTATAGTCAAAGCTGGCTATTATAATAACTTGATTCGAATTATTCCTTTCAACTTTTCGAAAATGTTCAAGAATAGTTTATCTTAGTCACATTTCAATAAAGAAAATAAATTGAAAAACTAGTTTTATTGATTCTTGGCAATCAATTATACATATGTATATTCGGTGTCAGTAATTCTAGTATTCACCTGCTATTCTGGAATGACGATATAAATGAGGAACTGCGACAAATTTCATCTGATCCGGTGCATATTCATCCAACACCATAGCTACATGAGGGCATTTCCTCTTTTTTTTTTCATCATGTGTCATTAACTTCACTGACAAAATACAATAATTGACGCGGTGTTTAAGTTAATTGACGTCTCATACACACCGAGGTAATCTTCAAGTTAATCAAGATGGATGCGATAATGCAAAGTATACCTCGTATACGTGAATAGAACGCAAAAAATGTATAGCAATTTTCAGCGCGAACCTATTGGCTATGTGCGAAGTGCTTTGATGAGATTTGCCAGCTTACGTTAAGCTAGCAAACCACACGATTTGAAAATTAAACGAAGAGCAAATAAATTGGCGATAGGCTGAAATAAGATCCTTAAATGATCCTCAAATTAAAAAAAAGTGCTGTATACGATCGATAATACCTAAGTATCATGTATAACGTTGATAAACAAATGCGTATCGATTATGATTCAATTGATTCAATCAAACATACTCTCTTTATATGGAGATCGAACTTGCAGGGCCGGATTATCCATAAGGCGGATTAGGCAACTGCCTAGGGGCCCCGGACCGACTAGGGGCCCACGGGGGCATAATTGATGTTGAACGCACCAAGAAAATTAAGGTTTCCTTAGGTTTAATTCGTGACATTCCCGATTATTAACATCCGGTAATATCACCATAGAAAAAATGATGGATGCGGGAACAGATAACATAGTTTGGATTGATTTTTGATAATATGGTCAATCAACTTTTCCGAATGTAATTATAGCATTGCAAATATAATAATAAATAAGTCTGATGCTATCAAAAAACTGTCTTCGTTCAGCAATATCACAGAACCGTTTGAATTAATTGTCGATATAATTGCAATTGAAAATGATGTGTTGAAAAAGGTCAACTTCCAAGATGATTTTAACGATTTTATATCTAAAAAGTTACAAGAATTGCTATTTAAACTTATATTGTACCTACTTCATAAAAATATTTTCTTTGGTTGTGATAATATTTTTGTGATCAAAATCATTTCATTCAATGAAAGCAAAAAGCAGGAGTCGATCTGATCGACTCGACTTTTGTAACAGAAAAAATATATTTTGAAAAGTAAGAAAACGGTAAAGGAAAGGGGCCCCGAGAATTACCTTGCCTAGGGGCCCCGATAAGGTTAATCCGGCCCTGTCAAACTGGAATATTGGCATCTTAGCCTTTGCTTCGCGAGTTCTCAATTATTATCTGAGATGCTGTTTGGTCTTCATTCACCCAGCTTAGATTAATGAACGAGGAAACTAGTTGAGACGTCTCTTAGTTGACATAAATTATAGCTGCTGATAAGTCACGGTTAGAAATGTATCTTAGAAATAAATCACCAACAACGAAGAATTTTGACAGGTTCATTGCATGATTGAGCTGTAATAATGACATTTTAATATTGCATGATAACCATTCAGGTACAAAGTTAAAGATCCTGTCCTATTGATTAATTGATCAATTAATTCAGTTGAAAATACAACCAATAAAACCAACATTATACTGAAAACAGATACCATGGGCTGTTTTCACTCAATCATGACGTAGCTATGGATACCTACATTTCGTTTCATTTCGATTTTGACATTTCAAATATTCAATATTTCAAAATGTCACGATTTGGTTGTAATACTGATGAGAATATTAATGAAATTATCGAATCCAATATACCAAAGAATACTGTTTACAGTAAAAAATTTGTATGGAAAGCGTTTATGGACTTTTGCAATGATAGATAATATGAATTAGATGGAAATCGGACGGTGGAAGAATTGGCGTCGATTTTAAAGGATTGGGCTGTGAACATGAGAAGAAAAGATGGTACAGAGTTTAAAGAAGCTACTGTCAAAACCATGTGGAACCTAACAAGTAAGCTTTTACAAGAAAAGTATTATAAGGAAATGAAAGTTATTATTGACCCATTCAAAAGCGTTGTATTTCAACAAGCGCGAGCTGCCCGCGATTCTATACGACGAAAACTACAATCGGATCCCTGTAAAAGGAAACAAAGTTCAGAGGCATTGAGTGCAGTAGAAATAACAAAAATGATAAATTTGTGAAACGAAGACACCCCTGAAGGGCTACAACGGAAATTCTATCACATAACCGCCGTAGAATTAGCTTGGCGAGGTGGGGAAGCTGCTGCTTGTTTGATTGACTTTTTTTGTATTGAAACAAATAACGATGGTTCTGTAACAAATCGAGTACAATATAACCCTGTATTCAGCAAGACTTGCCAAGGTGGTTCAAGAAGGTGTACTGACAGCAAATTTTTAGTAGAAAACAACGACAGTAACGTATGTCCTGTCAGATTATTTAAAAAATTGTTATCAAAAAGGGGCCCAAATATTAAAACGGATAGATTATTCCTAAGAACAAATCGTTACTGGAAAACCGAAAATGATCATTGGTATGATAATATGCCCATTGGAAAAAATATGATTCAAAATTGGACAAAAACGTCTGCCGAAGCGATTGGCTTGAAAACCAAGGAAAAAAAATTACTAATCACTCCAATAGATTGACCGCGGTCAGTTGGTTGGCCAAAAGTGGTGTTCAAGAGCAAGAGCTTATAAAAATTACGGGGCATAACAATCCCAACTCAATAAAACCGTACTTGAACATTGACGAAGAACATCATAATATTAAAGTATTAACAGCATGCGTAGTGGAAATACATCTTCATCAGTTATAGAAACTAACATGTCTGGATCTTCATTAAATTTTTCTAATTGTTCCTTTGTTAATTGCACATTTAAATAAATTGTTTCTGCTTTGTATTTTTTTTCATAACCAGCAACAAATTTTCTATCCGAATAACCCTCGAACATTGATAAATGCTCAACATTTTTTTAACAACTTTCTCAAGCTTGTTGCTTACAGGCAACAGACCTCCGCCTATACGGCGTCGGTCTGTTTCCAAGCAACGAGCTTTCGAAATCTGTTATAAAATTTTTTCGAACAATTATCAATGTCCTTGGGTTATTACTACTGATAATGAATAACCTATTTATGATCGATTGCCATTTTTTGACCGCAGAATGGTTCAATGAAACTCACCAGGTGTAGCCACCATCTGATTGGATATCTGATTTTAGCCGGATATACCTAGAAGATGATGTTTCTTGGGATTTTTAGTGGTATAAGTACATGTCGAATATGTTTATACCTCAAATTTGAACATATATCGATTAATTTTTATACAATTTGGACCAATGCCTCCAGTAAGGTGTTACACGAAGAAAAAGCTGCGGGATCCATATTATACAATAAGAAAAAGGGCGCCTCGCATTTCATTATAGCATCATGCCCTTATCTGTTATCAGAGGATTTTTTCACATCATCACAATAATTCAGCAGCACAACAATTCTTCCTAGTATTGATATAGTGAATAATTATCATTAACTTATTGTCAGCAATAAATTACCGCATAGTTTGAAGCTTCAAGGTTAATTCGGATCAAATTATATTTCCTTTAATAAAAACAAAGATAGCACGTTCATAACAAAGATTTCTATGCACTATTGTTTCCGATATCAAATTTCAAGGTCTAAAATATAATCTACATACCGAGCTACATACAATCTACAGGGTAGATAACTGTATTATATCAAATGTTTAATTTTGATGAAAAGTGATGCTATATACAAGGAAGGCAAAAATATTTATCTCAAAACGGATTATGTTATATTTAACATACCTATTTTAAAATAACCTTTGCAAACCTCATCATTCCTGAACAGAATCTGAAGAAACTAAATGTTGAAAAATAATCGCAAGTGATGATATGGTAATTTCTGAAAATTTCAGTTGGGTAAGGCTGTGCGTGCTGAACAATATAAGGCTGCTACTATATATAGAGCCAAAAGATACAGGGTGTTCCACAACGACCTGCCGCTATCGATTTCTCAGAAACTAGACTTTGGAAATATAAAAAAATTAGCAGTTGCCTATACTCGATAAGGGCAATTAGGCGAGAATATTTTCCGGTTATACTTACTGTAAGTTGACATGAACTGGCTTGTTTCGAATGGAATACTGTATTTTAGATTTTTTTGTGATTTTTGATCCTCCCAGAAGAGCTCATTACATCAATCGATCATCCTTGGGCCCTATAGCGCGAATTATTAGAGAAATATACGGTGTGAAAAATCGGGATTTTTCAACTTGAGGAATTTTTTGGGTCACATTTGCCTGTCTTAATTTATCATTTACTATCTACTGATTAAAACAAATACGCAGGGTAGTTCAAAATTCCGAATTCTTACCCACCCTGCATTTGTTTCAATAATTTAAATATCAATTGAATTGATATTGGTTGGCTTATACGGTATCGATCGGTTCAAATCTCTGCTCAATCTTGATATTCTTTTCATATGCATGTTTACTGAGCTATACAACCAGACTCCATTATTGAGATTCAAAAACACCTGACTTTGACAATCTGAACTTTTTTATAGGTACATCACCAGGTGTTATTCAGGGCATATTTGTTGATATCTTTATCAAGTGTATGTTAGTTTCGTGACCTGATATATTTTTGTAAGCATTGTATATTTCTCTTTTTCAGGTTGAGTTGAACAGCGCTAGTCTGTTCCTCTTGGGTCAGAGAAGAACTTTTGGTAGAAATTATTTGTCTGTACCTACCAATGCTTGTTTATTCTATTTTTCACGCTTCTACCAATAAAAACGTTTATTATGATCATTACCTGAACTTTTCTGTCAATTTATATCTTTTATAGCTGTCAATTTCTCGGTAAAACACTCTTTCTCATTAAACACATGCATCAGTTAAGAAAATGTTTACTGCATCTCAAATTAACTGTAAATCCTGGTGCTAATTGAAGGTTTCACAATCAAGTGCATTTCAGTCTATATTTGGCTCTGGCTACATGTGGTCGTATATCGAACAACACTGTATTACAAGCATGGTTCGATTTCAAGGAGATCTCTTCCCAAATTTGGCAACTGGAAATAATTAGGATACCTGGGTTATACCTTTCGAGATGATGTATCAGAATGGCTCCTATACTGATTCCAACATCGAAATAACTCTTTGTGTTCTATACTACATCACGATTTTTCAGTCAATAACTCAATGGGTGTTTTGATTTCAATAAATTCTTGAAATTTTGACAGTAACGTGATATTTACGATTTAGTCAGAAGTTGATAATTCTTGAGTAGACGATAGTCAATCAAGCCAAGAAAAAATGTTTAATTCATATGAAGCAGCAGACCACAACACAATCATAAACAAAATAATGATAGATTTACATTATACGAGAGAATGGCGGAATTCGTGGAAAAAATTTCGATGTGAACTAGGTTAGACAGGCGACTTTCTATTCCCAAAGTAATAACAGTTTTCAGTCACTTCAATAATTGCAGAGGAAGTTGAAAGATTATATTTGTGTCTCTATTTTGTACCTGACATTTTTGTTCGTGTGAATTGTGTCAAATCACTCATGGGTTCTGTACCATATTACAGTATAGTCTAAGGACTGTTTATACATTGCTGTAGAACAGCCACTAGTTGATACATGAGAAGTTTTTTCATTATAATTTCATTTACTTTAAATTATTACAATGCGTATCGATTGAAATTGGTTTCCGGATATTTCATGATTACACAAGATTTCAGAGATAAGTGAATCTGAGCTTTCAGTTGCCTCATTCGTAAAAAATATTGAATCTGAAAGTGCTACCCAAGATAAAGTAGATATTAACAGAATATAACTTTTGACAATTATTTACTATCGAGTAGGTAAGTAATGTTCGTTTCAATACTGTTGGTTTCATCAATTAGTTGAAGAAATTTTCTATTTATAACTAAGTGATTTGACAATGAATCTAACCTTTCGAATCAATTTCTGAACAATAGGGAAACTGAAATTAATAGATGAAATACATGTATGTCTTATCTATTCATTTAACTGATGAGGTGACTTCTGAAATTACGTTTTATAACATGAAATGTGGTTGTTCAGAAGTGTTTTGAGCGCAATAATACACAGTGGTTTTTGGGCGAAATGAGAATCGGTGAACTTTGTGCCAAATGAGAAACAGTGGTTTTGGGTCAAGTGGAATGTGAGGGAAAAGACATTTATGCGTTAAGACATGGCAACTCTGCATTGTTCGTGCATATTCGGAAGTACGACTTTTGGGTGAAATGGGATTTGGAGGAAATGAGAATTGGCGGTAATGAGAATTGGGGGAAGTGGGATTTGGGTGAAATGGGATGCTTCCGAGAAATATATTTCAACAACATTTGGTTGGCACTTTCGGTACCTAACGAGTATTCACAAATTGTTGATTGCTGTTTTGCTACTAGCTAACGGTGTTTCGTGTTCTACAAGTTGTATTTTTAGAGTGAGGAAGCCGGTAAAACCACTATTGCTATCGCAGAAACGGTATAAGTCGTTTGAATAGAACATATTTATTCGTTGTTCAGAGGCCTTTAACTATACGAACTATACCGATAAAAACTTGTGAAACTAAACAATGAATATGTAACATTATTTGAGTTAGTATAGATGATGGATATGCTTATAAAGTTCCATACATAAGATTCACTTCAATTATAGATGCTGAGAGCAATATGCACTAGGCGTATTAGATGTACCTATCAGAAAACGGAAAGAAATATATTTTTGAAATTTTGGATACGGTTATGGGATGCTAGTATCTAGAATTTCAACACGATTTCACTTCTGACCTGTTACCAGTTCTAGTTTTACTAAAACCAAATTTTAAATTTCAAATGAAACATCCTATATATAATTGAATTTTCGGATTCCACATAAGATTCTGGGCATATTTGCTATAGCATATCTTATAGATAGCTATCCCTTTTCCATTTTGCTAAGAATTTTAGTATGGTATCATTATAAATTGTGATATTTTTCTGATCAGAAGTATTTACTGACAGAAAGCTGCAATTGTAACAGCGGTGTTTTTGATGAATATTGATTCAATATTACGCAGGGTACGAATAAAATTGAAAAAGTAGATTTTTTTAAATGGAACACTATTCTCTATTACCCATGAATTGTCGAATGATAAGACATGTCCTTATATACCTATATTTGATGGTTTTTGAATTGAAGATGTTTAAGGTGAAAAATGAAAAAAAAAACATCTTCATATTTTAATCTTCAGCAAGCAATGACTTAGCTAGGTCATCAATTCTTCACAAATTAATTGACTAACAGAAATTTATGTGATAGGGACCTATAAGTAAAATTAATAAGAAACGATAAACTGTTGGGGCGGAACAGAACACAGTTTTTCGATGGCACAACAGTGAGATAAAGATTTTATGATCGGATTTTATAGGTGATCATGAAAAATTCTTCGGATAAGGAGAGCAGGTTTCTCATCCGATGCCATACCTTCATAAAATACTCGTTAAATTTAATGATACATCAAACATCAATCTGATGCGATGGACTACCATATAATTTTAAAATTTCGTATTCATACATTCGTTACCTTATCGCAGGGAAATTTGAGATAATGCAAATCGCTTAAGTTGGTGTTTATTAACCTTTCCGGGTATGTAGATTAGATTGTTCATTATTTCTGAAATGCATGAATTGAAACTGTCACCTGGAAGAATTTTATTTCTCTGGGTTTTTGTTATTGGTTGTAACGTCGTGGTCCGTCGAATTATTTTTCAGATTTTTAAAGCACTGTATTTCAATCCGACAATCATCACTTGATACCGAGCTTAATAGGGTACTTTATAAACCCACAATTCTCAATATTTCGTCTTTATTTTGAAAGGATTTTGTTCGTGTTGATATACTCAGGGCCGGATTAACCCTATCGGGGCCCCTTGGCAATGCATTTCTTGGGCCCCTTTATTCCTCTAAAGTTTTCTTACTTTTCAAAATATATTTTTTCTCTTACAAAAATCGAGTCGATCAGATCGACTCCTGCTTTTTGCTTTCATTGAATGAAATGATTTTGATTACAAAAATATATTCACAACAAAAGAAAATATTTTCGTGAAGTGGGTACAATATAAGTTTAAATAGCAATTCTTGTAACTTTTTAGATACAAAATCGTTAAAATCATCTTGGAAGTTGACCTTTTTTAACACATCATTTTCAATCGACATTATCGACAATTAATTTAAACGATTCTGTGATATTGTTAAACGAAGACAGTTTTTTATTAATTTTATTTCGAAAAATTTCGTTCACCTGTGGCGTTTGATATCATCAAACTTCTATATATTTGCATATATATATATTCGGAAAAGTTGATATAGTACCATATTATCAAAAATCAATCCAAACAATGTTATCTGTCCCCGCATCCATCATTCTTTCTATGGTGATATTACCGGATGTTGATAATCGGGAATGTCACGAATGAAACTTTTTTTTCTTGGTTCGTTCAACATCGACTATGCCCCTGTGGGCCCCTAGTCGGTGCGGGGCCCCTAGGCAGTTTCCTAATCCGCCTTATGGATAATCCGGCCCTGCTAACACTTTGAAGCAGAAAATAAAACTTCAAATTAATGCAAAATAGGAAAAATTTTTGATGGCACACGTGTCATACGACACGTTGTCGCACTTGTTCACTTAGAGCACTCGTTCGCTTCGCTCGTCGTACTCCAAACAACGCGTGCGACGAAATAGCGTCTTATAAAACTTGTATCATAATGTACTATTCTTTCACTAACATAGTGAGCAAAAAATTTGGCAACTTTGCAAAATCCGATCATCTTTGAATTTCCCTCAGTTTTTGAGATCCCATTGATCGAGGAGCATTGAATTTCATGTATAAAATAACATCGCTTTCGGACGCAGACCCTCGAGTCGTGGGCCATCCCAGAAATGTTCTGGACATTCGAGGATCCAATGAACCCGAATCGAAGTGCCGAGCCGCATTAATTCACAGATGCATCAGTGATTGTCAGCAATGTTTATCTTTTATCTGAACCAACAAATGGTAATGTTGTACAAATACCCTCTGCTCCTATGCAACGTCTAACATGCCTGCTATCAGCAATGCCTGGCGCCGTGCTGACAAAGAACTGCGAGATTTTTCTCACATTGTTTTATAGGAGGTTTTTGAACTTTGGCATGGGAGACATGAATGCGGAAAAGGATTATTTTGTTAGAAATGTCGAATGGACACGATGTTTTCTCTTTTTTTCAATAGAAGAAAAAACCGTTGCCTCAACCACCAAGGGTTCTCAGCAACATAACAAAAGTTTTCTAGCAATTAAATAAGACACAATAATAGTTTAATTATGATCAAGGTCATCATAGTTTTTTGAGTAGGCCTATCTCAGAGATGTTGACTTCGATGTTAACTAGGTAGTAGATATTGACAAATAGATTAACGATGGTCGATACTATACCAGTTATAGTTTCAGCAAAACATAAAATTATCGATTCAACTAACTCAATTTAATAGTATTAACCTCGGTATTAACAGGATATCGTACAGATTTGAATTCATTGTTGTGATATTGCAGAAAACATCTATATGTAGGACATCTGCTGAATGTTCATCGAACAATAAGCTTAAAAAAACTAAAAAATATCGAGCTTCCATATCAATGTGAACTAAAAATATAAAATAATATAATTACTCAAATGTAAAGAAAGGGTGCGTGTGCTCTTGAATAATATTATCATATTATTTATTATACAGAATCTATACCTTTACAATCAATTTCGAGAGGTCAAGAAAATGAAAAAAAAACTCATCTATAGAAGTTGGGAAGACATTACTTCCTGCATTGCTTATTCAACTTTTTATGCATGATTTTCCAAAGTTCCTTCGCTATTGAATGAATCCAATTTTGAAAGAGATTCCTGTTTTAAAACATTGTTTTGAGTGATAAATCATAACCCACAGTTAGAAGACCATCATCATAATAAAATGGCGGCTTCACTCGTCCTGTATATAATATTTAGTACAAATTTTTACTGTTATTTTATCTTTCAACAATTTGTTCTACTCATATACTATGTAGCTTGAATCATAGAAACGTGGCATTCGACGACCATCATAATGCCCCCTTCATAATTCAAAACAACTAGAAATTTCAATAGAATCACGTACTTATGCTGATTTATAAGGACATGTTATCGAAATAACTTCTGATAAAATTGATCATGGCACTACAAAGAAGTGATGATTCGATATAAGAGATATCAAGTCTTGGAATCATCTGGAAATTATTTGCCTTTCTATTCATGGTACTGGAATTCTAGATACTACTCAACTGCAAACAATGACTTTTTGAGGTAGCCTGTGTATAACCCCGTGGTTTTTGGACTATTCAGATTTCTATTGGTTTTATGGCAGTCCCAAACTATTCATATACCTATGGTAATTTTTTTTCTCTTTGGAACACATGAAATTCTAATTTGAAACGTAGATCACCCTGTAAGTGTAGAGGTATCAGGTTCAAAACTTCTGAAAGCGCACATTCTTCTGCACAAGTTGAAGACTTTTGTGGTCTTCTGTATATGTATAT
The DNA here is from genome assembly GCA_029955515.1 of Chrysomela aeneicollis. Taxonomy (NCBI): domain Eukaryota; kingdom Metazoa; phylum Arthropoda; class Insecta; order Coleoptera; family Chrysomelidae; genus Chrysomela; species Chrysomela aeneicollis. Next base: position 13,172,674 of record JARUHQ010000003.1, on the reverse strand, counting down.
GACTTTCCATCTCACTTTCCATAGATTTTAATTTCATGTTGTTGCACTTTGCTTCTTGAGCAGGGTGTTAACAATCAACTATCTTCAGGGGTGATTTTTTAAAATATGTCTAGGTGAAAAGTTAATTTAATCATATGGCCAAAACGGATTAGTTTTCGAGATACATGGTGGTCAAGATACATGTTTGTCAAGAGTTTACTTCGAGTTCGAATTTGGCAAGGATGATCCAATCAACAGTGCCAACAATACAAAATAATTGGTTTCTCAAATAGTCCACAGGGTTCTCCTTTTTTTCAGGGGCAAAGCCTTGTTCAACCGTTCAGCATTTTTTTCACCGACATTGACAGATTCTGAAAAATGAATATTCTGCAGTCATGTTGCATATCATAAATTCGTACGGTGTAAAATAATTAAACATGAAAAGAAAATATCCTCAAATGGAAATTGTGAGGACTGTGCATAAGTATACTTATGAAAAAGAAAATAGTTATGAGACTCATCAATCAATGGTACCAATTGATTTTCCACTATCGAGGAAAATGAAACAAGGTGAATCTTGCTGTTCAAATTCATTTGGTTATGGCTTCTATTTTATGATGATCATCAGTCAGTCCCGAACTCATAAAGTTGTATAAAGATAACTGTAGAGGAATGCCGTTTTATTATTTCGTACTTCATGAATCATGAACATGTTTTATTCGTAATAAAAACATTTTATACAGTACCTTCTTCTATTATATACAAGAAATACTGGTTTCATTCAAATTGTAGACTGTCAACTTCATCCTTATCCTGATGATTATGCAAATGATTGAAAATAGTTACTATCGCACTCTTATCGCCTGTTACGCACTATTTCATTTCATACAATGTTTCTCTGTTGTTTTGTACTATTAATTATTATACAGCGTCAAAGATCTCAGGAGATTATTACCACCGGCTTATCCAACCTTTATCCGATTATTATCACCAAATTATATTAATTCGATTTTGACGCATCATTTTGAATACATCAAAAAACAAGCAATTACCATAATAATAGAGCAGCACTGGAAATCACAAAGTGGAGGATCTTATTGTCGTTAATCAGCAATAATATAAGTATACGTGGTCATATCGCGGTTATACACTGGACCAGAAATATGGTATGGAGATCAGATAAAACAACTGAAGGAACAAGGTCGAACAGCACCAAGAGCAGTTTCACTTCATAAAATTCCGGATAGGGATAGGTCGCTATAGGCGCTATGTCCATCGATAAAAATAAGTCACTTTATCATGTGAAGTAACAAAACTTTAAAAATTGAAATGCCAATTATAGATATTTTTTATCATGCAGGGTGTTTCAAACTCGATGGCTTGACATTTCTATATATAGCAATGACTTTATTTTATTTTGTTTAACTACCTGTTACTCGTTTTATTTCTTGTATTGTTATATATCTATATTCAATCATATAATCTAGATAATTTCATAAAAAAAAATTAAAGTGTGCCTATATTATTGCATTTTCCGCTTATCTATTGCGTTTGCCATAGGTATGCTTATTTTTGTATGACCCAACTCCATTATCCATCAGTTTTTGATAAATTCATTGATTCATTTATTTTTTCGGCAACCGTCCGGAAAGTACGTACTTTCCAGACGATTTTTTTTTGAGAAAGTGGCATTTTTCACATCGTTGTTGTCATTGTAAATATGAAAATCTTGGTAGTATGGTTTTGATAAATGCAGTTGATCATTACCATAGCAAAATAACGACTGACAGCTATCTGACATAAAATTAGCTAACATTTCAATTTTTAAAAGAAATGTGTTTCTTTGATTTGTTATTCTACACGGTTGCCGAAAAAATTGTGTACGCAACACGCCCGAAAACAGTTTTTTTGGACTCGCAGACTTCCAAGACTCGCTACGCTCGTCCTAGAATTTTGTCCACTCATCCAAAAAAACAGTATTTTCCGGACTTGTTACGTAAATTACTATTTTGTGCACAAACATAATAGCTTATTTCAATTTATCAATTTTCCATATTCCAGGGTCTTTCAAATTTGTGATTTTACCTCGGATTTTACTGTTGGAAACAAAAATGATAAAAAGTGCATTTCGGATGATGAAACACCCTGTATATTACCGAATATACTGAACGACGATTTCAAGTTCATTTCAAATCATGTATCTTGTTTCAATGTATAGTCAGGTTTCAGAAAAAAAGTTTGTATGAAAATCTGATTATTTTTACACATTTTTTTTAAGTAGCTATGATTTATCATGGAACATGTCATTATGACAATTCGATAATTAGTGCAACAATAACGTTTGTACGTTTATTGACAAAAATTTGACTAGAAAATTATCAACGAAATTCAAATTCTTCCTTACTGACTTTTTTTTTAAGAATATTGTGTTCAATTCGTTTTATATACAAGTACGATTTATGGTAGATTTATGCAGCAATTTCAAGTCATAAGTTTTGAGTCCTAAGTTTTTAGTATTAAGAGTCAAGACATAAAGTCAATTCCGCATTTTCCGTGAAAGTTCAGTTTCAGTGGTCAGCTAGAGTTTCATCATTAAAAGCTGTTATCATTTATTTAACATTCAATTTTTTGCACATAGTTATTTCCTTTGAAATCAGTGATCAACCATGCATGGAACTTGCTTAAACAGATGACCTATCACAAATGACACAAACGCATGCGCATATATGATCAATTTTGAATTTTGGGTCATAAAAGATAAAAGTTGGCCGAAATCCTTATGACTTAAACCTTACGACTTGCAACCTAAAATTTATGTCGGAGTGTATAAATGGATAAATTGAAAACCGAGTTGAAAACCAATGACATAACTTTTTACGACTCATAACTAAAAACTTGAGACTTTAAAGTTGTGAATTAAAATTGCGGTATAAATCCACCTTTCCTTTGGTTTACTGATGCCTCGACCGGCTAGTAACAGTGAATGCACCTCTCAAAATGTTCGCATACCTGACAAATCTTTGCCGGTCTTTAAAAATTGCGCTTCTTGACGAAGATGCGCAGCCATAACATTGAATGGAAGAGCCTGAGGAAGAGTCGTTGACCGAGATATTGTGTTCGGTGCTGAAGAATGACCGTAAATGCGAGTTGCGAGGACTGGCTCTGCAAGAATACCTGATGTCGTAATATGATGTGGAATAGATAGATCGTGTGCTAAGACGAAATTCCCACAGCACCATTTATACAAGATTGCACAAAATATTGGTTATTTTTTCAAATGTACCTATCCCTGATTTCTAAAATCATCAAAGGACTGAAAAATGTGATTTGAACATACGCGAATATTTTTAAAAGCTCTGATAAACCATAGGACTTTGGAAACATTGCCAGTTGGATTCAGCATAACAAATTGACACTCAAAGATGATGTATACAATTCTCCCATTTACTTCGTGAAAAGAGGCGGAGAGAAACTTTGAGATTTGATTATTATCTTTATACAGTGAGGACCAAAAGTCCGTCGCCCACCCTGTAACTTCTTTATTCTTGAATTCTTCATTGAATTTTGAACTATTATGATCAATGACTGTGTAAATCGAGTAAGAATTACAGTACGGGGTAATATCGTGACATCCCATCGTATTGTCAAATTCAAATAGGAGTTCTACCTACTATGCAGTTTGTGAAATACACGCAAATTCAACAGAGTTGTTTCTTGCTTGAAACGCTGAAACTAAGGTTAGGGATGCAAAAACTGGAAAGGATGAGAGAACACAACGCTCAGACCAATCAGAACAACATACAAGTGTATATTGTTGGTTGCATAAGGCATCTTAGTAGTACAGTCACAGGTACAGTATAGCAATAGCATTCTTGAAGACTTAATTCTCTGAGAATGTACAATAACAGGACATATCACGTAGATACTACTTTTCTGAAATTGATATCATGCAATAATATGCATACTATTTTTAGAAAACACTGGTTGATTGATAATGCGTGTGCACGATTTTTGTCGCTAAGGCGGCTGAGATTCAAAATTCTCAAATTAAACTAGCTTCTATAGGGAAGCAAGTTGCTACGTTTTTGAAACTGCAGAACCCTGAATTATACACAGGCCATTGCATCCGAAGGTCCTCTGCTACCATTTGTGTCAGCAGAGGTGGTGATATCACAGCCGTGAAAAAAATGGCGGATAGAAATCTACCTCAGTCACTGAAAGCTATATAGACGATAATTTAAACAATAAGTTGGAAAGAGGAGACACAATTTTGAAAGAAATAACGAAAAATGATAAGTCATTCACTATAACAAGCTCCAACAGTATAAATAGCTCTGAAACAAGTACTACCATCACTAAAAAATTTAACATTTCGGAGAATGCAACTCCAGTAATCAATTTCAACAGTATAGTGTCAATAATGTTACTATCAATTATTATGTAAATAAAAGTTAGGCAATGTCCAATTTCGCTATAACACTATTAATATTTTTTTGAAATTCCAAAGTTGTTTGGATATTAATATAGTTGTATATAAAGCATAGTATTCTACTCGCGCATAATGGCCATTACCCCCTCAGATGATCACAGCATTTTCATCTTCGTGGGCAATAGCCATCATTATGCGCTCGTTGAATAATATACTATTATATATCCCGAGCCTAACACAAGACTTCAAACTTATGTAGTGATATCTAGAAAAAAATTTCTCAAAATCTGTATAAGGATGGGGTGGAGTGAGCAATACTATTTCAGACTGTCTATATAATGTTATTTAGCGCAAATTACCTGAAATAATCATGGGTGATTTGTGAATAACACACTTTCCAATAAATCGTATCTACAACTCAGTCCACATGGAAAATATCACATGAAATCGAGCATGAAATTATTACTTGGAATTAATAACCAAAAAATTTAATTGTGGAACATTCCAGAAAGACGATGATAGAAAAGGACTTAGAAAGGATACCGACGGTGAAAATGTTGAAATGACGCTTAAATACTTTCGTTTGGATGATGAAAGTTATTGTATTTTATTTTTTCAGAAGTTTTTCTTACAACGCCTCGAAAACCCTAGGATGTGTTGCATATATTCAGGAAACTGTCAACTTCTCGTTTATGAGTAAATTAATTCAACTAGTTGAATTGAAGATTTATTCTTGGAACAAGCCATATAAATTTCCCACAATAAAAATTTATTATATTTAAAACGGCAGTTGAGTTATGTCCTGTCAGATTATATTTTCCAAATATTATAATTAACTGTAAACATCTATTTTGAAACAATTCATCATTAATTATTAAAATATTGTGACAAAGTTATTCACGCCTGTAAAATATGTTGCATACATTAATTAGTAGGCACCCCTCAAGAGAGATGGCGGTATTTATTAGCTTTAGAAGGATTACGTTTTCTTCACCAAATAGATTTTGGGAAATGTGGGAAATACTTAATGCTCGACTTAATGGCTAAAATGCAAAGAAAACGGATAGATTAATTAGGACATATAAGAAACATATCTACACTTCCCCAGAAAATAAACGCACCACCAAAAAATTGCTCTACACCTGGTATTCGTAAAAACGAGATTTCTATCGGAATGCAGTTAGTATACCAACATTGTGGAAAGAATGACTTGTTTTTCGAAAACAAAACGTGCAAATTGGACAAGTGGTTTTGATAATTTTTTTTTCTTATTTGTTTGATGATGGTGCATTTATTTCTTGGGGAAGTGTGTAAATTCAGTTGATTTATTCTTATTGAAGTAAGTATATAGTTCTGAACTCGTTTGATAAGATTATTCTTTTCTCTACAGTCAATGTATCATGGACGGATTTATATTCCTTGTATCTCGAATATTTTCTCAAGTTCATTAGGTTTCTAGCTCGTTTTTTTTTTCGTTATTTTTGGAATTATTCCCGTACTAAAGAGTTCGCTATTCACTTGTTTGGCCTCAATCATCGCGTTCCATCAACCGGCTTAGCGTACTCGTAGCATTATTCATCCCATAACTTATACTGACGATGCATTTCGGCCCAATTTCCATGACGTGAGTCATTGTAACATTTGCATTTGTGAAATAACTTTCTGTGCCGATGAAAATTGGGTGAGACTAAAGCACACTAAAGTGCATGGTGTGTTTATCCAAAGACTGTTTATCTAATTTCGAAAACCAACTGATTGATGCGCTTTGAAATAGACGAAGAGACCTAATTACGAAACAGTAGATAACTATATGTGAATTTTATATTATTTCAATGCTCAATCAACTCTCGGAAAGGGACACTCTAAGGGCAAAAATATATGTTCTATCAGATAGCCAAGCAGTACTAAAAGCTCTGAGGTCATACACTTGTGAGTCTAAGCTGACTTGGGACTGTAAACAAGACAACTGGCCGCGAACAACCAGGTCACTTTGATGTCGGTGCCAGGTCATAAGGGAGTTGAAGGCAACGAGGCAGCAGACTGCCTTGCCAAAGAAGTGACAAATACACAATTTCTCGGCCCAGAACCCTTCTGTGGACTCTCCAAGGTCCAAGTTAGTGAAGAGTTCCGACGCTGGGAAGCAGTTGAAATGGAAAGTCACTGGAATAAAGTGTCAGGACAAAGACAAGCGAAAAGGTTAGTGAGCCTTTCGCCAAGGAGAGCTAAACAGCTTCTCGAGTTGGACAAAAAAGACTTGAAACTGGTAACGGGACTCCTCACTGGACACTGCCCTCTGAGGAATCGCCTCAAAAAGATGGGTAAAACAGAGAGTGATAGTTGCCACTACTGCGAGAACTTCGCTGAAACTGCAGAACATTTGCTTTGCGAATGCCCAGCACTCTTTTGCTAGAAGCCCAAGTTCCTGGAAGGGGCCTTCTTGGAGACCTCCGATATCAGGAACCTAGTTCCCAGGAAACTGATTAACAAAAGATCGGTCGAGGTGCTTGAGAGGCTGCACAGCCTTAACGACCCCCCCCCCTACAATCTACAACTCTCGGATCAACTAAAATATACAACAAAGTGAAGACTTGAAGACTGAAACAAATGAATAACCCAAGAAATTTGAAGTATCGAATACGTATATTCTGTTGCCATCTTCATTGGAGTGTCCACTGAAGATGGCACCTTAGTTGGTTTTTCAAATTATTTTCGCGGTTTTGGGGTCACCTATATTATCAATAGTTGTATATAATATACTTTCACCGGCAAAAAAAACAACCGGAAATAGCCATTTGTGTATTTAGTGCGCTAGATGAGGCGCTAAGTAATAAGATTGTCTCTCGAAAAAGAAAATTTATCTGATCTTTCTAGAGCGGCAAGACACTTTGCGTTCGAAATACACACAAGATATTTTCTTCAAATGCAGTTCCTAGAGATTAAAACTCGATATCTGATTACTACTACTACGGATGATGAAATGAAATTCCATTTTTTTTTCAGAAAACATTATCTTTGATATACGTGAGGAGGTGCCTTAGATAACTCAACCATGCAAGAAAATATTAGTTCGTTTTCAACAATATACCTACCTATGGTAGAGGCGCGCGTTTTTTCAACATTCCGGTCAAGATCGCAAATGATGTCACTTAATGACATTCTTCAGAAATAGTCAATTTAGTGTCGAGGTTTGAAAGCATGAAAGGCTACATTGTTAATCGGTTGTAGAAAAAATATTCTGCCTAATTGATCGCCCTGTAATTTCTTCAATTCTTGACCGATGTTATGCTATCGCTCCGCCTCACAAACGCAAATTTAGCTCATCAAGTAAAGTGTCACTTTCGATCCTAATGAAACAATGTAACATTTCTTCACCGCGAACCGCGGGTCAAACGAATCGCTTGTATAATTACCTATTTCTTGTTCAATATAGTCATGCAATTTCCGTCTAATTCTTGCATGCCTATCTATGCCTAATGAATTATTCTGAACGATTTCGATTTCCGTTGAAACACAACCATGTAAGTCGCTATCGTCGATGGAGGCCAATGATATTTTATCGCTTCGAAGATGGGAAACATAATTATCAGTTTAATTCTTTTACCTTTATTATTAACGACCTATTTCTTTCATGGAGAGAAATCCGATTAGTTATGATTGAAGTGTCACTGTTAAATTCTTCTTTATTTGAAGAAATTATTTTCCTTTTATACACCAAGATAACTGAGATTTTCCTTCGTCAGATCTTGGTGGTCATAAATTGATGTATGAAGGCGGTGATTTGAATTCACCACATAATATATCCATTCAAAGATCATCAACAACAATAATATCAATTATTAATATATTGGTATATTGCTACAATTCAGAAATTTTGAACTTGCAAAGAGAACTTTCACAGGCTTGATTTCACACTGAGATATTATATAAATATTTCTATTTGATGTACATACATCCTTGTCCGTTCTTCATTTACAAGTTCATTTCAGAATTCAATAGCCTTTTTACTATATTTTTATTAATGGAAGTATCATCAAATAATATTTTCATATCTGGGTCACAGATCAGAAGGAAAGTTCTCGAATCAGTGTCTCAGCTATGACTTTTCTCAATATCATCAGCTCAACCCTTGTGTTTGTTCAGTGTTGATTAATTTTATATAACTGATGATTTTCACGCCCATTCAGTTAATTATTTTTGAGGCACGCATAAGATAATTGCTTTTTGTCGACCTTCACTTTATCAATTTTTTATTTTAGTTATACGATTCAACTGCCGAAAACAATTATAGCATGAAAACATATGATATTAATCCATACGTGAACCTAATTTGTGTAAAAACTACACATCGGACATAAACCATCAGTTCCATTGACTGTGAAAAGATTTTTGACAATATTTCTTGTTGAAAAATTCCACAAAGCGATTTTGCTGGGACCTTCACTGGAATTATCATATACGAATCATCTTTCAGGTTATTTGTGTCCTTATTCGTTTCTTTTCAGTTTTCTTGCTAGTTGAATTATATGGTTCGTTGAAGAAGAAATCTAAATTAGACTGCTTGATTGGTGATGAACTATTGGTTTTTTTTCTGAATTTTTCTTTTCTTTGAACCATCAGTATTCAAGTTTACTTTAGACCTGGTTGCAGCAACTTGAGGCTTCGAATCTACATTATCTAGCTTTCTCTCACCTCTTTCTTGTATTTTGTTCATTCTGTGGTAGACAGTCTTTATTCTGAGATGATCATAAATTTTATTATATTGGACATGTTTTGATATTGATTTTTGTTTACATGCCTTGCTTGTTACAGGAGTTCTTCCAGGACTACTGTCAGAATCATTTCCTTTTTTTCTTCTTAGCTTAGAAGACATCTCCAGTATTTACTGTTTTGGTAAGTTAATTAATATTTTAGAGAGTTGATTTAAAGCTTTGGCATCGGCATGATCGTCTTTTGTGTTGATTTTTGTTCATTTTTTTCTGAAATTAGTGAGACCTGTGAGATTGAGATATCCATTAATTAGCTGATAGCTAAGAAGAGGTATTATAATTACGACCTACCAGATATTGAAAACCCAGTCCACTCCACGATATTTCAATTGGGAAACATCAAACATAAACCCTGAACACACCCTGAATATACATTCAAAATTTGAAGTTGATTATAACTGAGGGGCCACTTTTGTTTAGAGTTTTTTTCTTAGGTTAACTTTGGATGTTCGAGGTTCAAATTTCCTCATCAAAGACAGAGATTCAGAGATTATGAAATAAGGAAAGTTAAATAGTGCATTAATTTCGAGATTACATAATGTATTAATTGAAACTCTTGAAAATCTCAATATATTATTTGTGAATGAAACTCGGTTTTTAAACTGACAAAGTTGAATTTTTTATTCATGCATATTCATGGCAACACATAAGTTGATAATCATAAACAATAGGATTCACATTTTTTATAATACACTTTGCGACCATTTACTCAATAAATTTTGAGTTTTTATAATGAATACCAAACTGTTGCAACCATTCAACATAAGACAGTTTCACATCAAATCCTTGAATTGGAAGATTCTATTCAGAAAATCATCATCATGACTGAAACCATGATGTTCATATTGGAATTATACCTATACCGAATTTTCAGCCTCAAGGTAGACTTAACGTACGTATTTTTTATTTATGTGCCTCCCTTCCTTCATAAATTCCATTTGATGAAATCATGCTGGGTTTTATTGCAGTATAAAAGCCGATTAAAACCCATCTGAAATCGTGTATAAACTTTCACACTTTAGGTCCTCCACCATAACGAACCTCAAATTCCTCCTCGGATGGGTAATTAATGTCAAACGGAGGAATTTTCGGATCGTATTTTAATATGAGAACTTTTTGCTGCGGCATGGTTGATTATAAGAATTGATACAATAAAAATGACCATTTCGAGTGGTCCATTAGGAATCTTCTCAAGGCAGATTTATGAGAAGGTGATTAGCTGGAATGGGAATATATTTGTATCGGTATTCGCTCTTTATAACTCGATAATTTTGTTTATATCCTTTCGATTCGATGTTCTTTTGAGGTAGATATACATTTTCGACTCATTGCATTATTATACATGGTGATTCACGAAGGTTGATGTGATAATTCCCTATACCTGAAACCGTTATCGATAAAGATAAAACGTATAATCTAAATAATCTCAATTGAATCATACATACATATTATGATAGTTCAGATATAAATAATTATTATTATTATTTTTTTTTTTAAGAAAGTTGCATCAACCGCAAGGGTTATTAGCAACGGCACAATACAATTCAATTAGTAGGTATATAATATTAAACATTAATTTTTATATGTTGATACATGTGATATATCATTGAAGAAAGCTATCAATCGTTCAGTGTCATATTTTTCACCATCAGATAGGTATATGTTTTTCATTGTATGTGGGATGTGATGAAATGAGTGAGCCTGTCGATATACTATAGCACGTATTATGTCAGAATATGACTGAACACACTTAACATATTGGTTTGTCACTACCGCGCAAACGTGTCAGGATATCTTGGTGACTTCTGATTTTTGATGTCTAAAAGGTATCTTGGGATGTGTCGCTGATGCCCTCTATGTCACTGATTAATAATTATTGTTAATAATGTTAATAAGTGAATACTCGAGTGAATAGGCGATTATAGTATATTATTCAATGAGCGCATAATGATGGCTATATTGCCCACGAATATGAAAGGGGTAACGGCCATTATGCGCGAGTAGAATACTATGATATATCTACAACTAGCTCAATATCCAAACAACTTTGAAATTTAAAAAAAAATTTAATAGTTTCATAGCGAAATTGAACATTAAGTGGATTCAATGTAAAACAAAACAACTTAATAACAAATGTGTAACGAAAATTGCCAGGACTAACTTTTATTTACATAATAATTAATAGTAACATTATTGACACTACTGTTGAAATTTATTCCTGGAGTTGCATTATCAATCAAACAGTGTTTTATAAAAATAGTATTGTTGCAGAATATCAATTTTAGAAAAGTAGTATCTACGCTATTTGTCCTGTTATTGTAGATTCTCGGAAAATTTAGTCTTTAACAATGCTATTGCTATACTGTACCTGTGGCTGTACTACTAAGATGCCTTATGCAACCAACAATATACACTTGTATGTTGTTCTGATTGGTCTGAGCGTTCTGTCCTTCTTCTCTATTTTTGCAACGACCTAACCTAACCTCAGTTTCACCTAACCTCAGTTTCACTAATTTAATACATTTGAGAATAAAAAACAATGAATTCTCATTTTTCTTATTTGAAACCATGAAAACATAAGTCGGGTGAGTAAGTAAGTAGAACTCCCATTTGAATTTGACAATACGATGGGATGTCACAATATTACTCCATCGTACTCTCATTATTACTCGATTCATCACAGTAATGACTGTTGAAAATCGAGTAAGCAATGGATGATTTACTTGATAGTTGTAGATAAAGATATTTTTTATGTATCGTCTAATTTTTGATGGTTTTATCATTATCAGGATTATTCAGACTTTCCTCGTTTTTTCTTACCTTCAATTCATTTGGTTGAAACTAGTATTGGTATAGAGATAACAAAACCATATATAAACCAGATATATTCAGGGTAGTTCACGTTGACTATTGAAGCGATATATCGCAATAGGCTACCTTCGTTATATTCAAATAAAATTGTGCAAACATCATAATTACGGTTTTGTAAACTTTAAACGAAAATGAATGAAAAGTAAAACTCGATAAGTTTTAGGCTATAATGGGTCTATTTCAGACCCATAGCCATAGGCAAAGTTTTAATATCTACATATTGTTCTTAATAATAATATATGATCCTAATAGGAACAAATAATACAAGCTGCATTTTGTAACAAGTTACGAAATGTATATCGATTTCCACGTTTATTACGCAATTCTAGCACTAAAACAAACACAACAACCAAGAACAATCGGGCCATAAACTCTAAGTGGTATATAATAAACAATTTACTATAAACAACGTATAAACCTGGTACATGGTTATGCATGGATTATTCTTATACGGTCAGACTCAGCGATACTATAAATTACCATTGTAATGTAGTGCCCGATTTCTATTTGCCAAAGACCTCCCATGGACACATATTTACGGCTATTATAATAGCATGATAACAACTAGAAGAGGAATCATTAGAAAAATGAATAGACACGAGCATTGTTGTTGGTTTATGCTCTACTTGTGTTTGACTAGAAAGTCGATGCGATACAATATTCCATGTATGGATAATTTATCAAAGGTATCAAAGGCAGACTAATGACAAGTCTGTTGGTAGAATGGAAACTATGCCTTCATTTATCGTAACTGACACAAGTAAAAATAAACTTTGCCAACAAATTATCTTGCAATATAACAATGATAAATGTATAGACTCGGGTAGAGACAACCATTGGCGAACTTGAACACATTTCAAATAAAAATTCGGAGTGATTAGCCGTGTATCATAACTTTTATATCAAAATTTTAAGGACATTTTTTAATCAAATAGAAGTTATAGATCCACATCGGATTTGTCATAAATCGGTATCAATTGTCTCTTTTGAAATGATTCGATTGGGATTGACACTGTGTTGACTTATTCCTGACAATTTGGAATTGACACTGTGTTGACTCATTCCCGACAATTTGTACATGAAAATAAGTAGCACTGAAACATTTGAATCTTGAATAGCGTCCAAAATTATGAAGCCAACAACTTCTAATGACCTGCTGTTAGTCATTCCATTTCATAGAATATGCTGCAGGTAATTTTAAGATCCTAGAAAATCGTGAGGTCGACTGTGATAGCAGACTTTCAATTTCTAAAAAACCCTCGAGAAAACCTGACGACTAAAGGTCTGCGTTTTCAAGTGCCTTCGATATGAACTAGATTATATCATCTGAGACAATCCAAATGATTTTTGCACGAAGTGACTTTTTCCTGAGTTATTCCAAGAGGTCCCTATGATACTAATCTACATAATATGCATGGGGAATAAATCCTCTTCACACCTTCATGGACGAGGTCAAACCATAACAAAAAAAAAAGTCATAGACAGTGACGAAATATGTATGTAGTGATTCAGCCACTTCAGCCTCAGTATTGGTCTTTAGCTCTAGCTAGACGAACACGCCCCAGTTAACCAAGCAAACCCTCAAACTGCACTGGCTAGTTAGTTAGTTATTCGATATCACCCTAAGTTGCCCTAAGTACACTGAGAATACAGGCACTTCCACGCTGGAATCAACAAGCACTAGAAAAAACTGTGAACTTTGCCTACTTGATTTCAAACCGTAATGATATCTCTTGAATTAACCAGAAATGGTGCCAACTTTGTTTCGGTAAAACAGAAACTGTGATTCTGTCAGTGTCATCTGTTCTAGGAGAAAAAAGACTGAGACGAGTCAACATTTCAATAATTATTCCAGACTTACTGAAAATATAGTCAATTCACCTATGTCAGATGCGAACCACAGAAATACATAAGCTACAGAAACATTCCTTGATAATCGATCGTACCGCCATCTTCATTCAAGTCGTGGAAATATTACTACGCTTTTCAAATGTTCTACAAGTTTTTCGCAGAAACAATTGAAGAGCTGTTTCACCATCCTATATCCTATAAGGTGGATATAGGATGGTGAAACAGCTCTTCAATTGTTTCTGCGAAAAATTTGTAGACCATTTGGGAAGGGTAGTAATATTTCCACAACTTGAATGAAGATGGCGGTAATATCGATTATCAAGGAATATTTCTGTTGCTCATGTATTTTTGTCATTCGCATCTGACAGATGTGAATCAAAACGACATTGAACACACTGAACAATTATTGAGGTGACACTGACAGATGCACAGCTCCTTTTTTACCGACACAAGGTATGGAGCCATCATTGCTAAAATCAGGAAATATTACTACAGTTTGAAATCAAGTAGGCAAAAGTCTACAGTTTTTTCTAGTGCTTGTTAATAGGAAGCTGTTTCACCATCCTGGACTCCAAATAGTATACCGAGCCACAGATCCAAATATGGAGTTGGATTTTATTCGAATCATCCAAAATTAATAAATGTTATATCTCATGAGCGAATGCGTGTATAAATTCGGCCGGCAGCTGCACATCAGCTTCATCAGCAATTCAAAATTGGAATGAACTCCCGCGGTGGTGAATTGAAACCATAAATAAGGGTATAATTCAGATGGCACGCGTGTTGGGGTGGAGACAATAGCGATTCTGGGCCGGGTCCTAATATAACGATGTGGAATCCACCATCAATCTTCTATGGGCGTCGAAACATCATGCGGCGATATCAAGGAATTGCATAAAATCGTGTTGATAGATCGCGACGGAAACTGAATTTATCGAGCTTTTCGGGAGATAGAACAATATTTTATTTATGTGATGATCCAACGCATTTGCGATGACGAATGGATGTTTAAAAGAAAAATGTAAATGATATGACATTCTAACTGAAATAAATGTGTTTTGCATTCTATAGAGAACTATTTTTGATGTAGTTTTTAACTTGTCTACCGGGCGACTCAGAGCTATAGGTAACCCTGCCTAACTTTGTTAGTTCGTGGAATCAAATATCCTAATTCAGGCAACGGAAATACGAAATGAAACTTTTTATTTTTCCATTGATATACCAAATACAGCAAATTTTCCCAATCTATTAATTTCCATTAAAATAGCGAAAAAGTAGCGTGATTTGTCGATTATAGGCGAGATTATGGGTATAAACGATGTTACAAAATTACATAGAAAGATTTCCACTGCAGATTCTAGGAACAAAAATAGTAAAGGAGTCATATACAGTATGGTGGAAATGTATGGTATAAATTCATTATCTCTAACGTATATGAATTTTAAGGAAAATCCCGAGACAGGTCGATTTTTATTTTCAAATTGATATCTCTTGATATACATACGGAGTATGTGACGTCATCCACGTAGTTGTGGTGACGTCATCGATTATTTTTTTAAATTGGAACATACCCCGTCCATTTTTTTTTCAGAAGGTATATTCATTATCTATCTGACGGTATACTAATATTAGGAAAATAAAGTAATACAGGGTGAGAAAAAATTATTAATTATTTAATATTTACAACGGAAATCGTTACAATAAATAATCAAATTCGTGACGTTCTGCAAGAATACAATGTGATAGACAGAGAACAAATCATTCTCGAACTTCGCTATCGTTTCTGAATATATTTGTGGAATATTCACTCGTATTCGTTCTTTCAAATTATCTGATCTTTCCGACTTCTTACATAAACTTTGCTCTTCAGATAACCTCAGAGGAAGAAATCGAGAGGAGTTGAATCAGGAGATCCAGTTGGCCATTCGATTTACCCTCTCCGACCTATTTAGGTAATTGTGCACATTGATAGCATAATGATGTTGTAAATATAAAATACATTTTTCCCACCCTGTATCACTTTATTTCCCTAATATTAGTATATGGTCAGATAGACAATGGATATACCTTCCAGAAAAAAAATTAAACAGGGTATCTTCCTATTTAAAAAATAATCGATGACGTCACCACAACTACGCGGATGACGTCACAAACTCCGTATGTATATCAAGAGATGTCAATTTGAAAATCAAAATCGACTTGTCTCAGGATTTCCCTTAAAATTCATATGCGTTAGAGATAATGAATTTATTCCATACATTTCCACCATACTGTATAGCCATTTAAAGGTGAGCCCGAGATGAAGCTTTTTTGCAAATATTTTTTGCAAATTGTGTCTATAAACATAAATTTTCCGGCTCAATTGAAAAAGTTGGAGAATATTTCGAAATTTTTTCCAGGGGCGTGCGAGTTGGTTTTTTTTCCTCAACTTTTCTGTTGATGCTATTTTTGGCAGTTTGATCAGCAAATATTAAAATCTCAACATTTTAACATGAAAATGGTACTTCTGTTTAATTTTAATAGCATCAACCGAGGCATCAACTGTTTTCGAGATAAATCGATTTTAAAATTATGCTGCGTAACTCCTAATTTATGTTTTTTCATTGCATCCCCAAATATCAAATCAAATCATCGGAGGTACATGTTAAAAGACGAGTTATTTTCTGATAAAACTGCCGAAAAATGCATGAACAAAAAAAATCTAATTTCGGGACACCCTGTATATAAGACTTTGAACGTCTACCCAGAAGATTCGCGTTATCTGAGTTTTGATAATTTAAAATCGAATTAATTCAATAAAATGGTTGGTTCCAAATGGCTGGCTCCATGTTTTCAACGATTTTTTCAATGACTCACAGGAATCTGTAAAAATCTTATATTTCGAAATTATGTTGAATGGATAGATACGCATCAGGGGGGTCCCCTGTCATCAATAGGCGTTCATTTCTGAGACATTAAATAATGACCGAGGAGGTCCATTATTGAGATTCCCCTGGAATGAGATTTATTACACTCTTGTGGTGATATGTTGTGCTATGGAAGCATCCAGCCTATTGAAGCTTCGATTGAAGCATTCAAGGGAAGCGGTGATGACAGTTTGAAGAATTGATCAAGCCACACATTATGCTCAGAGAAGATTGAAGAGTAGCTGTGTGTCCCGGAATACGCGAATGTGAATGACAATGCATCATTTATTTTCGGTTGTCGAATGATAGATTATTCGTCTGGAGGTATTTTTATATAGATATTCTGCACAAGTAACATCTTGTTCTGAAAAAGTCGCGGTGTGGTCATCAGCCCCATGCTAATCTAATCTAATCTAACATCTTTAAGGCTGGTTCATGCTGATACGAATTTCGCAAAAAAAAAGAAATATCACAATAAAGTTGAAATACTTTTTTGCGGATTTTTTTTTATATTATCATGATATCATGATACCGCAGAATACATAAATAGAGTAGGAATAGCACTGCGATATTTATATAATTTTCCGATTCGCATCAATTTTGCGAAATTCGTATAAGCATGAACCTAGCTTTAAACCAGAGATAAGTAACCCACTAACAAGATGTGCACGTCAATGCTATAATTTGGCAATATATTTTTCATGGTTCACCAAAGAGTGAACATAGCTTTTTCAGCTGCCATATCTGGCTGTCATGTTCAAGGTCAGATTATTCTGTATTTTTCTTCATCTCATCGGTTTGTCTTTGTCTTTTGTATTCAACTGTCTTCCACTTCGTTTATTTTCATTGATTTTCATCGACTTTTCGTACGGTGTATTTGTTCCCAGCAGTTCTCGTGAATATTGTGGTTTTACATCAGAATTTCATCCATATCTTTATCAAAGTACTATTGAACACGAGATTGAACAATATGAAATACCCCAGTTACATACCTAATCAATTTATTATTGAGAAATACAGTGACAGTGGCAGTCATGATCAGGAAATAAAAATATGAGTACCTACCTGAACTGTGAAAGAACACGTCGCCGAAATGAGGATTTTGTTTCCCAATCAAAGATTTGCTTCCAACAAAAAAATGGATCGTTAATTATTCAGGTACGTCGAACACTACCTATTTTACAATCTATTTACTATGTTCTGAGTTTCTGTTACAGGAGATGTTGAGCTAATAGATTCGAGTTGGGTAGCACTGCACAAAGGGCTAGTTTGTGAATATCATTTCACTGAGGATGATTAATATAGAAATCCATTGCTCAGGAATAGATTGAATATCTGAAGCACCTATGAGAACATTTTGTAGACCATCAGTATGATAAGAAAACGTTAATCAATTGATGAGGAGAGGGAAAGCAATGCATCAGCCAATGTATCTTCAACTAGTCATCATTATTAAATACTTACCACTTCCAATGTATTGTTAGATTGTATAAAAATAATCAATGACAATTCAATATTTATTCATATTACAAAACAGTTAAAGGTATTTTTCATAATCACATAATATTATTACATTGCTCATGTTTTTTTTTCAAATTTATCTTTGATGTAGGTATTCTATATTATTTGTATACTAAAGTGGCATCTGAAATTATGATCATATGGCACCACACCAACAAATTCCTGAAGTTGATGTCAGCAATTTTCAGTAGTTATTTCATTTGAATCTGGTATCTGCTTCAATGGCGACTCTTCAATGCAGAGCTCATGTTGAGACAATTTTTTCCAATCGTCAAGTTATTATCTACACCTGTCTTACGTGTTAATTTTGTTTAGACCAGGATGAATAGTTGATAGTGATTCATACCTATTTCCTCACCATATCAATGAAAACTCTGTTATCAAACAAAACTCCTCTTTTCTCTATAACAAAATGAAAAATGAGTAAAATGACTAAGGGCCACTTTATAAAAAACTTTAAGACTTAAGATTTATCACCTAACATTTAATACTTATCACTTATGACAGATGAATCATGGAAATATCATTGTGTTATAAAACCATTAAAGACTAAGACTTAAGAAGATGACCAACTTCCAACTTAAGAAATGGATGATAAATGATCATAAATGAAAATAGGAGATGCGCATGTTCGAGCAACGAAAAGTGACATCCCGTTTCCCGCGATATTTGAATTTTGGGTTATATTTTCGGATATTATTATTGTTGGTGTGGATAGTCTGTAATTATTTGGTTGCATTTATCAATTTTCTTTAAATAGTGATAAGACCATGGACATAATTTATTTCATGATTTTTGGGCTTGGTGTTTACTTGAGATGCATGAGAAAGAAAGGTCGGGATTGAAAATACAAAGTTAAACCCATACATAGGAAAAGGAATACCCATTCCAACTGCATTTTCATTTGAACATGACGGATAATATATGGATATTGAATAGTTTTTTATTTTGAAATCGATGTCAATAATAATAACTCCAAATATAGCTATTTATCAGATCAGAGGGATGCTCTATGCAGCAAATTGCTTATGTTGGACTGACTACTATGTACACATGTCATCATAGAGGAAACCAGGGATGTACTGTGGAAAATTTACTGAAATAAATCTCAATGGAATTTTATGAAAAATAGAATATGCCAAACTGTATTGGTGCCCTTGATGGAAAGCATATTCAGATACAAAATACAAAACATGCTGGAACAGGAAACTTCTTCTACAAGTGTTACAATAAAGAGGTTTTCTTGAAACACAGTTTTGGTATTGAATATTTAATTAGCAGAGACGATGAAGACAAACTTCTACTTTTATGATCGTAAAAACAACTAACTATATCGTTTCTACAACATATCAATTGTCTGCCTACCCATGTTTGTTTCTGATAGATACATTAATTATATATACAGTATGTTATACAATATAGAAGAATCCTAATCAACATTCAATACTCCCACTTTTTTCATATTATATAACATAAATAAACAAATACAAAAATTAAACTATAAATTCTTGATCTGCTGAATTCCCATCATTTTTCTCATTTTCTCGAATAATTTTCGATGCAGGGGTTTTGTCAGGATATCAGCTTCTTGGTTTCTTATGATGCGTCGTTTTCTTTCCGATGTTCGTTGAGGACATAGCTGCCAAAGCGGTTTCATTTTCTTCATACATCGATAAACTTGCTTCCTCATCTAGAAGACGTGCAGTTAGATTTGCTGTAGTCTGTTTCTTCTCATCGAGTGACAACCATGCTTGTCTTACATTCCTGTACTTTGTGGGTAAAGTTCCTAGTATTTTTGTCATTATGGCTGCTTCACTTATTGATTCACCTGATTCCTTCACCATTTTTGCGAGATTTTCGACCTTAGATACATGCTGAGCGATGCTATCGTTCGCGTTCATCTTGTATTGATGAAAACGTTCGTGCACCAACATCTTGTTCAATTCTGACTTCTGCTGGTAGATGGAATCAAGTTTGTTGAGCACTTCCCTGGAGAAATCACAATTCTCTATCAATGTGATCTGGCTAAAATCCATGGCAGCAGTTAACGTAAACATGGCAAGTGCATCTTTCTTCAACCAAGTTTGCAATTCTTGAAGTTCATTTGCAGTCGATGTTTCTGTAACTGTTGGTTTTGGAATTGTGCCATCCACATGCCCAAACAGTCCTTTTGCTTTGAGAGCACATTTCATCTGGAACTTCCATTGCTGGTAGTTTTTCCCATCAAATTTATTGATGTTCGCTACTTCGACTTTGTCGGACATTTCACTCTGCTAAACGGCTTTCAATTTTTGACAAAAATAAACGTCAGGTAACGAATCCTGAATACAAAAACGACGAACGTTTCAATATTTTTTTTTTGTCTCCAAATATTTCAAAAGGTTCCAGCGATATCTGGGCCCATAACCTGTTACAATAAAGAGGTTTTCTTGAAACACAGTTTTGGTATTGAATATTTAATTAGCAGAGACGATGAAGACAAACTTCTACTTTTATGATCGTAAAAACAACTAACTATATCGTTTCTACAACATATCAATTGTCTGCCTACCCATGTTTGTTTCTGATAGATACATTAATTATATATACAGTATGTTATACAATATAGAAGAATCCTAATCAACATTCAATAACAAGAAGACTTTCAAGCATTGATGGCTATCTGTGATGCATCTCAAAAATTCATCTTGATTGATGTAGGCTGTCCAGGATCAAATCATGATGGAAATGTATTCCGTAATTCAATTTTCCATTTCTACCTTCAGTTTTCTAAGATATATTTGGTCAATCGTTTTCCAGGCAGTTTTCCTGTCGAGTTTATTTTAGAATAACTATACTTTGTTTATCTTAAATATGTCTGAATTCTTCAACTTGTTGAAATAATACAGAATCGTCCATGACACAAATAATATTTAAATGAAATTAAAGAAAATTCAAACAAAAACAATAATAATTAATAACAGATGTAGCTTAGAAGTTGCCAACGTCAAAATTATTTGTTCCGTGTCAAATATTCCTAAATCTTAAGTTTTTTTATAACAGGATCAACTTATCGGCTCTTAAGTCTTAAATGTTAGGTGATAAATCTTGAATGTTGAAAGTTTTTATAAAGTCACCCTAAAATGTGGAGTGAATAAATCAACTCGAGTACTGCAATCTAAGTTCGTAAAAGTTCGTAATTCGAATTAGCTGCGAAACGCTAACTTCACATCAACAAAAATAGAGATTCATGCATTAAACACCATCTGTGATGATACATTGAAACGAAAATCAATCACGTGACTATATTTCCAAATCTTCCATAAGACGTGCACATCTGTAGACAATTTTCTGAGTTGATTTTTTTTAAATTGCAACCTTTAGGTCGAGTGATATTTCCTCGGATATTTCATTGTGAAGTAGTACATCACCACTATTTTTCAAGTCGGATCCACAGGTGGATCGTAATTCACAATTCCCGCCTAACCTCACTTATATATATGGTCTATTGATCACAGAACACACAAAACATAAATTCTGCCTGACATTCGACATATCTTAGATACACAATACAGGACCGTAATCATAATTTATAATGTGCACCTTCAATCCTAGCCAATGATAATATATAATTTATTTACTATACATTAGCGACAAATTAGGAGAATTTATTTCATGTTGCTTTTTATGTAACGGATAGGAACTATTCGTTCAATAACCTTGAATGAACAATGATTTTTTTTGGCAAGATACTATTTCAAGAGAAAACTGACAAATTTTTCATTTTGGTAAAAAATTGCCGACCAATTATGATACTATTAGTTATATCGTTTTGTAATTAGATATTGGTTCTGCTATATGTATAAGGTTAGTAGAACCATGAACTTCTTTCAAAAAATGATGAGCAACCGTGAGCGACTAATTCATGAAGGAAAACTTTTTGCTCAAGTAGTAATCCGAATAGAAATTCAATGAAAATAATTAATTTGTTGTCATCTGATTGGACACAACCAATCAAACAAATGATTGAGTATAATCAATCATGTTGCTATGGATTGAAGATTGTAGGAGGGGTCGTTAAGGCTTTGCAGCCTCTCAAGCACCTCGACCTATTGGATCTTTTGTGCATAACCCTTAACCTATTCGAGGCCCGGGATTCCGAGGCTTCGTGCGAAGTTTATCAGTTTCCTGGGAGCTAGGTTCCTGATGTCGGAGGGTTCTAAGAAGGCCCCTTCCAGAAACTTGAGCCTCTTGCAGAAGAGTGCTGGGCATTCACATAGCAAATGTTCTGCAGTTTCAGCGAAGTTCTCGCAGTAGCGGCAACTATCACTCTCTGTTTTACCCATCTTTTTGAGGTGGTACCTCAGAGGGCAGTGTCCAGTGAGGAGTCCCGTTACCAGTTTCAAGTCTTTTTTGTCCAACTCGAGAAGCTGTTTAGGTTTCCTTGGCGAGAGGCTCACTAGCCTTTTCGCTTGTCTTTGTTCTGGCAATTTATTCCAGTGAGATTTCATTTCATCCGCTTCCCAGCGTCGGAACTCCTCTCTCAAGTGGGCTTTGGAAAGTCCACAGAAGGGTTCTGGGCCGAGAAATTGTGTATTTGCACCTTCTTTGGCAAGGCAGTCTGCTTCCTCGTTGCCTTCAACTCCCTTATGACCTGGCACCTACATCAAAGTGACCTGGTTGTTCGCTGCCAGTTGTCTTAGAGATTGTTTACAGTCCCAGGTCAGCTTAGACTCACAAGTGTATGACTTCAGAGCTTCTAGTGCTGCTTGGCTATCTGATAGAATATATATTTTTGCCCTTCGAGTGTCCCTTTCGAGGCACTCCTGGGCACATATCTCTATAGCATGTACCTCTGCTTGAAAGATGGTTGGGGTGTTATGTGTTGCTATGGATACCTACATTTTGTTTCAATTTGATTTTGACATTTCGAATACATATTCAATATTTCAAAATATCACGATACACTCATGAGAATATTAATGAAATTATCGAATCAAATATACCAAAAAATACTGTTCACGGTAAAACATTTTCATGGAAATCGTTTATGGACTTGTTTATGCAATGTTCAAAAAGTATTAATCAGCAAAAAAATTTATATCCGAAAAACCCTCGAACATTGATAAATGCTCAAAAATTGTATGAGTTTTCCAAATCTATTATATTTCGAGATAATTAAGGAAACTGGCGGTTCGCCATACGATCTATACGACTGCTTATAATACGGCCGCTGTATGCACCAGACTGTTACGAGTGATTTACTACTCCACATGTACTTTTGCACTTGTGATCAAACTGTGGTTGCAGAAATTACTACCGGGAAAATAAAATAAATACTACACGAATAACTTGACAACAAGCAGTTAAGGTTGAACGACACACTGCAAGAACTGCAGTGAATTTCAAACAAATTTCTGTTATCGGGTACGACTTCGATTTTTCTGAAATAGTACATTGTTTTATTAGGATCAAAAGTGACACTTTGTTTGACAAGCAAAATTTGCAATTGTGAGGCGAAGCATTAGCACGTGAAATGAAAAATAACGAACCATTCCTCAAAAAAATACTTTTCCAATAATGGGTCACTCTTAGTCGAGGGGTAAACCGCGGTTCAATTCTGGTGTACAAAAATATGGAATTCCCTGGAATTCCTTGGAATTCCTCGGATTCTAATTCTGAAATTTTAATATACGAACATTTGGAATTCCTTGGAATTCCTTGTTATTCCTTGGAATTCTTTGAAATTACTTGGAATGCTTTGTGATTCTTTGGAATTCCCTGGAACTCCTTGGAATTCCTAAAATATCGAACCGTGTGGTAGTCGATTGATTATGTTTTTATATTTCAATCACGAAAACATTTGGGATTCATTTCACAAATTTCTCTCAAATTTATGACAAATTCAGATCAAGAAAATACGTTGTCATGAGGTTGTCACTCAGTAAAAACAATGTACCTAGGTATAGCAATTTATTCTCGCTGGAAAAATATCGGTAGATTATTCCCACTTTATAGGAATTGAAAAGTTCCATTGGTTTTGAGAAACGTCAAATAACAATCATAAAGAAATGGGTGTAAACCTCAAGTTTTCAATATTTTGTTATCTTTTTTCTCCCTTCCTGAAGTTCTTGTGCCCCCCTGAATTTGTTCCTGGCGGCGCCCATGATGACATTGCAATAATTTTGGTTCAATTTTCGAAAATATTCCTCAAGATACGCTGAAGAATTCCTGGTATAAGTCCCAGGTAATAGATAAAGGTTCACATTTTATCTAACATCTCAACATTGGTTTCCACTTTGTAGGACTACTTCAAATTAGCCTCTTTTGTGTTAAGCGGAAGGAACTCTCGAACAGGTAGAAGATAAAAATCCATAAATAAAAAAATGTTGAAGAGGGTTCTATTGTTCATTTGTATATACCTAGTTGTAACGAAAGGGTACGTTTTTTCTTTCGGAACTAAATGAAGTTTTATTTTCAGAAATTTTTTTCTTGGGCAAAAATTCCTATATCTAAAACTTTATTGCGGTCTTTATTGCCTAAATGGGGGTTGTACTAAAATGGACCTCAGCAATTCATTGATGTCGAAATATACAGGGTGCCATCAATTTCATATAGGCACTGTATTGCTATATTTCATAACTGTGAGAGATAGAAAGGCGATCAAATTAGTGAAAAGTTGCGTAATTTTAACCACTTCAATATAGCATTTTGAAAACTGAAAATAGTTAGGGGTTCCTAAGATCTTTTATAGTCATGCCTTTATTCTCCGATATTTTCCATCATGTTTGAAATATGGAGTAAGTACAGTTGAATAAAAATTGAATCGAAAATTTCACACCTAACATTTTCGACGAATTTAAAGCCTACATTTCGTATCGTTACCATATATAGCAACTATAACAATTTCCGGAAATGTTTCTCTATTTCTTTAGGGAATGAGCATGGTATAATGATAGGTTAATGCTTATATGAACTTCGCAAAATTGATGCGAATCTGAAAATTATAAACATTACATTGATATTCCTACTCTTCAAGAACTATTGATTTATGCATTCTGTGGTATCATGATATCATGATAAAATAAAATACACTGGAGATTTTTTGACGTTTATAGGTTGAATGATATTCACATTTTTCATTGGTGAAACTGGTTCGCACTCAGTGTAAATATATTTCTACCAACTTTACCTCAGTGTTTCCGCGAGTTTTCTGCCTTGATTATTCAATGTATCCAGACGATATCGGTAAATAATGATGAACTGAATTGTTGATTCACAACTTACGATAATATTTCAAAATAGCCGATACGGATTTGGTGGCTAGTGGACTGGTAGCGGCTGACTATGACTGTCAAGTGTTGATGAGAATCAAATTCGTGTCCTACGATTATCGAAATTGTACATCTTGATTAACGGAACTCACGGTAAATATAATACAAATAAGACTTAAACAGTCAATCTCGTTGTATTTTATTTTACTGTTTATACACAGCCATACGGTCAACTAACCACTTGTAAGCTTGCCTGGCGTCTAGACCAATTAAAAACAAAGTCGTCCCTATCTCTTCAAAGCGCACATACTTCAATAATATTTCGGTGTGAACTTTTCTTTCCGAATTCCATTCTATATTCAATTAAAAACTGTAAATTGTTTCTCCAACACGAATATTTTGTAGAAAATTCGTAATGCCTAAAAAATGTCCAGTAATAATTGAAGATCTAGTGGTTTTATAAGTGAAAATTGAATAGAAATGAAGTAATTATACGGTTCCCAATGATATGAAAAAAAAAATCACTTTTTCTATTTTGGTTGTATAATGAAGTCATTGTGCAACGCAAATGCGTGACGAAATTGCCTCTATTTCGATACGCATTTTTTATTATTTGGGGATTGGTACAATCGAACTGTCAAATGAAAGTCAGAAGAGTTAGGCCCAGTTTACTTCTGAGCGATTTGGATTTGGTGATATTAGCAGTGAAAAACTCAATGTTTTAATTGGTAAATTTCAATTCAGAGTGCAATGGATCTCAGGGGTTGGTGGGTGGTCGAGAGAAAACAAGGCACGTAGTTCTGGTAAAGGTTTAATCCTGGTCGCAAATACGTTGGGACGCCACTGTCGTTCATATATTAGATTCACACTGATCTACAAAAAGAATACAAAAACTTCAATCGTTACGCAACCACACAGGCACATGGCCTGGTCCTATAAATTTAGGGTTAAGGTAGTCGCAGGTGGAGACCAACACAGTAAGAACAATAAAAGGTTTTACCTACCTACAAAAAGAAGGCAAGCGAGAATCCCAGGCTCTGCCTTGGAGAGTGGGTATTCCTAAAACTCAAAGCACTTCCCTTTTGATCGGTGATTGGAAAAGGTACGAATCTAAGATGGCCGAGGTCGTTGTTTGAGCTACCGTTCTCCCAGCGCACGCCAGCTAGCCGCGGTCACTTACTCCTGCCATACAGTGATACCACACCTCGAGCCTAGGTCCGGCGCGAGATTTAAATTAGGTTATCAAGACTAATCACGGGTGTACACATGGTTGCCTAGTTGCTGGCGTGATTCGTTACAAGAGTGTAATTTGATTTAAATTGACCAATAAAAACAATAACAACATTGAAATTTTCACCGCTGGTATTGGAATAATCAAAATCGCTCAACTGTAAACTGGGCTTTACGCTTGTGCGTCAGATTTTAATTATTTCAATGTCATCATTGTTGCCAATCGAAGATGTTTCTGTTATTTATCGATATCAAATCCATTTTTTTCTTCAAATCAATTCTAAATAGAAGAAATTACATATGACACACGTTTTATAAGACACGTTGTCGCACTTGTTCACTTGGAGCACTCCTCGCTTCGCTCTCGTCGCTAAAACTCGAGCTAAAACTTGTATCATAATATACTATTTCAGAACTGATTTACTAAATCATTTGTATTTCACAATACCTTTGTTTCAAAGTAGAAGTTTATAAATCAATTTCAAATCAAGTAAATATAAAAATATGTATCGCCAACAATCACCTACGGTTGCATAGGTCGACCGTTTATCAGCCTTATATCTTTATTCGATGAAAGGTTTATTCCCAACTATCTGTCAGTGATAAACATCAATACCGAGAGACTTGAAGCCGCCTAGAGTAAATATAAATATTTTCTTCGATTACAGAAACAGTTGGGCCATTCAGTATTGATAACATTATGACAAATGGAGATAATCTCTGTTTATTTATCATTTTCCTTCAAAAAAGCATCTCTATCTTTATTGCAGTGATGATAAACGCACTCATTAATGCCCTATTGCATGAACCTCATTTCGAGTTATAAAACTGATGAGTCAACATCAAATCCTGTCAACATTTGTCAACTATTTTAATTTAATCTATGTATTCATATACCTACCTATGTAATAATATATATAGTTTAGAATGTTAAAAAGCACGCACAAGCACCTAGATGCTTCAGTGATTTATCCATGTTTATTTGAATTCGTTGCAAGTGGCTGTTGTTTCATGATTGTATCAATTAAACATTATTATTATTATTATCATCAAAATTCTTCTAGCATTATTGAAAGAAGTATTATTTTTTCTCTTATCATTACATTAAACATATAAGAACATGTCCTATATAACAGTATAGAGATTTGTTTACCTATGTATAATTTTCAGAATGAACTTATACGTAAAAAATCTGTTGGAAAAAATGGTAAAATATAAATATAGACAACAAATGGTCAACATTTTAATGAAAGTTACACACAACAACGACTACAACGGTCTTAAGATAAGGATGCGTCAGTTTGAAAATCAAAATCCACTCAATAAATTTTTCTCATATAAAATAATTTTGTCTAGACTGGTTCAAAGAAAGGAATTATGGAATTATATGAAAATGCGTACAGCTGGAAAATTCCAAAAGGACTTGCATCGTATGATCTTTTGATGGTTATTGTCAGTTGGCTTTATTTTCAAACTCTTACAATGTATCACAAATAATAAAGAGGAAATACTTCAACTAAATCCTTCGAATTACTGTGATACTACTACATATATTTATTTGTATTTTGTGATTAGAGAAAATCAGATTCTTAGAGCAGTTTAATTGTAACTCAAGAGTCGCAAGATTGAACAGACCTGTACGTGAATTACCCATATCACGAAATAATACAGGGTTTTTCATTCAAAACAGAGCTATATAGACGTCAGAAAAGTGAGATGCAGAACTCTGTATAAAGGACAACCAAAGTATCCAATAAATTTCTAGGAAAACATTAAAAGTTTTCTATTCTCAGCTCAACATTGGGAGCATAAAAGAGAATCCACGATTTCAAATTCATTATGCTTACTTTCTGTTGAATCTTTATTTGATTATTTACGAGTTACGGGAAGTCAAGTTAATGTTAGCCATATTTTTAGTCTGATCAAACACGGTTAGTGACATTTTAAAATATTTATTTTTGAGGAATATCGTCGCAGTATCTAAACAAAAATCAATTTATTTGCTTTGACACTGGATTTACATAATTTTAGCAGGCATTTTGATGCCCTAATGAAAACACATAAAACACACGCAACCGGCTAGCAAAACCAAACTAGAGTTTATTGAATATAACACTTTTATTCTGTAATCTTTGACTAAACGTACGTGACAAAAATCTGAATGAATATACCATATTGAAGGATGTTCCTAACATCGCCGATCTTGCTCTTCTGTTTTAGGAAAAAATGCAGATTTTGCTGGAGATAAGAGAAGAGCGGAAAAATCGGCAATAGGCTGTAATGAGAGCCTTAAATAAGCCTAACATGGTATTCTTGGTATTCCAGTTTAACTATAAACTATTTCTTTAATTGTTTGATTTTCGAGAAACTATAATGAAATGTGAGAAAAAATCTAGGATAAAATGTTATGTTATAACATCAGCGGTAACATTTTGAATATTCATTGTGAATGAAATAAATCTTTTTTATTCAATATATATTTTATATACTTTCTGGACCCTTTCATAGTTTTTGGAGCTTCATGTCTCAATTCGTTTTGATTTGAAAGATGTTCAAGGCAGAAAATCTATCCTTGTGATACATCACAAGCCTTCTCAGACAACCGTACAGCTAATGTGGAATTCAAATATGAGGTTAAAATACCGTATAGAGCCTTTATTTTCGATAAAGAATGACATTCAAGTAATCTATCAATCGTTAATGTCGTTCATGTCGATCAACCACTGCTTGTGAGGACACACTTATGAGGAATTTTATCATGCCAGAATTAAATATATGAGAGTAGAAAGTATAGTCACTCTTGTGAAATTATCTTAATTTTTTCGAACCCGAAATCATGGTATTTTTTTGTATATGAAGAATATTCTTCATGAGGCCTCATGCACATACACACATATTTTGAGATATACCTATTTGAATTTCGAATGGGAGATTTTATTCTGTCATCATCAAGGTGATATATATATAGTTATAGTTTGAAAAGTGTTTTTAACTGCCAACTTAGTTGCAAAGCAACCCTCGAAGTCTCATTGAGACATGTATGAGTAAGAAAGACGGGGACCTTAGCCTATTAAGTGTCATCCGAAGTTCTAAACAATCCGTTCGTGCACATCAATATGGCTTGTATGTTCTGTAGGTAGATAATTATTAGAGAAAGTTGATACAATTGAAACAATAAATATAGCAAAAACAAGACAATATGGAAAATAAAAGCAAATAACGAAGAATTTCATTTCGTGCACACCAAACATGGCTTGTATGTTCTGGCTGAAGGTATAGATAATTAGAAAAAAACGCTCAATAATACTTATGAAAAACATATATCAAGACAGCTGCACTCTATATCGAATATTCAGACCTCGATTCAGACATATCACGGACAAAAAACTAATCTAATTGTCTGTGATGGCTGCAATAAAAGATTGCCCTGAAGATGTTCTGTATGGAAAAAAAACTTGATCCTGAAGTTGATAATTGACATTTCTTATAACGATTCGAGACAAGTCGTTTCCACATAATGATACCGATTAATTATCACTCCGATTCCTCCACGAAACAAATGCATAACTACATACTGTCTCATCGATCGATTGACAGTTCTCCTTGCAGATTACGGTTCACTCGTTAATTACGAAAAATAAATTATACGCGGATAAAAAAATCCAGACACCGTGATCATTTTAAGTCGATATCATATGTTTTTACGCGGACTTCCTCAGGCTACTGCATAATTACTTGACAGGAGTCTGCGCAATGCATGTCGGCGATGTTTTTTATGGAATTATCGGAGAAATAATTGCGAGTCGAAGAGAGCCTACTAGACTAGACTAGCTACTTGTTTAATAAAACATTGCCAAGTCGCGTTTCTTACTCGATCATACATGATTCTATCAGAAATCGTTGGTATGGTTAGTCAGCGTTCATATACGTCTTTTACAGGGTGTCTGCCAGGAATTTGAAGTGGAAAATTTCTTCAACTGTATAAATACTGTTACTGTGATTAGCTACTGCTGCTTCTTTCGAAAGGTCTTCCGAAAAATTTTGACAGTACCGCATGTGTCATTTGCTTGTAAATGTCCGGGGGACAGATTTACGAATCGACAGTAGAAATAATTGTCCACCACCGATAATTTATTGATTACCTATTTATAGAATTAATGATGCTAGACATTTCATGTCAAAATTGACCTTTCAACAGAAATGATGGGATATTCAAAATCATCATATTTATGAGGCAATATGGAATAAATTTTGCTAACGTCTAACGAGTTATTTCATTGATGAAGATTCCTCGGAAAATTCCTTCTTACATTCTTCAAAGCAGTGTATTTTCTCGATTGTATAGTGTGAAAGAAGCATATACATATTAACTCTGTTGATAGGAGGTTTTATAGCCTGTCACAACAGACTTACACCAAATAAAATCAAATTTACCCTATCAGAAATCATCTCTACTTCGAACTCGAACCTTCAATTTCCAAATTTTTTAATGAAAATATTCAACAAAAATGAATATATGCATTCACATGCCAAATTTACGAATAGTGAAAATGTTAAGAGATTTTGAAGTTGGCGCAGCACTGGTTATATCTACTGGTGTATGATCCTGATGATAGTCATTTCAGGCAATAAAAAATCAATTGTTTTTATATGCATGTTGGCTCTCGTCATAACCAAACAATTATTATTAAAATATTATTCATTATATCTGAAATCCATTCCAGTTAATGTCTGAGGAGGATGGAATTAATTTTTGATACACTGTTGGAAATTAGTTGCTAAATCAGCAAAAAAATATAGTCCCAGTAGGTCTACAACATTTTATAGTTGAAATATCAAGAGTATTTGAAGTTAATTTTCACCATAATGGTTATTGCTCGTCTCAACAACCGCCTCTTTGTATGTCTACTACGTCTTATTGGTGAATTAACTACAGTAAGTTAATAATTCTACTTCACCTCATAGCTGTTTGCAGTATTCTCTGAAGTTAATTGAGCAATTACAAATTGTCATTTTCACTTTAATTTGTTGTTATGAGTCCTACGTCATAATGTAGTTCTAGCTACAAAAAGTTGTCGATTGTACTACAACTCAGTGTATTTTCAACAATATTCTACTGCTAGAATTCAAAGTTCAAAATACTGAAATAACCATATATCATGACAGACATTTTATTTTATGCATGGCAACAATACGAAAAAAATCCACTATTGGCACAAAAACACATCAAAAGCTGTCAGTAAATCGAAAGAACATCGCGGCACGTGATTCACTACAATGCTGGTCAACCTCTGTCTGTGTTTGTCATCCGAGACAACTTATTCCTATCCTCCTGGAGTGTTGAGTATCTCTCGTTCAATTGCTGAAACAAAAATTATATTAATAATTGATTTTGGATTCATTTGGTCATGAATTTTTCAATCCAATTAACTCTTGAAATCACTTGGATTTATTAACTGAATAGTACATTATCATTCAAAATATAATTCAGAACGAATCTTACCAGTACATTAATTTCTCTTCAACTTAACTCAGTTTTTGTTATCTTTTTTGTTACCCAGTAGTAGCTTGAAAAAATCCGAAGAAAGTGAAAATCGATCCATCGAACAAATACCTGAAATGAAGAGTTGTACAAATAATCACATCACAACTTCAACAGTTTTAACCTATAGATGTTGCAGTTATCTTCATTAGTATAGTAAAAAATATATGAAATATGCTTCCATAATAATAATTTCAAAATGTGAATATAAAACTGATATGATTATACTCACTTTTTTGCAGCGAAACTTCAATAATCACAGAGAGAATCCAAGAAAAATTCTCAACAAAACAAAACAAAAATAATATTAATATTGGCATGAGTAAATAAAATTTATGTACGAGTCCACATCAATCTACTCCATGTAGGTACTTACCTTTTTTATATCTTGACTACACGAGAGGAAAACCTAATGTATTCGTTCTAATGCTCTACAACGGCAACAGACTGCAGATAACTGAGTAAACTTGGGTTGGGACTTGTAAGGAATCGGTATCCGTGAGAAGACAAACGAAAAGTAGCGAATATATCCGAAGAGATCGGAACTAAAAAATCTTTGTAACCGAGCACAAACTGTTGCAAATTGTAAAACTATGTGATGTTAATTTTTCAACAGAGTGGGACAAAACCGCTATTTAATATTAATGTATTAGCAACTAGATGATGTTCTACTGTCTATCTTTCAATAACCATTATTGAAGTTCTAGTTACAATTATTTGTTGTTGTGTTACAGATTATATCAAGTTGTTTGGACAGGAATTTCATCTGTTCATTTGATGCAAACTTGTTGCTGTTGTATTGACATTATCAGTAGTGAATTCGATAACTGACTGATTTAACAACTACATCGAAAATTGTGAAAGTGAAATTGAGACACAATTGTTGTTGAATTTGACTACAATTTTTTAACGATATGAGAAGTTGTTGAAAGTAACAACTAATTTCCAACAGTGTAATGTTCATGTATTCCACTTTCCTATGCTGAGATAAAAAAATTATGGTTGTTGAGGGTGAGAAGATGCATAATCATATCACCCATATCATTTTTTGAAACTTCGCATTATATAGCAATCCATTTTCATGAGTACACTCTGTATATCGAATACATATCACATACTAATGAATCAGCCATGTATTCCGTTAGACGGTCTCCTTATATTGCTATGTATGTTATTCAAGAATTTCGACGGAGGTTTTAGAAGTGACGAAAGATTACACAACAGTAAATCTGTTCGTTCTATAATCATATTATGATTTCTTTTTATATCAATAACGCATTACTAGTAGACGAGGTATATAGTATCGTTAAAATGCAATTTTAAATACCTTGAAACGTGATTTAAAACCATACCTTACTTTACTGAAATTAAGAGAAGAAATTTCCAAGCTACTATTAGTACGGGAGGTATAGTTGCAATTGAAAGACTAGATATCATAATCGTTTTCTTCTGATAAATACTTTCTTAACAACATAAAACAAATAATGATCCTCATTTGAAAGTGAGAATTGAAATGTAAAAAAAAACAAGAATGTCGACATCGTATTTTATTCGCTATTCTCTCACTGTCATGATACAGGCATTGCAGAAGTTCAGTTGAAAATATTGAGAACGACGAACAACGGGTCGCAAACAATTTCTGAATAATTTTTTGATATAATCCTATATTCATAAAAACACTTCGAAATAATTACAGAAATAGAACATGAGGTAAGGTTTTTCATTGAAAAAACGTCCTGTGAAGCTAACAATCATTTTGATTTTTGAACCTTATAACATTGTTCTCAAATCCAAAAATAGTTCAAGTAGACGCTATTTTGTCGCCCGCGTTGTTTGTTATTGTCCAAGGGAACAAGTGCGACAACGTGACTTATAAAACGTGTGTCATGTACAATTTTTTCTATTTTGAATTAGTTTGAATGTTTCATTGAAAGAAATTGAATTGATATCGATAAATAACAGAAACATATTCGATTGGTAACAATGATGACATTGAAATGTTTGAAATCTGACGCACAAGCGTTAAGCCCAGTTTACTGTTGAGCAATTTTGATTTTTTCGATACCAGCGGTGAAAAATGCAATGTTGTTATTGTTTTTATTGGTCAATATAAACCAAATCACACTCTGAATCATTGAGTTTTTCACTGCTAATATCACCAAATCCAAAATCGCTCAGAAGTGAGCTGGGCCTATCTCTTCTGACTTTCATTTGACAGTTCGATTTTACCAACCTAACCGAATAATAAAAAATGTGTATCGAAACAGAGGCTAATTCGATACGCATTTGCGTTTCATGATGACTTCATTATAGAGCCAAAATAGAAAGATTTTTTATTATTTATACCCTCAATAGATAATCAAAAAAGAGCCATTGAATATTTGCATCATCTGTTTAAGAGAACACTTTCTTGAGAATTGAGAAGTATGCTATGACAAAAGCAAATTGCATTAATAAATTGCAGTAACTCAATGTCGGAGTTTGATCATAAACTTCCATTCTCATTTAAATACGAGCATAGTAATGAAAAACATGAGTATGGAAGACGGAGACCTTAGCTTTTTAAGCGAGTTTATAAGTGTCATCCGAAGCACTACTCGGCTGAATATCGTTGAGAGTCCGAAGGATTGAAATCTAAGTACCAAGAATGTTCGGTTGGTAACCTATCTCCTCCCGCTAAACGATACTAAAGAAATATATAAATATTTCCAATAGCCACCACGGGATTTGAACCAGGGCCCTTTAGACTATAAGCCAGTGACTTGTAAGTCTAAGCTGACTTGGGATTGTAAACAATCCCTTAGACAACTGGCAGGGAATGACCAGGTCACTTTGATGTGGGTGCCAGGTCATAAGGAAGTTGAAGGCAACGAGGAAGCAGACGGACTTGCCAAAGAAGGGGCAAATATACAATTTCTCGGCCCAGAACCCTTCTGTGGACTCGCCAAGGCCCACTCGCGAGAGAAGAGTTCCGACGCTGGGAAGCAGATGAAATTAAATCTCACTAGAATAAAGTGCCAGGACAAAGACAAGCTAAAAGGCTAGTGAGCCTTTCGCTAAGGAAAGCTGAACAGCTTCTCGAGTTGGACAAAAAAGACTTGAAACTGGTTACGGGACTCCTCACTGAACACTGCCCTCTGGAGTATCACCTCAAAAAGATGGGTAAAACATAGAGTGATAGTTGCCGCTATTGCGAGAACTTCGCTGAAACTGCAGAACATTTGCTTTGCGAATGCCCAGCACTCTTCTGCAAGAGGCTTCGCAAGAAGCCTCGTAATCCTGGGTCTCGAATAGATTAGGGGTTATGCAAGATCTAATAGGTCGAGGTGCTTGAGAGACTGCACATCCTAACGACCCCCCCTACAATCTACAATCTACAAGCCAGCGATTCAACGCACTCGACCACCAGCCCAGTAATATACTTATTATTGTTGCCAGCTCGGTTGCCAGTTTATTTCACAGTTTCGTACAACACTCGGTACAACATCTGCATTTGGCTTGAACTTACCATCTTGAAAATATATCATTGAAATTGAAATATATAATTTCCTATAGTTTCGGTATTTTATTCGATTGGATTCCTAAATTATACTTATTAAGACTACATTATTGACCCTTCAACAAGCAAACTGGCAAGTCCAGTACCATTTCATCAACCAGTCAAGAGTAACATTATGGTGATGTATTATTGAGGCGTAATTATCAAGCCAAAGAGTACAAAGCTCCCCTCGCTATGCAAAATAGATGAATAATAGAACCGTTTTGCCCCTACCCTTATTTACTATTGCTATAATATTCGGTTGTTTGCGAGGGGTGATTTTTTTCTTCATCCCTTCGACTAGTTGAAAAGTTCAATTTCAGATTTGCGAGTTTGAATAAGAGGGGGTCGCAACGCAGATCTTAACGAGTTTTGGAGATGAAGTGTACACTTTGGATGATTGCCAATGCTGGCAATTGAAGATTTGATTAAGGTGTGCGACAATGTCGGGGGTTGAGCAAATGCTTTCAAGCAGATAAACGATAAAGGGTTCGTGTTATAAGCGCCGGAACAATCATTATTTTTTACAGCGTTAGATTCTCTCTGGAAAACTAATCGATCTATCACACTTTGGGTCTCGAAATGTACTAACAAAATATTCTGAATCTGAAAAAATATACATATAATTGTAACAATGATATCTCGTATCGTTTATTACACGAGAGAATTTATTATGCTTACCTGAAATACCTTAAAAATCGAAATAAAAAGAGAAGAACAATTAAAACAGTGACCAGTAGCCATCAGGACTGATAATCAGGCTACAGACCTCCAAAAATCTTGTTGTACCGGGTGATTCAGTAAGGGTAACGAGGTACTTTATCTCAGGAACTAATAGTCGTACAAGTTGGTAATAGCTTCGATCGTATGAAAAATTGAATGTATTCGGAAATTTTCTTGTATAAGTTCAGAAATGAATCCTCTCACGTTAATGTAAACATAATGGTCCAACTTTTTGTTAAACATAAAGTTTTATTGTAGTACGTGAAATAAAGGCGGGAGGAGATCGTAAACTTTTTGGACTTTAAATGTCTATAACTTGAGTTGAACCTAATGGAATCTTGCTAACAAGTTATGGTTCAAAAAATGAAAGTTTGGTGAATAGAATGAAAAACCATCCAAACCATCCTGGTTCTTACCGCCCTCGCTAGGAAGCGTATTTCAAGTTGATCGATTTTCGAGTTTTTCTTCGAAATTTCAAATGAAACGGTATGATGATTTCATTAGATTCGGAATGTAGATCAAATTTGCAACATAACATTTTAGAACCGAATGGCGATATCTTCAATCGTTTGAAAGTCATGGCTTAGAGTTTGGCTTGGAGAATATTTAATCAACGAATTTATCAAAGAAACATCTCGTTAACCTTATTGAATCACGCGGTACAACAAAATTTTTGGAATCAGATATAAAAGTTCATTTAATATTGCTTCGCTACCACCAACAGAAGCAGCAGCACGACAACATCAAAGCTCAATTTATAATGTTATCGATATTATCGACATTATTGATATCATCGATATTATCGATGTCATCGATATTATCGATATTATCGACATTATTGATATCATCGATATTATCGATATTATCGATATTATCAATATTATCGATGTTATCGATATTATCGATATTATAGATAAATCCATGTTTTTTAATCCTTCACAAGCTATTGAGTAGGGGTGAGAGATAAAAATTTGGAAATATCGATTATCTTTAATCAGAATTTATCGATATTATCGGAATTATCGATATTATCGACATTATTGATATCATCGATATTATCGATGTCATCGATATTATCAATATTATCGATGTCATCGATATTATCGATGTCATCGATATCATCGATATTATCGATATTATAGATAAACCCATCTTTTTTTAATCCTTCACAAGCTATTGAGTAGGGGTGAGAGATAATAATTTGGAAATATCGATTATCGATAATCAGAATTTATCGATATTATCGGAATTATCGATATTATCGATAATTATCGGAAGTAGATATATCGATCCTTCACAAGCTATTGAGACCAAAAATTCGAAAAAAATTTTGTATTGTGTACGTGAAAATGTAAAAACGATTGATACAGGATTCAGAACATCAGGGGTGGGCAATAACGGTTTGGAAATATCGATTATCGATAATAAGAATTTATCGATATTATCGGTTTATCGATATTATCGGTTTATCGATATTATCGATAATTTGTTTCTTCAAAAATTATCGATATTATCGATAATTATAGATATAGCGATAAATTCGCCCACTCATATCAGGGGTGGTCGATAACGGTTTGGAAATATCGATTATCGATAATAAGAATTTATCGATATTATCGGTTTATCGATACCATCGATAAATCGATCATTTATTTCTCCAAAAATTATCGATATTATCGATAATTATCGATTTATCGAAAATATCGATGAAATAAAATCGACATTATCGATAATATCGAATGACATAATATTGATTTCATTTTATCGATATTATCGATAAATCGATAATTCAGTCCTCAAAAGATTATCGATATTATCGATAGTATTTCCTTATAGCACACTCTCATCAAGCTCGACTCACCGATCATGAAGCACGGCCAGAAGCTGATCCTGCCCGAGAGGTGCGTCACGCAGAGCAGCACGTCGCCTAGCAACAGGCACGCCACGTGGTTGGTCTGGCAGCGCCAGTGCAGCACGTGGTGGCTGGCGGGCATGAGCGCCCCGGCGGCCAGCGTCGCTGCCAGGAAGATGACGCTGAAGGCGAGGCCGATGGGGTAGATGGTGAAGCGGAGGTCGGTCTCGTTTTGGGGTCGGACCGGCCGCGCCGAGGGGGTCAAGAGGGGAGCGAGGTCAGAGCACGTGAACACGCTGGCGGAGCGGCCTGGAAGCGGATGAGGGGGAAATAGTTTAAATGTTTTTGAGACATTTGCGAAAAACCGGAATTTTTATTTTATATTTTCATTTACTATATTGGCTTCATTTCGAGGGGCAAACATCTCTTTAAATATGGTGTACATCTTGAATTTTTAAGTACTTAAATACTTGTAATTATTTTAAATAACTGTTAATTATTTTCTCAGTCTTTTAAGTACGTCTTCATTATCTCAATCACCTTTCAAATACTTTATAAATCCTTTAAGTACTGTTTCATTATTTTAAATATTTTTTAAGTGCTTTAATTACATCTTCAGTCTCGTCTTCAGTACATTAAATACATTTTTGAATCCTTTAAATATATCAGATGCACGTTGAAATATCAGATATCGGCTCCGATGTTGGTTAGGATTTTTACCCGTCCGCGTCCCGACGGCTTGTGATGATTATTCCATGACTGATTTTTTTTTCTCAGTTCACGCGAGAAAAAACGTGTTTTTTGTACCATAGTTGTTTACTTCTGAAGAATAATCATACAAATCATTATTATATTATTACACCAGTATTATTGCTGATTGTTAATACTTTCTGTCATTTTGAATTTTGAAAGGCATAGGAGAGCCTCTGAAAATATGTTTACTGCCACCCTGTTGCCAGATCTAGTGTTACTAAACCAACTCTGAAATTTCAAAACAAACACCATATTATTACATTATAATATTGGATTTTCGGATTATACAAAATATTCTGAATATATTTGCCTCGGCTATAGAGCATATCTCTCTCTGTTATCGACATGAATTAATTTTCAATTTTCGACAGCAAATACAACATCATTAAAAAATGTAAAATTTTTCCTCGAATTTTTCTGGTCAGTAGATACCTACTGAAATCCTATAAATTTTGACGCATATTGCATTATTAAATAAACTTGAAGAAGTCGATTTTTTTAAACGGAACACTATGATATGCTATAGCAAATATTCTCAGAATCTTGAATTATTCAGCTACTTATTGATAATGAGGAAAAATCTCGGGAAAAATCAATAATGTTTATATTCCAGGAGGTCTTTTGATTCCTTAATAAATATCATAAAATAGTTCTTAATTCCTCTATTTATTACTGCTGTATTACCACTATTACCCTTAAATCTACTCATGACTTCTAAATATTCTCAATTCTTTCAAGTATATGAAATACTTCTGAATACTTGCTAATTATTTTAAGTATTCACAAGTAGCTTTTAAATACCTTAATTACAAGTATTTTAAATATGGTGTACGCTTTTTTGAGGAGTTGTTTGCCCCTCGCTTTATTTTGACAAATGCGAAAAAAAATTACCTAGCAAGTGTGGAAAGTGACCATTTCGCTCGAGTAGTTGTTTGTAACGAGTGCAGGAAATACACTTTCCAACGAGTTTTGTACACTATTTTTCCTACGACCATAAATATTTTCATTTCGCGGGAAGATATGTCAAAGATGTATCTTGAGCGGCCTCTATAACTTCCGGTAGCGTCGATCTATTTGCATATTTCAGGTAATATTTGAAAAGTTTTTCTACAATTCCAGATGTGTTAGAGAGAGAGAGAGAGAGAGAGAGAGAGAGAGAGAGAGAGAGAGAAAAGAGAGAGAGATAAATCATTTATTTAGCTAAGAGTAGTGTACCTAGCTAACATACAAAAAAGAGAAATAATTTAAAACATATCATAAAACTAATTAAAAATTTTCAGAGTAAAAAAGTTAAAATTTCATTTTGAAGGAAGCAATCACTACAAAACAAGACAAATACATAATATAGGTATATTTCATAGCCACAATTCAAATTATCAGCTATTTAAAAAAATTCTGTTTCAATCAAATCGAGTGGCATTGTTATTTGAAAGACAATTTAATTCATGCCCTAAAAATGCCATATGTCGCGGTGTTTTGTCTTTATGACAACGAAAGAAGTTTGCCCTTACTTTTCCAGCGACAAAACGAAACCTACCTTTTGAAAGCATGACAACAAGCTTTGTAAACAAATTTTTGATGACGTTTTGTCAATTTTTCTCAAACTAGCGTTGTCAAAAAAGTATTTCATTTGGGGAAATGTCGCGATTTGGATGATTTATCCCTAGTACCTAGTACCTGGATGGTACTAACGCACTACCATCCAGGAATCAGTTACTACCACCGCTCAAAATACTATAGCATGCAGCAAACTATCAACAAAAGATAAGAAAGTTATGAAAATCAAGCTTTTTTAATAATTTTGTTTTTGATAAGTGTTTAAAAAGTGTCTTTAACCGCCAACTTACTTGCAAACTTACTTAACCACAGTCTGAAATAGTGTACGAAAAATTCCTTTTTCGGTTTCATTTCCTTATTTCCTATTTATTTCCTAAAAATTCCTTCAATTCCTAACATTTCTCCGAAATTCCTCGAAATGCCTCAAATTCACATTCATTTCCCTCATTTCATTCTAATTCCTCGCATTTCCCCGGAATGCCTCTTATTCCCTCTAAATAAACAAATATTTCCAATATCCGCGACGGAATTCGAACCCTGACCCTCTGGGGCCAAAGGCCAGCGCCTCAACGCACTCGACCACCAGCCCAGTTTGGCTGGTGGCAATTATTGTACTTTTCCGTTAAACTAAATAAACTCATTTACATTTTATTTGTTGATTCATCGATTTACATATTCATTAAATAATTGTCTTACCGAATTACACTCTAGTTTTTTTTTCTGAGTCGAAGTAAACTTGACATTTATAATTCGAATTTTATTGCTTTTAGGCAATTCAACTCAAAAGACTTCCAGAAAAAATTACTCGTCCTTTCGTTTAATTGCCAGGCAACAAAATTCTCATTGATACATGTCGAGTTGACTTCGAGGTTGACTTCAACAAAAAAAGCTCTCGTGTAATTATAAGTAAAAAAAGCACACGTGTTGAAATGGAAAATATCACACGGTCGCATTTATATCGTCTTTGAATTAACTAAATGGCGTACATGGATTTGGACAATTTCTTGAGCAATTTCTTGAGGTTTACTAGTCGTTCATGTTGTCACTATCGGAAGAAATATGGATCCATTTTCTGAAAGATCAGAAATTGATGTACTTACTCCACTTTGAGAGCAAATGAATTAGCTTCTGCTCGAGTTGTTAACCTAGAAAAAAACTACGTCATTTTTTGATATACGCCCCTTTGTGAATTCAACGACGAATTATGAATATAAATTATCTCGGAAATGATTGAGATATATTAGTTGGTACTCTCTGAGTCTCTGTCACTATAAGCGCTTTTGTTACACAATATTTTTATTTATCGGATTTTCTGCCTCTCTTCGAAATTATAATTTCAATGGGTCAGTGAGAACATCAGAATATATGGATACGTTAGTGATTCCAGTTGTTTTCTCAAGTGCTGCAACTGCTTCGACTGAATGCAATTAGGACCAATTATAGTTTCAACATGCATGCATAAAAGATATCGATAGAAGTCCATCATCCCAGAAACAGAAAACGAAACAAGTCATTTCAATAATAATTGCACACTTAACATTCAAGGCTTGTTGGAATTAGAAATAGGAGTTCGTGCAAGAACGCCATAATTTGCTTTGCTTTTTCACCTCGCTTTTCAACAATTCATGTGTTGATAATGAGCTGAAGTCTCGGCTACAGTTATAGGTGTTAACAACAAATCTACCAGACCGTTCAAGCAAACTAGATAATCAGAGTACTCGTCAGAGTATATTTCTGCTGTTCAATTATTATAATCGAGATTATAATTTAATGAAAGTTCTGGTAGTTCACTTTCACTGACATTTCATTGAAGAGAAAGTGATGATTTTTATTCCAGATGCCGAATGGCCCGAATGTTGGTAGGTAACAACGAGGTAACAATGGATGATGAATCAAACATCATTAAATATGATTATTTCGTCTATGCTTGAACGATATGAAATTTTTAAATTTTTAAGACGCAGGTATAGGAACCATTCGAAATGCTCTGATGCCTTCCATCGAAAGCCAATAAATACTATGTAGCAACAAGAATGGCAGCGAAAATTTGAGGAACATAGGTATTTTATTTTTAAACATAACTTTGCTAATTGCAGACAACCTCGAAGTGACAATTAGTATCGCTGAAAAATGTAATAAAATGAATAGGTACTCCTATTATCGAGCTTATTATGTATGTTAGTGGCAAAATCACAATTGGTAGTAAAAATCGAGATAAAAATATCGAAAAATATCGGGTGAACAGTAATATTTCCAACATTCAGAAATGATCAAGTTGATGATGGTTGCCGAATACAAAACGTAATATTTTTAATTTGATGATGCCATTTTGTAGAGGAAGACTAGTGACAATGTCGAAGTGAGTAAGTATATCTATTTTACTCGACTTTCACCAATATTTTTATGATGGTTATTGCTTTAAATAAGTCTCGAAATAAGTAATCATTACAAAAAATCTTTCGAAATATTCAGGTTTCTTCGAGCTTTTTGTTGTTTTATGTCCGAGGTTATGTCCAAACTTGGCCACGAGTACATAACTCCGTATACAATATTGTTACGGTTTTGAAATCCATGTTATTATACCTACCCCTGAAGAATCTCGAAAGGCACTGATATCGCAATAGATAGCACATTCAATAATTATCGGATCTTTTATTCAAACAAACGTATGACAAAAACAAAGGGGGAAAATTAGAAACGTAGCTAACACTCTGCGAACCAAGAATTCTGGGATGGCATCGATCGGCTTCTGCCCCGCAA
Organism: Chrysomela aeneicollis; assembly: GCA_029955515.1. Taxonomy (NCBI): domain Eukaryota; kingdom Metazoa; phylum Arthropoda; class Insecta; order Coleoptera; family Chrysomelidae; genus Chrysomela; species Chrysomela aeneicollis. Next base: position 13,129,143 of record JARUHQ010000003.1, on the reverse strand, counting down.
AGAAGGACCTGCAAATATACCTAGGATTAGGATAAATAAACTCCCCTGGGAGCTTTGTAATTACCAGATTTGGATTGAACTTCCAAGTTCCTACAAGTTCCTACTTCCACTGATGGGCTATCATCAAAGCGAAACCTGTTATCAATTTCCCTCCTGGAGGTAGATCTTCACTCTAAATTCCTGAAATGGTATAAATATTCGATATTCACTCATTTTCGATAATTTCGATGTAATACCTGGTATATAGTTGGTCCTGAAGGTGTTTGTTTACTTCCTGCAATTCTCAGTTTTCGGGAAAGGCTGACAGCAAGGTGGATATAGGATGGTGAAACAGCTCTTCAATTGTTTCTGCGAAAAACTTGTAGACCGTTTGAGAAGGTACTAATATTTCCACGACTTGAAAGAAGATGGCGGTAAGATCGATTATCAAGGAAGATTTCTGTTGCTTACGTATTTCTGTGGTTCGCATCTGACATAAATGACTTGAAACGACATTAAAACAATATATTTTCGATAAATCTGATTGAATATTGATATTTTGACTCTTTCTCAGTCATTTTTCATCTAGAATAGATAAAAGTGATGAAAAGATGACAGATGCAGAGTTTCTGTTTTACCGACACAAGGTATGTCGCCATCTCTGATAACTTCAGGAAATATTACTACGGTATGAAATCAAGTAGGCAAAGGTCTACAGTTTATTCTAGTGCTTGTTAATAGGAAGCTGTTTCACCATCCTATATCCACCTTGGCTGACAGTTTGGTCCAGACAGGTGTCAGCAGACTGACAATTATCTCTGTCAGAGAGGTTATAGTGGGAAATTTTGCCTCCAAAAGTTGAGGTCTAACCTGATTCTTTCTGGTTTTTTTATCAGAATTGGATGTGATTCTGAAAATCGCAAAATTGCGGATTTTTTTAGCCGGAAAAGCTAACTAGGAAAAAGCGGAATTGATCAAGCTGATTATTCCTCACCATTGGGTAGATTTGATTTTTCCTAAATATTGAATAAGTTTCATATTGAAACCTTCTGAAAGGCCACACACCATCACAGGCAAGTAACCCATCGACTTCTCTTGGACTCTCCCTTCTCATCTCTATTTTGCTCCTTTATTCATGAAGAACTGTATTTCAGGCCTTTTTGTATACCTACATGCTTATTCATGCACAACAAATCGGTGTTGGGGATGAATAAGATCTGAGACCTAAGATCTAAAAGCCTAATCCAGGCGGGGAACTAGTCCAGGTACCAGGAGAGACCTCTGGTCTCTGGTTTATAGTAGGACTCCCAGTAATAGAGGCTACCTGTCTAAGCTCAAGTAAGATCTGTCCACTAACCTTCTTCGCCTGGCTTATATGTGCTTGGAAAGTGTATGAACTTCAGTCCTGCTACACCATCACCTTCCTTTTTCATTATGTTAACGCTGAAATAACCACTGTTATGTTAGAGAAATCACAGTGATAATATTCTTAATTGCTTTAGCTTGAATGTGAACCTGCGGTATATATACCTTTAGGGCTCTATTTCTTCTGTAACTAATTGGTCCCTGCACTCTTTCTCGGTTGGTTCTTGAGTATAGTATATCCATTTACCATCAAAAGTTTAGTTATCAATTTAACCTACCTTTTCCAATATTTTTATCCCACATAGCATTTTAACTCTGGGCGATCCGAATCGAGCCAACGGCCTTAGGCCAGTGCCGTTCCCCACTGGAGTTCCGAAGAACAGTCAGAAGTCCTTAGTTGAGCGAATTTCGAAATATCTCACCAGTGTGTATTCAGACAATATCTACTTAAAATTTACCCACCCCTCTCCCTGAGCTGTACCTTGGATAAATTGCTATCAAGCAATATCCACAATCTTTTTTTTTTCTATTTTCCCCAACAGAACCAAAAGAAGGGGTAATAATGTGGTCATTTTAGTGTGCAAGATATTGGATTTTTTTCAATGATATGCAGGTCCAAAATATATAAATTTTACCGAAAGTTGGTGCATATTTTATAATCATATTAGGTGCACTAAGAATTGTTGCATACAGTCCAACAGCATACAGGGTAAGTCGAAAGACTAAAGAATCATTACTCCAGAATATTCAGCGAAATGTTATTGAGAAGAGTTGTTTAGAATTAAAAGTCATGCCCTCGGTCATGCACAAATACACAAACATGGCTTCCTAAGATTTTTCACAAATCATAGGTATTTAGCCTATAAACCGAGCAACGAACATAATGAATCAAGATCAAATCAATCGCCTTGTTCAAATTCAAGCATATTTTTAAAATAAACTTTTTCATTCATTTCAGTCATTGTGCAACGCGAATGCTTGTCGTAATAGCCTCTATTTCGATACGCATTTTTTATTATTCGGAGATTGGTACAATCGAACTGTCAAATGAAAGTCAGAAGAGTTAAAGCCCAGTCGACAGCTGTAACCAAATATGGTACAACTTATCTTTATTTCAACCTGTCAGCTGCTCTAGATTCGGTGGGTCGTGGATAAGGAAAAATTGTTGAATTGCTTTTAGGTAGAAATGTAAATTCAAGATACAAGAATGATACAAATATGTCATCAAAAATTGAGCGCCATGTATTTTATTCAGGTTAAAATACAAAAACCTGTGACCTATGCAATCCTTTGAACAGTAAAACTACTAGATACAGTTAACAAAATATATTTTCTACAATATATCTATGGATTGTGAATGAGAACAATTTTGGAATCCTAGCAAAGAAAACTACTAATATTTTTACAAGGAAAAATATCTATAAAAATATCTATGAAATTGATACTAATACAATTTTAATTTCAGCAATAATATTGAAAATCATTACAATGAAAATCCGGTGCAATAATTCATTAACTTTATAAATGTTCTCCAGAAAGAAAAAAAACAATTGATATCTAAAAGTAGTCAATGACCTGTGGCTGAAACTTTGAGTATCTCTGGATCTCAAATAGAGAAACAACACTTACTCTGGTCTAGAATATGAGGTACCTGGATTTCCCTACACTTGGCAGCTCTAGCAGACTTTGATTTCAAGTATGAGAGTCCAACTACTCAGTTCATCAGACTGCATCCATACTTGGAGTCTCTAGCAGAATTGGAGTTGCTCAGTAGTAGATCAGTAGTAGATCAGGAACTAGAAACAGGAACACAGGATACCTCTTTTCTCAGATCAGGAACACAGGATACCTCCTTTCAATTTCAGATTCCAAGGTATTTGCTCAAAGCCCTAAAAGCACATTAGACAGCAGTATATGCCCCTTACTAGAGCATCAGTTTGTTTCCTCTAGATCATATGTTGAGCCAGTGTTTGCTTGACCTCAACTCAGAATTATGCACCAATTAAATTTATATAATCAAAAGAAAATCTATTCAAATGCTGAATATTATTAGATATCACAAATTTCTATGAACTTAAAATTTAAGAGGATACTTAGTTGGATGATGGACTTAATTTCTCTTTACTTAGATCTTATATAATTGAATCATACAAGGCTCATGCAAATATGTCAACAAGAAAAAAAATTAATTCCAAGACATTCTCATTATCTTTTGACGAACCCCCTTCCTAGAGACAAAGTTAGTGCAGAACAGCAGTTATGAATGGATATTATGTTGATTTCATTTCTTCAAACATATGAAAAACAATTCCAGAGAAAACAAAAAAAAATGAGAGAAAGATGGATTTCAACAATTAATATATCAGAATCAGACCTTTCAGCCAACAGAGAAGACTGATCAGCTCTGAAAGCAAGTAGACAATTTTCACAAAAGATTTGACAAAGTGTCCATAATATAAAAATTGTCACTTACCTCAGAACATGATCAATCCTGGAATTTAGCTTGAAAATTCTGGTTCTGATAAAGAGTCCTGTTTCTGGGACCAAAAATTATCTTTTCAGTTGAATCTTATGAATCCTTCCTTTTATCCAATATTCTCAAAATTTGGAAAATAGCACCAGGAATGGAATAATAACGTGGATCCTTGGAAGATTCTGTTCAAACTGAAAGCACAGAGAAATCCGGCAGAAACAAATCTTTCACAATCTCATACTAAAATTTTCCAAAATATATTCAATCTTTGACCTGAAAATACTATAATGCATGCAAAGATTAATATAATAGGAAACAATATCTTCCAATGTTTATCCTCTCAAAGGCAGGATCACATCAAAATTTTCAAGATATAAACTTATTTCTCGAGAGCATCATGGCGTCTCAGATAAAAAAAAAACATATCAACCTCTCATTTGTTACTCTGGAAATTTTTTAGGAAACAAAATCAATTGAATTTAACGTAATCAATCAATATCTCAATTTAGAAATCATAATCTTTCCATAATCAATTTTCTAGAAAATCCATTCATTTACCTTGCTCTCAAGAAAAAAACTGCAACCACTAGACGTCTTATCTCTAGGAAGCTTGACCGTCGAAAGAGAGCGAGTACCCGTCTTTTTATCCCTTCTTCATAAAAATTTTATCTATCGACCGATCTAACAGATAGCGTGTAAACAGTTGTTGCCATATTTATTTAAATTCCTTTAATTATGCATTACTTAGTAATTGGCATTCTTATAATCAAGTTGGATGAAGTAAATTTGAATTTATTCAGTATAAAATACCTCTTAGATATCCCATCGTCACACTGAAACACTTCATTTGTGCAAAGAAGGCAGGGAATGATCGATTTAGTTGAAAGAAAAGAAAACAAAATAGCAATAACCGAAATAGTGGTCAAGCGACAACAATGTGCAAAGCGAAATACTATTTAATATACTTACCTGTCAACGATCAACTAATCAACCAATCAAAAAGCACTAATTGAATTTGTGAAACCACAATATACGAGGGAGATGAAAGATATCATTAAAAAGGAACGAAATTTAAAAACGTGAGAAATTTCGTTACACAGCCCAGTTTACTTCTGAGCGATTTGGATTTTGTGATATTAGCAGTGAAAAACTCAATGTTTGAATTTGTAAATTTCAATTCAGAATTTGATTTAAATTGACCAATAAAAACAATAACAACATTGCATTTTTCACCGCTGGTATCGAAAAAATCAAAATCGCTCAACTGTAAACTACGCTTCACGCTTGAGCGTCAGATTTTAATTATTTCAATGTCATTATTGTTACCAATCGAAGATGATTCTGTTATTTATCGATATTAAATCAGTTTCTTTATGCAAAATAGAAAGGATTGTATATCACACGTTTTATAAGACACGTTGTAGCACTTGTTACCTTGCGACAAAATAGCGTCTTATACAACTCGTGTCATAATATACTATTATTTTATTGCAACGATATTAAATAACTTAAAAACCTCACAAACATTATTTTTAATCGATATTCAACAGGGTCAAATAATATGAATACATAATTTTAATTTCAATTTTTAATGTTCATTAAAATTTACAAAAATCCGAGCATAAACACTCAAATGACCACACCGTATAAACTTTTATAAATGTTTTTGGCTAATTTTTTGGTCACTATTACCATAAAATGAGATATTCCAATCCAAGAGAACCCTTATTAGACGACTATGAATTTATTCGGCCATGAAAATTTCCCGCGAGTAATTTACGAGTCACCGACTTTGTTCGAAATCTTCCCAACATACTTTTCACTTTGATTATACCGATTATGGAAGGCATTATCTACCTCGACTATGCGCCGCTACAGGTGCATATGCACCGGAGACTTTTTATCTGCCGTTATCGAAAATTATAGAGGTCCCTTCCAAACCATCATCTCAATAGTGTCGAAGAAAATTCTCTAATGCATTTTATCCTCTTTCGAAGAGCTAGATGTGATGGGACTGCTAGATTCTCCTAATCACATTCGAAGTTTCGATCGAGGTTCATTATTGTAAACATGAGACCAATAAACAAATATAGACTTGAACCCTCACTTGAACCTTCTATCATTTTATATACTTGTCCAGGCTCCTAGATTCCAAGATAGGGAAAAATCACGAAACGCCAGATGGCGCTGTAAATGTCAAAATGTCGGATCGAGGGGTGAACAACAAATAATCTGTCATTTGATCTCTTGTTAAACCAAAGTTTTTATTGAAGATCTCAGAGATTTAAGTCGATTTTTCGTACTCGACTATTGGATTGAAGTTGTATCTAGGGTTTGTTGTCGACGTTTCAGTTTTATTGTCACTGGATTCTTGTCAAATGCCACCAAAGTCCAGGTGTGTCCAGGTATCAATTTCGGTTTTTATTCGAAGTTTTTCAGTTCTTAGTTCCTGAAATTCTTTTTAAAATGCCTGTGTGAAAGTCGAAATATCAATTTCGAACATTTCGGATATTATGTGGGGTGAAAGTGTTTCAGCAATTACACAATATTGGAACTGAAGGCCTCAGTGAAGAAATCATAAGAAGTTTTGTGTATGAGATCCTCCACAATTCTCACATGAAATCACCATGAAACTAGATGAGATATGGGTTTATTTTAATGTTCCTGTTAAGCAGATTTATTGGCCATTTCGACTGGAAGCATATAAACTCCACCTTTTTGACTAATCAGTTTTCTTTTCTGTGTTGGTTTGTTTTTATTTTCTGGAATCTAGATTATGTGGTAATGTATTCAAATAGATATACCTATTAGAACAAACTTAAGTGCAAAAACTATCTGGAAGTGACAGTTGATATAGATTCATCATTTTGTGGAGATTTGATTCTCATTTCGAAGAAATGATATAGAGTTCAAATAAATTATTTAAAAAATTCATAGTTTTGTTGGGTAAACAAGAGTAAATGGCTTTCTCTAGTATGCCATATGTTTTTCTTAATGGAATAATTTGGGAAATGTAACAAATAACAAATCAGTATTCAAATATTTTAATCATTGGTGAATGAAATAGATTTCTTGAACATGTTAAATTCCTAAATCCAAATAATAATGCCAAGCAAGCAGATGATAAATTAGTCTTCCATTTACACAACACCAGAATCACCCAAAAACTTCATATAATTATCAGGAACATTGTTGTGTGTCATATACGTTGTTGTTGGTTTTGTATTTACAGTGGAACTCTCCAAGATCCATCACATGATCATCCAAGTGTAGATCTTTCATTAGGTCCTCTTTATAAATCTTCCCCTACATGTTCATTTCCATGTTGCTCCAACTGCATATAATTATTTGATATTTGCCTGAGCCTGTAATAAATTACAAAATAATTAAAATGAACCAAATGAGGAGGAGAAGAGGTGGTAGCATAGTGACAACAATAATGAAAAATCGAACTTACCACTGAAAAAATCATCATGAGTGCTTGCTACAAACATAAATTCCAGGATAGCTTTTTCTATCTTCAAGATCATCTTCCATTGTTAGGCTACTTGCCTTGCGATTTAGGTTTTCCCAAATCCTGCCCATCTTCTGCTTTAGAATTTGAAGGAAATTAATGCAAAGCCTTGAGTATGTAGAGAATTGTGGAACAAGCATATTTTTCGCGATTTTATCTCTATATCACCTCTTCTGATCTTTTGCAATTTCAGATTGTGAAGTCTATTAACAACAATTCTTCACAAAATATCATCAAAATACAACACTTTCAATGCTTAAATCACTGAAATTAATAAATAAAGTTCACATATGGAGGTTAGTTTGTTGTTCACCTCTCGAGTAGTTCATGCGATCAATTATAGATGTCGCCCACTCCGTGATTTTTTCCTATAAAGATCGACCAGTTCGAGTTTTATCGAGCAGACTCGCCAGCCAGTCGTATCAACTATTGTCGATCTAATGAACACCTAGTAGACGGCATAATGTTGCCTGTTCACTGGAAACAATGATGTATAACTTTTTCCGTAAGGCAGAGACATCTTCTCATAATAACCGTGAACTATGTTGAACTTGAAATGTCATACTGGGCATCACCTAACGTTTTTATTTACATTTTGAATAACCCGCTCCTTTTAGCACACCAAAGCTTCAGTTTCAAGCACAGAATTGTTCGATTTTTTCCATGAACAAATGTCATAAAATTCACCCCATCTATGCAACAGACTCGGCAACAGACATCATGAGTTGTGTGAAAAAATTAAATACGTTCTATTCAATTTTGGCTACGATTAGGTATACCTCAAATGTGCAAGTCCTTACTTTTTAGTTTCTTGCTTCCGAAATAAGGTAACTCTACTTCAAGTGGGTGCACATGTTTATTGAAAAAAGTATTATTTCGACACCTACTTATTGGAATTTTTCAACACCCTGTATGAAAGTACAAGCGGGGACCAAGATGAACACCCTGTACATCATCATAAAATGAAAACGAGAAGGCTCAAGCAGCAAGCTTGGCCTGAAGAAACAAACGCTGATAAGGAATTTTATCTCAGTTGCTCGGTATGCTGCCTACCTGCACGAATGTTGTTAATAAATATTTTACATCGTTATTGAATAACCATTAATTTGAAATCGAGCTAACCCCTGTGTACGATAAGATAAACAAATGAACCAACGCATCGTTATGTCAATAAGTAATGTTGTGCATCATTTAGAATGATATACAAAGTTCAGGAAGCAAGGACAACGACATTATTTTTTGATACAGACCGTCTCCGTATTCTCTAGTTGTGAAATTCTCGTTAATTTATAGAATACCCATAGGCCTCAGACCCGAAAAATATAATCTTTATACATGAACCTATGCTATAGTTTGTGTTGTTACCATTGATATGCTATGTGCTCAGCTATGTGGCAATATTGATGGAAAGGTACTTATCGGTACTTATGGAGCGTCAGCTAGATTTGAGTATTGTTAAAGATGGTATTATTATTGAGATATCAAAGTGATAGTATTATTATTGAATTACCCTGTATTCGAGTATGTCGATAGCCGTTAGAATTATTAAGTAACTATATCGGTTGATCATATATGAATCATGCACAGATATAATATGTCCAGAGAGAAACAGTGATACGAACGAGGGGAAGGACACCACGGCAATAGGTGTACAAAATGTTCAGAAATTAATGCCGATACTTGCGGCACTATAGGCATTATCTGAAAATTATCGGCATTATTCGAATATAAAATAGACGGCATTATGTCGGATTTGATAGGCAATAGATAGTTAATACTCGGCAATAGATCGGCAATACGGCAATATGTCGAAAATAGTCGGGAATAAACGGCAATAAAGGGCATTTTAACGAAATAAATTGGAGTGGGGGCGTCTATTCTTCATTCCTGTTTCAGTTATATAATTCGGTATTACAGCAATAAACTAACATTCAATGCCGAAAGAGGCAATAGGTGTACATAATTTTCGAGAGTGTCCTCCCCTCGGTCCTCCCCCTCGGATACGAAAGAAGTTGAATGGATAGCATCAAGAACAATAGACGTGTTACATAAGACTCTAACAATTCAGAAGTGGGATATTTTCACGTGTCTTTAGTGGAAAAAGTGTGAAGTCAACAATGAGTGATACGAAAGAGGTTGAATGGATAGCATCAAGAATAATAGACGTGTTATATTGTTTAAGACTAACAATTAAGTCAACAATGAGTGATACGAAGAGATTGAATGGATAGCATCTCGAATAGCATCAAGTGCTTCGGATGACACTTGAAAAGCTAAGGTCCCCGTCTTCCTTACTCACACAAGTCTCAATGAGACTTCGAGGGTTGCTTTGCAACTAAGTTGGCGGTTAAAAATACTTTTCAAAAACTTTTTCAAACAATAGACGTGTTTAGACTATAACAATTCAGAAGTGGGATATTTTCACGTGTCTTTAGTTGAAAAAGTGTGAAGTCAACAATGAGTGATACGAAAGAGGTTGAATGAATAGCATCAAGAACAATAGACGTGTTATATTGTTGAGACCCAACAATCCAGAAGTGGGATATTTTCACGTGTCTTTAGTGGAAAAAGTGTGAAGTCAACAATGAGTGATGGATAGCATCAAGAATAATAGACGTGTTATATTGTTTAATACTAACAATTAAGTAAACAATGAGTGATACGAAAGAGGTTGAATAGATAGCATCAAGAACAATAGACGTGTTAAGACTCTAACAATTCAGAAATGGGATATTTTCACGTGTCTTTAGTTGAAAAAGTGTGAAGTCAACAATGAGTGATACGAAAGAGGTTGAATGGATAGCATCAAGAACAATAGACGTGTTATATTGTTAAGACTCTAACAATTCAGAAGTGGGATATTTTCATGTATCTTTAGTTGAAAAAGTGTGAAGTCAACAATGAATGATACGAAAGAGGTTGAATGGATAGAATCAAGAACAAGATAAAAATTCTTCCATTTCAACCTTGACTTCTCTCATTTTTTGTTCCGAGGTTTGTTCCATGCCTGACATTGTTAGTTCTGACATGGTAGCTTTCCGTAGTTGTTTCCGTAGCTTCCTCTTGTTTCTTGTTTCCTTTAATTATGTCATTCCATGTTAACTCAATGACAATCGATTGTTCAACATTTATTTTTATAATTTATTCACTTACAAATTATTTCAGACAAATTGTGTTGAAGTGTATATAGATTTTTATTCGGTTTGACTCTTTATTTCATTCTATATTTTCAAAATTGGAAATGTTCAAGCTAGCAAAGTTTACAGAATATACTATATTCTGTAAACTTTACACAACTAGTCACACAACATTTCGACCGAGTTTTCAAAATTTCAATCACAAAAATGTCTTACTCGATGTCTTATTTTATTATTAGTGGTGGCACCAAGTACCAACATGCATTTTATAATCTGACAACTGATCTTTCCTGTTATACAATTTTGTATACAACACTTATTCCAATGGTATTAGCAAAGACTACGTATTAGCATTGACCAAGTTATCGCAACAGAAAACCATTGAATTTAAACATTTAATTGAACTGCATATAGGAATCCAGCGTACACGTACGCCACTACATAAAATGAAATATAACAGGCAAGAATAAAGGTAAACCTCGAAGTAAACTAAATGTAGAATTCCGATGATACTTCTTCATTCAGGCAGGTACTGGGTGCTGGGAATACTTGTATAGGTATTGTATTCGAATAGCCCGCGAGTATGTCAGTGAACGGTACAAAATGTTTGTACGAAGAAAAGACAAATATTGTTAATGGTTAAACAACACACTACTCGACATACATACTACGACTGCCTACAGCGAAAAGGCACATAAAATATTTTGAGACCATAATTCCAATGATTTTATCGGGAGTAATTACACAAGTGCTTCAAAATTACCGATAATTTTCCATGAAAGCATGTTGTCTAAAAACTGCACGAGTTTATTTTCATATTTTGTCGAAAGAGCCCGACTCCGGAGGAGGGCTCTTTTAGCAAAATATGAAAATAACCGAATGCAGTTTTTTTACTGACAACATGCTTGAATGGAAAATTATCAGGTTTATTTTGATGCACGAGTGTAATTCGGTAGAATATTTCCGGAGTTAAAACAAAAATGTATGTGCCTGTCAAGATGACGTATTTTACTACAATAAGAATTGAAAAATGAAGTTCATCGCCGTTGAAAGTAAATAATAGAATGAAATGATTGAAATAAAGAGAGTTATCTGGGGAGGATTAGCAGCTGAAAGGGTAGCAAATTCACTTATTTTATTATCTAAAAGATGTATCATGACTATCATGCAATCCCTCGTGCAATCCTATGATAAAGTCGAGGATAAAGTATTTGACTCGGTATTTGATGAATTCGTTCCTGAGATAATGGTGCCTCAATGTTATGAGAACACACTGCATATTATTTACGATTTTCATTCCAAACATTCACACTGTTTATAATAATTATTAGTAAAGAACTCAATAGCCTTGCTCCAAATTATAAGGTACCCAAATGAAAATAATTCATATGCATCTCGATATCTTGTGTATCCAACCTTGAAGAATCCATTGCTGTTATTCGTATTCTATTCACGTATATCAACCACTGAACTTATTGACTTACTTCTTCTATTGTGTAAAGCTCGGTGTAAAGAGTTTTTGAAAATATTGGCGGCTCGATTGGTAGTCCCACTCAAGAGACAATGTGAAATAGCCCTCTGAATGACCAGACCGAGGTAAGTATAGACCTGTTCTTCTCACGAGTGTTTTGAGAACAGCAGTGGTATTCCAATGAAAGAAATAAAAAGTTCGAATGAAAAATCTACCAGACTAATTTATGGGACAGTGCACAGCAAACAGATGTTTTGTGCAATTACTTAAACGCATAGGCACTTCGCACTGACTGGGTTTTAGGGCAGCTGAGTGAAAGCAAGCATTTCCTGTTCCAGCAGTAAGTGCTACGGGGGGTGATGAAACTACTTGGAAATATCATGAGTGTATAAAAGACGATTCTATATCTATTAATTCAGCTCGGCATTATAATTCATATATATTCATACTTATTTTGACAACTTCATTCAACTTTTAAAGCTTGATATTCTAAAAAAACACATGCACGCCGAAATCTATTTGAACTTTACTCGTATTTTGAATGCAACTGTAATTTTATTAAAAATGCGCTAAGTAGATACCTACCTTTTGCTGAGATCCGCTATGGATTTCTCTGATCTCTTTATTTAAATAAAGTTTTATACCGAATAAGACTGTTGACATTTTCAGAATTTTTCCATAAAATGAATATTTTGTTCATATTGAGACATTCTTATTTCAAAAACGAGTTTCATCTACTCCTAAGTTTTAATGCAATGTTTCAAGCGAGGTTTGAAGTGAGACTTCAGCCCTCGCTTCAGCCTTTCTGTCGAGCTTTATGCAGTTGTATAAAATGGGCGTATACCTATACATTTTATGTCGCATTATCTGACTTTCATCAAGAATAAATCTCGGAATAAATATTTAATCTTTATCATATCATCATAGATTTTTTATAGTTAATGTACCACAGAATTCCAGACATAAATCATGTGAGCTATTCTTTAGTCCAACTGTCATTTACCCTAATCGCCCAGCTGACTAGTGTCTAGAAGACATAAAAACTCCAGATCGAGATCATTTGTTTGATTAGTTCGGGAAAAGTAATGATCGGACTGATCAAAGTAAACTTCACTAATTAAACTACGCAACACTAACTTCGTCGCACCCCGAAATGTTGCCCCTGTTAAGATTTGAATAACTTTTTTCTGTTTCGAACAATTTGAATTCTGTTTTCACTGTTCGCTAACCCAGTCCTTCAGCTATAATCTCGTACTCCTGCGATACATGAGCGTTTTCCATAAATTTGCTACAGGATGTTACTTGAGTTTGTGCAGTAAGCAAGAACAAGAAAACAACTAATGATCGATAACAAAGAAAAATGGTAACTTGAATAACAGTTACAGTAGAATAAAAACATATAGAGTTAAATATTTTGTGGGTCCTCCCCTTTTGGCATTCAGTTCATCGACCCTATCCGGCATGCTGCTTATCAATTTATCGCCTGAGATTTTGAAAATCGGTTAACGAGGAAAAAAGTTATGACTGCAAAACCAAAAAGTTCATTTATTGAGATCACTCTGTAAATAAAAGAGATAAGAAGACGATGTTGGGAATGGCACAAGGTAATGAGATCATCTTCATGTCTCTGCTGTTAAATTTGAAAATAAAACGGTTTTTCTTCATTTGGGATCCTTTTGAAAATTCCGGAATTTCACACAGTTTCGAGTAACATCCTGTGTATCAAAGAAGTACGAGATTATAGCTGAAGGACTGAGCTAGTGAACAGAGCAAACAGAATTCAAATTGTTCGAAACAGAAAAAAGTTATTTGAATCTTAACAGGGGCAACATTTTGGGGTGCGACGAAGTTAGTGTTGCGTAGTTTAGTTCGGGTTACTAAGTTCCGAGCTTAGTTCTCTTGGTTCTTTATTATTATTTTGTAGACAAAAATCCGAGCAAAAATCTCACTTTACTTTAGTCAAATATTCCGCCAGAGATGTTCAATGAAACTCGAGTGCAACTTCAACAAAGTGTTCATTGTGAATCTGTCTTATTTCGTTTTTCACCCTCAATTGGTAATCTTTTAAAATCAGTGATCGATGAATTTTTGTTAATTTTTTTTTCAAAACCAGAAGAGTATCTACCTGAAAAATAGAACTCTGACGAATAATAGAACATGGATAATAACAAAAAATATGGAATGTGAGAGCCGAGGAGAGAGCTATTTGTAGTCCTACTTGTTTTTCAAATAAATATTTTCGAAATTCAGGGGACCAGAACCGAGATCAGATCCTACCTATAAATTGAACCACAGCCATTGAACCCTCTGCACCTTTGTTACCCTCTCAGAAATCCCATCACGAGTTTAATTTGCGTGTACGACTGCGTGTATATCTATTTTAAAAACAACATCTGATCGGAATACCATATCTATTCCGTAGAATCAACCTATGCAAATTTATTCCGAACCAATGCTGTGACGAAATGTTTTTCCAATATTCTGATTACTTATTGTGTACCTACTAAGACTGGTATTTAGATAAAAATATCCCGGGGGTCATTCACTTCGGACTACTGTCGACTCTATCTATGACAAATTGTGTTGGCAACAAAAAGTTATAATTTTTAATGAGGTTTATGAGTTTATAATGCCGTCCAAAGCAAAGCAGCGTTTACAGGTTTTTTCAACGTAACCTACACATTGCCACATCATCGACCATATCCTCGACCACATCGGTAAACGATATCTTTCTTCATGTGGAAAAAAATATCATTTAAATCTCTTCACTTTGGATTTTTCTGACTTTCAAAAGAAGCATGCTTTGATGTCCTTAAAACTTAACCAGTATTTCTGGCACACTCCAATGATGATGATCCGAGTGATGATCCGATTGCAAAAATTTCTTACATATTTATTACAGATCATTCATTTTTTCATTTTTTGCATCCATGTTTTGATGCTTATTTATTGCATAGGTACATAACAAAATGGTTCTTGTCTGTTCAGTCATGGTTTTTAGTCTTATAAGCACCTTCTCGAGCTAAAAATTCAGTCTCCTTCCAGGTAGCCAATTTTGACTATACAGGGTAATGCAAATTTCATGGTACACTATTGTCAAATCGAAAACGGAGAGAGATACGAATTAGGTTAAATCACGAAAAAGATGCGCACTTTTATGGTTATCTCGAATATCAAAAGAAATCGAGGATATCTTGGGTAGTTCCTGAAATATCCTGAAAAAACTGAAAATTGTCGATTCTTATAGTCATCGATAACTTTTCAACTATTGCTACTAGGATTTTTAGGTTTATTAAAGTTCGCATACTGAATTCAACGGTGAAAGGAAAAAAAATCCAGGCACACTAGATTCGAAGATATCGAAGTCAACTTTGATATTTCTAATGGTAGCCATATTGGATTTTTACTCCATCGGATAGATCATGAAATTGCCAACTCATCGATGTATCACACTTGTGTGTTTAATGATAAAAAAGTTGAAATAATAGGAAAAATAGAAAATATCGAGTTAATTCGAGATCTGTCACGCTTATAATTAGAAGATTAAGAGTGGGCAATGGGACGCGCAGAATACCGAATGCAGCACTCCCGCTCTTGACTTCTCATTTGAAAACCAATCAATATTTTCATGATTTTTTGATCCCATCATGTAGATAAAGGATCAAGCTAGGGAGGATACTATCTCTTTTTTCGAAATTTCGAAAAGAAAAGATATAAAAAGATATCTGAACATAGCAAATTTTTAGCCAATTTGGCGAATCAAAAAAAAATATTTCTACATCAAATAATCAATTTTGAGATAGCATCCTCCCTCGGTCGAACCTTCATCTTTCTACACAAAAAAAATCAGATCAAAATATGGATTAGTATCGTCACAGGAAGTCAAGAGCCGAGGCTCTACAACGTCAGAAATACGCACGATTTATCCGATGATATTTGCGCCCCCTGGTGAAACTCAACGAAGTAGATTATAAACACGATACAATCGATAGTACGGGTGATATTATGAAATTAGAATAGGAAATAGAAATTTATATGAATCAGTTTGCTAGGTTTGCTAGTAAATATGGTATATTATATGTATAAAATAATTATACATTGCGTGGAAAATAAAAATATTCTGAATTGTTCACAATGAAAAAATTCTCATACATAATGAGGAATAGGTATGTATGATATTCAAATAAGAATATTTATATATACACCCAGAAGGTATACAATATGAATGAATAGAAACATATCGACAAAGGTCGCTTCTATTTACCGGGGATCGATTTAGGATTTATCATTGCGATGATTTGAATGTTGAACAGATCTCAATACGTAAAAGTAGAGAGGGAACAGTATAAATATGAAACCGTGTTGTATTTAACATTGTATAACTGAATGATAATTTGCAATCGGGTATTGACACTATATATACAGGATGCTACCTAATGGCATTTTAATATAGGAATTCTTAAATCTATTCAAAAAAATATATACAGTATGGTGGAAATGTATGGAATAAATTCATTATCTCTAACGCATATGAATTTTAAGGGAAATCCTGAGACAGGTCGATTTTCATTTTCAAATTGACATCTCTTGATATACATACGGAGTTTGTGACGTCATCCGCGTAGTTGTGGTGACGTCATCGATTATTTTTTAAATAGAAAGACACCCTGTTCAATTTTTTTTCTGGAAGGTATATCCATTTTCTATCTGACCATATAATAATATTAGGAAAATAAAGTGAAACAGGGTGGGAAAAATTTATTTTATATTTACAACCTCATTATGCTATCAATGTGCACAATTGCCTAAATAGGTCGGAGAGGGTAAATCGAATGGCCAACTAGATCTCCTGATTCAACTCCTCTCGATTTTTTCCTCTGAGGTTATCTGGAGAGCAAAGTTTATGTAAGAAGCCGGAAAGATCAGATAATTTGAAAGAACGAATACGAGTGAATATTTCACAAATATATTCAGAAACGATAGCGAAGTTCGAGAATGATTTGTTCTCTGTCTATCACATTGTATTCTTGCAGAACGTCACGAATTTGATTATTTATTGTAACGATTTCCGTTGTAAATATTAAATAAAATAATTTTTTCTCACCCTGTATTACTTTATTTTCCTAATATTAGTATACCGTCAGATAGATAATGAATATACCTTCCGAAAAAAAAATGGACGGGGTATGTTCTAATTTAAAAAAATAATCGATGACGTCACCAAAACTACGCGGATGACGTCACAAACTCCGTATGTATATCAAGAGATGTCAATTTGAAAATAAAAATCGACCTGTCTCGGGATTTTCCTTAAAATTCATAAACGTTAGAGATAATGAATTTATTCCATACATTTCCACCATACTGTATGTAATATCCTAAAGGTCTAAATTTTGAAGTAGAGGGTGCTGAAGAAGTGAGCAATAACGAATAGCACTCTTTCTCTATAGACTTGTCATAAAGTAAAGTAATCAATATTTTCATGACTTATTGACTTCATCAAGTAGATAAGTGATCCAGCTAATGGAAATACTATTTTATTTTCAAAAATATGAAATACAAAAGGTATACAAATATTCCTGAACATATCGAATTTGGCGAATAATAAAAAAAACACTTTTCAAATAGTATCGGACCTAGTTTGAATCCCCATCTTCCTACAGAAAAAAAATCACATCGAAATATGGACTGGTGTTTTCACAAGAAGTCCAGAGCGCGAATTGTCCGATGATATTTGCGCCCTCTGGTGATACTCCAAAATATGAAGATGAAAAAACGAGTCAGTCAACACAATATCATAGATTGGAACCATAATAAGTATTATGAAATTATTGGTGCAACCAATGATGAATTTGCGGATTTGCATAGGAAAAGCTTGAAATTTTGAAATTCAAAGGTGTAATGAGATCTAAAAATCCAAATGGAAAAGAAAATGATATTGTATTCTCATGTGGAATGTATATGATTCTGAAAATGGTACATATATTAGGACCAACGGGAGATGAATATCCAAAATACAAAATATGTAGTGAAAGCAGTCCTCAAAAATCAAAGAAATAAAAAGTAGAAGAATGAAGGCCTTAGGAAAATATAGTCATTATTCATTATTATTCGTAAATAAATAATATTCATAATAACCTGTATTTGAATGTCTTTGATAATAACCGAGAATATAACTTATCAACGTTATTGAAAGTAGCTCTCTATCTCCCAATCTTTCCGTATGGCTATTTTAATGTTATACCTCGTAATTTATATGACTCTTGAAAAGCTGTTCATATAAATATATACAGAATTATCCAAATTTTGTAAGAGTTGCGAAGCATCATGATTTTTTTCAAATCAACAAAATAAGATTTTTTCGATTTAAAGATTGATTTTTTCTATTCATATTGATTTTTCATAATTTTTCAAATATGGAAATAATGCACAAATCAATTACTTATATTTTCATTATTCGATTCAAAACGTCGCAACCCTAGTTTTTCATAATGTTTATAGAATACAAATATTCATCATAGGTACCTACCTACTGGTGAATATACCGTCGATTATCAGATAAAGTGTTCGATCCTCGTTCCGCACACATGCAGGCGAATGTATCGCATCTACTCTCACTCATTGTTTGGGACTGTGTGGAGTCACAGGTTTTTTTCAAACATGCAAAATGCTTATTAAAAATAAATTGTTGAATATCCTTTGTAGCATTTAAATGACGACAAATGGTTTGAAAATATAAACAATTGAAGGGGTGTCAGTAATACATTGAACGTGTATTTTTTGAAAACTCGTTAACATGGATTTTCCAAATTGCTCGTTTCAACCATAATAATTTCCGTTTCGTGTAAACTTCGGTAATACCAGAAATGGAATATTATTGAATTCCCGAAATCTAAACAATGTCATTTTTGAAATCCAACCTAAAGAAGTCAGGAAAATATTTTCAGAATCTCAATTTTCAGAAATTGAAAATAAAATCACGAAATTCATAAGTTCATTTTTAATGGGTACCTCCTTTTGAACTTTTTGAAAAAATGATAATAGGGGATACTGCCCAACTAGACATAGTTCCAAATAGGTATAGACGCCATTTTTCTACTTTCGTCGAATATTTCGGAGAGATTTGTTTGTTCCACGGAAGCATAATAGTTGTCCTCTGAATGTTTACCGAGTGGCATCTGTCAGTTTTACGAAAAAATTCGATATTCAGTGAGTGATATAAGACAATGCTTGATTCTTTAAAATTTTATATCGCAACTTACGTGTTTTTTTCTTTTCAATTAACATTTGTCTGATTTTTTAATTACAATGCAATTTCCATTATATTATACCATGAAACTTTCATGATAAATCGGATAAGTATACCACAAACATTTAGTATACACAATGTTTTATGAAGTTATACAGATTTCACATGATGGCATACCTAACCGAAGGAGAATTATCTAACCTATACGATGCCAGAATTGGACTGGAAGAAGGCATAATATGCCATCATGAGGCAGCAATGTGTTCAACTATTATTTTGTCAACATAAAAAAATGAATGGAGTTATTTAATACCAACTCATTAAATAGGTAGATACTTTATTCATACCAATAATGTATATTTTCCTCTCATTTGATATACTGATGAAAGCTCGACTACACAACTTTGACATTATGAACACAAAGACCAGTTGGCTGACTGTGTGAGGAGAGAGCCGAGCGCCGAGCGCGCGATAATGTAGTATTGTCTCATTAAATAAGTACATGTAGATATCTGCTACATGAAAAATTTTCATTCTGGAAACTTATTTCATCTATTGGCTCAATTTTGTTCGCAGCATGTATACAAAAATTTTCATAAATAAATTTTTTTCTCGATTACTGAAAATTGTCATTCCGAAAATAACAAGTTGAAATTTGCTACAGTTCTAGAAATTGATGAACATGAATTTTTCACCAATATTGTATATGGCAAGAAGCGCTATCATGTATACTTCAATTTGAAAAAAAAATCAGTCCGATCGCTCAATTATTTCCAGAAATATAACGGTAGGAACGATAAAAAACGTGTTCCACAGAAAAATCGTACTTTTTGTGTTTTTTCAGAATAAAAAAGTTCTTGGCCTAGAGAAAATGTCGTAAAAAGTGATTTGGTATACACAATCATCAAGTTGAAGATCCGCAGCAAGTCTGATTTGAATCTACGCCAGTTTTGTTTTCTCGAAAACTGAGAGACAGCATCCCAGTATTACTCGCATATTAGATTATCGAGCAATGCGAATAAAAACGTCAGTCGCGATATCACCCGTACTAGATGAGAAGATCGTTCGTTGAACAAGGATAACCGTTGATTTATGACGATTTGGTAAACGCCCACTGCTGTTTCCTCCAAACCCCCCCTGTCCCGGATTTGGACAAAGTGTCTGGCCTTTCCCAGCCTTAAACGAGCTTACCTTAAGTGAAGTTCAATCTTAATTATATTTCACGCCTTGTTCTCAAGATCATATGTAGTACCCCCGATCCCCGCATAATCGCACGATATTCAAAAGCTCTCAAAAAATTGACAGGATCCGTGTTCCGTGCTCCGCAACATCCACGGTCCCGTCCGTCGTCGCACCATCCACACCCACACCCACAACCCAAAAAAAATGTGGGAAACACTAAAAACTTTAATAAAACCAAAAAATCCCTCTATCCCAAATCAAATAATTTTTGAAACAGGTCAAATAACCACAAAAGCTGTAACGGATCATGATAAAGCTGAAATGTTCAATTCATTTTTCATTGAAAGTATAGTATCGATTAGAGATGGGATTCCACCTTCTCTCCCATGGTCTTATACCAATTTACCCAGAATTCAATGCAAATTCTCATCATTTAAATCACTGACTTTAAAAGAATTGAAAATCATAATAAGTAACTTAGACAATAAATGCAATTCGGATATTATCAACAACAAAGTTTTAAAAAATGTGTTCGATGTTATTGGTCCTGTTATTTTGAACTTTGTTAATACCTCTCTGGAAACCGGAGTTTTCCCGCAACAACTCAAGAATAGCACAGTTGTCCCAGTACCCAAAATTGCAAACAATTGTGAAGCTATTAATTTTCGACCAATTAATACACTACCATGCTTGGAAAAAGTACTTGAACTATCCGCTTACAGTCAGCTATTAGACTATATTAATGAAAATAAACTCCTAATGGAATACCAATCTGGTTTCCGATCTAGTTATTCCTGTGAAACTGCCCTACAAGTAACATTGTCAAAATGGAAAATAGATATTGATTCAAACAAATATGTAGTAGCAGTATTCCTGGATTTCAAAAGAGCCTTCGAAACCATAGATATTTCTATTTTACTCTTGAAACTTCAATATTATGGATTGACCGATGGTCCCTACAGCTGGTTCAAAAGCTATTTGGAAAATAGGTCGCAACGTACCAAAATAAATAATTTATTTTCAACTAATAAAGTCATCAATACCGGTGTTCCGCAAGGGAGTGTACTGGGACCACTGTTGTTCATTTTATACTTGAATGATATCAATTATATTTAGGAATGTGAATTTATTAATCTTTTCGCTGATGACACCCTACTAACAGCAAGTGATGTTGATCTACACATTGCTATCCAAAAAATGAATAGAACACTTGGCAAAATCTCAGAATTTCTCACAATTAATAAACTGAAACTCAACATAAAGAAAACAAAATCAATGATTATAACCACTCAGCATAAAAACAATTTGTTGGATAAAAACTTGATAAAAATTGAAATCTATGGTGAAACAATTGAATTGGTAGATGAATTTAAATATCTTGGATTTATAATAGACAACACTCTAAACCTAAAAAAACACTTTTAATATATTAGCAAAAAAATTGCAAAAAAAATATTTTTTTTCACACGAATCAGCAGATATCTGTCATTTCAAACCTCCTTAACGGTTTATAATACGATAATCAAACCTCACTTTGATTACTGTCCTTCCTTATTATTTCTTCTCAATTCAAACTGTATTTCATCATTGCAGAAACTGCAAAATAGAGGAATGAGAATATTGTTGAAATGTAACAGATACACTCCCATAATTTATATGCTGCAGGTTCTTGATTGGTTATCAGTTAAGGACAGAGTGTTTTATTATTCTATGATTTTTATTTTCAAAATAATATCAGGAAAACTACCAACCTACTTTAATCAATTCATCATTTATCAAAATGAAATTCATGGTTACCCTACAAGAGGTAACATGCATTTTTATGTGACAAGAACAAATTACACGAGATCAATGAATTCCCTATTTCACCGTGGTCTCATAGAATATAACAAGCTTTCAAAAGACATTACAACTAGCAGTTCTATAATACATTTCAAAAAATTACTTATAGATTACCTGAAATCAAAATATATTTGAGTCAGTTCAATGTTTATATACCATATTTACACCATTTCATTTGTTCAGAACTATAAAATATGTGAAATAATATGATTTTCATTTATTTTCTTTTTTTCAATATCGTTGCATACTATTGTTTAGAGAATAATTTATTACAATGTTATTATTGTTATTCATATTGTAACATTTATATTTATATTTGTATATTAGGATACCTATATTAAACTTACTTACTTACTTACAATTCTCATTCTTTAAACCCTAAAATAAAGATCTCAAATATTGATGATCATGGGATGGGATCCCCATTCGACAGGTTTAGGGTGGGTATGATCATCTCGAACAAGGCGTTACATATAATTAAGATTGAACTTCACTTAAGGTAAGCTCGTTTAATCTTCTAATTATATTTCACGCCTTGTTCTCAAGATCATATGTAGATGTAGATATTTGAGATCCCTGAATTCACTAGAAGCATTTTTTAGAGAATATACCAGTGTTTAGAAATTCCTCAGTAGAGCCCCAATAATTTCAAATGTTATTGTTTTGTTGATTTTAGAAAATTATCAGAATTATTGATGACACATTGTCAACATATTCATTCAATAAACCATTTCCAACTATACATTCAAAATAGTCCACCCATCAATGCAATTATTCGTTCATTAATACGAATATAAACAACCAGAATATATTTAATCTGTCTTTATATAATTTAAATATTTTATAAAGCACCAAATAAACCGCCACTTTACTGGCAAAACAACAAAAATACATACAACAGGAATCAAAAACTTCCCATCACCTACAACTACTAATAAAGTAGCTGAAAACGAATCATACATATTTTTAAAATGCCCATTGATCCTTATAATCAATCCTTTCAACTACTGGTCTATTATGAAACCTTGAGGTTTCAGAGTTGTGTCCAACCAGCATTACCTATTGCGAATTACAATTACATCAATAGAAAACCCATTTCTATATATTTTTTCTGCAGATGTTATCGCATGCTTGGTGCTATGTGCTGCAAATATACTAGTGTCAATCCCACTTCTATCCAGAATATCTTAATCCACCTGCTCAACGATTGAGATGATGCATGGTGGTATAGGTTTGAAAAATGTCTGCACATAACCGGTTTTGATGGTGAAATAAAAAATATACCTATAACACCGGTTGGAGCCTCTGTCTCTACCTAACGTTTCAATTCTTTGAGAATTATGAATTTCAAACATTATTAATATCTATGAGGGATAAAGTCTGCACCCTATGTGCTGTAATGAATGCTACTAGGGTTAACAATGTTTTAGTTAACAGTTCCAAATATGAATATATATTCGTTAGGAAAACAAAATATTCCAGTATTCCAAATACATATGGATGGATTCCAAGTATTACCTGGGAACACTCTTGGTCTGAGGTGTTGAATTCCCTTGAAAAAACGTTTGACCCTATAATCAGAACCAAGTTCAGAAGACTGAATTATAGCAAGAGTTGATCTTGTACAATTGAGTGTCCAACATAAATATTCGTTATTGAACTATTGAAAATATTCAGCTTCCTGATGTCATAAGCATGTTCCTCTAGCTAGGAGATCCACACAGATCAACAGGATTCAATTTTATATTGATTGTCACAACATGAACCTCAAGAGTCTAGATCATCCACACAGATCAACAAGGGTTGAATTATATATTGTCACCCATTTGACCTTCTAGCAGGCGTACCTCGAAACCCACACAGATCAACTAGAATTAATATATACTATTATAGATTTGTCACAAACCTGATCATCTAGAAGATCTATACAAACCAAGGTCAAAACAATTGTCACCAACATGATCCTCTAGGAGATCCATACAGGGCTGGCTATATAATAGCTGTCAAATACTTGACCTTCCAGAAGACCCACACAGGTCAACTAGGGCTGGCTATATAATAGCTGTCATATACATGACCTTCTGAGAGACCTACACAGGTCAACCAGGGCTGGCTATATAATAGCTATCAAATACTTGATCTTCCAGAAGACCCACACAGGTCAACTAGGGCTGGCTATATAATAGCTGTCATATACATGACCTTCTGAGAGACCTACACAGGTCAACCAGGGCTGGCTATATAATAGCTGTCAAATACTTGATCTTCCAGAAGACCCACACAGGTCAACTAGGCTAGCATAACCATATTGTATTGTATAGGTATTTTTCCTCAGCTTGGTATTCATGAACTAAAACAGATACAGCATAAAGTATTGAATAATACTTACTTTCATGGTCCGATGGCCCACTCAAATCGAATATTGAATCGCTGGAAGCTAATTCAGACAAAACCTTCGTTGTTTTTTACACTACCAATACCGGCCATTTTCTTTATCCTCCATATCTCTGGACCATCTAACCTTCTTCTACGATCTTTACTTCCCGTCGTAAATATTTCATTTTGTGCTCCACATCAGCACTACTGGAACTTGAGGAAATCATATTGATGATCTTCCTCTCTTGTGTCGTTACGTCTTTTCTTTTTAAAACAATTTTATATTTTTTATTTCGAGAGCTCGAAAAAACCGTGCAACCTTGTTGCGCACGATCGAAAGAATGAGAATTGTGGGTGTGGATGGTGCGACGACGGACGGGACCGTGGATGTTGCATAGAACGGAACACGGATCCTGTCAATTTTTTGAGAGCTTTCAATATCGTGCGATTATGCGGGGATCGGGGGTACTACATATGATCTTGAGAATAAGGCTTGAAATATAATTCCAGATACTTCTGTCTACTATGACATAAAAACAATGAATAATCTAGAAGCATTGATGATATACATCATAGATTTTACTCCACATTTTCCGATTTGACAATAGTGTACCATGAAATTTGCATTACACTGTATAGCTTCTTATGCTTCTAGAACCTAGGCAGTATCCGAGGCAGTATCATACTAGTTTTGTCTCAAGTTTTGTGGACTTAGAGCAGAATTTTCATTCTCGGAAACAACCAAAAGTCGCATGAGAATTTATCTTTCACAAAAGACGCGATTCAATCACGCAAAAATTAAAAGTATTCTCTAGGAAGTACCTATAGTACCTACTGCAGAACTTCTATTTAAAATCGAGTTTAAAATAGTACTCGACTCTTAAGATTCTGAATGAATTTTCGAAAGAGAACTAAACGAGTGAATGAGCAGCACGATATAGAGATAAAAGGACGTGTATAGGTAAACATCTGATCCATAAATAGCTTCTTATTTTGCAATTTTTATTAATAGAATTCCGATAGATAGAATGATCAAATAAAAATACTGTTTGTGTCCGAACCAAAGACCTAACGGATTTACTCACGTAAGATAAGTATTTGGATTCATACTCGGGTTCATACATAAATCGTTTATTTAGCCAAAGACTAATACCGACTAATACGTAGAGTTTGTCAATCACATAAAAAATCATGGAATCACAAAATTAACATCAATCAGTCATAAATATAGGTCAACAAGTTTTGAATACGAAAATACATCAAGACACTTAAAAAACACATTAAAACCAAATCAGTTCAAAAATGATCCTACAAACAAAATCTCGAACAAAATCAAGCCAAGAGTAAGTGATATAACCTCGGATATAACATGCACAAACACCTTCTTCGACTTTCTCACTATCATCCTGGCGAGGGCCCTGGTCAAAAAAAGCTTCTCAACCGAGTTCTCAACTTAACTTCTCTTAACTCAGAAGGATCCAAGCGAGGATCCAAGAGTTGCACTATTTTTTATTTTATAATTCAATTCATTGTATTCATTCAAACCTTTGAAAAATACATTATTCTGATGGGTGGATTTATTTGAAAATTGCGGAATATAGAAATTTTGCCGTCCTCGAGTATTATGTTCATGTATGTATGTGTTGAAGAATATCTTATCCTGCTCGTTATCCTACAAATATCTAGGATTAAGACCATGTTTCACTTTATGAATAAAGATCATATTAAAATTCTTTACCACATAATTTTCCGAGTAATTTTCTAATGTAAGCCAATTTAATACCACTGGAATTTCTTTGATTGAAGGGAGTCTGGAACATTCCAATCGAGATTCCAATACTCCTGTTTTGTAATTTTTGTAGACGATTCTTTTAATTCTGGTTCAGGAGATATGAAACTGTTGAACAGTAATTAAAATAAGGTATAGTATGCAAGTGTTATAGATTCTTTGATATGTACCTAATTACAATGTTCTTTGAATCTTGAATTTTTGTCTATATATGACTCCTATCCTAAATATTTATATTTTGTGACTTCTTCTATGATTTCCTCGCCAATACTAATTTTCGAGCAAATTTTATTAGAGACACGCGTTTTTGTGTTTGATGTAGTTTGTACCATTTCCAATTTCTAAAGTATTATTAATATTTATGAATTATCTCATGGAATTCTTTGGAGTGCCCCTTTTGGATATTATCGGAGATATTCGAGAGGATATCATACTTCCAATATTCAGATTTTTCAAGAAATTGTCTCACCAATATTGTTAAGATCGGTATAAGGCTCAGTATAAGGAGAGTTTCCTCGGGTAAGTACGAGGGTAAGTACGAGGGTGAGTATAAGAATGCTATGGAATTTCAATATTCTTATACCAAAAAAAAGTGCTGAATTTCTCGTTTTCATGGGGAGCGTAATTCTTACAATCCACAAAAATATCTGTTTGCCCTCCCTGCTTTTTTGTGCCCCCACCTGAAATTTATTCCTGACGGTGCCCTTCATGTTTGTTTCTCATTCTATGGAGAAAACGCAGGTTCCGAGGCAGGTTCTAAATAATCTATCACGATCTATCATTATCTCGATCATAATAGCTGGAGTTTTTTGTCTAGAGCGAGTTTCGCTATAAGATCTAAAGACTACCCGGACTTTAACGAGTGTTTTCTCCGGTTTTCAATCATATATGCCTGACCAGAATCACCGGTGTGAAAATAGAAACGGTCGCCGCGTCAGAAACGAAATATTAGAGTTCCTGTATCACCTATGTTGGGCGGTTTAAGAATGTGCCGTTTCCGGAAATTCTTCATCACCACATGTTTTGAATGGATTGAAAAAGCATAAGCACCCTATTTTATATTTTGTACCCCTATATTAAGCTCGAAAACTACCCCTGTAACAGTAAACATCGCCTGAAAAACACGAATTTACCGTTTCTGAAAATTTCTTTCTCACTACATATTCAAAATGAGCTAAGAAAGCATAAGCACCACATGTCATATTTTGTACCCCTATATTAAGCTCGAAAACTACCCCTGTAACAGTAAACATCGCCTGAAAAACACGAATTTACCGTTTCTGAAAATTTCTTTCTCACTACATATTCAAAATGAGCTGAGAAAGCATAAGCACCACATGTCATATTTTGTACCCCTATATTAGGCTCGAAAACTACCCCTGTAACAGTAAACATCGCCTGAAAAACACGAATTTACCGTTTCTGAAAATTTCTTTCTCACTACATATTCAAAATGAGCTAAGAAAGCATAAGCACCACATGTCATATTTTGTACCCCTATATTAAGCTCGAAAACTACCCCTGTAACAGTAAACATCGCCTGAAAAACACGAATTTACCGTTTCTGAAAATTTCTTTCTCACTACATATTCAAAATGAGCTGAGAAAGCATAAGCACCACATGTCATATTTTGTACCCCTATATTAGGCTCGAAAACTACCCCTGTAACAGTAAACATCGCCTGAAAAACACGAATTTACCGTTTCTGAAAATTTCTTTCTCACTACATATTCAAAATGAGCTGAGAAAGCATAAGCATCACATGTCATATTTTTTACCCCTATATTAAGCTCGAAAACTACCCCTGTAACAGTAAACATCGCCTGAAAAACACGAATTTACCGTTTCTGAAAATTTCTTTCTCACTACATATTCAAAATGAGCTGAGAAAGCATAAGCACCACATGTCATATTTTGTACCCCTATATTAGGCTCGAAAACTACCCCTGTAACAGTAAACATCGCCTGAAAAACACGAATTTACCGTTTCTGAAAATTTCTTTCTCACTACATATTCAAAATGAGCTGAGAAAGCATAAGCATCACATGTCATATTTTGTACCCCTATATTAAGCTCGAAAACTACCCCTGTAACAGTAAACATCGCCTGAAAAACACGAATTTACCGTTTCTGAAAATTTCTTTCTCACTACATATTCAAAATGAGCTAAGAAAGCATAAGCACCACATGTCATATTTTGTACCCCTATATTGAGCTCGAAAACTACCCCTGTAAGAGTAAAAATCACCTAAAAATCAAGATACAGATCAAGATGCAGATACTACGAAATTTTTGTTTCAGACTGAATTGTGTTCAATTTAATATTATTTTTCATATTACAAATTTTGCAAGAATGCTTATTTATGATTTGTTATTGGTACTTACTTATGCCCACCAAAGTTTTTTTGTTATGTTTTGTGTTATTTTGATTTAGAACTGTGTAGAACATTATCAGAGCCGGACCACAACAATTTGGCCAGAAGTGTAAATTTTCTTGATTCCCAAAAGGAGTCAAGATATGTTATTTATATTTTTTTATGTTATTTCTTATGTTACGAGTTTTATTTAATTTTTTGCCGAAAAAAACTTTTAGAAATGAAAAATTCGTGTTTTCCTGCCTACTGCGATATACTAGGGTACAAAATATGAAATAGGGTGCTTATGCTTTCTCAGCTCATTTCGAACATGTGGTGAAAAAGAAATTCTCAGAAACGGTAAAACCGTATTTTTTAGGCGATGTTTACTGTTACAGGGTTTCTGAGCTTAATATAGGGGTACAAAATATGACATGTGGTGCTTATGCTTTCTTAGCTCATTTTGAATATGTAGTGAGAAAGAAATTTTCAGAAACGGTAAATTCGTGTTTTTCAGGCGATGTTTACTGTTACAGGGGTAGTTTTCGAGCTTAATATAGGGGTACAAAATATGACATGTGGTGCTTATGCTTTCTTAGCTCATTTTGAATATGTAGTGAGAAAGAAATTTTCAGAAACGGTAAATTCGTGTTTTTCAGGCGATGTTTACTGTTACAGGGGTAGTTTTCGAGCTTAATATAGGGGTACAAAATATGACATGTGGTGCTTATGCTTTCTTAGCTCATTTTGAATATGTAGTGAGAAAGAAATTTTCAGAAACGGTAAATTCGTGTTTTTCAGGCGATGTTTACTGTTACAGGGGTAGTTTTCGAGCTTAATATAGGGGTACAAAATATGACATGTGGTGCTTATGCTTTCTTAGCTCATTTTGAATATGTAGTGAGAAAGAAATTTTCAGAAACGGTAAATTCGTGTTTTTCAGGCGATGTTTACTGTTACAGGGGTAGTTTTCGAGCTTAATATAGGGGTACAAAATATGACATGTGGTGCTTATGCTTTCTTAGCTCATTTTGAATATGTAGTGAGAAAGAAATTTTCAGAAACGGTAAATTCGTGTTTTTCAGGCGATGTTTATTGTTACAGGGGTAGTTTTCGAGCTTAATATAGGGGTACAAAATATGACATGTGGTGCTTATGCTTTCTTAGCTCATTTTGAATATGTAGTGAGAAAGAAATTTTCAGAAACGGTAAATTCGTGTTTTTCAGGCGATGTTTATTGTTACAGGGGTAGTTTTCGAGCTTAATATAGGGGTACAAAATATGACATGTGGTGCTTATGCTTTCTTAGCTCATTTTGAATAAGTAGGGGGAAAGAAATTTTCAGAAACGGTAAATTCGTGTTTTTCAGGCGATGTTTACTGTTACAGGGGTAGTTTTCGAGCTTAATATAGGGGTACGATGCTTTCTCAGCTCATTTTGAATATGTAGTGAGAAAGAAATTTTCAGAAACGGTAAATTCGTGTTTTTCAGGGGTAGTTTTCGAGCTTAATATAGGGGTACAAAATATGACATGTGGTGCTTATGCTTTCTTAGCTCATTTTGAATATGTAGTGAGAAAGAAATTTTCAGAAACGGTAAATTCGTGTTTTTCAGGCGATGTTTACTGTTACAGGGGTAGTTTTCGAGCTTAATATAGGGGTACAAAATATGACATGTGGTGCTTATGCTTTCTTAGCTCATTTTGAATATGTAGTGAGAAAGAAATTTTCAGAAACGGTAAATTCGTGTTTTTCAGGCGATGTTTACTGTTACAGGGGTAGTTTTCGAGCTTAATATAGGGGTACAAAATATGACATGTGGTGCTTATGCTTTCTCAGCTCATTTTGAATATGTAGTGAGAAAGAAATTTTCAGAAAAGGTAAATTCGTGTTTTTCAGGCGATGTTTACTGTTACAGGGGTAGTTTTCGAGCTTAATATAGGGGTACAAAATATGACATGTGGTGCTTATGCTTTCTTAGCTCATTTTGAATATGTAGTGAGAAAGAAATTTTCAGAAACGGTAAATTCGTGTTTTTCAGGCGATGTTTATTGTTACAGGGGTAGTTTTCGAGCTTAATATAGGGGTACAAAATATGACATGTGGTGCTTATGCTTTCTAAGCTTATTTTGAATATGTAGTAAGAAAGAAATTTTCAGAAACGGTAAATTTGTATTTGTTAGGTGATGTTTACTGTTACAGGGGTAGTTTTCGAGCTTAATATAGGGGTACAAAATATGACATGTGGTGCTTATGCTTTCTAAGCTTATTTTGAATATGTAGTAAGAAAGAAATTTTCAGAAACGGTAAATTTGTATTTGTTAGGTGATGTTTACTGTTACAGGGGTAGTTTTCGAGCTTAATATAGGGGTACAAAATATGACATGTGGTGCTTATGCTTTCTAAGCTTATTTTGAATATGTAGTAAGAAAGAAATTTTCAGAAACGGTAAATTTGTATTTGTTAGGTGATGTTTACTGTTACAGGGGTAGTTTTCGAGCTTAATATAGGGGTACAAAATATGACATGTGGTGCTTATGCTTTCTCAGCTCATTTTGAATATGTAGTGAGAAAGAAATTTTCAGAAACGGTAAATTCGTGTTTTTCAGGCGATGTTTACTGTTACAGGGGTAGTTTTCGAGCTTAATATAGGGGTACAAAATATGACATGTGGTGCTTATGCTTTCTTAGCTCATTTTGAATATGTAGTGAGAAAGAAATTTTCAGAAACGGTAAATTCGTGTTTTTCAGGCGATGTTTACTGTTACAGGGGTAGTTTTCGAGCTTAATATAGGGGTACAAAATATAAAATAGGGTGCTTATGCTTTTTCAACTCATTCAAAACATGTGGTGATGAAGAATTTCCGGAAACGGCACATTCTTAAACCGCCCAACATAGGTGATACAGGAACTCTAATATTTCGTTTCTGACGCGGCGACCGTTTCTATTTTCACACCGGTACCAGAATCATGATTATATACCTTCAGTGCTATATCATGAGTGTTATCCTCGGTCTTATCCAACTGCTTTCTCAACTAGATATTTCGAAATGACACAATCCAAATTCCAAATAAAAGAAACCTGCAATAATTCTACAACGGTGTTTATAACAGTGGTAAACACGATCAGTTGTGTTGATTTCGTGATGCCTACACTATTTTTACGATATTTTCACTGCCCTATATTCAACAATCAATTGGTAATGGATTAGATATGATACAAAAATTCTCAGTTCATGGAGACTTTCATCTCGCCTTCATCTGATTACCGCGGATTAACGGAAGTACCTACAACTCGACCTACAACGAGAATAAACTGGAGAATGGATTAATCGAGGGATTAATCAATAAACTAATGTGATTGTTTGACTACTTGATTGATGAGCCCCGCAGAGTCCGTCTCCTTGAAGTATCTACCTATTAGCTAAAATTAGCAACGAAAATATCTAAACTTTAAACCATTGAATGCGAGGATGAAATTAAGTAAGGTGAAAAAATATACAATGCTCACAGAAAATAATCACACAGGTAGAAGTAAAAGGTTACAAAGTATCAAAAGGTTTATAACGAGGTTTATAATGAATTTTATAGGATTTTATCATATTTTATATGGAAAACCCTCGATAAAACCTCATAAAAATCCGAGTAAAACCCAGACTAAATATCGAGCTAATTATGGACGAACATATAATTATGTTTCACAGATTAAAACTCTCGTTATTTCAAATTATCATAAATGTCAAATTCGGTCAATTTGTTGGTCTTTTGGTGCTTCCCGAGGAAATTTCATCGTGATATAATTTTGATGATGAGTTTATAAAAGTTGTGATTTCAATAATTCCAAAGAAATATTGCCAAAAGTTCAATCTTACCATTATCGTTATCAATTGAAAAATTATGCGATAGGTAATAGCGGCCATTAAAACACAAACATTTTTCGAGAATTTTCGAGAGAATTTTGGACCTAACGAATATATCAGATTTTCACACGTGATCTACACCGGTTGATTGCACTTTCAGCCTATTGAAACAAATTTTACAACCTTATCTACATCCAAAATAGATAGTAAAAGTTGGTTGAATGATCTTTTCGATGAATCAATCGAAATAAGCTCGGAAATAAGGTCAACTTGGGTGAACCCAACTCACCAGTATGTTCCAACACATGTTCCAGGCAAAAATTTCCAGCTGACAACATGATCTGGTTGTCCACCAACAAACTCCCATTGTTGAAAATTTTCGATTTGTGCAGTTCTCCAACCACATGTAGTTTATTATCCGTACAAGTTGGGAATCCTGCACCCAATGTCCAATTTTGCCCCACGTCAATCTTGTAACTCTGGTCTTTGAAGGTTATGCAAGTCCCGTTCGTTTCCGAAAAAATCGCGTTTTCGCCACAGCACTTTTTGACAAAATTATGCGGTCCATTCAGACAAACCAAAAACGCTTTATAATCGATGCAAATTTGATCCGGATGAAACCATTTGTTGTATTCGATGCTGAAAATTGAACCGTTCATGAAGGGGATGCTACTCTTGCTTTCGAAAAACAGTTTTTTCGGTTTCGCACATTCCGGAAACATCCCTTCTTTGATAGTCCAATGCGGGGGTAATTCCGTGTGTGATTCAGCATGGTTTAGCCTCCCATTGAAGATATCTATATTCCACGAACTAGAAGCATTTTGCACACATATATTTTCCCCACTTATGGGTAAATATTCATTATTCTTGCAGCACTTCAATATAACCACTGGTTTGGGCTTCTTTCTGGCACCACTTACTGTCCCACAAACGAGCAGACACAACATCAATAACCTCTCAATCGAAAACATCTTGTCAAAATCCGAAACAAGTCGCCACAGCCAACTTTTCGAGCGATGTTTACAACGATCGCGATGTATTTAGACCGCGTGTACTGAAAGTCACGGACACGCTTGGCGCGACTACCCGACAAAAGACAATCGTCGACTGGTTTGATTTTCTTGCCTGCGACTTGCGATAACGGTTGCAGACCGGTGCGTGTCTACCTCTCCCCACTTTGATGGTCCTGTCAGCTGTCTCACCTTCGTGCTTCGGTCGAGCGACGAGGATGGCCACTGTTTGATCAAGACGTCGTTGACGCCGCGTTCTGATTTTCTTCATGAGTGACGTTTCGGAGTCAGGTGATTCGGATTGTTTTTCAGGTTGGGTATGGGTAGCATGACTGGCATCCATCCGTTTCGTATCCAATTTCTTGATTCTTTATATCAAGTTTCCTGAAATATGAGAATATTCTCCATAGATGTGTTTGGAATCAAATACTTTGTTCTCAATGCAAAATTTACAGTATTAAACCTTATTTGTTAATTATTCGCAGTCATATATCGAGTATACAGTGTGATCCATTTCACTGTGACACATCAAACATATTGTTTAAAACTGAGTTATTTTTCGCAAATTTTCGCCCCAGATGATTCCAAAAATTGAATATACGTAGTAGTAAAGGTGGATATAGATATGGTGAAACGACTCTTCAATTATTTTCCGTCAAAACCTGTGTAGGCATCAGGTTTAGCGAAGATCATAACCAAAATACCGGTAATATTTCACTAATCGTTCGAAGTATTACTAGTGTTTGAAACTATGATTGAAATTCAACAAAATCAAGTATGCAGAAGTCTACAAATATTTCTAGTGCCTTTTAATGGGACTCGTTCCACCATATCTGTATCCACCTTGGTGGTAGTTATAATACTCTAATAATACAAAGGCCGTACAGTAAATAAATGACCTATACATGGCGTTCGTGCTTCAAGCTTCACCATCAGGATCTCAGTTATTTTAAGATATACGAGGTCGATTAAATTGGGGCAAAGTTTCATGCTGAACGATCATCTGAAAGAAAACTCGATTCATCTATTCTAGTTTTTGAATTATTGAAAAAAAAACGGAAATTTGCAATTTCTGTTGTCGTTTTTTAAACCCTAAATGTTTTTGACTGGAACATTCTTGAGGCAATTTTTTAAATGAATCCAAATTTGTCTTGATCAAAATTGAGAAAAATTCGTTTTTGCAGTCAAGCTTTGGAAAGAACGCCACCAACAATTGAATTTGGAAGCCAAGGTTTCGAATTATGAAATATATGATAAGCTGGAAAGTTGTATCTTCGCAAAACAAGACAAAGTTATAAAAGATGCTCGACCACTTCACTATTCATTTCTAAACACAAGTCTACTCTTTTCCTAAACTTCTGGATAGCTCGATCAAATGAGGGTACTATTGAGAATACAATTTTAGATGAAAAAATACTGGATTATTATTTATTTTTACTACTCTAAAATCTATAGCTGTTGATCATATAAGCCACCCATTAAATGAACTGACTGGATCTGCAACTGCAAACAATT
The DNA here is from genome assembly GCA_029955515.1 of Chrysomela aeneicollis. Lineage (NCBI taxonomy): Eukaryota > Metazoa > Arthropoda > Insecta > Coleoptera > Chrysomelidae > Chrysomela > Chrysomela aeneicollis. The sequence continues at coordinate 13,094,026 of JARUHQ010000003.1, read as the reverse complement.
TGCAAAATGTCAATAATTGTTCTTTCATTACAAATATTACGTCATGATTACGACTAAATAATTTAATTTTCTCTCATCATTTTTTATTGTTATATGTACTTGTTTGTTGTATAGTCTAAAAATAATTCAATAAGATATAATTTTTTTGATTTCGTTGTTATCGATATGAAACTCGTAGGAAAATTTGAGTTTTTAACACGAACTCCGCTCCGCGTCGTTTATTTGCACCCTTTCCGCACTTGTTACAAAAAAAACTATTAGCCTTTTAGTTCGCTCCTAACTCAAAACCTTAGTTATTATAAGAAGGTATAGGCTTGATATGACATTATAAAAGATCATATCATAAGTTTTGGTATATCTGCCAATTTGATTTCTGAAAAGATATAAAAAATCTGAAGTTACAATAATTCTGATGAACTATTTTGTGACTAACTCTAAGATCATTATCAATTGAATTCGCCCATAAATAGAAAAGTTACAAGTACCTTCGCCAAAACATATAGTTAAGTTGAAACAGCGTGTTCACCAAAATGTTTATCACTAACACTAATCTATGATAGAAGCATCGATTATCTATGGTAGAAGTTATGAATAGTAGGTATAGATTTTTCATCTGTTATAGGTTGTCCCCCATATACAGGGCTATTCAAATTCGAGTCTATGCATGGGGATTTCGATAACGGTAAGAGATAGAGGTTGGTTATGTTAGGGGGGCAAAGTAGCGTATTTCAAAGGTTAATTATATGGATGAAAAAAATCTGACCTAGCTTCTTCAGTTCTGGAGTTAGACAGGAAAAATCGAAAATTTCGAAATTCTTCTTTTGTCTTTATCTTTTTATTTTACGAAGATTTTTTTCAAATTTTGCCACTTTGCCATAGCAACTTTTTGTAGCCTTTCCAAATATCTGAATAAAAAGTATATACAGGGTATCGTATGAATTGGGCCACCCTCAACTTTTAATTTTCATATACAGACCTGTATTTTTTATTGCATTTTTTTGAAAGGCAAGATTCATGTTTCATATTGACGTAGTATTTTCATCTGAATTACAGAGTGTTTTGATCATGGGTTGCGTGAACTGAAATGTGGATGAATTCTTGAAGCAGACAATCTTCGTCGAATGATGTTGATTTTCTTCCAAATCCTATGCATTCTTTACCTTATTCTATGATATATTTTTTTTAATTACAGCTGGAAAAAAAGTTGAAATTTTACTGGTAATAGTTCAATATGCCCAAAACACTCTGTAATTCAGATTTAAATACTACGTCAAACATGACTCTTGCCATTCAAAAAAATGCAATAAAAAGTACAGGTCCGTATTTGAAAATTAAAAGTTGAGGGTGGCCCAATTCATACGATACCCTGTATATAATTTTCATTCAGATATTTGGAAAGGCTACAAAAAGTTGCTATGGCAAAATTTAAAAAAAATCTTCTGAAAATAAAAAGATATAGGCAAAAGAAGAATTTCGAAATTTTCGATTTTTCCTGTATAACTCCAGAACTGAAGAAGCTACGTCAGATTTTTTTCATCCATATAATTAACCTCTGGAATACGCTACTTTGCCCCCATTTAACCAATCCTCTATCTCTAACCGTTATCGAAATCCCCATGCATAGACTCGAATTTGAATAGCCCTGTATATAGTTGAATTTCCACTTCAAACACTCAAAATATGAAGATATAAAAAGAATCTTTGGTTTCCTCCTTTCGAAAAGTTCTCTCAAAGTTTGAAATGAGAACCGAAGATATTGATGACGCTCAGCGATTTTACCTTCATCTCCATATTTTTTGTTTTCTAATCTGTATTGTTTATAAATCTGCTTCTGCATTGATAATATCTGCTTCGATTTTGAAGCCTGACAACTAAAATAGTATATTATGATACAAGTTTTATAAGACGCTATTTTGTCGCACGCCAAGTGAACAAGTGCGACGTGTCTTATAAAACGTGTGTCATATGCAATATCTTCTACTTTGAAATGATTTGAAGAAAAAAATGGATTTAATACCGATATTAAAATCTGACGCACAAGCATAAAGCCCAGTTTGCAGTTGAGCGATTTTGATTTTTGCAATACCAGCGGTGAAAAATTCAATGTTGTTATTGTTTTTATCGGTCAATTTAAATCCAATTACACTCTGAATTAAAATTTACCAATAAAAACATTGAGTTTTTCACTGCTAATATCACCAAATCTAAATCGCTCAAAATTAAACTGGGCCTAACTCTTCTGACTTTCATTTGACAGTTCGATTGTACCAATCTCCGAATTTGGGTTGCACAATGACTTCATTATACAACCAAAATAGAAAAAATAAATTTTGCCCATTGCACCATTTGCACCATGAAATATGGTTTCGTAAGGAATCCTCTTTCATATGAATTTCTGTAGTTTGGGTTGCTACTCCCTTATAGAGATAAAGGACTGGAGTGTTGAAAATAAATGTCCGATTGACAATGCATGAATAAAAATCGACCTGTCCCAGTATTTTTCTGGAGTATTCTTGTCACCGATTTTATAGAACTTTTGGGAAAGCACTGTATATTTGATACTCATTTACGACACCATATATATCAATAGTGTTCATAAACAAATTCCTCGAGATCGAGAATATTCCTTCAACGACTGTATCGACATCTGCCGAATGTTACTCACATCTCTGGAAGATCAAGTAGAGAAATCTGTAACTGGATGACCTGTTGCCATCTGAATAACTTCAACCAAACTATTTCTCAATCAACGCTTCAATCGTGTTTACAGAGACGACGTTACCTACCTCATCTTTGGTGCCCTCTGTTGTATAAGAATGGAACATACCTGTTATATCGCTTTTCCATATAACATCCGGAATTGCACAAAATAACACCAAAGAGAAGGGGTGGAACGTTGAAGAACACAAAACAAAGAAAGACAAGTTCAGAGTAGCGATGTACTCTTCAACCATTCTAACTATTCCCGTTGATTGAGGAATTGAGGAATAGTTAGGAAGATAGCCAACAAATGCCGAAAATAGGTTCCAGTTTAGTGAAGTGTACGTGAAGTGAAATTCGCGTCGACATCTATATTTCACTTCTGTAACTAAATTGCCGAAATAGTGTTGCCTACAGTGACTCTATACAAGACAAGTGGCGACAATAGGCCTATAAGCTCCGCCCACCCGCCATTAAGAGGCAAATTTTCTGTTTGTTTACATTGGTTTATATGGTGTTTACTGACTAAATCTTCTTGTGCAGTTATATTTCCCAAAAATTTCGCAGTTTGACCTCTACAATACACGTATGATATCAATAGGCAGTGATTTATCCAAAAATTTGACTGTTATGTACCTTTCATATCCATTAATTCCTCTATTGAAATAACCATAACATTCTGTTTGTGCATATTACTACTATGTTTAATTCTGCATATTTTGTTTCAGTTTCAATACAAAATGCCTGGGTGTGCAGCTGTAGGCTGTTTCAATTAGGCAAAGAAAGGTTTTTTGAAGAAAAAATTCCTAAATGACCCAAAACGCAGGAAAGAATGGCAATCAAAACAAAACATGACAAGTGGATCCCTACATATTCATCAAGATTTGCAGTGGAAGCAATGGATCTCATTAGGATTCAATCTTGTGGAGAAAAATATGTGATGGAGACATCTTATGAAACATAGATTTATAATAGGAGTTTTCAGTGAAGTTTGAAAATGATGTACCTTAATATTATAATAATGTAATATAATTAGAGATTAGAAATACATCTGAGGTAGAACATGAATTATTGTCAGTGTTTATCTAATTAGTTGGTTTTTAGAAAGAATACCTATACATAATCTGTCATGCATCAGAAAAATAATAAACAAAGGAATACCATAAAAGTATATTAACAAAAAAGCATACTTCAACAGAAAATGAACAGAATAAAATAATTACTCACTTTCTTTTTGCTAGATAAGTATATAATTATCTTATCCTTCAAATCATGACAATTTATTGATGTAAATAATTTCAATGTTTTGGGGAGACAATATCATAATAATATTGCCTGAAATACTCTCCATATTGATAAAAAAATACATTACATGTTCCCTACAGAAAAATGATGTTTTCTGTCTCTAACATTTCAAAACTGACAATTTGGTATACCATTTCAATAGGATTTTCGTTTCCTAAGGAGCTAATAAAATCTTCACAGGTCTACAGTTTTCATCTTCTCTAGTTCTCTCCCATATTTCAGGTTCAAAATTTGCCTAAAAAAACAATGTATTTCAGTATATTTATAAAAGTATGTGAGTCTGGATGATTTCAACAGAATGACTAGTTACTTTACCTGGCAGAGATTTGATGAATATGTAGGGATCCACTTGTCATGTTGTTTTGATTGCCCATTCTTTCCTGCGTTTTGGGTCTTTTAGTAATTTTTTCATCAGAAAACCTTTCTTTGCCGAATTGAAACAGCCTACAGCTGCACTCCCAGGCATTTTATATTGAAACTGAAACGAAATATGCAAAATTAAACATAGTAATAGGCACAAACAGAATGTTAGGTTATTTCAATAGAGGAATTTATGGGATATATAGGTACATACCAGTCAAATTTTTTGCTAAATCACTACCTATTGATATTATACGTGTATTGTAGTGATCAAACTGCGAAATTTTTGGGAAATATAACTGCACAAGAAGATTTAGTCAGTAAACGCCATATAAACCAATGTAAACAAACAGAAAATTTGCCTCTTAATGGCGTCACCAATCAAAACGCTGACGCCTATTGTCGCCACTGTCTTGTATAGAGTCACTGTAGTGTTGCCGAGCATGCAAATAGATTGTTTACCTTCATCCGAGCTCCGTGCTGTCGATCGAGATGTGAATGAATTTCAGATTATAACTTCTCGTGTTCTCGTTTGTTTGAGGTATGTTCATGTTATTTTGGTAATAGTATAGTAACATGAACATGAATTAAACAATTTGACGATTTATTATTTCGTTTGTAATATTCAATTAGGTACAGCAGGGTAATAAACATGAACAGATATTTAAAAAATATGTATCTTCATTGAAAAGGTGAAAAGAAATTAAAAAATCATGATATTTTATTGAACAATTTGATGACAAATTATTTTTCGAAATGATCCATACAAAAGTTCAAAACTTCACTTTCTTTCTTCAGCCTGTAGTTTACTTTGGCAATGAATTTCATCATTTTTTATTATTATGGAAAACAATGAAGATTTTGCTGAACAATAGAGCTTCTGAATACATCCCTATTTCAGATTATGTAAATATTGAAATTTTTTTGCTAAAAAATGTCAGAAGCGAATTGTGCCGCGTATTTCCACATTGACATAAGCACACGTTCTATTTGAAATAACATGAGACATGATCAGACAGATTTTTTTATGTGCAACACTCGAAGAGAAATATAATGAATGTGACTTCTACCACCACTTTTTCCCCCTACTAGAAGTATGACAAATATAATAACGGTCACATTATATCATACACTTTCCATGAACCAAATGCCATACTGGTAAAAATTGTTTTGCAAAAGTATGGCATTACGCTACCGCCTACTTTTTTTTTTCATCAACTATCGGAAAAAACGAGAATTTTCGTGGAACAAATCGTTCGATTAACGCCCATGCGATTGGGCTGCCGGTACCAGCGCTATGACAATCATTGTCCCTTTCGTCATTAGGTAATAAGACCCCTGAAGAGTCGGCCGAGTCGCCATACTGGTACAAATGATTTGAAATTTTCTGTCATCATCTCTCGGTCTAGTATCCCTTTCTATTTTCAACACGTGATGTTTCTAGTGCCGTTTAATTTTCATTCAAAACTGTTTTTTATTGTCTATCAGCATTATCCATACATCGAGCAAAACACGCAGTGTTATTGAGTCAATCAATTGAAATTAGCTGATAGTAATTAAGAAATTTATAAAAATAAAAGGAATAGTCTTATCCAATTAAAGTTCCGAATATAGTTTGAATTTGAATGTCTGGTAGACCTGGTATGTGCCAGGAAAGTAGTTGTTGCTCATGGTCTTCAGACATTCAAATTCAAACTATGTTCGAAATTTTAATTGGATAAGGCTATTTCTTTTATTTTTGATACACTACGTCCGATTCATGGCTTCTTTCATTTTGTGAGTAATTTCTATTACACCACTTACACCAGTGTACATCAGCTGGTACAAATAATGGTTTCAATATCTTTTATAACCAAATGAGCCCTCAATGAAAAAATTATTGAGAGCTTAATACATAAGAGAAAAGATAAAGTTTCTATTACTCCCTGTACACACAACAAATTGGTCACAAATCGAAGCATAGAAACTCCCACAATCAGGTTTCCTATGGAACGGAATTATCCAACAAAATTGAGAATTGGCATCATTGTCCATCGAATTCCGGCTAAAAAAAATCGCATGTCTTCAAAATATTGATATTCAACCTCGTAGCCGCGTAGCGTCATCTTTCGGTATTTAACGGAACTTCAACGTAACAAAAGGGTACGGTAATGGAACATACCTCTCTTATGGAGGTTTGCTATCTTCCTATCTATTTCTCATTTTCTCAATCAACGCTTCAACCGAACAGAATCGAAGAACGTGCAGAAATCTGATTGTAGAATTCTTGCAAATCGTTTATCAATAGAAGCATTGTATCCATATATATCTTTGCATATATATTATCTATGATTGTATCAGTGACTCTATAGAGTCACTGTATGTTATCCTATTTAGTTCCTCTTTGAAAATTCTTGTAAAAACAGGTATATCGAATTCCACTTGTTAGGTATACCAAAGATCATATACACTCTTTATTTTACTAAACAAAAGACCTAAGAAGCAATTGCTCATTGCGTATACCTGGTTGCATAACTTGCATAGCATATACGACATCATGAACGAGTACACATCATTCTTACAAAGAGCAAGAGCATAAAGAATCGCAGCTGTCCTGTCCTGTTATTTCATAAAATACTGTTTAATGTTCATACACTGGCACGCAATCCAATAACAAAGAAATTCTTTGTCTTTGTACGGAGACGTTACGTAAATACTAATTCGAAGAATGGAATTTGTTTTCGAGGTACCATTGTGAATTTAATGAGCAAGAAAAAATTGACATACCCTGCACATAGAGTAGTAGTTGGTAGTAGTATAAGTGGGGAGGCTGGTGCCAGGCAAGTAGGCCCACATGGGCCCTTTTTGCCAAAACTGCACATAGAGAATATTAATTTCTTTTTCTGTCCAACCAAGAAAAATTCTGTAGGATTTTATTTCAGAACTAAATTAACCTGCCTATTCGTAATCTCTTAAAAATAGACTGGCCTGAATAAAGTTACTAATAATGAAGGTCAGATGACCATAAAAATGTAGAAATGAACACCTTAATTGAGAAATAAATATTTTATTTGATCATTTCTGACACGAATAAGTTCATATCAATAATCATAGTACTCCCACTTACTTCCTATGAAATAATATATTAAAATATGAAATAATTTTCAACTATATAAAATATACATTCGATCATGTACATTATATGTACTATTACACAATACATATTTTTCATATTTACATAGATATATCAACAAATTACCAGATTGAACAATTCTAAATACGAATATTTATACAATTAGTTATTATATCATGAAAAATATCATAATGAAATTGAGTCGTATGATTAAAATAATGAAGAATTAATTGAATCAGAAACAGTTGTCTTAACAAATTGAAAAGGATATAAATTTCACGTAATGTAGCACATAATTTGTTAATCCCATGAACGTTTACTCTTAATCTCTCAATTTTCATTGATCTATATTAAACATGTAACTTCAGTATAATGCAGGTATTAGGTGTTCGCAGATATTCTTAAGCTATTTGAGGCCAATAATTACTTTGGAACAATAACTGACAACAAAAAATTAGTGTTGTATAGGTACCGAATTTGCATAATATCCATAGTGCCCGTCTCTGCAAGAACTTTTTGAATGAAACATAAAAAACAAATGAAATCGCGTAACAATTTGACTAGGAAATTTTAAAATGCGCAAATATTTAACAGAAAGGCTGGTTAATTTTTGTTCCAAATCTGAATGTTCCAAATCTGAATGTTCCAATCAAAATTCACTTTTGAACTGTACATGTTATTGCACATGAGAATAACAGTCTTTTTTCTACAAAATCAGCTATCAAGTAGATAATACAGTTACGTTGTAGATGCTAGCTATAAAATAATTTTCGAGATTTACAAGGTAGGTAGGTAACAATAATAACATAAAAATCACAAAGAACAAGGTTAATGATAATGATCTCCACACTATAATTCAACTCAATTTGCGTTGTATTGGCCTTTTTTCGCAATCTTGTTCAACGCCCAAACCAGAATCAGAATGTTCATGGTGAACTCTATTGAAATTAGGAAAATTATCTTGCACGGAATTATAACCTCCATAATACCCTGAAGGCTTCAGAGGCTCAGGAAGTCCTGTATTGGCTTCACGATGTTCAGGATAAGAGAAATCTGTGAGAGCCTCATTCAACATCATATTATTAGGATGATTATACATTGGCTGGGAATACGTGGAGACACTACTTTGGCTTTTGTTGTCACTCCTAGAAGAGTTTGAGTGCTTCAACTTCACATGTTTTGAGTAGTTTGTTTGAACAACTGTGTATGGTATTTCCCTCAACTGTAAATCGCTCATACCAGCAGTCTCCACCAAATCAAATTCCAAATGCCTCTTCAATTCACTTGGTAACCAGGTTTTCGGATCTGCAGGTGATCGAGACCTAGAACGGTGTTTTCTGTGCCTACTTTTTCTGCTACCTGTTGTATTATAATCTGTTTCTGACCTTTCTCTACTTCGCCTACTGCTGACCACGTTAGCTTTTTGAATACTATTGGAAATTGAGTCTCTAGCAGCAATGTTTTTCTGTATCTCCTGCCATTGCAAGCCTGAATCAACTAATTCATAGTAGTTGTCACTTTTAGATCTAGCCTTTCTCTCTGTAGATTTGCTCTCGTAATCAGAGCCAGAATCTTTTTTACCACTCTTTGATCTTCTTCTTCTGTGTTTCCTTCTAGATCTACTTGAACTTTTCGATAGCTCACTTTCATTGTCCGAAGTCCTGCTTCTATGTCTTCGTTTTTTACAATTCCTTGAATCATTTGAACTTTGGCTATCCACTGATGATGACCGGAACCTTCCTGACCTCACAGAACGTGGACTAGGTGGTGCAGAGCTATTGTACAACCCCTTTGAGTGGGGTTGAGACCAGGGGGCACTTCTCGTGCTACGTGGTGAATCATATTTCTTTGGATCATTATTGCTCACCACATAAGGCGAGTCAAAATTGTCAACAGGCAATGGCAACGAAATATGCTTGATTTCTTGAGGATGATACTGTTTCTTTATCGGTTCTGACAAGACAGTATTGTCGTTGCTAGCAATATTATGCCGCCTTGAATATTTTCTCGAAGGTTTTCGAGAAAACGAAGGCGGTTGTCTCAATTTCATGTGTGCATCTCTTACAGCTTGTTTCTCTGTCCTTCCACTGTACCTGAACCTTGACCCAAGCGCAAAGATGTCAGGTGAAGTAGGGGTAACTTGAACAAGTCTGAAGAACGCGTGGTGTTCTATGCAGCACTTCCACAGATGTTTACAGGCCGACTTTGAAGGTGTTTCGAACCCGTACGTACACTCATCATTATTTTTGTCCGTCACTCTCAACATGAAATAGCGTCCTTTGAAGTAAATTTTGGTTATTCTCGGCCAATAATAATTTCCCACGGTATTTTTATTTCGAAGCACTATGATTCCACTAGGCGTAAGACCCAAAAAATATTCCACATGATCCTCCCCTAACACAGGGTGTAGATCGACACCATAATTTTCTAACCACTTCACTTTATCCAGGTAATTGATTTCGGCCTGTGATGGCATTTGACCCACTAAAGTTTGATGTAGTTCGGCTATTCGCATCTCAAGTTCCACACTTTGGTTGGGTAAAAAACGGAACTCAGAAACGTATCCAGAGCTGTGTCGTCTGGGATCGAAATCCCCCAACTCAGACTGCAGAATAAGAGCACCTAGTTCTGCACTCAGTTCGAATGGGACTAGCAGCCTGCCCTGCAGAATGTCTTGTTTTATCTGTAGGAAGAACTGATACCTTGTGATTTCCTCTAGAAGTTTGCATGGATCTGCTGCGTAGAATTTAACCCCAAAGTAAAGTGTGTATGGATCAGGTCCTTTGATTTGCTTGTTCAGTTTCTTCGTCGGATCTAACCAATGAGTTTGTCCATGTTGATCTAGGTACCGAAGACCAAAATATGCTGTTTCCAACAGGTTGAGGTGTCGAAAAACTACATCTAGTAATGTTTGCCCGGTGCTGTTGTTTTGTAATTCGTGTACCAGCTCTGTCTCATCCAAAAACACTATTTTGCAATGTACGGAGTACACTTTCGAACAAAAACAATCCATGTCCCCTCAACTCGGTATTTACAAGTGCCACTTTCAAGTATCATTACTCTGAAACAAATAAAAATAATTATTACACCATTTATTTCTAGAACATGTTTTCTAATCTTACCATTTCTGCCAAGTTCACATGTTCTATTATGATTATAGCCTTGTCTGCGAGGTAGAGGTGAGGGCAATCACCTCTAGAAGTTCACTAGTGGTTCACTGCACACTGCATACTGAAGAGATATTTTGACCACGATCGGCCAATGATGGCCTGCATTGTCTTACCGTTTCCCTTTCCACCGCACGTTTATAATAACAGGTGAGTCTTATTGTAACGATACACAAGAGATATAATAAAATAATATCGTCGTGAACGTGAGTGCCGGTACAAGCAAAATAATGAATCATATTCAACGAGATAACACACACATGGTTGTTAGACAATCGACAAAAACGTTATGTTGCCAAGGTAATTCGTCAGTGAACCCATTTTGGGATGTTAGACAGTGACGATAAGAGAACAGTTTTTATCCTAGTAGGATGTCGGAATACGGCATTCGACTACCTGTTAGGTATACCTACGAGGTGTGGGTAAAAGATTTATAGCTCTGATGTTTATAGGTATTTATTGCCATATAATTTTTGGAATACAATAAACATCACCCACAAATCAGTAGCGGACGCGGGTAGTATTCTTTTGGCATATATCATATTCCTTTGCAATGGGTTCCTAGTAATAGGTACCTACACGTATCTACTCATGTAGAATAATACTTGCATAGGTATATCTCAAAAGCCTTATTACATCGCTACGAACTTCAAACTCTACCTTTTCGTACCAAATATGGCCAAATTAATTATTCACTATCACTATATATTATAGTAAACACAATTCAAGAATATTAACATAACCAATAAGTTTAATTTCGGAGATTTCGGACAACTGACATATTGGTGTTAATAATGAGTGGCCTATCTCTCAGGCGAACTATTCGAATCATAGATACCAATGTGTTTGGGTGATCTGTAAAATATTTATATCACAATTTTCCACATTGGTTTCCACCATGATCATAAGATGATGCGCTTTGCTGATGAGCCTTGCCATATACCTAATGAGCCTTGCTGAGTATAAAACAAATCTCAAATTTGAATCTGACCAGCAGAAAGCAAATGAAATCGCGACCATGTACAGACCAAATAATGTTTTAACTTTGTTGTTGGCCAAAGGATGGCGCCAAATATCAATATTAAAGCTGGAGAAGCGTTTTGTTGCCTATTTACAAGAAAACGACTTCGGCATGATATTACATTCACATAGTACATGATTCAATGAGTAACTGCTCTCTGGTTGAGTGGTCTATTTCCATATGTAATAAGTACCATGATTAATAATATATATAATAACATCTACGATTACTTAACCTTCTCTTTCTAAGAAAATAATCGAGTACCTGATAGAAGCAAGACATTTTTTGGCGCCGAATAGAATATTTCAGAGTCGGAGGCAAAAAAATGAATCTATATAAACCTACCACTCAATTTCAATTTCTACGATGACCTTTTTGGCATTTTATACCCTCATCAGCAGTCAAATAGTCAGGTACCTATCGAATAATGCACGCTAGTGAAAAAAAAACACTTGCACGAGTTGTATACTATATTAGTAGTTGACAGCTGATCAATGTTGTTTTTCACATAGTAACCTGTTATAAAAAAATCAAATGAATTCAATTGAATTCACCCTCTTTTTGATTCTACATTTCGGATACCTACCTATATACAGGCTGTCCATATTTCGAGTGCCACTATGGGGATCTCGCTTATCTTAACAGATACGAATTTGGTTAAATTGGGGCAAAGTTGCGCATTTCAGTGCTGAATAATTATCTGAAGAGAAATTTGAAATATCTATGATAGTTTTGAAAATATCGCCAAAAAACGAAAATTTCTGATTTTCATTTTTAATTTTTTGATAGAGTAAACCAATGATGCTAGACATTTCTAACTAAAACATTGTTCAGACACTTTTTCAAGGAGAATTCGAATATGGCATCGTATTCTTGATAATTTTCAAGATGGCGGAGAAACACCTGTCAACTTCATTTTTTCTCATGGACGCCATTTTGGATTTCAACAATTTTGAATTCCTTTTTTGTTTCTCTTTATAGCGATGTATCACACATGGTGTTCCAATATCACATTTTTGCCAAAAATCAAATTTTTCACTTTTTGTGAAGAGTGCTTTGGAAAAAACAAACTATTCTTCTGTCGCGAACAATATTTTGACAGTTTGATCTATCTCGAGTCGTGTCATTTACGTTTGTGCTAGTTTCATCGCAAAAATGCATTTCTCAAGTGAAGAACAAAGAGAAATGATTAAAATTTACTATACCTCACATCGAAATGCCCACATGGCTGCGGCAGCGTATTTTCAGCGTTATCCAGAGCGGCAACAACCTAGCTTGAGGTATTTTTCTTTGCTGCACAGAAACTTGGGCCAATATGGTTCATTTCGAAAACCTAGACGAGGATATGGTGATATGCCCAATGAATATGAGCAGGGAATTTTGCAAGCGGTAAAAATTTTACATGATTACAACTACCAAAATATTAATGATTAAATATTGAATCATCAGGTGCAGGACAATCCATCGGTCTCCACAAGAGAAGTTGCAGCCCAGCTCAATTTTCTATCACATCAAGTTGTTTGGAGAACTCTTAAAAAACACAAATATCGGCCTTGGGCAGTTCATATTTCTCAAACGCTTCATCCCGGAGATCATGAACGACGGGTAGCTTTCTGCATGTTTGTAAATAATCAGATCCAGGAAAATCCAAATTTCCTAAATACTGTCATATGGTCTGATTCAACTGGCAACTCGCCACCAAACAGACAAATCAAACTGTCAAAATATTGTTCGCGACAGAAGAATAGTTTGTTTTTTCCAAAGCACTCTTCACAAAAAGTGAAAAATTTGATTTGTGGCAAAAATGTGATATTGGAACACCATGTGTGATACATCGCTATAAAGAGAAACAAAAAAGGAATTCAAAATTGTTGAAATCCAAAATGGCGTCCATGAGAAAAAATGAAGTTGACAGGTGTTTCTTCGCCATCTTGAAAATTATCAAGAATACGTTGCCATATTCGAATTCTCCTTGAAAAAGTGTCTGAACAATGTTTTAGTTAGAAATGTCTAGCATCATTGGTTTACTATCAAAAAATTAAAAATGAAAATGAGAAATTTTCGTTTTTTGGCGATATTTTCAAAACTATCATAGATATTTCAAATTTCTCTTCAGATAATTATTCAGCACTGAAATGCGCAGCTTTGCCCCAATTTAACCAAATTCGTATCTGTTAAGATAAGCGAGATCCCCATAGTGGCACTCGAAATATGGACAGCCTGTATATACATTATATACATAACAAAATATTTAAGGTGGTGGTGATTCCTTAACGTGAACACACTGTATATATTATAATTTTGGCATTTTATAAACTTAGCTAACGATCAGGAGTATCAGACCTTTTTTATGTATTATAGAATATAGGGGAAAACTATTATTGTGAAATTGGGATTTTCAGTCGGTATCGAATGACTGTTCTTTCAAAAGCAATCTCCCCTACTATGAGTTCAAGCAGCTAACTTACAATAGGACTAGAGACTATTCCAGTTATTCAAATATCATTCTTTCTAGTTACAACGGATATTACTGTTTATGTAGATTTTCTCCTTACATGATTTTAATTGGAGTCTACCAATAATAATGTTGATAAATGAGTTTGCTAACTAACGTCTAGAAACACTTTTAGGCAGCTACAATTATAATAATCTTATCCGGAGATGTTCGCAATATCATGTATATGGTGATCTGTCCAGTTTTTCTGGTCGACTTCCTTTCGAATTGTTAATGTCCTGCCTGAGAAATTTCAAAAGTTGATAAATGGGTGTGTGGTGTGAATCACGGTCAAGGACGCAATATCGGAAGTTGCATTTCAATCATCACAGGATAAAATAGGTCGACGGTTTCAAGTTTGTAACCTTATTTTATACGTCATATCGTCATATCTAGCTAGAGTGATATATTTTGGAGTTATTTCAGTTATGATATATTCGACAAAAAAACAACTTTTCGAAATCCAAGAGAATCGGGCCCGTTTATTCTTCAGTATATACCACAGAACTATATACCTGAATGTGTGTAGGAGATAGCTTTCTAAATTTTTAGAAACACTTTTTGGCTCGCTTTTTTGGTGTTAAGTTTCGCTATATTAATTTTTAATTAGATGCAATAATTTCGAGATTGAAGGTGATGATGGTATATAAAAACTACTGATAATGCGCAATTCATTATTAGAATCTTGTTTTTTTAGGAAATACTCAGGCCATACTATGGCCTTTGGAAATTAATAGCGATATCGATGAGTCATCAATGGAAAATAATCTATAAAACATACATCGATATTCACTTATTATAATATAAAGTCAGTTAACAATATATTCGAGCTTGACCTCATTTTATATCTGAATCAAATCTTCAGAGTACAAGTGAAATATATTATAGTCGAAATTCCGTGAACGTAGGTATGATTTTTAAGTGTTCAAAAATAATACTTCCAGGGTAAACTTTGTCACGAAAAACTGATAGTGAACTGTTATTTTTGTGCTAGCCGTAAAAAAACTCTTGGATCTACAATGAACTTGACGAATAGCAATCCTAACTCGCCAAATATTTTTGGAAATTATGAAAAATCATATATTTCCATCCTAACATGCAACTTTTTCAGACCTGAAAAATAGTTTCTTTGAAGATTTTGATGTCCGTCCGGACAAATGGAAGACCTTGTCAAAAAACTTGACGCTATATTAGTTTGACTCATTTCAAAAACCAAGCGAAATAGAATAATACCATACAAGTTTTATAAGACGCTATTTTGTCACACGCGTTGTTCGGAGTACGACGAGCGAAGCGAGGAGGAACAAGTGCGAGAACGTGTCTTATAAAACATGTGTCATGTAAATTTAACCCAAGTTGGGTTTCCAAATTCCAAATTCAAAAGAGAGATAAACTTTGAGTGACCACATTGTACCATCACTGGTGGGGGAGAGTGGGGCACAGTGGAGTATTATGAAAAACTATTACGGGTTTTCTGAAGCTGACTGATCATTTTACAGATGCAATAAAAGTGAAACAAAAATTATATTACGACTTTAAACAATTGGATGTGCTTTCCGACTTGAATAATATATATAGGAATGCCAGCCAGATGGCACTACATGCAACAGAATTAATCGAATAAACCTGTGTGCCCCGATGGTCTTACTTTGTGCCCCACTCTCCCCTACCTATGAACAAGATATAATGATCACCACACTCAACCACACTCGTGGTACTGATTATCTCTCTAATCATACACACATCATTAAAAACTGAAAATGTGGTCGTTACAACTCCATATACATTATTGTATATAACCAGCTTCGGACTATATACAGGGTGGCCCACCACATTCGCCTCGGTATTTCTACGAGAAATGAAGAGAGTTAGGGAAAAACTTTTAGCACAGTTATATGTGGGTCCATGAGAAGCATATTCCAAAATTATTTTGAAATATATAGGGTGATCCCCAAAAGAATTACTTGTAAGGTCCGGAGACCTGGCTGGCCAGTTCTGTGGACCTCCTCGTCCTATCCATCTATTTGGATATTGTCCCGACTATTTTTTATGGGGATATATCAAAAGTATTGTTCACGATACACCACCAACGACACCTCAGGATATGAAAGTACGAATAAGAAATGCGTTTCGTTCCATACCGCAAAATATGTTATCCAGAGTTCAGCACTCATTTCAAGAAAGAGTTCGCCTATGCATCGAGAATAATGGACACCATTTTGAGCATTTATTAGAATAATAAACTAAGATTCTTAATTTTTCGATAAAATGACTTCAAAAATGCTTTTTTCATTACATACATTACATTTTCATTACAATACAGTGTGTTTCATTTTTAAGATAAAAAAATTACTCATAGGTAAAATATAAAAACGCCTTTTGTGTAAAAAGCAGAAGAGATAGGTATAGGGAACCCTAATATAGTTTTGAAGGGAATCTAATTCTGCGTCAAATTACGCCACTAAATACGGGGTGTTCCATTCAACTTCAAGAAGTTATTTAATTAAATGTGTGTCCAAATTTTGAGGCAATTTTTTTCGCCACTCTGTATAATATTGCATTAAAAATTTCATGTAGTAGTTGACTTTAACCTTTGAGCTGAGCAGTACATTTAATCACGAGCAGCTCGTTACACGTTACAGGGTGAAAACAATTTTCAAATTAAGGTCTGTATTTTTAAATTTCTCAAAATTTCTCAGAAACGGTCAGTTTAAAGTATGGGAAATATAATAGTAACTCACCTTTATTTTGTCTATAGTATCTAAAAATATAAAAAAATATAGGGTGTTCCATAAGAAAAAATATAACTTTGGTATGTAATTTTTTTGGGGATCACCCTATATATTTCAAAATAATTTTGGAATATGCTTCTCATGGACCCACATATAACTGTGCTAAAAGTTTTTCCCTAACTCTCTTCATTTCTCGTAGAAATACCGAGGCGAATGTGGTGGGCCACCCTGTATAACACCATAATTATGAATTATTAATGATGCAAACAAAGCGATGTATCAGTCTAGCGGAAATTATTACAGAGATAAAGAGTATGAAAATCGATTCTTTTTATGTCGAAATAACCATTTCACCCTGTACATGATAGGGACATGTGAGCCGTTTCAATCAATAATGAATGGTTTTTATTTTTAATATAATCTGTATTTTTTTCAGATATTATAACTGTGTAGTAAATGAAGCTATCGAATGATATAAAAATATTTAGGGTACCTATCTATTCAAAATAATGAGGTTAATAATAATTCCGGAAACACTGAAAACGTGGCAACATCGAAGATATAATTTTTCAAACCTATTCAATTTACCCTGAATGAAAATTCATAAAGATCTAAAGACTGGTTTATGTATGATTAAAGTGATTAAGCATATAGACATTTAAATCAAATTTGGTTTGTACGTTTTCAAACAATAGTAGAAATTATTTGGAGTTTTGAGTTTCTATTTTTTCGAAAACAATATATTCTCAATGAATCTTGCATAAGCATGAAAAACATGATACCAAAACTTTTCTCCAAATACTGAGTAATCATTAAATCTCGATAAGGCAACAATTCTTGATGAAAGCTGTTTTTTGAAAACCTTTATTATAGTTTTGGATATCTATCAATAATACCTATAATCCAGAATGTTTCTTGCCGTCATAGTTTTGGATTTCTTTTTCAAATGATGATGTGTTTCATGCCAACCCAATACTGTCTACGATGATGCGGTTATTAGTCAGAATAAGAAGTCCTGTATGGAATTCAGAAAAGTAACTAACCTCTAGTTCTGATCGCAATCACTTGAAATACATAATTCATAATTATTCGAGAGTTGTTCCACGAATACAAATAGCCTTTCAAGTAAATTTTGGTAACGTTGTATCTAAAATCATCAATGATATTGATGTATGGGAAGAGACTACAGGGTATCCATGCACTACTTATAGCTCATGATATTGAAGACACTATTAAACTTTGACACTTTCATGTTTTGTTGCTGTATTTAAACATAGTTATTCAAATTTGACGCTCATTCAAATCATTGGGATAAGGACAGAGTTGTGGAATATTATGCTCATTATTATCGTGAAAGGTGAAAAGAGAATTCACTATAACTTTTTTAGTTTCCAAAATATTAGTTTCCAAAATATTATTAATTTTAGTTTCCAAAAGTGAATGTTTGCATTATCATTTCCATTATTTTCTTGGTTTGTCATTGAATATTGACCAAAACTGAAAACACTTCCCTATTGCAATTTTTTTCGGTCTACAAAATGGCATTAAAAATGCGATATTTTGGTCATTTAAACTCATCGACATTTTACAAAAAAATAATGTTCCTGCATTGTTAAGCATCATACAAGAATGCCCAAATGTGGTTTGAGCATGATAAAGTACCGCAGGGCAGTGAAAGACTTATACACAATGAAATTCTAGAACACTGGAATGGAAATGGATTGATTGAGTGGCCTTCAAAAACCCCAAACCTCGACCTGCCCGATTACTTTGCGTAGAAAACATTAAAAAATTGAATTCACTGATACCAGAGGATGTCAGAAGACGATTTTGTATTCAATTATAGATCGTTCCAATGTGCAATATCAGGTGATGCATAATATTGAGAGGCACACATTTATTCAGGTATTGAGCAAGAAAGTGATATTTTCGAGCATTGTTTTTTATTTGGCATCGACTTCTGAGGTCATTAGCATTTCTTGTAGTGATTTGAATAAATGTGTTTTTGAATTTTTACAAATGCTTCTGGTGTCAAAGTCGATAGTAATCATCGGATCCTAACAAAAATAGTAATAGTCAGAATAGGCAATGAAGAATTTCTTTCAGATTTCGTGTATCTACAGTGGGTAATAAAGCAAGAAAAAATAATACAATAATTTCGAAATTCAGTTTTATCCTAATATTTCCAGAACTAATAGAGCTATAAAGGATTTTTTTTCACTATAATAATGAGCATGAAATGACGTAACTTTGTTCTAATTTAACCTCCTTCGAATTTGAATAAATACAAATCGAAATTTTTTTAAGACAGGTATATATTGAGCAACTCTTAATTGAATCTCAATAATTGGCCATGTCAGAAACAAAAGATTAGGCGGTTTTATTATTTTGATGCTACCGAATACAGGGCGATCCGTATTCCAGTAAAGATAGCATTGATAGTTTCTTCAAAATGAATCACCATATTCAGTTAGATTCAGAACATCTGATGTCATACAAAATTAATCAATCGTATATACTTCTATGATGGAAATATGAATTCGATCTCGTGAATTTTATATGGAATTCCACATCCTTTCTCATAAAATGTCCAACCAGAATGTATATTTGACAGATCTCTTGAAATGATTATTATAATCAATGGAATGTTCTTGACACTGGTATTCAGAAGATAGTTTGACAGTGAAATGAGACAGATTTTTTTATCATTTTCGTTGATTTTGCTAACAAGTTATTTTCCTGATAGTTTCAAGAAAAAGTAATACCTATACATACAGTAAGAATTTCTAATCTGTGAATAATTATTCAAATCATTCAACTGTGTAGAGATATTTATCAAATAGATCGTTTCTATAGATTGAGAATTGCATAAAGAGATGTTGATTGTAGATAGCCCAGAAAGGTGAAGTGCTACTCATTGAAGCGTGTGGTATCAATGCTACTTACTTCCCTAGTGGCCTTACCTAACTTAGACAATTCGCAAGACATAAAATCCTGGAGCATTTTTTCTCTAATCATTAAACTCGAATGCGGGCCAAGTATAGGCCACAGCTGCCTAACATAAAATCGCAACGTTGTATTTTAGAGCAACCCCTCGAGTTGCCCCTCGAATCCATTTCTGTCAGGTGCATGGTTTTAGCCATGTTTTAGCAGTCTCAGAAATGACAGCTTTCGCCTAGCGCGGAAAGCTCGAATAAAACATTGATGCGCAATAAATTATAATAATGACGGTGATTTTAAGCTAAAAAGTGAAGACTCTGAAGATCGGAGCTTCTTCTAGGCAAAAGTCGGAACGTAATCGACTTTTTGGCGGATGACTTTGATACGCGCTCACAAAGATCAGCCAATGGAATCACAATACGTCATGCATGAGGATAACACCTATTCTCCTTTTCACGCGAAAGTGAAGCCAGTTTTGGAAAAACAAAAGACTGTCTAGCTTGCTAATGATGAATTGTGCGCATGCGCGGGTTTTGACGCGTTAAAATCCATTGACGTTTTTAGAATTTCATAGGTTAGGGATATTTGTTGAGCCAAATGATGTAAAAGAGCGTTAATATAGTTATTAATGTACTTACTGATTGTTTACAGAAGTGATTAGTGAGTGATAACAGTGATTGATAAAAAATTAGCCCACGAATTTGTTCCGATGACTTTATTGTCACAGGTTTCTATGCTAATCGCAAGTATCACTTTGTAGATCACATCCATTTCTGCATCTATCATCAACTATTATCCAAAATCGTCCAATAATCCATCGATAAATGAATATTTGAGAAATATATGTCATGATAAAATGAAAACATCGAATTGAAGGTTACGTGACAAATTTGATTGATTTTTTCAAGGTGGATATAGGATGGTGAAACAGCTCTTCAATTGTTTCTGCGAAAAACTTGTAGACCGTTTGAGAAGGTACTAATATTTCCACGACTTGAAAGAAGATGGCGGTAAGATCGATTATCGAAAAAGATTTCTGTTGCTTACGTATTTCTGTGGTTCACATCTGACAGACGTGACTTGAAACGACATTAAAACAATAAATGTTTCGATAAATCTTGAATGAATATTGATATTTTGACTCTTCTCAATCATTTTTCATCTAGAACAGATGAAACTGATAAAAAGATGACAGATGCACAGTTTCTGTTTTACCGGCACAAGATATGTCGCCATCTCTGATAACTTCAGGAAATATTACTACAGTATGAAATCAAGTAGGCAAAGGTCTACAGTTTATTCTAGTGCTTGTTAATAGGAAGCTGTTTCACCATCCTATATCCACCTTGGATTTTTTATAATTATTATCATACGTTTGTCGCTCACTAGAAATCCTCCATGATGAAAAGGAATGTCGATTCTTAATTCAAACTTGCGCATGCGCATATTCGCGATTTGTCCCGCAGACTGTCATTTGTTTTATTTCTCGGCTTCAGCTCTGGTATCCATGTTACCTATATATTTATATCGTAAGGCGATATTGTCAAGAATTTCTTACTTTCCCAGCTGACCACAGGATTTATATACGTCATTAATATATCTGCCATTTTCAGAACATGGTGCCCGTTCCGATTCATGCATTATGCGCAGCAAGCGCATGGTTAGCGTTCCGATTCACGCAATTTACTGCATCAACAGTGCATGGCTCCGCCCACTTCCGGTGCATGAACTGCTTCTCCAAAATACCAGAGGCAGTTTTGCTGCACGTCAGGCATCTGTCACTTTTATAACCTTTAGGTTAGGTATTATTCGCAAAAATAAACAATACCGAATTATTGTCATAATACAATTATTTCCTGTATGTATCCATTATACAATGTGATCATTTCCAAAACGAACTTTGAACAACGTTTATACAAGGCAAAACAGGTAAATACTTCGAGTTTTGTTGATTCATAGAAGCCTTCAGCAGAGGGTTCATATGGTTCATACACCACCGATAATCATCAGTAAACGGAGTTTTTGTTGACCACTACTCGTCCAAGATAAGTACAACAGTGATGAAATCATACCCATGAAAGAGGGAGAAGCTGATGTCTAGGCAATATTCTTTGGTCTAATATACAGGGCTTCGCTTATGTGTGATGTAGATGTGGAACAAACTTCAGCTCTAAGGCAACCTCTCACATGAAATGAAAGTAATTCCAATGAAAAATGAACTCTGTAAATGTGTGTTTATGTAAAGCACATGTCAGAATTCCAGAATATTTGAAATACACTGATTCACCAGAAGTGCGGAAATAAAAACGGTGGAAATATGTCTGTCCAGTCATCCAAGGAATGCATTGATATATTTTTATACTAAGAACACAGGACCCAGGTTTGTTGTGAAAAATCCATGGGTCATGGATATCACAACACAATGTGAATGGGCATTTCTTTAGTCAGATAATTCTGTATGCCATGCAACTGAATCTGCTCTGATCCTTTTTTCAACAAGATCCATGTATTCTTTTCTTCAGTCCAACATTGGAATATTTGCTGTATATTCGAATGCAATATTCTGTAAACTTCGGCAATGGTGTTTTTCCTGTAAACATTTTGTAGGTATTATACATACTGCATTAATATAAAAATCCAGTTGGATACTTTCTGTATAATTCCATTGATGTTCACATTGGAACAAAACCAGTCCTCAGTCCTTCTTTAGGGGTACGTTAGCTCAATTCAGGATCTTTTGCACCTCATCGTCCTCATCACTTCGATAATGAATTTGAATTGATAAATTTCACTAATTTCAGTATAATTATGCATTTATCACACATTTTTCGTAAAATTGATAAAAATTTGCGATTTCTGACACTGACAACTTTCTGACAACCACTGACGGCACTGACAATCGTTCCGTTCCGTTCCGAAACGACTTCATGCGCCTATGCAATCCATGCAGTCACTGCGTGAATCGGAACGGGCCCATGATGTGTTAACTAACGAAAATTATTTGACGAATAGTGTCATCAGGTACATGATAGGGTCACCTTGAAAATACTTTGAAGAGGGAATTCAACTATATGCGGGACAATTACATTGTGCCAATACGGTACTGGAACGGTATAATGTCCATAGGAGGAATGAGGCTCCGTAGCTCCAAGTTCTGTCTGCACGGAATGCTTAATTATACATTACATCCTAGAATGAATAACAATTTGCTCGAGACTCCGTATATTTTTGCCGAGTTATAACTCAAATTCGCCGCATTTTTGTGCCCGAAGGGATACGTGTGGATGGTTGGGTTTTATTCCGCTTGGGGCTTTTTGAATACAGAATTCGCTAAAGTGTAGGTACATGAAGATCATGAATGAACAATCACTACATCAACATATCGCCCCTAGGTGTTACCATGATTGTCGATTTTGGTTATCAATACTCCTATTCAAATTCAATCTATTTCATGTTGACATTTTTTAATAATTGATGATTCCACTGATGGTGTTATATCTTGTTTCATTTGCTGAAACCTATAGTGTAGTTTGGATCTAACCTGCTAACGGTTTTTAAAAAATAACTATATAGCCTTCGACGGATAAAATTAACATCACAAAAAAGCAAGTTACCTTGGAGTTTTAATTGTCTCATTCTCAAAATGGGACATATGTAGACAATTTAAAGATATTGATCAACTTGCTCATCACTTACAAATTTTATGAATGTCGATAAACAATTATCCTGTAGACACCTCAAAAGGATTGAGAAACGAGGTCAGTTGAATTAGGGTAAAGTTGCGCATTTCCATGTTGAATAATTATGTGGAGGAAAATCTTATGTATTATTTTTCATTTTTGAATCATTGGAAAAAAATTGAAATTTGTAATTTTTCTTGAGCGAAAAAAAAGGACGTTTTTTAGGCACTTTGTTACAAGTCTTTGGTTACAAGGAATCCAAAATATGTCATCTTATTTTCCAAAACGTTCTTGATGTGAGATATACAAGTCTGTTATTTCTGAATACAATGATGTATCACACAATATGTTTGAATCTTACATGCTAAAAAAAAATTGAGGAAAAATGGTTTTTGCGAAAATCTCCGGAATCAGCAATCAAACTAAATTCTGACAGTTTAATTTTCTTCAACATAATTGTTCAGCATGAAAATGCTCAACTTTGACCCAATTTTATCGAACTCGTATCTCTCATAATAACTGTGAGATCGCCATATGGTAGAACACGAAAAACGGCACCCTGTATACAAAAAGGAATACCGAAGATAATAAACATCAGGGCCCTGCTTTCATATGGCAACCCTTCAGAATTTGTTTCGTCCGAATTGAGCGATTTAGAAAAAAGAATATACCTACGACGTATATAGTTTCATTTTCCATATATTATGTTCGATCTATTTGAAGTATTTCATTTAGGTTCTAAGGTACTAAGGTAGAAAAATACAAACATTTTTCCAATATCGCATAATGCATCTGCTCGCATGGAGAAAATGTAATGTTAGGGGCACTTGAATCCTTCTTTGATAATAAATATTGCTTTGAATTATAGGTACTTTTCCAGCAAAAACTCTTTTAACAAATTTACTTTTATCAATTTCATCACCCTTTATCACGAAAACGAAGCTATTTGGGGCATGAACTTTTCGTCTTGAATTAATTACTCAATTAGCAATATTTTAACATTTTGGCGAAAGATCCAGAGTTCTGCTAGGACACTTGGTATATGTGGCTGGTTGATTCACACTTCCATAGGATTAGAGTAGTTACGTTGTACTTACTCATCCCGATCAAGAGGATGAGTTATAGTTAGTCTAGTAAAGATATTGGAACTGTTCGGATGCCAATATTGTTAATATATAGTCGCCCGTGTTATCATTCCGACACCATCCCTCCAACAGTTCGAAGGAGGTATCTCTTGTGTAATTTTTGCAAAATAACATATACTAGAATGGTATCTGGTCATTTTCATGTGTAATTCATTGAAATATTTCAGGGATAAAGGAATAGTTTCTATATCAAAGACCTGCTAGACACGCTCGATGTATTGTTTATCGTTCATATTTCGACTGTTAGGTACATAATTATTCAATCAATGAATCAACAAACAGAAACTGAATTGATTTTTACAAGAGAGACTTAGGCCCAATTTATGCATCACTGTCTTTATCATTGCCAGTCACAGTTATAGTTTCAGAGCATGTATTTTGAATATGTTTTAAGACTATGATTAATTACTTGTATGAATGCTTGTATCGAAATGTACACTTTCAACTTGACTGTTACTGGGACTATGATAATGATACATTTCGATACAAGCATTTATACAAGTAATTAATCATACTCTTAAAACATAATATTCAAAATACATGCTCTGAAACTATGAATGTGACTGTGATAAAGACAATGATGAAGACAATGATGTATAAATTGGGCCTTATCTACACTTTATTTATCACTCATCATGTTCATATCGTTAGTCAAAAATAGATAGAATTCAGACATTGGATCTATCATCATCAATGAAACTATAAATCAAATTTATATTTTGATTTATAGAAAGCTAACAATAAATCGAAATATAGTCACCAAATGAAAGTACATATACAGATACCGATGATGTTTTCATTATTAGATTAGTTTTAAAAAGGGATGAATGTTTATGAACGTGCACCAGATGCATAATTTAAGTTATAAAAAGCGTGGGAAAGTAAAAACGAAGCTGCGAATCCTCCTACCGTGGTCGGATCACTTCTGACTATTGGTGGTCGGCTCATTCTCAATACTTTATATAATCATGTAGACCGTGAAACAAAACCGAACCAATTTTTCTCGAGTTATACATCAATAACTAGCGGGTATATATAATTCTTTCTCTCCAAGGGCAGAACGATTTAAAAGACATTAGAGGAGAATGCAGAGCCAAAATGGCTTCCGGCGTTCTACAGGTATATGGGAAGACCGGGGCACTTCAACTTACCAAATATGTTAGTCCTGTAAACCCTCAGAAGTTACCGTATGCATCAAGATGTGATGTATTCCCATGCTGTCACATGGTTACAGCATGGATTGAATGCTTAAACTAGATACGGTATCTACTATATAGGTTATTTGTTTGGTAGGTCCGGGGGGGTTAAACGTACTAAGCCATTGATTGGTTGTTTTAAAATTTTGACCATTCATATGTGTTGTACCACGTGATATCATAGTACTTTCTTGCCGACCCCTCTAATACCAAACAAATACTACATAATGCCGGATCTAGCGTAAGTATATATGATCTATGTATCGAAAGGGTGAAAGATTGTTGTTGTTAATCTACCTCCAAACTACCGGTTTCATAGGTTTTTTGCCTTGGATTGACTTTTCACTTGTGTTAAAAATCCCATCAATACTCTCTCAAACAGCTCAGCACTTGAAATTTTGTATTTTTGGCGAAAGATATAACGTTGTGCCACCCAAATTTTGAATTATGCATCAGTGTGGTACACTGATGGATCCAATGGTGGATTTATGCAGCGATTTTAAGTCATAAGA
Organism: Chrysomela aeneicollis; assembly: GCA_029955515.1. Classification (NCBI taxonomy): domain Eukaryota; kingdom Metazoa; phylum Arthropoda; class Insecta; order Coleoptera; family Chrysomelidae; genus Chrysomela; species Chrysomela aeneicollis. The sequence continues at coordinate 13,067,662 of JARUHQ010000003.1, read as the reverse complement.
TTTAAGTCGTAAGTTTTTAGTCATAAGTCGTAAGAAGTTCAATCATTAGTTTTCAATGTTACCATTCATACACTTGACATAAGTTTTAAGTTGCAAGTCATAAGTTTTAAGTCGTAAGAAAGTTGGCCAACTTTTATCTCTTATGGCTTAAATCTTAAAACTGATCATATTTGCGCATGCGTTCGAAGTTTTCAATTCTGTGACGGTTTTTATAGGTTATTATTGTCTGTGATTGTGTTGTTTATTCAAACTTATATCAGAATCATCAGATTATAAAAAGGAAAAATGGATATTGATGACTGAAATGTAAAGTGACCACTGACACAACCACAGAAATTGACCAATGGGAGAAGTTACCCTTAAGACATGACAGTCCTTAATAATTCCTGCATAAATGGTGTTTTTTCCTTTATGTCTTAAATCTTATTACTAAAAACTTACGACTTAAAACTTATGACTTAAAATTGCTGCATAAATCCACCACAAGGTTGATGAAAGGGCTGGAGTAAGCGTTAAAGGGCCAAAACCCCTTGGTAACTCCCTAGCCATCTTTCAATCACATGCTTTAGAGATATGTTTCCAGAATACATGTGGTGAACAATTACGACAACCCTCAGGTGGTTCGATATATAATTACAAAAGAAAAAGAAAGGTCTTAATTTGGTGCTAAACGGGCACTAAAAGGACTCACCTTTTCGATAGCCAGCCGCTAAGATGAGGCTTCTTGAAGTGGAAAGCATATTTCAATTAGATATATGGTGGAAAGGGCCGTTTCTGGTGTCTGCCGACGCTCTAATTTCCGACACGAACACTAAATTGTTAATTGATTCAATCAATCAGTAAAATAGATATACCACTACGGCGATATTCGTTCGTTTTCTAATACTCGTGGTAGCAGCAGCTTTCAGCATCTCTTCCTGATTGGCCCACGTACTGGGGCATGCGCCGTTTAGTGCCATGAAGCACGGATATATTATTCGGAGAATGAAAAAATCAAATATAGAACCTTTTTAACCATTGAGTGTTGTCACAACATGTGGGTTTCATGTCACAATTGAGTTAGAGGCAAACTGCATTGCCAAAGAAGAGGCAAACACACCGTGCTCAAGTGCCAGGACACAGACAAGCGAATAGGCTAGTGGGCCTCTTGCCAAGGAATGCTAAGCAGCTTCTTGAGTTGGAGAAGAAAGCTTGAAACTGGTGACGGGATTCCTCACAAAAAGATGGGCAAATCAGAGAGTGATAGTTGCTATACTACTGCGAGAACTTCGCTGAAACTACAGAAAATTTCTGCAAGAGGCTTAAGTTCCTGATGGGCCTTCAGTGTCAGGAACTCAGCTCCCAGGAAACAGATATAGACTTTGCATGAACTTTTTACTACGAAGTCTCGGAATCCTGATGGGCCTCTATTAGATCAAAATGCATGCACGATAGCAGATCTCATAGGTCGAGAATGCTCACGAGACTGCATGTAGTCTTCACGAAATACTGTTAGTCTCCATAAACACTAACTGCATGACTATAATAACTGATATATACAGGTAGGGGGCGTTTGAAATGGGACACACTTTACACTGTGAACCAGTTTTTTTGGTAACTTTTCCAGAACATAATCTTAGATGCGGTACTGAGGTGCGCAAGGTGCAACGCATTAGCTTGAAGATCGAATTGAGGATTTTCATTTTCTGGAGTTGTGGTGTACCTGTGGGAGAAGACACGGCTTTATTTGGCGCCCGTGGTACACGCAATCTTCCATAAGCACTGGTTTCTTTCAGTAATTATAAGTTTCCCACAAAAATGTTTAACTATATTTAGGACTGTAACCACACCCATCACGGTCAGCTGAATTAACAGCCGAGGTATGATACTCGGTAATACAGGGTTTCCATAAAATAGGACGCTGCTCCATTCCTATAAAAGTGTTACTTGTTTTTTCCATTGCATCTGATCATTGCTCGGAAACAGTTTATGTTGAATATCTCCAATGAGGCTGTTGATAATTCTGAAATTCACTGATATTTTGGTTTTACAGTTTTATAGGAAAGAAATGTATGTGATCTTTAAACAGCGACTCAATGTAACATCAACATCGCGTATAGTAGTCGTTTAGTCGTTATAAATGTTTTGGTTTTTCAAATCTAAAGCTCGATTTGTAAACTCCGCTGCCGTAGCTACAGTTGACGCTGCCGTTCCAAAATGTATTGAGGAGATATCTGACGGCACCTGCGTAGTTTATGAACAGATGTTTATGTTTAGCACATTCCATCTACGAACAGTAACTGCAGCGTCAACTGTAGCTACGGCAGCGGAGTTTATAAATCGAGCTTAACAGTCATTACTGTCATTTTTCTGTTCACAAAAATAATTACGTAGCATATTCGGTAAGCAAGAGACATCTAGAGATATCACATCATAAACATAACTTTTTTATATAAATTTTGAACCAAGCGCCCCTCTTATCACAGCGTATTGCTTTTGGACCATCGGTATATCTGGCGAAATATCTTGGTAACGTCAGTGAAGAAAAGCGAAAAGTGTAACAATAACACGTCAAAATACGAAAGCATCTCTCAATGTGGTGTCTCAAACCGATGTTCAAAGATCATTTATCTACTTATCCAATAGACTCTACAACGGATTCACCCTAGAATTGAGAAATAAAGATAGAGAAAGGAAAAAGATTCAAGAATTGATTGACCCAAACACTTAATTAATCTGAAACCTAAACCATTGTATTTTCTTTTTTCGCTTGATTTTCTCTTCTTTTTCAATGAATACCTACTTCAATGTGTATGTACTGATGACTCTATAGCAAGTTCAATATCTGCCATAAAATGGTGGCTACTTATAAAAAAATTATTTGTCACTAGGTGTAGTCAAGCCCTCTGTATATCGATGCTCATTATCAAATTCAATTTTCTCAATCCGTGAATAATATTTAAACCAACTTATATTAACTATACCATTTTAGAAAAACTTGAACACTGTTTCAGTGCCCGTTTATGCATTTTTCTTTTGTTTTTATATGACTATATGTCTACTATCACCTTTTACATAATATCAATGATATCTTTTATATATAATAACCGATCATTTCCTCACCGGATGTGTTAGTTGTCGAGTTATCTCATAGGATATTGAGCTCAGCAGAAAATGAACTGATCGTTATTTATTAAGAACAGTTACCGCCTCACATCACATCAAGATTGACAGGAAGTTAATATAGTTGGGTGAATCGATTTGAATACATTACTGATGGTTTGTATCTTGGGAATTTTTACACAATTATTCGATTAAATGAAGCAATATTATGTGTTGAACGGTGGGTAATTATTATTGTGACGAGTGCATTGATTTCGTTTTTTACTATATATTGAAAAAAGCTTAGGCACGTCGATACCAGCTCCGGATTTTCAACTTTTTTTTGGGCGGGGCAAAAATTGAAAATACCGCCCCCCCCACTTATATTTATTTTTACTTTTATCATCTTTATAATTGCAGCTATCAGATGTCCACTAATTGATTGACATTTGGACATAAGGCTTTCGGAAATAATGCATCTATCGCTGTGCTTGCCTATTTATTTACAGATATTACAGAAAGGATTTGTACTCGATCAGGGGAGGCGAGTTTTGTTTTGTCCGATGGGTGGTAAATTTGAGAGGTTAGGGCAACAAAAAAAAAGCGCCGCAGGCGAAAATTTTTCATGATTCAAAGTCCAATGTTAAATGCCTTTTAATTTTATGATAGATATAGGAGTACTATTTATTTTGCATTACTTGTAAATCACCCCGAACGGCCCGACCAAGATATAATATTTTGTGACTATTCGGGTTTCAAGTCAAATAAGACCTGGTGGCGTTTGTCTTCAATTGTTTCAGCAGAAAAATCCTTGATTTGAAACAATTGAATTTTAGCTCATCACGTGGGGTTCTCATGTACAACAATAGATGGCGATACTGCCGAAAAATATTTGAAGAATTTTCTTTCAATCATGTTCGATACATATTCGCATCAAACTCAATGGAAAATGGCTCCATGGAATTGTTAGAAACGATTAGAAGTCATTCAGAATAAGATATTCATACTATAGCATTGACACCTGCAGTAACCTGTAAATTTGGTTGAAATCGAGGCTTCACTTAGCGAAATTCACCCACGCAATGTCACGTTAGACAAATTTTATCGAAGTAGGCGAAATCAAGAGATTTGGGACAAGTCACAGGATAGGAAGTGATTTCACCAGTCTATCTATCCACCTCTGAGAACACCAAAAAACCTTTGGGCAGTGAGACGTGTCGTCAAAAGACTTGTCACTTATTTCTGTCATTTGTCATTTGAGTCGTTTTTGTAAAATTATAAGCCAGCATCAAATGGATAATACAGAATGCAGAACAAAAATATGCAACAATTACAAGTGCTAAAACCGCCCTTTCCATTTTGATTTTCTTGAACATTTCTGTTTGCACATACCCATTGCAATAATGGATGCATTAGCCCCAATGCCTCCATGCACTCGCCACCACTGAACTCGATTAAATATCGTCTGTTAGAGATGTATTATTATTATTGAGATATCCAAGTGATTTACCCTGTATTCGAGTATGACGATAGCCGTTAGAATTATTAAGTAACTATATCGGTTGATCATGAATCATATTGTTAATCATGCACAGATACAATATGCCCAGAGAGGGGCAGTTATACGAAAGAGGTTGAATAGATATAGCATCAAGAGCAATTATTTTTTTAGAAAATAGTTCAACAAGATAGTCCTTGTAATTCGTCTTCACACATCTCATTGAAATATTTTTTCGTTTCGACATTAGTTTATTTTGCAAAATGACCCTATTTTGCACTTTATTCAGCAAATTCTCCAGCCCCTTTTATCCAATATTCCATTGGATTTTGTCTCATTTTTTGCAGAGTTTTGAGCAGATCATCTATTAGTGCGAAAGAACGGGGAAGGATAATATCTTCTTCCTGAATTTCTATATTCATTCGATTGATTTAGCAGATAATATTCGCCAAAATAGTTGAATTAAGAATGAATTTGAAATTCTTTATAGCAGTGAGGAGATGGCCACAGTAAAACATGAGTTAAATTTTTGTACTTGTACTATCATTCATAAATAAAAGATATTAACTGAACATATTCTATATTAATACTTGAATATATCATACAAACAACAACTGCCAAGTCATGCCTATTACATGAGTTATTCAAATTCAATGATACAAATATACATATACGTACATCTATTTACACTCTTCAACTAAAAATGTAGTCGATTTCAATAAAATAAAATAATCTCAGGTCAAAAATATCACATCAATTATTGAAAAAATAAACAGTAGGGAACATCGATTGCATCATCTCTCTGATAACATCAAATATCTCATAACTTAAAACATGTAAAGCTTGATTCCTACTAATCCTGTATGTGAATCTGCAAATCGAAAACATTTAATTCTCTATAATATTTGAATACATCAGTATCAGTATAATTCACTTCACTTTAAAAAACGACAGGATGAAATAAAAAATATCAAGGATTCATATATTCGAGAACATGAGATGTCACTCATCTTATTTTGATACAGCTACAATATGTATCTTATTGATTGCAATCAACAGAACAAAACCAGAAATGAAGAAGAGAATGATAATATACGACTTTGGAAAATTGGTGTTTAGTTTTAGTTGAAAAAAATGAGGTTGAGTTGCTTGAATTCATCCAGATCAGGAATATGACCAATAAGAAATATTCTTGAGTCATGATATTGAAACCGGTTGAGATATTCCTAGAACTTTGGGGATAACCTCAAATTTCCCATTCGAATATTGGATTGGAAGGAAAAAGCTAAGTGAAATCAACTCTAAAAATATTTTCACATGATTATTAGTATTCATTGTGATGAAAAAAATTCATCATTTTGAATAGGAAATGTTGATTTGTGCTGCAATCATTTGGGAATATTGGTACAGTGTACTTTACCTACTGTGTACCTACTAATGATAATAACTTGACAATCAAAATACGCATATAGGTGTGAAGTGAGTTAGTGGTGAGAGGGTTATTTGAGCAATTTTTTGAATCTCTATAGATATACGGTTCAAATTTCAAATTGGTAAGTCGCTGAATATCATAATTATTATATCCAGAATATTATGAGGATCAAAATATTTGATATTAGGTATTCTGGTATTCATACTATTTCATGAATGAATTCGGAATATGTAACAACCCCGTACAATATTTTTGAAAAACTTAGATGGATGTCTTCGAATACTTGACAGGTTCTATTCGCGATAGGTGCTAAGCGATACGCTACCTAACGGTGTCTCGTGAACCACTCGTAGTGGGAAAACCAATGAACTCTGAGGGATAACTCACAGACAAACTTAACTTCTGTTCTGTTTATGTTCGCTTCTGATGTGGAAGGTTTACTTCCAGCAGTTTTTCGAGAGATTTTCTGGTGAAATACATGATGTTTTGAATTATTAAGTTAAATTTTTACAAATGTTAATCCCCTTTTTCTTTCACCAGTAAGTCAATGACAAAATACTAGACAAATGTTGAACTAGCCGTTCGATAAAAGTATTATATATGTCCTCACATTCACATTCAAACGAAGTTGAAGCATAAAATTATTCGATATGATTTGATATCCCAATTATCGGAGAATCAAGAATCAGAAAAATACGTCCTCAGTCAGTGTCAGTGATGTGGCTGTGAAAAATGTGTGATATCAAGTAGAAATAATGTGTTCAAAATCATCGAAAGTACTATGGTTTATACAATGTTGATAATTTATCGTGAGTTGTATATTTTCTCCTCACAAACACATTGATTTTAAGTTAAAAATCAAAAAAACGTTTGTGACTATACATATTTTCTGAAAATTTTCAGGTATTTAGATATTTGATATTGTTTGGAGGGCTACAGCTGCCGAATATTTAAAAAAAAAACTAAAATAACTGAAACAGGACACTTTGGACATAAATTTATCGTAGATTTCGAAAATGCAATAATACATAGGTTGTTCCTTTCAAGATAAGAAGGGATTAAAAAATATTTCAGAAAACTAGTCCAAGTAGTTTTCTATAAACATATCGGTTCAATTCAAGAATCAATAACCCATAATTTCAAATTGATTATGTATAATAAACGATCTGTATCATCAAATCAAAGGTTTCAGAAATAATTATTCACCAACCAACCAATCTTACTGCACTTCTTCAATTTTTATGATAGAACCGTAAACTAAGGTTTATGAAGTTTCACGAATTTCTCGAGAGTTTTTGGTATCTGATTTTTATAAGGAATCTTGTACTTAGCTATCACTGTCGAACACAAGCATTTGAGGGAAAGGTAATTCAGTATATGTATGTCGGATTGGTGGTTTAAGTTGATGTCGATGATGGCATCGAGAGGCCTTTTGCCAGACAAGTTTGGTTGATCTATATGTGCGCCGAACTGCAGGAGAAGTTTCACCAACTGAAATGAAAATCAATAGTTGAAACAGCGTAATTTCAAGTAAGTATCAAATATTTGGATAATCCAAATCGGATTGTACATAGACATTGTTACGGACGGTGCTGTGTTCCGAGAATACCGGAAGTCATTATCTCGGCGGCGCGCTACTGGCTGTGATTTATGGCTTTGCGATCAGTCGCCGATGTAAATTTGTGTGCATAAAAAAGTAGTACAAGGTTTGTATGGTGTAAACCTGTCTATGATGTTCCAGATTTCATTAAAAAGTAGTACACGTACACATTTGGAACTCTTGTGACAAAAATTGTTTGATTTTTGACATTACTTGTCAAAATCGATAAGAAGTTTAATTTAGATTGACAAACCTGACTCAAAATAACCCATAACTGCTGTACGACTCTTTTATGCACACAACTTTAACTAATTAGCGGACATAAGCGGATAATTTATTGCCGTCGAAGCTAATCGAAAATTAACGATCCTTTTAAGAACTTCCGGAATATCCATAAGAATGGTTGATTTTACTAGAATTAATGTTTTGTACCTATATAAGTATAGCGATAAGTATTCATTGAATTGTATTTCGAGTGTTTAGTGAAATAAATTGTTCAGTCTTGTACTGATTGTTTTAATCAACGAACCCAAGCACAAATATCGTAACAATATAATGAATTCTGCCAAAAACGTATTTGAAATTATACTTTGATATATCGTTATGAAGTTTCCAACGAATAGAATAATCAATGTATGCTTCGATTGGCAATCGATTTTGTTATCATCATGTAAGTAGAAACGAAGGACGCAGTTATTTATTAGATTGTGGAAGACCATTTTTATGGTATAAAATATGTTTCTTCCCGATCTCACGTCTCACTTGTGATTATTATTTATTTACTATACGAAAATATAAACGTTGGTAGTTGGTTAGTTATTTGAAAACTTGATTGTTATAGAGGCACGGCAGAGATATTTTCCGAACAAGATAGGGCAGTTCTTATAGAGAGTTTGGAAATATATTCATTTTCAGTTCCAATGTTATCTGGTGCTATTGAATTCTGCTATTGTTATGATGACTTTAAGAACTTATTTGAAATCAAGTCACGAATCGATATTTTCAGAATTATACATGCGTCAACTGACGAACTGACTATAAAATTATACTAAATGCCTGTAGAATTAAAATTCTATACGAGGTCGTCTTGATAATTATTCGGCTCCGAACAATACAATACAAATAAATTACTTTTTTTTTAAGTGTCGTATTCATTTGTTTAACTGTCACTTTATGTATTTAAATTTGAGAAGTACACATAATGCACAAAACCCATATGTATTTAAACAAAATACAACATAACCGAGGTCCTTCGAGCCGGATTATAATCCAGATGATTACTGCTAAACTTAAGCAGTCATAAGGAATGTCTTACCATAACTTCGAATACTTTAAGCTTTATTTGAGTTACTAACCACTCACAAAAAAGGTAAGTTCTATAATCTCTCTAGAGGTTTTTATTAGGAATATTTACTTTTTGACATGTGGGTTACAATTTAAGTTGTTTTTCGTGAAAGCTATATTAGATTTTGCATAAGAGATACTGAAAATGATTTTGGTTGTATATCACCAAATCTTATCTATTTTTGATGTGAAAACAATCTGGAATATATTCTTTTCTTAGAAGACCTCTTCAACTTACCCACTCAGAATGATTATATGGTATAGTACTCATAAGAAGTGGCGTGAAACCTAGATTATTCCTGGCATTGACATTAGCTCCACACTCAAGAAGGCATCTTATCACGTTCGCCCTCGGAAATATCATCTGAAAAGTAAAGAAAAACTATACTATCCTGTGGGCGAGCTCAGCAACTCGTAAATTATGCGGTTATAAAGAAAGAAAAAAATATACAATTGGGATTCATCACTCAGGGTCGTGTTTTATTTTACATTCTTGAGGTATTTTTTTTAACCTTCGACTACACGAGAAGAAAACCTATAAAGTTCATGGAGGAACATCGTGCAAACCAGTAAAAAGGATATTTGGGAGAGGAAATAGGTATTGGAATTTTTCTCGAAAGTCTGGAAAAAGTATATGTCGTCAGCCGATCTCTGTGAATTGTTCAATTTCGCCGAGATTTTTTCAAAGAGAACTTTTCTCAAATTGTACATACTCACATATGAGGAATATTTTCGTCAAATTTCAATTCTGTATAGTTTTTTCATGAGTTTTTGATGGTATTCCCCATGAATTATTTGGTACATATTGAAATAGGAACTATTGTTTCTATTTAATTAATCCCGAAATGAGCAGATACACTTTTTTCTATTTCATATAAAAGTTTGAGGAATTAATTCACGGTTATAAGACATGTAACGACAACATAAACAGAAGTCATGAGAAAATGTATTGAAACTTTAAGTTAATTTACTTACTATGGGTTCTTCATCCAGAAAATAACTGGATCTGAGAGTGTTCAGCTTGGATACACATAAATGTAAGATCGTGTCATCGGCAGCAACACATCTTAAATTTTTCTTCAAAAAATCCGACACTAACACAGCAACCACTTTTTTCTCTTCATCAGTCGATGTAGTTTCTATCATGAGGTATATCAAATGTGTGATGCATTTTAACATCTTATCGAAAAAATCCGCTTGTCTCTTATAGACTGGCCTTATTGTTAGAAGTTTACGAATTTCTGAAAATAAATAATTTGCAAATATTTAAGTGGCATAAAACATTATTTTTTTCCTTTAATCATAATGACTCACTCACCAACAATATTATTTGTCATGAGCTTAAAAGTGGAAACGGCATTGCGGAATCTTTGGCGTATGATGTTTTCCTCATTCGTCACAAATTTAACATGGTACTCGATCATCAGTCTTATAAGCGCTTGTGCAGAGAAACAAGTATCGGTGTAGAGAATTGAGTCCTTTTCTATTCTGATTTCGAGAGCTCGAGTCCATAGATCGATGCAGCGCTGGTAACGCATCACGTCTGCATATGAGGCACCTCGGTACATCAGCCTAATAAATGGTATTAATTGCAAAGGGTGATTATACCTATTCTACAAAAGATTAACCTTATTTGAACCGAAGTTTTCCCGACGCTAACACTTTTATAGTTCAAATGTTTTCTCATTATCCGTTTATATTAAGTGTGCATAATGTAAAAAATCGGACAATAAGAATTGCATTCATCGAAATGAACATGATCGGCTTTAGACTAACAGATAACGCATAGATGGTTCATTTAGACTAACTATGCAATCAGAATAGTTGGATAGAACATCTCTCAAAAATGCAATTGTTTTTATTTTGAAACAAGATTTTTTGTATGTCATGGAAGTGGAAATAGAGATTTTTCCGTGCGAGTGTGACAAATTCAAAGTCATACAAGCACGGAAAAATCATTTCTAAACGTTTAATGAACGATATTTTTATATACTTCGTTGAAAATGAAAACATAAGACACAAAAAAACTTGGAACATTTTTATTTTTACAGTTGTAGGAATGAAAAAACTTTATAGATTTAGCTTTTTCGACAAAATAAACACAGTTTACTTACAGTTTTGATTTTGTTCAGATTTCGCCATATTCTGTAAAAAGTTTATATTCATACCTGGATTTTACTGGTAATAAATTTGCGGTCGCTTGTGCCACTTGCTCTAGGATATTATCGGAAATTTCGGGATTTACTTCCGAGTTCATATTGTTTTCATAAATTTGATTGACAGAGAATAAAAAATGCCGAAAAAGCCCATCTTACAATATTACTAATATATATGAAGATAAAGTGATTTCAAAGAAGTATAATAAAAAATAAATTCCGTGATGGGTATAGTATGACTTAGGATTGAACCATTTCTAATTAAAACGTGAATGAAGTGACGAAATTTTAAACCCAAATTAACAACAGCAAGACATTAAAAAAACACGCTAATGGGGAAATTTCTGAAATTCAGATTTTTATTCCACCTTATACTTTGTCAAAATTCATCGATTACGTATTTTTTTTATGTCGGGGCGCCCCGACACATCGGTAAATTTACTCGGCCTTTTTAATTTTCTCGTGCGATCGAATATTTGAAATGTTATCCCGGTAAGTACCAAATGAAATGTTAATTATAAACGAGACATAAATATTGAAATAAAGTAATTTTTGCTTATGAAATTATGGGCAGGTACAAAATAGTTATGACACCGAAAATTTTTCTTTGAAGTTGATTATGCTACTCAAATATTCCATGATTTGATGAATATTCCAATTCATCCCAGAAAATAGTTACTTCTATCTGGCAACAGTGCGAGAAATAGCTCTACTTCTTTGTTCGAACTGTAGGCCCAACCGAATTAAGTTCGGAAACTTATAATCAATAAATATCCTGGAATGTCACCAAATCTAGGTAGTACGTCATAATTATATAGCGTTTTACCATAAAAATTGTAAATTGCTGTATTCTGAAAATTTAAACTATTTCGATGATTTCAGTAGTCATTCTAGATAGCACGAATGTAATACTAGTTATTCAAATAATCAATAAAAACGTTTCGGTTTAAACATTGTCAATTACTCATCAAAAGTGTTAAAAAAAATTCGGAATCGGTGAGAGATCTTGTTAGTTAAAATTAACCTCAAAAACTTACCTGAAAATTGTATCTTTGTGATGTGATCCCAATATTCGTTCGGCGATCATGAGACTTTGTATTCGAACACGATCCAGATCAGCTGAAATGTTTTCCAACTCCTCCAATGTTTCAAATTCTTTTTGATATCGATATCCCTCATGTGGTTGCAGTACAGGTTGTTTTGGAAAGAGGTCTGGATAAGGGTAAAATCAAGAATCATCAAAATTTCAATTAATATGCTCACATCAGTGTCTCCTAATAGTCCTATTGAATAGGATTTAGTTTAATTCTAATTATTGCTTTTTTTAGCGTGAATACACCTTGTAGTAGCATGTCAAGTAAATATTTGTTTAATGCAAATAATCCTCGAAATAATTTATACATGGTGCCCAGTGAGTGGACTTTTAGACGTTTATGGATATTTAGAAAGAATATTCCAATAATGGAACATTGATTTTCGTATTTCTAAAATATTTTTGAAAATGCAACGTTTATAGATGCACCTGAAAAATACTGCAACCTTATTCAAAATGGGATACCCTGTATATTCTTATTCTGTATGTACTTTCATTCCCGAGTTGTTTTATCAGTTAATTCCCTATACATATCTCGAACTGTTTTTGAGAAATTAATACATTTTCGAAATTACGCGATAAGATTTAACTTTTAAGAAATCCAGTTCTATTCTGAATTCAAATCAACACAGATTCAAAATTCGGGTAATTGGTGAATAGGGCCATCAGCTTCTCTAATAATAGACGGCATTTGAATTTAAAAATACAGGGTAGCTGAAGAAAGTTTCTGTCAAGCACTCATAAAAAGTACTGAAACTCAGTATTTTCTAATAGAACATCCAGTATTCTTTTGATTTATTGAAAAGGTAATAATTTCAGCTATGGAACTATGTATATATACCTACTTTCCCTTTACCTACTTAGTTATAAGCATTCATTCAAGAAATTGTCTTTAATATGATAATGGTTCAATAAGTTTTCAAGATAGTAAGCTTATGATATTCAATCTGAAAAAAATAATAAACTCCTGTCAGATTTGTTACAACTGTCAACCTATACATCATCTACAATGATTGAGATCAGCTGAGTGATGAATTTTTATAGTTGATACAAGACTATGATAATAGGTTTTTCACTCGGTTTTTCATATAGCAGTTTTGGTACGAATTATTCATCAATAATGGCAACTATTCATCTTAAGTGTAATAATAATTATGTCATCCTAATGTTCTCTAGATTCAAGTAGCCTATATTCGTACTATAATGAAATCAAGTAATTATTTCATCACACTCACTCTCTTTCTGTCTAATGACTAATGCTTCTTTCCAGTGAAACAGTGCCACTGCAAGATCATTGTATTCATCCAAGTATGTAGCACCCATCAATTCATGTGCATTGGCTAGTTTTTCAGGAGGATATTTAATTCTGGTTGTCAAGTATTCAAATATCCTAGTAGCTCCCTTCAGACACGCCATTTGCAGGGCATCATCTCCATATCTTGATTTGGCATTGTAATTTGCACCACTTCTCAACAACAATCTTGTAGTTTCTAATCTACAAACATAAGTATCCTGAATGCAAATCTGACAATAGGATATGTTATTGGAACAGGTTGTGAATTTTAAGGTTCCTTATCAACAGATGATCATATAGGACAATCTATAATAGATGATTAGTATCATTGTATAAGGACTTATACAATGTTATTATCAGTTGTCAGGAGGAATGGTCCATATATGCAATCAAAAACTTGGAGTTTCAAACTAGGGCTCCTGGCATGTCGATGGGAATAGAGTTAGAGTTGTTATAAAATACTAAAAGAACTAGGACAGCTGATTTGTTCTGTGTAGTGGGTAAATCATCTGCACAATTGTATACTTCACCAGGTTTTATGTTTTGCATGGAAGAAAATAGAATGTTCGATATATCTTCAACGTGAATACGAGAAAAAAAATGCCCTTCTTTTTTCACATTTTTTGCTTTGCCAAGCTGCAAGTCAATCCCAGTTATGTGTCCATCCATAGACCTTAAATTTTTATCAAATTTCTGATGGTGACTTATTCCTGTCTATGATTATATTTGAGGAAGTAATGGCAAGCTAACCTTTATGTTGTGGTCCAAAGAACAAGACTCATGATTTCTTTGCATTCAACATTAGATAATGTACTGCAAAGATATTCACCAAGGATTCCAGGAATTAGAATTAGTAAGGTTGGAATTCTTCCAAGAAAGCGAAAATATCTCAGTTTGCCGATAAAAACATCATACATAATCCATCATGTCAAATGCAAATTGCAGTTTAATATTACATAAATTTGTGAGTTTTGATATATATGAGAATATTAAGAGGAGACAAACGTAATAATAGGCTAAATATCTCAACAACAGGTTGCAACTGAATATGAAAAATCAAATAGGCAGTGTGAACTAGTAATAATAAGCAAATTAGTTTAAGTTGATGGAATTTGTTGAAGGGTAAGGAATATTGAAGATACAAAAAATATGTTCAATTAATTTCTAAGCCAATAATTTTTCCAGATTAGACACTTCATAGAAGGATCACTTTTATGATCTTAAAAATTCACTTTATGAAATATAGGTATAGGTTTTAGTACCCTTTCTAAATTGGCATGACAAAAGTTGTTCACATTGGAGATAATTTGTGATTCAATTCAATAGAATATCACTTTGTACATTGAAATATTAAATGATTTATGTGACTCAAATCATTATTTTATTATGTCAATAAACCAGCTCTTTTATTTTTCTAGGATAAACGTAATTTTTGAATTAATAATTAATAAAAATTAGTATGTTTAATGAATATACCTAATGAACCAAAATTTTTAGTAGTTCAATTTTTTGTTTTATCATGATTTTAGTAAAAAAAAATCTAAAAGGGTTTTCATTCAAGAATCCTAACCAGTACCCTTGCCTGTAGCTTATGTGAACAGCTGGAATATCAGTGTCTATAGTAAGAGTATTATAAAAATCAGTACTCACCTACCATAAGATTAGAAGCATTTATTTTATATTACCCTTATTACCAATGTAAATGAAACATTTTTTGAATCAATTGAATTATATTTTTGGAGATTTCATTACATCCTGATATCTTGAATCAATAATGGATGCATAGATACAGACTAGAGATAGAACTTACCTGTGCTCTTGAATGGCATAATGGAGTGCTGTTTTGTTTTGAATATCTCTAGCATTAACATCAGCATTGTTTTTCAACAGAAAATCACATAAATTAGCACTCTGCACAGAGTTGATGAGACATGTGCCACCATTATAGTTGGGTCTGTTTATATCTGCCCCATGCTCAACCAAATATTTAACAATCTCAAAATGGGTCATAAAACATGCTGATCTTACAGGTGTTGATCCAGTATCTGATACTGCATTAATATCTGCACCAAATTTCAAGAGAAGTTCTACTACTGGTAGTTTTCCAGATACAGCTGCACACCATAGTGGAGTAACAACATGGGTTGACCTGAAAATATGGGGTTAAATTAAAGTAACAGAATAATGCATTGTTTGGCACCTGTCTTCCTGAACTTCATAAAGACCTTTTTGCTCAATGTCTGCAAAACATACAGTGACTAGGTATTCAACAATTTCTATTTGCCCCTTTTTGCAGGCTATAAATAATGGGGAACATCCTACTTTGACACGATTCACTATATCTCTTCGGACGTCTCGAGAATATTTTTCCAGTGCCCCACGGAGTGTGTAAGATAATCTAGCACCTGGAGCTGCATGTTTACATTCATCTATCAGATCATGAAATATCAAATCTCTGTCGTTCACTGGGTCAACCTTTACATTTTTCCACATCTTCATGAGTTGTTAATGAATTTATAGATAATTGTCAACCCACAATACTGGAAGTATAAAAATGAGATAAATATAAAAATTAAACTTTTTTACACAATAACAAGACGATGTCAAATCCAAAATGTAAAATATCAAATATATCTCAAAAGTCAAATCACTCAAATCTCAAATGACAGCACTGCACTGACAGCAGTACCAAGGCAGTACCAGTACCAGTGACGTGACTGACAGCACATGTTTCATGTTAGGTTAATGGTTGTTATTACCCAATCCAATGACCTGTCAAATCAAAACAATATGGCGGCTGATGGCAAACATTAGATGTTTACATATGTGACATTGGTTATAAACGGTTTTATTTAGTGATCTTTGTGAGTTTTTTACGTGTTTTTTTTCAATTGTGGATAGTTATTAACGCTTCTACTGAAGAAATATGCCTATTACATGCATTGTAGTTGGCTGTGGATCTCGTACTAACAGAGATAAAGTCGGAATGTACTCGGTTCCTACGGTTACAAATCACAGGTTCTTAACGAGTAAAAACGACTTATCTAAGAAGCGAAGGGCCCTTTGGTTATCTGCAATCAAGAGAGATGATCTCACAGATTCCAAACTCAAGTATCAGAGAGTCTGCAGTAAACATTTTTTAACAGGTGAGTCTCAGGATACTCATGTCTACACTGGCAACTTATTTTATTTTGCATTGTGTGTGAAATATTCAGAGGATACTTATTACTATTTCTAGGGAAACCTGCTGCTTTGGAAGATGAAACTAATCCTGACTGGGTGCCTTCCCAAAATATGGGACATACTTCACAAATCGTTAAGAAAAGTTTTGATGATGTTGAAGGGAAAGCAAGATTGGACAAGCGAAAACACAAACTATCTGAGGTGAGTTGTGACAAAATTCAATGAAAGAAATGTTGATATAATTCATGAATATATTTTATCTTCAGAATGTAACCCAGTCTGATATGGACTTAGACTTCCATGGTGTAGATGAAGATGGACCAGAACAAGAAACAGGAATATCAACACAAACTGATTTAACAATGGAGGAAGTAACTTTGAAATGTGAACAACTGAGGTTTGCATCACAAAAAATTAGTGATCTGGAACACAAAGTAGAGAATTCACCATTTGGACTGATGGACAGACAATCAGATGACAATATTTGGAAATACTACACTGGATTCGATTTTATTTTTGTGAATGAAATTATTTTCAGTATGGTGAAGATATACATTCCCTCCTCACATACAACTGCTCTCAGTTCATTCAATCAGCTGCTTCTCACACTCATAAAGTTGAGATTAGATCTGCATTTTAAGGATTTAGCTTATCGTTTTAAAATTTCTCCAACTACTGCATCAAAATATTTTGAAATCATAATTGAAATAATGTATAGGAAATTCAGACCAATTATATTATGGCCGGAGCGTCCTGTTTTACGAAGCAATATTCCATCATGTTTCAAGGAATCATTTCATGATAAAACTACTGTGATCATTGATTGCTTTGAAATTTTCATTGAAAAGCCAGCTCTACTCAAAACTCGTCAACAGTGTTGGTCAAATTACAAGCACCATTATACAATCAAATTTTTGATTGGAATAACACCACAGGGTAGTATATGTTACATCAGTAATGCTTGGGGTGGACGTGCTTCTGACAAACAAATTGTGGAAGGTAGTAGCTTTTGTAATAACATTATACCAGGAGATATTGTTTTAGCAGACAGAGGATTTTTGATAGAGGATACACTCAATGTATTGAGAGCTAAATTGATCATGCCTGCATTCACCAGAGGTAAAAATCAATTACATCCTCTGGAAATTGAAGAGACCAGACAAATAGCACATGTAAGGATACATGTTGAAAGAATCATTGGTCTCATAAAAAACAAATTTAATATTTTCAAAGGTACTATTCCAATATCCATGTTGAGAAGGGGTACTGGAAATGTTAGTTTATTGGATGAAATTGTAACTGTTTGTAGTGTTTTGGTGAATATCTCTCCACCTATAATTCCACTTTAGTTCAAGGAATCCAAAAAAATGATAACAAAAATTTGATAATTATTTTATATAACTGCAAATTATCAGAATTATATATGTGTATTATTTTGATATTTTATTCAATGATATTATTTTTGCCTAATTTTTCTGGTCCATACTTTATTTATGAATTTGACATGTGAAATTTTATAAATAAATATCTGTTGTTTGATCTTATCTTTTTCTTTATTGATAGAGCATAGGTACAAATATGTGAAGAGACAATATATTTATAAGTATGAGGAGATATTGAAACGTTTTCAAATGCTTTAACAATATATTGAAACGAAGTTAAACACTACACTAATGATGGCATATTATTACAATACATTTATATGCATAAGTAGAAATCCTAAGTAGAAAAAAATTATGTGGCTACAAAATATGTGATCATAGTATAAAATAATTGAAAATTAATGAATTAATGCAAGTTGTAAGCACTTCTAATTGGCACAGTTACTACAATACCAAGCACAATCTGGAGTGTGGTCCAACCCAACACATTCAAAGTGAAACCATTCTGTCTCACAGGCATCTCCATCACATCTAATCATTGGTGTACCATCATCGACACCTTTACAAATGCAATAATGACTGATTTTGGCAGCACCCTCTTTAATTGTAAAATATTTGCCTAAAAGTTCTGGCATTATCACTTCTGAATGAAATTTCAGTGCAGTTGTACAACAATTTTCCCAAAATGTTATGTCTGGTAGTATTCTGATGTGAAAGAATAAATTTGGAGACCATATCACAAAATCACAATATAGCAACTGCGAGAAAAATATTTGCATCTGAACTTGGTAGTAGTAACTGTGTTTTTTATCCAATGTTATTTTTCCATCTAGTTCAACTAAACATGAGCTCTTCATTGTCAAATATTCCTGTATGTCCTGTACATTATTGGTGTGTAATAAATAGGGACATTTCACCTCTAGACACCCTCCTAAGCAACATTCACAAAAAACTAATCGATCTGGAGAAGCACCCAATTGGGGCCACTTCTCATTGATAAGTAATCCCACTTCATTAATATTGAAAAATTCATGATTTTCCTCTTCCATAAATTTCTTATATTCTTCTACAGCCTTATTTTCATTTGATATACCCCATAAAATAGCTTTACTATAAAATGGCATTTTAGTTGGATAGCAAATCAATTTTATGAGGGAGAGGGAAGGTTTCTCCTTATTTGTTCTACACACTGATTTTAATTTGGATGCAGTTATTCTACCAGCTCTCTGTTGATACCAGTTTTGATTTTGGGATTGCTGTCTGGTAGCCTCCTCTATTTTTGTAATTTCTTCATCTGTTAAGGAAATATTTGACTTTTTAGCTATCCTCATGAGCTCAGAATAGCTCTTGTTAATATTATTTTCATCGAAGATACTCATCCTAGAAACTAAAATCTCAATTCTATTTTGAGAAATCTGGGTAGTAAATGGTTCTACAATCCTCATGAGAGGACAGCTGTATCCTAATTTGCTCATTGTCTCCAACATATCAGCCATCTCATTTCCTGACAATGGTGGTACTTTAATTCCTCTTAATAAACTGCTTTCTTGTTGGTGTGTCGTTCTTCCCCAATCCATTTCATGTGCTGGTACAATGTCAACTTTTTTTGACATGGATGGCATAGGCCACACAGCTCCTACATCTGTGCAGGATATTGCCTCTTTCCTTGAGTTTGCATATTCCGCTGCAAATAATATGGCACCAATATGACTGCAAACTTCACTGTTTCCAGCCATACATGTACAATGAGCAGTACATATGCTACCATCCTTGGATACAATGCACCAAACATCTAATGGTTTAACATTAACTCTCTGTGAATGCTTCACCTGAAAATAAACCATTAGGAACTCCGAAATCAGTATACTGGTTAAAAAACTCACCTGACCAACTAAAATGAATAAATTATTCTCCATCTTTGTTGCCACCCTCACAACCAAACCAGATTGGAAATACTTATATGACTCCAAGCTTTTGTAGGCCTTCATCTGGACTTGGGAATAAAAGCTATGAGTTAAAACCAAATAGGCAGCAATATCCATGAATGTTACAGGAGGAACAGCATCAATTGAATAATCCAAATCAGCATCAGAATCCAATGTAAAAGGATCTAGATTATTAATCAATCCCAACTTCATTTTATACCTAGAACAAATACAGTGACAAAAATGTAAACAAAGGAACTGAATGAATTGTTTTAAGCATACCTTTCACCAATATCTCTGCTATTCAACATCAATGTCTTTAAATATTCACTCTCCATCTGAATTCCGTTTCTAAACACCAGAAAAACTCCGAAAATAAACACGATTCACTCCTTACTAGCCAAGGTCCAGAAAACAAATGATACTTCAATGGCAAGTATCGGATTGTATGCCCTCATCCGCCATATTGGGTCACGTGGTATGGATTAGCTAATACAACCCAAGGATGGTAAACTCATAGATAATATATACAGCAAGCTTGCTGTATACATAGATCTTACTGCTTACGCTAGATCCGGTATCCAGGTTATTTGTTTTGTAGGTCCGGGAGGGTTCGAAAGTACTAAGCCATTGATTGGTCGTTTTCAAATTTTGACGACCCGCGTTAGTTTGACACTAACTTAAAATTCCGACAAATGTCAACTATTGTAATCTTCAGCGAATTCCGGTGTCGATCGGGTCTGATTCACATAGTTTTGAGTGTTTTTATGTGAACAATTAGATTGCAATGCCGAAATCCTGTATGATTTGCAGTAACAAATTTGTAAAGGGTTCTGCCAGATCTTTTCATAGGTATGTACTTATATCATAGTATTTGTATTCCATAAAACATAGGCGTACTGTTGGGCAGGACAGGACGTAAGAATAGAAACTAAAAATAAATTATGAATACTTTATATTCGATAGATTTGAATTACTTATTTGGATATCCAGAATCTTTGTCCAGACCCTTCGGCAATCTTAAGTTCTTCTTGAATGAATTATTGCCATTTCTGTCAATTTGTTCACCGATTGCATGATGATACAGCCGTATATAATAGGTATGTGATATAAATGATTTCACTTTATAGGTTTCCCAAAAATATCGATATTGGTGCAATGTTTTGGGTATTACCGGAAATATACCTTTCTATGGAGTTTTGTGCTCTGATGATCATTTTTCTCCAGAAAGTATCAGAATTTCACCAGCTGGCAAGAAATCATGCACTAGTGGAACTTTACCAATTTTATTGATGTTTCAGTATTGCAGCCAAAGAATATTGAGAGGTAATAACTTTTCTTCAATTCTTTCACAAGTAACACATATTAGATAATATACTTTTTCTTTTTGTTGAGGATATCAACCATTGAGTCATTGGTTACTTGACAAGGAGAACTACGTGGAGAATATGCCATTGGAATATGGATTTGGAAAGCAAATCAAGAGATAGGTACATTTGAAGATAAATTATATTCGCTATAGTGATTCATTGGGGGGTTATCGAATCTACTCCACCGGCCGCCACCCAGCAAACACAGTTACATCACAAAGATATCGCAGCGATGTAACAATGTGACCTGCGATATCGCATTCTATGTCGCACAGACGTCGCTGCGATATTGCAGGGATATTATTTTGTCACACTCAAGTTTCCTCCATGCGATGTCGCTGCGATATATTATTATGATGGAATAGCGATGTGTTTTTGCGATGAAACTGCGATGTGTTTTTGGGATGAAACTGCGATGTGATTCGATTTTGACAGCAGGGATGTGTGAACTTATGACATCGCAGGGATGTAAATATATGATATCACAGAGATGTTAATATTGACATCACAGCGATGTGCATATGTAATGCAGAGGTAAGGTGATATATAGGGAAAAATGTCAGTGCATGAAAAAAAACAACATATATAATAAACATTTATTTCCAACAATGAACAAATACCAACACAAAAACAAAATTATTATTCCATTCCAATAAATAAAAGGAAATTCTCTTTAGCAAAACATATAGGTTATTATTATTTCTGAACATTCTTTGTTTTGAATGAATATTATTGTTTTCTTCGGAGAAGGCTGATGGAATGGAAATATTAGCTTTAGTTGAATTTCTCGCATCAATATTCAATCTGCAGAAACTTCCTCATAAACACATTCTGAGAAAGTTTCCATCAGCTCCCATACGTCTTCCGATGCGATGAATCCGTTAATGATCATCTCTATCCACCTATGGCGACATCATAATCTGCTGATTCAAATACAATAAATTGATAGTTTGGACTACCATAATCTATAATGTTCCAAAACCATCAGATGTCGTCTTTTGAGTATGAAGAACGGCTATGGCATGCTTTCAAGTGAAAACTTATTCTCACCATTACTTAAACAAAACCTATGCTCACGTTTCGTGTACTCCCACAGAGCTGTTATAACTTTTTTGATTGTACAAGAACTTGAAGAATAGCACAAAGACCACAACTTAAGTGAACTGGTAAAACTGATTCAATCAACGGTTGTTCAACTGATTGGATTGGAACTCTGGACTCTGGAGTGGTTGAGAAAAAGTTGTAACTGGTGATGATGAATCATCATTGTCAACTGTCTAGTGCAGGACGTGTCCACAGACCACGGAAAGTATATTCGCGCGCGGGAAATTCAAATAGTGGCTATTAATGTAACGAGATTATGCGATTTATAATATTAGTGGAGGACATTGCTTGGTAACAAGGCGGTAGCTGAGTCAACCGCAATGTCCGAGATGGTTTTAACTCGCTAATAAATAAATATTCTATATTTGGTATCTAATGTATTATGCTTGCATTTAACGTATTATGCTTTCGTAACTGACGTGAATTATGGTAACTATAATGTATTATGAGTAACTAAGGTTTTGGTACGTTTATGATGTTGATAATTATCAATGGAGATTTCATATAACAATGTCTAAATCTTCGATGATACGATAAATTATAATAAATTGTATCAAAAGACGGAACATTCGGTTTTTGTGTAATACAAATACAATACAATAACTGCACAATTTGTGCTATATATATATATATATCGCAGGTTTGTTTGCTTTTGTACATCGCAGCGATGCGACATTTGTGATCACTGGGTACCTAAGTGATATATTGCAGTTTGATCTCATCGTGACTTCTCAGAGATGTCATGCTGCAGATGTTTTTGCTTTTTGACATCGCAGCGATGCAACGTTTGCGATATCGCAGTTTGATTTCATCGATAGATCACTGAGATATCATGTTGCGGATGTGTTTGCTTTTTTACATCGCCGCGATGCAACGATCGTGATATCAATGTGTGATCTCACTGCGACATCTCAGAGATGTTAGGTCGCAGATGTGCTCACTTTTTACATCGCAGCGATGCAACGTTTGTGATATCGCAGTTTAATCTCTTTGCGACATCTCAGAGATGTTATGTCGCAAATATGCTTACTTTTTCACATCGCATCGATGCAACGTTCGTGATATCGCAATGTTACCTAATTGCGACATCTCAGAGATGTCATGTCGCAGATGTGTTGGCTGGGCATCTTACTCCAAATGATTCTCCTGATCATCATCAACCTTAACAGCTTTAGAAACTGAGAGGGAATACCGAAAGCTATTTACAGGGTATATATGGAAGTATTTCTGTGTGTTATTATACTTATTTTATTCTATTTCATTCTCTGATTGAGAATAAAAACATCTACTCTGAAAATCCAGTTCATCACATCAAGAGGAAAAAATACATAGATATATATTAGAATATCAGAATGATATTACCAGAATTGATGCAAATGAATTGTTTTATAATAATCAGATATGCCTAATAATAATAAACAATGTTCATCAGCAAGGTTTTCATTATTTAATCACCTCAATCTGTACAAAGTACAATTCGATATCTACCTACCCCTATTTACCTACTGTTCATTTTTTTTTGTAACCAATGAAGTCAAATCATTCAATAGAAAATGAAGAATTGAATATGTTTTGTACCCTTCAAAATATCTCAACTGTACGCTACTGTATCATAGTACTTTCTTGCCCTTCACCCCCTCTCATCAATACCCCTCTGATACCAAACATCTATGGGCTCTATGGGTAAACTAGAAGGATGGTTCATTCTAGCGATTTTTTCGGCCAAAAGGCGTGGCTTCCGAAGGCGCGCGATGACGTAGTCAACGGCCCTGAATTCAAAATTATTAATATCACTAAATGGGCATTAAAAGTAATTTTACTGTGATTTTAATTTTTTTATAATCGATACATATTGTCTATTGATGGTTATTGGTATCATATGGCTTCAAATATTAGTGATTTTTGTGAACAAAAACAACTTGATTCATAAAAATTCCTGAATGTCCACCCAGAAAATAATACATGAGATAATTTAACGTTTACAGAACAGGTAAGTACCTAATACCTACCTTGAAAACAATTTCATATTAAAAATAGGAAAATTTCAATGAAGAATTCATAGGTACTGATGAATGATGCATGTAATGTGTGTGTGCATGTATATTTTTCAATGCACAGGTTATTGAAAGTTCATGAAATTGATATACCTACCTATTTTATCAAGTTTAACAATTATCAGTGAATGGTGAAAATGAAATACATTCTTTAATTTAATTCATAGGTACCTACATTATACATATAATACATCAATTTCGATTTTCTCATTAGCTGACTATTTTCTTCATTTATACATTGGACTCTATTGAAGTATACAAAATTCCTGAATCTGATTACATGGAACATCATAAAATAATGAGAATATGGGTACTTCTTTTTCATCTACCCATTTTGTAGATCTCTTTCTTAAATTTGATTGTACAAATCACAGCTCTGATGTATGACTTGTATCAGGACCCAGTCAACCAAAAAAGTAACAGTAAGTCGCAGGGAATGGAAAATATTGTAACAATGGTAATCATCTTGGCGACTTATCAAAGATTTACTGAGAACTTCGCTACGTGGACATCAACATCCGCTTATTGTTGGCACTGCGAATTCTACAAATCAAATTCTATAGGAATCGCATGCGACAATATATTGAGAAGTTTCGATGAAGTGCACATTGCTAATACTATACGACATATCCCTATTCACTTTTATCGAATATCGAACTCGTGATATTATTCGAATTTCAAATAATATATCATAAGTGAACTTCCTCTAACTATAGCCGCGCAACTACTTGAGGAAGTCTTTTTGTGAAATTTTTAAGATGTTCTATTTAATGACACGTTGCGACAACCCAACGATCAACTTCATGCGCACATTTTATGTTGATTATAGTTCATCTGAATATGCATTATGCATTCCATAACTGCCAGTACCCATCTAGCTTCAATTCTCATGTTTTGGTAGCTACTGAACTCTATAATATTGATGTAAGATATATAATTGAAAACATTTATCAGATTGGTAATGATCAATTGATATTCAAATCGTGAATATACAGTGTGGAATATCCAAATGGAATTAATTCATCAGTATCTCAATAATTGGGCATATTCATAAAAAAATCAGATTTTTTATTTTGGAATAAAATATCAAAGTTCAAATTGATGCTATGTTTCACATTCTGGTGCCCAATCAAATGCCTGGATCATGAACTATCGCGAGAAATCAATGTATCCAGGACTTCAGGAGACCGAAAGACAGAAATGAGAAATGTAATAAGATGGCAGAGGTCACAATCATGTTGAGAAAGTTGTGTCCCATCTTCTCGCAAAATATAATCGGTAGAAAGTAAATAACCGATTTTCGATCATTTTTATAATGCACCAAGAGTAGGTACAGCTTTTGCTCATAAGCTCAGCTGTATTTCATTTAGTTTACGAAAGTGCATAATCGAATTTGTAACAGTACTACCCGATATCCGAAAATGCTTATGGAATGCATTTTATATTTCTTACATATTACATTGCATATTTTTAGCTATAGCAATGCTGGTCACTGGTCAAACTGAAGCAGTAGTGGATCTGAAAATCAGTCCAAAAATCTAGAGGAACAGAAAATCAAGAGAAGTTTTTATTGAATATTCTGAAAGGGCATTGATAATATCAAAGTGTATAGTATAAGGAAAAAAAGATTGGGCAGGTCACTGGTCACTAGAACATCTTAGAGTAGTAATTCCTTCTTGTACATTTCTTATGATGCATTGGTGAAATAAAATTCTCAAAAAAATCTTAGAAGAATTGTTAAGATCCACTGAAAATCCTTGAAGTGTGCTGTTGTTATGAAATCAATTTTCTGTGAAGTTGGATATATCTGCAAAATGTCCTCAATTATAAATTCACAAGTGATGAAAGACGATTCATGCTGGTCAAGTGGTCAATTTAACACTGCCGGATCTAGCGGAAGCAGTAAGATCTATGGCTAGCTCTGTCTGTTCTGTCTGTCTGTCTGAACAAAGTCAGCTAAATGGAAAAAAAATCTAGTCTTCCGTGCACTGTCTGAACATTTTATTTTATCATGGGTACCTACAAGACAAATAGTCAAATTAGACCTGCTGGACCATAACAAACATAACCACACATATTTTCACTGTCATTGGAGTTGATTTTTTTTTCTGTTGGAAGTATTTAAAAACAGTTCTTGAGACATGTTTGGTCCCGAAAGAGTCTAAATACCGATGATGTCCAAGGAGGCAACTTTTGGAAACAATTCCACGTCAGTTTCCACTTCATCATTTTAAATAACATAGGGATCAACAGAATTCATTACTCTTATTTTATCGATCCCTATATCACTCTGCAGCCTCACTACCAGAATTTTCTGAACCCAATAAATATTTACTTTTACCTATAACAAGCCATGAACGAAATAATCTTGAAAGTATCTGGTAAATCAGCAACTATAACTTTCCTGTTCACTGACATTTACTTTGTATTGACATAATTTGGCGCCATGTTTGGTCCTTAGGTCACATATGCTTACGCTAGATACGGTAACCAGGTTATTCGTTTGGTAGGTCCAGGGGGATTTAACGTACTGCCATTGATTGATCGTTTTAAAATTTTGACCATACATATGTACATGTTGTACCACGTGATATCATTGTACTTTTTCACAGACTCCTCTAAAATACCAAACAAATACTACATGATGCCAGATTTAGCGTAAGCCTTTATGATCTAAGGTTTGGTCCAACAAGGTCACGTGTTCTAAAATGCTCTATAATATGTCCTACACCTAAATGTAATAGTTTTCGAAATATTCGTATTTTAAGTAAGCTGCTACCGTTTCGAGCAAGAATGGATAGTTTCGGCACAAAAAATTCCTAAAGTTGAAAAATCTCGATTTTTCACACCCTATTTCTCTGTAATCTTTCGCGCTACACCCCAAGTATGATAGATCGACGAAATCAGCTCTTCAGGAAGAATCTAAAAATGAAATAAAATACAGGGTGTTCCATTCAAAAAAAATTAACTTCTAAGTCACCGTGCTTTTTTGAGACACTCTGTATAAATGAAACTTGAACCATTGAAGAGATCGAATGAAACCCTACAACTTATGTATTCAACATTTTTTTGTAATATGTAGAATAAAGAAGTTACAGGGGGGGCGGCGGACTTTTGGTCCTCACTGCATAAAGAATTTTATTTCAGAATTTTATTTCTTATAAATGTAATAAAAAGAGGAAGTAATACACTGAGTGTGCATTGGTTTTTCCAATGGACATTGGGCTTAGGGCGTATGGTAAATATTATAGTTAAAAGAATGAAAAAACCCCTCAAAAACCCTAACTCTTCGTTTACTATAGTTCCTGTCACCTGTGTTGAAATTTTCGGTTTGTATCTTCTGGACTGAATGCTACGAAAGCGCTGAACGGACATACAGCAAAATAAAATTATAATTGCCAGTTTGAACTGACATTTTTTCCTATCACCGTTGAATTCAACATGCGAACTTCAGTAATTATACCAAATTTGAGAATCCTCTAGTAGCATTAGTTTAAAAGTTATCAATGTCTATAAGAATCGACAATTTTCAGTTTTTTCAGAATATTTCAAGAACTACCTAAGATATCCTCGATTTCTTTTGATATTCAAGATGGCCATAAAATTGCGCATATTTCTTGTGATTTTGTAATTCAACATACTACGCATCTCTCTTCGTTTGCGATTCGACAATAGTGTACCATGAAATTTGCATTACTCTGTATGACAGTCGATGTTTTTCGCCGGTTCCGGACCTCCCCCCAAGGTCACACACCCCGACATGGCCTTGGGAGTATGACCTTGGTATGACCTTGAGAGGAGGGTGGCCTTGGGAGTTGATGCGGCCTTGGGGATGATAGATGAAAATCTAATGGTTACTGTCGTGAATCATATTTAGAAACATGAATTGAACCTATAATAAGCATGTCCATGGTTGGGAATTCAGAATTATTCAAAAATGAATTGAATATTCTCATAAGAGATTCTATCTTCGAAGCAATTCGAAAGATCCCAAATATGTTTAAGTATTTTTGAACCAGGGAAATAATTCTAAGAAATCCTAGCGGAATTTGCAAATCAACCAATGTCGATCAATTATTAATCGTAATATGTTTAGAACAAAGGAATTGACGAATGTGGAATTTTAAGTAATCAACTCCAAGGAATTCCGTGGAATTAAAATAATATTCGGGAATAAACTCGATTTTTTTAGGTACTTATCTTGAATTTTGATTAATCTTTAATAATTCCACTACTGAAGAATTCTGAATGATTCCCCAGTTAAATAGAAAGTATCTTCGAAACACATAAATCCTAGAAATTTTAAGGAAATTTAAATGATCTATAAAATCCTTTGCAAATTTGAAAATCAACGAGACTCGGTATATAGTATCGCCTCTCATCGACTTGGATATAATTGATTCATGCTCAAAAAAGCAGTAAAAAGATAATAGTTCTTTCATATCGTTTTTTGTTCTGATACATATCAGTGGACAGTCATATACAACTTATATAATTGTTCATGAACCATATCGATAAGCTAGGATGATTTGTAGTCTGTTCGCGTTGCTTGAACACTTCGGTTGTTCGGCAAAACGTAGATGATATATACGCCGGTGTCATCTTCATTGTCGTGACGGTATTATATAGAAATATAAAGACATCATCATCCCTCTAAGACATCGGAAGTTCGGTCTCCTTTACCCAATTAACTATTGTGGAAGTGTAAAGTGCGGATTATTCGGTTACCGTGTGTACTCTGCGGTTTATTCGGTGTGCAGTGTTCTAAAATGTGAGTTGTCAAAAGAGCGGCATCATCATGGCATGGAGTTCCAGAAAAAAAATGAAAATCACTTTTCAAGCAGGGGTGGATTGAAGAATTGTTTCCAAATGGTGAGTGAATTTTCATTTTGCATGCATTAAGGCGGATTTATGCACACCGCTTTTTAATTAATCTATCATTTCTCGATCACTATCGTTTTCACTCATAGATCCTATTGCTTACACTAGATCCGGCATCCAGGCTACTTGAAATGAAAGTACTAATAAGTCATTGATTGGTCGTTTTCATTTTTGTCCATACATGTGTTGTACCACGTGATCATGTTGTAAGAAGGGTGGTCCCACGTCGTTATCTCTTTAAATGAGATAACCATTATTCTGGTTCTATTTATCTCGGGCAACCTTCTTAATGAACAATTCAATCGTTTATCAATTGATTCTCTATAACAGGTGCATAAGGCACACCAGATTCGATAAAATACGCACAAACCCGTTAAACATACTCAAATACATTATCCATGAACGTACTTACTTTGTGAAGGCTCAGAAGAAGTAGTGATCAGCTTATCACCACCGGCGGAATCTCTCAGGCGTCCTTGTCAGGTATTCCCAGAGTAATGATGTCTAATTCTAAGCACACACACACTTCTTTGGTAATTTCTCTCAATGACTTTTGATTACTGGCAAAAATTTAAGAGGTGAAGTGATTGATATTAATTTAAGTTTCCCTCCTTGAAATACAAACGGACTTGCTGGATAATAAAAGAGTTGTGTTCTAAATCACTTATTTAATTATAAAATGTTAGGCTAGACTTGATGATGAATTGAATACATGGAGAAATGGTTTAAATTCTTAACGACAATAACTGATATTGGGAGACGAAAAATACTCAAGTTGTTTCACAAAGAAATATATAAACTATTGTTGAAAACTAGTCAAAAGGTTGATAACTGAGTTCTCTTGAAATAAAATGATAGCTGAAATTTGAATTGTGTGCCAAAACGGCCAAATCTTCGAACTGAGAAAAGAGATGAAAGTCAAATTCTTATAACAGTCAGAGAATTTACCAAAGGGATGAATTCACGCACTAGACACGAGGCAAGCCAAATGAGAATCGAAAACGAACTGACAAAAATAATCTTGAACAAAACTTCGTGAACTCAACAACTAACCACATGAGGGTGTTGGCTATAATTTTGGGTGTCTTTCTTGACTTTTCTCGTCCAATCAGAACAGTGTTCGACCAAACGGACGAATAGGTTCCGTCTCCTTCCCTTTTGACTAATTAATAGACTTCTACAAACCTACGCCATATTCCAATCAAAAATAATTAATCTATTCCCCGAATTTTGGGTTATTGCCTAGGCATGTGTTCTTAAGCGCTAATCTCCACTCATACCAGAGCACATTTGTTTCGAATTATTGACATTTCTTATCCTAGAAAGATATCTATTTCGTCTCCCATAAATGTCGTTCGGTTATTTAATATATTGGACGATATGGGGAAAAAAATCCAACTAAAACCATCAACATATCAATTTACTAAAATTAAAATAAATGTTATCGTTAACATATCCTGGAGTATCTGTATCTGAGGTGACGTTGACCGATGGAGATTGTGCGGTTTACTATGAATTATGAGGGTGGTTTAAA
This sequence comes from Chrysomela aeneicollis, assembly GCA_029955515.1. Classification (NCBI taxonomy): domain Eukaryota; kingdom Metazoa; phylum Arthropoda; class Insecta; order Coleoptera; family Chrysomelidae; genus Chrysomela; species Chrysomela aeneicollis. Next base: position 13,036,731 of record JARUHQ010000003.1, on the reverse strand, counting down.
GTTTTACGACTTTTCCACTTATTTCCAAAGATTATATTTTCTATTCAGAACAAGTGTGTCTGTTTATTTATGACCGAGGCGATAATAAATGTTGATGGTTAACAGCTTTTATATTTTTGGTCAACGAACAGAATTTTCTATGCTGCAAATGAAAATGAAATCTACGTACACCGTTGCTCGAATAATCCGCTTTCTTACATCTCTCCCTCCTTTAAGAGTAACGTTTTATTTCTATTCTTGTAAAGAGAGGTAATAAATAGTTACTCCAGAATAGTTATAATACACTAATGAACTTTGAAACCTAATGCAGTCCTGGTACTAGAGTTCGTCGTCTTCATTGAGGTGATTGCCTTTCATCTACTGTTTGTCCGAACAGTCGGGATTGTTACAGGGCATCAAGGTCGGATAAGTAGTACTCGATTGCACCGGGGCGCTCGGAGGAGAATCGCGGTTCACTCACGAGAGCTCTCGGCACGTCAGCGTCGTTCACATGAACTTGTAGAAGTTCCACATTGTCTATCGCGTATTGTTCTTCCGGATCACTACTATTTCGGTGAAGTCTATGAAATGTAACGCGTCAGATTGGCAAATCCCGTTTCGTTGAAGAGTTTAGGCATGATTATTGTTATTGTCAGTGTTCATAACTCTTCCTGTGATGAAATGCGGGAATTCGTTCGTGGCGGCCCTCCGTTCGTCTGAGAACATCAGCGTTTCCTGGAATTTCTCCACGTCATCTAGCAAGTAGATTCCGTCCGACGTGATGTGTGATATTCTGATAATTTCATCATCCGTGATAGCATCTTGTTCAATTACTGGGTCTGCTTTCCTCAATGCTAGTGTTAATTCAATCCATTTTCCTTCGATATTAAACTGGATGACAGGAGCAGTTGAATGTCAATTTCAGTACCGTGTTTTTCTACGACATGCGTGATAGGTAGTCGGAATGAAGATTTATTCTGCTGCAATACAGGTGTATCTTGATGAGAGGTATTCGTTCTTCTACATTCGACAATGATTGGTTTACATTTGACCATATATAGTACTTCGCTCTCGCTCATCACTCGTCCTATACAACCTGTAGTATTCTTCACCAAATTACATTCTAGGTCGAGTGATTGTACAGCAATAGTGATTTGGTTTTGTAGAATACTTTCTCGCTGCTGGCATCTTTTCATGCTTGCGTCGTAAACTATATCGGCTATCTGTCGTTTGACTATGATTTCTTATTACAGCAGTTGGTCAATGTATTGTCTCATATTCGTCTTCTGCGGTAGCCTTTCTGCTTTACGGTCAAAAATCTTAAAGAATCTTCCAGAAATACTAGCGGACGATTCTGTTTTATTAAATATGTACTTGTTATTATAAGGGCATACAGTTCCCGAACGGAGGTTCACGAAATTCCGGTTCACATTTGCGGTAGTGAAATAGTCCGATAACTTTATCGTAATCGCGGCGGACACGACGACATTTCCGTACGACACATCCCCGACGGTGAATTTGGTGCCTTCGCACCTGCCGCTGACATCAAGGTGTCCTTGGAGGGTTGTTGATACCTCCGTGGTCCCGTTGAGGCTGATCTTGCTGATGATTCCACCACCCATTCCTCGGAGGTCCAAATGGCGGAATCGATGCGCCTTGATGCAGGTCTCGGCTGAGACGTAGTGGGCATACTTTCACAGACCTGATGCTACGCTGCTCGTATGAATGTGAGTGCACCCCACAGTGCTGGATGGACTGTAAGACTACGACGAGGCACGTGTAGACCTGGACCCTCAATGAAGATGTTTCAGTCAATTCTACTGACCTATCTCGACGGTCTCAGGCGACGATGTTGCCACACGCAATACCAAATAGTCTAATGAATATCAGGCTAAAAAATGTCAACATAATTCTGTAACACACACGCTAAAATTTATTTGTCTGCCAAATCACTATTGTAAATATTGAAATGATTTTAGTGTATATTCAGTGAAGGCAATCCTATATAGTTATCTCCTATACAAACAATTTCATTTACTGAGAATGATACCTGCTATATATTCATAATTAAAATCACTGTTGATTGAGGCCCTTAGTATCCAATAGGTTAACCAAATTCATCGCAATCGCTGTTGTTCCTTCTTCAAAATTCAACTCATCTAGCCTAGCTAACTCCCTTAGGAATATTATTTAAACTGCTTACTTCCGAAAAATGTTACAAAATTTTCGGACTCACCTACTAGCATCACAATGTATTCATTTTGGAAATCATTGAAACGTACTATTTTTTTTTTCATGTGTCTGGGATATTATATATCGGCAAATTAACTACAGAACCAGAATTAACTTTTTGAATGTACACTCCTTTTCAGTCATTTCTTGAGAAACTTAACATTATCCCGTGACTCCACACTATATAAAATATCAAACGTTTCAATATACCTACATAATATACATGATTGAAAAACACTGTGCAACCTAAGAAACATTCATATTCATTCACTCAATTATAAATTCAACTTGTTCTACATAAGAATTCTTACCATTTTTATTTCACATCATTGTCATGAACTTATTTGCTTCGAAAGATTCCACTTTTCTTCAATTCAAATAAATATCTTTCTAAAAGTATTTATAATTTTTTTTTTTTTTTTTTTTTTTTTTTTTTTTTTTTAATTTCTTCTCAAGAATTTATGCTTGTATTGTATATATATTTATTTTGTATCATCATTGAAATGATTCGAACAAGTTCTGACACTTAATTTCTAACCCATGCAGCATATCTCAATATTACTGCCAATTCATCAAAAAAAAACTGATATCTGATCAATCTGAGATCTTTTTTTTTTCGATATAATATACATAATATAGGTAATGGATTTGATACAATTTTTTTTTCCATACTCTGTTCAACAAATATTCGATTTTTTGTTTCTTTGATCCGTTCTCTATATCCAGGACTATCACAAATATTATTATTTATAATTCAATTTTTCAATAGTTGGTTTATTTTGGAATTTCCTTTTTTTTTTACTGTCAAGTCGTATTGGTAAGGTGCTTTCTATTTCCAATCTCCATTGAAATGCGAGGCTGCTTCCTGCCTCTCAAATGCATTTCTTTCCGCCACTCGATGCGGGCTTTCTCGAAAACCTCCTCATGCATCTATTCTAGCCTAGTCATTCCGATATTCTGAGATCTTCTTAATCCATTCACTCGTCCGTTAATCTTATCAATCAGACCAATTCCGAACCCTAATTTACTATCTGATGTTAGATATTATACGATCATTGTATGTTCAGTGGTTCACAAACCTTTGTACCGTCAGTGCTGGCCAGTCACTAAGGTATGTTGGGTCGCGCTCCGTTGAAAAATAATTTAGAAGCAGACTAGGATCGAAAAATGTCCTCAAACTCAATTATCGAATTTTCATGGCGTCCACTGAAATCCTCAATGAAATAGGTACCTCTTCCTCGCGTTCTACTTGTCAGAGCAGTGCTTACGACTCCCTCTGACAAAGGGACTCGTGAATACTGGCGTACTTTTATTCTTCAAGCCTTGACCTCCTTTCGGCTCTCTCCCGGGCCTGCGGGTTTCCATTTTTTCTTTCTTCACTTTTTCTTCGATTTCTTTTCGACTTTCATATTCGGAGGCGATTCCGAATTTTCCCCGTACAGTTCATGTAACATAGATTGCTCGGAAATTCATCTTGTTTCAAGGAGCTGAAGATTGTTCAGAAACCTCATATGACGTCTAGACGGCTGAATTTTTTTTTCTTAATGAAAATTTGCATCCTTTCACACCAATGTTTTTTTTTTTAAACCAAGAATGTGTTAGACTACTTTTGAAGTCTAATCTTATACCATTCGAGTTTTCTTTATACATCAACCTCCTATAGGTATGATGTTATTCCGAAATAAACCAATCTATTATCTGACAATATTCAACCTATACAAACATAGTTTATATTCGACAACTAAAACATTTCAATTCTCAACTTCATACATATGATTTCAGTCCTGAATATTTTACTCTTTCGAAATACCTTCATGAGTGTTCATTTAAATTTGTTCACAAAGTGCGGTTGCTTCATAACTTTTTTCGCGTTATATATTTTTTTTTTCCATAGAAATTACTTTGATACTTCGTGTTTTGGAATCCATCTTGGATTCATTGAGCAATCTTATTTTGTAAGTGAAAATTTTAACAATCTGGACATTCAACCTGTGAGTAAAAGAAAATCCCTTATAACTGCAATCAAACTAAATAAGTATTTTTGTTATCTCTTTCAGAGAACCCCTCGTGAACCTAATCCCTGTGAATATATTATATGGAAAAGTAATGATAATGAATGAAGATGTAGTGTAGAAGATCAAAATAATAAACTGTCTCTCTCTTTCAACATAGGTTAATGAATCCAAATTTCTAGGAAAATAATAATACGAACTGTTCTGAATGTTGATATTTTGAAAACAACCTAAATCTTGAAGAAATAAAACTTTTGGTCTGATTTTCCTCGAAAATAAATTCTCTGTTGCTCAAAAATTGGATTCTTTTCTGCAAAGTCTGAAGTTCATGACATGTGGTAAATCTTGTATAGTGTATAGTACCTACTCTCAAAAATTAGTTTAATGAGTGTATACCATTGTTTGAACTCATCTCTAACTTGAATCGCAGAATTGTAGTCATAGTGGAATAAGAACTGATGGAACATAGAAATGTTAACAGAAAACAAATTTGAACGAAACACATGATCTGAAAAGTAAAATCATCATTAAAGCATAATTAGTAATTTTCCACAACTAGCAAATCCTCTATACCTAATTGAAAGTAACCCTTTTTTTTCCATTTTCCAAAACCGTAGGCAACAAAAGCAATCAAAATAATTTATTCATATTTACATATTTTTATAATTTTTTTATTTATTTATTTTCATGAAGCAACTTTCAACTTTATATCAATTTATTCTTTCTTTTATTGTCTATTGTTTTGCGCGATTGAAGGACTCATATTGTCAGTGTCTTCATTTTATCATCCAGATATATTTTTCTTATCGATGGGAATCAGATTCATTCATGTTTGTCTATGCTTAGGTAATTCATATTCAACTTATGATTAGGAACTCAGAATATATTTCATAATAGGTACATGACATTGACTCGTTTTTTTTTTTTTTTTTTTTTTTTTTTTTTTTTTTTTTTTTTTTTTTTTTTTTTTTTCATGAATTTTTATGATTTCGAATTTGATTCCCATTTTTTTTCGTCTTGAATCATTTTTTTTGAACACCTGCTCCTTCCTAATGGTTTCAATTCATTTCCGATTGTGATTCATTTTCCATGACATATTTCAAAACCAACTATATTATTGTCATCATTAACTCTTCATTTGCTAATTGAACTTTTCAATTACTTTATAATTTACAATCACCTATCTAACATCTATATCTGACCAAGAAACAAAAGAACAATAATTATTAGTACATAGTATTCGTGCCTTGTATATGTTATACGAATATGTCACCATAATTATAATTATTCATGTTATTCCATCATGATGAAGTACGTTAAACTATACACATTTGCTTGTTACATAAACAAATTATTTGAACCCGCGATATTGATTATTTCTTGTGAAGGAGCAGATGTCATCTTGAATACGTTCTTTTCAATTCCTTATTCCATCTATTTACTATTTATCTTCTTATCGAAACTAAGAATTGGAAACTACAAATTATTGAAAACAATGGATTTATACTATTTACGACGTTAAGCGTCGGAGTTCGTTTTGATCTCACCGCTTGTGAATTATCCTCAGCTTTCCTAATTTAATTACGAACAGTTACATATCAAAATTTTTTTTTTTTTTTTTTTATTTTTCATCACTATAACCTAAATCGGCTCTTGATCGCTGAGGAGAATTCATTCTAGCGTTGAGCATGTCTACACCGTCTTTGCGTATTTTCCTTTGTTACCATGATTATAAAATGATTACAAAATTCCAAAAATTGAGAACACAATTTTGTATGTTATCAAGGAATTATGTTATATCGAAATACTCTATATTTCTTTTTAATTGAACAATCCTGTCCGCAGCGCCAATTTGTAAGAAGGATGGTCCCACGTCGTTATCTCTTTAAATGAGATAACCATTATTCTGGTTCTATTTATCTCGGGCAACCTTCTTAATGAACAATTCAATCGTTTATCAATTGATTCTCTATAACAGGTGCATAAGGCACACCAGATTCGATAAAATACGCACAAACCCGTTAAACATACTCAAATACATTATCCATGAACGTACTTACTTTGTGAAGGCTCAGAAGAAGTAGTGATCAGCTTATCACCACCGGCGGAATCTCTCAGGCGTCCTTGTCAGGTATTCCCAGAGTAATGATGTCTAATTCTAAGCACACACACACTTCTTTGGTAATTTCTCTCAATGACTTTTGATTACTGGCAAAAATTTAAGAGGTGAAGTGATTGATATTAATTTAAGTTTCCCTCCTTGAAATACAAACGGACTTGCTGGATAATAAAAGAGTTGTGTTCTAAATCACTTATTTAATTATAAAATGTTAGGCTAGACTTGATGATGAATTGAATACATGGAGAAATGGTTTAAATTCTTAACGACAATAACTGATATTGGGAGACGAAAAATACTCAAGTTGTTTCACAAAGAAATATATAAACTATTGTTGAAAACTAGTCAAAAGGTTGATAACTGAGTTCTCTTGAAATAAAATGATAGCTGAAATTTGAATTGTGTGCCAAAACGGCCAAATCTTCGAACTGAGAAAAGAGATGAAAGTCAAATTCTTATAACAGTCAGAGAATTTACCAAAGGGATGAATTCACGCACTAGACACGAGGCAAGCCAAATGAGAATCGAAAACGAACTGACAAAAATAATCTTGAACAAAACTTCGTGAACTCAACAACTAACCACATGAGGGTGTTGGCTATAATTTTGGGTGTCTTTCTTGACTTTTCTCGTCCAATCAGAACAGTGTTCGACCAAACGGACGAATAGGTTCCGTCTCCTTCCCTTTTGACTAATTAATAGACTTCTACAAACCTACGCCATATTCCAATCAAAAATAATTAATCTATTCCCCGAATTTTGGGTTATTGCCTAGGCATGTGTTCTTAAGCGCTAATCTCCACTCATACCAGAGCACATTTGTTTCGAATTATTGACATTTCTTATCCTAGAAAGATATCTATTTCGTCTCCCATAAATGTCGTTCGGTTATTTAATATATTGGACGATATGGGGAAAAAAATCCAACTAAAACCATCAACATATCAATTTACTAAAATTAAAATAAATGTTATCGTTAACATATCCTGGAGTATCTGTATCTGAGGTGACGTTGACCGATGGAGATTGTGCGGTTTACTATGAATTATGAGGGTGGTTTAAAGTTTTACGACTTTTCCACTTATTTCCAAAGATTATATTTTCTATTCAGAACAAGTGTGTCTGTTTATTTATGACCGAGGCGATAATAAATGTTGATGGTTAACAGCTTTTATATTTTTGGTCAACGAACAGAATTTTCTATGCTGCAAATGAAAATGAAATCTACGTACACCGTTGCTCGAATAATCCGCTTTCTTACAATGTAAATTACTACAGGTTGCCGGATCTAGCGTAAGCAATAAGATCTATGTTTTCATTAGAGATGTTGGAACTCAGTATTTACTTTTCACCAATTATGCACCCAAATGACCTCTTATCTTTAATTAACTATTCTATGAAAGATAACCAACTCTCATCTTTTAATGAAAAATAAAGTAAATATGTCATATGCGCTGACGCAATTCTGTCATACGGGTAATGTCTCAACGGAGTTTATTCTCGTTTATAAAAACGGGCCTTATTGTTTTTTATCAAAAACTCGGGAAAATGATATCGAAATACGAGTTATATTTTTATCAATATCATAATGAAAGAATCGATTTATAAAAGGAATATATATTTGTGTATGACAAATCGCAGAAGAATCACTGAACTCTATACACACTAAATGACGGTCGTGCATAAAAGTATCAAAATCCTTGAAGAAAAATATAGTCTAATGACAGTGAAACAAAGCAACAAATTAATGAATAAGCGTTGTGCATAAATCCGTCTTTAGTTCCGGACGAGGCCCCCGTCGGGGCCTCCTGTCTGAGCCCCCTGTTGGGGCTCCCATTGGGGCTTCCTGTTGGGGCTCCCTTTCGGAGCCTTATGTTGAGGCTTCCTGTTGGGGCTCCCTGTTGGGGCTCCCTGTTGGGGCACCATGTCGAGGCGTCCTGTTGGGGCCCCATGTCGAGGCTCCCTGTTGGGGCCCAATGTCAAGGCTCCCTGTTGGGGCCCCATGTTGAGGCCTCCTGTTGGGGCCCCATGTTGATGCCTCCTGTTGGGGCCCCATGTCGGGGCTTCCTGTTGGGGCTCCCTTTCGGGGCTCCCTGTCGGGGCTCCATGTCCGGGGTCCCTATTGGAGCTTTCTGCCTGAAATCACTATTTAAGCAGGAGTGGATTGAAGAATTGTTTCTCGAAGGTGAGTGAATTTTCATTTTGCATGCATTAGTTCCGGACGAGGCTCCCTGTCGGGGCCTCCTGTCGAGCCCCCTGTTGAGGCTTCCTGTTGGAGCCCCATGTCGGGCCTCCCTGTTGGGGCTTTATGTCGGGGCTCCTTGTTGGGGCACCCTGTTGGGGCTCCCTGTTGGAGCTCCCTTTCGGGGCCTCCTGTTGAGGCTCCCTGTTGGTGCCCCATGTCGGGGCTCCCTGTTGGGCCTTTATGTCAGGGCTCCTTGTTGGGGCACCCTGTTGGGGCTCCCTGTTGGGGCTCCCTGTTGGGGCTCCCTTTCGGGACCTCATGTTGAGGCTCCCTGTTTGTGCCCCATGTCGATGCTCCCTGTTGGGGCTTTATGTCGGGGCTCCTTGTTGGGGCACCCTGTTGGGGCTCCCTTTCGGGGCCCCACGTCGGAAAAACTCCAACATTTTTTCTGTTTTCATTGAAATTTAAGAATGAATTATGATAGTCAGCAGGTTGATCTATTTGAGTACTGCTGTTACAGGCATTCTCGGATTCAGATTAAGTGGATTTATTACTTGCCACTGTCTTCATTAAAATTTAAGAATAAATTATGATAGAGTCAGCAGGTTGATCTATTCGAGTACTGCTGTTACAGGCATTCTCGGATTCAGATTAAGTGGATTTATTACTTGCCACTGTTTTCATTAAAATTTAAGAATGAATTATGATAGAGTCAGCAGGTTGATCTATTTGAGTACTGCTGTTACAGGCATTCTCGAATTCAGAATAAGTGGATTTATTATTAGTTGCCACTGTTTTCATTAAAATTTAAGAATGAATTATGATAGAGTCAGCAGGTTGATCTATTTGAGTACTGCTGTTATACAGGCATTCTCGGATTCAGATTCAGTGGATATAAAACTTGCGTTTATATTTTCAAAACTATTTACATTTGTGATATGATACCATATATATAATTATTTGTTCGAAATTCTACTTGGAATCCATAATTGCAATGATATACAAGAGTGCGCGAACGAGTGTGCAAACAAGTACGCGAACGAGTGCGTGAACGAGTCCGCAGACAGGCGAGCGAACGGGTGCACGAACGGGTTCACGAACTTGTGAGCCTCATCTTAGTCAGAACTATAGACCATACCATATTGATGTGGGATGATAGGGCTACTGGCGAACGACCCACTAGAAAAAATGTAACGCTCCCATGTCAAAGTTTTTCTCAAATTTATTCAAATTACCAATGTGAAATGAAAAAGTCATGAATTCGACTATAAATTATAACGCAAAATAGTCTTATCCAATTAAAAATATCAAACAATAATCTTCGAATTTGAATGTCTCATAGACTACGAGCAGAAACCTACTTTCCTGGCATATACCACGCAGAACATTGAATTATGTCTGCTCGTAGTCCATGCAACGATTCACACTGTGAATGCAGATCGCAAATGTTTCTTTCTTCCTAAGACGTGACAAATTCACATCGAGACAGGCACGCTTAACAACCTAAAGACTGGTTTCGGGCTTATTGGCCCTCATTAGTGCAGGGATCACTGTGTAAATCGTTGCTGCACTACGAGAAGATATAATTCAATATTCTGCGTGGTATTTACCAGGAAAGTAGTTGTTTTCTGCTCGTAGTCTACCAGTCATTTGAATTCAAAACTGTGTTTGATATTTTAGATTGTATAATGAGACTGCTTCAATTTAGATTATGGTCGCATTCAAAAAGAGATCAGCTTTGACAAGGCAATACCTCATGGGTGGGAGTGGAAATTTGCCATAGATATTTAATGAACACATCTGTCCTTTTTCACAGTTGTCCTTTTTTTTTTTCGCGGGCCAACATCGAAAACTCGGTAACTATAGGGTTAAGCTGTGTATTTATATGCGCAACAATATTCCTTAAATAAAAAGTTGAAAAGTTTATTGGTTTTTGAGATTAAAACGAAATGTTGTTTTTCATTTTTCATTCTCATAATCATTTGCTTTATTCTAATAGATACGAAAAAGAGGAAAACAATTTCTTGTAGCTGTAGCTGTATAACTTGGCAGTGAAGAATTTGTAATATTACATTTCGTCTCTCGAGGGCCACCATCAACTTTTTTTCCGAATAAAAAATCGAAAAGGAAAATCCAGGTCGGTTTGAAGAGAGAAAATTGTTGGCAGCGCCCGAATAATTACGAAATGTCATGACACGAATTTCAAAAAATTTATAGAGCATGAAAAACAGTTTTGAAAGAGTATATTTTTCTTTCGTACCCATCGAAATGAAATCAATAAATAATAAAAAATTTGGTTTTTCGAAAATATCACTATTTCTTTGCGGCACATTGTTGCGCATATACCGCATATAAATACACAATTTTTCCCAATTTAATACTAATCTTGTTTCTCGAACCGTATCATACCGATTTTCCCATGTTTGCTCGCGAATTTGGGACACTAATAAAGTGAAATTGCCAAATGAGTTAATTATTTCTGAAAAAATATTGTAAAAAGCTCAATTCATAAGTATTCATGATTTTAGATTGGCTAGGAATAAATTCGGACGACAGAAAGCTATCTAAAGTCCAATCAAAATTTGAAGAGGTGACGCCTGGTTAACAGCAGATAACGGCATCATGTAAGCCAAACTTCACGAAAGATGTAATTTTGTGAAATTTGACATAGACAGAGTCAGATGACCCAACGACCAATCAAATCACATAACTCACATAACCATTTCATTCGCAATGGTTATTTTTCCCTCCAAGGTCAATCGATACTATTTTACTATTTCATTCATAAATACGCTGAGTCGACTCTCTTGTTAGTGGAACCTGAGATGCTTACAATACCGTAGAACCTATACTCATAGAGTATATGTTAGTCAACCACTAATCTTTGCTATTATACTCTTTGCCATAGAGAAACTTTTTCGTTTCTCTATGGCCTATACTCTTCGTTTGGCTTGGCAATCATTGGCAATGTATGAAAAAGAAGATAGCATTTGGTTCATAGAAATTTTTTGCCTTTTTTCTGTTCTTCCATCAGTTTTTATTTGTATATGGCTCCTCAAATTGAAATATTTTGATAACATGTTTATGACGTGATTCGGTGAATTAAATAATCATAAAACCTATAGGTACGTTATTAAAATATAGATATCGACATATGCGGAAAATACCTGCAGTAGAACTGCAATTTTCTCGCACGCAAAAGTATTTTCAAGAGCGGTTCTTCGCTAAATAGGCGAAATTTTATTGGGCTGATTTCCCATCTTATTCTTATTGCCATAGATCCGAATCCATGCATCCGATACTATTTAGTCAGCTTGGCATAACCGATCCATTCATATTCAGAAAAATCTTATGCACCCACAATATATGAACTTTTTTTTAATTGTCTAGATCTAGAAAATTAGAGTTGAATAAGTAACACAACATTACTATGACAACTCTCACATATTAGAATGGAATTTCTCTGTAGACATTGGAATTTGGAATGTAAAACAGAAATAAAATACTTGACGGGTGACAAATTGTTAGAATACTGCTGATTTTGGAATATGCCGATCACAGTTTTTGGCGCAGAAACTTTCATAATATCCAAAATCAGCATTCAATTAATTTAGATTAAAAAGCCTATTGTTTATGTTTATTAGTTCACAACTTTTTATCTGTTTAATTATGTAGAATTTTGGGCTGCTTGGCAATGATTATATGCATTGAATGTCAAAACTCAGTGGAAAAATAATTTAGTTATTTGGATATTGATAATGAAACGCAATTTAAATATGAAAAAGTCGATTTTGCGTGGAATTGGAACAAATTTGAAGAAAAAATTATATGTTTCACACGGCAGAAAAGCAGATTTAATGCCTTGGCTGGTTTCATAGCCTCGCTACGCTCGGCTATGAAACACCAGCCGCGGCATTAAATCTTGTGCTTTTATGCCTAGTAAAACAAATAACTATTTTCTGATGACTATAACTGTGATTATAATCTTGACCATGTTTCACATATTTATGATGACTTATTTTTTCTTGCAATTCTGATATTTATTACGGCAGTCATCACACCAATAGTAAATGATTTATTTCGCGGTATATAACAGAAAAAACGAAGATAAGAACTATTATATATTAAACTTATACCATTGATTATTTAAAACAAGAACTAAATGTCAAAAATAAAATGAATTCACATTTCAAGGTATATCTCACAAAATAGGCTGATACCACTTGATTTCACTTCCTAAGCAACCAGTCACTAACTGATAGTGTACCGGGCTAAATTTACAAGACACGACCACGTCTCTATGATAATTATTCATTTCTACAATAGTCCTTAATTGTTGAGGATTATCAGGTACACACACAGAAAGTTCCTGACACCTGTCATTGAAGCCCAACAACCTCACACCCCTGTCATATGGCGAACATATCACTCTACCATCTGAAGAAAAACACGATTCTTTGATGAAACCTTTCCCAACGTTTTTCTCCTTTATAAAATGAGTCAGTCTCGGAAGATTTCTCACTATCTTGTTTCGTTGTTCTGGATGTTGTCTGAAGTATGTATCAAATGAAGAATTAACCCCTACTAGTCCAGTATTCAGTATTCCCATAGCAGGAAGCTGAAGGTTTTCATATAAAGGTTGAGACATTTCATTGAGGTGTCCTTGATGACTGTTGTAATCCTCCAAGGAAATGTAACCCATCCAGAGGTCGGTTGGACGAGAGTTTGCTTCCCCTTCAGGATCTTCTTCTTCTTCTTGAGCTTCTTCGTTGATGTAAGTGAATGCATTCTCGTAGTCTTTTGGGTCTCGAGTTTGAATGTCATGTACACTTGTCCACTAAAATTTAAAAAAATCGATAGTACTAGCAGTAGAATGTAGTACTAGAATGTCATGTACACTTGTCCACTAAAATTTAAAAAAATCGATAGTACTAGCAGTGACCTTGATCGACTTTAAGAAAAAATTCATCAAACAGAGAACTACACAAATTCAACAATTATGAAATGAATTGCCGAACATAAAGGTCTAATAGACCGGGAGATGTTGACACAAATTTGCGCTGGTACTGAAAATGGCATCCCAATTAATCGAAAATAAATTACGAGTGTATAACGATTCATTCCACAAAATAATCTTTTTCCAATAATCGATTAACAAAGAAGTAGTCGGTAGCGTCATGCAATACTTTTCCGTTGTGACTTAATTACAGCCCGCCATACCGACGACATCACATTAATTAAAAAAAACAATTCAACCAATAAGTTGGTAGCATCCATTTGCAGAAGATGAAACGGGGGAGGGTTCATTTTCTGATGAAAAATTGTCCCGTCGATACATTTGTTGACGTGTCCCGGGATTTTTTAAAAACATACACACATTTCGAGGAAATTAGGGTGGGAAGTCCTGAAATGAACACCCTGTCTAATTATATTTACCTCTTCATCATCTTTGCCATTTATATTCCTAGATAGTGCACTCCATCCGTGTGGATGAATCTGAAGGGAACTAATAACTTCAGCCTCATTCGGAAAGTCTTCTATAAATTCTATTCGGTTTCTCTTTCTGGTTGGGGAGAATAATGAATTATATATTGTCGCTACTGGGAAACACTGATCGCTAATCTGCATCAATCGATATAAACTCGGCTAAAATGTGATATCAAGTATAAATACAACTGTCGAGTGCATGTTTATTTCAATATATGCTTGTTCAAATGAGTATACACTCCTGTTATATGGGATGGGTCAAATCACTCTGAAATCAATGGATTTTTCAAATGATTTCTAATTTCACCAAATATATCAAATAGACTGATTCAACAAAGTATATATATATAAGTAACTGGAAATTCAACTTACCCTAAAAGACCTCAAATCTGTGGCCAAGGTTAACAAATTCAAATCATGAATGATAATCATGTATCCATTAGTTGTAGAAATGACCATTTTTGTACCATCATCTGTCAACTTCATCCTCATCAATCCGTTCATCAGAAAAACCTTGTCATACATCATATTGCACTCATTGGGAGCTTTCAAATTCCAGGCGTAAATACTGCCATCAAAGGCAGAAGTCACCATTACATTATCTTTTTCTGACCATTCAATATTCTTGACCTAGAACACAAGGATAGTTCGAAGAATTTGAGTTTGATGAATTATAGATATAACAGGTGTTCCACTGAACATGTTCCAATGACTCACATGTTTGCACTTGCCGATTATTTCAATATTTCGGACAACAAATGATGATAATTATATAGGAAAAAGCTAGCAAGTTTATGATCAAGTTCAGCAAACCATTCATTATGTAAATGATGATAACCAATTTTGTGCTGGACTGTTTTCACTCTTTGATTTTGGACGAGAGTGCAAATTCATCGTTTCCAAAAAAAACGAATCGAAATTATCAGCTACTTTTAGTTGGAGAACAAGAATAAACTGAACACATTATTGTTATTAGGTTTCGACAGCTACTGATTAACAACTGTACAAAATGTAAAGCCTAATTTTGCAGCAAAAAAGTGACTTACAAAGAAAGAATATGTCCCAATCTTTCCTATAAAAATAGCAGCTGTTGACTAAATTGTAGTAGTACAATTTAGTCAGTACAAAGTCGAACCTGTGTGCTTTATTGTTGAGAAATACCTCAAATCATTTTAGAGAACCAAAGTATGTGGTATGTGTTAATATCTGAATGAGTTTTCTTTTCCATATAAACGTATTATTATTGTAATAAATGATAGAATTAGAACATATTTGTCAGAATACTATCAAATAAAACCTTGTACAAAAAAACAAATCTCCTGACTGATATTGCCATCACCATCCAATTGAAGATCCTCTTTACTCTCCCTGAACATTTATGATTCATAACATGAAATAATGTATGTGTAAACAGTACCATCAACAATTCATCCTAATAATTCATACCCTGAAATAATGTTGGTGTATAACAGTATAGTAAACATTATTATTATCATTGTTACTAATGTATGTTACCTCTTGACTACATAAAAGGAAAATTTATGGATATGATAAATAATTTTTACTGACTAGAGCTCAACTATGGAGTGAATGTTCATATTCTTAATGAGTACACTGCTAGAATTCAGTTTCATCTAGATTCTAGATACTTCTAAAAGACAAATGAAATATTATGATTTACCCAATTTGAATGTCCATGAAGAGTCTTAATACAAGTTTGTACTTTACGTATATCCCATATTTTGATTGAAGTATCATCTGAACATGTAGCAAAATGTTTATCATTCAGGAATCTGAAAATGAAATAAATTAGTGATTTGTTTGTTTGAAGTTCTTTCAATATACCTCACACAGTTCACACAATTTCGATGGGCATTTTCAACAGTATTGATCAATTTTTGATTGGCAGCATCAAACAATAATATTTGCTTTCCTTCACAGGCAGATACTAGTAATTTTCTGAAAAAAAAATTTTGAATAGTAATATTGATAGTAGGCAGCAATACAAATACAATAATCAAAATTCATCAATATCAAAAGAGAGTCAGAATATTGTAATATAATGTTGTACATGAGAATTTAATGCTAGATAAAAGTTAAAATAAAATCAAAAATCAACAGCTATGATGAGGAAGAATGTCTTCAGTTCTTCCAGAGCAGGCAGATCAGACAGATGCATGCTGGACACCCATTTATTCTCAAGCTCGACACCTGCCGAACTTCATTCTAATTAAAATTATTTTTTTCTGGAACGGTGAAATTGTGAGGTTTTTCCTGATACCTACAACATATCAAGGAAAGTTCCAATACCTAATTACTCTCTCCTTCTACTGGCTTGTTGTGCACAAAACTCAAATTTAAATGAGTCATTGAAATATGTTGCTCAAGACATTTTTTTGAAAAGCTTATAATCAAACAAATCGTATGACTAGAAATCAGATTTAACCTAATTGGATTTGATTACACCTTTAATAATAACTGCCTTATGTAAAAACAAGTAAGTCTATTCATTTCACTTTTCCACTCCCTTTTGTTTGAAATATTGAGAGATCAATAATTATTATTCAGCCAAATTCACAGTTTTCTTATATGTGATAAATCATGCAATACAAATTTGTCAAAAAGTTTCTCTTTGTGATTTTTATAACAACTGCTAGTTCTAGTTCCTAACAAAAAATATATGTCTTCATTGAAAAAGTATAACTGAGATAAATATTTCTTTTGAATTCATTGTCAGCAATATTCCATATTTTCAAAACACAGATGTGGAAATAATCAAATCAGTAAAATGAAATGAATGAAACACATGACACTAAAAGATGAAACTATTTATTTCATGAATCTAATATGAATCTGATGATACCTACACATTTTCCTTCTCTTTCAAAGGTCTTATCTAATTGGACTAAAGTTATGGAAATCTGAGCTCTAGCAAACAAGCATACAAATAAAAATGATATCTTCTCTAGTCCTAGATCTGAGATACATAAGATCATGTAGTTTTGTGAAGAGTCATACTGTACCCATCAATGCTGAATTCCAAATTGAAGATACCACCCAACTCTGTCTTGAGTGCCTGGTCTCTCAATTGAAACTCATTCAAATTGTTGTATAACTTGAATGTAATGAGATCATCTAACATACATTTTCGTAGACCCAATTTAGTTTTTTCTGTTATACTCAGGAAACTTGTGCTGCATTTCACTTTGCTACTGGTTCTGTTTGGACCGAGGTTTGGACCAGATACATGGTGAGTATCACTTGGAGAATCCATTATTCCTTTTCTGATACGTAATGTCGAAAATGTTTTTAAACAACTTTTATACCCATTATATTACTATTATAAGCAATTGATCATATCACTGCTTTTCAATGGTTTTATTCTTAGTCCTATGATCAGACAGGTCATCAAGGCAATCTACCAGTTTCATATTCAGAGTATCTAATCTATTATAGTGTTCAAAGTTTCAGTATTGTGATTTTTAGTTTCATTTGATTAATAAATGGAATATATACATAAAATTAAATTATTTATTGTTGATTGTTTACTACTGTTTACGATTTTACGAGATTCTTTTCAATAACCTTCAATTGCTTCTTCTTCTCAGTTCTATCCCTCATCGTCTCATCTTCTTCCTCCTTATTGGATTAGTGTTGGTCTTGACTCTTGACTTTCCTATAAGTCTGTAACTGTTGAGCGGGATTCCCAATCAAACTTTTTGCGTTTTGCTTTTTTCGTTTCGTCTTCTGATTGGTGGTGGTAGTGCGTCAGTTTGATTCCCAAGTCTGCTACACCAATCAGAAGGCGAAACGTAGAGCAAAACGCAAAAAGGTTGGTTGTGAATCCCGTTTAAGAATAACCCTCTGCTCTATGACTTTTTTCTCATTTTCGGAAAAGTTGATTTTTGATATCTTTTGAATGGATATTTTCCGTTTTAGCTGGAAAAAAGCTGAAAATAAAAGAAAAACATAAAAAAATAAAACAAGCATTTATGTTCTCGGATATATTCTATTTAGGTTTTTAAGTACCTACGTTTTTTTTGGGAATACCGCCCATTTCATAGATATTTGTTGTGATGTTTCCCAATATTTATTTTTATTGAAATTGTTAAAACCAATGTCGAAGCATCATTCGTTTTGACGAAATCAAAAACGAATTTAGGAAAGAACCACCACAGGACCGTAATTAAAAATGTTTGTCTCTCATAATCTTATATTTAGTAATTTCAGATAAACCGTCGTTAAATTGACATATTATTATATATTTATTATAAAAAAGGCAAGTCCCATATTCCAATAAATGTTTTGAAATGAAAATTCTATGCGTAAAAACCAATAATGGTATTTTTAGTTTATCTCGAATGACATACCTATAAGTATAGAAAAAAAAAAGACGAGAGAGTATCCCTTTGAATTTTTTCAACCAAAACGTAATGATTTCCAAAATAGTAGTTGTTTCTTCTGCCATTTTTCATCGCCTTCGTATCTCTTTTGGTTTAGATTTATAAGATTTGTTAAAGGTAAACGGCCTCTGTACCTATATATATACATTATTCATTTCCATTCTGCGAAATACTTTTATTTTTCGAGAAAATTATAAAAATAGTTTTCTAGAACGAGTACTACATACAAGAAAGACCACTATGTATTCAACCATTGTGAGTAGGCAAACCAGAAAGAAGTTTGATCGATAATTCTTACCAATATCTCATATAAGTATTATATTATTTCATACAAATTTGAAACATTCTTCAATAGAAAGATCAAACATGAATAAGTATAATAAGCCAACGATGTTAGTTAGAAATAAAAATTATGTAGTGATCACGTGGGAAAACGTATTTGAATGTGAATCCCTTACAACGAAATATCGCCTGCAAATGTTCAATGATTTTAAAGAGTGGCGGACTATATACTGGTAAATGTATACAAAATTATTACTTATTTATTTTTTTAATGAAGTAAAAAACAATAAAATAAATGATAAATTTTTTAATAATTATATAAGTTATAAACTTGATGTCCATGATTATGTGAGTTGCATAGTAAAAAATTATCAACATAAACTTATAAGAATACACATATATTTCTTATACAATTTATAAAACTATATCTTATCATGAATATTATCTCATATTCAGAAGGTTCTCTAGGATTCAAGAATTCTCAATGACCCAACATTTTATTTCGAATAAAAAAAAATATTTTCTTTAGAGAAGAGTATTTTATTCGTGACTCGAAATGCCAGGCCGTTTCAAACCGAACGTATGTCAATTTCGAAATAATTCTAGTGTAATGTTATTGTGTTCTACCCAATAAATCATCAGCTTCAGCCGATATGACTCAATAGTTTTCATATTTTGAAGATATAATGATATGACAAATTCTTATCTGAATAATCATGTACCGACCTAATAAGTTTCCCTGTGATTTTTGAAGCTTTCAATGCATTAAATCATCAAATTGCAAAATGCATCAATCAATTATTCATTTCGAATATATCTTGGTTTAGAATAATGTTATACAAATTAGAATAGTACGGGTAGAGGTTACATGGTTTTCTCCTTCAAAAATACCACCGATATTGCCCCAATATATTTTCGATCATCTAAATAGCAGATCATTTAATTAATTTTCAGTGGCAAAAAAACTAGATTCATGGTTGAGTTTCTAGCTCCTTGTACTTGTTATAATTTTCGTATAAATAAATTGGAAGAAAACCTAGACCAAGACACCGACTGGCTATATTTCAAAGCAGCCACTGAAGAAGAAGGACCCTATTCTTCTGTGATGCACATGTCTAGGGCAGTGAAACTCGGAAAAATGCCATTGGTTAGAAAAATTGCACATACCAAGTGAGTTTTCCACATTCATGCAAGTATATAGTGAAAACACTTCGATCGAGTGCCTAAACGGCCTAAACGCACACTCACTATATTGACGCATAATCCCTATTTTCTATGAGATCATATTATTATACATAGTTATACTTTACGTGAGTAACTTTTTGTCAAAATTATTGTCCAGTGGCGAAGATATATAGGGGGTTCTTACATATTTCCCGCCCAATTTTCTACACCACTGCATGAATACTCTTTCAATTGACGTTTCATTCGAATTCCCTGTTCAAAAAAATTTTCTTGTGAAATTTTAATTTGATTGATTTTATGTGAGAGAAAACTATAATATTCGAGGGCCAGAATTGGATTTTTCAGTCAATAGAACCATCAAGATTTCACACCCAAAATGAGAACTCCACATGCATTATTTTATTTCCTACAAAACTACAAAAATATAAACGAAAAGCACTAAATAAATCATAATAACGTTTTAATAATTACGATTTCCAACTCAATTAACTCTCATTACCAATTTCACTTCATTATCAAATTAATGATCGAATTGTATCAGCATATTCTTGATTCATGAGTCGAAAAGGCCTTCGTGTCGTGTTATGTTACTTCATAAACAAGCCATGTTGGCAGATGCTCCAACTTTGCTGTGCGTAGCACAACTTAATTTTTTCAAATGAAACATCCCAGGTTATCTTTATTCGATTCGAATATTTTCTGAGATCTGGCATACCAGCATTGCAATAAGATCTGGCAATATCGATTTAATTTTTGAATTCGTTATGTTAAATTGATAATAACTTCCAAATATTAGTAAATTTTATTGAAATAAACATTTTTAATTTCTGAGTCCAGTACATAAAATATTTTCCAAAAATACTGGTTTTCCAGATCTCAAAACATATTCGGAATAAAAATGTGCCAATAAATATATATATATGTACATCTGGCAACATTGTCGACACGATTTTTTTGATTTCGCCATTACCGTAATATTCAGGGTTTTCCACATTTTTCCCTGTGTATAATGTAGGTATAGGTAATTATTAAATGTTACAGGCCATCTCTATTGGAAGCAGAGAATAAAGAAAACAAGACGCCCCTTATTCAAGCCATTGAAATGGGGGATCTTCCGATGATACAACTACTGATTACTTTAGGAAGTAATGTGAATACTCCTCTTCATCACAATAAAAGGACACCCCTGATGATTGCAGTTTACTACGGAGAAATTAAAATATCATTGATATTAATTGAAAAAGGTTAAATAATCAAGAAATATGATCTTATATCACTTGTGATGGTGTACTGTGTACTGACAGTACACCATCAGCGCATTGAGGTTTACTTTAGCAGAAAGTTATTTCTTGTTCTAAAATCTTCATAGACATTATTCGGATAATTACCAATGAAATCTTAAATAATTCAAACAATCAACAGATAGTCAATAATCAAAGAGCGGGTAACCTACCTATATCTGTTATGGCAAAGGCGTTGGACACTGCACTGCCATCTATTGAACAGAGGATGGAAACAGTGTACAAAGGAAACTATTTTGGATCTTAGGTTTGTTTTGGTTCTTCTCAGAACCGTTCTGGAACTATACTGCTCATGCGCATTCTCTTGATCCCTTGAGGCAAATGCGCACGACAGAACCGTTCTAGGACGGTTCTAGAACGGTTCTGACGAAAACCAAAACAAAGTTCTTGTAGTCCGATTCATTCACTAGTTGACAATCTTTGCAACAATGAAATGGAAGAAGTACTATTTATTCATGGAATCTATTGAATAGGTACCTGAAAGCTACGTCAATATTGATTATATTGATGAGGAAAAGTGAAAACAAAATTAAAAAGATCCAGGTCTAGCTATATTGGTCGGGCTGATACAGGGTTCCCTCCCACTCCCAGGCGAGTGGTCTCATGTGATGAGACAATGATGGAAATAAGACCTGGTGGCGCTACTCTTCAATTGTTTCAGCTGACAAATCCTTGATTTGGAACAATTGAATTTCAGCTCATTACGTGGGGTTCTCATGTACAACAATAGATGGCGATACTGTCGAATGATTTTTGAAGAATTTTCTTTCAATCATGTTCGATACATATTCGCATAAAACTCATTGGAGAATGGCTCCATGGAATTGTTAGAAACGATTAGAAGTCATTCAGAATCAAATATTCATACTTTCGTGTAGTAACCTGTAAATTTGGTTGAAATCACGGCTTCATTTTAGCGAGATTCACCCACGCCATGTCACTTTATACACGTTTTATCGAAGTAGGCGAAATCAAGAGATTTGGGACCAGTCACAGGATAGGAAGTGATTTCACCAGTCTATCTATCCACCTCTGATGAGACTGTCAAGTACTGACGATTATAGAATCTTTCTGAGGATGGACGAAAATCCGTTCTTATAGTACTGTTGAATAAAGTTCCCTAAATAACACGGGATCTTGCTGGTATGTCCCGCTAAGGTCCTGCAAATGTCCCAATGTTTCAGACATAGGTGGGATATGCCAGAGATGTTTCTTTTGGGACATCTCTTGAATGTTTCGAGTAAGAAGTTCCAGAAACATCTTTTTTCATCTTCGTTTTTTTAATCAAAAAAATATTCGCTTTTTATCTCGGAATGAAAATCGATGTTCAATTTGATCATCCCTAATATTGAACGAATTCACATAATACCTACTGAATATTTCCAATAAGTAGGCATACAAAGTTATAGCATCAAACAGTCTATCTCTGTTACAAGTTTTGTTCGCAGCGATGCCAGATGTATGTTGGGAATTTATTCATGTAGATCCAAAAACCAAGTGAAATAAAATATACCATACCACAGTAAAATAAGTTCACTGTTGAAAACTAGAAAATTCCGGTATTTCTGAATTTCAGAAGCTTTCCAACATTTGAAGTCAGGAATTTTGCGTGAGAAATGAATCTGGCAGCGTTGCAGCGGCGGGCACGCCATGCGCGTGTGCCGCGTAGTGGTACAAACATCGATATCCTACAAACATCCCATAGGGATGTTTGTAGGACATCGCAAATGCTGACACAGGTGTTGCCAGCGACATTTCAAGAATATCCCAAGGAAAATAGGGATTCTTCAGAGATGTTCCTATTGTCCCAAAGGGATGTTTCTGGAATGTCGTACAGATGTTACTGTGTTATTAGGGTTAGGCCTTTGATTGAAAGAAGTTACTCTGTTATGAGGGAAGTAATAATTATCAGTAGATGATCGACTTGCTGTAACGGTGGCGTGAAATGGCAATGAATAATTTTCCTCCGAAGTGCGCTGGTCGGTCCGAAATATCAAACTAGCTGAAAGATCGCGGATCTCTCCACAGAGCGCCGGTCGGCTCGCGAAAACGCTACACACGGGTGGAAAAGTTTGCAAGCGGATTGGCCCCCTCATCATGATGAGCTCGTGTGTAGACCCTTTTTAGACGACCTGGTCGCCCTAGACTCCTCTGGGGGCAACCATATCGACGCCAAGCTTAGTGTGGACACCCTCTTTGGGACACCCGGTCGACGTGAGAAAACCTGCACCAGGACTCCCGACCTCAAACCATCCGCTCCATTCATTTTCATTAATTTAATTCAAATTGTGTTTATTATATTCCTCTTGTAACATTGTACCTCAGCCTAAGTACATATACAGGGTGTCCCACTAAGGTCGGCGAGGTACGATATTATGGAAACCATAAACCTTTGGGCTCCTAGAAAAAAATATTGAGGACTAAATCGGCCAAGATAAATTGATGTAAAATATTTTCAAGTTCCTAAAATGACCGCTGGAGGGCACAACTACTATGACATAAATGAAAATTCGATTTTTCTCGGAAAATCACCATATCAAGGTACTGTTTCAATGACGGAAATGAAGAGTTCTGCAAAATTCGCGTCAGTTTGTTCTTTTACTTTTTTTCATATCTCGAAAAAAAATGGTGGAAGAAGCCCCATTCGATGTTGATCTCCAGTTCACACCACGTCTACTAGAGGGCGTTGTTCACCCAAGGTTCAGTTTTTTCTGATTTTCTCAAAAAATTCAAATGGAATGCTACAAATTTCTAACATTTCTTCCGAAGAGAATAATGGTAGCTACAGTTTGGTGAAAACCGCGATTCGATATCGTCATTCGTTTTTCAGTTATTCGCAAATAATTAATTTAACCTGAAAATAATCAAGTATTTTGTTGAAAAAATTATTCTATGATTTCCGTTTCCTTCAGTGAGTCTGCGTTGCAAGCAAAATGTGGGGTAATTCAATCCTATTCGCCTGTGCTAGTGATTAAAACGGTTATTATTCAAATGTTCAGCCTTTTGGTGCATTTGTGCGTTGATCTAATATTCCGTACTATACGCAAAATAACAATTGATGCAAATGCCACTTACTGAGAATGAAAATGTGGATCCTACTAGTCAAGAACTAAACTGCGATAACGGAAAGTGACTTTTAATAATAACAAATAGAAGAATATCAAATACCCCCTACATTCTGAAGCCATTTCTATCGACAACGTGATACAAAAAATGTCCCTACGAATGTTCAAAATGCATTCCATTATTTTCAATGCAACCAGCATGATTGAAGAACGATTCCCATAGATATCACGATGAAAATAGAGGAATAGTTTGCATCAATTGTTATTTTGCGTACAGTACGGAATATTAGATCAACGCACAAATGCACCAAAATGGTGAACATTTGAATAATAACCGTTTTAATCGCTAGCACTGGCGAATAGGATTGAATTACCTCATATTTTGCATGCAATGCAGACTTACTGAAGATAACGGAAATCCTCGAATTTTTTTTCAACAATAAACCAGATTTTTTCAGGTGGAATTAACTTAAAAACGAATGGAGATATCGAATCGCGGTTTTCACCAAAATATAGCTATACAAATTTGTAGCATTCCATTCGAATTTTTTGAGAAAATCAGAAAAAACTGAACCTTGGCCCTCTAGTAGACGTGGTGTGAACTGGAGATCAACATCGAATGAAGCGTTCGAATGATTGTGAAATTATCTTTCAAACGAGCCCAAGTTGATCGAATTTGGAGCAAGGGTTCAGGAGATACAGCGATTTAAAAAATTATTTTTTCAACAGCTTCTTCCACCATTATTTTTCGAGATATGAAAAAAAGTAAAAGAACAAACTGACGCAAATTTTGCTGAACTCTTCATTTCCGTCATTGAAACAGTACCTTGATATGATGATTTTCCGAGAAAAATCGAATTTTCATTTATGTCATAGTAGTGGTGCCCTCTAGCGGTCATTTTAGAAACTTCAAAATATTTTCCATCAATTTCTCTTGGCCGATTTAGTTCTCAATATTTTTTTCTAGGAGCCATAAGATTTATGGTTTCCATAATATCGTACCTCGCCGACCTTATTGGGACACCCTGTATTAATATACAGGGTGTTTCATAATAAATGCGCAGTGACTTCAGGATATGATAGCTCATTCAAGAATATGAAAAAAAGTTCCTATTGCCCCTCTAAAATGCACCATTTTCGACATACAGGGCCATCTTCAAACCCTAGTCTACGCTACTCCAGTTGAAAATGTTGACAATTTAAGAGAGCGCATTGTTGCTTGCAACATAATTCGGAACATTCCGGGTATTTTCCTTCGTGTTAGACAGTCAATGCATCGAAGAATTGCTGCGTGCATTGGAGCTAACGGCGGACATTACCAACACTTAATTTAACTAAGTATGATTTGTTTTTTTTTTATTTTGCAAATATGAAGTTAACGTTTGGTTTTGTTACTTGTTCTAACGTTTAAATAAATTTTGTATAATTATGAAAAAAAATATTCAAAAAAATTTACCATGTTTTTCAACAAAAGGTTGATTTTTCTTGAAAACGGTCAACTTTAGAGCTTATAAACAAGAGTCCCTTTTTTGTGTAGAAAACATTGGCGGTTTGAATAGGTGGCTCAAAATTGTACTTTTTCCAGTGGCGTAAAAGTTGGAGGAAATAACACCCACTATCCCTTCAAAATCTTCACCAATTATGAATTTAAAAAAATAACAAATCAGTCCAAAACATAGTTTATTATGAGTAGAAAATGCCTACAAAATCTGTTTTCTGTGCGATAAACGGTTCCAGAAGTATTCGCAAAAAACGTTTTTTTTTTAATGCAATACCCTGTATATGTCGAAAATGGTGCATTTTAGAGGGTAAGTCAATAGGAACTTTTTTTCATTTTCTTGAAAGAGCTATCATATCCTGCGCATTTATTATGAAACACCCTGTATATATAAATAAAATCGATAAAGGGTATAATGCACATGAACAAGTATGAAAATGTGAAGTAAAAATGTACAGTCACGTACACTCACAACACTTTAAAAACATGATGACTCTGCCGTGGCGCTAGACAGAAACTTATGAAGGTTGGAAGGTTCTACACTTGTAGCTGGATTACAGGAGACCGCAATTATAACATTTTTGTTATTTCAATTTTCAAGTTGCAATCTTGGTGACAAAGACAACACAAGGGCAGACATATTTTTTCTCTCTCAAAGCTGGCTGAACTTGTCAATTCCAATAGCATTTGACTTTTACATGCTTTTACTCATATAATAATATAATGTCCTGAGGGATTGGTCTAATTTCCTTTCACTGATTTACACATTCTCCACTTTAGAATAAAAATGGATGACATATAAATTTTTCATTAACAATTCTTCAAGGTGCTGATGGACATTCGAGAGATGTGAATGGGTTGAACATTTTACATTATGCAGTTGATTCGAATCGGTTAGAAAGCGTGGAATTTTGTGTGAAAATTCTGAAAGATCTGGATTTACAAGATAATAATGGTTGGACAGCATTGATGAGAGCAGGTGATTGAATGATCATTCTTTCTAACACCTAATGAATACTACTTTTATTTTCAGTCATATTGGGAGTATCTGAAAGTATCATTGATTTTTTAATGGAACAAGGTGCCAACCAGGAAATCAAAGACCGATATAGGTTGGATTTCAGGCGACATAGAGAACTGTTAGAAGAATTCAAGAACTTGTGACATACTACAAGTAATATCGTGTTCATTCATTATTTGGTGTGTACACATTCAAAAAATGAATTTGAAATGAACAAATTCATGAAAACTGACCGGTGTTAATGAGAATCAAATTTGTGTCCAGCAATTATAAAAATTATACAGCTTGATTAACAAAAGTCACGGTAAATATAATAGAAATGAGACTTTAACAGTCAATCTCGTAATTTTTGAATTTAATGTTCACTGTTTATACACAGTCGTCTGGTCAAATAAACACTTCCATTCGCAATTACATTGTGTGAGCTCTCCTGGCTTATAGACTAATGAGAAGCGAGGTCAAACCTTCCCCATCTCTTCAACGCTTTGCATTCTTAACTGCATAGAACATATAGAATTTCCATATGGATCCGAAAGGTGGATAAAGGATGGTGAAACTGCGTCCTATATCAACAAGCACTAGAATAAACTATAGACTTTTGCCTAGTTGATTTCATACCGTAGTAATAATTTCTGAAATTACCATAGATGGTGCCATATACCTTGTGTCGGTAAAACAGAAACTGTGTTCTAGGAGAAAACATACCGATAAGAGTAAAAATATTGATAATTATTCCAGATTTACTGAAAATATATAGTGTTTCAATGTCGTTTCAATTCACCTCTGTCAGATTGGAACCATTCAAATCGTGGAAATAATACTACCTTCCCAAACAGTCTACAAGTTTTTCGCAGAAACAATTTAAGAACTCTTTCACCATTCTATATCCATCTTGGATGGATCCTTTCAAGTTTTTCGGTCAGCAAACATCAATAACTTTTCGAAATTGTTTTTTGACATTCTTCAATGTATGATGCTCCCTCTGATTAATTCCAAATTAACGCATATCTATTTTACATTAATTAATTATCACGAATTATTCTTTCTCGTTTTTTCTTTCCTCGATGGAAAGTTATCAAGAAAATGAATTTCTACTGCCGGCTGCCGGAAATTGAAGAAGCTGCCAATAAAGCTGCTTTTGAATTATTGCCTAGTGAGACAAAGCGACAGCACTAGTTTTCATACGATCTTCTCTTGAAATGGTATGATCAGAAAAAGGTCAGTGGCACTTTTAGCACTAGTGCACAATGCATAATGGATTATAAAGGTGGATTTATGCAGCAACATTTAACATTTATCGAGTAAGATTTATCAATTAACAATTAGCAATCATGAGTTGAACTCCCTGTTTTCAATGACTGTGTTTATGCAGACAATTAACAATTATCAATTTAGAAGTAACAAGTAAGAAGATGGCCAACTTTTAACTTTCTTACCTTAATTGAACCAAATTTCCTTCTACTGCGCAAATAGTACGCAGATGATCGCTGATTGGTTCCATGATTCATAGGAGAAAGCATAAGATTGGCCCGAACTTTGTTTTGACAAATGGTAGCAGAAGGTAAGGTTCCAAATCTTGCAAGTACATTGATTTGATCAAGTTATTGAAGAGCCCCTTTTCTGTCCTGTCTATTCACATGCTTGATATAGACCGCACCTCCTATGCCTTTTCTGTTGTAACATAAAAAAACTCGCAGTCAATAACATCATAATGATGAAAAGTTTCTTCTAGATCAGAAAACGTAATCAAGTTATTATTGTATTTACTTTCCGAAAGATCAACAAACATGAAAATATGAGGTTATGGCAGGGACAGTTGTGCCAAGTACGCCTGCGTACTATTTCTTCATGAATTGTTAATTTGGCATGCATAAATGCCAATATTTTCACCACTTTTTAATCGATAATTGTCAATTGATAAATCTTACTTGATAATTGTTGAATTTTGCTGCATAAATCCACCTTAACTCATTATGCGTAATGAATGATTTTGAAATTTAAGTTCCTCATGCACCCGTGTATACAACTCATAGTGCACAACTCGTAATTTGATGCATAACGCACAATTTACAAAATTGACCAACTTTCAACTTTTATGCATTATTCACTATGTAAATTAAGTTCGTGCGCATGCGTCTGTCAAACATGTCATCTTTTCACTTAAAGTGAGATTATATTTCTGTTCTGTATACCTTCATAGTTCATTGTGAATCAATAATTGATATAATTATTCACACAAGTCAAAAAACTGTAATATTTTAACCTTGAGACAAATGTCGCCTGCCAAATCTGCCATTTATTTAAGCAATGAGCATAAAAATTATGCATTGTTTGAACACTTCTTTATGTTGTGCATTATGCAATAAAATTTATGTATTATGCATTGAGCTGGCTAAACCCGCCTTTAAGTTCCTTATGCACCCGTTTATACAACTCCTAGTGCACAACTCGTAATTTAATGCAAAACGCTGACCAACTTTTAACTTTTATGCATTATTCACTATGTAAATTAAGTTCGTGTGCATGATGCACACGAACTTGCGTCTGTCAAAAGCAGTAAAGTTAAATTTGCAACTTGTATTGCTTTTGATGTCTCTTCTCGTACCTACATTGTAAATGAATAATTGATAATTATTTTTTAATCACACAAGTCACAAATGAGAAAAAAAACTGTTATTCAAAACACCATCGACACAAATGTCGCCTACCAAATCTGTCATTTATTTGAGCATTGAGCATGAAACTTATGCATTGTATAAACACTTCTTTCTGTTGTGCAATATGCATTAAAAATTATGTATTATGCATTAAGCACTATGAGTTATCCATTATTCATTGTGGGCTGGCTAAACCCGCCAATACTTTTACTGGCGTTTGTAGAAAAAAGGGTTTCTCCGCGCTATCCGTTTTCTTGATGGTGCCACTATATAATTCTATCATTTCCGGAATGATACAATAAAACGCATCACCTATTCGAATGTACCATGACCATGAATATACAATAGAAAAACCTTGGATGACAGAATGTTGAAATACCGCTTATTTTGGAATAAGCCAATTTGTTTTTGGAGCCGAAACATTAGCAAATTACTGTTTACTTTCAAAATATCCAATTAGCATTCAATTACAAAAATCTAGCACAAGTGCCTTTAACATTCATCTGGACGAAAAGGCATTGATCATTTTTATCAATTCACAAGTTTTACCTTCGTCATTACACCAATAATAAATGATTATAACTATTATATATCGAACTTTTACCATTGTTTATTCAAAGCAAGAATAAAATGTCAAATATAAAATGAATTCACATTTCAAGGCATATCTCACAAAATAGGCTGATACCACTTGATTTCACTTCCTAAGCAACCAGTCACTAACTGATAGTGCACCGGGCTAAATTTACAAGACACGACCACGTCTCTATGATAATTATTCATTTCTACAATAGTCCTTAATTGTTGAGGATTATCAGGTACACACACAGAAAGTTCCTGACACCTGTCATTGAAGCCCAACAATCTCACACCCCTGTCATATGGCGAACATATCACTCTACCGTCTGAAGAAAAACACAATTCTTTGGTGTAACCTTTTCCTACGTTTTTCTCCTTGATGAAATGAGTTAGTCTCGTAGGATTTCTCACTATCTCTTTTGGTTGTTCTGGAAGCTGTCTGAAGTACGCACTAAATGAAGAATTAACCCCTACCAGTCCAGTATTCAGTATTCTCATAGCAGCAAGCTGAAGGTTTTCCAATGAGGTTTGAGACATTTCATTGACGTGTGAGTTTATTACTTCCCCGTCAGAATCTTCGTCGCTGGAAGTGAATGCATTCTCGTAGTAGACTTCTGGGTATCGAGTTTGAATGTCATGTACACATGTCCACTAAAATTTAATAAACCGACAGTACTAGCATGTGCCCTTATTGATTTACTTGAAGATGAAACTCATTAACAAAACAATAATTATAAAATGAATTGGCGAACATAAAGGTCTAAAGAAATTAAGAAATATATATATATATATAGATGAATCTAGTGTCGAGGAAAGGTACGGATTGTTATATATGGAAAAAACTTCGGTCTAGAGTATATACAGAAATCAATCATTCCAGCGATAGGTTCAAGGTTTTGCCCTTTGAATTTGTAATTCATACTTTTTTGATCACAATGTTTGAAACCACGTATTTATAAATTATAAAGAGGATATTCATATCTTTTAATACGACGATTCTGTTGGGCTGCTCAGTGAAGCTCAATGAAGGTATACCTAGAACCTAGCTGTCTATTTATATGAACCAAGTAAAGTCAATTACATTATTTAGCAATTGTTTGCTGAACATATGAATAATGAATATATATTTACCTCTCCATATTTGTCATCTCTATTCCTAGATACAGCACTCCATCCGTGCGGATGAATCTGAAGGGAAGTAATACATTCAGGCACATTCGGAAAGTGTCCTATAATTTCTATACGATTTCTCCTTCTGGTTGATAATAACGAATCATATATTGTTGCTAGTGAGAAACGCTGATCGCCAATCTCCTAAAATGTGAGAATATATAATAAAGAAAGTAGATTAACAAACCTCGAGTGCATGTTTATACAGGGTGTCCCATTGGGTAACGGAAATATTTCAACGGTGGATAGGGGTTACCGAGATGGCTCCGAATATACCATATTTATTGGATCTTACGAGTTTTATAATCGGGATATAGGATATTTTATTAATATTGCTCATTTTCTTGTGGGGTGTCATAACTTACGAACCACTTGGTAAATGTTTTTGATATTTGGTACACACGAGTTCTTCTACTTCTGCCGTAATGTGTGAAATCCAGATGCGGAATAACAAATATTCAATATTTTTTTGGTTCCTCCAAATGAATTCACAAAATCAGCTTCAATATTTGAATAGAGCATGAACAACTGAATCGAGCTGTGTACTTTTCATTTTCTCGCAGATTGATTCACAACTTGATATCTGAATAGGAATTTTACTCAAATAGGTCCAATACCAGTTTTTAGGAACAATAATAAGGCACTCCAAGGAAAATTTTTGATGTATATCCCAAAATGATCACATTCCATCCCCTCCTTTCGGTTTGTCGCTACACGAGAGTATGTCGTGGTGGGAATATCGACGTTACCGATCAAAAAGTTAACATCTGCGGACATAATAAGAGTCGTCTTATATCCTTACTGAAAGCTAAATTTGAAGAATCAAACTTTACTGTCCATCAGGTCATAGGAATATCTACGCTTACACGAAAGCGTAGATATTCTTTGGCCTAATCTTCAAACCTACTGATACTTTTAGGTGCACTAGGAGATCATCAGACAAATGTTTATTTCTTAAAACCGGGCTAAGGAAAAACTTCAGAAAAGATTTACTCCGTACGTAGTATACGCGAACCAAGCATTGCGGACAATATATTGTTTTTACACGCCTTTAGTGGATGTGACACAACATCTGTCATTTTCAACCAAGGCAAGAACAAATTCCCCAATATGATCATAAAATTCCCGCAATTGAATTAAGTTATCGAAGTATTCAAATTTTCCTGATTAAACGGAGTATCTCAAAAGGATTCATCTATGGATTTTCTCAGATATCAGCAGTTTTCAAGATCGGCGACAAAGAGTAAGTTTAACCTTGCTTCACATTCCCCTACAGCAGCGGCGGCAAAACAACATTCATTCCGCGCATATCATCAAGTTCAAGCCTGGTATATGGTGTTGAAAAAAATCCGGAAGAATGGGGATGGAAAAGAAGTAAGGTCGGACTTACTCCTGTTAAAAAAAACTTAAGAACCTGCTCCAGAAGTACTTCATTTCATGCAAAAGTAAAAAAGTATGCGTCTCAGCATGCGGTTGCAGAAAGGCGGGTTTGAATTGTTCGATAATTTGCATGTACTGCACAGGAAACTCTTGCGAGAATAGCGCAAAAATATTGAACGACTCGGATGACGAAGACGAAGACCCAGATGATATCATTCTATTGCCGACATTTGATCTTATAGACGAAGTCTCCGGAGAAGATGAATAAGATGCAGAAAACACAAACAAAACCAGTGTGAACCTAAGCGAACCTGGTCCATCCAGAGTACTGAGACGAAGACAGCAATATTTGTTTAAAACATTAAAATGTGGATTAGGCCTACTGGGAAAACCACAAAAAAAACGCGCCGGTACTCTACCTCAGGTGGTGTGGAAACGAGTATAAGTAATAATTATTGAATAACTAAACAAATTCCAGCGATTATTGACACTGTTAGGGAAGCATTGTATAATTTTACTAAAATCGCCCTGATTTATATCAATGCAACTCTGGAAATATTGATCCCAGAAAAAAACTTATCAGACAAAATTTATGTGGAGAATTTTCTTATTTACAATTTGTAATAGCCATTTTTTGTCTAGGAGGTACTGAAAAAGAGATATAATGAAAAAATTGATTTTAGGCGCCATTGTTTCAATATGGCGGCGCTAGCGGCGGCTTGACGAGGTCGCGAATCATGCACGTAACAAAGGTCATGTATATGTACTTGACTGCCAAGTTTCAAAACTCCTGTATTTTTTCCAGGTAGAGCACTTTTGAGTCACCCATTGCTTGGCCTAAGAGTCTTGTATACATATCACCCCAGAGAAAGGTCCACAGAGGTATCGGATGACTTATATCTTATCTGGTATCCATGTATCTCCAAGTATCTCCATGGATTTCCATCTCTAAGGGCCGGTTGCATAAAGATTTAACAGTCGATTAAATAGCAACGCATGCCTTAGCTCGTGCATTATACTGAGAAAAATAATCCGTTATGAATACCGAAAGATGACTATAATATACCAAGCGTTG
This sequence comes from Chrysomela aeneicollis, assembly GCA_029955515.1. Lineage (NCBI taxonomy): Eukaryota > Metazoa > Arthropoda > Insecta > Coleoptera > Chrysomelidae > Chrysomela > Chrysomela aeneicollis. The sequence goes on along the minus strand of JARUHQ010000003.1, from coordinate 13,003,101 downwards.
TGGTCAAATAGGCGCCAATCACTACATTTATTAAAAATTACCACTACGAAATAGTACGATTCAAACAATAATAAATACTGAAGCTTCAAGTATGAATTACTCTTCCTGTTTGGTTATTATTTACCACTGCAAACAAGTAACTCCCACTTGTCGATTTGTTCTTACTTATCGGTGGCATCGAGTACTACATACCGAAATCAGAATATTACCTAGCATACTGATGTAATATTAGGGGTTTTAGGAGGTTAATTATAACTTTAATATATAAGTATTTCATAACTATATATTGTTTTTCGGTAACATAATCAATTGTTGGATATTGGATATGATGCGGAAAAAAATTAGGAGCAATATATTCTAGAAAATAATGCCAAAAAGGATTAAATTATTCTTCAAAGCCAAGAGCCTTGAATTCCATGGACCTTCTAAAGATGTCCTTCTGTCTCAATATTTTTGCTTCTGGATCCTGAAAATGTACAATTGAAAAAATGAAAATATTCGAGAATATCATGATTAAATAAGCTGTCACCGAGGAAATCGTGAAAAAATAACACGTTTATTCATTTTGAGATAATCATTCGAACCATATCATTATCAATGTCAGAAAGGCTCCAACAAAAATGAATAAAGAGTATTATCACCATAATATAATAATAATTCACCATTAACTTCCATGACAACAAATTAATACATAATCTTCATAAAAGTTTCAAAGTTATGATGTACTTTCATTTCACGGCATTTAGGCTATAAAAAGTATTTATTTCAAAAATCCACTCTGAAAGGCCAATAAGCCTGATATTAGTGAGTTTTGAAAAAATTATGGACACTTTTGGCAATGTAATAGAATCGCCCTATCAATTTTTAAGGCACAATTTTCGGACATCAGGTATTTCTAAAGAGAGAAATTCGTGTACGAAAGTTGTTAGATCATTCAGGGAGAAATAATAAATCACTGTTGAATGTTGATAAATATTCAATGGTCACATCAGGTTTTGGGAAAATAATCAAATACAAAAGTACAAAAATAATCACATATTTTTTTCTTCAATTCAAAAAAAAACATAAAAATTTCCACTGTTGGTGTAAGACATACTTACATGCGATTCTGGAGTCTGCCATTACTGCCATTCCAAATTCGCTATTACACTCAAAACAGAATTCAACTTGAATACTGGTATTAATTGATCCAAATTCCACTGAATCACTAATTTTTCCATTATAGTTATATATTCGTTCTCATTAAACTACAACTTTGAAAAGCTTAAGTGCCAAACTAAAGTGATAAAACAATGAGAATGAGTACACAAACCACCAACGGCAAACAACATCACAACAAATGGCGTCGCAATTCGCATACCCGATTGACCACTGAGCTGGTGCATCTTTCGCGTGCTTATTGTTTCGGAAATCAATAATTAATACTCTTCGTAGTGGTAAATCTGACAACACGGAAAGTATTCTCATACGAGCTACCATTTGTAGTGGTAAATATAAATATTAGTTAAGTTATATTCACCCAGAACCTAATACCACTACAGGAAAGGTATTCGATAATTTCGTGTTATAGAACATTTCAATTGATGAGGTAGTCAATAATAATTTGAATTATCACTATTCTGATGTGGTATGCAATAGATTTGTCGAGATATTGAGCACTTATAAAAGTAATATCACTAACATGTAATTTGTTCAATGAAACATATTCGACATTACCATTCATTTAGTAAAATAAAAATACATTTATTTTTTCAGTGATAATGTAAAGGAATAACCATAGCTATTTTCAGACAGGTCGGAAATATACCCACGTTAAGTTAACAGAAGGCTTGACGGGCTTTTATGCAACCGGCAAATAGATATCCACAGATCTATTTGGATATCCACAGATCTTCATGGATTTCCACATATCTCCATGAGATATTCAGCCCGTATAGGATAGAAGATTTCCACAGTGGCTATACCCCCTCGCAAAATACATGAGACCGCCGCCGTTTGAAAACTGAATTGTATTAAGTTGCTCTTGTATCACTCTAAGATCAATGGGTTTTTCAAATGATTTCACAAAATATTTCAAGTAAACTGATTCAACAAATTATGGACATAAATAATTCCAGATTTAGCCTTACCCTGAAAGACCACAAATCTATAGCCATGGTCAAAAAATTCAAATTATGAATGATCATCAGAAATCCATGACTGGAAATTACCATTTTTCTACCACCATCTGTCAACTTCATCCTCGACAATCCTTTCATTTGAAAAATCTCGTCATACATAAAATTGTACTCTTTGTGAGTTTTCAAATCCCAGGCGTAAACACTGCCATCTAAGGCAGAGGCCACCATTATATCATATTCTTCTAACCATTCAATATCACTGACCTAGAACACAAGGATAGTTGGAAGAATTTAAGTTCCAGCAATCCGATTATTATGTAAAAAATGATAACCAATTTTGTGCAGGACTGTTTTCACTTTTTGGTTTTGAACGATATAGTGCAAATTCGTCGATTCCGAAAAAAAATTAACCGAAATTATCCGCCACGTTCGGAAGAAGCACTAGAATGAACTGAGCTCATTATGTTATTAGAGATTTCAACAGCTACTAATTAACAACTGTAAAAAATGTGAAGCCTCAATTTGCAGCAAAAGAGACTCCCACAGTGAAAGCACATATGCCCCAATTTTTTCTATAAAAAATCGACCCTGTGTGCATTATGATCGAATTATGATTCATAACCTGAGATAATGTTGGCGTAAACAGTATAATAAACATTATTATTGTTTCTAAAGTATTTTATCTTTTGACTACATGATAGGAGAATTTATGATGTATAGGTATGATCAATTATTTTAATTCTATTAGACAAATAAAATATTTCAAAAAATGCCAGAAATCAGATTCATCTATGGATACTTCTAAAAGGTCAATTATACATATTTATTATGATTTACCCAATTTGAACGTCCCTGAAGAGTCGTAATACAAGATTGTACTTTACGTACATCCCATATTTTGATTGAAGAATCACGTGAACATGTAGCAAACTGTTTATCATTCAGGAATCTGGAAATAAAATAATTCAGTGATGCATTTTGTTTGAAGTAGTTTCAATTTACCTCACCCTGTTCAGACAACCCCGATGGAGGTTTTCAACAGTATTGATCAATTTTTGATTGGCAGCATCAAACAATAATAATTTCCACCCTTGACAGGCAGCTAGTAATTTTCTGAAAGTGAATCAGGGATTCATGACACAATTTGCAACAAATGTGAGTGAGTATAAAATTCGAATGAATCATTTTGAAATAACAATTGATAGTAGGCAGCAATACATTCATTAATATTACAAGAGAGGCAGAATATTATTATAAATATATGTAATGTTATACAAAAACGCTTCAAAAATAATGATAAAAGGTATAGTGAAAACGGTATCCACTTGCTATGGTGTTTTTTTTTGTAAAACTTCGTTTATCGCACTATTATGAGTTCAAAATAGTTTTTGGTTGAATTCACGTATTTTGAAATCCTGATCACGAATCTGAAGTCAAATCGCGGCGGTTTCAAGTTTTTTCTCAAAAATTCACCATTTGACATCTCAAATTTCTGCTATTAAAAACCATGAAATTTACCCTAATTTGAACCAAACACCACACACGCTTATATTTTACTTGTTTCCAACATTTTTTTGCAAAAAAACTGTTATTTTTCTACAAATTTATCCTTCTTTAAAACTTGAACAAAACAAGCTTATTTTCACTGATTTTTGTATTTGTAATAAAAATCACCAAAAATTCAGTGAAAAAAGTTGTTTTGTTTACGTTTTAAAGGATACATTTTTAGAAAAATAACAGTTTTTTCTACAAAAAAATGTTGGTTTAAAGATTAGTGAATGTTGTGTTTTTAGTAGCAGACATTTGAGATGTCAAATGGTGCAATTATCAGACAAAATGGCGCCGGCCGTATCTCCGAAAATACCTGATATAGCCGCGATTTGACTTCAAATTCGTGATCAGAAGGCCTATATATGTGAGTTCCTCCAAATTTTTCCACCAAGAATAATATCACTAAAAATCATGAGTATCACGAAGAAGATAAACAAAAAATTGTTGATGGGCTTTAGAAAAATACTGTTTTTATCTCAGAGCAGACAAGGGTAATAAGATTGTCATCAAGGTGGATATAGGATGGTGAAACAGCTTCCTATTAACAAGCACTAGAATAAACTGCAGACCTTTGCCTACTTGATTTCATACCGTAGTAATATTTCCTGAAGTTATCAGAGATGGCGACATACCTTGTGTCGGTAACACAGAAACTCTGCATCTGTCATACTTTTGTCAGTTTCATCTGTTCTAGATGAAAAATGATTGAGAAGAGTCTAAATATCAATATTCATTCCAGATTTATCGAAAATATATTGTTTTAATGTCGTTTCAAGTCACGTCTGTCAGATGCGAACCATAGAAATACGTAAGCTATATAAATCTTCTTCGATAATCGATCTTACCGCCATCTTCTTTCAAGTCGTGGAAATATTAGTACCTTCTCAAACGGTCTACAAGTTTTTCGCAGAAACAATTGAAGAGCTGTTTCACCATCCTATATCCACCTTGATTGTCATACTAGATAGATGGAACGTCAATAAGGTTGAACAACATGGAAGAGGAGATAGGGCCGCCATCTTGGTTGATCAATCGGCTTCTACTACGATTAATGTAACCGCTTTCTAAACTATCCACCTCCTTATTGTTGATGGCGCCATATTGTTCGACCCAAGGTGGATATATAATGGTGAAACAGCTCTTCAATTGTTTCTGCGAAAAACTTGTAGACCGTTTGAGAAGGTACTAATATTTCCACGACTTGAAAGAAGATGGCGGTAAGATCGATTATCGAAGAAGATTTCTGTTGCTTACGTGTTTCTGTGGTTCACATCTGACAGACGTGACTTGAAACGACATTAAAACAATATATTTTCGATAAATTTGGAATTAATATTGATATTTTGACTCTTCTCAATCATTTTTCATCTAGAACAGATGAAACTGATAAAAGTATGACAGATACACAGTTTCTGTTTTACCGACACAAGGTATGTCGCCATCTCTGATAACTTCAGGAAATATTACTACGGTATGAAATCAAGTAGGCAAAGGTCTGCAGTTTATTCTAGTGCTTGTTAATAGGAAGCTGTTTCACCATTCTATATCCACCTTGGTTCGACCCAAGGTGGATATAGGATGGTGAAACAGCTCTTCAATTGTTTCTACGAAAAACTTTTAGACCGTTTGAGAAGGTACTAATATTTCCACGACTTGAATGAAGATGGCGGTAAGATCGATTATCGAAGAAGATTTCTGTTGCTTACGTATTTCTGTGGTTCGCATCTTACAGACGTGAGTTGAAATGACATCAAAACACAATAATTTCAGTGAATCTGGAATAATTCTCGATTTTTTGACTCCTCTCAGTCATTTTTCATCTAGAATAGATGAAACTGATAAAAAGATGACAGATGCAGAGTGTCTGTTTTACCGACACAAGGTATGTCGCCATCTCTGATAACTTCAGAAAATATTACTACGGTATGAAATCAAGTAGGCAAAGGTCTACAGTTTATTCTAGTGCTTGTTAATAGGAAGCTGTTTCACCATCCTATATCCACCTTGGTTCGACCTAATTGACGTTGCACTTCATCGACGTTCCACGTCAGTGAAGCGAAAAATCCAGGTATAAATAAGGTGTTCAGTTACGGACAAATCAAGTATTTCCACTGAAGATGACAACTTAGTTGTCGAAATACGTATTTGGTTTTTCTTAAATATATTGTGGTTTTGGGTTATATTTCCATTTGTTGTATATTCTTAAGCCACAGTCTCCAAATCTCTACTTTATATTTATGTGAAAATAAATACAATATTAACAAACTAGAGGTACCTACTAGAGGAACTTTTTCTACGACTCGTAGACTAAGGCAACTATATTATGATCTAACAGCCACAATTCTTGGAGGGAGACTGATCTCTTTCTCTACCAATAGTACCAATACCAAAGCTGAATGTTGCCAGAGTTCAATATTGCCAGAGCTAAATTACGTTGGAGCTATACTGAACTTATGATTATCTAAATAACTGATACAAAATCTGAAACCGAGTCTGAGACAATACAAAGTTGAAAAACTTAAATAAAAATTGTAGTATATTATTATTTTTCATTGTGATTTTTTCCATACTATGATGCAAAATGGACTTTATCTCATTTCCCGAGGGGGCAAGCGCCCCCTTTTGCCCCCCTTCCTCCGGACGCCTATGATTATTGGAGGAATATCACCGGCTGCAGCACAAGCTGCAGGAAGACCAAAGACCTCGAGCAACCTCGAGGCTGGCGCGAGTAAATGTGGCTACTAGGCACAGACTGCACAGATCGCCAAGTACCAAGTACTGCGACTCCTCATAGGAGTACATTGTACAACAGGCTTGAAAAGACATCTATCTACAATGGGTGTAAAGACCTCGAGCAACCTCGAGGCTGGCGCGAGTAAATGTGGCTACTAGGCACAGACCGCACAGATCGCCAAGTACCAAGTACTGCGACTCCTCATAGGAGTACATTGTACAACAGGCTTGAAAAGACATCTATCTACAATGGGTGTAGAAGATAACCCCACCTGCCGCAGGTGCAGCGTTGCCAACATGTGAGTAATACCTCACATTGTGATGGTTTTACGTCAATGTGAGTGATTTGTGAGGATCCATGCAAATGTGAGGATTTTGTGAGGATTGAGATTTGAGACGTGCGTCGCAAAAAATCCACCATTACTAATCTTGAACATAGGAAAGTTGGTAATCTGCCTACTCTGGTAACTATTTCACATGTGTGATCAGGTGTTCACGAAATGTTCTGGCCTAGACATCTTGTACATATTCCATGAATTTGAGTTCGAATATGCTTCGAATCGAATCACAGTTTGACAATTGACAACTGACAAGCAACGTTCAATGTGGAAACAATTTCAAACAATTCAACGAATCAAACGCGATTATTATAAACGAAAAACCTCAGGAAGAATGAAAGAAGAGTTCTTGAGAAGTGATGTGAGATGTGAATTTACAGATTCATTATTAAAAAAATTTGGAATGATTTCATTTTTTATCTAGGTGTTGAAGAGTAGCTTAGGCTGAACTTCACCCTCCATCAATGCATGGTAGTTACATATTCTTATAAATTGTATTCAATGAATGAATACCATTATCATTAATATTATTATATTGTTGTCAAAAGGTAGAATCATTGAAAAAATTATATTTTAATGATTTCTCGCTATTTTATAAATGTGAGGATTTTGTGAGGATTTTAAAATTCAAGCGGGAATAATGTGAGGATTACAGCTGCTCAATGTGAGTAAATTTCACATTTCATATTGGCAACACTGCGCAGGTGTGAAGAAGACGACAAAACATCACTTCACTTTCTCAGCGAGTGTGAGGCGTCTGGAAGGCTGATATATGAAATCTTTGGAGTTGATGAATTAGAGTGGACGGACATAGTGACCTTCATCAGAAGGTCTCGGAGGTTCGAAAAGGACAACTAGTGTGAAGGAAGCGTAGATATGTGTATAGCAGGGGTAGGCAAAAAAGGGCCCATGGGGGCCTACTTGCCTGGCACCAACCTCACCACTACTACTACTACTATATACTTTGCTAATTGTTAATTGATAATTTTCAATTGATAATTGTTAATTGGTGCTGCATGAATCCACACTTACCCATCAGTGCTGAACCCCATATCTCCGATACCACCCAAGTTGCTTTCGAATTCCGGGTCCCTCAATTGAAACTCATTCAAATTGTTGTATAACTTGAATGCAATGAGATCATCTAACATACATTTTCGTAGACCCAATTTTCTTTTTTCTATTAAACTAAGGAGACTTGTGCTGCATTTCACTTTGATACTGGTTCTGTTTGAACCCATTGTTCCTTTTCTGATACGTAATATTGAAAATGTTTCTAAACAGCGTTTATACCCATCATATCACAAGAAATTGATCATATATCACTACTGATTTTGAATGGTTTTATTCCTAGTCGTATGACCAGACAGGGCATCAAGGCAATCTACCAGTTGCATTCAGAGTATCTAATCTAGTATAGTCCAAAGTTTCCGTATTATGATTTTTTATTTTTATTTAATTAATAACTGGTATATATACATACAATTATTTATTTATTGTTGATTGTTCACTAAATTCTATCCAATTCAATAACCTTCAATTGCTTCTTCTTCTTCTTCTTCTTTGTTTTTATTCCTCGTATAGCTTCATCTTACTTTTGAGTTTCTTATGAGTGGTTTTAAACTGTAGGAACACTGCTCTAGCTTTAGGACTTATTTCTCATTTCTAGAAAAGTTTGAATGAATATATTTTATATAGAAAAAAACTACTTCTTCGCTGTGGTGTTAGCTGGAAATAAAAGAAAAACATATGAAATAAAACAATCAGTTACGTTATCGGATATATTCTATATATTTACCCTTTCAACAAGGGTACGAAGACGATTAAATGAAAAAAAGGTGAAAACATATCAGGACAAAGTTGAAACAGTATTTGGGTTTTTAAGTACATTTTATTTTGCGGATACAATTTTCATGTAAATCTTCGTCGAAAGGAACTACATGGGCGTACAAAATTTATTTTGAAGGGGGTTAAAGAGTATTCAAGAACCGTTTTATTCCTATCATGCTTGAGAGGTAAAGAGGTATCTACAATAAAATATACTGGTCGTGCATAAAATGTTGTATTTCGGGCGTAACTTGCTTTTATGGACTAATGCGTGTTGATAGCCCTCGCTCTAGCTCAGGCTATTACTTACACGCTACGGACACGGTCCATAAAAGCCCATTTACGCACTTGATACATAAATAACTATTATGAACCAAGTGCTCTATATAGATCCTAACGCCCGGAGGGCAGCATTCAACCCTCGGGACAAAGGCACTCGGGTCAAAAATACATCAGAATACATTAAGAATTGAATTTTCATATTTTCTTGAAAAATAGATCACATACCTTTCTCATTTCTGCTATCCTCGTACCAGATTCTCAATTTCGCCTCAAAATTCAGATTTTCCTTAAACGCGAGAATTTATCGAAAAATACCCTTTCTCACTTCTGACATCCTCGGGGTCAATGACCTTAATCTCGGGGTCAACGACCTTAATCTCGGGGTCAACGACCTCAACCACTGAGTCAATGACCTCAACCTCGGGGGGTCAATGACCTCAACCTCGGGGTCAATGACCTCCACTTTGGGATCAATGACCTGAACCCGGGGTCAATGACCTCTACATCAGGATCAATGACCTAGACCTCGGGGTCGATGACCTCAACCTCGGGGTCAATGACCTCAACCTCGGGGTCAATGACCTCCACCTCGGGGTCATATACGGTTCTATTTCGATCATATGGAATTATTCGATTTTCGAAGTTTTTTTGACTCGTAAATAAAGATTATAGTCAAAAATACATCAGACTACATTAATGACCTCCACCTCGGGGTCAATGACCTCTACCTCGGGGTCAATGACGGTTCTATTTCGATCATATGGATTTATTCGATTTTTGGAGTTTTTGCGTCTTTTATATAAAGATTATAGTCAAAAATACATCAGAATACATTGATAATTGAATTTTCATATTTTTTTGAAAAATAGATCACATACCTATCCCACCTCTGAAATCCTCGTGCCATATTCTCAATTTCGCCTCAAAATTCAGATTTTCCTCAAACGTGAGAGTTTATCGAAAAATACCCTTCTTCACTTCTGACATCATCGGGGTCAATGACCTCAACCTCGAGGTCAATGACCTCAACCCCGAGGTCAAACTATACCCTGGGGTCAATGACCTATACCTTGGGGTTCCTGGTTATATACTTACGTGGTTTGGTATTTTATGGAAGTATTTTCCCTGTGACATTGTGAAATTGAGTACCTTTTTGGTAAAAGTACCCATTAGGTGATTCATTTTGATTCATGGATAAAAATCTACCTATACCTTTCGGGAGTTTTTGGGTAATTAGCCCTTGTTCTAAACCAGTGTGATAAGGAGGTTATATTGTAATTATATACCTGCAAATTTTCTGGAATATAGATATTTATTCAAACTATATCTCCTACTCTATTTGATATACGTGATTTATTCCATTGTCCAATTGTGGCCCACAAGTAAGTTATTTTGTTTTAGTGATGTTATGAGTAACAGCAGGATATATGTTTTGAACAAATCTGTTCCATCGCATACTTGAGAAATGATGTAGTGATCACTTGGGAAAACGTATCCCAATATTCAATGATTTTGAAGAGTAGCGGACTATAATATTGGTAGATATATAAAAAATATTTACTGATTCATTCACTTCTCCATGATTATGTGAATTGCATAGTAAAAAATTATCAAGTTTCAATATACCTACATATAAAACATACTATATATGCATATAGGTATAAGGAAAAATAAATATTAACACAAACTGAATTATAGGAATACATATTTCTTATATCTTGTACCATATACAAAACAATTATAAAACAATATCTTATGAATATTATTTCATAACTCTATTGGAAGCGGAGAATAAAGAAAACAAGACGCCTCTTATTCAAGCTATCGAAATGGGAGATGTTCAGATGATACAATACCACTGATTATTTTAGCAAGTAATGTGAATACACCACTTCATCACAATTCACAATAGAATCACACCCCTGATGATTGCAGTTTACTACGGAAAAATTCAAATATCATGGATATTAGCACGTTCACGCCGGGGGGATCCAACGGTGGATCGCAGTGTACATACCCACCCACTGGACATTGCGGGTCACAGTCACCGGTGGGTCGCTGCCACGCTGCCTCACTGCTATAATATTAGAGTCAGATTCTGTCAGGCTGCAGCGAATGCACATATTTCAGGTTACCGCCCTCTAGACATATCAATCTACGAAGTATCGACTCGGGACCAACATTTTATTTTTTTAACTTACTTTCCTTTCACTTTCGAAATTCTTCATTCAGTTTAAGGTATAATACATTGCATTATGGATCTATAAAAGTGTATATAACAATGACATGATGTTAAACGAAAATACATTAACATATATTAAAAAAAAACACCCTAGGTGCTGTAGGGCTGGCTGTTGTTGGCCTCTAAAGTGAACCACTCTGCGAACGTTTACAAAACAGAGATCAACACTAGCTTCATAGGGAGCAGGCCATTTCAGATGGTTTTGATAAGTTATTGACAGCTTTCAAGGGGAGCTATATTCTCGAAGTCATGCGACTTTCTCGCGTATACGAATGACATCGTATGAAAATATTCGTATACGTCAATACTAGTGCATTCTCGAACTCCGAAGTAGAACATACGAAATATCCATACGAACTTTTTAAAGCGGGCGCACGAAAAATATGACAACATTGCACAGCTACCAGTGTTCCCAACCATATCGAGAGAATATGTCTAGGAAAAAAATAAACTCCACTAGTTTTAGTCATAATATTTTGGCGGATAGTTTACTTCTTTCAGAACTTCATATGTTGATATGATACTACATCAGCAACTGCAATGTATATGAGTTCCACATCTCTGGAACAGAGAGTGGAGTTGGTGGAGTATTGAAATATCATCTAGGAAAGTTCATCACTTAAAGAAGCGAGAGGTTCATGGGAATCCTAGCATCATCAGAAACATTGAATACTATGCCGGGAGCAAAAAAGGATTGGAAGAAGTGGCAAAAGGCAATGAGAAACATTTGATATAGGTACCTACCTCAACAGATCACAGAATATTTTCTTCCATTGTGCAAACTTATTTGGGATTCGCAGGACCACATTATATAGGAGATAATATATATTCTATAAAGAAATGTATCAGATGATAAAAATGGGCCATTTTAAAACTCCACAGGACAAATATCAATCAGAACAATAATAAATACTCGTAAATCTACATCAAAACTACAATTTTCTTATATTATGTCACTGTCAGCGGCTGAAATTCGTATGAAAATACTATTCAATTTCGTACACACCCCATATATACGCGTCCAAACGTATAAGATTTTTCGTATACGAACTACGACAGACGGTTCGAGAATACAAACTTGTCAGAACTATGCGCAATCTGTTAAAATTCGGACGAAAATCGGCTACATATGATTTCGAGAATAGCACGCCAGAATCGCCAGATATCGGCAGGGTATAAGGAGGGTAAATAAAGATTAATTGTCGTCATACGGCGGCGCGACCCACCGGTGGATCGCTACTAAATTACCAAAAAACAGTACGATATTCATTATTTTTGGATTTAATGTGGATTTTGTCACACAAAAACGATATTTTCTATAAATATGATAAAGTCATTTTGAGAATGCAACAACTCAATTTCGCCCGTCACATACGTATAACACTGTATAACGGCCCCGGCGTGAACGTGTTAGTTGAATCCTCCTGAGAAATATGATAATTTGATACTGAGGGTCAGTATACCATCAGCGCATTGAAGTTTACTGTAGCAGAAATTTATTTCTTGCTCTAAAATCTCCTTAGACATTCGGATAATTACTAATGAAATCTTAAATAATTCAAATAATCACAACAGATAGTCAATAATCATTGCAAGGAGGGGGTAACCTATCTTTGTTATAGCGAAGGCATCAACGGTGTTTTGTACAGGTGTTTTGTTCAGTGACTCATAGAGTCTGTTTTCAGAGTACACTGCACTGCCATCTATTGAACAGAGGATGGAATCAGTGTACAAAGGAGGAAACTATTTGAATCTTGTAGTCCGATCGTTGTCCGATTCATCCAGTTGACAATGGAATTATTTATCCATGGAATCTATTAAACGCTGAAACCTACTCCAATATCAATTAAAATTAATGGAGGGGCCAAAAAATTTTTCAAAAAGATCCAGGTCTAGCTATATTGGTCGGGCTGAGACAGGGTTCCCACTCCCAGGCGCGATCCCACTACTGCACGACGCGGAGACTTTTGGCTGCTGGGTTTCCCCCCTGGCCCGTTTCGCCTCTCCTTAGACGACCTGGTCGCCCTAGACTCCTCTGGGGCAACCATATCGACGCCAAGCTTAGTGTGGACACCCGGTCGACGTGAGAAAACCTGCATCAGGTCTCCCGACCTCAAACCATCCGCTAAATCCGACCTCCAAGTAGCTGGATTACAGGAGGCGCCACGCTCCCAGTCGTAAAATTTGTTAGTAAAAGTGGTATTTATGCTGCATTTTACCTTTTTTGGGAGATATTCAAATACTCAATTAATTTCGATATTGCAGAACCAATTAAAGATAATTCAATCATTTTGATAACTCTTATCATAACCCTTATTATTTGCACAGCTTTTTTGAGTGATCTGAGCATTCATAAATTTTATACATACGGTTACTACAAGTGTATTGTTGGTTGCATTCAAGCTGGACGCAGAATACTATTGTAAACGTATTCTTGGGTATGACTTCTCAAGAATTACTTCGATACTGTGATGTGAATAAAAATCTTCTTTTATTCTTGAGGAAGGATTATTCACTTCACGAGAAAATATTCATTTTTATTGAAGCATCGTCTACAACCTATTGAGGCGGTTTTTATTTCGCTCACTGAGCGTTTTCGTTGATATCTATTGACATACATAATGCTTCGTGCGATTTTACGTAAAAAATATATTGATTATTAATTATATCAATAACAATTCTTCAACATTCTACACGGTTGCCGAAAAAATTGTGTACGCAACACGCCCGAAAACAGTTTTTTTGGACTCGCAGACTTCCAGGACTCGCTACGCTCGTCCTAGAATTTTGTCCACTCATCCAAAAAAACAGTATTTTCCGGACTTGTTACGTAAATGACTATTTTCTACAAACGTCAGTAAAAGTATTATTTTTAACGCATGCTATAGTGCTAAAAGTGCCACTGAAATTGTTCTGATCACACCATTTCAAGAAAAGATCGTATGAAAACTCGTACTGTCGCTTTGACTTACTATTGGTGGCTGGCCCCTATAACTTTTTTATTTTCGAAGATAATGGAATAGAATTTGGTGGATTTGTTCAATGCATAAAACTGCATTTTCAACTCAACTTCATGCAAATTAAAGATTGCACCGAAAGTGACATAAACTTTCGATTTTTATATGGGATACTTGGTATATTTTTAGTATTTTCATCAACAATATGTCATTTTGTTACTGCTTGTAACCCCTTTCTATTATTATATTCTCTCTTTTCAGACGATAATAATTGATATTGTATTCTGAAAAATTAATTTGAATTGAACCAAAATAAAATACCTATATAATATGTGTGACAAGGCACAAAAATAGGTTGAAAGGCACATAATCTGGGCGCTAAACAAAAAAATTTCGTCAGGTATGTTCTTCTTTAGGTGGGTACGCGAAGGCCAACTCATCAGCCAAAGACTGAATCTGAAATATCTATTAATCGGTGTGCAAACAGCTTCAAAATACACTGATGTTTTGGTTCTGGCCATAGACAAACTATACATTTGTGGGTTTGGCCAGATCATTAACTTCTTCTGTCATATGTAGCCGATTATTTAACAATCACCTGGACTAGCGTCATCGCCATCGACAAGACATTCAACCTTGAATGCTGCTCGAGTCGAGAGTAGAAACCATCACAATTAGAAAGTCCAAGTCGATATCGAATTGTCAGAATTATTGTCTTCAGAATTGCTCGCGAAAGATATAATAGAGAATGTTAATACTGTGCTTTCGGACAAAGACTCTCTGAGTGACACGAAAACGACACCTACCTGACCAAAAATGAGAAAAATAGTGCGAGGATGAAAATTGTGTTGATCTCGGTTTTAATCATCACATCCCATTTGGGTAAGTTACTGTACTGTAAGCTGTAACTGTAAGAGTTCATTTGTTTATAGGAACCATCTGTGAATAATAATGTGTTTTGGATGTAACGTATGTTGGAGTTGTCACTGACCTCACAGCGACACAACGTGTGACGAATTTTTGGATGTTCAATGACTCTCGGCTAGTCCTAGGAAAATCATACATTCTATCAGAACATTCTTATACCTACTAGATTTTGTCATAATAGAGGTGAATCATCATTGTCAGTAGGTTACCTACCATCTACCACTAGAATCATCGAAAGTAATTTTCAAAGCTTCTAGTTCGACCGATCTAATATACACCATATTTTCTTCGTTCATGCAAAGAAAATGGTACATACTTATACATACTCATATATCTAGTTAGATTGCTTTGAACGACAATGTAAATTGTGATTTTACTACGAGGTACACCAATTTTTTCTGAAATCGAAATCAGCATAATATACCAGGCTGATCAAACATATTGAAGATACGAGAGGTCGGTTGAATTGTTCCTAATGAATCGAAACGCGTTGTTGTTTTTTTATTAGCACCACGTTTATCAGCGGAAAAAATACTACTTGTTCAATAATTCAACCTACCTCGCGTATATTCCTTGAGTTTGATCAGCCTGTATACCTACATTTTCGATTACCGGTTTTGACGGCCTATAATAGGCCGACAAAAAATTCGTAGGTTAGCGTATTTTGAGATCTGAAGAAAGAAAGCATTCTTTCGAGTTATTTCGGAAATTTTTTTATTACTTTGAGCACTTTATTTTCATCTATATTAATAATATTGTAAGATGGGCTTTTTCGGGCTAGCGCTCGGGAACAACTATGGAAACAGCGCACAGAAAAACTTTGAGAATAACCATATGGAAACAAATCATACATGCCAAACACTGTATTGTCATCAGCATTGTTTATTCTCTTTCAATCAAATTTATGCCAACAAAATGAACTCGGAAGAAAATCCCGAAATTCCCGATAATATCCTAGAGCAAGCGACACATGCGACCGCGAATTTATCGCCAGTAAAATCCAGGTTGAGATATGAACACGAATATCAAATTTTTACAGAATGTCGAAATCTTAACAAAATCAAAACTGTTATTGACGATATTCTTCTAGTTTATTTTGTCGAAAAAGCTAAATCTGTGAAATCTTTCACGTTATGGAGTCGATTCTCAATGCTAAAGAATTGTTTGGCCATTGAAAATAATGACATCAACAAATATCAAAAAACTATTGCTTTTCTGAAGCGTCAAGCTGTAGGATATATTCCAAAAAAGTCCAAAGTTTTGACAGCAGAACAAGTAACGAAATTTTCATGTAAAGCTCCAAAGCTCCAAATGAACAATATATCTACTACCAAAAGCAATGTTAGTGTTTGGAATCTTTGGTGCATGTCGAAGAGATGATTTAATACATAAATTTAGATGATGTGGTAGATAATGAGCGCTTTCTTTTGATTTTCAATATTCTTATACTCTAGTAGTTACAAGTTTTCTCATTACTACAACTGTGAAAATAAAAATGTTCCAAGTATCTTTTATCTCTTATGTTTTCATTTTCAATGAAGTATAATAAAAAATATCGTTCATTACACGTCCAGAAATGATTTTTTCTATTTTGGTTGTATAATGAAGTCATTGTGCAACGCAAAAGCGTGTCGAAATAGCCTCTATTTCGATACGCATTTTTATTATTTGGAGATTGGTAATCGAACTGTCAAATAAAAATCAGAAGAGTTAGGCCCAGTTTACTTCTGAGCGATTTGGATTTGGTGATATTAGCAGTGAAAAACTCAAAATTTTAATTGGTAAATTTCAATTCAGAGGGTAAAAATGTACCAATAAAAACATTGAATTTTTCACCGCTGGTATTGCAATAATCAAAATCGCTCAAATGTAAACTGGGCTTTACGCTTGTGCGTCAGATTTTAATTATTTCAATGTCATCATTGTTACCAATCGAAGATGTTTCTGTAATGTATCGATTTTAAATGCATTTTTTTCTTCAAATTAATTCAAAATAGAAAAAAATTACATACGCCACACGTTTTATAAGACACGTTGTCGCACTTGTTCACTTCCAAACAACGCGTGCGACAAAATAGCGTCTTATAAAACTTGTATCATAATTTCCGTACTTATACTTGACTTTGACATACTTACTGGAATATTATTTGCTGCTTTATAGCCGATATAGCAAACTACGATATTCTTACTAATGGACATTATTATACATTAGTGGAATAATTTGTTCGGATATGAAGCGAATTTGCAACAAAGGGCATTCAAGAAAAGAATCATCAGAAAAGCCCTATTCATTTCTCGAGAGGAATCTTTCGATTAGCACCATAATAGTTTCGGGACACCCTGATTACGGAAAGGGGAAGTAACTATCTATCATCAATCCCAAAAATGCCCTAATGTTCCTCTAATCAATTTTCCCAGTGTTGTGTCAAGAAGATGACGGGCCATACAAGGGAAACTATTTGGGAAAACTGAATTCCTACCACCACCAAGTGTCTGGCGACGTCTACGCCGTGAACGACTGGACGCTGCTGGTGACATCTTTCAGTTACGATGGCAACGGCGCAGACACGTTCTTCTGGGCTGGGGCGGCGAATAGGCCGGGGCCAGAGGGGTTCATAGTGCCCGACAAACATGGGAAGTGAGTATCGCATCGGCCTCGAAAAGTCGTATGGGGTTTTCACGATAAGCGTGAATTATTCGAGCATATCAACTGTAATTTCAAACAACCCTGCATGAGAAAATTATATTTTGGCTCCGAGGTGACAAGCCTCAACATGATATCATATCTCTCTTCATTTACAATTTCACCGTCTTAGAACATCACAGTACAGAGTTAACAAGTTTTTGGAAGTTCATTTTGGGCATAAAACAAAGAATATGATTTATATCTCGAGAACGGTCATAGATAGGTAGGTATAGGAAAATAACATAACATTAAAAAACAAACTTGCTACTAATTTCTGGTAGAAGTGGCAACGTCGCAATGTCGAAAATATTCTAGGTCATTCATGTTGATTTTTGTATTTATTATCATTATTTTCATATTGATCCGTTGGTTTGTTCACTAGAAACGTCTAATTCACACTCATCGTGAAAAACTCAGATACCAACGAATAGATATTGATCAAATACATAATTATGCCGCATATGAAATTCATTTCACATTAATTTCGTGTATAAATCCCATGTGTGACCAAGATGAGGTTGCAAGATAATATCTCGCATAAAAAAGTTGTGCATTCAGGCCATGCATACTACCATTTATCTAGTTTTAACCATATAAATGTTTTTGATTGCTTCGATAATTTGCTATTGTTTCATCGTGAATTTTGGTAGGTATATCAAAAATATCAATTCTTAGGACGGATAAAAAAAATAAGCTAGTTTCGAAAAAAAAACAATTTTTAACGATATTGCAAATAAATATCATAACAAAACTGGTGAGCAGGATTTCTGGGTGTATATAATCTTTAGTAGTACCTACCTAATTATTGTGCTCTGATTGTGCGAGTCTGATTTTGAACCACATATAAAGGCAGATGAAAGGTTCCTATCAATATAATATGTCCTTAGATGCATCCTTTATATTACAGGTTATCGAAAGTACGAAAAAATTGAGGTTTATATTTCTTCGGAACCCCTGTAGGAAAAGAATTTGAACTTGGTATAATATTCCAGATTAATCAGGGTAATTCCTTGGATATTTCATTTTTGAATTTTGTTAACTAGTGTCGTAATTACGATCGTATGTCCTCCATATTTTTTCTTAGACAGATGATGTCAAATTGGTGTGTGACATTAGTTCGGCTTATTGGTACCCAGCCTGAAAGTAATAACATCCCACATGCCTAACAGAGGTGCCTGAGATATTCGCGAAAAACTAAAGACATGTCTTGAAGAAATCTTTAATATAGAGACCCAATTTGTTATGTACCATAGTCGCATCTCGCATCACAGCAATTTAAATTTGAGGGAAACCATGGTAACGTTTTTAATAATATGTCAAAAACTCGAAATTTTCTTCAAGGATCATGTAGCGCATGTGTAGAATATTTCAAAATGAGGTAAGAAGTCCGTATAAATGTTTGTCAATCTTATTCTGACTCACCCTGTAGACCCATCGACCGACTCTAAGACATATAAACGGTGTTTATGTTCAATTTTGTGTTTACTAACTATACCTGTGTTTTTTTATAGAACGAATGTGTTGGAGAGATACTTCAATCAAGACTTTACTCTAGTCCTCCCTGACAAGAAAACAATAAATGATATAAAATGGTTCGCTATCTATGATATTTGGAGCCAAAACACTTTTGGAGATATTTATATTCCAGAAGGTGAGTAATTTTCTTCATTCGAAAAGTAAGAAAAAAAACTATCTCGATTTTCTCGATTATTTTTAGTACTGTAGAAAAAGCAAAGGGAAAATATAATGGTGGAAGTTTTTTGAATTTATTATTCTAAACTAAATGGTAGTATTACTGATGGTAGTAGAAAAAAAATCATTCACATGTCGAAAAATTACATTGAATAAGTAGGTATATTTTCCAAACTCAAATCATTGATCTCTTTCACTGAATAAAAAACTAGAGGATGTACCCAGATAACTATAACACCTGGTGTATTGTAGTAAACATTTGGTTACAGGTTTTGAACCCCCAACTATCCAGAAGATATCTTCGATAATAGGAAAAGTTAATGGCATAACAACTGAGTCAGTTGAGATTTTGGATGCAAAGAGGATAAGACTGAATCAGTTCACTTATGATGGAAAAGCGAAAGGAGCTTATTTTTGGGTTGGTGTTGGTGCCCAACCGGCTGCTAAAGGAATTAAAGTTCCTGACGAATATGGATAGTGAGTTTAACATATATTGATCATCAATAGTTCTAAATGAGTAGATATACATGAGTAGGGCAATAAAACTGATATTAATATAACTATTAATAACGCTCGGCAGCTCTGTAAAACATCTTGTTACGTCACACCTCGGCACAGTTTCCACAACATAAGCTTCTCTTTGGGAATTTATTTTGGAAAAAAATAGAATCCTACCACGTATTTCATCGTTCTGTAGGTTGTGGTATTTTTTTAGAAATTAGTTATTTAATTTAAACAGCGCTCAATGCAATTATTCAAGCCTACACCATGCACTTGATACATAATGACTTTTTCAGCCTGGATCCATTGAGAGCATACAAGAACCTAACAATAACATTGGAACTGCCAGGAGACACTACAGTTTTTGACATAGATTGGTTTAGTATATTTGATCATGATACGAAAAAAAATTTAGCCTCAATCATCATACCAGAAGCTCTGAACGTACCACCCTCATTAGTGAAAATAATCGTAAGTGAACATAAGTGACAATGAGTCAAACATCCCGAATTAATTTGTATTTTCAAAAAACCCACAGTATTAATTTCAAAGGTCGAATGTTATTTTCCTCAAAAACATTTCAGTCAAATGTTTTATCATGTTTTCAGCCTCACAAGAACGATCTTCCAAACTGTTTGCAACTCCACAAGGACTTACAAGTATCTTGGGAGTTATTCGGTCCTCAAATTACCATTCAACTGGCAGGGCAAGTGGAGGAAGAGGAATATATGTCCTTCGGTATATCTGGATCGGATCAGAATAGTCAAATGATCGGAGCTGATGTTGCAGTGGCATACATAGACGGATACAGAGGTTTTGCAACAGATTATAATATTACAGCTTTAACTCCGGTAGGTTTTTTATTATCTTTGCAACAAAAACCGTCACATACATTGTTGTTCTTGAATAACTTGGATCAAGTTCGTGCTTCAATCTATTGGGGTTATATTCCTTATGTCTAATCAGTCAATATCAACGTGAATCATCATTGGTGTTTAGGTAATTTTATTGAGACGAATGAAAAAAATAACCTGAATTGCTGAATTAGGAATTTGCATTGGAAAGTCTAGTGTAGTTGAACATAGCAACAGCATACGGTAACAGTCGTTTCACACATAAAGTTCGCGACATATGGAAGTTTTTTTTATTAATAGACAAAGAAAATTTGACTTCGCAGTTAGTTTGTGCTTGAAAAATGAGTAAAATACAGCATCTTTTCTTTTTTCATGTGCTACTCTGAACCTGTAAAATTTGAAACTTTTTTCGAAAATCCTCAGGAAATCAGTTTTTTTTGGAAATTTCGAAAAATGACAGAAGAAAAAAGTTGCTCAGTTTCCAATTTTATACATTTGTTCCAAATTTGGACTCTACTGCCACTTCGACTACTACTAAGTGAAAATTTTATTTCGATTTGATCAGTACCTACCTACTATTTTTATCTCGAGGTGTCTAGTTTAAATCGCTAGAACGAAAGTATTTTGAATAGTTATGAAACTGTAGGTCATTGTTTAGTTTACAGAAAAGTATGATATTTCGGGTTTGTTTGTAACTGAATTATTGGTCAGAAAAATAATCAAACTGGATAAAAATCTATTAAAAAAAGAAATACGAGTGTAATAAGGATGAAGAGAAATTGGTTTATTCGATTACTGACTAATTAACGTCCAAACATTGAAATTCTACATCAGTTTAACAATGAAATGAAAAAACTACATTTTTTTTATTTTCTGTTAACAGGCTGATGTAGGTGTTTCCTGGGCAAGATATCATATTGAAGTCTCATATTCATCAAAATTATGAATACGAATCGATAGAGCGAATGATTCGAAAAATAAAAAAAAATGGTAAAAAAGTCGAAGTGACAGTAGAGTCCAAATTTGAAACAAACGTATAAAATTGAAAACTGAGCAACTTTTTACTCTGGCATTTTTCGAAATTAAAAAAAAAAACAGATTTTTTGAGGATTTTTGAAAAAAAATTCAAATTTGACAGGTTTAGAGTAACACATGAAAAATGGAAAAATGCTGTATTTTACTCATTTTTCAAGCACAAACTGACTGCGAAGTCAAATTTTCTTTATATCTATAAAAAAAAACTTTCGAGTAGGAATACTAAGAAATCAAAATTAATTTGTCATATTTTTCAGTGTGTGAAAGTTTTGGGCCAATATAAAGGAGTTTGCAAAGATGATGTTTTGGGAGGACAAGACAACAATCAGTTGAATACAGCAGTCAGGGAAAACGGTATCAATATTATAACATGGAGAAGAATACTAATTTCTCGTGAGTAATGATATTTAATTTTATCAAAATATGCTATGATTCAATCTGCTGCATAATCATCTCAATAACTGGTCAATGATGTCTAGATAGTACGATACCTTCAACCGCATATTGCTTCAAGAGAATCATCCTGTAATTATTTCTATTAGAAATCAATTTATAGTAAATAAAAAACCAATATATAAGGGCATTTGAGCCGGTTTAACAAATAAAGAATAATTTGTTAATGTTGAAGTGTGATAGATCGATAAAATCAGCTCTTCACAGATAATAAAAATGTGATAAAATATAGAGAATAATTGAAATTTGAATTGTAGAAAAAATTGAACATCAAAACTTTTACAACCTTCATTAAACTGTGCTTTTCTGAGAAAATTATCCAACAGAAACATAACGGCTTAGCAACTATATCATTCTACTTCCTTTTATTGTCGAGCTGGATACTTGTAGATCTTAAAATCATTTTTTCATAGAAGGGGAAGTTGTGAACTACTGGAACTCATAAACGTGATGCCTATAATTTCCAAATTTTGTAGAAAAATTCCAATATCTATTTCATGTACACATGTTCTAAGAATATTAGAGATAATAGTTATTTATGTATCAAGGGCGTGAAATGGGCTTTAATGGACCGCAGCGTGTAAGTAATAGCCTGAGCGACAGCGAGGGCTATTAGCACGCCTAGGAAGTTACGCCCGAAATACATACCTACAACATTTCATGCACGACCAGTATATTTTATTGTAAATACCTCTTCACCTCTCAAGCATGATAGAAACAAAACGGTTCTTAAATACCTTCTAAACCCTGTCAAAATAATTTCTGCTACGCCCGTGATGTTCCTCTCGAAAAAGCATTACATGCCAGTGTTTACTTTTTCTTAATCTGTTATAATAAGGGAGTTATTAAGGGTTTACAATTTGCTCATGTTCAAGACTGGTGGGTGAATAAATAGGCTAGTAGCCATATTTGGTGTCAATACAGGCAATATTCATTACGAAATGCATTTCACTGACGAAGAAAGTGTGAATTGTACTCCAACAGAAATCAGTAAAGCAGCTGAAGATGCGAATAATTAACAATTTATAGTCCGGCGGGCGGTAAAATGCCATTTTACGCCCGGCGGGTGGTAAAGTAGTCCGAGGGCGGTAAAGTGTAATTATACGCCCGCACAACCGGGCGATAAAGTGCCATTTTACGCCCGGTCTTGCATTAAAACTATATCAATCGTTTTTTTTTATTGACTGCGGTATTTTGTTTCATTGATAAGATGTTTTTCAGCTGATCCGGGTGATAAAGAAATTTCATCTGAAGGGAGTATGTTCGTGGTTTGGGGTGTAGGGAAGCTGGATAAAACGAAAGAACCAGCCTTTCATGATCTCTACTCTAAGACTGATGTAAAAATAGAGGTGAATCCCAAAGAACCACAGAATAACTGTTACTCTTTCACGAGATCGAAAAGTGAGCCCATGGAGCCATGGAAGAAGGGCCAGATATTTGACAAAAGTACTAGGATTTTCAAGGCTTATATTGGACCTTCGGGAGCAAAAAAGGGTTATCAAGCTATTACCGGTAAGTGATTAGGCAACAAACAAATAAATGAACTAAGTTCATATAGATTATAGATATAAGACTCTTTAGCTAACCAGATGGCTAGTGATGACGTTGAAAATACGTCATATTTGGGTCATTATTCGTCATATTGGTCATCCGAATGTGACGTCAAAAAACGTACAATTGATTTTCGATGTTCATTTATGTTTCAAATATTGCATAATATATAGGGTGTTTCATTTGAAAAAAACCAACTTTGGGTTATATCTCAATAATGACAGCTCATTTCGAAAATCTGACCACGTCACTGGATTCTACGTAAAAATATGTAAAAAAAAACTTTTCATTTTTTGCATAAATTGAACGCTAGCTGAGATACAAGGGGTGTCCCAAAATGCAATATTTTCAATTTCGCCCTAGCTGTATCCCATAAACGAAGCGGGCTATGAAAATTTTGTTTATGATATCGTACTCTTAATACTCAAGGATCGTACTAAGCTTTATCGAAAATGGGACAGCCTGTACATATCAAGCATGTGGCTTTCAATTCCAGTGGATGTCTTGGGTATTTCGTTGGATAGAACTTATAAAAAGTTCGTGTACTTGACAAATAACCCTGTCGACTAAATCCATCTCTACTAAAAAAAAATGGGTGAAGGTCACCTTATAAAAAATAGGTAGATATTTTTTGATTTATTTTCGAATAACAAGCATTGTTTCTCGAATTACATTAAAAAAATGTCAAAAATAAGTCTCCAAATGACAGATAATAAACGTCAGTTGCTAATGACATGTGGCTGAGACTTTTTTACGCGATTATTATTTGATTTTTTTCAATTTTTTTGGTAAATGTACACATTTTCGAATAAAATGACTTCAGTTGTTCAATTCAGCATGTACAGGACAAATTTGAATTCAACAAGCGTAATTTCTAGAATTACATTCAATGAACGTCACCAAGAAGTCTGCGAATGACAGATAATAAACGTTTGTGGCTAACGTTATGAGGCTGGGACTTTTTTACGCAAATATTCTTTCTTTTTTTTCAATTTTGTTGGTATAGGCACACACATTTTTGCATAAAATGACATCAGTTGTTCATTTTCAGCATGTACCGGACAAATATGAATTCAACAAGCGTTGTTTCTCGAATAACATTTAATGAATGCCACCAAGAAGTCTGCAAATTTAATAAAACTTCCATTTCTTTTGTTAACGCACACACATCTTCGAATAACATGATGTCAGTTGTTCAACTCAACAAGTGTTGTTTCTCGAATAACTTTTAACTATAACGCCACCTAGAAGTCTGCCAATGACAGATAATAAACGTCAGTAGCTGACGTCATGGAGCTGCGACTTTTTCAAGTGAATAAGACGCCGTAGTGATCTGATGACGTATCAATGAAGGTTTAATATTGTCATCTGGTTAGCCGGGATCGAACAGAAATGTTGCATCATCTCCGGTCGCGACATATTCTTTCAGGCCACGCCTCGACCGCTCTCTCGTGGTACGTGAACGGCCTGCTGGCCCCCGAGATCTGGCTGCGCAGGGGGCTGTCGTACTCGTTCAGGGTGTACGGGGGCAACGACCCGCACAACCCCGAGTACTACCACCCGCTCATCCTCACCGACGAGCCCTATGGCGGCTTCGACAAGCTGTCGGACGAAGCGCAGGCCAAGGTCAGAGTGCTGACAGGAGTGGAGTATTCCAGGAGGGGGAGGCCCAGGCCCACTGCTGGTAAGACACGAATCGGAGGATTCGATGCTACGAAAATTTTCACGTGAAAAAATCTCGCTAAGTTGACACCAAGGTGGATGGTGAAAGAGTTATTCAATTGTTTATGTGAAAACTTGTAGACCTGTGCTGCACATCTGACTAGTTGATAAGATGTTGAATTATTTTTGTCCTATATATGTAAGGTGGTAAGCTACAGATGTTTTAGGGTAAGGTTTTACAGGCGGATGAATAACAACAGCATTGAATAACTTAATGTAAACATGAAGTATTTATTCAACAAATAACTATGGTGGTCTACTGACATACAGGAATGTTATCAAGATTTATATTTACTCCTGAAAGAACCATATTAATTTACATACAAAATTACAAAATCGGGTTTACAATCATACAGGTAATTATCCCATCAATACACGAGGCTATTTTATTAGTCACCTTTGTAATCAGAAAATCGTTCGTCAAATACTTTAATATTTTGAATACAACCCTGGCTAAGAAAGAAAGAAACTTTATTTACTGCTAGAGATTATATACAATGCCTCCTACAAAAAAATTCCATCAAGAGAATAGCAAGTAAGACAAACAATGGTTGGTCTCAGCAACAAGTCACAAAGAGTGCAAAAACATACCTACACGCGAAGACAAGCATGTACAGATTTGATTATAAAATATGCAAATATATGGTCTACAAACATGTATGGAAAATACATATAGTAATACTAAATATAAAATATACAAATGAATAGTTTACAGGTATGTAAAATTAGGAAATCACAAGATAAAATAAATTAAACATATACCTACACAAAAAATAATACATTTCAGGAAATCCTTGATTCACAGAAATATTTTACTCTCAGTAGACTCTCCTATCCAAGTATTCATCTACTGTATAAGGCTCTAAATCAATCAGATAGATTTTCAATGATTTCATGAACTTGCCAATGTGTCCAGCAATAGATTTTAATTCATGGGGCAGATGGTTGAAAAATTTGAGAGCACTATAAATTGTACCTTTCTCCGTAGATCCTCTATTATGTATAGGAAAGTCATAATCACCTTTATGTCTTGTACAATGGAAGTGGGTTTTTCTATAAGATTCAAAATATTGAGGATGTTTCATTAAAAATTTAAGTGTTTCAAAAATGTAAATAGCAGGAACTGTAAGCAGATCCCACGACATGAGTTTCTGACTTTGATATTGAACATGACTCGGACAACCCTTTTTTGACATAAAAAAATTTTGTTTAACTCATGACTACCGCCCCAAATGGCGATACCAAACTTAAGAGATGAGTAAAAATTGGCTACTTTCCGGCAAACGACACCCTCTGATATGAATGGCATAATTCCCTACTATGTGCCTTTTAAATTATTTTTGGGTCAATGATCTGAAATTATTTCATACGGGCATTTTAGACTTACATATTTTGTTTCTGGTTCACTTTTCACTTCGTATGCAATACTTGAAATTCGCGACACTTGCAAACTGACTGGTTTGAACTTAGAAGACTTTCAACTGTACAAGTTACTTTTACAAACACTGTTGAGCTTCACTTTCAGCCTGAAGACTAACTATTGCGATGAATTTCGACAACTTGCAAAAATGGACAAATTGTTAGCGACTAGTCATAGTCCGGACGCCCCGTATACAGAACGGCTATCGTATAGAGTTAGTCATGCTATTACTTAATCATTAGTCAGATAGGTATGACTGGGTAATTCCGATAAGGGTGACTAGTTGAGTCAGTCTGATAGGAACAGTCGTCGTGATGAGTTGTATACTATAGGTTGATGAAGGTTGATCGTATTTTGGTAGTGATCGTGTCTTTATACAAACCCACTAGCGCTAATAAAAGTATGTTCTGATGTCTGTCGACAAAGAATCCGCTACCTAAAAGTCCGTTAGCTTCAAAACAAATCGTGGTGACCAAGGATTACTGAACTTAACTCTTTCGAGTCATGTTTGTGACTGCTTTCGATTGACTTTTGGTCATCATTTTTATATCAAAATCTAACCCTTCATTTCTCTCAAAGCGGCAATTCGACAAAAGAACACGTGCACAATATTGTGTCACCGAGCCTCAAATTAATGGCTTCGTTTTTCTCATTGATATACCTTTAATGTCTTTCGATCGGCCCCTTTTTGGGTAAATTTGTTTGTGAATTCTTGGCTTTATCATTCCAGTGATAAACGAAGTTGACCAGTAACTTATATTTTCGGCGCCTTTGAGATTCATCTGTTTATGACTTTGTATAGGCCGCCTACAGTAATTCCTCTTTGGACGTGATTAGTCTATCTGTATTTGACATTTGATCTTTGATTACTTCATGATACATTATACCCGTGCCCAGCACAGACCGTTTGAGAAGCGTAGTAATATTTCCACGACTTGAATGAAGATGGCGGTAAGATCGAATACAAGAAAGATTTGTGTAGCTTATGTATTTATGTGGTTCGCATCTGACACGCGTGAATTGAAGCGATATTAAAACACTATATTTTCAGTAAATCTGGAATAATTATTAATATTTTGACTCTTCTCAGTCTTTTTTCTCCTAGAAGAGTTGACACTGACAGATGCACAGTTTTTGTTTTACAATAAGGTATGGCGGCATCTCTGGTAACTTCTGGAAATATCACTACGGTTTGAAATCAAGTAGGCAAGTAGTGCTTATTGATTTGATACGAAGCTGTTTCACCATCCTATATCCATTTTGGCTGACACCATCATACATGTAAAAGGAAGCCATGAATTGGACGAAAAATTTAAAGAAGAAAAAGACTAATCCAAAATTATGGATATCAAACAGTATTTGAATGAAATTAAACTCATCCCCCTTTCTTAGAATTAATGATTGTCAATTCTATTTTATAAAAATCAAATATATTTCACAGCTGGACCTCTTTGCCTCGCACAACATAAAGAAGGCCTCGACAGGCGGTTGGACGACGACTTCGAATCCTTCAAGAAATTCAATCGCTCCCTCACCTACCACTGCGCTACGGGAGAGCCGGGGGTTCTCGAATTCACCCCGAATTCCTCATGGCCCGACCTCGTCTACTACAACTCATTCACGCAGGCCAACATGGGATGGAGAATTCGCGTCGTCGACAGTTTCAATCAGAGATCTGGCAGCGTGAAAATCATGCAGAGTGGTTATTTAATCGTATTTATTATGTTGTTTGTTGAACGATGGGTTGGCCTGTTGAGATGAGCAGTTGATTGTTGAATTTTTCAAAAAAATCTACGATTTATTTCGATTAGGTTCATCAAAAATTGTATTACTGCAAGCGAAATAAAAGTTATCATCACAATTCTGGATTTCTTTTTCATATACCTGTCATTTCAAGAGCTCTTGTCGATAATAGGTTTGTGAATAAAATTTCACTTTTATATACCTTGCCTATATCGGTTGTTTCTAAAAAGTGGCTCAACCCTATAACTTTTCTGCTTCCGAACATAAACAATTGAAATATTTAGGTACAGAATATACATTTTCTGGGAACTGAAACTCACTATACATTTTTACTTATTTCAATGGAGAATCACTTTTTGACATTTCTTCCAAAGTTTTCAGTGTACAAAATCGTAGGTAGGTAAGTATGTTAATTGTTATGAGCCACCTGTCTCATTAGAAAAAATTGAGTAAACATAATAATAACGAACATGTGAACTTTAATAAACCTGATGGTGAAACAAATTGAAAGGTATTTTCCCTGGCATCTTTTGATTCGAAATTAACCGTTTCAACTCATTCATGACATTCTACATCGAACATTTCCAAGATTTTTGAGCTCAATATTAAAAAACAGTTGGTATCTTTTTTCTCTGCTAACAAACCTTTTTCACCAAATCAGCACGGATTCACTCAAAACAAAAGTACTGAAACGGCACTTTATGAATTCGATGAACACGTCATAAATGCTCTCGATGGAAAACTGCATATCTGTGGGTTATTCATTGATTTCTCTAGAGCTTTTGATAGTGTAAATCATATACTTCTACTTCAGAAGCTAGAGAGATATGGTGTGAGAGGAATTTCTTTGGAGCTGATGAAGTCATATTTAGAGGACAGGACCCAAAAGGTAGTTATTCATAATACTGTTAGTCAGTCAGTAACTATTGAGCAAGGTGTACCTCAAGGTTCAATACTTGGCCCCTTACTTTTCCTCATATACGCCAACGACCTGATGCAGTGCTTCAGTAGTCTCACAGAAATTCATGTAGTTGCTTATGCAGATGACACCAATTTTCTCATCAAGGATCATAATGTGTTAGATCTCACAGAAAAAACACAAAGTGTTTATGAGCGGGTGGTAACTTGGGCTAATAAAAATCACTTGGCATTGAACATCTCCAAAACCAAATTGATGAAATTTTCATTGAATAATGTCCCTGAAGAGTTCAGTATTTTTGAGAATGAGGAGTTAAATGTTGAAAATTGCTCAACAACAATGATGTTAGGTCTCACGCTGGACTATAAACTCACATGGACCCCTCATATTGAAACTCTCTGCAATAAATTAAGGAAAAATTGTTACGCATTGAGGTTTATGTCTAGACATTGTAGTAAAGAGGTTTTGCTGAATCTGTATTACGGAACTATCCACTGTCATCTACGGTGTGGAATATTGAACTGGGGTACAGGGTCAACTGCAGAGAGGGTTTTTATTCTACAAAAGGAGGCTATCAGAATCATTGCTGAAATCAGGTGGAGGCAATCATGCAGAAATTCATTCAAAGAACTCCGAATACTAACGGTTGCGAGTATTTATATTTATGAACTATGCATATATATTTATAAGAACTGGCCGAACTTCACATCTAATCAGCATCAATACTCGACTCGCTCTAAAAACTTGTTAATACCCAACATGCACCGAACCACCCTTTACCAAAAAAGTTTTCTCTTTTTTGGACCAAAGTTTTTCAATAAGCTAGATGAATCGGTTAAACTGCTCTTATCCAAAAAAATTGCTACACCCTCGACGAATTCAAGGTTTATATAGTCCCATTTTACTAGTAGTTTTGTAGACTGTGAAGTCGTTTTAATTATTTTTGCCTCTGATGCATACATCTTTTTTTTTTCTAACATATCTTCGTTTTAGATATATGTATGTATGTGTTGTGTATGTATATATACATTTATGAGAGAAAAAAATAGTCTATCCAATTAAAAATATCAAACATAGTTTGAAATGAATGTTTGGTAGACTACGAGCAGAAAACAACTACTTTCCTGGTAAATACCACGCAGAACATTGAATTATATCTGTTCGTAGTCCATGCAACGATTCACACTGTGAATGCAGATCGCAAATGTTTCTTTCTTCCTAAGACGTGACAAATTCACATCGAGACAGGCACGCCTAACAACCTACAGACCGGTTTCGGGCTTATTGGCCCTCATCAGTGCAGGGTAGTTATCCGAGTAGAGACCGTAAGATCTCAACTCGAAGCGTTGCCTGTCCCAATGCATTTTCGTCGCGTCTATTTAGATATAGTCTCGTAGTCTACCAGACATTCATTTCAAACTATGTTTGATATTTTTAATTGGATAGACTATTTTTTTCTCTCAAAATTTTTTCCAATTTATGGCTAATCCATTTTTTCATATACATTTATATTTAGCATTGTGACGTTTTCCTTGTTATTGTACCATTGAAGTCATCTTCTATTTTGTACTTTTCAACAAGAGAAATAAACATATTATTATTATTATTAATAATTGAACGATGATAAATACGAAAAAGTGACAAACGGAGTGTGATTGTATCCACTCACAATGTGATTTTCTATTGAAATAAATGGTAATATAAGTAAGAGTCATTTCCGGTCTAGCCTGAAGTGATAGGAAATAATTTAATACCCACGTTAAAAAATGCTAATTTATATACTAAAACATTTAATTCGTAACAATCACAGCGTATAGTCAACATCAATTCGTTGATTCATTCCACTGGTGACAAAGCTTATTATATCGTGCGGTGCGCTAAGATGTGATACGTTTTTATCTAAGGAGAAAGTGGTTTACAGACGAGCAGTCAGTCATGTATTGAATATAGAGTAGGAGGTATCATTCTTCTCAGGAAATTGACAGCGGCGTTTTGCGAAGAGTTTGGTGTTGTGTCTCGCGTCTAGTTGAGTTAGAATTAATATACATAGTATCGGTTCGTATATAAATCACAATGAGTACTAAATATTAACTGTTAACTTATGCTCAATAAACATTTGTCGATTGGAAATCTGTGTTCCATTTTTGTATGTCAATAAATTTAAAGAAAAATATATCCCTTCTTTCTCACAAATTTCACTTGTTTATCTGCAGAAACAAAAAAGATATAGGGGTCTGACCAATGATGTATTGCCTCTACTTCGCCTTCCGTAAACGCCTGCACTATAACTGACAGTTCAAGATGGAATTTCAAAGGTACATCTTGGATTCATTTGACATATTATGTACTATTGGAAGAAGTATAAACTGACGTCCAAAATTTGAGGATTAGTTCAAGCACCCATATAACTAGATTTTTCCAACCAAATGTCATTATTTTTTCACCACTAAGTAAAATATTCATCTAATCCATCCAACAATTCTCACTGACAGAACTGTGGTCAATAAAACATGTTGAAAAAACATTTCAACCACTAATAAGATGATATAGTTGGCGACAAAAGCTACAACTTATCTTTCGTATTGCATGTATTTCACCTCATAACGATCTCAACACTCTACAATGCACAAAGATACCGCCATTCAATGCCCTCAACACTTCATGTACCTGCTAGAATTAATCAAGAAGTATAACGTCAGGTTAATTGATGATTCTCCCTGGATTGATTCGTCAAATATCTCTTCCATATGGGATGCATGTAAGAGAGTCGTAGTATCCACCAATATATCCATTATTTCTCTTTACAATCACAATACCATAAGAAAATAAGAAACATCAGTGATCCTTCAGGAACGACATGCGAAACACATTCGTATAAAAAAATTATATATTTTTTAATAAATATTTTCAAGTTACTACTTTCAGAATGTTTGAATCGGAATCGTGACTGATGTTTGAGTGAGTGAAATTGATTTGATTATAAAATGTTCAATGGATTCTGCAATTTTTCTTGAATCTCTTAGGTCTCAGTTTGATTTGAGGAAGTTGTAGTTTGAGTGTTGAGGTAGTGCCATACCATTCTCTCCAAGCGTCAACATGTCTCTGCATTGTGATTACTAACCAAGACGTATAAGTGAAGTCGATTGCAGCCATACCTGAATCACGACATATTATTAATATCATCTTTCCGTACTGTGACTCCTTCAGGGAATATTTAGGTACCTAATAGAAGAGGTTGTAGTTGCAAAAGCCAAGCAGGGATAGGGAATATTCTCATGGTCCCTTTTGAACGTTATCTTATTATACGCAGAATACGAATTTAAATATTACTGCCTAAGGTATGTTGTAGATTGTAATCAAAATAATGGGAAAATGCGTATGTTTATAAATATCACTTGATTCATAATAAAGTCACAGAGTATAATTATCTTGAATATCAATTGTCTTCAATAACTAATACTGTTTATTGTTTCGAAACACAACCAATATTTCTAAACTTTGAAATATTTCAGTTGTGATGCGTTAAACTTGTGTAGGTACTTACCGAATATAGCTGAAAACGCTACTAAATGCGAAGCAAAAGTGCCCGTTTTGATATAACTATTCTTAACAAGAGATTCACATACAACCATCAACATATAGGTTGAAGCTATTGCAGAGGGAGTGTATATGGAGAATGCCAATAGATCCACTAATATGTCTTTCAGATGTGGTCCTGGGTGTCTCAGGTACATAAAGACAGACCAAGGAATGCAATATCTAAAAATAAATAGATGCTGGTTGGAAAAAGATATACTTAGGTGAAAAATAAATAAGCCACCTTCTACTTATGACTCCTGATTCAATATTGACGAAGTATATAAACAACGGGAATAATTTACCGGTCTAAAGCTGACAAGCTGAGTTACATACATGTTCTAGAATTTGATTAATAAGAATGTACTCACTTAGGTTCTCTAACGATTTTATAATGATGCTGGCATAATTCACAGCTACTGTGATTAGATTCTCTCAGCCATCTCTCCAGACATTTGAGGTGAACTAATGCTATTGAACCTCTACACCTACAAGGTGTTAAAAGATCATCCATACTTTCTCCACCATGGCATATTCGACATATGTAGCTTCGAGATGTAGTGGACTAGAAATATTAGTAACTTTAATATGAGTGCGAATTTCATAATATATTCAATAATCATGTTTCATCACTTACGTCTGAATCAAGGAGGGAGACGAAAATATCATTTGAACGTACATTCAGTTTATTGGCGTGAGCCATACTCCTTGCTGAGAGTAGGGGGAGCTTATGAATCTTTCTAGCTTCGAATATATTGAATGTACTCAGTAGATCACCCGCTTTATCAGTTGCTAAATCTTCGTCAGAAATGTCTAGGTCAAGAGAAAACATGTCATGATGTTAACATTTTGCAATTTCATCTGCAGAATTCAATCTCAACCTGCTGAAGCCCTATTTCAGATTAATTTTGGGCATCTGATCTGGTTTGTTATTGCAACTAATGGCTGTTAAGGATTGAGAAGATGGAGGAATGAAATAGTTTACTGTGATGCACTCGAATCACTATTATAACAATGATATTGTTCAAGATCCTAGATGTTCGCTACTAGAAAATTGGATATTCTGTGTATCTGTTTTAGAGATTACAAAATCCAACAAGCTTCCTACAATTCTCATACTCACCGCCGTACATGAAAGAAGACGAAGAGCAATTACGTATAGAAAACAATGCTACATCGGAAGACATTTTAAGATACATTTCTCCGACTTCCCCATCTTGTTTACTATCATTACTACATCCAGGATTTGACTGGTACTGTTTTTCTTGATCGTTGTATCTTCTTTTGAAATAGCTATACTCACTGGGAGTGATCACACATATTCGAGAACTGTCAGGGTGAAAATGTTCCAAATGTTGTAAACTGAGATTCAACAAACTTGAGGTTGATTCTGTTAGTATCAGGGTTACAAATATGTCGTTGTTATCACCTACATTGTGCATAATATATTATGAAAAATATTCACACAAATGATTTTGAGAGATGGGTGAGATAATGATGTAATATATGAGATGATAATCAAAAATCAAAGTTTTGTCATTTCAATATTTATTGTTTCCACAGAAACAGTGGAAATTAACAGTTATTTTTGTATTTTATACAAAGACTGAATACCAAGGTTCATTATAAATAAGATCTTGATATGCTATTAAAAGGTATAAACATTATTAATAAACCTATGGCTCCTAAAAACTAATAAACTATCACCAATTCATATTTATATGAAAAAATCACATTTCTGCTAAAAATGGGTATCTTTAAAACTGAGAGAAACAAATAATTAATCATGTAAATTATATTGTTGATAAATCGATGTTATATTACGAGCAAGGTTTTTTAAAATTCACATTTTTCTGCTTCAAATTACGAAAGCGTAGAGCGGGCATGCAATATATTTTTTATTTCGAGTTATAACTCGAAATTAGCCTAATTTCGAGATGTTACACGAAATTAGCCCTAAATTAAGCTAGTTCTAATAAAAAACCTAGAGAAATAAGTACCAGCATACTGCATACCGCATATTGTTCAGAAATAATGAAGAACATTGGTTCTTTACCCTTTATAATTTTCTCCTGTAATTTGAATATAAATTTCATGAATAAACATATCATCATTATATTGTTGATAAATTTCTAGCCATTTCCAAGATACCCATGTTAGCTTGATATAAGTGGGTACAATAAATAATACATATTTTGATGCAAATCCTACAGAAAATATGTAGAAATACAATTTTTCTTTTAGAATTTTTAACAAAAATAAGGATGAACTATTCGAAGAAAACTGATAAGTCCATTAAACTTAAAATAAGAAAAAGTCAAGTCTTCTGCAATGTCAACTTTTACATTATTATGCTTTTTCATTGATGTTGGGTAGGCAGTGGATTTTCATATGAAATAGATGCAAAAATTTAATATTCTATTTTTTCTCATTTTTGTTGAAAATGTACCCTTTAGTTTTTGATGCAAGAGACGAGAGCCCTCGCTATGCCCTAGAAATAATCATAATATATATAGAATAACAATATGCAGGGAATAAACAAAAAATAGTAACTACAAAATTTTGATCGACAGGTGAAACGAAAAATTTTACAATATATTTTGCCATAATTGATGTTTATACATATATTGTATCATTAATCTCCGAATGTTCGAAGTTTTGAATTACAATTATTGAAATCCTTCGATTTCACATGAAATATTCTCATTGATTTGAGTTATAATCAGTCACGCTTTGAAAATTCTAACTACGCGAACTACATATTGTCGACAAATAGGGCACTCAGCCAATTTTTTACCACAGTCTGTACACGTCGCTATATGGCCACATTCTAGGAGCACACAATCCAGTGAAGCGTCCATGCACAACTTACATAACTCCTGTACTGGCATATTCTCTGGAATTTCTGAAAATATAATTTCAACAGAAAAATGTTGAAAAGAGCATACCTGTTATAATATAGTAATTATAAGTGTACAATTTGTGATATTGTTAGAGATGTTATAACTATTAAAATTAGCAAAGTGAATTACCCTGTATTCGAGTATGTCGATAGCCGTTAAAATTATTATGTAACTATATCGAATGATTATGAAACATATTGTTAATCATACACAGATAGATGTTAGGAGAGGAACAGTTATACGAAAGAGGTTGAATGAATAGCATCAATATACGTGTCATATTGTTAAGACTCTAACAATATATAATTTGCTATTGGAAGATAAGAAGCAAGTGTTTTTCTACTCAAGAGTGTACTTTCATGGCTTTGCATTTCTGATCAGTCAGCATTTATACTATTACTAACCTTTATTTTGTTCGTTGTTATCTTCCCACAATCTTTCTGCCCGCTCAAGTAACTCAGTTTTTTCAACGCATCCTTTGAAATCCACTCTGTTCAACGTTAATAATATCTTCAAATCTTTAGAGGAAAGATTATGCAGCTCCTCCACGCTACCGATGTCTTGAAGTTTGGGATATTTCGGAGGTGAAGAGCTATCATTGGCGGTTTCTTTCTGATCAAACAATTTAAATAATATCAGTCATTTCAAACATCCGACCTTAGAGGATAATGAATATTAATATTTAACTCAAGTCACCAAGATAAAATTTGGCGCCCCACTCAAAGTTGATATATGGGGTCCTCGTTGGATTCCAAGCACATTTTTCCGATGAAATTTTTTGACATCTGTCAATTCAATAAATTTTTTTGCACCACTGACAACTTAATTTCAAATTCCTGCCAAAAATGAGGTCACGTGATATAAGTCGTAACGGATTTTGTAGTTGTCAGATATGCAAAATCTAACCGCCATTAGAGTTTTTTTAGAAATATCAATAACAATCTTTTTTCCATATTACTTCATGGCGCACACTGAATAACATATTTATATAACATATTACATGACGCAATCGCACGTACAGAGGGCCGCTGTTAGTCGTAAAAACAATGTTGCGAGATTGCTATTGCCAATACTAGCGTCTAATAAGAGAATTCCACGATAACAATTTGTTTCAACTTCATTCTTTCTAACCCTCATCCCGTGTTCTGGGGGGGGGGTAATTAAACTACAGTGTATAGCATAAGTCCTACTAGAAGGTACAACATGATTAATTAAAATCGCAAATATATATATATATATATACACACATACACATTGTGTCCATACATCCACACACAACCGCTCACACCTACATAATGTCAACATTTAACGGAAACATAGATATATTTAGAAATATAATCGAATATAAAATTTTACATTTATGGTTTTGCACACACTTAAAAGAAGAATTTTGCAATAAGCATGGCGAGTATGTTCAATATTGCATAGGAAAACGTCTGACATGTTCAGTAAACTCAGAAACTGAATAGAAACAATGTTGTAGAATGAATGAAAGTGAATTTAGAGTCTTTATTTCTGTTGGTAGTATATTATATAGATTGTAGTCAAGGTGGATATAGGATGGTGAAACAGCTCTTCAATTGTTTCTGCGAAAACCTTGTAGACCGTTTGAGAAGGTAGTAATATTTCAGCTACTTGAATGAAGATGGCGGTAAGATCGATTATCGAAGATTTCTATTGCTTACGTATTTCTGTGGTTCGCATCTGACAGACGTGACTTGAAACGACATTAAAACAATAAATTTTCGATAAATCTTGAATGAATATTAATATTTTGTCTCTTCTCAGTCATTTTTCATCTAGAACAGATGAAACAGATAAAAAGATGACAGAAGCACAGTTTCTGTTTTACCGATACAAGGTATGTCGCCATCTCTGTTAATTTCAGGAAATATTACTACGGTATGAAATCAAGTAGGCAAAGGTCTACAGTTTATTCTAGTGCTTGTTAATAGGAAGCTGTTTCCCCATCCTATATCCACCTTGATTGTAGTCCAAAAAATTCTTCTGGTAAACAGAAAGCCGGTACCTTGGTAACCTAATGAAATTTGCCGTCTTGTACCGTAGCTATGTATTTGAGATTGTCTAATCAACTTACTTGTTTGTTCATGTATTTCTCTCAGAGAATGTTCGATATATATATTGAAGGAAGCGGTAGTATTTTGAATAGAACAAAGAGAGGCCGACAGTGTTCTCTGAAACCACAGTTTGCTAAAAATTCCCATCGCTTTTTTTTTTTTGTTGTCGAAAAATTTCTACAGATCTAGAGGAGTCGCCCCAAATGAGAACGCCATATGTTATATGTGCATGAAATATTGCAAAATACGTACTTTTCAGAGTTTCCGTATTGACGTAAGATTTGAGCTGACGTAGGAGGAACAAACTGCTCAAAAATTTTTGCTTCAGCATCTCGATGTGATGATTCCAGTTGGTCGAAAAATTTATCTTTTGGGTTTTATTATCATTTAGCTGTAATCTGTTAACTTGGTAACAGTGCTTTGCTTTTTCTTGAATATCCAGCGACAGAGTTTCTAATTGTACAAGGTCATTGTGAGAACAAATCAACGTTGTATCGTCTGGCCTTTGCGCATTTCGAGTGCAATAATAAATGCTCACCTTGACATCTGGGTTCTGAGATTCTTGAACGTTAGAGGTAGTCGGTGAGGAATGGGTGGAATAAGTAGGAATAGCAGAAGAACGCTGGCTCGGAGGAGACACTGGCCTCGTAGGGGGAGGCCTGGGTTGCTCTGGAGGCGATCGTGGTTGTCTTGTTGGCCGGCTGTCGCTAGTGATGGCCGATTCCAAATTCTCTGGAGATCAAAATA
Organism: Chrysomela aeneicollis; assembly: GCA_029955515.1. Classification (NCBI taxonomy): domain Eukaryota; kingdom Metazoa; phylum Arthropoda; class Insecta; order Coleoptera; family Chrysomelidae; genus Chrysomela; species Chrysomela aeneicollis. The sequence goes on along the minus strand of JARUHQ010000003.1, from coordinate 12,964,244 downwards.
AGATCCAAATCATCCTGTCCAGCCAATGGATGGATCTAACTCGGAGAGTCAATTTCTTCTTGGAAACTATTAAATATTCAGTCGATTCGAAAAAATTGAGTAGTTTTCAATAGTTGATTTGTTTATTGATTAAGAGTATATCTTCAGATAAACCCTAGTCGAATAAATTCTTAGCTGTTTACTATGTTCATGGTTTATCGAATAGCAATTACAATCTTTTAAATCCATTCTATTTTCAAAATACATCAATTTCAATAGGTGCATCTAGAGGGAACTTTGGTATCATAGGATTCATAACCCTAAGGATGACACCCAACCAACAGAATAAAGTCAGTTCTGTCAACATGTTAATGTTTTCTCAAATTCAAAGCCATTTCTGAAGTTCAGTCGGGATAGCATACTCATTATTCATTTCAATCCGAGAACAAATCACCAGTGTTATAATCATTTCATACTAAGTCATAGTCCTTGATCATATTATGTGAAACATATGTTTTTCGCAAATCATATTTATGTTATAAAAAACGCTTAGGATTGGATAGGCTTAGGTTATAGGTTCAGTAGGCAAACATGTATTATAAAAACTGTATCCTTCATATTTTTTTGAATGAGGAAAGAAATACATTTATTACTTTCATTATTATATTTCATAAAACATATGATTTTACATGTAATAAAATGATAATAATTCATGAGGTATCATCGCCGAGTCTATGCATAGACTAGCATCGCAAAGTCTATGCATAGACTATTTCATATGACATATTACATCTAGATGATATTTTCGTCAGTTTCTCCTAAAATCCAGAAAAAAAACTAAAACATATAGGCGACTGGCGAAAGTTATGCATTATTATTAAACATCTATTTCCAACTTCTTTATTGATATCCAAATATATAGAATTATCCTCAACTGTTCAGTATAAGGTACCTACCTTTTTCAACATTTTTGACACAAAAACATAATCGTCTCCAAAACATACTCATCACAACGAACTAACTTGTATCGAGGCTTGTATGTATTCACTGTACCATATAACAGATACATTGATTCTCAGAAGCAACATTGATTGATAATAATAAGGCAGTGTGAATATATTATCTAATCTAATCAAATATTGCTCTTAATCAATAGTATTTTTTGCCCCCATGATATCATGATATCATATTAGATTTGTAAATTCGTAGAATTCCCTTGTATTTTCAGAGAGATAAGATAAAAATCTAATGTACTCAATGCTGAATCATTCTCATGAATATCAAAAAGACGCGATTTGTTCTTGAAATATACCTATAAACTATATTATATATTTCATTACTTAAGTTAGCTTAGATAGTGGAGTAATAAGAATAGGGATGCATATTTGGGGACATCACTGTGAGTAAAATGACTGGTATAATGCAAGATGCCACTCTTATTTTTAATTTTTAGTTTAATTTGTGGCGAGATTTATGGCTTTCATTTCATGTTTCTGGCAGTAAGTTATTTCAATTCTTCATTTACATCTTCAATTTCGAATTTTTTCCATGTGGTATAATAAGTTTAAAAATCTTCGGTGATCACTCCTTCATAAAAAAATAAACGTTTAGTGAGAAAATACATATTGTTTTGAGTTTTGACATTTCTATATGATATTTGGGATTGAGGAAACATAACATAGGTACCTAGGTACTGTAATATGAAATAATAAATCATTAAATGGTTATGCACCATTTATCCATTGCTTGGAGTATTCATTATTTCTTGGGAAAGCACAGTTGCTATTGATATAAATAGTAAAAAATATATGAAAACCCTATGAAAACCTTGTGAAAACATATTTTTCAATGACTTCTGAAAAACTGCTTATTTAATAACACATCCTCAGCAAGTGCTTAATTTCTTGTCCATGAGGATTATATAACTATAAATATGCTATAACTGCATATTTCTCTATTATAATAATTCCTCTTAATACTTGTACTCCAGTTCTCCAGTGGATACATTATACCTACATACATTATACCATTGGTGACAATGAAAGTTTAGGTGAATGCTATTACAATAATAAAATATCATCAGTTTCCTGAAGGTATTTGGTGTTTCAATAATATACAAATATTTTTCTAGTGGGAGATCTAGTTTTGCCATTTTAGTAATAAAGTAAACTGCCATTTTAGTGATACAGTATACTACCTTTTTACTATATTCTTCTCTCAAGTAAATTCATTGTAGATACTGCATACCATATGTACAAAATGTAACAGTGGCAAAATAAAAATAACACAAAACACCATTGACCAGAAATAGATTGTGTAGTCTTTACTCTGAAACAAATTCTGAAATGTTGAATGAGAGAGGAATGTCAAATATTTTTATTTAATTATTTTTGTTGAAACCTATAGAAAATTGTCATCTTTGGTATCATTCAAACAATTCACTTATATTATGATAAAAAATGTGATATATATGAACATTCCAATAAAAACTCACCCCATAGGTCATTCAATGGTCTCAAATTTGGAACTGAACCAGCAAAATTGGCTGTCAATTTTTCAACACCCCGTTTGGGTTTTTCAGGTATAAGTTTGTCACAAAATAAATCAACTAACTCTCGTTTTTCTGTAATGTAAATGAAGATAATATTCTAATGTATGATTGAATAATGATCATTTGTGACTTACCTACTATACCATATGTAGATATATGTCGTTTATTCAGATAATCTTGTAAATCCTTTGATTTCAGTTCCATTAACTTTGTTCTATCAGGAGGGCGTTTGAGCAGTATAATGCATTTTTCACAGTATAATACCCTGTAATCATATTTATTCAATAGGTCCTTGAAATCACATTTTTTTGAATTCTCACCCTTCTTTTCTCTTCAAACATTTGTTACAGTACTTTTCTCCACATTCACCACATTTAATTTTCCAGTTGAAGAAATTGAAATCAGATTTGCAGTTCACACAAGGCATTTCTAGTTGAATTTCAGAATAAAAAGCTGGTGGGACACTTGCAAAAACTCTACTAGGACAATAAAGTTGATCTTGTATTATCACTTAACAATCAGATGGATGTTTCTGAAAATTAAATGATAGAGATAATACGGAACCTTGTCATTTTATTAATAATCTCATAGATTTCAATCAAAGCAATGCAAGGCCAGCAAGGCTCCATCTCCAGCAGAACATCTTTCAATCTCAAGCGGCTAGTATATATTTCTAGAAATCAGAATCAGAAATCAGACAGAGACAGAAACAACCGTCCCTACCGTCAGCCCCGCCAATGTCACTGGTGGGCAAGCAGCGTTGCCACTTGCCACTGCCAGCCTGTGCTGCCAGCCCTGCATCTCAAAAAGTACCAAAACTCCACCGAAAAATGTACTATTTTTCGAAAAAAGGTCTAGATCAGAATTCTCAAATTTCAATACATTCAAGAACCTAAGGTAATTTTGCACTTATCATGCAATCTATTTTTAAATGAATTCGTATTTTGATCTCAGGAATTCTAAATCGATGATTAAATCGTAAACAAACCCCTACTTTTCGAGATAATCCGTGTCAAATTTGGAAATTTCACCTTCTTTGTCTGGCAAGTTTTCGGCAAGTATTCTATCTTTCTAGATCACTGTTCATAATATAACATGCATTTACTATGCTTTTTGTCTGAAAAAACATCTTAAATATGGCATTCTTTCATGATTTTCCTTTGATTTAACCATCAAGACTACATAAACAACAGCAATTTTCCCATTTTGAAGACCTCTATATCGGCTATTCGGCTCTATCCGAGTATCCGCGAATACTGTGGATGTCATGGCTGACTTGTAGGTGTAGAAAAACCACTCAGTGATATGTGTTTTCTCTCTTCAATGCATGTCAAAAAGAAAGACAAAATTATGATTTTATAATGTCCATTACTGCACAATGTGAACTCTCATTGCGACTATGCGGCCATTGCGAGATTGCGACGATAAAAAGTAATAATAAGTATTGACGTATGAACTACATAACATAAAATAATATAAGCACAAACGTATTTATGAGACAAAGGTATCGCACTTTTTGTGTTTCTTGGTTCATTTCAGTTACCCATGTTTTAAAATTTTTTGTTTCAAGTCAGAAAACATGAGAACGTACTAATTTTGTATTGGGCGCACTAGCGTTCTAGACAAGGTTGAAAAGTACAATATCTAACACGAAAGTACTAGCACTGGCAACGCTGTGGGCAAGGGCAAGGCAACTGTCACCAGTCACCACCACTCACCACCACTCTCACCAGTAACGGCAGTAACTGTCATTATCAGCTGATAGTTGGTGCAAGATAGTGCCAGAGAGTGCGTGCCCGTGCTGTTTTCTTGTTTGAGTTCAGTGGCTGTTTCTTGAATGCGACCAAACCCATGGAAGGATGGTAATGTACCGAACCAATCTTCTCTTCATCCCTGCCATATGATTAAAGTGATACCAAGGGTGCATGAAATCTGCTCTGATTTTGAAAACTTTGATTTATGAAAATGTAAGTGGGAATCCCCGGTCGGCGTTTCATCACTAAGCCATGATAGCTGGTTATAACCAAAAAAAAAGAAGAGAAGAGGGAGTTGGATTAGATTAGGGTTATGTTAGTAAAAACAAAGGCGGCAAATATTGGATTTTGTTTGGTACAGTGATCTTTGTACAGTGGTGCAAAATACTAATCAATCACACTCAATAATTAATCATGCAAGAAGTATATTTTTCAATAAATCTGAACTGTCTGATTTAAAGTAAATGTATTATATTAATTCACGTTAAAACTCTTCATTCATAAGGTTTCATTCTAGAGCTGATCATGCCTCTTACAAGTGATTTGGAAGAATGTTGTGTCCATTTGGAGAGTAACAGAATAACAGACAGGAAGAAGTTTTGCAATAAGTTATCTACCCTTCTAGATAATGTAGATGTCATCAATATTTTGAATGAAGGAAAATCTATCAGTTGGAGAAGAATCATATCATCATTACAAGAATGTCTTAGGAAGGTAAGTGAAAAGAAACATTCAGAAGACAAGCCTTGAATAAACATTCTATAATATCTGAGCACCAAAGATTAAAATGACATAGTACCTAGTGACTTTGGCAACATTTGTATCTTGGGAAATAATTTCAAGAAGCTTAAGTCCTAATGAATAAGTCAGCAATGTTCTGATGTATTCTGAGAAATACAGATAAGTCACGCTGGATAAGTTCTGTAAAATTCCTCCTCCTGGTCTTAAGATTTCTGAACCATGCCTTACCAAATTACTTTTCCTAGCTGTACCAATTTGTCAGTGTTTTTATATTGTTTAAGAAAACCTTTATTTTATGAATGAAGAATGAAAGTGTCATAACATTCAAAAAAAAATTTTATACTATCAATTTCTTTCATTCCATCTGACAATATGTAAAATGACTGTTTCAAATGGTATATATCAATTTTCTTCCGTTTTATCTTGGTTTTTATATAGGTGATATACCTAATCATAAATACACAAAAACCAAATGCTCATAATATTATTTGATTTCCAGTTAGATTCCTCCACATGTTTCTGCATATATTATGTTGATCTTCAAGTGTTTTTTATCTGAAATATTTTCATAAGTTGACTGCTAGATTTCCAAAAAATTATATATATTATAAATTTGGCAGTGGACTCAAATTTTGCATGGTAGATAATTTCTTTGCTATTTGATGTATTCATCCATAGTAACTAAATGTGAAAATGGTAAATCACTATCTTGAAGATTACTATTGATACTCCAGTATTTGACATGCGTCAGAATAGTAAAAAAAATCTACTTAGTTACTAGTCTAATTTCAAATTTGACATCTTGTATATACATATAATCATCAAGGGATTTGAACTAATTCAAATATGTGAAGAAATATTGTAGAATTGAAGAAACCATATGTAAAAATAAATATATTTGGAGCTGTAATAATAACAAATATTCTAAGGTAATATCTCAAGACTATGACAAATACATTAATTTCATGTGACCATTATAAACATTGATAATCTGAATAACTGTCAAGAGCTTTTAGCTGGAGGAAGTTTTTTTATTGTTGAGGTTCATATGCTCGAATTGAATTGTTGAGAAATGTTCACATTATCATTCACATCAGTGCATTCAGTGCACATAGAGATGGATAGATGTTGACTGGTGAATTTACTCTCTATCCTGGGCCTGGTCCCAAACCTCTTGATTTCGCCTACTTTCATGAAACGTGTCTAGAATGTGACATTGCGTGGGTCAATCTCGCTGAGTTTAGCCGAGTTTTCAACCAAATTTATGGGTTACTGCAGGTGTCAACACAAAAGTATGAATATTTGATTCTGAGGGACATATATCATTGTTTTTAACAATTCCATGGAGCCATTTTCCAATGAGTTGAGCCTGGTTCATGCTTATATGAATTTCGCAAAATATATGCGAATAAAATGGCCGGTGAAAAGAAATATCGCAATAAAGTTGAAATATATTTATATATACAACTTTTTCGCGTTTTTTTTATATTATCACGATATTATGATCCACAGAATGCATAAATCAATAGTGTTGTAGAGTAGAAATATCAATTCAATATTTATTAGTTTCCGATTCGTGAAATTCGTATAAGCATGAACCAGGCTTTAGATTGGAATATGTATGGAACATGATTGAAACGAAAATTTTCAAATATATTTCGATGGTAGCGCCTCTATCGTTGTATATGAGAATCTCATGATTCAATTTCAATTGTTTCAAATTAAGGATTTTTCTGCTGAAACAATTGAAGAAACATCATTGTGCACATCAACATCATTATATTATTTTTTTAGGATGCAGACAAAAAAATTGAGGATGCAAAGAAAAAAAATTGTGATACCGCCATATCTACTGCTTCAGAATTGTTTATGCAAACTATTGAGATAGCAACCAGTCAATCAGACAATGATGTTGATATTTCTGAGTTGTCAGGTTACATTATTGGATGTATGAGAGACAATAAGATGAAAAAGTGCTATTTCTTTATTCTGATGAACATTTTGAATAAATGCATTCTAGAAAAATCGAAATCAAGAGATAAACTTGATGGAAATGATTGGGAAGGTGAGTATTTCGATTTATTTTTCATGAGATACAATATATTTAGAGAACAGAGGGCACAAGGGGAGTAAAAATGTAAAGAATATACTTTATCTTGTAGAGAAATACATCTTTTGACGAAAAAATCTACATTCATATTTATATAGTGATGGACAAGTGTAAAACCAAGTGAGTATTTTGGTAACTTTTTGATTTTTTTGAATGTCATTTCAAAACATGGTGGTTTCAAAAATGTTATCGGGTTATCGCCAATGTTGCCACGTTTTCATTTTTTCCGAAATTCTTGTCAACTTCATTATTTCAAATGACACACCCTATATTTTTTTATAAAATTCGAATCTTTTCAGCGAATTAATTAATGCATCATTTGTTATCTTTACCTTGAATAACAACACTCAAAAAAGAAACTGAAGGGATCTCGTCAAAGTTTACAGAAATAGTATTTTCTGGAAACTTTACAGAATCTAATATAAGTATTGGGAGAAATTAGCCCGCTAATTAGGCCCAGGCAGTTAGAAAAAATGACCCAATGTGTTACGTACCATCGGGTGATCTCACTAAACATCTACAGGGCGATTCAACAAGAGTCAATCTGAGTATTTGCAGATGGATATTATTATAACTGTTTTGTCTTGTGTTGTGAATTCTATGTGCATATTGTGAATCAGTGGTATATCTTTTATAGGTATGAATAGAACAATTTTGATGAATTCGTCTTCCAAACGTTTTCCAACTGCTTGCCCACCAGCTACATTATTGAATTTATTCAGAAAAATGTTTTCCAATTCCAATAATAGTTATTCAAATATCAAGGGACTTAAAGGGTACTTCAAATGTCTATTTTCGGGAAAAAAATCGGTACTTTGAATCCATGGGGATTTAAAGTAAATTTCTCTGCAATAAAAGCTAAATTTAGAGTTAATTTATATTAATATCAACATTTATGGTTGTAATATCTATAACTATATAGAATTATATTATGATATTTCTGACAACTCTATTGGATATTGAATATTATGTTCAACTCGGTTGACAATGACTGCTTGTTGCCTGGATATTATGTTACAATGTTTACAAAGGAACAGTATTGGGCCCAGTACTTTTTTTGGTATACATCAATAGCATAACTTCTATAAAAAATCTCAAAGGGAGTATAATTTCTTATGCTGATGACACAGCATTATTATATAGGGGAGATTCGTGGCAGCAACTAAAGGCTCATTCAGAAATGGATCTACGAAATCTAAAAATATGGCTCAACCATAATCTTTTAACTCAACGTAAGAAAAACTAAATTTATATCTTTTTCGATACATAAATCCGAACAGCCTCTCGACAACTATCTAACAATACATGATTGTAATGACGCAAACAAGTGCACTTGTCCAACTATAGAAAAAACACCCAATATGAAATATCTCGGTATTATACTAGATCAACATCTACGTTGGGATGATCACGTGACCCATGTAACAAAAAGGATCAGACAACTGATCCATAAATTTTATAATATCAGAGAGATATTGAACAGGAGAAATCTTTTAATATTATACAACTCCCTGGTTGAATCAGTTATTAGATATTGCATAACAGTGTGGGAAGGTCTGTACGATAATGCATTGGGTAAACTTCAATCAACACAAAATTCATTACTAAAAATAATATTTAAAAAAAATAAACTTTATTCCACCGATCAGCTCTACAAGGATATTGAATCACTTGATACAAGAGGGTTATATATTTATCAGTCATTGATCTGGATGTTCCATAATAAACAAAAATATATGACTGCCATAAATAAACAAACTTTATTCGCTGAAAATAGGTCTTTAATATTACCAATTTTTCGGAAAGCACATACACAACGTTATATATTTTTTTATGGACCAAAACTGTACAATATTCTGCCACACAACATAAAAACTATAAATTCCTTGCCAAGGTACAAAAACACTATAAAAAAATTTATACATTAAAATAAAACTGTTAAAAATATTCTGACAAAACAAAAAATCATCACTCACCACTTTCTCGTTTGTCAGAAAGAAATCCTCATCACATAACTCATCCTCTCTTGCCGTCGTATTTTCCTTCTACTGGTATTATCTGCATAATCATGAATACCTGGATTTTGATTCTCTTATTTCATCTCTTTTTCACTTTATTTTTGTTTGTATTTCTCAATATCAATGTACTTGATCTGTTACCACTGAATCCTGATGAAACACTTAAACCACTTCAAATACATTTCAAGGCCACAACACAAGCATCTGAGTTGCTTAGGTGGGTTGTCTGTTTTTGAAGTGAAATATAACATTTATAAATTATAACATGTGAATTCTGTAAATTATGGTATGTGAAATAATTGAAATTGAAATTGCAATTTGCTTAGTGAAAAAGAGGTGAATACTTATTATTGCAGCTACTATTTTAATTGATTAAAGTGTTTTGGAAAATTGTAGCTGTTGTCGTTGGTGTTTCATTTTGTACAACAGAAGTCAAAATCTATTTTTTAGTTTTATTTTTTTAATGTTTCACATATCCTAAAGTGCATAAAATAATATATTTACCTCAGGACTAAAGTGTTTTTAAGTCACTCGACAAATTATGCAAACTTTTTGTCTGGCGATTTAAAATTCCATTTCAGTCCCTGGGTGTATAATATACTATTATTTATCAACGGTATATTATAAGCTTATATCGTCATAGTTACGATATCAATAAAGAGTGTCGTAACTCCCTTGGGATGTTAGAGATGTTATAATCATAGAAACAACAAAATTCCTAATTCAAATATACTGGGAAGATGATGAATTGAAATATTTATTCCTTCAAAATCGGTCAGAAATAAAATTATCTATGTACCACGGGAATTATAATGATACTCAAAGGCCCTCTGGTCGCAAACTTTGTCATCGGTAATTAAGACCCTTATACATAAGTAACTATTAGATCACCGAAAGGTATTTCAGTGTTGTTATATTTTCAATTTGAAAAATATAATCTCATCACTACTAAGGTTTCTTTCGTGTAGAAGAAAATTTAATGCAAACCTCACAAGAGTATTGCAGCAAACATTTTTCTGATACTTGGTGACACCAACGAATTTTCTTCCGCGCAGATTTACAAAATTGTATGGGTGTGGGGTTCCTGGCATTTCCATAAGAGTTTTATTCATCCGAAATAGTTTACTACAATCTTGTATGATATTTCGAGTAAATAAATATGTGTTACCTTCAGTTTGTAGTGTTTCCCACAGGACAAATATTGATTTGATTGTCATTCTCCAAAGTGATAGATTGCTGCTTGAAAAAGACAGGCAGATAATCTGTCGAGAGCGACAAGACACTTTGCACTCGAAATACACACAATATTTTTTATACAAACATATTTCCCAAACAAGAAAACTCGATACTTCATTCAATTAATTTACATTTCATAATATTCTTCATACATTTAATAGAAAATAATGGAATGTTTCATTGATTAATGAAGGATTGCCCAGCCCATGAATCGAACCGGAGCTGGCTGCGTGTGAAGTCGCGCTTTGAACCCGTTAGCTATTGAGGCTACTTGATAACTTAAGTCTATCCCACAGTTATAATACGTTATGAATCAATAAGATATAGTCAAACTTATTTTTGAGAAATACGACAAGTTTAGCATTTCATGGCACCTTGTCATGAATTCCTCGATCATATAATTCATACTTTTCCTCGATTACTCGTTATGATTTTATTCTGATCTCATTTGATGAGATATTTCAAAATGAATGTGGGCTCATTATCGCTACAAGATAACGTCATATTTGAAGTCAGACGTGTCGTCCTAGTACCGCCACCACCATCAACTTTATTTTTTCAAATACATCAGTATTTTTTATTCTGGATTTGGTTTTCTTCATCTAACAATCATTAAAAAAATTATTGGATATGAGACCCTCGAAATGAAGGCATCTACTATATCTCTTTCACATTTATGATTTTTTCCAGGGCTTTACGAATTCCTCAAATATTTGAGTTCAGAACGTAGCCGTGATATGTTGACCTATAAATGTCTGAATCTATTGATCAAATGGGGTCCTTCGTCAGGACTTCAAGCATCTGTTTTGAGAGAAGGGTTCAGTTTCTTGACTAAATTCTGCCAACTGATTTCTCAGCATTCCCCCAAACCACTACAGGAAGATACATTAGAGATTGCAATTGATTTTTGTAGGCATGTAAGTACTGACCCCTGAAAATATTTTAAATTCTTGAATCTCAAGTAAATGTGATTTGAATTCAAATCAACACTTGAAGGTTCAGGTTTTTTAGCTACATTCTTTTCAGACTGCTAAAGACAATCGAGTATCCTGCTGTAAGTTTGGTGAAGATGTCCTGCCAAGTTTCATACATTTATATGAACTCAATGGTAAAGAAGCAAGAATCAAGGTGATGACTTTTTTCACATACATTTAGATGTAATGAATCACTTAAAATATTAAATAAGACTTTGATGACAACTATTGTGAAGAAACCACAAACCACAAAAGTTAAGGTTTTAAAAGATTTTCGGAAGATACTACAATTTCACTATAAAAAAGGTCATACAAGGATTTTCATATCACATAGGAAAATTTGAGTATCTTTCCCGAAATAATAATATCACAGTATTTCAAATCGATACCTATATAGTAAGATGTTAACGAGACTAAATTAATTTCACTGTTCCCTGCTACCAAACGTTTGTCATTCGATTGTAAGAGTGATTCAGTTATTCATAGTTGAATAGTTTTTTATATACCGTGTGATATATGAAGTAAACGATTAACATTTCAGGAGTTGTTGGTACAATTTTTCCTTCTTCAAGTTATAATACATCAACCTAACGGCGTGAAGGAAGGTCATCCACTCGCATATGCTTTCAGTTGGCAAACATGGAATAAATGTAGTAAAATGATCTATGTCTTGCTATCAAAAGAGACACAATTTTATTTCCAAAACCGTCAGAAAAATACTTCCTTCTTCAAATCACAGGGTGATTCAATGACACTATCTGAAGATTTCACCATCCTATTTGTGGAAATCAGTAGACAGGTGAGAATTTTACATGTTGCTACAGGTGTGGATGGAAGAAACTAAAGATGCAATGAGAATTCATCTAGGAATATGTAAGAAAATGCATCATTGATTTGTCTGGATCCTTACTTGATTTCTTTTCAACATGCTCAGATATAAATGCTGAATTTTCAAAATGAGATTAATAATTAATTTTCATTCCTTCATTCATCATATTCAGTTGTGTTTTCATTGAACACAATTCTTGTTATACATATAATTTAAATTGAAATTCCATTCATATTTTTCAGTTATTTTTCTGTACTGATATGGATTGTACTATGTCATTAGATTGTACAGTTTCATCACAAATTCCTCAGAAAAGACAAAAAATTGAGGTCGTGCTCAGATCATACATCATAAGTATACAAGAATCAAAGAGTTGGTTATGGTAATACATTTTCAGTTGCCTGATTACTGTTTTTTTAATAAGTTTTTTTCAGGATACATATTGTAAACTCTATGATAAAGAAATACCCTGATATTATCGGTGATGAAGATTATTTGCTTTTGTTACAAATATTGTCTACCATCCAAATTGAATCAAATGATCACAATGTTGTACAGAACATCTATTATTGTCTATCAACAATGTTGAGTATTCATTGTGGTAAGCTGAGTAACGGAGATAATTCTGTGGAAACAGAAAAGTTGTGGAAAACTGTGGGAGAAAGTACTACCAGGTAAAGTTCATACATACAATATGTTTTATAGAAATTGTAATTGCAAGATATATCGTGGAAAAACACGATTTCTTAAAGATATCTAATGGTAAAGTTAGAATGTCACACATATTTTATTATGCTTATAAAAAAATATTTATGAAACTCTGGTCTTGTATTTCTTTCTACTCTATTTATTGTAATAATGAGTAGGTTAAGTAGCTTCCGAATAGTGGATAAGCCTGAACTTGTTCAGTAGTGTATGTCAATCAAAATATAATGAGGTGAAAATAGTGGAGTATTTCGAACACATGTATAATATTGTACAATAATGCAAGATCTTGAAGAGTACATACATATCTTGGAAAATGTATATATTAATTATATGTTCTATATCATTGATTCGATATTTAAAATTTCCAGAGCATTTGCACTGAATCAACACAAAGCAGTTACAGAAGTCTTACTTGAGAAGCTGTTAAAAAATTCCATTATCGATATAGATAGCATTTTTCAAATATACACATCTGGTATATTGACCATCACTTCTCAAAGCATCATGACATTGCAGTCAGCACTTGACCTATCCAACATTGATCACAACGAGCATTGCAAAAAAGAAAAATTGATGAGATGCATTCTAAACCCGCAAAATGTGAAGGAATACAAGTATTTATTGGAAAGTGTAACAGCAGAATTTCTAGTGAAACTCACCTTGAACGAGTGGCCAAAAAATACGGAAAGCGATTATGAAGAGAGAATTGAAAAATACGATGACTACCGTGAATTAACAGAAATTTATTTGAAAACTACGTTAGACGATGATGCAGTGGTCATAAAGAACAAAAAATATTGCACTAAAGAAAAACTTGAAAGAAATTACAGTATGGACCTTGAATCGGCTACACTTATGACAGATATTCTTAAAAACTTCGTTCAAAATAGTTCTGACACTGAAGAAGTTTTACTCAGCATTCTCACTTTCATAGTAAATATAGCCAGTTACGCTATTGAATACAATATTCTCTCTGAAACACAAATCAATGATTCGGTTTTTATAGATATGATTAGAGGAATTTTTGAGCATGAGAAAATCAAGAAATTTGATCTCTATAAATCTAAAAATGAGCGTGAAGCTAAGAGATTGATTGAATGTGTTGACATTTTGGACAAGTTGTTCTCCTCACAGATAAATAAATGGATGATGAAGAAATTAAAGAGCTTAGTACCTCTCGAATTCTTACGCTCTCTCAATATTATCTTCAATGAACTTCAAGATGGTGAGTGATTTTAGTGTGTATGAATGATTTCATCATTTTAATTCTTCTAGAGAATAAAAAGAAATGTAATTTCTTGTTCGATCTCAAGAAGGGAATATTGAAAGCATTATCCAGTTTCAGCTGTGTTTATGAAGATTGCTTGAACGAGAATCAAGCAAATATCTTAGAAGTCTTGTCAGCTCCTTCATATTATTTCGATTTAGATGACGACTGTACTCTGGTGAGTTTCAAAAACAGCTTTTCATAGTGTTAAGTTTCACGATTTGTTTTAGTTTTTGACATTTTTGAGGTGTCTCAAATCAGCAAAACCTGGTGTTTTGCCGGATAGTGTTCTTGATAACGTACTAAAATCTATTCAAGAACTGTGTGCAGCTCGATATCAGTACAGTACTGATGCAGTAGAAATTTTAGAAGTACTACTAGGTTAGTTGTAATGAAATTGAGTTAGGGAACATAATGTCGATGTATTTCATTTACCTTCGATATCTTCTGTAATTTTGGCTTCAACTTGAACGCAACAGTAACAATACCATGCCACAGTCCTGTGTTTAGGATTGCATTCTAGAATTGGTTTCTATTAAGAAATATTTATTTCAAAAGCAAAAAATTTTCAGATTTGTTTCCACATTTTGCTGCTTCCAATGATGAGGACAACAAAAATACATCAGTTGCCTTACTCAAACCATTTTACGACAACTATACCAATTATGGACCTGCTGTGACATTGAAGTTACTTGACTGCATAAAAAAATTGTGCCAGGTGAGCTTATGACCATGTTTCAAACATTCTTGAAGTACTGTTATATTAAAAGCAATCACTTTGAGGAAAGAATTTCTAATAAAGTATATACCATTTACATAAACATCAAATATTATAAATAAAGCAAATGAACAGAGGCGTAGCTATGAAATCTGAATACCCTTTGAAGTAGAGGAATGCTGACAGGTTGTCATTTGAACAATGTCTTCTTATTCGAGGATAAGGTGTTCTTTTCTGAGGATTTTAACTCATTATTTAGGGTAAATGAACAAAGTCAACCTCAGAGTTATAGGACAAGACATTGACATCTGTGTGTGAGCTTACTTTTTGCCAAAAGAAGAATGTTGTTCATTCAACTAGCAGTAATAAAAAAATATTATTCAATCTCACTTTTTGCCGAAGGAAAATGAAATTAAGAATGAATAATTAATCGATAAGGATTTGGTTATGGTGAAATTTTTGATCAAGATTATCTTCTTGCAATATCTTTTCTTTGATGATCATGTTTACAAACTGCAGGTCTATGATAAATTTGTCTCTGAAGAAAAACTTTCCCAATGTGAGACCTAATTTTCAGTATTTTTTTTAATACTATATTTCATCAATTCTTGAAACACATCATACTCAAAAGTATCCATAATAACATCGAATGAGCTGAGAATTGAAACAGTGTCAACACCATTACAGTGAATAATGCACTACTTTACATACTTTACATGACATATTTTTTCCTATTTTCTGATGATTGATTTGATGAAACGAATTATATCAGAATCGCAGTTACATAAACTATGCAAGAGTTGGCTTTGTTAGAACCCTCGACCCAAGAGTAGTTACTATTTTCTTGTTCAGACCGCATCTACGAAAAATGCTGTTATTTTATATTTTGTAGATCGACTCCCAATGTAAGTTTTCTCTTTGGTATGATATTGAAGTGGTAAGATATGTGCCAGAATTTTTGAGCAGCGATTTCCAAGAGGTTAGATTCAAAGCAATAGACACCTTGGTAGAGTTTTTCTCAGCGAATTCACATATAATGCATCTTCGAGATTTTCATAGACAAGAAGAGATTTTTGCCAAAATCAATGAAATGGTGAGTATGAGGAAGTTTATGATTATGGAGTATTATTTTTTATTGAATATTTAAGAGTAAAAAAGTTTTCGAAGTTGGAACAATGAGCACTAACGAGAGAAGAATTGATGAAGTTATTTGTCGAACTGCAAGTGTCCTACACACTTTTACTGGCATTATTCTGAATAATAATAGTTGGATTGAGGAGTGTCTTTTTGCACTTATGAAACTTTCATTTGAAAAAGAAATAAGTAAGTTTCTTTGCATGATAATATTTTAAATAATTTCTCTAAATGTACATTTTAATTGTTGATCGGTATAATTCTTATTTCAAGGTATATTATTTTAGATTTCTATATGTTTGCAAGGTTTTCACAGTTTCAATGGCCCAAATTTTATGTTTGAAAAAATAAACTCCAAATTCGAACAGCATTATCTTGTTGCCATAAAAATCTAAATATGTTTCCTCTCAGGAAATACTCAATGGAATTATTGTTTTAGGTTATATAGATAGAATACTGAAAGTTATCAGCAAACATCTACTTGGCGAGGCCCATTCAAATATTATGGAAAAATATATTGAGCGTCTCATAGAAAGGTGGCTAAGGGAAGGTTATCAATTTGATAACTTTCAATTCAAACTGTTCAATTGTGACACCAAAGCAGATTTTTATCTCAAATATTTCGAAAAATGTGTTCCCTATGTGATAATGCGTGATAACAAAGATCTACTACTAACAGCAAAGCAACTCAATTTGACTGAAGTGGATGTTGTTAAGGTAAGTTTTATAGTTGTGATGGTAGATCAGATGTATTTAAAATCTACTACCCTTATTGAAAATATATATTTACTCAATTATTTCAACTATTAGACAATGGAATTTGTATAATATTTCAGAAAACGTCTGCTAAGATATTTTCTCGAGTCATTTGTGATGACATTGAAAACATGGGGGAACATCTCATTGAGCGTAATAAAATACTTGCCTACTACACAGCCATTGTTGGTATTGGTAACCTAAAGGAGATATTAACTAACAGTTTGGAAAAAATAATTTTAGGTGTATTGGAATTTTTGGCTGACGAAATATACACCAAAGATACTTTTGGGGAAAATATTATATATCCTTCAAAACATCTAAATGTTGCACAACTCAAAACATGTTTGGCTTTTATCGAGGTGAGAGATTTGTATTATAAATATTTAAAAAATTATATTTTTGTTTTCGTTTCAGTCATATTTGTGTAATGGCCAAAGTCTAATAGCGTTTTTATCTCCTAATTTGGGTAGAATAGAAAACATCTTACTTGCATTGAAATTAGACTTGTACGATGCCATCTCCATTGAAGAAAAATTCAAAGCCTTACACAGATACACATTTTTTGTCACAATGGTTAGTGATATAATGAAAAAAGATAGCCACTGGCAGTACTATTTTCTGAGGGATACTATATACACATTGATAAATATACTGGATGCACATATAGATTTCCCATCTGTGATGAGGGCTGCATGCAAATTCTTGAATATTTTCATCAGAAAACTATTACCATCATTTCCTGAAACTGTAGGACAATTCCTGACATCTCTGGTGAACTCACTCAAGGTCTTTGCTGTTTCTCAAAGTGTTATTTCTGTGGATTGTATGAATATCTTGGATTATTTGATCGTGGAGAACAATTCCAAGTTGATGAATCAAATAGAGAAATTAGATAATTTTCCCAACCATGAATGTTTTCAAAAAATTCGGATAGTTCATTCCAAAATACGATATGACAACAAGAAAATTTCTTTAGAAGATGAAATCACTTTATTTTTAAAACATACAGATATTTCTACTCAGCAAGATAGTTTAATTCATTTGAGAAAGATTCTTTCTGAACGAAAGAACGATCTCAAGGAACTGTATGATAAACTTCAAGATATCAGAGGTTTTTCTGAAGATTGTGAAATGAGCTCTCTGCATAGATTGATCTGTACTCTATCCAAGTTGAGCTGTTCCACAAATGAAAATGTAAGTATTCTAGTATTTTTTATATTCATTTTAATTTAGTGATGAATATTTGTCATTAAGCTGGCAACTTATTTCAAACATAGCATGCCAAAATATTAATAAAACACTGGGTTCCACTATAACTGTTTTGAAGTAACTTTGGGAGATTTTCAGTGCATTTTCTTCCTTTGAATATATATTTATATTTCTATATACTACAATCAGTAATTTTCCTTTGAATTATCATTGAACAATTTATTAGCTGTTTAATATGTTATTCATGCTAGAATGACAATAATTGGAATTATTCAAATCTATATTTTTTTGGAGTCAAATTTGATTTAAAAAATGTGGATCGTGATAATTTTGTATACACTGTATCCAAGATAAGGATGTCTATGTCTATGTATATGGGGATTTCGGATGATGGTTTCTCCGAAATGAAGTACGAAAAAATTCTTTCAACGATGTTATAGAGCTCGAAAAATAACAATGAGAAAGTGTATTTTGTTTTCCTGTATCGGCAAACTTCGGTTTTTTAGGAACTACTCGAAATCTTAAAACTTTATAAACGGCATATTGTGAGGCTTCAAAATGCGCAACATCCTTATCTGGAACACATTGTATACTTGGAAAAATAAAAATCTCAATGTCATAAACTTCTTCATATTTCGAAACGTTTTCAATTATTTTCATATTTATTACTCATAGCTTAGTTAGTTAGTCGCGACTAACCAAGTATGGAATAAATCCTGCTTCTGGGTGGTCATAGACTAGTACAACACAAATATACAAAAATATGTGAAGTACTTTTCTAACCCATAAGAAACACCATCATCATGACTCACAAATATTAGTTGTCACTGATGAATGGACATTATTCATTCAGACATTTCTTTCTGTATTTCAGGTAAGTCTGGAAGCAATTAGATGTCTAGGAGAACTAGGTCCGGCAAATTTACAAACTCTGGTTTTGCAACCTGAGAAAACAATATCCGATACGAAATGCCATCCCTTTGAACATCTTTCGGGCCATGTAATATCCTTACTAAGCGAATACTTAATAGATAAAAATATAGATCTGATAAAAACAGCTAGCGAAACATTTTATGATGTAATGGACTGTAAGGAATCTAGAAGAATTGCAGGTAGAATATTGTCAGTTGTCATCAACTGAACTTTGTAGGATGAAAATAAGGTAGATTGAGGAAAAGAAATTTGAATTCAATACGCACGAACATATGAAACAAAACTTTTTTTGACATATAACTCAATTTCTAGAATTTAACTTTAATGGTATCTCTACTTCTATCCATGTCATTATATTTGTGGAACCTTTACTTTCAAACTACAAAGGCATGTCAATGCTCAACTATTAACACATAGTTGATTATTTATTTCATTTCAGAGTCGGATAAAGATTTT
Source organism: Chrysomela aeneicollis (assembly GCA_029955515.1). Taxonomy (NCBI): domain Eukaryota; kingdom Metazoa; phylum Arthropoda; class Insecta; order Coleoptera; family Chrysomelidae; genus Chrysomela; species Chrysomela aeneicollis. Next base: position 12,944,868 of record JARUHQ010000003.1, on the reverse strand, counting down.
GGTAATGGGCCAATCAATAAAAAATATATTCTTCCATTTTTCCCGCCTACCAAGGCCTCTCCATCTTCAAAAACTACTATGGATCAGTATAAATTTTGTTCGAGAATCTCAGAGATCGAGTTGTGGTGTCCAGAAGAGAAGAAAAGTCATGAAGACTGGATTATATCATTGGTATCGGAGCTATTGAATACTTTTACGGACCAATCTTATTTGCAAAAGTTAATACCAGTTTGTAGAGTGAAGGTGAGTGATCTACGAATGATTTCGTTACAATTACGGTTTTCTGTTTGTGATAATAATAACAACATTCATTGTTACCAAGAAACACTCATGTTTATGAAGGGACAAATCAACGTTATTTTCCAGCCTGAATTCGCTGAGCAACTCCTTCCTCTTCTGGTGAATTTATTGCTCGCAATGAATAATAGCAAAATCAATGACATCCTACTCAAGAAGATTGACTACTTTTTCGCACAGCATTGGCAATACACAGTGCCAAAATGTGTAGAAAGCAATTCGATAACTTTGAATAAGAAGTCAGTTAAATGTATGCTGGATGTTGTAGTTTTTATTAGGCTACAAAGAAGCTTCAATAGTTCAAAATCCCAGTATGTATATCTGCATGATCTATTTAATGCTTACATTATTATTTACTATGATTGGGCATATCACTAATAATTACTATTGTTAATCTAGACCTGGAGGTGAACTGAATATAAACTATCTAAAAGTCGCCAAAGCAGCTGAATTTTGTGCTGCACATTTCTCTGCTCTTCTTTATTCTGAACTATGGTGTCAGTCAAAAATAGAGGATATTCAGAATCAAAATGTATTGTATTGTGAAAAACGATCGACAATGTTGGACTTCATTTATGAAGATCAAGGGTCAGAAATGGGTGAAGCTTTACAAAATATTTTGAGAAATGTGAGTATCTTGTGTTTCAAATTGACATGATTATTATAAGTGAATTGGTTAGTGGTTGCTTAAAATAACAAATACTGCTGCGATTGAATTTCCTATACAAAATATCTACGTTGAATTCTTCAAGGAATATTTTTTTTTTGTTTTGAGGAAACTGACAGGTTATTGGATAGTAATGAAATCGGAAGTATGAATTTTCTATCTTGACTGAGGATTGTGGAAAGGATTTCTAACAAACTAATTAGTATCAAATTAATTTATTTCAGGCTTATAAGTCCATAGGAGACTTGGATGCACTCCCTGGATGTGGCATTTCCTTTCTACTTCAGCCCCAATCTCGTGTAGAGCATTACAAAGAGTTGGGAAAATGGGATCAAGTTACCCAATTTTATGCAATGCAACTTTTCCATTCGAAAAATTTGTCCACAGATGATCTAATGGAGAGTTTCAAAAAGAATAGCCTCTATCAAATACCTTTACTGTGTTCAAATAATCTGGATAATCCCCAATACGAGTGTATGTGGAGGTTAGGACAGTGGACTAATGGTGAAAAACGAAAAAGTTCAACCAAGACTGTTTTATCACAAGAAGATTTCGAGAAATACAGATACTTTTCTCTCAAAGCTCTTCATGATAACAACTTCTGTACTTTTGACGAAACAAAAAAGAAACAAAGCTTGTGTATCATTGATCATTTGAAGCACACTAGTTTAGAGAGCAGTCAAAGTATATATCCAGTTCTCACTCGTTTGCAGTCTCTTGTTGAAATGGAAGATTTGGCAAAATCTTCCACAATTGATGGGTTGAATGGGATATTGAGTAAATGGAAGTTGCAAGACAATATCATACAGAAAAGTGATTTTCAATATGTGGAGCCCATCATCACTCAACGACTAGTTATGCTTTCTGAATATATGAAAAAAAATCATAACGATGATTTGAAGGAATATGTATGTGATTTGAGTTTGGACTTTGCAAGTAGGTTTCAATTCGAATATTTTATTTTTCAAGTTAATGTTATTTGCTGTACATATTTCATTTTAAATTCCCAATGTACTCCTGATAAGTCCAATTTTGTCTAGTCTGCTGACCATGGCCTTCACAACCAAATTTATCTTATCATTCAAATGGTTCCTTATGGTAAAGCTAATGTTATTCTATTGATCAGGCTACTCTTCATATCTGAAGAAGTTGAATATAATAGGGATGAACCCAGCTCTAAGATCGTTCATCTTTTATTTATAAAATATGCAAACTCAGCTAATTTGAATAGCTAAAGCGTAATGGAAACTTTGCAAATGAGAAGTAAAGCAAGTTCCAAATATGTTGCAAATTTTCAGATCTGGCGAAAGATGAAGGCCTCTTCAAAGAGGGGCTAACTATATTGGAAAATCTTAAGTGCATGTCTGATATAAGTGAAAATGTCAAGACAAAAATCCAGCTGCTGGATGCACAACTATCTTGGTTGGTGAATAATAAGCTTGTTGCTAGGCATATATTGAATAGACTGTGCAAAAATGAACAAATCTGTCCAAAGTAAGCAATTTGAGTTAATCCTTAAAATCTGAGCATTTTTTCTTGATTAGTTCATGATCAAATTGTTGAATATCTACTTCTTTTGAAAATAAATCCATGTTATATTATCCAAATGATCTCGATACATTTTGAGAACTAATAAATTATTTCAGATTGCGTTCAAGTGCTTTGAAGTTATCAGGACAGTATATGAGTGAAACACATTCTGAGAATAGAACCACCATAATTTCCGATTACTTTTTATCATCTGTTAAACTGATGAGTAGAGTTAACAGAAATGAAAAGGACGTTGAAGATATTATGGACACGTATGACAAATTGGCATTGTTTGCTGATAAAGAATATCAAATGGTAATTAGAAGAATACGTTAGTGTATATAATCAACGAGAATACTGAATAATTTGAGTCCTAGCTAGATTGATATTTCCATTATTTATTATTATTCAACTTTCCTTTGCTCCAAGCTTCTCAACTGACAAATTATTCATGAATTTGGTTTGTCACACAGCTCATACATTATTCTGTTCATAACAGTCTACTCCTTTCCAGAATATATTATAGTTTCTTGAAATTTCTACTTTAACAAATTCCAAACATGTTGTTATGTTCTTCAGTAATATTTATTTATTTATTTCGCCACTTTACAGAAATTCCATTTGTGGTAAGTCAAAAGGAGAGTAGATTTGAAAGTAACAAAACTTCACATAATACTTTACATACAAAACAAAATTACGGTAAAAAAAAATTTTGAGTGAAGACTGGTACCCAGTGCCATATTGTAGAGTGTGTTTTTGAATATTCATTATGTTGTATTATTATCATTATATCACTTATGATGTGTTGAACTGTATTCATCAATAATAGTTTGGTCATGTCGAAGATTTAAATACTGGATTTTAGATAATGATGTATACGAAATCTGAATCATTCCAAAGGAAAATAGTCAATATGGAGAAAGCAAAAAAAGAAGCTTCAAATATTCAAAAACAAAGAAAAAGGACCCATGATGAACTTAAGGCTGCAGCAATACATGACAAGCAAAGTAACATTGATAAAATAGAAATAAATAATACCCGAGTTGAAGGCAACCAGTTCCTGAAATTGGCTTTCAAGTAAGAAGTCATATTGCCCTGTAAAAGGCCTGTAGTTTTAATTAGAATATGAGTTTCACGTAAATTTTTAAGTTATCAATTTCAAATTAATTATTAGAAGGAATGTGTTATGTGATGAATTTTTGTCCATTTCAAATATTGAAATGAGTAAGCAGACGGTTTAAACATCACGAAAACATAGAACTCCCTGTACCGCAAATGTTTTAGTGAATTTGAAATTTCGAAATGAAAAATATATGATGAGGATTTGTGGATTTCAAATAATTTCACAAAACTTGGGATATTGACTTGAAAGTTATACCAGTTTGACCAATTCCTTAATTCAGTCTTTATACTCCGGATTTTTTTAATTTAGGAATTCTGTCTACTTCATTTTGTGAAAATCTGATAATTCTGTAATATTATACAGTAGACTATTGTGCTTAAAATTTGCCACAATTTTGATTTCCACTCTTTGAATAGCAAAGAAGTTAACATTTTGCAACTCTGTGAATGGCCATATTGTATTTCTTCATCATTTTATGTAGGTATTATCTTCTAACATTGGTTCACAGTGAGGATAGAAACATTAGAATATTTCGTACAATGTCTCTCTTCCTCGAAAACAGGAACAATGACCAAATCGCTGATACAGTTGAGGAACACCTCCCAAAACTGCCAACTCACAAATACATTACAATGTTGCCACAGCTGATACCACACATAACAGAAACGAACACAGACTTGTTCAGTCGCAAAGTGAACGAAATCGTGGAGAAATGTGCAATCGACCACCCCCATCACACTTTGCCACTTTTGTTGTCTCTGGTCAATGCAAATATGGATAAAAATTACTGCAATGTGAAGGGGTCCGTTTCAAACACCTCTAAAAACGACAATAGAGTGTCGACAGCTAAGAATCTCTTGACGAAACTCAAAAAACGAGGGTCTTTGAGCGTGCTCATTGACAGACTGCAACAAGTGTCCCTCGCACTAATTGACTTGGCTTATTATAGTGATAAAAATAGCGATAACGATAGGGTGACTCAATTCAACATTCCACGAAGTCAGAAGATTATGAGCATACAGAATTTTGATGATGTGTTACTGCCAACATATACTTTGAATGTTGAACCATCTACTAATTATTCTAGAATTGTGGGTAAGTGGTCCATCCAGGTTTTTGATATTCTTTTCAGAAGGAACATAAGAAGTATGGTATAAATAATCATCAATGTAATGGCTCGCCCCTTTAACATTTTTGCTTCCAGAGGTAATGGAATTGAATTTGGTTGATCTTTTTAATGTGTAAAACTGCATTTTTGACTAGTAACTCAACTTCATGCAAATTCCGGATTCACCGGAAGATTCTTCATTCAACGAAAGTTCTAACGTTATATTTTCAGTTTTTTATTGATAGTTTTCTTACAACCAATAGAATGCGATAAAAAAATAATTGAAATAAATGCTTCCTTTGTCTAACCCGACGAGCCACAATGTTGCCATTTGAAAAAAAATAGCAATAATAATTTCAAAATCGAACGTCAAATAGCTGAAATATTTTGATGGAAAACAGTAAAGTTGTATTTTCACAAACATTTTGGGACTGAAATTATTTATTTGAAAAATGAAATACGGTTACAAACAGTAACAGATAATGATACATGGTTGTATTATAAATGTCACTCTTTTGGTGAAAGCTTATATATAGCATTTATTTATTTCCAAACTCATTATCTCAAATCCTATCAAACCTGCTAGATTTGAATAAATATCTAAAAATGTTATTCTCAAAAGTTTTGCACAAGTTTCTTTTGAATAAAAATATTTTTTGTCATTGAATAGATTTCAGTAAAAAAATACATTTCTGTAAACATTGGAAGAAAATTTGAAATCTGATAATTTTCCATGTGTTCAGCTGCTTCATAATCAAATATTTCCGGGACATTATAACATCTATACTGTTTATTATTAATAAAGGGACTTGTAACCATATATTTTTTTATTAGAATAAAAAATGCAGCCAAAAACATGGTGAATTCACAGATTTCAAATTTACTTAGAATGAAATATAAATAGCTTGCGAACATTTCCGATTAACATTTTTTTATATTTTTCAAATCGGTGTGTTTTGAGACATAATTTTTCTTTTTATCTCTAATTTCCTGCCACACAGGAAAAGGCGAACGGAACTGTGCAACGTCTTTGGGGGTTCGTCCAAATTTATCAATAAAATAATTTCCCATATGATGCGTTCTTTCTGTTGGTCACTGTATATCATCTAGATCCTAGATGAAAAACTAGGGGTGATCCAATTTACTACGAAAATAATTAATTTGAAGAATGCTTCCTGCAGTATATGATCCGTATATCACAACTCGATGGTTTTGACGCTGAACAATACCGCTGCTATTTGAATGAATTATCACAGCAGATTATCACAGGTTACTCATGTTTCACAGGCGCAATAAGAATAGGACAGGAATTCCGATAACCGTTATTAATTTTTTCTTTGCTCTCCCGATTTTTCAATTTAATTTTATGGGTATCATGGACTTTAGGTGAAAGATTTAATAAATCAACGATATCCGCAGGAATATCTTCCTTCGGATCAGTATACCACCCCGTCGGTGGTATAAACAAACCCAAGAGAATAACATGTCGAGGAACCGATGGACAAGTCCATTCCCAACTGGTCAAAGGCCAAGACGATATTCGTCAAGACGCTGTCATGCAGCAAGTCTTCAACATCATGAACAACCTGTTATCCATCAATAAGCAGACGAAGAAACTGTTGATCAGGACTTATAAAGTCGTGCCGCTGTCGATGAGGAGCGGAATATTGAAGTGGGTGGATGATAGTATGCCAATCGGAGCGTATTTGGTGGGAGAAAAGAATAAAATAGGGGCGCATCAGATGTTCAGGCCCAACGACAAGACTCCGACGTCTTGTAGAAATACCTTCAAGGTAATATTTACTTTGTATTGTAATCGAATATTTTGTTATGATGCTTCAATTTTGTTATGATGCTTCAATTATTTCACAGCCTTGGTGTAATAATATGATGAATGGTCGCTGCAGAAGTCACAGTACACAATTAAATATAATTATTATCACTAATGGCATAGTGATTTAGAAAAAAAAGTTGGCAATCACGGAATAATACATAAAATTTCAGGCAACGCCGAATTTCAAAGAAAATATTGCATGTATATAAGACAAATGTCTCAATATAAGTAGCATACAAATTGTATACTTTATGAAATTTTAAACAAAAAAGTTATGTCAGTACTTTCTCTTAAGTCCGTATTACACGGTGCAGAAAATGTTACATTTACTGTATGAAAATGTGAAGGCAATATTTTCTGCATCGTGTATTACAGAAAAACTGAATCTGAATATTCCATCCAAGAAATATAGGACAGGTCCTATTTTCGGACAGATTTTTTGTATGTGATCATGCGCAGTGTGATTATTGCAATGCAGCATTATTGTTTTTGCGAATATTTGTGGGGTTAATTTTATTAATATCATCATATTTCGCGAATCGCCTCGAAATACAAATGAAAGTGAGAGTCTTTGGACACAGTTAGGGCAATAGTGATATGAATTGGACAGCAGAACAAGTTTTGGCACTAATAGAAGAATACCGATTTTTGTATGCTAAAAAATATTCTCAACAAGAAGTTCATTCTCAACCATATTAAGTACACCTCTGCCATTATATCTCCTTCTCAGTAATGATGGAAATAAGACCTATCTATCCTATATATCAATCCACCTCTTTCTCAGCCATTCGCGATTCCAAAGCCGTCCTTTTCTGCTATAATTATGTCTCCATATAAATTTTCATTATTGTAAACATTATTAAGCTGAAGCTGCCACAGTCAAAGAATGATTTATTGGAGACATCCATTGTTTGTGTAGAAAATTTCCAAAAGCATCTCTCAACAAGTTAGGTTAAAATGAGGTTATAATCCTCATAAAAGCCGTTTGGTTTCACATATTGCGCATGCTTATGTGTTGAATTATTGATATCGTGTATTACCAAACAATATTTATTTGCAGAAAATTTGTCAATGTTTTCTGTACAGGAGTCTGTTTGAGAAAATGGAACATTTTCTGTATCAATTTCTGCACCATGTAATACGGACTTTACAACTAAAAAATCGCGCCAATTGATGGCTGATTGTGTTTCCATCGATTAGCATTTACATTGCTGATATATAATTTTCGACGAATTCAGTTTCTCAATTGGCGTCATCTTTGTAGTCACCAAAGGAAACATATATTATTGTTGATATGTTAAGTTCTCTCTCATGAAAGGCATTAACATCAATTTAAAAAAACAATCAATAACCAATACTTACAGCCACTGGCAAATAGTATATTGAAACTATTATATTATATATATTAAATAATAATAAAATGGGACTCACCCCTATTGACAATAATGCAAAGTATAGGATACACAGTACAACTAATCGAACATATCAACGATGTCCACAAAGCCCATCTAATACATTGGTGAAGACACACAGCCTATCTAACACATCGATGATTATCATACAGCTTATCGAACTTATCGATAAAATCATATAGAATATTTTCACAACCACAATCCAACCCCATATAGCTCTATCGGTGGATTTATGCAGAGGTTTTAAGTCCTAAGTTTTGAGTCGTAAGTTTTAAGTCGTAAGGAAAAATGGACCATTTATGCAAGTTATGTATGGATAGCCGTCGACCCAGTAATAGACAACAATGAGCCACTGTCTATGGCTCCTGTCAAGTCAGCATTAATAGTTTATAAGTATAGGACAAATTGTTATTATAATCATTCTGCTACCAAGATCTGTACCTTTGCCATTGTACGAAAATAAATGTTTTTAAAAACACGATCCCGTGTACGAGAAACAAGAAGTTTAAAGGACTGTCAATAGTGTCAATCCTGTTATTTTGTGTGTTTATTTTTCTCATTTCCTTCAATTCAATCCAAATTTACAGACTAAATCCTATCTTTATTTATGTCTATTTGCTTTATATGCATTCATCCTGCTGTTTGTTACGATACCTCTTTGCAAAATCAGACGCATGCGCAAATCGATCGAGTTTTAAGTCGTAAGAGATAAATGTTGGCTCATTAAAACTTATGACAGCTGTATAAATGGTTACATTAAAAACCAATGGATGAACTTCTTATGACTTATTACTTAAAACCTCTGCATAAATCCACCGTATGTCTTCTTGTCTTCTCATCAATACCTTAACCCGACTGACTCTTATTATCATGCTTGATGATAAATCAACTGTTATCGTTATGACACGTTATGACTTAAAAACAGCGTGACACATTGCACATTTTGAATCATCGATATCAGGTCAGTATCATTGATATCAGGTCAGTATCATCGATAGTACAGGTAGCACAACGAACGTATCAAAATAGTTTCACATTATATCGGTCATATTTGAGTACGATTTATTTTTTTTATCTCCCAAGTGTTTACAAAACGAAAGCACAGTGTGTTTCATTACCGCGTTTAACGATCAATATTTTTATTTCTCAAGAACCAATTTTAAAAACTTCATGTTTCCTAACGTATATTTTATGAATTGAAAATAGCTGTAAATAAATTAGTTGAATGTTGGTCAAGGTTATTCGAATTCAGTTTTTTTGTTGACAACACTAAAATATTGGAACGTATTGTATTCATCAAATCCATGTGTCATTTATATTTCCGATTCCTGTGGAGTGAACAAAGATTGTATCTGATTTTGATAACTTGGGTGAAATTTTCATCAAATCATTTCATTTTCAACCATGGATTCAGAGATGATAACACATATTTTTGAAGATTGGGACAGATATACAAGATAAAAATAGATATACATCAAAGTCAATGATGCTTTCTCGAATAAAAAACGTTTGATTGAAATTCATGAACGCTAGTATACATTATTGCTCAATAAATACTGAAATAACTTCTGAAAAAAATTAAAACATAGCGAATAGCGAAATTTTATTTTTTTACAATATCTCCAAAATGGAAGATGAGCAATTTCTGCTAGAGCCACCCTAAAGATTATTGCGCAATTTTTGTCTCATTAGGGTCACAGAAAATTGTGTTGGAATCTGAAAAGAATAGTTGATTGTTGAAATTCGAATTATATAAAATGGAGACCATTAGATTACCTCTCCACCCTTAATAAGTGGGGACACTACAATATGACAATAATTCATAGAATCTTATTCATCTCGAAATTCCTGTTATAGAACTGTGCAGGACAGTCAGCAGAGGCAAAACTGGATACCTACAGGGAGATTTGCAAGAATTTCAAACCGGTTTTCCACAAATTCTTCCAAAGTTTCTTCCCACAGCCGACAATCTGGTACGAGAGAAGACGAGCTTACATCCACAGTGTTGCCACTACTAGCATGTGTGGTTATGTACTTGGGATCGGCGACAGACATGTTAGTAATATCCTCATAGATAAATCTACTGCTGAAGTGATTCATATTGACTTTGGTAAGTTATCCATATTATCATTTTTTAAAAACTGTATATATTTCAACAATCTCGTAGGCATTGCTTTCGAGCAAGGAAGAGTTTTACCTACCCCTGAGACAGTTCCTTTCAGACTGACAAGGGATGTAGTCGATGGAATGGGAGTATCCGGAGTGGAGGGAATATTCCGGAGGTAATTAATTTTCTATTACTTGTTGTTTGATTGAAAGGAGCTTGTTGTGTTTCAGGTCTTGTGAGAAAACAATGGAAGTTCTGCGCCAGAATTCTCAAACCATTATCACGATTTTGGAAGTTCTTCTATATGACCCCTTATATGCTTGGACTGTTACATCAGCCGAGGCTAACAAACGTCAGACTGATGATGAGATTGATTTGAGGAATATGTCTAATCAATCATCTGATGAAGGTAGGATAATGGGCATTTCCACTATCTTAAAATATGCCCTTTTTTTCACATGACGTGATGGAGGGAGGCTTATAAGATAGTGTAAACAACTTATTCACTCTGAATTTGTTAATTTCGATTTATTATTCGATATTGAAAACGTGACTTCACATTCTGTAAATTCAAACGATCCTTCGCTGTGACGTCAGTGTCTTCCAGAAATATGATTGGTCGAAGTTTGTGATGGCGTTGACTGGCTCGTAAGTGAGGGCAGGTGAGGGAAAGACCCACCGCAGTTGCCATGTCTCTGTAAAATCTTTGAATCCATTTCGTGTAATGAGAAATTGTTCTGAATTGTGAGTAATCAACTATCAGACACTCCCAATTCATTGTGAAAATGAAAATATTTCAAGACCAGGGATGATCATGTTTGGTGTAAATTTTCAATCGGAGCAGATTCAGTCACATCTGTCGGACAATATCACATTCTTATTCATCATCTCTTTGAATACATTCAGATTTCGTGATATTTTTGATGTAATGGGTACATATAATTTGTCAAAACATCGTGATTTGAACATAATCATCATCAGTTATTATAAAATTGTCATTATCAGAAAATGTAACTTCTGATATGGCAACCATGCATAGAAATTATCAATAAAAACTTAACCTCTTTATAAACCATTATTCCGTCCTTGTGATTTTGTGATTTTTGTTTGTTTACTTCGTTCATTGTGATTATTGTGAATTTGGGCTGTGATTTTAAGAATAGGGACACAAAATGTCAAGTTCCGATATGTCGAAATATTTTTGTTCATGTAATAAGAAATTCAGGCTTACAAAACAACTGGAGGATGGCTTTGAAACTGCCTGAAACAGTTCATATTGGTAGAAACAATGTTGCCTGCGAAGACCACTTCAATGTAAGTATTGTCAGAATCTTTCAATAATTCAGTCCTGTTCAAAATATAATTTACAGCTAGAAGAAGATGCAACCACTTGAATGTACTATAAAGTTATTTTTGAGATCAGGAGTGGTACCTCATAAATATATATTATAGAAAGTCCATCACCAACTATTTTGCCTAGTAATTTGAGTGAGTCAACAAGGAAAAGAAAAGTGGACTATCATCATCCACCTATGAAACATCCATGGTCAACTTCAAAGAATATCATGAAGAAACTGTTCAATGAAGAATTACCTGATTCAAAAAGGCCCAAGATAGAGTCAGAGATTCGATCCTCCATCTGGTTCATTTCAAGTGCATCAAACATATTGTGAAAAAATAACATGTTCTGTAGATGTTCAAGTAAACTTGAGAAGTAAAGTGAAAGTTCGAAGTGTCTCAATGAATACCAAAAAAGTGTAATTCAAAGCTGAGAATATCGTTAATAAAGCAAGTTCTGCCATATTAGGGGACAAACTAGTGAAATCAAGTATTAGTTCTCCTTCATCATCAACAATTTCTTGAAGTTCAAAATCTACAGAGGAATACAAACCTATTTCCTCATCAGCTGCTACTTCTGTGAATGAAAGTGATCAAAATAGACTCCTAACTACTGTTAAAATGTTGAAGAAATAAGAAAAAGAAAAACAAATTTATCCATTCAATAATAATTATAGCATGTGAGCTCATTAATTTAGAAAAACCACTGCTGAATAGTATTGCTATAAACTCTGCAAAAAATGGAATTGTACATTTCATAGGAAGTTAAAATACTTGTTTTGAGAACATATACCTATATAGAAAATAAAATATCACTGTATTATCTATTGAATATATTTCCAAAATTAATTTGTATTTAGGAATAGACCTAAATATGTTGATACTTTTGCTTGGTCATCACAGTATTACCCTGAAATAAGTTCTCAATAAAAATGTTAATTCAAATTAATGATGAGCTTTATTCATATGTGTGATTTGGAATAGTAGGAAGTAAATTAATATCATTTTATTTAGAATTTATTTATTTAAATTATTAAAACAAAACCATTTCAATATATTTGCAGGTAAAACTTTTTACAGCAGTTTATTGTTTCTCAATATAATAATAATCCCCAATAATAACAGCAAAAATTTGTAATATTAACATTTCAATATTTTGATTCAGAATGAATTGAAATATAAGATATACAGAAAACAAATTGAATATACATTTTATAGCAGCACACAGAATATATCAGATGAATAACTGAATGAACATATCAAACAAAATCTAATTAATAATTAAAATCTGATAATCATCAATAATAAGATACTTGATAAAGAATACACAGGTATGTAAAAATCCATCCTGCTCACTTTTAATAATGAAGCACTCTTCCAATAAATGGATCCATAATAAAAAAAGGACACCATGTTTACAACCTCCTGTAAACAAAAAGTATGAAATCAAATAGGAACTATGATTTTTCAGAATGTGTAAAAATGTATAAAGTTCATGTGATTGTCTGAGTATGAATAATTTGCTGACCAAAAGATTTGTTCTCCTCTTTTTCATTCATTATCGCCATAACATTGTAGACTTTCTTGTGATTCTTGTCTTCAGGGATGATTTTTGTTCACTGTACATATATCACCATTACTTCTCAACTCAACTTATGATATTGCTTAATCACCATAAGCCTCCATGGTTGATCTGAAACGTAAAATTACCTTCAATATCACCCAGAATACTCACTGAAAATACAAAATGGAAACAGGTTTTCATTTCACAACTCTTCTGGAATGTAAACATAAACTAACCTTTGTGTTTTCACGTTGAGAACTTCAGCACTAACGAAATTTGCATTATTCGTTAAAAAATCACCCATCATGTCAATATCCACCATCGGCAAATTATCCGATGCTGCCTTTAAAAACCCTTCATCTATTGTTTCCATCCTGAATTCCTGAACATGAACACACTTGAAACTTGAGAAGTAATCAAAACAATCCAGATATAGGTTAGGAGTGTTAGGACGCGACGACAGATGAAAAATATAAATACACACACACACAGTTGCCAAGTTGATAGTTTAACACACTATCACTTGCTATCACTTGCACTCTCAAGATAAAATAAAGTTCTCGAATCAGTAGCACCTTATATACCTACCACCTATTCCTAACAGGTATTAACGCAATGGAATTTTAACACGCTAATTAAGTGATTAGACGAGGAATTATATGTATTTCTGGATTACCTTCCTTCTGTCTTACTAATCTTTAATTTTTGATCTGGCAACTCTGTGTGGTGCTTAGATCATTAACGTGTAACAACGGGACAACCAATCAGAATCGGACGCGCACTGACGTCATGGCTTCCCTCTTCTTCTGGATCGTTTGAATTCAGTAGATTATTTTGGCGTTTTCAATAATTTTTAACTAGATAAATTGATGAAAAAAAATCTCAAAAAATGGGTACGAGTTACATGAGAGTCCAATATTTCGAAATATAATTTTTCTGAAAATGACTGGAAATGCCCATTGAATGATCGTTGGATTCTGTTGATTTGAACTGCCAAAAAATTGCAAGTGGATACGACAGCATATGGTTATTTAGTAATAATTCGTGTAGTTTTGAATCTTATTTCGAATTTCGCGTAATCAAAAAATAAAATGAAGAGAAAACAAGCGACATTTTCGTGGAATCATCGACAAAGTAACGTTTTTCTTCATGAAGAATTTTTTTCTCAGCCTTCTTAGATGGAAATTCCGGGTGCCCTTATTGATTTCATTACGCATTTCTGTTTCAAAAATATCTCCTCTTATGTCTTATTTCCAAAGAAATCACTCCTCTATCTCTTTCCAGAAAATATAACCGTAAATGTCACTGCAGAAAGAGCGTTATTGCGACTTCGTGAAAAGTTGCAAGGGACTGAACTTGGCCATCCAACCAGTATTGAACATCAAGTGGGAACATTGATACAACAGGCCATTGATCCAGCCAATCTATGTAAGCTATTTGTTGGTTGGCAGCCATATTTGTAAAATTTTGTTCATGAAATATTAGGTTCAAGATGTTTTGTTGATTTTTTGTTTGAAAGGCGTTTTCAATATTTAGATCTGTTGATGGGAATAATCCTAATCCCTTGATTGATATTGAAATGTTCTACAGAACGTGGACTTGTGAAGACAACAATGTTTTGTTTTTATTGCAAGTATCTTTTGAACAATGGCTTCCTTATGAAGCTCAATGGCTACTGGGTAGTCGAAATATAGATTCTCTTTAGATATTGAAAGTTGCCAATGATTTTTTATAACCATATACTCGACATTCAGTTTCAAATTCGAAGCTTTCAATTAGTCGTATACTTACAAGGATTAAATGGAAGAACCAATCAGTTACCTTTCTTAGAATAAGTATTGTTTTATATATCACATTTGTAATATATTTTTTATGAGTCTCGACACTTTTTTTTCTAAAACTTTTCCATTACAGGCAAATATACATTCTGCTGCTGTCACTCAGTAGTACAAGTCGCGTCAGTGAAAAAAAATTGATCAATTCAGTTTTTATTATCGGAGTTGCTGTAGTTATGAATTATAATGTATTTCTAGAATTCTAGATGAACGTTAGAAAAAAATTATCCTGCAAATAGCGTGCATCGTGCATTTAACAAAATTTTACCTATGCCACTAGAAGAGGATCATTTTCACTTGGTAGCAAATTTGATGAAAATTTTGTACTACTTTTCATTACCGTTGCATTGAATTTTCATCATTATGGAGATACTCTTTCTTGTCATTCCAATAAAATTACATTCAATATTATTTAACATCGGTAGTATATATCAATAACGAATAATGAAGCAATATAGTCAATGATTATTTATTCAGATTTCCATATTAGTATTCCCCATTTTCATTAATTGAACGTCATATTGATTCAGTCTAAGAAAAAAAATCAACTATCAAAACTTGATGTTCATTTGCTATAATAATAAATCAAATAGTGACATTTTGAAATGAATATGGAGTAATAATTGACTAATGATAATCTAGTCAGGGCAGATAGGAGGATATGAAACAGAACTCTACCATTTTATATTCAATGCATTTGTTGTCTTTTCTACAGCATGGTATTGTGTATGCAGTAAAGCAATGCACTTATCACTGTCTAGTCCACCTAACCATATATCGTACAATTCTTTAACAACTTTGTTATCCTCAGGACTTTGGCATGCTAGAGAGTTGTACATATCTTCGAGTTCCTTTGTTAATTCTTTCACCGTAGCATCATTCTTGGGTCTAACTTGTGCTCCGCCATTCAAACAACCTGAAAATATTTACTTCATCCATCTAAAGCAGACAATAATATAAATGACAAAAGTTTTTGGTATACGAAATTATATCAACATATTAATAAAACTAGTAGGCCAGATATCTATTACAAAATTCCACATCTCTGTAATGTATATGTTTTTTAAATAATCTGTCATCCAGAATACATCAACATTTCAGTATTTATTCATTGATAAACTGGTGAACCTCTCCTCCTCGAAAAATAAATAGATTATGCAATACGAGAACTGCATAAAAAATTGCGAAAAGTGTTAGTACCTTAGTGCATTGATTATCATTTTCTTCAGAAATAATTTGAAACAAGAAACCAGAGAAGCAAACCTCAAGTAATAAGCTTCGTAACCGACATTATTTTTGTTTGGGTCAGAAAATTACTCCAGATGAGTAACACAATCAATTACTATGAATAATCATTTACTGAAATATACAATGATTAATTGAGGACTTTGTTATATGTATAACCTGCAGTATATTTGAATTTTGGGGACAAGGAAAAAGTGTACCCACACTGATGTGGAATTCAATTCCGTAGATTTCAACAAATGAAATGAACTTACCTGAAGGGCAAGCCATAACTTCAATATAGTGGTACTGGGACTTTCCTCGTTTCAGTTTTTGTACTAAATTTTGAATATTCCTGAATCCATTGGCTACCGCGAATCTCAACAGAATCTTTCCGTCTCTTTCAAACAATACTTCTTTGAAGTCAGTGTTCCTGAAAATTCATAGATTTTTATGAAATATGCCTTTGAATTAGATAATTTAGTTCAAACTTCATGGAAAAATGAAAATCTCAATATTTTAAACTCCCTTATTGTTTGAACCATAAACTTTTGATGAAAATTATAAAACAATCTGAGAAATATTTTGTGATAGGAAGTTGAAGTTTGCTGAAAATGTAGAATGTTATTCATAGTGCAGTTTAATTTTTATATATTATGTTCTTGGAATAAAAAGTTGATTATCTCATATTGTTTGTGAACTGGAGAAGATCCATTGTAACTTTTGACATTTTATTATTCAACCCTGAAAATAGCACAATTGGCCTCATTCAACCAACTCTAATCTACAGGTTCAGGCATAGACTGAAATAAAAAAGAATTGCACCATCGATCAAACAAGAAAAAAGAAGTACCAAATGGACTCATACAAATATTTGGTCCTTCAAATAGATTACCTCAAACTCTTGTATTTCAATTCTTCACAGTTTTCACCAAACAATTCGCTCACAGCATATTTGAATATTTGATCTGCATATCCACCAGATCCAGACCCTATGTGTCTTTTGAAATTGGGAATAACATCAGTTTCTTCACTGGCTAGCCAGGGCTGGGAAAAAGTTGAGTTCTCCAGAGAGGCCAGTGAAAAGCCTTCTTGTTCTAGCATCTGTTCCAACTCAACTAAAAAAAAATCCTGACTGAAAAGATCAATTCATTATGCTAAATGAAGAAGAAAAATACCCAATGGTGTTGCTATGTGGTTTATATTCGAAATTTTATCACCCGCACAACCTTTTACAAATAATATTGAATCTCTGAATTGCTTGTATTATCCAAAATTCCGCGCATTTAAAATAACCAATAATTGAGCCGATAATCAACTGAACATAATTATTTTGGAAAGTACCAACTTGCAGTTATAACACAATCGACATCCCTGCTCTCAGTCTCATCATTGAAGAAATCTTGACGAGATGCTTCCAACTTTTTATCGTAACACGGCATGAGTGTGATATGGTAGATTGGACGATCTCCAAATTTATGACCAACCCACTGCTTGATCAACGAGCCCATAATTTGTTGCGGGGATCTTGTAGTGGAAATATATGGTAATATATAGCTACCATGAGTTTTTTCTGCATAACACACCCATCCTAAAAAATACTACTGATATTATATATTGATAAAATCGTCATAAAACTGATTTAACTTGATTATGATTCACCTGGGCAACTTGAAGCCAACATTGGCAAGACATTTTTAATGCCGTCGCATTCTGTAGCTCTGTATCTCCTAATAAATTCTCTCTGTGCTTCCAATAATGCGAAATCATCAGCTATCGACATGTCCACGACCATATCAACTCCCATTTTCTTTAAATATGTGGCAATTTTAGCAGCACAGTCATTCGGCGACAAACCATAACGAATTGCCAATGACAATACCGGTTGAATTGAAAGTGAAGCAACAATTAATTTAGCCACTTGAGATCCATCGCCCGATTTGATCTTTTGGTTTTCCTCAAATACTCGCAGTAATTCTTCTTGGCTTTGTTGTGTTACCAGCACACTTTCAGCTGAAGTGATACATCCAGAACATGCCAGACAATCAGCTAAAGTTATTTCAACTTTTTGTAATTTTTGGGTACTCCCATTCTGAAGCAGAACTTGTTGATTGAATTATTATGCTTGATTGCAAAATTCTCACCTCCTCAACTTGGAAATATCCATCCTCTTGAATTTTTATTTTGGCTCCCCTAGCAGTTGTCTTCTTTTCAATTTCTACCGGTTTTATACATTCCTGTACAAATACACGATTTAATAATTGAGTATATTTGAAATATTTCAATCAATAACGATATTTATCCTAATGTAAGCAAAAGTTTTGAAAAAACCAAAAGCACTTTATCATTGCCACTTTATCAGCTCTACTAAATGGCGTTTACTAAATCTCCATATACCGTTTCGTTTCGAAGAAACCATCATCAACTTTGTTTTTTCATTTGAGGAAACAAATCGTACCGTACGTCGTTGCATTCGCGATAAAAAATGCTATGTCATAGAAGGTGTACTTTCATTACAGGGTTTGTACATTTGGTTTCCGTCATTAATATCAAACAACTCATTAAATCGTAAAAGTGAGGATGTCGTATCAAAATTAGGAGAAATATGATATGTAGGAAAGCTGCATTCAAAGTAATAATAAAAATTGTGACATTACATCTGATAATATATATTTCCAACCAACCAACCCTGTATCTTTTGAAAGGTTCAATATATCGATGTGCAGTTTCCGGCATTTGATTTTTCACAAAAGTCGAGCTCATAAAATGTAGGTTATTTATTTCTAATTTTATTGCTTTAGAAATTCGTGTTGCCTACTATGGAGAAACGTCGGTAAAGGGTAATTTCAGGAGCAAGATTTCACGAGAGATTTCATGTGTCATATTTTCATTTGACGTGATGGATGGAAAATTTTTGGTAAATAAATTATTATTATGTATGATGTGGTATGATGTATGTTTGTGACCGACTGCGAGCGTCCAGTCTTCCGTTCGACTTGGACGAAAAATGAAAAATAAATATAGGTACCTAGTTTAAAAAATCAAAAAAACACGCTTAGCGGGTTGCTCAATATACGAAAAATATGGCACAGAGCTCCCCACTCTTTTTTCTGTTTATATTAAGGATTATTTTTCACTTTTTAGTTAGATGTGTTTTAAATGCGTGTTTTTTAGTTTTTCTCGAGGTTTTTCTAAACTATATTTTTATATAGTAACGTTGATGATCCCATGAAATTCACGTAATAAAAAATAATTCATCAACTTGGACTCATTTGAAACCTAGCCACAATCAGATATACTGAGAATTTTTAAAATCAGCAGCAAATTCTAAAAATTCTTCGGAAAATTAAAAAAAAAACTATTATTGTCAAATTTTACGGCTAAGTATTTTTCAAGATCAAAGAACAAAAGTATTGTAATCACAAATAATATTTTTTCTATCTGTTGAGTAATTTTTGAATATTTTTGCTTTGAAATTAGATTTAATAATCAAATTGATAACATTCTTTAGTAGTTTTGGCAGTTAAAATAACTTTTTTCGGCAACCGTCCGGAAAGTACGTACTTTCCAGACGATTTTTTTTTGAGAAAGTGGCATTTTTCCGGCCTAGTCCGGGAAGTACGTACTTCCCGGACTAGGCCGGGGAGAATCACATCGTTGTTGTCATTGTAAATATGAAAATCTTTGTAGTATGGTTTTGATAAATGCAGTTGATCATTACCATAGCAGCAAAATAACGACTGACAGCTATCTGACATAAAATTAGCTAACATTTCAATTTTTGAAAGAAATGTGTTTCTTTGATTTGTTATTCTACACGGTTGCCGAAAAAATTGTGTACGCAACACGCCCGAAAACAGTTTTTTTGGACTCGCAGGCTTCCAGGACTCGCTACGCTCGTCCTAGAATTTTGTTCACTCATCCAAAAAAACAGTATTTTCCGGACGTAAATTACTATTTTGTAAAAGATCCTAAAATGAAATTAAAAATTATCTGGGAAAAAATCCAAAGGGAGGCAATATAAAGTAAAGGGATATGTGATGATGGATAAGTGAGAAGCAAAATAATCAAAAATTGAAGGAAATTCACCTGGGACAGATTATGAAAAGAGGAAAAATATCAACAGTTTGAGATTGTGAAAAAAAATATTTCAGGGTAAAAGTGTATAGAATAAAGATACATGCTATAAAGTCTGGAAAAAATACAAACTACAAATTCTTGCATTTATTGACAATTATTCCTGTCTATACCTATTCATATTTGAGCGAGTACTCTTGATATACCAAGAATTAGACATGATTTTCAATGGAGAAATATATCTTGAAAGGAACTATGGACAGAATATTATAAAAAAATTATGTCTTGTCTTGAGGAAGTGAAGAGTATTCTATTATATCACCTCTTTCACTTCATTCACAATTCAGTCATTGGTGTTGCACATAACTTTTAATTATATGGTAGAACAAAGTTATATACATGCCTGAGAAGGAGTTATAAAATCGTCCAAGTCAGTCAACTGCAAAGCTCCACTGAATCGTGACATGATTTGATGGAATATGGAAACACTATAAATAAAAATAGAGTAACTCAAAACATGCTATCATTCATTTATACAAAATAAATCTCTAAAAAATCGTGCTTTAGATATTCAGAATCAGATAAACTTTTTTTATGTCAAGTCAAAATGTTTTGACTTTTGATTAAAGGTTATGTCAACGTCACGCTTAGACCCACGTGACACGTGACCACTGCCAGAGAGCTTGTGAAAAATGTTGTCAGACGCAGCTGATTTAATTTCCGACTAAACCCGATTGGTCAGTGGCGTGTAACTCCACTCTTATCGAATCACAAAGTCAGTCAACTGCTTTTCACTTTTCAGGCTTTCACAAAAAAAATAAAGTCTTGCACATGATGTCTTTATATCCAGATATTGAAGAAAAAATTCCTTACATGAAATCATTTTTGTCAGACACTTGCAAACAAAAACCATTACTAACGAAATGGTTAACTACCCTGCACTGGTAATCGGTCTGTAGGTTCTTAAGCGACCCTCGATTCGATTTTTTCCCGACTAGGAGGAAAGAAACATTTGCGATCTGCATTCACAGATTCACAGTGTGAATCGTTGCAAGGACTACGAGCAGATATTCTGCGTGGTATCTACCAGGAAAGTAGTTGTTTTCTGCTCGTAGTCTACCAAAAATTCAATTTCAAAGTATGTTCGATCAAGTCACAAATAATAATAATAATACATTTATTGTTCATCATGATATTTGGATGTACAATGTAGGTACAGGTACTTTGCGACAAACAATTGGCATAAAAGGTTCAGAATGTGGAACGCATCCACTTCTGTTCTTCCACCAATGTCATTCGGATGAAAGAGAAGAATAAATCAGTTGGCAAGTATATAATTGGAAGATAAAGGAGGGAGAGAGAAAGAGGGAAAGAAAGAAGGAGGAAAGAGGAAGAACTGAAAGAAGAGTAATAAAAATAACATTATAAGAATAGCTTTATAAGAAAAACTTTCGGCTATTGAGTATCCATAAGAACACTTTTGTATTTGATTTTGAATGAGGTTTGTGATCTTTTGAGGAGAGATGAGTCTATGTTGTACAGATTGTTAATACACGATGCAATATTATAGGAGAAAGACAGTTTGAAAATTGTTTTGGAATGACTAGGAATAGTTGAAATGGTTTGACGCCTAATATTGAGGTTATGCACATCCGTGCGGAATGATATTTTTTCGAATAAATAGGGCGGAGTTTTGGTAAGAATCAATTTGTGATAAGAATCAAAAGGTGACTTAAGCTGCACGCTACTGGCGGATCAGGTGTTTTGGAAGCAGTCAGCTAAGGAGCTAAGATCAAGGTTAGTAGGATTTCAGCCAACTTTGCTGACAGCTACTTTCACATATGTTGACAAAATGACAGATGGATGACATTTAAAATAATATAACATGGCGTTGTCATAACTGTTTGTATTGTTGATATTCTGTTTATATTGATATTTCTTTTGATTTATTTATTTTCATTGTTTTGCTTGAGAATAAAAATTTACGAAAGATGTTGTGGACCAAATCCAGACATAATAATATTGAAATGTGTGGGGATTGTGGAGCCCTGGGTGAGTAATGAATTTAAATTATTCAACATGTATTATATTTCTTATAATATAGATGCAACATGGGCCTCCGTGAATAAGGGCATTTTATTATGTACTCAGTGCTGTAGCATTCACCGCACTTTAGGAAGACACATTTCTCAAGTCAAATCTTTACTGAAAAGTACATGGCACCCGAACCAATTAAATGTAAGTAGTCAATATCACAATTTCATCTATAATTTTGTGAAACTCGATAAAAATATTCCAGATGGTATGTAGTCTCAATAATAATGGTGCCAATAATATATGGGAGCATGTCCTCTTGGAAAATGGTGGAAAGTTGATGAAAAAGAAGCCAAATGCAATGGATCCTCTTAGGTATGTAATGGATATCCATGCATCAAAAGTTGCTGAAGTCAAGACATTTCAGTTTAAAACAGGAATATATCAGAATGAAACATCAGCAATGTGCTTTTGCATTCAGAGAAAACTATGAAGACACACTTGTGAGTGTTGAAAATGAATTGGGCAAACAATTACATGCAAGTGTGAGAACTCCTAACTTAGAAACATCTTTCCGATTACTAGCTTCAGGAGCTGATCCAAATTATTTCCATGATGTATGATATTTAATTGCAATAAAAAATAGTACCTAAAAATATATTTCTAGGAAAAAGGTTCTACTCCATTACATGTTGCAGTCAAGTCTGACCAGAAACTCCAAGCTGAATTATTATTAGTTTATGGGGCAGACCCATCTTGTCCTGACAATCAAGGAAAAACCCCAATTGATTATGCTAAGTAAGTAACATACTATTGTTACAGAAAGGGCAACTGAGGGCACTCAAGTTCTTCACTCCATGATTTATATAATTCAAAGATATCTCAGTATATTCAACATAATTTTATACTATAAAATGGAGTCCATATTCTGGATCTATACATTGGCATAATAATTTTAACATAAGTTAGAACTTTGGTTTATATTGAAGGCATTTATAGAACATAAGTTTATTTATACTTGATTCATTCCAAATAGATATGGGAACATTGAGAGTCAAGTTGATAGTAAGTATAAAATTGAATATCATATCATCCAATATTCAGAAGGGATGTTGAGTGAAACCTACAGAAGCTACTATTCAAAAGACTGATGATTTGAACGCGACCACAACTCATAAAAAAAATTGTGACATTGAATTACTCGAGCGCGTCAGATTATTATACAGATGGTTCAGCTTGATGTCCTTTTTGTGCTGACCCATAATTTGACAATTATGTGGAGAAGTTTCTCTAATCTGAAGGTTCGAAATTTTTCAATCACTGAATATTTTTTAGAGCACAATAAACAAACCAAAGCGTTGTGCACATATGTATCATGGCAACAAAAAGTATAATAATAATATGTCTTTATTTATATCAATAATTGATACAAAAGGGCGGAATTCAGCCATCAAATATTCTATGAATATAAGAGGCTGCTCTTCCATTCAACCCTGAAACTGAAAAAATATTCGGAATGTGTGCTCAAATTACATAACAAAATTAAGTGAAATTGGGTGACGATGACGCAAGAGAGGCTGTTTTAGGTTGTATGTTGATAATAATAAATTTCTTTATTTAGCAGATCGCTAATTAAAATTATACATGTAAAGAAAAGAATAAGAGAAATCTACATTTGTAATGCTAATTCTAAAACTATTTTATGTATAACACAAACAGTTGACGAAGACAAGTATAAATTAAAGTTATAACATTTTTTCTCACACGGTAATCGTTAATCCAACTTAACTAATATCACATACTCTCAGATAATATTCCCTGAGACTAGCCTTGAAACCAGCATTTGTATTTGAATTTTTCACATCATTAGGCAGTTCATCGAATGACATCAAACCCTTATGAAATACAGAATTTTGGTGGAATGAAGAAGTCACTTTGTTGTCTGGTGTTGTATTGGTGTATTTGGTTATTAAGTATTATTTTACTATTCAAGTAGGATGGGGCATCTCCTGATTTCACCTTGAAAATGAATACCAACACCTGCAATTGTAAGTATACCTTTACTGGCAACCATCTTAAACATTGTTGCATAACTTTTATTGGAGTGTACCTTGAACAGGACAGTATTAACCTAATTGACCTGTTCTGTAATTTCTGAAGTCGAGATAATTCGTTTTGATTCATTAGATATAGGATTGTAGAACAATAATTTAATTGTGGGAGGATCCATGTATTGTATATAGTTAATTTAGACCACATTGATAGGTGATTCAATTCAATTCAATTCAATTCAAAATATGCTTTATTGTCATAAGTACATAACACTTGTTGACAAAGCTTGTTACATAATTATACATACACACAACATAAATATAAACATATATAAATAAATGATACAAACATAATATGAATAAATAACACATCAAACACAATTCTATGAATATTTGAGGCAAATCAAAACAGTTATTGTCAATATGGTATAAAGGTGTATCCAAAATTAAATATGAACCTTTTACAAGACAATTTTTAGATTTAGGAATTCAGAATTCCTGAGAAAAATATTCCTCCAGGCTATATAAGGGATTTACAATAAGTAAAGCTTTCACCTTAGTACGGAATTTTTGAATACATTGGATACTTTTGATTACACTTGGCAAATGGTTATATATTTTTATTCCGTTGTAAATAATTGAGTTCTTGATTATAGTGGTACGGGGTATTATCAATTTGACCTGGCCACTTTGCCTAGTATTGTAGTTTGACGAGACTAGCTGAAAAGCATTTTTGTTTTTGTGAATCAGAGAAGCTGTTTCTAAGATGAATATACAGACTACCGTTAGTATTCTACAGTTCTTAAATAAATCTCGACAGGATGTTCTATTTTTTGCCTTACACAAATATCTCAGAGCCCGTTTTTGTAAAACGAAACTCCTTTGGAATAACTGGTTACTACATGCCCCCCAGAATGCTATTCCATATCTTAGGTGCGATTCAAGTACAGCAAAATATGCTGTTCTGGCAGATGCATATCCTAGTTCGGTGGTGATGATTCTGATGACATAGCATCCAGAAGCTAGTTTTTTACACATAGCTGTCACATGTTCCATAAAAAGTAATTTATTATCGATAAATAATCCCAGAAACTTGGTTGATAATTTATTTTCAATTTCTTCTTTGCCAATATCTAGGTTTGGGATGCTGCAGTTGAAGGCTAGGATATTAGTTTTTTTTATATTAAGAGATAGGAGATTCGATTCGCACCAATTTTTGATGACTAGGATATCCTGCATTATTCTAGAGTGTAGTATCGTTTCATTCTTTTCTTGCCATAGAATGGTGGTGTCATCGGCAAATAATGTTATTTTACCTCTGATGTCTAAAAAAGCCATATCATTAACATAAAGTAAGAAAAGGAGAGGTCCAAGGACTGAACCCTGTGGCACACCATGTTTTATATGAGTAGTCTTCGAGACACTATTTGTTTTAACAGCCTGTTGACGATCTGACAGGTAACTCTCAAACCACCGGAGTTCAACTCCTGTGAAACCGTAACGATTCAGCTTCCGCAGCAGTATTCCGTGATTAACGCAGTCGAACGCTTTGGAAAAATCACAAAAAACTGCTGCTGCCGCCGTTCCATTATTGAGGCCAGAGTACAGGAAATCCATAAACGAAAACAGGGCATCATTTGTGCCCTTACCCGACTGAAATCCAAATTGACTTTCTGTCAGTATTTTGTTCTCACTCAAGAAGTCCAACATGAGAACATCTTGATAGATAATTAACACTATTACTCATTTTTGATATCATGTAGTTGGCATGATCTTTGAATAACAACCGTCTGTCTATAATGACGCCCAAATACTTCAATTTTTCAACACAATCAATCATACAACCTCCAATATGCACAGTATATCTATTATCTCTAAACTCAGCCGAAGTTTTTTCATTACCTATAATCATACATTTGCTTTTTTGCGCATTTATTTTAAGCAAATTTAGACAGGTATATTTATAAATGTTTTCTAAAGACTCATTGATTTTGTTGATAGAATCTCTCAGTTCATTTGAATTAAGAGGCATATATTAGGGTATCGTCAGCAAATAAGTGTATTTCAGTTCCATGTGATATGTTAACCATGTCATTAATATAAATAATGAAGAGCAATGGTCCCAATATACTTCCTCGTGGAACACCATGATTGTTCATCATCTCATTGGAAATTATTCCATTCAGCTTTACCTTTTGTTTTCGATTCCTCAGATAGTCAGAAAACCATTTTAATGATGTGCCTCCAATACCGATTTTCTGCAATTTTGCGATTAGTATATCTCGATCTACAGTTTCGAAGGCCCTTTGTAAATCTAAGAAAACAGCAACAGTACACTTTCCAACATCTAAATCATTTTTCCAGTCATTCAATACCAGTTGAATTGCTGACTCGCAACTGTGTTTCCGCCTAAATCCTGATTGCTTGTCGGTTAAAAGTTGATTTTGGTCAATGTGTTCTAATAGTTGACCATACACCCATTTTTCCATGAGCTTTTCTATTGAAACTAACATGTTGATTGGGCGTAAATCTGTAGCCTTATTTGTATTTCTTTTTTTTTGTACTGGTATAATGGTTGAAACTTTTAACAGGGAAGGTACCACCCCTTGTTCTAAAGAAAAATTTATAAATGCAATAGTGTTCCTCTATATTATCATAAATATTTTTGAGAAGCTGAATTTGTAGTTCATCTGGGCTAGTTTTATTAGGGAGAGCAAATAAGTTATTCCTAAGAGAATTCTTGAAATCTAAAAGTAATGAATTGAATTTATATTGATGACCGACCCTACTAATAGGTTCATTGAATTTATCTATATTATCGACTATGTCCTGAATACTTTCAATATAATATTTATTTAGTCTATTTGGCAGTGTGCTAATTTCAGTGCTGATACCGTTATCAAACTCGATACTATTAACGGGGGTTTTGTTTTTATTTTTAGGCATCAGCATCTTCATCGTCTCCCACTTACCCTGATGCGATATATTTCGAAGTTGCCTATATTTAAATCATACCTTGTTGTATTTTATTTTTCAAATCAGATTTGAATCTGCCGGCATTCATAGTCTTCAGCGAGTCTGGGAGAGCATTATATATTTTAGCTATATATTATATGAAAAAGATCGTTCGAATAAAAAAGTGTTGTGTTTTGGGGCCGGGTGATATGTTGAATCGATACCTCGATGTTATGGAATGTATATCTTGTCGATATCGATTTTTTTTATGTAGACATTCCGGAGTTTTTTGGAGAATGAGCTCATGATAATAACAAGTATGCAGGAACCATCTTTGGCGCATAGTTAACCACTTGGATTCAGTTATTTTATGTGATATTGAGTTACGCTTACGGACTCCATAAATATACCTGGCACAAGCGTTCTGGTCATATTGAATACGATTTTCACGCATAGTTAGACATGGGAAGTATACAATAATTACAATATTGAAAAAGTGGAAATAGCTCGGAACCAAGGAATCGCACAATATCTTTTGGGTTTGTTTATCAAGAATTCTTGAAAGATTATTGAGTAATCTTAGATTGCCAGCTCTTCTTATGTACGCTGTTACATGATCTGTGAACCTCAGATCTGAGTCAATAGTGAGTCCCAAGTTTATAGCTGATTCAACTAATTCTATCGGTTCTGATTGAATTGAGAGATTTAGATATTCTTTGCATTGATTTCTTCGACTTCTTTTACCAAATAATAACATTTTGGATTTGGAGGTATCGATAGTTAAGCAGGGGACTGTGCGAGAGAGTTAAAAATAGAGAAAGTGTAAGAAGGGAAGATATTCGCGATAGGTGCTAAGCGATACGCTACCTAGCGGTGACTCGTGAACCACTCGAAGTGGGATAACCACTGAACTCTCTGGAGGATAACCTACAGACAAACTCAACCTCTGTTCTGTTTATGTTTGCTCCTGATGTGAAAGGTGTACTTCCAGCAGTTTTTCGAGAGATGTTCTGGTGAAATACATGTGAAATTTTATCGTTTTTCTCGTTTCAGTTATTGTTTGGCGGCAAAGACACGAATGTCGCGAATAGGCGCGGCGTAGGACAATTTTAAACTATTTCGGCTTGTGTGAATCTTCAGATTTTTGCATGAAATTAACTCACCTTTCCTCAATATGACGCGCGGAGTAAATCCAACGATCGATTTTTTTTAATATTCTTATCAGCTGCCCTACATGAGCGGCTCTATAAAGAGAGCTGAGATTTGGTGGTGCTCAACAGGGTGTAAGGTATCCCCCATATGTTAATCTACCGCGCTCGAGTAATTCCCAAAATCACCGCTTGGGCTCTCCTACTACATGGGATACATTTTTTTGCAAGATCTATGTCAATTATATTTTATCGAACGGCAGAATTGTCGTGGAACTCTCTTCTGACGCCTATCAGCCGCATCAAACATTTAAGAATATTTCCAAAACCTATGTCCTCTATCAACATTCTGACACTGGCTTTTATAACAAAAAATCAAATTACTTTGTGTTCTGTAAATTATATGAGTCAAAGGCAAAAGGTTTCAAAGTAGAAATGATACATTTTCCATCAATGCGCAACTCGCCATCGTTACTTAAACAAAATTCGAAATAATTAAAGCCCTTGCGATATTATATGTGGAGTTCATAAAATTTCATGGTGATTCAACATGTATGATTTTTTCATTTCTTTCAAACAAAAATTAAATCTAATTGACATTTTCAGATTCCTTCAAGATAAGGACCTATTTAAACGGTTGATAGAAAGCCAATATGAGGTTACAGATACATTCAGTTATTACTTGTCACTTCGAAAGCCAGATCACAATAATGGTGTTCATTCTTTTATTCCCCAAACAGGGTTCAAGTCCAACCCTTCATCTTTAAACAAATTACAGAAGGTAATTATATATTAGTTTTCATCTCGACATGTATCAAGTACTTGTGATATCTAATTCCGAAAATAACATCAAATAGGATTCTGCCAAAAATTGTCTTTGATAGTTATAATCAGTGCCATAGTAAAAAAATCTTGGTTGTTGCTTGGAACCATTCATCTATTTTTCGCTCCTCATTTTTTATTTTAAATCAGAGTAGTCGATTGAATCTTCTCAATTTAAAGTTCACACTATTGATATTTCAGTAGATATCATCGCAAAATTCGATAAATGATCTTGAAATCATTGAAAATTATTGATCATTCTTTGCAACCTTCAATTCATTAAGATAATGTGACAAAAATGAAGAACATGAAGTCTCTTTTTAATATCGTGAGCAATTTTTAGATTAAAAAATATTGCCTACCAGCTAAAACCAAATCAGGTTTAAGAAATTAAATAACCAATGACTAGGGGCTGAATCATGTTGAAAGTCCGGAACATTTTTGAAAATCTCTTGAGTTGTCTCTTATGAAGTATTTAGTGAATTATCGCAAGATATCTCGGTAAATACAAAAATTGAAGTTATATTCATAGGGCATAATCAAACCCAAATCTACCAATAAATCATTACAATGAATAGTTGAAACATTTTATAATATGAAGCTTTTTTTATTCAAAATATTGATAATGGTACCAACTTCAGCCGTTGTATATTTTCTCTCTATATAAACAATTTCCCATTTCAGTTGAATAATCATTTGTTTGAAGAACTGGTAATGGATGTATATGACGAGGTGGATAGAAGAGAAATGGAAGCAGGTAGGATCATACGATTTGTTGATTCAATATAAGGTATCATACCATTAGGTCCACGGTTGATTATTGCATGAACAAATATTTTTGTATCATGGTTCTATCCATTTGATCCAAGGTGGATATAGGATGGTGAAACAGCTCTTCAATTGTTTCTACGAAAAACTTGTAGACCGTTTGAGAAGGTACTAATATTTCCACGACTTGAATGAAGATGGCGGTGAGATCGATTATCGAGGAAGATTTCTGTTGCTTACGTATTTCTGTGGTTCACATCTGACAGACGTGACTTGAAACGACATTAAAACAATAAATTTTCGATAAACCTTGAATGAATATTGATATTTTGACTCTTCTCAATCATTTTTCATCTAGAACAGATGAAACTGATAAAAAGATGACAGATGCACAGTTTCTGTTTTACCGACACAAGGTATGTCGCCATCTTTGATAACTTCAGGCTTCAGGAAATATTACTACGGTATGAAATCAAGTAGGCAAAGGTCTACAGTTTATTCTAGTGCTTGTTAATAGGAAGCTGTTTCACCATCCTATATCCACCTTGATTTGATCCTTCAAATATTTTTTGTTTCGATGACACTGTCATATTTCATTAATAATGCATTTCTGAAACCTAAGTTCGAGAGCTACCAAACATTAAAAATATCTATAGCATAGTTTTATTTAATACCTTCCAAACAGAATTTTTGATTGAACCATAGATGGAACACTTTCTTGTTTCAGTCTGGCTTAGTTGTGCCGATACAACTGAATTAAATGCTGTACCATTTTTACCTGTTGACAATACATTATCTACCACAAGAAACCAAGGACGGCAAAAATTGGCAAGATTTTCTACCCCAGAGCTCAAAAGTCTTGTATACGATATTTTAGTCGATACACAGAGAAGGCAAAAAATATCTGAGAAAGGTAATAGTTAGTTTGTCTATATAAGTTGTTCAATGAATAATTATACCAACCGTATTGAATCATTATAATGCGAAATCGGAGACTACTGCATCGTTTATCGCATCTTATTTGTTAATTAATAACAGAGTAAATAAACTAAATATTGAAGAAAGGTTGCAACTTTTCCACTATTATTTGAGACTTTTTCTTGAATTTCTAGATTCAAGAAATCGTTACATATAAAGTGTTTCTGAAGATAAAACTGAAGCATATATTTTTATATTGATTTGAAGTAAATTCATTAAAAATAAAGAAAGATCGTTTAAAATAGATCATCAACAATGATTGCATAATAACATAATATAGAGTGCATCAAAAAACCAAGAGCCTGTAAATTTTATGAACATATGATGCATAATAATTACAGCCACAATTTTATCGCGCATCTTGCGATTTATGGGGTAAAAAAGTCTTATTTTGACCCCAGATATATGCACTTGAAATATTTGTATTGAATATTGTAACGCCCTGTTTATTTATGGATCGTCCACTTACGGAACATTGATCCATGAATAAGAATTCAATTTTAGCACCAGTAAACAATATGATGTTGAATTTCGAAATCGAGCTTCTTATCACTATTTTTCAGGTGGTACTTCCCAACTGAGAGGGACGTCTTTTGATGATGATCCCTTATATGATTCAGTTGCTTCTGATGATGATTATGCTATGGTTCCTGAAGAAGAGGTATTTTTTTAATAAGATACCTATACCTACTTATAATTTTTTCAAAAATCGCTGTTTTTGGAATATAAATCGACACCTTCCTGATTACTGGTTTATAATTTGTTTCATGAACATCCACATGCTCACGTCACATACCGAATAAAAATTCACCGTGTTGTAAGAGAGAGAAAAAGATAAATTCCAAAAATGAAACTGCATAAGAAAGGGGCTTCAATGGTCTTTCTAATGATAAAAATTTGATGTGAATTCATTTCTGAAAACAATTTGAATCGAATTTGGTCTACTCTGTACATGAAGTTTGGTAATGGTCGTTAAAAATTGAAAATGTGATTATATGTATTTTTCAATATTTCAACCTTCCTCTCTCTATTCTCAAGGATAACTGAAATTCATTCCTGAAAATGATAGGGAATAATAATTCTAGCCATATCATAGCTTATGTGCGTTTTTTCACCAACTATTTTTTAAATTCCTATTTACAGAAAGTTTCCTCTTCTCCTTCTTTGAAGAGTGAAAAGGTTGAAAAACAGCTATCCACCCACAACGATAATAAGGACAGTATCATCTCCTTAGATAATGTTAGTAAAACGAACCAAATTCTGGAGCAACTGACAAAACAACTTAAAAATTCAGATAACACTATAACAGATCTGAAAGCAGAGGTGGTCAAACTGAGACAGTGTGTCAAAGTCCTACAAAGTGAGAATTCTGAATTGAAAAATAGATTATCACAGAGCAAATCATCGTCTAGGTTGAATGGGGACAGCGGGTTGGATTCTTTGGAATTCATTTCAGAGGTAGGTATAGTATATTTTGATTTGACCTCAGGCAATAAAATGAGTTTCAAAATGAAATAGTAAGAACAATTGTTGAGAGTGACATATTTCGAACGAGTAAACGTAGCGAATGCAGGAAATGCACTATGATGGCAATATTAGTTTTAAATTATCAATGTATCTAATTTACATTTCAGCTGAAATTTGCATTTCAGTGTGAACTATTTCAATAAACAATTCCGATATTGTCATCTCATAATTCAAGATGCAATGAATATAATATATTCTGGAGAGTTATAAATAAAAACTACAAAAATTGCTCTTTCAGAATCAAGCCAGTGACACAGATTCATTGACAAATGATAGAATGACAAATGATGTGGACTTCAGGCAAAGTAGACGAAATCAAAGACCATCCAGCATGTATGAGACACGGGAGGGAATTAATAAAGTTCAAAATTGGCACGCTATGAAAAACCAAGTAAGCATCAGAAAAGTCATGTCTTTGTATTTGGAATGCAGAATATATCAAATAATATGTCTTTGAAATTAAATTAAGTAGATAATATGTGCTTCCAGGTGAAACAAATGGAGAGTTCGAGATCGGCAACTCAAAGCCTTTATTCAGTGCCACAAAATAGAGAGATCTTACAGTGTACAGAGCAAATCACGAAGACAATTCAGCAGTTATGTAGGAGTATTAGGGAACCAGAAAACGAAGATTGCGCTTCTAGTGCAGAAAAAGTGAAATTGTCCATCCTCAAGTTAGCTACCTATTTATCAAAAGTGAGGCATTATCATAAACTCATCAGACCTGATGGGTATATTTCTCAATAGTCCCTAGAATTATTCTTTGAATAAATACATAAATAAAAACAAAGTAGAGACAATAATGCATGTTCTCTGATTTGTTACATATTGGGTGATAGTGAAACTAAACAGTGATTTCATATATATATTATCAAAACTCAATTACCATATAATGGTGTAGGGTGTAACAGTGATTTCATGATGCTGAATTTCTCAATGTTTTGCTAACATCTAAATTTCCCATTTGAGATAAAACATTATCACATAAATTGATTGCTAAAAGATCAACAGTTGATTGAGTATATGTGATTCTTGAATTTTGACATACCTACCCAATCAAAACATGCCAGATTTCTACTGTCTTGTCTCCTAATTTGAATGAAATGTTTCATTTATATATTTTGATCAATCTATTGCCGATTTCTACATCAATAAAAGTGATAAAACATTGTACTGGGCCATACCTTGCTATTCTGATTATGAAAAAATTGTTTGAGTTCAATCAGAATACTCATGTCATCAGTATTTCACAGTGTATTGTAAAACATCTCAGCTCTACGTCAATAATAAACTTTTATTAATTTATGTCTAAATAAATAGACCAATTGAAATTTAATTTTCAGGAAACTGAAGAACGAATGAAACTCATGCTAGAACTAGTATGCCGTCTGCAGCCGGAATGTGTATCTCTTCAAACAGCACAACAAACAGGTGACACAAAATCGTTCGAAGTGCATTTTGGAAATGTTCGAGATATCGCCTTCCATCTTGCCAAATTCACAAAAGATATCATTACGAAATATTCAACCAATCAATAGAAATATAATATCTTTGAATAGTATAGTAAACTTGGATTTCAAAAATTTCAACTTATATAGTGCGTCCTTAATGAGAAAGAACTGCAAAGGTACCTTTGAATGATGAAGTTGAAAAGAAGAATTGCATTCAATCAAAGGTGTACTTTTGTTTCCGTCCATAAAAAAATTATTGTTGATTATTTATCAGATGTGATGTATCCGACTGAAACTTTTGAAAGCAATTTTACCAAGTGTGGCCATGGGAAAGTATACATCGAATCGTAAAAATAATTTAGTTCCTAGATATTCATGTGATAAAAGAAAGGCTGAAAATGTGGAAGATCTCACTTTTATTTAATCCGACCGGATTTCTATCTGATCAAAGATACCGATGCAATTGATTCTTATTTCGGATGTGTATAAATACAAGGATATGTTAATTTTTTTGTGCTGTCAATCAACACTTGGTTTAAAGAATTATTGAACACAGTTTCAATAATAATTTCTCACTGAAGATTGCAAACGAATATCGGAAAATGTTGAGATGCCTGCGTAAGTAATGTCAAGTCAATTTATATTAATATTTCGATTATCAACCACTTCATTCATTTTAGTTTGATGTACAAGTCGTAAACAAACTTTAAAAACACAATGTATCAGATTCAAGTTACAATTATTGTTCCAATGACAATCTGATTGCAGTAGTTGTATAACTGGAATTCAGTGTGCAATATTTTTAATAAATTTCCGAAATAGCAGAAGGGAATTCTAAAAATGTTTTAACATGTTTTAATATTGTTGAATTTGAAAAAATTATGTACAAATCGTTATTGTATTGGAAAAATTGATATACAGGTTTTCTATAATCATTCAATTGTATGTTTTATGTTTACAAAGAAATGTTGGAAAGTTGTGTATAAGTACAGGGTTCTCCAGAAATAATTGCAAGGTTTTGAAGGACGTACTTGAAAGTTAAATTTTTTATTAGAATACATGTTCCCGTTCTATGGGCAGCTCGTTGTGTTGATTCTCTGAGGAAAATGCAGGAAAATTATTTGGCAACTTGATTGATTTTATGAGTTGAATGCGCGGTCGAAATCAATGTAATTTTTTTTTCTGGTACACACAGTCTCATGCTCATGATTGTTTCCAAGAATTTCATCCATAATAGTTCATTCTAACCCAGATTTCTGAACACCTTATCGATTACCTAATCATTGTATAAATTGGACATAAATTCAAATGAGAATTGATGTTTGACTTCTTGTTTCCATCTGAGTAAAACAGTATATTTTATCCACTTTTCGGAATATTGTATTTTAGAGTGACTATAAGTACAAGAAAGTAAGAACACTTTTAGTATACTGGTAGAATTAAAACAGAGCTTTATTTTAAAATATACTCCTCACATTATAAAAATATATGAAAAATAAAGTATAATGTTATTTCGTTGACTAGTTTAATCTATGGAAAAATGGGTGTCAGCATTTCCATATGCAGATGGCCAAATTTCCACCGAAAAACATATAAAGTAGGTTCGAGCACTCGTAGGATATTTCAAATCCAAATCCTTCACCAACCACTACATGAAAAGGAGGGCCAAATTTCTTGTCCATTTCTTCTTTTATCATTCTTGCTGCTGCCTAAACCAATAAGTAGAAAGGTGTTATGAAATGATTATCAATTGCTTTGATGTAACTGGGTATGAGAGGAAAATGTACCTACTGCATATGGAAAATCATTACCTCATTGTTTGTGGAGTGCTTTTCACAAGCTGTTACAACTAATTCCATTGATTCTATTTTTATTTCTTCTGCCATATCAGAATGCTACAACATGATTGCAATATCAATTTTAACATTAATTATTGAATCCATCAGTGGCTCTTAATTTTGAAGGCTACATATTTTTCTGTCATATGTTCTGAACGTCTTTCGTAATCATTTTGTTATAATAGATCAAAAATGGAATAGCAAAAAGTTGAATGGTTACATTTTGTTTTATTGAATTACTAGCGAAACAACATCTTATTCTTTGGTCATGTAAAAATAATTTTCGATGAACCATTCTATATACAGGGTGATGCGTCCGGAAATTGTGACCTCCTCAAACTGTATGGCTATTTTGAAGGTGAACTTTCAACCACCAAAATTTCACAACAGTAACTTTTTTTCTAAATGAAACAGGGAATTCGAATAATATTGTTTCAAAAATATATATCCAGTAGCGCAAAAAATAAAAAAGAAAAAGTGAGACAACCCCCATGTATATCTGCGCCACTGGTTATTGTTATATAGACCACCCGGTAAATATTTGATCATAATCCTCCATTTTTTACAGTATTCTATGCAGGCAATAAAATCACTCAGTGATATTTCAATGATTTTTCAATAAATTATTCCACTATGGGGTGTTTAAAATAAGGGGGTGTTTAAAATAAGGAAATATTTCAGCTACTATGATATGAACCACATATTACTAAATAATAATAACCCACATCTGTCGTTCCACACACGGCCACCAAACTATTAATAAATTCCAAAAATCATGTTGAATTCACTATTTATTCACATACACACTTTCCAAAGGCGTGATCTGTAGGTACATCACAGACCATATTGTACATGAAATATATCTGTCAGAGGGTCACATAAAAATCAATATTTATATTTACTCACCCTTATGAGAGGGTAAGTATGTATAATTTTCTTTTGTTCTTCTGGTTTCTCTTTAACTTCGCCTTCTGCCATTAGTTACAAAATAGCTTTCTATAGTAGATTAGTATCAATAGGTTTTTCCAAATTTGTAACTACGCGGGAATTGTGTTTTGATTTTGAAGATACATTTACGTCATTTAAATATCAGACCATGTTGCCATGGTTGTCAAACCAATATGAAAAACTGTTCATTAGTTCGGTGGTTTTACTTGGGAATGTGGGTAATAATGACGCATGCCTGAAGTTGATAAGGCAAAGCCAGGAAATAAGAAGAATGTCACTTTCAACAGGTCTGTCAGATGTGTCAAATTTCAGTGGATTTTATATTCATTTTTGCTTCATAATCATAATATTAGTGGGACTAAAATTGAAAATAATATGAAATAGAAATTCCTTTCATGAAATTATCAGACTTCCTAATATCAACATCGGATGATGGAATATATTGCAGAAACGATTGCTTTGGGAGTAGATTCTCTAATACTAGCAGCATGTATAAAGCAATATTACAAAAACAAAAATGCTATGGCTATGATACAAGGGGCACCCTACCTGGAAATAAATAAAGACTTGAAAGAGATTGTCGGGACTCACCCTGATAGCAAACTATCCTATGTTTCCATACGAGGAAATGTTAAACCTCTAGGAAACCCTATAATTAGTAACAGCAATCCAAATGTTAAGGGAGTGATTCAATTGTTAAGGATAAAAGAACATGTTATTCAAAGAAGTTCTACTGGATTCTGGGCAGATTCTGAGAGGATTATACAGGAAGTTCATAATGTCATGCCTTTTGTCTTAGAAACCAAAGGAATTTGTATTGAAATTTGTGATCCTCTTGCTGCCGATGTCCTGGGTATATTTCA
This sequence comes from Chrysomela aeneicollis, assembly GCA_029955515.1. Classification (NCBI taxonomy): domain Eukaryota; kingdom Metazoa; phylum Arthropoda; class Insecta; order Coleoptera; family Chrysomelidae; genus Chrysomela; species Chrysomela aeneicollis. The sequence continues at coordinate 12,907,369 of JARUHQ010000003.1, read as the reverse complement.
AAAGATATTCATCAAGTACATCCTATTTAATTATATCTCTTCCAGACATGGATGTGATATCAGATCAATTCCACCCAACAGTACCTAGTGTTATTGATCACATATGGAGCTTCTTTGCAGGTGTACGCCAAAGGGGTGTACAATCTACAGAAAAAATGCTCAGAACAGGAACAACAATAACAGGTATAGGAGAATTGGTGGCAGGTAAAGATGGGTCTATCAAGTTACAACCTCCATCAAATGGGGCTCCTTTCTACCTGACAAATATGCAAGTGACCTCTCTCATCAAGAAACTTGATGGTTCAAAAAATAATTACAAACTGTTGTGTATCATTTTTGGCACTATTGGCATCATTGTGACTGGTTTTGTCATTAGAAAATATTTGAGGATCAAAAGGAAAAAAAAGGAAGCAGAGATACAAAAAAAACAATTAGAATCATCAAGGAGGGAGAGAAGGAGGATAATGAGAGATCCTGATTTGACAGAAAATCAACTTTGTGTTGTATGCAAAACCAATCCTAAAGAGGTAAGAGAATTTAATATATATTAATATTCCATATCCTAAACATTTTTACACTTCATGTGAGGAATTAAAGTTCTTGAAAATTAAAAATATTTTTGTTTGCAGTGAATTTTTCACTGAACAGTTTGAAATACCTATCAGTGGCATGAAACATTTTTCAACTATTTATTTTTTGTGACATTTTTGCAGTTAATAATTTGAACCTGTTATACTCTACTAGATTTCAGTAAATGTGAAGAAAAATTATATTAATTAAATGCAGATGGTTCTACAATCAATTTTGAAATAGGTATTAATTATTGTCAAATTTATGTCACACTTCTGTGAAAGATACATTCTCCATATATAATTCTTATTGTTATTATGAAACAAACAATTGAAATACTGATAGTGACAATATGGCCTCTTGAGTAGTTTACTATTTTTCATTTCAGATAATTTTGTTGCCATGTGGCCATGTCTGCCTGTGTGAAGATTGTTCAACAGACATATCTGAAAAGTGTCCCATATGTAGAACATCCATAGATACAAAGAATGTGGCTTATGTGATATAATATATTAAATTACTCCATGTATATACAAATAGAGATTTCAAATTATATTGTTAAATTGTCAAGTGTTAGCTTGTCCATTTGTGAAATTTCAGCTTTTCCTAAACAAATACAGTGATTGTCTTTATCACTCCTGCTTCCACAAGTTTTGTTTGAATCACTACAATTGGAAATATTCTCTTTTTTCCTCTGCTCTTCAAGTAACCTTTTGACTTTGCTGGACTTTCCAATACCTAATTTAGGTAAACCCTTGTTGAGGCCTTCTAGCAAGACACAAGCTTTGCAGATCTCTTGGGAAGATACATAACCACATCTAGTACAGTTTGTTAAAGTGGGCATATTGGCAGCTTCATTCACTTTTATTGTCTCTCCTGAAATATTTAATATCATTATTTTTACTCTTGGTAAATACTAAATATTTCTACAAATACAAAAACTATATTTACCAGATTGTATTATATTCATGATTACAGAAGGGTCTATTTTCTCTAGATCTTTCAAAAGTATCCTAGCATGGCCCCTATAAGCATTTGGTGCAAACACACATTCTGTTGAAAAGTAGACTAATTTCCTGAAGTAGGCATACATTACTATTTCCTTCTCATAACAATATTTCAGTGGTTTCACCCTTGGTATACCATCTCCACTATCCTACAAAAACTTATTACAATCAGATGATAAGAGACAGTGTTCATCTAGTGTTCCTATAGGCCTGTATCTGAATATATATAATTTATAGTTCAGAAGTTGCCACCACAGAGAGACTAGATAGTTATTTAAACATAAATTCAATATAAAATGAATTACTGTGATGATAGAAGTACATCTACTGAGCCTAGCCAAATCTCCTCTGAGAATATTCATAAGGACAGTTTCTGCAATATCATCAGCATTATGACCAGTTGCCAAATAATCAACTTTCAGTAAATATGCACCCCTATCCAATGCCTGTCTTCGGAATACACCACAAAATGTGCAGTTATTTTTTCTCCCAATCTACAAAATATGGAACATGTAAAATACAATATATCATGTGAACAATAATATTGTCTCAGCTCAATGTAACTTACTTCTTTCACAATCTCATCCATAGTCCAACCATATAAATCCTTGTAAGATAAAACTTTCAAAGACATTTCATAGTCGTCACTATTCTTTTTCACAGTTTCTAAACTATCATCTCTATAGCCAGTTATTCCTTCATCAATGGATAGAAGAAGTAACTTCAATTGATAGTTATATTTTTCATTTAATAATTTAAGAATATATGCCAAGACTGTGGAATCTTTTCCTCCAGAGGCTGCAATTGCAACTGTAGAGTTTGGAGTGAATAATTTTGCTTTGGTGATTGTAAAGTGAATTTCATTCTCGAATGCTTCAAAGAAACAGTCTTTGCATAAAACATCTGCTGTTTTTGGCCGCTAAAAATGTTAAATAATCATTAATAAACTCAACCATGCGGTGCACTTCTCACTTTAAGTATAGCATTTCGGCCACATTTAGTAGAACAAGAAGGCATTTTTCTTTAAAATCAAAAGGTGGATAATACACTTGATCATAAGTAAAATCAAAACAAAACCACAGTTTAATGCTTTAGAGCATTAAACTGTGACAAAACCAAACTTCCTCTTCTGATTATTTTCGATTTTCTGGACGGCCCTAGTTACCAGGCCTATCCGGCAAAGGGGCCAAGTTGATATATCTTTTTTTATGGACCATAGTTCAGTGCCATAGATGCAATGAGACAGACTTCAAATGCAGATTCGCATTGTAGATTGTAGGTTATATTTTTGTTTTCGTGTTTGTCAAAACAAATCCATAATATTTTTACACAAACATTCGTACTTGAAATTAATCCCCAAAAAGAAATACCTGTTTCGATGAATTTTCCCTAGAGCTTTCGTTCCTTCATACAGCTTTATACAGCATCATGAGTAGTGAACCACCCCCTTTGAAGGTATGTATACTCATAATTGAATCTTCAAAATCTAAACCTCTATTTCCAATAATTCCAGAGATACAGGCGTGAAGAACAGAACAGTTATTCAGATTCAGATGACGATAATTATGTTCCATATGTTTCTGTGAAGGAACGGAAAAACCAGCAATTACTGAAATTGGGACGTTTAGGACAAGTATGTGTAACATGAGTCAACAGCTGCTTTCACATATTCCACAACCTTTTTTTTTCAATTGAGGAAAAAATTTCATGAGCTTCAATTTATTGTACTGCCTTCCTATTGATATACTAACAAGGTTTCAATTAGGTACCACAAACAGCCCATATTGTTTATAAAATAGTATGAGAAGAAATCCTTTTTTTTTCAATTCTGATGTAAAACTGCACCTTTGCTTGCAAGCTATATATCATTGAAGAGTGGTGTAAAGAGCAATTTGAAAACATTGCATGCTAGTGAATTTTTGATAGAATAAAAAACTTATTTCCTTTTCACTTAAATTTGGAAAAAGTGTAGAGCTTTTCAAAAATCATATGACATTGTAATACCTACAAGAAGAATTCGTTGTAAGATTTGAATACCTATTGAAGGAGTCCAACAATTGAGCTATATACAGTAACTCAGTAATTATATAGGTGATACAAAAAAATTAAATGTCATCCTTGATCTTTTTTCTTTTCTTCTTTTTTGAGATGAATTTACTGGTGAAGAAGACAAATTTGAATATCAGAATATCATAGTTGTTTGTAAACATGCAAGATACTCAAGATGTTGTATTTTTTTCATTTTAATCCAGTGGCGTCGAGAAAATTTGTCTATGGTTTGATTGAAACTAATTTTTTTCACTTTCTAACCATGTATCATAAAAATGTCGGTTCGCTTTTTATGTGTAAATCTTCAATAGCGAAACTTTTTCGTAGAGCGTCATCACTTAATGAGTTAATTGATATTATGAACTGAAAAACTGTCGTAGACGACACCTATTTGAAAGGGAATAAAAAATTCGTTCAAACCAAATCATCGCCAACTATGATGCAACGTCCATTTTTTTGTATCTCCTATAGTTACTGAGTTACCCTGAACAGATATCAACATTTGCCCACCCTGTACATTAGTTATAATTGGTCTTTGCAGTTGAAAGAATCTGAGCAAAATAAACTCAAATCATCTAGTGAAAATGAAACTAATGAAGAGGAAGAAGATGAAATATGGGGAAGAAAGAACAACATTCCACTTCTTGATCAACATACAGAACTCAGAAAATTAGCTGAAGGTGTGTTTACTTGATTGAAAAGGATAATTATTACAGGTGTATATGACACTCAACAATTTTCAGCTAAGAAAGTCAGTGCTGTTGAGAGGCAACTAAAAAAGGAAGAAGAAATACTAGAAATTGTAGCTGAGAAGAAGGCACTCATGGGAGTTTCTGAATTAGCTAAAGGAATTCAGTACAATCAACCTATAAAAACAAGGTAGATCAACCAAGAATCCTGAATCCATCAACAGTACCAGTAGTACTTGCTTGTGTAGGGGTAGTATACCGGGTGTCGACGGAAGTTATTTTTACATATCCATAGCCCACTAGAATGAACATATTATCTCAAAGAAAAATGAACGGTTACAAACATTAAAAAAATGATATAATGTCACATTGGAGACAATAAAACTGACTATATACCAGGTGTCCCATTTAAAAATCGAAAGTTCATGTCACTTCCGGTGGATCCGGAATTTGCATGAAGTTGAGTTACTTGTTTTTTTTTTAATTCCATTATCTCCAAAAACAAAAAAGTTATATGGGCAAACCTCCTTCTGTGGACACCCGGTATAAAATTTTTCAATTTCCTATTATCATTATACAACCCTGTGATAACTGCAAACTCTATTATCAAGCTGGCGACCTCCAAGATATGTTCTTCAAATGCCGGGAAGTAGCCATGACAAAATAAGATATGATCTAAGAATTTTGGTTGAAGGGGATGAAATTCCACCACCCCTGAAATCATTTAAGGAAATGAAATTTCACGAGGGTATCTTAGCAGGCTTGAAGGAGAAACACATCAAGAAGCCAACACCCATTCAGATACAAGGCATACCAACAGTGTAAGTAAGACCTTCCCTGCACCTGCTATTTTCTAGTTTGTAAAATGGAGTAATTTGATTGGTCCAGTGGTTTTTTTACAATCCAGCTCTAGTAACATGTAGCTCATCATTGGAAATATTTTACTTTTCTTCACATTTACCTAAATACATACACAATTTCAAGTGATAGGATTTTAAGATTCAATTTTTAAGGAATAACATTCACTATTCATGCAGAGAGCAATCCTGTCATGACATCTTCACCATATCAACTATAACCAATAATTTCAACAATAACTCTAAGCTATAAGGTATGAATACATGATTTGCAAGAGAAACTGACATTCCAAAAATCTCCGAACCAAAGGCATGCGCAAATTGATTGAATTTTAAGTCACTGGCATTGGAGATGTTGGCGAAATTTTCTTAGGAAAACCGGTGGCTGATCTTCTTTTGATTCAAACTCAAAGACTTGAAACTGCTTGCTGAATAAATCTACCATAACTTTTCTAAGGACTTGAAACGTATGACAAGTACATAAATGGTTTTATTGAAAACCAAACTTCCTATGATTTATCACTAACCTAAGAATTCGAAATTGGGACCTTTGCATAAGTCCACCGTTTGGTGTTTAAAAAAATACCTCTTTAACAAGCAGCAGCAGCAAACTTATTTAATTATTTTCACTTGAGACATACGACATACCAATCATACCATTCAATCATTTGATGTGTGCATAAACCACCAGCATCAAATTTTTTCAGATTATCTGGGAGAGATATGATCGGTATAGCATTTACCGGATCTGGAAAAACCTTAGTGTTTGTTTTACCATTGGTGATGTTTTGCTTGGAACAAGAAGTCAAACTACCTTTCATAAGGAATGAAGGTCCGTATGGACTCATTATCTGTCCTTCTAGAGAATTGGCTAAACAGACATATGATATTATACAGCATTTTTGCAATAGTTTACGGAAACATAGAATGCCTGAAATAAGAAGCTGCTTATGTATTGGCGGAGTACCTGTTACTGAATCCATAGAGATCATTCAAAGGTAAGATTTCATATACATCAACGATAATATACAGAATGATATTGCTGTTTCTTCAATATGGTACTTTTCCCTGAAACACTTGTTTTATTTATATATTATCCTTCAACACTATCAAATTGAGTTAAAATAAGTTGAGTGATGTAGCATGAATCCATCATAAAAATTACAGGAGATTATTTTTTTATATTGGCGAAAGAGTCAGAGTCCGAAGGAAGAGGGCTGTTTGTTTTAGTTTTAGTTAAGATTAATATTCTAAATTATAGTTATTCATTGTATATTATTTGCGCAAGAATGTTTAAAATATATGCTAAACACACATGCAAAACAACGTTTTATCCACAATGACATTCATTTAGAATAAGAATTGCAGACATTTTTCATCAAAAAGTGATTCGACAGACGCTGTCACCTCATCAAGAGGAGACATTCATTGATTCTAGAGATTTATAAAAATCTTCGACACGCTATGCATTCTGAAACAAATAACAACTACAATAAGCTTGTTATTATAATGAAAACGAAGTGAAAGGTGACAAAACAAAGAAAGAAATGTCTAGTGATATAAATGTTAATATCAATAATGAATAAGTAAATGGAATGTGATTGATTCAAGATTGTATTTTTCATTATTCCAGTCGATTGTAGTGGTACTAAAAGGTGATTGTGGGTGAATAACATTTTTATGTTAATTAAGGGGGGTCCATATTATGGTAGCAACACCCGGAAGACTCATGGACATGTTGGAGAAAAAGATTGTCAAATTGTCAGTATGCAGGTACCTTTGCATGGATGAAGCCGATAGGATGATAGATCTGGGTTTCGAGGACGATGTCAGAACGATTTTCTCATACTTTAACGTGAGTATAGTCCTTATCTTTCACATCCGATATATATTTCGTAATGTCGGTTTTCAGGGCCAGAGACAGACTTTATTGTTTTCTGCTACTATGCCAAAGAAAATTCAGAATTTCGCGAGATCAGCATTGGTTAAACCGATTACAATAAATGTTGGTCGAGCAGGAGCTGCTTCCATGAATGTTGAACAGGTTTGTGAACATGAAGGTTTTATAAACACAGGAATATTATTGGTTAAGCTTTACATACTAACACGCGATATCTTCTGTTCCGTATGTCGAGTATTATCCAAGTTTTATTGCCTATTTGTCATCCAAAAAAGTGCATACCATATTACCAGAGCCAAGAAAGCTATATTGAAGCTATGCTTTCAAAACTCTTAGTTTAGTGTGAACAAGTAAAAACCACATTGAATAAACTGCTAATTCGATTCTAGGAAGTTGAATATGTAAAACAAGAAGCGAAAATAGTATACTTATTGGAATGCCTACAAAAAACCTCGCCACCTGTTCTGATATTCGCAGAGAAAAAGCAAGATGTTGATGCTATTCACGAATACCTTCTACTCAAAGGTGTAGAGGCAGTTGCAATACATGGTGGAAAAGGTAGGTTTCACACCGTGAAATTATTTTCATTTTTTTTGACACGTTTAATTTCAATATAGATCAGGAAGAACGTTCCAGATCCGTAGAAGCTTTCAGGAAAAAAGAAAAAGATGTGCTTGTGGCAACTGATGTGGCTTCAAAGGGTTTAGATTTTCCGGATATTCAACATGTCATCAACTACGATATGCCCGATGACGTTGAAAACTATGGTAACATTTTTCGTTCGGAATATTACTTATTATTGATCATTTTCACTATTCACCTGTTGTTTTTATGATCATCACGAAATTATTTACATTTCCATTATTGCAACGATTATTTCATTTATTATTATATTTATTTTCCTTAGTTCCAAACACGTCTGTGTATCTTTCCAAAGCTTTTTGCACTTGTTTTATTTTTTTTTAATTAAACATGAACATGTCCTTACTATAGAATAGATCACTAATTTCTAGAAAAAATACCACAACATCCAGAGAGATAAGTGGTATTATTTACTTGGAAGTATTTTTCCAAAATAAATTCCCAAAGAAAATTTTGTTTCAACAATGTGAAAACCGTGCCGAGAGTTACTCATAATATTTATCTTCAATATGAGTAAGCTGAAAAACTAAAGACATACCACTCAGTGTACATACATGTCATTCAAGATTAACTAAACAAGCAGCTATCAACCACGAAGTTTACATTTCTATATGATGCTGAAGGAATTTGTTTTATTAATTGGATGAAATTGAATAACATTTCCTCAGAAGTTCCGTAAATAAGTGGAACTGGCAACACAGGAATATATCTATTAGAGGACTTGCAACGTCACAAGAAGCGGCCATGATGCTGTTGTTTGAATTTCGGCTGACCACTATATTTCAACTACAAGCACGATTGAACCAAATTTACGTTTAGTTTTTCAGATAGTGAGATATTAATTATTGTATTTTATATTATTTCAACAGTACATCGTATTGGTCGTACAGGTCGATCAGGTAATAAAGGATTGGCGACTACATTTATCAACAAATCCAATGACGAGTCTGTCCTGTTGGATTTGAAGCATCTTTTATTAGAGGCTAAGCAGAGAGTTCCCGATTTCCTTGCAGAACTTTGTTCAGAAAGTGAGAAGTATCTGGAATTGGGAGGTAATTTCATAGAATTATGATGGATTCTTCAAAAATAATTTTTTTTCGATCAAATTTCATGTTCATGTTTTGATTTACGATATATTCGAGTAAGATTCGGTAAGAATGTGCCATTTCAGTCAAATTGAAATAATAATGCGCCACAATATTTCCATCAAAAATTGATGTGTTTAAATGTTTTATTGTATACTGTGACCAAACAAACAGTTATTTACTACTCAATATTTTTTAGGTGAACATGGCTGTAGTTATTGTGGTGGTTTGGGACACAGAATCACAGATTGTCCCAAATTGGAGGCAATTCAGACTAAACAAGCATCTAATATTGGAAGAAGAGATTATTTGGCTAACACAGCTGCTGACTATTAGATCAACGATATGAGATTGATGATTATCTATTATTGGTGATTTCGGAAAGTAGAAGTGATAGAAATAAATAATTTGAAATTTCTGATTTTTATTATTTGATGCAATACCTAAAAGATCATGTGTTGTAAAATTTGAGTCATTTTGGCCAATACTACAGTTGCTTATGGTATGGTACCATACAAGTGTAGCAAATTTGGTTCAATGATCCATTTTCAAGATAGATGATGCCCATATCTCTTAACGGTAAACGAAAAATAGTTAAAATATTTACAGAATCGAAATACCTGCCTATTTGAATTCTTCCCCAAAATGCTTGTGGATGACGACATAACGTAAAAAGTAGTAATTATGTTCCAATAGAATAGAAGTGTGGCAAATTGTTGATAACTCAAAACTGCTGCGAAAAAAAGCTTCAAGTTACTGCTAATCAAAAATTTTCAGTTCAATCTATCCAAAAATTTGTCATCGTAGTTATTCAGAAAATACCTACCTTTTTGTTATCTCATATTTGTTACCTCATTATGTTTTGGAAGTAAACAAGTGTTTGGTTGTTTATTTTTTATTATTCGACAAATTATTACATCCTGAAGTGATTTTTTCATCAAAATATTATTTGTATGACGTCATACAAGTAATCATATTCTTTCAATCGAACTATTAAATAGATGTAAAATAAATATAAAACAAATATCAACATATGAAAATTCGACTGTTATTAGTCATCAAATTAATAGAGTTTGAAAACACATATTACAATAAATATCACAATACAAACATCAATTAGTGGACCAACAAACTGTTCCATCATTTTTTCAATATCACTGCTCTTATTCATCAAGCACATTTATTCTTCTGTATGTATGTATACTATATATGAAGCCATATATCTTAACTACTGAAATCAAACTAAAATTACTGAACGGATTGATATTCTACAGCCCTACAGAAGAGATTAGAACAGGGATGATCAATATTTTTCAGTAATGGGCCTCATTTTACTTTGAAATTTTCAATCGGTCAGCTATTAAACTGAATCTGCATTTATAAAATAATCGATGCGATAAAACATTACCATCTTCGATATTTGTGCGTGATGTTTGCCTATCCAAAGGCAGATTAACATTCAGATAAACATTCAACATTTTATGCTCTAAAATCGGTGAAATTACTGGAACTTTAAAGGCAATAAGTCATGCCACTAACTAAAGAAGTAAAATGCGCCTAACTCTGCATTAAATGAGCTTTATCAAACTAATTTAGATATTCAGTGGCAAAAACACTGTATACACATTATTTTTCGTAATATTGAAGAGCAGTTTGAAAAAATGCACTCAAAAACTACTTACACTCAACATTGTAACTGAAATGAGTCAATTCATGAGAGATTATAAATAATGGTATATGAAATAACAAGGTTTGAAAACATCTTTGCACACAGGTTTTCAATCGTGTTTTTTTAATAAGAATTTAAGACGTTTTAAGTAGAGAAACAAACAAAAATCGCAGTGAACGAGAGATGCGGATTTTCTGTGCGCAAAGCCGTATTTTTTGAGGCAGTCCTATAAAAAAGATTTAATGTTTTTCATGATCCACTTATTATAGTAATATTTTTGAGGAATGAGGAATTTTGTCCACAAAAATAATACTGTACAAGTGTATTAGGGTTATAAATCACTTGATAAAATACATTTTCTAGTGACCTTTATGAACTATGACATCTTGCTACAATAAATTACTATTATTGATAAATGTTAATTGCATTGATCATGAATATAGATATATCGATCATATCAGATATTTTCAAGATAACATCGTTAATCAAATGTATAATGTATCTGTAGTTAACTCAAGTTTTCAATCACTTGTGTCAGTGAATATCTATTTTTGGCATGGATATATGGATATTCCTGAAACAAAATTTTTATCCCTGTCTGGGCCAGATGAACATGCATAGATCATTAATGATTCAATACTATGTGAAAAAATTGCAGTGAGAAAGTATTTTGAATGATCAAGAAAAACATATAACAGAAACATGGGCAGTGTGAAAAGTTTCCTAAAAATGTCAATAACTCCAGGAAGATTGCTAAAGTATATAAAAAGATGACATTGAAAGCAAAACCACAAGCTGTGAGGTGAATCATAAAGCCCAAATATGAATGTAAAGAGAAAATATCTGATTGATATTGTGATGTATAAGTGTTCTGTTATTTTTAACAGAGTTTTTAACCCTGATTATGCTATGAAATGATCTGAATTACAGAAGTCTCAAAGTGAAAACATGTCCAAGTTTAATCAGTGAATTGTCCCATCTCAATATTTTTCATCTTTGTTGTCTTGAAAAAAAAACAAAAATTGTATGGGATCATTGTATAGCTTGTGTCAGAAGTTACACTAGGTGTATTATTCTTCTGAAAATATTATCTTCTGTCATAAATAATATATAGACTCAGATTTTAGAAATGAAACAAATGATGATTCACTATAGAATATAGTGGGTTCATTTCACTATTATGGTCCAACCTGTAACCTGTATTATATTCCTGAATGAGACTACAACTCTTTTTCATTAATTATTCTCACAAAATAAATAATATAGGGTTGAGAGTTGAGACTGATCTTTCAATAACCAAGTACAGATCTTCCCATGAAATTCTCATTTATGTTTGGGATTTGGGAATATTTATTATTATCAACCCACATTATTGAATAATGCTATAGATACTTAAAGACCACCCAATCAGAATATAGAGTTAAATCTTCTCATTTTCTGTGTATTTTGGTGGAAAGTGTTGGCTAAAGTTATTTTCACCAATAATCAACAAAGGACCATGAGTCAAGCTACCTGGATCCTTTTCCTCCAAAACTTCTGTGTTTTGCAATATAAGCTTATCATCATCAGGTATATCTATGTCAACAATATCTTCTTCCTCTTCTTGATTATTTCTTTTATCACTGGAAATACTGAGCCAGAGAGCTATGAGAACTGCAGCTAAAATTGCTGACAGCAGAATCCACCTTGGTATTCCTGAATTACGAGAGGCACAATCTAACCAGTCCCCTGATTCTTTCACCTGAATTATTTCCTCTGTTATTTCAATAGGCATAGTTCTTATATGTGTTTCAGGTATTTTGTACTCAACATCAAATCCTACTTCTAGCTGACTCTTGATGCTAGGATCAGATAAAATATCAAATTCAATTTCCTGTTCAGGACTTGCTAGCACAATACTGTTTTCTGTCTCTATTAGCAAATTGGATACCAAATTCTGAAAATTCAAGGATTATATATCTATTTTTATATAATTTTGATTAATTATACCTCCTGAATCTTTCCCATCTCACTGCAACCTGTTTGACATATTTCATTCTCTTTCTTCACAAGATATGATTCTTCACATGCTTAAAGAATAAATATTATAACTTCAAATTTCATATCACCAGGAATACTCACAAATTAAGCACTCTTTCTTCGTTGTGTTGATTTTCATATCAAATTTCAATTTGTTGATGATATTAAAAAATCGACAACCTCTTTGACAAACTATTTGTTCATAGTCGTCCTGAAAAAAGATTAATGTGAGCTATAGCAATAAAATATGCAGCAAGGCATTGGACATTTAAAAAAAATATTTACCAGATCTAAAGCAGGCAGTTCTGCTTCCTTGCAAATATCTATGCATTGATCAGGAACATAAAGTGGCGTTGAAAATGCATATCTCAAGATCAATGATACAATAACGAAACCCGATTCATTCATTGTCGATTATTAATATTCTTTAAACAAAATATTATATGCTATATATAAATGTAAACAATAATAAAGTAATTTAACAGGACTGACAGGTGAGATGACGACATGACACCAAGGTCATGACAATCATGACATGACACCAATGATCTGATATGACATGTTGACATGACAGCCATGGACATGATTAAACGATCAAACGAACTTACCTGTGAAGTTCGATCGTGATTATATGACATCGCCTTGTCCGAAGATCATTATTTTTACTATGTAGTTTGCGCTCTTGTAGTGCAAAGGGCCACTGACATTTCAAAGATAAATGTATAAAAAAAGAAGAGGACTACTCCCGCTCTTATGGTATCTTCCCGCCCAACTAACCTCATTACGCTCGAAGTGCCTGCAATATTTGTTTAGGGCGGGATTTTTAAATTTGGTTGTGGGATGATCTTCGGACAAGGCGATGTCATATAATCACGATCGAACTTCACAGGTAAGTTCGTTTGATCGTTTAATTATATGACATCGCCTTGTCCTTCAGATCATTATTTTTACTATGTAGCTTTTCAAAGATAATGCAAATATTGCATATTATCTCAATTATTTTGCTTATAAGTTCAGTTGCATAAATGAAATGAATGAATACATAATGAACGAAAAACGTATCTTAATACAAAGTATTCAACACACAATAATATTACAAACTATTTTTTGAAAGGGATTGCTTCAGCAAATTTTGTTTGACAACTTAAGGGTCTATTATAAAATCTTGCAAATGATGTTTGTCCTTTCCAACCTGCACTCTTTCGAATTACATCCCATGACACGCCTCTACAAAAAGCCATTGATGTAGCAGCATGTCGTGTAGAGTGAGCGGAAAAAATGTTTGTATCGACACCTGAGAGGGACAGAGTTTTCTTAATCCATCGGCTCAAGGTATCCTTCGAACCAAAAAATAGGGTTCCTTTGTTGATAAAAAAAGGTATGGTTGCGATTTTGGGTTCTATTTATATATTCATGTAGACAATCAACCAAACACAATTTTGGTTCCTCGAATCTTTTAAATTCCCAAAATGGTTGATACGGGTTCACTCCACTTGCTTTGATATGATCGGGAACATGTATTCGTACTCCTGACATATCAAATACAATGTTTTCTACCCTGATTTTATGAAATGTTTGGATCCTATGTCCAGTTTGCCAAGGCTAACAAGGTTATAAGTTTCCTGGAGAGTTCTAATAGACTCAATTTTTCATTAGATTCTAACGATGTTAGATAATATATTACTACCTCTGGATCCCAAGTTACCTCATAGCGTGGTTTTGGAGGTCTCATTCGCCTGATTCCTTTCAAAAACCTTCTAACCAGAATGTTGTTACCTATATCATTCGAAAGGATGAGACTCAATGCTGAACGATGTTGATTGAATGTTCCATATTTGACAGATGTTTTGTTTAGCTGGTCCTGGAAAAAACATAAGACATCTGCCACCTTCCCTACAAATGGGTCTATATGACGATCCTGACAAAAAAACCACCACAATCTGAATGAGGCATATTGTATTGTTTCTGTGTGGCTTGGGATAACGATTCAACTGATGTCTTTATAGTCTCTTCTGGGTAGCCTTGTTTTATAAAGGCCGTCCTGATAACCTCCCTGCAACCAGGGTAAGGGATGCTTGTTCTAGAATTGGAAAATAACAATGTATCATTAGGTTCAAACACTAACATTTCTGAGATAAGAAGTTTCTTGAACATTGGAAACCATGGCTGGGTTGGCCAATTCGGCACTACTACAATACGTATAGCTTGATCATGTATAATTTTATTCAACATTCTCAAAATAAGAGCAAATGGTGGAAACGCATAAAAATTCAATGAATTTCATTGCAGAGTGAATGCATCTATAGCTAAAGCACCTGGATCTCTTTGCCATGAAATATATTTTGTACATTTGGCATTTAACCTAGATGCAAATAAATCAATATCTGGTTTGCCCAATTCTGAAATGATTTCATGAAATGCATAGTTTGCTAATTCCCATTCTGTTTCTGAATCAATGATTCTAGAATTTTCGTCAGCTTTATTTGCTCTAGATGGTATATATGAGGCAAACAGCCAAAGATCTCTTTCTTCACACCACTGCCATATTTGTTTAGCTAATTCACCAAGTTCAGGAAATTGTACACTACCCATCTTATTTACATAGGCTATTGCTGTAGTATTATCCATATGAATCAAAATATTACAAGACCGTAAATTCTTACAAAAACACTTTATCGCGTATAAAGCAGCCAGTAACTCTAAATAATTGATGTTTCTTGTCTTCTATTGCATTCCACCTGCCATGTGCATGTTCCCCTTGGCAAACAGAACCCCATCCTGTCTGAGATGCATCTGAATATAATTCTATGGAATATGATCGAGTCATACTGTATATTATTGTATGATTTTGAGATATCAACAAGCCACCATTGCAAATCAGATTTTATAAAATTGGGTATATCCATTTGTTTATTATAATCTTGACCTACTGTTTTTAGTGCTAAAAAATTTTGCTCTTTCTAAAGATTTTTATTACCTCTACCATATCTGACAGCTGGACAAGCAGCTACAATTGTCCCCACAATTTTTGCAAATTCTCTTATCTTCATTTGTTTTTTGTGCATCAATGTCTCCACCAACTTGAAAATATTAGACTTTTTCTCAGGTGGCAGTTCAATTGTCATTTTTTGAGAATTGAATAAGAAGCCCAAAAATGAGCAGTTCTGAGTAGGTTTCAAGTTACTTTCCAATAATTCAACAACAATACTAACACAAGACTGACATTCATGTTCAGTGCTAGCTGTAATCCAAAAGTCATCTAAATAAAAGACACACAAGTAACACTTGACTGTCTGAGATAACCCAATATAGGTCTGATTATTTTACTAAAAACATATGGTCTAAATGAAATTCCAAATGGTAAACAAGTGAACTGATAGTATCTTCCTTTCTACTGCAAATCTCAAGTATTTTCTAAACTGTCTGTGAATAGGAACTAAAAAGTATGCATCTTTTAAGTCAATTGTAGCCATGAAGGCATTTTTTTCAATCAACTTCAACACTGTTCTTGAGTCTTCCATTTTAAAATGTTTAGTATTGATTCAATTTTTTAAGATTCAGGATAAATCTTTTAGAGCCATTAGACTTATTGACTAAAAAATAAGGAGACAAAAATTGACCAGATGATGGTTCACATTTTTCAACTGCACCCATAAGGTGGAGTTCTTTCAATGCTTCAAGCATCTGGGGACTAACTCTGGATATTTTCCCTAGAGATCTATGATCTTTTTGCCTAGGTTTTTGCAGTAGTTCCTACCTCTACTTCCTTTTCCTGTAAGCTGATTGTGCTGGTTGTTGCTGCCTGGATTGTTGGCGAGGGTATTGCCCTTTCTGTCCTGGTGTCCTCGAATACCTGAATGGGCTCCTGAAGTTTAAATTCTGATGTGGTAGACAAAATTGTTTACTATTATCTGGACTATTCTGTTTGATTGTAGTTACTGATCTCTGCAATGAACGAGCATTTTAAATTTTTTCACCCAACTCATCCCCAAAGAGGAATCTAGAGATCTGAGCCTTATTAAGGATATCCTGAATAGATTTATCTACACGGGAAGAAATTGTTCTTCTTCTGGATAATGATAATCTATAATGTAGATCAGTTAAAATGTTGGTACCAGTGATTAATGGTTCAAGAACCTTATTCTTTATAGATTCTGAGGTATTTGCAATTTGTAATAAGTTATTTATTGCAAATCCTATAGAAGCAAGACCTGTACCTAGTTGGTTTTGCCTAGATATTTGGAATTTTTCCATTTTCAACATTCCCTCTGATAGGGCAGGGGTTAGTTCTAGATTCAGATCTGGGGCAGCAAGATCTGGCAAATTAGAGCATGTTGGAGCCTTTTGTAATATCTCAAACTTCTTCTCCTTTTCTAAACCCTGACATAAAATTTTCAACCATTTATTCTTAAGAGCTTCATGTAATTCATAACCCAATGTGTTTCCTTTTTCAGCTCCAGTTTAATATTGAATCATCCAAATCATCGACATCACTGGAATCAGATGTATCTTCAGCAGATGATCTGGTGACCTGGTCATTGATCTCTGTAGCCTGTGGCATTGATTCAGAGTCTTCATTACCATCCTCAGCCTGTGGCCTTAAAAAGGATTCCTTGTGCTTCTTTCTTGACCCTCTTCCTTTGTGATTGGATCTATCCCCGGCCTGTGGCCCTAGACGGGATAATTGATGCCCTCTCTGGCCTGTGGCATCGATAGAGAGTTCGTTAAAATCCCCGGCCTGTGGCCCTAGACGGGATTGCTCAGTCCTTTTTCAATCCTTTCTCCTTGACTTGATTTGTCCCCGGCCTGTGGCCCTAGACGGGATCTTTGTCGTTCTCGTTGTTCTCTGGGAGAACGTGAACGAGATTTAGCCCCTCGAGAAGATGATGCTCTAGAATATGTACTAGGTGGACTGCGAGAAGTACGGGAGCGACTTCTACTTCTATTAACATACGAATGTAGTTCGTGTCTGAGACTTTCGAACTGTTTCTCGAGTCTGTGTAAGCGGTCCCTGGAATAAGACCGCTCTCTTTTTCTTTTCTTCTCCATATCGTTTGATTTTCGATTAATTTTGCATAACGTGTCGTAGCCTTTCGCACTGAAAAGCGTAATGAGGTTAGTTGGGCGGGAAGATACCATAAGAGCGGGAGTAGTCCTCTTCTTTTTTTATACATTTATCTTTGAAATGTCAGTGGCCCTTTGCACTACAAGAGCGCAAACTACATAGTAAAAATAATGATCTGAAGGACAAGGCGATGTCATATAATCGTGGACTGAGATGAGATATGACCACTGAACCACAGAGTTACAGTAAAATCTTTGACTGAACTCAAACAAGAAACTGGAGATGAGAAAAATCGACTGGGACCGATAAATTCAAAATTACGTGACTGGGCTCATTGATGGTGGATTTATGCAGCAATTTTAAGTCATAAGTTTTAAGTCGTAAGTTTTTAGTAATAAGATTTAAGACATAAAGGAAAAAACACCATTTATGCTGGAATTATTAAGGACTGTCATGTCTTGAGGGTAACTTCTCCCATTGGTCAATTTCTGTGGTTGTGTCAGTGGTCACTTTACAATTTTTAGTCATCAATATACATTTTTTCTTTTTTAATCTAATCTGATAATTCTACGAAAGCGTAGAAGGGCCACCAAAAATAAAAAAATATCAAATTATTGCAACTTATAACTTGCAGTAATAGGGTCATAAACCTCTGAAGCTTTAGCAGAATTGATGGTCTTTTTCCGATACCTTACTAAACTACTACCGATATGTCATCAAAATTAAATCGGAATATTCTTTTATGCTCGAGAAAATCTAAATCAAAAATAATTATTTGACAGCACCATATTTCTGCTGACGTCACCTGGTAGATCGGGATGATATCGTAAAAATATCGAAAATAATAGGGAAGAAGAATTTTTTGACATAAGTGATGGCAGATAAGTCAGATGACAATATGTCAAAATATTCAAAAGGGCGCATTAATTGATTGTTTATCATCTATATAACGCAAGTCAAGTATTTTATATGAGTTGATAATATTTCTATAGGATTTTCAATACCACCTCAGCGAAAACAATGAGACGATTAAACTCAAAGACACTATAAAATAGAGAAATGAAAATGAAGAATTGATTCAATTAATAACTTTATTGTCTGGGAAAAGTAGGTAAGTGTAGTGGTGCATCTGATAATATATTGAATAAACAACACAAGTTGATATTATAATTACATATTCACAATATAATTTAAAGAAGAAATCTCATATACAAACTCACATCATAGATAGAGTACGTACTAAGAATAACTGAGGATTTAGGAAAATACATTTATTATTTACAGGAGTGCGTGCCAATAAAGATTTGGTTTATTAGCTTATTCCTATTACTAAAATACTTTGTTCTCACTCTTCACAGGTTCTCATGATGTTCATGTACATAGATTCAAAGAATAAGGATAATAATTTTAACTTAGATCACAGCAATTACTTGTAAGATGTAGCTGATGATATTTGTTTTCCTACTGCAAAACACCAAGTTTGTCTCATATTAACACTTGGAGTACAAATATGTATTTCTAGAATCCACATTCGTGTTGCTACATGAAGCACAAGTCTTTAAAAACTTGAATTTTCTGAAAACAGTGGTCAGTGAAGAGTATAATGAACGCTGAACAATGAAATAAAACTCAATAGTAACTTACCTTCAATCATCCGAATATATTTTCGCAGGAATAATTAAAATCGCCCAGTAATTTTTACCGCCATCTGTCAAAGATGACAGAGATTGTCAATTCTTCTTCCACTTCGATAAATGGAACAGAACCTAAACCAACCTACCAGGTGACGTCACATTTTTAGAAAAGGATGGAGAATTTTCGATTTTTGAATGCCGATTTTGGAAAAACCCTTGAAAATAAAAATTTCAAAAAAATATCGACTTATTCTCTGGAGACCCGGGTTTCACATATATAATTTTTGAAAAATAGTGTACAACCCTATTCGAATTACTGCAATTTGTAACTTGCAGTAATTCGAATTTCTGCAACATACAACTTGCAGTAATTCGAAATATTGCTACTTACAACTTGCAGTATTTCGAATTACTGCTACTTGCACTGACTTGCAGTTATTTAAAAGCGACTTGAATTGACAGATGATGCCACTGAGGGCACTGAGTAAAAGATACATTATGATGGAATGGCTACCCAATATTAATAACCAGTTAGGACGTATAATTTAATTTATAATATTCTTTGTCTGAACAACAAACCCAGATAGTTATATCCAGGTTTATTTATTCTCAATTCCATTAGTATTCCCACAGGAAATCTCTAGACATGGGCGTAGCCAGAAAATTATACCAGGGGGGGCGAAAGAAATCAAACGATATATTTTTAATGAAAATTATTAAAAATAGGCAGTTATTGACTCACAGCGAAGGCATCGGTCGCAGACGCACCGCTATAATTAGCGGATGATCCAATGCCGTCGAATATGAAAAATATTTCCAGTTTTTATTCCTGTTATTTCTGGACAATGATGTCTTTACCTATAAGAACTGCGGTTTCGAGGACAAATCAGATTAGAAAGGAAGTTAGTACAGTGAACATTGAGATTTATAAAGCGAATATCGTTGTGATTCAACTAAGTGTTTATTGAGTTGTATTAAGTGTGTTTGGTGAAATAAATTGTTCATTTTTGTACTGAGTGTTTTAAATTCACGAACCCAAGTGGAAATATCGTAACACTATGGACAAAAGTCGAAATAATAAAAAAATATCAATCGGATGTTGGTTTCTCATTCTGTGGATAAAAACTAAATATTCTTCTTGTGATATGTGAATGTCTTCTTGTCCTTCAGAATTAAACGATTTATGTGAACACTCATGCATACACGACAACTGATGATCACTTCTCAAGGTACTGAAACTTTTCTTCACGATGCAAGTTGTTGGTGGAAACGTTAACAAATATTTTAATAATTTTTTTGAAAAAAACTGTTGCATTCATTCAGCAGATCTTCATATTTCAGGCCCTTCTCAATGATTACCTACCATATATTATGGCTTCCATAAAAAATTCCATCAATATATGTCACTGATCAGATTATTGAAATAATTGGTTCGCGCTGATCGCGTGATCCCAGGGTGGGCGAAGGCCCCCTCTGCCCCCCCTGTATACGCCCATGTCTCTAGGTTACAAAAAAACCATCCCACGCTTATGAGGCACAGACTCACACAGAGATAATAACAAAACTGTCATTAATGTCATTAGTTCAGCATTCGAAATTACAGACATTACATCCAATCACTGCAAGTTGTAAGTTGCAGCAATTCGAAATAATGCGGGTTGTAATTTGCAGTATTTCGAATTACTGCAAGTTGTAAGGAGCAATATTTCGAATTGCTGCAAGTTGTATGTTGCAGTAATTCGAATTACTGCAAGTTACAAGTTGCAGTAA
This sequence comes from Chrysomela aeneicollis, assembly GCA_029955515.1. Classification (NCBI taxonomy): domain Eukaryota; kingdom Metazoa; phylum Arthropoda; class Insecta; order Coleoptera; family Chrysomelidae; genus Chrysomela; species Chrysomela aeneicollis. Next base: position 12,886,413 of record JARUHQ010000003.1, on the reverse strand, counting down.
TTCGAATTACTGCAAGTTATAAGTTGCAATAATTTGATATTTTTTTTATTTTTGGTGGCCCTTCTACGCTTTCGTATAATTCTGATATAAGTTTGAATAAACAAAACAATCACAGACAATAACCTATACCTATAAAAAACCGTCACAGAATTGAAAACTTCGAACACATGCGCAAATATGATCAGTTTTAAGCCATAAAAGAGATAAAAGTTGGCCAACATTCTTATGACTTAAAACTTATGACTTGCAACTTAAAACTTATGTCAAGTGTATGAATGGTAACATTGAAAACCAATGATTGAACTTCTTACGACTTATGAGTATGACTAAAAACTTACGACTCAAATCTTATGACTTAAAATCGCTGCATATAACCACCATGAGTAGATCATTGGATTTCGTGGGGTTCCTATTTTTTCATTTTATTAAAGAGAGTGCGGAACTGATGCAGAGTTGCCGCGTTTGAAATAAGCGTAAAAAACGTTTTTGAGAATATCGCTCATTGAAATTATGAACTGGGATCCTTATTTGTTCGACCAAGTCGATGAACCTAGACAAACATTCCTGGATACTGCCAATCTGGAGAGTGGAGATAATGATAATGCATTAATGTTCAGTGGTATCCTCTGAGGCAGCTTGGCAACTCGTGGGTTCATGATCTGAGGTTCATGAATAGCATACCGAGTGGCCCAAAAAAATTAAGTTCTGCAGGGCCTTGAACCCAAAATGCAACCATCAAATTCTAACAATCTTATGTAAATCTTATGTATAAATTTATTGAACACAGTTTTGAATTCCGAACAACTTTTCACCATAACAATTTTAGATATTGTGAAATATAGAGTAACTTCACTCTTGAGTGAATAAATTAATATTTTTGATATCTGATTTAGTTAAAGACCATTCAGAACTCTTTATGGGGAGAAACTTGTTTTCGTAAAATCAATAAAGGATTCCATATGTTGTAGAGCCAACCTAAGCAGACTCACTGAGTCACTGCATATACTTCAGTTCTGGAGTTGTACAGGAAAAATTTAAAAAAATGTCAAATTTTACTGGTAATAGTTCAATACTTCCAAAAGATGACTCTTGGCATTCAAAAAAATGTAATAAAAATACAGGTCCGTATTTCAAAATTAAAAGTTGAGGGTGGCCCAATTTATACGATACCCTGTATATAATTTTTATTCAGATATTTGGAAAGGCTACAAAAAGTTGGCATGGCAAAGTGGCAAAAATTTTGAAAAAATCTTCGTAACATAAAAAGATATAGGCAGAAGAAGAATTTAGAAATTTTCGATTTTTCCTTTATAACTCCAGAACTGAAGAAGCTAGGTCAGATTTTTCCATCCATATAATTAACCTCTGAAATACGCTACTTTGCCCCCATTTAACCAACCCTCTATCTCTTACCGTTATCGAAATCCCCATGCATAGACTCTAATTTGAATAGCCCTGTATATATATATATTTATAATATATATTTATTCATTCTAATTATAAATTCTATTAATTACGAATGGGAAATGGTGATGTTTCTCATGAAAGGATGAATCCCTCGTGATATATTTTTGGACTATACTAAAATGGAAAAGAGAATACAGAGAGACCTTGTATACCCATATTGAATAATAATAATAATAATAAAAGTACTTTATTGGTTACCCAATAGGCTACCGACCTGAGTCCTTCAGCCTGTTATACATTGATAATCATTGGTATTTACATTATTTTATGGTATGTTAATAATATGCAATCATTTGTGGTGAGTAAAAAAAAAAGAAAGATGTTAATTTCCTGGCCTTTCTGCTAAAGTGATGAGGCATTCCATCAAGGTGTTTGCTGGAAACTTGAATCTTGGGTTCACTGTCGGGGCTCTTCGAATGGATTGGGTTTGGATAATTTGAATATTGCTTTGATTTCTGGCAAACTTCTTGGATAATTTTTTCAGTCTTTCGGCGATTGGTTGTACATTAGTGTGTTGGTACAGGAAATGATTTGAAGGATTATGGAGAGGGTTTTGTGGGTGTCTTATTTTGGTGATTGTTCGCAGGCTGGATCTTTCTGCAACTTCCAAGTTCCTCAAGGGTGGATTTCTGACGTTAAGGTATATTGGGTGGGCATATTCAAGGATTGGGCGGCATATGGTTTTATAAATGTGTGCAGCTAGCTGTTTTACTGCTGATTCCTCTGTTCTTATAAGTAAGGTTCCATATTGAATTATTTCATGAAAATAGCAATAAAAGCAGTCAGGTAAATATATTGAAAATAGCAATAAAAGCAGTCAGATAAATATATAAATATATCTCAGTATTTATTTGACTGACGATTGAACTGATTGAACCATAATTGAAGCCAATGCGAAATGCGACGGCTCAATGAAAAATTGACCGGTCTCGAGGTATATACAGGTACACTTTTTCAAACATCATTTTTTCCTTATATTTTCATTTCACTTCAAACGAAATTTGACAGTGACATGAATATTTTATTTTTACATTATAGATCATCATGGTGTGATGTATAATATTAGTTGATATTTTATTGCCATTTCAAGAAACTTGAAAAATCTGATGAAAAAACAGGTCTTCACTTTATATATTATATTATCCATCAATGCAGGTTTGTTGAAAAGTAAGTTTCAAAATTTCCTGAAATAATATATCCAGTTGTGATGAATAGGTATGTATCTATAATTATTTTTTTTTCATTATAAAAGGCCAAGACTGTGGAGGACTTTGCAATGAGGACATATTAGTGGGTCATTTGGCAGCTATGGAAGTTCTGAGTCCAGAGAGTATATTCAGTTTAGCTTTTGACAATTTGGAACAACTATGCAAGTAATGCTCTTATGAACGTTATGGAACATGAAAAGAAAAATTTAAATTTTCTTGCCATTCTATGAATTATTCAAATTCAACCAATATTTCATTAATTTATAGGAAATTAGAAATTAACTTGAGATCAACTGATAGCTATCTGAAGAATTGTAAACCATCTGATCAAACTCAGTTATATATTTCGCTGATAAAAGGGGTGAAAGTATTGAATAATAAACTTTGCTGCATTGATAACAATTTTTATAAACGTTAGTATTATTATATACAAATGCGATTTTGAATAATTCGAGAACATATTTTACAGGGTACAATATGTTTCATTCATGCTATAGAGAACTGAGCAATGATTTTGAAAGTTGTAATGGACCAGCTGATTGGAATGAAGAACCAGTAAAAGAAAAACTATGCAGGTAATATATTGGAGAATTGAAAAAAAAAAACGAAAATACATAATTATTTATGTATTTACAACAATTATTCCAGAACATATAAAAACATAGTAGATTGCTATTACATCAAAACAGCAAAAGTATGTGGAAAAGATGCTGCCAAAGCAGTAACTGAACTAGTGGAAGATGTAATTGATAGTGTATTAGGTACAAGATGCAGTGGCCTCAACTCATTTCCAGTTGTCAGAGATGCTATGCCAGAAAAGTATATCAAACAAATGGAGTCAAAGGTAATAATGAAGATAAATGTTCCCCTCATGTCATAACATATTTTCTATTCTCAAGCCTGAAGGATAAATGATAATAGATGTTGAAAATTAGTACATTATCAGTTGGATCCTTGGTTGGATCACAGTATCTTTCATTCATATTATTTGTTGTACAAGAAGTGAACCACTTTACAGCAATATTAGCCAAAATTTATATTGATCTTCAAATTTGGACAAACTGAAAAATAATTGAATGTGAAATTGAATCATGCAATAAAAATATTAGGCAATTTGGTGCCAAATTCAGAATGGAATGATTCTATGAGATGAATGAGAGAAATAAAACTGATGTTTTGATTCAAACTAATGAACTCAAAAAATAATTTATAAAAATTTGTTTTGTGCTGATGTTATTGTCAGGTTGTTTCTTGAATAAAAATTAATGAATTCAGGAATTAAAGTGGATATGATGTCAGGGTTTCAAAGAATATGTCATTACCTGTTGAAATATAAAGTTATTCTTTTATTTTCAGGGAAATTCACTATATTCAGTAAAACTTACACTTTTGCATCTAATATTACTATTATGTGTATTATGATTCAAAAGAATTAAAGTGCTAATGCAAACAAATAATTTAATTTCAATTATCTGCAACCTACTTTTTCTTTGAAGACCCAAAACCAGAAAATCCCATAATACTAGCTAATTCACTTGGTTGTTCCTGTTCATCACTCATCTCTTCAGCCTTTCTTTTTTCCTTCTTTTTTTCCTTACGATATTCTTTGAGTTTTTCTTCCTCTTCAGCTAATTCTTGTATTCTCGCAGCCATATCATATTCCTTCTTTTTCTCTTCCATTTTTTTCTTGTTCAATTCAAATCTTTGCTTAACAGAGTCCAGTGAGCTTCTTTCAACTTTCATTGACATGCCCAAATTGCGTTGATGTTTTTTACCATTGATATGGTCCAAAAAGTTGATGGAATCTTTAACAACACAATCACAAACATTGCAGTAGTATCCACCAGACTGTGATGTTGGTGTATTCAGATTTATCACAATACTCTTTCCGAGTTTTGAGTCTAGATCAACTTTGTAATCACGAGTTTTCAGGAGTTCTCTTTTGATAGGAGGCCTTTTCTTTTTTTCATCAGGGTCTTCCTCAAGTTTCTCTTCTTTAATTCTGTCTTCTGCTAGTTTCTCATATTCCTCTCTATCCCATTTCCGTCGATGATCGTCAGGTCTCATGGACATTTTTAGTTTGGTAGGTTGATGGCTCAATGAAAAAACAGTTAAATTTTATAATATCAACGCACAAATGAAATTAAAATTGATAAAGTTAACAAAATGTCAAACTTGTTTTGTTGTCAATGATAATAGGTTATGTTATAAGATGGTTATAAGTGTAAGATGGCCTTTGCTCTATAAGGCAATTGACAGGATAAAAGTATACAGTTTAATATCCTGGTGTAAAAGTGGGGTAAAAACAAAAAAAAAGATCTTTCGTTTAATTTTAAGAATCTAGTTCATATCTGTGATAATTTTTACGAAAGAACCATATATCTAGGTGGTGGAATTAACTTACGTCACATTGGGCAAAATATCAAAAGCACACAGTCTTTGACACAGCCATTGAAATGAATATTCATTTCAATGGACACAGCTGTTCAAAATGACAGCAATGTCAGTGTCAAGCAAGCGTTAAAAAGTGGTGGAAATTGAAAAGGAAGTGAAAATTAAAATAATAATTTATTTATTATACAAATAAAACAAAACTTCATCGGAAATCGGAATTGAAATGGCAGTGCCAGCAGATGAACTGAGACCTATGTGAAGTCCGCTGCCACGGCCGACTGCTTTTCTTTCCGAACGTACCCGATCGCACAGTGGCGTAGGTTTCCCCCCAATTTAGGTTTCTAATGATTAAAATAATAGTCTGAGCAAAGTCAGCTGAGAACTAGATATTTTCCATTTAGCTGACTTTGGTCTGAATATTGAATACAGCGAGTATAAAGGTAATTTCAATTATCTCAGTCAATATGAGACATCTGAATGAGATGTATGAATAAATAAAATTGGTATGGTGTATGGAATAACGAAAAAAGCTATAAGAATTATATTGATGGATGGTAGATGACCCTGAAAACGAGTTATTCATAATTTATATATTTTTGAAATACTTTCGCAAAGCTGCTTTTGGGTCAGGAAGGTGAGGAATCATGTCTAGAATCACCCTATGTGAAAATAATCCCTTGCAAAATAGGGGGGTAGACTGTACACGCAAAAAAAGTCATTTCCGAAAATAATTTTTTTCGACACTTTCGCAAAAAACTGCACAGCTGCTTTTGGGTCAGGAAGGTGAGGAATTATGTCTAGAATCAACCTATGTGAAAATAATCCCTTGCAAAATAGGGGGGTAGACTGTACACGCAGAAAAAGTTATTTCCGAAAATAATTTTTTTCTACACTTTCGCAAAAAACTGCACAGCTGCTTTTGGGTCAGGAAGGTGAGGAATTATGTCTAGAATCAACCTATGTGAAAATAATTTCTTGCAAAATAGGGGGGTAGACTGTACACGCAGAAAAAGTCATTTCCGAAAATAATTTTTTTCGACACTTTCGCAAAAAACTGCACAGCTGCTTTTGGGTCAGGAAGGTGAGGAATTATGTCTAGAATCAACCTATGTGAAAATAATTTCTTGCAAAATAGGGGGGTAGACTGTACACGCAGAAAAAGTCATTTCCGAAAATAATTTTTTTCGACACTTTCGCAAAAAACTGCACAGCTGCTTTTGGGTCAGGAAGATAGGTAATCATGTCTAGAATCACCCTATGTGAAAATAATTCCTTGCAAAATAGGGGGGTAGACTGTACACGCAAAAAAAGTCATTTCCGAAAATAATTTTTTTCGACACTTTCGCAAAAAACTGCACAGCTGCTTTTGGGTCAGGAAGGTGAGGAATTATGTCTAGAATCAACCTATGTGAAAATAATTTCTTGCAAAATAGGGGGGTAGACTGTACACGCAGAAAAAGTCATTTCCGAAATTAATTTTTTTCGACACTTTCGCAAAAAACTGCACAGCTGCTTTTGGGTCAGGAAGATAGGTAATCATGTCTAGAATCACCCTATGTGAAAATAATTCCTTGCAAAATAGGGGGGTAGACTGTACACGCAAAAAAAGTCATTTCCGAAAATAATTTTTTTCGACACTTTCGCAAAAAACTGCACAGCTGCTTTTGGGTCAGGAAGATAGGTAATCATGTCTAGAATCACCCTATGTGAAAATAATTCCTTGCAAAATAGGGGGGTAGACTGTACACGCAGAAAAAGTTATTTCCGAAAATAATTTTTTTCTACACTTTCGCAAAAAACTGCACAGCTGCTTTTGGGTCAGGAAGGTGAGGAATTATGTCTAGAATCAACCTATGTGAAAATAATCCCTTGCAAAATAGGGGGGTAGACTGTACACGCAGAAAAAGTTATTTCCGAAAATAATTTTTTTCTACACTTTCGCAAAAAACTGCACAGCTGCTTTTGGGTCAGGAAGGTGAGGAATTATGTCTAGAATCAACCTATGTGAAAATAATTTCTTGCAAAATAGGGGGGTAGACTGTACACGCAGAAAAAGTCATTTCCGAAAATAATTTTTTTCGACACTTTCGCAAAAAACTGCACAGCTGCTTTTGGGTCAGGAAGGTGAGGAATTATGTCTAGAATCAACCTATGTGAAAATAATTTCTTGCAAAATAGGGGGGTAGACTGTACACGCAGAAAAAGTCATTTCCGAAAATAATTTTTTTCGACACTTTCGCAAAAAACTGCACAGCTGCTTTTGGGTCAGGAAGATAGGTAATCATGTCTAGAATCACCCTATGTGAAAATAATTCCTTGCAAAATAGGGGGGTAGACTGTACACGCAAAAAAAGTCATTTCCGAAAATAATTTTTTTCGACACTTTCGCAAAAAACTGCACAGCTGCTTTTGGGTCAGGAAGGTGAGGAATTATGTCTAGAATCAACCTATGTGAAAATAATTTCTTGCAAAATAGGGGGGTAGACTGTACACGCAGAAAAAGTCATTTCCGAAATTAATTTTTTTCGACACTTTCGCAAAAAACTGCACAGCTGCTTTTGGGTCAGGAAGATAGGTAATCATGTCTAGAATCACCCTATGTGAAAATAATTCCTTGCAAAATAGGGGGGTAGACTGTACACGCAAAAAAAGTCATTTCCGAAAATAATTTTTTTCGACACTTTCGCAAAAAACTGCACAGCTGCTTTTGGGTCAGGAAGATAGGTAATCATGTCTAGAATCACCCTATGTGAAAATAATTCCTTGCAAAATAGGGGGGTAGACTGTACACGCAGAAAAAGTTATTTCCGAAAATAATTTTTTTCTACACTTTCGCAAAAAACTGCACAGCTGCTTTTGGGTCAGGAAGGTGAGGAATTATGTCTAGAATCAACCTATGTGAAAATAATTTCTTGCAAAATAGGGGGGTAGACTGTACACGCAGAAAAAGTCATTTCCGAAAATAATTTTTTTCGACACTTTCGCAAAAAACTGCACAGCTGCTTTTGGGTCAGGAAGGTGAGGAATTATGTCTAGAATCAACCTATGTGAAAATAATCCCTTGCAAAATAGGGGGGTAGACTGTACACGCAAAAAAAGTCATTTCCGAAAATAATTTTTTTCGACACTTTCGCAAAAAACTGCACAGCTGCTTTTGGGTCAGGAAGGTGAGGAATTATGTCTAGAATCAACCTATGTGAAAATAATTTCTTGCAAAATAGGGGGGTAGACTGTACACGCAAAAAAAGTCATTTCCGAAAATAATTTTTTTCGACACTTTCGCAAAAAACTGCACAGCTGCTTTTGGGTCAGGAAGGTGAGGAATTATGTCTAGAATCAACCTATGTGAAAATAATCCCTTGCAAAATAGGGGGGTAGACTGTACACGCAAAAAAAGTCATTTCCGAAAATAATTTTTTTCGACACTTTCGCAAAAAACTGCACAGCTGCTTTTGGGTCAGGAAGGTGAGGAATTATGTCTAGAATCAACCTATGTGAAAATAATTTCTTGCAAAATAGGGGGGTAGACTGTACACGCAGAAAAAGTCATTTCCGAAATTAATTTTTTTCGACACTTTCGCAAAAAACTGCACAGCTGCTTTTGGGTCAGGAAGATAGGTAATCATGTCTAGAATCACCCTATGTGAAAATAATTCCTTGCAAAATAGGGGGGTAGACTGTACACGCAAAAAAAGTCATTTCGGAAAATAATTTTTTTCGACACTTTCGCAAAAAACTGCACAGCTGCTTTTGGGTCAGGAAGATAGGTAATCATGTCTAGAATCACCCTATGTGAAAAAAATTCCTTGCAAAATAGGGGGGTAGACTGTACACACAGAAAAAGTTATTTCCGAAAATAATTTTTTTCGACACTTTCGCAAAAAACTGCACAGCTGCTTTTGGGTCAGGAAGGTGAGGAATCATGTCTAGAATCACCCTATGTGAAAATAATCCCTTGCAAAATAGGGGGGTAGACTGTACACGCAAAAAAAGTCATTTCCGAAAATAATTTTTTTCGACACTTTCGCAAAAAACTGCACAGCTGCTTTTGGGTCAGGAAGATAGGTAATCATGTCTAGAATCACCCTATGTGAAAATAATTCCTTGCAAAATAGGGGGGTAGACTGTACACGCAGAAAAAGTCATTTCCGAAAATAATTTTTTTCGACACTTTCGCAAAAAACTGCACAGCTGCTTTTGGGTCAGGAAGATAGGTAATCATGTCTAGAATCACCCTATGTGAAAATAATTCCTTGCAAAATAGGGGGGTAGACTGTACACACAGAAAAAGTTATTTCCGAAGATAATTTTTTTCGACACTTTCGCAAAAAACTGCACAGCTGCTTTTGGGTCAGGAAGGTGAGGAATTATGTCTAGAATCAACCTATGTGAAAATAATTCCTTGCAAAATAGGGGGGTAGACTGTACACACAGAAAAAGTTATTTCCGAAAATAATTTTTTTCGACACTTTCGCAAAAAACTGCACAGCTGCTTTTGGGTCAGGAAGGTGAGGAATCATGTCTAGAATCACCCTATGTGAAAATAATCCCTTGCAAAATAGGGGGGTAGACTGTACACGCAGAAAAAGTCATTTCCGAAAATAATTTTTTTCGACACTTTCGCAAAAAACTGCACAGCTGCTTTTGGGTCAGGAAGATAGGTAATCATGTCTAGAATCACCCTATGTGAAAATAATTCCTTGCAAAATAGGGGGGTAGACTGTACACACAGAAAAAGTCATTTCCGAAAATAATTTTTTTCGACACTTTCGCAAAAAACTGCACAGCTGCTTTTGGGTCAGGAAGATAGGTAATCATGTCTAGAATCACCCTATGTGAAAATAATTCCTTGCAAAATAGGGGGGTAGACTGTACACACAGAAAAAGTTATTTCCGAAAATAATTTTTTTCGACACTTTCGCAAAAAACTGCACAGCTGCTTTTGGGTCAGGAAGGTGAGGAATTATGTCTAGAATCAACCTATGTGAAAATAATTTCTTGCAAAATAGGGGGGTAGACTGTACACGCAAAAAAAGTCATTTCCGAAAATAATTTTTTTCGACACTTTCGCAAAAAACTGCACAGCTGCTTTTGGGTCAGGAAGGTGAGGAATTATGTCTAGAATCAACCTATGTGAAAATAATTTCTTGCAAAATAGGGGGGTAGACTGTACACGCAGAAAAAGTCATTTCCGAAAATAATTTTTTTCGACCCTTTCGCAAAAAACTGCACAGCTGCTTTTGGGTCAGGAAGATAGGTAATCATGTCTAGAATCACCCTATGTGAAAATAATTCCTTGCAAAATAGGGGGGTAGACTGTACACACAGAAAAAGTTATTTCCGAAAATAATTTTTTTCGACACTTTCGCAAAAAACTGCACAGCTGCTTTTGGGTCAGGAAGGTGAGGAATTATGTCTAGAATCAACCTATGTGAAAATAATTCCTTGCAAAATAGGGGGGTAGACTGTACACGCAGAAAAAGTCATTTCCGAAAATAATTCTATTCGACAGAGATTGAATTATCTGAAAACCTCGAAAGGTGAAGCAAAATAGACATTTCTCTCTCCAACTGGAGAAGAAATGTATGTAAGTTAGGTACCTGATGTTACATTTATTTATTATTATCGTGAGACTAGTGACTAGTGAGAGCACGACAGCAGTGACGGCAGCACGACCACAAAGTATACTTTCAAGCTAAGCTTAGGATTTAAGCTCGCTTAACATTATGAAATTGTATGCTTTTAAACGACCTTGAAGTCAAGCTTAGCTTAAAAGAATACGGCGGATACGGCCGTCAATGTTTCGGATTTAATTCTATTTCGATTATCACTTTTGATTCATTTAACTGAACCGAATAATCTTCCAATATTTTCATTACTTCTTTAAATTCTCAAATCGTGTTTGTTCTTAAAAAGCGCAATAATGCACAAAATAGCGCGATGGCGCAAAACACAGTTGAAAAGCGCAATTATTGCGCTTTTTGCGCCTTATTGGCAACACTCGGACTGTTTATACGTCCATGCCAATTCTGTAAACTTTGTCCATGCTCGGACCGGACCCTGATGACTCATCAGCTAACATATTTGTTATTAGATTCTTTGCATCTGGTGTCCATGTTGCCAGTGTTGCCAGTTCTATTCGATTTTAGGTAACCTTTACAGTGAGAAACCCGCGTCATTTATTGATAGGAAAAATGATGTATCCATTTTCAACGGAAACCAAAATGTTTCATGTTCAACACCCGTCAATGCAAATGTGATACCTTGCAAAAAAGCACGTTTCGATGTAAGTACCATCAAGAAAGATTTAAATTTTCGCGTGCCATATTATTGTTTCAAAGAACAAACAATTATTTCGAATGAACATATCAATAACAGTAATAATAATAATAATAATAATAATGGTAATATTGAAATTAACCATAGTGTTGGTGATAGTGATAGTGATAGTGAGAACGATAACGATAATAATAACGATAAAGATATTGATATAGATAACGGTATTGATAAAGCTAACGATATTGATAAAGATTACGATATTGATGAAGATAACGATAAAGATAAATACAACGATAACTATAACGATAACTGTAACGATAACTATAACGATAATGGCAATGACAATGACAATGATAATGACAATGACAATGACAATGACAATGACAATGACAATGACAATGACAATGACAATGACAATGACAATGACAATGACAATGATAAGTCACGAAAAACTAAATTTCAGGTTACCCCAGAGAGTTTCGATATCCCGAAAGACTTTAATTTATCTGATTCGATGTCTAGCTTTGTTCTCCCAAAAAATTCAAATAACGTCGCTTCACTACCCCCGAGTTCTTTTAAACAGTGCAACATTTTAGAGGGATCGTTTAAGATTAAAAATGAACTAATAAACTATATCATACGGGACAATCGTTTGGTTAGTGAATATTATCCATCATATTTTCGAAATCGAATGAGGAAATTCGTCAATAATGTTTGCACCATCGTGATAAAGTATCCTAAATACCTTAAAGACGGGTCTATCAAAATTTTCGCTGTTTGTAAAAATAATAATTATAACTGCAAAAAATTCGTTATCCTCATACGTCATCAGATTGTTGAAGTTTTCACAAGTTCGTTAAATTTTTGCCATCCACATAAAATTACTTTTCACGTGAAAGGTATTGAACGTTCACTCGTGAAAAAAAAAGTGTTACATAAAAAACCGTCGGAATACAAACGAAAATCTATTTTATCGGCTAAATCAGAAATTGTAGAGTCGGGTAACTTACAGGACATAAAGTCTGATTGTACGATCAGAAAAATAAAATCGGAAGCAGAATCTCATTGGGATAGGGACGGAAACGATATGTTAGATTTAATCAAAATGCAAGAAGATCACAATGAGTACGTGAAACAGGTTTCTATGCCTTTTAATGTGAAAGTTTTCAGTAAAGAACAATTCGATGTTCTCGATAAATGCGGCGGGGATGTTTTACCGATTATATTTTTTGACGCAACTGGCAGTGTCGTTCGGAAGCCAACAATAAAGACAAAACGTGTTTATTTGTATTGTGCCGTGTTACCTATTTCTACCGGTCGTATTTTTCCAATATTCGAAATGATCTCGGGTACTCATTTTTCTAAAACAATTTTCACGGCGTTCCACGACTTCCGAGTTTTTTGTGAAGAACATAATAAATGGCCAACCTTCGGATCGGTTGTTACGGATTTCAGCTTTGCTAATATTCATGCTATATGTAACGCTTGTAATAAGATTAATTTACTGCAATATCTCGATTTAACGTATAAAATTGCGTACGATGGAGTCGATCATCCAAAAGATCTCGTTACAATACATTTATGTTGCGCACATCTAATGAAAAATTTTAGTAGGGATATAAATGAGTGTTATACAGATCATGAAGTACGCGAATTCTATAAAGATATTATGGCATCGGTAATTAATATGGAGTTTCTTATTGATATTGAAGATTGGTTTCAGAGTGTGAGTGTATTGTTATTGAGTCCAGTTATCAACAGAATCGTTAGTGAACATTTGAATATTTTACTACGCACGAGAAACAAAAATAATTTAATCGAACTCGATATAAATTTTCGTGAGTGTAATAATATCGATAGGGCGGACGGATATAAAAACAACGAGAAACGTGGTGGCGGGTTGCATAAAACTAGCATATTTTATGTTCATTTCCATAGATTAACAGAAAAAATCAAAGAGATCCATAAATTTTCTACATATGAGGGACCAACTAATAAATACTACAGTGAGAAATTTTTCGATTTGCTACTATCCAAGTATATTCCGTTTTGTTCGCTGTGGACCGGCATAATTTTGAGATTGAGGAGAACTGAGCTACATGTCAGCAATTCTTACGTTGAAACGTATTTTGGACATCTTAAAAATAATGTGTTAGACGGAAATAAAAATCTTAAATGTTCGAGATATCTTAGGAAAAGCAGAGAAAATGTAATTGCGTTATATAAAGAATTCATTTTAAACATACCTAAATCGAGGTTAACTAAACAAAATAGAAAGAGAATCGCTGATCCCCTGGATGAACATATTGCTGAGGAAACATGGAACAAAAAAGTTAAGAGTGCACCGAGCACTCATTTTTCCGGTAATTACTTAAAAAAGTTGTGTTTGGTAAATGAGAATGATGTATCTAAAATTTGTGAAGAAACGAATTCGAAGGTTGATAACGAAATATTAAATCAAGTGAATATTGAAAACGCCATTGCGAATAATAATAATAATAATAACAATAATAATAATAATGTCAACAATGATAATTATGATGATGAAAAATGTTTATACTGCGGATTAGGTCGTCTTGACACAACAGTTGATTCGGTAACTTGTAACTCTTGTTCACATTGGATACATGTAACATGCGACCCTTCTTTCGGAGAAAAAACCTACAGCGGTTCCTTCATATGCGATAGTTGTTTTCCCAGGAATAAGTTAAATGAAACTAAATCATATAGATGTTTATATTGCGGCAAAGGCGATCTAGATACTACTGCAAAATGGGTAGCGTGCGATTATTGTAACGGGTGGATTCATCAAATTTGCGATACTAAAATTCGGTCTTATAGCGGTAATTTTTATTGTAAAGGATGTCTAGACGGTTTAAAATCAAAATGCGAGATTGCACTCCGAAAGCTAGATGAAGAAAGTTGTCAAAGAATTTTAATTGAGGAGAGAACCAGAGATCAACGGGAGTCGTCTTTGTGGTTCGCAGAACGAAGAAAAAGAATAACCGCGTCAAATTTTGGATCTATCTGCAAGGCAAGAAGTCATAAAACGAAATTAAACCTCGCGAAGTCACTCACATCGACCAAAATATTTTCCAACGAAGCCACTAAACATGGTATCGATTGCGAAAAGTTAGCGCTTGAAGCATTCCTCGGTCAAACAAAATTCAAATATAAAAAATGCGGTTTAATTATTCATGAAACATTTTCATTTTTAGGTGGTTCTCCAGATGGACTTCTGAATGAGGACGGAATAATAGAAATTAAATGTCCATTTAAAGTGCGGTATTGTGGTCGTGATGAAACGTTAAATAAGCTCGATTTTATTGATAAGGATGGAAATTTAAAAGTAACTTCTAATTATTATTATCAGATACAAGGTTTGCTAGAGATAACAAATAGACCGTGGTGCGCATTCGTTGTGTATACCTTCAAAGGTATACAAGTAAATCAAACAATTGAAAGAAACCCGAGATTTTTTAAAAATGTAATGTTAAATAAGCTGAAGAATTATTTTTATCATTATCACCTTCCAACTTTTCTAAATTTTGTAGATATTGATGATATTTCGCGTAAATGGAGACCTGTCAAAGACTTAGATTTCTTATCGAATGGACTAGTAAACGACATCAATTATTATAAAAAAGTTAATAGAGACTACGTCGTGGCGATATTCAAAGATTTGAATTGTTTTAATCAAATAAATATGTCAGATTTCGCATCTCTTGATAACGGAGAGTGGTTAATGAATTTTATCATAGATGTAACGTTAAACCTACTAAATGTCGACAATAAATATCAAGTTATACCACAAGAAATCGCGAATGTTATTTTTAATGGTGATGGTATAAGGAAGTCTTTCTTAGAAAAAATATGTTTGAATAAAAATCATGTCGTGTTACCGGTATTAATCAATCAGAATCATCACTGCATTGTGATGATCGACTTTGCAGCATCAACTTTCGCTTTTTTGGATCCATTTAACAGTAACGCGAAAAAAACTGAACCACATATGAAATCGTTTCAAAAATTCTTAGAGGCTTACAATAAATTTAAAAATACCTCATTAAAAACTGATTTAAATATAATTGTGTATAATCATGCCCAACAAAAAGATAACTTTAACTGTGGAATGTTTTGTATTAAATTTTTTGAGTGTATCTTGAATAAAACTGACTTAATGGAAACTACGAATATGGAACAATATAGAAAGGAAATTAAAACTTTGATTCTAAACAAATCGGATAATGTGCGGAACCGTTGCATTTTGTGTTCTCGTATTAGTAATAAAAATAATGAAATAAATAATTGCGCTCACTGTAAAAGATTCGTTCACGAAGAATGTCTGTCTAGCCGAGGAGAGGCATTCATAAATAGTAATATCTGTCAATTATGCGCCCAATATTGAGTTTTTAAATAGGTGACCTAGAAAACGATGTTTCCATGCGGATTTTCAAGGAGGCATAGGGTAAGGCTGTAAGGGGAGGTTGGAGGCCTTTTGCAGGAATGAGGCCATGAGCCTCATTCTTGTCATGCGGTACTAGGGTAATAAATCAGGATCCGGGATTCGGAAGAATAAAACATAAAGACCAATCCACCGTCGGCACCATCTAAATATTGGTTAAATTTTATAAATTATTAGACAGACACGCAGTAAACCCTGTTCCCCCTCCTCCAAATAGGTAGGCATCGGCTACGGCCGAGCTGCTCACCAAGCCGGCACGTTCGCGTGCCCCGGGATTTTGGATGGTCCTTGCGCCTTTTTTCAAGCTGCGAAACAAACGACACGACAGACTACGAACATGACCACAAAGACATGGGGAAAACTTTATCTTTTTCATTTTTATTTTTCAAATCACTCGAAAATTTTTCAAAATTTTTTTGCGAAAGTGTCGAAAAAAATTATTTTCGGAAATAACTTTTTCTGTGTGTACAGTCTACCCCCCTATTTTGCAAGGAATTATTTTCACATAGGGTGATTCTAGACATGATTACCTATCTTCCTGACCCAAAAGCAGCTGTGCAGTTTTTTGCGAAAGTGTCGAAAAAAATTATTTTCGGAAATAACTTTTTCTGCGTGTACAGTCTACCCCCCTATTTTGCAAGGAATTATTTTCACATAGGTTGATTCTAGACATAATTCCTCACCTTCCTGACCCAAAAGCAGCTGTGCAGTTTTTTGCGAAAGTGTCGAAAAAAATTATTTTCGGAAATGACTTTTTCTGTGTGTACAGTCTACCCCCCTATTTTGCAAGAAATTATTTTCACATAGGTTGATTCTAGACATAATTCCTCACCTTCCTGACCCAAAAGCAGCTGTGCAGTTTTTTGCGAAAGTGTCGAAAAAAATTATTTTCGGAAATGACTTTTTCTGTGTGTACAGTCTACCCCCCTATTTTGCAAGGAATTATTTTCACATAGGGTGATTCTAGACATGATTACCTATCTTCCTGACCCAAAAGCAGCTGTGCAGTTTTTTGCGAAAGTGTCGAAAAAAATTATTTTCGGAAATGACTTTTTCTGCGTGTACAGTCTACCCCCCTATTTTGCAAGGGATTATTTTCACATAGGGTGATTCTAGACATGATTCCTCACCTTCCTGACCCAAAAGCAGCTGTGCAGTTTTTTGCGAAAGTGTCGAAAAAAATTATTTTCGGAAATAACTTTTTCTGTGTGTACAGTCTACCCCCCTATTTTGCAAGGAATCATTTTCACATAGGGTGATTCTAGACATGATTACCTATCTTCCTGACCCAAAAGCAGCTGTGCAGTTTTTTGCGAAAGTGTCGAAAAAAATTATTTTCGGAAATAACTTTTTCTGCGTGTACAGTCTACCCCCCTATTTTGCAAGGAATTATTTTCACATAGGTTGATTCTAGACATGATTACCTATCTTCCTGACCCAAAAGCAGCTGTGCAGTTTTTTGCGAAAGTGTCGAAAAAAATTATTTTCGGAAATAACTTTTTCTGTGTGTACAGTCTACCCCCCTATTTTGCAAGGAATTATTTTCACATAGGTTGATTCTAGACATGATTACCTATCTTCCTGACCCAAAAGCAGCTGTGCAGTTTTTTGCGAAAGTGTCGAAAAAAATTATTTTCGGAAATGACTTTTTCTGCGTGTACAGTCTACCCCCCTATTTTGCAAGGAATTATTTTCACATAGGGTGATTCTAGACATGATTACCTATCTTCCTGACCCAAAAGCAGCTGTGCAGTTTTTTGCGAAAGTGTCGAAAAAAATTATTTTCGGAAATAACTTTTTCTGCGTGTACAGTCTACCCCCCTATTTTGCAAGGAATTATTTTCACATAGGTTGATTCTAGACATGATTACCTATCTTCCTGACCCAAAAGCAGCTGTGCAGTTTTTTGCGAAAGTGTCGAAAAAAATTATTTTCGGAAATAACTTTTTCTGTGTGTACAGTCTACCCCCCTATTTTGCAAGGAATTATTTTCACATAGGTTGATTCTAGACATGATTACCTATCTTCCTGACCCAAAAGCAGCTGTGCAGTTTTTTGCGAAAGTGTCGAAAAAAATTATTTTCGGAAATGACTTTTTCTGCGTGTACAGTCTACCCCCCTATTTTGCAAGGAATTATTTTCACATAGGGTGATTCTAGACATGATTACCTATCTTCCTGACCCAAAAGCAGCTGTGCAGTTTTTTGCGAAAGTGTCGAAAAAAAATATTTTCGGAAATGACTTTTTTTGCGTGTACAGTCTACCCCCCTATTTTGCAAGGGATTATTTTCACATAGGGTGCTTCTAGACATGATTCCTCACCTTCCTGACCCAAAAGCAGCTGTGCAGTTTTTTGCGAAAGTGTCGAAAAAAATTATTTTCGGAAATAACTTTTTCTGTGTGTACAGTCTACCCCCCTATTTTGCAAGGAATTATTTTCACATAGGGTGATTCTAGACATGATTACCTATCTTCCTGACCCAAAAGCAGCTGTGCAGTTTTTTGCGAAAGTGTCGAAAAAAATTATTTTCGGAAATGACTTTTTCTGCGTGTACAGTCTACCCCCCTATTTTGCAAGGAATTATTTTCACATAGGTTGATTCTAGACATAATTCCTCACCTTCCTGACCCAAAAGCAGCTGTGCAGTTTTTTGCGAAAGTGTCGAAAAAAATTATTTTCGGAAATAACTTTTTCTGTGTGTACAGTCTACCCCCCTATTTTGCAAGGAATTATTTTCACATAGGGTGATTCTAGACATGATTACCTATCTTCCTGACCCAAAAGCAGCTGTGCAGTTTTTTGCGAAAGTGTCGAAAAAAATTATTTTCGGAAATGACTTTTTCTGCGTGTACAGTCTACCCCCCTATTTTGCAAGGGATTATTTTCACATAGGGTGATTCTAGACATGATTCCTCACCTTCCTGACCCAAAAGCAGCTGTGCAGTTTTTTGCGAAAGTGTCGAAAAAAATTATTTTCGGAAATAACTTTTTCTGTGTGTACAGTCTACCCCCCTATTTTGCAAGGAATTATTTTCACATAGGGTGATTCTAGACATGATCACCTATCTTCCTGACCCAAAAGCAGCTGTGCAGTTTTTTGCGAAAGTGTCGAAAAAAATTATTTTCGGAAATGACTTTTTTTGCGTGTACAGTCTACCCCCCTATTTTGCAAGGGATTATTTTCACATAGGGTGATTCTAGACATGATTCCTCACCTTCCTGACCCAAAAGCAGCTGTGCAGTTTTTTGCGAAAGTGTCGAAAAAAATTATTTTCGGAAATAACTTTTTCTGTGTGTACAGTCTACCCCCCTATTTTGCAAGGAATTATTTTCACATAGGTTGATTCTAGACATGATTACCTATCTTCCTGACCCAAAAGCAGCTGTGCAGTTTTTTGCGAAAGTGTCGAAAAAAATTATTTTCGGAAATGACTTTTTCTGCGTGTACAGTCTACCCTCCTATTTTGCAAGGAATTATTTTCACATAGGGTGATTCTAGACATGATTACCTATCTTCCTGACCCAAAAGCAGCTGTGCAGTTTTTTGCGAAAGTGTCGAAAAAAATTATTTTCGGAAATGACTTTTTCTGCGTGTACAGTCTACCCCCCTATTTTGCAAGGGATTATTTTCACATAGGGTGATTCTAGACATGATTCCTCACCTTCCTGACCCAAAAGCAGCTGTGCAGTTTTTTGCGAAAGTGTCGAAAAAAATTATTTTCGGAAATAACTTTTTCTGTGTGTACAGTCTACCCCCCTATTTTGCAAGGAATTATTTTCACATAGGGTGATTCTAGACATGATCACCTATCTTCCTGACCCAAAAGCAGCTGTGCAGTTTTTTGCGAAAGTGTCGAAAAAAATTATTTTCGGAAATGACTTTTTTTGCGTGTACAGTCTACCCCCCTATTTTGCAAGGGATTATTTTCACATAGGGTGATTCTAGACATGATTCCTCACCTTCCTGACCCAAAAGCAGCTGTGCAGTTTTTTGCGAAAGTGTCGAAAAAAATTATTTTCGGAAATAACTTTTTCTGTGTGTACAGTCTACCCCCCTATTTTGCAAGGAATTATTTTCACATAGGTTGATTCTAGACATGATTACCTATCTTCCTGACCCAAAAGCAGCTGTGCAGTTTTTTGCGAAAGTGTCGAAAAAAATTATTTTCGGAAATGACTTTTTCTGCGTGTACAGTCTACCCTCCTATTTTGCAAGGAATTATTTTCACATAGGGTGATTCTAGACATGATTACCTATCTTCCTGACCCAAAAGCAGCTGTGCAGTTTTTTGCGAAAGTGTCGAAAAAAATTATTTTCGGAAATGACTTTTTCTGCGTGTACAGTCTACCCCCCTATTTTGCAAGAAATTATTTTCACATAGGTTGATTCTAGACAAAATTCCTCACCTTCCTGACCCAAAAGCAGCTTTGCGAAAGTATTTCAAAAATATATAAATTATGAATAACTCGTTTTCAGGGTCATCTACCATCCATCAATATAATTCTTATAGCTTTTTTCGTTATTCCATACACCATACCAATTTTATTTATTCATACATCTCATTCAGATGTCTCATATTGACTGAGATAATTGAAATTACCTTTATACTCGCTGTATTCAATACTCAGACCAAAGTCAGTTAAATGGAAAATATCTAGTTTTCAGCTGACTTTGCTCAGACTATTATTTTAATCATTAGAAACCTAAATTGGGGGGAAACCTACGCCACTGTGCGATCGGGTACGTTCGGAAAGAAAAGCAGTCGGCCGTGGCAGCGGACTTCACATAGGTTGAACTGAGTATGATTCATTCTTTATTATTTAATGTACTGAAAGTGTTGCTATAAGCTAAGTTATTATGATATTTTTCAAATATTGAAAGTCATCCCATAAGTCTTACCAGCTCAAATTTCGTGGATTTCATATATAATGATCTTATTTCAGTGTTACTGGAGAGGGTATTTCTTCGGTTGGGATCTGCAGAAACTGATGAGCAATTACAGAATGTATTGTGTAAATTTCTGCCTCCTGTTCTGCTTAAACTGTCTTCTCAACAAGAGGGTGTTCGTAAAAAGGTAATTACAATATAAACAGTGATGGGCAAAAGTGTGCAACAGAGTGAATATATATTCTGTTGAGTTATACTAATTTAGATAAGTTTATTATTCCAGAGATATTTATAGAGTATATATACATTTTGTTGCAGTTTTTAATTGAATGAAAAAATGGAATTGTGATATTTGTTTCTTCATTATTGAAGTTATAGTAAAATTAGAAATCATTTCCTGTTTTTCAAAGGATTTTAAATATTTCATCAATATATAGCAATAAATCAACCCAATTAATTTGAAATTGTTAATATTCTTGAATTGAAAATGAATTCAAGATGAATGATATTCTTCTTATATCTAATATTATTCATCATTTTATTTCTGATTCCATAGGTGATGGAACTATTGATTCATGTTAATCGTAGAATCAAAACCAGACCATTAATTCAACTACCAGTTGAAGCTCTTCTCACACAGTATCAAGATCCTTCAGCAGCTTCTTTTGTGACAGTAAGTTGATGGTATCTTATGTTTACCAAATTTTTATATTATTTCAATACCAACATCAAGTGAAGGATCTCAATAACTTTTGAAGGTACAATATTTGATATGTTTCAGAATTTCACAATAATTTATTTGAAATCTGGTTTTCCTCGTCTACCAGTTGAGAAACAAGCAGAGCTAGTGCCAAAAGTACTTAATGCCTTAGACAACAAGCCTCAATCTCATTGTGATGGACTGCTTTTATTAATCATCCCACTTCTGGGGAAAGTTAAAGTTCCAACTGAACCTGAGAAGATAGCTAATTTATTTGGCTTGAGGGAAAAACCTAAGATTGTTAGAAACCTTTTGGATATCATGCTGGATATGATACTATTGCCATACAGGTAGGTGAAATAAAGTACTCAGTATTCTGTTACATTTGTTCTGATTGTTCTTTCAGTGCATTGTCACCTCAAAATCTGGAGAATGAGGAACAAACCAATGTTGTTTCTTTGCCTGTTCCCTCTTGTATGAGTGAATCTTCCTACAAAAGAGTCACTACAAATAACCCTATGAAACCAGAAGACCTTGAGGAGGTAAATAGAGGCTAATTTACAATTTAAAGTTCATTGATTCAACAGTGCTCAGGTCCTCAAATAATCACAGCTAGCTTCAGTTATTTCCTAAATATTGTTATTGGTCCCATCATCATGTATCTAATATTGAGAAATATTGGATTTCCAATAATGGAATACATCACCTTAATACATCTGAAAAATTCCTTATACTTTCAAAGATCTAATGTAACTGATCAACTTCACCAAAGTGTATCTTATCCTATATTTTTGAGCCTTCACAACATATTATTTCTCATTGATAATGGAAATGAAATTATGTTGAAAAACTATTTTATTTCATGATCCATAGTTTTATCAGTGGTGGAACAATGAAGTTGGGATGGTAAATGGACAGAACCAGACTACAAGATTGTATCAACAGGGTATCTGAAGATTTTTCTCCATAAAAATTGTTTGAATAGCCAAAAAGCACCACATTTTCGAGTTCAAATAGAAGATAATAATTATAATAATGTGGAAAAAACAACTAATCTAAGATTGCCAAGAAAAAACGTTATTATGAGAGAGTGAAATTCATTTCATAAAGCCAATAAGAGCGTGAAAGTGCTAAATTGTCATATCAAAATATATGACAAGTAAATGATATACAATCATACATTGCAAAGTACCTGGGAAGAAATTTTTCAGTTCTATATGCATATCATAACTGAAATAAAAATAGGGAACCGATATGTTCACCATATCTCACATGCCGCTTGATATTTGTTGCGCACGTTTATTATTTTTTATTAGATTTTCGTGCTGCAGTACCTCAATTTTTTTGTTGATTCATTCAGTGAAATGAAAAAATGTGAGAAGATCATTACAGTATCTCAATAATAATTTCGTAACACGTGACGTTCCAGCGTGTGACGTCACGACCTAGACGACGAAGTTCATATTTTCTGAGTACTTACAAATACATTGGTGTAGTCACTTCGCCGTTCGTGTTTTCTTTATTACACCATGACTTGGATTAAAAACGCCTACAAATATTGTACAGTCTATATGTGATTAAAAACCCCAATAATCAATTTTATGCAAATTATCACGTCCCTTATACAAAAGTAGTGTGATATAAAAGCATTTGGCCCAAAATTTACAACAGTTTATCACACCCTGTAGATCCATTTGAATTGTTTGGCAGTAGATATTTCTGCAAATTTTGCGTTGCATTGAGTTGCTATAAAAATTTCAAAGGTGAATGTATAAAACAAGCATATTCTTCTATAATTTACATCCTTAATACAAAAGTACGGTGGGGTGGTTGGCTCCCGATCCAACCAAAATGTTCGGCTATCATCTTGAGTTTGAATTGATAATTAGTTGATTAATCAAAATGCCGAATACAAACAAATGATACATTTTTATTGGAATTTAAAAAAAAATCTACCCTACACGTTCGGCAATGCCGTCCACTCAATTTTGTTTTTCAATAATTAAAGTAACTGGTGCTTGTTTTGTATAATCTCAAACCTACTTTAAAATAACCATAAAACTATACCTCGAGTGTGCAACATATTCGGAAATGTAACATGCAATAAAAAAGTTGAAATTATTTTAGTTTTTCACACTTACCACTTTTCTTGTAGATAAAACTGGGTATAGTGAAATTTTTGGCTCATGGAGTATTCAGTAATGAAGATATTCTGATTCATTTAGTTGTTGCTGCTTCAGACACTAGATTTGCAGTTGCCAACTTGGCAGATACAGAATTGAAAAAAGTTATTGGGTGAGTAGCTAATTTTGAGTTATAAATTTTAGAATTCTCCTAAAATTCTTCCTAAAAAACGAACAAAAATTGTCACATCAGTACCTAATTAAATCATAGTTTAATCAATTTATTGTAGAGTAACACTGGTTTACACAAAATATATTTTGTGACAATATTATCATTCTATGTTACTCTACTCCACCTTCTTGATGGTGAAATCCAGCTATCTTCATTGAGTCATAATTGCGGATCTTCATTATCACAACAGTTAAATATTGAGGTGTAGTCAAGCACATGTTTTTTTCAGCTCTGTTGATTGGTCTTCTCATGTCTCCCTTCCACTTTACACCATATTCCTAGGTAGTCAAGGAAAATCTGTCAAACCAGACCAGAAGAAGAGTCCAGCAAACACGCGGATACGTCTGAAGTTGTTGACATATCTTTGTAAAGTTACTGGAGGTGGATTCGCTTTTCCCCACTGCATACAAATTGTTTTCGATTCATTGTATGGAACTAACACAAACAGTAGATTGAAGACTTTGGCTCTTAATTTCACTGCCAATATTATTCGATAGTAAGTATTCTTTCAGTATTTGATCTAGTGAGGACAAACCTACTAGAATAGTAACACCCCAACTTGTTTGAAGCCAACATAAAATTCATATTCATGTTTTTTTTTCTCCACAGAGGTTGCCGCATCGTAACATTTGAAAGTGATAATCATTCCAAGACCACGTTTTTTTCAAGGTTCGCAAATACTTATATCCTTCTGTTAGTACTTATATGAGTCATATGAGTGTATAAAAAGCTTTGTATTCGATGTTCCTCATATAATAGAATGCCTAATTTATAAATAAGTGGTTTATAGATAGCACGTCATTCTGGAGATTGCGGCATTTTAGGTGAATGCGCCAACGCCGCTAATTTCGTTCAACCGATAATCGAACGAAAGCTGACAGTGACAGCGCGAAATGTCTCGTTTTCGAATCAAATTTCTTTTGATGCTTCATTAAACGGCATATTTCCAGTTTCGTGTGAAAATTTGAATAGGATTTCACTCAAAAACCTTGTTTATTCTGTGAAAATTTGAATAGGATTTCACTTAAAAACCTTGTTTATTCTGTTCAAATCGAATTTAAATGATGGTGAAACGCTGTGAAATGTATAAGAGACTATTTAAAAGTGGTGACCAAAACATAACATTCCACTGGTGAGTTACTCAGTGTTGTATCATTCGTTGTATAAACATTATTCACCCACCCTCATATGCAAAACAATTTTTGGTAATTTGAAAACATTCTCGGGTTTACCCTTGCTATCCTTGTTTTAGAATGAGGTAACCCTAGTAACTGATTTAGATGTTGGCTTCAAACAACTACTGTGGTAAGGATTGAGAGTTATTCATCTAGTCTGTTATATGATCGAAGGGTTAATCTGATTAAAATCAGCACCATATTTGGATGTAAGCCGTTATTCTAAGATAACTTGGGACAGTGAAATATAATATTGGACATTGAAATAAAAACATGAAAAAAATTGTGGAAACATTGTTTTCTGATATGTATTTATGGAAGTAATCGAATAACCTGTAAAGAAATTGATGGAAACCGGTATTATGTCAATAAATAAATAAAAACCTGAAATTACCAGATAAAAATAATGTCCCGATTCAATTTTTTTCCTTTCACAAAATCAAATTACATCATGGAATAATCACTGATTTCATTAAAGAAAATTTATGGAAGTCTGATATGTATATAAAATTATTGAATGATGAAACCCCTTGGACTAATGGAACTTCTGAAAATGCACCCATTTTTTCGGTAACTCACATTATAGGGTAAAAGAGGCTCAAAATTCATTCTATACCGATTTTTAGAAAAATTCAAAAGTGATATTGTGATAGTATAATGCTAATTTATGAATTTTTATAAATTTGGCGAATATATTGCCTCGATTAAATTTATCATCAAATATCTCAGGACGATTGTTGTTCTCGAACTTAGGTTTGTAGGAAGAAGACTCGCGAATTAAACATAATTTCTTTCAGTGCCAATGAACATCCTCTGAGCAAAATGGCGCCTGTTCTATTATCTGGCCTACAAAAACTCATAAGAGAAGGTGAAGAAGTCCATCATGGGCAAGCATACACCATAATCGGCATGCTAGGTCAACGGTTTCCCAAAATAGTTTATCATGACGTTGGATTACTGGAAATGTTCTTCACTAATATGGTATCTGCCAATCCAGATTTACGGTTACAAATTCGAGAAGGACTCCTGAACTTGATCTTGGCTTACAAGTACGATATTTTCCCAACAGAATGTGATCAGGACGGGAGGTTGAATATACTGTTTGTGCTCATCAAGTGCAAAATATATTCTGAAGAGCCGATGGCTAGGTTCGCTGCTGTGAGAACTTTGGCTACCATCTTTCCACCGAATCATGTTCCTTCGAAGTTCCTACTTCTGACAGCCACTGGAGACAAGTGAGATTGGGGATTGATTCAAATTCGGGTTCTGATATTTCCATTTTAGCAAAGATGAAGTGTCCGCGGAAGCGTTCAAATCATTGTACGGCACCACACGAAAAAATGATGTGGACATGTCGAAGGAAAAACTGAAGGATAAAGTAATCATGCCATCATTCGATGAAATCACCAGCTATATTACCAGCGAAGCAGAAATCAACATGAAAAACACCGCGAAGTGCTTCAGTTTAGGGAATCGAACATTACCATTTGCTGTGAATGTGTACACTGAGGTAGGAATGGTTTATCACAATGGAATCGTTTGATATGTAATCGGTATTTTTTAGATTCTCATTTATTTAAGGCTTTGTCTAGTCAAAGATTTAGATGTTCCACTTACTAGAGATGTACT
This sequence comes from Chrysomela aeneicollis, assembly GCA_029955515.1. Lineage (NCBI taxonomy): Eukaryota > Metazoa > Arthropoda > Insecta > Coleoptera > Chrysomelidae > Chrysomela > Chrysomela aeneicollis. Next base: position 12,859,852 of record JARUHQ010000003.1, on the reverse strand, counting down.
CAAACATCCCTGTGAGTATTCACCGAAAATAAGCCAACTGCTCCAGTCTAAGATAACTCAAAATGGCACTAAGAAAAACGAGAACGCATTAGTATTGTATACTAATTTAGTAAGGGACCTAATGGTTGTGAATCCAGGTGAATATTTTCTTTAAAATGATATCAATAATATAACATCACATGATAAAAAATTATGACATCAAATGATGAAGATAATGAAACAGTTGAATTAGAATGAAGCAATGTGGGGAGAAAAAAACTCTATATGTTTGCTTCAGTTCAATCTTGAATTTTGTTTTTTGGTAAAATGTTTATTGTAGGTACTAATAATTCTACTTAAATATACCGATCATAATTATATTGATGATGGTGGATTGAAATTCATTCGTAAATCCCTAGGTTTATATAGTTTGGATGTTGATTCCAAGCATGGTAGTTTGTGAATACATTTGTTTTGATCTTGAAGAGATTTCAGAGGTTTCAACACCGATTTTGTTGCAGTACCCCAAATGGGCATTTCCACTATCTTAAAATATGCCCTTTTTTTCACATGACGTGATGGAGGGAGGCTTATAAGATAGTGTAAACAACTTATTCACTCTGAATTTGTTAATTTTGATTTATTATTCGATATTGAAAACGTGACTTCACATTCTGTAAATTCAAACGATCCTTCGATGTGACGTCAGTGGCTTCCAGAAATATGATTGGTCGAAGTTTGTGATGGCGTTGACTGGCTCGTAAATGAGGGCAGGTGATGGAAAGACCCACCGCAGTTGCCATGTCTCCGTAAAATCTTTGAATCTATTTCGTGTAATGAGAAATTGTTCTGAATTGTGAGTAATCAACTATCAGACACTCCCAATTCATTGTGAAAATGAAAATATTTCAAGATCAGGGATGATCATGTTTGGTGTAAATTTTCAATCGGAGCAGATTCAGTCACATCTGTCGGATAATATCACATTCTTATTCATCATCTCTTTGAATACATTCAGATTTCGTGATATATTTGATGTAATGGGTACATATAATTTGTCAAAACATGGTGATTTGAACATAATCATCATCAGTTATTATAAAATTGTCATTCTCAGAAAATGTAACTTCTGATATGGCAACCATGCATAGAAAGTATCAATAAAAACTTAACCTCTTTATAAACCATTATTCCGTCCTTGTGATTTTGTGATTTTTGTTCGTTTACTTCGTTCATTGTGAATTTGGGCTGTGATTTTAAGAATAGGGACACAAAATGTCAAGTTCCGATATGTCGAAATATTTTTGTTCATGTAATAAGAAATTCAGGCTCACAAAACAACTGGAGGATGGCTTTGAAACTGCCTGAAACAGTTCATATTGATAGAAACAATGTTGCCTGCGAAGACCACTTCAATGTAAGTATTGTCAGAATCTTTCAATAATTCAGTCCTGTTCAAAATATAATTTACAGCTAGAAGAAGATGCAGCCACTTGAATGTACTATAAAGTTATTTTTGAGATCAGGAGTGGTATCTCATAAATATATATTATAGAAAGTCCATCACCAACTATTTTGCCTAGTAATTTGAGTGAGTCAACAAGGAAAAGAAAAGTGGACTATCATCATCCACCTATGAAACATTCATGGTCAACTTCAAAGAATATCATGAAGAAACTGTTCAATGAAGAATTACCTGATTCAAAAAGGCCCAAGATAGTCAGAGATTCGATCCTCCATCTGGTTCATTTCAAGTGCATCAAACATATTGTGAAAAAATAACATGTTCTGTAGATGTTCAAGTAAATTTGAGAAGTAAAGTGAAAGTTCGAAGTGTCTCAATGAATACCAAAAAAGTGTATTTCAAAGCTGAGAATATCGTTAATAAAGCAAGTTCTGCCATATTAGGGGACAAACTAGTGAAATCAAGTATTAGTTCTCCTTCATCATCAACAATTTCTTGAAGTTCAAAATCTACAGAGGAATACAAACCTATTTCCTCATTAGCTGCTACTTCTGTGGATGAAAGTGATAAAAAAAGACTCCTAACTACTGTTAAAATGTTGAAGAAATAAGAAAAAGAAAAACAAATTTATACATTCAATAATAAGTATAGCATGTAAGCTCATTAATTTAGAAAAACCACTGCTGAATAGTATTGCTATAAACTCTGCAAAAAATGGAATTGTACATTTCATAGGAAGTTAAAATACTTGTTTTGAGAACATATACCTATATAGAAAATAAAATATCACTGTATTATCTATTGAATTTATTTCCAAAATTAATTTGTATTTAGGAATAGAAGACCTAAATATGTTGATACTTTTGCTTGTCATCACAGTATTACCCTGAAATAAGTTCTCAATAAAAATGTTAATTCGAATAAATGATGAGCTTTATTCATATGTGTGATTTGGAATAGTAGGGAGTAAATTAATATCATTTTATTTAGAATTTATTTATTTAAATTATTAAAACAAAACCATTTCAATATATTTGCAGGTAAAACTTTTTACAGCAGATTCTGTTTCTCAATATAATAATAATCCCCAATGATAACAGCAAAAATTTGTAATATTAACATTTCAATGTTTTGATTCAGAATGAATTGAAATATAAGATATACAGAAAACAAATTGAATATATATTTTATAGCAGCACACAGAATATATCAGATGAATAACTGAATGAACATATCAAACAAAAACTAATTTATAATTAAAATCTGATAATCATCAATAATAAGGTACTTGATAAAGAATACACAGGTATGTAAAAATCCATCCTGCTCACTTTTAATAATGAAGCACTCTTCCAATAAATGGATCCATAATAAAAAAAGAACACCATGTTTACAACCTCCTGTAAACAAAAAGTATGAAATCAAATAGGAACTATGATTTTTCAGAATGTGTAAAAATGTATAAAGTTCATGTGATTGTCTGAGTATGAATAATTTGCTGACCAGAAGATTTGTTCTCCTCTTTTTCATTCATTATCGCCATAACATTGTAGACTTTCTTGTCTTCAGGTATGATTTTTGTTCACTGTACATATATCACCATTACTTCTCAACTCAACTTATGATATTGCTTAATCACCATAAGCCTCCATGGTTGATCTGAAACGTAAAATTACCTTCAATATCACCCAGAATACTCACTGAAAATACAAAATGGAAACAGGTTTTCATTTCACCACTCTTCTGGAGGAATGTAAACATAAACTAACCTTTGTGTTTTCACGTTGAGAACTTCAGCACTAACGAAATTTGCATTATTCGATAAAAAATCACCCATCATGTCAATATCCACCATCGGCAAATTATTTTTTTCATCCTGAACTTGAACACACTTGAAACAGTAATCGTTTACAAACAAAAACAAAACAATCCAGATATTATAGGTTAGGACGCGACGACAGATGAAAAATATAAATACACACACACAGTTGCCAAGTTGATAGTTTGACACACTATCACTTGCAGTCTCAAGATAAAATAAAGTTCTCGAATCAGTAGCACCTTATATACCTACCACCTATTCCTAACAGATATTAACGCAATGGAATTTTAATACGCTAATCAAGTGATTAGACGAGGGATTATGTATTTCTGCCATTTCTGGATTACCTTCCTTCTGTCTTACTAATCTTTTATTTTTGATCTGGCAACTCTGTGCGGTGCTTAGATCATCAACGTATAACAACGGGACAACCAATCAGAATCGGACGCGCACTGACGTCATGGCTTCCCTCTTCTTCTGGATCGTTTGAATTCAGTAGATTATTTTGGCGTTTTCAATAATTTTTAACTAGATAAATTGTTGAAAAAAAAATCTCAAAAAATGGGTACGAGTTACATGAGAGTCCAATATTTCGAAATATAATTTTTCTGAAAATGACTGGAAATGCCCATTGTAAAAGATCTTATCTGTATAGTATACCATACCAATAATCATAGTTGTTGTTTTTTGTGTATGCAAACTGATCCAATTTTCAAAGGGTTCATTTGGTTATTGATAATCATGACTTAAGATTTTTTTTTTAAAGATTCGCTCTCACCTTCCACTCACCCTCATTCATTCATTCATTCATTTCACTCATCCTGGCATCGAAATTTATTCATTTGCCACAGAAATATTTTAAATATATTATTAAATGTATGGACAGAACACGCTACACCCAGTCGCCTCGCCTTTTTTGTTATTTCTGACGGGCCTGGGAATCGAACCCACGACCGTGATGGACTTCCATTATAATCGTCGCGCTTTGCGCTCATCGCCACCACGGCGACTATGACTTAAGATGATTCGAAACTTGAATGCCAATGCATGATCTAGCTAAAATGTAATTAAACTGAGATCTTCTGCCATTCGTTTTCTCATTCTTGTAAGGGTTTTCCGTACTAAATAAGAGTTGTATCATCAGCGAACGTATTGAGATAACATGTTTCTTGTAAATCACAAGTATCTTGAAGTATGAAAACAATGTTTGTATTATTGGCAAACTTTGTAATGTAATATTTCAATGAATTTCAGCTCCTGAGCCTCTATGTTGCATGGTGGAGCTCATAGGATGTCTTCCAACTTTGCAGCAAAACATTTCTAAGGAACTCTCTTGGATAAAAGATCAACTAGGTTCCCCCAAAGAGGAAGTTCGGGAGTACAGTGCAATTCTTTATGCTGCTGTTCTAACTCACTCAGTCAGTGACAACGATTTTGAAACGGCTATTAAGGATTTGTTGACTCAAACTAATAGTAAAAACTTGGAATCACAGCATGGGGCTCTTCTTGCTGTTGGCCACTGCTTGGAGAATAAAATATTCACTGAAAAGGCTACAAAACAAGAAGTGGCAATTTGGAGTCTTGTGAAAATGTCAGTGGAAATGTTGAGTAAGTGATTTATTATAGTGCTAGTAATTGATAAGACCATTAATGAACCAGTTTCATCTGAAAACTCCCACATAACAATTATTTTCAATCAAAAAATAATAACAAAACTCTTTCTTCGTGTTGGAGCCGATCTTTTGTATTATTTTTCTCAAAAAAAAATCATATTGCATTTTCACTGGAATTCTGAAGACCTGCCAAACTTCAAAATAAAGAAATAACTAGGAATGGGTCGAAATGCAATGTTATGCATGGCATTAGCTAGTAAAATAGTTGTTTTCTGCTAATATGAATTGTATAAGACTTTCAAGTATTTGTTTCATTATGTATCAAATACTACAATCACTATAACTTCAAGGTCCATTTTTCAAACATCAGAATCCACTTTTGATGGGTGCAGCCTGCACCAGCATTGGTTTACTAGGAAGAATCCATGGCCTGCCTATTGATGATGGCAAACCACAAAAAATTGGTAGTCCTGATCCCAAAAGAGTTGCAACTGGTATCACTAAAATTGACATAGTCACTCAATTGCTAGATGTTATGAATAATGTTAAATTATCAGCTAAAGTTCGAGAAAAGGCAGCAAAGTCTCTGGGTCTATTATGCGTTGGAGAAAGGTTTCCACATACTAGACAGGTACTTCAGGGATTTTTGGATACAGCGAGAGAGGTTAGTATTTCTGATCATTTAAATAATAGATAGGTGGATATATGATACAGATATCAATCTATCTCCCAGATAACTATTTGTCATTTTAGCTGCCGGATTAAAGATATTTTGGTGTTGATAAACCGACCTTTCCAAAATAACTGATAGTTCCGCATCAATTGCTATCGATAAACCGAATCTCAATATCATTTTGAACTCGTGTGCCAATGGAGAGGACATGTTAAAATATGATATTATGATACAAGTTTTATAATACGCGAGGAGTGCTCCAAGGAAACAAGTGCGACAACGTGTCTTATAAAACGTGACTCATATACAATTTTTTCCATTTTGCATTAATTTGAAGTCTTGTTGAAAAAAATGTATCTAAGATCGATGAAGAACAGAAACATCATCGATTGATAACAATGATGACATTGAAATATTTAAAATTTTATGGATGCTTTCAGTTCATACTAGGGGTGTGCAAATATATCGATATGTATCGATATATATCGATATATCAAATAACGATATTGTGAGGATAAAATATCGATAAATCGATGAGTATCTATATATTTATATTTATCAATACATATCGATATTTATCGATATTTATCGATATTTATCGATATCTATCGATATATTGATACATATATATCGAAAACATATCGATCGAGACCTCTCGAGAGAATGTGATTTGTTCGATATATATCGATATATCGATCAATATCGATATTGAAATGCGTATTGATATCGATATCATGTTTTCAATATCGCACACCCCTAGTTCATACCACCATACTGCGCAAGCATAAAGCCTAGTTTAATGCTAAGCAATTATGGATTCAGTGATACTAGCAGTGAAAAATGCAATGTTATTGTTAATATCAAATCACAATTCCAATTGAAATTTACCAATGACAACATTGCGTTTTTCACTGCTAGTATAATTGCTTAGCAGTTAACTGTACGTAACTCTTCTGGCTTTCATTTGACGGTTCGAGTTTACCAACTTCTGAAGAATAAAAAATGCGTATTGAAACAGACGCTACGCATTTGCGTTTGATAATAACTTCAGTAGATAGAAAACTGATTAAATTTTAATCAAATAGCAAATATATTGTTCCTATTTCAAAGTTTCCACAAACTTGTTTACAAAATGATATGAATGGTAGAAAAGTCATAAGTTGTTTTAGAAAATACAGCTCATTACTGCTTCCCAATGTAAATTCACAATAAAAATAGCATGAAGCAGTTGAATTACACCTTTGAAGTTATCTACACAACTATTTATGAAAGTAATCCTGACGATGTTTTACATACAATACGATATCACTAAGACTACTAAGAGGTCCAAACATTATATGTAGTCTACAGGCGAAATATATCTTAATCAGGCACTGACCAGATCTGATAATACATTTATTGATTGATATTGAATTCATATTTAATAATGATGTACAAGCCAAAAAAAAATTTATTATCCTGCTTTCAATTTGATCACCATCGCTCAAAATGTCCATGTTAAAATTGGCAAGGAGACGCGCAGAATACCGAATACAGCACTCTCTCTCGACTGCTCATTTGGAGACTAATCAATATTTTCATGATTTTTGGACATCGTCTTGTAGATAAAGAATCAAGCTTGGGTGGATACTATCTAATTTTCAAAAATTTCAAAGAGAAAGGGTAGAAAAATATTATCTGGACACAGCCAGTTATATATATAAAATATGGACTGGTTTCCTCACAAGTAGTCAAGAGCCGAAGCTCTACAACGTGCGATTCAGCCGATGACATTTGGACAAAGTGTATCGCCTTTCACAGCCTTGAAGCTGCACTCAATTAAAAAAAATGAACGTTTCATCCCCCAAATTACCCTTTCAGACGAAAGACATTGAGGTCCATTTCACCGTGGGCGAGTCGCTCGTTATGTGCTGCCAAGGCATTTGGTCTCCTGAAGCTCGCAACCCCTGGAGTACACTCCCCAACGAGTACGTTCCGGTAACAACCGAAGCTCAGCCAGATGACGAGCTGGAATGGCTCTTGGGAGAGTTGCTACGTTTGGTGGGACAAACGCATCCGAATTCGAAGCAGGCCTCTTGTATCTGGCTGCTGGCTGTCATCAAGGGTTGCGGACAGAGGGAGCCTATCACTAAGAGACTGAAACTGCTGCAAAACGCATTCATGGAATTGATTTGTGAGAATAATGGTGAGGCAACGAGTTTATTCATGCTTGGTTATTGTTCCCCTCAATGTAGGTACTCAAACCACTGCTAGTCTTCTTATGTGAGCTGTGGAATATTGTCCTTTTTAATGCGAATTTAACCTTGGGAAATGGTAAGTATGTGGGTTGGTCTGAGTCTTCTTATGTGAGCTGTGGAATATTGTCCCTTTTAATGCGAATTTAACCTTGGGAAATGGTAAGTATGTGGGATGGTCTGACACTGCTAGGAATGTCTTGACAGATACACCAGTGTGTGCCAGTGCGTTTTCTTGATGAAAAACCCATGACTTTTCCACAATTAGAATTTTTTTAAATCATAGTATTGAGTAAGAACTTCAAGGTAGTAAAACTGTTGATAATAGTTCATGAACCTAGTACAGTTACACAATGGCATGGATAAAGACAATCATGATTATTGCTCCCTGAAACTTTTTGAGCTCGCGGAAAAATTGGGCACTTCCAATTCATGAATTGGCGCTTAGTTTCTGGATTTTAAAAATGAAAAACCAAGATTCATCCCACTCTTTTCGAGATGGATAGGTCAATTATAATGACATTTGAAGTGTCAGTAAAAATATTTTCACGAGCTTATATAAGGAAAGATACATTTGAATATTCATATAGAATCTCACAATTTATTGTATTATTGAAACATTTATCAGTATCAAATTATAAAAATTTATCTCAAAGAAAACGAAGGCCAAGACCTTACCGTGGTGAAAGGAATATAAGGGTGCGCCATGGTTACACAGCCCGTTCTGCTCTTGTCTATGCTGTCAAAATTTCATTCGATTTTTCGTGAATTCGATAGTTTTTTTTTTTAAATTCGATAATATTGTCTAAAAATAAAACCGTAACTCCATCACCTCGCGCGAAAATGTAAAACAACACAATTGACAATGATATTGACATTATTGACAACTATGCGTCAATGATTTTTATGGCCCTCTACAGCTAAAAATATGAATCCAGCATTGGAATGGCACAATCAAAAAGGCCGTAAGTGAAGTGATTTGGGGGAAACAATTTATATGGCTTTACATAGGATATTATTCATCATTTTTCTTCCCTTCCACTATATGCCTCACTAAACTAATATGTATTTTTAACCACACTCGGTATTGAGAGTTTCTTCATATTTTATAATCATATTTGGGTATCAGAAAACCGATATATAAATGTTAAATAATAATCAATAATTATAAAATATCATCTAATTTTCAGATATCGTACAAGATGCTGCCTCTAAAGGTCTGTGCGTTGTTTATGACACATATAAATCGGAAGAATTGTTGAGTGCTTTGGTAAAACAACTCACTTCTGGTACTAGACAAGTGAGTCAAGTAACCAGTGACACTAAAATATTCGAGGAAGGGCAACTTGGAGCTGCACCAACGGGGTAAATTAAAACACCAACGTTATTATAGTAACTGCAATATTCAACAGCCATGATATTATTAAGTGTCAGCCTTCATTCACACAAATTCTCAGTACAATAAATACTAACACGTTCACCAAAATCGAAAGCAATAGTTTTTTTCTCAAAAGGATAAAAATTCGAAACTGAAGAATTTCTCGCACATAGAAACTGAACGAAACGAAAATAGTTTCATCGATTTGATCAATTCAAAAGTTGAGTTGAATTAATGAATATGAATGAATTCCTACACATTTGATAATGGGGAGAAATTGATAATCTTGTTGAATTACATGGCAGCATTCATGCTAATAGGTATATCAACGTTGTTTTTCATTGAATAACATCCACCTTTACCGTATATTTCAGTGGCAACTTAACAACATACAAAGAACTTTGCTCGCTCGCCTCCGACCTCAACAAACCTGATTTAATTTATCAATTTATGCATCTGGCAAACCACAATTCGATCTGGAACTCCAAGAAAGGCGCAGCGTTTGGGTTTTCAAGCATAGCAGAGAAATGCGGGGAAGATCTCAAATCGTATTTACCGGTCATTATACCGAAATTGTATAGATATCAATACGATCCGACACCAAATATACAACTCTCAATGCAAAATATTTGGAGGGTATTAGTATCAGAACCACAGAAAATGGTGAGCGTTTTTTTACTTTACTATTTATATATTTAACTTCGGTTGTGGCTATCATCCAATAAATTTCTGGTAGATTCAACGATTAAAGTGTTTTCGTTTTTTCCAATCCATATTGATTAAGCGGACATGTGGGTCAAATATTCTTTCATATTACAATGTCAGTGATATAAATTCAGATTCTTGTAGGGTCAAATGTCCACCTTGACATCTCGACAATTTTCGATGAATAACATAAATCGGTCGTGATCTGATACAGCGTTCAATTCTCAATCTTGATGCATCAAATGTTTGTGGTCTGTTTGCATAGCCCCACAAAAAGTTATCTAAAGAAGTTCAATCAGAGATTTTTGGAGGGCAGTAAACAGTTGCATTTTGACAAAAAGATAATCTCTTTGCCTTCCCAAAAATCAGTATACCCTCAAATATCTTACTGTATATATATGTGATGCAAACGTTGAATGTATCTAGAACAGGAAAAATATCATGAACCTCTATAAGGTTATGGTTTTGAATGACAATCACTCAAGAACCTGGAGTGGTTTTGAGAATTAATGTGAGGAGACCAGATCAAATTATATTATATATGTAAATCCTACCGACTGCGCCATCTTATAAGAATTAAAATTCAATTATGAAAATATTCTATTTATAATGTCAGTGTCACAAAAATATTAATAATATAATAGACACTCCTTTACCATACATATCATGATGAACCACAAAACTAGAACGTTTTTACGAAAGTTGTTGGGTGTTTTAGATCGAGTTTTCTGGACGTTTTTGAGGTTGAAACCCGTTTGCCACTATCACTTTGATTTTCACTCTGAGATGTTTATTGTAGATGGACGAATATTATAGTGAAATCCTCACTGATCTGCTATTGAACATCAACTCTCATCAATACAGAGTAAGGCAATCTTGCTGTCTAGCTTTACAAGACTTCTTGAAAGGTTCAGGCAATAGAACAATACATGATGCCATCGATTCGATGAACGACTTGTGGACCAAACTCTTCAGAGTAATGGATGATCATCATGAACAAACCAGGATAACTGCCACTCGAACTGCTAGAGTATTGAGTAAAGTAAGTTTTTTTCAGTTGCATATCTATGCTCATCTTATTGTCAGATATGAATAAGATATAGCCTGGTTTTGAACCATAATTTTAGAAAACATTATTTCTGGTGAATAAATCTTCAACAAGTTCATTTATAATTCGATGTTAACGGCATTTCTTGTCTGATATAAAAACCTCTTGTTCCGATCTGGAATTGAATTATTCTTCTGCCTCTCATAATCAAGACTTTGGGTAACATATTTTATTGAAATTAATTAATTGACTCTTTTAATTGAAATAAATTAATTGACTCTTTTAGTTATGTATTAGAGGTTGTGAAGTCAGCCAAGGAAAAGCAGGAGTTAAAATGGTGGAGGCTATATTACCTCCATTACTGAACAATGGTATTACAAATTCTGTAGCTGAAATACGACTAATCAGGTAATTAGTGGCTCTTTCGATATCCGGGAAGGACCATGATTATTATTGAGTGCTTGGACGGATTGTATGTTTATTCAAGTTTGCAGACTGTTTCGGAACTGGTAACATCAGCAGGCAAGCAGTTGAAACCGTTCCTACCAAAACTGATACCCGCGCTCTTGCAAGCTACTGGTGAATTGGAATCTTCTAAACTCTCATATCTGAGTGCAAGATTAGGAGCGCAGTCTGAAGCACAAGAAATGGTTGATAGTGCGAGAGCTTCATTCGCTAAATCACATTTCACAACCGAAACTGTGTCAAAAGTGAGTTACTTATAAGACCATTTGGAGAAAACGTTTACTATCATTCATCTTTGAAAAAATGCCATCACCTCTTCCTGTTGATTCAAGGTTATTTGCATGTTTAAAACACTCATTATCTTACAAAAAATAAAAACTCATTCGAATCGTACTTCAAGGTCAATTTTGATACCAAAGAATAGTCATTCAGTACTTAACTGTAATGAATCAGTTGGAGTCATTGGAATTAGATGATCAAGAAGAATTGAAAAATGTTGAAATAAAATATAATAATAATATGTCGGAGATAGATATCGAGGGGGTACTTTTGAGACTATGAAAACCCAATATCTTGGCATAGCCCAAAAAAAAAGCCACGAACACAATGCAATTGTGGCAATGTTAGTAATAGTTTAATTTATATGAGTCATTTTTTCAGAGTTTACAATACGCAGATGCTTCAATTCTGGAAGAGTTAGTACCTAAAATTGTGGAATTGATGAAGGGCTCTTTGGGATTGGGAACCAGAATCGCTTGCGCCCATTTCGTTACCCTTTTGGTAGTTCAAATGGGACAAGACGTTCAACCGTATACGGGTGAGTATTATCGAGGAAGTCGAGTGGAAAATATCTTTATCGTTGAAAATTTTTAGGGAAATTACTGGCCACTCTAGTGAATGGCCTGACAGATAGAAATGCGGCTATCAGAAAGCATTATGCTACTGCTATAGGCCACTTAGTTTCGACAGCAAAAGAATCTAGTCTCGAAAAGTTATTTGCTAAGCTCCAGACTTGGTATTTCGAAAGAGAAGGTATGTATTGGTAGGATTTTTTTTTTTTTCGTAGTAGTTTTTCCAAAATGATTTCCAAATGAAAAGTTTCTGTTCGAACACTTTGAGAACCATGCCGAGATATGACGTAACAAGTTCTGAACTGTCATCGAACGCGTTAGAGAATAATGTTTCACAGCGTTGCCGAGCGTTATTCATAATATTTCTTTATAATATGTCTAGGCCGAATAACTAATGGCATTGCATTCAATACACTTACATGATTGTCATTCAATATCCTCAAAAATAGAACCCAAAGAGTTTTCAATAATAATAATGTGAGTCAAGAACGACTCATCAAAAGGGGTGTACCACAGGGATCCATACTAGGTCCTTTCTTATTCTTAATCTATGCCAATGATCTGCCTTCACACATGCTATCAAAACATGAATTACTGACAATACTGTATGCAGATGATACGTCCTTTTCTCTTCACCTGAATCCCACAAGCACAGACATTGACGATATTTCAGCAGACGTTACTGCCCATGCAAAACAATGGTTTGATAATAATGAATTATTTTTGAATGAAACAAAAACAGAGGTATGTCTATTCTCAAATTATTATAATGTCCACTCCACTAAATCACATTCAATAAAATTCCTGGGAGTTTATCTTGATCCATCCCTCACCTGGGCCACACATGTTGATAACATCTGTAGAAAGTTAGCAAATTCAGTTTATGCCATTAGGCGCATAACTTCAACTGTGAACCAAGAAGCTGCTTTAACAGCATACTATGCAATTTTTCATTCAGTGATGAGCTATGGCTTGCTATGCTGGGGTAATTCGAGCTTTACACACCTACAAAGAGTTTTTACACTACAAAAAGCGGCTGTACGAAGCATTGCAAAAGTGAATTATTCTGAACATTGCCAACCATTTTTCCAAAGTTTAAGTATTATGACCTTATACTCACAAATTGTCTATGAAAATCTCATACACGTCAGAAAAAATATACATACATTCACTACACATTCGAACATTCATGATTATAGTACCAGATATGTTCATAACATTGTACCTCACAGAAGGAGATTAGAAAAGAGCAAATCCATAGGAATATCTCTTTTCAATTCTCTTCCTACAGATATCAGGGATCTGCCGTTGGATCGTTTTAAAAAAACGTTGAGAAAGATTCTTGTCAGAATGAGTCTCTACAGAATCGACCACTTCAGTGACTTCAACGACACTTGTAGACAACTAGTGCTATTTTAATTTTAGTTTTAATTGGTTTTATCATCACTTGTACTTTTTCGTTTGTAATTTCTCTGTTTCTTTGTATGACGTGTCCATAACTTGTAAACCATGGATGTAATATATTCTATTCTATTCTATTCTATTCTATCAACCAAATAAACAGTTTTCGAACACGAAATATCCATTTCAATATGATAAATGCGGAAATAATTTGTTTTATTCATGGGATGAAATTGAATAACATTTTCTAAGAAGTTCAGTGAAATAGTGAAAGTGGCAACACATGAATATGCCTATCAGAGGACTTGTAACGTCACAAGAAAAGGCCATGATACTGTTGTTTGAATGTCTCGCTGAATTAGAGGGTTTTAGAGCGGCTTTTTTTTTAACATCATATAATATCTTGTAGAAAAACCTATGAAAACATGATATTTTACCTCTTTATTTCAACTAAAAGTACATTTGTACCAAGTTTACGCGTTTGTGATCTCGTCTATTGCAGAAAATTTAGAAGTTTGCGAAACACCAATGACTCTTTTCTTTTTTAAAGACGATTCAATACGTTCAGCATGTGCTCAAACAATCCAGTCGATCGGTATTCACAATCAAGAAATACTCAAAACACACGCTGATACTCTATTACCGTTGGTGTTCTTTGCAATGCATGCGGAAAAAACGCCTGAAACCGAAAAATCCCTGGAAACATGGACCGAAATTTGGTCAGAACAGAGTCCAGGTACCGAAACTGGCATCCGACAAAATTTACAAAACATTTGTGATATGCTCAAGACTGCTTTGGAATCTCCTTCTTGGACAATGAAAGCACAGGTATGAAAGTGTATTGCAATTCATGCACCATCGTGATTATACATATATATTTCGAATATTGTTGTGAGGTTTTTTATTGACTGTTGCATAACTTTTACAGTTCTGATGAAATAGGACAAAATAAATAAAATTCACGTTTCCTGTATCTTGAAAAATCAAATACGTATTTCGGCAACTAAGTTGCCATCTTCAGTGGCAGGACCAGTTATTTTTTCATTTCTTGCATAAGTCTCCAAGGAGTAAGACTACATTATTTCGATATTTCACTCTATTTTAAGTACTTTTTTGTGATCAAACGAAATAAACACATATTATATTGCACTTAGGATTCCTTCTTTATCTCTTGACTGCACCAGAGGAGGTTGTTTATTAACCGTTAAAGTAGGACAGAATTAGAATTTTTTTAATTATTGTTATGTAATCCTTTCTTGAAATGTCCATAAAGAACCGTGAAATTATATTTTCATACCAGATCGTTTAAAAAAGTATATTCTACATTTGTTTATTTAGGCTGCTAATGCTGTGAGCACAGTAGCGAATAAATTGGGAAGCTCAATGGAGGCAAAGCACAGGAATTCACTGATTGGTATCCTATTGGCAGGATTGTCTGGAAGAACTTGGAATGGCAAAGATAAATTGTTGAAAGCATTGTCTAGCATTTGCCAAAACTGCAGGTGAATATGAATATTTGAAGTGGAATAATTTGAGTTTTTTTCATGTCTCATTTTTGTAATCGATATTTTTGAGGAATTCAAGAACAAAGAGTAAAATATTTCGTTTAATTAAAAAAGTCTATAATGGGCTTGTCGCGCATAGTTGAAATTTTTTACGTGTCGCCTCTGCTTTCAATGAAACATCAATTGACAAGTTCAGCCAGCGTTGAGAGAGAAAAAATATGTCTGCCCTAGTGTTGTCTTTGTCATCAAGATTGCAACTTAAAATGATGTAAATGTTATGATTAAAACGTAAAAAAGAGAAGAAGACTAATAATGCAATTATAATGTATTTGGAATTACTCAACAATTATTGTAAGCTTACAATGCTGACACAATATTCGAAATCATCGGAATAACGAAAATACTACAAGAAAAACAAACCAATTATATACAGGTTTTAAAAAGTCTTCTTCTTTTTTAGTCCCAATCTTGATGACAAAGTCAACACTAGGGCAGACATATTTTTTCTCTCAACGATGGCTGAACTTGTCAATTGAGATTATCTCTTCATTTTGGATACTTTTTGTTCTCTCGTATGTTTTTCGTAAACTGTATGGATTTCGGGATAAATGCCACGAATTCGCGATAGAAAATAACACGTAGCACTGTCTCATGGTAACAACTCGAACTTCTCGAAGTGGTATTGTTGTTGTTTTGTTTTCATATTTTTGAGGTTTGTGTCATCGTGACATAGGTGTCTTGCCACCAAATAATAACTGAAACGAGAAAAACGATAAGATTTCACATGTATTTCACCAAAACATCTCTCGAAAAACTGCTGGAAGTATACCTTCCACATCAGAAGTGAACATAAACAGAACAGAGGTTAAGTTTTTCTGTGGGTTATCCTCCGGAGAGTTCAGTGGTGACAGTGGTTATACCACTTCGAGTGGTTCACGAGTCACCGCTAGGTAGGGTATCGCTTAGCACCTATCGCGAATAATTTAATACAAATAGAACTTATTAAATGCTCGACCCTTATTTCTTGATAATCATTTTCTTCAAAAATCCACGAACAAAAAAGTTCGAAGGAGTCTAGTTACTAAAGATTTTCGGTTTTTTTAAATGTTGTTTCAAACATTCATCAAAATTTTACCACTGAATTTTATCAACACACGATATGAAAACTTTCAATCATTTCAGGTTTTTAAGTCAATTTTTAAGTAAAATGTATTCATTTAGCTTTGAAGTTCTGATGCAAAAAACTGACATCTTGAAATGTGAAATTTTCCAGGGATGGAATCAAAGAAGATCCGGAAATAAATATACCAGGAATAGTCGAAGCAGTCATAAAGGAGAGCAGAAAAGACGAAATAGTGTACAAGAACCATGCACTCCAGTCTTTGGGAGAGATAGTCTCGTCCTTGGACATAGACCGATTCGAAGACATCTACGGAATTATACAGGGCATTCTAGTCGATCAGAACACCAACAAAGAAGAAGCCGAGGACATTTCCGGTGAAGACATCTCGAAGAATAGGGAAAACCGAGTGAAGCTCAAGGAAACCGCCTACGAAACTCTGGGCAAGGCTTGGTCGGGAAACAGCAAAGCGACACAAGAAAAATACAGGGAATCATTCGTCGAACACTCGGTGCAATACCTGCCGATGGTCACTAGATCGGTACAAGTCAGTGTGTTGTCGGCGCTCTACTGCTACGTTGATAAGTTGATTTTACTCAACGAGGAAAATTTGACGGACGCGGAGAAAAGTAGCTTGGAGAAGATCGTTGTGAATATCGTCTCTGCCATACAGTACGCTCTGGCGATATCGAAACATACCAGGTTGAGGAAAGAGGCGTTGAATGTCGTCTTTTGTCTGGCGTCGAAATTGAAGCAGAAGAACAGGATTCAGGAGTTTGACATCCTGAGGGGAATGTTTTCTGAAGTTTTACCCAACATTGTCAACGATAACCAGCCCGAGGTGAAATCGAGGGTCATTGATATCAAGAAAATATTAATCAACGAATAATAATTTATTTTTATATTTATATTCGATAAAGTCTCAACCCACTAGTTAATCTGTTTTGATTCCGTATTTACAATGTACAATCTGTGCGAATTTATATGTTCAACTGAATACGACTTTGTCTTGTGGGATTTTAATCGCCCATCAAGCAAATAAGCAAAACATAGATTGTCAAACTGTTGAAGATTATCAGTAGTAAGACCATAAGTGCTTTAGAATATTCGGGTTATATATCGATAACTTGTTGCATAATTGCAACGAGTGACAGTTTGACAGATGAAATTTTGTTAAACTGACACATTTTATCATAGATCTTATTGCTTACGCTAGATCCGGTATCCAAGTTACTTGTTTTGTAGGTCCGGGGGGTACTAAGCCAATGATTGGTCGTTTCAGTTGTTGACCATACAAATGTGTTGTCCCACGTGACCATAGTACCTAATTTCTTGCAGACCCCTCTTGACCTAAAAATTACTACAGGATGCCGGATCTAGCGTAAGCAGTAAGATCTATGCATTTTATGGCTCGCTTCGTTTGTATATAACTATGAACTGGTTACTATGGAAATTCGAATATTTCTGAATTTATGATTGGTGGAGCTACTCGATATATATTCAAATATATTCGAAATAATACGAGGTAGCCTAGTTCATTTGGATATACGATTGGTTGAGAATGGTACGAAAAAAATAATCACATTAATCTCTTCTATTTTTTTTCTGAGCCTCAACCTTCAAATAAAAATTCAATCAGTCATTTATTATTGACATTGCTGATGGGAATATTTTCGAAACTGTGACATATCGTTGACGAAAATAATGATATAAATCTAATTAACAACATTTTAATGCGGTTCAAAATTGATCTATTATTATCTTATATCTTGGGGCATAACTTATTTCTGCTTTATTCTATCTCTCTGTTACATGAGTAAATAAAACAGAAAATTATAAGAGTTACAATATCCGGATACGAAGAAGAATGAAAACAGTGACAAATTGTATATATATCCACTGAATCTGGATTCTATAAAATGCCCTGAACAGCAGTAAATTAATCAACCTGACTCTACCATAATTTATTTCAAAATTATAATGAAAACAGTTGCAATAATTTGTATATCCACTGGATCTGGATACGAGAAATAATGAAAACAGTGGAAATTTGTAAAAATAGGTATATCCAATGAATCTGGACTCTAGAATGCCCTGAACAGCAGTAAATTACTCGACCTGCTGATTCTACCATAATTTATTTCGTAATTGATTTGAAAACAGTTACAATAAGTTGAATATCCACTGAATCTGATCGATTAGAGCATGCCCTGAACAGCATTTAATCAATGAAAATGCTGATTTCACCATAATTCTTCTCAAAATCATGATGAAAACATCAGTGACAAGTTGTATATCCATACTGAACCCGGATTTTAGAATGCCCTGAACAGCAGGAAATTAATCAACCTGCTGACTCTACCATAATTTATTTCGAAATCATATTGAAACCAATGGCAAGTTGTATATTCACTGAATCTGGAATAAAGAGAATGCCCTTAAGAGCTGTAAATTCATCAGCCAGAATTCCTATCAAAAATCCAAATAAAAACAAAGGCAACTTAACTTGAGATAGGTACAATTTAAGTCAATTCGTTAGTGGCGAAATATGTGATTCACCACAACTCGTTTTATCTGGATGTACCTTTCTAGAATCTTTATATAACCAAGTTACAAGGTGAGTTGGATTATAATATTTATAGGTTATAAAGACACATTCCTATAAAGACATACAGAAAAGAGAAGATTTCAGATTAGCTTCTCCATTATTCCATTTGATTGAAATTATTTTTCAGTTGCTTTCTTTATATGTTTATCTTACTTTATCCAATAAATTCACTTAATTACTTAATTTTTCATGACTTGTCCTTCTACCATTTGATATGAAATGGGGGGGTGATATGATAGCATATATTAATTAATTATAAATATAAAGAATCGAAATATTTTGCTTGTTATTCTCACAACCAAAGAGAAAGTGATTAATATCTTCTATTTCGACCCCACATTCACATGGATTGGAATATCTAACTTTTAATAAATAATATGTCACAATCCATGGACATCAAAAATCAGTTATCGTTTGGCGATCTAGCAGGACAGGAATAAGTAGGGGGCCCCGAGGGGGGGAGCTAGAACGCGGGGCTCAGGGCACGTGCCCACAGAGCACCTCATTTCCTCTTTGAGTCAGCATTCATCTCCTCGTTTTGGGTTAGCTAGAGGTAGCAGATCGGGGCCCATCAGGTTGCCCTACCACCCCCAGCTTGATTTCCAAAAATATCCAGGAACGCCTCGTCCGGAACTAATGCATGCAAAATGAAAATTCACTTACCCTCAAGGAAACAATTCTTCAATCCACAGTGATTTCCGAAAAAACCAACCGACAATAAGTTGTCTCTTTTGGCACCTCACATTTCAGAACACTGCACTCGTTAACCAAATAACCCGCACTTCACACGGTATAAAATAATCTGCACTTCACACACTCACGGTAGTAAATTAGGTAACGGAGACCGCACTTCCGAAGTCTTTTCGAGGGATGATGATATACCGTCAGAGAAAACGATTACGATATACCGTCGAATTTATCATCAACTTCTGAACATCCCAAGTGTTCAAGCATCGCGAACAGACTAACAAGAAATCATCCTAGCTTATCGATATGGTTCAAGAACAATTATATAAGTGCTTGAATGTCCACAATATGAATCAGAAATATACAAAAGAACTTATCTTTTTACTGCTTTTTCTGAGTATGAATCAGTCATATATCCAGGTCGATGAGAGACGAATATATACCGAGTCTCGTTGATTTTCGAGTTTGCACAGGATTTTATAAATCATTTGAATTTCATTATGTGTTTCGAAAATACTTTCTATTTTACTGGAATCATTCAGAATAATTCTTCAGTAGTGGAAAAAGAAGAAAATAAACTTCATAGGACATAAAATAACAAAGATATATCTTATGCCAGGAGGCTAACGACCGAAGTCTTCCTCCTGCCAGTACTTGAAATAATTTTGAATTTTGACATTATTAAAAAAAAATCGAAATTATTAAGTTTTAACAATAAAATATTAAGTGAAAAAAAAAGTTTTTCAATAAGCTGATTGAGGGAGTCATAAAAACTGAGATCTGGAAATTTTCGTTTGGGTGGAATTAATGGGTTCGTTTGGTAAATAAAAATCGATGAAGGTGATGTTTTCTCTTTTGTTGGCAAATTTTGTTGTAAATCTTATCAGTATAGTGGATTTATTCGAGATTAATCGAAATTAAAGAATATATTGATTTTATTCGTGAATATTATTGAAATTCCAGGAAACTACTTGGAGTTAATTACTTAAGATTTCCTATTCGTCAATTCCTTATTTGTTCTTGATATTATTAATAATCAATCGATATTGGTTAATTTTCAAATTTCGCTAGGATTTCTTAGAATCATTTCCCTGGTTCAAAAATACTTTTTTCTTGGGATTCTTCGAATTGCTTCGAGGATGGAATCAGGGGAGGCGAGTGCATGGGGGCATCGGAGCCAATAATGCACCCATGAAGGCAATGGGTGTGGGTGCAATTTACCCAAAAGACGAAACAGAAAATAGAAACGGACGTTTTTAGCTCTGAACTTGTGAACATTGCACATTGCTGGACAAGTATAGACAACCAAGGAACCGATGATAAGGAGGGTTGAGGGTTGGACAGAACGAATAGATCCATCTACAGTGACTCTAGATCCATCCATCGGTGGGATTGATGGGAGTGAATAGAAAGCTATTATAGTGTGCAACTGTCATAGAAAACACTTCACATGTTTCTTTCTTGTTGCGCATTCTGTACTCAATATGTGAATCGTTGCATATACTGCGAGTATATAGATATAGATATAATTCGATGTTCTGTGTGGAAGTAGCCGGTAAAGTAGTTGTTTTCTACTCGATCGTTGTTTACTAGTCTTCAAGCTGTGATTGTATCATGAATTGGATATGACGATTAATATATTTTTTCATTTATTGATACTCTCCAATTCATGTTGCCTTTTCATTTTACAAAAACGACTTATTAACAATGTGAAAGAGTTACATTATTGTGAATGATGAATTCATTGGCATTAAAAGTTCTAATAACAATAAGTTCAATATTTTTTCTCTTGAAAAAAAGTTATATTTTGGTCGGGAAACTTTACAGGTAATGCAAAATAAATATTATTTCTATCTTTGATTAAGGCTTCTATCTATCTTCTAATTTGAAGGCTTTGACATTGAACCATAAAAAAATTCTCGTCTGCGGAGCATTTTTTGTTAGCTTGCCCCGAGGGTTTTAGCAGAAATATCCTGGATCTGAAACAAGGTGGATTTAGGATGGTGGAACATTCAGTGGTTTCCTTCAGAAATGTATCGATTTTCTGGGAGCCGTATAGTAATATTTCATGACTTATGGCGAAATATCTATGTGTATTTCATATAACATATTGATTGTGACCTCGGTCCTCGAATACATTCCATAAAAATAATAATGAATATATTTTGGGGAAGGAATCATCTCTATATAGTAATATGGTAATATTACCTCCTTGAATAAGTTTCTAACTGTAGTCGACACATCGTTATGCAACCAACATTACATACTGAACATACTCTCATTCTCTCATTAGATCATTCAGATCATTGCCAATACCCCAATCATTATGTTTTTATTGGATAGTAATTCCCTGAGGGTACAATGTTCTTCAAAATTATTCAGTTCAAACTCATTCAACATATTAGCAACCTAAGTTTTTTTTATAAGTAGGTCAAGTGCAGCATAAATACCACTTTTACGAATAAAATTTTCGACTGGGAGCGTGGCGTCTCCTGTAATCCAGCTACTTGGAGGTCGGATTCAGCGGATGGTTTGAGGTCGGGAGTCCTGGTGCAGGTTTTCTCACGTCGACCGGGTGTCCACACTAAGCTTGGCGTCGATATGGTTGCCCCAGAGGAGTCTAGGGCGACCAGGTCGTCTAAGGAGAGGCGAAACGGGCCAGGGGGGAAACCCAGCAGCCAAAAGTCTCCGCGTCGTGCAGTAGTGGGATCGCGCCTGGGAGTGGGAACCCTGTCTCAGCCCGACCAATATAGCTAGACCTGGATCTTTTTAATTTTTTTTTCACTTTCCCTCATCAATATAATTGATATTGAAGTAGGTTTCCTGTATCTATTCAATATATTCCAGAAATAAATTATACTTCCGTTACATTGTTTTGTTTATCATCCTTGGCTGTCCTTGGTTTTCTCAGAAGTGGATAGATAGACTGGTGAAATCACTTCCTATCCTGTGACTGGTCCCAAATCTCTTGATTTCGCCTACTTTGATAAAACGTGTCTAACGTGACATTGCGTGGGTGAATCTCGCTAAGTGAAGCCGCGATTTCAACCAAATTTACAGGTTACTGCAGGTGTCAATACGAAAGTATGAATATTTGATTCAGAATGAATTCTAATGGTCTCTCATAATTCCATGGGGTCATTTTCCAATGATTTTGATGCAAATATGTATCGAACATGATGGAAATAAAATTTTTCAAATATCTTTAGACAGTATCGCCATCTAGTGTTGTACATGATAACCCCACGTTATGAGCTGAAATTCAATTGTTTCAAATCAAGGAGTTGTCTGCTGAAACAATTGAAGAGTAGCGCCACCAGGTCTTATTTCCATCATTGTTTTCTCCTTGGTTTTGTCATGGTTGTCTGTCGTTACTCGTCAAGCAGAGATAAGAAGTATCCACCGTTGATTGAGGAATAGTTGAGATAGCGAACCTCCATAACAACCTATACTCTTTGTCCATAATGTTCCACTACCGTCCCCTTACGTTCCACACCCGCTCGCCAAAAAGCAGAAGTTCAGTAAAATACCGAAAGATGACGCTACGAGGAATCTTTGCCATATTTCAGCCCAACCAGAGTAGCTGCACTGCATTGCCTGCATTGCGTTCTCACCGTTGATTGAGGAATAGTAACCTATTTCTCAATCAACGCTCTAACAATGAAATAAGACCTGGTGAAACCACTCTTCAACTGTTTTAGCAGAAAAATCCTTGATTCGAAACAATTGAATTTCAGCTCATTACGTGGGGTCAAGGTGGATGTAGGATGGCGAAACAGCTCTTCAATTGTTTCATTTGTTTCTGCGAAAAACTTGTAGACCATTTGAGAAGGTAGTAATATTTCCACGACTTGAATGAAGATGGCGGTAAGATCGAATTTCAAGGAAGATTTCTGTAGCTTATATATTTTTGTGGATACAATCTGACAGGCGTGAATTGAAACGACATTGAAACAGTATATTTTCAGTAAATCTGTAATAATTATCAATATTTTTACTCTTATCGGCATTTTTTCTCCTAGAACAGATGACACTGACAGAAGCGCAGTATCTGTTTTACCGACACAAGATATGGCGCCATCTCTGAAAACTTCAGGAAATATTACTACGGTATGAAATCAAGTAGGCAAAAGTCTACAGTTTATTCTAGTGCTTGTTAATAGGAAGCTATTTCACCATCCTATATCCACCTTTCGTGGGGTTCTCATGTACAACAATAGATGGCGCCACTGTCGAAAATACTCCCTTTTCTTGAAAAATGGATGCATTAAATTTTTGGAAAAAATTGGACGTCATTCGGAATCGAATATTTCATACTTTTGTAATGAAACCTGCAGTTATTTAATTAAAACCGCGGCTTCACTTAGCGAGTTTTACCCACGCAATGTCACGTTTGACGCGTTTATCGCAGTAGGCGAAATCCAAGGCGAAATCGTGGGCGAAATCAAGAGATTTGGGACCAGTCACAGGATAGGAAGTGAATTCATCAGTCTCTATCCATCTCTACTCTCAGTATCGTGTATGGGTGATTATTCTAGAATCTTCGAGTACTGTCATTTTGGTACAATCTGTCTCCATGTCCACCAAACAAACAAAAAATTTGTCTGTAACGTGTTTTGTTTTGAAGATGTTTTCTGTCATTTTCACTACACGAACAGTTTTCATTACACGAACAGTTTTCATCATGTCATCAAAGTCACCTACCACTACCAGAACAAAATAGTGAACTGTTCCACATTAGCAAACTCTGTTTACAAATACAAATACAAAACACCGAAGCCTTTTGATCTTTCGGCCTGGCGACAGGACTTTTTGTTGTTCGATAGAACACGAACTCGCAAAACGAAGTCTTCAAAATGTTCCTTATTTTGACAAAAAAGTTTTTGTTTTGTCGAAATCGACACAGTTGCAGTTTTGTTGCGGTTTTGTCCGTTTGGTGGAAATCCGCCTCAATACTTGTTCTTGAGATTATTTATAAACCTGAAATGAAATTCTAAATAAATTTTCGGTGAATTTCTTTCATAACAAATATCAATGTCCTACAATTCCGAAAATTACTGATAGGTTTTCTTTAAATTCTACTGAGGGTATATCCATCATTTTGAAAACGGAAGTTACGCATTGCAGTTTTTCAAGTAAGTTATAGGTAATACTAATTCATGATTGAAAACGTTGCGATACTGAACTATATAGTTTTGAATCATTTTAATTTTTCATCACACAAATTTCAGGATCGTAAATGAACAATATTTTTTTTTCGAAAACAAGGCTAGATACGTCAAAAACTCAGGAGATGAAAATAGTTTGATTGTAGAACTTAAAAAACTCATGAATAAACGAAAGAAGCAGTGTGGTGCGCATTCTTTTATGGAAATATTAACGCTGTATTAACTGCAACCTCTCCTGTGACGCCATGCACTGGACTAATCAATGCCAATTTAATTAAACTGTAATGTTCCATCAGTGGTACTCGAGGTGGTACTCTACCAAGTTTCAAATAAATTGGAATTTTGAACTTCGAGGTATTGAACATAAAACAATTCTGGTAAGTTTACATCGAAAACGGTGACGAATTGGAAAACTCTGATGTTTGAGAATATGGGTATTATAGTTTCAGAGTTTGTAATAAGTACCAATTCCCACTAAAAATACAGTTTTGTTCCATGTTTCTGAAAACAACCAAATAGCTATTATTATAATGAGTTGAGATCCTACCTGACGTTCAAGTAATAAAGAATAATTAATTAATGGTTGCGGAAACTTTAAAGGAAAACTTAATTATTCCGTTTTCTGTACCAATTTATATTTTTTTTTTCACATAATTTATTTAGAACGTGGAGAGTAATATTTGAATAATTATTGCTATTGATTGTATGTGCTAAATTTAAATAAGTTCCATATATTCAAATAATGTTCACAAGTTATTGCTGGTTTAACGATTCACTTCGAATTCAGTGTTTTTCTGCATTCTTGAATCACAAAATTTAACCCAAAAAAATTCAGAAGGTATAAACCTGAAAGGAAAATCGAAACTAGCTTTCAATCCTATAGTATCCATCTTTCAGAGCATCAAGAATCCATCAAAATAGTCACTTGTATTTCAGAAAGTATCAATTGCATTTCAGAATAGTGAGTTGAATTTCAGAAAGCGTCAAATGTATTACAGAATAGCGAGTTCGATTTCAGAAAGCATCAATTGTATTTCAGAATAGTGAGTTTAATTTCAGAAAGCGTCAATTGTATTTCAGAAAAGTCAACTTTATTTCAGAATTCGTCATTTGAATTTCAGAATATATCATTTCTATACAAATGACGAATTCTGAAATTCAATTGACTATTCTGAAATACATTTGACGCTTTCTGAAATTAAACTCGCTATTCTGAAATACATTTGACGCTTTCTGAAATTAAACTCGCTATTCTGAAATACATTTGACGCTTTCTGAAATTCAATTCACTATTCTGAAATACAATTGATACTATCTGAAATACAAGTGACTATTCTGAAATTCAATTGACGCTTTCTGAAATAAACTTGATGGTTTCTGAAATACAACTGGAAATGGTGTAGAATGTCAAAATATGCCTATCATGCAATCGAATGTTTGAGTCCGAGAATTTTTCTGAATAGGTATTGAGAATATGAATTTGCGTTTCTCGAAAATGAGAACTTCGAAATACAACTATTTATTTTCGCGTTATGAACATTTCAGTGAAACAGTGCCGCTTTTGCATCTTTTTGAGTCTTTCTGATTCATAATTACTCTCGAAACTGGATTTAGGGATCAAATTCGAAACATGTAGATTGCGACGGCCTCTTCTGTCTGTTTTCAGGATCAGCTGTGAAAAATGATTTTAGGAATTAGATCGTGATATTTTGTACAGGGTGGCTGGAATTCGAGCCTCATCATTGGGATCTCGTAAACCGTAAGAGATACAGGGTCGTTTAAATTATGGCAAAGTTGCGCAATTTGATGCCTAACAAAATGCTGTTTTGAAACTTGGGAAATTCCGAAAACTTTCGGAGATATCCGAAAAAAATCGAAATTTCATTAAACCGCTTTTATTTTCTTCTGGCGTTATTTGAAGAAATTAATCGATATGAATAACACTTCACCATGGCTACTTTTTCTTCCCTACACGATAGCATTTTCAAATTTGATATCCGACGTTTCGTCTCCCAGAAACCATCATCAACTTGTTTTTTTCAAATACGGACCTGGATTTTTTATTTATTTTTTTGTTACCTTTGGATAGCCCAAAAATTTTGAGCTATCACAGAATTTGATTTTTAAATGTTTCGATGATAAAAATTGACAGTTTTTCTTTTTTTTGGAAATATTTAATCCGAGACTATTTTTAAAAAATTATAATCTGCAACTAAATACTGGCAAGATTTTAATAAGAGAACCTAACCCATCCACTGCCTAATTATTACGAAACTGAACAATCTAAATTGTAAAAAGAACGAAATGAAATTTTAAAGTAAATGCTCGAATAATCCCCCTTCCATCTCTAAGCATTTTCCTTTGCAGGTTGACCGTAAGAAAGCGCTGGATCATTCTTCCTCTAGCTCGCAGGGTTGTTATTTCAAACATAAAATTTTGTCGTAAAATGTTTATGTCCCGTAAATAAACGGTTTTTTAAATATCCCCATAAAAAAATAATCTAGTGGGGATAAATCGGGGCTCCTTGCAGGCCAGCGCACCACCCCTTGGTTTCCAATCCACTGATTGGGAAATATTTCGTTCAGATACTGAGTAACGGCCCTTCCATTGTGGGGTGGTGCGCCATCCTGTTGCCACCATAGTTGCTGGAGTATATTTAACGGCTCGTCTTCAAGAGCATCTAAATTTTGGATGAAATCAGGGTACCGATTACTATTTAAATTTCCATCATAAATAATTGGCCCCAAGATTCTGTTTCGATACAGGCCCACCCAGACATTGAATGATGTCCGTCCCTGCCTTCGCACTTGTTGATTTTGGTGCGGATTTTCCACTGCATAATAATGCTCGTTATTCCTGTTAAAAATGCCGTTCGTTAGAACGCTAAGTGTCTTGCTGCTCTCAAGAGATCATCGCGCGACGTGTAGCCGGACTTTGCGCTCTAAAGGTGGGAATAGACCAAGCAAACATTGTTGCGCAACAGCTGCGCAACTGTTGCACAACAATGTTTGCTTGGTCAATTCCCACCTTGAAATACACAAACAGCTATTTTGTCGAAATCTAAGCATTCTACTTGGATTCTTATCAACTAACGGCCATGCGCAACAGTTGCGCAACAGTTGCGCAGCTGTTGCCGAACTGATGCCCGGTGTTCGCTCCCGAGGCGGTACTTTAAAGCGTCGCCAGTGTAAACGCGTCGCTTATGGCACCGACTGAACGAACACCGAACAAACACCGGATGTTGACCAACAGTTTATCGACAATGTTTTTTCCACGGAAACAAGTTTGCCAACAGCTGCGCAACTGTTGCACAACAATGTTTGCTTGGCCAATTCCCACCTTAAAATACACAAACAGCTATTTTGTTGAAATCTAAGCATTCTACTTGGATTTTTATCAATTAACGGCCATGTCAATTGAAAACTATATGCTAAATTATAAGACATCGATTCCGTATCTAGGATTATCTTCTGGGGTGAGGGGTGGGAGAGTGTATTGTCAAAAAAGAAGTACATGTAACATAATATATTATCAACAATATCACATGTTATAGCAGACAGGTACCATTGAGTATAAGAAAAAAACAAAAACTTAATGAGAAATAAATCAAAATTCGTGTGAAAAATTTATGAACTGTAAAGGAATTAAAAGTAAGATCCTTGAGAAAGTACAAATAAACTCTGTGGAAGAAGTCGAACATTGTCCGTTTAGGTATTTATTTTTTGCTTTCTTAGTTCATAGTATTTGGTGTATCTCTCCTGTTTCTGTTCGTTTACTGATGTTTTATTATTCTTGCTGTACAAATGTTGCTTGATAGGTAACGCAAGGAATTTACAACGAATGTATCTAATAAAATTTTAATCACGTCATGATTCGGTATGATAACTGTAGTTTCAGTTTTCAGTGTCAGTAGTTGTAGGTCTATATTTCTGTAAGACCTTTATGTTGGCTGCTTCGGAAATCTATAGGACTTTGCTTGACTTCCTTCAGCATATTGTTATTCCTCAACGTGCCCGAAAAAATGTTCCCAGTGCATAAAATGGGTTATAATCTCCGAATGAATTCGATGACTCCTTCTGGACCTTTCTCGAAGTGACCGAAGTGTCGACTTTACGCTTGCGTGTCGGCCTTTTTGGTTCTTTCAGTTCCACTGTTGGTTTTTTTTTGTATACTATATTCTTTGTGAGCCCCTTTGAAGACTTAGAACTTGGGGCTGATGATTTCTTCTTGGTCGAAGAAGAAGTTATTGCACAGTGATTCGAGAGTTCTTTATTCTTCAATATGCCCGAAATAATCTTCCTAGTGAACATAATGGAAAGTCTAACATCTTTGGATGAATTCGATGACTTCTTCTGAATCTTTTTGCCATTGCCTACAACTTTGGACGATGTTTGGTCTACCAAAGTGCCGACTTCACGTGACAGCTTTTTTATTTCAACGATTTTGTCTCTTTTTAATCTTTCTTTACTCCTTTTAACTCTCTTCGGGGATTCAGAACTTGAAGGTAATGAAATCTCCTTGGTTGTGGAAGGAGTTGTCGTACAGTGATCCGATATTGTAGAAGATTGACCATCAGTACCAGAAACTAGGAGAGATAGGTTTAACGACGTCGCTTCGACTTCACATGGCGGCGTGTTTTTCTCTGAGGTGTTTCTCATTTCAAATTCTTCAGGACTTCTTGTATGTCTCTTTGGAGATTCGGAACTGAAAGAAACTTCGATTTTCTTGGTCGGAGAAGAAGTTGATTTTTTGAACCACTGCGTATTCGGATTGTTCTCGGGACTAGGAACAACATCTTGAGGCGTTTGCCTGCATGAAATTCCATCTTGCGTGGTGAACATTTCCGGCAGAACAGCCTTCGTAGGTTGTTGTGATGTTGTCTGTTGTTCACATGTTGTCTGTTGTTCACATGCTTCCCGCTTAAATTTTTCCGAATCATTACTGATGTCAAAAGTGGAATTAGGAATCAAATTCAAAGCAAAGAGACTTGCTACAGCATCTTGTGTCTGTGCTATGCCTAAACTCCTAGAAAAAAATTCTTTCGTTCCTACTTCAATATTTTCCGATGTGTCGACATCACCAGGAATGTTTATTCCTTCTTTACCAATATTCTTGGTAATTGCAGGATCATCTGTAAAATATAATTCCAAAGTTAGATCATGATATTGTTGTATACAAATAAAGAGTAAAACCTAAATTCTGACCAATAAGTTGATATGTGAACATTACAGGATTTCCTTTTTCGTGAGAACCAGAACAAAATTATCACACTATAAATAAAAATATGAGTTATATCGAAATATAAATATTAAGGCCTGAATTATTTTTATTTTCACATTTTCAAGTTCTATATCTCAAGCATGATGCAATAATTGCAATGTCAATTGCCACGCCACAATAACAACGTTGCCTACATCATCTACAAAGTAGATAGGTATTTGTGAATTGTCAAATTCGGGCTTGAAACTGATTATAATTTTATTTTTCCATTTTGGTTCTATAATGAAGTCATTATGGAACGCAAATGCGTATCGAAATAGCCTCTGTTTCGATACGCATTTTTTTATTATTCGGAGATTGGTACAATCCATCTGTCAAATAAGTCAGAAGAGTAACGCCCAGCTTACTTCTGATCGATTTTGGATTCGGTGATACAAGCAGTGAAAAACTCAATGTTTTTATTGGTATATTTCAATTTAGAGTGTTATTATATTTAGATTGACCAATAAAAACAATAACAACATTGCATTTTTCACCGCTGGCACCGCCAAAATGAAAATCGCTCAACAGTAAACTGGGCTTTACGCATGTGCGTCAAATTTCAAATATTTCAATGTCATTATTGTTACCAATCGAATATGTTTCTGATATTAAATCAATTTATTTCAATAAAAGGCTTCAAATTGATACAAAATGAAAAAAAAAAAAAATGGGACAACGTTTTATAAGACACGTTGTCGCACTTGTTCCCTTGGAGCACTCCTGGCTTCGCTCGTCGTACTCCAAACAATGCGTGCGACAAAATTGTCCTATGAAACTGCAATAAGACAAGATTTTCGGGGTTCTAGCCGGAAGTAGGATGTTATATCCCAACAACAAGCTCTAATTCGTTGTTGGTAAGAAGAGCCGAAAACAACAATGATATGGTAGCGAACTAAAAAGTTTACAACATTTTATCACCCTGTATATCGACATATTCAAAACCTCGTTTAAAACGAACATAACATTCGAATTTGATACTTGCCTGAAAAGTGACCAAACACTAATTCGTGGTATATGTACTTATACTTAAACGCCGGCAAATTTGTTAAAGGTTCCACAAATTATTTCGTCACAATCATATCAGACAGCCAAATTCTTTCTAAAATACTCCTGCTGAGCTTCAGTTCAAATCTGTGGCAATACAAGAAACGCGACAAAAATATTTTTAATATTAGAATCATATACGGGGTGACTCTTGAATATCCCACTTACCATGATCACAACTAAACATATGCAACTATCGACATATCAGGCTTTGAATGACTTGAAAGAGAAACGACATGACTGTATCAATATACAAGGTGCAACATTTACACCAACAATCAAGAGAAATACGGTTTCAGCACAAAACTTCAATCATGTTTTATTTTTACTTTATTTTATTATTTATATTATATTGAGTAGAATTTCACTAAGTTGTGAGAGATTAAAATTCATATGTTCGGTTTGTCCAGGCCCGGACTGGGACCATTTGGGGCCCTCCGCTAAAACCTGTGAAGGGGCCCACTACCGAGGGGCCCAGCCCCCGTTCCCTTTGAAAATTAGGTGCTTGAAAACAATTAAAACGCTTTTTTGCACTTATAAAGAAGAAGAATTTGACCTATAGGTAATTGTACCTACTAATATTATGATTTTGGACTTTTGTTGACTTTATTATTTATTGAAATAAAAAAATTCGCAGTATTTTTAGGATACCACAACATTACAAAACAGTCAAAACACATGCTGAACGGAGTTCAAAATGAATTGCAGCATGAAATATGTTGAAATTATTAATTTAAACAATTATATGTAATAAAAATGGAAATTTTTTCGTTAGGTGCGGCGATGTTAAATTTCTTCAAAATGTTCGGCAGTATGTATTTTGGCCTCCTGAACTTGAATCCGAAGTCAAAACGCGGCAGACTCACTATATTTTCGGAGATATAGGTCCTTTTTGTTTCGAAAATGCACCATTTGACACGATTTGATATATCAAACTTCTGCTATGGAAAACACAAAATTCGTCCTTCAAGACACTGCACACACTTATGATGTGTGGTGTGCTGATGTGATAAAAATAATGACAAACGGATTTTAGGAATTAGAAAAATAATACTATAAAATTTTTTGAAAAATTCTGTATATTTAACGGTTATACTAGAACAGAAGGGGCTTAATTTAACTGAGGTGAGTGAGATGATTCGACATTTTACCCCCTAGCCCTAAAGTAACAGCTTCTTTGTAAGCAAGTCACTTGTTGAAGCTACTCCATCTATTACATATTCAATTTTTGTCCAAATCATGGAAAAAATCCTTTTCAACAAAACAGCAGACTGGCCTAAAGACGACCGAGTTCGATTTTTGACTATTTTGAGTCTAAAAAAAACTCGTTCACCTGTGACTTGGGTACGAGGTACGGTAAGAACAAATTTATATGCAATATACAAATATACAGGTTGGTGAACGTAAAATTCGACGTAAACAGTAAAAATTGAGTTCAAACAGAATAGAAAACTAATTTTGGAAGTTATAATTTTTTTGGAATATGTCATTTTGGAAATGTAAACAAAACATTACCAAGAACATAAAATAACCTCTAACAAGAAAATCACTTTTTTGTACGTTATGTGCGGAGGTCCCTTCGGGGCCCCTCCATGATCGCGGACCTGCGGACCTGGCCAGTCCGGGCCTGGTTGAATCAGAATTTGAAATCCAGCATACTATCAAGTTTAGTTTTTCCTTTCTGGAATGATCTTTGTTTCGAAGAAGTATAGATATATTATATCAAGCAGACAAGATACACCAAATGGGAATATAACCCAAAAACCACAAAATATTTGAGAAAAACCAAATGAGTATTTCGACAACTGAGTTGTCATCTTCAGTGGAAATACCAATGAGACAGAGAGACAAGAGATAAAAAATCAGCAGATAAACTGGTTGGAAGTTGCAACGTGAATGTGATTATCTGATTGAACATAATAGTTGAATAGTAGGTAGGTACTTACTAATTTTTCGCAAAAAATCGCCTGAATTAATATTCTGATGAGAGCAGCTCTCGCCGATGTCGACCTCAGTATCCATAGTTTCTTCATCTTCTCCAAAAAGGTACACACATTTCTCCATTGCACTGATATAACTTCCACCAAATGGAATTGGCAATTTGAACTAATCCGTAGGATTCACTAGTAAGTTCGTCTCTGTATCAACCACAGGAATGTGGAGACTTCTTCAAAACCATCCCTTATTTTTCCCCACACCCCCACTCAAACTCACCTTTAAAATATCATTTACTAATATTCAAATACTATTAACTTACTTGATCTTTAATCCCTTAGTAGGTCCCATTTCTGTTTCCAAAATATGTATGTATGAAATTAATCTCGAATTATTTAAGTTTATTACCTCCAACCTTATTATATTTAAGTAGGTAGTAAATCTCTTTGCACAAGAACCCTATCATAATCCTTACAATTTCGAGAAAATCGCATTGTATTTATAAACTAATCGCAAGAAATACCCTCAGGTTTGGATATAGGTAGCATATAATCAAAGATACCTACCATACACCATAAAAAGTAAAGGTATAGGTTCATGCTTATACGAATTTCGCAAAATTGCTGTATAATTAGAGTTTTGAGATGTTTGAGGGTGACCCCTTTGGATCTATCATAATGTAAAATCCATAAGTTTTGTGAATTAATCTGTGACTGCATACATTTCGACGTATACCGACGTGAATGATCTAGTAGTAGTCCCCAAAAAAGGCAAAAAGATCTTACCTAGCAACTACAGACCCATCGCACTGCATCAATTATTTGAAAGGTCATGGAAAAAGCCATCAACATCGAGCTCAAGAAATATCTGGAACAGTCAGGAATTGTCAACGCAATATGGCTTTCGTCATCAGAGATCAACTGGTGACCTGCTCGCTTACGTCTAAAATTTATGGCAGCTATCTATCGGAAAATATGGAGAAACCATAGCCGTGGCATTAGATATTTCCAAGGCATTTGATCGAGTTTGGCACCAGGGACTCCTCGCCAAGCTTCCATCTTATGGTTTGCCCCCTCAGCTGTGTTCTCTGCTTGCTAGTTTTCTCTCAAACAGGTCTCTTCATGTAGTGGTCGATGGAGTTTCATCTGATAATCTACTCATAAATGCTGGTGTTCCGCAGGGATCAATTTTGGCACCAACACTATTTCAACTTCACATCAACGATTTGTTGGAAGCAACTTCATGTCCTATACACAACTTCGCGGATGTAGTAGGATAGTACCCTCCATACCGCTTTCTCTTCCAGGGTTCCTATATCGGCCCGTCAAACCAGAAATGAACGAGGAAGAAATGTTAACAAAATAAATATGGACTTTCTCGAGTGGGGAATAACCTGGTAGAATTCAATGCAAACAAATCCGATCTAACTATGCCCTACATAATTCAGTCAGGAGTAACCATATACCTTGAAGTCATCCATTTCTATGCCACGTGAGGTCCATTGCCAAAAGTGCATCCCAAACACTTGGATTACTGTTTCGAGCAAAGAGCTATTTCACTCCCAGTCAGCTGCTTATGATCTACAAGGCACACCTGTCCTGGAATACTGTTTCCATATTTGGAGTGCGGCACCTAAACATATCCTGAAACTATTGGATTCTGTCCAAAAAAGGGCAGTTCGTCTTGTCGGTGATGCCTCGCTTACAAACTCGCTCACTTCTCTG
Organism: Chrysomela aeneicollis; assembly: GCA_029955515.1. NCBI lineage: Eukaryota > Metazoa > Arthropoda > Insecta > Coleoptera > Chrysomelidae > Chrysomela > Chrysomela aeneicollis. Next base: position 12,825,165 of record JARUHQ010000003.1, on the reverse strand, counting down.
GAACACCGTGAAAAAGTTGTCGTTTTATCTCTATTTTATAGATATTTTCATGGACGATGCTTTTCTGAAATATCAACAATCGTTCCTCCATTAGCAGTCTCTTCGATATTAATCCGTCAAGTTCAATCTTCACACCCCTTCGTGGTCATTTTAGAGAACTGCAGAACGTCCCTTTCCAAAGACTCGTTCATCCAACGAACATCGAGACTTTGAAACTCATTGCCTAGGGAGGTGTTTACCGAGGCATACCATCCCCAGAAATTTAAGAAGAACGCCAACTCCTACCTTCTTTCCATTACAGGATATACCTTTTCGTGAGAACCAGAACATAAAAAAAAGATTGGGGCTCAAATTTGTAATGAATTTGTACAAAATTATTAACTACAGTTTTCTTTGAAGTGAGCCAGAAATGCTGGTGTATCTATATTATTCGGAGAAAAATTTAAATGGTTACAAAATGTATTCTTATAATGCATGTTGAAACTATTTTTATAGATCTGATATGCATAACTTCAAACGCCGTGTATAAAATTTGATTTAATCATGAAGCAGATGAGTATTACCACGTCCCAAAAATGACCATAAAAAATTCAACCCAATGCTCTCAGCATTATTTTCATGAATTATTTATTCAATTAAGAAGAGATTTCAATAAAATAAAGCCTAACAGTGAAGATTGTCTTCTAATCTGCATATCGTGAAGCGACTAGCTATTCGTCCCCATTTCATGGTACTTATACCATCCACTATGCTGCTAGCCAGTACTTGAGGAGAAATTGTAGTAGGAATTATTTCAATTTTTTGATTAGTTTGGCATCAAAGAGTTTGGCAGTGGCATCAGAATGAAGATGCTAACTCCATACTTCCGCAGTTCTCTACCTGTACTACTAATATACTATGCTATTCTGGCCGTTTTTCAATTGTTCTACTTCTACAGGATTTATATTTGAAACCCCTGGTTTTCCATTAGTAGGCGTAAGATTTGCATTGATTACTTCTAATCCTGATTTAATCTGTGTTAATCTGAAATTATTTGCTGACGATACCACAATTCTTTGGCACAATGAAGATCACACTACTTTGGTACTCTATCCGCATATATTCGAGAAATCAAATGTTGATTTAACGCAAATAATCCAACTCTGTGTATATTCCGAGATCAGCTGAATGAAACAATCTCTTCACAAAACTCTTTGGTGTAGGTACACATTGAGAGCAATTTGAAGTTTAACTATCATGTAGAAGCTCTATAAAAAAATATCATCTGGTTGCTTTGCAATGAATGTAATATTTCGAACACATGGACATGGTCAGCTTCAATAATTGCCTACCAGTCATTTATTGAATTTTATCATTCTTATCTGAGACACAGATTAGACACTCTTACTGAGGAATGGAATATAATTCCATTTGCAGGTTTTGGCAGTCAAGTTCTCTTCTATAGTATATGTATTTCAAAAGCGTTATCTGTTAATAGTCAGGCAAGTAGTTGTTTTCTACTCGTTGTCTACCAGTGTTTATATTATGAATTGAATAAGACGAAAAATTTATTTTTTTTTATTCTCGGATATTGATGTCAAAAATAAGGATGTGAGAATCAAATTAACAAATTAACTTATTAGCGGAACAGAAGTGCGTCAATCGCCGGTAGAGAGTGGTGATTCTTGAGCGTGGCCTACTAATAAGAGACCCAACAGAAACCATTCTACAATTTGACCCAAATCTACAGATAGACTCAGCAGACTCCAAGTTAGTGTCGATACTGACCATTGTTACTCCGTACCAGCTGTAAAAAACATCAGAACTCTTGGAAGCAGCAGAGATATGAGTAACTCGATTTAATTTGGAAAGCTTGTGGGTGTTGTTCAGATGTTCATCGATGTTGCACAAAAGAAAGTTGATGAGATTGTGCGGTAATTTGATTCTTTTAGGACTGGTTAGTCTCGAAATGGACTTAGTTAATGGGCAATTAAAGAATTAGCAAGAGCAAGTTGTTTAATTCCAGCTACTTATACAATTATTCCGGATGAGTCAGTACGTTCCCACTTATTTCCATGGGCGTAAAGAGGTATGGGGCCAGGTAGGCGGTGCCCACCCCAGAATGGTCTGGTGCCCACCCCAGGATGGTCACAAAAATATTATTTTTATTTTCTTATATCACATTTATGTATTTCAAAATTTGCTGTCATTCTCAACAACTTTTCCTAAAATTTTTCGATATTTTTTCAAACAAGTTCTTTTGCGGGCGTAATATTCAATTTTTTAAATTTCCCGCTAAACACGAAAATAGAAACGGCACTGTACAACGTCTTTTGGGGTTTATTTTGATGCAGAACCGATTGCACTTATTGATGTTTTTCAGAATGCATTCAAATTTTAAACACGGTTAACTTCATAAAATTCCATTCCGTTCACCATAAATCTTGCTTTCTTGAACCATATCTTGTAAACAGAATACCATAATTAAGTCAAACTTAAGTTATAGACAATTACAACAGTCCAAAAAGATTAGGATCCCCTCCGTATCACGCCCCCTAGCGTTGGACGTATGAATTCAAAGAATACTTCCAGCAGTTTTTCTTGTTCGATTTCCTCTGAAGGATTTTGTCCCCAAAGTTCTACGACTATTAGCTCCTGAGATACAGTACCTCGTTACCTTTATTGAATCACCCGGTATATTAGATCACAATAGCATGTTGAGAAGGGTTCATGAAATATGTTTCAACGGAAATAAATCCCAAGAAAACAGGCTAGAGATACGCGTATTTCTTATACCGTGTGTCACAGACTCATGGTACACCACCTTTTTCTCCTTTGTTTTTCTACCTATATTTCTGATAATCGAAACATTGAATATGCTCACTAGACGGCACTTTTTGACATATTTGGAGGAAAAATTCAACTTCCGGTTTTCCGGACATTACATCAACATTCGATTTTAAAATGGAACACCCTGTATATTATTACATTTCAGGAATTTGCATAATTTTCTGAATCTAATGATACCATATGAGTGACATTTCAAACGTCAAAATTATTGATAATTTAGTTTTTAGTTTTTCATTTAGGTGTACCATGGTTCCGATTTATTACAATTGACAAATAAAATTCATCGCACTCGATTTCGCGATGAAACTCAATTTTTTCAAAAGGAACCATATTGGTACCGTGGTACCATTCATCAGTACTTTCATTGGATTCAGAAAATTATGCAAATTTCAGAAATGTAATTATGTATACTTCCATTCGAAAATCGAGTTGATGTAATTTCCGGAAAAACCGGAAGTTGAATTATTTCTCCGAATATCTCCAGTGAGCATATTCAAAGTTTCAAATTTCAGAAATATAGGTAGAGAAACAAAGGAGAAAAGGGGGGTGTACCATGAGTCTGTGACACACGGTATGGTCTATAACTCGCTTTTTTTTGTGCGTTATTTTTCAGTTGAAAAGTGCACTATTTCAAAAACTTTCCACGCATGCGCAGGAAAGAAACTGGATTTACGCAAGCATGTTTTAAAATAAATATCAATTAAATTCTTCTTCAGAATTTATGGTTTCTAAAAAATTTCTGGTGAAATTTCACATTTAATTACAACGACAACGCCATTCTAGTGACCCCCTATCTTATATAAGTGAAAACAATGTAGAATGTAGAATCCCTGGAGAATAGAGATAAAAAAATCAAGTTAAAATTGACAACATAACTGTCAAGTGTCAATGGTGATTGGTGACTGACGTCAAGCTGACATCCGACAATCGACATAGCAATTTCAATTGGTCATAAACTAGCCGAGTTTTTATGCACTCAATATATTTCTGTCTCTCTTCCAGAAATGTAATAAAAAGAGGAAGGTATACACTCAATTCTCTGGAACACCGTAGAAAAGTTGGCGATTTATCTCAATTTTATAGATATTTTCATAGGCGATGCTCTTCTGAAATATCAACAATCGTTCCTCCATTAGCAGTCTCTTCGAGATTAACCCGTCAAGTTCAGTCTTCACACCCCTTCGTGGTCACTTTAGAGACCTGCAGAACGTCCCTTTCCAAAGACTCGTTCATCCAACGAACATCGAGACTTTGGAATTCATTGCCTAGGGAGGTGATCCCGAGGCATACCATCTCCAGAAATTTAAGTAGAACACCAACTTCTTCCTTCTTTTCCTTGGTCCTCACGATGTTCTCTGAACATTACAGGATATTCCTTTTCGTGAGAACCAGAACCAGAAAAAAAACTGAGTGCACACTGGTCTTTCCAATAGAAATTGCTATTAGCAATTTTTAGTAGCCATTGTATAGCCAATTCCAATGAAAATTTTTTGCTCAATTAGAAATCCAATGAAATCAATTAATTTGTGGTCATCTGATTGAATACAACCAATAAAACCAACATTATACTGAAAACAGATCCCATGGGCTGTTTTCACTCAATCATGTAGCTATGGATACCTACATTTCGTTTCATTTCGATTTTGACATTTCAAATATTCAATATTTCAAAATGTCACGATTTGGTTGTAATACTGATGGGAATATTAATGAAATTATCGAATCAAATATACCAAAGAATACTGTTTACAGTAAAAAATTTGTATGGAAAGCGTTTATGGACTTTTGCAATGATAGAAAATATGAATTAGATGGAAATCGGACGGTGGAAGAATTGGCGTCGATTTTAAAGGATTGGGCTGTGAACATGAGAAGAAAAGATGGTACAGAGTTTAAAGAAGCTACCGTTAAAACCATGTGGAACCTAACAAGTAAGCTTTTACAAGAAAAGTATTATAAGGAAATGAAAGTTATTATTGACCCATTCAAAAGCGTTTTATTTCAACAAGCGCGAGCTGCCCGCGATTCTATACGACGAAAACTACAATCGGATACCTGTAAAAGGAAACAAAGTTCAGAGGCATTGAGTGCAGTAGAAATAACAAAAATGATAAATTTGTGGAACGAAGACACCCCTTAAGGGCTACAACGGAAATTCTATCACATAACCGCCATAGAATTAGCTTGGCGAGGTGGGGAAGCTGCTGCTTGTTTGATTGACTTTTTTCGTATTGAAACAAATAACGATGGTTCTGTAACAAATCGAGTACAATATAACCCTGTATTCAGCAAGACTTGCCAAGGTGGTTCAAGAAGGTGTACTGACAGCAAATTTTTAGTAGAAAACAACGACAGTAACGTATGTCCTGTCAGATTATTTAAAAAATTTTTATCAAAAAGGGGCCCAAATATTAAAACGGAACAAATCAAGAACAAATCGTTACTGGAAAACCGAAAATGATCATTGGTATGATAATATGCCCATTGGAGAAAATATGATTCAAAATTGGACAAAAACGTCTGCCGAAGCGATTGGCTTGAAAACCAAGAAAAAAAAAATTACTAATCACTCCAATAGATCGACCGCGGTCAGTTGGTTGGCCAAAAGTGCGGTGTTCAAGAGCAAGAGCTTATAAAAATTACGGGGCATAACAATCCCAACTCAATAAAACCGTACTTGAACATTGACGAAGAACATCATAATACAATTATTAACAGCATGCGTAGTGGAAATACATCTTCATCAGTTATAGAACTAACATGTCTGGATCTTCATTAAATTTTTCTAATTGTTCCTTTGTTAATTGCACATTTAAATAAATTGTTTCTGCTCTGTATTTATTTTTTCATAACCAGCAAAAAATTTTCTATCCGAATAACACTCGAACATTGATAAATGCTCAAAATTTTTTTAACAACTTTCTCAAGCTTGTTGCTTACAGGCAACAGACCTCCGCCTACGGCGTCGGTCTGTTTCCAAGCAACAAGCTTTCGAAATCTGTTATAAAATTTTTTCGAACAATTATCAATGTCCTTGGGTTATTACTACTGAAAATGAAAAGGTACACTTTTTGAAGGAAATAAGGAAAATGGTGCCGCAGTGCGCACTTAAATAGTTCAAAAAGGGCGTCAAATTGCACAATCGTGTAGCCAGGAACAACACTGGATACGGATTATCTTTGACGGAATCGAACACCCCCACCGTCAGCAACGTGACAGTGAACGTACTCCGCGAAGAACTACTTGCATGTTGATGTTGGGTAGTACTCGACTAATCGACTATAATACGAGTTACGACTCGGTCAGTACCGCGAAGGAATCGAGTTTAGTGTGTTTGTTTCGTCTGCGGTCGACCCAAAGACGAGATCGCGGCTTACGGGATTTGCTGTGATTGTATAACGATTTAGTGCAATTGGTGTGTTGGATAATCCGTTGTTTTTTACCGGTAAGTTACATTGGAATTATATTTGTACATCGCAGATGCCCAAAGATTTCTAAACTATTCGCAAAACGCGGAGGTTTCAAGTATAATCGTAGATATGGGCCCTTTTTGTTTCGGAATTACCTGCACCATTCGACACAATATGTCATCTCAAATATCTGCTATTGAAAACAAAAAAATTCATTCCGCTCACATTCACTTGTTTTCATCAATTTTCACCGGAATCAACTCTCAAAAAACCGCTTGAACCGATGAAAATTATTAATTGGTCTTTTCGCTAAAAATTGTTGTAAACAATTAGATAAGCGTGTTTGGAGTTTTTTGGTTGTTAAATTAATTCTTGTTTTAGTTGAATTTACGAATTCACCATTGAATAACAAAAAATTAGGATGTCAAATGGTCGAATGGTGTTTTCCAAAACAAAATGGGCCCATATCTCCGAAAATACGCCGCTCTTTGACTTCGGATTCGAGTTCAGGAGGCTGAAAAACGTGAGAACAGCCGAAAATTTTGAAAAAATTCAACGTCGTCACCTAACGGAATAATGAGCGAAGAATTAGCGCAAAAGTAACCATTACTATTTTAGCGATGAATATCGAATAAAACACAAACTGAATTATCTGCTGATGCTGGATTTATGCAGAGGTTTTTAGGTCTTAAGTTTTTAGTTTTGATAGCCAAGCAGCTCTAAAAGCTCTGAAGTCATACACTTGTGAGTCTAAGCTGACTTGGGATTGTAAACAATCCCTGAGACAACTGGCAGCGAACAACCAGGTCACTTTGATGTAGGTGCCAGGTCATAAGGGAGTTGAAGGCAACGAGGAAGCAGACTGCCTTGCCAAAGAAGGGGCAAATTCACAATTTCTCGGCCCAGAACCCTTCTATGGACTCTCCAAGGCCCACTTGAGAGAAGAGTTCCGAGGCTGGGAAGCAGATGAAATGAAATTTCACTGGAATAAAGTGCCAGGACAAAGACAAGAGGCTAATGAGCCTTTCGCCAAAGAAAGCTGAACACTCGGCTGAACAGCTTCTCTAGTTGGACAAATGAAATTTGAAACTGGTAACGGGACTCCTAACTGGACACTGCCCTCTGAGGTATCACCTCAAAAAGATGGGTAATTATCAACAGAGAGTGATAGTTGCCGCTACTGCGAGAACTTAGCTGAAACTGCAGAACATTTGCTTTGCGAATATCCAGCACTCTTTTGCAAGAGGCTCAAGTTCCTGCAAGAGGCCTTCTTAGAAGCCCTCCGATGTCAGGAACCTAGCTCCCAGGAAACTGATAAACTTCGCACGAAGCCTAGGAATCCCGGGCCTCGAATAAATTAAAGGTTATGCACAAAAGATCTTATAGGTCGAGGTGCTTGAAAGGCTGCACAGCCTTGACAACCCCTCCTACAATCAACAATCTACAAACTACAATCTAGAAAAAGTTCTTAATTCTTCTAGATTTTTGTTTGAATAAATAATTGAAACTATCGACATGAATATTTCTTCAACACTTCAAATGCTTCAAATAATCTGGCATTGCTGAGTATTACTCACGTTCTCCTGTTTGCTTATCATATAACAAGATAAAAAGTTATCCATACATAGCCAACTAATCTTGATTTAAAGAATGTCCCAAGCATAATCATCGTTTTATATGGAAATTATTGAAGGAAAATTAATTTTCATTTAATTTACTCGAATTAAATTTACATAATCACATATTGACATCCTCAATACCTACTTTCTTGATTTGATATATCTGGATCCAAGCTGACCCATCATGGTAAAAATATGCTGTTTTTAGTACTTGTCCATGATAAAATCATTTTTAGAATAAATGAATTCATGATTTTCATATGGGTTTCATTGCCACATAAAGCTAGTTTGAAAAATGATTTGAACATTTTGAGATCAGTGCTTTTTAGCTCAACTCAGCTTTAAATTCAGAAATATATTAAAGCGTTAGGAACTTTCAGTCGACTTTCAGCGTTCAATTAATATGTATATTGCATAAACTATATGGTTACTCAATATCTTCATAATAATTATACAGTGGAGGCTAATAAACATGCAGATACATTAATATTGGGTAATTTCAGCAAACTGGTATTTTGGCGCATTAGCCTTAATTGCTATTAATAATAGGTATACGATATTATTATCTAAGGTGACAAGTAATATTTGCTTGATATGACTGTTATCGAGAGATTGGGTTCAGAAATTAGGTTACATACATTACAGGGAGAAGAACTGCGAAAAGTCTAACTAAATAAGACGATTCTTGGTTGAAAACATTCATCAAGAACAGTTCGTATTCCAAGGGTTTGTTTCACTGACATTTCTATTTATATCTTTTAAATCTCATAATATTTATATGTTATTTCATCTCATGATTGAGCTCATAGGAACCATTGTTTTATATACTTATCTATGTTACATAAATACTCATCTGTATCTGACAACTGCATGCATGGCAGATTGAAGCTCAATTTATAAACTCCGCTGTCGTAGCTACAGTTGGCGCTGCCGTTCCAAAATGTATCGAGGAGATATTCGACGGCAACTGCGCCAACTGCGGTGTTTATGAACATATGTTTATTTTGAGCATAATTCATCTACGAACAGTAACTGCAGCGTCAACTGTAGCTACATCAGCGGAGTTTATAAATTGAGCTTAAGAAGAAAACTGTGAATATAACCATTGTTACGATTTCACAGGTTGGAATCGAACAGCATTTGACATCATCGCCATTATAATGTATTAATTCCTATAGTTTTCAACTAAATATAATGAAGTTAGTTTGTTGAAAGAAAACAAATCTTTACTATTTATGTTCTGTAACTACATAAATATAGCCAACCATCCATTATAATTGTTACAACACGCATACAAAGGCGGGTAGCCATTGCTAATGACATCCTCTAATTATAATAATTGTTCAGGAGGTGACAAATTGTTCTTGATGTTTACGCAAAGCATTGCATAATGTATGAAAAAATGAACAAGTTGTTAACCTCTGAAACAATATGTTGCACAAAAAACTCATAAACAAGTGTTATATATGTATCTCAAGCAGGTACCTGATATGTTGATGTGTTCGACACAGTTTTTTCAATGTGAAACTCATTACCTAGAGATGTATTTCCTGAAAATAGGTTTTTCTTTCATGTAGTGGAACTATTCAAAAAATGCCAGTAAGCTGAGGAAGTGTTTTGTAGTGAACCCCAAATATTTATAACAAATGATAATAATTATAATGTTTAGGGTTCGTTCAAACCTCGGTTCAAACCCTATATTATAGCTTTTGGCACATCAGATGAAATAGTTCTTGTCTAGGTTTTCCAACGAGAGTTCTTGAAATTTCAAGTTCTACTTATATGAAATTAGGAATAGAATCTTCAAGAGGTAAGTATATTACTCGGTATATATTAAGTTATTTTCTCTCATACCTAATTTTTATTCTCGTTTTTATTGAATTGTATATAAGGTGAGGTAAAAGGACTTATACAATGATGGTATAGAATACGAGTATCTCCATTATGCTGAAACAACATTTAATTTTCCTGTGATCAAATTATAATAAAGATACGGAAAAAGTTGGATCTCCGCATTCGAAAAAAAAAAAGTTGATGTGGACGGCTACGAAAAGTTGAACCTGCTTATTCAAAAACTCAGAATGCCATTTTGTATATCGCAAGAAGTGACATCGAATAGTGCTCTCAGTTTCGGTCTAACTTTGATAATAAAGCAACAAAATAATGAAAGTGATGATCCAAAAATGTTGTTTTTTCCAAAACGAACAATTTGAACTTCTTCGCATCTCTTACGGTTTTCGAGATTCCAATGATAAGCGTCAAATTTGAATAAAGTTGTACAAGGCTTTTCACGATGTTAATAAGACATTTCTGGTCTACACTCCTAAAATAATCACTATCTTAGACGATTCGGTGTTGCCGCTTCTACTATAAAGTAGCAGCTACTCTGATTTTTCATATAGAACACCCTGTATTTTATTGCATCTTTTGATTCTCCTTGGAGAGCTGATTCCATTGATCCGTCATAGTTGGGGTCTTTATCGAACTATTACCGAGATATAGGTTGTAAATACTCGATATTTTTCAACTTTGGGCATTTTTTTTGTCGAAACTATTTATAATTGGATGAAACGGCTTACATGTTCCCATCTCAACTTTTTATCCACTATCGATTGATATTTAATTGAAACAAATACAGGGTGGTTCAATATTTAGAATTCTAAATCACCCTGTATTTGTTTCAATTGAATATCAATCTCTAGTAAATGGAGAGTTGAGATAGGAACATGTGAGCAATAATGGATAGTTTCGACACAAAAAATTCCCATAGTTGAAAAGTATCGATTTTTCACACCCTATATCGCTGTTAAATTTCAATGAAGACCCCAAGTATGTAGAATCAATGAAATCAGATTTCAAAAGAGAATCTGAAAATGCAATAAAATACAGGGTGTTCCACATGAAAAATCATAGTAGCTGCTACTTTATAGTAGAAGCGGCAACGCAGCATCGTCTAATAGTACATTATATACCGCGGGACTGAAGTAGTACATTTAATCCTGAAGGTAAAGTTTATGGCCCGACCGCAGGGAGGGCCATAATTTACCTGAAGGATTAAATGTACTTCAGTCGCAAGGTATATACGATACTTTTCGTACTTCCGGTATGATTTTATTAATTATTTCAATAATTTCAATCAGTTTTTTCTCTCTTCAACTCATTTAATAAACTGTCTTCAAAATAAGTTACCATAGTAACATTGCGTTGTGACAGTTATAATTTAGAAACATTGTCATTACTAGTGTCATTGTAAAGAAACATTGTTATTGATAATTATTGGTATCATGAGTGAAGAAGGTGTATCTGATATTGATAAAAGAGCAGCCGAAGTAGGTGAAGAATTGTTACCACCGAAATCTAGAAAACTATACGAGCAGCAGTACGATGCTTTTAAAAAGTGGTGCCGCTTAAAAAATGTGAGACAACCTACTAAAAATGCGCTGTTAGTCTACATCGATGATAAATCAAAAGCGGTTTGTGCCTCAACTCTCTGGGCACATTACTCAATGCTGAAATCGGTTATTAACATTAGAGAAGATATTGATATAAGTAAATTTCCAAAATTATTAGCTTTTTTGAAGAGAAGAAATGAGGGATTTAAGCCAAAGAAGTCAAGAATTCTCACGTCTGAGCAGGTAGATCAGTTCTTACGGGAGGCTCCGGATGATAAATATTTAATACTTAAGGTAAATTTGGAAATTTGTTTATATTCAGAAATTTTAAGAAATCAATTTTTTTGTAGGTTGCACTTATTTTGGGCGTTGCGGGAGCTTGTCGTGGAAAAGAGTTGGTTGATTTAGAAATCGACGATGTGAGAGATTTGGGCGATTCCTTCCTAATTGCGATTAGAAACACCAAAAATAAAATTGACCGAAATTTTGTGATCAAAAATTCAGAAAACAGTGCCATCAGTTTTGTGGCGATATTTCGGAAATATGTGGCATTGCGAAAGACAGGGACACCTCATTCAAAATTTTTTGTTCAATACATCAACAAAGAATGTATTACGCGAGTAGTAGGAAAAAAACATGTTTGGTACATTTCCACGGCAAATAGCAGCTTTCTTGAAATTAGAAAATGCGACGTCTTATACGGGACATTGTTTTAGACGCACATCTGCGTCTTTGTTAGCTGATTCGGGAGCAACAATAGACGTGCTGAAGAGACATGGAGGATGGAAATCCTCCAACGTGGCCGAGGGATATATTGAATCGTCTATTAAAAATAAACAAAAAATTTCAGATAAAATATTTGGTCAAGTCGCCGATTCGTCCACTATAGTTATGCCACAGTCCTCATTCTCGCTTCCTGTTTCCGCAGGATCTTCGAAACAAACACCAGTTCAATATGAAAAGGACCTATCTGTTACTCGTCAGTTACCTGCTGCATTAACCCAGGAAAGACTGGTCAATATGACGAACTGTCACAATATTAATTTGAATATTAACGTTAATTACCATTCTAATTAATTATATTTTTCAATAAAATATCCCTTAAATTCGTTTGTTTGTGATTTAATCGTTCCGGGAGTTTCGTCAATATTTAATCCCGGAGGGATTAAATGTGACACTTTAGTACCTGTCACAAGGGAGTGAAGTTGTCACTTTAGGCCCGGAAGTACGAAAAATGTTTTAAATGTGTAAATCTTATTGATTTATCTAAGCTGTCAAATTTAGGTCGATCCGCTGTCTGGTTAGCCAGAAACGTCTAATTAACGCTCATCGTGAAAAGTCCTGTATAATCAATATCGTCCTGAGATATAATGACATAATAATGTCGGCGAAAATTTTCCTGCCTTGGAAGGACACCTCGGAAAATCCCGAGCCGAGGAAAATCCGTTACAAGAAAAAATCCTGTTCAACAGCAGCACATTTTTCGAAAACAATACCGCATAATCAGTATAAAGAAGTAACTTACCTTCAGTCTTCAGACGCGATCCCAAAAATTCTTTCCGGGATATAGTCAGCTTGAATAGCGGCCCCCAATGGTAATTCCACTCACGCTTCGTGAAGTATTCAGAAACCGTTCTTTGTGGTTTACATTCTACATATTATTATTCCATGGGCGTTGCTGCTGAAAAATTCAGCATGTTCATTGATGAAATTAAATGACTATATCGGTTCACGAAGGTATAAGTTCAAGGCAGCAAGCATAATATTTTTCCGTGATTTTTTCACTCATCGCATAATAATAATAATAATCGTCTTTATTGTTTGTCAGCTGTAGTTACAAGTAATTCATTTCAAATAAATGATAGTACCTAGCTGAAATACAAAAGGCGAAGTTCAACTTAGGTAGCACAAGTGCAGCTAAGCTGTTCTTCCACTCAACCTCAGCTGTTCTTCCACTCAATATCACTATTCTTTAATTATAAATGAAAACTTTTTCGAGAACACGAGTTTTCGAGTTCGAGAAATAATTTTCTGTTTTCAATTGAAGCTAGAATTGTATTCGTTATGGTGAATTTATAAACTCAACTAAACTAAGAATTTAATGAACAACCAAGAATTAAGGAAGATGAATCCAGGAAAATCCCTTCGAGGTTTCATGAACTTGTATCTGTCAGTTGAATTAATAATTAGCAACTAAGAAGATGGTCATCTTTCATCTTTTTCAACTTAGAATTAACAATTATGAATTCAACGCTATTCGAACACAGAACCATTTGTTCGCTCTGAATTTCAGGCACAGAACAATAAAAAACATAGGTCTTCATTGATGTTCATAAACACCTCCTTAGTTGATGTAGTTGTTAATTAGTAATTGTTAATTCGTATTCGTAGTTTCGTTGAGTTTATAAATTCACCATTAAGAAAATTCCACACCTGTAATTTTGAACCAATCAAAATACGTTATTTTGACAGATCACCATGGCAACGGAGGTATTTCAGAAGAAATTTTGTTCTCGTCGGATACCCAACAGTGAATTATTCTGGAAATTTTTTGACGTTTACCAATAACAGACCATTTTTGACAGACTGGTTTTTATTTATTTAGTTTTGATACATTTTAATTACAAATCTAAGATGTTTTCTATATTCTTCGGATACCTCATCTCTTCTTAATGGCGAAAATGCAGGACTTTGAATGTTTTCAATGAGGTGTCTATTATTTCACGGTCGATGGTACCTTAGACGTTTACGGAGAACGGGATGTAGGATTATTCTGAAAATTTGGTTTATTGGGTAATCAGTTTTGTTCTATCGATCTGAAATACTTTCAGCGTTGCGGCGTTGCCGCTTCTATCAAAAAGTAGAAACAAATACGGGTGGTTCAAAATTTTGAGTTTTGCATCACCCTCTATTTGTTTCTATTAAATGTCATTAGATAGTAAATGAGGAGTTAAGATAGGACATGTGAGCCGTTTTGAGCAGAAATGATTAGTTTCGACACAAAAAACTCCTAAAGTTGAAAAATCTCGATTTTTCACACCCTATATCTCTGTAATATTTCGCGCTATACCCCAAGTATGATAGATCGACGAAATCAGCTCTTCAGGAAGAACCTAAAAATGGAATAAAATACAGGGTGTTACATTTGAAATAACGAAGTTGTTGCTACTTTTTGATAGAAGTGGCAACGCCGCAACGCTGAAAGTATTTTAGATCGATAGAACAAAACTGATTACTCAATAAACCAAATTTTCAGAACAATCCTACGTTCCGTTCTCCGTAAACGTCTAAGGTACCAGCGACCGTGAGTGACCCTGTATAACGCACATTAAGAATCCCGCAAATAAATTTTTTCTACCACTTTCATTTACTCAAAACTTATGTATAAAATTGTAGAATATACTATTTTCTATATTGAAATGGTATTCCCATGCAACTACAATAAGTAGAAATGACCAATTTGAAGGCCTGAATAATTGCTGAAAATATCTATGACGCTATGAATCTGTTCATGCAGCTTCCCGAAAAACTTCTAAAATTATAACTTTCTACCACTTGTAGTAAGCTCAAGTAACTATAAAATGAAAGAATATTATATTGTTTGTCCTTAAATGGCCCATTTGAGCTACTTCAATCAGTAGTAATCAACAGTTTATAGGCTTAGAGTCCATTGGTGTGAAGACAAACTGAATATTATTATGTAATCTGTTTCTGTTGTAAAACTATTATTATTTTCATTTTCTACCACTTGAGGTAGCCCGAAGTAAATAAAAAAATCGAAGAATGTAATATATTTTATTATAAGACTGCATTACCGTGTAACTACAATGAGTAGAAATAAAATTTAAAAATATTTGATTTACCACCACATTTCGTTGTGGAATACCAAGCGAAGTCAAATTAATATCCGGAATTTTTTTGACCTCTATAGTGGTATTACTAGTGAAAATTTCACACCAAGACCCCAGTTAAGATTTTACGCTAAATAAAATAGAAAATACCGACTTTAAATACGCAAAATAATAATAAGGTAGCAGCAGTGGTACTAGTGGTAGTTCACCAAAATGTGGCTTGTTATCTGAGATATGAATTTGTACCAATACCATAATGTTAGGTTTGGAATTTTTGATGAAATATACCTGTTTTGATGAAATATACGTTGTGTTGTGATGAGATATTGAATATGTCAATATCATTTTTTTTTGCGTTTCTGACTACGAAATGACCCTCCCTCATATCTCCTACATCTCAGAGTACTTGTTTGCCACAGGACTAGAGTCGATTCTATTTGAAAAATTGATAAATAAACAGTACGCACATTTCTTACCTTGCAATATCCTTTTTGTGTTGTCCAACCATTGTCAACATAGATCTTATAACGCTAGATCCGGCATCCTGTAGTATTTTTTTGGGGTCTGCAAGACTTTGCACTCTTAGCCCCACGAGTTTTCGATTACCTACTCAATTTCCAATTTTACACATTTGTTCCAAATTTGGATTCTCTACTGTCACTTCGACTACTACCAAGTGAAAATTTTATTTCGATTTGATCAGTACCTACTATTTTCATCCCTAGATGTTGCATTAGTCTTGTATTGTTTGAAATCACGAAATTTTATATCATCCTTAGAACGAAAGTCTTTTGAATAGTTATGAAACTGTAGGTCATTGTTTAGTTTACATCAGACAAGTATGATATTTCGGGTTTGTTTGTAACTGACATATTAACGTCCATACATTGAAAATCCACATCAGTTTAACAATGAAATGAAAAAACTAGATGAACTTTGCAACAACAAAGACAAATTTCTGGAGATGCATTTTTTTATTTTTCGGTAACAGGCCAATGTGGGTAATCATGAAATTTGAATCATGTTTCGTTCGAATCGATAGAGCGAAAGATTCGAAAAATTAAAAAAAAAATGGAAAAGTCGAAGTGACAGTAGAGAGTCCAAATTTGGAACAAATGTATTAAATCGGAAACTGAGCATACTTTTTCTCTGGCATTTTTCGAAATTCAAAAAAAAAACTGATTATTTGAGAATTTTCGAGAAAAATGTCAAATTTGACAGGTTTAGAGTAGCACATGAAAAAAGGAAAGATGCTGTATTTTACTCATTTTTCAAGCACAAACTAACTGCGAAGTCAAATTTTCTTTATATCTATTAATAAAAAAACTTCCATATGTCGCGAACTTTATGTATGACACTGTATGTCAAAAATAAAAACGACCAATCAATGGCTTAGTACTTTCAACCCCCCCGGATCTACAAAACAAATAACCTGGATACCGGATCTAATGATTTTCAACGTTTCTGATTCACTGTGCATTACTTTATTGAACTTCTTAAGTTGATTTAAGTAATTGCTTAATCACTTGTATTATTTATGTATACTTCAACCTTATTAAAATTCAGTTAAATTAAGTGATGTTGAATAAATCCATCTTTAGACGTTACAAGCGCGAGGCGGCAAAAGATAGTACCAACGGAATTTGATTGGTGAATTTATGCAGCAATTTTATGTCATGAGTTTCCATGATTCCATACTAATTCATGAAGACCCTGGAGCGATGAAAACAATCCTGTAGAAAAGCAATTTCACCAAAACAGGTGGACACTTTAGCATTCAGTGAAAAAAATTACATAGATACTACGTGATTTGGTTTCATATTATAATTTTTCGACTGATGTATGCAATAAAAAACTATGAATTATTGTTAATTGGCTGGCCTAACATGTTTCGTGGCTTATAAAGTCACATGTCGTTCACTGAACAAAGAACATTGAAAGTCTTAGACTCCTCAAATAGATATATACGAGTATGTAAGTAGGTTTATGATATGAATCAAAAGTATCAGGGAAGTTGAAATATTTATTATCATATTACATGTATTATCTGAGGTCAAATTCAGATGCTAGAAACTTCGCTAGAAACCGGTAGAAATCCATCCTATTTAGTGTGTCAGGCAAATGGAATAAATTCGAAAACCAATAAACTAAACGAGGGCGTGTTCGAAAAAATGGTCGGACAAGTCGATTGGTATTTTTAGAATCTCATTTTTGTCAACGAAAACTTTTTATACGGGGTGTGTTATGTAACAGTGGTCAATACCAAATATTTCAAATGAAACTCCCTGAATTTGATTACCTTTTCACGCATTTTCAAATTCTTCCTGAGTAGCTGATTTCGACGATTTTTGATACTTGGGGTCTAGCAGGAATGATATAGACTAGAGGGTATGAAAAATCTATGGTTTTCAACTTTAGAAAGTTTGTGTATCAAAACTATTCATCATTAGTCAAAACGCCTTTCCTAACTTTTCTTTCACTATCTACTGTCTATATTACTATATATAATAGTCTCTAGGAAGTCTAGGACAACCATTTTCTCTACTTATAGACCGAGATGTTGGAAGTACAATGCGCATCTTTCATCTAGTACAACTGAACAGAACTGCTATAAAGTTGTGATGTCAAGAATGTCAAAATTGTCAATAATGTCAAATGAGAAGTAGGGTTTTGTTTTTTAAGTTAATCGGGTTGGAAATAAAATCAAGAAATGGTTTTAAAGAAGTTTTATTGAGAATCATTAGATTCAGGAGAATATTAGGATATAAAAGAAATATCAACACGAGAGCCCATAACGGATATTTTCTGTCCCATTTGATCACACTCAGCAGTATTGGAACCCACCTATTTTCACCTTCCTCTACAAAGATATGAGATCGCCGAGTACTTTTGTCATAAAGGTTAAAAAATAATTGTATTACCAATCAAACGGTATCTAGATTGATTTGAACTGCAATGTTGAACTTAAATATCAGAATTTATGGAATTTGCTCCTGGAACTAGCATAATGAACTTGTTCATGACTATCTCGTTTGAATTTGATTGAAATCCATTTCAACAGGTTGATAAACTTTGTAACTAGAACACGTCTAGGTATATTGTATAAGTACTCGATTGTATATAATGTATCCTAGATCCGCCCTTGAATAGTAACAACAGTTACCTACCTTTTATCGAACCATGAGTTCTATGTTAATGTTGATGTCAAGTTCACGGAGTATGATTTTCCTACATTGAATAGTAAAGACTGCGGAACTCCCTTGTTACAGTTCAAGAAGCGCATTGTTAAATGCTTCACTCGAAATTATATTTGTGACAAAGGAATAGTAGACAAAAACGAAAAATATGTGTTTCCACCACTAGCAGTAAATTTATTTTATTATATCATTTTCTCTTCTTCAAGGCGTGACCAATGTATAGTTTTTTTATTTCATTACCTTATAGCCATCTGAGTTTTGTGACTTTGCAATTGAAAATATTGCTGATACATTATATACACCTATAGGTAGTGAAAATATACATATAAATAGTTTATGATTCTTATCCTTCAGTTATATCATAAAAATTGCTTACTTATACACCTATATTTATAGGTAGTGAAAAATATACAGGCTGTCCTGTTATATTTTGACACCTTCCTACAGCTTTAACTATACGTGGTGGAAAAAACATTAAATATAAAAGTTGTAGGGTTTCACCAGTACTAACTTTTGACAATTTCGAAACAAACAAATGCGTATCGCTAAATTGAAAAAATTACAAAATATTTTTTTCAAATAGAAGACCCTGTATATTTTCAATTATAACTATTTTTCTTCTGGTTCCAAATGTATATAGATTGCTAATGTTTCCTCAAGTCGTTTTTCACTTATGTGAATTTCAATATTGAATGAAAATTATACTTACCAATAAAATTAAGATTTCCTTGGATGCAATAGATTGAGTATCAGAAGTGAACTTCTGATACAAAACGATTTTCCTAATCTAAATATGGCAATATTGAAATCTTAATAAGTGAACGGCTTGAAGGAACATAAGCAAGCTATATATATTTGAAAACAGAAGAAAAAGTATTTCATGATAGCTGCAGATATTCCATTTGAAAAAAAATATTCGTCATTTTTTCAAGTTTGCAATTCGTATTTGTTTCCTTTGGAAGTTCATTAAGATAGTATCGGTGAATCCCTATACAACTTTTATCCTCAATGTTTTTTCCACCACGTATATATAGTTAAAGCTGTAGGTGGAGGTACTTCAAAATATAAATAGTTTATGATTTTGGTCCTTCAGTGATATCATGTTCGTTACTATTTTTGTGTATTTTCAACCATGCGTACTTTTGCCATGATGTTAAGGATATAGCATCATTCCTAGGGTTGCCATTCGTCCCGATATATCGGGACTGTCACCGTTATTGAGCTCTCTGTCCCGACGTCCCGACAAAAGACTAAAATGTCCCGATTGAAACTGGGCAATGCAAATTTCGTCGGAATATTTGATTGTAATACTAATACTCCTAACGTGATGATCTGATTCATGATTCATTTGATAAATATGTAGTGTTCGATCTGAAGACACTATCTGAAATCCCAGCATTAAAAAAATACCATTTTACGGTGGATTTATGCAAAGGTTTTAAGTCGTAAGTTTTAAGTCTCAAGTTTTAAGTAATAAGTCATAAGAAGTTCTTCCATTGATTTTCAATGTAACCATTTATGCAGTAGTCATAAGTTTTAAGTCCTAAGAAAAGATGGCCAACATTTATCTCTTACGACTTACGACTTAAAACTCGATCGATTTGCGCATGCGTCTGATTTTGCAAATAACAAATAGCAGAAGTTGAATGCATTTTAAACAAATAAAAATAAATGAGAATAGGATATAGATTGAAGATTTGAATTGAATCGAAGGAAATGAGGAAAATAAGCACGCAAAGTAACAGGATTGACACTATTGACAGTCCTTAAAACTTCTTGCATAAATTCGTTGTCGCAATTCGTTGGTAAAGAAATGCATTATATTTTCTGAAGAAACAGAAAAAATTAAAGAATGTTTCAACTGTTAAAATAATGCGAGTATTTTTTTTGCAATCCCTGCTAAATCGCTTGCTCCCAGAAACTGTGGAGTCGATTTCACAGTGCCAACTCAATTATGACATGACACAGAGTTCTACAAATATGTTAAAGGTCACATAGAGTTGTAAAACCTAAATCTTCCAACTCTAGTACTTTTGCAGCAAATTAGAATTATTTTTATTATGACGTTAATTAACTAACAAATATGTTATATAAAATACGAAGATTTTCATCAAACATTTTTTTATACACCCCATCATATAGAATTCTTAGAACGTCCCGACGGGAATCTAGCGAAATATGGCAACCCTAATCATTCCTCATCTTGAATCTCTATTGTATTTATAACCCACCAATAATTCCAACCAACGGACAAAGGAGATAGGCAGGATGTCACTATACATTTTTGTTAAATTAGAACTAATCCCATCCATAATTCTATGCTGAACTTGAACTTCTGTTCAGAGAACTTTCTTGGGATTTCTTAGAGATCAATAATATATTCAGAGCCAAGTCTCAACATAGTTATTGTGTTGTGGTCAATTCTACTTCATTAAATTGATACCAGTTCATGAAGTCTTCCGATTTAATTTTTTAGAATCGGATGAAAAATGCCCAAGTATATGTAATGATTTCCATATATTTTCTTTTTACAAAATCGAACAGAGCAGGTGAAAACATGTTTGCTCACGTAAAAGTAGTTACCTCGGTAGCTACCTATTGAGAAACTTAAGAGGTTGTAGGAAACATCCTTTACTACGACTGTAATATTAAACTACTGTTTCTCATCTGTTTTTGGTAAGACAATGGTGTACATCAAGGTGGATATAGGATGGTGGAACAGCTCTTCAATTGTTTCTGCGAAAACCTTGTAGACCGAGAAGGTAGTAATATTTCCACGACTTGAATGAAGATGGCGGTAAGATCGAATTTCAAGGAAGATTTCTGTAGTTTCTGTATTTCTGTGGTTCCAACAGAGTTCCAATCCATTGAAACACTTTTTTTTAGTAAATCTGAAATAATTAACAATATTTTTACTCTTATCGATATTTTTTCTCTTAGAACAAATGACACAGAAGCACAGTTTCTGTTTTACCGACATAAGGTATGGCGCCATCTCTGGTAATTACAGGAAATATTACTACGGTATGAAATCAAGTATAGGCAGAAGTCTACAGTTTATTCTAGGGCTTGTTAATAGGAAGCTGTTTCACCATCCTATATCCACCTTGGTGTACATACATTATATGCCTTCAGTTTATTTTCCTTGAAAAAATGGAAAAGCCATGAATTGGACAAAAATTTTGAAGAGAAAGTAGCTCGGTTGATTGTCTTCCTTTCCTGACAAATAGCTAGCAGAACATTGATATATCTGCTCGTAGTCCATGCAACGATTCACACTGTGAATGCAGATCGCAAATGTTCCTTTTTTCCTAAGACGTGATAATTCCACAACAAAACGCGACGAAAATGCATGGGGACAGGCAACGCTTCGAGTGGAGATTTCACGGTCTCTACTCGGTTAAATACCCTGCACTGATGAGGGCCAATAAGCCCGAAACCGGTCTGTAGGTTGTTAAGCGTGCCTGTCTCGATGTAAATTTGTCATGTCTTAGGAAGAAAGAAACATTTGCGATCTGCATTTGCATTGTGAATCGTTGCATGGACTACTAGCAGATAAAATTCAATGTTCTGCGTGGTATTTACCAGGAGAGTGGTTTTTTTCTGCTCGTAGTCTACCAGACATTCAATTTCAAACTATGGTTTATATTTTTAATTGGATAGACTATTTTCTCTTTCATATTTTCATTACCTACCTGGTAACCTTGCTGATAACACAATGAAGTAATTATGGTATTTCCTCGGTTCTTTCATTATGTATGTATTTTAACAAAGCATTTTCTCTTGATAATAATGTAATGAGTTTACTTATATGCCATGATTAACGGAAAAACATAATTTCCTCATAATCCCGATACATTCTGTATACTTAGTTTAAGTTCCAATAACTATTATACAGGGTGCCCGTTTTTCGAGCTTCACCATGGGGATCTCAGTAATTATAAGATACCAAGTCGATTAAATTGGGGCAATGTAGCGCATTTTTATACTGAAAATTATATGAATGAAAATTTGATTCATAATTTTAATTTTTTTGAATATTTGAAAAAACTGAAATTTGAAATTTTCGTTTTTCAATAGATAAAAAAGAGAACTAGACGTTTTTTACTAGGACGTTCTTGAGGCACCTTTTAACAAGAAATCTGAATCTTTCATCGTATTTCCAAGGCGTTCTTGATGTCAGAGATACAACACTCAACTTTGGTTTTTCTTATGGTATGGTATGATGTATTACACGATATGTTTGAATTTTATGTGCTTGCAAAATTGAGAAAATATTGTTTTTTCGAACAGTGCTTTGAAAAGAACACAACAATTTAGTTTCACAAACTAAATTTGACAGTTCAATTGAGGATCTGGAACGTTAACATTTGTCAAGCTTAAGATGCTTGGATACTCCACCATTCACTTCTAGACGCAATTTTACTTATTCTTCTTCTCAGCTCATGAATAACATCGATGGGTACCTACAATTTCAAGAAATCTTTATTCATCCACCATAAATAATAATCCAGTATTGTCTCTTTTGAGGTTTGATTCTTAGAAATGGGTACATCTCTTTTATCGATCGAGTTATCTAGAACTTGGAGAGAATAGTAGAATTGTGTTTATAAGTGAGTGACTGTTTTATTTTGGGAAGAAAATTTTTTTATTTCTGACAGTGACATTATAAGCTTATATCGTCATAGTTACGATATCTATAATGAGGGTCATAACTCCCTTGGGATATTAAAGTTCAAAAACCCCCTCTTACCTTTTACAGGTGAAAATGATACAAGAAATGCTTATAAAATATGTAATGAAAACTAAGACATTTTTTTCTTATTCACGTCATTACAAATAATAAATGTACAATTTTCAAATGTTCCCTGAAAATTACTTCCGCCGCTGGAAACAATTTCTTCTTTTTTATGGGTGGTGCTGTTGCTGTTCACTACAGTCGAGGTGCCTGCCTCTTCTGATGGCAAAGTAGACAGCATACGCGCCGTTTTATTTCTCAATTCAATACTGTCCTCCAGATACCCCTCTGCCACCGTGGAACTTCTCCAACCTCCGTGTCTTTTTAAGTTTGTCATAGTTGCTCCTGCATTGGCTAGGGCAGTAGCAGAAGTGCGACTAAGGCAATGTCCCGTATAGGTTAGTGGGTTTGGCAATCCTAAATACATTGCGATTTTGCTGGGAATTTTGCCAAACATATTCTTTCCAATTGGCTGAGTTGTACATTTATTTTGTCGGAAGCTCAAAAAAAATCGTTTTGTACCTTCAGGACGCAAGGACATATAAAGTCTCAATAAAGGCAAAGCAGAGAACTCTTTTTCATCCACAACTGTAAATTTCTTCGATACACCAGTTTTACTTTCCGGTACGTTCACTACCATAACAGTATCCCGGTCCTCTATATCTGCTATACTCATATTTAGAAGTTCCTGAGTTCTGCATCCTCCAAAATAACCCATAATTAGAACAACCTATAAGAAATAAAACGAAATAAACAAACGAAAAAGAAAATTATGAGAAAAAAATTACCTTATGCAATAAACGAATTTCAATAGGGGCGTCCTTTAGAAATTTGATGACATCTTTAGGAGATAAGACAGCAGACTTTTTCGGCTTATACCCCTTACTTTTCCGTTTCAAAAAAGCCTCTACTTCGTTGAACTTGGTGATATCTCTTTTCTCATATATGGTCACCATCGATTTGAGCATTGACCATTTAGTCCACAACGAATTTGGGCTAAACGTTTCTGACTGCAACGAATAAATACAATTATTACCAAATCTACCAGAAAATACTGAAAATACTTTACCAGTTCTTGAAAATATGCCAGAAAGACAGTTTCGTTGGCATCTTTTGACATAACATTTCTCTGTGTCGCAGCCACTTCAGATATAAGTTGTATTCTTTTTGATATAGGGCTTCACTTTTCGATGGAAGTAATGATTGTCTTGCTTTTTCCGCTTTTTTTATAATATCCTCCATTATATCAGAAAAAGATCGTCAATTTGTGGTAAAAAATAAACACGTTTTTAACGGAAAAACATTGATTGATAAAGAAAGTTTGCTTATAAACATGTAACATAGCGACAACCTAGCAACAACCAACAATGCTACAATCAACGCTACTTAATTCAAATATACCAGAAAGGTTATGAATTTAAACATTTATTGCGTTCTAAATATGGACATATTGTTATGAAAATCGGTCAAAAATAAAATTATCTATATACCACGGGAATTATAGAGCCTTAATAACCTCTGGCAAATGCTGTCCCTCGGGCCAGAGGCCCTCGGGACGCAAACTTTGCTATCGGTAATTAAGGCCCTCATAATTCCCTTAATACATAAATAACTATTATAGCCTTACATTTCGTTCCTAATTCAACACCTTGGTTTTTTATATAAGTAACCTTTCAAATTCAATTGAAATGTCAGAATTTTGTTTGTTCAGCATGAAAACGCGCAACTTGCCCCAATTTAACCCACCTCGATTCTCTTAAAATAAGTGAGATCCCCATGATAGAGCTCGGAAAACGGGCACCCTGTATATCACATCCACGAACTTTTCTCAATGACGCAGGAAACGCAGGATTATTCAACTTCAATCGTTGTGAAAATAACACTGTTATTGAGTTTCCATTGAAGAAGTGCCTTGAACCCTGGCATGTATCGTGGTTGCAGGCTCTCGAACTTTCTCTGGATATTTTGTATGCACTGTAGCGGAAGGAATCATTAATTAACAATTATTGTGAACTGCTATTACTGAAATGAAGATATCTGATGATCAATCGCATGCCTATCCAACAATTATTATTGAGGAAATATACAGTTATCTACTTTATTGGGACTATTATTGATGAAAAGGAGTCATTCAGTTTCCGTTGTATACAGGGTGAGACAGAGAGAAGCACATATCATTGGAAATGGGATTTCATTTGCGTTACTTTTAATTTTAGCACTCTCTATAATAGGCAATATAAAAGATCGTCGAAAAATAAGTCAATTTTGAAAACTATAATAATTGAAGATCCTTCCCGATCCTTTCCAAAAAGAAGTTTCGAAAACCTCGCGTTCATAAGAAGAAAATAAGATGACAGATGTTTTTTCGCCTTGTTTGACAGTATTGAAAAAAACGATGCAATATTTGAACTTTCTATAAAAAACTGTTCGAATAATGTAGTGTTAGATGTTTATCGTGATAGTGATTTATGTATCAAGGGCGTAAAATATGCTTTTAACAGTATTAACACGGCGCCTAGGTCCATAAAAGCAATTTACGGCCGAAATACATACCTACAACATTTTATGCACGACCAGTATATTTTATTGTAAATACCTCTTCACCTCTCAAGCATTATAGGAATAAAACGGTTCTTAAATACCTTTAAAATAACTTATGCTGTTTTTAATTTTTCTCTATCTCTTATAATAAGGGTGTTATTAAGGGTTTACAATTTGCTAATGTTCCAGACTGGTGGGTGAATAAATAGGCAAGCAGCCATATTTGCTGTCAATACAGACAATAGTCATTACGAAATGCATTCCAGTGACGAAGAAAGTGTGAATTGTACTCCACCAGAAATCAGCAAAGCAGCTGAGGATGCGAATAATTAATAATTTATTGTCCGGCGGGCGGTAAAGTGCCATTTTACGCCCGGCGGGCGGTAAAGTAGTCCGAGGGTGGTAAAGTGCTATTTTACGCCCGCACAACCGGGTGATAAAGTGTAATTTTACGCCCGGTCGTGCATAAACAAATTAAAAACGAACATCTGAAATCTTCGTTATTTGCGATATTTTCAAAACTATTGAAGGTTTTCGAAACCTTTCTTCAGATTATCCTCATGGTGGCACTTAAAAAATGGACAGACTGTATATGACTGACCTAGGTTTAAGTTGTCTAACTTCAACAATCGATAAAGAAAATAAAACTATCTATGATATACTTATTTTTTGTAGCTAACAACAACAACAACAACACACATATTATTTGATATGATATGTATACCTACAGTGTGTCAAATTCAAAAGTTGCCAGTGCATGGCATAATATCTCGGATATGGAAATTTCGAGGAATAACATTTTCTAAATCAATTCCGAGTCGTATACAATGAATCTTTCATCCCTTATGCTGGGTTTATAGATTCAACTAAACTAACAACTAAGAATTAACATTAATAATTAGGAATTAACAATTGGGAAGGTGTTTATACAATGCAATTAATAATTAAGAATCAGATGTTGAATGTTACATGATTGAAAGCTCAATGTCATTTCAATGATATTATTAATCAAATGATCAAAAAACCCGAAAAAACTAAACCCTGAACCTGAAAACCATTAGAAACAATCTCCACAAAATTTCTTAATCAGTTATTAAGTTGAAAGTTGACCAACTTCGTAATTCTTAATTATTAATTCAATTGACAGATGTAAATGTATAAACCCTCATAGACGTTCTCGTGTATTCAACATTCTTAATTCTTAGTTGTTAATTTAATTTTTAGTTTAGTCGAATCTGTAAACCCAGCATTATTTCAAATTAAAAAAGTGAAATTGGGTATTGCGATGTATCTTCCTTCATCCGATCATGACAATAATTCTTGTACTAGTTGAACATGCTCTGATTTTTGTTGCAGGAAACGGACAAGTTAGGAGACCTGGAAATTGGCAATTGGCCCTTTCAACGTCGGAGACCTTGCACGTCTATGCAATAAGCAATTTAATCTGATTAAGTGTAAATAGCCATGCTTATAATTTTGAAATCGTATTGAAATAAAAAGTTTAAATTAAGTGCAGTTGGATAATCCTCATTAGTTACTTCGAATCAACTATGTTAAGTGATGTGTGATGTTTGGTTCAGTGACACCACCAATGGTTGAGGAAAACTTGTCTGGCCAACGATGATATCTTACTTGGTGTTTTTTGGTGTTTGTTTTGCTGGATATGTTTCTCTTGGTAAGGATTCTCAAATTTTAATTATGATTTTGTGGGATTTCGAAACATTGAACCAGAAAGTGTAAAAGTTCTTTAATTGAATTATGATGGACAGATTGATATTCACGAACTTATTTTGTATGGAAAATGGGCCATGCCAGGTTTGGTTATGCACTGTTAGCATGTTGATTATTTTCTGATATATACAGGGTGCCCGTTTTTCGAGCTTAACCATGAGGATCTCAGTTATTATAAGAGTTACGAGGTCGGTTAAATTGGGACAAAGTTGCGCATTTTCATGATGAACAATTATCTGAAAAGAAATTTGAGGTATCATTTTTAGTTTCTGAGTTATTGAAAAAAAACAGATGTTTGTAGCTTTCGTTTTCATTTTTTCAAGCGAAAACCAAGAGAACTAGAAGTTTTTAATTGGGACGTTCTTCAGGGACTTTTTCACAAGGAATCTAAATCTGTCATCGTATGTTCCAAGGCGTTCTTGATATCAGAGGTACAATACTCAACTTTGGTTTTTCTAATGGTCGCCATATTGGATTTTTGCATTTTTGAGAAGTCTTTTTTTTTCTGATTACAATGACGTATCACTCGATATGTTCGAATCTTACCTGCAGGTCAAAATTGACAAAAAATCGTTTTTGCGAAGAGTGCTTTGGACACAATGCCAAAAATTTTGTTGAATAAACTAACTTCTGATAGATCAATTGAACTTGGAAGCTTACTTGCATAAAAACGAAGCGCATTTTGAATCAGAAACGATATTTGAAGTTATAAAAGTTA
The DNA here is from genome assembly GCA_029955515.1 of Chrysomela aeneicollis. Taxonomy (NCBI): domain Eukaryota; kingdom Metazoa; phylum Arthropoda; class Insecta; order Coleoptera; family Chrysomelidae; genus Chrysomela; species Chrysomela aeneicollis. The sequence goes on along the minus strand of JARUHQ010000003.1, from coordinate 12,797,139 downwards.
TTTCTTCGCACAACAAAACAGTCATAAAATATGCTCGAATATTCCAATCCACTTCTAATTTTATTCTTCATCCCGAGTTCTGAATAGCTTGATCCATGGTATCTACAATTCAAAGAATCAGATCTTAAAAGAAAGAATACTGGATTATTGTTTATGGGCAATGAAGAAATATTTCTTAAAATAGTACCCAGCGATGATATTGCTGAGCTGTGAAGAAGAACGAGTGAAATTGTGTCTAGTCGAGAATGGTGGAATATTCGAGCATCTCTTATAACTTTGTTATGTATTCAATAGTTTTGTTTCGTTTTGCGGAGAAAAAACGTAATAGCTTTCCTGTTCGTTCCCAACTTTAAACCTTCGTTCAAGAAGGTAAGCTTGACAGAAATGTGAACGTTCCTTATCCTGAACTATCAAAATTTATTTTCTGTTGAACAAAATTGCTGGCGTTATTTTCAAAGCACTCTTCATAAAAACGGTTTTTTCTCAATTTCGATTAGCATGTGAGATTCAAATATATCATGTGTCACATCATTGTATTCAGAAAGTGACAGAATTTTCAAAAATGCAAAAATCCAATATGGCGCTCATAAGAAAATCCGAAGTTGACTGTTGTATCTCTGACATCTAGAACGCCTTGGAAAATAAGATGACAGATTTAGATTCTTTGTGCCTCAAGAACGTCCTAGTTAGAAACGTCCAGTTCTCATGATGGTTTTCGCTTGAAAAACTCACAAAATTCAGTTTTTTTCCATTAATTCAAAAACTAAACATGATACATACAAGTTTCTTTCACATAATTGTTCAGCATAAAATTGCGCAACTTTACCCCAATTCAACCAACCTCGTATCTCTCATAATGACTGAGATCCGCTATTGGTTATTTTGATTATTAAAATGAAATACTCCTTCAATTCTTTCAACCCCGGTTTGATTATTATATGTGGAGTAATGTACCTATAAGAAAATCTAACCTTTATTATTATAACTGATAATACTATATAACAGTGCAAAACATGAAAATGTATCAGCATGCATCAATACAATATATATCATTTAATATTTCTAATACATTGTTACTTTCAAACTCGAAACATTCATGTATTGGACGAAAATTTAAAGATGAAAAGTCTTATCAAATTGAAAATATCAAACGTAGTTTGAATTTGAATATCTGGTAGACTAGTCGTCATTATTCACACGTTGAATAATTCACTATTACTATCACAAAAGTTTCTGTGATATATGATAGCTAAAAATAATCACTTGTCTGAGAATTTGCAAATAACGAGATCATCAGCAAGCGACTTGAAGTTTTTCCATTCCAGTAGCTCATATTCTTACCTACACCTTTTCCAGTTGTATTTCAGAAAGCGTCAATTGAATTTCAGAATAGTCACTTGTATTTCAGATAGTATCAATTGTATTTCAGAATAGTGAGTTGAATTTCAGAAAGCGTCAAATGTATTTCAGAATAGCGAGCTCGATTTCAGAAAGCATCAATTGTATTTCAGAATTGTGAGTTTAATTTCAGAAAGTGTCAATTGTATTTCAGAAAAGTCAACTGAATTTCAGAATTCATCATTTGAATTTCAGAATATATCATTTGTATATACAAATGACGCATTCTGAAATTCAATTGACTATTCTGAAATACATTTGAGGCTTTTTGATATTGAATTGACTAATCTGAAATTATACATTTGACGCTTTCTGAAATTCAACTCACTATTCTGAAATACAATTGATACTTTCTGGAATACAAGTGACTATTCTGAAATTCAATTGACGCTTTCTGAAATGAACTTGATGGTTTCTGAAATACAACTGGAAAAGGTGTAGTGGCGCGCCGTCGGGGGGTTCGAGGTTCAAACCCACCCAGAGATCCATCAATGAGTCTATAATAATGTTGATATGTTCGTGTTTAATTCTCACAGAATAAGATTCTTCAGTTAGGTTACCACCACACGCTAAGAAATAGAGTTGGAAAATTCAACCATATGTTGTGGTTTCTAATTCGTGGTAGAAAATACCGAACTTGCGATTGAATCAACCTCCAGAAATGACACCGAGTATCTCAATCTTATTTGTGTCCACTGTGATAAAATGGCATATAAATGAATGATTTCGTAGTATTATTTACCAGGACGCTAAGAGTTTTCATCCATTCGATATTAGTTCTTGGTACCAAAAACGTATTCATTACATTATAACTAATATTCACCAAACCTAATGGTGATTACAACCAAAATTATCTTTAAGTGATACTGATCGTATTATGGTTATGAGTTATGCAGAATTATTACTATATTGTATGAAGAACGCTACTGAAAATTGTTAAATTTCAATAAACCTCGTAGTCTCTCTTCTAACTAATTTGTCGAAGTAAGTTTGTTATGAAGAATAATAACTATGCTCTCGCCAATAATCATCCATCGCGTTACTTTGATATAGAGTATTGTGTACAATGGAATGAATTGAATCATACAGAACGGTTGAAAGAACTTGGTTTAGGATTATTTTAATTTTTTGGTTAGAACAAATACTGGCAGATTGCAGAATTCATTTTATATGTAGTATGCGAAAAAAAGTCAACCGGTATAGTTGATCGTTCAAGAAGTGAAAGTGGTATTTCAGAGGTAAGTCAATAGTTTTTATAATTATAAGTAATTCACGCTAAATCAAACTTTTTTTATAGAACCAAATAAGGCGAAGATGAAATGTTATATATGCCTCAACGAATTTATTTCGTTAAAAGCTATTATTGCTCATATCGAGATTGCCCATAAATTACATAATTCACCAGTATACAGATGTAATGAAGATTTTTGCTTGAGAAAATTCGGATGTCTCAAGTCATTTAAAAAACACGCAGTCTTACATTTCATGAAGTGTAATGAAGAAGCGGATCAAAAATTGCCAACAGGAAGTCATTGTGTTTTTGAGAGAATCCAAAATTCTGATGATTCACCTTCTCCAACTGTATTTGATGACTACCAGGAAGTACAACAGAATGAGAGTCCGAATATCTTTTGTCTCATTTGGTTGAAGTTTTCCATGGTAAGTATTTCTCATTTACGTATTTATACAGACAAAAGTTAGATTAGTAATTTAGTGCATGATGCAACAATGGATGCTTATAGTTAGACGTTAGACTACGCCGAACTTGTTCAAAAGTACCACGACAAGATAGGTATAATGAACCGTATCGGTGTCGGTTCTTGGTGCAATCCAAATGGCAAGTAGGCTACAATAATTATTAGATGTAATTTTTGTGTACCGTATGACATTATGAAATTTCGTTAATTTTGCACTTATCATGCGATTCATATATTGATGGAAATTTTTGTTGGAACTTACGTATTTTGACCTGAAAAACACGAATTTCATAATATTATCTTGAACATATCTCTAGTTTTCGAGGTAATCGATGCGAAAGTTCGAAATTTCACCTTCTTTAACTGATAACCATCTTTCTTTGCGGTGAAGGGGTGACAATCCGACATAACTTCATGTATACAACCAGTTCTGTAAAAATAGATTTGGAGATGATACTATATTCTATCATAAAATTCTTATTATTTTTCCTTAAAATAAAAACTTGAATCAGAATTTTATTTTCAGATCGAAATTGATTTCAGAAAAATGTATCCCAACAAATCAGATAATCTCTTTTTAAACTGGCGATTGAAGAGGATCACCACTTTGAAAAAATTGTTGAATAGTAGTAAAAAAGAAGTGAAAAGTTTCATATCTGAGATATCCGAAGAAGAAATCCAGCAAAGTGATATACCTACTTGCACTCAATCTGATAACACTATTTCTTAACAAAAAAAAAATAAGAGGATCTTCAAACTGACTCAGACGTCATATTCAAATGGGTTAATTTCTACAGGAGTTGATTTATCATCTCATACAACTTTTTTATCAATTTTCAGAGTGTAGCTGATATTGAAGCTACCTTAACATACAGGAGAAACAAATACCAGGTATTGAAGATGACGATGCAACCTTTCCCAATATTTATTGGTGAGAAAATCACCAATATAACCAAAGCTTTCGTGAGCATAAACAATATTTTGTGGGAAGTTGAATCGCCACTCAAGGCATTTGATATATGTTTCAAAGCATACCAAACATTTGATGCCAAATATTTTGTTATTTTTGATCTCGTGTGATACATGTGGATACATTACTGATGATATTTTTTGAGAATATTTTATTTGTATTTGTTATTTTTTTGACGTTTCATTACTAGACTGATAATAAATAAATATATAATAAATTTTTTACATTCTCAGTTATTTCAATAATCGATGAACGAAGGCTAGAATAACCATAAAAAATAATAATTACTTTTTTCATATTTGTTATTTCAACTATAAATACGAAGTTGAAAAGTGACACAGCTACTAAGTAATGAGACCAATATTGAAAAGTACTACCATTTTCGATCGATTCAATAAAAAAAAACGATTAAAAATCATTAGTTTATATGAACATTTGCTCAGCGAAATTCATCATTCAAGACCATTTAATAGTACTATTGTCAATATTCAGAAATGCTCCAAGTGCCGTGGTAAATCTGGTTGAGATAAAGTTTACCTTGTGAGAATATCAAATCTTGACACTACGAAAAGATTATCACAGTGCTCATGAATCGTGGTGACTTTCACCATGAACAATGATATGGGTTTTACTTTATTACGATTATCAGAGTGCCACCAGTCGTGGTGAATTTTACCATCAGTGATATTATGGTTTTACTGTACTATTCGTTTAAAGGTACTCACTCGCGACACTTTTAACCATTTTGTTCGATTCAGAGAACTTGCTTTAATTCTGTTACAATCATCAATAATTCCTAGTGGAATCAATCACGAAGAAAGTCTGGCGCTATACGCACCATTCTGTGTGGTTAATTTCATCACGATATCAGTGATAATTACCATATTCTTCTCTGCGTGCAAACCCCCTTCAGGAATTTTTTTTCACGGAACGCCACTGCGTCTCACCTGCAGAAGTATTGTATGTTAATTTCTAGTGAAAATGACGATACTCACAAATGTCTCCATTTCTTTCTTACACTGTATAGAAGAATGAACTCGATTTCACTTTTAGAATGTATATGTCCATCCAATTACTTTAGGTACATATAAAAATGTGAAAACTCGTGTGAAACTTTAAGAAGTAGCAGGAAGTAAAAAAATGAAGTATGAAACTCCTTCGTTCAATTTGTTTTCCTGAAAATAGCTTAATTAGATATTCATTTCATTTTTCTTATTTACCGCAATAAAGAGAATAAACATTCTTTAATCCCTACAGGTACAAATATTGTTATAACTGTGTAATTAGGTATAAATATGGTTGTTATCGTAGTAGTTAGTTTAGTGTACTTATACCTGATGAAGCTACAGTGTTAGCGAAACATGTTGTGAAAAAATATATATAAATATATTTATCGTGAAAATCTTATCGTTTTTCGTTTGTTTACAATAACTATGGATTTTCATCAAGTAACGGCCAAGTCAATTGAAAAAAAAAAAAATGAAACTCATATTATTGCGATGATACGAATTATTTTTTAACCTCCTTAATAACCCTCAAACCATGTTTTACTAACTCATAAACCCACTTCAAAGCCGAGTGCTTTTGGTTAGAACCGAGGTTAGAACTCAGGTATCAACAGCAGCAGTACCAAATATTTTTGTCTAATACGACTCTCTTTTGGGTGGATTCCCAATTCCAGTCTCGAAGTATTTTCAAAAAAAAAGCCACGTTGTATATCTTCAACATTTCTCAATGTTGTTTCGAACTTCGCCCATAATTTGAAACAAGCTAGGCACTTCACTTTTTTCATCTCATTTAGTTTCTCATCTGCATGCTGAATCATAAGAAGCAATTTAACTTTTAATTTGAATGTTTCAGAACTCATTAATTTATACAATACTGAGTTATCTACGTTTTCAAGATGCCCAATACTATAATTGGAATAAACCATTGTGCGGCCTTAATGATACGAGTTGTCAAAAATATGTTATGACTATTAGCATTTCTTCATTTTGTGACCTAGATATTACATTAAGAATTCAATAAATAATGTTTTGTTGATTTCTACCAGATTATCTGTTAGATTAGCTGTGAATCCTTTTTGAGCTGAACGAATTCACATCCTCCATTGATACAATTTTTTTTTGAGAATTTAGATTTTAATCAATCAACGTAAATACCTGAACGAGAATAAAATGATTATATTCATTATTTGTTACTCCACCCAATATCCACCAGTAGCGAGACCAGTATGTAGACAGGAAAATTTATATGTATCTGAAAAATGTAACAACTACCAGCTATGTCAAGTGTTGTTTCAATACTAGTTAGAACAGGAAGATGCTGATATAATTTCAAAAATTAACCAAGGTCACCTGATCCAACCAACAAAAATACAACCACATCTATGGTAAAATTATTTCAAGCAGCATAGATCACCATTTATCTCAGTGCTATCTAAACAGAGAACACTCTTCTGAATAGGCGCGGAATAGGTGCATATAATCGAAACTTGTAGGATACCTACTTTCTAACGCCATTCAAATATATTATTGTTAGAAGATATCAGATATCGTCTTGAAAGAGAAAGGGACCGTTTCATGTTTCATATTGGGCAAATAAAACCTACCTATTGTTGTCAAAAATGGTAAGAAACGCTGTATTCAACACCCTGTAATACTGAGTACCTACATAATAGGACGTTTACACATTTATTTCAACCGAGGTTTCCACTTCGGTTTTCACTATTCGAGAAATACCTCGAGAAATACTGTTTTATCTTCTTCCGAGTTTTCTACCAAATTATGGGTTCAGATTTGAATTGATTCAATCAGAATCTTTACTGAAATCTGTAGTTTCCATCAACTTTCTGCAACCTTTAATACATCAGCACAGTATTATTTTCCTAATCCACCGTTTCCCACATGTTGTTTTGGTCACACTATTCAACTGTGACTAGAACTGTGGAGTATTCTTCAGCTTATATATTGACGTCACATTTTTACCATTGTAACCATGATGGCAACTAACCTTCAGCAAAAACCTCGGCGAATACAAAATTTTCTGCATACATTTAAGCCGAACCTTTTTTTTATGTTCTGGTTCTCACAAAAAAGGATATCCTGTAATGTCCAGAGAACACCGTGAGAACCAACAGAAAGAAGGTAGGAGTTGGTGTTCTTCTTGAATTTCTCGAGATGGTATGCCTTGGTAAACACCTCCCTAGGCAATGAGTTCCAAAGTCTCGATGTTCGTTAGATGAACGAGTCTTTGGAAAGGGACGTTCTGCAGGTCTATAAAGTGACCACGAAGGGGTGTGAAGACTGAACTTGACGGTTAATCTCGAAGAGACTGCTAATGGAGGGACGATTGTTGATATTTCAGAAAAGCATCACCCATGAAAATATCTATAAAATAGAGATAAATCGACAACTTTTCTACGGTGTTCCAGAGAATTGAGCGAGTTTGTAAGCGAGGCATCACCGACAAGACGAATTGCCCTTTTTTGGACAGAATCCAATAGTTTCAGGATATGTTTAGGTGCCGCACTCTAAATATGGGAACAGTATTACAGGAACCTATAGTAAGAAGAAAATAACGTAGTGAGAATATATTATATAAACAATATCTGAAATTAAAATGTTCCTATTTCACATTAATATGTTGTGTATGCTGTATGCTCGTGTGTATATGATCATTGTTGAGATCAGTTATATGTAACATATTAATAAGATCACACACACTCATCCAATACTAAAGACGGTAAATATCATGAGGTGTGAAGTTGCCATCAAGTGATAATGAATATTATGCTTCAATTGTTGAGTTTCAGATTTCAATCCCAGAACCAAGAAATCTCGCGACTACCGTTCAGTATATGATGAAGAATGGTTCAGAAAAAAGTAAGCCTCGAAAGAAGCCATCATTTCTCTAGTGCCATTTTACTCAATGTTCAATATCGGATGGTACCTTCATTATCCCATTTTCCCCACTTGAAGACATTTTCACTTACACTTGAGGATTCAATCCACAACAATTCATTTGAACTTTAATCAATTTTTGTTAGATTTAATATCCCCATTGTCGAGCACTCAACTAAACGCGAACGTTTTGTAGTGTCATCTCGACGGAATGTTTTTCCCTTCTATTTCGTTGTTCTATTTACTTATTTGAGGGTATTGTAGGTAGGGTAGGTAACAAACTATCTCTAGATACTCCAAACTCCTCCTAACTCATACAAGTCCTAGACTAACGAGGGTTGCTTAGCAACTAAGTTGACGGTTAAAATCAGTTTTCAAACACTTTTCAAAACACTATCTATCCTCAAGTTTCCTCAACAACGCACAGATTGCTACGTTAACAATGATAGCATATAGATGATCGATATGCACGATTCACTGAATTCTGAAAAGGAATTAGAAACGATGCGATATCGACTTAACCTAGTTCCGAACAGGTATCCTGAACCTCTTCGTGTTGTAATACAGTTCGAAAATGTTGATTGAGAGAAACTTGCTTCAATATTCGTTTATTGTACCACTTCTTCATTATATAATTCGTATATTTTTTTTGTCAACAGAGGTGGTATTGCTGATCAAGGTCTGATATTCGCATTTATGATTAAAAGTTTACACACATAAAAAGAATTACTTAATTTGATTTGATATGCTTTAATTCAAGAGTATGGCTTGTTTATATATACTGGAATAAATGTCTGCTCAATTCAAGACTATTATGTTTCCAACTAAATACACTCATACCAATGTTATAGATTTCTTGAATCGTCAATGAATGGAGTTATTCGTGAGAATAATACAATATTTCAGATTGAGAACACAATATATTCAAATCAAGACATTCATAATCTCTCAATGACTCGCATTTTTCTTGAACAAAAAGAATCAGATTTTCAGTTTTAGCTGTAGTTTGTTTTGTATCAAGAATTTTATCAAACTATGGAGGAATTATATCGACATGAGCACCGAAACAACACACTCACACCGTTTGGCAACATTCTCGGCTCGAAGGGATCGCAATTATATTCAAGAAAATGTTATGGTCAATCCGAATAAACTTTCTCAGAAATTTACTTATTCAGAGATTAATTGTCTTGTAAATCTCGTTATTGAAGAAAATGCTGCATATGTTATTTTGAAAGAAGACATTCCGTGATATATTTTTCAAGAACTTCATTATTTTTTCTGGATACTTTGAATTTCTTGAATTGAGAACATTTTGTTATACCAAATGAATATTCCAGTGAAATAATTTTCTACAATTGACATATTCAATAAATCCATTTCAAATAAGTTATTTCAGAAGAAGAATGCGGTTTTTCAAAACAAGAATTGAACGTTGAACGAATATATCGTTTTCATTTGAGAATTTGTTTTTATGTGTGTAGTTTTAATCATAAATGCGCTTCGCTAATCGTACTCCAAACAACGACAAAATAGCGTCTTATGAAACTTGTGTCATAATATACTATTGCTTTCTTGATTTTGTCGAATATTCACTTAATATGCCCTCTAGTAGAAAAATAACCATCAACATAAAAGAAAAATTATCTGTTATTGAATTGGTCTTTCTCTTTGGCATTTGATATTCTCGTTGCATTGGTAATGCTCAGTGATTTGCATTAATTGCATTCATTATTTCTCACTCTCACAAGGTATTTAGTACAATCGATTATTTTTGAAATGGAAATGATTTTACGTTCACTTTCAATGTCACAGATAAAGGGAGCGGCATCATGGACTGAATCTTATGAAAGTCAATGTTAGACTTGCTTCAGATATGGATGGCGCGTGAAAGGAAGCAGGTGGATTTGTCTTGAAACGAAATAGTTATCCTACGAATATACAATCCTTATATTCAGCAGTCATGCAATTTTCTTGTTTTCCTTAAACGAATGCAATCAAAATATACAAGGTCGTAAGAGCAGTGGATGAAGAGTAAGGTCACCAATCTCAGATTGAAAACATGTTTCGTTTTTGGCCTACCTACACACGTTGATGTCCTCAAAGCCAAACAGAATGATCGTAAATTTTGGAGAGTGCGCGCAAAAATCTCTCAATTCCTACACCACGTACTTTTGATCTCATTTTCTCATCTGTACATATAACATTTATTGCATCGGATCTGATATTGAAATTTACTTATTTTGTTAGACCGGGACACATCTGATGCGGAAATATATAATACAATTTTTTTAGCGTTTCACAAGTATTTTATTATAGAATATAGAATAACACAAAATAATCAAAGCTCCAAACACAAAATAGTCAAATTGGCATGACTTACTAATTAAGCCAACCGGGACTATGTTGGCTTCGCTGGGGACACCGGGACAGACTGCCTGAAAACGGGACTGTCCCGGCCAAACCGGGACGTATGGTCACGTTATAGTTATGATGGTTGAAGGCTAATGTATTTTGTTTACGACATTTTTTACCGAAATTTTCACCCTCTACATCTTATAAGTCGAAAACATTGAAAGGAAATCCATGATAGCTCGTTTAGTTTTCGAAATATTTAGAAAAAACAGGAAAAAAAACTGACTTTTTGAATTGTCATTTAAATTTTTTATCCTTCGATATCTTCTGGTGAAGCACTATTAATTGTGATGCAATCGAGGATGCATATTGCCAGAAAATTGAATGACAAAACCATATAGCAATGTTGAATTCCTGGGGTCATATTATGGTGGAAAATATGATGAGAGAAGTTGACGGCCACGAAACATCAAATCGTCATATATTTATAATGCCATTTTGTAGACTTCGAAAAGTGACACTGAAAAAGTGCTTTCAGTTTCGGTCTATCTTCACTAATAAAGCAAGAAACCAAACATTTGGTTTTCTACTCGTTTTTTTATAAATATTTCTAAAACGAAGAGTTATACCGTGGATTTTCTTTCACTATAATAATGAGAGTAAAATTCCGCCCCAATTTTAACTTCTTCGTATATCTAGAGGATTTATTAGCAGCGTACAACATAATATGTACAATATATGAACCAACCCGAGTGACAGCCTCCTCGAGCACGTGCATTGATAATTTTCTCATAACCAAAATGGCAGATTACGAAGTAATGATCAAGGATTTTAATTTATCTGATCACTATGGACAAATAATTAAATTTCCAATAAAAAGTACCAAAAACTCCCATGTGCCAAGTTCTTACTATTTAAGCTTCTCCGAGAAAAATATCTCAGATTTTAAAATACTATTAGGAAACGAGAACTGGCAAAATGTGTACAGGGAAACATGTCCAAACGAAGCATATAATAGATTTCATGAAATCCTTCAATATTACATTGAGATATCTTTTCCACTTAAACATACAAAACAAACAAAGAAAGTCAACTCTAACCCGCTTACCCCAGAACTATATAACCTCAAGAATATGGTTTCTCTTTACTCAGAATGCGCAAGAGTAAACGAAAATTACAAGGATATTTGTCGTCAAGTAACTTTATCATACAGGGAGAAACTCAAGCAAAATAATCAAAGATGCATTGAACATAAGATTAATACTTCTCATAATAAATCAAAAACCATGTGGCAAACTATAAACAATATCCAGAAAAAAAACTACATATAAGCCCAAAGATATTTCTATTTTGGATGGAGAACATAAAGTGTCATGTATTGACATAGCTAACAATTTCAATGCACATTTCACGAAGTCTGAAGACCAAAGAGAATATGATCTCAATTTTATGGAAAATAGAGTCGCACTTTGCCCAAACTCTATATTTTTCCATCCAATCAAGGAATATGAGGTTTTTGAATTGATAAATGAATTAAAAAACTCTAATGCCAGGGGGGATATGATCAGATCTCAAACAATCTTCTAAAAAAATGCAGGGAAGAAATAGTCTCCCCCTTGACCTACCTGATAAATCTTTCCATTGAACATGGAATGTTTCCTGAAAAATTGAAATTTGCAATCGTGACCCCAATCTTCAAAAAAGGAGACTCAAATAGCTATGAGAACTATAGAGGAATAAGTCTTCTCTCTAGTATATCCAAGATATATGAACTGAATATTAAAAATCAGTTACTATCATTTTTCATTAAAAATGAACTACTTTCGACAAACCAACATGGTTTTATGCAAGACAAAAGCACGGAAACGGCTCTGTACGATTTCATAGAACACGTAGTAACAGCCTTGGATAACAAAGTGCAAATTTGTGGTTTGTTCATCGATTTTTCTAGGGCATTTGACTGCGTGGATCACTATGTACTGATCCAGAAAATGCATCGTTATGGGGTTCGTGGAGTTGCCCAAGATTGGATGAGGTCCTATCTAGAGAACAGGTCACAAAGTGTGATAATCCAAGGTGTTCACAGTCAGTCCTTGGCCTGTAAACAAGGGGTTCCACAGGGATCTATACTCGGACCACTGCTTTTTCTTATTTATGCGAATGACTTGATAAAATACCTGAATAGTCTATCGAAGGTACATACAGTTGCGTATGCGGATGATACAAATGTTCTGGTCACTGATCATAATACATTAGCACTTGCAGAAACAACAGAATCCATATATGAGAAAATGATGAAATGGGCTGATAAAAATCATTTAGCACTAAATATCAGCAAAACATCATTAGTAAAATTCTCATTGCATAACACCACTGAAACTCAAAATATATGAAGATAACCAACTAGAGGTGACATCCATCACAGAAACGAAAATGCTAGGTCTAATTCTAGATCATAAACTCAATTGGAGTCCTCATATAGATTCATTATGTGATAAACTACGAAAGAACTGTTATGCACTGAGATTTATGTCGAATCATTGCGGAATTGAGGTTCTGCTAAATCTGTATTATGCCACTATTAGCTGTCACTTGCGGTATGGAATCTTGAATTGGGGTATGAGCTCTTCGGCTGAAAGAGTATTTATTTTACAAAAGCGCGCGGTCAGAATAATTGCTAATTTAGGATGGCGACAATCATGCAGAAACTCATTCAGAGAGCTGGAAATTCTCACAGTTGCTGGTCTGTATATATATGAGATGTGTCTTTACGTTTATAAAAATAAAGAAAAACGATCACCCATACGCAACTAGAGCTAGAGGTATGCTAATAGCGAACCCTCACCGAACTTCTCTCTATCAGAAGAGTCACCTATACCTCGGACCCAATAGCTATTTATGTACCAAGTGCGTTATATAGATCCTAACGCCCGGAGGGTAACATTCACCCGAGGGCCTTTGGCCCGAGGGATGAATGTTGCCCGATGGGCGTTAGGATCTAGTAACGCTCGTGGTGCATACAAGATTTTATTTTTCACGAAAAAATTATCTTAAACGACGTAGTTTACTTCATAAATTTTTTCTCATAGTATTTACTGCGTTCTGGTCGGCAACTGAGCACAAGTGAGCTTCTATGCAATTGCCATGGAAACATTGAAGAGGTTGCTAAGGGTTGTTTATTTAATGAACTACAGAAAAAACATTTAGCGGGCGTTATGATTCATAATGCCCTCCATAACGCCCCGGGCGTTATGGGTCTGTTAATAGCAACCGTTGCCAAGGTATTATAAAGCAGTAACGATCAAGTGAAAAATAAACTATTTAACAAGCTAGATGTTTCTATTAAAGACTCAATGAATATCTCCATATTCAAAAGAAAATTAAAAAAATATCTTATAGAAAAAAACTGCTACACCGTTGATGAGTTGTAATAACTACTCCCGATAAATAATTATCAATTACTTTTATAAATGTCCATTTTAATATCTGTCATGTTTTGTTATTTTATATAATTTTTGTTTTTATCTATACATAGACGTCTTCCTTGTTACTGTATGCAAATGTTTATTGTAATGCTTTCATACTGTTCAACAAGTGAAATAAATATTATTATTATTATTATTTTCCAAACCCCAATAATCATGAGCGTACGAATTTGATTAACCCTGCACAGTGAAAAAAAAATTACACTAGCTCACACCAGCTAACACCGTCTGGTGTCCCCTGAGGTCCTGATTGTTTTAGTCTCAGTAAACACCGGCATATTATTCACCACTGTCGGTGTTATGTGACCTTTCCCATAGGTGTTTTTAATGATCAAACCCAGTTGTTAGTAACACTAGTGTTAAGCAGAATGAACACTTTGGTGGTTTTCTTTATGCATTTCCAAAAGTGCGATTTGACACCGCAGAGGTGTGATGCACATTATGTAATTTTCTTGATGCTGAATCCTACCTCCACGAAATTCTCTTCTTGTGCGTTTAAACCATAGATCTTCTTGCTTACGCTAGATCCGGTATCCAGGTTACTTGTTTTGTAGGTCCGGGGGGGGGTTGAAAGTACTAGGCCATTGATTGGTCGTTTTCATTTTTGTCCACACATGTGTTGTACCACGTGATCATCTAGTACCTACTTTCTTGCAGACCCCTCTAGACCTAAAAATTACTACAGGATGCCGGATCTAGCGTAAGCAATAAGATCTATGGTTTAAACACTGAGTAGGTACATACGAAGACTTTTCTGGTGTGAAGGAACACCATATCATGAGTGTGTTTATGCGAATCAGTATTTTTTTACCACCTCTGGTGTAGGATCACCTACTGTAATATAATTCATATGATGATAAACTAGACTCATCTTGGGACAATTCGGACGATAACGAATAACTGTTTCGGTTTATTTATCCTGATTAGTGGTACTAGGGACTAGGCCAATAATTGATACTGATCTATATCAAAATCATCTGATCAACGAATGATTATTGCCACCAAATTAGATGATTCATACACCGCCTCGATTCCATCGTGATATGACACGGTGTAACTTGGTGTTAATTTTATATAATATAGGTGTTTTTTATGCGAACCATTTAGTGTTTCTCATGATTTTATGTTTCAGAATCGTAATACTTCACGTCATTTTTCACTAATATTATAAGATCGGAATTAGCACCACTCAACACTCAATTGTGAAATGTATAATAAAAAGGACACAACTGTGATATTCAGGTGTTGTATTCGTCGGAGTTTGCTCTGAAATCCATTCGATTGAAATAACACCCAAGTTTTTTTTACTGTGTGTATACGTCATCGGGTTTTTGGCGTACCCTGTAGGTCAGATAGTTGAGTCAGATTCTGATGAAGTTAGTCATCAAACATTCGACATGTATCATTATCAAAATTGCAATTCTTCGTCAGCTCACGTCAACAATAAATTTCGAGTAATGTTCGACAAAATATATAACAATGTTGAAACCTAAAAAACTGTTTTATTTTCAACAATTTCTTATTAACCATGCTATCAAAGTCGATGTACATACATATTGTGGAATAAAAAAATAAAAAAAATCCTCTTTGATCTTTCGAATGAGCCACATTCACATCAGTTTCGTTGAATCGCATATCAGATTATATGCCAACATATTATATTGGCTTTCCTTCCATTTCTGATATTCGCCATATTTTCTACATGATATACATTGATATTTGGCTCGTCAAAGGACCTTACTTGGTTCAGGTAAAGGTAAACAATCAATCAATATGATATAGATATCCTCCTTTCGAATGGACCTGAATGTATCGATCTGAATCAGTTATGGAGGGTTACTTTTAGTTTTCCTACTTGCGTACTTGTGCCAGACGTCTAAAAAAGTTCAGTGGAACGGAGAAATGCGGAGAAATGTATATTTTTCTGATACTTGTTTTAACCACGGAGGACTATGATTTGGACACGGTGTGTTCATACCATAGATCTAACTGCTCACGCTAGATCCGGCATCCTGTAGTAATTTTTAGGTCAAGAGGGGTCTGCAAGAAAGTAGGTACTACATGATCACCTGGTACAACACATGTATGGACAAAAATGAAAACGACCAATCAATGGCCTAGTACTTTCAACCCCCCCGGACCTACAAAACAAGTAACCTGGATACCGGATCTAGCGTAAGCAATAAGATCTATGGTTCATGTAGTCAGAAACTTTTATACGACAATAGCGCATGTGTTGACTTGAAATGACTCCATCAACCTTAGATAATAAAGGCTTACGCTAGATACGGTATCCAGGTTATTTGTTTGGTAGGTCTACTAAGTCATCGATTGGTCGTTTTAAAATTTTGACCATACATATGTGTTGTACCACGTCATCTCATAGTACTTTTTGCAGACGCCTCTTATACCAAACAAATAATACATGATGCCGTATCTTTTTTTTGTTTTTGTTTGAGAATATTATGATAACGAAAATTCTCGCGAAAATTTTAACCACATGCGAAATGCAGTCTTTCGTATTTTTTACAGTTCAATTCGTTTTTCCTTCAGTGAATCCATGCAATCATAAAAAAGCAGGTTTGCATCATAAGATGTTTTTTATTCAGATCTTGCAAAGATTCATCTAGGAGAGTAATTATTATTGACAATATCATCGAAATCTCCTTCAACTGAATAGTTACCATCTCGTGTTAGGAATTTGTACTTTCATTCTATGAACACTCCAATAAGTACTTGATTCAATATCTCAGTTATCTGGAGCAAGACGTTTCTATGTGCAATAAAATGTACTTTCACATAGTTACTGCCGGTTTCTGCTTATAGCTGTCTTGCTGGTTTCAGGATGAAATAAGACAAACAAGATAACAGAAAATACTCGAGAAAATATGAAATCGAATCAGACTCACTGTATATCCTTGAAATAAGTTCACTGTCATTATTAAATCAAAGTTTCACCAGTGATATGCAAATAAGATGATCTGAGTGTAGTTATTTGTACAGAGTTCGGTAAAAGTATCGAATATTCCCAAAACAACGGTTTGCAAATAATCTCCGAATGGGTACATACGTCAATCTAATTTTCTCAAGACGCATTTTATACACTATTCTGAAAATATATCAGAAAAGCGTTCAACTCAAACTATAGTTTTCTTTAAATATAACTGTGTATTTAATTACTAATTCGGCGAGAATTCTGTTATGAATTATCATTTCGAATCAAAAACTCACAGCGTCAGAATTCCTCTCAAGAATGCCTCTGAAGGAAATCATTATGGGTATTTTTCTGATACTCAATTGATATAAGCATAATTAGAAAAAAATTAAATTTTGATACATTGAGACTCGCATTGAGATTATCTCAGAGATTATACACCACAAAAGGATATGTTTCAAAATTAAAATAGTTCAAGTAAGAAGTGTGAGCTTCACCCCCAAAAACGGTGGTTATTCTCGTTTTTCTCATTTCTATAAAACTTTCAGCAGTATCACTCGCAGTAATATAAATGGACTATTATAAAAGAATTAACCTCCGAATAAACCTATACAGTAGATTTCAAACCATAACGAACAAGTGACATCAGAGATCCGGAAGGAGCGTATGAAGTGACACCTGTCATAAGTCACAACTCTGTGCTTAGAAACACAGAACACAAATTTAGTCTACAAAAATTGAAGGATTGTATCCTTATTTATAAAAATTCCATCCATAATGATATTAAAAAATGTGTTAGTCTGTTCTGTGATGTTTGAAATCACCTCGTTCTATTGACTCACCCTATATCAATTATGATTACTTAGAAAACTTCGTGGTGAAATTCCTGTAAAATTTTTTTAATTTGTATTGATCGCATTATGCGTGCAGGGCAGCAGGACCATGTTGTTCATTCAGCTCGGTGTATAATAAAATTAAATTTACCACACGCGAGTATTTCGATGAAAGATATTTTTAAATGGTATGGGGAGACTCAGGTGATACTTTATTCGAAATGTAATTCAATTCCCTGTACGGAAAGAAGGAATTCAGACGAGAATGTTCACCAAAACAAAAATATTATTCCTAATTATAAGGGTACGAACAGAAAGAATTATGGATATCCGCTTTCCGGTAATCGGCGGAAATTTATCCTCACTTTCAGTTGAGAGTATGTGAAAAGAAAACAGATTGAAGCTTGCAACACGAGCTAGGTATTTTTCTTGACTGGATATTTATTTTGTTAGCGAGCAAGCAGCAAGTGCGATCATTTTCAGATCCAAGGCATTATTATGCAAATATGGGATGAGCGAGAAAAGAGTGATATAAATGGAAATATTGTAGAATTTATGGCCATACTGGCAGTTACTCTGAAAGCAGTGTTTCTGATTGAATTTGTTGAATCTATTATTTTTCTTACAAATCCAATATTCCCTTGACCAGAAAAGTTGAGAATGCAACTTCTAATGATGAATACATTGATCTCAATAAAAAATCACAAGACTCATTCAATGGGTGCGTTCGGTTTTTACATATCTGTTAATTCGATTCCTTCTGTTAGCTCGAAAAGCGTTCAATAAAGAAGGATTTGCTTCCTATAATCAATCTGATCCGTGTTCATTTATTATCAGAACGAGTCTTGAAACTAATCGATCTGTTTGCTCCGTCGTAGGAAACAGAGAGAACAGATTGAATCGGACGTTAGTGGTCATTATTGACATTTATTCGATTATTTGTGCTGTTTACTTCTATTCCATTTCTCTTGTAATTATTATTAAAATTCGAAAAATATTGTTGAGGAAAATGTATGATCTCAAACGACTACAGTTGTCGAAACGAATTTGAATCTCAGCAAAACAAATCTTTTAATATTCCATACCAAACAAAGGACGGTTGACCCACTTTCAGTATATTTGAACAACTTCAACCTTAAAAAAGTAGATACTATTAAATTTCTAGGAATAACATTACATGAATGTATCAACTTCGATGTATGCCCAAAGCAATTGATATCAATAGTCTCAGAATGATTTACTTCGCTGAAAATCAATCACGTCTAACATATGGATAAATTTATGGGGTATCTCCCCAGTCTTCAAATATCTCATCATAATCTAGACTAAAAAAACATGCAAACCATCTTCAATAAGCCAAGGTCACATCCTTGCGAGCAACTGTTCATTCAACTTACCAATTCTACCACTAGCTTGTCTATCCAATAAGGATTTATAACCTACTTTACCAATCTAAAACATCCTTACAAGTAACCTACACTGGTCCTACAAACATGGGTATCAAAATTTTTAATAAGCTGCCTGGAAGTGTCAGGGACTGTACCACACACCTCAAATTTAGAAATAGCGTGAAAACTCTCTTATTAAAAACATGTTTTACTCGCTAAGTGAGTTCTTTGACTTGGTCTTCTAGACTAGTGATTTTTCTATGTAGGTAGTGTGTTTTATCATTATTATGTCATCACTGCTTATATGTTATCACTGTTAGTTATTTTTAATGTAATGTGTTTCATCATATGTCCTAATTTTCAATTTGTATTTTTGTATTCTTGTCAATCAAAGTTATAATAAACTGAGACTGAATTTACATAATATGTATTGTATGTGACCATAACTGCCATGTTGCACAGTTGATGATCCAACACATGATGAGTTTCATTTCAATAAAATTTTGTTATTTCTAATGAAAACCATAGTTGACCTCAGAAAATCTGAAAAAAGCTTTGCATACTTATATGTAAAGATTTGTCTAGTAGCATAGTTGACCTCAGATGCGAACTATAAAAGAGCAAATCATAAAATATAAATACGTCTCATTGACTTTGCAGAGATGGTATGAAAAATCCTATAATAGATAGATAAATTATAAACACATAAAATACCTGATTCTCGTTCTACAAAATATGATAAACTCTCATCTGCCATTACGTAGGTCACAAAATCGTTCTTCCCTAATATTTTCGATATTTTTACTGTACAAAACTACCAGGTGACGTCAGCAGGAATATGGTACTGTCAAATAAAAGCATGAAAGTGATGGGAATTGATGTAAGCATTAAGAACCCTTGTAGATCATTGGTTGTTATAGAGACAAAAATAATGTCAAGAGTTAATAAAAAATAATCGAGTTGTTAGTCATTCTTGTCAAAGTTTATGAATAAAGAAAACCAAGATATCATTCTATTTCTACAGTGAATATCCATATTTATAAAGGATCCACAAAAGGCCTCAATAGAAAGAACATTCCGATTTAATTTTGATGTGATATCGTTCATGGTTTAGTAATATATCGGAAAACGACAATCAATCTTTCTATTTTCATGGATATAAGTATAGGTACTATTTTATTTTGACAATAACTCTCTGATCTGGATTTCATCTTTTAAATTGAGTTAAGTTAAATGAGTGATGTCGCATGAGTCCACCTTATTTCTTCTTCATTATTGTCGCAAAATAGAAAATTACAATGTATTTTGAGTATGTTGCAATAAATCACCTCAACAAGCCATTTTCTGGCTTTCCATCGCCCAAATAATTTCACAGAGATTAATGGAACCTAAATAGTTTCAAGATACCATTGATTAGACCTACTCTTAGTTAGTCCGTGATCTCGGGGATCAAGGATTCTGGAACGACATGCTGTGTTTCCGATTCATAATAGCCCCGCGTTGTACATAAAACAAAATGGCCGTAGGAAAATATTCCGACGCGTGGAAAGATAAAGGTGGAATCGGTAACTTTTCGGTGAAGCCATGAATACAAATGTCGAAATCAGCCAATGCTCCGACAAGTCATTTAGACGCCTACAGTAAATCTTCTCCAATGTCTCGTAGTGATCTAGGGGTTGCCCGAGCCTGAAAAACTACAAACCTAATCAATATCCATCGCAAAGAAATACAAGGCTGACTCTAGAATCCTACTGTATTTATTATCATACAGGATGATATATCTGAATATGTGAAAACATAATGAAAAATTCAAAACGACAAAGATATGATACTGAGGAAGGGTGTATTTTAGGTTCACTTGGGAAGTGAATTACTTCTATATTCAGCGCTTCGCAGCAATATATTAATTCCCCTTTTCCAACTCGTAGAAAACAGCAGGTAGCTTTCATGAAAATTTTTAGTAATTTCAAATACTTGCCCCTGTTATTACAACCGAAATGGAAATGAAAATCGAGATGGAAATGCAATTTACTTCTACACTAGAATGTGATAATCTTGAAGTGAAGATACCATCTTATTCGTCAAAGATATTATTCTAATGCTACAACCAATCCATAAACTATATGTTAGGGAATATTCATCTACACTACGAAATTCTCGTATATTGAATATACAAATTAATATATATAAGTCCTTATACAATGATAATATCCTTGCATCAAAATACCTATAATAGGCGAAGGAAGGAAACCTTTTTATGTGTGTATTGAATGGTACTTATGTGAAGTACCAATGCCTACTTCAAACAGAGCTTCAAACTACCGTTCTTTTTGAAGTAGGCTTGAATCAACTCATACAAAATAGCCGTTGTCAACGAAAGCCACCCAAATTTATCCTTCCTCACATGAAAGCGGCTGCCTCGAAAACAATGAAGCGAGATGGGGAATATTAGTGGGGATATACATATATAAAGGTAAGTATAGGTGCATGATCGAATGAGAGATTGTACTCAACGTACTTTTTGAAGATGAGTGGTCTGTCAGCCCATTTCTGAACATTTTACAAGTTGACTATCTAATTGTTTTTATGTAAGTTTTCATTCTCTTCTTTATTAGGCCATATGCATTTATTGTTAATAGGTGAGTTTTGTAAATTTCCGGTAAAAAAATGAACATTTTATTTGCCAAATAAGAAAGGGAACTCAAGCCCACAGATTTTTTCACCCTTTGTATTTGAACAAAATTCTGAGTTGTTATTCTTGTTTTGTATCTGTGATCGATGTTCACAAATATGTTTTTGTTTTTATAAACAAAAATCATGGAGTTGTACATATATAGTTGCCTCAGGTCCATCATACCTGATTCATTAAAGAGATCATTCGATGAATACTCGGATGGATATGTTTTTTTATAAATGATTCTCAATATATTTTTTTGGAGAATATCAAGTTTTTTAAGGTGTGTTTGAAATGTTGCCCCCAGGTCATAATTCCATATTGTAGCCGAGACTCTATAAAAGCATAATATAAGATTTTCAGTTGGTTTATGTCTAGTATGTCCCGTAAGTACCTGAATTTGTATAGCAAAGGTCTAATAGTTCTGGTAATGTGATCAATATGAGCCTCCCATCGCAGATGTGAGTCGATCATGATACCTAGGTACTTGACTTCTGATTCATGCGATCATCTGTTCGATCTTATAACCTTAGAACTTTTGCCAATAGGTGACACTGATGTCCTTTCTACCGTACCTGATTTCAATATTGGACATGATATATTATTTTTTCTATTTATTTTTTTTCTTCACCTACGTCTACATATATCAATATCAAGTAGGTATATTTTGGTCGATTTGTTTCACACGTAATGCAAAATATATATGTATATCATCAAATTTAAAGACATTTGACCTTGAACCATGAAAATAAACCGAGTTCACAAGTGGTTTTACCTTTGACCTGATTTCTCTTTCAATTTGGGACCGAATGCATCTATTCAATTGAATAATGTATCGAATAATGTACTCCATTTATCCAGTAGTAACATTATTCGGTGCTGATGACCTTGTTGAATGTAACCACATCCATATCTGTTTTCATTTAAGGAGTACCGTAAAATAGAAAGTGCAAATAACTTTTTCATTTCGTTTTCATATCGGTACTAATTTGGTTTAATTGAGATAACAAATAGCTTATAAAGTGAAATTGATAGCCTAAAATCTTGAATGTCACTCATGCAATGTGAATTGCAGAAAGTATAAGGAGCGATTCATCGACCATGATTTAATGAACCAACGAAGAAAGATGAAAGTGTTATTCAGAACCCAAACTTGTTCTTCCTAGTTGATGAGTCAGCGTGAAAATAAAAAACATACAATATTCAATTGAAGTAATTCAACTATTTTCATTAATTTCATTTCATTGAAACCAGTGTGTGGATTTCTTTTGCTATAATATGGAAATTATTTAATATTGATACTTGGATTTTCGTATCTTAGAGATAAGAGACAATATAATTGAGGTTTTATTTAACAACTATTTGCAGGTGCATTTGAATGTTTGATATAGATTACGAATTGAAATGAATATCTGATGATATTTTGTGAGTTTCTTCGTTATAATGATGGAACGTACATTTTTATCCATAATTCTACTTGGTGAGTTATACTTTATGGATTTTAGGAGCCACCAATCGTTTAATAAGCTTACAATTGATCAGTTACTGATCTTTCGAGTTCGTTACGAAAAGATGAAGACTCTCAAATAATGATTGCACCTGTGCTGTTTTTTTAAATTCATCGAGTAAGTAATTATATCCCTTTTTGGTGAATATTTTTTATTTCACTTCGCTTTCGATGACCCATAACAAGATCACTGCAAACGAATATCACAACGAAGGAACGTTGTGGATCTTTGACCCTTCTACAGTTACTACCAGTAATATCATGATGACGAACTGTCAGTGGCTGAACTGACTTTTTCAAATCCGACTTGCCCTGATCCCCATATGTGGTTTACAACGGAACTTCTGATGGAACATCATTGTACAAACATTTTTTCTTTCATAGAATCTTTTTGCCCTGTACACTGTTGGAAATTAGTTGTTACCTTCATCAACTTCTCATATCGTTAAACAATTTTAGTCAAATTCAACAACAATTGTGTCTCAATTTCACTTCCTCAATTTTCGATGTAGTTGTTAAATCAGTCAGTTATTGGATTCACTACTGATAATGTCAATACAACAGCAACAAGTTTGCATCAAATGAACAGATGAAATTCCTGTCCAAACAACTTGATATAATCTGTAACACAACAACAAATAATTGTAACTAGAACTTCAATAATGGTTATTGAAACATAGACAGTAGGACATCATCTAGTTGCTAAT
The DNA here is from genome assembly GCA_029955515.1 of Chrysomela aeneicollis. Classification (NCBI taxonomy): domain Eukaryota; kingdom Metazoa; phylum Arthropoda; class Insecta; order Coleoptera; family Chrysomelidae; genus Chrysomela; species Chrysomela aeneicollis. Next base: position 12,773,288 of record JARUHQ010000003.1, on the reverse strand, counting down.
ACATCAATATTAAATAGCGGTTTTGTCGCACTCTGTTGACAAATTAACATCACCTAGTTTTACAATTTGCAACAGTTTGTGCTCGGTTACAAAGATTTTTTTAGTACTGATCTCTTCGGATATATTCGCTACTTTTCGTTTGTCTTCTCACGAAAACCGATTCCTTACAAGTCTCAACCCAAGTTTACTCAGTTATCTGCAGTCTGTTGCCGCTGTAGAGCATTAGAACGAATACATTATAGGTTTTCCTCTCGTGTAGTCAAGATATAAAAAAGGTAAGTACCTACATGGAGTAGATTGATGTGGATGATGATATTAATATTATTTTTGTTTTGTTGCAGTTAAGAATATTTTTCCTGATCTAGAGCAACAAATAACAATGTTTTGTCGGAATCTGCTAGCGCAATAATTTCACATGATTTGTTGAGAATTTTTCTTGGATTCTCTCTGTGATTATTGAAGTTTTATATTCACATTTTGAAATTATTATTATGAAAGTTTTACTACTTCTCATACATATTTCATATATTTTTTATTATACTAATGAAGATAACTGCAACATCTAGGTTAAAACTGTTGAAGTTGATTTTCACTTTCTTCGGATTTTTTCAAGCTACTACTGGGTAACAAAAAAGATAACAAAAACTGAGTTGAGTTGGAGAGAAATTAATTTACTGGTAAGATTCGTTCTGAATTATATTTTGAATGATAATGTACTATTCAGTTAATAAATCCAAGTGATTTCAAGAGTTAATTGGATTGTTTTTTAATAATGCAATTTTTCCTTTTCTGTAAAATTCATGACAAAATGAATCAAAAATGAATTATTAATATAATTTTTGTTTCAGCAATTGAACGAGAAATACTCAACACTCTAGGAGGATAGGAATAAGTTGTCTCGGAAGACGAACACAGACAGAGGTTGACCAGCATTGTAGTGAATCACGTGCCGCGGTGTTCTTTCGATTTACTGACAGCTTTTGATGTGTTTTTGTGCCAATAGTGAATTTTTTTCGTATTGTTGCTATTCAGAAAATAAAATGTCTTTCATGATATGGTTATTTCAGTATTTTGAACTTTGAATTCTAGCAGTAGAATATTGTTGAAAATACACTGAGTTGTAGTACAATCGACAATTTTTTGTAGCTAGAACTACATTATGACGTAGGACTCATAACAACAAACTAAAGTGAAAATGACAATTTGTAATACTGCGAACAACTATAAGGTGAAGTAGAATTATTAACTTACTGTAGTTAATTCACCAATAAGACGTAGTAGCCATACAAATAGGATCTTGTTAAGACGAGCAATAACCATTATGATGAAAATTAACTTCAAATACTCTTGATATTTCAACTATAAAATGTTGTAGACCTACTGGGACTATATTTTTTTGCTGATTTAGCAACTAATTTCCAACAGTGTAGATGTCCTTCCAGATTGTCATAACTTTAAGATTTTCAGAAGAATTCACCGATATTTCTCATCCACCAGTGTGCTCGCAGGTTTATACTTTTGCGAGCACAAAATATAACAAATTGCAGTAATTTTATGTACTGAATACTTGTTCTCGAATAGCGATGCGGATGCTGTAAACCAGCTTTTAATAAGTGTTAAGCTCAATTTATAAACTGCGCTGCCGTAGTTACAGTTGACGCTGCAGTTACTGTTCGTAGATTGAATGTTCTAAAAATAAACATCTGTTCATAAACTACGCAGCTGACGCAGCTGCCGGCGGATATCTCCTCAATACATTTTGGAACGGCAGCGTCAACTGTAGCTACGGCAGCGGAGTTTATAAATTGAGCTTAAATGTAATAAATGTTTATTATCATCTCTTTCTACTTCTTTTAAGTAGTTTGTTTTTCTAATATTCATTTTACGATTCATTACTATAATTTGATATTTTTCTTTCAGTTTACCAATTGCTCGATAATTTTTTATGGTTCTGATGTTTGACATGTATTAGTTTCATGTTCTTGCGATTGAAAATCAATAACATTAAACAAATTTCAATTATAAATAGCGAAAAATAATCAGTTGCGTTCGCGATAAAATATTCTATAGATTTTTTCCCAATCAAGAGTGTTACATGGATTATAATTCCGATTGGGTTATTCATTCAACTTGAATCATTCCTAATTAATCAGTAACTTCTGTGAACTGCATATTCTGAATGGAAAGGTTTCAACTGAATAATTAGAAAAAGCGGCTATTCAAATTGATAAAATAAAAATTCCACCATCGCCTTTTTCTGAGATATTCTCTGTAATCAACCTAACAATGTCTGAAAGTCTTTATTTTGAGGCAGGATGAAGTAAACGAGAGCCCCTCATTTTTTGTGCATAATTGCGACCATTAGGATGCAATTAACGTAGTATTTGACGTAAATAGCATCAGGATATTTTAGTTCTAAATTGATGAATCGCGTCTACCAAAGCTTCAACATTTTTGCAGTGTGGTTGCTGACTTCGAATTCTATGTTCCCCTGATCTTAAACCCTTTCAGACTTGAATCATAGAAACCTCAGAAAAAATATTTATTTTTTATATTTTTCATATCGGCTATTTCTTATACTAATTTAAACATAATATTAAGTTGTCTTGGTATTATGGGTATTCAAGGTTGAATACACATCATGGCACCGCAGATTACGCCATTACCAACTTTATTAAACAAATTGAACATCAGTGGATCACAATGTAAATAATTTGTGTACGTCTCAGTATACATCAAGACTGAAAGGGTTTATCCTTAGATCATATATATGTTTACGCTAGATCCGGCATCATGTACTATTTGTTTGATGTTAGAGGGGTCTGCAAAAAATGATGTGATATCACGTGGAACAACACATACAGGGTGCCCGTTTTTCGAGCTTAACCATGGGGATCTCAGTTATTATAAGAAATACGAGGTCGGTTAAATTAAGGCAAAGGTTAGTATTTCCATGCTGAACAGTTATCTGAAAGAAAAATTCATTCACCTTTTTTCGTTTTCGAAATATTGGAAAAAACGGAAATTTGTGGTTTTCGTTTTTATTTCTTAAAGCGAAAACCAAAGAACTGGACGTTTTTAACTAGGACGTTATAAGGCACTTTCTTACAAAGAATCTAAATCTGTCATCATATTTTCCAAGGCGTTCTTGATGTGAGAGATGCAGAAATCGACTTTGGTTTTTCTTATGGGCGCCATATTGGATTTTTGCTTTATTGGAAAGTCTATCAGTTTCTGAATACAATAGTGGCGTTCCGATATTACTAAATTTACGGCTGACAGTCAGCAATTTCGGAGCGAATTCAGGTTTCGTAAGCTACTACCAGTATAATTCAGTAATTCTTGAACGATCTAAAGTACTGAACAGTACTGGTTGGGAATTTCGGAACTCGACCAATGATGTAATACACGATATGCTTGAATCTTACATGTTAATCAAAATTGAGAAAAATCTTTCTTACGAAGAGTGCTCTGAAAATAATGACAGCAAACTAAATTTTGATAGTTCAATTGAGGATAAGGAACGTTCACATTTCTGTCGAGCTTATCTTCTTAAAAAAGGTTTAAAGTTGGAAACGAACTTGACAGGAAACTAGAAGTTTTTTCCCAGCAAAACGAAACAAAATTATCAAATACATAACAAAGTTATGATAATAGATTCTTGAATACTCCACCATTCTCTTCTAAGACACAATTTCACTCGTTCTTCTTCCCAGCTCAGCAATATCATCGATGGGTACAATTTCAAGAAATCTTTCTTCGTTTCCCATAAACAAAAATTCAGTATTCTTTCTTCTAGAAATCTGATTCTCGGAATGGTAAGTAACCATTGATTGAGCTATTCAGAACTTTGGGAGAAGAGTAAGATAGTATTTTGAAGTGAATGGTGGAATATTCGAGAATCTTTTATGACTGTTTTGTTTTGCGGAGAAAAAACTTTCATCAACTTTACATATCGTTCCCAATTCGAAATAACCTTGGTTTTTATGTTAGTAAGCTTCTCAGTTCAATTGAAACATCAGAATTTAGTTTGTTGAACAAAATTTTTGGCATTGTTTCCAAAGCACTCTTTGCAAAAACGATTTTTTGACAATTTTGACCAGCATGTAAGATTCGAACATATATCGAGTGATACGTCATAGTAATCAGATAAAAACACACTTTTCAGAAATGTAAAAATCCAATATGGCGACCTCAAGAAAATCCAAAGTTGACTGTTTAATCTCTGATATCGAAAACGCCATGAAAATTACGATGACAGATTTCGATTCCTTGTAAAAAAGTGCCTCGAGAACGTCCTGGTTAAAAACGTCTAATTTGCTCCGATTTCGATTGAAAAAATAAAAACGAAAACTACAAATTTCCGTTTTTTCCCGATATTTAAAAAATGGAAAAAGGTAAATGAAATTTTCTTTTACATAATTGTTTAGCATAAAATTGCGCAACTTTGCCTCAATTTAATCGACCTCGTATCTCTTATAATAACTGAGATTCCCATGATTAAGCTCGAAAAACGGATTGTATGTATGGTCAAAATTTTAAAACAAACAATCAATGGCTTAGTTCTTTAAACCCCCTGACCTACCAAACCAATAACCTAGATACCGTATAAGGGTTTATCACATGTCAACTTTGACTCTGATGGTCCGCTCAGATATGCGTTTCAAGAACCTGAGTTTTCAATAATAATCAAATAATCTATCAACCTTGGTGTGGAGAGGACATTATTCAATTCACTAAATCCCTCGCGAAAACCGATAGAATTGGGAATCATCGTTTGAAATACTTACTCATAAAAATCTCTGAGTATAAAATTATGGCAATGAATTTGTTTAAATGAGACTACTTACACTACATAATGAAATATAGTGAAATTCAATATTCCATTTCATTTCAGCTGTGGCGATACCTTGGGTAAATCCTTCTGTGGAGGCACTAGACGAAATAAACGATGCCAAAATATATAAAGCTGTTGTGGATTCTATGAATGATTGGAACAGAAAACAGAAGATAGAAAGAAGGTAGGCACATTTTTCTGTGGAATATTTTTTAGGTGCGCTCTTACTAGAATTGAGGAAAAATCAGGGATTCACATCATGAACTACGTTGCTTATTCATAGACATAACCAGTAACAGATTGTTGTTTGATTTTGAGAATACATATACGAATATTGCACATTATTTTCCCTCATCACAGGGGTTATCCACTTTTTATATTCTTAAATTTTTGTTGGATACATAATTTTACATTTGGACACATTCGGTTCATGTTATGGTAACCATAAATTGGTAAGTTGGCCAGGATATTCACATCCGCAATATAACTGTTCCCAAAAGTTTCATGAAATAAATCACTAATGTAAATTTTCGAACATCTCTATGAAAATTTTCTTTATTTATCAAATAAGTCAGTTTCGAATACGCCAATAAATCTAGTATAGTCATTTGCAAATTTCAGAATCACGGTAGTGCAGTAATTTATAACTAATTTATTACCACGTTGGCGAAATTATTACCTTTCATTGAAACGAAAATATCAACGACTCTCCTAACTTATAAACGTAGTATCTTGAAAAATATATTTTTTTCCATGCTCAACTCATTTATAACCATATTCCGCGCCATATTCCCGATTTTTTTACCCTCAATTTTGAGGAAAAAATCATCAATTATTTTATTTCGATATCACCTCCCAAAATCAAAACTCCAAGTATCCGTGTATAGAAATTACATTCGGTCCATGCTATATTACTTATTTATTTCACATTATCGTATTCATATTTAAAAAAAACGGCTCTGCTAGATTTATTGGGGTTTTCGAAATCGTGAAATCATTAATTTTTATCGCTGAAAAATGTTCAGTAAGATTTTACTCTAAATTGATATTGCTTAATTGGTGTCAAAGCACCTGTATATTTTTGTGGGAAAAATTGATCGATCTCAATTTCATCATCATATCTGATGAAATTATGAAAATTTGTACAACTGAGAAAAAAAAAAACACCGCTTTGTATAGGTACCTACTCTAAAAGGTATTTCACATAAACAGTAGTTGTCTCTAATAGAAAGTACACGAATTTTCATAAATTATAATTCCAAGCTCCAGGTGATACATACATGATGAACTGAGTTATACAATAATGATGAAAATGGAGGAGTTATAGTTATTGATAAAAAAATAATTGAGAAGAATGAATTTACGAACTAAGAAAATTCATATTTATTTTTATTTCAGGCTTTCATTCTTACGAAAGCCGCCGAGATATTTTTATATTCTTTCCGACTTTAATCTCGGAATTCCCGACTTTGAACTCGGAATTTTTTTTCCGATTTCAAACTCGGAATTTCCGACTTTGAACTCGGAATTTTGTTTTACGATGGATTATGGAATAACTATCAACGCCGATGTTCCACAAGGATCTGTTTTGGCACCAACTTTGTTTATACTTCACATCGATGACCTGATAGAGGTGTCCTGTCTACAGCTTTGCGGATGAAAGTACACTCCATGTACACTTCTGTTATATAGCCGCTATATCATCCAAAGAAGCAAGGCGAAGACAGGTTGACATTATCAAGTTTTTGTTACAGTTTTTGAAATGAGGATCTGATTATCTAAGTAGATTTTGATGCAATCAAACTCAAATTGCATATATTTTCTCCAAGAAGGCTGATCTCATCTAATGCCTGGTTTGATAATACCAGCAGCCATGATTGTTCTTATAACATCCTCAATATTCATCATTTTTCTTTCATACTCATCATTTTTCGAGGAATATCTATATCTCGGAGAAAATTTTGACATATAGATATTCTTCCCAGGTCTGGTTAGATATAGACACCAGGAAAAACCATATACTAGATAATGTAACACAACTTCGCCGTTTGATGAAAAATAGAATCCTGATAGAGGGAAATTCTGCGGGTCTCGAGCCTGGCAATGAAAGGGTGGTCAATCTGAGTCTGTCCTGTCTGTCTGCTCGGAATCGCTCATAATGATATAAATGACTTGGATAAGCATCTACCACAACAATATATCTACAAAAAAGGGGATATCGCCCACTTTTCTGCGGTCATCAAACTCGTAAATGCAAGGTCACCAACCAGACGTATAGTTTTGATGGATATTGAATCCTGGAGCTCAACTCTAAACATGTGAACTACTCGCCATGACAGGTCAAATTTGTGCTTTGTAAATTATGGGGATTTTTCAAAATGTGAAGTAGTCCTTGGCGCGAAACAAAGAATCGAATTCTTGTGAAGCAATTTTTGCACATAATCATTCCATGATATAGGGTATTGTTGATGATGGTAATACCAAGCATGGTCAACATGGATATCGAGGATTCAACAGGAACAAAAACATGCCTGACATCATCATAACTAAACTACGCAACACTAATTACGTCGCACCCCGAAATTTTGCCCTTGTTTAAATTTGAATAACTTTTTTCTTCTTTGAACAATTTCAATTCTGTTTGCACTGTTCGCTAGCCCAGTCCTTCAGCATTAATTTCGTACTTATTCGATACATAAGGTTATTTCCATAAAATTGCTACAGGATGTTTTTTGGAACTGTGCAAAATTTCGAAATTTTCAAAAGGATCCCAAATGAAGAAAAACAGTTTTTTTTCAACTTTGACAGCAGAGGCATGAAGATTATCTCATTACCTTTGGCCATTTCCAAAATTGTCTTCCTATCACTTTTCTTTACAGAGTGATCTCAAAAAATCAATTTTTTGGTTTTGCAGTCATAACTTTTTTTCTCTTCAACCGATTTTCATAATCTCAGGCTCATTTTGAAGCTGAAACCTCATATGAGTAGATTTAAAGATCAGAATTAACTCAAGATGAACATTTAGAATCGAGGGTTTCCTCAAAGGTGACCCAAATCTGAAACACTCTGTAAATCCCCACTGGGAGAAGAATTAAATGGAAATCAACTTGTTTTCGGAAGGATCTTTCATTCTGGACACATCCATATCTTTTTTTCTTTCAGTAGTCAAAAATTGTGCATGAGAAAACCGAAATGAAACGCCATGTTCTAAAAAAAAATCAGCCCAAAAAAAATGCATGGTCCGCAACCAACGTAACAAAAATCATAATGAGTGACTGACAAGACAGGTTGAAAATTACGTTCTCGTGAAAATAAAGACCAGGACAGAAAAAACTATTCGTAGGTCTTCCTTTTCTGAAGATATGACTTCATAAAAAAATTCAAAATAAAAAAAAATTTGAATACAACAAAATTTTAGGGTAACCTTCTCAACCTCTATACAAAGTCTTCCATCTTGTTTTGGATTTTTTTCAAAGAATTTAATTTTTTATGGGTACCGCTTGTCTCGATTCTGAAAAAGAACTTTTTTTCGCCCTGTACATCAAACTATGTTACTTGGAGAACTCGAGTTCGGGCGATTCTTAGTAGTTTTGTACGAAACTCACGAAAATTATATGTAAAAAATCACCAAAATCTCCTTCCCCTTCATTCGTACCCAAAGTACCCCAAGGGGGCAAGGGAGGCGAAAGAATTTTATTTTTTTATATATCCGATCCCGATGTGGGGGTCAGGAGAAATATGTTTACCGATATATTTAACCGTTTGACCAGCAACAATTTTACCCGCAAAAAAAATTTTGGGGGGGAGGGGGTAAAAAATTTTTCATCAGTATTTTTGGTGGTGATATTTTCGTTTCGATCAAACAACGTTTTGGATATTTTTCTTTTTTAATCGGGATTTCGAGGGGGATTTAGATTTGGGTCACCTTTGCAGAAACCCTTGATCTTTAATATTTATTTTTAGTCAATTCTAATCTTCATGTCTGTTCATCTAACGTTTCAGCTTCAAAATGATCGTGAGATTTTGAAAATCGGTTGAAGAGGAAACAAGTTATGACTGCAAAACCAAAAAATTGATTTTTTGAGATCACTCTGTAAAGAAAAGTGATAGGAAGACAATTTTGGAAATGGCCAAAGGTAATGAGATAATCTTCATGCCTCTGCTGTCAAAGTTGAAAAAAAACTGTTTTTCTTCATTTGGGATCCTTTTGAAAATTTCGAAATTTTGCTCAGTTCCAAAAAACATCCTGTAGCAATTTTATGGAAATAACCTTATGTATCGAAGAAGTACAAGATTATAGCTGAAGGACTGAGCTAGCGAACAGTGCAAACAGAATTCAAATTGTTCAAAGAAGAAAAAAGTTATTCAAATCTTAACAGGGGCAAAATTTCGGGGTGCGACGTAATTAGTGTTGCGTAGTTTATACTAAGGCATTCTTGAAAAAAAAACAATACAAGTTTGAGTGTGGTAGCAATTGTAGCATCGAACTCTACTAGATCTCTATTGCTAGCTATTCCATCATTCATCGTAAAACAAAATTCTCAGTTCGTAGTCGGAATTTCCGAGTTTGAAGTTGGAATAAAAAAATTCCGAGTTTGAAGTCGAAATTTCTGAGATCAAAGTCGGAATTTCCGAGTATATACACATTCATTCGAGTTGTATTCGCTGATGTGCAAGAGTTTGATAACACCTTGTAGAGAGGATCAATGAATCACATATACGTACCTATTCCCACGTTTTTTTTTTCAAAGAGTCGGGGTGCAGATAAGAGCAAGATTAGTGATCCACTCTATAGGCACTATATATCTTAATTATTTCCACATGACTTCGAGGACTATGCGGTATCAGGAATCACATCAATCATAATTTCGTCACAAGTGTATTGTTGTAGTCAGCGAAAATCACTATCATTACCCAGACTTAGCCGTCCGATGTTGAGGTTCGTAATCCTAGATATCATCGAGAGATCGAGACTTTTAATAGAAAAACCAATACATGGTATTTAATTAATAGGTACCTATCTAGTTGGAAATATTTCAACTTTTAACCAAGTCAAAATAATTGTGTAGCTTTATGTTTAACTTCAAATACCGAAAGAAGATTTACAAAGAAAGTATTGGTGAATCGAAAAATTGTGCTAAAATGGCAATTCCGCCACTTATGCGTGGAATTTGGGTAGAGTCAACCACTCACTACTTGCCCCTATGATGATGATACGAACATTATTTTTTTTTTATTAGAAGAAGCAAAAACCGTTGCATCAACCACCAAGGGTTATTAGCAACATAACAATAGTTTTCTAGCAATTAAATAAGACACAATAATAGTTTCGTTATAATTAAGGTCATCATAGTTTGTTGAGTAGGCCTATCTCAGAGAGAAAACCAAATATGTTGGCAAAATTACAGTCGTCACCAAGAATTGTTTTCAGGTCCATTGTGATATCATGTTTCCGACGTTCTTCAACAAACATCGGACACTCCACTGAAAAGTGTTTAACTGACATTGGCACCCTACAACTGTCACATACTCTCACTTCACCTCCATTGAGCAAATGTTCATGTGTGTACCTGGTATGTCCAGTACGCAAACGAGTGAGTATCACTTGTTGTTTCCGTTGGGGAGGTGTGCTCCTCCATGGTTTGATGTCATCTTTGATTTCATTTAGTTTTGTTCCCGCGGTTCTCCAAGCAGATGACCAGTGGTGATGAATGGTGGATTTGATATGTGATCTAAGATCTTCGTGTGGTACCTCTTTCTGCTCTGATATGGTCAGTTCATTCATTGTTTCGTTCGCGATTCTGTCAACTCGTTCGTTACCAGGGATACCTACATGTGAGGGAACCCACATGAATTTCAGCTCTCTAGAGGTGGAGCTGATTGAATCAATTTGGTTCTTGATAGTCGTAATCAAGGTGGATATAGGATGGTGAAACAGCTTCCTATCAACAAGCACTAGAATAAACTGTAGACCTTTGCCTACTTGATTTCATACCGTAGTAATATTTCCCGAAGTTATCAGAGATGGCGACATACCTTGTGTCGGTAAAACAGAAACTGTGCTTCTGTCATCTTTTTATCAGTTTCATCTATTCTAGATGAAAAATGATTGAGAAGAGTCAAAATATCAATATTCAATCCAGATTTATCGAAAATATATTGTTTTAATGTCGTTTCAAGTCACGTCTGTCATATGTGAACCACAGAAATACGTAAGCAACAGAAATCTTCTTCGATAATCGATCTTACCGCCATCTTCTTTCAAGTCGTGGAAATATTAGTACCTTCTCAAACGGTCTACAAGTTTTTTGCAGAAACAATTGAAGAGCTGTTTCACCATCCTATATCCACCTTGGTCGTAATCAATGGATTGCTGAAATATATTTGTTTTAAGCCTTGAAGGAAACTCAACGAGTCTGTTAGGATTAATGTTCTCTGTGTTCTCTGTAAATGCTGCACACTGAAGGTAATTTGAAGCCTCTTGATGCATCCAGACTCCAAAATGCAGATGTTACCCCTACGTTCGATTTGGATGCGTCTGTGTAGATGTGTTCGTAATCTTGATATTCTTCGAGCAAGGAGTAGAAATGAGTGCGAAGCAGACTATGATTTGTTTCGGATTTATTGAAAGTGGTTAGGTGAATATTGCATGGTGGCAATGGGATGAGCCGAGGTGGTGTATTGGTACTGTGAAAGAAAAGTGTTTTTGGAAAGTAGGAGTTGAATTAAAAATGAATGACCTTGAGAAAACTTTTCCAAGTTTTCTCGACGCTACTCGATTATACAGAAAAACGTGCATTGAATGTAAAAGTTATTATTTCGTAATTTTACAACCATGATATTCTCATGTGTCTAAAAGTCGGATGAAGATATAACCTTTTTAGTACGATAAAACTAGCTCAGAAGTGCAGTTTATTTCAAATACGGAGGCGAAAATACGATTTCATAATTTTTTGCTGCCTTTTTGCCAAACTGGGTAATTATGTAATTTTCCCCTCTCAATACCTCCGTCACCATTCAGTTAACAGAAAATTTGTGATGAACTTTTTCCTCAAAAATTCAATATAGATTATTTTTGCATGGAATGACCTTTGCGCTAAACTTCATAGTTTTCAATATACAGGCAAAAAACTGCGAAAAAGTGAAATTTTCCGTCTTTCCACCCTCCCCCCACCCAAACCCGACGCTCGGCAGGGTGTAACTTTTTACTACGTGCTAAGGGGAGTAAATTGAACAATATGGCGCAGGAATCAACTTTTTTTTTGATGTTCGGGTTTAGGTCTAGTTTTAATCGTACTATTTCTATTACATTCGACAATAAATGCTTTATTCTCTGTCAGCATGGACGCCGCCAGGGTTATTTTCAGGGGGGTGCATCTGCATCTACACATAACCAGTGGCAGCGAGTTTTCTTCGATGGGTGCAAAAATAGAGGGGTTAGAGCAAGTCAAACAAAAAAGAAATGTGCCGCAGACGGAAATTTTTTATTTTTCAAGGTCAAATGCCTTCAAATTTGAAGATAGAAAGGAGCATATTCTGCGCTACGTGTAAAACACCAAGGCTAATATAATGCAAGTGCACCCCCTTTCACTTTGCTGCCGGTCCCCATGTCTGTCAGTAGTTCTCAGTAACGAAAAGTATGGAAATATATTAATTTTTTCTTGATCCTTATGAAAATGTGATTATCTAAAACACTCCGAATAAGCAAAAAACATATTTAGCTGATCTACCCTTGCTGTAAATTTTGGATCGATTCTTATGTTCATAAAGTCGAGGAAAAATATATATCCACAAGAAAACCGCTCGGAAAACCTTCAGAAGTACCAAAAATCAAACAAACATCTTAGGTTCAAGCGACTTTGATGTGGGTGCCAGGTCATAAGGGAGTTGAAGGCAACGAGGAAGCAGACTGCCACAATTTCTCGGCCCAGAACCCTTCTGTGGACTCTCCAAGGCCCACTTGAGAGAATAGTTCCGACGCTGGGAAGCAGATGAAATTTAATCTCACTGGAATGAAGTGCCAGGACAAAGACAAGCGAAAAGGCTAGTAAGCCTTTTGCCAAGGGAAGCTAAACAGCTTCTCGAGTTGGACAAAAAATACTTGAATCTAGTAATGGGACTCCTCACTGGACACTGCCCTCTGAGGTATCACCTCAAAAAGATGGGTAAAATAGAGAGTGATAGTTGCCGCTACTGCGAGAAACTTGCTGAAACTGCAGAACATTTGCTTTGCGAATGCCCAGCACTCTTCTGCAAGAGGCTCAAGTTCCTGGAAGGGGCCTTCTTAGAGCCCTCCGATGTCAGGAGCCTAGCTCCCAGGAAACTAATAAACTTCGCAAGAAGCCTCGTAATCCCGGGCCTCGAATAGAGTAAGGGTTATCGACAAAAGATCTAAGAGGTCGAGGTGCTTAAGAGGCTGCATAAAGTCGAAAAAAAATTTATATCCACAAGAAAACCGCTCGGAAAACCTTCAGAAGTATCAAAAATCAAACAAACATCTTAGGTTCAAGCGCCTTTGATGTGGGTGCCAGGTCATAAGAGAGTTGAAGGCAACGAGGAAGCAGACTGCCACAATTTCTCGGCCCAGAACCCTTCTGTGGACTCTCCAAGGCCCACTTGAGAGAAAAGGTTCGACGTTGGGAAGCAGATGAAATTTAATCTCACTGGAATAAAGTGCCGGGACAAAGACAAGCGAAAAGGCTAGTGAGCCTTTTGCCAAGGGAAGCTAGACAGCTTCTCGAGTTGTACAAAAAATACTTGAATCTAGTAATGGGACTCCTCACTGGACACTGCCCTCTGAGGTATCACCTCAAAAAGATGGGTAAAATAGAGAGTGATAGTTACCGCTACTGTGAGAACCTCGCTGAAACTGCAGAACATTTGCTTTGCAAATGCCCTCTTCTGCAAGAGGCTCCCAGGAAACTCGTAAGTTTCGCAAGAAGCCTCGGAATCCTGGGCCTCGAATAGATCAAGGGTTATGCACAAAATATCTAATGGGTCGCGGTGCTTGAGAGGCTGCACAGCCTCAACGACTCCCCCTACAAAATCTACAAATTCTACAATCTAGGTTCAAGCGAGAAGACGTCCCGAGCGTGTGCTACGACAACCTAGGATGCTTCGAGGCGTCTGGCCCGTTTGGGTACCTGGACACCCTGCCGAGCACGCCGGCCGACATAGACACCAAGTTCTTGATGTTCCCGGGCAGGCGGAAGAGGAAGAGCGGTTCGCCGCCCGCCGAGGTGCCTTTCGACCGGCTGGAAGAGGCGTTCGAGTGGGCCAAGGTGGGGTTCAACAGCAGCCTGCCCACCAAGGTGCTCATCCACGGTTTCGGCAGCGATTGCAGCTACGTGTGGGTGTACGAGATCAGGAGCGCGCTCATGGCTGTGGTGAGTGGTAATGTGTAATTTGTGAGTGAATAATTTGGTCTGATTCTCAGTAGTAATACCGTGAGTAGATAGGTACTTCAAAATATTCCGCTCATAATAAATCGATAACGTTTCAGTTCAACAGTTCTGTTGATGAAAATACTTATTCTCAGGAAACATATAGGAACCAATGAAAAAATGGAAAAGTCATGAATTTGACAAAAAATTTTGAAAGAGAAAATAGTCTATCCAATTAAAAAATAACAAACATAGTTCGAAATTGAATGTTTGGTAGACTACGAGCAGAAACAAACTACTTTTTGTGACTTTCTGTGACTTGAAAGATTTGTTTCTGGAGTGTTTCTTTCTTCTGCCGCATGTTGTCGCCACTTCCATCTATCTCTTGAAACGCGGCTCAGTGCGGTCAAATAGACGCAACGAAAATGCATTGGGATAGTCACCGCTTCAAGTGGAGATCTCACGGTCTCTACTCGGTTAACTACCCTGCTCTGATGAGGGCCAATAAGCCCGAAATCGGTCTTGAGCGAAATTATTACTTGAGTTCAAGAAATAGCCGGTGTAGATCACGTTTACTAGTCGCAATCGCCATTAGTTTATTTGACAGAAATGTATATTTTCCAACTTTTTTTATGTCAAGAAATTGATTTTTCATGTCAAATGTTTCTCATAACTTGAACATAGTCATTAAATGTCGTTATAAACAACTTTTCCGGATAACATTTTTCGATATTTTTTCAAATGAGTGCATGAATTTTTCAGATTTTCCGTATAATATGGAAACACCTTGAATAGGAGATTTCTTCTGAAATGAACATCCTTTGAGGAAACCCTCGATCTTGAATGTTCATCTTAAGTTAATTCTGATTTTTATATCTTCTCATAAAAGGTTTCAGCTTCAAAATGAGCTCTGATTTTGAAAATCGGTTGAAGATGAAAAAAATTATGATTGCAAAACCAAAAAATTGATTTTTCGAGATCACTCTGTAAATAAAAGAGATATGAAGACAATTTTGGATATGGCTCAAGGTGATGAGATGATCTCTGTTAAAGTTGAAAAAAAATACTGCTTTTCTTCATTTGGGTTCCTTTGAATATTTCGAAATTTTGCACAGTATGTCAGATCTATAAACATGCACTCAAAAATTGTTCGTATAACTGATGAAGGTGACCTTTACTGTTGATTTATTTTTTTCAGGAAGAAGTGAACATAATATGCGTTGATTGGAGCAACGGAGCTGCCTTACCGAATTATGTGAAAGCGTCAGCGAACACAAGACTAATCGGAAAACAGCTGTCTTTGTTACTGAGTGGTCTGGTAGAGAAAAATGGGCTGTCCCTGAGGAAGACACACCTGATAGGCTTCAGTCTTGGTGCCCATATCGCTGGATTTGCTGGAGCAGATTTGGGAAATTTGAGTAGGATAACAGGTAGGTACGCATATATCTATATCAGTTCATATGATTAAGATATTGATAATGAGACAGTTTGTCCTGAAGACGGTATCTGGCTCGTAGATTATCCACTAGTTGAGGGGTTCTGAGCCCTTATAACCTACCCAAGCATTGATAGAGGACGAAAGCAAAGTGGTCATGGAGCACGAAAGAACAGCAAAAGGAAAACCGATATGATCTGAGGAATGTCTTGAGGCATATTCAAGCTCTGTCGCTACAACCATATCTAACAGAGCAAGTGGTTTCATGACTCAAAATCTGCTCATGTATCCCGCAAGCAGTAATCCCAGGAGTTTACTGAACAACAAAGCCGTTCGTTCCTGAGTACTGACCAGTTTAGATCAATCATTTCGTCATACTGTGGTGTCATCAGAAGAAGCTAACTTCTGGCACATCAATTGCACTGTGTTGTTCAATCATTTCAGTTAGAAAAGCCCATAAAATCGGTTTCTTATATAGAGATCTAGCCTGTGGGAAAACATACTTCTCATGTCCAGTTTATGTTGGATCAAGTGGGGAATAATATATTTTTGATGTCGAATGTGGACGAATGGCTATACCGAAATAAGTGGCATCAATTACACTCATTCGATGAGTAAGTGCGGATGGGAAAGAAAAACGAGCTC
Organism: Chrysomela aeneicollis; assembly: GCA_029955515.1. Taxonomy (NCBI): domain Eukaryota; kingdom Metazoa; phylum Arthropoda; class Insecta; order Coleoptera; family Chrysomelidae; genus Chrysomela; species Chrysomela aeneicollis. The sequence continues at coordinate 12,756,988 of JARUHQ010000003.1, read as the reverse complement.
TGGATTAATAAATTTATATTTCCCCATCAACGGCAGCAGAGGATATAGCGATTGAGTGTCAGATCCATTTGCTCTTAGACACTGAGTTGTAGGTACAAGAATTTCGTGGTTTATCTAAAGTTTTCCTGCAACGAAATTTTTGTTTTAGTTTCGATATCATTTATGTATGATTGTTAGACGTCGTGATATAAATTTTTGTAGATAAATCTCAGTTCTGTTTACCGCACTCCTATGAGTTGAGAAAAAGTTTTGGTGGTACTTATGTAACCTCCTGATCATGAATCTGGCGTCAAAACGCGGCGGTCTCAAGTATTTCCGGAGATATGAGTCATCTGACACACAAAATTCGTCCTGGTTTCAACTAAAACAACATACACCCTTACATTCACTTGTTTTCAATACCTTTTAGCGGAAAAAACAGATATTGCTCCAAAAATTCCTCCTTCTGTAAAATCCGAACCAAACAGCTGACCTTAACCTCTTAACTCAACACTGTTGGCCTACGATTGTTCAGCCCCCGTTTAGCTCAATTCTCGGTAGGTTACCTACGTTTACATTTTGAGAGAGGATAATTAAAAAAAATTGTTTTTTTCTGTTAAAAATTGCTGAACATAAGTAAACGTGTGATGAGATTTAGTTAAAGAGTCTACGAATTTGATGTGTTTTCAAAATCAGAAATTCTAGATATCAAATGGTGTACTTTTGAAATAAAATAGGCACATATTATTCAGATAATATACTTATCATTATTTGACGGTTAATAGTATATTTGAAATAATAATGGAACCATTTATCAATCAATTGTAACGATGAAGAAAGTAGCAATGTAACATAACATTTCAACGGCTACTGCATCATAATAATAATATTAATATATTCTTTATTATTCGAAACGATGACAATACCAGAAATTAAAATATCAAACATAAGTATTATTGCCACTAAAAGAATGAAGGCGCGTGATCAGTATAAACTGTTCTATCTCACGAACCTGAACAGGGTAATACAAATTTCATTGTATACTATTGTTAAGTCGGAAACGAAGAGAGGTAAGAACAAGGTCAAATTACGAAAAAAATGCACAATTTTATGACCATCTCTCGAATGTCGAAAAAAAAACATGGAGGATATCTTATTTCCTGGAATATCATGAAAAAACTGAAAATCGTTGATTCTTAGAGTAGGTCTCAGACGAATAAAGTTCGAATAAAGTTCGCATGCTGAATTCAACAGTTATATGAGAAAAAAAACTAGGCACACTAGATTCGGATATATCGAAGCCAATTTTTTCCCATTGGTAGCCATGTTTGATAATCTCACCTTCGGATATGAAAAATGGAAAAGCCATAAATTGGACAACAATTTTAGAAAGATAAAATAGTCTATCCAATTAGAATATCAATAGTCTACCAGACATTCATTTCAAACTATCTTCGATATTCTAATTGGATAGACTATTTTCTCTTTCCAAAATTTTGGTCCAATTTATGGCTTTTCCATTTTTCATTTATTAGGTTAGTCGAGCTCTCAGCCACTTCCAAGTTCTGTAACTTGGGAGATTTATTTCTGGAGTATTTCTTTCTTCTATCGCATGGTGTCGCCACTTCCAATTGTCTCTTGGAACGCGGCTCAGTGCGGTCAAATAGACGCGACGAAGGTGCATTGGGACAGACAACGCTTCGAGTGGAGATCTTACGGTCTCTACTCGGATAACTACCCTGCACTGATGAGGGCCAATAAGCCCGAAACCGGTCTGTAGGTTGTTAAGCGTGCCTGTCTCGTTGTGAATTTGGAAGAAAGAAACATTTGCGATCTGCATTTACAGTGTGAATCGTTGCATGGACTACGAGCAGATATAATTCAATGTTCTGCATGGTATTTACCAGGAAAGTAGTTGTTTTCTGCTCGTAGTCTACCAGACATTCATTTCAAACTATGTTTGATATTCTAATTGGATATACTATTTTCTCTTTCTAAAGCCTTGGGATATGTCCGATTTAAGGTTTATATAAACCCATAAGAAAATTAACGGCACATTCAATGTTTTATTTCACTCATGAATGCATGAAAACTAGGATAATTATGAAGATCTCTTCATCAAATCGAATATATTGGATGAATTGTTGATTGCTATAATTATTGTGCTCACATTAACTATTTCTCAGTATTAAACAGATGTTGAGATATGGCAACATTCCATATATCTGGCAGTGGAACCATTAGATATTGCCATAGAAAACTATAATTATCAGAAATATGGCAGCAGAAAGCTGCTATATCTCAGTCGAATGGATGTAACTATGGTTGCATAGATTGCAGAATACAAAGCGTGCCAGCGCCATCTTACAGATCAGAAACGAAAAATTTGTCACTTACATGATATTCGCATTACTCTGTATATATTAGGTATAATCAATCATATATCGTGATATCGATTGTGTTGGTACAGGTTTGGATCCGGCTGGACCCCTCTTTGAGTCCCAAGATCCCAGGGCCAGGCTGGACCAGGCGGATGCGGATTTCGTGGACGTGATCCACAGTAACGGGGAAAATCTGATCCTCGGCGGCTTGGGGTCATCCCAACCGATGGGACACGTGGACTTTTATCCCAACGGCGGGAGGATGCAGAAGGGATGCAGCCATCTGTTCGTTGGAGCTGTCAGCGACATAATCTGGTGTGAGTGGTTATGTTTTTTTTGTTCAACTGTCAAAAAAATTGTAATTTCTGAATCTCTATTGATGCGTAAATGTTAACTTTTTTCCACTGCCAAAATAATTCACAAAATAAACATGAAATATTACTTTTCGAAAGATTTATTTTCAACAGATATAAAGTGACATCCCCAAAGTATGCCCCATATGGAAAACTTATTTATTAAGGGTTTTTCAACGAAAAGTTATTCTTGATAAAAGTTTGTGCATCCCCTAAAACTAAACATGCACCAACAAAATACAGTAAAACACACGTTATGTACGAGCCTTATTTTGGACAAGAAAATCTCCAGAAAATCAATGAGTTTGTTCCAAAATACCTATTTTATTTTGATGTTTTGTGATTTGATATTATTGAATAATGAGTTCTTGTTACAAAACTGTGTATAATTTTGTGTAATTTTCGGTGTTAACGAAAAATAAAAATATTTTTGCACCAAAAAATTTGAAATTATTTCACTCCTCAGAAAAATTGACCGTGGTTAACACCATAGTTGTGTAATTTGTAATATTACAGGCTTTTAAAATGAACCGTCGTATACAGGATGCTATATATTTATCGTTTTAGCAAATTATTTTTTTCGTAGTCCCCATTGAAAAAAAATGGGTACAACAATAGAACTTCACTTAGATGGCCATGACTTCAAAACTAGATGTACTTTTCAATGCTGAACCACTTTTCTAAATAACATTTCCCGAGATTTTTCAAAATAAGAGTACTTTACTCTTGTCTCAAAATCAAATATTTGAAGGCTCCTCGTACGTATTTTGTTGGTGCATGTTTAGTTTTAGGAGATGCACAAACCTTTATCACGAATAACTTTTCGTCGAAAAACCCTTAATAAATAAGTTTCCCATATGTGCATACTTTGGAGATGACACTGTATATTATAAATTGAAAACTCATCATAAAACAATGTAATTTATTGGAATGATAATTGATTGTTCCTTGTTGCTGCTTATCAGACTAACGTTAGATATTTCTTGAAGAGTTGATTTCACAATTTCATCAGATATTTTAATTTTTTTGGAAGAAGATGGACAATTAAATATTTTGTTAGGCACCTGAATTGAATTCGAAAGAAATAATAATAAATGGAAGTATTGTGAATGGTGAAAAATTGAAAGGAACTGACATTGACATTTCGAGAAAATAGTCCCAGGACAGCTTCATTTCATTTCATCATGGATTTTCATCACGAAGAATTGTCAAATACGAGTGTACAATTAATTGTCACATCTGAAATGGATTGTCAACCCACATGTTATTAGTATATGTAACAAACAGTAAATAGATCATCGATAACCGAATATTTATAGGAAATTCTGATGAAAATTTAAGGAAAATTGAATTCTTTATAAGAATTAGATTCGATGGTGAAAATTAGTCTCAAATATTGACTACCCTCTACAAAATTCAATCAGAATGAGTAAATTCTGAGAAACGGTAAGAGTCATGTGAACATATCTACTGAATTCTTTATTATTCATCATCTTCAATTAGGTAGGGAAATGTTAAAATTTAGGGCACAGAAATTACTTCGTAAGGTGCGCCAAATGAAATAATAGCTTTGCTACCTACATATTATATTCAATACTGGGATGAAAACTCAAAGTCGTCCCCGCAATTATTTATTATAGTTCATACAGAACATGTTTCGGACCTATATAGGTCCATCATCAGCTGAATTTAAAACATTCTAAAATAGAAAGTACCTAGTAGACACATGGCATCTTAGAGGTTAAGTAAGTACTTACATGGAGAAAAAAGAAAAACTATTTTTATATTTGATACGAAAATTGGAAAATACAAAACTACATTATGATTTTAAATGATTTGGTCAAATAACCATGAAATTGGGCAATTATAGATACACATTTTCATTTTTGTTCTAATGTGCGACATCTTGTTAAACATATAAATAATAAATATAATAAATAATTGTGGGGACGACTTTGAGTTTTCTTCCCAGTATTGAAAATCTGCTACTACACTTCGAGATACCAATGGACTTCTTCTTTGGATTACATATTATATATTCATAGTATTTCTCGAAGCATGCCATTAAATTAGACACATATGAAGAGTAAAATGGACATACGGAAAATAATTGGATTTTTAAATAAAATGTCCTTTTTTTTTGTTTCGATTGACACCCTATGAGATCCCACTTCGAACTTCCTGTATTTTTTCGGAATTGAAAAATTTCAACATATAATACATATAATTTCTCAAAAAAGCATAAAATATGAACGTTGAAATCATAGAACGAGCTATCAAAAATCTTAGAAATGGATATGGAGTCCTGTGAAACATCCTGTGAAGCTGGAAATAATTTTGATCACAGTAGAGCTCTAGAATTTTTTTCATATCAAAAGAGATCAAATATTCCCTTCTGAACTGAAGTAACTACATTTCATTTAAGATCGCCGACAGCACAAAAAGTCGGATGAGTTTATCAGGGATTTACTTCGATTTCAGATAGAGTATTGGATTGAAAGCTATATCTCCTGAATTGTCAATATCGGAAATGGATATTGAAGTTGAATTTCTGATGACAAATCCCAAAGCTCTATAGAGGTATAAACAAGAACTCTTGTTTGATATAATTTATGTGTGGATGCTCGTGATTGTATTTGTACATACATTGATCGAATTACATTCAGTAAAAGGAAAATTCAATATCGGGAATATAAATGTGAGATATATGGAATATGTGTGTGTATCTATAACTCATATACTCTTGCAGTTCCATGGAAATGGAGTTCTGGCACATTCAACTGATTAGAGGATTTTTTATGTACAGGGTGTTCCGAATCGCTTTATCTCTTTAACGCCCCCTGGATACTTTCAAAAAACTAAAATCAGTTTCTGTTTTTCGCCCTTCCTCTTTTTAAATTCATGTAACATCAATCATTACTTTTATATTCAATTCGATTCTTTTCACATTGGATCATACTGGGTGTAATCAACTTTCATTCATGACATTAGTAGGTATCATTATCAGAATCGAATATTTTTTGCAGCTTCACCCATAGAAGGCAGATCGCTTTGTAATCACCGTAGAGCCTATAAATTCTTCATTGACTCAGTTTCTCCTAGATGCCATTTTCCTGCCTTCCCTTGCGAGTCTTATGAACATTTTCTGGATGGTAAATGTTTTCCTTGTACCGATGAAAGGTAAAAATTTTGTATTTCATTTCTAGAATTAAGATTGTATTGAATGTAAATGGAAAGGGTAAGTCCTCACTAGTATAGAATTTGGAAAAACATGTTCGGTACACAATTGGTAGAGAGGACTATAATCCCCACTGGATAAATACATAGCATTTCGCTAGCGCCGAGTTTTTTATCTAACGACTATTCCTATACTGAAAAATACAATGATTTTTTTATACAAAATCGTTGGAAACCCGTAACTTATCCGACTAGTTTGATTAATTGTTTTATTGTTGAATTTTCTGACACTATCTCATGGTCTGAAATCGATGATACTGAAATAAACATAAACCTCATATTCCTTTCAGAGTTTGTGGGAATATGGGTTATTATGCTGATAGATCCAAAGGAAGAGGACAACTGTACCTACTCACCAGAGACGAAGAGCCGTTTTGTGGTAAAGCAGTATATTTTTCAACTCTATACTTACAAGTAAAATTCTAATGTGAACATTTTTCAGCGCATCAGTACCACGTTAAAATAGAATCTTCTATCAGCCCAATTGTGGTGAAGAGTTATGGAAAAATGCAAATCACACTAATAGGAGAGAATTCGTTGAATGAAACGTTTACATTGACCAAGTTAGTAAGCTCCAATCGCAGATAAAAATATTAGGGTTTTAATTAACTTTAATGCTGAAACTTGAGCGAGATTTCAAACTTCACTGATAACAATTCCATACGCAAATTATTTTTAACTGGTGGCTACATGATATAATATCTGTCTCTTCTTGCTCAGTTTACTTCTGACTAGTATACCCGGATGTCATTTCTGAATCACTTTATAGGGGTATGTACTTCAACGTCTCGATCTCTAAACTCATGCTTTCGAATTTCTTTTTTCATCTTGAGTAATGAATTGAACATGATGAAACAATAGGAGTTAATAATTTATTTATTTTTTACGAAGATGCAATCTAATATATCATGGAAAGAAAGATATTCTACTCGACTTATTATATACAATGAGTGATATTGAAGTTTCGAATGATAGTAGACTGTATCAAATTCGGTATCTGTCAACAATATGCTCATTTTTTTAGAAAAGATGATGAAGAGATGATACTAGGACAAACAATATCTAGGATGTTGGTACCTCACCCTATCCTCGCTCAACTTACTAAAATAGAAGTACTGTATACCGCATACAGTGGTTGGTTATCTTCCGGTCTAACCCAATGGAGGATAGATAAGGTGACACTGATGGATAGCTTCGGAAAAATGTAAGAGGTTCAGGTTCATTTCATTAATTAACCTATTAAAATTGCTGATTGTAGGCTGTCAGTTTGCAAAAGAAATCTAGTTCTGGAATCTGGACTATCCATAATATTGCCTTTATACCCAGGAGAATGCAATGTTCCAGAAAACAAACCAACTGACCAAACGATCGATAGAATGCACGAAGTAGATGATAAAATAACGAATGAATCCGATAAGAAATCAGATTTCATCCCAACACAAGTGGTGAAGGTGGGACTAGGAGATGAAGTTTCGAAAAAAGAAACTCCTGGAGCTTTTCGGACCCCTTTGGATTTCTTCAATGTGCCCTGGAGTAACGATAAAGATAATGATCTCATAGAAGAAGCTGAAACGAGTAGAGCTTTCAACACAAGAATAGTTAGACTCGGTAAAAATGATAAATCGAATGAAAAAGTCATAAGAGAAATAGTGGAACCAATTTTGAAGCCGGTTCAGAACAAAAATGCTAGATCACATGATCCAGAAAGAGAGAAGGGAGAAATAACCGAACCTATCCTTGGCCCCAAAAGTAGCAAGACATCAGGAGTAACTAAGAAACCGGATGAGCAAAACACGGATATCAGGTCGAAGCACAGTCGTAAACATGAGGGGAAAGAGGAAGAAAAGGTATTTGATAATATTGATGAATCATCTGATTGGGTGCCAACAGAAGTGAAGGTTGAACCACCAGTTAAGCCCAAGAGAAGGCGTCAAGATGAGTCCAGAATCCTAAACGGAATTTCGCCACCAAGTCATGAAAATCCAATAGAAACTTTAGCAACCACAGTTCAGTTGTTACCCCAGAGATTGGCTAGGATGTTCGAACAAGCTGAAAAATATGCCAAAGAGAACTTTTTGCCTTTCGTTAGTACCTACACTCCAAAATTCATATCGGAAATAATAGCACCCAAAGAAAATGCCCCAAAATATGTCCCTCTGAACTATGAAGAACCCAGTAGTAAGGTGATATCGGGTTCAAACCTCTCATCTAAGTCAAGTGAAGCGAGAAGTCTCGAGGATGAAAAACTCGCACTGCCTCTACCAAACAATAACACTGAAGATAAGACCACTCCTCCGAGCAATATACAGAGAATCGCGAAAGATAGGCAGGAATCGAAGAATAATGGGGAGATTGAAGAGGTGTTAGCAGTAACAGCTGAGTACAAAGCTGATTCTACCAATACGGTGGAACGTTTGACATCACCACCATCGAAAGAGGTTACTAGAAGAGCTAGAGAAGACACGAACGTTAGTAATAGTCCTAAGAAATCAGATACTAAAACACAAGTTGAAACAAATGTCGCATATGTCACTAAAAATGAAAGAACTCATTCCATTTATATAGATTTACCTGTTTTTGAGGATGAAGACACAATCAAGTACATTCCATTAAATCATTAGCCCGAAATTTATTTATTTCACATTGAACAAAGATTGTATATAATTCTGTTATCTTTTACATATATTTTTACTCATTAAACATATTAAATGAACCAATATTTATTTGGGTGAGATTACTTTGAATAGTCGAAATACACGAAAATTTTGTAGCCATGTGGGCATATGAGTTACTTAAGAAGTGGATTGAATGAGAACACATGGACCACATTCTCTCTCATTGTTTATTCCTGTACACCATAATTTTCTTTTCTCGTTGTTACATAAAAAATTTTGATTATTCTAGTTGGGTCGGAAATTTCTTGTCGATAGAAATCCAATTTCGAATTCTATTACTCACCACATAACGTACAAGTGAGATACACTACAAATTATAATGGTTTTACTATCAGAATACATGATCAAATCGTACTTAATTTTCATAACGATAGATATTCAATTGAATCGATGGTTGAAGTAGGTAGGTACTTTAAAAATTTACGTATCCAGTAATGAAAAGTTATCTTCTGGTTGTTTTTTTTCTTTTTGCTGTTGAAGAAAATATAGGAAGATATTATACAAGAAAATATATGATACCAACGTAGTGTGAAATAATTCAGGAATTAATTAATGAAACATAATGACGCATTGTAGGCTCCGCAAATCCAGTTATAAAGTTCAATGATGATCAATATTAAGCTGTGTTATGAATAGTAGCGTCAACAATACTTTTTGTTTACATGGGGGAGTGTTTGAGTCGTGAATATTTCATAAAACTGTTCTCTCATTCAAACCTAGCCATAAATTAGACGAGTGAATAATTATGGATGATTTGCGAAATAATAGATCCATATACACAGAATTGCACAAAAAAGGTCAGTGCTGTAATTGTTGAAACATTCGAGGTCAATCTTTCGAATTTGAGGAGCAGGTTAACAGAAAAAATTTTTATTTTTGAATTCCTAAATGCAATATAACCCACCGGAATTGCTATATAGTAATTTAGATATCACAAAAAAAAAACAAAAATTTAGGGATGATAAGTGTTTCTATATATTTAGATATTAGAACACTAACTGGAACTGAATACATGGTGCTTTACTAAGACATTTGCAACATCCAATAGAAATTCAATAAGCAGTCATAATCAGTCATGATGAAGTTACCAAGAACATTTTCTGTCGCCAAAAAAGATATATGTTTTTGAAATATCTGAAAAAACCTAATAAAGGTTCGTTTCTGCATGTCTGATGACTAAAAAAATCTGTTGTGACTTATATCATGTAACTGCAGATTTGGCGGTCATTTGATAGAAATTGTTTGTGGTGACGAAAAATGGGTCAAATTGACAATACAGGGTGAACCTTCCCTGAACTTCTTTTGAAGACCCATCAAATTTGGCAACATGATCATAAACAATTTACGATGAGGTGATATTATTTTTACACCTACAACAAGAACACTTCAGATGTATGTTGGAAACTGTCAGTAATTAAATGGTGTCAATAGAACTATATTCAATGGATATAATAATAATGCACAACATAATCACATGATGGAATATTGCTGTGTAACATCTTTTTGATCCGACTGTGATCCAAAAATTATATTTGATATACCTACTACTATATTGTCTTCGTGAATCACCCTATGTGACATGGATTATCGTTACAAAGATGCTTGATCATTCAATCATACATTAACAATATTTCTGTCTCATGGTGATCCTATACTTTTCAGCTATCCTCATAACCTAACTAAACATTATGGTTCATGGTCACCATTTTTATGCACAAGCTAACTCAAAGTAAGTTCTTCAATACTAATACATTTCATCAGCTTAATCATCAACTACTACACTGTTTTTCGTCTTGTCACAAACCTCCGTATTTGTAGGTACGAACAACCAAACCAAAAAACGATCCTCTGGGTTTCATTCTGAATACAGTCCAGGATATACCAGAGAATATCGGAAGGGCTTTCAGAGATGCAGAAAGGTTCACCAGAGATAGTGTCTTGCCTATCGTCAACAGCCTCACACCGAAATTCATAACCAATATTTTCGCTCCAAAAGAACTACCACGATTCATTCCTTTTACCAGCGAAGAATCCACTTGGGAGTTTCCATTCAAACTTCCTGGTATCACCAGGAATAAAAGAAATAAAAAAGTATCTTCCGTAGATGATAAACTTGCTGTTGGAGGTGAAGTTACTATTGGTACTACTATTGCTGTAGAGACGACAACGGCCTATTCAAACATTCAGAAAATACCAATAAAAAAAATCTAATGAATTTAACAGATTATGTTGAAAATAATTTTGTACATATGTAGCTATGTAAATATTCCATGAGATTCTATGCAGAGTATTTTTTATACATGCCATTAAAATAACAAAACACTGACAAAGACTTTTATTTGACAAGTTTCACATTTCTGGGATAGTGGTTATGGAACATGAATCTAAAAATCTCTCTAGATCTTCCAGTCTTCTTACTTCTCTCTGTATGTGCTTCAGGTGGCCCCATCTGAGCTGTTTGAGCTGCTTTATGTATATGGGTTCTTCTGTGAAGGTGAAAGATAAGTTCACAAAAAAAAGAAATACTTTTCACGTCTTTCCAAATCATAATTCATACAAAGTTTGGATGACTGGTAGACAACTAGCAGAACACAAATACTTTCCTAGCTAATGCAACACACGTTTTCCACCAGCCATTGATGAAACAAGATAGATTGGGGATACAGATAAGCTGTGGATAGAGGTCACTTATATTATCTATACAAGATAAAAGGGAATAGCCATAAGTGGAGTGGTGGTGTAAAAAAGGAAAAAATAACTCAAAATCATCTCCACAACATTATTAGAATAATCTAACATAACAAGGTAGAAAACGAGCAGAAAACAACTACGTTCCTGGCAAATACCACGCAAAATATTGAATTATATCCACTCGTAGTCTATGCATCAATTCATATAAATGAATAAAAATATAAATATTTCTTTCTTCGAACATGCGTTTATGCTCCCAACGAGACAAACACGCCTGACAACCTGTAGACCGGTTTCGGGCTTATTGGCCTTCATCAGTACAGGGTAGTCAACCGTGTAGAGATCCTGAAATCTCCACACGAGGCGAGGTCTGAATCGATGGAAGCATCCACGCATATTTGTTAGCAGTGAGCCGATCCCCAAGAAGAGAATGAAGACGGCGACACCAAGCGGCGAAGAAAGAAACACTCCTTAATAAATTTCCCATATAGAAATATGAGAGTGGCTGGGTTGCTCGACTAGCAGATCGAATCAAAGGGAATAGCCATAAGTGGAGTGGTGGTGTAAAAAAGGAAAAAATAACTCAAAATCATCTCCAAAACATATGGCTATTCCCTTTGATTCAATCTGCTAGTCGAGCAACCCAGCCAATCTCATATTTCTATATGGGAAATTTATTAAGGAGTGTTTCTTTCTTCGCCGCTTGGTGTCGCCGTCTTCATTCTCTTCTTGGGGATCGGCTCACTGCTAACAAATATGCGTGAATGCTTCCATCGATTCAGACCTCGCCTCGTGTGGAGATCTCAGGATCTCTACACGGTTGACTACCCTGTACTGATGAGGGCCAATAAGCCCGAAACCGGTCTACAGGTTGTCACGCGTGTTTGTCTCGTTGGGAGCATAAACGCATGTTCGAAGAAAGAAATATTTGTATTTTTATTCATTTATATGAATTGATGCATAGACTACGAGTGGATATAATTCAATATTTTGCGTGGTATTTGCCAGGAACGTAGTTGTTTTCTGCTCGTTTTCTACCTTGTTATGTTAGATTATTCTAATAATGTTGTGGAGATGATTTTTTTTTTATACAAGATAAGTTTTACTCACCGGAATTGCAAGCGCATATTTTTGTCTTTGAGTTCGAGGATGTTAAGTCTTCTGGAGCAGTGACATTCGAAATAATAGAGTCTGTAAGGGTATTCGTAATCTTTACAGATAAGTCTTTCTCTGATTTTTCCACATGACGGTTCATGAGATCGACAGCTTTCTTGGGGTTCATATTGTCGAACTGTAACAAAATCATAACAAGGAGTGATGTGTTATCGTTTGGTTTCAAGAAAGTTTATGTATTGATGTTTATTCAGACATCAGTCTAATTGTAAGTTTGAGTTTTCTAGTTGATGATAAATAAAGTATCTGCGTAGAACAGAAGCGAAAGCGAATCTACATAAAAATTCAATTCAGCTTCGCTTCAGCGAATTGAGTATGTAATTCACTTGTCATAAGGACATCCATACTTCACATATGTATTAATATTTATGATCCTATGAAAAAAAAGTGTACAAAACTCTTGTTTTATGTAATATACTATACCGAATGAGCATGTTGTACTTAATTTCTTCCCGACTTCTTTGTATACAATCATAATTCAATGTAGAGAAAAATGATTATCAAACATCAAAAGTGTTTGAAATGTGGTACGAAGTAGACAGAAAAAAGTTTCTGTAGGTATGCGATATAATTATCAAGAATGCATATACAATCTCCATTTCAGCACTTAGTAGATATGCAAAGTCATCACGGGTCCAGTTTGACCTCGACCAACCCCTCGATGGCGTGTGTCTTCTACGACTTCATCAAGTCAAAAAAGTCTTTAGATCGACTATGCATAGCACAGTTTGACCTCAAGTAACCCCTCGATGGCGTGTATCTTTCTGCGACTTCCTTGGGCCGAGTTCACTCGAGGTCAAACAATGCGCCCGCGGTGTCTTTGCATATCTACTGCTGGAAGCTCAGATTTATAAAAAATGTTTGGTGCAAACGTAGGTGATTCACTTTTTATACGAACACCTATACTTTACAAGTGTATAAAAATTTTTGAACGAAAATAGGTGTACAAAACTCTTAGGAAAGTGCAAGAAACTTTCCATACTCGTTATACCGAAAGAGAATTTTGTACTTTCAGGTACGCGCTGATGATAAAGTACCTGTCAAAAATTATGTGCTATTACTTTATGAACCGAATATTCTGTACAATAATAAACAAGTTTCTTCCCGACTTTTCTATGATTATTTGTTTATGCACATAATTTAGTATAGATTAATATGAAGATCAAACTTTAAAAGAGGTTTATTGACTGACAGAAGCTGGTGTAGGTTAGCAATCTTATTATGAGAATGCATATACAGCGTGATTTACGTAGGCCGTGCATTAGAAGTTTTTCAACTTGCAGTTGGACTAGAAACTTGAAATCTGGTATGCTGTCATAATTGATCATGTGCTTTCTACCTCAAATGTTTTTAGTCCTACAGTTATACAGGGTATGCCAAAAGTCAGTACCAACTTTCTTATTTTAAATGGAAACCTAATGTTTTTTTGTCATGGTTCGATTGGCCTTCTGATTATGACTTTAGACAACCTAAGTTATGTTTACTTATCTATCACAGTTTTTGAGATATGTCCATTTTTCTGAAAAAAATTACGGCTGTAGTAGTTTACGAAAACACGTGTAGCCCGCAAACTGTTCAAAATTAGGAAACCAAATTTATGGAGCAGTTAGCTGGTAGTCCAGGCTAACACCTGATGTCCCATCGACGGTCCCATTTTGTACCATATGGGCGCAGGCGATTTTTGAATGTCGCAATATATAATTGTCAAAAACTCAATTTTTTCAAATGGCACCTACCATTTTTTTTAACCATTCGAAAGAAAATTGAATTTTAGGATGAGTTATTTCAGCATTCCCTATACCCAAGTTCCACCTCTATCGAGTTATTCAATAAAAATCAAGAAATGCCTTATCTTGCAGAATGATTATGTGTGTATGCCATGGAAACAAAAGAAAATTGTAATAATTTAATCAAAAATATTGAACAATATTGACAGAACTCTAGCGTAAATGTTCAATATTCAAAATGGTAGGTGCCATTTGAGAGTTTTTGACAATTTTATATTGCGACATTCAAAAATCGCCTGCGCCCATATGGTACAAAATGGGACCGTCGATGGGACATCAGGTGTTAGCCTGGACTACCAGCTAACTGCTCCATAAATTTGGTTTCCTAATTTTGAACAGTTTGCGGGCTACACGTGTTTTCGTAAACTACTACAGCCGTAATTTTTTTCAGAAAAATGGACATATCTCAAAAACTGTGATAGATAAGTAAACATAACTTAGGTTGTCTAAAGTCATAATCAGAAGGCCAATCGAACCATGACAAAAAAACATTAGGTTTCCATTTAAAATAAGAAAGTTGGTACTGACTTTTGGCATACCCTGTATAACTGTAGGACTAAAAACATTTGAGGTAGAACGCACATGATCAATTATGACAGCATACCAAATTTCAAGTTTCTAGTCCAACTGCAAGTTGAAAAACTTCTAATGCACGGCCTACGTAAATCACGCTGTATGTATAGTCCCCGTTTCAGCTCTTAGTATACGAGTATATGCAAAGTCATCACGACCAAAGTTCGACCTCCAGTAACCCGTCGATGGCGTGTGTCTTCTACGATTTCTTCAAGACGAAAAAGTCCTCAGCTCGAGTATGATTTCGTAACCTTCACCAGACCCTCTATCGCCAGGTGATTGCCAATAGGCTAATGCCATCGAGGGGCCACTCGAGGTCAAATCGTGCGCCCACGATGTCTTCGCATATCAACCGCTGAAAGCTGAAATAACTCTCATATTCGGGTGGGCGTGTAGTGTCAAATGTTTCATCACGGGCACAGTTTGACCTCGACCAACCCCTCGATGGCGTGTGTCTTCTACGATTTCTTCAAGACGAAAAAGTCCTCAGCTCGAGTATGATTTCGTAACCTTCACCAGACCCTCTATCGCCAGGTGATTGCCAATAGGCTAATGCCATCGAGGGGCCACTCGAGGTCAAATCGTGCGCCCACGATGTCTTCGCATATCAACCGCTGAAAGCTGAAATAACTCTCATATTCGGGTGGGCGTGTAGTGTCAAATGTTTCATCACGGGCACAGTTTGACCTCGACCAACCCCTCGATGGCGTGTGTCTTCTGCGATTTCTTCAAGACGAAAAAGTCCTCAGCTCGAGTATGATTTCGTAACCTTCACCAGACCCTCTATCGCCAGGTGATTGCCAATAGGCTAATGCCATCGAGGGGCCACTCGAGGTCAAATCGTGCGCCCACGATGTCTTCGCATATCAACCGCTGAAAGCTGAAATAACTCTCATATTCGGGTGGGCGTGTAGTGTCAAATGTTTCATCACGGGCACAGTTTGACCTCGACCAACCCCTCGATGGCGTGTGTCTTCTGCGATTTCTTCAAGACGAAAAAGTCCTCAGCTCGAGTATGATTTCGTTACCTTCACCAGACCCTCTATCGCCTGGTGATTGCCAATAGGCTAATGTCATCGAGGGGCCACTTGAGGTCAAATCGTGCGCCCACGGTGTCTTCGCATATCTACTGCTGAAAGCTGAAATAACTCATTCGGGTGGGCGTGTAGTGTCAAATGTATCATCACGGTCACAGTTTGACCTCGACCAACACCTCGATGGCGTGTAACTTCTGCGATTTCTTCAAGACAAAAAAGTCCTCAGCTCGAGTATGTTTTCGTGACCCCCACTAGACCCACTATCGCGTGGTGATTGCCGATAGGCTAATGCCATCGAGGGATCATTTGAGGTCAAACCGTGTGCCCGCGGTGCCATTGCATATCTACTGCTGGAAGCTGACGCAGAATCCTGCTTCCAACGCCATCTCGCTCACCTTCCTTCGACTCCGCTCACCCGGAACGGTGCCCAACTCCTTGCTCAGCGCCTTGTCGATGAGGTTGACGATGTAACTCTTGGACCTGTGCAGCTCGAGGGCGCAATGATCGTCGAGGGCAGGCTTGGGGGCGCAAGGTCTCGGCCTGCGTGGCGTACCATCGGAGATTGAGGAGGTGAGCCGCCTGGTCAGGTCCTGGATGCTGGACATCGACTCTTGCGACTTCAGGTCGTCCTGAGCGCCCAGCATCTGCTGGGTGATGTCCCGGTAGTTGAAGCTTTTGGGAAGTGGGCGGGGCTGCTGTTGTGACAGAAATATTGAGAGATATTGTTTCGTTGAAATAATCGAAATTCTGTGATCAAACTCAGTACCACCTGTATCTGTAGCTATTCTAGTTACTCGTATAATGTAAGCCATATCGGATATATATTAGAGTCTGTTGGATAAGATCAGAGCGTTCTATAAGAATCACTGATGGTTATGTAGGAACATAGTGGAGAAAATTCTTCATGTTGAACTGAATTGGATGTGATTATCTACCTAATAATATTATCAAAGAGGTTGGTGCTGAAACTAGATATACTCTGAGAAGAGATGAATAACAGCTTTCTCTGCAGATGACTTCTAGACGACATAATAAAAACAGAGAATATGTAGTACCTATACGATATAATGAAAGCAGAGGATATGAAATAACTTCAAACACCTAGGAGTAATGCTGAATAATAATATACCTATATACTTAGTTCAAAACCTCATCTGGAATATGCTACTGAAAGTACGGAGAATGAGATTAATCTGCCAGCGAGACTTTCACCGAATATCGAGCAGTCAAAAGATAGTAGCAAACAGCATGAGAATAGTAGATCGAATAAAGCGATAATAGATCAAGTGATATAGTAGATCAAATATGAGATAAAACATACATTTGGAAAAGCTGGAAGTTGATCCCGAGGATAATCAGTCGGATGACTAAAGCCGTTAAGAAAACTATAAGGAGTAGATTGATGATGCGCCTAAGAAGATATTAATGTCGGACTCATCGACATTAAGGTTCAGAAGTCATCTATATGGAATGAGAATAATTCGAGATCAATAATTGCAGCTGTTCTGTAGGAAAAGATTGTCCAGAACAGAAAGTCTCAGTCTGTACCCAATGAGCAAGTGAACAACTCAATGAGCAAGACAAAGAATAGGGCATGATTGAAATGATTTTTATGGGATGTATATATTATTCACTGGGGAACTGATGTTTCCTGATTTATATTCTATATTCTCTCATCGATAAGTTTGATAAGCTGTGTTCCGTCACTGATTTGTTCGATAATGGGCTGTGTCCATCATCGATGTGTTCGATGGGCTGCGTGCCATTTTCGATGAGTTCGACATGTTATCATATATATAATAATAACTTGTTGTGAAAGTTAGACGACTGTCTAAGTTAAAGAAGAATCCTTTAATTTCGGGTAACTATTTTTTTATTTTTTTTTTCTATTTCACCGTATGTTGGTAACAAGGTATTGGACAATTTGTCATTACTCTCCAATTGTCAACGTCATTTTTCAGTCATAACTCATAAGTCATTCATAAACATCATTTCCGTTTTAATCAAACATGGCCTTCATAAGAGCCCCTGTGTAATTTTAATGTGTTTCTTCTATTATGTGAATCAAAAAGATCATTTAATTAATGTTTTGTATAACTTTAATTGTTTATCAAGAGTGTTGTTCCATTGTGACATGATATTTCATGAAGAATTACGGCGAGTGAAAGGGATTTATAACCTCACTTTTCGTAAGTACACACGTGCCAAAAATTTTCAATGAGATCGAATAATTTTTTAAAATTTTTTTAAAATTAATTCATTGTAGAATTCCTGATGAAGAGCCAATAAATGACTCGAAAGCTTGAATAGAAACAAGAGTTCACTTATTTTTCCATACCCTTGTTGACTGCATACCCGAAATTAAAGGATTCTTCTATAATAATAACTATATAGGTAACATGGATACCAGAGCTGAAGCCGAGAAATGAAACAAAAGACAGTCTGCGGAACAAATCGCGGATATGCGCATGCGCAAGTTTGAATTAAGAATCGACTTTCGTTTTCATCATAGAGGAGAGTAGCTTTCTAGTGAGCGACAAACGTATGATAATTATTAAAAATCAATCAAATGTGTCACGTAAACTTCAATTCATCTGTCATCATGACATATATTTTTCAAATATTCATTTAACGATGGATTGTTGGACGATTTTGGATAATAGTTGATGATAGATGCAGAGATGGATATGATCTACAAAGCGATACTTGCGATTTGCATATAAACCTGTGACGATAATGTCATCGGAACAAGATTCGTGGGCTAATTTTTGATAAATCACTGTTATCACTCACTAATCACGTCTGTAAACAATCAGTAAGTACATTAATAACTATATTGACGCTCTATTATATCATTTGGATTATTGAGACTTCCACCCGCTGAAAAACCTCAGAGGGAGCTTGAACGATAGATATAGCCAATGCAAATGCCTTCTGTGGGCCACCGTTTCCAGAGAAATGTGAATGAGTCAGCTTTTTGCGGATTATTTCAAGGATCGTAGTTATAAACGACATGGGACATGCAACATAGAAACAAAAGGTCCCTTATCTTTACATTCTACTAATAGTTCACATATTCACCGGAAGCCAGAGGAAACCCTTTTGCAGGTATAAATCGGATTACAGAGATAATCCTACGACCAAGTACCACAATAACTGGTTGAGTCGTTGATTAATCATTGGATTTAAATATTGTTTCCCGATGGCATTTGTGCGATGTGACTATTGTGGTTGAATTATCCAGTGATTCTATCATAATGGCCTATAGAGACCACCTTCCGTGATTTTTCAACGACTCGACAAATGTTTTCTTTTAATGTACAAAATAAAAGCGCATCAAGCAATGTGATTTGTTGGAGAATATCATGGAAATGAAAATAACAAATAGTATTTCAATGAATTCGTTAAAATATCTTTTAGATTTAAAAAAATATATACATGGTGTATTATTTGAAATAAAAAGAGTTCACAAGAATTTCGGAAATATTAAAACGTAACAATATTGGCGATAACATTTTAGAATCCGCCATGTACAAGGTGAACAACTAAGAAAGGCTGTCGGCCATATCTCAGCAACGAATAATGATACAACTTTGTAAAAAATATCTCGAGAAAAGTGACCCTAAAAAGTAGCTGAAAAATATTTTTAGGTTTCTTAAATAACCGCTAGGTGGCGTAACGGCTATGAGTAGAGAGATAATTGAAATTTTCTCCACGTATTTAGTATTAACATGGTGTGCTGAAAATATATGCAGTTTGATCCTTGATAAATTCCTAGTTGTTTGTTTTGTTCCATCTCGAAAAATAATGTGGTGGGGGAACGTCAAATTATGTTTTTTCTAAACGTCTGTAGCTCTGGTTATTTTCAACAGACTTCTACAAACTTGGGCTCGTTCTGTTCTATCGACTGTGATTTGAATTGGTTTCATATTCATATCGCCGTTGCTGCTAGAGGGTAAGTACCAACATAGATTAGTATCAATGGATATCATGATTTTAAACAAAAAAAGTTAATGCAATGGGTTGCATATTATTTAACGATGAAAAAAAGAAACCAAATCTCGACAGACCAACAAAAACCGCAATATGATAGCTTTTCGCTAACAGAAGATATTAACGATCAAAGAAGGAAAAATAATGAAGTTGAAATATTTATTTGAGCTTTTTGCGGATTTCTTCATATCATCATGATATCATGATACCACAGAATGCATAAATCAATAGTTTTGTAGAGTAGGAATATCAATGTAATATTTATAATTTTCCTATTCGCAACAATTTTGCGGAATTCGTATAAGCATGAACCTACTTTTATTCATCTGGTCTGTTATGATCATAGATCTTATTGCTTACGCTAGATCCGGCATCCTGTAGTAATTTTTTGGGCCAGATGGGTCTGCAAGAAAGTAGGTACTACATGATCACGTGGTACAACACATGTATGGACAAAAATAAAAACGACCAATCAATGGCTTAGTACTTTCAACCCCCCCACGGACCTACAAAACAAGTAACCTGGATACCGGATCTAGCGTAAGCAATAAGATCTATGGTTATAATGATCGAAGGTGTCTCAACATCCACTCACCTCATCATCATCGGTGCTCTCGTCCCCCTCGACCCCCCCACCACCGCCGTCTCCGCCTGACGCAGCGTCTTCCTCGCCCCCCGCTCCCCCATGGGCACCCGAGGGCGCCTCGCACTTCTTCAGCTGGTCGAGCAGCCGCTCCAACGAGCCGGCAGTCACCTGGGGGACGTCGAACGCGCATTCCTCGATGGGCGCCGGGGTTGGTTTCAGCCGTTGCTGCTGCTGCTGCTGCTGCTGCTTCGCTCTGACGGAGGCCGGCACCTGCGGTTTTTTGCATTTCAGGACTGGAGCTTCTTCTGAATATGCTGTCATAGTCGGTTATAATTGCACAAGTGCATACAATTTTTTCCTTCAGGCCCGGTTTATCAATGGGGGGTTATCCCGGGGTTAACTTTATCCTAGAGCTAATGTCCCGTTGGATTTTGAAAGCATTTATCCTCACCTCGAAGTGAATAAACATTTTATCTCAGAGTTAGGGCCGGTTTATCAATGCAGGGTTAGGTTAATATAACTCAAGGTTAACAGCTAACTCTGGGATAAAATGTTTATTCACTTCGAGGTGGGGTTAAACGCTATCAAAATCAAACGGGAAATTAGCTCTAGGATAAAGTTAACCCTGGGTAAGCTTACCCCTCGGGATAACCCTGCATTGATAAACCGGCCCTCAGCTGTGAACCTTGAGTTATATTAACCTAACCCTGCATTGATAAACCGGCCATCAATGTGTGTGTGTGGGTTGACTTTGACCCAGCAAACACAACTGTTAGAATTTTCTTTCAATTTTTCTTGTCATGTGCTGCTGGGCACGGATATAATGCATCATGATTGTGAAAAGTAATCAAAGATCAAAAGTCGAATACAGATAAACTAATCACGTCCAAAGAAGAATTATTACTGCAGGTGGCCTATATGAAGTCATAAACAGATGAATCTCAAAAGCGTCGAAAATATAAGTTATTGGTCAACTTCGTTTATCAACTAGAATGATAAAGCCAAGAATTCACAAACAAATGATCCCAAAAAGGGGCCGATCAAAAGACATTAAAGGCATATCACTGATATCAATGAGAAAAACAAAGCCATTAATTTGAGGCTCGGTGACACAATATTGTGCACGTGTACATTGTCGAATTGCCGCTTTGAGAGAAACAAAGGGTTAGATTTTCATATAAAAATGATGACCCAAAGTCAATCGAAAGCAGTCACAAACATGACTCAAAAGAGTTAAGTTCAGTAATACCGTGGTCACCACGGTTTGTTTTGTAGCTAACGGAATTTTAAGTAGCGGATTCTTTGTCGACATTGCAATAGTTAGTCTTCAGGCTGAATGTGAAGCTCATCAGTGTTTGTATAGTAACTTGTACGGTTGAAAGTTTTCTCAGTTTAAACCAGTCAGTTTGCAAGTGTCGCGAATTTCAAGTATTGCATACGAAGTGAAAAGTGAACCAGATACAAAATATGTAAGTTGCCCAATAACCAGTCTATATAAATGCCCGTAGAAAAAGAATTCAGATCATTGACCCAGAATAATTTAAAAGGCACATGGTAGGGAATTATGCCATTCATATCAGAGGTTGTCGTTTGTCGGATAGTATTGCCGGGGTTGTATTTGAATATATTAAAGTATTTGACGTAGGATTTTCTGATTACAAATATAATATTCCTATATGTCAGTAGACCACCATATTTATTTTTTGAATAAAAACTTCATGTTTATATTGAGTTATTCAATGCCGTTGTTATTCATCCATCTGTAAAACCTTACCCTAACAACTGTAGCTCACCACCTCACATATAGGACAAATCCGATCGGCCTATTTTGAAAAATAATTCAACATCTTATCAACTAGTGAGGTGTGCAGCACACTCATAGTAGGCATATGGCATTTGTTGATATTTTGACTTTGTTGAATATTGCTGTCATCATTATATTTATAGAAATAATGGAAATGAATACGAGTTTACCAAAGATTATGATAGAAAATGCAGCCAAGCTGCGAATAGTTTATTGCCGGAGTAATCCAGACTCGCGTATACGACAAGGATTATGAAGTATTTAATCAATGGGCTAGTAGTCGAGTGCGTTGAATTGCTGGCTTATAGTCTAGACTAGAGGGTCCGGGTTCAAATCCCGCGGCGGCTATTGGAAATATTCATTTATTTCTATAGTATCGTTTAGCGGGAGGAGATAGGTGACCAACCGAACATTCTTGGTATCAATCCTTCGGACCCTCAACGATAACCAGCCGAGTAGTGCTTCGGATGACACTTCTAAGGTCCCCGTCTTCCTCACTCATACAAGTCCTAGACTTACGAAAGTTGCTTCTTAACTAAGTTGGCGGTTGAATACTTTTTGAAAAACTAAAAAAAAAACTTTTTTTCAATGGTAGTTGAAAAATAAAATTATTGTCATAGAAGAGACCGTGATATTGGCGTAATTTCAAGAATTGGTATGTTATGATCCATAACGAACTAGGGTGTTGTGAATGTATTACAAATACTGGTTAGTTTGAATCTTGTTTACGGGTTGAGAATAGAATAAGCTCTTGTACATCAAAATACAGGGAATGACTACACCTAGTGACATGACTAAATCATGGATAGAAGCAAGGTGGATATAGGATGGTGAAACAGCTCTTCAATTGTTTCTGCGAAAAACTTGTAGACCGTTTGAGAAGGTACTAATATTTCCACGACTTGAATGAAGATGGCGGTAAGATAAATTATCGAAGAAGATTTCTGTTGCTCATGTATTTCTGTGGTTCGCATCTGACAGACATGAGTTGAAATGACATCAAAACACAATATTTTCAGTGAATCTGGAATAATTATCGATATTTTGACTCTTCTCAATCATTTTTCATCTAGAACAGATGAAACTGATAAAAAGGTGACAGATGCACAGATTCTGTTTTACCGACACAAGGTATGTCGCCATCTCTGATAACTTCAGGAAATATTACTACGGTATGAAATCAAGTAGGCAAAGGTCTACAGTTTATTCTAGTGCTTGTTAATAGGAAGCTGTTTCACCATCCTATATCCACCTTGGATAGAAGTATATTTTGACGATATATACAAGCGTTAGTTTGACACAAAGGACAATTCCGACAAATGTCAAATATTGTATTCTTTAGTGAATTCCGGTGTCGATCGGGTCTGATTCACATAGTTTCGAGTATTTTTCTTCGAACAATCAGATTGAAAAGTCGCATTTCCCATTAACATGATGATGAAGTCCTGTTTGATTTGCAGAAACACATTCTGTCAGATCTTGTATTCCATAATCCATAGGCGTGCTGTTGGATTGGACAGGAAGTAAGAAGGTGAATTATGAATACTCTAATTGAATTAATTTGAATTCCGATAATAATAAATTGAATATGTGTGGAACCAAAATATCTCATCCCCTCTCATCAGTACCCTTCTAATACCAAACAAATACTACATGATGCCGCGTATCTAGCGAAAGCATATATGATCTAAGGCCGCATCTATACAAAATTTTTAGGGCATTCGTTAAAAAGTTCGTTATCAAAATAGTAATTTTCCTAACAAGTGCGGAAAGTGATGCTTTCCCGCACGCAACTGCCGTTAACCCGAACGACGCGGAGCGGAGTTCGGGTAAGCAGTCGAGTGCGGGAAAGACACTTTCCGCATGAATTAGGAACAATACTTTTTCTACAAGCGTAGGAAACAAATTCATTTTTTCAATCATTTATTCATGCAAATGGAAACAACTAACAAGAGTAACATTTTCTATCCACTAATTATTCTTAATATTTATTGTTTGTACAATTTGATGCATTATGTAAATATCAGATGAATAATCCATTGTGGCAATTTCACTGAATCGAAATTTTATATAAGTAACGCTTTGTCTGTCACTCTGACAATTACAAACAAATTTGTGTAGTGATCGGCATGACAGCATCAATTGTTACCTACTCGTTATCAGATCAATCAAAGCCTATATATAGGGTGATTTTCATAACAATACATTTTTATTTATCATTATTTGTTCATTTTTTCAATAAATAGTGCAAAATGATGGATGATTTTGAACAAACTCACTTAGTATTGCAACAAAAAAGCTTGAACTTTCATATTTTGTCACCCACCACTTATATTTTACGAGGATATCATATAAATATTTTTCCCGCACTAGTGTGGGAAAAAATTTCCCGCACTAGTGTGGGAAAACTTTTCCCGCACAACTGTGGGAAAATGACACTTCCCAAACTGAATTGCGTGCGGGAAGAGGGTGAATCACGCACGCTTGTAGGAAAAATATTTTTCACGTTTATACATCGTTTTGTACTTTCTGGCATCATACTTCGCTTAATTTTCTGTTTTATGGTGGGAGTAACGATAGATAATAAATATAGTATATTACACAGCAAGTGTGGAAAGTGACATATTTCACACGAGTAGTCGTTTAGCACGAGCCGCGTAGCGGTGAGTGCGGAAACGTAACGAGTGAAGGACATGCACTTTCCAACGAGTTTTGTACACTATTTTTCCTACGACTCCGAATACTTTCATTTCGCGGGAGGTCTTGTCAAAGATGTAACTTGAGCGGTCTCTAGAATTTAAGGTGGTTTTGATTCGATATCAAATACTGTTTATTTCCATATTCAAGATGATATTTGAATACTTCTCTGACAATTCCTCATTATGTGAATTACTGATTGATTGAATTAGTTTAGTCTGGACACATTTTATTGATATTGACACCAGCGTACATAAACAAACTTGACACCATACACCTGCTAGCGCCAGTAATAAACGCAACCAGAAATAAAGAACCGCGTACGAGTTAGTGCGTCCTTGACTCCTTGCAAACATCTGTGATACCAAAGAATCTTCTCTTTGGTGATACTGTGATATCAAACTGATGCAAGCGGCAAGCCGTACATAAAACTGTAGATGTACTCTTTTGAATGATCTCACCCGATGTCATCAACATCGAAACAGTTCCAGCAAAGAGTATAGCTTCCAGTTTTAAAGTGAAATCAGAGGTTATGTATCAGATGTATCAGACACATTGAAATTGATAGATAAAGAATTCTCGGTATAATTCGAAACGAGAGAGAAATTTCAATAAATAATATGAATTTGATTTGAGAACGCTTATATATTGACAGATAGTACCTTCACAATATACCTAATTATTTCTATCAATTCATGCGAGCGTTTTGATATATTTCATATCAACACTAGTGCTTTTTTTCTTTCAAATAAACAATACCATGGTGATATGAGCTACTTTCTGAATAACAAAACAGTGTGATTATTGACGTTTTCATACGGGGTCGTAGGAAAAATTGTTTTATATTCTTCTATTATAGTCAAAAAGGTGTGAAGCTATCGATGCTCTTTCAAATTTGTCAAGGCGAATATAACCTACTCGAAAACTGATGCAAGGAATCGGAAATATATGTTATGTGCTGGACTTTTTGATAAGAAATGACCTATCCCCACTTTGAAAAGTGTTTGAAAGTGTGTTCGAAATAGTGAACATACATAGTTAAATCAATAGTTCTGGGACATGAAATATGACTATAATGTGTCAAGAGGTTCCAACTCATTTCAGATCAGAAAATGTCCACATGACTTATTCCAAATAGAACACCCCTCGAACTTTGTGCGCTATCAGCAGCAGTAAACTTTCACATTTCCCCACCTTCGGTTTGAGAAATTTCGATATCTTGGCGATTTCGTTTCTTCTCTTCACTTTCGGCGTCACAGTATCTGTTTCGAACTTCTCGAGCATCGCCTCAAAGTTCGACAATTTCGCATTGACGTCTCCACCTGAATCCATCTTGTGCTCCACTAGTTCGGCATCGATGTTGGCTCTTTTCAAGTCTGGTTTTGCGCCTCCAGGGATATTGTTAACGTCCTGAGAATGATCAATTATGGAGTGAAAAGAAAATATAATTCGACAAAAAACGGCGAGGGATGAGAAAGAACTGAGATGTGTGTACAGTACGCCCAAGATACGTATTTGGTTCAGTCTTTGTTTGATCCTTCATTCGATTGAACAGTGAATGGAGAAAGAGTATCGTTTTGAAAAAAATGGCAGAAATTTCATCTTATAACCACCATGGGTATCTGAGATATGAGTCAATTGAAACCGCTTTGGTTTACTTCAGTAACGAAGTCCTAAAATCTATAAACAAGGGGAGATAGTTCAATCCTGTGGAATCGTATTCATAGATTTATTTGAGGCCTTTGGTTGTTTATATCATGATATTTTATTGCGTAGGTACACTTCAAACACATGGATTTCGTGGCAAAAAAGTTGAACTGAATATCAAAATGATAATACGGCTAGATCAGAGACCATGATTGTATTTATGGGGGTCCCACAGGGTAGTATTGTCGGTCCAATACCGTTTAATATATTTGTCAATTATATTGATTAGGGTATTGCAGACATAAATAATGCTCACATGCTGACGATATCAACCTTTCATTTACCGGTAGGTAGTATCATGCAGGCATGTAATATCATGAAAAATGGCAGCAATGATAATAGAACAATCAAACATTATTTTCTAGAGAATAAGCTAGTTTTGAATGGCGAACAACCGATTGTTCCATGTTCAAAATCAATAACATTATAGAAACACCACAAAAAAATAGAAATTCAGTGTGAAGTTTTCAGCTATTCACATTAATACACTACACTTCGGGGTAGATCAGTCAGAAAGACAATCTTTATAATAGTCTAACTATCCTCGTCAATATACGCCATGAATCAAATGTAGGTACTGAAAAAGCTGGTGGTTAGACATATAAAAAAGATCACTGCATCTAGAGGAGTTTCTTTTGAAAACCTAAATATCACTGGGTAATCATACAGCAACGATAGAAGAGATATATTCTTTCTGATAGCTACCAGGCTTCACTAAAGGCTCTGCATTGAAGTCAATAATTGACGTTCCAACTAACATGAAACTGCAAAAGGAACCAAGACATCGTTGGTTTGTATAGACGAACTCGCTAGAAAAAGAAGGAAAATAAACCGGGTCCAGGATATGCCCCTAGGGATAGTTAAAGTGTATCTACTGTAAGAAAATGATAAAAATAAGACCTGGTGGCCTACTATTCAACTGTTTCATCAAAAAAATCCTTTCGAGGCGCTACCGTCGAAAAATATTTGAAAAATTATACATACATATTCGCCTAGGTCCATAAAAGCAAGTTATCCCGAAATACAACATTTTATGCACGACCAGAATATTTTATTGAAGTTCAAGTTTTTAGATTCCCACATTACCATGAGATATCCATGAAAGATGTTACTCAGCTCAAAAAAAAACATATCTAAAACTTTTCCATAAACTAAAAATTCCACTCTTTCGAATTGAGCAACAGTTCAGAATAATTTGCGATTTATAAATGTACATATTATCTAACATACAATCTTTTTTTATATACTTGTTAAGGGATATACAACTTCGTTACCTCTCTTCGAAATCACCTCTATATACTGAAGATAACCTACTAAATTCGAAAACAGTTATTAATTATCCGTTAATTACTTCCGAATCTTTATTGAATGGGATTATAATAATATTTTACCCCCTTTGATCATCTAATTCACTTTGATATGGACTACTCCTTCCCTCCGAATATATTCGAGAAATGATCTCTTCCTACAAGATGTGATTTCAGTGGGTCTCTGAAAGTTCAACCTTTTCATAATTCCTTTCAAGAATAATTTTGTTATACAGTCGCCTTTATAATGTTTGATGTCGAGTTTGGAATCTCAATGCTGTTTATATCAACGCATGGTCAAAAGGATGGCAAAGTAATGAACTGGTATATGGATGGACGAAATGTGTGTTTTTCCAATATATCCACAGAATCTATGTTCTCTGTTCACTTCCCAATCCTTTGAAGCTCATGCTATGCCAAAGCCAAAATGTGGTGATGCAAAGTCGTAGTAGTACAACATCAGGGTGAGTGCGTCTCCATGCTGTTATGTTTGAAATAATCAAGCTCACTTACTTACTCAAAACGTTTCCGAGTTCAGTATTGAATTAGCTCAACAGGTTTCTCGAATGACTGATGAATTAACAGCAATTTACTGCTCATGCATGGGTTTGCAGTTTTTTGGTGAAGGTATTCAAAATATACATTGCTTTCATCAAGTAGGGGATGAATTGAATGAAAATAAGAATTTTTTTTTGAGAGGAACCCCCGAACGCGTTACTTACGCTGATTGAATTATGAATATAAGAGGGAGATAATAACTATGTCAAACATGATCTTTGAAATTTCATGTTGAAGAATTTTATATCAACAATAATTTCAAAGAGTCGATGATTTTTATATTATTATGCGACATACGGAGTGCTAAATTTTTCAGATTATTTTATCATGGTATGACCCTATGATATTTTTGTGAAACGTAGTACACATCTGTGATGTACAGGGTGGCCAGATAAGAATGCAAAGCGCAGTATCTCGGAAACTATTCGTCTAAGAGACTTGCGGTGAAAAATTTTATAACTAAAGTTACCAAAAGAAAATCCTGGAAATTATTTTCATGTTTCCAAGACGGCCGCCAGGGGGCGTAACCACCATCTAAAACTTTTTTGACGAAATACTCCTAGTAAACGTACCAATAAAATATATACCTTTTAAAGTTGAGCTCAAAAAGTGTCGAGTAATTTTTGCTCGACACTTTTTGACATATCTTTTAAAATGAAGTGGTGGGGGTGGTTCAATGTTTTTTCAAATAAACAGCTGTAACTCCTGGACGTCTGAAAGAATTTCAACAAACTTGGTATCGTTGGAAAGACCATTCATTGGTCTATCAAATTCATCTTATTTGTAATGTGTCTGATTGGAAAATTGTCTGAAAATCATATGACTTATTTTCCATGAAAATGTAGTGGAATGATACCTTAATAGGCTAGTGAAAACCGTATCTCGATATATACATTTTTCATCGCAAGTCTCTTAGACGAATAGTTTCCGAGATACTGCACTTTGCATTCTTATCTGGCCACCCTGTACATAAACATTTTTGTGCTCCATGAGATAAATTTTCATTCTTGCTATTGGTGAATTATATAAATTGATTCTTCTCTTGTGAAGGTGTGAAGTGAGTTAGTGTTCAATTCTATTGAATGAAAATTAAACTGAATAATCATCAATCAGTTGGTAACCATTCTTCTGGTATAAGAATTATTCACCTGTTGCATCTCATAGTTCCTGGTGCACACTGTTGGTTTCTTGGATCGTCTGTTTACTGCAGGGTCTGGTTGAGTCAACAATGGCAGACACAAAGCCGATGGTCGTCTGTATAAAGTGTTTGTTGATGGTCTTCTAAAATACCTTGAAGGAAAAATCATGAAATTTCAGTGAACAATAGATATAATTTACGCCCCTTACTTTTGGGGCGGGTTGTAGTACATATACACAAATTTTAACATATATAAGATACAATTCTTGAATATAATAAGCGCAGTGGCAGGCACTCTTTTAATTCGTATAGGTGGTTTATTAAAATAAATAGGGGAAAATTAAGGTATAGAGATACAGACAAAACACACAAAGTACGTCCTTCTTTCAACGAGAATACCACACACGCTCACATATACATGTTTTCAAAATTTTTTTTGCGGGAAAGACTAATATCTACATCCTTCAAAAACGTAAACAAAACACGAGATTATGATCTTGCAACACACCAGTCACCACAGCCAACCTGATTGTACGGCTACTGTAGGGCTCGATTGTAGGCGGATTTTGTTTACGTTTGTAAGAAGGGTGAAATTTTTGATAACTATTTTTTTCCTCTAAAAATGTATGATAACAAGTGCATGTTACCGTCTGCGGTTTTTATTTAGAAAAAGGCGAATTTTGTTTTTTCGATAGAAACAATTTTGTGTCGTCTCGAATGGTGAATTTACGAAATAAAATGATTTCAGATTTGGAAAAATCACTCCAATTACTTAAGGAGAATGAAAGAATTAGTTTATGACTATTTGACAGAGGATCTCAGATTTCTCACTATGAAAGGACCCCTATCATCATTGAAATCTTTTCTATGAATTACGATCTCTATAGGTAGCGATTGTAAAAAGAAATACCTATTTGAAAAGTGGAATGTAATTCTGAAATCTTTCATTGTTTACATATCTAGTTATATCAATAAATACAATTATCACTGTTGAACTGAATACTTTTCTATCGGTGTTTTATGAAAATTCATAAGAAAGGAATGAAAAATCCGTAGGCTATGTGACATTTTGTTATTTACTCACCTAACCCTGTGAGAACTCTCAGTTTCCTCACTTTATATCAATAATGAACTCGGCGTGGCTTTATGATTGAAATAAAAAAATTATAGGCGTCGTTTCCAAATTAATGATATTTAATCAAGTATTTGATTGACTGACAACCTCAATCGAGATTTGCTCATATTGGAAGTATAAACCTGGTTTTGACGGTAATATAATATGAAGCCTAGTGGGACTGGAGCTAGCTTTGTTTAGGTATTTGAACTCAGGCTTGATTCTGAATGTTCAGTATAGCTTCTTATATTTTCTAAACACTTTCAGATATCCTAATGAAACTTTTTTCGACAGATGATATGAGGAACTATACTCTTTTGTCGGCTTGATAGAAATGAAGCAAAATGGGCAAACAATTTGAAATTGAAGGTGATGGCTTTGACAAACAATTTATGGACAAGTTCAAGTCAAGAGTCTATAAAAGTCAGCCTAAAACTATGGGCTAAGCTTATGTACATACCTTTTACTCATGATGCTGTTTCTATTCAATTTTTGCCATTTTGGTAACAGTGAACACTCGCCCGATTTTTTAGGAGATAGTATAATATGAATATCATATTCACGATACATTTACGACAGGTTAGTAATTATAAAAAAGTTTGTCTCCCAATTCCGAAAATATACAGAGGTTTCGAATCGGACTAAGAAAAAGAGCTTTGCACCTCTTTCAATTTATGAGATTTATCACCGAGGTAGGTATTTTTATAAATTTCTTAGAGTGGTGCAATATTGATCGCAATAATGTGATGAACATTTATCATGAAATCACTTT
This sequence comes from Chrysomela aeneicollis, assembly GCA_029955515.1. Taxonomy (NCBI): domain Eukaryota; kingdom Metazoa; phylum Arthropoda; class Insecta; order Coleoptera; family Chrysomelidae; genus Chrysomela; species Chrysomela aeneicollis. Next base: position 12,725,426 of record JARUHQ010000003.1, on the reverse strand, counting down.
GTTTGGTCGCCCATAAAATATTTGTAGATATAGTTTTTTGTAACACTGTGATATATAACATTAACAAAGTTTACAGAATATAATATGATTTGTAAACATTGTCGTTGAGTCCATTGTTAAATAGAAAAAAAAAAGTGTTTAGTAATCATGATGCTGATAACGAATTAACATCTGAATTGATATCAGAATAATTCATTGAATCCGTTGCATAGATTCGTGAAGCAAATCATGTGAATCAATGAATTGATATCAGAATAATTCATTGAATCCGTTGCATAGATTCGTGAAGCAAATCATGTGAATCAAATTGGAGAAATCAGCAGTAATGAAATCGTCTCGAATGAATGGTCTTTTGGGTTTGATACTTGAACAACTGTTGGTGATTTAGATTATTTGCTCATGCTCTTCCTCCAGGAGAAATTATTTCAGTTTTATTAATTAATCTGAGATTTAATGATCAGAATATTCTTGAAACTTTCAACATCTCAAAATTATTTTTTCTATTTTGGATCTATAATCAAACGCAAATGCGTATCGAAATAGCCTACTGTTTCGATACGCATTTTTTATTATTCGGAGGTTGGCTTTACGCTTGTGCGTCAGATTTCAAATATTTCAGTGTTATCATTGTTACCAATCGAAAATGTTTCTGTTATTTATCGATATTAAAATAAAAAAAATGTAGATGACACACGTTTCATAAGACACTTTGTCGCACGTGTTTTTTGGAGTACGACGAGCGAATTTGTCCAAGGGACAAAATAGCGTCTTATAAAACTTGTATCATAATGTACTATTTCGATGTCCAGAAGCTATTGGCCACCCTGTTACGAATTTCTATGCCTTCTTGAAGCGTTAAATTATGTTCCTGAAAATTCATGGACGCATGATAATTTATGAGTCCATTGCGTGGTAAGGAGGGAACGACCCCATTTTCGTGATATTTCCATCTAAAACAAATCCTTCAATTCATTCCCTTCACAACCATTTTCATATTAATGAGCTTAAGTATCAACAAGGGGTTCTATGAATTAGTGAAATCAAATTATTCCCCATTTCGAATTCCATGGTGGACTCCTTCATTTGATAAATACACGAGGGAAAAATGTGTTTAAAAAAATTAATTTGGCATCAGAGGTCACGTAACCGATCTGAAAGACTTGATACGCTTTCTTTAACAGAACATTCGAGACATGCCAAGATTTGGCCAAATATAGAAAAATAACATGGTAAGGACCATAGATCTTATAATGCTATAGATCCGGCATCCTGTAGTTTTTTTTTTGGTATAGAGGGGTCAGCAAGAAAGTAGGTACTATGGTCACGTGGGACAACTTATTTGTATGGTCTACAACTGAAACGATCAATCAATGGCTTAGTACTTTCAACCCCCCCGGCCTACAAAACAAATAAACTGGATACTGGATCTAGCGTATAAGTAATAACATCTATAGTAAGGACATTTGATAATGATTTGATGTGCCCAGGAATGCCTCGAAAGGGACACTCGAAGGGCAAAAATATATAATAGTTGAAGGCAACGAGGAAGCAGACTGCATGCCAAAGAAGGGGCAAATACACAATTTCTCGGCCCAGAACCCTTCTGTGGACGTTGCAAAGCATACTTGAAAGAAGAGTTCCGACGCTGGGAAGCAGATGAAATGAAATCTCACTGGAATAAAGCGAAAAGGCTAGTGATCCTTTTGCCAAGGAAAGCTTGAAAGCTTCTCGAGTTAGACAAAAAAAGACTTGAAACTGGTAACAGGACTCCTCACTGGACACTGCTCTCTGAGTTATCACCTCAAAAAGATGGGTAAAACAGAGTGATAGTTGCCGCTACTGCGAAAATTCGCTGAAACTGCAGAACATTTGCTTTGCGGCTGCCCAGCTGCAAGAGTCTCAAGTTCCTGGAAGGGGCCTTCTTAGAGCCCTCCGATGTCAGAAATCTAGCTCCCAGGAAACTGATAAAATTCGCAAGAAGGCTCGGAATCCGGAAAATAGTTTTGACCCATCACTATCGGTTGAAATAACTAAAACTTCATCGCGTATTAGAATATTTTGAACAGGTGACCAATGATGAGAATATCGATGTTCATATAGCAAGAAAATGGAGTTTGAGCATGACGCCATTGGGACCAACTATTGTAGGTTTCATATCCATTCAGTTGTCTGAATGTCTTCTTGAGTATTTTCTAGATTGCGAAAAAAACAATCTATATGTGGGAGTAAAAGAAAATATTTCTCAACGGTATAATAATTATGATATGAATGTTATTTTCTTAATAACTGATGCTATTCTTCAGAGACGTTTTGCACAATGACGATGTCTTGTTCGATTCCCTCTTGGGTATAATTCTCGGTACAGTTTGATATTTGGTGCAGTGATGATACAATAATTATATTCATTATTAAATATCCATTTCTTCATTCGGGCATAAATTATCGAACAATCCACATTGAAGTCAAAGAACTCTTAGGGTGACGTGCATATAGGAGAAACCCACGTAATTTACGGAGAATAAGAAGAGAAACTCTCCTCTATAATATACGACAGTATACAGAGTCCAATTCATAATGACACGACTTTATCGAGTGATTAATTACGTAAAAATTGCAGTTTATCAGAGATACAGGATGTTGAAATGAGAAATTTTAATGTTATAATAAAAAAAGGCATGAGCCCGAGGAGATTAAAAGTTCGTAAAAGACTGATTCGATCAAAAATTATTACATCTTAATGTAGTGAAAACCTTCTTCTCATCATTCTGCGTATACCAAACTTGAAGTTATGATTAACTTTCTTTGTGAAATCATGAGAATTACATTGCGATGAAACTGCGATGTATTGATTACAAATTCCGACAATCTCAATACCCATGCATATATTCGACAACGCAGAAAAGTTTAGGTAATCTCTTCCTTTTTTTCCATGGGCGTATTTATTATTCCACCGCGATTTCAGGCTTCATCGAACAGCGCAGTTGAAAATCTCATGCCTGATGCCTATAATTTCCAAACTTTCAAGAAAAATTGTTGGGTATTCGATTAATGCAGGAATGTATGATATGCAAAATAGGGATGACGAAACTGAACATGAAAACATGAATGAATGATATTTAGTTAACATTTTCAAAGCGATTACTGTGGAGCAGGTACATGGAATGCATCAAGTATCGAAATGTATACACAGATTTGAAATGCAAATTAGTTTTCAAAGCTATTTATCCAGCAACCAATAAGCCAAGCAATACTGTTGAAGAAAATAGGAGATGGGTTTTCGAATTACGAACACCCGCTTGTTTTAATTGCGGCTGCAGTGCTTCGGATTATTCGTTCTTGAATGCACAATAATTAATATCCTGATCGAAGATATACCCCGATGTGATAAATAGGATCGGTGGAATATTTCTGACGTTTCGTGAGTTCGTCATATTTTAATCCAATCAACTTGGAGAAAATATAATTCAAGAAAGTTGCTGATGAAGTTTCTTGGTTTTTTGACTTCATCCTAGTGGTAGTGAACGTGCACTTGTTTATAATTTGTAGTATTTGGTATAAAGTATAGTATTCTTTTCGCGCATATTGGCTATTAAGCACACAGATGATTACAGCAATTTTCATCTAAGTGGGGAATAGCCATCATTATGCGCTCGTTGAATAACAACTTTTTTTCGTATGAAAACGTCAATAATCACACTGTTTTGTTGTTCAGAAAGTAGCTCATATCACCATGATATTGTTTATTTGAAAGAACAAAAGCACAAGTGTTGATATGAAAAATATCACAACGGTCGCCTGAATTGATAGAAATAATTAGGTATATTGTGAAGGTACTCACTGTCAATATAAGCGTTCTCAAATCAAATTCATATTATTTATTGAAATTTCTGTCTCGTTTTGAATTATACCGAGAATTCTTTATCTATTAATTTCAATGTGTCTGATACATAACCTCTGAATTCACTTTAAAACTGGAACAGTTAATCTATACTGAAACTATTTCGATGTTGATGACAGGGGGTGAGATCATTCAAAAGAGTACGGCTACAGTTTTATGCGCGGCTTGCTGCTTGCATCAGTTTGATATCACAGTATCACCAACGAGAAGATTCTTTGGTATCACAGATGTTTGCAAGGAGTCAAGGACGCACTAACTCGAGTAACTCGTACGCGCTTGCGCACTACGTACTTCTATGGTTCTGTATTCCTGGTTGCGTGATTACTGGCGCTAGCAGGCGTATGGTGTCAAGTTTGTTTATGTACGCTGGTGTCAATGTCAATAAAATTTGTCCAAACTAAATGAACTCAATCAATCAGTAATTCACATTAGGAGGAATTGTCGGAGAAGTATTCAAATATCATTTTGAATATGGAAATAAACAATACTTGATATTGAATTGAAACCACCTGAAATTATAGAGACTGCTCAAGTTACATTTCGGACAAGACCTCCAGCGAAATGAAAGTATTCGGAGTCGTAGGAAAAATAGTGTACAAAACTCGTTGGAAAGTGAATTTCGTTCACTCGTTACGTTTCCGCACTCACCGCTAGTGCTAAACGACTACTCTTGTAAATATGTCACTTTCCACACTTGTTGTGTAATATACTATTATCAGTGTTCGACGATTTTGGTATCCAGAAAACTACAAACGATAGAACGACGAGATTCTCAGGTCTTCGCTGGATTCAGCCGACAAGTAATATGAATTATGGCAAACAGTTATGTCGAAAGTTTCAACTCCTCTTCGTGTCGGAAATAACAGCAATTAGGGCAATTTACGAGCACTACGATGTGAAAACCAACCAAATGTTGCGGCTAATAAAGTTATATTTCATCAGGACACCGAATTGAATTGCAGATATTCACCGAAGAACGTGAATACCTACGTAAGTTTCATTTCATCCAAAAATCACAAAAACCTACATCATAAGCCCACTTTCAAATGGCCATAACTCCTTAGGAGGGCATTTCTGGATCCATGTTTATATGAACTTATCTTACTATTTTTGTTCCTAAAATTTTCAACTGAAATCTTTCTATGTAATTTCGGGACATCCTGTATAGTAAAACTGATTATTTTAACTGCCCTGCACCCTGATATCATATAAATCTTTAATAACATTTGCTGTAACCACTGTTTAACTTTTAGTAATGTTAAAAACGTAGTTATCATAACGAAATAAATTCAAAACAGACGTTAATCAATTGAATTCCCATCATGTCATGCCCTAAAACCTATAATATAATAGTGTAGCTAGCAGATTCGTGTCCACAAAATAACCTTTCAAAACAGGAATTTACTGGATTTTTTGCAAAACATTCGACTTTTTTTCAATACATTGAATTTTCTTTCCTAGATGATATTACATATGAAAACGGTACATGTATACGGGATTAATTATACGAATCGCGCTCTACCATCACATTATATCATATACATATAAAGACATAGGTGAAACGAAGGAAAACAAATATCATATACAGGGTGATTCCAAAATCGATGTTGATATTTCAAGGACGTATTGCGGGATCAAAATAAGGTATAAAATGGAGCATATGATAAAAAGTGCATATATACACGAACGATCAAGTCTATACTTTCCTCACAACAACAACAACTATGATGTACACAGTGAAAAATAAATGGGAGTAATTTCAATCCAATGCATTTCAGAGAAAACTCCGACGAATAAAACACCTGAATATCAAGTTTGTGTCTTTTTTATCATACATTCCACGGTGGTGTTAATTCCGATCTCAGTAGTGAAAGATGACAGGAATGTGGTGAAGTAGAACGATACTGAAACATAAAATCATAAGAAACACCAAATGGTTGAAATTTAATATTCTCAATAGTGCTATCTTTGACATTAACGCATAAAAAACATCTATTATATAAAATTAACACCAAGTTACACCGTGTCATATCACGATGGAATCGAGGCGATGTATTAATCATCTAATTTGGTGGCAATAATCATTCGTTGAGTAGTCACTGAATATTGCATCCTGAAAACACAAGATTTGATATAAATTTTTAAAAATATCTAAAAAAATCTGAATGCATGGTGTGAATTTCATGCGCTCATCTGTTCGATCTTAGAACCTTAAAACTTTTGCCAATAAGTAGCACTGACGTCCTTCCTACCGTACCTGATTTCAATATTGGGCATGATATATTATATAATTTTGATATAGATCACTACCAATTGGCCTAGTCCGTAGTATCACTGATCAGGATGAATGAGCCGAAACAGTTCGTCATCATCCGAATTGTCTAGATTCTTCTGAGTCTCGTTTATCATCATATGAATTATATTTTAATAGGTAATCCAACTTAGTGAAAAGCACCGGAGGTGCTGAAGAAAAGCACTGATTCGCATGAACACACTCATGATATGGTGTTCCTTCACACCATCACACCAGAAAAGTATTCGCATGTACCTGCTCAGTGTTTAAACGCACCGAAGAGAATTTCGTGTAGGTAGGATTCAGTATCGATAAAATCACAGAATGTGCATCGCACCACTGCGGTGTCAAATCGAACTGCATAAAGAACACCACCAAAGTGTTAATTCAGCTGAATTCAATACTAACACTGGTGTTACTGACAACTGGGTTTGATTATTAAAAGCACCTACAGTGGTGAATAATATGAATATGCCGGTGTTTACTGACACTAAAACAATCAGGACCTCAGGAGACACCAGTCGGTGTTAGCTGGTGTGAGCTGGTGTATTTTTTTTGTGATTAGAAATTACCTATACTTTATTCATGATACATAAAGCATACATTTCTAAAACGATACATGTCCTTCAAGGCAAAGACAAACTTTTCGTTTTTTCTTGCCTCAGTTTTGGAAGGGTTTCGAAATGAATCGACTTTTATGCCGCCTTTTTCAGCTACATAATGATGTTTGCAGATTTTTTTTCGTATTCTTTTAGCCAAAAACAAATTTCACCAATAAAAAGAATAAGATGTATCTATAATAATATTCTATTGAAATAAATTATTTCACTGAACTGGGTTGGAAATATTTATTTATTTCTATAGTATCATTTAGCGAGAGGAAATAGGTAACCAACCGAACATTCTTGGTACCTAGATTTCAATCCTTCGGACCCTCAACGATAACCAGCCGAGTAGTACTTCGGATGACACTTAAAGAGCTAAGGTCCCCGTCTTCCTTACTCATACAAGTCCTAGACTTCGCAATTAACTTGGCGGTTAAAATAGTATAATATGATACAAGTTTTATAAGACGCAATTTTGTCGCACGCGTTGTTTGGAGTACGACGAGCGAAGCGAGTAGTGCTCCAAGGGAACAAGTGCGACAAAGTGTCTTATAGAACGTGAGTCATATACAATTTTTTCTATTTTGAATTGATTTGAAGAAAAAAATGGATTTTATATCGATGAATAACAGAAACATCTTCGATTGGTAACAATGATGACATTGAAATAATTAAAATCTGACGCACAAGCGAAAAACCCAGTTTACAGTTGAGCGATTTTGATTTTTCCAATACCAGTGGTGAAAAATTCGATGTTGTTATTGTTTTTATTGGTCTATTTGAATCAAATTACACTCTGAATTGAAATTTACCAATTAAAACATTGAGTTTTTCACTGCAATTATCACCAAATCCAAATCGCTCAGAAGTAAACTGGGCCTAACTCTTCTGACTTTCATTTGACAGTTCGATTGTACCAATCTCCAAATAATAAAAAATGCGTATCGAAATGGAGGCTTGATCGGTTCACGGAATCCTTGTTTTGTTCATTATTCTTGTGAATATGCGAATGATGTGTCGAGATGTCGAAATTGTGTTAGTAGTAACAGAATCCCCCTGTGAGTGACTCTATCGATTTGAATTTTTGTTGAAGAGAAATATCGTATCTCCATCGGCTTCTCGAGTACAGTCCTAATACGCACTTACTTGGGTGTTCCGACTGTTATGGGATACCTCTTCACATTCTGGTTCTGCAGCATCCCGTGGGGGAGCGTTGTTTGCTGAATATTCCTGTTATATTCTTGTTGATGTGGGACCGCATTGTTCGGATATGAGTTCCGATATGCTGGATATCCATGATAGTTGGGGTCCTCCTCTATGGGACAGTGCTGGTGGGGAAAGGGGGGATAATGTCGAACGTGGGACTTCAACGGCATGGCAGTGAGAGTTCGCTGTAAGTGCGCCGGTGGGTTTTCGTAATAGCATCTGGAAGAATTTCATATGGTGAGGAGATGGAATTGTATACTTCAGATATCAGAGGAAAAGCAATGTGGGTTTGTTGGGTACCTACATGGCATACCGCCGAAAGACCAAAACGCCGAAAACTTGGATAGAACGCCGTGTGCTTACTGGGCACGGATATAATGCATCATGATTGTGAAAAGTAATCAAAGATCAAATGTCACATACAGATAAACTAATCACGTTCAAAGAAGAATTATTACTGCAGGTGGCCTATATCAAGTCATACACAGATGAATCTCAAAAGCGCTGAAAATATAAGTTATGGTCAACTTCGTTAATCAACTAGAATGATAAAGCCAAGATTTCATGTACAAATGACCCAAAATATTGTGCACGTGTTCTTTTGTCGAATTGCCGCTTTGATAGAAACAAAGGGTATATTTTGATATAAAAATGATGACCGAAAGTCAATCAAAAGCAGTCACAATCATGGCTCGAAAGAGCTGTTCCTTAATACCGTGGTCCCCACGGTTAGTTTTGAAGCTAACGGACTTTTAAGTAGCGGATTCTTTGTAGACAGACATCAGAACATAATTTGTCCATTTTTGCAAGTGGTCGAAAGACATTGCAAATAGTTAGTCTTCAGGCTGAAAGTGAAGCTCAACAGTGTTTGTAAAAGTAACTTGTACAGTTGAAAGTTTTCTCAGTTTAAACCAGTCAGTTTGCAAGTGTCGCGAATTTCAAGTATTGCATACGAAGTGAAAAGTGAACCAGATGCAAAATATGTAAGTTGCCCAAAACCAGTCTATACAAATGCCCGCAGGAAAATATTTCAGATCATTGACCCAAAAGTTTAAAAGGCACATGTTAGGGAATTATGCCATTCATATCAGAGGGTGTCGTCTGTCGGATATTATAGCCAGGGTTGAACTTAAATATATTGAAGTATTTGACGTAGGATTACAAAAGAGTGACTGATAAAATAGCTTTGTGTATTGAACTTGATGGGATAATTACCTGTATGATTGTAAATTCGATTTTTTATTCTTTTATGTAAATCAATATGGTTCCTTCAGGAGTACTCATAGATCTTGATAATATTTCTATATGTCAGTATGTTTATGTTTATATTGAGTTAATCGATGCCGTTGTTATTTCATCCGCCTGTAAAACCGAACCCTAATAACATCTGTAGCTTACCACCTCACATATAGGACATATCTGCTCGGCCTAAAAAAAAAAATAATCAAACATCTTATCAACTAGTGAGGTGTGCAGCACAGCCGAAACGACTATTTCGACGAAACTAAACGATTGAATTCAGCCAAACGTAATCCTAGCATCTCACTTTCTTTGGTAGATTTTTGAGGAAGGAAAAAGGGAAAACATCAGAAATCGTCCAGTTACCTTTTTCGGCGTTTTGGTCACTTTCGGCGTTTTGTCCAAAGATATTTCATTTCATAAAAGCTAAAGTATTATGTATACACCTTTGATTTGACACTGAAATATTAGAGGAATAATAAGCAAGAATAGAACAATGTGACCTAGATGGAAGGATGGTAGATCAAACAAATATGGAAGATGAAACTGAAGCAATTACAATGTTCAATACAATGAGGAAGCAGTAAGTATATACGAAATAAGATAGGTGGTGAATAAAATTTAGAACAAAAATTTTGAAACGAAGCACGATTAGAATAACTAGCAACCATCAACATAACCCATAACCTAACAATTTTACGGTGTTTGTTTCTTCTTTATTCGTCTCTTACTCACTATTTGTATTTTCACCATAAGCGTAGATGTTTTTTTCCTTTTGACATCTTTTGGTGTCTGAACATCTCTACTTTGATGCTGGTTCCTGTACCATGTTCTATCTAACTATCCAGGGCCGGATCTAGAGTAGGTACTATAACTGCCCTCATGCGAAATTTTATTTGCGCTCTTGTTACTCATTTTATGATGATCATAATATTTATCAGTTGAGTTAAATGAGCAAGTTAGCCACGGATATTTTTTGAAGTTTTTATTAACATAATTATTATGCACTTTGTTTTTTTCGCTGTAGTTTTTCCAAAATGAATTACTAAAAAAAGTTGCTGTTAGAACTTGAAACACTGTGGAAAGCGGCCATGATGGTGTAGTTTGAATATCTCGCTGAATTGATGGTTTCAGAGTGGAGTTTATTCAAACATTGGAAATTGTTTGAAATTTTTTTTAACCGCCAACTTAGTTGCATAGCAACTCTCATTGAGACTTGTATGAGTTAGGAAGACGGGAAACATAGCTTTTTAAGTGTCAATCGAAGCACTACTCCGCTGGTTATCGTTGGTCCGAAGGATTGATATCTAGGTACCAAGAATGTTTGGTTGGTCACCTATCTCCTCACTCTAAACGATGCTAGAGAAATAAATGAACAAAAGCCAACGCACTCGACCACCAACCCAGTTGATTAATAATATCTTCTTGGAACAATTTTGGATAGGTACAGGATATTTTCCCACTATATTTCAACTACAAGCACGGCACCTGCGTCAGCTGCGGAATAATTTATGAACATATGTTTATTTTAACCCTTTGAGGACCATCGGTTACCAATGAAAACCACCTATTTAAAATTATGAATTTATTTTCCTATTGGTTTTCAACACTAACCACAGTGTTCAACGGGTTGTATAAATCATCAGGAACGATGAATAGGCGCGCCAGCTCCGCTCAGACAAGAATTGCATCAGTCGTAGCCTGTTATTTTATGAATTCTCATGTTTACATTTTGACAAACGAATAAAGCTGTTTTTTATCATAAAAGTGAATGTGACTTCCGCAAAATGGCTGGTAAGTAATTAGATTATGTCTATACATCACACAAAAATATCGGTCAGACACAATTTTTGTTTTTTCTTTTCTGTAGTTGGGTTTTTTTGTGGTGGTTACGGGTACTAACCACTAGTACTATGTTGATATTTTCTGAAAATGTATGTTTAGTATTATTATTGGGTTTCTTGTGTTCGTTCTTTTTTCATCCTATTATTTCTCTATAGGTACTAATAAAAAATGGTCAGTTCGTGAATTAGAAGCTTTGAATGACTCCGAGGTTGACGCCTTCATGGACGAAATACCAAGTGATTGTGACTCTATTGCATCAGATATAGAAAGTGTTATGGGGGATGAAATTGGCATTGATGATGTAATTCCTGAGCGAAGAGTTGAACTATTTGATATAGAGAATATGCCAATCGTTTTTGATGATGATATTGAAGCAATGGTAACGGAGGAATGGGATAGTGAAGATGAGTTGCCACTGGAAGTTATTCGTCGAGAAGAATTGAGAAAAAAAAACAGTTGTTTGGACAAAAAATGTTTCTCATGTAACTAGGGTGAACCCTTTTGTAGCTCAGACAGGGCCAAATGTTCCAGAAAACATTGAAACACCCACTGACATGTTCTGTTACTTGTTTCCAGACAACTTGATATCTGATATTGTTTTCCAGACAAATCTGTATGCATTACAGAAGAACGGTGGCACCAGTAATTTTGTACCAACTACCAACTCTGAAATAAAATCATTTTTGGCCGTAAACATAATAATGAGCCTGAAAAAAATGCCACGTTACAAAGATTACTGGTCCTCTGGGGAAGAAATTCGTGACCATTTTATAAGCTCTGTATTATCGCGCGACAGATTTTCTTGGCTTCTGAGTAATATCCACATAAATGATAATTCAGTGCAGCCAAAGCAAGGTGAACACAAATATGACAAATTATATAAAATAAGACCATTACTATCGAAACTGACAGAAACTTTTCACGCTGCTCTCAATCCTAACGAGTTTCAATCAGTAGATGAGTCAATGATCAAGTTCAAAGGCATAGTTTCCATCAGAAATGAGTTACCGTGTCCTGCTGGTTACCATCAGTAACCGTATCCTGTAGGATAATCCAGGATATTTGTGTTCCTTCTATGTATGTTTCCTATATCTTTGATGATTAATACACTCAGTTTTTACAAATTCATTGTTTAATTCAACCTTTTTTTTTTGCCGTCCGCAAAGGGTTAAGCACATTCCATCTACGAACAGTAACTGGAGCGTCAACTGTAGCTACGGCAGCGGAGTTTATAAATTGAGCTTTATGGTGCAACTATATAGAGGACTGGACTAGATAAAGGGAATGAAGTAATCACCTGTAATGGATTAGCGAAATCGTCCGAGACACTCCCAGAACGATTTTACAATAAACTATGCTTCGATAAAAGACTAGTTTCTTTTATATTTAGCTGACTTTACTCCGATGCATGGCCCGGTGGTTTGTTTATGCGGTATATGAGTATATTTTATTGAAACATTTAAACTTATTCTGGTGCCCCTCATTGGCAGGTGCGTCCTCATCATGCTGTGCATTAGCCGAATAATGACTTCGTCCGGCCCTGTATCTATTTACATTTACAATCATAATTTACATTTACATTTACAAAAGACACCTGAGAAAACTTGTGTGTTTCTAACAATGTCATAAGTAATCCTGTGAATTTCTATAATACCAAAATTGTGCATATTCTAAATGTGAATGTACTCACTGTGGTATGTATGGTTGGGACCTGTGAAACCTTCTCTTTATCGGAATTGCCTGAAGAGATGTCACTTGTGGATGTGCCGGAGGATAAGTTTCTGATGGTCCCCGTATGGTCGGCGATGGGAAACGCTGCTGGTTTTCGGAGTAACCTTCGGTGTCGGAAAAGTCCGTTAAGCAACTTTCCGGCTCATCTACGTAATAGGTGGGAACCGGAGGGGCGTAGTTGTAGTTCGAATGTAGGTTGTAGGACATAATCTGAAATAATTGTGAGTGTAAGAGGGGATTAGAAAAAATAGTTATTTATGTATTAAGGGAATTATGAGGGCCTTAATTACCGATGGCAAAGTTTGCGTCCCGAGGGCCTCTGGCCCGAGGGACAGCAATTGCCAGAGGTTATTAAGGCTCTATAATTCCCGTGGTACATAGATAATTTTATTTTTGACCGATTTTCATAACAATATGTACATATTTAGAACGCAATAAATGTTTAAATTCATAACCTTTCTGGTATATTTGAATTTGGTAGCATTGATTTTAGCATTGTTGGTTGTTGCTAGAATGTCACTATGTTACATGTTTATAAGCAAACTTTCTTTATCAATCAATGTTTTTCCGTTAAAAACGTGTTTATTTTTTACCACAAATCGACGATCTTTTTCTGATATAATGGAGGATATTATAAAAAAAGCGGAAGAAGCAAGACAATCATTACTTCCATCGAAAAGTGAAGCCCTATATCAAAAAGAATACAACTTATATCTGAAGTGGCTGACACAGAGAAATTTTATGTCAAAAGATGCCAACGAAACTGTCTTTCTGGCATATTTTCAAGAACTGGTAAAGTATTTTCAGTATTTTCTGGTAGATTTGGTAATAATTGTATTTATTCGTTGCAGTCAGAAACGTTTAGCCCAAATTCGTTATGGACTAAATGGTCAATGCTCAAATCGTTGGTGACCATATATGAGAAGAGAGATATCACCAAGTTCAACGAACTAGAGGCTTTTTTTGAAACGGAAAAGTAAGGGGTATAAGCCAAAAAAGTCTGCTGTCTTATCTCCTAAAGATGTCATCAAATTTCTAAAGGACGCCCCTAATGAAATTCATCTATTGCATAAGGTAATTTTTTTCTCATAATTTTCTTTTTCGTTTGTTTATTTCGTTTTATTTGTTATAGGTTGTTCTAATTATGGGTTATTTTGGAGGATGCAGAACTCAGGAACTTCTAAATATGAGTATAGCAGATATAGAGGACCGGGATACTATTATCGTAGTGAACGTACCGGAAAGTAAAACTGGTGTATCGAAGAAATTTACAGTTGTGGATGAAAAAGAGTTCCCTGCTTTGCCTTTATTGAGACTTTATATGTCCTTGCGTCCTGAAGGTACAAAACGATTTTTTTTGAGCTTCCGACAAAATAAATGTACAACTCAGCCAATTGGAAAGAATATGTTTGGCAAAATTCCCAGCAAAATCGCAATGTATTTAGGATTGCCAAACCCATTAACCTATACGGGACATTGCCTTCGTCGCACTTCTGCTACTGCCCTAGCCAATGCAGGAGCAACTATGACAAACTTAAAAAGACACGGAGGTTGGAGAATTTCCACGGTGGCAGAGGGGTATCTGGAAGACAGTATTGAATTGAGAAATAAAACGGCGCGTATGCTGTCTACTTTGCCATCAGAAGAGGCAGGCACCTTGACTGTAGTGAACAGCAACAGCACCACCCATAAAAAAGAAGAAATTGTTTCCAGCGGCGGAAGTAATTTTCAGGGAACATTTGAAAATTGTACATTTGTTATTTGTAATGACGTGAATAAGGAAAATATGTCTTAGTTTTCATTACATATAAACGTTTATAAGCATTTCTTGTATCATTTTCAACTGTAAAAGGTGAGAGGGAGTTTTTGAACCTTAATATCCCAAGGGAGTTATGACCCTCATTATAGATATCGTAACTATGACGATATAAGCTTATAATGTCACTGTCAGAAATAAAATACTTTTCTGCTGATGCCTGACATTTTCTAGCGAATGAATACACCATATTAGTTAGGATAGAATCACTTTCTTGGCGGAATATTTTAACATGGAAGTCTGAATTAGCATATATAGAGACTTTGAATGGTGGGTGCCTTCATCATAAGTACGTGTTCTGATATCCATTACACCCCAAAATCTGATTCTATATATATCATCCTAAAATTGAAATTGAAACCAGTGTTGTTCGAAAGATTTCGTATGTCGCAGATGATTTCTTGCGATGTCCGATTGGGGTTATTTATGATTGTGATATAACTATATACAGATGATACGTATCAATATTGGCTCCGAGATATATTAAACTGTCAGTTTAAAATTAATATAGTATTTTCAACGAGGTAAAAACATCTGGACATTTAATTAGGAAATGTATAATTTTGATCCTGGGTTACAAATCATCAAAGCAAAAGTGAAGGCCAGCATGAAGAATTAATATTGAACAAATTCACATAATGCAAACTGAATATTTCCAATAAGTAGGTATACTCAGTTATAATATCTAAAGTATATTCATCAATGTAGAAATAGAATGAAATAGCATCAAGCAGTCTATCTCTGTTACAAGTTTTGTTCGCAACGATGCCAGATGTATGTTGGGAATTTATTTATGTATATCCGAAAACCGGGTGAAATAAAATATACCATATCACAGTAAAATAAGTTCACTGTTGAAAACTAGAAAGTTCAGGTATTTTTAAATTTCAGAAGCTTTCCAACATTTAAAGTCAGAAATTTTGCGAGAAAAATTAATCTGGCAGCGGTGCAGCGGCGGGCACGCCACGCGCGTGCGCCGCGCAGCTTTGTGGCTGTTCCCTTCGGCTGCGGCCATTTTAGTTGTTGTGAATGTTGTCTTTGCATCATTTTATAGCCAGAACGGTGTTTCGAATATAGCATATTTCTATTGTTTTGGTGATTTTATAATGTGATTTGATATCATTAGTACGAATTTAGACTTTCCTCAGTGCTATCTGATTATCATCAGTGCAAATGGTGCGATTCAATCTATATGGTAAGTAAAACACAATTTTTGCACATGATGGATTTCCAAAAAATTAAGATAAATATTTTTTTCACCCATATGTGCTTTGTTCATCTGAGGATGAACTTCATTTCTGAATTTCCTGATTTCACAAAAAAATGCTTTTCACATTACCAATGTGTGTATAATCATTTCAGACGCTGCACAGAAATCTAGTCATGCTGCGAACAACAAAGAAACCGATTAACGGATTGGTGGTTGGCTGAGAAGAGCAAAAGAAAAAAAAAAGCATTATCATCAGAGTGCGAATGAAGAAGAATATTATAATGTGGGATAACTTGCCTGGATAACTTTGATGTTTTTGTTTTGTCTTCATTGAATAAGATTCTTGAACAATTTCGTTTAATTTCAAACCCTTTTAGAGTAATCCAATAGACATCCTACAATCATCCCCAGGATGTTTTGTTCGAGGGCCCAGGATGTCTATATATAGTACATCCCGTGTAATCCTAAATGCTGACACAGGTGTTGCCAGCGACATTTCAAGAATATCCCAAGGAAAATAGGGATTCCTCAGAGATGTTCCTATTGTCCCAAAGGGATGTTTCTGGAATGTCGTACATACGGTTTCGAGCTTATTTGCCCTCATCAGTGCAGGGTAGTTATCCGAAAATAGATACCGTAAGATCTCCACTCGAAGCGTTGCCTGTCCCAATGCACCTTCGTCGCGTCTATTTGACCGCACTGAGCCGCTTTCCAAGAGACAATTGGAAGTGGCGACACCATGCGGCAGAAGAAAGAAACACTCCAGAAATAAATCTCTCAAGTTACAGAACTTGGCAGTGGCTGAAAAATCGACTAAACTAATAAATGAAAAATGGAAAAGCCATGAATTGGACAAAAATTTAAGAAAGGGAAAATAGTCTATCTAATTAGAATATCAAACATAGTTTGAAATGAATGTCTGCTAGACTAGAAACCGGTCTGTAGGTTGTTAAGCGTGCCTGTATCGATGTGAATTTGTCACGTCTTAGAAAGAAAGATACATTTGCGATCTGCATTCACAGTGTGAATCGTTGCATGGACTACGAGCAGATATAATTCAATGTTCTGCTTGGTATTTACCAGGAAAGTAGTTGTTTTCTGCTCGTAGTCTACCAGACATTCATTTCAAACTATGTTTGATATTCTGATTGGATAGAATATTTTCTCTTTCTAACACTTTTCTTTCTTCGCTCAGTCAGACAATCCCTCACCTACATATTTCAACGAGTCCCCGAATAGACTTCCATTTCGATTTCCAGGTATAGTATTCCATGCAATCACACGAGTAAATCAGACTGGGGTCCTACGCACTCGAAACACCCAATTTTCACGCCAATTAATCCTGTGCCACAATGAGACGAACGTCAACACGGCATTTTATGGCCGCCCATAAAAAGGTATGACTTTCCGAACTCCAAAGAGGCGATAAACGCTGTAGGAAAATAGCCTTTATATAGGTACAGTGTGTCCCAGATTGGCGTTGCTTTTATTGCTATCTCGGTTATTATGAGACTTACGAAATCTGTACATATTACATTTTTACAGCTGTTTTTGTTTTTGTAAATAATCGCTAAAGGCAAAAGTGTCTGAGAACTTTTCTATGCGGGCATCACCCTGTTTTTCTTCAGTCACGCATATTAAAACGCTATTTTGAATGTTGATTTCCACTTCAATTTCATATTCGATTACAAACTGCACAGCAACCACGAAAAACAACGTGTTTCTTCAACCATTTTATTCTAACTGCTACTTACACTATAGACAGCGCTACTATACGAAGTATGGGCGCCAAGTTTAAATATTTGGTATGGTAGACTATCGTTTTTGATGAGTAAGAAGAAGTGAAGGATATTCAAACCAGGTGATCTTGCAGGCCATAAGATCAAATAATATTTCGCGAGCTGGATAACCATCATGCATAAACTAACTCTGATTCAAGTTTCCCACAGCTGGCATAATTGGCTCTTGTGAGAGCTCAAGATATCTTCTGCATTTAAATTGGAATCTAAATTAGTCTAAATTGGTTTCCTGAAAATGTCAATCGAGAGGCTGGTCATTTCATAATATGTTCAAAGAAAATCTGAAATTTTCTAAAATATTTTGAATGCCACCATATCATATTCTCCGCGAAACAAATTACAGTCATAAAAGTTGCTCCAATACTCAACCATTCACTTCTAAACACAATTCTAATATTTCCCCCAAGTTCTGAATAGCTTGATAGGTAGGTACAATTCGCAGAATCTAATCTTAGAACGAAGAATAATGGATTATTATTAATGGGGAATGAATACAGATTTCTTAAGATTGTACACACATCAATGATTTCGATGAGCTGTAGAGAAGAAGTAGAATTGTGAATAATTATTAATAATTAATTGTGAATAATTATTGTTTTGTGCGTCAGATTTTAAAAATTTTGAATATATCATCATTGTTACCAATCGAAGATGTTTCTGTTATTTATCGATATTGATTAAATTTTCCTCAAAAAAATACCAAATTAATGCCAAATAGAAAAAAGACAAGTTGTCGCATTTGTTCCCTTGGAGCACTCCAAACAACGCGTGCGACAAAATAGCGTCTTATAAAACTTGTATCATTGAAATTCGCACATATCGTGTGATAAATCATTGTATTCAGAAAATAACAAACTTTTCAAAAATCCAATAGAAAACCAAAGTTGAGTGTTATATCTTTGACATCAAAATCGTCTTGAAAAATGCGAGCAAAAATTTAGATTTCTTGTCCTAGTTCAAAACATCTAGTTCTATTGGTTTTCGGTTGAAAAAAAAGGTGGAACCATGAAATTTTCATTTCAGATAATTGTTCGGCATGAAAATGTGCAACTTCGCCCCAATTTGACTCAAAAGATAATACCCGTTGATAAGAGAATTCTGAAAATCATGACCATTCGACAGATTGTGTGGCTCTTATAATGACCAATGCAGCCAACCCCAATCTGGGACACAGTGTATACGCAACTCAATTGGGGGACCAAGGGTTTCTGCGATGGGGTAGCTATTACCTCCTGGAACACAATATCACGTTCCTGATTCGACAGTGGACCATGAAATGGGAAGGTGATTGAACTCAAGCACTAGGAAGAGTGGCTGCGGTTGGCTCGTAAAGTATGTTTGTTTCGGAATACTGGATACAAAAGTTACAATACACCGCTTTCATAACATACCATATGGTCAAATTTTGAGAAGTGGTTGATTGAATCTTCACAAGTTTGTATTTATAGTCGGGTGAGCGATATTCGCTTTACGAATCTCAATGTTCACAATACTAGCTTCCTTTCTAAACTGAACTCTTTCCAAACATCATTCTAGCGAAATCACTCATTCTCCAGAAATTACAGAAACTTCTTAGAATTACTGGTAATAAATCATCCGCTCTACTTGATACGTCGGTGACCGATGTTATCGCGAGGCCATAAATCACGTCCTAGGCGCGATCTGCCGAGATAATGACTTCCGGTCTTCTTGGAAGCATAGCGCGTAACAATATTTCAAGGACGTATGGTTGGGATCGATAAAAGACTAATATGTACCCCATTTGTGCTACAGCTTTTGTAAGCTATTTCCATTTCTACCATAATAAAATTTCTTGGTGAAAATTTCAGGATAAAAAATGGCTCAAAGTGACAAATTGGGTATCATTGTACATACTCGTGATGTTATTTTCTATATTAAAATAAGTGTAAACACAACTGTGCAGGTTGGTTTTGAAACAAGAAAGAAAGGGTCAGTTCTAGTCAAATCTGAGGTGAAGACAATTGGATACATCAGAAAATGCATATTGATGTATTATACCGACACATCGAATTTCACTTGCTTGTATGTAGATACAAAAAAGTTATAGGGGTGAGCCACTTCTGAGAAACACCCAGTATTGTTTAACTATCACGGAATGGTACTACTATGAGTACTATGACTTGCAATATTCGTGAAAAATGCGCATTCTTAACTTTGGTTGAACGCTCTAATTTTTCTATGGTTATATTACATAGTGGAATTATTTCATACGTTCCGGCTGAACTACGACAGACTTGCGCCAGGAACTTTTTGATGAAATTGAATTGACAGAGAGCTTTCATCAGTTTTTATTGCATTGAATGGAAGACGTACTAATAGCTATTAATGTAACGAGATTATTATACGATTTATAATAGTCGAGTACATTGCTAGGTTACGAGGCGTCAGCCGAGTAAACCGCAATATTCGAGACGGTGTTAAATCGCTAATAATCGAGTTGCATTCAAAGCTTTATCGTATCATTGACAACAGCGATGCGAAAATGAATATATATTGTTTGAGATGCACTTTTGGCATTGGACCTCACGTGATTTTCCCAAGAAAGGTTATTGCTGATAGTATAATGCCAAGCATAGAAATGGATGACTTCCATGGTATGGTTACTCCTGTCTGAATTAGGTTGAGCACAGTGAGATCGGCTTTTCTAGAGAAAAGACATGCATGACACTTGTATTTTGTTTGCATTGAAGTCTACCAGGTTATTAGATCCCCACTCGAGAATTGTTGCTAAGTCCATATTTATTTTGTTAACATTTCTTCCTCATTCATTTCTGGTTTGACGGGCCGATATAGGAGCCCTGGAAGAGAAAGCGGTATGGAGGGTATAGGACATAAAATTGCTTCCAACAAATCGTTGATGTGAAGTAGAAATAGTGTTGGTGCTAAAATTGATCCCTGCGGAACACCAGCATTTATGAGTAGAGTATCAGATGAAACTCCATCGACCACTACATGGAGAGACCTGTTTGAGAGAAAATTAGCAAGCAGAGAACACAGCTGAGGGGGCAAACCATAAGATGGAAGTTTGGCGAGGAGTCCCTGGTGCCAAACTCGATCAAATGCCTTGGAAATATCTAATGCCACGGCTAAAGTTTCAATAGATAGCTGCCATAAATGTGAGACGGAGTGTATATCTTTGTGAGACGTAAGAGAGCAGGTCACCAGTTGATCTCTGATGACGGAAACCATATTGCCTATCGTTGACAATTCCTGAGTGTTTCAGATGTGTTTCATGGATTAATTGCTGAAAATTTCTATGAATCATGAAAAAACTGACAAAAAATAAAAGAGACTGAATCAGGGACCCCCTTGTCTAAAAGCCCACCTTATTTCGTAACCCCCTCCTATTATAAGAACCCTTGAATTTGAATCGAATATTATAGTAAAAAAAAGGTTCAACCATGTTGATGGTCCACCTCGCCATGATCTCTAATTTTTCCAGATGTCTCAGTTCAGTCGGTTCTCAACTTTTCGTTCATTGAACTGGCTTCAAATATGTAGAACTGAATAATTCAAGATGGCATTTTAGCTGTCGCTGAAATATTAAATCCGTTTCCATGATGTGCCGACTGGAACATCTGGCTAACGAAGTTTAATTCGCTGGAATTTTATTATTTACCCGTTCTGGATGCGACATTTCGCACCACGGGTTTCAGGGTGATTTTCATGATATGCTACGCCGATTGTGAAATAATCGCATTCGACGTCAAATACATTAATAAATGCGATATGACAGAAACGATTCATTTTTATATCTGTTATTTCATTTGGATATATCAAATGTGTTTCAGTGTTTTATCTATGATGTCATTATGAACTTGAAATAGGCGTACCACACAATTTAATATCGCTTCTACTGCTGCAACCTTATTAAGGTAACTTATTGAGTGAAAGAATATTCATTAGAGTAATATTGGCTGCATTGCAAAGGCAAAGTTCGCGTTTCTTCAATTGGGTACACATATTATTATCAATTTCAAAATTCGCGATCTTCCACTTCTTTTATTCTGACCCAATCTAGTTCACTACCAAAGGGACACCCGGTGTATTTTTACTTTTCATAAGAAAATCACATTGTAAGTATTTTTGATTTGATATAATTCTAACATTGAATAATACTTGATAACTGACCTCGATTTTTTTTTCAAAAACACATTCCGCATTCTAGAAAGAGAAAATAGTCTATCCAATTAGAATATCAAACATAGTTTGAAATCAATATCTGGTAGACTACGAGCAGAAAACAACTACTTTCCTGGTAGATATCACGCAGAACATTGAATTATATCTGCTCGTAGTCCATTCAACGATTCATACTGTGAATGCAGATCGCAAATGTTTCTTTCTCCCTAAGACGTGACAAATTCACATCGAGACAGGCACGCTTAACAACCTACAGACCGGTTTCGGGCTTATTCGCCCTCATCAGTGCAGGGTAGTTAAACCCAAAACCGGTCTGTAGGTTGTTAAGCGTGCCTGTCTCGATGTGAATTTGTCACGTCTTAGGAAGAAAGAAACATTTGCGATCTGCATTCACAGTGTGAATCGTTGCATGGTTCCATGGACTACGAGCAGATATAATTCAATGTTCTGCGTGGTATCTACCAGGAAAGTAGTTGTTTTCTGCTCGTAGTCTACCAGACATTCATTTCAAACTATGTTTGATATTCTAATTGGATAGACTATTTTCTCTTTCTAAAATTTTTGGCCAATTTATGGCTTTTCCATTTTTACATTCCTAAATTACCAATAGGTTTTGGCTAGGTATAGGGTAGTAGATGAGAACTAGAGGGCTTATTTACATATATAGAATCCAATCATGGGAAGAAGAATTGGGGTTGAGATTTGAATATATTCTCATTCATATTTTTTGGACCCACAAGCATCCATTTATTTATTTAGTTGATTTTATGATGTTAATGTCGTCCCGTTCAAAATTTCAATTCTACATGAAAATTATAGCTTATATATATTTTCTAGACTAACTCAAAAAATGCATGAATTTGAATAAGAATCATGAGGGGAATCCAAAATTCTGTCAAATATAGGGTGTCCTATTGAAAATAACAAATATAACGTCATTTCCGGAGGAAGTGGAATTTTCACAGTAACTAAAATATTTTTTCTATTTCGGTTGTATAATAAAGTTATTATGCAACGCAAATGCGTGTCGAAATAGCCTCTATTTCGATACGCATTTTTTATTATTCGGAGATTGGTACAATCGAACTGTCAAATGAAAGTCAAAAGAGTTAGGCCCAGTTTACTTCTGAGCGATTTGGATTTCGTATTAGCAGTGAAAAACTCAATGTTTCAATTGGTAAATTTCAATTCAGAGTGTAATTTTATTTGATTTAAATTGACTATTAAAAACAATAACAACATTAAATTTTTCACCGCTAGTATTGCAATATCAAAATCGCTCAACTGTAAACTGGGCTTTACGCTTGCGCGTCAGATTTTAATTATTTCAATGTCATCATTGTTACCAATCGAAGATGTTTCTGTTATTTATCGATATTGAATCCATTTTTTTCTTAAAATCAATTCAAAATAGAAAAAATTGCATATGACACACGTTTTATAAGACACGTTGTCGCACTTGTTCACTTGGAGCACTCCTAGATTCGCTCGTCGTTCTCCAAACAACGCGTGCGACAAAATAGCATCTTATAAAACTCGTAGTTGGATTCCGATTGTTACCGTCATTGTCTTCACAAATATTCAGAGTTATGCTACTTTCAGAAAGGTGGCTCGCCCCTACAACCTTTTTTGTTTTCGGAGATAATAGAATGAAATTCTGAGAATCCATTCAATGCATGAAACTGCATTCTTTTACAAGTAATTCAACTCCACTCAAATTCCGGATTCACTGGAAGTGACATAAACTTTCGGTTTTTAAATGGGACACCTGGTGTATTTCAAGTTTTTTCCTCTCCGTTATGACATTCAGAATCATTTGTTCCTGTTAGTAACCATTTTTTATTTTTTTGTTGCATTTTTTATTCTAGAGAGGGTTATGGATACGTTCAAATAACCGATTTCCAGTCCTGAAATGTTTTTAAAAATACAACTATTTTCGGTCAAAATGATTCAGCTATAAGACTTTTGATTTTGAAATTTTTCTTGCTATTTTTTTTAATGGGCACATGGTGGCTCGTCGAGTTAGAAAGAAAAAACATTTAATTTCTATTAATTTTATACCGCACCTTATTAGGTTGTAAGAAAACTTTCGATAAAAAACTGTATATCATGTTTCACGTTAATTTATGAAGATAACCTCGTATAATTTTCAGTCAATGGAAAACTGAAAGGTATGAAATTTAGGTTTAACATTGCCAAGAAATTATTTGAATTAAAAACATAAGAATGAAGCATGCAGCTAATAATTTAGATGAAATGAAGCATTCAAGGGAAATTTCCAAAAGCTTCTGCGAATAGGGAGACAAACGCGATAATTTCTGTTTCCGTTGGACGTGCACCAGAATGTTTTCCATAATTCATTATGCAGGTCATTTCCGAGCATGTCTAATTCACGATTGTTCCTGATGAGAATAATAGGAGGGTCGACTACATATTCATCATGGAATGAATGAAATCTAATAGATTATTGTGCTGATGTTGAAAACATAAGCTGAAAGAAATTTAACAGGGGGGTAATATTCAAGGCATCAGATTGGAATGAGGCATAGAAATATTTCATATTTCATCATATCATTCACTAATCGATAATGACTAAGAAAAAAATAAGGAATTTGACAAAACATTTCAATATGAATGATAACATGAAAGGAAATAAAAATGAACCCTGATGATTATCATGCACAGACTATTTCACGCACTTGCCAAATGAACCAATCACGAGCTCTAGTCAAGTTTGGCCTGTAAAGTTCGGTGTTTTGGCCTGTTAAGTTCGGTGTTTTCAGACTTGTGTATGTGACAGTTAAACGTCAAATATAAATAATCACACTGATTCTACCAAATTTCAGATTTTTACCATTTGCTTTGTTTGTGAAATAGTCTACTGAAATTCCATTCGTGATTGGATATATCTCATAAGTCTGTTTTTATTTCATAACTCAACTGAGTTGCTTGAAGGAAACACCACTCGTCCTGCGTACTCGTGATGTTTCCAAGCAACTCAGTTTCGTAACACTAAAATCCAATCACTTGTGGTATTACTACTGATTATTTATATTATGAAGTTTGCCAATGAGGTATTAATTATTATCTTAGAACTTGAATGAATGTTTGCTCATAGAGTCTGAAAACAGTATAACTACTGAACCTTTGCTTACATACTCCAACCTTAAATTTTCAATCACTCTCTACTCTGTTTTCAATCCTATGCCCCCATCAACAAGTTATGATGTTTGCTGTAATCTCCTAACGATTGTTTTCCTGGCTATCTGAGTATCAACCAGCTTTGAGCCCAAGGTGAATATAGGATGGTGAAATAGCTTCCTATTAACAAGCACTAGAATAAACTGTAGACCTTTGCCTACTTGATTTCATACCGTAGTAATATTTCCTGAAGTTATCAGAGATGACGACATACCTTGTGTCGGTAAAATAGAAACTGTGCATCTGTCATACTTTTATCAGTTTCAACTGTTCTAGATGAAAAATGATTGAGAAGAGTAAAAATATCAATATTCATTCCAGATTTATCGAAAATATATTGTTTTAATGTCGTTTCAAGTCACGTCTGTCAGATGTGAACCACAGAAATACGTAAGCAACAGAAATCTTCTTCGATAATCGATCTTACCGCCATCTTCTTTCAAGTCGTGGAAATATTAGTACCTTCTCAAAAGGTCTACAAGTTTTTCGCAGGAACAATTGAAGAGCTGTTTCACCATCCTATATCCACCTTGTTATAGACTATACCCTATACCCAAGGTGCAAAAACATACACAATATATTCACGACAAATGATTTTTTCCTTATTTCATGATCCACAATAAAAAATAACGGCCATTTCCATTACTTGCATTCATTGAACTAATATAAATTTCTATTCAATAAACTGTATTGCTACACTCGTGAGCACTTAGTTTATATCATTGTGTTTAAAGTTATCTGTCATTTTCATACAATTAAGAGAGAAATTTATATAGGGAGTTGGGGGACCATCTCTTTGCATGTGATATGTGGGCCTTACGATATTGTGGGCTTGAGTATGATGAAACTGTTATAATATGACAAATGTTTTCAATTCTAGATGTGAAAAGAAGGATTTTTAAAAAATCCAATATTATTTTCTTAGATATAATGCGTAATAAAACATCATGGGCTTTTTGTCCAGAGATATCAGGGGATAAAAAGATACACAAAAGAAGGTCAAATTTAGGGAAAAAGTAGCGAAACAGTAGATATCCTTCATGACGAACTTTCAACTAATGATCAAAAACACACTAGAAACGATATTAAACCTGCGGAAATGCCTGAATTTTTTTTTAAATGTTGCCAGCATGTGCCAAAAACTTTATAAACTTTTCGAATCATTTCAAATCATCATCGCAAGATTCGCTTGATTGGATAGTATAGTATTTACTCCGAAATATTCTCATATCATAGTTCCAGTGACCAACTTGACAACAGCGCGTTTTCGAAGAATCCAAATCCATATAAGTTGATCAAGAAGTAGATTCGAATCAATTTTCTTCAACCGAAATCTTCAATAATCTTCTACAAATCATTTACAGCGCCCATATCTTGGCAACATCGCATTTCCGGAAAGTTCAAATATCATTGATTCGCCTGATTGAATAGTATCGTATCCACTTCGAATCATTCCCATATCAAATTTCCAGTAATCCGAAGTGACCAACTTGGCAACAGCGCATTTCCGCAAAACAAAAATGGTGCCATTAGAATCAGTTGAGAGCCCGCAACCAAGACGTACAACTTTTTTCCATAACTGATTTCCAGTAAACCAACGTTCAGCCATTGAACAGCTTCTTTTTTTTTCACTTATCAATCAATCATTGTTCCTTCTTCAAAATTTTACTGAAAATTGTATAATTATGACTCTCACCAATTGGTTAGTTTGTTCAGTTCAAGCAGTCTCATTAAATAATATAGCGCGACAGCGCGTTGAATTAAATCCATAAATCATCAATCAGTTGTTCCTTCCTCAAAAATACACCGAAAATAGTGATCCGGACCCTCACTGATACCTAGATCAGTTTATTTGGTCCAGCCAGTCTCATTGAATAATATAGCGCGACAGCGCATTGATTCAAATTATCTCAAATTATTATTATT
Source organism: Chrysomela aeneicollis (assembly GCA_029955515.1). Lineage (NCBI taxonomy): Eukaryota > Metazoa > Arthropoda > Insecta > Coleoptera > Chrysomelidae > Chrysomela > Chrysomela aeneicollis. The sequence continues at coordinate 12,698,493 of JARUHQ010000003.1, read as the reverse complement.
TTTTTCTAAAAATTAACCAAAAATAGTGATCCAGACCAACAAGCAGTCTCATCAAATATATATATTCGTTTTTGCTAAAGTGCCGGTTCCGAGACTCTTCTTATAAACACCTTCCTAATTAATAATTCCTGATTATTAATTGTTAATTCTTAGTTGTTAGTTGGTTGCCAGTTTGGTTGAATCTATAAACCCAGCATTACCGACTATGGTAGCCTTTTGCGTTGGCATTGTCATGCGATATCAGGAAAATCATGTGTTGAAAATACCTCGGTTCTGGTGTTCCTCTCCATTGAAGTTCGAAGTTCACTTGTAAATACACGATTTCACTATCATTTACCTCACACAAAATACATTATCTGAAAATTGGGTTCACATTCATCGCGGAAAATGACGTATCGGTTACTGAAATTTTGATAGACTGCCGCGTACTAGATGGGATTTTTGACACGACGGTGGTGGCTGGGGTGATATATCCATTCCTATATGCTCAGATGAAAATCATTGCTGATTTATCTCATGTCTCAATCGATAGCTAAAATATACATGGTGCCTTATTTCCGAGTTCCACCATGATGGGGATCTCATTTATTATAAGAGATGCGAAGTCGGTTAACTTGGGGCGAAGTTGCGTATTTTCAGGTTGAACAATTATGTCTGAGAGAAGATTTGATGTGCCGTTTTTATTTTTTGAATAATTGAAAGAACTGATATTTTTGATTTTACGAATTGGGAAAAAATCGTTTTCGCGAATAGTGCTTTTACTAGGTTTTGAATTAGGAACGAACATGACAATCTAGAAGGTTTTTTTTACGCAAAACAAAACAAAGTTATGAAATATGTTCTACTACTTCCCCATTCGCACCTTTAAACACAATTTATAGTAATTTACGTAACAAGTCCGGAAAATACTGTTTTTTTGGATGAGTGGACAAAATTCTAGGACGAGCGTAGCGAGTCCTGGAAGTCTGCGAGTCCAAAAAAAATGTTTTCGGGCGTGTTGCGTACACAATTTTTTCGGCAACCGTGTAGAATAACAAATCAAAGAAACACATTTCTTTCAAAAATTGAAATGTTAGCTAATTTTATGTCAGATAGCTGTCAGTCGTTATTTTGCTGCTATGGTAATGATCAACTGCATTTATCAAAACCATACTACCAAGATTTTCATATTTACAATGACAACAACGATGTGATTCTTTCTGGCCTAGTCTGGAAAGTATGTACTTTCCGGACGGTTGCCGAAAAACTTTTTTCCTCAAGTTCTGAATAGCTCAATCGATGGGTAAAATTTCCACAATCGAATCTTAGAAAAAAGGATAATGGATAATTATTTATGGGGAACCATGAAGGATTTCTCATAATTGCTGCCGTTCTTCCCAGAACCCTTCTCGCAAAAACGATTTATTTTCAATTTTGTGAATTTCAAACATATTGTGTCGTATTCGGATAAAAACAGACTTTCTTAGTGCAAAAATTCAATATGGCACTCATAAGAAAAACCAAAGTTAAATATTGTATCTCTCTCATCAAGAACATTGCATGACACGATTGACATACGATGACACATTCGGATTTCTTGTGAGAAAGTTCTTTTGATTTTCAAATTATATTCCTTTCCAATAATTAAAAAACTAAAAATCACATACAATTTTTTATCAGATAACTTTTTTCTAATTCAACCGACCTCGTATCTCTACATAATAACTGAGATCCCCATGGTTAAGTTCGAAAAACGGGCACCCTGTATATCCACCTTGGCTCCAATGATAGGTATTAGCTCATTCTTCACAATGGATTAATGAGGCTGATGATTGATATCTTTCAAGTTCAAAATCCCTATGAGAGTCCTTCATACTAAATAAAGAGTGTTTATAAAATCGAACGAGCAGTAATGTGAATTGAGATACTATACCTGACTTTGTGTGACATTAGGATGATGTCCCTGAAATATCTGTCCAAAATGATACCACGAACTGACTGACTTGAATTGAAAGGTAAGGTTTAAAATTTGTATGTGGATAAAGAATGAAAAATATGTTTTGTCACAAAGTACAAAACATAATGCTATGATATTATTATTATGATTTAATTCAATCGGTCCCAGTCACGACTCTACAGTTCCGACACCTCGCAGAGTCGAGCTGAAGAAAACCAGTGACCACCCTTCATACCATGAGGTGAGTGATCACTGGGACCGAGTATCGTGTGCCCTAAGTAAACGCATCAATGATCCCAGGATGACGGCCTTCTGCATGGCTCCAGCTAAAACGTGTGCATTTTGTCGGCAAGCTGGAATTTTCTGGAGTTCCGAGAGCAACGTCTGTCTTGTACCACCGAGGGAGCCTATTATCAGGATGACCATTTCAACAGAATGGTCTGGATATAGTCTGAAGAGAAGATCTCTATATTTTGTCCGTTTTTCCTCCTCCTTCAAAACGATGTTCGATTCGGCTGGTGCCGAACACTCAATCACAAACATCGCTTTGGCTTGGTGGTCGAGGAGGACTAAGTCAGGCTTATTGGCTTGTATCTGCCTGACGGTGGGGAATGAGAAATTCCAATAAAGTCGACATCTCTCATTCTCCACAACGGACTCAATATCCCCTGGAGCATAAGGCAGCACTGGAGTTTCGTCAATACCGTACGAGTGTCTTAGATGGTAATAGAGCACACGTAATGCCGCATTATGTCTATGGATATAGGCCGAAACTGCATACACCGTGCATGCTGAAAGCAGGTGCATCAGCGTTTCCGGCGCCCTACGGCAGGCCCTCCATCTTACATCAGGGACCTCTATACCCATGACTCGGCTTCGGTAATGCAACGTATTGAAAACTCCATCCTGTTATGCCATGATGAACCCCTCTGTTTCCGATTTAAGCCCGCCTGACCTTAGGAATGCGAAGGTCAGCTCTTTGGATAAACCCCTGTCTTCGATGTTGTTGAAGAAGACAGAATGTTGGAGTTTATCCATGTGAAGCTGAAGAGTTTTGTCAACTTCTGCTATGATATTATTATCATTATTATATGCCACATACTCATTTTATGAAATTTGATTATAAACTTTCACTAAAACTGCTACTATAGATCTTAAAGCATAAAAAATCACAACCGATCATCACATTATGATTATTACCAACGCCATTTTTTTTGAAAATTGAAAAGCCAGCCATTAATTGGACGTAATATCAAGAAATGAAAGAATTACATATTATCCTCTTATCCAATTAAATATATCAAACACAGTTTGAATGACTGGTAGACTACGAGCAGAAAACAACTACTTTCCTGTCATATACCACGAAGAACATTGAATTATATCTATAAATGAAAGTTCTGTTGTGGTGAATATTTTGAGCGTTCTTATTTCGAACTAGATACATAATGACCCTACTGGATATTTCTCTTCGGTTATTATTAATTTCGTAACCTCATTAATGTGAATACTTACTCTCGGGATTCCGCATTCTCGCTTAAATCTATGAAATCCCTTGACTATAGTGAATTTTCTTCATACCTTTCAGTTATGGGCCGAATTATTAAACTACAATTTACGATGTATTCTAATTTGCGTCAGTTTTAGGAAGCTGCTCATAACTCATTCTTATTCAGCTAGAAAGGCAACAATAAAGACGAAGAGAGAAAGCTATGCAGTGAATTAGCTAGTTCAAGGAATGAAAATGTCGGTTTAATTTATCACACACATTTTGTACCTGTACCACTCCACTTGCTGAATTTTTATTTTTAAGTGGATGTGGAGTTTTCATGCCATTCAAGTTCAATTACCTGAAAGAATCTGTTATATTTTGAAGTGCAGCTGATATGAGTTCCAGTTGAGAATAGTTGTATTTTCCAACACTATACAGGGTGTTTCATAGTGGGTGGAACATTAGAAGTACCTGGAAAACAGAAATACCGATCATTTCGAAAATTTGTGGGCGTGGATAATCAGACTTGCTCTATCCGTCTAAAATATTTTCATAAATACAGTGTTGCCGCTTGTATCAGAAAGTAGTAGCTACTTTATTATTTCAAATGGAACACCCTGTATTTTGTTAGATTTTTGAATCCTTCCTGAAAATCTGATTTTGTCGACCTATTATACTTGGGGTATAGCGAAAAAGATTACAGAGATATAGGGTGTGAAAAATCGAGATTTTTCAACTTTAGGAAATTTTTGTGTCGAAACTAATCATTTCTGCTGAAAACGGCTTACATGTCCCTATCTTATCTTTCCATTTACTATCTACTGACATTCAATAGAAACAAATAGAGGGTGATGCAAAACTCAAAATTCTGAACCACCCGTATTCGTTTCAATTAAATATCAATCGACAGTAAATGAAAAGTTGAGATAGGGACATGTGAGCCGTTTTGAGCAGAAATGAATAGTTTCGACACAAAAAATTCCTAAAGTTGAAAAATCACGATTTTTCACACCCTATATCTCTGTAATCTTTTTCGCTATACCCCAAGTATAAAAAATCTAACAAAATACAGGGTGTTCCATTTGAAATAACAAAGTAGCTACTACTTTCTGATACAAGCGGCAACATTGTATTGTTGAAAATATTTCAGGCGGATAGAGCAAGTTTGATTACCCACGTCCACAAATTTTCGAAATGATCTGTCTTTCTGTTCTCCAGATACTTCTAATGTTCCATCCACTGTGAAACACCCGGTATGAATAGGTACATACAATAGTATAAAGAAGCATGCTGAAGTAAATTCAAATAGTCGTTGTTTGAACATTGTATTCAAACTAATGTTGGCCAGTAGTCCTTATTCAAAATAATGTTCGAATACAGTATTATACAGGGTCACTCACGGTAGATGGTAGGTTAGACGTTTCTGGAGAACAGGACGTAGGATTATTCTGAAAATTTTGATTCTTGGGTAATCAGTTTTGTTCTATCGATCTCAAATATTTTCAGCGTTGCGGCGTTGCCGCTTCTATCGAAAAGTAGCTACAACTGGGTTATTTCAAATGGAACACCCTGTATTTTATTACATTCTCGAATTTTCCCTGAAGAGCTGATTTCGTCAATGTGTCATACTCGGGTTCTAGGGTAAATGATTACAGAGATATAGGGTGTAAAAAATTGATATTTTTTAACTTTACGAATTTTTTGTGCCGAAACTATCCATTATTGCTCAAAACGGCTTACATGTTCCTATCTCAACTACCCATTTACTATCGATTAATATTTAATGGAAACAAATACAGGGTGGTTCTGATAATTTTGAGTTTTGCACCACCCTGTATTTGTTTCTATTTAATGTCAGTAGATATTGAATGGAAAGTTAAGATAGGGACATGTAAGCCGTTTTCAGCAAAAGTGGATAGTTACTCAAAAAATTTCTAAAGTTGAAAAATCTCGATTTTTCACACCCTATATCTCTGTAATCTTTCTCGCTATACCCCAAGTATGGTATATCGACGAAATCAGCTCTTCAGGAAGAATCTAAAAACGAAATTATATACAGGGTGTTCTATTCGAAATAACAAAGTTTTTGCTACTTATCGGCAACGCCGCTACGCTGAAAATATTTTAGATCGATAGAACAAAACTGATTACCTCTGAGAAACCAAATTTTCAGAATAATCCTACGGCCTGTTCTGCAGAAACGTCTAACCTACCATCGACCGTGAGTGACCCTGTATGATGTGTTTAAAAATGCACACTTGATTGCTCAATGAAAATATTATCGAGTTGGCGTATTCTTAGAGCCTGATGTACATTCATGAACTCATGAGAGAACTTGTTATTACTTTGAATTAGTTGCAAAGGTTTAGAAAATTATTGACCGATATTATTCACAAGAATAATAAAGAATGAAGGGGCCAACCATTGATCTTTGTGGAACTCCCATTTCAGAATTGTGAAGGATCTGCTCTTGCATAATTTTTCATAAAAACTGTGATCAATTCGATAAATATTAGACGATGATTTGCAATATAAGTTCATGTGTCGATAGTATCTTCAATAAGTACAAGAATATTCTGTTCACCGCTCGGTAAAAAAATTGTAATCGTAACAAAACTGTTCAGATTCCATCTATAAAGTACTCATTACATGCAAATATTCAGTATCTGGTTGCTATATTTGCAGGTTAACATATTTTTTGAAAACAATCCGGATGTTGAAGATTCGATGACAATGTATAAGAAAGATACAGAGTAATTGTTGCAATATCTACGTCTTTCATGTGGTTTATAATATAATAGAAGTATACTCTTCTATAGAGTGGTTGCCCAGAGTCACAGTTGTTGATGAAATTAAAAATATCCCTACAGGAGATTGTTTTTCTCTTCTTCAATTATAAGTGTCCTTAAGTTTCACCATTCGTTTCATTTATTATAGTCCACGAATATTTCTTTATATCGCTGATATCTATTCATTGTTTGATATTTTTTCTCGAGTAATCTATTAAAGCTCTTATTACAGTTTGCAGTTTGGCTTTTTTATTCTGGAAGGTTATTATTATAAGTTTATCTCGGAAATTTGTGAAGCTGGATGTTTTTTTCAATACAAATGTAAACATAACATATCTGATAAGTGAAAGTTGTCTGTCTAGCTAGGCTAGAACCATGGCTAGTGAAGTATTTTCTAGTACTCACAAACTTTAATTTTTTGACATGCCGACTATAGTAATACCAAGTTATACCCTGAGTAGAGGATAATTAGGGGAGAATGAATTTCATAAAAGACAATCAGCTTGTGGGAGTGAAATTGGTTGGATTAGATTGTAATGGAATTTTTCACTGAATCATGCCTATTGTATCATGCGGCTGTCCTATAACGGTTCAGTGATTAATAACTCCTATAGCGGTTCAGTGATTATGTAGGTGAGTTGACACTGATGACAGGTGATGAAGGCTTTCGCCGAAAAATTATATGTTGGGGTTTGGTCAAAGAAATGGGTCGAGTCATGCAACACAGTGTATTTTTTATTTTACCAAAATTAGCTTGAAGAGCAGTGGTGTTCTAGAGGAAGCTACACAGTAAAAGAACTTGGGTGTAATTTCAATCAAATGGATTTCAAAGCAAACTCTGACGAATACAACACCTGAATATCAGAGTTGTGTCCTTTTTAATATACATTTCACAGTTGAGTGTTAGGTGGTGTTATTCCGATCTTAGTAGTGATAAATGACACGAATGTGGTTAAGTATAACGATTCTGAAACATAAAATCATAAGAAACACCAAATGGTTGAAATGTAATATTCTCAATGGTGCTATCATTGACGTTAACGCATAAAAAACACCTATTATATAAAATTAACACCAATTGAGGCGGTGTATAAATCATCTAATCTGGTGGCATTAATCATTCGTTAAGTATTGCATTCTGAAAACACCAGAGTTGATATAATTTAATAAGAATATTACATGCAGGCATCTGAATGGTGTGAATACCATGCGCTCATCTGTTCCCTCCTGCCGTACCTGATTTCAATATTGGGCATGAAATATTAGATGATTTTGATATAGATCAGCATCAATTGGCCTAGGCCGTAGTGCCACTGATCATGATGAATGCGCCGAACAAGTTCGTCATCATCCGAATTGTCCCTAGATTCTTCTGAGTCTAGTTTATGATCATATGAATTAGATTTCGATAGGTATTCCAACTTGGTATAAAACACCGTAAGTGATGCAGAAAAGCACTGATTCGCATGAAAACCATCCTTCACACCAGAAAGTATTCGCATGTACCTGCTCAGTGTTCAGACGCACCGAAGAGAATTTCGTTGAGGTAGGATTCAGCATCAAGAGAATCACAGAATGTGCATCACACCACTGCGGTGTCAAATCGCACTTTCGGAAATGCATAAAGAACATCAGCAGAGTATCCATTCTTCTGAATTCAGCACTAACACTAGTATTACTGACAACTGGGTTTGATTATTGAAAACACCTATGGAAAAGGTCACATAACACCTACAGTGGTGAATAAATATGCCGGTGTTTACTGACACTAAAAAAATCAGGACCTCAGGGGACACCAGACGGTGTTAGCTGGTGTGAGCTGGTGTAATTTTTCTTTCACTGTGTAGGGCAGAAAATATGACGAAGTCTGAATAAGGGAAATAATATTTAATGCTTTTTTCGAAACAATATTAATCGAATTTAATCGAGGGTCATTTTATTGTGAAACCATATTTTTTTAAAACGAGTTCCAAATCAATATATCATTGATTTCGCATATTTTCGTGTTGTCAAAGTTCAGTTATTCAGGTGAGTATTCATTCAGTATTATCTAACTAGCCCATCAATCAAGAATTTAAAGTGTGAAAATCATCCATTCTCAAAGTGGTCAATGAGATTTTAAGAAAGGGAAAAACTTAAATTTAAGTTAGTTAATTTAATTTTTTCACTTTCTTAATCAAGAATTTGTTCTGTTGATTCAAATCTTTCGATTTTTCAAATCAAATTGAAATCAGTTGGAAGCTCTAAAATATTTCCCTGTGCAGGAGATTAATGAATATTGAATCTGATTAAATATACTTCCCAAGCCGATTCATTGACCCACCTTTTGTTTCCCAAATTGAACTAAATATAATTTATGAAAATTAAAAGAGGAGTTCAACCTCATTCTGTATTCACCTGATTGTATTTGGTGATTCTATACCGAGTGGAAAAAAATAATTAAAAGGGTCTGGACGAGACCAAAAAACGATTATATCATCTTAACATTACTCAGTTGTACAGTTTCTATGCATGCCGAAATCAAAATAAAATTTTTATATACATTATGACTTCTCCGATGAGTGTGAATTGACCCTTCCCAGAATAGAAAATTATCATGGCGGATTTTGACATTTGACAGATTTAGGGAAAAATCTAGGGAAAAATTCGACACTTGACAGTTGACAAAATAAGTGTTCCATGTCAAAATTGAATTGAAATGGAAATGGATCAGATGTTTGATCACCATAGAAACCGTATCGAGATGTGACGTAACAAGTTGTGACCTATCACCGAGCACGTTGGACAATGATGTTTTACAGCGTTGCCGAGTGTTATTAAAAGTCTATTATTTTACAATATGAGTACGCCGAACAATCAGTACATTATAATTGTTCAAGATTAAGTGAATAAACAGCTATCAAAAATTAAGTATCCATTTCAATATGAAGAATGGTGAAACAATAGTATATTACACAACAAGTGTGGAAAGTGACATATTTCACACGAGTAGTCGTTTAGCACGAGCCGCGTAGCGTTGAGTGCGGAAACGTAACGAGTGAAGGAAATGCACTTTCCAACGAGTTTTGTACACTATTTTTCCTACGACTCCGAATACTTTCATTTCGCGGGAGGTCTTGTCAAAAATGTAACTTGAGCGGTCTATATAATTTCAGGTGGTTTTGATTCGATATCAAGTACTGTTTATTTGCATATTCAAGATGATATTTGAATTATTCTTCGATAATTCCTCATTATGTAAATTACTGATTGATTGAGTTAGTTCAGTTTGGACAAATTTTATTGATATTGACACCAGCGTACATAAACAACCTTGACACTATACGCCTGCTAGCGCCAGTATAATCACGCAACCAGAAATACAGAACCATAGAAGTACGTAGTGCGCAAGCGCGTACGAGTTGCGTACGAGTTAGTGCGTCCTTGACTTCTTGCAAACATCTGTGACTGTGATACCAAAGAAACTTCTCTTTGGTGATACTGTGATATCAAACTGATGCAAGCAGCAAGCCGCGCATAAAACTGTAGCCATACTCTTTTGAATGATGTCACCCACTGTCATCAATATCGAAATAGTTCCAGCAAAGAGTAAAGGTGTCAGTTTTAAAGTGAATTCAGAAGTTATGTACCAGACACAGAAATTAATAGATAAAGAATTCTCGGTATAATTCAAAACGAAACAGAATAATATGAATTTGATTTGAGAACGCTTATATTGACAGATAGTACCTTCACAATATACCTAATTATTTCTATCAATTCAGGCAACCGTTGTGATATTTTTCATATCGACACTAGTGCTTTTTTTCTTTCAAATAAACAATACCATGGTGATATGAGCTACTTTCTGAATAACAAAACAGTGTGATTATTGACGTTTTCATACGTGGTCATAGGAATAGTAATTTTTCGGCAACCGTCCGGAAAGTACGTACTTTCCAGACGATTTTTTTTGAGAAAGTGGCATTTTTCCGGCCTAGTCCGGGAAGTACGTACTTCCCGGACTAGGCCGGGAAGAATCACATCGTTGCTGTCATTGTAAATATGAAAATCTTGGTAGTATGGTTTTGATAAATGCAGTTGATCATTACCATAGCAGCAAAATAACAACTGACAGCTATCTGACATAAAATTAGCTAACATTTCAATTTTTGAAAAAAATGTGTTTCTTTGATTTGTTATTCTACACGGTTGCCGAAAACCGTCCTAGAATTCTAGAATTCTAGGACGAGCGTAGCGAGTCCTGGAAGTCTGCGAGTCCAAAAAAACTGTTTTCGGGCGTGTTGCGTACACAATTTTTTCGGCAACCGTGTAGAATAACAAATCAAAGAAACACATTTCTTTCAAAAATTGAAATGTTAGCTAATTTTATGTCAGATAGCTGTCAGTCGTTATTTTGCTGCTATGGTAATGATCAACTGCATTTATCAAAACCATACTACCAAGATTTCCATATTTACAATGACAACAACGATGTGATTCTTCCCGGCCTAGTCCGGGAAGTACGTACTTCCCGGACTAGGCCGGAAAAATGCCACTTTCTCAAAAAAAAATCGTCTGGAAAGTACGTACTTTCCGGACGGTTGCCGAAAAAACATTATACATAATATATTTGAGTCGTTGTGCAGCACGTGCTAAATGACTACCTACTAGTGCGAAATTTGACACTTTTCACATTTGTTACGTAATACACTACTACTATAACGATACAGATAGAATAATATCTTCTTTTATCAGAACGTACTGCCATACGCTACTGAGTTGATGTTTCTGACCAAAAAGCTGTAACCATCGATAGCTAGTCCGGGAAGTACGTACTTCCCGGACTAGGCCGGAAAAATGCCACTTTCTCAAAAAAAAATCGTCTGGAAAGTACGTACTTTCCGGACGGTTGCCGAAAAAACATTATACATAATATATTTGAGTCGTTGTGCAGCACGTGCTAAATGACTACCTACTAGTGCGTAGTGCGAAATTTGACACTTTTCACATTTGTTACGTAATACACTACTACTATAACGATACAGATAGAATAATATCTTCTTTTATCAGAACGTACTGCCATACGCTACTGAGTTGATGTTTCTGACCAAAAAGCTGTAACCATCGATAGCTAGTCCGGGAAGTACGTACTTCCCGGACTAGGCCGGAAAAATGCCACTTTCTCAAAAAAAAATCGTCTGGAAAGTACGTACTTTCCGGACGGTTGCCGAAAAAACATTATACATAATATATTTGAGTCGTTGTGCAGCACGTGCTAAATGACTACCTACTAGTGCGAAATTTGACACTTTTCACATTTGTTACGTAATACACTACTACTATAACGATACAGATAGAATAATATCTTCTTTTATCAGAACGTACTGCCATACGCTACTGAGTTGATGTTTCTGACCAAAAAGCTGTAACCATCGATAGCTAGTCCGGGAAGTACGTACTTCCCAGACTAGGCCGGAAAAATGCCACTTTCTCAAAAAAAAAATCGTCTGGAAAGTACGTACTTTCCGGACGGTTGCCGAAAAAACATTATACATAATATATTTGAGTCGTTGTGCAGCACGTGCTAAATGACTACCTACTAGTGCGAAATTTGACACTTTTCACATTTGTTACGTAATACACTACTACTATAACGATACAGATAGAATAATATCTTCTTTTATCAGAACGTACTGCCATACGCTACTGAGTTGATGTTTCTGACCAAAAAGCTGTAACCATCGATAGCTAGTCCGGGAAGTACGTACTTCCCGGACTAGGCCGGAAAAATGCCACTTTCTCAAAAAAAAAATCGTCTGGAAAGTACGTACTTTCCGGACGGTTGCCGAAAAAACATTATACATAATATATTTGAGTCGTTGTGCAGCACGTGCTAAATGACTACCTACTAGTGCGAAATTTGACACTTTTCACATTTGTTACGTAATACACTACTACTATAACGATACAGATAGAATAATATCTTCTTTTATCAGAACGTACTGCCATACGCTACTGAGTTGATGTTTCTGACCAAAAAGCTGTAACCATCGATAGCTAGTCCGGGAAGTACGTACTTCCCGGACTAGGCCGGAAAAATGCCACTTTCTCAAAAAAAAAAATCGTCTGGAAAGTACGTACTTTCCGGACGGTTGCCGAAAAAACATTATACATAATATATTTGAGTCGTTGTGCAGCACGTGCTAAATGACTACCTACTAGTGCGAAATTTGACACTTTTCACATTTGTTACGTAATACACTACTACTATAACGATACAGATAGAATAATATCTTCTTTTATCAGAACGTACTGCCATACGCTACTGAGTTGATGTTTCTGACCAAAAAGCTGTAACCATCGATAGCTAGTCCGGGAAGTACGTACTTCCCGGACTAGGCCGGAAAAATGCCACTTTCTCAAAAAAAAATCGTCTGGAAAGTACGTACTTTCCGGACGGTTGCCGAAAAAACATTATACATAATATATTTGAGTCGTTGTGCAGCACGTGCTAAATGACTACCTACTAGTGCGAAATTTGACACTTTTCACATTTGTTACGTAATACACTACTACTATAACGATACAGATAAAATAATATCTTCTTTTATCAGAACGTACTGCCATACGCTACTGAGTTGATGTTTCTGACCAAAAAGCTGTAACCATCGATAGCTAGTCCGGGAAGTACGTACTTCCCGGACTAGGCCGGAAAAATGCCACTTTCTCAAAAAAAAATCGTCTGGAAAGTACGTACTTTCCGGACGGTTGCCGAAAAAACATTATACATAATATATTTGAGTCGTTGTGCAGCACGTGCTAAATGACTACCTACTAGTGCGAAATTTGACACTTTTCACATTTGTTACGTAATACACTACTACTATAACGATACAGATAAAATAATATCTTCTTTTATCAGAACGTACTGCCATACGCTACTGAGTTGATGTTTCTGACCAAAAAGCTGTAACCATCGATAGCTAGTCCGGGAAGTACGTACTTCCCGGACTAGGCCGGAAAAATGCCACTTTCTCAAAAAAAAAATCGTCTGGAAAGTACGTACTTTCCGGACGGTTGCCGAAAAAACATTATACATAATATATTTGAGTCGTTGTGCAGCACGTGCTAAATGACTACCTACTAGTGCGAAATTTGACACTTTTCACATTTGTTACGTAATACACTACTACTATAACGATACAGATAGAATAATATCTTCTTTTATCAGAACGTACTGCCATACGCTACTGAGTTGATGTTTCTGACCAAAAAGCTGTAACCATCGATATAATCGCGATAAAAGAAGGGTGCATGTACCTGTCATTTTGTTTTCCTTGTGACGGTGATGAGAATATGAGTTGGAAACAAAAAAATATCTGTTGGCCATTAATTGTCAAAAGACACCTTGATTCACTTATAATGGCATAGGTAGAAAGGTATGCTATATAATGACACAATCTTATCCCAGAGGGATATAGGTATATTTATGTTTTCTGCTGTGGCAACGTACGGAACAAGCATACATAAGTATTATGCGAGTACCTCGAGAAGAATCTTCTGTCGACATTGGAATTGAATGACGATTACGTGCACAAACAGACATCAGTGAAAGCTCGCACCTGTGCTCACAAAGGATGTTTGGAACTTTTATGGATCTATTTGTTCGGGCCTAATTTCGCCAAACAAAAGAGCTTTCCGACTGTTAATTGATTGATGAATGTATGTTGTTGAAAAAAATGTGAATCTGCAATCTTATAAAAAATTGTGATATGTTATGATTATCATTTCAGGAAAAACTAACCCATTAAGAATAAACAGGGCGCAAAAACCCAGGGTAAAAAAATGCAAAAAAATGAGGAAGAAATTTAAATCAAAACTCTTTGACTATGAACACCGAGATGAGACCCCTCATGATTGAAAGAAAACCCGCCTTTAAATTTAGTTTTTCCTAAAAATTATAGTTCAAACTTTGAGCTCTCTAAAAAATCGATTTGACTTATATAAGTATGATAATATTTTCGGATTTTTTAGCGACATATTCAAATTAAGTGACAGCGATCTTTCAGAACATTGTTCTGTTCTTGAAGAACGACTGACAGATAATAAGGACATGGACTCCAATGATTTGTTTAATAAAATTAAATTTAAGAAAAGAGTGAATTTTTGATGACATCTATTGATGGCATTTTTTATGGAAGTCAAAAAGATATGGTACCTATTGAGAAGAGCCTGGAAAATTTTATTTCATTCGTTCCCCCTGAGATAATTTTCTGGCTACGCCCATGCTTCGAGATATTGAGGACAGTTATTTTTTTAAACTTCAACAACCTGTATAGCGGAAACTAAGCGTTTGCAGACCTATGTTTATAGAACCTTTTTTCTCGTCTCAATGGGCACAATGCCTCATTGAAGTTAGGCAGAAAAAAACTGAAACACCCATGTTGACATTAGGCAATATTTATGTTATTTGTTCCTTAAAAATACGTGATTTTTAGTTTTGGGTTATTTTCTAGTATTTATAAACAATGTGTCTATACCCCATTAGTTACGTAAATTATTCAAAATGGGTGTGAACAAGGATTTATTTTAATTTATTTTGTTATGATTTTATTCTGTTTGATTCATTTTTATATTTTAGTCGACGAATAAATGTGACTTATTCTAAAGTTCAGTTTTTAGCTTTATAACTAGCACCTATCTACCTACCTTCAAAAAAATAAATGAAAAAACATGATACCAAATGCCTCAAGGGGCGCCAAAATCCTTTTTTGCACACAGGCGCCATCAGTAGCCCTTACGAGGGCCCTGATTATGTTCAACAAGAAACTGATACAATTACACTTGAAAATTGGATAAACCTGAAAGAAAGAAAGTTGGTCAAGGTTATATATGTATACGTGAGCCGCAATGGTGATTTTTTCTTTTACATTTTATTAATTAGATATCAATTATTTTGGTTGCGAAAAATAAACATGTTTCATTCGGAGCAAAAGTTTCTCTATTCGACTCGCAAATTTTGTGTGCTCGGTTTCGTTATCACTTCGCTTCGCGAACTCAAAATTCACTTGTCAAACTAAGTGTCACTTTTGATCCTAATAAAACAATGTACTATTCATATTGATAAGGTACTTGAAAAAATATTCACAGATTTTCTCTCTTTCAAATAGCAACACCAGTGAGCAACCAAACCACTGCCAATATTTGATGTTTTCACATTTTTGTCCATGAATATAAAGCAGGTATTTCTAATGAATACATAAATAAATATTAAATTGGATTATGCACATATTGTTCACATGAACGAATCCATCAATTGATGAACCATCATCCCAAATCCCAAATGATTCATCTAAGAATACCATAGGATTAATAGGAGCATACACACAGTAAAAAACTTGGGTGTAATTTCAATCGAATGGATTTCAGAGCAAATTCCGACGAATATCAAAGTTTTTATTATATTATTTATATTTCACAATTGAGTGTTAGGTGGTGTTAATTCCGATCTTAGTAGTGAAAAATGACACGAATGTGGTTAAGTATAACGATTCTGAATCATAAAATCATAAGAAACACCAAATGGTTGAAATGTAATATTCTCAATGGTGCTATCATTGACGTTAATGCATAAAAAACACCTATTATAAAAAATTAACCCCAAGTTACACCGTGTCATATCACGATGGAATCGTGTATGAATCATCTAATTTGGTGGCAATAATCATTCTTTAAGTATTGCATCTTGAAAACACCAGAGTTGATATAAATTAATAAAAATATTGCATGTAGGCATCTGAATGGTGTGAATTTCATGCGCTCATCTGTTCGATCTTAGAACTTTTGCCAATAGGTGGCACTGACGTCCTTTCCACCGTACCTGATTTCAATATGGGGCATGCTATAGATCAGTATCAATTGGCCTAGGCGATAGTGCCACTAATCGGTATAGTTTATCGTCATATGAATTATATTTTAATTGGTAATCCAACTTCGTATAAAATACCGGAGGTGGCGAAGAAAAGGTATGATCACACTCATGGTATGGTGTTCCTTCATACCAAAAGAGTATTCGCATGTACCTGCTCAATGTTTAAACGCACCGAAGATAATTTCGTGGAGGTAGGATTCAGCATCAAGAAAATCACAGAATGTGCATCACACCACTGTGGTGTTGAATCACACTTTCGGAAATACATAAAGAACACCACCACAGTGTTCATCTTGCTGAATTCAGCACTAACACTAGTGTTACTGAAAACTGGGTTTGATTATTAAAAACACCTATGGGAAAGGTCACACACACACACACCTATAGTGGTGAATAAGATGCCGGTGTTTACTGACACTAAAACAATCAGGACCTCAGGGGACACCAGACGGTGTTAGCTGGTGTGAGCTGGTGTAATTTATTTTCACTGTGCCAGATAATTTTGTTTTATTATTTATGATTATGGTGTATTGTCGGGTTGTTCAGAAATGGAAATATGTGTCCCAGTTTAGTGCAATATATCAATATTATCAAACAAAATTGAATTTTTAGATGAATTATATGCTGTGACGCTTCGTTAAGAATTTATTGTAGCTGAGCTCTGTATCAATCATTGTTTTCACTCCATATAATCAGAGCTGCTTGCCTGTTTGCTGAAATTTCAGTGAAATGTTTTTCGAATCCATCATAATTACATCCATATACCAGTATGAAAGATAAATTCAACATTATGAAGCATGCGAGACAAATTAAAACCTACTCGCTTTTCTAATGAGAATATTGATATTTTCATAATTCATATATTTATACGCTATATTGGATGCTGTGAAGTTAGGAATTTTCGTCGAGGAATCAGGAATATTAGAGGTATACTAAAATATTATGTAATTGAAATAATCGGTATTGATAACTTCATAGAAACCGTCATCATATTATCGCATGTAATACAACAAGTGTATTGATGATTATCGAAACAAAAATTCCTTCGATTTTGAGAAACAAATCATGTTGCTTGGAAACTACACGAGCGCACAGCGCGAGTGTGGTTTCCCAAAGCAACATTTGTTTCGAAAAAGAGAAGGAATTTTCGATAATCATCAATAACACAAGTTGTATTTGTTCAGATTATTTCATGAATAAAATCAAAGCCATTTTGATGATTTCCCATTTTAAACCAGTGTTTTAAACGTACAGTTTATGGAATTAGTTATTTCGATTATGCATTGTAGTTCGACAAAAGAAGATTCGTTATGCAACTAACAATACATTTATGCCATTGTATGATGTAGGCAAGATTACCTAAGCACTAGGTACTAATGAGCTGAATTCATTATGATTGTTGTCACAATTTGTGTGGTTAGGAGGTTACATTAGATTAATTCTAATTCTATTAATGCTGAAATTGTCTGAAATTTGTGGAAAATGAAATGGATACATATTAATAGTGTGTGTTTATCATGGTTCAGACGAAAATTTGGTGTAGTGGCATTCATTTATTTACCATGGAATCGGAAAATACTATGACAGATTGCAACTAGTAAGTCGTTGTTTAATTAAACTACCCTATTGCCTACGAATCAGAAAGCGAAATACAGAAACGAAAACACAGCATGTAGGTATCCAATAGCCAATCAGGAGCCGAAATACAAAATCGAAAACATGGTGTTATTGCTTATCAACACAATCATTTCAACCAATCAAAAACGTGTATTTTAGCATGAATGAAATAATCATATTAAGCAGCATTGTGAGGTTGGTTCATCATGTTGAAGAAAATACAATAAGCTCGAGTTTTGGTTGCATAAAATTGAGGCTCTGAAGGAGATCAGCCTAATATTTGGATTATGATGGATTTCAAAAATTACCTGAATAGTTTTATAATCAGATCGTTACACTTGTTTTCAATATTCTCACGATATTTTTTCTCTCGTCATTGATTTATTTAATGCAAGTTTGTGGATATCCATTTGTTCTTGGTTTACTTGTGTAATATGGTAAGTATATATTTGTTTCTCTTCGACGCACTGTATATTTCTATTTTTCCCTCCAGATTGAGAGGAACATAACACCTGTATTTTTCTTTTGGGTTATAGATAAAAGAGCCAACTCAGCCTCTTCATCAATTTTCATCCATGTGCCTGATTGTTACTTTATTTCCACGCTTTCATTATCATCAATAATGGTGGATATGCTTACTTGGTTATGGAGTTTCCGTTGCTACCCTGTGAATATCCTCAATATTCTGAAATTCCCTATGAGATTGGAGCTTATTGGAGTGCACTATGGACGAGGAACCTCTTGAGAAAGAAGAGGTAGGTGGAGAACAAAAGATCTATTCAGGTCACAACGCATCTGTCAGAAATACCGTCCACCAATATACCAACGTTGAATTATGACTGAAATGAGAAATTGGTAATATTTTCTGCTGGTGAATTTTTTCACTGGAGAATTATTATCTGACGACTTCTTTGCATGATGAAAAAAATGCGTGATATGAAAACTGAGGTTCGAAGCAATATTTCAAAAAAAGTTTATAACCAATAAATTGAGAAGAATGTATGTCTACTTGAAATCGATATTTAATCAGTGCGAATTTCAGGACTCCCTTACTCATGAAAAGTTTTGCGACTTCTTTTCGCTCTCGCTTTCCAATCACTATGGGTTGATGTATGGAAATTGATTCCAGCTGTCTCTACGCTACTGGGTGTGTGGTGTTTCATAACTGATGTAAGAGATTATTGAAGAATTTCGAAGGATCTATTTACACGTGAATTTAGAAAATCTCTGTCATCGCATTCCCACTGTATTAATGATTTACATTATCAACTAAGTAGTTCAAGATTTTTGAGATTCACGCCCTGTCGGTATCTACCTACACACTGACACCTTCGCCCCAAAAAAATATGGAGCCCAATTATTTTTGCCTCAATCAAATACCTTCTTTACAGGACATACCTAAATTTATACTCCTGATGAGAATGTTTTTTGGCTTCACGCGCTGTTTATATATACTAACTGTCAATTCCTCTGGAAAACGTTACTGAAAAAAATGTCTAGAGAGCTAATTATCCAATCAGTAGGGCGAAAAACAAGATTCAGTCTCAAATTTTTTATGGGTTAGGGTCGCGACTTGATATTGATTAGGAATGTGCGATCTGCCATTTTGGTTGAACCAAAACCATAATGAAATATATGACGAAGGAAAAACGAATGTTTTACTTACATTATGACCAGGGTTGATTTATCAAGAATGAGAAATCTCTGAATTGCAGATGGTAAACACTGGTACAGCAGATATAGAGGGTGTTTGAATAGAAAATTACATTTTGAAATTTTTCAATTACTTCATGAGTTAACAGTACAGTACCTTTTATGTGTTTAGGCTGCTAATAGCGTGTAACTGAATTACAAATTCTTCCAGAAAATCTAAAATGTTATCTTTATGCTATTAAAACTTATATGCTTCACCTTTATTCTCGATGGGTATGAAACCCATATCATACAAGTTTGAATTTTAGCATGCATTTAAGAACGACACATCCTTTCTATCAGGAGAGTACGTTTAACCTGTGAAATAATTACTCTTCTACTACAGAGTTCAGAACCACAGAAATGTCACGTGCTAACGCGATAAGCTTCCAGATATCTGGATTTGTACCACAACAAAAAGATGTAAAATTGGAGTCCCACAACAGCCATCCGTTAGCTAGAAAGATTGGAATTTAATTCCAATAAAAAAAGCGGACAAAAATCCTCTTGAATATATTCATTGGGACCCATGTGTTTCAAAAACTCGGGAAAAAAGATTAGTTTTGTGTGTATTATCTCTTACAAATTGAATACATCATGAAAAATGGAAAAGCCATGAATTGGACAAAAGAAATTAAAGAGAAAATAGTTTATCCAATTAAAAATATGAAACATAGTTTGAAAGTGAATGTCTGGTAGACTACGAGCAGAAAACAACTACTTTTCTGGCAAATATCACGCAGAACATTGAATTATATCTGCTCGTAGTCCATGCAACGATTCACAATGTGAATGCATATCGCAAATGTTTCTTTCTTCCTAAGACGTGACAAATTCACATCGAGACAGGCACGCTTAACAACCAACAACCGGTTTCGGGCTTATTGGCCCTCATCAGTGCAGGGTATATATTCGAGTAGAGTCCGTGAGATCTCCACTCGAAGCGTTGCCTGTCCCAATGCATTTTTGTCGCGTCTTTTTGACCGCACAGAGCCGCGTTCCAACAGACGATTGGAAGTGGCGTCATCATGTGGCAGAAGAAAGAAACCCTCCAGAAACAAATCTCCCAAGTTACAGAACTTGGAAGTGGCTGATAGCTCGACGAAGCTAATAAATGACAAATGGAGAAGCCATGAATTGGACAAAAATTTTGGAAGACAAAATAGTCTATCCAATTAAAAATATCAAACATAGTTTGAAATTGAATGTCTGGTAGACTGCGAGCTAATTTTCGGGCAAATACCACGCAGAACATTGACTTATATCTGCTAGTATTCCATGCAACGATTCACACTGTGAATGCAGATCGCAAATGGATCATGTTGTCCTCTTTTCTCAATTCATTTCGCCCCTTAATATATGTGACAAATGGGCTTCCCAATGCAAAATCCCTCGCAAAAAAATTCGCCCCTTCTTCTCATCGAGTTCAAACATTCAAACCAAACATTTTTTTATTTTTGTTTCAACGGTTACGCCACTGAAATGCGCATCATCAGCGGTCAGACGTCGTTTTATCTCTAGAGGAAATATTGAACCATTGATTATAGTTTGGGATTCCATACTATGAAGTTTTGGTACTATCCGTACAGTTTAGTACAGAGAGAGTTTTAGTTCAGTGACAGTTTGCCGATATCGCAAGCGAATTGTGTCAATTAAAATTAGTTGAATTGTACATTCACAAAGTACAGCCTTAAATTCCACTAGATACCGCATCATGTAGTTGAAGTATATTTTGGTACAACCCATATTTTATTTTCTAATGAATTATTGACTTACGGTTACAGAATGAACAAAATGAAAAGTTAGTATGTATATCAATACACGAAATGTATGCCAAAATGTACTTAAATGCGATAAAATAGTTATTTTTCTTTCTTCCTGTCCCATCAAACAGCATGCCAATGGAATAAAAACATAAAAAAATATGGCAGAACAATATTCAAATTTATTCAACTCATTCATATTACGGGCTCAAAGGAAATTTTGGATTCATAGACAAAAAATATAAGCACCAAAAATATTTGTAACGAAAGAAGCTGATTATTCAGTCTGAGAAGTCAATAAAACGCTGAAAGGTCCAGAACCCTGAAAACTATTCATAGCTATATGAAACAATCATCAAGGATGCAAATAGAAAATCCAAAATGGAGAAATTAATGATATTTTTCATACCTAAAATTATTTATTGCTACTTCGATCATTTGATTTGAATCTCAGACAAGTCAGACACAATCCTGACTACTTTATTGTTTGAAAGCAATTGCATGCTGAATGCAACATCTGAATCAGCAGTGCCGTGCTGATTATGAAAGGGTTTATGTCAAATTAAATAATGTATATATAGTAAATCTCCGAAAAACACGTCCACTAAAGTGGTAATATTTGTTCACATATTGTCTGATTAAAATCCAGATTCCTTATGATCAACCCCACAGATTTTGTTTTATCATATTTTTCAGAAGTGTAAAGTCATCCATTAATTTTTTATAGTCTCTTAATATGTATTTCATTGCTCAATGTAATATCGAGATAAAATGCCCTTAATTCATTAATGGGTGAGTGAATTATCTCATTGACACAATGCATAATCAGTTACATTTCTGATCGATACAATCCTGTGAATCCTGTGATGGGCGTTGATAATGATATTTGATTTGTGTATCAATGACAATGCACAATAAAGAATTACTGCATGAAATTGAACTGGATCAATGGAAATGTTATCCGCCTACGCTGTATGAGAAAAACCCGCCTGTCAAATTTCATCGAATTCAGAGTTTTCTATAGATTTGATATTTTCTCCATTCTTTCGCTCATGATAATTACCATTCACTACTCAGTTTCTTCCTTGATTATATTCATATTGAATTTTCCTTGAGAAATGGAAATCCTAAAGGATGCAGTGAACAAATAAAACATAGATTCATTTATCACTATGCTTGAAGATTTAATTGAAGCATGGTGAATATAGGACATCCTGTATATGTTTTCCTTCAAATGTTGACGATTCTATTCATGGCGTGCATAATTTCCGATGCTTTTGGCAAGATATCAATAATATTTGGGTCAATATAATATCTTCGATTTTTGTTTCAATATCGATTATTTATCTGTATTCGAATCATTCCAGCCTCAACAGTCGGAACATATTATTGAGCAATCAAAACTTTTGCAACAACAATTGACATGATTCAGAAAGTCAATCAAAAGCAAATCAAAAGTCTGTTCATTATTAGTACATACTATTTAAGTGCTTTGTGCATTAAAAGTAGGGATGCACCGGGTACCCGGTCAGTACTCGGTTTTGGCGATACCCGGCCACATAACGAAGAAAACGATGAACCCGGTTTTACCGGGTACCAGTTAGTACTCGGCAGCCTAGACCGGGTACTCTGTACCCGGCCGCCTAGTCCGGGTATGCTGTACCCGGTGTACCCGGCCGCCTAGACCGGGTACACTGAAAATAAATAATTTTAATCTTTTATCATTAATTTTCCATTTTCTGTTACTATAGTTTTCAATATCCACTTGTTTAAGTTTAACGTCAAGCGTACCGCCACAACTACTGCTACTGCCACCAGAATGACGTTTTTGTGATGAAACTGCATTCTTTTTCACATCAATATTTGTTTTGTATTCACTGTGTTCCACCGGATGAACGAAACGCAGGTGTTTCACTAGGGATGAAGTAGTCGCTGACTTCCCGGTACCACATCGCGAAATTATAGTCTTGCATATAAGGCATATTGCCTTTGTGCTGTCTTCTTCGCAAAGTTCATAATAATCCCACACCACACTTCGTTCCTTAACACTCATTGCCGTTTCAGTAATTAATGAATAATGATCAACGTCAAATTCTTGCACTTTCAAGACCGGAGCGCACGAAGTTGCAGAGCATTCTGTTCTACTAAAGTTAGGTTATGTGCACCCGTTCGCTAGTTATTTACAGCTGTGTATACCCGGTACTCGGTGAATATACCGGGTACTTGGTACTTGTTACTCGGGCTAGCCGTACTCGGTACCCGCTTTGTGAATTTTAGATCAAACTCGGTACCCGGCATTGTAAAAATCACTACCCGGTGCATCTCTAATTAAAAGTAGGTGAACACATTTGAGCATGATGTACCTATTTAATAAAGGACAATCCAATTGTGTAACCATAATGGTATATTATGATACAAGTTTTATAAGACGCTATTTTGTCGCACGCGTTGTTTGGAGTACGACGAGCGAAGCGAGAAGTGCTCCAAGTAAACAAGTGCGACAACGTGTCTTATAAAACGTGTGTCATATACAATTTTTTCTATTTTGAATTGAATTGAAAAAAAAATGATTTAATATCAATAAATCACAGAAACATCTTTGATTGGTAACAATGATGACATTGAAATAATTAAAATCTGACGCACAAGTGTAAAGCCCAGTTTACAGTTGAGCGATTTTGATTATTGCAATATCAGCGGTGAAAAATTCCATGTTGTTATTGTTTTTATTGGTCAATTTAGATCAAATCACACTCTAAAGTGAAATTTACCAATTAAAACATTGAGTTTTTTACTGCTAATATCACCAAATCCAAATCGCTCAGAAGTAAACTGGGCCTAACTCTTCTGACTTTCATTTGACAGTTCGATTGTACCAATCTCCGAATAATAAAAAATGCGTATCGAAATAGAGGCTATTTCGACACGCATTTGCGTTGCACAATGACTTCATTATACAACCAAAAAAGAAAAAAAATATATTATACAACTATGAGCAAGTTATATAGAACCGAGTGTACAATTTCAGAGTCCTTGAAAATGTGAAAATTAAATTTGGTACCTAGTTATTTCAGATGTTCCCAATATTTTCACGCTTCTGATTTGTATGTCGTGTATGCAAAGTGCTTTCGGGTATTCAATAGCTCTGTAAAGCATTAGTAGACCAAACATGTTTGAGATGCACCAGAAGAGCAAGCAAAACGAGAAGGGAAAAATAACTCAGTAGGGAGCTGTGTTTATTTTGTCATTGTGGGTCACACAGAAAGCCATTCTCCAGGGTATATTTTTCACTCTAATTGTCTGTTTAGAACATTCATTCCAATTATGTGTTCATGACAGGGTGACAATGATTGATGTGGTGTTAGAAGATATCCTAATTGAATTAAAACACATTTTCTATTATAGGAAAGATGGGAATTACTAAAAACTCAGGACTTTTGCAATGAATATAAGGAAAAGGAGGTTTCATCGACTTCCTGATGAAGCCTTTCGAGAAACCTTGTTGTTGATTGTTCCTTGAATTCTAACTCTTTTCTGCTAATATTCGATTTGATATTTTATCAGAGGAGGGTAGAGAGATGTTGGGGATTCTCAACATCCATCCCAATACTTTGTCTCAAGTTTATACTTTTGCCCAGCTTCGATATCTATTTCAACACTGCATTTATTCTATAAACAAGCTCTTTCGTACACGAACATGCTCCAAAAACTTCTCTGTATACTAGCATATAGTGCATATATTTCGTTATTTGGGACGCCTTCGTCTTCCCCCTAGCTACAGAGATCTTATTAGGATTTCACGAGACTCTCGAAATTTCGAGAATTCTCGTCTCGTCCCGATTTCGAGACGAGATCGAGACGAGACTAGCATTTTTTTTCGAGACGAGATCAGTTTCGAGAAATTATTTCGAGAATTCTCGATCTCGAAAATATATACATATATAACTCATAGCTCATACGCCAGAAAAGAGAAAATAAAAAATTATATAAGAAATAGTTTTATTTTATTTTGAACATAAAAACATAAACAAAAACAATAACAAAGATAACAAAGCATAAAGAGGACAGAGGTAAAAATAAAATTAATATCTTCATATTCTTAAAGAACTTAAATGTCTTGAACTATTAAAAACTATTAAACGCGAAAATTAAATTCAAACATTCAAAAATGAACAAGACATGATGAAATGATAATGAGATCAAATATTGTCATTATATCTTTATTAGATTTGAACATTGATTCAGCACTATTCGGTCAGTCCGGCCTTACAGGGTAAATAAATGCCGTAAAGGAAAAGGCCCATAAACTCAACTTCATTCATATTATATTTAAAAAAAAAAATTGTCCAAGTTTATTACTATATTACTTCTAAGGATATTGCTATGGCAGACTTATGGCTTCATTTTTGCATAAATTTCACTATGCAGTACTACTGCCACTACTATTGAAATGAAATAATTCGCGTAATATCGATATTTTTTTTTTCAACATACGACTGTTTCGATTATAAGACATGAGTTTGTTGCTGGTGCTGGTACTCTTCTCTTCATGAACGAAGAAACAATTTTAAACCTTCACCTCTCGTACCTAGGAAAATTTTAAATGTATGGAGTAAAGAGTAAATTAAAACATCAAGGATTCGTTCAATTTTCATTTCTTTGGAACAATATTCTTTATCGTATCATTGAAGATTAATACATTATTAATTATATGAAATCTTCATTAATAGATAATTATCAACGTACCAAAATCTCAGTTACTCATAATACATTAGTTACCATAGTTTACGTTACAGTTGCGAAAGCATAATACGTTAGATACAATCATAATACGAGCATAATGTTAGATAATATGTATTCATTTTCGCATCGCCGTTGTCAATGATACGATTGAGCTTTGAATGAAACTCGATTATTAGCGATTTAACACCGTCTCGGATATTGCGGTTGGCTCGGCTGACGCCTCGTTACCTAGGAATATCCTCATTTTTTCATTCCATAAAAAAATGAATACCCTAATAATATATTTTGGTGCAGCCTTGGCCTTGTGTTATATACGTTATGAGCTATACATAGCATTTTTTGTATTATTTTTTATATTTAGTTTTCGAGACTCGAAATTCCGAGTTTCGAAATCGAGATCGAGAAATTTTCTTCGAGAAAAACATCGAGTCTCGATGATCGATGATGATTTTGGAGAACACGCAGCCAATGTCATTTTATAAACCTTTGCTTTCACACCAATAGCTGTAGAACCAAATGGATCTCCTATAGCTGGCTCACGGACTTGGTGGCTTCTAGTTATTTCACTATGTTTTCATCTGCCACATACAGTTCAGTCATAATATAGCTCAGACCAATAAAATACATAGACTGGCCCTTCCTAAATGCATTACATTGTTTGAAAGCAAGATCTAGCTATCTCTCTTGGTATCGGGGAGAGAGGAGGAGAGAGGGCGGTAATGAGGCAAATATTCAGAAGGATAAAACCACATAAATATAACACGAATTGATTCTTTGAAACATATTATGTTCATAATTGTTCATTTTTTATATATTCTACATGAAGGAAACCTTTGAAATACAAATTCTCAACTGAAAATATTGATCATCTCGAATAGAATAAATATCGATGCATTATTCCACATTATTTTATTCCCGAACGTACGATTATGGCACTCACCAATGAAATGACACTATTGACACATTAATCCCAGAAACGTGCTTTTTAGACCAGAAATAAAACAATTTTTACCGTTTAAAGTGAAGAGCAGTACATTCAATACAGGAATAAATGAATTAATCGAGAAAAAACGCACAAATCAACGCTTTGAGAACGCTAATACTATAACACGAATGACCACGTCATGAATCGTAAACAATCCGGGAAACTCGGCGAATAGCTCCGACGAGGCCCGAACGATATATTCTCATCGTGGAAACAAGGAGGTTTGACAGTCGTGTTGGCATCATGAAAAGGATAGAAAATACCAGTCTTTGTTTTTCATTCGTCTGAGATATATAGCATGTTCAACCATGGTTGGCCTTAGTTAATATGAAGAAAGTGATACTAAAAATATTGAAGTAATTCTAACCTAAACTTTTCCACTTTATGATAGTTTGCTAGAAAATTCTGAAGGATCGTTTCGTTATCTCTAGAATATATTTTGCTGACTGGTATTCAAACTACGCAAACTAAATACGTCGCACCCCGAAATTTTGCCCCAGTTGACATTTTAATAACTTTTTTTTGCTTTGAACAATGTGAATTCTGTTTCCACTGTTCGCTAGCTCAGCCCTTCAGCTATAATCTCGTTCTTCTCCAATACATGAGGTTTTTTCCATAAAATTGCTACAGGATGTTTTTTGAAACTGTTCAAAATTTCGGAGTTATCAAAAGGATCCCAAATAAAGAAAAATAGTTTTTTTCGAGTTTAACAGCCGAGGCATGAAGATGATCTCATAACCTTGAGCCATTTCCAGAATTGTCTTCTTATCTCTTTTATTTACAGAGTGATCTCAAAAAAATCAGTTTTTGGTTTTGCAGTCATAACTTTTTTCCTGCGTTATAGTTAATCCGGTCAATTTAGACATAAAAATAGTGGTCAAATAATAAAAATTCCCGGAAAGCCAAATATTGGTGGAGAGCTGGGGTTCACTATTACAAATGAATTTTCAAAAATCCCCATCGACCCTTCGTGTGCTTCAAAAGTTATTCGGGGACAATGGTCGAAATTTGAGGTTTTTTAATTTTTTTCGGTAAGTTTTATCGAAAAAAATTTCAAACCAAAGTTGTAGATCTTGAAATTCTCTACAAAAATTTTTTCTTAAGAATTACCATTCGTGGGATATTGCAATTCTAAGAGTAACATTATACATGATATATGCACACATTTCC
This sequence comes from Chrysomela aeneicollis, assembly GCA_029955515.1. Classification (NCBI taxonomy): domain Eukaryota; kingdom Metazoa; phylum Arthropoda; class Insecta; order Coleoptera; family Chrysomelidae; genus Chrysomela; species Chrysomela aeneicollis. Next base: position 12,670,393 of record JARUHQ010000003.1, on the reverse strand, counting down.
ACGCCACCTGTGAGGTAGTGTACTCGGCGCGTTTTTTTCACCGTGGTTTCCCCTGTAGGCCTACTCCACTAACTGTCATGACAATTTTAGGATAATTCAAGGCAAGGTGGATATAGGATGGTGAAACAGCTCTTCAATTGTTTCTGCGAAAAACTTGTAGACCGTTTGAGAAGGTACTAATATTTCCACGACTTGAATGAAGATGGCGGTAAGATCGATTATCGAAGAAGATTTTTGTTGCTTACGTATTTCTGTGGTTCACATCTGACAGACGTGACTTGAAACGACATTAAAATAATATATTTCAGATAAATCTGGAATGAATATTGATATTTCGACTCTTCTCAGTCATTTTTCATCTAGAACAGATGAAACTGATAAAAAGATGACAGATGCACAGTTTCTGTTTTACCGACACAAGGTATGTCGCCATCTCTGATAACTTCAGGAAATATTACTATACGGTATGAAATCAAGTAGGCAAAGGTCTACAGTTTATTCTAGTGCTTGTTAATAGGAAGCTGTTTCACCATTCTATATCCACCTTGATTCAAGGTAACAATACCTGTCAATTTGTAGATATTACCTCAATATTGATATCGATTTTTGATATTGCTATTGATTAATGGGTTAACTATTGTTCTGATGTTTTTAGATATTTCAATCAGGTTAATACTCTTTAAAGTCTACTTCAACAGTCATGTCTTCTTCGATTTCTTCTTCTTCCTCTTCCTCTTGCTGGTTGTTCATAAATTTTTTCAAATGAGTCATTGGTCTCTTCATTAAAATCTTCCTCCATTGTACTTAACTGGACATTTGAGCAAGACTGACCTTGGCAATTGGTACGCGCTGGAGAACACAGCAACCCGACTTTTTTACAGCCACATTTGGCACTGCAACCTTTTTTGCAATTGCATCAAAAAAGTAGTGTTGAGGAGTTCTTCTGGAGCAGGTGGGAGTAAAGTTTTAATCGGTTCCAGAGTATTATCTATCATCTATCTATCTTTGTGATTTTAATGAAGAGACCAATGACTCTCATTTGAACAATTTATGAACATCCAGCAAGAGGAAGAAGAAGAAATCGAAGAAGACATTACTGTTGAAGTAGACTTTCAAGAGTATGAATCTGATTAAATTATCAAAACAATAGTTAACCCGATAATCAGTAGCAGTATCAATAATCAATATCAATTATAAGGTAATATCTAGAACTTGACGGGTATTGTTCCCTTTAACTTAAATTATCCTAGAATTGTCATGACAGTGAGTGGAGTAGGCCTACAGGGAAAACCATGGTAAAAAACGCATCGAGTACACTACCTCACAGGTGACGTGGAAATGTGTGCATATCTTACAATCGCGATATCTTACGAATGGAAACTCTTATCAGGACCATTTTTGTATAGAATTTCAAGATCTACAACTTTGGACTGAGGTTTTTTCTCGATAAAACTCACCGTTTTCGAAATAAATCAAACAACCTCAAATTTTGACCTTTGACCCCGAATAACTTTTGAAGCACACATAGGATCGATGGGGATTACTTAAACTTTATCCGTAATGATAAACCTTAGCTCTCCACCAATATTTGGCTTTCCGGAAATTTTTGTTATTTCAAATGTCTATATTGACCGAAGTTTATTTCGGAGATATGATGAAGACTACATGAATTCGAAAGTTATCTCGAATGATCAACTGAGAGTTGATTTGAAAAAATCCATCACAAATTCCAATAAGTACTTGATCCCCGATCGGACGACGTAGTTTTTCGTTTCGCCCTGTATTATACCACAACGAACGCTTTTCGCAAGGTTGCGACGCACAGTCGACGTCCAACCCTTCGCTAGCACAGACGCCATGCGTCGCTATTTTGGTTAAACCGACGCTCAGAGTTTCGCGCCAATTTGAAATTTTTTCAACCGATTGCGGTCGGAATAAACCAAAATATTCAGACTGGTCAACGCTCAGGGAGGAGTTTTTCCGACCTCAATCGGGATTGTCCGGTGTATCCTGAACTTTTAGAGTTTGGTGAGAATCGCATGTTCAAGTTTTTCTTGGGGGATGGTGGTAGATACGTTTTTGGGGTGAAGAATCTTTGAAACGTAAGTAAAAATTTTTTTCATGAAGTATGCTCTAGAATCTAGCTCAACATGAGGATTTAATGCATGGTAGGAGATACGAATTCGGTCATAAAGGTATGAAGATAGTAATGGGGTGAGACATCACCTGAGACAGATGGAATATAGGAAAAACATTGTCAATGTTTCAAAAACTCTGAAGATTGAAGGAGATGATCAACTTTGAACTTGCGGAATTGATTTTAATTAAAATAGGATTTGCGCATATTTTGTGATCAAATATGACACCTTTGTATCCTTCAATTATTGTGATTTCATGAAAAAAATTGAAAACACACACAATTTAGTTGCTGCCGATTCAGATCTCTGTTTTGGCTATGGGTATTAACACTAACCAGTTTTATCATGATTTTGGCTTTTGGAGAACTGAATCTTATTGAGAAATAAAAAAGCTGATAATAAATAGGCGTGGCAAAACTGTACCTATTACAGTTCCTTCATCACTTGGATCTAATGGACAACATGAAATCACTCTTAAATATCGAGTATTTTTATAACATAATTCACTATCATGTAACCGAGAATCACTAACATTATCTATTTATCCGAGTATTCATCTAATGAATTAGGATTTATGGATTGAGGAGGAACTAATTTATTTTTATACCACACAATTATATTCTCGAGCACATCTGAAATTCGGATATTGTCTATTGGATGGACGCTGCAGACGAATTGCGATAACCAAGTCATCATCATCAGTCTAAATCACACTATAGATGTTACAAGTTTCTCATTCGGTTTTTATACCTGATACTAATCTTCAAATTACAGATAAAATCTTGATATTATTGATGGTACTGTGAGGTTTAAAGAATAGGGTCGAATACATAGGACATTGTAGTATATTTTTAAGATGTTTTTTGTGGATAAACTTTCCAGGCAATCTGATGTTCTATTGTTGGTAACCGGTTCGATCAACTCTGTATATCCAAAAACATAAAATATAATAATAAAAATACCAAACAATGTGTCCGATCGTTTTTTGAAACACGACTTCATCGATTTTTCTCAATTTGGCTGATACACACTGTATACATCTCGCGGTTTGATCTCAGCCATCTTCGATAACAAACTTCGTAGAAGTTTTCGTTCGTTTTTACGTGGTGTCGCAAACTTTCTTGTAGTTTCCATCTCAAAAATCTTGGTTTCTAACATCTTCTTATATACTTCTTTTTGCCGTTTTTAGTACAGCCGAAATTGGAAAAGACGAATGTATCTACTATAATACTGGATCGTTTATTCATTGGGAATTTTTTTCACAAATGTGTAATTTGCGTAAAGAGCTTGGATCCTACTCAGCTTATTACCTCATTAATTATAATACCTCGAATTTTCAGGACAGTAGCGGAAAATATAGAGAATAGTCCAGTCTATGCGGCAGACCGTGGCGTGGCAGACAGGCGAATATAAAATGTAAAAAATGTTCATCCGCGTTGGTGTCAGCGAAAGAATATATATTTTGGCTCATAAAGGAAATAATTGAGATTTTTGTATAAATTGAATCAATAATCACGAAAATGACCGTCAGTTGCCACATTTGCATATTGTGTGGATGTTATTAAAATAATATAACAAGTATGGAAAGTGACATTTTGTATTTCACACGAGTAGCCGCGGAGCTTTATGCCTTCGATCATAAAAAATGCCTAGATGAATAACGCTCAATACTTACCACAGTAGTTGTTTGAAGCCAACATCTTAATCAGTTACTAGGGTTACCTCATTCTTAAACAATAGCAACAACAGATTCCCCCAGTACCAGTGCCTTGCTACCTTGGAAGGGTCTGAATTTGAATAAATTGACCCACTAACAAAAATATCGTATCCATTCTTCCTAAGACTGAATGAAAACAATGTAATATCAAAGTTATCTGAAAATATACATCTTCGATTCATCACCCGAATAATAATAGATTTAATTCAATGTCTCAACCATATTGTTTATTTTCTGGCAATATAAAGTTTCAAAGTGTCGATCTTGAGAAATATAACATCAAACATGTTGTTATTACTTTTCAATTCCACTAAATATAGGCTTATATATCTACTAGTCTGAACATTTTCTTACCACTTGGGCGAACCATTTTATTACTGATGCGAGCAAACTCTAGCGTCTCTTGAAATATTCTCTTTCTTGATAATATTTTTACTTATATCCACTAACTAAGAGAATGTTTTCAAATTACCAAACATCGTTTTGGATATGGGGGTGGGTGAATAATGTTTATACAACGAATGAGTAACTCACCAGTGGAATGTTATGTTCTGGTCACCACTTTTGAATCGTCTCTCACACATTTAACAGATGAATCACGAATCGAGTCGATTTAAATCCCGTTCGAATAATCAGACAATTTTCCATTTTTTTTCGAGAATTTCAAATGGAACCATATATTATTCATGCTCCACTATGAAAGTAAAGCAAACGAGGAGAAAAATGGTGAACACCGGGAGAACTGAAAAACCTCTTCAAAATGAAACCAAGTTCGTTGAATTCCGTTACACCAAACTGTAATTATAAGAGTTTTTCCATAGTGCTATTCATCCTCCCCTCCCTCTTTTATCCAAAGAGCTAGCGCAATTTTTTCAAATTGAAATGATTGGATATCAACTCGAGATTATTAAAAAAGTGTTTTTGATATGTCTTGATAAAACCTGTTTTTTGAAGTGGCCAATGCAATTACGCCCTCTAGCGGTCGTCCTGAGAACTTGAAAATAATTTCCAGAAATTTCTCTTGACCACTTTCATAATAAATATTTTTTTCCATAAACTATGCGGCAAGTAGTTTCCGAGATACAGCCGGCGTCCTTTCTTAGTGGTAAACCCGGTACATGTAGTAGATATAGTTGCAGTAATTAATTCCTAATTTTCATCAAAGAGTGAATCTAGAGGTGTGTCGTATTGACATATTAAATTTAGTTACGAATACTCCTAAAAATCCGAAAAGAGGCAAAATACACTTCAATAAATATGAATGTTAAAAAGAGGAAAATAAATCGATATCATTCCCACGTTATTAAGAATAATCTAAATTACAAAAGATAGAATACGAGCAGAAAACAACTACATTCCTGGCAAATACCACGCAGAATATTGAATTACATCCACTCGTAGTACATGCATCAATTAATATAAATGAATAAAAAATGCAAATATTTCTTTCTTCGAATATGGGTTTATGCTCCCAACGAGACAGACACGCCTGACAACCTGTAGACCGGTTTCGGGCTTATTGGCCCTCATCAGTACAGGGTAGTCAACCGTGTAGAGATCCTGAGATCTCCACACGAGGCGAGGTCTGAATCGATGGAAGCATCCACGCATATTTGATAGCAGTGAGCCGATCCCCAAGCAGTGTACGAAGACGGCGACACCAAGCGGCGAAGAAAGAAACATTCCTAAATTAATCTTCCATATTAAAGATATGTGAGTGGCTGGTATGCTCGACTAGCCGATGGATTTTGAAAGGAAACAGCCATTCATATAAATGAATAAAAAATGCAAATATTTCTTTCTTCGAACATGCGTTTATGCTGTCTCGTTGGGAGTTTTTGGCTGTTTCCTTTCAAAATATGTATGTGCTTTGAGAAACGCTTATGGTGGTAGGTACTAATATGAACTACTTTCCAAATAACAAAACAGGGTTTCATACATGGTCGTATGAGAAAAATATTTTTCTACTAGAAAAATAATGATCTCAAAACTTTTGAAAATAATTCAAAAATATATTTCGTGTGGCTCGTACGATGTTCCACGAACACTATAGGATTTCCTTCAACAACAATCAAGAAATTCCTGAACCCTCAACTGCCGTAATATCTTCACGAGTGTTGTGAAACCAAAACAGAATTCTATCCGCAACAAATCATACTTAACCCATCTAATCTGGGTCCAGGGTTTAGAATATCGTAAACCTGTGTTATTTTAGGTATCGAGACTATTGAGTATTCATATTTGTGATAGTAGGTAGGTAGATTTGAAAAATAGTGATATCTGTTCACAGAATTTCTTTGATTTTCATTTAACATCTCGAGAAGTTTAACTTTAATCTTAAACAAAAAACAATTTCAGTGACCGTTCAAATATCTTTCCTAGGACCATGCATGAATAAGCTTGTTTAAATTTTGAATACACATTATATTCACATCTATAAGAAATTACCTATGCATTCTTTCGAATTATAAGGAGAATTTAACACTCGAAAAACTGATGGAATTTTATTCCCACGTTGCGGAAAAACTATAGGCCAACGTAACACTAATTATTTAGCACCCACAATCCATGCTTTGTTACCACACGAGTTGAAATATATAAAAAACTACCAAACGTTCAAAAAAGAACTGAAAAAATGGATTCTCAAAGATAGGCTTATATTCACTGATATTGTTAACCAGAGATCAATTCACTAAAGTAGTACGACTGAGAGTAACCCTTTAGTATATGTGTTATTTTAAAGATAAGACTATTAACCCTCTTTATTTTTACGATGTAATAATTTACCTGGATGTGTCAAAACTCACTGTTTACACATTTCATCCATTTATTGTCTAAAGGTGGATTTATGCAGCAACATTTAACAATTATCGAGTAAGATTTATCAATTAACAATTAGCAATCATGAGTTGAACTCCCTGTTTTCAATGACTGTGTTTATACAGACAATTAACAATTATCAATTTAGAAGTAACAAGTAGGAAGATGGCCAACTTTTAACTTTGTTACTTTAATTGAAACAAATTTCCTTCTACTGCGCAAATAGTACGCAGATGATCGCTGATTGGCTCCATGATTCATAGGAGAAAGCATAAGATTGGCCCGAACATTGTTTTGACATATGGTAGCAGAAGATAAGGTTCCGAATCTTGCAAGTACATTGATTTGATCAAGTTATTTGAAAAGACCCTTTTCTTTCCTCTGTCTATTCACAGGCTTGATAGACCACCTCCTATGCCTTTTCTGTTTTAACATAAAAAAAACTCGCAGTCAATAACATCATTATGATGAAAAGTGACTCAGTTTCTTCTAGATCAGGAAACATAATCAAGCTATTTTTGTATTTACTTTCCGAAAGATCAACGAACATGAAAATATGAGGTTATGGCAGGGACAGTTGTGCCAAGTACGCCTGCATACTATTTCTTCATGAATTGTTAATTTGGCATGCATAAATGCCAGTATTTTCACCACTTCTTAATCGATAATTGTTAATTGATAAATCTTACTTGATAATTGTTAAATGTTGCTGCATAAATCCACCTTTAGATTTGTTTACCAACTTTTATAGATTGTTCACCCATTTTTTAACGATTTTTATCAACTTTATTTTTAATTCTACTATGGAAATCGACATAACCTCTGTATTTACAAACTCAGGGGACCTTCGTGACTGGAACTATCTCTACTACATGGCTGATGATTTCGATGGTATATGCGACCAGAGAGTACGTCTAGCATCTTAGATGATTGCATTTTACATCTGAGATGAACGCACTAACTAATATTTTAATATTTACCGGTTAATGGCAATATCATTTTACTCTTGTATTTTTGGTTGATTAGTGGTGATGACGGATAATGGGTAAAATTTGAAATCACTTTTATATTCGAGTGTCAAATATCATTGAATTTGCTTGGGCCAACGAAAATCATTCAGTGATTTTCACACAGACACCCATAATTCACAAAATATATAGATATGTTTATAGATATTTATGGTCATATAAAGTGCACAAAACTCGTTGGAAAATGCATTTCCTGCCCTCGTTTCCGAATATTCGCCGCTATGTCGGCACAAGCCACATATTTCCTAATAGCACAAATGTATTCCCAAAATATTCCGGGGATGTTCCCATGCGACAATAGAAATGTTCCAGGAATGTCGCGTGAAGTCGCATAACATTCCGGGGACATTCCCGATGAATTCGTTGTGGGCAAATTGTACGCTCCAGTAATATCCCATTGGAACATTGCCGAAACTTCAGTTGGGAACATATTTGGGACAAATATATTTTTACGCTTACTTTATAGTAGGTACTGGCATTTCCAAGAAGTGAAACACGACGTTACTATTAGTAAATTTATTGATACATAATAATACTAATGATACAGATAATTCAGTGAAATTGGCATGAACTGCGCCCAGGTGCTTCTCAACTTCAATCATATTCAAACCTCTGGATTATCTCTGAATGTGGATGATATATTCTTCAAAGTTCACTGATAAACAAACACATAATGAGTTTCAAAAATTGTAATACTGTTCATCACAACAACCTCCCTAATTTGTGTGGCTTCCTCTAAGATTGGAGGAAAGTTTATGTTCAACTGGATGCACTCTGGAACTTTGTTGCTAAAAGTACTTCATCTTTCCCCATAGTTTCATCATGGATTTTCACAAAGCCGGGTTATTTTGCTCAATATTCCTCTCATATTCAACTAAAAAACACATAATTACAAAATGATATTTAAAACCAGGACTTGCTTTCTAGGTACAATTTGAAAAGGATGAAATCATAATGAATGTGTTTGAAAGTATTGCTTTCAACAAGACAATCATACACTTACAATCATAAACTTTTTGGAGTTGAGAGATTTATGAACCTATTCGCTTTCCTCTGAACTTCTTCAATATTGTCCTAATATCACGATTTATAATTCGATTTCTATCATTTTCAGCGCATGCAATTTTCACAAGGCAAGAAAGTTGAATCATTTATAACTTTCATATAGGTTGCTCACAACCACAAGAAAAACTGTTCAGAGAGCCAACTCAGCTATAATGAATATAATTGTTTCAAATTTTATCGGTTTTGGTAATCTAATTGTTATAGTAGGTACCTATACTCGAATTTTCATTAAATATGATATTGATTATTTGTTATCAAGATGAAGTGTTTATATATGTGTTATAAAATAATCTGAGACTGAAGAGATATCCTATCACTAATCTGTGTTTATAAACATAACATTCATGTTATAGCGTAGCTTACTTTCATATTATTTTTTATGTTTATCTACCTACTCAATTTGAGATTCCCAAAGAGATTCTTGCCATTTCCAACCATATCACAAATTATGAATTTCCTGAAAAAGGAAATAACTACATATGAAGCTTTTTTAAAGGAATATATACTGGTGTCTTACTTGAAATAGACACTGGTAATCCATCAACTCAGGTGCCTAATAGTTCTTAGGGTCAGTTCGAATGCTGCATTATTTCAAATTAGCCCATAGTATCTCTCAATATAAATACAAAACAGTGGTTTCAAAGATAGCATCAAGAACGGTTGCAGCAGTGCATAAAACATTAGGATTTAGCATAAGAAAATTTAGATTTTCAATGTATTTGTGAGGTCCACATTTTTGTTTATGAAGGTATACTTACTCCTCAATTTATCTTGCTTGAATTTCCACCTATTCATATGGTTTGTTCAGATTTTGATTTTTTCAAGATTTATTCGATATTTTTTATTGTAATATTAAAAGAGCATAGTCATGGATTATATATTTTTGAATCGTCATGGTATAGTTTGCATATATCCACATTTTCCTCTTATTCCGTAAAAGTTTATGTTTCTGGTGTGTACCATTGTGATGTGTCAACTAGGGTAAAGTGTTTATATTTATTTTGATTCAATTATATAAATTGCTGTATATTTCTAATCCTGTAACTGGCTTCGGCTGTTGGATGGTGTACGATTAAAAAAAATAACATCTACAGCTTTGATCAAACTCGAATCCCGATTAAGCTTTCCTGGATTGTCGAAAGATATAACCTTGATACGAACTAAGGATTTAATTTCCGGTCGACGTGCAGAAAGGACGTTTTCGCGTACTATTAGTACTCGTGGTGCTTGAAATGGACTTAACCTCGTGAGTGTTGTCTCGATATAGTAGGAAACTAATTTTGAATTCTATAATGTCGTCTGCATATACTACTTGATATATGAGAATTATGAGAACAGTTTCGCCTCGAGATAGTGGTGAAACTCATTTTGAACTCTGCAATGCCGTCTGCCTTTACTAGTTGATATATAAAAACAAGGGTATCAGCACAATACTCAGACTCACTCAACTTTGACCCTTTGAAAAATTCTAAAAGTAATTTGCTTTGTTTGTTATTTAATGAATTGAAATACCCCTGATGATGAATAATCATCTACTTTTGATTTTTGTTCAGCTTTTTTAAAGGAAGCATCTATAGCTTCTCGTATTGGAATACTATAGGAATCAGTAATTTTACATCCAATGAAATCATCAATATTCCATCTTTTTCATATCCAAACAAATAGTGTCGAATTTCGAGTGTTCCACTTAGTGTGTCGAGAACTGTAAAAATATAACCAGAACATAGAATCGTTCTTGTTACACACGATATTTATTTTTGTGGCCATATATATCGATTATAAAAATTATCCGTTTATTGTAACATATGCAGCAATTCATTACGAATCAACTCAGGCATGAGGAGAAAATGTAAACATTCATCCAATGTTCGTATCATAGCTGTCAGCAAATTCGCGATGCGATTATATTATCTACTGAATAAATAATTGAATATTCGATCAGACTTAGTTTAATGTAGAGATCCTGAATGAAATATCAATTATATAGTATCTAGTTTCCGAATCGTTTGAGGAGTGGAATAGTATATTCGTAAATTTGCAATGAAAAACGTAAACGACAAGTTAATGTAGAATTCAAATCTTAAGCAGCCATACCTTTCAATATACAGGGCTTTTCACGATGAGCGTTGATTAGACATTTATGATTAACCAGACAATGGAATACGGATCGACCTGAAAATTCGACAGTATACATAAATCAATATGATTCACACTCCTAAAATATTTGAGACGATGCGGCGTTGCCGCTTCTACTATAAAGTAGATGCTTCTCCGATTTTTCATGTGGAACACCCTGTATTTTATTACATTTTCAGATTCTCCTTGGAAAGCTGAAACTATTTATAATTGGTTGAAACGGCTTACATGTCCCTATCTCAATTTTTTATCCACTATCGATTGATATTTAATTGAAACAAATACAGCGTGGTTAAAAATTTAGAATTCCAAACCACCCTGTATTTATTTCAATTAAATATCAATCGATAGTAAATGGAAAGTTGAGATAGGAAAATGTGAGCCGTTTTGAGCAATAATGGATAGTTTCGACACAAAAAGTTCCCAAAGTTGAAAAATCTCGATTTTTCACACCCTATAATTCTGTAATCGTTCGATAAAGATTCCAAGTATGACAGATCGATGAAATCAGCTTCCCAAGGCTGATCTGAAAATGCAATAAAATACAGGATGTTGCATACGAAAAATCAAAGTTGCTGCTAATTTATAATAGAAGCGGCAACGCCGCATCGTCTAAAATATTTTAAATGTGTAAATCTTATTGATTTACGTAAGCTGTCGATCCGTTGTCTGGTTAGCTAGAAACGTCTAATTAACGCTCATCGTGAAAAGCCCTGTATATCTTTGTTTAAATAAATCTTAACAGAATAAAGGAAAGTACCTACTTTCAGTACCTTAAGAATTCTACTAGTTAATTGGGGCAAAGTTAACAGAAAATACTACCTAATCGGTATTTTCAGAAGCGCGTTTTTCCAATAGGTATGCAAGGTGAAAGGTGGTTAATACAAATTATCAAGTTATACCTACTTATTTCACTTAAGTATTCAAATTTATATTGTGAAGGTGGTCGATCTATGATACTTGGGTTCTATCAGGAATTATTATAGAGATACAGGTTGTGAAAAATCTCCTAACTTTGTTTTTTTCTGTCGGAATTATTCATTATTGGTCAAAACAAATACGAGGTGGTTGAATTTAGAATTCTCATCCACACCCGGTTTATTCATTATCGAATTCATTACATTTGGCACTTACATTCTGGCATGAATCAGGTGGTTTCAAAGTTCAAGATGGCTGTTGAGGCGCCATCTCGAGAATCAACCTAACCTAACAAGTAGTTGATGTGTAGAAGGAACAGGTGCTATAACAGATTATTGTGGAACACCGGCTCATAGTTTCCCCCATATTTTCTGATCAGGTGATACCTTTTTCGTCGGTCCTGGGTTCAGTCCATTACTTTCTTCGTAGTTCCCTTCTCCTTACTTTGAGAGGGAAATTGGATTCTGTCAGTAATATTTCAAATGCGACTATATATGTCGATATATTTATTCAATATACATCCATTTTTTCTGAATGACAGAATTTCTGATTGAATTTCTCATTCCTACGACATTGAATGAATCAACATATGGTAAATATATTATGTTCACTATATGATTCTCGAAAATGTAGGGTGATCATATTGTGATCTGATATGATTTCTTATTTTTTGAAATTGAGGTGCTGAGATCATTAGCACCTGTTTCCTATATTATGCGATTCATGTTACCGATCAAATATATTTTATACTAGATATTCTTGTAGACTGTAGAGGTTAGTAGCTTTCAGGAAATTGAGCAAGTTTCAAGGCATCCTTGAATTTTTTATTAAATATCCACAGGTAGATATATTGAAAAGTTGCCACATATTTCTGTATCTTTGACAACCACAAAAGATATGTAGTGTTGTTATAATTTCACCACAATGGTCGCATATCGGACGTTCTTGTGCAAAAATTCATTTGTTAAGGCCGTGTGGTCAAACCACAAACGATGTACTAACTCTATTTGACCTACCCAAGGCATGGATCCCATTCGTGCTGCCATATTCCCATTAGTTTGGATTTGTATTGCACTTTCATCTGTCGAAATCAGTCGCATCACGTGCAGCTCTATCATCATTTTCGTTCCCTATATGCCAACATGACTTGGTGCCCATATCAATTCAACATTTTTTCCATTATCGTGCAGATGGTGAATAGCAAATAACATATTTTTCACATGTGAATCTTCAGAAAATGGGTTCGAAATTGTATTGAGGACACTGAGAGTGTCACAGATGATAACAATTCCTGATGGATAAATTGTAGAGCTTGCCAAATGGGACAAATGACGCACAACCAATTAAATCAGGAGTATCTCCATTTGAACCATATTAGGTGAATCAAGTGTTGGTGTAAATTTAAGTTAATTTTCAGTGCGTCTCCAGGATATTCATATTGTGTACTAAGCAAATCCAGTATTCTAAAAAAGAAATAATTTTCAAAGACCTGGCACCATTTTTTGATATATTTTTTAATTTTCACGATAGTCTAGTGGCAACCCGTTAATTTTACACAGTGTATATCACGATTTTAATACCTTAACATGCATTGTCACCAGATATATTTTGGTAATACGTGGTATCACCAAGAATAAAGTTTATTGAAGCGAAACAGAATAATACAAATTTGAATAAAATAATTAAGTATCTAGAGAATTTGAATAAACCATGGGTTTGAGTGCTGTGATATCAGACCAAAACAAAGAATTCCTGATAAGTAGTTGATAACCCTAGTTTTTGTAATACAATTTGAAAAGTACTGTACCAATTTTCTCCGTTATGGGTTTACTTGATAAATGGTAGTTTTTATTCACATTTCTCGAGTTGGACTCTTCTTGGGTACCTTGAAAAAAATATGAAGACACAATTACCGAGGAGAGGTGAAAAAATTAAATGCTGGGTGTTTTTAATTCATTTTTCAGTGAAACATGACACAATATACTTACTATATAATATATTATAACAGAACATATAGGTACATATAAAATATAATTCATATCAAGATGACAAAAAAGATATTCATGAAAAACAATGAAATGGAAGCAGATTGTGGTACACTGATGAGTTCCAGTAGAGTGATTTATCTATCCTCCCTTAATAATTGTAGGTACATCCTTCAAAACATTTTTCTGGTCATAATTTACTCACAATAATGAACAAAAAATCAATTGAACGCCACTGTGTTCTAAAAGGAGTTTTGTTAATAAATGAGGATGGAATGTTTAAATAACAACACATTAGCACAGATTAGAAAACCTTACAGATGAGACACTCCGCCCATTTTGTTTGATGTACCGACATCCGTTTTCATTGACCTCGGACCTTTAAATTCGGCGCATTGCAATTGCCGGATTGTCGTTGTCACCGCTAGAACTACTGATGTGCAATTTTGCCATTTCAATGCATAATATACAACAATATAAAAGGTTACATACTTCTGAGTGATCTATTATGAATATGTTGTCATCAGAGATTAGTTTCTATCAGGAATGAGATGGATTCCTCGATGTATTCTGAATGAAGTTTCATATGAAATTCGAATATTTCGAATTTAGCCCATTCATTGTCACCAGGAAAAATAAAACACTATTCAATTATCTGGCGATGTAATGTACAAACAAATACACAAAATATGACATATCTTTTATGTTACATAGAGTATTCTGAATTTGAAAAGCAAATCAGGAAGATATATTTGAGAAAAAAAATTAGTACAAGGGGAATTTATATATTGTTTGGTAAGGTAGGTATATGTTTTATGAAAAATGCCTCGAACTTTCAGTAAGAATACAAAAAGTGCTACTTTTATCTTGAAACTTGAAATGTGATATAGCATAAAATGGTAATATTCTCATGATAATTTTGATTAAAGTCAATAATAGGTATCTCAATAAAGGTTTCGAAAACAATGTAATTTTGTATTCTCCAATTTATTTGAAGATGATTTGCAATCTTTATACATACAGTGATGTTTGCCACTGGAAGGTGCACCTTCTCTCTTTTATTCACTCATTGTTAATTCAACACTTGTTTTTTGTCTGAACAACAATTCTACAGTCAGAAACATATCACTTTTCAAAACACACACACTACACAAAGTCTCTGATCTAAAACTAACATGAATTCAATTTTCATGTTATATACTTTCATTTGAAGAAAGGTACCAGAAATGAGTTCCTACCTTGGGATTACTAGCAAACAGGCCAATAATCTTAAATTATAATATAACCTATAATCTAAAGCTAATAAACTTTGAAATAAATATATATTGTAGGTACCTAGGTCACAGGTTGTTCATTTGTGCTCGTGATGTGATTATCCTCAAAACATTTATTACATTTCCTTTTGAATTATAGTTTATAGAAAATAATGTTTTGAATTTTCGGAAATACTGGATCGTGAATCGTGTGAAACGAAAACATTTGTAACATAACCAACAAAATGATGACAACGATGTATTCGATGTAAACAAAACACGCGATCAATATTTTAGCGCCTGCGCAAATCTATGATTGGCCCTTTAAATTAAGCGCTTTCGACATCTCTCTCTAATTTTATTCGCTCTGTCTGACTGTCTCATCTGTAAGGTTTTCTAATCTGTGACATTAGGCACGCCAGAAGAATATAAACTTTGCTTCGCTCTCAAAGAATCATCTACACATTCA
This sequence comes from Chrysomela aeneicollis, assembly GCA_029955515.1. NCBI lineage: Eukaryota > Metazoa > Arthropoda > Insecta > Coleoptera > Chrysomelidae > Chrysomela > Chrysomela aeneicollis. The sequence continues at coordinate 12,654,864 of JARUHQ010000003.1, read as the reverse complement.
TACCACACTACGAGATACGATATTCATTTCTTCTTATCTAATTGGCTATAGATTTGGGTCACCCAACCTATATACTCTCATCAGTCTCATCGACTCTCACTACTAACAAACAACGTGCCCTTACATCCTTACAGGGCCGGATTATACATAAGGCAGATTAGGCAACTGTCTAGGGGCCCCGCACCGACTAGAGGCCCACGGGGGCATAATTGATGTTGAACGCACCAAGAAAAATAAGGTTTCCTTAGGTTTAATTCGTGACATTCCCGATTATTAACATCCGGTAAACATGAAAAAAATGATGGATGCGGGGACAGATAACATCGTTTGGATTGATTTTTGATAATATGGTAAATCAACTTTTACGAATGTAATGATAGCCATTGCAAATATATAGAAGTCTGATGATATCAAACGCCAAAGGTGAACGAAATTTTTCAAAATAAAATTAATAAAAATTGTCTTCCTTCAGCTTTTAAATGCATTGTCGATAATGGAGATTGAAAATGATGTGTTGAGAAAGATCAACTTCCAAGATGATTTAAACGATTTTATATCTAAAAAGTTACAAGAATTGCTATTTAAACTTTTTGTGTTGTGATTAAATTTTTGTGATCAAAATCATTTCATTCAATGAAAGCAAAAAGCAGGAGTCGATCTGATCGACTCGATTTTTATAATAGATAAAATATATTTTGAAAAGTAAGAAAACGGTAAAGGAATGGGGCCCCGAGAATTACATTGCCTAGGGGCTCCGATATGGTTAATCCGGCGCTGCATACTTACATCTGTGTACCCAGTGAATATTTTGGTTATTATATACTAAAATAATTATATGTGAGTTAACTAACCTTGTTTCACGGTACCCATTTGGTACTTTTTCACTTTTCATTTTCTATTCGGATACCAAATCAAATACCAAAAAGACTGATTCGAGATTTGTCAAGGCGAGTAAAGAGGGTTGGGAACAGGGAGGTATGTATGTATCTCCACGCCACTGATTTCGCCTTGTCTTGTTATAGCTCGATGACCTTCATTAATTGATTTCCATTATATCATTCGACCCCATTATGTCCTAATTGAGCTAATAACCACCTCGATTTACATTCCGCAGCAAAATCCCATCAGACCCCAATTAAAAGCATTCGAATGCTCCTGAGCATACCTACCAACCGAATGGACCTTATTCATGATCGGGGGATGGTCATATATTATTGTAGTTTATCTCATGGTGAAACGCGAAAATATTTCTGGGAAGTTTCCCCATAAAATATGCGCCCGTGTTGCGAGGCCAGATCCAGAATAATTGTAAATCGGGAGACCAGACATCCCATTTTGAGTGAATTATCACTTTTAATCTCCCTAGCAGCAGAATTATTAGTCGCGAATGTTTTTGTTCGTCTTCGACTCGGGATAATTTTCTATCAACAAAAACATGAGGGAAACCGAGAAAAAAATTATAGGGAATTAATTCTGCTGCGTGGGAGATTCGGTAAGAAAATTTCATAAATTGGATAGTTGCTTATAATATGATGAGAAGCTGAACCCTATACGACCTATTCTGCGTAGTTACTGTAGTTAGTAACTGATGTTTATTACTAATATTTCAGGAACATTCAAAATAGTAATCCATTTTCAATCATAACATCAAGGTGGATAGGATGGTGAAACAGCTCTTCAATTGTTTCTGCGAAAAATTTGTAGACCGTTTAAGAAGGTACTAATATTTCCACGCCTTGAAAGAAGATGGCGGTAAGATCGACATCTAACAGACGTGACTTGAAACGACATTAAAACAATAAATTTTCGATAAATCTTGAATGAATATTGATATTTCGACTCTTCTCAATCATTTTTCAACTAGAACAGTTGAAACTGATAAAAGTATGACAGATGCACAGTTTCTGTTTTACCGACACAAGGTATGTCGCCATCTCTGATAACTTCAGGAAATATTACTACGGTATGAAATCAAGTAGGCAAAGGTCTACAGTTTATTCTAGTGCTTGTTAATAGGAAGCTGTTTCACCATCCTATATCCACCTTGCATAACATCTAATATCACATGTCTACCAAAATTTTATTCTGAGTGACGTTTTTCAATAGATATAAGGCGCTTCATTTTTGACAGAAAAATTATCACTTATTAATTCCGTCAATATGAACTAACAAAATTATCGCATGTAATACAACAAGTGTATTGATGATTATAGAAACAAAAATTCCTTCGATTAGCGCGAGTGTGGTTTCCCAAAGCAACATGATTTGTTTCGAAAAAGAGAAGGAATTTTCGATAATCATCAATAACACAAGTTGTATTTGTTCAGATTATTTCATGAAGAAAATCAAAGCCATTTTGATGATTTCCTATTTATTGTTAATATAAATATTAAATGTACAGTTTATGGAATTAGTTATTTTGATTATGCATTGTAGTTAGACACAAGAAGATTCGTTATGCAACCAACAATGCATTCATGCCATTGTATGATGTATAGGCAAGATTACCTAAGCACTAGGTACAACTGAGCTAAATTCATTATGATTGTTGTTACAATTTGTGTGGTTAGATTACATTAGATTAATTCTAATTCTATTAATGCTGAAATTATCTAGAATTTGTGGAAAATGAAGTGGATACATATTAATAGGGTGTGTTTATCATGGTTCAGACGAAAATTTGGTGTAGTGGCATTCATTTATTTACCAGGGAATCAGAAAATACTAAGACAGATTGCAACTAGTAAGTCGTTGTTTAATTAAACTACCCTACTGCCTACGAATCAGAAAGCGAAATACAGAAACGAAAACATGGTGTTATTGCTTATCAACACAATCATTTCAACCAATCAAAAACGTGTATTTTAGCATGAATGAAATAATCACGGTAATCGCCCGCTGCTATGAGCAACGTATACAAAAAGGAGCCTTCTAATTGGTTGAAAATAAATTCATGAAATTTTCAACGCATGCATATGCACTTGAATCTTGATGGATGTACAGCAATATAGTGTGCTGTGAGTTTACAGATAATCGAGAAAATTTTGAGCAAAGAGAGATTCAAACAATAATGAACAGAGATGCATTTCAAGTTTGAGTATCTCAGACGTATTCATGAAAAATAACGTGACATATACAAAGTGAATCAGTGGCAAGTTGGAGGGCTTGTAGGAAGATCAAATAATTTTTCGATGGAACTAAGTGAAAAACTGAAATATAGGATGTTTTAGTGTCGGCCGACTCTATGTTTCATCCATCCTAAACAAGAGATAAGAGATAGTAAACATCAAAATATGAAGATTCAGGCTCAGTAACAAAACATATCAATAAACCAATCAACTTTTGATGGAGTCATCATTACTATCATTAGTCCTACCTGTTCTACATTTCAGGCATTGTCTATATTTGATCATTCAGTGCACACTGAATGAGTCAGAGTATTACCAAAGTTTACAAAATGTAGTCTTTGGTATTAGGTACGTTCGATATTTTTTCGTCGGTTTCTTTCTTCTTTTCATCTAGGAGTTTTTGTATCCCACTGTGTGGTATTCGTGACTTGCCGTTCGATTAAAGAAAGAAGTTGTCTTTATATGCCTTCGAGAATGCGACTAGAATAGATTTTCTGTGAATTCAGAAAATGATGATTTCAAACAAATTGGAAATTCTTGATATACCTTCAGCTTCGCCGTGATTATACTAGAATGTGACTGAAATATTAAATGTATTTTTATAGTTTTTCTGTCAGCTGTCCCATATTCCATCAGACGAAGAAAATATGCCCATATGATTTGTCAGGCAGAAAGAAAATATTGCTGCAAATAATAATAATAATAATAATAATATCGCTTTTATTGCTGCAACCTTAAGGTAACATATAAGTACAGTATGCATGCATGTGTACACATATACGTAAATAATGAGGAAGACAGAGAATAAAAAAATAAAAATAAAATGGCTGCATTGCAAAGGCAAAGTTCGCACTTCTTCAATTGGGTACACATATACTCAATTTTAGAAGCCGCGCTCTTCCACTTAACCTGGAAATATGCGATGAAATAGAACTAAGAGCAACGACAAAAAACATTATAAGAATAGGTAACTAGTAAAGTAATAATTATATAATTAGCAATGGTACATTTGTAACGTAAAAGTGATTAACCTACATTCTATACAGATATGTAAATGATATGGAGTATGGAAAGGAGCCATCTGTGAAGTATATCAAACTTTAAGGACAGAAGAAGCCATCCAAAATTGCAAGCTTCAGTTTTCTTTTGAAGACATTTGTACTAGCTATGGACTTCAATTCTTCGGGCACTGCGTTATATATGTTTGCAATATCGTAAGAATATGATGACTGATATAAGGAAGTTTTATGCTTTGGAATCGTTATGTGGTGTTTACCTCTCACATTCACACTATGAACTTGACTCCTGAACCTGACTTTATTGTACAGATAAGAAGGCTTTTTTGATCTAATGATAGTATGATAAAGAACACATCTATGAAGGAGGCGCCTCTCTTTCAGATTTAGCCATCCTATTTGTTTCATAGGCTCGGTGATATGATTGCGTTTACGAAGACCACAGATGAGGCGAATACATGCGTTTTGGATTAACTGAAGGCGTCTACTTTCAGTTTCGGATAGAGCAGGGCCATAAACAGAGTCAGCGTAGTTGAAACGCGATAGTACCAATGAATCGCATAGAGTTATCTTGCACTTTTGAGATAATATTTTACGATTGGCGTATATCAACTTCAGATTGCAGAAAGCTCTTTGAATTACATAAGAGGTATGTTGTTTAAATTTCAAATTTACATCGAGCATGAGTCCTAAATTTTTTTCACATTCACTGAAAATAATGGGTACGTCATTTATACGTAAGTCAATTTGATGCTGGGTGCGTAGCCGTGATCGCCTTTTCCCAAATAATAGTGCCTTTGTCTTGGTTGGATTGATTTTCAAACATAGTTTTTCGGAGAAGATTGTAAGAGATTTCAAATCATTATTCATTTCATTACATGCATTTACGAGGTCCTCTTCTCTGAACTCATAATATAGTTGTGTATCGTCTGCATAGAAGTGCGAAGAGAAATATTTTATGTATTTATTCAGTTGTGATGTGTATAGAGTGAAGAGGAGAGGACCGAGAATGGAGCCTTGTGGGACCCCACAGATGCAATTCAAAGACCTAGATTTGTTGCCACGAATGATCACAGATTGCGATCTCCCAGATAAATAGTTTTCTATTAAATTTCTGGATTCGATGGACAATCCAGCATAGTGGAGCAAACCTGATAATATGCTATGATTCACTCTATCGAAGGCCTTGGAATAGTCAATGAGGACGAGTACACATAATTTATCCTGATCGATTGAGGAATATATATCATCTGTAATTTTGGTGAGAGCCGTGGTGCAACTGTATCCCTGACGAAAGCCTGATTGGTGTTCAGGAAAGATATTGTGTAATGTCATATATTTACGCATTTGTAGATTCATTATTTTTTCCAAGACCTTTGACAAGGTACATAAGATGCTTATTGGCCTGAGATCATTGTAATTTTCAGGACTCATTTTCTTGGGAAGTGGTATTATATTAGCTTGTTTCCAAATGGATGGAAATACATTATAACGCAGGCAGTGGTTGTAGATGTACGTAATAATGGGGATGATGAAGGGACAGCAATGAAGTAACATCTTTATACTAATTTTATCTACACCAACTGCATTAGTTTTAATGGATAGCAGAGTTTTATATACTTCTGTATCATTTGTTAGTTCAAAATCAAACTTTATGTTGTCATTGAGGCGATTTTTGAAATAATTATCAAGGAGAGCTTCATCTGCTTCGTTGTCGAGCGAAGAAGCAGAATGTGAATTGTACTATTTACATTTGAATATGTGATTTCTGTTTTATATACGTTGTAGCTCAACATTACACTTGAAATCACAACTGCTAATTACATGCAAGTCTTTTTCACACTGATGGATAGATATATCAAGTCAGTCTGCAAATTTTCATACTTGTGGTATAAGGCAGCACTTTATGAGCATCGCATCCATTGGCATTAGTTTGAATATTACATAAAGTTTTATATAAGATGAAATCAACTCCTTAAAAGTGGAAAGTGACAGTATTGAGATTATTTGTTTTTCAGAAGCTTCAGCCGGCTCACTGAGTGAAATGGAGTCTATAAAAACTATTGGGTATCCTAGACTTTCTGAAATATGATATTGTTATCTATGACGAACTCGAACATTTGTGGTATAAAGCAATTTTTTTCTCTTTTATTTATTTGATTTGCAAAATCGCGCAGTACATATTCAATATTGTATAATTGAATTCGTATGTCCCTTTTATTGTTCGTATGTCTTTGATCTATCATTCGTATGTGATGAAATATTCTATTGTTTTATCGAGTACGAAGTATAAAATCATTGATTTATATATACGGTATTGTTTTTGTTACCATACTCCTCACGATAATTTATTTTAAAATATCTTATTTTAGCTGTTGCTTGATGGAGTCCCAAATTAGAATATGATTCAAGACTTACCTACTTCAGATCAACCCTATATTTGTTTCAATTAAATATCAATCAATAGTACTGTCATAGTATATGAGGCTCAAGGCTGGGAAACCCTACGTGTTAAAGCACAGACAGATTTTTGTCTGGTAAAAAGTTGGCTCGAGCACAAATTACTGACAGTGACTTTAGAAAAAAAAACAATTATCTGCCCATCAGTTGTAATGCCGGAAATGCACCCACTTTTGATAATCTTTTAATAACCACCCGAAATCAAAGATTCAACATCCAACCTGTGAGCGAAATCAAATACCTAGGTGTAATGTTCGACTGTCATCTCAAGTGGAATACTCACATCAATTACGTTACAAAAAAAACTACGAACAATTCTCTACAAGTTCAGATATTTGAAAACGATCTTGCCATTTAAATATCTCAAAATATTATATCATGCATTAGTAAAGAGTCACCTACGGTACGGCATTGTTGGTTGGGGCGGAGCATTGAGAACACATATAAATCCGTTAGAGATTATTCAGAGACGATTCCTGAAATTGATTTGTTCAAAAACCCAAAGATTCCCAACACAGCAAATATATGAAGAGAGTAAGACTATGGACCTGAGACAGCTATATTATTTCAATATCATACTCAAGTACAAGAAAATTGGGTATCAGAGTATCAAGCAAAATCATCATCTACCCACAATTATAGTACACGGCGAAGACACCACCACAACATTCCACAGATGACAAAATCTATTTGTCAGCGAGGCTTCTCCTACATTGCACCAAAAGCATTTAATTCAATTCCTGAGAATATAAAATCGATAGCAAATTCAAAGTTATTTAGAAGTAAATTAAAAAAATTCATTAGAGATAAATCAAGAGTTTGGTGCAAAAATATCATCGAATTAAGGACTTGAATATTTTCTACTTGCCATGTAGTACCCATTTCCATGTATATGTTAGTTTTCATTTCCATTTCCACATTATTTTTATTTAGTGTAGTTATAGAAATCATTATAGATATTATGTACATGTTCTCAGAACAAGTATTTATTTACTTACTGAGTATTAGTCATTTATTGTAAATTTCATGTACATTTATTCACTTTACCTTACCTTAAATAAATGATATTATTATTATTATAGTAAATAGAAAGTCCTGAAAAGTATCACTTTTGAAGGATACCTACGCTATGACAACATCTTCGGGTATAAAATATGAATCTGATGAGTTTGGTGTTGACATTAAAGAATGTGTTATGATAATATTCTTTCATTGGGTTCTTATTCGGATTTTTAAACATATATTCATAGCTTTATCATAATACATATATTTTTCCTTGGCCACAGAACACAATCAGTGACTTACCTACACTGATTTTATCAATTTGTGATCTGCTGACTTCAACAGAAATGGAGTGAAACATCGAGAGGATAATAATCAACGGATTATTGACATTATAGTTTACCAATGAGAATAATAATCATCATATACTCGGAACTGTAATTGTCAATTCAAATCAGTCTAGAGTCAAGCTACATCTAATCTAATTGGCGTAACATTTGGCAAACCACGGTTGATCTGAATTGCTAAGGATATCATAATAATATTGCTCGTAATATTGTCTGTTCACCGACAAAATTGAGTCACATTTTCTGTAAACCAGATACACTATAGGCACAACTAAGACACAAGTACTTTTTTGGGGTATTCTAACTCACATTCCCCTCTTGATATAGAATTTTTGAAAGTATGGAATATGTTTGAAAAATGTACTCACGCTATCATGCAGAAGCCAGAACTTCCTATCCTACACTTTCATTTCATGAAAACGATTATTATTAAATATGTGAGAAGGTAAAAAAATCCAAAGTCATAAAAGTCCAAATAAATTAGTTTTCAAGTTAAAACTCGGTCGTCGTTCACTTCTACCCACGAAGATCGTAACAATATAGATGATTATATTCCATTGAGCAGGACATAGTGGAATTACACCCAGTGTGTTCATACATACATCCTTCTTTTCGACACGTATTGAAGAGAGGAATCCTTTAATCATCTCATCATGACTGAACTTGTTGTTGAATACTGTGAAGCCAGTGAACAACTTTTTCACAGCACTGAAAGAACCATTCATTCACATGTATGTACCTACTCCCAAAAAGTTAACCAGTGACTTCCCCTGGGGATGGTATTTCCTGAATATTTACGTCAAAAGTACTAAGTTTTTCATGTCTAATGAAGTGGAGAAAAATAGTTAATGGTTGAGAATTTTGGATATTGAGATCGTTTCACAAAAAAAGCTATTCCTGTTTCGTATCGTTCAGATGTGCCATTCTCTAGTAAAATCGATTCAAAAATATTGTTATGTGCATATTATGCAAGTGTTGTATTTTGTATTCTTCAAAGTAATGCCTGTTACGAAATACAAATTTAATGCAATATATATAGTGCTGGTACCTATAGTAAATAGTTCCAACTGTTTAAAATGGCTTCTATATATATCCAAGCACCGGAGTCCTTTTATGATGCGAATTGATATTTTTTGTATTTTGAATACCCTATCAGCTTCACTACAGCCTCCCCAGAGAATGATGCCATAGCGTGCATGAGAATAAAAATTTGAGAAGTAAAATGTTCTGACTATACTGTTATTTGCATTTTTCACTAATGCCATAGCAACTCCTACTTAACTTCGAACACAAATAATTCATATGGTGAGTGTACTTAAAGTTTCGTCCATGATAATACCCAAAGATTAATATATTTAGATGGTATGATTTTTTGTTGCTTGAGTGATCTGATGAGGTGTAGGCAAAGTTTGATTCGTTTCAAAGAAGACTATAAATTAATTTTATCAGGATTCATCACAAAACTGGAGTTTGAGAACCAGTTCTCTGTTTCTGTCAATCGATAAAAGTATTGGAAAATCAGGTGCGGAGAGAAATAGGGTGCTGTCATAAGCATAATTGATTATAGTTTTATCTTCATTAGAAAGTATTGCAAGATCATTCAAAAAGATTATGAATATCAGTGGACCCAGAACACTACCCTGAGGCACTCTATACAGTCGAATGCCCTGGACAAGTCCAAGAAGATTCCACAGGCCACATTTCCGCTGTCTAAAGAATTGTATATATTATTAGTTAGTTCGAACAATGCCGTTTCAATACTTTCACCACCAAGAAAGCGATGTTGGCTATTACTGAAAAGATTTTGACTTTTGAAAAAATATAACTTGTCTAGATACAACATTTCAAATAGTTTTGATAATGAGCTAAGGAGGCTGATGGGCCTTTAGTTTTCAAAACACTCGACATCATCTTCCTTCAAGCAGGGCTTAATTATGGCAAACTTCAAATTTTCAGGAAAAACTCCAGATTGAAGTGATGCATTAATAATATGGCATAAGGGTTCCACAATACAGGTGAAACATTTTTTCAATAAAGCTGTAGATACTTCATCGTATCCAGAACTTTTTTGCTCTCAATTCAATTCATTACTTCTTTAGTTTCTTCGACACTTACTGCAGGGAGGCTGTAGCTCCCCTAGGAGTAATTTTTCGACCCATGTTCATTCGAACTTTTTACCCTATTTTTGGTCGTAGATAATAAGCCGGTGGCAAAGTTTGGCATGCTAATTATGGGACATCCTGTATAGATTTCAGACCGTGTTCAATTCATAACTCTAGTTTGTAATATGATAGCACATCAGCAGTATCGATGCGAACGAAACGATTCCTGGAGCGAAAATTAAACGATAAAGGACTCACGCAATTATCTCGTCTGATCGAATCTGCAATATTTGCCACATGTCGCCACAACCCGACTCAATCGATAAGCAATAACGTTCTCCACATTTTGGAGTAATGAACTTGTCTACGAGTGTACGAATCTTGACCGCCGCCGCCGCACCGACTCGTTTTTTGTTGGATGAAAGTCAATCGAAAGCTGAAGCAGAGATAATGGGGATTGGCCACAATTTATTTTTTAGATTTGCTACACGAATCGAAGCGTTCCTAAACGGAAACACGATGTCATCTTGGAATCAGTTGGGTTTTATCGTGATGAAGTCCGAATAGAGAGGCGTTGATCTAATTTTGGATAGGCGAAAAATCTTTTTTTTTGAAAACAATACGTGAATTACATCATGAAATGGAGATGAGTGATACTTTCCTGAGTTTCTTGGTTTCTTCTTTGGTAGTTCATTCTTTGGTAGTTTCTTATTTGTTGGTTTCGTCTTTGTTGGTTTCTTCTTTGGTAGTTTCTTATTTGTTGGTTTCTTCTTTGTTCGTTTCTTCCTTGTTGGTTTTTTATTTGTTGGTTTCTTCTTTCTTGGTTTCTTCTCTGTTGCTTTTTTATTTCTTAATTTTTTTCGATCGATTTCGATTCTGCGGAATGGACCATCCTTATAGATTAATATCCTTGGTAGAAGATAACCCCATCTGCCGCAAGTGTAAAGAATACGACGAAACGTTTGAAAAGTGTTTTTAACCGCAAACTTATAGTTAGTAGACGGGGACCTTAGCTTTTTAAGTGTCATACGAACCACTACTCGGCTGGTTATCGTTGAGAGTCCGAAGGATTGCGAAATCTAGGTACCAAAGAATGTTTGGTTGGTCACCCATCTCCTCCTGCTAAACGATACTATAGAAATAAATAAATATTTCCAATAGCCGCCGCGGGATTTGAACCCGGGCCCTCTAGAATATAAGCCAGCGATTCAACACCAGCCGAAGGCATGCAATGTAACTCATCGTCTTACCAGTTGGAAAAGAGTAGTTTTATATTATAGTCGAACAGCTTCACTCATTTCTGATAAAATAAAGGCAACACTGGATGGCATACTCATCTGTATATTACATATATTGTAACTGTGCACTTCAGCTATTTTAATACATAATTACTTGAACGAAATTTCAAAAATATAGGTAACCACAAATGATATAGCAAGAAAGGATTAGGTACTCTAACAAAATCAAGAAAAAAGTAACAACTATACTATAACTCCGCATCTTTCCGTTTAATCAACTTCAGAAAATTACACGAGATGAAATAATTAATTTTGAGAGCTACATTGTCCCAACTTTATATTGGCCAAGTTCTAGCCAGAGTTCTTTCACTTTTTCAACATGGCTGCCTCTTGATATCCCCTTTGAAATTTAATATTTGTTATCGTAGTGTGTTGCCAGGAAGCTTAAATAGCGGAAAGAAATCCTTGAATTTTGATAAAATGTCTGATTTATGAGCGGATTATTAATGGTTGTTTCCAAGTTAGCATCAGCAACGTTGCCAGGCGGGTACTGGGTGGGGTGGGCACATCTAATGCCATTGGAGTAGAAGGTTAGGTTAGTTTAGAGTGTTTTCCTACGACCACGTATGAAAACGTCTATAATCACACTGTTTTGTTATTCAGAAAGTAGCTCATATCACCCATGGTATTGTTTATTTGAAAGAAAAAAAGCACATATCACAACGGTAGCCTGAATTGATAGAAATAATTAGATATATTGTGAAGGTACTCACTGTCGATATAAGCGTTCTCAAATCAAATTCATAATATTAATTGAAATTTCTGTCTCGTTTTGAATTATACCGAAAATTTTGTATCTATTAATTTCAATTTGGCTGATACATAATTCTGAATTCACTATAAAACTGGAACCTATACTCTTTGCTGGAACTATTTCGATGTTGATGACAGCGGGTGCATGAGATCATTCAAAAGAGTAGGTACGGCTACAGTTTTATGCGCGGCTTGCTGCTTGCATCAGTTTGATATCACAGTATCACCAAAGAGAATATTTTTTGGTATCACAGATGTTTGCAAGGAGTCAAGGACGCACTAACTCGTACGCGCTTGCGCACTACGTATTTCTATGGATCTGTATGCCTGGTTGCGTATGGTGTCAAGTTTTTTTATGTACGCTGGTGTCAATATCAATAAAATTTGTCCAAACAAAACTAATTCAATCAATCAGTAATTCACATAATAAGGAGTTGTCAGAAAAGTATTCAAATATCATCTTAAATATGCAAATAAACAGTACTTGATATCGATTCAAAACCACCTAAAATTATAGACACCGTTCAAGTTACATTTTTGACAAGACCTCCCGCGAAATGAAAGTATTCGGAGTCGTAGGAAAAATAGTGAACAAAACTCGTTGGAAAGTGCATTTCCTTCACTCGTTACGTTTCCGCACTCACCGCTACGCGGCTCGTGCTAAACGACTACTCGTGTGAAATATGTCACTTTCCACACTTGTTGTGTAATATACTATTATCTACTAAAAAATCGAGTTTCAGGCAGATGGAATGATAATCATCACGATTATGAAATGGGTACAATCAAGGCAAGGCAAGGCAATTTGATCAAATGTTGGTCTCGCTGTAATGAAATGAAATCGCGTTACAATTATTATCAGGAAATAATTCATTTTCAAAACATATCTATAATCAACAATAATTTACTACACAAAAAAATTTCCTCTTTCTGATCTGATGTTGCTGATTTGATTTCCATAAGCTTAGTAGTAGGGGAGCCCTGTTGAGCACCTCCACCAAATCTCAGCCCTTTATAAAGAGCCGCGCATGTAGGGCAGCCGATCAGAATAGTAAAAAAAACGATCGTTGGATATACCCGAGCGCGTCAGATTGAGGCAAGGTGGTGAGTTAATTACAAGCAGAAAAGTGTGCATTTTCGAAAACTGACGATTTACACAAGCCGAAATAGTTAAAATTGTCTCACTCCGCGCCTATCTTCCCTTCTCACATTTTCTCTATTCCTTACTCACTTTTTGCATTTTCAAAAATCGGCCATTAGTATCGGTTGCGTTCAAATCGTCAGTCTTTTGAATAGTACCTTCTTTAGGGTTCACTCAACATCACTTCTAAATATCTGACGCGCTCGAATAAATCCATTTTTTTAACCCCCTTGTTATATTCTTCCGATATCAAAAACACAGGGAGCGCATATACTATCAATATCTGACGCGCTCGAGCTAATTACAGCCAAATAATATATCTATTCTATTGTTGGATAGGCATTTCAAATACCTATCCAACAAATAACGATTTTAGAGGTCCGGACTCGCCGCTATATGGATCATGCCAATTTGTCATTTTCCACACTTGCTATTCAATATACTTCTTAATCGACAATGATAAATATTTCTGACATCGGGGTCATCTAATGAAGGATGGAATGAGGGATATTTAATTTAATACGTTATTTCCCAATATCCTTCCTTTGTTATTGATATTTTGGCGTGAAACAAAAAATTGCCGCATAAACAGAATGACTTTTACGACATGACACTCAAAACAAATAATCTCGGTTTTATTCATTGCCAATTGGTTTGTTACATTTCGAATCGAATAAACTCGTTGGTGTTTATGCAAGAGGCAGTTCAACTCTCACACGATATTATCGTTAATAAAAATGAAGATTACATTTCATTGTTCCTTCGTTGAAATCTGTGTCAAAAATAACAATCAGCAGCATCATTCACAAACATAAGACAAATCTTAAAATGAGTGTAATATGCTGCTTATTTTGGGAACACATGAGATGCGCAAAGCCCTATACTAGCTTTTAGCTCAACTTATTGTGAATGAATAAATTAGCAAAAAGCTAAGGTCTATTCCTGCCTAATATGGTCTAATGAAGATCAAGAAACCGGGTGGTTGATTCTCTTCAATCTCAATAACACTCAGAAAGAATATTATTCAGAAAATCGATTATTATTTGGAGGACACTATCTGACTAAAAATGCGGTATTGAGGCGGATTTTCACCAAACTGACTCACTGGCGACTAGTTTCAGTTTCAAAAACAGAAACAAAAAACTTGTAGTTTTGAAAACAAACTCGAAACTAGTTCCACCAAACAAAAAATGAATGTTTGAATAAGTGTTTTTTCACTGTCTGTCGCGTGTTTTCTTTTAAAGATGTTTTTTATAGTTTCCACTACAAGAACAGTTTTCATCATGCCATCAAAGTCACATATCACTACCAGAACAAAATAGTGAACTGTTGTCTCTGCCGTTTACACATATAAGCGAACTCTGTTTACAAGAACAGAGACAAAACACTGAAACCTTATGATTTTTCCACTTGGCGACGGGACTTTCTGTTGTTGACAAAAACACGAACTCGCGACACAAAGTCTTAAAAATGTTCCGTATTTTGAAAACAAAAGTTTGGTCGAAATCGACACAGTTGTTGTTTTGTTGCGGGTTTGGCCGTTTGTTAGAAATCCGCCTTTAGATACTTCAATTGTCTACTTCCCATAGCAACCTCCTTCTTATAATATAAAGTTTCGACTGATGCCATAATAAGAAATCATTTGGTGTTGAACCTGGTAAGTAAGGTGGAAATTTCATAACCTCTGTATGAAATAGATTGTAAACGATTATTCTTTGCGGATGACTTGAAATTATTTTCTATAATACAAAACGTGGATGATTGTGAGGCCCTGCAATTTGAAATAAATAAGGTTCAGCAATGGTGCGAGGAGAATAAGCTTTATTTAAATGCATCGAAATGTAATAGCATGAGTTTCACAAGAAACAAATTTCCTATCTTATTCAATTACAACGTAAATAACACAATATTGTCTCGTTGTGAGTTACTAAAAGATCTTGGCATTCACTTTGATTGCAACTTTGGGGGCCAGGTAGCGTAGTGGTTAGAGCGTCAATCTCTCAATCTCTGCCCTGCCCGTCGTGAGTTCGATTCTCACCGACGGCGGAATTTTTCCGATGGCCCAAGAAAGTCCTGATTTGCAGGGGCGAGCCATACCACGCGAGGTAGAGTGTTTAGTGGGTATGTCTGAGGATGTTCAGGACTCAGAAGACTCCCACACTACCCTGTGAGAATAGGGTGCCCATAAAGGGTTTCAACCATCTCGTCAACCAATAAAAAAAAAACTTAAAATTTGGTCACCACATTTCTGTAAAAGTAAACCAAGCTCTCAAATCCTATGGCTTTATAATAAGAAATTGTAAATCTTTTTGGAATCTCAAAGCTCTATATTCGTTGTATAATGCGTACGTTAGATCTGAGTTGGAATATGGTTCTATTATATGGAATCCTGTCTATATGTGTAACAGGTTGATGATTGAACGAGTTCAGAGACGATTCTTGAAGTTTTTATGTTTTAAAATTGATAATCAATATCCCGAAAGGGGCGTACCATACCAAACTTTAATATCGCACTTTGATTTTGTAAGTCTTGACGTAAGAAGAAAGCGTGCTGGAATTATTTTTCTATACAAATTATTGCACTATCAAATTGATGCAAGTAATATATTGTCTCAATTGAAGTCCCCCATATATACCATATGTGAAAACTTTAATAAAATTTCTGTCTACTGTGATATTCAGCATGATACACTGAATTATATAGGAAATATGGCTATTTAATATCTGAATGAAAACATTATGTAAGATGTAGCAGTTTTTATTTTTTTATATTTTTTATATATTTTTTTTA
Organism: Chrysomela aeneicollis; assembly: GCA_029955515.1. Classification (NCBI taxonomy): domain Eukaryota; kingdom Metazoa; phylum Arthropoda; class Insecta; order Coleoptera; family Chrysomelidae; genus Chrysomela; species Chrysomela aeneicollis. The sequence goes on along the minus strand of JARUHQ010000003.1, from coordinate 12,638,826 downwards.
TATTTTATAGATTGTAGTATTTTTATTCTTCTACTTCTTTTTTCTCTTTCCTTCATCTATATTTGAATACTCTTGTAATTTTTTCATCAAAATGGTTGTAACTACACTCTGAACTTTTTTATAAATAATTTGTCCTGTAATTGGGTAACTGTTGGGCAATAAAATGCTATTATTATTATTATTATGACCTATCAAATAAATTGACTTGTGACTCAAAATGGGGGTTTTCCCTATTAATTTGTAAATGAACATCATCTTTCAATAGCTTTGAATTCAACGTCATCGAGATCCATTTTTATATAGCATCGGATAGCATCCATTTTGCAACATATCCAAATTAACCATTCACATCAACCTAGATAACTAATTAGGCAGATAATTTCATATCATAGTTCATTACATTTCAAATCGGCCACCCTCCAAAACATTGATGTAATACCAAAGAAACTGCCGTTAACTCGATAACGGCATTAAATTCAACCAAACCAAATGCATTGAGTGCTTTCGAACAAATGCTGAGTTCTTGGAAGAATAAAGTTCCAACCTAATTACACTAGTATTGTGATTGTGAAGCAGTTTCCACTTCAAAATAAATTCATCGTAAATCGACAACAAAAAAGTGAGCAATAAAACTACTTTCCTTGCCTCTGTATAATTACCTATAATAAGGTAATGCTTAGATAATATAAAAATTTTAGGGTTCATCAAGAGTTCACTATAGAGTACACGTGACCTTGCTGTAACTTAATTGCTCTTAGAAAATGTCAATGAACTTTCTGATTTATGGTAGGTAGTATTATTTTATTCACCTGTATCCATTATCTTCGTATATTATGGTATAAATATCATTGAGTTGTACTTTTCATTTCAAGTGTAATTCCCTAAGAATTCTGAAGGAGCTGAGGCCCAAGATGAGTAAGTCTCGAGATTGTTTTTTTGACGTTTATATTGCAACATAATGACATCCTACAAAAACATTACGATTTAAACATTTTGGTTTCGGCAAATCCAGCCAACATACTAAAATAGTCTATTAGTAACAAATGTCTTATACCTGATTTTCAAAACAATTTACCTTTCTATGAGTAGGAATACATTCGATATTGAGGTCCTCATTCATTATGCTATAATTTCAACCCAATTCTCAAAGGCTCAAAGATGCTAACACAGTGTGCTCATGTACCTAAGAAAAAAGACTCAAACGAATATCGTTGTCACCCATGTATTATAAATTTCATTCATTTTTCCCCCATTTAGTTCCCTTGATTGTTCAACACAACCAACTTTGTCTTTTCATTAATTAGCTTTATTCAAATTTTTCCAAATCTCAAATTCAAAAATAGTTCTTATTCCATGAAATTAGTTATGTTGTCAATTTCAATGTCCTTCAACTTCATTAGTCACCTGTCATTTGTAGTTCCTTTTTTTCGCTTTCCGGCATTTCAGACATTTTGTTTCACTACCCTTATCATGTTGTTAATAAATTTTCAACTGATATTATGTGGTTTAAGGGTTTAAAAAAACCGTTTTGGAAAGGGGTATTGTCCCTTCCAAAAAATGTTTGTTTAAACTGATTAATGTTTTTCAATCAGGAATTTTTCACAATAGTATGTATTCAATACTTCATCCTAATCACCAATATCCGAATATTGTTCTAGGATTACTTAGTCTGATGATGGCAATGTTAGCCGAAACCGGTTACTAATTTTCGTTTGCTTCTTATTATACGGGTGGTCGACCAACTTGGTGTTTATTTTTAAATTTCCCCTTCTTAAAATCCCCGGACCATTTTGAGAAACTTGGATGATTTCTACAATTTAATTTCATTGCTATTTGTCGTCCTTGGCTATTTGATGAAATGCATTGCTCAGTTAATTTTTGAGTATTATCTTCAGTAATAAATCGTACAGGTAGAGACTGTTCACCATCATTATTACCAGTCAGGTATCTTATTTTTTTTGAAATACTCACTGGACCCTTTTTAATCTGCAGATACTGAATTAATAACCAAAATTTGAAGAATATATGGAAAACGTCGAAACTGGTTACTGTCTACTTTCAAACAACCTCTCTCCCCACTCCGATTCGATTCATATCTGGTTTTTAGTGGTTTTCAGGTTCGGAAAAATAATTAAAAAAAAATCATAAAATCAAGATGGTGACTCCAAGATGGCGGTTCCAAGATGGCGGAAGAGTTTAAGGCCGAATAATTTGAAATTACGCCGAGTTGGGTTGTATTGAAAGTTCCGTCTCTATTCAGTCACATCGTATATTAACATCAAATTTTGAACACAAATCAAAAACCAAGAATTATAATCAATCTTTAAGCGAAAGTTGGGCTCTACATATCAAAGTTTCCGTTGGTTTTCATTTGATTAATTACATTAAAAAATATTATTTTCTCCTAACTTCACATTGATTTAAAAGTGTTTATATATTTCAAAATATACCTACCATGGTTATTCCCTCGAGAATATCTTTTGAAATATGTATTGATTATTTATTGATCTATATTCTATGTTAATATGATCCCGAAAATCGTTCGATCAATAAAAACATATGCACGTGTAAAAGATCAATCAGAATTATGTTGTGTCATGAAATTCAATTTACTTCAGTGTATTATAGCATCAACATGTTTTCAATTATTCGTTTAGACCTATTAATAAAGTTCATGGATCGTTGTAATTTAATTCCATTGAAATGTGAAATTATTTGTTTGCTTATTGACGAGTTGAATGAATAATGTGATTAGAAACACCGCATACTGACTGAAATAATCATATAATTTATTTATGAAAGAAAATATATTAGTTCCATAATAAAGTATGACATAGATCACCTGTAAAGAGATAGATTATCGGCTATTAGAGGAGTATATACCTACTCCATTCTATTGCCAATGGCAAGTTTTTTTTATAATGAATAGACACTTGAAAAGTATACCAGAACAATTATTTGGTATTTTTCAATATCAAAAATCGTTAGCTATTAGAGAAAATGTGACTACACTACCATCGTCCATTTATTTCAATATAAAAATTCTATTTGAACTTGAAATTTATCCAAAATGTGGTGATTATTAGAAAATCAAGCACCACAAGCAACTGTTCAAAATGTATCCAACTCACAAAGAGATCAGTTTTGGATAACCATCCAGGATACAGAGATTGAATAATTGTGTGGAAAGAACTCTCTCACGCCTGAAGAATGATTAAGACATATTTCATTGTCCTATTGCTACTAAACTGTGCATTTTGGTAAGTATAAGTATAGAAGTAAAGAGTTTTCTTGCAAATCGTTAACTGAACACAAGAATATGCGTTTTTTTGTTTGAAGGTGGCTGACAATGTCTCGAGTTGTGAAGAAAAGTTTCGGACTTCCATTGTCTAAAGGTATGAAGATTTGAATCCTGAGAAAAGAAAAGAAGAGTTATGCTGAAAAAACGAAATAAGTGATGAATAAAAATTAACTATTTTATCGAATCAAGAAGATTCGAGTATCAATAAATCAGGTTAGTATTAGTGTTAGTATATATGAAGTCGAAAAATGTAGATTTAAATGGGAGTTTAACTGGTCGATGAGCCTGAAAATAAGAAAAAATTGAATTAAAAATCGATAGCCTGAAAAAGAAAGGTTGAATTAGAAATCAATAGCCTGAAAAAAAAAAAAAAGAAAAGTTGAATAGCCTGAAAAAAGAAAAGTTGAATTAAAAATTAAAATAAAATGAATGAATAAAGAATTAAAATTATGAGAAAGATTCAAATCGAGTTTGTCACGACGTTTCGATTGTGTGTATCTACAATCGAGTTCTCACCTGAAGACGATTGTAGATACACACAATCGAAACGTCGTGACAAACTCGATTTGAATCTTTCTCATAATTTTAATTCTTTATTCATTCATTTTATTTTAATTTTTAATTCAACTTTTCTTTTTTCAGGCTATTCATCTTTTCTTTTTTTTTTTTTTCAGGCTATTGATTTCTAATTCAACCTTTCTTTTTCAGGCTATTGATTTCTAATTCAATTTTTTCTTATTTTCAGGCTCATCGACTAGTTAAACTCCCATTTAAATCTACATTTTTCGACTTCATATATACTAACACTAATACTAACCTGATTTATTGATACTCGAATCTTCTTGATTCGATAAAATAGTTAATTTTTATTCATCACTTATTTCGTTTTTTCAGCATAACTCATCTTTTCTTTTCTCAGGATTCAAATCTTCATACCTTTAGACAATGGAAGTCCGAAACTTTTCTTCACAACAAGAATATGCATATCATTATATCAATTCAGAACTGAATATTCTATTATTGATACTGTTGATAGTGTTGATTCTTTCGAAATGCCGAGTATATCTTAATGAAGATAACAACTGATGAAACTATATATATATGTTTCAGAGTGTAGCTTTGCTATACACATTATGAACAAATTAATAGTATATACCTATGCCTACAAAGTTTTTGATGATCAAAACCCTGAACAGGTTGGAGTGAGCCTTCATCAGTATCACTGGTACTATGTGAACCACTCCAAAAAATGCTTTGATTCATGCCATCACTAGATATACGCATATAAAAGGCGATGCTAGGTCAGTAAGATCATGAGTATTTATATAAATAGTCGATGATTGCGTGCAGACCATGATCAAACACTCATAATGAACAGTATACATGGGAAACACTGGCAATCAAGCATTAATTTCAATTGTTGGAAAATGACCCTATCATGAAAATGCATAACTTATTGAAAAAACTAACGATTAGTTGTCTGGATGAAGAGGAAATAATTCAGATTTCACTATCGTTATGTTATTTTATATGATATGGCAGATAAATCACTTTTATCTAATGTTCTATCATTTTATACAGACAGCCCATACAACACACAGACATCCTATGGATGTCCAATAAGGATATTTGGAATGTCCAATAATGGATATACAAATATTTTTCAAATGATATACTATGGACGTCCAATGGATATTCTTAGGCCACCGTTTTGTACGTCCAGTGGATATACTTCATGGAAGTCCAATGGATATAATTCATGGACGTCTGATGGCCACCGTTTTGTACGTCCCATGGACGTCCAATATTATCAATTCATATATAAGTATAACTCTAATTGCAATGAAAGATCCAAATCCATAATTTTGTTCATTACCTGCCTTGTACCTACCATGGATACACATTTCAAAAAGGAAACGAATATCCTTTCAATCTTGCCTTGATTTCGAGATATGTTATAGTACTTACACTGATGAGAGAGTAATCAAGAATAACATTTACCTATAGATATCTTAGGAACAGGTATCATGAAGAGATGCCTTCAATCCAATGAAATCTAACTTTCAACTATGATCTCACCTTGTCTAGAACATATTACATTTTTAAGAAGTCATTATTATCTTGAAAGGTAGGTAATGTTTACCACTCACCGTTTCAGTGTTTGGAAATGAGAAAACACAATACAACTGGAACAAAATATTGCTGATTATCTTCACATTCAGGATATCAGGAAACTGAAATATACATTTTTAGAAGAATTATTAGATTTTTTATCATAATAAGGCATGTCACCAAATTTATATAGATACCTGTCAGCATTAAAAGTCTGCAGAGTTTATAAAAATCAGTAATAATTGAAAAAATACTAAAAACACAATATATACCTACTCCATAGAAATCATATTATATATATAGACGTTGTGCGCATGCAGTATTGCCAAACGAAATTTTTTACTCAGTATGTTTTCTGTTTATCCTATATATCCAACAGAATATGTGTATATCCATAGGATATCCTTTGGATATCCACAGGGCATTCAAATTATTCGATTCTGAATGACGTCCAATATCGTTTCTAACAGTTTCATGTAGCCATTTCCAATAAGTTCGATGCGAATATGTATCGAACATGATTGAAATAGAATTTTTCAAATATCTATCGACGGTTGCGCCTCTATTGTTCTATAAGAGAACCCCATACGTAACGAGCTGAAAGGGATTTTTTGCTGGAACAGTTGAAGAGTAGCGCCACCAGGTCTTATTTTAATCATTATACAGACCATACAGACATTTCAGGTATGCCCTAAACTCTCGAACATCATTTTTCGTAGATTGCTTAGTGTCCATATCTTTTCCTGATGCCATTTTCAATTTTATTATGCTATATTTTATATCATCAACTCTCGGACTGTTTCTTCTTCATCTCGAACTTCGAACTCAACTAGGTCTACGAGCTCGACTAACAATTATCTCTCAATAATTATCAAAACCAGTAACAGAAAGTATACATAGAGATCAATAATTCACACATTAAAATAACACAGTAGATTCTTGGGTTCATTGGAAACCTTCAACAACAGATCATAAAAAAAGGCAGGAAACTTCCAGCAGTTTAATTATGCGTCAATCCAGAAGTTTCACAAGTGAATTTTTTGAATATAATTGTTTAATGCCAATTAACCTTCAGTTCTCGAAGCCGATTTCGACAGACCCATCTCTGAAAGTTCTGCTTCGCTTTATCAGGTTGAGAATGTGGATAAATCATCTGCTGCATTGGCAAATCCAGAATCCTTGAGGCTAGGTAAAGGATGTAGTGAAGAATCAGTAATACACAGTGAAACACAAATTACACCAGCTCACACCAGCTAACACCGTCTGGTGTCCCCTGAGGTCCTGATTGTTTTAGTGTCAGTAAACACCGGCATATTATTTACCACTGCAGGTGTTATGTGATCTGTCCAATATGTGTTTTTGATAATCAAACCCAGTTGTCAGTAACACTAGTGTTAGTGCTGAATTCAGCAGAATGATCACTCTGGTGGTGTTCTTTATGCATTTTCGAAAGTGCGATTGAACACCGCAGTGGTGTGATGCACATTCTGTGATTTTATCGATACTGAATCCTACCTACACGGAATTCTCTCCGGTGCGTAGGTATATGGAATACTTTTCTGGTGTGAAGGAACACCTTATCATGAATGTGTTCATACGAGTCAGTGCTTTTCTTCACCACCTCAGGTGTTTTTTACTAAGTTGGATTACCTATTGAAATATAATCCATCATATGATGATAAATTAAACTCAGAAGAATCTAGCGACAATTCGGATAGTGAACTGTATTGGCTCATTTATCCTGATCAGTGGCACTAGGGACTAGGTTCCAGTTCAATTGATACTGATCCACATCAAAATCATCTAATATATAATGCCTAATATTGAAATCAGGCACGGTAGAAAGTCAGTGCCACCTATTGGCAAAAGTTCTAAGGTTCTAAGATCGAACAGATGAGCGCATGAAATTCACACCATTCAGATGCCTACAAGAAATATTTTTATTAATTTATATCAACTCTGGTGTTTTCAGGATGCAATACTAAACGAATGATTTTTGCCAATATATAATTTTATATGCGTTAACGTCAATGATATCACCATTGAGAATTTTAAATTTTAACCATTTGGTGTTTCTCTTGATTTTATGTTTCATAATCGTTCTACTTCATCACATCCGTGTGATTTTTCACTATCCGAAGCACAACATGTGACGTAGGCAATGTTACACTTCCTGGAAAGAATTTAGCCATCTTGACTAAGGTGAACTACCTAAGTGGAAATCTCATATACAGGGTCCGAAGGTAACGGGCCGATATCTAAAATTTTCCAGCTTATAATAAATAATAAGTAGGTTAATTTTTGAGATAATTATGCACACGAGGCTCCAAATTATAGGTTTTTCAACGTCCTTCAAAAGTTAGATTGGGTAAAAATGGCACCATCAGATTGTCGTCAATTGAAAACTGATTTTCCAGGAATTTTTTACTGAAAAATCCTGTACGGTAATGAATATCATTATTCAGTAATCCGGTAAGAGTTGGTTAATTATCCCTTTCAACCCTGCCTGGCCCTGTCCTGGTTCCGCCCTTGAGTCAAAGGTAGCTCTGATAAATTCGCTTCTCGATACGCTGACAGGAAAGAAGTGATAATTGCTTGTCACTAAATGACTGATTGAATGGGTGGCTCTTATCTGAATGAGAACATTCGATGGAATTAAATTTCTTGGAAAGTAATTGACGCACATCAAGATCGTTAGCGGGGAAAACGTCACTACCAAAAAGAAAATAATGTGGAGATCTACTCAATGACGTATGTTATTCAAATCTTGAGATTCGAATATAATCTTGATGGCAGTATTTATAGTTTTCCTAACATTTCAGGTTTTCCTCTCGTCCAGTCAAAAGATATAAAAAACATCAAAATCGCGGAAGAATTCTCACTTAAGCTCTACACAACTAATCTAGGCCTATGAAAAATATTTATGTATCGAAAATATTAACGAAATGAACATCTCAGAGTAGTAGAAATCGTATGAAGGCCTGTGGAAGTTTATCAGAATCGGTGCGATTTCTCTCAGCAATAGCCTATGAATGTTCTTCACATGAAATACTTAGAATCATTTTTCTTGTCTCTTGAGTAGACGGAATTTAGGTCCCTATAATATCGGTTCATTTTCTAAACCAAATTATCTTCTCCTATACTCAAATGTATAAAGGGTCCATTTTGATGAACAAATTTCTTGTGTACATGTGTCCTGAAGGTTTTAACTTTTGAACTATTAGGTGCCAAAGTTTTAGAAAAAACATATATTTTTTAAGCATTTCCTGCTGCATAGCATATTTTTTTTATTCTTGCTAGTGTCGTCGTTCGTGCGGGACTTGCACTGATTCATTTGAAATATAGAATTACTGCTACGCCACTGCTATTTCTCAAATCACAAATTAGTTTTAAAGTTCTCATTCACTTCTGAGCGAGTCTCGTATGTTGATTTTTTCCTATTGATGTGCGGCTTTCGCTAATAAATAAAGTTCTTTGTTTCTGTCAACTTGAGAACCATTCAACCATTAGGAAATTTTTACATATTCAAAGTTTATTTTCTCAATAAGGACCAAATATTGGCATGTGATGAAGAAATTCCCTATGTTTAGGGACAAAATGTATCTTTAGTATATTTTGGTGAAAGCACAAAAGGGCATTGTTCAGCTTATTCGAAATATCACGTATAGCAGAATTGAGCCCTATACAAGTCTTAGGAAAACTCGTGATTCATTTTCTATTTTTAACAAACAAATACGACCTCGCCCCATCGATTTCGCGGAATGTAATTAGCCAACCTGTTGATTTTATACTGCCATTATAAGCCAGAAAAAAATGTTCACTCTCAACCAATAGTTTTTCATCAGACCTACCCATATCAGGTTCGTGTTCTCTGATGAACTTCAGGTTGGTGAGGGGTGCTGGCGTCAGCTAGCCCTTCAAATATTTATCTATATCTGCTAAAAATAAAGGTTTTGTTGAAAAAATTGCAATTACAATTATTCGTTTGAAATGTACGCCAAAACACTCGCCAGATTATGGCGACTGCACGTGACGTCATTGCCATGGGCGCGGCAGCAGAACGCAAATGGGGTGCACTTGCACCCCCCTGTCAGGAAATAAAATGCATAAAAAAATATTTCATTTCAATAAAGTTCCTGTTTGAATAAAAACTGAAGGCGTCTGGCTTGCAGTCCAAATTTGTTCATCAGTTGGTCAAAACCGTTGATTGATGTATTGCTGGGTGTTAACATATGATTTCAACAGTTATTCTTATATGTTGGCCACATTGTTGTGTGCAATTCTTCATACTCATATATTATGTCCATTTATTATTCTACACATAGTATGTGAATGTTAATGTGATATATGTCAGTATGAAAACATCAGTCTGAATAAAAACTAAAAGTCAGAAACACTCGTTTCATTCATAAGGCCGAAATCCAGCTTAGAAATAAAGTGGATAGTAATATACATTTGGAAGTAGTTCAATGTTATTACAACCTAACAAAAAAAAAAAAAAAAAAAAAAAAAAAAAAAAAAAAAAAAAAAAAAAAAAACATTTGGAAGTAGTTCAATGTTATTACAACCTAACAGATTATGAGACTTAGCAGTGCTGAAGACTAAAGAAAGAAAGAAAGAAAGATAGTAAGTGAACAAGTAAAGTAAGGAAGTTAGAACTAGCGAAACCGAGTCAGCGAGTGCAATCAACAAAATACAAAAGAAAAGTTAGAATAGTAATAATGGCAGAAGACGAAGCAGTCAAGAAGTACTTGAAGCTAGACAAGAACAACTACTTCTCATGGTCGTTGACCACGAAAGCTCTACTACGTCAAAGGGGTTGCTGGGACGCCGTCTCCCCAGGTTATCTTCAAATAGGCGATGCGGATGAGATAGATACATTTTCAGCTGACGAAGCGAAGAAAAATGATAGAGCAATATCCATCATACTTTTGACATTGAGTTCGAAGACCATCAACTTCGTCGGCGCTATAAATGTCGCACAGTTCATTTGGAACAAGCTTGAAAAGCTGTACACCAAAGCTGGACCCATAAACCAAACATTGCTGCTACGCGAATTGATATCTATCAAGAAAGAAGATGATGAACCTATGGAAGATTACTTTGGAAGATTCTTCAATCTAAACAGAAGATTGAAAGCAACAAAAGCAGATTTCGATGACAAAGTGATAGCAAGATTCATCATTGGTGGTCTCCCGCTTGATAAGTATGAAGTACTTATTACCACCATAGATCAAGGAGAACAAATCGATTTGGAAGAAGTTATGGCTAGATTAATGGCAGAGGATACAAGAAGAGAAAGCTACAAGTCATTAAACAAGACAAACAAAAATCAAGATGAAGTTACTGCCCTAGTTTCAAGGTTTGAGAAATGTACGAAATTTGAGAACAGTGGAGGTTGGAGAAACGATTCCAGGGGAGGTAGTAACAACAGTGATCCGTCGAAGGAGAAGAGATTTGTATGCTTTTCTTGCAAAGAATCTGGACATATAGCTCGTGAGTGCCCATACTTCAAGAAGAAAGATGAAGAGTCAAAAAGAGATCACAGGAAGAAAGGAGAGAAAAAGTATCACAGAGAAGAAAGGAAGCATCATTCAAAGTCAAGACATCAAAAGAAAACTGCAAGATCTGCTGAGTTCGAATCAGATTCAAGTTCAACTGAGGAGAGTAACAGTGAAAGCGAAGAGGAAAAACCAAGAAAAGTAAAATGCAGTGCAAAGAGGGCATCAATAAAAACCGTCAAGTCGAAAGCTCTCATGGCAGGTATGAGTACTCTAGTAAGAAAGTCCGAGTCTCATGCAATTTTCATTGATGGAGGAGCAAGTGATTATTTAACCCCTCATGAAGAACTGATTCAAGATCTGGACAGAAGTTATGGAGGAAAAGTGAAGACAGCCAGTGGAAATTATCTGAAGGTAACTGGAAGAGGCACTATGATTGCACAGCTTACAAAGAAGTGTGGAGGTTATCAAATAACTCTGCAGAAAGTATATTTAGTCCCAGAACTCGACTGTACTCTCATCTCAGAAAGAAGACTAGAAGAGAAAGGATTCAAAATAATTACTGAAAAAGGAGAGAAGAAAATTTATGATGGAAGAGAGCTATTCATGACGGGTTTTTGGAGCGAGAATGCAAAGATGTATCAACTGAAATGTGAACATTTTTTAATAAATGGCGAAAAGATACAACTGACAGCAAATCAGAAGCATGAAGAGAGAATAGTTGCGACAAAATGCTCAAGTGTTGAATTGTGGCATGACAGGTTTGGACACTTGAATAACTTACCCAAAATTTGTAAAGTAAAACAACCAATGCCAAAGTGTGATATTTGTCTGGAAGGCAAATTAAAGAGACTACCATTCAAGACAAGTGAATCTCATGCCTCAGATGTGCTAGAATTAGTGCACTCCGATATCATGGGACCACTACCTGTTGAATCAATAGGAAAATCCAGATACGTCATAACATTCCTAGATGATTATTCAAGATATGCTGAAGTGAAGCCCATAAAGAAGAAAAATGAAGCTGCAAGTGAGTTTAAAATTTACCAAACTAAAAATGAAAGAAAACATGAGAAGAAACTCAAGATATTGATGTCTGACAACGGAGGAGAATATATTTCAAAAGAAATTAAGACTTTCATGGAAGAGAAGGGGATAGAGCACCGGTTTTCCATACCTGGAATACCACAGCAGAATGGTAGGGCAGAACGCCTCAACCTTACTTTGCTTAATATGGTAAGGTGCATGCTCATCAGATCAGGCCTACCTCCCAGTTTTTGGGCTGAAGCAATAGTGTATGCAGCGTATTTGAGAAACAGATGTTGCACCACAGTTATAGGAGGAAATGCCCCATTGGAATTATGGAAAGGAAAAGAGATGACAATCAAAGACCTAGAGTGTATCAGAGTATTCGGCTGTGAAGCTTGGACTGCGGTAACTCGAAACAGCAAACTTGAATCGCGAGGAACCAAGTGTGTGTTCATTGGTCTGGAACATGGAAAGAAAGGTTTCAAATTATACAAGATCAAAGAAAAGAAGATGACTGTCGCACGGGATGTAAAATTCTTTGAAGATTCGTTTCCTTTCAAGAAAGTGAAAACTCCACAACAACAAAAAGATAACAGCGATCACTTGGATGCTTTCCTAGAAAATTTTGGACTCGATTCGGGCAATGAAGATGCAAAAGACTGTGAAGACAACAATCAAGATGTTGGCGCTCTAATAGAAAATGTAACAATTTCTGGAGGAGAAAATATGAAAAATCCTGTTATTAGTCAAGACCAAGATGAAAATCAAGATTTATCATCAACAACACTACCATTGAGAAGATCAACAAGACAACGTAAGAATAAACATGTGTGTGATGGAATATGCTGTACTGCCAAAACAGATGACTTTACTAGAGATCCAATAACTTTGAAAGAGGCAGTAAGTGGTTCAAAAGCAAAACACTGGGAACAAGCTATGCTCCAAGAGCTTCAAAAATTCAAAGAAATAAATGCGTGGGACTTAGTTGAACGCCCAACCAACAAAAATGTCGTGAGCTGCAAATGGATATACAAAACCAAGTATGACAGTGATGGAAATATTTCAGGTCATAAAGCAAGACTAGTGGCACGAGGATTCACCCAGATAGAAGGTGAAGATTTTTTTCAATACATATTCTCCAGTGATTAGGAGGTCCACACTAAGATGTATACTCGCTGTTGCCGCTGAAAGAAATTGGGAAATTCATCATGTAGATGTTGATGCAGCTTACCTGAACAGCAAGCTTGAGGAAGAAGTTTATATGGAGCAACCTCCAGGTTTCGAATTGAAAGAACCTAATTTCTACGTGTGCAAACTCAAAAGAAGCATATATGGTCTACATCAGTCCGGCAAGAATTGGAATGAAGACCTGAATAAGACTATAGAAGGCATGCAATTGAAAAGATCCAAATATGATCCCTGTATGTATATATCAGAAAATAAACTTCTCATAGTAGGAGTCTATGTGGATGATTCTTATATTACTGGAACCAAAGCAGAAATCAATGGCTTCAAGAAAAGGTTTGGCAAAGTTTACTCTGTCAAGGATTTAGGACCGGTGAAAAACATTCTCTCGATGAGAATTTCAAGAGATCAAGAAGGTGCTGTATATCTAGACCAGACACTATACATAGAAGAAAAACTGAAACATTTCAACTTGGAGAAGGCAACAGAAGTAATCGTCCAACTTCCATCATCACAAAGCCAAGAAGATCAGCATGAAATGTGTACTTTCGACCCAAAAATATACAGAGAAGGAACAGGGTCTTTGCTACATCTTGCCAACAACTCGAGACCTGACATAGCTTATGCTGTGAACAAACTGTGTCAAAAGAACCAAAATCCCTCAAGAAAAGACTGGAATGAAGTGAAATATCTATATAGATATTTGAAAGGAACCAAAAATCTGAAACTAGTTTACAAGAGAGGTGGACAACAATTGGAAGTTTATGTGGATGCAGACTGGGCTAATGAAAAGTCTGATAGAAAATCTATAACTGGCTTTTGTCTCTCCTTAGCTGGTGGAGTTGTCAGCTGGCGGAGTAAGAAGCAAACCTCTGTGAGCCTATCTACAGTGGAGGCAGAATACATTGCCCTGAGTGATGTTTCAAGAGAAGTCACTTGGATCTGTGGACTACTTCGTGACATTGGGTTTGAACATTTAGTTACAGAACCCGTCAATATTCATGTGGACAATCAGGGTGCCATTGCGGTTGCTGAGAACTACATTGTGTCTGAGAGGTCCAAACACATTGATGTCAAGTATCACCACGTTCAAGAACTGATCAGGAATAAATCTGTTATGCTAAAATATGTAAATTCCAAGGCAAATCGTGCTGATATATTCACCAAAGTTCTGAACTCTAAGATGACCAAATATTGGTGCCAAAGCTTAGGGCTCAAGTAATATTGTACTGTTTATCAATTCAATTTGTTATTTATTTTACAGGATGTGCCCAACAAGGGGAGGTGTTAACATATGATTTCAACAGTTATTCTTATATGTTGGCCACATTGTTGTGTGCAATTCTTCATACTCATATATTATGTCCATTTATTATTCTACACATAGTATGTGAATGTTAATGTGATATATGTCAGTATGAAAACATCAGTCTGAATAAAAACTAAAAGTCAGAAACACTCGTTTCATTCATAAGGCCGAAATCCAGCTTAGAAATAAAGTGGATAGTAATATACATTTGGAAGTAGTTCAATGTTATTACAACCTAACACTGGGAAGATGTCCAACCTGTGTATTCTCAGTTCCCTTTCCCCTCGCATCCCTCGCCTATCGTTTTGCCACCGTCTTGTGGCGCCCTCGCAAAGAATTTTACAGATTGTAGAATAATTACAGATTTCATCAACTCATGTTACATTTCTAACAGGCAACTGTAAAGCAACTTCAGATTAATTTGCCCACGGAACTCAGTTCTCCGAGTTCTGTGCTTTTGACAGTCTATGAGTGCGACGAAAGTTTTATTTACGAAAATTTGCCGTATTTGCGAATATTAAGATTTTTAAATGAGTACTATTACGCGGAGATTCAAAGTCACGTAGCTATAGAGTTATTAGGCTTATGAATTTGAAATATTGAATGAATATCAAAGATGAAACAAAGTAAATAATGGATGTTTGAAGAATAAAGAGTACATTACAGTAATCGTTGATGGATGAAATAATATATCAATCATAACTCCATCATTAACTGTTACTAATCCTCAACATGTAGAATGATGGAAATATTTCAATTCAAAATAATGACATGTTTGTTATTTATGAAGCATCATCGAATACCTATTTATTGAAATAATACAGGGTACGACAGGGTGTTGTCAAATAAATGCGAAGGTTTCTAAGGTGCGATTATTCCTTCTATTTGAAAAAAGATTCAACAAGCATAGTCCATAGAAGACTCCGTTTGCAGCATACAGGACGTAAAATTTTTTATGTTTTTAATCCATATTGAAAACAATAATAATTACATTAAAATATAGACACTAGATTCTAGAACATATACAGAGTGAGTCAAGCTGAACGCATCGGCCGTCAGCTCCTTGTTAGCAATCCGATTTTTGTTACACATAACATAAACACAATCAAAACTATGTGCAGGCATTTTTCAAAAAGCAATTATCTATTCTCTCAACAAACAAAAACGTAACAAGCGTCAAGATGATCTAAAAGACCAAGCTAAAAGGCGACAAACACGAGTAATCGAAAACAACACAACACAACACTACAACACAACATAACTGACATAACCTTCTTCACACGAATGAACCACAAAGGCACATAATCACAGAAATCATACCACTAACGACGTCGTTTCGTCGTCGTTAGTACTATGATTTCTGTGAAATGAACCACCAATCTCAGAACACAGACACCATGGAACCATCACAAACGTTCTCGATGATAAGACATCTGTTTATTTAATAGGGAACTAAATCAAGAAACTAAATATGATGTTGCACGACAATCACGACATCTGAATCTCAATTAAGGTACTATCCCAGCGCCATCTATTTCTCACTAAGATTTTGTACTCGTTTTGTGCCGTATGGTTGGTCATCTTCCCAGCAATACATCAATCAACGTCAAAACTAAATAGTATCCAAACAAATACCCGCGCGATTTGAATTTGACATTTCATTTATCTACATAATATACATGATTGTATAATTCTATATTTTATATCCGTTAATAGGGGTGGGGAGTGCATAACCTTCATCTATATCAATATCAACTATAGATTTGAAACACGATAGGTCACAAAAGATTTTATTTTGGCCGAGATGTGTAACGCAAAATATACTTCTTGCTATCGTCAAATATGAAGGCATTTGACCTTGAGCAATGAAAAAATTATGCTCAAACCCCTTTATTTTGGCATCCATTGAAAAAAACAAAACTTGTCGCCACTGGTTAATACTATGATGTGTAGTTGCAGATGCACTTCTTTTAGACACCATGTATGAATAACACTTATGTTAATAGGATATAATAAAACCCTATAACTCTCGTACTCCATTTTTTTTGTCATCGTATGTATGCAGAATAAGTATATACTTAGTTATTCACGATAGAAATAAGTGAAATATTTTATTCTTTGTCGTAGATTAGATCAAATTCATTTGAAAACAAAATATGACTGTGGACTATCACAAAATGTGAATAATGGGATTTTATGGCTATGGAAGAATGTAACAATGTATTATCACCTAAGTTGGATGATTAGCATTATATCGCTTCTGCTTCTGAAATGATGCATTCCGAACGAAATGTAGGTACCTGAAATTTTCTCCATTTACATAACTCGCAGATGACGGTACTTTTGAGTCAAACTGCATATACTTCCTATACTATAATAAATAAATTTTACCGGCAGCTTCAAAGGGAACGAGATACTTCACTCTGATGGTAATCTTTCTCCACACAAACCTACATAAAACCAAATTAAATGGCGTCACTGTCGAAAAACCTAATAAAATGGAGTGGTTTGTTGTATATGTTTACTGTGTTGAACATCGTCGACTGTGAAAGTATTAAAACTACTCCTTAATCCCCAGAGACTGATAGGATTAGCATTGGACGATGATAAAAGCACACGAAATCATGATGTTTATACTTAGGTAGACTACACCCTTATCATTATGAACGTACACAGCAATATTTCAGGGAAATGGATATTTGTTTCATCAGTATGCAGTATGTGAAATAATTATATTTGAGTTCTGTCAAAATCAAAATCAAAATATTTTATTTTCCTGCAGACTACAAAAGTATAGGAATAAGTCAGGACAGTCGATTGGACCCAAAATGGTATACTTGAGTATATGAATATCAAGTATATATATGATTAGAAATATGAGTATGACAAAATGGATACATTCATAATATTTGGTGCACCTCTGTTTATTTGGGATGTGAAGTATTCATTGAGCGAATAATAAAAAATCTCACTGAGGAAGTATTTCAACTGTTTCTTGAAAATGATGAAATTTTTTGCAGATTTCAGATTATTGGGTAGTAAATTATATATTCTTGGACCTAATACATTTGGTGTGTTATTGTGTATTCCTGTATAACTATTAGGTATATGGAGATCATTTTTGGATCGGGTATTCATGTTATGAATCTCACTATTACATGAGAAGGAAAACTTATTTGAGAAGACACACACATAACTCAAAAATGAGGAGTCCATGTAGTGTTAACATTTTCATTTGATTGAATATACTTTCAAAGGATTCTCTTTTTGATAATCCAGTCATACTTCTGATTGCTCTTTTTTGTGCTCGAAAAACATCCCCTGCTGATACAGATGCTCCCCAAAAACAAATATACATATCTGATGCGTGAGACTATTTGGGCAAAATAAAGGCGATGCAAATGTTCCAACTCTTGAGTATTTTTCAAAGTTCTAAATTGGTAACATATTGTATTGATTTTATTCACCAAAAATTCACAGTGATTCACAGTGTAATTTATTAACAACTGAAGGGATAAGAAGTTGCTTTGACTATATGACTATAGTATGAATGGTCATTGTTATCATTGTATAACACACATTAATGGAACACATCCACTGACCAATATTCACAGCCATTGGCTAGAGAGCCTTTCCCCAAGTAAAGCTAAATAGCTTTTCGAGTTGGACAAAAAAGACTTGAAACTGGTAACAGGACTCCTCACTGGACACTGCCCTCTGAGGTATCACCTTATGAAGATGGGTAAAACAGAGAGTGATAGTTGCCGTTACTGCGAGAACTTCGCTGAAACTACAGAACATTTGCTTTGCGAATGGCCAGCACTCTTCTGCAAGAGGCTCAAGTTCCTGGAAGAGCCTTCTTAGAGCCTTTCGATGTCAGGAACCTAGCCCCGAGGAAACTAATAAACTTCGCAAGAAGCCTCGGAATCCCGGGCCTCGAATAGATGCACAAAAGATCTGATAGGTCGAGGTGCTTTGCCTGTATGAATCCTTGCATGGAGATATAATTCATTGTATCAGCCAGGAAAATAGTTGTTTTCTGCTCGTAGTCCACCAGTCATTAAAACTTTGTTTTATATTTTATAATTGGATAAGACAATAATATGGGTCTCTTTCAAAGATATACAATAATATCACCAGTAAAGTTATTAAATATGCATCAAGAAATGAAAAACTCAGAATGCTGGATTATTCTCATTGGTTCTTTATCCCTTCATGATCCATGGATGTCAATTAGGCTCAACATTATTAATCGACAAGTGGGAAATTGACAAGTAATGAAAGAAATTTGCATATCTTGATGGAATTTCAACGCTCTGATTCATTACGAAATGGAAGGGATGGAACTGGATATAAATAATAGAAACTTTGGAGGATTATGACAGCCAAGTGATGATTAATTATTGTTGTTCCCGATCATTTCAATTGGATATCAGTAATGACATATGAGATGAGATATGTGAAAAATATATTAATGAGGATCATTTATGAAAATATTGGTGGTTTGATATTCATACATAATAATTATATGATTCGTGAGATTCTGCAAACTAGTTGTTAAAAATAATTGTAAGCTCATTCTAGGTATTGGGATTACGAAAACTGTAACGTCGGAAAAAGCTGCACAATTTGCTGTTTACTTGCATATATTTCGTCATTCCTGACCTCTTTGAACTGTCCAATTATCCAGGATTGGAAGGAACCTTCAAACTTGATGAAAAAAAATTTTGGTGTTTTGAGTAAGTCAGAACACCATTTAGGCGATGAATGCATATCAATAGTGGTTTCAGAAAACTCAACATCAGAAACTCAAGAATATCTAGGTCTAGGTGAATTTCGTGTATGAAATGCACTATAATATATCCTACCCAATACAACTTCATTTTTTTTTATTGATGCCTCATTGAAATATTGAACATTTCTCACTTAACATAAAAACTACGAAATTAGAAAACAATAAAAAGGTGTAATCCGAATTTCAATATTCTATATAGAAATATATTAATATAAAAATCATAGCATTAATATTGAACAAGATCACATTAATGTGAAGAAAAATACATATATTATTTTAATTACCATACTTATTTAAAGATGCATCGAGAAGAATATTCTGATGCTTCCCCGAAAAAGAAGTGATATTTATTTGATAGTATTCAATACACTTTTTAAGTTATCCCCATAAACATCATTTTAGCGATTTGAAAATGCAATATCAGTAAAATCTAAAAATGCCTAGTAGTCTTCACCTGTTATAGTCCAATAATTTTACTATATCAATAATGCAGTTCTGTTTATTGACAGTGGAGAGTAGTCTCATCAGAAATTGATTCTATGAAAAAACATTAATAAATGTTCGTTCAGTTCTTGTTCCGAATCCACTTTCTGCTATTTTTCTTTTTAATTCTGAATATTCACGTAGAGTTGTTTGACTAATTCTTAAATCTGCTTTACGAGAGCAACAGTTTTTCTCTGTGAATATTCATACGACGATTCCGAGAATAATGGAACCCTCTGCAATGAAAATCTGCAATTGAAATGAAAAGAATTTTATGAATAGTAATGCAGCAGTCACGCGAGATTACCTACTCATTTTAAAAATGGTTAGAGCCGTTTCATTAGTATGATTTTCATTCAGATGAAGAATAAATTCATTTTTCTGACGAATAATTTATACTAATGACTTTCTCACTTCACACACAATTCTCACTTTTTCATTTCATTTTTACGATAAAATATCGTCTCAAAAGTGAGGTTGTACCTTGCGCCTGTGGAGGATTCTGTAGAACTTTATTATCTGAAATAATGAAGATACTTACACTGTTGGAAATTAGTTGCTAAATCAGCAAAAAAATATAGTCCCAGTAGGTCTACAACATTTTATAGTTGAAATATCAAGAGTATTTGAAGTTAATTTTCACCATAATGGTTATTGCTCGTCTCAACAACCGCCTCTTTGTATGGCTACTACGACTTATTGGTGAATTAACTACAGTAAGTTAATAATTCTACTTCACCTTATAGCTGTTCGCAGTATTCTCTGAAGTTAATTGAGCAATTACAAATTGTCATTTTCACTTTAATTTGTTGTTATGAGTCCTACGTCATAATGTAGTTCTAGCTACAAAAAGTTGTCGATTGTACTACAACTCAGTGTATTTTCAACAATATTCTACTGCTAGAATTCAAAGTTCAAAATACTGAAATAACCATATATCATGAAAGACATTTTATTTTCTGCATAGCAACAATACGAAAAAAATCCACTATTGGCACAAAAACACATCAAAAGCTGTCAGTAAATCGAAAGAACATGGCGGCACGTGATTCACTACAATGCTGGTCAACATCTGTCTGTGTTTGTCATCCGAGACAACTTATTCCTATCCTCCTGGAGTGTTGAGTATCTCTCGTTCAATTGCTAAAACAAAAATTATATTAATAATTCATTTTGGATTCATTTGGTCATGAATTTTTCAATCCAATCAACTCTTGAAATCACTTGGATTTATTAACTGAATAGTAGATTATCATTCAAAATATAATTCAGAACGAATCTTACCAGTACATTCATTTCTCTTCAACTTAACTCAGTTTTTGTTATCTTTTTTGTTACCCAGTAGTAGCTTGAAAAAATCCGAAGAAAGTGAAAATCGATCCATCGAACAAATACCTGAAATGAAGAGTTGTACAAATAATCACATCACAACTTCAACAGTTTTAACCTAGATGTTGCAGTTATCTTCATTAGTATAGTAAAAAATATATGAAATATGCATGAGAAGTAGTAAAACTTCCATAATAATAATTTCAAAATGTGAATATAAAACTGATATGATTATACTCACTTTTTTGCAGCGAAACTTCAATAATCACAGAGAGAATCCAAGAAAAATTCTCAACAAATCATGTGAAATTATTGCGCTTGCAGATTCCGACGAAACATTGTTATTTGTTGCTTTAGATCAGGAAAAATATTTTCAACTGAAACAAAACAAAAATAATATTAATATTGGCATGAGTAAATAAAATTTATGTACGAGTCCACATCAATCTACTCCATGTAGGTACATACCTTTTTTATATCTTGACTATACGAGAGGAAAACCTAATGTATTCGTTATAATGCTCTACAACGGCAACAGACTGCAGATAACTGAGTGAACTTGGGTTGGGACTTGTAAGGAATCGGTATTCGTGAGAAGACAAACGAAAAGTAGCGAATATATCCGAAGAGATCGGAACTAAAAAATCTTTGTAACCGAGCACAAACTGTTGCAAATTATAAAACTAGGTGATGTAAATTTGTCAACAGAGTGCGACAAAACCGCTATTTAATATTAATGTATTAGCAACTAGATGATGTTCTACTGCCTATGTTTCAATAACAGTTATTGAAGTTCTAGTTACAATTATTTGTTGTTGTTTCACAGATTATATCAAGTCGTTTGGACAGGAATTGTATCTGTTCATTTGATGCAAACTTGTTGTTGTTGTATTGACATTATCAGTAGTGAATTCAATAACTGACTGATTTAACAACTACATCGAAAATTGTGAAAGTGAAATTGAGACACAATTGTTGTTGAATTTGACTACAATTTTTTAACGATATGAGAAGTTGTTGAAAGTAACAACTAATTTCCAACAGTGTATCTCATTATTTAAGAATGAACCTGTGTATAGTAGAAGTTCATCAATGATGGTTTTGAGTTAAAATAGTCTTCAAATTATAGATCAAACAATAGATATTAATGATTCGCAATGTGTTTTGAAAAAGATTCCTGTATATTTCATTACCCAGGAGTTTCACACGTTACAATTTCTTGATTAGATTTTTGAAGCTCTCATCACTATGTGATGAATTGATTCTTATCTCACAGGAAGAACCATGAATGTTTCTGACAAAATCAAACTATCTGGATCACGTGAAATCAAATATGGTGTGCCTCAAGGCTCAGTATTATAGGCCCACTTCTCTTCATAATCTACATTAATGATCTTTTTTCCCAATAAAATTGTTATGTATGCTCATGGTGCTACTCTGATTAACCAAAATGAAGACCTGACCAATCTTGAATACACTTCCTTTGGTATAGAAATAATCTTCTTTTCCTGAATGAGAATAAAATACAAAAATTTGACTTTTTCAGAAGTTATACACTTTCTAGAGGTGATACTGCTAATCTATTGGGAATAACTCTGGATGACAATCTAAACTGGTCGGCACACATCGACGAACTGTGCAAAACATATCAAAGTTTATTTACGTGCTACGTCAATTAAAAAAATTTGCAAATAAAGACACAATATTGAGTGCTTTTCATGGTCTCATACAATCAATGGTATCATCTCATGGGGAAATTCACCAGTTTCTAAAAAGGCATTCATCATTCAGAAGAGAGCTATCAGAATTATAGCTAATGCAGGATATAGGAATCACTGCCGGACATTATTTATTATTAATTCAGAGTATTATTGCTATATAATACTTGAAACACAAAATAACCTCAGGGAACCTAGACATCGTCTGAACAAATCAGCTAAAATCTCTAATAATATAATATAAGTAACCGGAAGAAATCAGAAACCTGAATCATAACCAGTTCAAAACAAAGGTAAACAAATCTGCCTTCACCACTGTTTCTACTCAGTTGAGGAATTCATGGCCAGTGATATATAGGAAGTTTCATTTTCCTCATATATTTTATATTTATATTATATGTATGTGTATGTTCTGAATGTGACACCTCTTTATGTGTGTAATTTTATTTTACTACAAATGTAAATTATTTCATATAATGTAGTCAAATAAAAATCTATCTATCTATGATGTAAGGCTGTCTGAAATTTTACGATAAATGTTTTGTCTGGATTGAATAATAATGTTTTCGACCAAAACCATTTCATTGAAGAGTCTAATATAGACTCGCATTTATATTTCAAGATTTTATTAGATTTGTTACAAATGATAATCAATAATATATAATCAGGGGTAATATAATAAGTGGTATGATTATTAGCGATAATTTTTTGGAATATTAATGAATTGCAATCCAAAAGCTGAAAATATATTTTCTTGCATTGGAATTGCCAATGAATTGATATTCCAAAAAATTATAGGTTATTAATCATACCATGAATTATATTCAGGACGACAATATATCGACAGAAATTTGAAGTTTGAAATTTAGATCATTATTTTCACTTGACAGTTAGTAAAACAAGGCTTATCACCGTAAAAATACAGCGACAAGCTATAGTTTCACTTGTCACTCCCTAGCAGCAGAATTATTACCGATAATTTTTTTCAAGGTCACGAATGTTTTTGTTGTTGATAGAAAATTATTATGAGTCGAAGACGTGGGAAATTTTCTATCTCTATCAACAAAAACATGAGTGAAACTGAGAAAAAATTATAGGGAATTAATTCTGCTGCGTGGGAGAATCGGTAAATTTCATAAATTGGAGTTGCTGTTAATTTGATGAGAAGATGAACCCTATATTCTGCGTAGATACTGTAGATAGTAACTGATGTGTATTACTAATATTTCAGGAACACTCAAAACAGTAAACCCTTTTCAATCATAACATCTAATATCACATGTCTACCCAGATTTTATTCTGAGTGACGTTTGTCAATAGATATAAGGCGTTTCATTTTTGACAGAAAAATTATCACTTATCAATTCCGTCAATATAGGAACTAACGAAATTATCACGGTAATCGCCCGTTGCTGAAAGCAACGTATACAAAAAGCAGCCTTCTAATTGGTTGATAATAAATTTATGAAATTTTTCACTGTAATTCCGATTCTATTGGCTGAATTTCAAAATTTGAAATCCACTGATTGGTTGTTAAGTTAGGAGATATATTGTCAGCATATAATGTGAAATGTATCCTAGGAAATATTGTACCGATGTCATTAATGTATAGAGAAGAAATATTATAGGGTCTGAAATAAAGCCAACAATAACACCTACATTAAGTTCTAAGTTTGAAAATGATGCATTATCAAATTTATTATAATTATATTGCGTGATTTCTCAAAAATGATGCTAACCAATCTAGAGAAACGCCCCTCAATCCGTAAGAATTTAATAATTCATCAAGTGGCTTTGCATGATCCACACAGTCCTGAATTATTGATGAAAAGTCACTTCACGCACAAAATGGTTGTCATTTTTATAGATCACGTGGGACAACCAGCACTGATTCGAATTTTCCCAGCGTTCTTATCAGAATGGTAAAAACTTTAACATTATCACATCATAATCTACTTTTTCCTGATGCACTTCAACCCATAATAATCAATACATAATGAAACTGTTGGGTTGGCCTGTAATTCGATGAATAAGCCCATCGATCATTCCTTTATTAAATTGAAAAAAAATAGAGTCCCCATTAATCTTTCCCCATTTTTTTCCGTTGGATTACCCGCTTCATCAATAAACGATGTAAAACAAGACATCGTTATTCTTCGAGTACAATTAATTTAATCTCCCAATCAGTCTTGCCTTTCCCTTCTGATGCTGTCGACAGGACTGAGTGAGATTTATAAAGAGATAGACATATTAATTTGTAAGTTGAACAATGCCAATTTATCTCTCGCAAGGCATCAACCACAGGAAACGTATAATGTGGCGACATTTATCTGGACAACACACTGCTTGATTCTTCCTCATTCAGGACCAATAATATAATCGGCTTCTCACGATTTCATTAGATTAGACAGGAGTCTCATAGCTACCGGTCACCTCAAAATGGACGATCTCTTGTGAAATAAAATGAGTTGTGGGGAAGATGGAATCCCAATGAGAATAATGAAATTGATTATTACACATTAGACCAAGAGCCCGTGTCACCTTTTTTGGTAGGTAGTGATAAGTTTACGCCCATCGACCACTCCCAGATAACACACATTCGCCTAAGGACGTCCTCTAATAGTCGCCAAAAGACTTTAGAGGATGTTCTATATTCTACATCCTGAGAACGTCACAAGGCTCAGAATTTTCGACATAATTGTCGCACATTAGTCCTCCGAGCGGCAGCCTGAGGATGTAGATATGTGTGGGCCTAAGGACGTCCTCTAATAGTCGCCAAAAGACTGTAGGAGGATGTTCTATAATCTACATCCTGATAACGTCACTAGGCTCAGAATTTTCGACATAATTGTCCCACATTAGTCTTTTCAGCGGCAGCCTGGGGATGTGGAAATGTGTATTGTGTGGGCCTAATGTATTCTGATGATATTTTCGTCTTTAAATATGTATAGGTACTCATGTGAAGTTAGGAGCAATCGACCGGAGTATGTTCTACTCATAAAAATAATTGAAAAAGGTAAATATTTTTATGTAAATTTCATCTCTTCCAAGTCACGAGATAGATATACATATATATTTTTTAAAATTGAGTTACAAATTATCAAAATCGAACGAAGCGTTCTTTATTATTGAATTAATTTTTAATTATTCGATATTGGTTGGTTCTCCACTCCATATGAATTTCCCAATTTAAAAGTGAGCTATATATCAAGAAAAATTATCTTGTCCATTGTTATTGAAAAAAAATAAGTATTACAATTTTAGTAATGAAAATCCTTGAAAGTAATTGTTCAAATTACATTGAAAGTTAACCAATTCTAAGTTCACGGAATAGTGACATTTCAATGAGGAGGTAAGTTGAATCACAGAAGTCAAGCAACGACAGCAGTGGCTAGGATTTGGATGGGTGACCATGATAGCGCTGTTTTTTTATTTTTTTTTTATTTTTTTTCATTCTCATTAGTTCTCAGATATGCTCAAAAGTCATTCTGAGAATAATAAAAACTCAAAAAAGGCATAACTGGAGTGAATAATAAAAAGTAAGACCTCGTGGGGATCTTCTGAGACGTTATTTGAACGTGGAAAATGGTAACAGGAGGACGTCCTAGGGACGTTCTTTGAAAGCCTGTCGACGTATTGAGGACGTTAATGTGACCGCCTCAGAAGATCCTCAAAAGGTTTTTGTGTTATCTGAGCTGAAACTTGTATTATCGATGTCGACGATGCTACAGAGATTCTCGCCATACATGATTTGCGGGGCGAAGTTAGGGTAGGGGGCTTACCGATCTGTTAAAAAAAATTGCGAAACTTTTCGTGAGTTTACGACTGATAGTAGTGGGGAAGCAAAGATTTCAGGAAAATAATCCGACGCTCACTGATTGTCAGTCGCCTATCGGGGCCGTTCACCCACTGCAGCCCTCGAACTATGTGAGAAAAAAAAAACAACAGAAAACATTCAGTTTACAACTGACAATGGGGGGGATCTTACCATTACAAATTTCGTAGGCCAGCCTTTTTCGTTGGGGCGGAAGGGCTTTGGGCCCACCTGTTTCTGGAAAATGTCTAAGTATTTTTTTATGATGAGCTTATATTTCAAAATTCAGGGACAAGTTATTTATAATGCATACATCGAGAATCTATTACCGTCTGTCACGGTACCAAGTGGCAAAAAGGTACTGGGTCTTTGGAAAGGTACACAAATATTATTAATCGAGAATTGTCGTCTATAATCATGTAAAGTGTGGCAAAGGCCCGCTAAAAATTTAAAACGACGTCGATCATTTAAGTGGAAATGCGCTAAAAGCATTAAATAATTGGTATATATGTATATATATGTGGAGCCCTCTACAAATTGCATTCAAGTAGGTCCCAGATTATGATTTCTCGTACCAAATTTTTATGTAGTCATATCCAAAAACGGTGAAGTTATTGACAACACATATAGCTAATTAATTCTGCAAGATACTGATGTTTGAATTTATATAATGATAGGAATAAGATATCGATAGACTGTAAGTTGTTACGACAATGACACATGGTTGAGAGGGGACAATGAAAATGATTTTGAGAGTTAGGTACTGCTATACGAAACGTTATATTAGACCGCGAAACAGATCTAGGTACATTGAAATCAATCAGGGAAAGTAAAGATGATGAATCGATATGATTATGAATAATTTTATACATAAAAGTTAAGTCGATAATTTTACGATGCTTTTTAAGAGTTACCAGATTGAATTCATTCAGTAAAGAGTCATAACTAGTGTATTTGTGGATAAATGCCATATTTTATATAAAACGCAAATTTTAAAAATTTTCTTCGCACATTTTCAATCGTATCGATATATTTTGCGTGACAGGGATTCAACACCACACTACAGGAACTCAGTTCACTCTTAACCATCAGGGATACATAAACACGCCGCAGAGCATCAAATGATTTGAATTCCCTACAAGAACGGATCAAGAATCCTAAAGACTTCATAGCTTTACTAACTATATTTTCTATATGATTGGAAAAAGTTAGTTTCTGATCAAAAAATACACCTAGATAATAATAATAATAATATCCTTTGAATTGGTTAACTCGCGACAGATATGTGGTATTTAAATGGTAGTCAAACATATTTGAGGTTGGGTTGTACCCAGTACCCATCAACCTTTTGACCTGTGAAAACACGAAAATGTAAAAACACCATCAATAAATAATTTGAGTTTTCACAAATATAAACCAGCGTCAATCGTGAATATCTTCAATTGATAGGAAAATCGTTTCACATGAAGCAATCCTTTGGATAGAATTCCGCTTTCAATATTATGATTGGCGTATTGTGATTGGCGTATTGTCCATTGGCCGATGTTTGTGAGCGCTTATCAAGATCATAATGCCTAAAAGTCGATT
The DNA here is from genome assembly GCA_029955515.1 of Chrysomela aeneicollis. NCBI lineage: Eukaryota > Metazoa > Arthropoda > Insecta > Coleoptera > Chrysomelidae > Chrysomela > Chrysomela aeneicollis. The sequence goes on along the minus strand of JARUHQ010000003.1, from coordinate 12,610,663 downwards.
ACGACCAGACTCTTTGCTTAAAGAACCTCCGATTTTTCAGGGTTTTTACTTTTCAGGTTAGATTCACCGTCATTATTATGAATTATTGTCATTATTACTTGGATCAGCCGATCGGCGAAAGCTGTTATGTGAACGCGCCTTTAGCATTTCCTATTGTTTACACAAAACATTATGTGAGGCTGATTGGGTAGTATAGCTCTTTCAGATAGAATTCTTGATAGTTTTAATTTTCCTGATATATCACGCTTCTCCCGAATAAAAAAATGATGGAAGATATATCTGATGAATATTATATTAACATAATAAAAAACAACGAGCATTCATTACACTTATTGTATACAGGGTGTCCCCTCTCAATTGGAAAAAACTTCTGGGGCATATTGAGGAACCATAGATAAGCAGTTTGAGATAAGAGACTGATGTCCTGAAGTGCATGGTTTTCAAAATACAGGGTGTCAAAGTTTTTTTCAAAAAACTTTTTTTTATTAATATTTCAAAGACACGTTAACCAATTTTCTTGAAATTTGCTAGTGATGTAAGCTTTAATAAGACGCTCAGTTAGCACTAATTAAATGTTAATTATGACTTCCAGTGGCGCCCCGGGGGACAGTGTCACGAATAAAAATGACAAAAAATGTACGCTGCTGACTTTTTTTGAAAATTTTATATATTTTTTAGAAAGCTCAGTTAAAAATACAACTTTTTTGTCACTTGATATTTTTTCGTATCTCTCTCCGTTTTCGAGAAAATTTTTTTATTAAAAACTTTATTGAAAGGTTCATTATCTGAAAATCTAAAACAAAACAATGTTGTCATGGTAACACATAAACATGTCAAACTTTAGTAAAAGTGTCAGTTTCTAAGTACTTAATTATCTTCAAACGTTACACTAATTGCAAAAATGAATCGGTTTGAATTAGCCGAGCTTGCAGATATGCATCTCTTGTATGGGGAAGCGCGGGGTAATTCTTTGTTAGCACAACGGTTGTACGGGCAGCGGTTCCCAAATCGTGAATTGCCAAACCATAAGATTTTTATCAAAATTCATCAAAATCTACGGGAGACCGGCTCATTCGTGCTAAGTATTGCAGAAATGGCAACTTTCTGTGTTTTTTTTTCTTGCGCGTTTCTGTTTTACAGCCAATCTAAGAGGCTTTGTTATCTTTGCAGCCTATTCGAGAATTTGCAAGGCAGTTTCCGATCAGAGATGCCGTTTAGGATGAAGTCATGGCACGCATTCAGAATGAGCCCAACACTAGCACTCGTCTGATTGTGTCGCAACTTGATTGCAGCAAAAATACTGTCCATCGAGTATTGAAAATCCACGATCTCTATCCATTTAAACTGCAAAAGGTGCAGCATCTACTGCCTGACGACGCTCCTCGGCGGCTCGAGTTCTGCGAGTGGTTGCTCCGTCAAGCGGATGAAAACGCTGATTTTTTAAGTATAATCTTCACGAGCGATGAAAAAGGATTTTCGCGCGAGGGGACATTCAATCCTCGTAATAACCACGAGTGGAGCGAACAAAATCCCCATGCTACGCACATCAGAGGATATCAGCAGAAGTTTGGTGTTAATGTTTGGGCAGGTATTCTTGGCGACCATTTGATTGGGCCGTACGTTCTACCTGATCACCTCAACGGGAATAACTATCTAGTTTTTTTGCGAGATATTCTGCCCGAGCTGCTGGAAGATGTACCCCTCCAGTTGCGTAGAGAGGCCTGGTTCCAACACGATGGTTGTCCAGCGCATTTTGCGCGCACCGTGAGAGGTTACCTCGACCAAACCTACAACAACAGGTGGATTGGTAGAGGTGGTCCCGTCCCTTGGCCAGCAAGGTCGCCGGACTTGGCCCCCCTGGACTTTTTTCTTTGGGGCGAAATGGAACGGTTGATCTATGCAACTCCTGTGCCGACCATGGAGGACCTAGTTGCTAGAGTTGTGGTGGCAGCGGAATTTATCGCGAACAATCCAGGCGTGTTTGCTCGGGTGCGCGAATCCTGGCTCGACAGGTGCAGAAAATGCATCAAAATGCATGGTGGACACTTTGAGCATTTGCTCCACTAATTAATAATAATTTATTTGTAAAAAAGCCTCCTTGTTTTTCTTTCTCATAATAATGAACCTTTCAATAAAGTTTTTAATAAAAAATTTTTCTCGAAAACGGAGAGAGATACGAAAAAATATCAAGTGACAAAAAAGTTGTATTTTTAACTGAGCTTTCTAAAAAATATATAAAATTTTTTAAAAAAGTCAGCAGCGTACATTTTTTGTCATTTTTATTCGTGACACTGTCCCCCGGGGCGCCACTGAAAGTCATAATTAACATTTAATTAGTGCTAACTGAGCGTCTTATTAAAGCTTACATCTCTAGCAAATTTCAAGAAAATTGGTTAACGTGTCTTTGAAATATTAATAAAAAAAAGTTTTTTGAAAAAAACTTTGACACCCTGTATTTTGAAAACCATGCACTTCCGGACATCAGTCTCTTATCTCAAACTGCTTGTCTATGGTTCCTCAATATGCCCCAGAAGTTTTTTCCAATTGAGAGGGGACTTCCTGTATATATAGATCCGGTATCCAGGTTACTTGTTTTGTAGGTCCGGGGGGGTTGAAAGTACTAAGCCATTGATTGGTCGTTTTAGTTGTTGACCATACAAATGTGTTGTTGATCACAGTACCTAATTTCTTGCAGACCCCTCTTGAACTAAAAATTACTACAGGATACCGGATCTAGCGTAAGCAGTAAGATCTATGATAAACTGCATATTTTATCAGTATATCCTTCCTCTTCTGCTTTTGTCGACTGGATTCAGTAAGACTAATTGTTACATGGACACATTAATTCGTGAAACAATGTCTATTCATCTCATGTACATGCAGCTTTGACAGCAGTTAAAGCATAATGTTCGTATGGCTGATGGCTGATGTTCGTATATACAGTGCTATTCAAATTCGAGTCTATGCATGGGGATTTCGATAACGGTAAGAGATAGAGGGTTGGTTAAATGGGGGCAATGTAGCGTATTTCAGAGGTTAATTATAGGGATGAAAAAAATCTGACCTAGCTTCTTCAGTTCTGGAGTTATACAGGAGAAATTAAAAATTTCGAAATTCTTCTTTTGCCTATATCTTTTTATTTTACAGAGATTTTTTCAAAATTTTGCCTCTTTGCCATAGCAACTTTATGTAGCCTTTCCAAATATCTGAATTAAAGTTATATACAGGGTATCGTATAGATTGGGCCACCCTCAACTATTAATTTTAAAATACGGACCTGTATTTTTTGCATTTTTTGAATGCCAAGAGTTATGTATTATACAGACGTAGTATTTTCATCTGAATTACAGAGTGTTTTGGAAAAAATGAACTATTACCGGTAAAATTACATTTTTTTTTTCAATTTTTCCTCTATAACTCCACAACTGAAGAAGATAGGTCAGATTTTTTTCATCCATATAATTAATCTCTGAAATATGCTACTTTGCCCCCTTTTAACCAACCCTCTATCTCTTACCGTTATCGAAATCCCCATGCATAGACTCGAATTTGAATAGCCCTGTATATACAGGGCTAATCTGACCTATCTTCTTCAGTTGTGGAGTTATACAGGAAAATTTAAAAAAAATCGAATTTTTTCTGGTAATAGTTCAATATTTCCATTCAAAAGTCCGTATTTGAAAATTAAAAGTTGAAAAGTAGTCCGAGGGCGGTAAAGTGCTATTTTACGCCCGCACAACCGAGCGATAAAGTGCCATTTTACGCCCAGTCGTGCATAAATAACTATTATCCACAACCGGGCGTAAAATGGCACTTTATCGCGGGCGTAAAGTTGAAATTTTACTGGTAATAGTTCAATATTTTCAAAACACTCTGTATTTCAGATGAAAATACTACGTTAATATGAAACATGACTCTTGGCATTCAAAAAAATGCAATAAAAAATACAGGTCCGTATTTGAAAATTTAAAGTTGAAGGTGGCCCAATTTATACGATACCCGGTATATAATTTTTATTCAGATATTTGGAAAGGCTACAAAAAGTTGCTATGGCAAAGTGGCAAAATTTTAAAAAAGTCTTCGTAAAATAACGATCGAGATATAGACGAAAGAAGAATTTCGAAATTTTCGATTTTTCCTGTATAACTCCAGAACTGAAGAAGCTAGATCAGATTTTGTTCATCCATATAATTATAACCTCTGAAATATGCCACTTTGCCCCCATTTAACCAACCGTCTATCTCTTACTGTTATCGAAATCCCCATGCATAGACTCGAATTTGAATAGCCCTGTATCTAACTCACTACGAACGCTCTAGATTTATTATTATTTAACGTCAATATTAGTATACAGAATCGTGGGGTTTGAGCCATAATTGCTACAAGACGAACCATGTTTATCAAATCCTCCCAGAATTCACTGCGGTTTAGCCCATGTAGATCCAGACAGACGTATGGAGAGTTTCGGATTAATTAAACTCTAAGTATATATGTTTTATCTCGAAACGAATATCAGATCCACTAACTAGTCAGTTCTCAATATTTTCATTATGTCGTGAATTCATAGAATATTTTCCTGCTTCATCAATCTTGATTTGAAATTAAAGTCCAGATGAATGTTGCGTTCTTATCTCTGACTGTGTATGCTTTCATATAGAGTCGGATAAAATACTTATAGAACAGAATACGGTAGGAGACTCGTAAAGTGGAAGTTAGAGCAAAGAGTATATGTTAGTTACACTAACAGAGAAAGCACTCGACTGCGCGGGAAATATCTACCAAATGTCCTTGAAATTTTTACTACGGTCTGTTTACCAATTGATTTCATACGAGAGCATTGGCCAAACATTTCACCTGCGATTTTTCTGAGAAAAAAGCGATTTTACTACCTGAATAAGCGATTAGAGCATATATTTTGTGTTGTTTTTATATATACTAGTGAATTTATCATCTTATTGATATTTACCACTACTATTTTTACATAACCTTTAATTTTGCATGTTTTTTCTAAGTAGATAAGTACTCACCTGCTAATGGGTTGGAAATATTAATAATGGAGAATTGGTTCAATAGATGAAACCAAGGTGAAAAACGCTGTATTGTGAATAAAACCTCATATGTCATTTCTCTTGTTCACATGACTGTATCAACCAATAGAATGTAGCATCTTCCCCATTCATGCGAGGCTGCGCTTCTCGCTCCACGCCTGTTCAAGGCAACTCATAGTGATTTTACTATTTCATTCATAAATAGGGGAAGTGGAACATCTTGTTGTCTAACCACTAATCTTTGGTTAGAGTATCAGCCTTTCTTAGTGTGAAACCATCAATCAAGATTTGTTCCTTTAGATTTAATTTATTTCTTGCATGAATATAATGTCCCCGAATAGAGTGTGATGATGATACACATTTATGATGAAGATTGTGAACATTTACAATTTGAACAATACTTGAAATCATCGTGGTTTTCAGATTCATTGTAATATATTTTAATAATTCACTTTTAGAGAGTACGCTCCACGTTGGGCGCCAAGTTGAAGAGGTTCTAATAATTAGATCTTCTCTGACAAGTATAACAACGCTTCATTCATATATCTCATTAAGATTTCATGTATACAAATACTAAATTATGATACATTAATTAAAATACATTAAATAATGAAAATTACCTGAAATAACATGGTTCAATAATAGAACATAATAAATATCCCAAAAAGTTATTTCACATACAAATTATTATCAAATTATTATCAAATATTACCAATCAAATATGAAACAGATGTTGATTGGATTCACAATACACCAGTTTTGCTACAAGCACACACCAAAAATTGCTGCATTTTTCATTTTATTTTTTGTTCAATTCACTATCGTTTTTTAAATAATTAGAGTTTGTTGAATAACTTCATACAGAAGAGTGTTTTGGGAGGAATGAACATAGTATAGTTGGTAGAGATACATTAATTGATGATTGATGTTACTCTCTGTAATAAGATATAGTGACTAAGTCCATTAGTTCATGTTTTGACTTTTTTAGCTCTTTATCGTGAATCTCACTATTGAATTCATGAGTATTAACTTTATTAATGAAGGTATCTGAATCCGCGCAAAATGTAATTTAGTGATTACTTAATTTGTTTTTCTTCAATTTCAGATAGTAGGCGTCTGAATATTGCTTTACCAGGTTGTCCAGAGAGGCATACTTATTAGAGTACGCACGTTCAGCATCAACACAATTTCTTTGGCACAAAATATAACATGACAACATATCAAATTTTTCAGTATTTGAAAAGCTGCCTTTTTCCATTTTAACACAAATTCGGTAGGTAACGAGATGTAAGAGTAGGAACCAAATTACAGTATTATTATGACAACAGAACATAATGTGGTCATTTTTTCCAGCGCCTACTATTTAAAATTGAAGAAAAATAGATTGAGTAATCACTAAATTACATTTTTCGCGAGAAATGGTTCCGAAATCATATTGTGTGATACATTGCTGTATTCACAATAAAAAATGGAGTCGTATACAGGGTATACTTTTCTCTAATTTAATCGACCCCGTATCACTTACCGTTTCCGAAATCTCCATGCTGTTCATTCTTATCTTGGACACAGTGTATAGCTGTTATTGATATATCTAAAGAATATGATAACAATGAGGGTGATATCGTTAGCGAGTTCGGATACTGAATTGGCGAATATCTCAATCATGAATAACGTAATAAATTTTGATCTCTGCTGTTGATGACCTCATTGCTATAGGTAGTAAATATGCACCATAAACGAAAAGAAATGCCACGAATTGATATATCAAAAGTTCCAAATTATTCAAGTGAATATTGTTGAAAATGTGTTCCTTTTGATTTTGTTATTCCTTTCTTGGACCTGTTCTAGGTATTCTATACCTGAATTCAAGACCAATCTCAAGAATGGGGGGAATTTCTCCTGTATTATAAATAATAACAATTACACGACACTGCTGAATAGTACTAGCTCTCTCGATAACTCTACATTCTTCGTTGAATGAGTTGTATATTTAACATAATTGACTTGCTCATCAATTTCAAGGTATGGATTTCATACCGAGTATCTATTGCATTACATGCTCCATCATGTATTCGGCGTTCAACGCTTTCAATGCCAAGATCTTGAAGAGGTATTTGCATGGAAATGGCATAACCCTGGAAAGCTTTCAACGGTTTTATTACCCCAAAAGGTTATCCGACTGAGCAGTAGGTATTTACAAGCTTTCTACTTCCACTCAACATAAGAGTGTTCAGATTCAATCACGAGGCGAGATTTCCATCACATGCGAAAGATAACTAACTACAACCTACTCTAGGTAGCCAGTTGCATGCGTCCCCTGAAATCCGATTAAAAGCTGTATGTATGGCAAAGTGTAACCTGATTAATCAGTTGACCCTCCTAGGGTAGAGGGAAACATGAATTACCAGCGAGTAATCACTGATGCAACATTCTAAGTGGTTTGCATCTACTATGTCCAAAGCAAAAACCGTCTGCCTTTATCCTTCAAGGAATTTCGTAATTTTATAACACATGCATAGTATTTATAAGACGCTATATTGTCGCACGAATTATCTCACCACCTAGCCGTGTATTCTGCTGACTCCGTAAGAACTCAACACCCCTGATTTCCGAGATGTCGAGCAAGCACCGAGGTTTCTTAATTCCAGTTCCCACAGAAAGCGTCAGTCAGACTTTAGATTTATTCAAGTAAACATCCATTGTTCATGTTAGTTTTCAAGTTTGTAATAAAAATTATTTTTTAAAAAAGCAAGTCCGTCGTTGCCGAACTTATTTGGCGCAGTCGGTAGGATTGCCGAAATCACCGCGAATCGATCGAAGTGATTTTCGTTTCTACGATTAATCGGTAATCGAACTTAACATCGGAAAAATCAGTGCTGGAAGAAGTAATAAGCAGAGCGGCTCCTCGAACTTCAGGACACCCAGTCAATCGTTGACCTGCCGAAGACCAATTCAGCCCTATTTTTCGAGAAGAGGAACCACATCGTTCTCTTCTGCAGGAAAGAAGTAGTTGGAGAAGACAAACATAGCTTTTCTGATACAGACTTCCTATAGTGGTAAAGGTGATGACCAAAGGCTTGCTTTTTCTGTAAGTGCATTTCCATTTTTTTATGTCGCTAGAGAATATTTTTGAAAGGTTAAACCAACTGTCTTTAACTGACTCAGACGATATTAATTCAATTCCAGAACCAATTGTTAACACAAATAATTTAGATTTGAATATTTCATACAATTTACCTAATACCTACAAGTTCAAATATGGTTCCACCACCTCAACCGGGTATGGCACCCCAATTCAAACCAGAATATCTCAGTTGTGTGCCTAACTTTGATGGCAACCCAAACGAATTAAATAGATTTTTAAGTACATGTGAATCCCTCATCAAAGCATTCTATGATGCAACCAGACCAGATGATTTCCAAAATACATTTCTATTAAACTCATTAATTGGAAAGCTCAGTGGCAATGCTAAGCTAGTCACAAATATACAAAGCGTTTCAACGTGGATTGAATTAAAAGAAACTCTATATAGAAATTTTGCAGACCAACGAGACGAGGCTTGTCTCAATAGAGATCTCGTCATGCTTAGACAATTCCCGAATGAAAAACCACAACAATTCTTCGATAGGTGTCTGCAAATTCTTAATTTACTTTGTTCATATATAGATGCGCATGACCCTACAATCGAAGCGCGCACCCTCAAAAGGGATTTATACAACAAATTAACCCTCAAAACATTTTTATCTGGTTTACGAGAACCATTAGGAACAACCATCAGAAGTATGCGTCCTGATAATTTGCATCAGGCACTCCAATTCATAATACAAGAAGAAAATGTATATTATTACCAAAATCAAACGAATAGAATCACTAATAGACAAAATCCGGTTCATTCACGTAGTATGCAAAGTCCACAACAAAGAAATCCAGATACAATTCAGAGAACGCCTAATTTCAGTAGTTTCAATAATACTACACGATTTAATCAATTTCAACCACCACAAACATCTCAAAATAGATTCCCATCACAGCCAATTAATATCCAACCTAGAATGAATGGCCCACCACAAACATTTTTCCGTAATTCCCAAGTATTTAGACAACCAAATTCGAATCCTCGTCCAAATCAAAACGTTTTTAAACCAAATCCCAACAGAAACATCACAAATCCAACTCCTATGAGTATTTCCACTAGAAATACGGTTTCTCGTCCCCAACAACAAAATTATTTCCAAAACCAAGGTGGTCCAAGAAATTTCATATCTGAAGAACTGTATAATGTTCAATCAGAGGAGACTGATCAATCGATACCAATTACTTCAAATGAGCAAGAAATTGAACCCGAACCGTACTATGAAAATAATTGCGATTTTTATGAAGGAGAGGAAAATTTTCAGGAAGATCCTCAGAATTCCGAACAAACATAACACCCGAAATTATATCAATTAATAATGTAAGTTCAAGTGAACTACCATATATCATTTGGCCAGAACATAACCTTAAATTTCTGATAGACTCAGGTTCAACCAAATCATTTATTGATCCAAATTTAGCATTCAAAATATATCCAAATACCATTGAAAATGACCCATTTATAGTTTCGACAGTATTCCAAAAATCTGCTCATAAGTTCAGTGCGTTAATCCCAATTTCGAACATATTTAGAATATCTGGAAATTTAAAATTTTATTTGTTCAAGTTCCACAATATCTTTGATGGACTAATTGGTCTTGATAATCTCAAATTGTTACAAGCCGGTTTAGATTTTGATAAAGCTATGTTGATAACACCACATGCAAGGATTAAATTACAGTATCATAATACTCATAACCAACTTAATCTAATATCTGTTTCACCGCGTTCAGAACAAGTGATAAAAATCAGAACGAACATTCATGACGGCGAAATTATCATTCCTCATCAAAAAATACATAACTGCGAGATTCCCGAAAGCCTCAGCGTCGCGAGAAACGGAGAAGCGCTAACAACAATATTAAATAACACGACACGTTGTATTACATTGGACTTCTCAGAACCTATTGTTGTCGAGACATTTGATAGAGTTGGAATAAAAGAGTTCAGTTTGAATAACTTTGATGACACGGAAAAACCGAGACTCGACTTATCTAAGATAAGAACCGGGCATTTGAATATTGAGGAAAAATGCATGATCGAGAATCTATGTAAGGAATATTCGGACATTTTTTATCAAGAAAATACACCGTTAACTTTCACTAATAAAATAAAACATCATATAAAAACGACAGACGAGACTCCAGTTTACACCAAGACATACAGGTATCCATTCATTCACAAGCAGGAGGTCGAAAAACAAATAAATAGTATGCTTGACCAAAAAATAATTCGACCCAGTTGTTCTCCATGGTCGTCCCCCATTTGGGTAGTACCCAAAAAGGCGGATGCTTCAGGTCAGCAAAAATGGCGTGTTGTAGTGGATTATCGGAAATTGAATGAAAAGACAATTGACGATAAATATCCATTGCCCAATATTACCGACCTGCTTGACAAACTGGGAAGATGCCAATATTTTTCGACCCTAGATCTTGCTAGTGGCTTCCATCAGGTCGAAATGAATGACGAAGATATTCAGAAGACTGCTTTCAATACTGAAAATGGACATTATGAATATCTAAGGATGCCATTCGGCTTGAAGAACGCGCCAGCTACGTTCCAGAGGATAATCGATAATATCCTTCGTGGTATACAGAACGAAAAGTGCCTTGTATACCTAGATGATATAATCATATTTTCCACTTCCCTTCAGGAACATATAGAACGACTAAGAGCTGTATTCCAACGTCTAAGAGAGTCAAATTTTAAAATTCAAATGGACAAGTCCGAGTTCCTGCGTAAAGAAGTGGCCTATCTTGGTCATATAGTCACTCCCGATGGTGTAAAACCTAACCCAGACAAAATTCGAGCAATCAAAAATTTTCCAATTCCTACTACGACCAAACAAATAAAAGGATTCTTAGGGCTATTAGGTTATTACAGGAGATTTATCAATAACTTCGCCAAGATCACCAAACCCTTAACAAAGTGTTTGAAGAAAGGTGCAAAAATCATTCATGATGAAGAGTTCAAATCTTGTTTCGAAAATTGTAAAAATCTGTTAATCAATGAACCCATTCTCCAATATCCAGACTTTTCAAAACCATTCAATCTCACTACTGATGCGAGCAATGTCGCTATTGGTGCTATATTGAGTCAAGGACCCATTGGAAAAGATCTCCCAGTGGCGTACGCGTCTCGTACCCTCAATGACTCCGAAATACACTACAGCACTATTGAGAAGGAACTTTTGGCGGTGGTTTGGGCTACTAAATATTTTAGGCCCTACCTGTTTGGTAGAAAGTTCAACATTTTGACAGACCACAAACCCCTTCAATGGGTATTCTCTTTAAAAGATCCAAGTTCCAAATTAATGCGCTGGAGAATGAAACTTGAGGAATATGAATTCAATAATTATTCAATAACATACAAAAAAGGTAAATCAAACACTAATGCTGATTGTTTATCACGCATAGAACTTCATGTTAAAGAAACTGATAACATTTTCGATTATATACAAAAATTCAATCAAAATCTTTCGAATTCACAAAAGGACGACAACATTTCTACTCAAGTACAACCAGACGATGACTTGAACACAAATGAGAATAACATCGAAGATAATGAACCTCATAATGAAAATGACGATGTTACCGTTCACACGAACGCTGAAGAAAATCCTATTGTAGAAATTCCTATTTCAGACCAACCTGTAAACTATGGTCAAAATCAAATAATCATTAATTCTGTCTTACATTCACCTGCGAGACCAAAAATCACCATACTGTTCGAAAAGAAACAAAGAATTTCTGCTCAGATTTCTAAAAATAACTTCGACCAAGACATTATTAACGTTATAAAAGAATATATAGCTCCAAACGTACAGTACCATTTGTACTTTGAACATCCTGAAATATATGAACCGTTCTGTGAAGTAGTCAGAAAAAATTTCAAATGGCCCTCACTAAAATTTAAAAGATGTAAGATGAAGTTAATCGACGTTACGAATAAAAATGATATTCCCGAAATAATTCAAGCCTATCACGAGGGGAAAACAAACCATCGTGGAATAGAGGAAACAGAACATCGTATTAAACAAAGATATTACTGGCCTAATCTGAAAAACTCTGTACAGACTTTCATAAATGATTGTGAAATATGCCAACAGAGTAAATATGAAAGACATCCGATCAAAACCCAAATGAATATAACTCCGACAGCAACGAAACCTTTCGAAATTATACATATGGACACTTTTACATTAGAACAAAATAAATTCTTGACACTAATTGATAGTTTTTCAAAGTACGCACAAGCGTATTCCCTAACATCCTTAGATTCAACACAAATAGTAAATCACCTAATCTCATTTTTCTCTCATCATGGAGTTCCCAATCAAATCATCGTAGATAATGGAACCGAATTTAAAAACACCGTAATTACTGAATTATTAGCACTTCACAAAATAAAAGTACATTTTTGTTCGCCAAATCACCCCCAGTCCAATGGCCAAATCGAAAGATTTCATTCCACTTTAACGGAACACATCAGACTTTTGAATACCCGCGGATTTTTAAGAACACCGATAAAAATCAAAATTACATACGCTATATTGGCATACAATCACTCAATCCATTCCGTCACAAAATTAAAACCGATCGATATTATAACTGGTCATCTAAAAACCGATAATCCATTCGATATCAATATCGAAAGAATTTTGGTCAATGATTACGTTAACGAACACAAGGAAAAAACGAAACTTCTCTACGCAAACCTCAATGAGAAACTCGTAGAGAATAAAGAAAAGCTTATTTCCAAATTAAATATAGATCGCGATAACCCAGAACAATTTCAAAGCGGTTCAAAAGTTTATGTAAAGAAAAACATAAGACAGAAACATTCAAATAAATTCCATAATCCAACAACGATAACCGACGTGAATATCGCTGGAAAGACCGTTTCTACGCCTCTCCAAGAAAAGGTTCATATGGATAATTTGAAAAGACCACTAAAGAAAACTTATGATTTCAAAAACTAAGCAGATTTATTTTATTTCAGAATACCTGTCGTCTTCGGACTTCAAGAAATAATAAAATTGCAAAACTTAGAAAAGAACCCAGGAATAGTACCTCTCAAATTAGGCACAGACAAAATTCAAGAGTTTAGCCACACACTGATTCACTACTACGACTTGAATCCAATCATCTCAGAGATTGATAAATTGCACGTTCAGGCTTCAAATCTAATCAAATCATTAGAAACGAGTAAGGATTACTCTTTCGACACCTCAAATTATGGTAAAATCCTTCAACTAATAAAAGAAAAATCTGAAATGAAACTTAGAGACATTATCCCGCATCCTCAGAGGATGAAACGAGGATTTTTCAACGGAATCGGATCAATTTTCAAATCAATAACTGGGAATTTAGACGCTAATGATGGCGAGCGATATGAAAAAATGATAAACGAACTTCAAAATAATCAAATAAAATTGGCCTCAAATGTTGGAAAGCAAAACTCTATATCGATTGATATGATTAATAAATTCAATAAAACCATCGAACAAATTTCACATAATGAGAAGTTACTACAACAAAAAATTCTACAGGTTGCTTCAATTGTTCAAACAGCACCATACAGAGAAAATTCTAATGTGATCAAAGATATTTTCACTCAGCTTATAAATATGTATGAAATAATCACATCTATCCTACAAGATATCGAAAATTCACTGACATTCTGTAGATTAAATATTATGCATCCAAGCATTATCAAAACTTCTGAATTGTTCCTTGAATTAACGAAACTGAAAACTCTCTACAATTCCAACCAATTACCATTCAAAATAACATTAGAAAATACTCTCAACTTTGAAAAAATAATCGATATCGAATGTTTCATCTTGAATAACAAGATAACCTATCTCCTCCGCTTTCCTATTACATATCCATTCATTTTTGATTATTTCCATCTCTATTCTATCCCGGTATATAGTCGAGGTCAGTTCAAGACAGTGATTTCTAAATCTAAATATTTGTTGAAAAATGGCACGCACTTTGCATCTCAAAGCGACACTTGTGCCAAAGCCACACCACGATTCTATGTCTGTAAGAGGGCTTTTATCCAAGAAGTCTCCAAAAGCAGTCCTTGCGAAGTACAGCTGATGGATTTGACAACCGCATCCACATGTCAATCGATCAACGTTCAAATCACCAAGCCGAAAATCAACCAACTAGAGGATTCTACCCAATGGATTGGAATATTTCCAAATAAAACTGCAATCAATCTTAAGTGCCAAGACCAAGAAAGCATCTCCAAAATTATTGGAACCTATTTGATCGAAATTCCGAGCGGATGTCACATTGCCACTCGCCAGTTCGAAATTTATAGTCAACAACATGTGACCAATGCAAATCAGCCCATAGTTTTCCCAGAGCTAGACGAAGGTTCAGTTTCTACATCCCAACTGAATGTGGACTTCCAAATAGACGATTTAAATCTTGATGACCTACATGATCTGAAGACACAACTTATACAGAACAATCCTGAAATCTCCTTCACCGCAAGCAGTATATTCCAAACACCCAGTATATGGAGTATAGCTATATGGGTACTGATCATCGCAGCTACAGTATGCTGCATCTTCAAGAACTATCCAACCTCCAGATGTCATAAAGCGAAGCCAGCTCAACCAGAAGAAATAATCCTTGGAGACGTTCAACTACCCCGCTGCACTCCGTAGTTGAATTTTTGAGGGGAGGAATTATCTCACCACCTAGCCGTGTATTCTGCTGACTCCGTAAGAACTCAACACCCCTGATTTCCGAGATGTCGAGCAAGCACCGAGGTTTCTTAATTCCAGTTCCCACAGAAAGCGTCAGTCAGACTTTAGATTTATTCAAGTAAACATCCATTGTTCATGTTAGTTTTCAAGTTTGTGATAAAAATTATTTTTTAAAAAAGCAAGTCCGTCGTTGCCGAACTTATTTCACGCGTTGTTTGGAGTACGACGAGCAAAGCGTAACAAGTCTTATAAAACGTGTGTCATGTAATTTTTTTTCGATTTTGCACTAATTTGAAGTATTTCATAATAAGACATTCATTTAGTATCTATAAATAACAGAAACATCTTCCATTGGTAACGATGATGACATTGAAATATGTAAAATCAAACGCACAAGCGTAAAGTCCAGTTTATTGTTGGGCGATTTCGATTTTTGAGATACCAGCGGTGAAAAAAGCAATGTTGTTATTGTTTTAATTGGTCAATTTCAATCAAATAACTCATCGAATTGAAATTTACCAATAAAAACATTGAGTTTTTTCTGCTATTATCACCAAATCCAAAATCGCTCAGATGTAAGCTGGGCCTAGCTCTTCTGACTTCCATTTGACAGTTCGATTTTACCAACCTCCGAATAATAAAGAATACGTATCGACACATAGGCTATTTCGATACGCATTTGCGTTTCATAATAGATTTCATTATAGAACCAAAATAGAAGAAAATAATTTGAAGAGATATCCCAAAATACACTTACCGGCAAAAACAACTGGCCAGAAACATTTTTGCCAAATTGAAAGCCATAAATTGGGCGAAGTATCAAGATTTAAAATTGGAATACTTTTTCAGCCGACACCATGTAGCAAAAGTAAGCTGTTGAACTCAACTCAATGATACTTTGGATTGGACTGTGATTTCTTCTTTACACAATGGTTTGACTAAAGACAATTAATATCGCTCATTTCTAGCCCGTTTTCTTAGTATATCACCGGCAAAAAATTCCGGCCCCCTTATTGATTATTATTAAAAATGAAATAGCAGGCTTGGGCAATTGTTTGAAGTGATTTTGACAATTAATCGATAAATTAAAAGAAAACCAAAAGTTTTGACGTGATAATAATGCCTTCATTAACTGTTGCGGATGTTGCTCAAGTGGTAACTTTGATTGAAAATGGTCGCATCAGTCAGCGTTTTGTATCTCGAACATTGGGAATACCTCATACAAAAGTTCAAGATGCCTAAAATCGGTGTCAGAAGACTGGCGGTTTCGAAAAGCGTTCAGAGATCCGGAAGAGAAAGAGCAACAAATAGGATTGATTATTGTTGTGTAGCGCTCAGATTGCTTCTAGAAGTCGCCGAAAACAGCGGTTCAACTTCAACATGACTTGCACGGGTCTTCATCTCTTTTCCGTGATATGACTATAGCTTCAAACTCTGAAGGTGAACAAGCAACGACTGCATTACTATACCAATTCTTGCTAAAACCAAAGTTGAATCTATGCAAACAAGGTTATACTTGTTTATAAGTCAATGTCTAATTTTATTTCTGTTTGGGGTTTGCGTTATGTTGACATAATTGAACAAATGCAAACACATTTTTCATGCAAACAAGATTATACTTGTTTATTGTAGATTGTAAGGGGCCTTTCAAGCACTTCAAGCACTTCAAGACCTTTCAAGCACCTCGACCTATTAGATCTTTAGTACTTGTTTATTAGTCAATGTCTAATTTTATTTCTGTTTGGGGATTGCGTTATGTTGACATAATTGAACAAATGCAAACACATTTTTTAAAAAAGATCCTGTCACTGTCATCCAAGACACCAGATTATGCAGTTAATTGAATGTGGTCGTGTCAAAATATCGTATATTTTCAAATGGACGCTGAACTAGTTGATAAAAATTCTCGAAATGAATGATACCCGATTTCATAACCGGCAATGCCAAATCACTAACTGTGATCCAAAGTATAATTCAATCATTTTTACGGAGATTCTTGCTGATGACTTATAGGAAAATATATCTCTTGACCTTATTAAGTCCAGGAAAAAAATCCTCCTGATGAAATCCGAACACAAACTCTATTACCAAGATATACTACTTTTACAACGATCTTCTTTTTCAACCATGTATGAATCCATTTCATTCAATAATGGTTCTTCTCTGCGATATATCTCCCTAAATATATGCCTTCGAAATTCGAAAGAAGCATAGCTCAGTTGGGATTCAGTAACTCGTTTTCCATCAAATTAACGCTCAACTGTTCAAATCACTTTATCAATACTAAAGAGTTGTGCACAGTTTGTAACCTCAATCAATTGGAAACTATTGAACATATTTTCTTCAGTTGTCCTATATACTGCTCAATAAAACCTGCATTTCTGAATTCTCTAGCTGTGTTGTCCACGTTCTTGATGATCCTACTGTCGATATTGTGAAGACCATTGCTTTTTTCTTATGGAATGTTCGTGAACTACGCTCTTTCGTTGTCAATGAGTGAACCCAAAATATTTGTATTTCTAGTTTACCACCCACCACTATTGAAATAAGTATGGTACCTACGTGTCTCTAGTTGTGTTTTTAAAAATTATACATGATTCTACATCATCACCTTATACTCATTTATGTAACACTTTTTCTCTATTCTTTAACTTATATGTAATCCTTTATACTCTTGCCATTGAATGCATTTTTTAAGAGGCAATAAAGTTGAAGAAAGTTGCTGTTAGTTAAGTTGAGAGGTGTTGCTGTCAGTTAAAGAACTTTCAGGCGGAGGCATGGAGAATAATATATGATTTGGCATCAAGGAGACTTGCCACAGGACAGCAAGACATCGTTGGACATTGCGAATTGAACTCTTTGGCAATGCAGTGAGGTTCTCTCCACCGATTTGTTACTTTTTTGTTGATTTGATTGGCCAGCATGTCCATATCTCAATCCTTTGGGAAGGACTACAGAGGCGCCTTCATTTTCGTCCGGTCTTGCCAGATGCCCTTCAAGAGCTACGATTAGCCCTTCGAGAATAACTCGAGGCAATTCCTCAAGACTAAATGCTCGTTATTTCCCATGTAAATCTCTTGTTTTGTTGGTTTTTTTTTTGCCGTTGATGTTCTAAGAAAACTGGTTGGAAAGTCATAAATCGATGTGTTCATGAAAAATTAAAAGAAAAATTAAAAAATTCCAAACTCTCTTAAAACACTTGTATCATCTCTTAAATAGAAGATATCAGCTTATCTTGGAAACTGAAATTCAGGCTAACATTTCGAAACATGAATCTATGATTTTGTCGAAATTTCACCCGAATCTGACATTAATTAAAAAGTTCTTGCCGGTTTTTTGCATGTGAGTGTATAATCTTGTTTCTTTTAATACGACGATTTCAAAGACCATCTTGTTAACAAAGTTATGTAGACTCAAAAATCTAAATGTGCCAGTAGTTTTCGGAGATTTACTTATATCCTTATTGTCAATTTATTGTTTAGGATTAAAGTATTGTTAGAGATGTTATAGTATTATTATTGAATTACCAGGGTAATTCCTTCGAGTATGTCGATAGCCGTTAGAATCATTAGGTAACTATATCGGATGATCATAAATCATATCGTTAATCATATACAGATATATATTTCGGAGAGGGGCAGTTATACGAAAGAGGTTGAATGGATAGCATCAACAGCAATATACGTGTTATATTGTTAAGACCCTAACAGTATACAGGGTGCGACACCGAAAACGAAACAGATCGAATATCTTATAGACACATGTGTTGTGAAAAAAATGCAAAAACACGTCGATTTGTAAACCAAGGGGGACATATTTCTACCATAACCTCAAATGACAGTGTATGAACAGTGTATGAACTTAAAAATTGGAAAGGCTTGCATAAATTTTACTCCAATCATTCCAAACTATACAATAATTCACAATAGCTGCTCAAAGTGTTCTCCATTAACTGCCATTCATGAGTATAAGTTAGTCTCGAAACGTCTGAGGTTTTGGAGCATTTCTGGAGTTATTTGACGACATTCGTACCTTTGAATAATTTTTTTTTCCGCAAGAGGGCACCAAAATGAAAAGTTACGAAGCGAACACTCACATGGCTGAATTCCTTTTCAAATTACCTGTTAAGTGATGTGTCACACTTAGTACTTTCCCTATTTAAATTGTATGGGTGATAGTGACCAAGGGGAGGAGAGAGAGGTATGACAGTTGAGGTTATGGTAGAAAGATGTCCCCCTTGGTTTACAAATCGACGTGTTTTTGCATTTTTTTCACAACACATGTGTCTATAAGATATTCGATCTGTTTCGTTTTCGGTGCCGCACCCTGTATATATTGAACAACTCGTAACTTTTGAACAATGAATACATTCGTCGAAAATACACTTAGTGGATTGGATAACTGAATACAGAAAACATTTAAATGTCTTGTTAGTTTCGCATAATGCGGTCACATGAATAATCAATGAGAGATCAGAAATCAGCGTAACAGCCTATTCTGGATTGGTACTAACGCTGGAAATAAGGGTTTGAGTTGGAGAGGAAAACATCTTCCTCGTCTCTGTTATCGTCCAGACGAACACTTCAAGAGGTTCGATCATTAGCGTGCATAATTTACGTAACAAGTTAGTAGTGAATGATTAATGCTTAATTGAAATCTACACTGTTGGAAATTAGTTGTTACTTTCAACAACTCCTCATATCGTTAAAAAAATTTAGTCAAATTCAACAACAATTGTGTCTCAATTCCACTTCCACAATTTTCGATGTAGTTGTTAAATCACTCAGTTATTGAATTCACTACTGATAATGTCAATACAACAGCAACAAGTTTGCATCAAATAAACAGATAAAATTCCTGTCCAAAAAACTTGATATAATCTGTAACACAACAACAAATAATTGTAACTAGAACTTCAATAATGGTTATTGAAACATAGACAGTAGAACATCATCTAGTTGCTAATACATTAATATTAAATAGCGGTTTTGTCGCACTCTGTTGACAAATTAACATCACCTAGTTTTACAATTTGCAACAGTTTGTGCTCGGTTACAAATATTTTTTAGTTCCGATCTCTTCGGATATATTCGCTACTTTTCGTTTGTCTTCTCACGAAAACCGATTCCTTACAAGTCCCAACCCAAGTTTACTCAGTTCTCTGCAGTCTGTTGCGCTGCAAAAAAGTGAGTATAATTATATCAGTTTTATATTCACATTTTGAAATTATTATTTTGAAATTTTTTCTACTACTCATACATATTTCATATATTTTTTACTATACTAATGAAGATAACTGCAACATCTAGGTTAAAACTGTTGAAGTTGTGATGTGATTATTTGTACAACTCTTCATTTCAGGTATTTGTTCGATGGATCGATTTTAACTTTCTTCGGATTTTTTCAAGTTACTACTGGGTAACAAAAAAGATAACAAAAACTGAGTTGAGTTGAAATTAATGTAATGGTAAGATTCGTTCTGAATTATATTTTGAATGATAATGTACTATTCAGTTAAAGTGATTTCAAGAGTTAATTGGATTGTTTTTCAATAATTCAATTTTTCCTTTTCTGGAAAATTCATGACAAAATGATTCCAAAATGAATTATTAATATAATTTTTGTTTCAGCATATGAACGAGAGATACTCAACACTCCAGGAGGATAGGAATAAGTTGTCTCGGATGACAAACAGAGGTTGACCAGCATTGTAGTGAATCACGTGCCGCGGTGTTCTTTCGATTTACTGACAGCTTTTGATGTGTTTTTGTGCCAATAGTGAATTTTTTTCGTTTTACTGCTATACAGAAAATAAAATGTCTTTCATGATATGGTTATTTCAGTATTTTAAACTTTGAATTCTAGCAGTAGAATATTGTTGAAAATACACTGAGTTGTAGTACAATCGACAATTTTTTGTAGCTAGAACTACATTATGACGTAGGACTCATAACAACAAATTAAAGTGAAAATAACAATTTGTAATTGCTCAATTAACTTCAGAGAATACTGCGAACAACTATAAGGTGAAGTAGAATTATTAACTTACTGTAGTTAATTCACCAATAAGACGTAGTAGCCAGAGCAATAACCATTATGGTGGAAATTAACTTCAAATACTCTTGATATTTCAACTATAAAATGTTGTAGACCTACTGGGACTATATTTTTTTGCTGATTTAGCAACTAATTTCCAACAGTGTAACATGATGAAAAGTGCCTATACCACATTGTACCTTGTTGGGACTGTTTATATAACATTTTACAAAACTATCGTTCAACGCGGAAACTCTTCTTAGAGTGTCTTCGTCGATTTTCCTTATTATCTTTGTGTCAAAAAAAAAACGATTTCTATTAAATACGGCAATCAAGCAAGGTTTTGATTAATTCGGCTTCTTTTACTACTTTTCCGTTGCGTTTGCCATTACATTTATTTTTATTTGCAATCAGCTGGGTTCGTTCAACCACCTACGATAATTCGAGGAGTAGTGAAAGCAACTTACTATAAGGTGGGGTTAGATTAGCAAAAGATGTTAGGTCAATGTTCACTGTGATCTCGAATGGGTCTTTTGTTGCTCACCTCTCTGAAGGGTATAAATCGACTAACAAACCAGTTGGAGTGCTTGATTGTAGCGGGTGAGATTTCATTGAAATCAGAATTGATGAAACCAAATGAGAAGAAACCCAGTCATTAACTTATGTTACCTATACGTTCAGAAATGTCATCTTTATTTCCACAACAGAATCGAACAGTATAGCAGATTTATAAATAGATTGGGTGGCAACTTTTCTAGCGGTTTCTAAAACGGAGGTATTATAAGGGCATATATTTTCTGAAATAAAAAACTGTTTCACTGTGGTCAGTTATTTCTATGTTACGAGGGTTGCTACGCAACTAAGTTGGCGGTTGAAAACACTTTTCGAATACCACTTTCTCATTTGCAGAGTTCTATGTGATCATCAATATAATATGTTCATGTATCAGAGATAACCATTCGAAAATTCAAAACGCCCTCTATTATCTTATTGTTTATGTTTTTTATGTCCTTCATTTCCCTTCCTTGAAGATCTACTATGATGTCGAAATGGAAAATGATGAAGATACAATAAAAGATCCGAGGAAATAATAAAAAAAAACAAAAAGATCAAAAAAAGTTGATTTGCTATCCATCAAAAATGTTCCGCAACTACCGATTATATCATGTACCTACCATCGTGTAAGCTGACGACACAGTAAGTCAGTCAAATTATGTTTTCACTATTATTGTAGGAACATGAGATGAATCAATTTTTTCACATCAGTTGAGAACAATATAAAAATTCAACAAGAAAATACAATTCAACACAAAGAAAAATAGTAGCATATATGTTGTTTTATATGAGGTTGAAGGAAATAGTTATCATGCAATACTTAGAACGTTAATAATTAATAGTATGAACATCGTGGTTTAAAAAGCTGAGTTGCCGAAATACTTATTGGGTTTCTCAAATGAGTTTGCGGTTTTTTGAGTTATATTATCATTTTTCGCTATACCAAGAAGAACACTTCATTATGAAATGTATACTAAAAACAACAAAACGTTGATTTCATCGTAGTTGGATCTAAAATCATTTATTGAAAGTACCTACACCAAATTTTTCACTTTATCGGTGTCTGCTTTTGAACATGCTGAAACCTTCCGAAGGTTGTCAGATAAATGGAAAATGAAATAGCTGACTTGAACTAATATGTAAAGAACGCGAGAACTCGTGATGCATCACCCTGTATCATCGAAATAATCAGTGGTAGAATTCGAAATTCCAATTCCTTGTGGTATTATGATAGTAAGAGTTATTTCGAAGCTGGCAAATATACTGCCAGGCCGATAATAGAATCCCGTTAATATCCGCTCGAATTCGATATGCTCATAAATAGGAGTCTTCAAGACGGTATATTATTCTTTTTATCGGGATACACGCTGTCAAATTCTTGCGTTATAAATTTCGAGGTTTCTTTATTTCGAATCATGCAACAAGAAGACAAGACCGACTGTCGACTCTGAATAAGTCATACTAATCACAAATATGTCTCCACATTCTTCTTATCATGCTCAGCACCTTCTTATTTGTAAAAATTACCAGCATCTGAGATGAATATACCAATGGAAAATAAAAGAGATGAATAAAGATACCTACTCTACACAATCCTTCAAACTCTGTCACCACCTGATTTAACTCATAAGAGCAATATCGTTCTTGAGAATTGAAAAAATATTTAATGGAAATAAATTCGAGGTTCCAGCAATTTGAGAATTCCTGAGGAGGAATGATGGTGAAATGGGTGGATCTGGAATTATTATCCTCAAAGATTGCAAGCATTTACAGCTAGCTCTATATATTTCAGATAATCTCAGGTCATCTAAATTACAGGATAGAACGCGAATCAAGAATACGATATAAACTTGATACAAGAACATCCCGGAAAAGGGGAATGTGGGTCTTTGAGTATAAATTACGTGGGATGGAGGAAACGTGCTTATACTTTGGTGAAAAGGACTGCCCCAGGCTTCGAAGGTATAATGGGACGAAAGCAAAAACTGTCAATACATTTCGGATGGATGCAAACAATATAGAGGAACATTTCAAACTCCATGAAAAAGAAAATTAGTGCTGGAATACAATTTGCTGAAATATATATTTGATCCAGATTGACATTTACTCAATATATTAATATTCTTGATCAATGATCAATGTTCTATCATTTTACTATGTGCCAAAGAAACTAGTGTATGTGATCGATTGATTTTTTTTGAAGAGAGATGAAGGTTCGATCTAGGAAGGATATTCGATTTGAAAATTGATTAATTGATCATTCGCTACAAATTAGCTTTATATGTATGTACAGGTGTATTGTTATGCTGTTTATTTTTGAATCTTTTGAAAATGAGGATTTTCTGTAGCTTGATCTTCCATCTAGATAAAGTCAAAAAATTATGGAAATATTGATTGGTTTTCAAATGAGAGTTCTATATTCGGTATTCTGTGCGGCTTCTTTCCCACTAACTGGAGAGTCTGCAATTTTAGCTGGTTTCGACTAATTCCTACATAGTTCTGAAATTTTATACTACCTATAACTTCATGAATATCACACAATTTCGCTTGACTGACACCACACTTATACTTCCTTCAGCGAGGCAAAGTATTCGGAGAGTTTAATGTGACTTTCCAACTTCTATAAAGTAGTATGAATGGCTCACATCTTGAATTGGCATTGCGTTTTCTTCTGAATGTGAATTGAGGGATTCAATCTCGATGGGCCATCTACATCTCGTAAATCAGATTTTATTTTATAGGGTATCAAATATCAATATGGCATAACCAAAGTTTACCCTTTGTTATAAATATTATTTATTCATTATTGAGTAAACTAGTTATTTGTGTATTTATGCACGACCGGGTGTAAAATGGCACTTTACCGCTCGCCGGACAATAAATTATTAATTATTAGCATCCTCAGCTGATGCTTTACTGATTTCTGGTGGAGTATAATTCACACTTTCTTCGTGACTGGAATGCATTTCGTAATGACTATTGTCTGTATTGACCGCAAACATGGCTACTAGCCTTTTTATTCACCCACTAGTCTGGAACATGAGCAAATTGTAAACCCTTAATAACTCCCTTATTATAAGAGATGGAGAAAAACTAAAAACACTCTCATGCGAGCTCTTATGTAATGGATAATGATGACTGAAATTGTAAAGTGACCACTGACACAACCACAGAAATTGACCAATGGGAGATGTTACCATAGTTCCTGCGTAAATGGTCCTTTTTTTATGTCTTAAATCTTATTACTAAAAACTGACGACTTAAAACTTATGACTTAAAATTGCTGCTTAAATCCACCTTCAATTGCCTACTACTACTACTACTGATGGTGCTACTATTTTGTTGTAACTATTATTTTTGCTTTATATTAAAGGAACTGATAGTTTTTGAGAAATGCGACAAGTTTAGAATACTTACTTTGTTTGAGTTTGATATCTTTAATATTCAAGGAAAACATCAAATTTGTGTTGAGATTTGATAGATAGATTTGATAGATAGATTTGATAGATTTGATTCGTTGACCAGTTGTAGTAAAAATATATTTATTTTTTCGTGTGAATAAAATGTCGAAAAGTTCCGAATTTTAAAAAGAAAATGTGACCATACCCTCTACCTACAAGCTTTCGTCTTGTAAATGGATTAAGAATATCAGGCATCTATCAAATTATAATAACAGTTCCTCTTAATATTGATAATTATGACATCAGGATTTTTTCAAGTACAGTTGTGTGCATATAGAAGTCATACATCAGCTATTTTGAGTCAGGCTTGTTAATGTTAAGACGGGTTTAGCCAGCTCACAAGGCATAATGGATAACTCATAATGCGTAATGCATAATTTTGAAATTTAAGTTCCTCATGCACCCGTTTATATAACTCATAGTGCACAACTCGTAATTTAATGCATAACGCACAATTCGCAAAGTTGACCAACTTTTAACTTTTATGCATTTTTTTTTATTATTCACTCATCCACATTCATTCATTCACTCATTCATTTCAATCATCCTGGCATCGAAACTAAGTTAATTTGCCACACAAACTTTTTATAAGTATGTATATTCATGTATAGACAGAACACGCTACACCCAGTCGCCTTTTTTGTTATTTCTGACGGGCCTGGGAATCGAACCCACGACCGTGATGGACTTCCATTATAATCATCGCGCTTTGCGCTCATCGCCACCACGGCTACAACTTTTATGCATTATTCACTATGTAAATAAAGTTCGTGCGCATGCTCTGTCAAAAATATCGTCTTGTCACTTACAGTGAGATTATATTTCTGTTATGTACCTTCATTGTGAATCAATTATTAATCACACAAGTCACAAATGAGAAGAAAACTGTAATATTTCAACCTTGAGACAAATGTCGCCTGCCAAATCTGTCATTTATTTGGGCAATGAGCATGAAAATAATGCATTGTATAAACACTTGTTTCTGTTGTGAATTATGCATTAAACATTATGTATTATGCATTACGCACTATGAGCATTGTGAGCTGGCTATAAACCCGCCTTTAATCAAACTTCTTATAGACTTTGACAAGTAGTGTCATAAATCAAACAATTTTTTTCACAAAAGTTCCAAATGTGAACGTGTACTACTTTTTAATGAAATCTGGAAGATCATAGGCAGATTTACACCATACAAACCTTGTATGACTTCTTTATGCACACAACTGTACATCAGTAGCAATTAGCCGGTTACAAAAGATAAAAATATAAACAGTGTGGAAAAGCGGAATGAAATAAATTCAGATGTTGTCAAACGTTGAAATTTAAACCATAGCATTTTTCACTAGTGATTGAAAATATATATCGGATAATATGTTCTTTCCAGTATATCACATTTCGATATGTGAAAAATATACCATTTTGTTACATAATTATAAGTAATATGAAGTTTTATAATTTCACTTTCAACAAAATGTTTTGAAAACCCGATGAAAGAACGAAGTGATATAAAATCTCACGAATTCCCTTAAAACTAATCTTCGATGGGATTACCTTATTCGTAGCGAGAATAAAAACTTATCGTCCATAGCTTTCTTTACTAAATAGCCTCCAATATTGAAGTTTTCATCGCGAGCGTCTGTCCTATAGAATATCAATGAGATCATATTTTCATTCGATTTTAATTAAAAAAAAAACGATGACCGTGAAAGTTCGGAACGAAATTAACTATCAGAAATCTGTATCTGTATACCCAGATTAATTTCAGATGCTTCCTCAATCACGGTGAACATTCAAGATAAAAGTTTATCACTTCAGCCTTTTACATACAGGGTGATTCAAAATGAGACAATGTTGCGGAACATCTATGATAACTCTTTTCGTATTCGAAACACTAATGAGAAGAAAATTTTTAGACTGAAGTCACTTCTTGCGATCCACAAAATGGCAGTCTTATTTTTTTAATTCTCCGCGTTTTGACTTTTCGTAGCCATCAATTTCTTTTCAAATAAGAAGATGCATTTTCTTTCTCATTATCTACTACCAAAAGTGCCTTCAGATACTTTGATACCACAAAGAAATTAATTAACTTCAACGTTTAGGACCGAACAACCATATTTTATTTGTTAGTTTTTTCGAAATATCGTGAAAACGAAAAAAGTGGATTTTCTTTCAGCATGATGAAAAGCATGATATATGTCAATACTGTTTTCATCTCATATGAGGCTTCAATCTTTCAAGATGGACGATATCCAGGATTTGGACCTCTTTTTTTAACACTTGGTGATCCTCCTTAACTCCTCTAAAAATTTTCTTTCATAGTTTGATTGAATCATCCATAATAAATGGAATAGTAGGAACAGTGTTTTTCATCAATTACTCTATATCACAAACTGTCTTTGTCAAGCTTGTTCTTCCTCTTCAAATTCTGGTGTAGTTGACATAAATTTCGTTTTATATTTGAAAGTTCCTTGTGTTTTGTTTTAATGACGATCGGTTCGACGGCGGTTCAGATAAATCACTCTAATAAGACTAATTGAAGGGAAAAAACTAATACAATTTTCTTCTAGTGGTTTGAAGACATCTCAAGCTAGTCTCGCTGAATTTGACCCAACAGAGATAAAATATTGCAAAAACTGTCATCCAAAACATTATTCTATCTGTGATTCTTATGATTCACATTATTTATAGTAGGGGGAGTTAATCTGATGGAAATTATGGTTTTTTCCTATGCATGGGACTATATTTCCGCACATCCCTGAATTGGACCCCTTCCTCTGCTTTTGGGGAATATAGAAAGGCCAAATATTATCGTTCACCCGATAAAAATTCACTTCTTTCTCAGTTATCCAGCCACCCCTTCTGAAGTTTCACAAAAGAACTCGACATTTTCAAAGCGAACATCAATCAAATGCATAACGTCAATATTTTCCATTTTCACATTGTATCTCAAGTGTGTACATGTGAAATTCCCATGTCCTGAATAAATATCCAAGATGTGATAATTCATTACACACCCCAAACTTTCCTCATTGAATATTATATTATCCAGCTCGTAAAAACACTTCCTAAGAACATCATTCGCAGCTGTGTGTATTCTGCGTCCGCCTGTTTTCATAATAATTCAGCCACGAAATGATTATTATTCTCTGAGTTTAAGATCATACATAACTTTCGATTGCTAGCTTAGATTTCGTGGAAATAAAAATGAGATGGAAGATAAGTTGTCCAAAGGTAGGATATGGATGACATCCTCACCGCTCTCCATCTCTAGCTTGTGGCATTTGGCATTGACATCTGTCAATATAATCGATGAGCAATAGTGTGAGCTAAATAGGAATGGAATTATCCTTCAGAGCTCCTTTCATATGTAGCTGACTTCGGTCTGAGATATTACTCTTTGTCATTCTAATGAATCATATGTGTAAATGTATCATCGCCATAAATGACAATTAACAGGGGACCCAAAACTGAGCCCTGAGGAACTCCGTGGTTCGATGATGTAAAGAGAGGAACACTCCTACAAACCTCCTGTCTTCACATATTCATGAAATAAACATGAATTTCAGCTATCGAACTTCAGAAGAGTATTTTTAAACTTGATTTTAATGAAATGTGAGATCTATTGTGAGTCTATATATTGTATACAACATATGAGTGTTGTACGATGCAATGTTTTTGGAAAACGATTGAAAATGTCTTGGAATGGCATGGAATCTTCAATATAAGAATGCCTCATGTTGAATTCACATATTTACGGAATTATATTTTTTCAAATATATAGTACGGAAATTTTGGAGTCCCGAATCATCCGACTATCCGACCTTCCTTCACCAAGATGGTTGTCAATAAAAGAATGAAGCGGAATTTTTTGTAGGTTGGTATATCACCTTTATTTTTGATCAAGGATTCCAAGTGGATCAAACAACATACCAAAGTAATATAAGACTATTTCATTGAAAGCAGAGGCGGCACGTAAAAGAGATCGACCCCCAAAAGTGTATCACCCTGTAGGTATTCAAGAACGCTTAATAGGCCAAAATGTTGAGTTTTTAAATGGTAATAGGTGTATTCGATTTCAGTTCATCAGATAAGAAATTGTAGGAGAAAACTTTTAAAACATAAAAAAATTCGAAACTTTCACACCCTGTAAATCGGAAACGAAGCTCCCACACATATATTTTTTATATATAAGATTTTCATCTTGAAAAAATGTCTCCTTTGAACTGTTGAAGTATTGCTACAAAAAACTGACTGTATATGAATACGTGATTGCTTAAACTATCATTTTTATGATTCTTTTTCGTCTTCCCTCATCTCTTACCATAAATCAGAGAATGTTTGCATTAGAATATCGTTACTCTTGTAGAATTATTTTTCCTTGTTTGTTTTCTTTTCGCTGAATATCCGCTTTAGAGAATTTGATTCTCAAGTGTTCAGAGAAGTCGCGGAAAAGTGTGTTATTTATAGCACAGTTTAGTTCACTGCCTGCTGCTTTTTCTTCATACCTACATGATATTCATTTATACCTGAGATATATTCGTGGATCTGCGCTAACTGATGTGGAAATCATTTTGTGTCCATGAATTATACATGTGTTTTTTGAACAACTGAGGAATACTAAGACAGATCATACAGGCCTTTTCGTCCATCATGTGGTTTCATTGCTATATTCTAAACCGTAATAGCAAAGACGATTATCATCCCAGTTCATCCTAGTGATATACACGAAATAATCTCTAACATCAAGAACACAAACTCTGTTGAAGTAGACTACATATCAACGAAAATAATAAAGAACATTAAAAATTCAATCTGCGAACCATTTAGCATTTTTGATAAACCTTTCAATTGAAACAGGAGAGTTTCCAGACAAACAGAAAATTGGATCAGTAACACCGATTTTAAAAAAAGGTGCCTCAACATCCATCGAAAATTACAGGCCAGTAACAGTTCCAACAGTACTATGTAAAATAATCGAACGATCTGTCCATATGAAAATGCAAAAAACTAGAATCACTTGAATACCTGAATCTAAGGAAGATGCATGTTGAAATTGACAATTGTCAGTCGCAACAGTTCAACATTGATCTTGGGGTACCGCAAAGTTCTTTATTGGGTCCTCTAATTTTTCTTCTTTTTATTAATGATATGCCCCATCACATAAGCACAGATCATATAGTTTTGTATGCAGACGATACAACGATCGCAGCGAATGCTGATAATCCAGAAGAACTCGAAGAAAAATTGAATACGTTGAGTTACGAGTTCAAAAACTGGTGTTGTAAAAATTCTTTGGTAGTGAATGTGAAAAAAACTGTTCTGATGCAGTTTTATTCAAAGATAAATAGAAAAATCGATAATTTTTATGTTAGAGTGGGTGATGAAATAATTAAATCTTCAGATAACACAAAATATTTGGGTACTTACATCGATGGTAACATGACCTGGGAGTCAGGTATCAATCTGTCAGTACTCACTGTTAATTTTGCAAAATTAACAGTGAGTACTATGCAATTAGACAATTGAAATCCAATTTCAATAAAGCCCAACTTTTAAATGTTTACTTTGCTATTGTATATTCCCATATTTCCTATAATGTTGCCGTTTGGGGTTGCTCCACAAAAATTAACAAAATATTTTTCTCGCAGAAGAAGGTAATATAAAGTCATGCATTTATATTAACAAATGTATTCTACTTTTCAAAAAACAAATACGTACTTACAATCGAAATTGTGACTTTCATGCATATCCAACCAGGCACGGAGAATTGATAACACTCAACTTGTCTGTATGAAAACTGTCCATCTTATAAGGGGGTAAAATTTCATAATCACTCACCTGAAGATATAAAAAACCTAAACAGGAAACATAATTTCAAAATAAAACTCGAAGAACTCTTGATTAACGGTTGTTTCTATAGTACTGATGAGTATTTCAATAAATGATATGTATTTGTATATTTATTTTGTGGTACTGTTATATTTTCATGTATTACTTCAATCAATGATATGATGTATTTAATTTGTGGTACTGTTATATTTGTATGTACAGAATATTTGCAAATTACTTGTTGTCTGACGTATCCTATATCATTTTGTATGATCAAAAAGGATTTAATGAATTAATTTATTTATTTATTTTTTATTAAAAAGGGAGAAAGGTAATTATTGTGGTGAGCAGTAAGTTGGCCCTTCCCGAATTATACAGGGAAAAATACGAATAGAATTGAATAGAATAGAAGAAACGGCCCGTTTATTTGTCGTTGATAGTATTCTTGAAAATACTTCACCAAATGGAAACCTTCATATTAATCGTGTAATGTTTCCTAATATAACTTTACCCTTCTGAAGATGACTCAATTCGCTTAAAGAAAACATTTCGTTCTTTCAGGGGTAATTTCCAGTTTCTTTGTTCCAAACTTTCATTGTTGAGTTAAGGCGACGTTCAGTAAGTTTCTACTAAAAAACTTATTTATCACTCACAGATGCGATAACAATAAATTTTATGTTCATCGACGTAATTTTCTACTAAATAACGTTGTTTGCGATGGAGGAACCTTCATTAATAAATCATAATAAATCATAGGGCTTTAGAGGAATATCGACGGGTTCAATTAATTATGGTTAATCATTTGTTTGGAAACAAATTGTTAATTTTCCCTTTCAGATTTCCGATAATTAAGTGAATATTTCCAGATGTGATCCAATCTAGGTATAAATAATAAAATAGGTAAATAATGTATACTTCACCTAATTTCTGAATAAATTCTGAAACTGTGATATTTTCACTTGTATTTTCATGTGTGTAGTTTTCATTGCCGAATTCACAGTTCACATAATGATTGATGGTCTCTATAATGATCATGTGTTGTATGTTCTCAATTCACAAATCATCATTAAAAGAATTTCGAAAGGTTTTTTTACTATATTCTCATGTACTACTTTTACGTGCACTCAGAAATGATATTCATTCGAGATTTTGCCAAGATATTTATGCGTTTTGCACGCAAAATTCTAGATGATACTCTATACAAGGTGTTCTGAAACTATGCCGAATTGAAATAGAAGATTCCCCTCGAACATATTGAATACATAAGTCCTAATGTAATTTTACTCAAATGTCGCTCGTTGCAGAGATACAGGGTGTTGAATATAAAGGATTTTAAATATTTTCCATCCAAATTTCCACAGTCAAATCTGGGGAAATAATTTTATTCAATAAGTGCCACCAGTGGCCTTCAAGAAGGGTATGGTATTCCT
This sequence comes from Chrysomela aeneicollis, assembly GCA_029955515.1. NCBI lineage: Eukaryota > Metazoa > Arthropoda > Insecta > Coleoptera > Chrysomelidae > Chrysomela > Chrysomela aeneicollis. The sequence continues at coordinate 12,578,444 of JARUHQ010000003.1, read as the reverse complement.
TTTTCTTCTTTTTTTCTACGCTACTGGTGAAATAAAAAAAATAATTTTTAAAGTTCCTTATTCAATTATGAACCTTCCTCAAGATATTGCGCTTTTATAAATAAAAAGTTATACTATTAATCGAAAAATTGTTCGGAGATTATGCGAATTTGAAGTAGAAGATATATGAGAAAAAATATGTTGAAAAAGTTGTATTCATTTTTCGATATCACCAAGTATATTATTCATAATAAGATATGGAAATATCATCATCTAATTCTTCATCCCATTTCAGCAGCGATAAACATCCAGTTTCCTAATATAATGCGCAAAATCATTCATCTGTGCAGCAGAGGAAGTATTTTCATTCGACTCATAGCTACGAAATTATGGAAAGGTATTGCTGATGAAAAGCTGGTGTTTCCTTCAATCAAACTGTCTTCTTCCGGAGGTTTGACTACGCCTTTTCCCGAATTAGGGAAATCGGTTGAACGATTCTGATGGTCCACTTCCTGTTTTCTCGAACGAACTCTGTTTCATTCGATCGTCTTCAAACAAGGACATTTCAGAGTTGCTCATGAGAATTCAACGTAATTATCGGAATAAAGAGAGCCAGCAGTTACAGTGATATACAGGGCTATTAAAATCCCAATAAGTTAGACATAGAAATTGCGGAAGCCGAAAACGATTCGAAGAAAATTTGTTTTGGAAAGTCATGTCATCTCACCAATTATATTTCAAACAATTATGTGCGAGAGTCGTCCTTAATGATGGTTATTAGTTCTTGTACGTCGTGTGCGAAATTTCAAATTATTCGGACTTGAACTCGTCCGCCATCTTTGAGTCGCCATATCAAAAACCATAATATGCGACCAAGCGAGTACAGAGTTTGATAAACAATTAATATTCTGTAGTTGGATCTTTTTATTATATGACGTCACCGCTTCCCCTGACGTCAATTTTCCTGTTTATCTTCACACTACCCTCTAGAATCGCTTATTATTCTCTTGCATCGTCAAAGTAATTCCTAATGGCGCGTTCACATGCTGGCTTTTCGCGTTTTGGCTTATGGCGTATTGTGATTCCATTCGCCAATCTCTGTGAGCGCGTATCAAGGTCATCCGCCAAAAAGTCGATTACGTTCCGACATTATTATAAATTATTCCGTAGCAATGTTTTATTCAAGCTTTCCGCGATAAGCGAAAGATGAATCAAGTACCTCGACCTATTGGATCTTTTGTGCATAACCCTAAATCTATTCGAGGCCCAGGATTCAGAGACTTCGTGCAAATTTTATCAGTTTCCTGGGAGCTAGGTTCCTGACATCGGAGGGCTCTAAGAAGGCCTCTTTCAGGAACTATACCTCTTGCAGAAAAGCGCTGAGTTTCAGCGGAGTTTTCTCAGTAACGGCAACTATCACTCTCTGATATTCCCAAGGTGTTACCTCAGAGGGCAGTGTCCAGTGAGGAGTCCCATTACCAGTTTCAAGTCTTTTTTGTCCAACTCGAGAAGCTGTTTAGCTTTCCTTGGCGAAAGGCTCACTAGCCTTTTCGCTTGTCTTTGTCCTGGCACTTTATTCCAGTGAGATTTCATTTCATCTGCTTCCCAATGTCGAACCTTTTCTCTCAAGTGGGCCTTGGGAAGTCCACAGAAGAGTTCTGGGCCGAGAAATTGTGTATTTGCCTCTTTTTTGAACAAGGCAGTCTGCTTCTTCGTTGCCTTCAACTCCCTTATGACCTAGCACCCACATCAAAGTGACCTTGTTGTTCGCTGCCAGTTGTCGCAGGGATTGTTAACAGTCTCAAGTCAGCTTAGACTCACAAGTGTGAGCATTTGGTGCACAATAAAAAAAACTAGGTGTAATTTTAATCAAATGGATTTCAGAGCAAACTCCGATGAAATCAACACCCCAATATCAAAGTTTTGCCCTTTTCATTATACATTTCACAATTGAGTGTTCAGTGGTGTCAATTTTGATCTTTATAGTGAGAAAGGGCACAAATGTGGTGAAGTAGAACGATTCTGAAACATAACATCATGAGAAACACCAATTGTTTGAAATATAATATTCTCAATGATGCTAACACGTATATTATATAAAACTAACACCAAGTAACACCGTGTGATATCACGATGGAATCGAGGCGGTGTATGAATCATCCAATTTGGTGTCAAGTGTCAATAATCATTCTTTGAGTATTGCATCCTGAAAACACCAGATTCGATATAAATTAATAGAAATATTGCATGTGAGCATGTGAATGGTGTGAATTTCATGCGCTCATGTGTTTGATCTTAGAACCTTAGAAGTATTGCCAATAGGTGGCACTGACTTTCTTCCTACCATACTTGATTTCAATATTGGGCATGATATGTTGATATATATCAGTAGCAATTCAAGCAATTGGCCTAAGCCCTGGTGTCACGATAAGGTTTATTGAGCTGAAACAGTTCGTCATCAACCGAATTGTCCCTAGATTCTTCTCAGTCTAGTTTATAAATTATATTTCATTAATACAACCTAGTGCAAACACCAGAGGTAGTGAAGAAAAGCACTGATTTGCCTGTACACACTCATGACATGGTGTTCCTTCCCACCAGAAAAGTATTTGCATGTACCTGCTCAGTGTGAAAATGCACCGAAGAGAATTTCGTTGAGGTAGGATTCAGCATCAAGAAAATAACAGAATATGCACCACATCCCTGCGGTGTTGAATCGCACTTTCGAAAATACATGAACAACACCTTCAAAGTATCAAATATGCGAAATTCAGCACTAACTGTGTGCTGCTTGGCTATCTGATTGGATATTGATTTCTGCTCTTCGGGTTTCTTTTTCGATGCACTATTGGGCACATATCCATATAGCACGTTCTCTTGTTTGGAATATGGTTGGGATGTTACAAAGGGGGATTGAGAGCCTGAAATTCGTCCTTGTAACTCCCACTCCAGCCTTTTCATCCATCTTCAATCTATTAGCATTATTAGTATACCACACTGATGAATCCATCTACTTGGCACTGTATACATTCGCATGCCTGTCGTATTTGAAATGAATTAATTTGTATTGATATTCATAATTGTGAGAAATGACACGCAAATAATAATATAAGGTATTCCCCCACTTTCTACTTAGATATGAAAATACCTGATATATATTATTATCAAGCATGAATTTGTATTCGACATGCAGTATACGAATGTGGAGTTCTTATAATGCACTGTTCGATAAGAATTTCAGCATCACGTTGCGATATCGGTGACATCTTTCAAACAGTGCGTGTTGCAGAATTCTGCATGTATCAGTTACGTTGAAATTAATGTAATGTTAGTTTTTGTGATCGCATGAACTGAATGTGTGCATTTTACGAATCAATTTGCAAATTTTTGCAGGTTTGATACAATTTTATTTCTGAGAATACCGATATTTCGCAATATCACTTTTGTTTTCTAAGCCAGTTGCAAATTTCACCTCATGTATAAGCAAAAAATGCTAAGGTACTGAAAAATCTTAATCTTTCTCTAAAAATGTCATCTTGAAAGGCTTTTAAATTACAAGGATAGCCTGCTTCGTGTATACCTTTTTGCATATTGCTGAGTTACTTACGAACCTACGTAACTTTGAAAAATGGAAAAGCCAAAATAGTCTATCCAATTAGAAATATCCAACATAGTTTGAAAATGAATGCCTGTGAAACAACGAGCAGAAAACAACTACTTTCCTAGTAAATAACACGCAAAACATTGAATTATATGGACTACGATCAGATATAATTCAATGTTCTGCGTGGTATTTGCTAGGAAAGTAATTGTTTTCTGCTCGTAGTCTACCAGACATTCATTTTCAAACTATGCTTGATATTTCTAATTGGATAGACTATTCACAATTTTTCATTATTGCATACTGAGTTTGAACGAACAAATGTCTTCAATTATTACCTACATTGCGGTACCACCAATGATATGCACATGTATTTTTTTATGTGGTCATTTTTCAAGGCGTAAATATCCATTATTGCAATATTGTCCTCCGATCCGATGTGACAAAGGATTTTATTTTTGTCTGCAACCGACTCGAAACTCTTCCATTTTTGTTCTGAAATTAGCTCTCGAAAATGACGTTTCTCATACTGACACTACAAAATGATCAATATGTATGTTGCTAAGTAACATTTTCAGTGTCTAGGCGATAAAGTTGAATTTTTAATACTAGGATTTGAAAATGAGGTACCTTATATTTTCAGAAATAATCAACTCACTGACAGTAAACAACATAAGTGGTATTCATTATTTTCGAAAAGAAATTGGCCACGTTTATACTGGCCAAATTGATCATACCAAACTCATACCAAAGGAATAAGTTGATGCCTATTTACACCATATTCCATCAGTAAAAAGCTTGGTTCTGATTTGGTTTGTTTGGATCGTTTGGTAATTTTATAGTTACTCAGTACCACTGAACTATTTGGGTTGGGGTCCGTGAAACAGTTTTGTAACTCTACTAACTGGCGAGAAAACGTCCATTCTCAAATATCAATCTCAAATATATATTTTATATGTATTTCTTTGAATAAATCATCAAATGGCCCAAATGGATACTAGGGCACTGTCAGTTCATAACGCCAGAAGGTTACACCATCTTCTTCACCTAACAGTTTAAGTCTGGTATGCAACAATTTTCGGTACCAAACCAAACTGATGAGTACCTGACCAACTGTTCTGTTAACACCAACATGACCAAGGGTATTTGGTTGGTATAAAGTCATAAGGCTGCTTACCAAGAGACGGTATAAACGAGGCCATTGATACAATTGCATATCTACATATTATATTCAGTCAATTTTCGATATTGATATCAAAACTACCCTTGAAAATTTAATATACCTGATTTGTCAACAGCTACAAATAATTAATATTTTATTGTTTCTTCATATGGCCTCGATCTGTTCCTATAGGGCAATTGGCCAGCACATTACTCTTGACTTCTTCCAGGGACACCTTTGAAGTAACTATAAATCCATTCAATTAAGCTAAGTATAAAAAATGAATTTTCAGTACTCCCACTATCTCTCGAATAAAAATCAAATATCGTTCTTCTTCTTATTTTTGTCTTATTTCCCTTAATGGAGTATTCCTGTCAGAAGGTTAGTCAAGGTTAGATTTGCGTGAGCCTCAATGGTGGTTTTTTCTTTATTCACTTACATTTTCTTGATTAGATATCAGTTATTTTGGTTGCAGAAAAAATAGCTTGTATCAATCGGATCAAAAGTGTCTTTGTTTGACTAGAAAATTTTGCGTGCTCGGCTTCGTTAAAGTGTCACTTATGATCCAACTGTTTTGGTAACATAATCATGGTTTCTTCATGTGAAATGTCCCACATCTCCATAATCCAATTGAGAATTGAATGTGATAAACAATTAGTGTTGTCCATTTCCTCGGAAATGCGCTTTATGTCGTTTTATTTGATATCACGATATCCCTTGTTTATCAAACAATAATTATTCACAATTATCATAGTATCAGTATAACATGCAATGAACACTACATTTCCTTTTAATTCATACTCTAATGAAGAGACGCATCGAAATAATTACTCTGTTTTAGTTTCATTAAACGATATTCTCATGGCGAGTTCACCTATGTACCTACATAATTTCCGCTAAATTCAAAAGCGTTTTAGGAACCAGAATTGTTTTTTGAATGTTTCAGAATCTGACTATAACTGTCATGATACAGCAATCTTTTTCCACATAGTTTTACTTGCATGTAATTATTAAATATTCCTCAAGCAACAACTTTTATCAATGAATAATTAGGTGAATAATCTATTTTCTATTGCCCATTATCAATATCTGAATATAGAATTTTATGTATTGGAATGTCAGAATGTTTGTAAATAATTAATAGTTTTCAATTCCTTTGATGTCCTTCATTGAATTTCTATCCACATGGAATAAGAAAATTAAGAAGGACTGAATATGCTCCTAAAACTCGCTTGCTTGAATTTACCTAAAGGCACCTTATAGCTTCAAAATTTTTCGAAATTTCTTGACTTCGTCTCAAGACAAGACAAGAAATTGTTATCAAGACAATAATTCTTGTCTTGTCGACCTCAAGGTCAGTGGCGTAATCAAACAATTACAGCAGCTGATACTCAAGAGATGTAGGTTCACTCAGAATTATTTTACTTCCATACATAATAGGCATAAACGATAGATTTTTTCTTTTGCGTCGCTTCCTAGGTTTATGATTAGAGGAGTAGAGGTAACCTACATGAAATACAACCTTGCCCTATGATATTCATTCATTCTACCATGGAACCTGAAATATTATTTTCGGTTCGGATATCAGTTTCTCTATTGGCGCGTATCGCAGTAAGTATGAATATCGCGTGGGAAGTATGATGATACCCTACCGGAACAAGAAGTACCAAAGACTGTGAACTGTGGTGATCCTAGTGATGTCATTTTGAATTTTCAATGGATAACTAACTGGAGGATTTACTCAATAACTGTCCATCCACTTAGAAAATGAAGGTAATTCATACATATTAATTCTTCATTTTGCCCTATCCCATAGGCGTAGTCAGAAAATTTTCCCAGGGGGGGCGAATGGAATGAAACAATATAGTTTCAATGAAAATTATTCGAAGTAGGTAGTTGATAAATTTAATAATATTATTGTAGAGCGACAACCATAAAAAACAACATACAAACTATGTTGTTCTCACAACATTTTGAACATTTTTTACCAACAAGATATGTGAATGTCTTCTTGTCCTTCAGAATCAAATGATTTCTGAATCATTCAGCATACACAAACCTGACAAACGATTATCACTCATAGTATCTCTAAGCCATGTTTCTACCCTTCCCAATGTACTGAAACTTCTCTCAACAGTATGCAAGTTGTTGATGGAAACTTTAAAAATATTTGAGTAATATTTTTGATATTCGAAAAAAAACTGTTGCATCCATTCAGCAGGCATTCCAGGCCCTTCTCAATAGGTACAATTCCATCAATAGATGTCACTTATCAGATTGAATGAATCGGTTCGCGCTGATCCGTTGATCGCGTAATCCCAGGGGGGGCGACGGCCACCCTGCTTCCCCCTGTCTACACCCATGCCCTATTCAGTAATGATCTGAAGTTACCTACGTCCAAGGTGGATATAGGATGGTGAAACAGCTTCCTATCAACAAGCACTAGAATAAACTGTAGACCTTTGCCTACTTGATTTCATACCGTAGTAATATTTCCTGAAGTTATCAAAGATGGCGACATACCTTGTGTCGGTAAAACAGAAACTCTGCATCTGTAATCTTTTTACCAGTTTCATCTGTTCTAGATGAAAAATGATTGAGAAGAGTCAAAATATCAATATTCGATCCAGATTTATCGAAAATATATTGTTTTAATGTCGTTTCAAGTCACGTCTGTCAGATGTGAATCACAGAAATACGTAAGCAACAGAAATCTTCTTCGATAATCGATCTTACCGCCATCTTCATTCAAGTCGTGGAAATATTAGTACCTTCTCAAACGGTCTACAAGTTTTTCGCAGAAACAATTGAAGAGCTGTTTCACCATCCTATATCCACCTTGCCTACGTCAATTGGTGAATAATGCAATATAAAAAATATTAGGGTTAACCTTCAACATTCCTCACGGTCCTAATCCAGATTCATTTTTTGTCCTGATTCAAACATACCTTGGAGAATTCTTGAATTCTAAGGCTTTATTTATCTTTTGACTATACGAAAGGAAAACCTATAATGCTCGTTCTGGACAGAAAGTAGGTATTGGAATTTTTCTTGAATAGATAGAGGTTATATGCATCAGAGAAAACCTCTCTCTGTCCCTTCCCTAATATAGATATGTTCATATAGTATAGGTATTTTCGTAGTGATTCCAGGCAGACTATATGGGCTCACTCCAAACTTGCGGAAAACTCGGGATGAATAATATATAAATATAACGACATATTAGGAGTTTTGTCTCGAAGAATCGTTGAATGAAGAAAAGATCAGAGCAATAGACACATCGTTATTAGGAGGGTTGTTCTTGGACATTATAGACGCTACCTACTTTTAGTAGCCATATTTTGACTTCTGCGATTTCATCTCATTGGCCACGTTTATACCGTCTCTTGGTAAGCAGACTAATGACTTTATACCAACCAAATACCCTTGGTCATGTTGGTGTAAACGGAACAGTTGGTCAGGTACTCATCAGCTTGGTTTGGTACCAGACTAAAATAGTTAAGTGATTAAGATGGTGTAAACACCTTCTGTCGTTCTGAACTAACAGTGCCCTAGTATCCATTTGGACCATTTGATGATTTCTTCAAAGAAATACATATAATATATATATTTGAGATTGATATTTGAGAATGCGGACTTTTTCTCGCCAGTTGATAGAGTTACAAAACTGTTCCACAGACTCCAACCCAAATAGTTCAGTGGTACTGAATAACCGTAAGATTACCAAACGATTCAAACATACCAAAGCAGAACCAAGCTGTTTACTGATGGAATATGGTGTAAACAGGCATCAACTTATTCCGTTGATTCCGTGAGCGCGATGATATTTCTAGAGAGACAGACACTTTGCGTTCGAAATACACCTAAGATTTTTCCCCAAACGCAGTTCCTAGACGAGAAAACTTGATACTCTATCAACTACTACTACTGATGGTGCTTCTCAAACATAGAATATGAAGTATAGATATATTGAGATTTACATTTTTCAGTGAATATTATTTTTGTCTAGGATTTTTTTTTGGAGGTGGTTGAAATCCTTTATGGACATCATATTGGTCTAATCCCCCATATGATAGTGTGGGAATCCCTGATCTTAGTCAGGTTTACCCACTAAACACTCCACCCCTACGTAGGCTCGTCTGACCGAAGTCTCCGATGACACTTAGGCCTAATGGCCCATTGTATCTTGCCTATTTTTCATCATTGTACCCACCTTGGCATCTCATTGTATTGTACAAGTTTGTACAAGTCCTTCATTGGATGTTAGTTCTATATTTCTGGTTCGTCAACTGGTTGCCCAAAAATCGTCTGCCTTCTGCGTTCTAATGCCTCGCATTTGCATAATATATTTGATACTGTTTCTGGTTCCCTTCTGCATAGTCTGCAATATGGGTCGCCATTATACAGTCTCTTCCTGGTAAGGTGCCCCTTGACTGGCGCATGGCCGGTCATTGGTCCTATAACAGTTTTTATCTGCTCTCTGTTCATGTTAAGCAGATCTTCTACACTTCCAGTTTAAGCCGCCACTGAATAGTTTTGTTGAATAATTCTTATATTTTGTAACATGAAATTCACCTCACAATCAGATAATACTCCAGATCTAAAAATATTATTGAACATGTGAAATGAAAAGCCATGGATTGGACTAAAAATTGGAAGAAAAACTAGTCTAATCCGATTAAAAATATCAAACACAGTTTGAATTTGAATGCCTGGTATAGACCACGAGCAGAAAATTACTACTTTCCTGTCAAATACCACGTGGAGCAGTCCCTTACAAAGGTTTAAAAAGGTGTCTGATGGAAATGCTGTAGCAAGACGAGGAAAATTTGTTTATTCTTTCAAGATACCTTCATGCAATTTTTGGTCCATAGTACGTTTGACATAATTGAATATAATTGTGGTGATTAAAATAGAATCGTACAACAATCACCTTGAATCGAAGCAAACTGTGATATATGTATGTACTCGATACATGTGGGAATGTATTTCCATATCGATATAGATATTTATTATTGTTTTTCACACACGACGTATTTGAATATAATTATTGCGAATTAGCAAGCGAATACCCCGTATTAGGGATTTAGTTCTGTTCGAGGTTATGTTTATGAGGGAGCGCGTGTGGATGTGTGGTTAAACAATATTTTTTTTTTCGAATTTTTACACGAATAAATCAGAAGATTTTCGGACGCGTGTCCAAATCACATATAGGTACAGCGCTCTTGAGTGAGAAAATATATTCAATTTAGAGCGCAAAGTGATAGATTGCTACTCGAAAAAGGCAGTTCTGATAATAAAAATGTTTGTAAATTTTTCATCTTTGCGATTCCCATTTGTTTGTTTTGGAAGTGCCAAAAAATAGTACCGGTGAAACCATACAATTTTTATATTCGATGTTTTTTTCACCACGTGTAGTTAAAGCTGTAGGTAGAGGTCAAAATATAACGGGACATGCACCCATAGATCTTATGACGCTAGATCTGGCATCCTGTAGTATTTTTTTGGTATAGAGGGGACTGCAAGAAAGTAGGTACTATGATCACGTTATACAACACATATGTATAGACAAAAATAAAAACAACCAATCAATGGCTTAGTACTTTCAACCCCCCCGGATCTACAAAACTAATAACCTGGATACCGGATCTAGCGTTATAAGATCTATTCATGCACCATTGTGCTGAGTTGTCATGGTTACGTTGATTCCATCACTGCTTGATTCATTTCGTTTCCGATATAATCCAAACATAATATGATTAATATGTGCTTGAAATATCAAATATACTGTTCATGCATAAAATGTATGTATTTCGGGCGTAACTTGATTTTATGGACCTAGGGGTGTTAATATAACTCACACGCTCCGGTTCATTGAGGCCTATATTTTACGTTCTTGATGCATAAATAACTACGGTGAATTCTTGAGTGAATATGATTAAACAATGAACCCGGTACACTAGCAGAATAAATTTAACTCACTTTTTACTTCGAAATGTTAGGTCAAACAGGTAATGATTTGTCGAATGACATTTTTTTTTCATCATAACTCAACCCTGATGATTATTTTCTATATGTGGATGCCTTGGAACATTTCAAATATAACAAGGTAAACCTCTGATAACGAAGACGACTAGAATATAATTCCCTACCCTCCTTCAGAATACTTTCACCCAAATCGAGAGAGAGATTATCATTAGTCTGGTAAGTCCTGACAACGTGCCATAAAGAGCTGATCACTATCCTACAGCAAATGGTTTCAGAATAGTCCTAATGATGACAGATTGTTGGATCTCATTACTCCACAACTTCATATAGATTCCACCTGATTCCATTCAAATAATTAGGATGTGATAAGCATATTCTTGATATAAATTGGAGTATTTTGAAATATTCCAATTTTCAGTCAACAAATAACATACTAAATACCTACTAAGTCATATACCTAAAATAATTTTTTATACCGTGAATGATTGCTTGATAGGTTAGTTGATGTGTGTGATTAGTTAGGTTTGTTATGTATATGTACATGTTTTTTTTTTTTTTCATTTGTTTTGTACTTGACTAATATTATGTCTTGTTACCATGATCGGAAGGACTGATAAAGATTTGATTGATTGATTGATTGATTGATATATTTCTGTGGCAAATGGATGCCAACTCTCTTTCACACATAGACACACTCAGACACACACACCCACACACACACCTACTTAGAAATTATTTGATGAGAATTCATCTAAAGAAAAATACTCGCAAGCAAGAAATTCATGTTTATTGACTATTTTAGATAAATTACCTATTCAGCTATTGATACACTATAACTATCAACGTGCGCAATAAAATTTCGCTGGTTCAACATGCTTTATCGAAATACTGATAAGAGTATCAACCTCTCAAAACTTTCATACCTCCAGCCACTTGAAATTTGATCGGATGACATTAATGTATGTGATTAATCTATATGTATGCTATAAATTCAAAGTCACAAGATCGGAGATACTAATGAGCATATGGAAAACCGATGAGTATAGATATCTGGCATAAGGATGCTTTGGTTCAGATACCTTGTAAAATATCAAAATTAATATTGGATGATTATTTGTGGAGATTTGCCGGTCTTCGCGAACTTTTTCGTGAAACTCACGGCACCGCAGAATTTCCATAGCCCGCTTTGTTTCTGAGATACAGGGCGAAATTGAAAATATTGCATTCTGGGACACCCCTGTATCTCAGCAATATCCTTCAACTTACAGAAAAACGTTAAAACTCTTATGCATTGCTTTTCGTAGAATCCAGTGGCGAAGTCAGATTTTTGCAATGAGAACCCAAAATAATGTTTCTCTAAATACTATTGCCACCCTAACCTAAGATTTCTAGATAGAAGTATTGAAAATGCTGGGGTACGCAGTGTGATCAGCCCTGTATTTTATCTGGCATGGACGCTCGATCACTACTTCTGAGCATGAAACCGCTTACGAGTGTGGAATTAAGGCGCACGGGTACCCTGACTATTGTGCTGGAATGCCTTTCATGAATATTTTCTTGTAGACGCTCCAGTTCAGCGTAAGCCCTATACGCGGCCAATTTGGACTTTTTTATTTTCTGATACGTACAAGAAAGTCCTCTTCGGATGAGAAACATAAGAAAGAGAATTATGGAGAAGAGGTATCTATTCTCGAGCGTGACAAAATCATTTGATGGAAGGTAAATCCAATATAGTGTTTTTTAATTTTCTGGTTCTCACGAAAAGGGATATCCTGTAATGTTCAGAGAACATCGTGAGAACCAAGGGAAAGAAGGTAGGAGTTGGTGTTCTTCTTAAGTTTCTGGAGATGGTTTGCCTCGGGGAACACCTCCCTAGGCAATGAGTTCCAAAGTCCCGATGTTCGTTGGATGAACGAGTCTTTGGAAAGGGACTTTCTGCAGGTCTCTAAAGTGACCATGAAGGGGTGTGAAGACTGAACTTGACGGGTTAATCTCGAAGAGACTGCTAATGGAGGAACGATTGTTGATATTTCAGAAGAGCATCGCCCATGAAAATATCTATAAAATAGAGATAAATCACCAACTTTTCTACAGTGTTCCAGAGAAGTGGGCGAGTTTGTAAGCGAGGTATCACCGACGAGACGAATTGCCCTTTTTTGGACAGAATCCAATAGTTTTAGGATATGTTTAGGTGCCGCACTCCAAATATGGGAACAGTATTCCAGGACAGGTCGGATCTGTGCCTTATAGATCAATAAGCAGCTGACTGGGAGTGAAATAGCTCCTGGGTCGAAACAGAAAACCAAGTTTTTGGAATGCACTTTTGGCAATGGACCTCACGTGATTTTCCCAACAAAGGTTATTGCTGATGATAACTCCAAGCATCGAAATGGATGACTTCAAAGATATGGTTACTCCTGACTAAATTATGTTGGGCATAGTGAGATCGGCTTTTCTAGAGAAAAGACATGTTTGTGTTTTGTTTGCATTGAATTCTACCAGGTTAAGTCCATATTTATTTTGTTAACATTCCTTCTTCGTTCATTTCTGGTTTGACGAGCCGATATAGGGGCCCTGGAAGAGAAAGCGTTATGGAGGATACTATCATCTATAGGACATGAAGTTGCTTCCAAGAAATCGTTGATGCGAAGTAGAAATAGTGTTGGTGCTAAAATTGATCAATGCGGAACACCAGCATTTATGAGTAGAGTATCAGATGAAACTCCATCGACCACTACATGGAGAGACCTGTTTGAGAGAAAACTAGCAAGCGGAGAACACAGCTGAGGGGGCAAACCATTAGATGGAAGCTTAGCGAGGAGTCCCTGGTGCCAAACTCGATCAAATGCCTTGGAAATATCTAATGCCACGGCTAAAGTTTCTCCATGTTTTTCAATAGATAGCTGCCATAAATGTAAGACGTGAGGGAACAAGTCACCAGTTGATCTCTGATGACGGAATGACGGAATTTCTGAGTGTTCCAGATATTTCATGAGCTCGATGTTGATGGCTTTTTCCATGACCTTTGAAATAATTGATAGCAGTGCGATAGGTCTGTAGTTGCTAGGTAGGGTCTTTTCGCCTCTTTTGGGGACTGGTTGTACTCTTGCAATTTTCCAGTTGGACGGAAATACCCCCAAATTGTAAGAGTGTTCGAACAACTTGCAAAGAAAAGGTGTTAGTTCGGAGGCACATGTCTTGAGAACAATCGGTGGGATTCCGTCAGATCCACAGGCTTTGTTGGTGTTGAGACCCAGCAAAATCTTTTTGATAGTACGTTGGCGAAAGGTGATCTCGGGCATATGATTGTTCGGGGGTTGTTTTCCTGATGAATCCAGAGTGGAATTCCCAGCAAATAGGTGCGCAAAGATATTGGCTTCTTCCTTTTTCCTACTCTCAGAAGAAATCAGCATCATCTATTTTTGCCGTCTATATTTTGCGCTTTCAATGAAATCTTTATAAAACACTACTTTTTTTTCATTCGAAGTTGGAAACATCATTTGTCAGATGAACGTAACTAAGAGGTCTTCACAAGTGAACTCTTAACACAAAGTTGCCTGAAGTTCCAGTTTTCAATTTCTTTTTACTTTGTAACATTTGAACGTCTCTTGCGTTTTTACTCAAATTTGGTACGTTGGAAAATAAAGCCTTCAATGACACCCATATCATAATCCTAGTAAATATCATTTCATGGACGTAGAACCGATTATATAAATCATAATTAGATAAACAAATATTTCATGAAAATTTTTGAAAGTGATCACCATTTTTATTATTACAAGCTTTTATTCAGCTTCATCACTTGTAACCAACTCACATCAGAATGACCTATATCAAAAATTAATTTGTTTTTGAAAATATTGTTTGATACGCCTCAAAATACTACAAATGTATTTCCATTTCTCAGGTTTATTCCGCATACTTTCATTATTTGCTTGTGAACATCAGTTATATTCATACTGATGAGATTTCGAGTGCTTATGATCTTTGTAATTTCTATAGTTCCACCTGCGTTAATCTGTCACGTTTTATTACCACTTAGTGTTTGCTAATTGGTATTATTCTAATATTTTTCATGCTCCGACTATTATGGAATTTCATGAAAAAAATATGTTCATTTTGCGATTTCCAAAACAAGAAGAGAATGGGTTAAAGGTGCCATTCACTCTAAATTAGTGCTTGAGTTTGGTATAATCATTTAAAGATGTATCTAGCTCACAGAAAAAATAATGTCACCAGTATACAGATGAGTATTCAACAAGATCGTCAATAATTATGAAAGAAACACTACGAGATAATTGCGATGATAGCTAATATGGCTAATTAATGTGTCAGTTAGTGAAACTTGTTGACTTCAGAGGAATCTACAGATTCTCGAAGAAGTATTGAATAAGTATCCTTTGTTCCGCTTTCAGATACTATTCTTGAAGTTATGCCTCAGAACTTTGTGATAGGCGAGGTGGAGGGATCTGAATTCATCGAGATAGTTGTTTGGTTGTTTTGTGAATCTCTTGTTATTTAGGTGGAATGGAATTCCCATGTGAGATCGAACCCAAAGGAAATATATTTCCTTTGCCATTCGATACAGTTGATTTAACAGTTTCATGCGTGTGCTCCCATCCATACTATACAGGGTGTGTCAATAGTGTATCATCTTCTGTTGAAGAGAAATCTAATAACCAAATCAACCGTGAGTAGAATCAACAAAAAATTTCGTGAAACTGGAAAGGTAAAAATTGCTGTACATTCTGGCAGAGCTAAAAGCGCAAGCGAAGGTGATAAGCCTCTAGATGTTTCAATAGTTTAAGAAGAAAATTATCCTTTATACCAGGACACTAGGAAGAGAAAATGAGTTCACATATTCCCGTAGACGCCTTCTGTCATTATAAATGTTACATACATCTTTATCATTCGATATCCACATAACCCAGTATGAGGAATAATTAAAAATTCTTTTCTTTGGGTTTCAGTTAAATGATTCCATTTTTGTGAATCAACAAACCTGATCGACTTTATCATTGTCAGGTGACCTTTTCAATGAATTTGTTCAGAAACTAACAGTCAGCTGTTAACTGTTAACGAACATATTGAAAAATTCTTGCAGATTTGAAAGTGTTCCTGCTATATCGAAAAAACGGTAAACTTGACAGCAACTCCCTATTGAAACTGGCATAATTTCATACTTGATTTTACGACATTTCATAAAAATCGGGATATTTGGCCGTTTCCATACTTTTGTTACACGCTGTATAATATAGACTCCTCTCCCCTACATTTTCTGCCGCTTGTACTCCTGCTAACAAAGGCTTATCGACGACTTTGGTGGGGTCTAAGGTTAATAAATGGAATAACTTTTTTCAGCGTGATTTATGAACTAAACCATTATCCCATCAATATTTCATCTGTAGTTCAAAACAAACCTCGACAATACCTACTCATATAATGTAGGTATAGTCTGAATATTGGGAGATTATATCGCAGTGAATAAAGAGCACTCAGCTTGTCACAGGATCGATTACAGTTTAAGAGAGACAGGATCATATATGATCTTCCACGATTGACTTTGTGGTGTTAGATAAATTTATATTTCTCCCATGAAAGGCATCCATACCAATGTAAGGAGCACATCCACTGACCAACAGTCACAGCCACTAACAAATATACAGGGAGGGCCAATGGAAACTTTCCACCCTAATTTGTAGGAGTTCAAATCAACATCTTGAAAAACGCTCGAATACGTCGATATTTGATTTTAGGGGGAACTAATTTTCAGTTTTTTTCACCCCCGTAGCTTTAACCCTGTAGCTGGGGGTGAACAACCCTCAAAATTTGAATAGGGAAAAGGGGTCGTGCCATACCTCTTTTTGAAGGTCTCATTGAGTTCTTCATGACCCTATAATTTTGCCCTATTATTGTCATCGATAACGAAATGACAGGTTGTCAAAATCTTGGTAAGAGACTATTGTTTTCGTAATAAAAATACCAAATCATTCGAGTTACCAGTGCAATAATCAGGTGGACATGTCAAATTTAAATTCCAAGCTGTTCAAAATGTCAGCCATGAACATTCCACAATTTTGATTTTCAATCCCACAAATTTCCCACTCTATTTCCAAGAGTTTGACAACCTGTCATTTCGTTATCGATGACAATAATAGGGCAAAATTATAGGGTCATAAAGAACTCAATGAGACCTTCAAAAAGAGGTATGGCACGACCCCTTTTCCCTATTCAAATTTTGAGGGTTGTTCACCCCCCAGCTACAGGGTTAAAGCTACGGGGGTGAAAAAAACTGAAAATTAGTTCCCCCTAAAATCAAATATCGACGTATTCGAGCGTTTTTCAAGATGTTGATTTGAACTCCCACAAATTAGGGTGGAAAGTTTCCATTGGCCCTCCCTGTATATATATATATATATATATATATATATATATATATATATATATATATATATATATTAGAAGACGGGTAGTCTCTATGACTGGACTAGTTGAAAAAAACTGAGTTTTTTTGGAAAACACCACTGAAAATGATTTCCTTGAGGTTGCAGTCAATTGGGTATGGCCGGAGTAAAGAAACTCTTTGTTAAATTGTCGAGCTTTCGAAAAGAATTTATTTCATTATCAAGACATCTGAAAAAACACAAAAAGTCCACTTGTAAAAAAGGAAGTGACTTAGGTTATAAACAACAACTTACTAACTCGAGAATGCTATACTCTTTGCTTGCTATACTCTATGCTTTACTCCGGCCATACCCAATTGACTGCAACCTCAAGGAAATCATTTTCAGTGGTGTTTTCCAAAAAAACTCAGTTTTTTTATATATATATATATATATAATATATAATTTTGAAACCTTTCACCCTCATGGTGTCGGATTATCATTTTATTGTTGCTTTATAAACTTCTTCCATTATTTTCTCTTGTCTCTTGTTAGTGACTTTGCTTCGTTTCATTGTTTGTTTATTTTTTGTAATTTTTTTTCTATCATGTCGTTCCAGGTTTTTGTAGGTTTTCCTCTTCTTATCTTGTTTTGTGTTTTCGCTTCATACATTTGTTTCACATTGTTTGGCATTCTCTGTTTGTGTCCCCACCATTCTAATTGTTTTTGTTCTATGAATGAACATGAATAAATGTCCCAGTTCTTCTCTCATTCGTGTAGTAAGAAGTTATATTGATACTAGTATGGTGACCTATAAGGTCATGCTCCTGCATGGTATCAATATTCAACTGTACCCTCAGTAATGGAACTCATCCCAGTACCTATATATAAACCATATAACAATGAATTGGGACTCACTCCCGAAAAAATTGTCCAAAATATAGTAGACACACAGCTCTTTATCTTTTTGTCGTCTCAACAATACCAAAACCTGACTAACTGTTCTTATAATTCTTGATGCTATATGAATCATATAATTTTGGGTTCACTGGTTCAATGGTGCGAAATTATCCAAACAAATTCATATGTATATGTATATAGATTCGTGGTTGCGATAACCAGTTTTTGCATAATTTTTTCCCCAAATTTCCTTTAATCATGTAATGAAATGACCACTAGTGCAGCAATAGCGTGACACTTTCAAACGTACTACAATTGTTTAAAACCGATTTATGTGTGTGTCTAAAATCCTGAGCAACTTGTTACAGCGATTGTCTGTTCAACTTGTATTTCAACTTTTAGTTCAACTTGTAGTTTAACTTGTAGTTCAACTTGTAGTTCAACTTGTAATTTAATTTGTAGTTTAACTTGTAGTTCAACTTGTAGTTCAACTTGTAGTTCAACTTGTAGTTCAACTTGTAGTTCAACTTGTAGTTCAACTTGTAGTTCAACTTGTAGTTCAACTTGTAGTTCAACTTGTAGTTCAACTTGTAGTTCAACTTGTAGTTCAACTTGTATTTTAACTTGTAGTTTAACTTGTAGTTTAACTTGTAGTTTAACTTGTAGTTTAACTTGTAGTTTAACTTGTAGTTTAACTTGTAGTTTAACTTGTAGTTCAACTTGTAGTTTGACTTGTAGTTTAACTTGTATTTCAACTTGTATTTCAACTTGTATTTCAACTTGTAGTTCGTTCTGTAGTTCAACTTGTAGTTCAACTTGTATTTCAACTCGTATTTCAACTTGTAGTTCGTTCTGTAGTTCAACTTGTAGTTCAACTTGTATTTCCACTTGTATTTCAACTTGTATTTCAACTTGTAGTTCAACTTGTATTTCCACTTGTATTTCAACTTGTACTTCAACTTGTATTTCCACTTGTATTTCAACTTGTAGTTCAACTTGTAGTTCAACTTGTAGTTGAACTTGTAGTTCAACTTGTATTTCAACTTGTATTTCAACTTGTATTTCAACTTCTAGTTTAACTTGTATTTCAACTTGTAATTCAACTTGTATTTCAACGTGTATTTCAACTTGTATTTCAACTTGTATTTCAACTTGTATTTTAACTTGTTTTTCAACTTGTATTTCAACTTGTATTTCAACTTGTATTTAAACTTGTATTTAAACTTGTATTTAAACTTGTATTTCAACTTGTATTTTAACTTGTATTTTAACTTGTAGTTCAACTTGTAGTTTAACTTGTAGTTTAATTTGTAGTGTAACTTGTTGTTTAACTTGTAGTGTAACTTGTAGTTTAACTTGTAGTTTAACTTGTAGTTTAACTTGTAGTTTAACTTGTAGTTTAACTTGTAGTTTAACTTGTAGTTTAACTTGTAGTTTAACTTGTAGTTCAACTTGTAGTTCAACTTGTAGTTCAACTTGTAGTTCAACTTGTAGTTCAACTGAATGAATATATGGCCCGTGACAGTTGCTTTCGCAAATTGTATACTCAACTAACATATCGATATTCTCTCGTTTCAGAAATGACACGGCATGTCAAACTCCACCATCATCTCGAGCACCCCCCTCCAACCGAACAGCACCGCGTCACCCCCCTCCACGTCCCACTTCATCGTCCACATCGGCCTCGCCATCTTGCTGAGCGTCGTCATCGTCATCGTCATCGTCGGCAACACGCTCGTCATATTGGCCGTGCTGACAACGCGGCGCCTGCGCACAGTTACCAACTGTTTCGTCATGTCGTTGGCTGTGGCTGATTGGCTGGTCGGGGTGTTCGTCATGCCTCCCAATGTCGCCTACACTTTGATGGGTGAGTTGGTTTCTTTACCTAACCTTTATCTACTTCTATTAAATTATATATTCATTGTTCAACTGATTTTCAGCAATTAATAGTATCTATAAATAAACAACGTGAGTTATGATAACTCACTACTCTATAACTCACTATAATACGCTATAATAAATCGAATAGCAAGGTGGCTCTGTGCATTTGTACAAGCGGGTTGGCCAACATGGAACAGTCCATTAGTGTTATTGAGGGGAGTAATGTTACTTGAATTATTTTGACGTTTTCTAATTGAGTTGATACCAGTTATTGTGAATACCACACGGATTATTACCCGAAGAATCCCAAAACAAATATAAAGGTGTGTACACAAATTTGTGCTGGTGTAGCAATAAGAACATGTAGTCATCGTTTACCTTAGTATTTATTGTAATAGTCATAGATAAAGTATAGTATTTAACTCTACTCGGTAATTGTCATAACTCCCTTGATGAATTACAGCACTCGCCTGCTTCTCGCGCTGCAACCTTCATCTGCGTGAGTTATGACACCACCACATATTATAAAACCTTACAGATGAGATACTTCGTCTATTTTGTTTGATGTAGCGACATTCGTTTTCATTTACCTCGAACCTTTAAATTTTGCGCATCGCAGTTGCCGGATAATCGTTGTTACCGCTGGAACTACTGATGTGCAATGTTGCCATTTCAGTAATGCATAATCAATACCAATATAAAAGGTTACCTACTTCTGAGTAATATATTATGAACAAGTTGTGATCATTTATTAGTTTCTATTAGGAATAAGATGGATTCTGAATGAATTCTACGATGAAATTCGAATATTTTGAATGTGGCCCATTTATAACAGGAAAAATAAAATATAATTCAATTATCCAATAAGTGATCAGAATATAAATTCCTCAACTTGAAATGTGATATAGCAGTATAGGAATAGAAAAAATGGTGATATTCTCATCAAATGGAAAAGTTTCATTGAAGTCAATAATATAACTCAATAAATGTACTCCCAATTTTTCGTCTTTTGGAAATTCGATATTCTCCGATTTACTTGAAGATGATTTGCAATATTTATAGTATACATAGTAATGATTGCTAATAAACATATTATTGTACCTGATTCACATTCCAGATGATGAAGGTATATACCTATCATGACAGGTTGTTTAATCTGTGCTGTGACAATCTTTGAAACCTTTATTATTTTTCGTTTCGACTTATAGTTTATTGAAAATATGTTATACATTGTAAGAAAATCCGAAATACTGGATCGTGAATCGTGTAAAACGAAAACATTTGTAACATAACCAACAAAATGATGAAAACGATGTAAACAAAACTCGTCAATATTTTAGCGCCAGCTCATATTTATGACTGGACCTTTAAATTTTGCGCTTTCGACATATCTCCCTAATTTTATTCGCTCTGTCTGACTGTCTCATCTGTAAGGTTTTCTCATATGTGGTTTCTTATTAGAGAAGATTTAGACACAGACTAGAAAACCTTACATATGAGACAGTCAGATAATGCGAATAAAATTAGAGAGAGATGTCGAAAGCGCAAAATTTAATGATCCAGTCATAGATATGCGCAGGCGCTAAAATATTGATCGAGTTTTGTTTACATTTACATCGTTGTCATCATTTTATTGGTTATGTTACAAATATTTTCGTTTTACACGATTCAGTATTTTGGATGGGTCAATGTTCTTACAATGTATAACATATTTTCCATAAACTATAATTCAAAATGAAAAGTTATTAGGGTTTCGAAGATTATCACAGCACAGATTAAACAACCTGTGATCATAAGTATATAGGTACCTTTATTATCTGGAATGTGAATCAGGTACAATAATATGTTTATTGATAATCATTACTGTGTATATACATATTGCAAATCATCTACAAATAAATCGGAGAAAATGAAATCACATTGTTTTCGTCAGAATGAAAACAACCTCAAGATTCCACCAGATTTTACTGGTAGAAATAAAAAAATAATTCATCATGAATGAAGGAGATGTACTTAAAATGATTTATTTTTTGAGATTCGAGTTGCTCAAGGAATAAATAACTACTTATTCTATTCTCAGGAATCAGATAGCATCCAATAATAGAGCCTTACGAGATTCTACAAACTCATTCAACATGAGTGGCCTAAAAATTTAGAAAAATTCATCATCACATACCTAAAATATTGGTTTTGGAGGTTTTAATGCCACTTTATGTTGTTCAACATGGTAGAATGTGTTGCTACTGAAAGATTTAATACGTACATCAACGAGCTGTAAATCTGTATGTAATGAAATCCAGGATATATCATTTAACTAAGAATTTGGCAGTCCGCACACAGGAGACCAAAAAATAATCTGTGTGCTTGTACTACATACTTCTGCATTTACAATTTACGATTTCCAATCCTGGGTCAAATCCAGAAGATGAGGTTATATTGACGTTAAAATGTCAGAAAAACAGCAAACTATAACAAAAGTGAAGGGGAGTCACTAACTCTCTCACATTTATTTACAATTGAGTGGAAATGTGAAGTCACGTTGATATATTTCGTATTTGAATAAATATAAATATAGTGGAACATCTATAGGGTGGTTGAAAAAATAGTTTTTAACATCAACGTTACTAATTTGTGTCAACCACTTGGATTGAATTATCGCTTATAATTGCAAATGCATAAAAGGTATAAATAATTTTGCGAGAAAGCGTGTTATCTAGACTTGATTATTCGAAATTTTGGCGAAATAGGAAGATGAGGTTCCTTCGCCAAATAATGAAAATTAGCGAGTGCAACTCATTAGATAAATTATCTGTTCAGTTTTATGCCCGAGTGAAATTCATTGGAATATTTCAGGAGTGAAGAAATATGTTTTGACCCCTACCAACAGTCTATATGAGGTGGAAAAAAACATTTAAAATAAAAGTTGTATAGGGTTTCATCGGTAGATACTATTCCAATAAAAAAACGAATACGAATCGCTACTTATTTTAGAAAAACCGGCAAGAGACTTTTAAAAAAACTTCAATATCTTTGCTGTACAAAAGGTGGGGTCAAAATCGATAGCAAAAATAAAATACATTGAATTTATAAAGTCGGTTGAACTCGAAGCGTCGTAAAACACGAAGATGCTGAATTTGATGGTTTCCGAGAATTGGCCAGAGAATTGCTGTACCTTGCTCGGTACCGTGGGACCGCTTGGTACTCGCTAAATTGATAAAATAAAAACATTTTTTTTTCAGTCAAACATCCCGTGTATTTTCAGCTTTATAGAAAGACCTTTCTCTTCTTCCTAAGAGTACCTATACCGTGGATAAAATTAGAAAATTCCGAAGACATAAAAAAACAGAAATGTTGAAGGTTCATTTAAATTATTGTTTCGAACACATTCACATTTCCACTTCTTTTCAGCTATACGATAGCCTTTTCAGACCTACCATCTGACTTTTCGTCTTGGTTCGAGAAAGCCACGTCGTAAATTTCTGATATTTTATCTTATAATTGTTAGGAAATATGTAAATTTGATGCTTTATTTTTAGAAGTGATAGACTAGTATCTAGACTAGTCGTCATGAATTCAGTTTTTATAATATTTGAAGCTTGATATTTTTCATAAACCTTCCCACACCGATATCACTATACATTCTAACTCAAATCATCCCTATCAACATAAAGTTGCAGCTCATCATAGTATGATTCATAGATTTGTTAATGTTCCACTTTCAGAAAAAAAATTTAATAAAGAACTGAACATCATAAAACAAATTGTAGTTAATAATGGATATAAAGTAAACATCATGGAAAATATTCTCAAAAAGAAATTACAAAACATTGACCTATTTTGGACAAGCAACCGGAAAAGTAGCTTCATTTTTGCATTAACAAGACACTAACATTGCTTATAGAACAAATAATCTTTTTTAGAAAGGAAATTAGTCTATCCAATTAGAATATCAAACATAGTTTGAAATGAATGTCTGGTAGACTACGAGCAGAAAACAACTACTTTCCTGGTAAATACCACGCAGAACATTGAATTATATCTGCTCGTAATCCATGCAACGATTCACACTGTGAATGCAGATCGCAAATGTTTCTTTCTTCCTAAGACGTGACAAATTCACATCGGGACAGGCACGCCTAACAACCTACAGACCGGTTTCGGGCTTATTGGCCCTCATCAGTGCAGGGTAGTTATCCGAGTAGAGACCGTAAGATCTCCACTCGAAGCGTTGCCTGTCCCAATGCACCTTCGTCGCGTTTATTTGACCGCACTGAGCCGCGTTCCAACAGACAATTGGAAGTGGCGACACCATGCGGCAGAAGAAAGAAACACTCCAGAACTAAATCTCCCAAATCACAGAACTTGGAAGTGGCTTATAGCTCGACTAAGCTAATAAATGAAAAATGGAAAAGCCATAAATTGGACAACAATTTTAGAAAGGAAATTAGTCTATCCAATTAGAATATCAAACATAGTTTGAAATGAATGTCTGGTAGACTACGAGCAGAAAACAACTACTTTGCTGGTAAATACCACGCAGAACATTGAATTATATCTGCTCGTAATCCATGCAACGATTCACACTGTGAATGCAGATCGCAAATGTTTCTTTCTTCCTAAGACGTGACTGCCGCATGGTGTCACCACTTCCAATTGTCTGTTGGAACGCGGCTCAGTGCGGTCAAATAAACGCGACGAAGGTGCATTGGGACAGGCAACGCTTCGAGTGGAGATCTTACGGTCTCTACTCGGATAACTACCCTGCACTGATGAGGGCCAATAAGCCCGAAACCGGTCTGTAGGTTGTTAGGCGTGCCTGTCCCGATGTGAATTTGTCACGTCTTAGGAAGAAAGAAACATTTGCGATCTGCATTCACAGTGTGAATCGTTGCATGGATTACGAGCAGATATAATTCAATGTTCTGCGTGGTATTTACCAGGAAAGTAGTTGTTTTCTGCTCGTAGTCTACCAGACATTCATTTCAAACTATGTTTGATATTCTAATTAGATAGACTAATTTCCTTTCTAAAATTGTTGTCCAATTTATGGCTTTTCCATTTTTCATTTATTAGCTTAGTCGAGCTATAAGCCACTTCCAAGTTCTGTGATTTGGGAGATTTAGTTCTGGAGTGTTTCTTTCTTCTGCCGCATGGTGTCGCCACTTCCAATTGTCTGTTGGAACGCGGCTCAGTGCGGTCAAATAAACGCGACGAAGGTGCATTGGGACAGGCAACGCTTCGAGTGGAGATCTTACGGTCTCTACTCGGATAACTACCCTGCACTGATGAGGGCCAATAAGCCCGAAACCGGTCTGTAGGTTGTTAGGCGTGCCTGTCCCGATGTGAATTTGTCACGTCTTAGGAAGAATGAAACATTTGCGATCTGCATTCACAGTGTGAATCGTTGCATGGATTACGAGCAGATATAATTCAATGTTCTGCGTGGTATTTACCAGGAAAGTAGTTGTTTTCTGCTCGTAGTCTACCAGACATTCATTTCAAACTATGTTTGATATTCTAATTGGATAGATTGATTTCCTTTCTAAAATTGTTGTCCAATTTATGGCTTTTCCATTTTTCAAATAATCTTTTGCTTAATGACCAATTAGATTCAAATAATTCTCCTTTGTTGAATTTGTTTTCCTAAAAATAGCTTAATTAGATATTCATTTTATTTTTGTTATTTACCGCAATAATGAGGATAAACATTCTTTAATCCCTACAGGTACAAATATTGTTATAACTGTGTAATTAGGTTTAAATATGGTTGTTAACGTAGTAGTTAGTTTAGTGTACTTATACCTGATGAAGCTACATATATAAATATATTTATCGTGAAAATCTTATCGTTTTTCGTTTGTTTACAATACATATTATATTGACATACAAATTGGTGATCACTCATGGATGAAATTATTCTGGTCTTTTATTTTCAATTATGTTCTTTCGCTCAAAGCGTGACAACCGAACACATGGCGAATACCGATATGTTTTCAACTATAATCTAGATATACATATTCATCCAAACAGAGTCAGAGGAAGTGGTAGAATGGACCAATGATACCTTCAGCGGAACCTGGTGGAAGAAGTTTCAGAGTGACAGAAACATTTGTCGCAAATCCAAAGACTCTCACCATAATACCTTCACCATGGTACTTACCTATTTCTATTTAATCGAGGTTTAAACCTACCACTGCTGACTTTCGAACTATCGGTATATATCAGAGGTGTAAGGGATAAAAGGACAAATTCTTCCGAGAGTCCCGATAACTTCAGTGAGTACAGAAAGCAATCAAAGAGGGGATATTTTCTGCGAACGGTGAGGTCTAGAAAGTTAGCCAAAGAAGCCGAGTAGAAAATGTGAGAGGGAGATTGAATATGTCATTTGCCTGAAGAGGGCACCGAATAAGAGATACAATAAACACCAACAAATATATTCGAATGCGAATGACTATTCCTGAATTTCTCATAATATATGAGGCATCCTGTGTATCCATAAGCTGTCCATCTATCATGGTGGAACAATTTTCTGAGCGTAATACGACGCATCCCAAGAGCCGTAAATATATTCAAATAGCTGTTACAAAATCTCTCGCTAGGAATGCTAGTTTGTATTCAGCGTGCAAGTATAATATCATATATGACAAGTTGTTTTCTGAAATGAAATAAAAAGTCTAAAATGAGAGTACCGGTGAGATATTTCTTTATACAACGACCGGCATATAGGTAGGTCCTCGATTTTATATTGTTTTATGCACGACCGGGCAAAAAATGGCACTTTATTGCCCGGTTGTGCGGGCGTAAAATAGTACTTTACCTCCCGCCGGTCGTAAGATGACACTTTACCGCCCGCCGGACAATAAATTATTATTTATTCGCTTCCTCAGCTGCTTTACTGATTTCTGGTGGAGTACAATTCACACTTTCTTCGTCACTGGAATGCATCTCGTAATGACTATTGTCTGTATTGACAGCAAATATGGCTGACCTACCAGTCTGGAACATGAGCAAATTGTAAACCCTTAATAACTCCCTTATTATAGGAGATGGAGAAAAACTAAAAACACTCTCATGTAATGCTTTTTCGAGAGGAACATCATGGGCGTAGCAAAAATTATTTTGAAGGGGTTTAAAAGGTATTTAAGAACCGTTTTATTCCTATCATGCTTGAGAGTTGAAGAGGTATTTACAATAAAATATACTGGTCGTGCATAAAATGTTGTATGTATTTCGGGCGTAACTTGCTTTTATGGACCTAGGCGTGTTAATAGCCCTCGCTATCGCTCAGGCTATTACTTACACGCTGCGGTCCATAAAAGCCTATTTTACGACCTTGATACATATATCCATATATTTGCTGGTCACTTTATATGCACCAAATTTCGGAGTAGGTATGCTGTCATCATTCTGAATAGAATCTGAAAGGTTGAACAATGGACATAAAAGGAGATTTATTTTACGGTGTTTCCTACGTTTTGTTCTGTATATTTCGTTTCCATTGAATTTTAACATTATAAAATTCGAGCCCAGAATACGCTATAGCCAGAAACTAAAACAATAATATATCTCAAATTCTGTCCTCAACTTCAAACAAAGTATTTATTGAATAATCTTGTACACAATCGGCCATCATTTTTCGAAAAAATCGTAGCCCAAATGTTCCAAATTACCTTGGGCCAGTATCAAGGTTGAAATTTGTGTTTAAATTTGCTCCGAAATTCGTCAGATTTCGAGATTATCAACATGTTCTTGCATTTCCTAGATGTTTTTCCGATACACGAACTATTACAATCTGAACATGATAGTTTACATAAGTTCAGTATTCCACTTGTATATACGGACTACTCAATTGAATTTTCGCAAATCTCATCAAGCAAGAAGCCTTCCTTACAGTAGGTAAAAGCAATGAAGGATTTCAATTTCCCCTGGCATAGGCATGTGATTGATTCCTACGACTTCAATGCCTTATGGACACCTTAGTTTGTTTGACTGCTCGAACGAAACTTGAAGCGATTAAATGTATACGATTTCAGCACCTGATTGATTTATTTGAAACATTCAACCGATATGAGTAAGGAACGTTGCCGATACATGGAAAATTTTCCGTGTACTACAAAAAAGGAATCGTGTAAATGTGCAAATTTGAAAAAAAGGAGTATTCACAGTAAACTGGCAGTGATTTCACTAATTCATGAGATTTCCCAATTGCATAAGAAATAGAGCAGAACATTTTTGGCACACAGGATCATATACAATAATATTTTCAGATCTGGAGTCTGTCTGGGAGTTGTTTAAATGTCATTCATCGAAATAACAACAACATTCTCTGTTTGTGACAGTAAAGGAACATTGGAAATGTTATTATTGTTAGATTTGAAGATAAATCTAGGTTGGAGGGAAGGTGTTGTATCGTTGGTACGACAAATGAAATAATTCATAAGCACAGTTAATAGTAGTACATATAACATCTATGAAGACAATGACAAGCATGGTATATTTAACAAGAAGAATATCTGTTTTTTTTTCAGTGCAAGCAGTCAAAGCATTTTCTCAAAAAGGTGAAACTAATATTTCTTGTAGGATATTCTGAGAGTTTGTCCCCATTACATCAAGCTTTCATTCATCAAATTATCGGTCAGACCTCGTATCATGAGGGAGGATCCATTTTAAATCATTGAATCCTAAATTATTATTACCTACACAGAAACACTTGGACTTTCAGTATCAATGCAAGTTCATTATCCTTGAATTAACTATCTGATAGCGAATATAATTGATAGATTATAGATTATCTGAAGTGACACCGACAGTGTAAAAAAGGATTGAAATAGAAAATCGTCCGAGAACTCCCCAGTTTGCTGAATCCGTTCGGCGTTGAAATACGGAAGTGAAATCGGTTCATATGCTGCCTATATATGGTGGTACAAATAAAATCTTTAGAGAAGGGAGAAATCGATTGATTTTCTACAATATTTTCGGTATGTCTAGATTACCAGATCCACATTACCAGATTCTAGCCAGAGCTTCACTCACATCACCTTTCTGCCTCCAACTTGCACATCTGGCTCCATTAGATAATTTAAGGACTCTAGGGGCGGTATGAAGTGAAATAGGTCGGCCAGGTCTGAGTGATTAAAGGATTAAAGAGAGGTGTCCAAACACAAAAAGCCCAAGAGGCTGAGGTGTAGCTAGCGATAGGACCATAATCGAAAAAAAAGGAAGGTTACAGTACGCTAATAAAATAAAATTAAATACAACCAGCAAATCTCTTGCATCATTACTTGAAATATCGGTACTCGCCGTCATCGCAAATCTTGCAATTTCGAGATAAAAGTCTGGATCCGACATAGCTTGAATTACAATAGTATCAATTCATGATGGGCTCTTGTTACGTTTCCATAAGTAACCATTATCCCTGCACTTATAGCTTCGAGAAAGCTCTGCTTCATAACATTCAACCTCTTTATATAAGTAAGTATATAATCAAACAAAACACAAGCATGTCTTTTGCACGCCGATCTCACTGTGCCCAACATAATTCAGTCAGGAGTAACCATACCATTGAAGTCATCCATTTCTATGCTTGGCGTTACTATTAGCAATAACCTTTCTTGGGGAAATCACGTCAACAGAGCATCCCAAAAACTTGGTTTTCTGTTTCGAGCCAAGAGCTATTTCACTCCCAGTCAGCTGCTTATGATCTATAAGGCACAGATCCGACCTGTCCTGGATTAATGTTTCCATATTTGGAGTGCGGCACCTAAACATATCCTGAAACTATTGGATTCTGTCCAAAAAAGGGTAATTCGTCTTGTCGGTGATGCCTGGCTTTCAAACTCGCTCACTTATCTGGAACACCGTAGAAAAGTTGGCGATTTATCTCTATTTTATAGATATTTTCATGGGCGATCTGAAATATCAACAATCGTTCCTCCATTAGCAGTCTCTTCGAGATTAACCCATCAAGTTCAGTCTTCACACCCCTTCGTGGTCACTTTAGAGACCTGCAGAACGTTCCTTTCCAAAGACTCGTTCATCCAACGAACATCGAGAGTTTGGAATTCATTGCCTAGGGAGGTGATGAGGTGATCCCGAGGCATACCATCTCCAGAAATTTAAGAAGAACATCAACTCCTACCTTCTTTCCCTTGGTTCTCACGATATTCTCTGAACATTACAGAATATCCCTTTTTGTGAAAACCAGAACATAAAAAATATCTCTTGCATCATTACTTGTAATATCGTTACTCGCCGTGACTGCTCTCTTTATATTTCAGGTACTTGGGAGTTGGGATGAGTCTTTTGTGATATATTGCTTCCTCTAGAACTCAGAACTGAAAAAAAACGCAAATCTCACAATTCCGATATAAAAGTCTGGATCCGACATAACAGCTTGAATTACAAAAGTATAAATTCATAAAAGCTTAGCCCTTCTTACGTTTCCATAAAGAACCATTATCCCTGCACTTATAGCTTAGAGGAAGCTCTGCTTCATAACATCCCACCCCCTAATATAAGTAATATATCGTTACTCGCCGTGACTGCTCTATTTATAGTTCAGGTACTTGGGAGTTGGGATGGGTCTTCTGTGATATATTGCTCTCTCTAGAACTCGTAACTGAAAAAAATCGCTAATCTTGCACTTCCGAGATAAAAGACTGGAGCTGACATGACAGCTCGAATTACAAAAGTATAAATTCATAAAAGCTTAGCCCTTCTTACGTTTCCACAAATAACCACTATCCCTGCATCTATAGCTTCGAGAAAGCTCTGCTTCATAACATCCCACCCAGGGCCGGATTAACCATATCGGAGCCCCTAGGCAATGCAATTCTCGTCCCCATTTCCTTTACCGTTTTCTTACTTTTCAAAATATATTTTTTCTATTACAAAAGTCCAGTCGATCAGATCGACTCCTGCTTTTTGCTTTCATTGAATATGATTTTGATCACAAAAATATTTTCACAACCAAAGAAAATATTTTTGTGAAGTAGGTACAATATAATTTTAAATAGCAATTCTTGTAACTTTTTAGATAGAAAATCGTTGAAATCATCTTGAAAGTTGACCTTTTTCAACACATCATTTTCAATCGCCATTATCGACAAAATTTTTTAACGATTCTGTGATATTGTTGAACGAAGACAGATTTATTAATTTCATTTTGAAAAATTTCGTTCTCCTGTGGCGTTTGATATCATCAAACTTCTATTATATTTGCAATGCTAATCATTACATTCGGAAAAGTTGATTGTACCATATTATCAAAAATCAATTCAAACGATGTTATCTGTCCCCGCATCCATCATTTTTTCTATGGTCATATTACAGGATGTTAATAATCGGAAATGTCACGAATGAAACCAAATGAAACGTTTCTTTCTTGGTGCGTTCAACATCAATTATGCCCTCGTGGGCCCCTAGTCGGTGCGAGGCCCCTAGGCAGTTGCCTAATCCGCCTTATGGATCAAATCAAATCAAATTTATTCATTAAAAAGACCACATTGGTATAAAAACACGTCAAAAAGTTAAATACATAATACAATACATCAAATACACAGAGTATACAATTAAACTCGCAATAAGTTTGAATGCTACATGTTAAAATATTCTTCCAAAGTATAGAACAAACCACATCTTAGGAGTTTTGTTAGCGATTTTTTGAATTTAAAAAGTTTTTTTTGCTCCCTTGTTTCTTCAGGAATTTTATTATATATTCGAATTTCAATGCTGAGAGGACTGTTCTGAGTTAATTTCAATCTATTTTGTGGGGTATTCATTAGATTGTGATTACGAGTAAAATAGTTATGAATGTCTTTGCGACAGAGAATACTATTTTTCCTTTTATAGATGTAACAGGCAACTTCCAGTATGTACGTGAGTGGTAATATCTGAAGTTGTTTGAATAGAGGTTTACTATGTTCGGATTGAGTTTCGCATAGCAGAGCTCTAATACATTTTTTCTGTACGGTAAAGAGTGTTTTTGCGGCTGTAGACTGTCCCCATAATACCATAAGTCAATCTAGATTGGATGTCTGCATAATAGAAGTTTTTCAGTACTTGTAGTGTTAGTACTCTATGCATGCACCGTATCTGAAATATTTTGGAATTTACTACCCTGATTACATTATTTATGTGACTCTCCCAGTCTAAGGTATCACTGATTGTCATACCTAGAAATCTAATGATGTTTTTCTGATAAGAAGAACATCAACTCCTACCTTCTTTCCCTTGGTTCTCACGATATTCTCTGAACATTACAGAATATCCCTTTTCGTGAGAACCAGAACATGAAAAAAATCTCTTGCATCATTACTTGTAATATCGTTACTCGCCGTGACTGCTCTCTTTATATTTCAGGTACTTGGGAGTTGGGATGGGTCTTCTGTGATATATTGCTCTCTCTGGACGTCCTGCTGTGCACCGCCTCCATTCTCAGTCTGTGTGCGATCAGCGTGGACAGATATCTGGCGGTGACGCAACCGCTGAGGTATTCGAGGAACAGGAGATCGAAGCGACTGGCGCTCAGCATGATCCTCGTGGTTTGGGTCAGCTCAGCCCTGATATCGTGTCCGCCGATTTTCGGTTGGTGAGTGTCCGTCGTATGCTAACCACTGAAATATAACCAATAACTGGAACGCTAATAATATAGGTGAATGCGCGGGGCAAGGATAGTAAACTAGAGAAGGATGGTTCATTCGAGCGATTTTTTCGGCCAAAAGGGGTGGCTTCCGAAGGCGCGCGATGACGTAGTCAACGGCCCTGAATTAAAAATTATTAATGCTGAATATCACTAAATGGGCATTA
The DNA here is from genome assembly GCA_029955515.1 of Chrysomela aeneicollis. Lineage (NCBI taxonomy): Eukaryota > Metazoa > Arthropoda > Insecta > Coleoptera > Chrysomelidae > Chrysomela > Chrysomela aeneicollis. The sequence goes on along the minus strand of JARUHQ010000003.1, from coordinate 12,545,743 downwards.
AAAGTAATTTTACTGTGATGTACCTTTTTATAAATGATACATATTGATTATTGATGGTTATTGGTATCATATGGCTTCAAATATTAGTAATTTTTGTGAGCAAATAATACATGAGATAATTCAACGTTTACAAAAAAGGGAATATACCTATTCCATAAATAGGTAAGTACCTAATACCTACCTTGAAAACAATTTCATATTGAAAATAGAGTAATGTCAATGAAGAATTCATAGGTACTGATGAATGATGCATGTAATAAGTATGTGTGCATATATATTATTCAATGCACAGGTTATTGAAAGTTCATATTTTGAATTGAAATTGATATACCTACCTATTTTATCAAGTTTAACAATTATCAGTGAATGGTGAAAATAAAATACATTCTTTAATTTGAATTATGGGTACGTTACATTATACATAATATGTATATAAATATATTGACATCAATTTCGATTTTCTTATTAGCTGACTATTCTCTTCATTTATACATTGGACTCTACTATAGATGCAATCCAGGTTGTTTCTTTATTTGCAGGTTTTTATATCCTCATTATAGCTCAAAGTATACAAAATCTGATTACATGGAACATCATAAAATAATGAGAATAGGTACTCCTTTTTCATAACACATTTTCATCTACCCACTTTGTAGATCTCTTTCTTAAATTTGGTTGGACAAATCACAGCTCTGATGTATGCGACTTGTATCAGGATTCACAACATCTCCATGTTCACAACTCATCCACCTTTTCAAATAAGTATCTCAAACAAAATCAGTGCCTTTTGGAAATGTGTGGTAAATAATACTGGAATCCTCTTGGTTTTTGTCAAAAAATAGCAAATCTGCTACCTGGCATACTGATGGTTATCAAATGGTACATGAAATTGAAATGATTTCATAAACACTACACACTTTTCTGGAAGTGATGTAATAATTTATTAATATTTATCCACACTACTAAATCTTCTTACTGAGTAATTTGATTATACTGTCACGAAAAGCCACTTTCCAAATTCTTGTTTCATTTATTATTACTATTATCTTCATTTACATTGATGTATTTTAGAAGTGGATATATTTTTATTTCATAATGAAACTGTCCTCGCTCGTGACTAAACATTTTTATAAAACAAACAGAGACTTCGTTCGAAATCCACGTACCAGGAGGGACTTGCTTTTTGGTTCTCTAAGTGGACGGTTGCGTAGGCAACATGGGATGTCCCAATTGGGACATCCCCATGATAGAGTGTATATGTGTTATCTACTTGTAAGTACTTTATCATTTTTTATTAATTCCACAAACCCAAATGCCTCTTTAAGGATGATCTGATTTGCATTCTTATATTGAATAAATTCATAATTGATTCATGTTTCCTAATTAAGTCATTTTAATTGAATAGAAACCCTCAGCAGAATCCCAACAAACCAATGATAAGTCACATACGTGACAATACCTACAATTATTGAAGAACTCTATTTAAAAAAACAATTTGTACAGCCACAAATTCCACAATCCACAGTATGAATATCGAAACATAAACGTAAACAAAGCTTGAGGGCCGCCAGTGACGTCACGATCGCGTCTTTCGATGTGCCAACATTGCGTCTTATGGCAATGAACCATCCTTCTCTAGTACCCATCCTTGTGCGCGCCGCGGGGAACTTATGATCCCAACTATGCGAACTGAGATTTCAGATTATGCGCCGACGCAGTAAAAGTAAAGGTACGAAAATCACGTCTTTGATCACTACAACTGTATACATTTGATGACGTACGTCTGTGATAAGATTAACTAAATCAGACGCGGCTTGGCACTTTTTGTTTCGTGTTAATTCTCGCTGGTCAAGTGGTAAATGGTCATTCGACAAATCCAAATCAAAGATAAGTTGTTCCATATCGTCAATTTGCCCTGTTTGATAGTTTGATAACATTTTCATAAACAAAAAAGGTTGAAGGTGCATTGCTGTAATGCAAAAACTGCAGTACTAATCCTAGTTTAACCTTTTTTTAGTGAGTTGAGATTGATACTCATACTTGAGCTGTATTATTTTATCTAAAAATCATTCATTTTCAGTTTAACTAAGAATAGACATATTACTCATGAATGAAAGCTAGATATTGGTAGATATCCAAATATCGAGACTTTGAGCCATGGAAATGTGATTTGTGAAGAACAATTCATCATTGATGACATCATATAACTTCTGGTGATAAAAAACGACTGAAACGTAATTCAGTTCCCAGGCTGAATCTAGGTCCTCAAAGCCTCTGTCAACTATCCAGCGAACAGTGTAAACATAATTCAAATTGTTCAAAGCAGAGAAAATTTATTCAGATTTCAACAGGTGCAAAATTTCGGGGTGCGACGTGGTTAGTGCTGTGTAGTTTATACATATATTATAATATAATGATGTGTGCTTTATTCTATATGGAAATTGTTTTTTTTACTGTTTACTTACCATATTGTGTCACAGGAACAAAAATTATTATTACAAAGATTGGTTGATCACAAATTTATTTACTGTAGGACAAGGAATAGAATAGAATTTATTCGTCGCTGAAGAAGTTTACATACACATAAAACGATACATACATGTAGAAACTTGGAATAGTTAAAGAACGTTAGGAAATATACAATCAAGATAATAAATCCAAAAAAATACAAACATTTGATTGATTAAAAATATGAAAAAATCCTACCACCTGTTTCGATTTAATTCGGTTGTATAATGATTTCCATAATTCGCTCCAAAGACTTTGGTTTCACCCTACAACTGCAAATTCAGATAATTCTTTATGTAATGTTTCTTCAGAGATGTTAATGTTGATAATTGGTCCCAAAGCACAGTCCAGGTGATCTGTGTACCAAAGGCTAGACCGGACCTGGTTACAGTAATAGTGCGCATGCTCCCGGCCTGACTTATTTTCTGTCTGCGCGAGATTCAAAAGGGTCTATGCTTGAGAAGTACCTTCGGCATTCCAGTTATTGGTTATATTTCAGTGATGCTAACATTGAAACTATGCTGGGTGTCCAATAGTGCCGCGAGATATCGAAATGCGGTTTTCACTCGAAAGATGCACCTCGTAGGATCATTCCGAAATTATTTTGGTTCATATAGGGCAACAGTGGTCGCTAATCCGTCTATCGCTAGCGACCGGTAGGACGCGAAAAGTATCCTGGTAGATCCCAACATATTTGAGAATACAAACTGATCACTGAACCATTGTCGATCTAAATGAACATCACCTATTTCTCCGTAAGGCAGAGACATCTTCTCATACTATTTTGAACTTGTTGTGTCATACTGAGCATAACCTAATGTTTTTATTTACATTTTCAATTACGAGCTCCTTTTAGCTCCGAGAAACTCCTGTTTCAAGCACAGAATTGTTAGATATCATTGATTCATTGATCAGAGATTCAGGAAACAGCAAAAAAACATCGTCAGTCAGTGTCAGTGATGTGGCTGTGAAAAATTTATAATGTCACAAAGTAGAAAGAATGTATTCGTAAATGAGAAACTAAAATGCGAGTCAAGTGAAAGTATTGGCATATCCAATAGCCGCGGACCCTATGGGCTCAAAAGCCAGCGCCTCAACGCACTCGACCCTAGGGTTTCGAATCGTGGGGTCGGTAGGGGCGGCAAAATTTGAATAGCCTACTGGCGGCAAATGTGTAAATAAAAGCTTTTGTTATGTGAATTTTCTTCCTCTTCTCGGTTTCCAAAGTCCGTAACTAATTTAAGTATGACAATGAGTAATCTGTTCATTCACTTTAATGGAAATTAGTCACTATAACTATTTTTACTACATGTCCGATGATATTGATGGCAGCGGGTGACACAACATCCACAACTTGCTACTAAAGAGAACGGCTTACAGCTTGCATCACGAATGTTTCCACTTTTTATATTTGAGATAATAATGCACCAACTTATATTTCTCAGTTGATATCAGTACGCACTGATGTATTCCTGGTTGCGTGATTACCTACTGGTGATAACGGATAAAAGGTGACATTTAATAGTAATTTACGTAACAAGTCCGGAAAATACTGTTTTTTTGGATGAGTGGACAAAATTCTAGGACGAGCGTAGCGAGTCCTGGAAGTCTGCGAGTCCAAAAAAACTGTTTTCGGGCGTGTTGCGTACACAATTTTTTCGGCAACCGTGTAGAATAACAAATCAAAGAAACACATTTCTTTATTAGAACAAAATTTCGAACATTTCAATTCTTATTTATATTAATATTTATATTAAAATTAGAACAATTGTTAATATTGAATGGATTCAATTTGTTTGAAATGCTTGGTATATTTAAGTGCCTTTTGTTGAAGTCAGAACAAGAAGGTAAAGTTTCCGTTTCACATTGATTGTTTTCATCTGATAATTTTTGAATGTTAGCTAATTTTATGTCAGATAGCTGTCAGTCGTTATTTTGCTGCTATGGTAATGATCAACTGCATTTATCAAAACCATACTACCAAGATTTTCATATTTACAATGACAACAACGATGTGATTCTTCCCGGCCTAGTCCGGGAAGTACGTACTTCCCGGACTAGGCCGGAAAAATGCCACTTTCTCAAAAAAAAATCGTCTGGAAAGTACGTACTTTCCGGACGGTTGCCGAAAAAATAGTTTTTCTACCACTGTAATACGAAACCACTTTTTCTCAACTGTTTTTGGTGAAAACTGGTCAGCTATGTCAACACGAAATACTTTATCTAACTAAATGTCTGATGGCTGGTCGATCATTGTTGTTTTGCATGCTCCTGAGCGGGAAACCAATATAGATGATAACACTGGATGTTGTATCTTTTGCTAATATACAGCCCAGAAATCAATATATATGATTCAACAAACGCGCTAGATTCATTTGATGAGATGAATCTAACCAAACTAACCGCAGCAAGGTCACAGATCACTATTTTCAGTATATTCTCGGGGAAAGATAATTGAATTGAGAAAAAAGTGTTGGTAAGGGACCATTCCAATATAGTATGCTTTGTTTTGTGAAATATAGTTGTGATTTGGATTCTCAGATATAAATGTATCTTTATATATCTAGTATCGCTTGTTGATTTATAAGCAGTTCTCAATGTTCGTCTGTTTCAGAGTGTAGTAGGCAAAGTTCCTGGCGTGAATCTCTCGTGGTATAAAATAATTTCACTATTTATGTTGAAGCTGCAGAAAAAGTATAGTGTATAACTCACACGAAATGTTTATTATGCACTCTTATGATCATACCCGTGGTAAATGAGTATAACATTCCGAGAACGTTGGACGATATACTGAAGTTACTTTTGTGGTAAAATTGCCAGTTCTTCAGAAATTCACATCTCACTTCAATATTTCGAGATATTATTTCGTACACTTCGTGTAAAGTGATACTATAAATGGAATTGAGGTATTTAATTCATTTCATTTCTCTGTTCCACATTGTAAGCCGGTGCCATTCTGCATGTATATAGTGTGATTTATTTCGATCACTAGAGTATGGTTCGATTATTGTGAGGAGAATAAGGGCCAATTCATGCATCATTGTCTTTATCCTAGTCTTAGTCACAGTCTTCGTCTTAATCATATAATCAAGTTAAAAGCATACATTTCAATGGGTGCATTTATGCAACATTTTTAGTCTCAGTCTTAATCATAATCATTGAAGCACGACCTTGAAAGTTACAAATTTTCAACTGTTATGCTAATAATTGAGACCACATATGAAATACGCATACGTCGACCACGACCTGTCAATACAAATTACATTAAATTTGGTGTTTGTCACCAATATCGATGTCTGTGGCAATAATTGATAACAAATATATTATTCAGATATAGATATAATCTCGAATATAATAATTGATAACAAATATCAATCGCTATCGATGGATTGTTAATTGTCATATCATAATTCTTAAGTCTCAAGACTGTGATGCATAAATATCCAAAATGATTGAGACTATGATTGGGACTGAGTTAAAACTATGACACAAGATTAGGATAAAGACAATGATGCATAAATTGGCCCTAACTGTGTGTATATTTGACGTTTTCATGGAATTACGTAAAAACAAGCGACCTCTGAAATTTCATCCTGAAACGTCAATCAAACCTCAGAAAAATTAGAAGTTGCCATTTTTTCATTTTGATTACATAGCGTACACCAATTTCGTCATCAACAAAAACTCAGATTTCATTAAATTCTAATCCGTCAAGTCCACACCACGCAAAACAGACACATGCATGGCGTTTTTTTAATTCAAAAAGTTTTGCACGTGTGTACGAATTTTCTGGGGTATTAATTTTATACAAAGCGTTCCATATGAATATGGATATATACTGAAAGATAGAAGTAGGGCTAATTCTTATTGGGCTACCAACTGAGAGTTGATTATCAGTACACGACTTGAGTTACAAGCTTTTATTTGCACTGAATTGAACTAGCTCAATTTTTAGACTATGAATTTTCAGTCATTTTTATATTTAGAAATTAGAGAAAGTGGATTCTATTGTATGAAATGTGTAGTTGAAGTAATTTTTTTCCATGGACGAAATACAATACAATTTGTTGATATAAATACCTATACATGAAAGGAACATTTGATTCCTAACATTCTAAATCATCTGATTCATCTATATGAGTTCCAAGTGAAAATTGACGATGAAATATTAAAAAATCAGAATGAAAATGCAAAAGTTCACTTTCAATAGTCATCGTCCAGTGGGTCCCCAATCTGCACCTACTAAGCCAAATTATATAAAATTATATTTTTTTCTCATAGATCATCAATCTGAAATAGTGTTCCTTGGTAATGTTATCCATGTTATCAAGCTTCTTAAGCTTGTTTGGATTAAATGAATGAATAAATAGAAATAAACGAGGAAATAAACAAATAAATTAGTCGGGGAAGTAGTTTGTTTTGTGTTATATATTACCAAGTAGAGTCAATTTCTTCATCTTCGATGTTTTTTCATCTCATGTTCATTCAATTTTCAATTGAGAATACTCCCCGTTTGAACATCAATAACTTCCAAGAGGTTATCTGAAACAATGGAGAATAGCGCAATAGCAAAGTTTACATAGTATATTCTGTAAACTTTGGCAATAGTTAGTGACTATTTGTAATAATGGTGAATACACAAACTTTAAAAAATGGCGAATGCTAAAAAATTAACAAATGGCGAATCCGAGCAAAATGCAAAATACGTAATTCCGAATTCCTTATCTGGTTTTGTAGGAAGTGGCAAATATCGATCGAAAGATTTTCCCCATATCCAACCAAACATACAAGAGGATTTTAGAGGACATATTCCTCTTGATGGATGTGATTTATAAGATGCATTCGCTACCAATTTCCCATCGAGATAACAAAAGTATTGATTGGTTACTTGATCTATGATCACAAAAAGTAGGTTTCTGAATTTGGCAGGAAACTTTTTCTATTTTGAATCTAAGATGAAGTCATTACGAAACGCGAATGCGTATCGCAAAATAGCTTGTTTCGTGGATTTGGTTTTTATTCTTCGGAGGTTGTTAATATCGAACTGTCAAATGAAAGTCAGAACAGTATTAGGTAGGTACCAGTCGAATGTGTTTCTGTTCTCTTTAATTAATTGATGAAAATCGATACAGGTATGTTTCAAGTAATCCTGATTCAGAATCCATCATTATTCTTTGTGAAAAAAAAAACTAATAGTACTTTTTGAAAAATGGGTCAATGAAATTGGTCGCAGTTGGCCACGTTAAAAGCCTAAAAATATAATCACTCTAATTCTGGAGTCTTATAAAACTTGTATCATAATATACTATTTTCCATTTTGGTTGTATAATGAAATATAGCCTCTATTTCGATACGCATTTTTTATTATTCGGAGGTTGGTACAATTGAACTGTCAAATGAAAGTCAGAAGAGTTAAGGTGAGTTCCCAATGCAGCGTTTTTGCTTCTCGCGTCGCGCGTCATGCACTCTGAATGGTGAAGCGGATTATACACAATAATACTGCAATTATTTGAAAACCTCAATAGTATGATTCAGGATAACGGCAATCACTTTACTCACTCTCAAGATATCTTCATGCTCTTGTTCCTTAATTTCAGTTGAATAAATAACCTAACTAATGCCAGAAGCGATCAGCGACGCAAGAAAGTTATAAGAATATTGAATTTTTTCGCTTCAATAATATCTAGATTCCGCTTCACCAATCAGAGTGCATGACGCGCGACGCGAGAAGCAAAAACGCTGCATTGGGAACTCACCTTGAATCGAAATCGCTCAACAGTAAACTGGGCTTAACGCTTGTGCGTCAGATTTCAAATATTTCAATGCAAAATAGAAAAAAATGTATACGACACAATACTTGTATCATAACATACTATTTCGCACTTGTTTCCTTTGAACAACAATGCATGTGACAAAATATCGTCTTATGAAACTTGTATCATAATTAGATATCTTCTATTTTGAAATGGAAATCGACAGAATATATTGACGTATTAACTGCGGGCCGAACAATCCGCCTGACAACTATTCGACGTTGCCAAATATACGCACCCCAAAATATTGAAATCCAACTTCATCAAACCGACCAAAAGCAAGAAATATATGAATAACTTTGAGGTGTTTCAGGTATGACGAGCCAGGTCGGCACGAAGGCAAAGTGTGCAGATACAACCGCAACACTGGCTACGTGATCTTCTCTGCCTTGGGATCCTTCTTCATCCCGATGGTTGTCATGTTGTACGTCTACGTGAGGATTTCTTGCGTGGTAGCCCAAAGACATGATCATTTGGCCCACATAGATACAGCTCATCCTCGAGTGAGTGGCAATGAATAATCATTCATGATATCGATATCATTAATACTACATATTCACATATTCATTCATCGAAAAACCAAGCAGGTTCAAGAATCGCAGAGCATTTAATACTACAGAGACATCTCCACTGGAGTACCGCAAGAAAGCATTCTGAGTCTTCTTCTTTTATCGGTCTATACAGCTGACTTTTTTAGACACTTAGAGTTTTGTAGAATCCATCATGATATGCCGACGACACTCAAATTTATTTATCCTTCACTGCAGATGAATCTCTGGTTTCATGACAAGGATCAATTCAGATTTGGAGTACATTTTGAAATACTCAAAATCACAATCTGAAAACGAATGAAAATAAAACAGAACTTCTGATATTCGGTCAAAATACAAAAACAATAACGGAAAATCCGCGCTGCAGGATTTAACTAAATGGCTTCACAATCAAACATACTGATTGCTGTAAAAACCTTGGCTTCTATCACGATTCCGAACTGAAGTGAAACATTTGATAAAAAAATCATATGCCAAATTGAAAGTTCTCTATCTTCACAGAGAAATATTTACTATAGAACAGAAACTGAGGCTCTGTGATTCCTTGATATTATATAAAATAGCTTATTGTGATGTGATCTACTGGCCAGCATATCTTAACAAAAATGAAATAAGTCTTAAAAAAATTCAAAATACTCTCATAAAATACAGATACAATCTACGCAAATATGACCATTATAGTCGCCAACTGCAGCTATCGAATTGGCTTACTCTTCTAGAGGAACGTTTCAAATTAAATATGTCATGCTTCCCCTATATTTGTATTCCAATAAGCTGACCAAAGAAGAGGATATACACCATACTACTGCACAATTCGAAAGGTCGTTCACGTATTTAGCAGTTCACATTTTCAATTCAGTTCAGTTTTTTTGGGTTTTTTGCTCATCTGATTAATAATATTGTTATACGATATTCTCAATTGGGTTCGTGAATTTAAAACACTCAGTATAAAGTGAACAATTTATTCCATTCAACATAATAAATACAACTCAATAAACACTTAGTTAAATCACAACAATATTCGCTTTAAAAATCTCAATGTTCACATTACAAGCTTTCTTTCTAAACTGACTCTTTCCAAATTAATACTGACTGTCTGCGACACCGCGCTCCTTTTATATAGGTCCGATACATCATTCTATAATTCTCTAGAAATAACAGAAACTAACCAGAAATGAATCATCCGCTAATTATAGACCAAACCAAGACGCTGTCAAATCAAATTCAAGATGGATACCTTATTAGGGCATACAAACCGTTTGAGTGCATTATAGAACTCTAGCTATTTGAACATTTTGATTTTAATTTGAAATAAGTTTTAACTCCAGAACGAATTTAAACATTCATTTGTGAATATTCTGTGTTGAGACTACATTGTGATTTGTGAATTTTCTTGTAAAATTGAAGATAGAGCTACAAAAACATGCCAAATACTTGTTGTGTTGTTAAGTGTGGGAGTCGAGGAAATCGTGATGATGTGAAGTTTTTCAATATACCCAGTGTACCACATTTTGCCTTAATGTCAGTTGGTGACAAATTCCTTGTAACCTGACGATGCATGTATTCTAAAGCATATAATATTGCACCTACATGGCTACATACTTCAGAATTACCTGCCATACAAGTACAATGGGCAGAAATGATGGAACCCTGAGAAAATAATCCATACTTTTAATGACAGATTATTCATCCTTTGAGTGCTTTACCTAAAAAAGGATATTTTATAAATAAACAACTAATTATCATATAATCCATAGACCTATTATAATCAGAAGAAACTAAGACATTGATTACCTGTCCAAACACAACAATATGTTCCCCAATCGTCTGAGATTTGCAATTTTGAACAAACCCAGCTTCAAAATATTTATATGCTGACAAACTCTTGTAGGCTTGCATTTGTTCATTGGTGTAAAAACTGTGTGTGAGTACCAAATACGAAACGATGTGGAAAGCTGTTACTGGTGGAAAATCAATTCCAATTCTTGATCTGGAACGGGATTATCTATCAGAGTGAAAAGATGCTTTTAATTACTCTGATTTTTTCCTTGAACCGTAATGCAATGTCTTTATCTTCAGTCTCTAACGATAACAGATAATCACTTTTATTGTCACAAGCGATTGTATTCAATTTTGAAACCTTCAAAAAGGAAATTCAAACTATAAACACATGTAATCAAATAGACTAAACACTACGTGTGTGCCCTAAGACAGCCATTTTTGATCACGTGTTCTGGATTGGCTTATTGGTACGCCGCGTCGTGTCGGCGAGTGATGTCATCGCTCGAGCCGCCGAGATAATTACTTCCGGTCTTCTTGGAAGCACGGTCTGTAAACAATATCATTTAATTCAACACTTTGAAATGAAATTGAGCTTTCCATCATGTAACATTCGTTAAAAAGGAAAAACTTATATTTACTGAAGAAGGTAAATTTTACTTGAAGAAGACTGGAAGAACCAGTAGAAGTAGAAGGAAGTATCGAGTTCTCTTGTCTAGGAAATGCGTTTGTAGAAAAATCTTGTGTGTATTTCTAACATAAATAACTGTCTTGCCGCTCTCGAAAGATCGACTAAATGAAAAGATAACCCAAAAACTACAAAATATTTGAGAAACAGTTTCATTGGTGTTTCCACTGATACTTGAATATAGCAACTCAGTTGCCGAAATACGTATTTGGTTTTTCTAACATATTTTGTGGTTTTTGGGTTCTATTTTCAGTTGCTTGAATACTCACTACATCAGAAAATACAGTAGGGTACATGAAATAAAAGAATTATTGGCTAGTAGTTGATTTTCACAAATGCATGGAATTACATTCAACAATCGGTTAGAGATTATAATTACGAACTCAACAATGTCAGATATTTGATTGGGTTGTGTCAAGATTTATATTCGATATTCTGATACATAATATATGCTCAATGACTGTGACGCAGATTGTGGATTATTCTGATTGGGTGTAGTTGATTTTTTTTTTCATGAAACAACCTAATGTCATTGAATATCGTAATCCACATTATTTCTAATATCAACGAACAATATATTATCCAATCCATCATCTATCTAAAGTCTATATATACAGTGTCTTACTTTTCATGGAAGCACCCCAGTAACTCCTGCAATTTTAGGAGTAGAATGATGAAATATTCTCAGGACTGATGGAAATTATTCTGATGAAAATGGTTTATATTCATTAATTTCCGTATATACAGGGTGTCCCCTCTCAATTGGAAAAAACTTCTGGGGCATATTGAGGAACCATAGACAAGCAGTTTGAGATAAGAGACTGATGTCCGGAAGTGCATGGTTTTCAAAATACAGGGTGTCAAAGTTTTTTTCAAAAAACTTTTTTTTATTAAGACACGTTAACCGATTTTCTTGAAATTTGCTAGTGATGTAAGCTTTAATAAGACGCTCAGTTAGCACTAATTAAATGTTAATTATGACTTCCAGTGGCGCCCCGGGGGACAGTGTCACGAATAAAAATGACAAAAAATGTACGCTGCTGACTTTTTTAAAAATTTTATATATTTTTTAGCAAGCTCAGTTAAAAATACAACTTTTTTGTCACTTGATATTTTTTCGTATCTCTCTCCGTTTTCGAGAAAATTTTTTTATTAAAAACTTTATTGAAAGGTTCATTATCTGAAAATCTAAAACAAAACAATGTTGTCATGGTAACACATAAACATGTCAAACTTTAGTAAAAGTGTCAGTTTCTAAGTACTTAATTATCTTCAAACGTTACACTAATTGCAAAAATGAATCGGTTTGATTTAGCCGAGCTTGCAGATATGCATCTCTTGTATGGGGAAGCGCGGGGTAATTCTTTGTTAGCACAACGGTTGTACGTGCAGCGGTTCCCAAATCGTGAATTGCCAAACCATAAGATTTTTATCAAAATTCATCAAAATCTACGGGAGACCGGCTCATTCGTGGTAAGTATTGCAGAAATTGCAACTTTCTGTGTTTTTTTTTCTTGCGCGTTTCTGTTTTACAGCCAATCTAAGAGGCTTTGTTATCTTTGCAGCCTATTCGAGAATTTGCAAGGCAGTTTCCGATCAGAGATGCCGTTGAGGATGAAGTCATGGCACGCATTCAGAATGAGCCCAACACTAGCACTCGTCTGATTGCGTCGCAACTTGATTGCAGCAAAAATACTGTCCATCGAGTATTGAAAATCCACGATCTCTATCCATTTAAACTGCAAAAGGTGCAGCATCTACTGCCTGACGACGCTCCTCGGCGGCTCGAGTTCTGCGAGTGGTTGCTCCGTCAAGCGGATGAAAACGCTGATTTTTTAAGTATAATCTTCACGAGCGATGAAAAAGGATTTTCGCGCGAGGGGACATTCAATCCTCGTAATAACCACGAGTGGAGCGAACAAAATCCCCATGCTACGCACATCAGAGGATATGCTGATATAGCAGAAGTTTGGTGTTAATGTTTGGACAGAATTCTTGGCGACCATTTGATTGGGCCGTACGTTCTACCTGATCACCTCAACGGGAATAACTATCTAGTTTTTTTGCGAGATATTCTGCCCGAGCTGCTGGAAGATGTACCCCTCCCGTTGCGTAGAGAGGCCTGGTTCCAACACGATGGTTGTCCAGCGCATTTTGCGTGCACCGTGAGAGGTTACCTCGACCAAACCTACAACAACAGGTGGATTGGTAGAGGTGGTCCCGTCCCTTGGCCAGCAAGGTCGCCGGACTTGGCCCCCCTGGACTTTTTTCTTTGGGGCGAAATGGAACGGTTGATCTATGCAACTCCTGTGCCGACCATGGAGGACCTAGTTGCTAGAGTTGTGGTGGCAGCGGAATTTATCGCGAACAATCCAGGCGTGTTTGCTCGGGTGCGCGAATCCTGGCTCGACAGGTGCAGAAAATGCATCGAAATGCATGGTGGACACTTTGAGCATTTGCTCCACTAATTAATAATAGATTATTTGTAAAAAAGCCTCCTTGTTTTTCTTTCTAATAATAATGAACCTTTCAAAAAAGTTTTTAATAAAAACATTTTCTCGAAAACGGAGAGAGATACGAAAAAATATCAAGTGACAAAAAAGTTGTATTTTTAACTGAGCTTTCTAAAAAATATATAAAAATTTTAAAAAAAGTCTACAGCGTACATTTTTTGTCATTTTTATTCGTGAAACTGTCCCCCGGGGCGCCACTGGAAGTCATAATTAACATTTAATTAGTGCTAACTGAGCGTCTTATTAAAGCTTACATCACTAGCAAATTTCAAGAAAATCGGTTAACGTGTCTTTGAAATATTAATAAAAAAAAGTTTTTTGAAAAAAACTTTGACACCCTGTATTTTGAAAACCATGCACTTCCGGACATCAGTCTCTTATCTCAAACTGCTTGTCTATGGTTCCTCAATATGCCCCAGAAGTTTTTTCCAATTGAGAGGGGACACCCTGTATATGCGTTCTCTAAACGTCTTATTTAACGAATGACTGAATTACTATCAAATTATAATTGAAAATGGTTTGTTACTTTTCAGAAAAAAACTAAACTAATCCTTGATACCAAAGAAGAATCGGATCAAGAAAGAATATCTTCGGAATGCGAAGAAGCATCAAACATGAAATGTTCCAGGTATTTCGGTCATGTATATGCATGGTAAATCATATTTTTGTTTTATTTATTTTCATTTTATCACACTATAAAAGTATCTACCTAGAATTGAAGAATCTTGAACGAAAATATCAAAGTAGGAAATATGATTCAAAGGAGGGAACAGATGAGAGTCAAAAGACCCTCCCTCAGGATAATACTTTATGATAAAGCTTTGCCACCTTATGAAAGCGTTTTGAGAGGGTTATTTGTTGTTCGGAGCTATATAGAGGGTAGGTATCTAGGAATTTCACCGATAAGGTGATACTTGTTATTTCCTCTCGTGTATCACGGCGGTAAACTTTTCATTTTCTGAGTTCCGCGTAAAAAGTAATCATTTTCTGAGTTCCGCGTAAAAACTAATCAAGGGATGCGAGATCTGGCGATATTGCAGGCCAATCAACCACTTCATGGTTTCCAATCCATTGTTCTTGAAATGAATTGTATAATAATGGGCTCTCACTACCCAATAATCGTGAGGCGGTACTCAACAATGCAATATAGTTATTATTTTTGTAGAATAGCGATTTGTTATAGTAACTGACGATACGTTTAAATGTCCGATTGATACCTTTCTTTAATGTATTTCAGGGGTTAACTTATAGAGAAAAACATGGATAAAGATGCATCTTCGTATTTGAAAAAAAAGTCGAAACGCCGAATTCCAAAACTAAGAACGCCATGAACAAAAATAATAGTCTTATCCAATCATAAATATCAAACAGAGTTTGAATTCGAATGTCTGCTAGACCACTAGCAGAAAACAACTAATCTCTTATCAAATACCACGCAGAACATTTTATTATATCTATACTCGTAGTCCATATGCAACGTTTCACAGTGTGAATGCAGATCGCAAATGTTTCTATCTTCATAAATGTTATTTGCATCAAGAAATATAAGACGTCGTGTCAAAGTTCACAAAGAGACAGGAACGCTGGACAACCTAAATACCGATTTCGGGCTTATTGGACCTTATCAGTGCATGGTAGTCAACCGAGTAGAAACCCTGAGATCTCCACTCGAATCATTATTTACTTTTATATAATCTTGAAACAACGATATCGGTTAAATTAGCTGTGGATTTTTTACGCTGATCACAATGGTAAAAATAGAAAAACAACGATCATCATGTTTTGGAGTTATTGATCAAAACAATATTTTTTTAAAGAAATATCTTGTATTTCCGTACATTTTTGAAATCTTATCGAAATAAATATGTATTTTTTATAGTTATAACATACCCTAGGCCGATGTGCAACTATTCTATTTAAATATTGACAGTTAAAATTCGTCAATTTCACTAGTTTCAAGAATCGTTCCTAATAATCAATCATCTCGTTTTTGATCACCTTCCAATAAGATTTCAAGAAAATTTGTTATTCTATTATATTTTTTTCAATTTTACTTTCTCACAATATCGAATCTGAGTTTTTTAAAAATTTACTAACTTTGGGGGATCGCACTTGGTACAAATCACTCAATTTTAATTTTTGACTTCCACTTTTATAATTCAACTAATATTTTTTCACCAATGGTAAGTTTTTAGTATTTCCATTTTTTGCTGAGTCAAGTTCTTAACTTTTGTATTTTTTCTCTAGATGTACAGTTGTGTGCATAAAGAAGTTATAGGCTTTTTTGAGAGAAAAATAGTCTATCCAATTAAAAATATCAAACATAGTTTGAAATGAATGTCTGGTAGACTACGAGCAGAAAACAACTACTTTCCTGGTAAATACCACGCAGAACATTGAATTATATCTGTTCGTAGTCCATGCAACGATTCACACTGTGAATGCAGATCGCAAATGTTTCTTTCTTCCTAAGACGTGACAAATTCACATCGAGACAGGCACGCCTAACAACCTACAGACCGGTTTCGGGCTTATTGGCCCTCATCAGTGCAGGGTAGTTATCCGAGTAGAGACCGTAAGATCTCAACTCGAAGCGTTGCCTGTCCCAATGCATTTTTGTCGCGTCTATTTGACCGCACCGAGCCGCGTTCCAACAGACAATTGAAAGTGGCGACATCATGCGGCAGAAGAAAGAAACACTCCAGAACCGAATCTCCCAAGTTTTACAGAACTTGGAAGTGGCTGAGAGCTCGACTAAGCTCAATAAATGAAAAAATGGATTAGCCATAAATTGGAAAAAAATTTTGAGAGAAAAATAGTCTATCCAATTAAAAATATCAAACATAGTTTAAAATGAATGTCTGGTAGACTACGAGCAGAAAACAACTACTTTCCTGGTAAATACCACGCAGAACATTGAAACATTTGCGATCTGCATTCACCCTGCACTGATGAGGGCCAATAAGCCCGAAACCGGTCTGTAGGTTGTTAGGCGTGCCTGTCTCGATGTGAATTTGTCACGTCTTAGGAAGAAAGAAACATTTGCGATCTGCATTCACAGTGTGAATCGTTGCATGGACTACGAACAGATATAATTCAATGTTCTGCGTGGTATTTACCAGGAAAGTAGTTGTTTTCTGCTCGTAGTCTACCAGACATTCATTTCAAACTATGTTTGATATTTTTAATTGGATAGACTATTTTTCTCTCAAAAATTTTTTCCAATTTATGGCTAATCCATTTTTTCATTTATTGAGCTTAGTCGAGCTCTCAGCCACTTCCAAGTTCTGTAAAACTTGGGAGATTCGGTTCTGGAGTGTTTCTTTCTTCTGCCGCATGATGTCGCCACTTTCAATTGTCTGTTGGAACGCGGCTCGGTGCGGTCAAATAGACGCGACAAAAATGCATTGGGACAGGCAACGCTTCGAGTTGAGATCTTACGGTCTCTACTCGGATAACTACCCTGCACTGATGAGGGCCAATAAGCCCGAAACCGGTCTGTAGGTTGTTAGGCGTGCCTGTCTCGATGTGAATTTGTCACGTCTTAGGAAGAAAGAAACATTTGCGATCTGCATTCACAGTGTGAATCGTTGCATGGACTACGAACAGATATAATTCAATGTTCTGCGGGGTATTTACCAGGAAAGTAGTTGTTTTCTGCTCGTAGTCTACCAGACATTCATTTCAAACTATGTTTGATATTTTTAATTGGATAGACTATTTTTCTCTCAAAAATTTTTTCCAATTTATGGCTAATCCATTTTTTCAAGTTATAGGCTATTTTGAGTCAGGCATGTCAATATTCATTAAACTTCTTATTGACTTTGACAAGTAGCGTGAAAATTCAAACTATTTTTGTCACAAAAGTTCCAAATGTATAAGTGTACTACTTTTTAATGAAATCTGGAAGATCATAGGCAGGTTATTTACACCATACAAACCTTGTACGACTTCTTTTATGCACACAACTTTACTTATGATAATAAGCTGATCATGAGGGATTAATCCCTTGAAATATATATCGTCGTCGAATTTACAAAGGGGCGTATATATCAACAAATGGCGTCGTTTTTTTCTCGGGTAAGAACTTGAGCAGAAGCTGTATCATTTGCTCTCAAAGTGGAATAAGTACATCAATTCGTGATATTTCAGAAAATGGATCCATTTTTCTTCTGATAGTGACAACATGATAAAGACTTGTAAACCTTAAAAGAAATTGTTCAAATCCATATACGCCACTCAGTCAATTCAACGACGATATGTTCTTTGTACCCGATTTTAGTCTGTAGACTTCATTAAACTACATATTTGGTGGAGTTAGACTGTAAGTTCTACACTCTTGACCTATAATACTCACCTCTACCAAAGTTATGGAACACCTACGTTGCTTACATTTTCATTATTTTAAGTTGCAATCTTGATGACAAAGACAATACTAGGGCAGACATATTTTTTAACTCTCAACGCTGGCTGAACTTGTCAACTGTTTTTCTGTTTCACTCATTATAATCAGCAGAAAAACTACTAATACTTAGCTAATTCAACCAATATCGTAGTTTCAAAATCATAGAACCTAACTCAAATGACCACAGGGTTCAGTCATCGGACCTTTCTTATTTATAGTATACATCAATGACTTGTGCCAATACATTGCACCTACAAAATGTAATTTATTCGCTGGCGATACAACCCTTATATGCTCTGGAAAATCTTATAATAACCTTACTAAAGATAAATCTGAGGATGTTAGTACAGCCAAAAAATGGTTTGTTCAAAATAAACTCAAATTGAATGATAAAAAAACTCAAAATATGATAGTGTCTTTAAACACAAATTACCAAGAAGGGAAAAACGTTACGTTTCTTAGTCTCGTCATCGACGACAGATTAAATTGGTAAAATCACGTAGATCATGATGTAGTTCGAAAATTATCTGGTATTCTGTTTTTACTGAGACGACTGAAACCCATTACAAATTGCAGTATCTTGAAAATTACATACACTATTCCTCATTTCATTCAGTGCTTTCTTATGGTATCTTACTTTGAAGAAATTCAATGAATGCTACAGCAGTTTTTAGATGTCAGAAAAAAGCCATCAGAATATTGGCAAACGCAGGCTTCAGAGACCATTGTCTTCAACATTTTATCCAGCTTGGTATCATGCCACTGCCTACTCTTTACATATTCACAGTACTATTGGAAATACACCAAAATGTGAACAAATTCTCCAGACATTCTGATTTACACGATTATAACACAAGATCGGCTGATTTACTGACTATTCCTCGACATAGATTAGCTGTCTGCTGCAAAAACTCCTTGAACCTCAATCTCCATAACATTCTTGATAACTCTGTCAAAATGTTGGAATTCAAAAGATTCAAAACAGTGATAAAAAAATGTCTGCTCATCAGCCGTTGTTTTTATGACATTGATAGCTATATCGTCTCTGCCAGTTCATTGCGCATTTGATTTTAATCCCCTTTTACCTTCATTAATTTTTCATCCCGATTCTCTGTATATTCCTCTACAGATATCCAGATGTGTACTAATTGTCTTTATTTGTTTTTTTCTTTCGAATTTTTAAAATTTTTAATATGTGTAATTTTGGATATTGATTTTTAGCTGTAATTTATATAATATTTGTAGTGATAGAATATTTTATCATTATAATATCATTTTATATTCTTGACTTTGAAGTCATATTGCCTATGCGACTTGCCATAAATGTTTTATGTACATAACATGGTCAAATAAATACTATACTATACATTTGAAATTATTCCTCTGAAATTTCATCAAGATGTATAATTTTCCCCCTCCGCACTTTTCCAGCAGCCACTCCCCCGAGCCCCTGAGCCAGCCCAACCACACCGATCAGCCGAAGAATAAACCAGCCGTCACCCCGTCGCGCTCTCTCCGCTCGACCATCAACTACCCCTTCAGCCAGGTCCAGGACCCCCTCCCCCCCTCCCGATCGGCCAGCCTCTACAGGGCGACCTTCCCGCTGCGCAACCGGCCCGAGTCGCTCAACCTCGACGCCTCCATGCTGAACTTCGAGCCGGCGTCGCGAGTGTCATCGTTCCGACGCGAGACCAAGACAGCGCAGACGCTGAGCATCGTGATGGGCGGCTTCATAGCCTGCTGGCTGCCCTTCTTCATCTTCTACCTGCTGACGCCGTTCATCAACACCAACGAGGTCAACGGCATCATCATGTCGTATTTGACGTGGTTGGGGTGGTTGAACTCGGCTATTAACCCGTTCATCTACGCGTTCTACAGCCCGGACTTTCGAATAGCCTTCTGGCGGCTCACGGTGAAGCACTTTTCGCACACCAGGAGGGCGGATATCGCGTCCCAGCATAGATAGAGGTAGTACATGTAGTGGGGTGTTCTGCCTGATTCCATTGGAGATGTATCTTCGCTGTCAGTGAGCCGGTTTTTCAAACAAATTGTTTCGTTCATCGGGGTGTAGTCCATGAATCCGAAGTCACCTTCTCATTCGAGTTCGATGTGATCTGTCTGGTCTGTGTGGGGGACAGACAAACTTTTTTGAGTAACATTATGAAGATAAATAGTGATAAAGTGTGTCGAGCACGCAACAAATTCTGGTCCCGAAGTATAAGTAATCTTCAGCTACCCAGCTTGCTCATAACCTTTTCTTTAGTCAAATCAAGGTTTGATCCATAATTTTACTATACTTAATCAATTCATAACATACCCTGGTGTAGGTATTATAATCAGAACTGTACCACATATTAGAAAACCTCCTACATAATGAATAATGGAAGCCAAAGTAAATTATATTTAACAGAAAAACCTTAATGAGAATCAATATAAACACCGCCTTTTATACCGAAAAATAAACGATCATAACTTCTTTATAGATTCGTTCACGAGTTACAATACTCTCCTGACTACCAATTTATTTTTGCCTGTATAGGTACTGTATTGAGAACATTTGAAAATTATATGATATCGAAACTAAAACAACATTATTACACAGAAAAACCTTAAATAACTAAAAAACGGTCATAAGTTCTTGATGACTGATTTGTTCAATAGTGACAAAACATTGTCAAAAATAAGGTCGAGATTTGAATGTTCACTATCGAATTAAAAAAACAATTGGAAAACAATTCACGTTTCATAAAAAATTGCTTTATAGCCCCCCAAATCGGATGTTAAATATGGACGCTGCGTGACGTCACTACAAGGGTTATTCACAAAAATATGAGAACAGTCTATCTCAGTAACTATCTATTACAATAATGGCACCAAGGTCTCCGAGACCTTTTCGTTTATTGATTTATCCAATATATGACATTCAAGTAGTTCATATATTACTAAAGGTGAACAATTCTCTTCAAAGGATTTAGCCATTTGATTTAGCTGCTTCCAAGTATTGCGGTATGTCTCATAAAAAAATGCACTAAAGGCAGGAAGTGAATAAAAATTTTAAGAAATGTTATGTTTGATGATTTGATTTCGAGTTTTTGTTTGGTTGAACCATTATGACAAGAAGCAAACTGAATTGAGATTAACCCTCCAAAAAGAATAGTTGGAGTCATGTGTGGTCCATTTATTTCAGAAGCCGGGCAAACTTATTCAAGAAAACCATGAGAACGGATTCCTGTTCTATACCCCAAAGTGATTGTAAATATGTGTGTTTATAGATCTACCTATTTTAATAGCCTTATTTATTTTGAAAATATATGATGTATGTTTATATTTTTTTATTATAAATGATTTACTATTCTAGTCATCGGTAATATGGTGTTTTTGACTGTATGAATAAAGACTTTAATTATTTAATTATAAGAGTAGGTACTCTATATAACTTTCTTATTATTGTAATGTAGATTGTATAGCCATACAAGAGAATACAAATATACGAGATAGACTGATGGATAATTTTTGAGGATTCACATTCTCACAATAAACAAATAGCCGTTATAAAACAAAACTATGTTTATGCAAAACGAATCGAATTATGGTAGCAAATGTTGGCGAACAGCCAAGTTGATTGAGAAAGTGTTGAGGCTTTGCAGCTCTCCTATCATTTCCTAGCATCCTAAGGCTATAACTGTGTTTATTGTAATTGTCATTCTGCGTATCCTATATAATATCTGCCAATATTATTTCGGATCAATGATCTTCAATTTACATAACTCCTTGGCCAGATGAGTCATACGGTGTAAAATGTAAATTATCCCAAACAGAAATATATATATATCCCGAAAAATATTAGGTACCTACCAGGAATTGACATTTCAGTGTTACGAAAAATAATATATTTCTTGAAATATTTTTGTAGTTTCTCAAAGTTTGGTGATATAACAAAATACCATTTCCATCAAAGCTCAAGATCCAAGAAACATTCAGCCAAAGCAACGATGGACACTTTGATGATGATCACGGGATGATGTCCACACTTTCATAATAATTATAAACGAGTGATGTGAATTTTGTTCGTATAATCAACTATTCACATATTGTCACAGTATTTCAGTTACTGGTATATAGTTCATAATTTCCTTGAATTATTATGGCATGTTTTATCTCAAATTCTTCAGTTAAATTTTATTGAGTTGCAATACTTCTTGTAGAAACTCGAAATTCTGTACTCAACCAATTTCAGAATTGGACCAAAAACATGGGATAATTTTCATAACCAGTTTTTCTGAGGTATTTGGTTGAGGAATCCAGCAAACAAGATTGAACTAATTTGAGCTGTCTTAGATTCGTTAAACGTTTAACGAACTTCTGTGTTGAATCACTGACAAAAATCAAAGCTGGTGAAAACTTTTTAATATCATGAATTGTCACAAAATATCTGGACTTCTGAGTCTATTGTCGGTTATTGTCAGTAGGTAGTTGAAAATATAAACTGTATTAATAGTTTCTCTATGTGAAATATCCTTACTGGAAAATAGTAAACATTTCGTACGATATATTGGGAAACAATAAAATGAATTTGAAAAACTTGAGAAATGCATGGAATGTTTTCTCTATCGAGAATATCTATAATATGTGGATAACATGTCAATACTGAATGAAGCACAATTAAAATGTTCAAATTGTGTTGAGTGTGTTTTTCAACTGGAGTATGTATATTCTATTAGCATAAGGAGACTTCAAAAATTGAGCTATTTCCTGTACAATTAGATCTTGCAAAAAAATTGATAACGCCTACGATGCCGGTTTCGTAACGGTGTATCAGACGACTTATCGCCATGTTCTATTTATATTATGGAACACCCATGAAACTCGAAAAACTTGCGAATTTAATAATTTTCTTTTGACCCACATAACTACAAAAATCTTTTATATTTATATATTATTAGAGACTAGAATAGTTTTACGACATTACAAACTTCACTTTTGTCAAATATGGACAATGCATAAAAACAAGCCGAATGTTTCAAAATGTGTTGACTTCTCAAGCACAAAGTTGTTTGATGACGTTATAACTTGCCTTGTATTTAGAAAAAAGAAAAACTATGAATTGTGTAGCAAATATATTTAACTTTATTAGAATTTTCGCTTTCTACGATTTTTTTTCGAATCATCGTCATTTCCATTGTCATTGGGACTACTCTCAATCTTCTTATTCCACTCTCTCTTCAGTTCTTGTAACATATTAGGAGTTAGTATTCCTTGAGCAAGCAGTCTTTCTGTCAATCTTCCTTTTCCCACTGGTGCTTTGGGACCTGAAATTCATACAAGATCATTATGTTCCACAACGAGCATGATATATAATGCAGCTAGGATATTTTTCAACTTGGTGTTGAATTCTCATTTCAAACATTTTTCAAGATGACCAATACATGTCTAAAGAGTCCCTGATGACACTATTCGTTTGAGAAAGTTAACATAATTTCTCAAGCTTTTCAATCATTTAAAGAGAGCAAGAAACTCCTGACAATCATTAGACGGTGCCAATTTCAAGCACAAAATGTTCAGATATGTTCGTTTACTACATAAGGAAACATTCATTTATATTATGAAGTGAATGATAGTGAATATACCAAAATTATATCTCGATATTGATTATAATTTTGAGGTAGATTAAGGGATTATAGTATCTAAGAACTTGAGAAGAGAAATTGTCGGGTAGACGGAAAGGCAAAGATCATTTAAAAAAATGTCAGAATCTCGTCACTTCAGTCTGAAATCATTATCCTGACAGAAATGAAAAATAGATGAATTTGTATGTCACAGCAAAGAGAGCATTTGATAATGATGATTGCGTATGATTGGCCGTCAAACCACAGTCAGGCAAAGCGAATGAAATCAGAGAGAGATGTCGAAAGCGCAAAATTTGAAGGTCCAGTCATAGATATGCGCATTTTGTTGGTTATGTTACAAATGTTTTCATTTTACACGATTCAAGATCCAGTATTTCTAATGGGTTTATGTTCTTACAATGTATAATTCAAAAGAAAAAGTAATAATTTTTTTGAGGATTATCACAGCACAAATTTAACAACCTGTGATCATAGCTATATCATTATCTGGAATGTGAATCAGGTACAATAATATGTTTATTGGCAATCATTACCGTGTATACAGTGTGTACCAGCCAAATGGAATAAATTCGTTAATAAATAAACGGTGGCGTTTTAGGAAAAACGCTCGGACACGTCGATTTGTATCTTTAGTTGCGCTTTTTTTTCGTGTGTCATGCCACAGTGGCCAATATCAACTTTCTTATTTTGAATGCAACACCCTGTATTCTATTTCATTTTTAGATTCTTCATGAAGAGCTGATATACTTGGGGTATAGCGCGAAATATTACAGAGATATAGGGTGTGAAAAATCGAGATTTTTCAACTTTAGGAATTTTTTGTGTCGAAACTAATCATTTCTGCTCAAAACGGCTTACATGTCCCTATCTTAACTTTTCATTAACTATCTACTGACATTTAATAGAAACAAATAGAAGGTGATGCAAATCTCAAAATTTTGAACCACCCGAATTTGTTTCAATTAAATATCAATCGATAGTAAATGGAAAGTTGAGATAGGGACATGTAAGCCGTTTTGAGCAAGAATGGATAGTTTCAGCACAAAAAATTCCTAAATTTAAAAAATCTCGATTTTTCACACCCTATATCTCTGTAATCTTACGCGCTATACCCCAAGTATGATAGATCGACGAAATCAGCTCTTCAGGAAGAATCTGAAAATGAAATAAAATACACGGTGTTGCATTTAAAATAAGAAAATTGATATTGGCCACTGTGGCATGACACACCCTGTATAAAAAGTTTTTTGAAGAAGAAGAAAAAAAAAAAAAAAAAAAAAAAAAAAAAAGCGCAACTAAAGATACAAATCGACGTGTCCGAGCGTTTTTCCTAAAACGCCACCGTTTATTTATTATCGAATTTATTCCATTTGGCTGGTACACACTGTATAAAGATTGCAAATCATCTTCAAGTAAATCGGAGAATATAAAATTACATTGTTTTCCAAAGGACGAAAAACGGTGAGATCTATAAAAAAATCTGTACGATATAGGCTTAGCACGTCAGTACCTCTCAAATAAGACATCTTCTGTCTATGCATCGAGAACTCCTCGTCATCAGCCACTGCTGTTCCAGAGCTGATACCGGTCTCGGAGTTCTTCAACAACCTGGTGAGCTGCACTATACCCTGTTGGATGATCTGGTCCAATTCCCGCTGCATGTCTCTCACGAGGTGGGGCTCATTGAATAGATCGACAAAACGGTAGCTACGATAAAATCAACACAAAATGTTTTAATTTCGGAACGGTTCAAGAAGAAGAATCGTGAACTGCGCAAAACTCGTGCGTATTTGTTTCAGTCCTAGTAATGTTTAACTGTCCGAAAACAATCCCTGATTTGTAAAAACTCGACTAAAATACTCGTGAAACGATAGAAGATGGAAAAGAAGAATTATAAAAAAAAATACAAGAACGGTTCACGCTCGAGGGCAGGTAATGGTTTCGGATAGTTCTAGTTTCACACAAACCCGAATAAGACCAATTCAATTGCTGTCCTGACAATTCCAGAACAGTCATTGTTCGATCCCGAATGACGCTATTACAAGGCTACACATGAGTTATCAAGATGTTCTTCATTCTCATGGTATTCTGCACAAAATGATGGTACATTTTTCACATCCCATCTCAGATAATGTCAAATTCACCTATATGTATAGGATTTACGATTTCAAAGTTTTGTGCACTCTTCTCAGTGGCGTTAAAAGGAAAAAGACTAATTGTGTATTTTATATGAAAATCGGTATACCTTATATACCGAGTTATGTGCAGAATATCATTCAGCATCTGAAATAGAACAATTTTCCTAACTCTACTACTTCACAAGGTGAGCGAGATGAGAAAACGATCTGTATATTGTGAACTTGAAAATATACGTTCTTCTATAATACAAGCTAAAGTCTACTACTATAAAAAATATAAGAATTACAATATATACTGTTAGCGACAGTATTCTAAGAACACCCCGTATTGAGATGGAAACCTGTAACGAGGTGATGAATCACCTGAGTCATCGTTAGAATGAGGCGTCATCATCACGTAAGAAGAAGCGAGTCACTTCGGTGCGAGGATGAGAACAGTTAACGTTGAGAGAGTGCCGACAAATGTATTGCTTTTTGGTACAATTGTGTGAATTGTGTTCTTAGTTAAATTAACAACCTAGTAAACTAATATCAGAAGTGCGATTCATCCACGTCCACATGCCATTGATATATAATATAAAAGATTTTTTGGTCGAGATTTGAAAAACTTTCAAATCCAACGGATAAGGATATTGCTGAGAATTAGCTGTGGCAAATGCAAAAATGAATGAATGGTTATACTACAAGTAGTGGTGATAGTGAAAAAATACCTTACTAATGATGCTTAATGGTGGTATGAGAACTTGTAAAAAGAGACCGGGTATTCCGGAAGCATTTCCTTGTGAGAAAATTATTGTTTCATTGTTATGTGAAGTTGCAAATATCAATAGTTGTAATTAGGCATATGGTTCAAGGCAACATGAGTAAGCTTTCACGCCCAGTAACGAGGGTACTTCTTGCAGATT
Organism: Chrysomela aeneicollis; assembly: GCA_029955515.1. Taxonomy (NCBI): domain Eukaryota; kingdom Metazoa; phylum Arthropoda; class Insecta; order Coleoptera; family Chrysomelidae; genus Chrysomela; species Chrysomela aeneicollis. The sequence continues at coordinate 12,518,816 of JARUHQ010000003.1, read as the reverse complement.
TTTTTCAGTCATAACCATATTTTGGTCCTGAAAGTCTCATTATGATACGTGGCTACATATATAACAAAAAAGTGATACCGAGGTGAAGCAAATGTTAATTTCCGTTGAAACTTGATTCCAATTAATGTGTTGAAAAACAATGGTCTCTTATGTCATCAAATTTTAGTGCTCAATGGTACTGGAGTAATTCGATACTTAGTACCTACACATACCTAGTAGAGTACGTTTGCTTCGTTTATTTCATAGCGAATAATGTCCCATTGGCACTGATGAAAATGTGGTCTGCTCTATTCTCAAACATTATTGGTTTCCTCATTTGCGAGCAAAAACTAATAGATTGTCTAGGCCCACTGCCAGTTTCAAACTGTTATGAACACATATTTGTAATTATTGACTCATTTTCCAAATATTGCTACTTGATGCCACTTTGAGCTCAGAGGTGTTTGGAAGAAGAGCAATGAATGCAATGCCTATATTGTTTCATTGTTTAGTGCTCATGAATCAATCATGATAATAATGCAGGCTTGAGTTTCAGGTTCAAGGAATGCTGAGTTTGTGAGTTTCGGGAAATATCATTCCATAGCGACTGGTATCTACAGCGCTGACGATCAAGCAGAACGCAGTATGCGTACTGGGATGAATTTGATTCGCTTTGAAACGCAATTTAAGGCAGAATGGCCAACTTGTAATAATTACCACTTTAAATTAACAACCTAGTAAACTAATAATACAGTTATTTTTTCTCATCATGAATATAAATGATAATTTGTATAATGACCCTTGAACCTCAAACATGTAACATTTATAGTTAGGAATATCTAGAGTAATATTAAAATATAATCAATGAATAAACTCACCTCAACCACAGATACAAATCCAAAACATCAAAAACTGCTTCCAAGTGTACTAAGTCAATAATTGTTCTGGGAGGTTGTAAAGGCCATCCAATATTTCTACATAACCAATCAAATGTTATCAGTTCATTTTTACTATACTGCCTAGCGAACTACAAGAAAAAAATATTTTTATTTCATGACTAATTTTATTGGATAACTTGAAAAATTAATGCTCGAAACCTGAATATATTGATATGATTCATAAGTTTACCAGAAACATGTACGAGTAAGAATGGCCGAACTGTTTGGAGGAGCAAGAAACATTCAATTTTTATTACAAATACTGTTTAGGGTAAGTACAATGTTTTCTTGAGGTTGAAGGTTAACAAAGTTATTGATGTTGGCAGTACTAAAATTAATTGAATGAAGGGATTTCTGAAATTATCAGAAGTCGATATACACCACTTAGTAAATCTTAGGAGTTTATGATTCAGTGAGATGAAAATTTCATTTGCCCTTACCTTGAGGAACATAGTACACACAAAAGGCATTTTCTTATTGATAGGGGCACAGCAGAAAAGGTATCTGCCCCTCAGAGGTAGTGGAACATGCTGGATCATGTCTGCCAAGAATTTGAAGTCTTCAGTTTGACACATGAAATATAATGAATCATCCACGGTCGACAAATTCACGAAAATATCCTGTTGAAAAAATTGCTCGTGAGGAACAAACAGTTTATAATAATGGAAGCACCAACAGTCTTTCATTATTTTGAAACAAAATCTTGTGAAGATACCCTATTGTATTGACCAATTATTATGAATTAGCATGTACTAAATATTTCTACAAATAGTTTATTTTACAAAGAGCAAAACTTATTACCATTAGATTACTCAGGCTAGAATTTGGTAAATGATAAGCATAAAGTTCTATCTGTTCAGCAGTGGGATGTAAACCTGCTTGTGTCAAAGGTGGGGGTTTTGAAGACAACAAAGTTTTCAAGGTACTCAAATCTTCTGCTTTGAATGTCGTTACAGCGCCATGTTCCCACTGTGTGCCATATCTGAAAATTAACTCAATGAAAATTATATTTATAAAATAGATGAAAGAATAAAAATCTCATTGTATCCTGCAAATCAACTTTACATATAGCATACCTTCCGGCTCTTCCAGCAATCTGTAATGCAGATGAAACAGATATTGTATCCATTTCTCTTTCTCCTTTTTCATTAATCAGAGGTTTAATTAATGAATAGAAAATAACTCGTCGAATGCTCCTAAAAATTATATCAATAAACGGACTGCATTACCTCGAAAACAGTAAAAGATAATTCAATAGTGACGATGCATGAATCAGTGTTCAAATAATTGACGACAAAAAAATCCCATCAGAATATTTTTTAAGTTTTCCAGAAGTGTTTTACAGTGGTAAGTGATCGTCAGTTTTTACATACAAATTGAGGCCCATTCCTATAGCATCGGTGGCAACTAATATTTTGCAACTGCTCTCGGGATCGTTGAATTTTGCTGCTTGAGCTAACTTTGTTCCGGGTGGTAATCCTCCATATATCACAGCTACTTCTTTCCCGGTAGCCTCAATACCTCTTGAAACAGAGTAAATATCATTTTTGCTGAAACAAACAATGCAGTCGCCAGGGGCAACATTCTCCAATGATCCTACAAGAAATTTATTTGGTATTATTTTCGACATTCATTCCAACTAGTTCTTTATAATATTTCGGTATTAGTGTAATATCGAGATAAAGATAGATCAATTTTACGTTCGATGTGGAAAACAATTCCTTGAATTAGTAACTCAAAATAATAGATTCAGTGAAATATTAGATGTTTGTTAATGTTTTCGTAGAAAAATTCGTTTTCAAGATATCTCAGAAGTCACAATTTTGAAACACAATAGTTACCTTGATAAAACGCTATCTTGAAAATAAAGCGGTTTGGGACAAATACTTTCTCACTGAAATATTTCAAAGCACCCAACGAAATTTGTTTGCGTTCCCAATCAACAACATGTATATATTATATTTTCATTTTATATTTATTCACTGTTTGTATTTTTATTGTATTTCATTTATAACACTAATTTTTTTACATATATCTCTCTCACACACACTCATGCAGAGTCCGGCATAAAGTTGGCTGCAAAAATTAAATAAAAATAAATAAAATTTCTAAAAGTTTATGCATGTCTGGAACATAAATATATTGTTGATTTGAGGTATCAAGTAACATACATTCTCGTTTCATCTGGACACAACTTTACTAACCTAAACCATGTAAGTTTGAGTCAAAACTAATCAAATATGTGGAGTAGACATTTTGCGGAAGATTCATAATTATGAAAACAAGATTTACTCTTGTCTGAGGTCAAGTGATATGAGTCATAAATTTCTGTTATCAGTAAATTCAGTAATATCGGAACGCGACTTCAAGAAACCCGTTTTCTGTTAGCTGTCACGATAATGAATTCAGATATTTTGAAGCGATGGCCCTTTTCATGAAAACCACTGTTAATTTTACGTCATCTATCAGGATCGATCATAAGATATTACACTTATACCAAATCAAAATCTTTTTACGAACCTACAGCAGTATCTTCAATTTTTAACGCAGTCAGTCTTTTATAGTTACGAACCTCTAAGTCTTCACCGGTTGTCAAACATATCTGTCTTATTAAATCTACCGCACCAGTTTCGCCGCAAAGATGAATTTCTTCAGCTGTGGTACCTAGAAGGGCTCTTGTCCACGCCCAACCACGTTGGGGGTCCTTGATCATTTGTATTTCATCAATAACTGCGACTTCGTCTGAGAATATATGAAACATGAAGACCAATATGAAGAACTCATCACCGGTGTGAAAATAGATACGGTCGCCGAGCCAGAAACGAAATTTTAGAGTTCCTGTACCACTTATATCGAGCAGTAAATGAATTTGCCGTTTCTGGCAATTTCTTTCGCACCACTTGTTTAAAATGAGCAGAGAAAGCATGTCCAAAACATTTCAAATTTTGTATCCCTAAGCTCGAAAACTACCCCTGTAACAGTAAAAAACGACTAAAAACAAGAATTTGCCTTTTCTGAAAATGACTTTCTCACCACTTGTTTAAAATGATTAGAGAAAGCATGTCCAACACATTCCAAATGTTGTACCCCTAAGCTCGAAAACTACCCTAGTAACAGTAAAAATCGACTAGAAAACAAGAATTTGCCGTTTCTGAAAATGTCTTTCTCACCACTTGTTTAAAATGATCAGAGAAAGCATGTCCAAAACATTTCAAATTTTGTATCCCTAAGCTCGAAAACTACCCCTGTAACAGTAAAAAACGACTAAAAACAAGAATTTGCCTTTTCTGAAAATGTCTTTCTCACCACTTGTTTAAAATGATCAGAGAAAGCATGTCCAACACATTCCAAATGTTGTACCCCTAAGCTCGAAAACTACCCTTGTAACAGTAAAAATCGACTAGAAAACAAGAATTTGCCGTTTCTGAAAATGTCTTTCTCACCACTTGTTTAAAATGATCAGAGAAAGCATGTCCAAAACATTTCAAATTTTGTATCCCTAAGCTCGAAAACTACCCCTGTAACAGTAAAAAACGACTAAAAACAAGAATTTGCCTTTTCTGAAAATGTCTTTCTCACCACTTGTTTAAAATGATCAGATAAAGCATGTCCAACACATTCCAAATGTTGTACCCCTAAGCTCGAAAACTACCCTTGTAACAGTAAAAATCGACTAGAAAACAAGAATTTGCCGTTTCTGAAAATGTCTTTCTCACCACTTGTTTAAAATGAACAGAGAAAGCATGTCCAAAACATTTCAAATTTTGTATCCCTAAGCTCGAAAACTACCCCTGTAACAGTAAAAAACGACTAAAAACAAGAATTTGCCTTTTCTGAAAATGTCTTTCTCACCACTTGTTTAAAATGATCAGAAAAAGCATGTCCAACACATTCCAAATGTTGTACCCCTAAGCTCGAAAACTACCCTTGTAACAGTAAAAATCGACTAGAAAACAAGAATTTGCCGTTTCTGAAAATGTCTTTCTCACCACTTGTTTAAAATGATCAGAGAAAGCATGTCCAAAACATTTCAAATTTTGTATCCCTAAGCTCGAAAACTACCCCTGTAACAGTAAAAAACGACTAAAAACAAGAATTTGCCTTTTCTGAAAATGTCTTTCTCACCACTTGTTTAAAATGATCAGAGAAAGCATGTCCAACACATTCCAAATGTTGTACCCCTAAGCTCGAAAACTACCCTTGTAACAGTAAAAATCGACTAGAAAACAAGAATTTGCCGTTTCTGAAAATGTCTTTCTCACCACTTGTTTAAAATGATCAGAGAAAGCATGTCCAAAACATTTCAAATTTTGTATCCCTAAGCTCGAAAACTACCCCTGTAACAGTAAAAAACGACTAAAAACAAGAATTTGCCTTTTCTGAAAATGTCTTTCTCACCACTTGTTTAAAATGATCAGAGAAAGCATGTCCAACACATTCCAAATGTTGTACCCCTAAGCTCGAAAACTACCCTTGTAACAGTAAAAATCGACTAGAAAACAAGAATTTGCCGTTTCTGAAAATGTCTTTCTCACCACTTGTTTAAAATGATCAGAGAAAGCATGTCCAAAACATTTCAAATTTTGTATCCCTAAGCTCGAAAACTACCCCTGTAACAGTAAAAAACGACTAAAAACAAGAATTTGCTTTTTCTGAAAATGTCTTTCTCACCACTTGTTTAAAATGATCAGAGAAGCATGTCCAACACATTCCAAATTGTGTACCCCTAAGCTCGAAAACTAACCCTGTAACAGTAAAAATCGACTAGAAAACAAGAATTTGCCGTTTCTGGATATTTCTTTCACACCACATGTTTGAAATTGGCTGAAAGGGTATGTGCACTCCATTCCATATTTCGTACCCCTATATTAAACTCGAAAACTACCCCTGTAACCGGGGGCGGCGAGTTTTGATTTGTCCAATGGGTGTCAAAATAAAGGGGTTATGGCAAGCTAACAAAAAATACGCCGCAGCATGGTTTAAGGTCCAATGCCTTCAAAATAGAAAATAGATAGGAGTAATATTTATTTTTCATAACGTCGTGGAAAGTACCTCGACCAAAATATAACCTTTTTCTAATCGGGTTTCAAAAGTCTAGTTCAACATTGATAATAGGTTTGTTCTAGCAACGATTTTGAATGGTTTGCAATCGTCCGGAGCATGCGCATACTGATTTATGCGTCTATTAAATCAGTATGCGCATGCTCCGGACGATTGCAAACTATTCGAAATCGTTGCTAGAACAAACCTATTATTTAGACAAAGGTGAAAAAAAAAATAGAACTTATTTTTCTCAGAACTTTTAATGCCAATGATTTCATCATCCACAATAATGTAACATTGCCATATTGTTAATCGTTAAGTCGTTTTTGTAAAATGAAAAGGCAACAAGAATTGGAGAGTCAATAAATGAAAAAAATTCTGTAACGCACTGTGGGTACATTGCACCCCCACCCATCGCCTACATGGGTGCATTGGCCCCGATGCCCCCATGCACTCGCCGCCCATGATTCCATCCTCGAAGCAATTCGAAGAATCCCAAGGAAGAAGCATTTTTGAACCAGGGAAATAATTCTAAGAAATCCTAGCGAAATTTTAAAATCAACCAATGTCAATCAATTATTAATCATATCTTGTTTAGAACAAAGGAATCGACGAATGGGGAATTTTGAGTAATTACCTCCAAGTAGTTTTCGGAGATTTCAAATAATATTCAGGAATAAACTCAATATAATTCTTGAATTTTAATTAATCTAGAATAACTCCACTATTGAAGAATTCTGAATGATTACAGTAAAATAGAAAGTATCTTCGAAACAAATAAGACATTTTGAGGAAATTCAAATGATTCATAAAATCCTACGTAAATTCGAAAATCAAGGAGACTCGGTATACAGTATGGTGGAAATGTATGGAATAAATTCATTATCTCTAACGCATATGAATTTTAAGGGAAATCCTGAGACAGGTCGATTTTTATCTTCAAATTGACATCTCTTGATATACATACGTAGTTTGTGACGTCATCCGCGTAGTTGTGGTGACGTCATCGATTATTTTTCAAATAGGAAGACACCCTGTTTAATTTTTTTTCTGGAAGGTATATCCATTGTATATCTGACCATATACTAATATTAGGAAAATAAAGTGATACAGGGTGGGAAAAAATTATTTTATATTTACAACCTCATTATGCTATCAATGTACACAATTACCCAAATAGGTCGGAGAGGGTAAATCGAATGGCCAACTAGATCTCCTGATTCAACTCCTCCCGATTTTTTCTTCTGAGGTTATCTGAAGAGCAAAGTTTATGTAATAAGCCGGAAAGATCAGATAATTTGAAAGAACGAATACGAGTGAATATTTCACAAATATATTCAGAAACGATAGCAAAGTTCGAGAATGATTTGTTCTCTGTCTATCACATTGTATTCTTGCAGAAGGTCACGAATTTGATTATTTATTGTAACGATTTCCGTTGTAAATATAAAATAATTAATAATTTTTTCTCACCTTGTATCACTTTATTTTCCTAATATTAGTATACCGTTAGATAGACAAGTAATTTACTTTCCAAAAAATAAATAAACGGGGTATGGTCCAATTAAAAAAAAAATAATCGATGACGTCACCACAACTACGTGGATGACGTCACATACTCCGTATGTGTATCAAGAGATGTCAATTTGAAAATAAAAATCGACCTGTCTCAGGATTTTCCTTAAAATTCACGTACGTTAGAGATAATGAATTTCCACCATTCTGTATAGTCGCCTCTCATCGACTTGGATATGATTGATTCATTATCATAAAAAGCAGTAAAAAGAATAAGTTTTTTTATATTGTCTTTATTAATATTGTGGATACTCATATATCTTATATAATTGTTTCTGAACCATATCGATAAGCTAGGATGATGTTAGTCTATTCGCGATGCTTGAACAGTTCGGTTCGCCGGTGTCATCATCATTGTCTCTTGACATTATCCCTCTAAGACATCGGAAGTGCGGTTTCTGGTACCCAATTGACTACCGTGAATGTGTGAAGTGTCGGTTATTTTGTTACCGTGTGAACTGCGGTTTATTCGGTTACCGTGTGAAGAATTCTAAAATGTGAGGTGCCAAAAGAGCGGCATCATTATGGCATGGAGTTACAGGAGAAAAAAAAAATGGAGAGGAATCCGAGCAATCATGGAGAAATCACTACTTCAGCAGGGGTGGATTGAAGAATTGTTTCCAGAGGGTGAGTGAATTTTCATTATGCATGCATTTGTTCCGGACGAGCCGTTCCTGGATATTTTTGGAAATCGAGTTGGGGGTGGTGGAGCATCCTGGGCCCCGATCTGCCACCCCTAGCTAACCCCAAACGAGGAGATGAATGCAGACGCTGGCTGACAAAGAGGAAATGAGGGGCAGGTCCCTCTTTCTCACTGATGGGCTCTGTGGGCACGTGCCCAGAGCCCCGCGTTCTAGGCATAAATTAGTGGTGTCCATTCAGCAACTTTTATGAAATATAAACTAATTATAAATGTACAAACCGAATAGTGAACTCATCGGTCTGATCTGAAGAGTTCATAGACTTGACATGAATTGACAAATCACATTGGTTTGAAATTCATAATCTTTTGCGATTTTACTGAAACTACGAACTTGATATAGAGGTAAAAATATATGAACACATGATTTCTCGTCTCATTGTAGTGAAAAATATATTTTCAGAAAAAGCAAATTTTTGTTTTCTTTGCGATTTTTACTGTTACAGGGGTAGTTTTCGATCTTAATATGGGGGTACAAAATATGGAATGTGTCGCACATGCTTTCTTAGCCCATTTCAAACATGTGGTGCGAAAGATATTTCCATAAACGGCAAATTTGTGTTTTCAATGCGATTTTTACTGTTACAGGGGTAGTTTTTATAGTTTAAAATAAATTTCCAGAAACTGCATATTCATTTATTGCTCGATATAGGTGATCTACAGGAACTCTAATATTTTGTTTCTGGTGTGGTGAACTCATCCACAAATGGAATGTTCAAAAACAAGCCAATTTAAATATTTAAAATGGAATGAAATGAATTATATGATTTACTCCCATCATAATTATTAGAAGTTGAAATGACTATATTCATAAAATACTTGATCTACATAAATAAATGTGATAATGCAATTTGAAAGAGCATATTTTTCTCCACACAGCACATCGAAAAATTACAGAAGAAAACTTTTGATGTGCTGTGTGGAGAAAAATATGCTCTTTTGAATGGCACTATCAGAAATAGCGGTTGCAATTTGAAAAAAATTTCATGACGTCATAGCCGATACATTAATGATTCTGCGGATTTTTTCGTAAAGCTTTTCCTTTTCTAGACAATTAATTCATTTCTTACTTTATTTACACACTGTTTATAAGTATAAATGTAAACCTCAAAAACAGTGATTCCAACTCCTCGTCAAATGACTTCATATTCAGAACTATAATTACTTACATGAATTTGTAACAGATGTCATTTCTACTGTGCAAGAAACATGATATGATGGATTTCCTGATGGGTCTGCAAAATTTCGTTCTTCACCTGTTACTAAATCACAAGGAGTTCCCTAAGAAAATAAAAAAACTATACATACTTACTAAGGAAAACATTGTTAATTACAAAAAAATAAAAATAATACATGACCTATAACAAATTTTGTTCCAAAACCGAATAGAAGTTGAATAATGATATAATTAAATGACTAAACAGGTAAATTTTCATTTCAATATGAAAAAGTGAACATTTTATCAGGTACAAAAATTTTTAAATAGAATGTGGGTCATTGATGTCTTTTCTGAATTTGAATGTGAATTGATTTGTTTTTGGGATATTGATAATAGAAGTATCACCATCTTATCACCATGCTTTTATTTTCTTGTATGCCTCATTGAATTTTCCAAATTGGAATTTTCTTTGAAAGGGATATAATTCACTCCTGCATTTCTACAAACTCTATGAATTATGTAAAGTATTCATCTCTTGAACATCAGTGATTACAGGACATTAACAATTTATGTTGTTTAAGGAACATTGGTGAAGTTATCCATCAGCCATTTGAACATTTCTTTATATCTAGACATGATTTATTTGATAACAAAACCATATTATTAACTCAGTATCTTAATTATCATAGTAAGACAGTAGCAAATCTGCTGAATATCTATATTTCAATAAAAATTATCCACTTACCCTTGTATTTGTTTTATTGAATACTTCATTAGCTAGTAATTTAAGAGGCCCACAGTATACTCCAGACTTTGCAGTTATGAATCTTTCCAAAGCATGATATGTTTTTCCAGAATTTGTGGGCCCTGCATGGAAAATTATTCTTCTATTTATAGCTCTAGCTTGTGGATACCAGTTAGCTGGAGATCTCAAATCAGATATTTTCTTCAAATCATCCATGCAGTCTAAGTGTGGAAACATCATTTTAGCATGTCGAAGAAAGTAAGGATAAATATCTGTTATATTTCCAGAACCTTGCAAGATATCACTAACAACAACATGAATATCAGCAGGTAAAGCTTGTGCTTCCAAACAATATCTTCTGAAGCTAACATAAGCTTGATGTTGGAGATAATCTGAAAATGTTTTGGATATGAGGACATTTCCTTGGCAGTAGTGGTTAAATACTCACTATCAAGTCCATTATCTGTCAGTAATTGTTTAATTTCTTTCTTCTGATAAAATTTACTCAACACCTTGAGCAAATCACTTTTATTTAAGGAACCTGACAGTTCATATCCAACATCAATATCATCAGAATTTGGTTTGATTTGTACGGGAACAAAAAGCGATGAAAGGGAAGAATCATCTTTCTTAGATCTAGTTTGAAAAAAGTTCACTGAGACTTCGGAGTATTTTTTACCTATTAATTTTGAACGATGAGAATAAATTTCTCTGGCCACCGTACCAATATATCTCATTCTAGAAGTATTTTGTAACATTTTGAAATTTTTTTTGTTATGAACAAAATTTAGGTTAAATTCGTGCTCAATTTTCCGAACATTTCCGATTGGCCAGTGGCGCGCAGTTTTAATCTGTGGTTATACTCTTTACAAAACAGCTGTTTTTGATTTGTCTTGTCACTCCTAAGAGTCCTAAGCATGTCCTAAGAGTCCTAAGTACTGTCCTGTATCTGTCAAAGTTTGAGTGGTATTGATCCATCAATTCAAAAAATGCTTTAAATAAAATCTATAATTAACCAAAAGAAAATGCTGGTGTGGATGCTGGAGTGATCAGTATTGACGCCAATTAGTTTCTATTATAATCAGAGATAATGCTAGTGAACCTTTTTATCTTAGGCTTTTGTAGCTTGGCTACTGCGATGGAAGCGAATGTATTGATGACTGAGGTTTTTGCAATAGCCCTGGACCCAGGAATGTTTAATTGGACATTCGAAGGAATTGAACATCAATTCATTTATCAAGCAAGTCTTTTGAACTCACCAGATCTACCATCATGGATAAATTATGTTTATAGTCACCAACATCATTCTGGTTTCTTATATGGAGTTCCACCTCACATAAATCAGGCAGAAATTTCATTGGAAGTGATAGCATTGAACAAAAAGAACTATGACACTAGAATAGACAATTTAACTATTATAATATCTGAGAAATTAAACCCAGCTAGGTTTGAGGTGCATATTAAAATAAATAATTTGAATGTTGAGGATATGTTTGATGTAGAAAGGATGGAAGCTTTGAAGGATATATTTCGAAAGCAGCTGTGGAAAGACAGTGAGGATGATTTGTATGTTACATTCCTGAGCTCTGCCCTAGAGTTTGGAGCTAGGAAACCTTTGGATCCCACTGATGGAGAAGGGTAAATAATAATTTCAACATGATTTCAACCCATTATGCAGTACCTACTTGACAAACACAATAATTTCTGGTCAGACCAGATGTGACCATAATTGGCTCATTTCTCATTAGTAATATTTCCCTAATCCTTATTTTCAGTGTAGTGATAAGGCTTGGTAGTGAATCTGCCTTCTCAGAAGGACTGATCAAACTTCAAAATGAGATCAAACCCCTATGGAAGGTACCATCTTGTCCTAGAGAATTCAAAAGAACATCTGTGGAAAGATATTTTAGGGATGCTGGTTTTGCATTGGATTGGTGTTCTTTCAGATTGGTGAGAAACTTTAATTTTGTCTTCCTCAAATAGATCAACCAGGAATCAGAAGACAAACATTGCAAATATATATACTTTCAATACCAACATTCAAGTTGACATGAGACCAAGCCAAAAACCAAATAGATCAACCATTTTACCTTTCTCTGTGTGAGCCATTTTGGTGTATAAAATACATTTTTGTACCATTTCCATCAATGTTGTAGTTGAATTCATGGTAATGCTACTAATGCTGATGTATGAATGGGTGACAAATAATCAGATTTGAATATCAGTATGTGAATTGTCCAAGAATTATTTTGATGCATATTATGAGGATGCACAAGCATCTTAGTGGGTTCATGACCATTATATGCAAATTGAATAAACAGCTATTTTCGATGAAATTTCCAAAGAAATCAACCTGAAATGATTAAAATTGGACCAATGAATTAAATTTGTTGCATGCAGCATGAATATCAAACTGTGGAATGTGAGATAAAATTGGAGGTGGTTCTGCAATCATTCCCTTTGATTATTCTAATATATTTATCTGTTAGTGAAACATACCGGGTGTGCCTCAAAATAGCTCGCCCCTATGACTTTCTTGGTTCTTGGTGTGTATGTATAGAACATATTATAGAAGAACATAATACATGTCTCTTTTGACATATTCAATCGGTTTTTACCAGAAATTACCCTGGATTTCTTATTTCGAATGGGACACCCGGTATATTTTCACTTTTTCAATAGAAAGTAGTCAGTACACCCTATTTGTACCTTGTTTGTACCTATGATTCATCATGTCATTTCATCCAAACAAAATTTTACATAATTATGCATTGTTATTATATGATCCTTAAATTATTTCTTCTTTATTTTCAGTAGATATGTTACTGAACTTATAGATTGTATGTTATTGAATTGTTCATAAGAGGCACTTTTTAGTTATGGCCACCTTTATTCTATTTCAAAACATTGATCAAACAACTTGATTACGATTTTGTTCAAATGAAACTGTTAAACAAAGAAACTTTTTCTTTTGAAATAAACCAAAATCATCCATTTTAACTCATTTATGGCAGTCAAATGGATCAAAAATTAAAAATTTTGGTATGATAAATGCCATAAAGTGACAAATGCGGAGTCATAAGTAAAAATATACCGGATGTCCTTTGAAAGTAAGAAAGTAAGGGTAATTACCGATAAAAACCTGTAGTCGAAAATAATTGAATACGTCAAAAATGCATGTTTATGTACAACACCCAGACAAAGAATTCCACTTGTTTATTTGCAGAAACAAAAAAGTTATAGAAAAACCCGGTATAACTAAGTTTCATCTTGAACGATTCGAAATTTCAATGGATAGACTTTGGCTGAAGTCTTTCCTAGGTAATAGATATTAAAAATCTCATGTTGAAAAGGTCACAGCAATGATAATGATGGGGAACGGTTATTTCTGATTGTTTATAATATATGCAACCAATTATTTTATGGTATTATAATTTTTTGGTTTCATCATTGATTTTATCTATATATAAAAAAAACATTCCAGGTTGATGCAAATTCTGCAATGTTTCATAGCAATGAACATCTACAAAGTATCAGTGAAAATCACGTTCTTGATGAAATTGATCATTGGCAGCCAGTATCAAAATGGGAAATTCCAAAACGGAGTTATAAAGATGAGTTATTGGTATCAGTACTAGTTCCAGTATGCATTTTGATAGTCCTGGGAGTGGTTCTCTCATTTCTGTTGTGCTTTGATCATGAAGGAATGTGAGTAGTGCCTCTGTTATTATGAAGAAAGTGTTGTTAATCTTGTCGATGTTTTATAGAAGAGATGAGGAAAGTGAAGATTATTTCCAAAACCTATTTCACATATGTACCGAGTGTTATTATGATCATTATATCTATACGAGGTAACATCTAGCATGAGTTGCACGCACATATAAAATATGTGTCGTACTTAAATTAATTGAAATTAAATACTGAAAATGCTTGATCATATAATGAATGAATTACTAACCATAAAGCTATTTCATTTATTCCAATTATAGGGTGCGACAAAATATATCCAGCCAAGATTTTTCAGAATAAAAAGAAACTGGTCAAAAGATAAGAAGAGATTCATCCGAAGTAAAAGATCGCCACCACAAGACAGACTCTACTTTGAGCATGTCATTATCGAATTTTGATAGAAATAGGGTTCTACTCCCAATAAGTTTGTGACGATTTGTGAAATTATTTGAGTATTGAAAAAAAATAATTTTCAATTCGCTAATTTTGATTCTTTTTTCGCACTCTATTCTATTATTGATACAAACAACCAACTTCAAAAGTATGCTTGTCGACATACTGTGTTATACAAACAAAGAAACTGTGTGATTGCTTGCACTAATCATTGTGAATTAATCATATATCTAATAATAACTATATAGGTAACATGGATACCAGAGCTGAAGCCGAAAAATAAAACAAATGACAGTCTGCGGGACTAATCGCGAATATGCGCATGCGCAAGTTTGAATTAAGAATCGACATTCGTTTTCATCATGGAGGAGAGTAGCTTTGTAGTGAGCGACAAACGTATGATAATTATTAAAAATCAATCAAATGTGTCAGATAACCTTCAATTCGATGTTTTTATTTCATCATATCATATATTTTTCAAATATTCATTCTTTGACGGATTGTTTGACGATATTGAATGATAGTTGATGATAAATGCAGAAATGGATGTGATCTACAAAGCGATACTTGCGATTTGCTGAGAAACCTGTGACGATAAAGTCATCGGAACAAGATTCGTGGGCTTATTTTTGATCAATCACTGTTATCACTCACTAATCACTTCTGTAAACAATCAGTAAGTACATTAATAACTATATTAACGCTCTTTTACATAATTTGGGTTAACAAATATACCTAACCTATGAAATTCTAAAAACGTCAGTGGATTTCAACTCGTCAAAACCCGCGCATGCGCACAATTCATCATTAGCAAGCCAGACAGTCTTTTGTTTTTCCAAAACTGGCTTCATTTTCGCGTAAAGAGAAGAATATGTGTTATCCATATAGTTGTTATTATATATATGGAATTAATTTACGCTTCAAAATGGGTGATAACCTCCTTTTTTTCATACAAGTCTCAATGAGACTTCTAGGGTTGCTTTGCAAGTAAGTTGGCGGTTAAAAACACTTTTCAAACACTTTTTGCTTCTTCTATCGAACTTTTTAATCTCGAGTGCAGTGTCTATTGCATTTCATTTGATCTTTCGGGTAGAAAATATTTTCCTTTCAATTACAGAGCTAAACATATCGATGTCATATCCAAGGAAATGACACAAGCTGAGGCTCTCCTGAGGGCTAACGAAACCCTCCGCAATTTCTCCATCAACAGAGACTCTAACGCTTCACCCGATCAATGTAGCCATACTGCCAGTCCCAGTTCAACTGTAGGTAGGTCATTGGAAACAATTGCATTGAGTAACATGGGTACATGACTTCAATGGGACATTATGAGTAGGGTTGCCATATTTCGTTAGACTCTCGTCGGGACGTTCTAAGAATTCTATATGATGGGGTGTATAAAAAAATTTTGTGATGAAAATCTTCGTATTTCATATAACATATTTGTTAGTTAATTAACGTCATAATAAAAATAATTCTAATTTGCTGCAGAAGTACTAGAGTTGCCATACTGTTAAGAAGATTTAGCTTTTACAACTCTTTGTGACCTTTAACATATTTGTAGAACTCTGTGCAAAGTCATGTCTGAGATGTCATAATTGAGTTGGCACTGTGAAATAGACTCCACAGTTTCTGGGAGCAAGCGATTTAGCAGGGATTGTAAAAAAAAATACTCGCATAATTTTAACAGTTGGCACTTTCTTACATTTTTTCAGTTTCTTCATAAAAGTTAATGCATTTCTTTACCAACGAATTGATCAATTTTCATTTCTTTGAGGCAAGTTCAGCTTCTAAGATACATATGTTGCTCGAAGAGATTGTCGCAGGAGACTTACAGGTATAAAATAGTATTTTTTTCATGCTGGGATTTCAGATAGTGCCTTCAGATCGATCCCTTCATATTTATCAAATGAATCAGACTATCACGTTAGGAGTATTATCATTACAATCAAATATTATTAAGTGGCTGACCGACGAAATTTGCATTGCCCAGTTTCAATCGGGACATTTTAGTCTTTTGTCGGGACGTCGGGACAGAGAGCTCAATAACGGTGACAGTCCCGATATATCGGGACGGATGGCAACCCTAATTATGAGGCATAGTTCCAGGTATTGTTTATCTGAATGAACACCTGGTAGACGGTATAATAGTTCACTGGAAACAATGACGTAACGAGTAGAGACCATAAAATCTCCACTCGAAGTGTTCCTTTCTTCTGCCGCATGATGTCGCCACTTCCAATTGTCTGTTGGAACGCGGCTCAGTGCGGTCAAATAGACGCGACGAAAACGCATTTGGACAGGCAACGCTTCGTATGGAGATCTCACGGTCTCTACTCGGATAACTATCCTGCACTGATGAGGGCCAATAAGTCCAAAACCGGTCTGTAGGTTGTTAAGCGGAGTTCTCTAATTGGGTTTTTCTTATACCGGCATCTGAATCACTTGTCAATTTCCTTTTCATAGGCCACGGAGTACACTGCAGACCTAGCCCCCCACCATACGTCAGACCGAAATTCAAACCGGAGTCATTGTGACACGAGGTCAAAAATACCAACGAGGTAGGAGAAAATGATGTCAGAGAAAATGGACAAATGGTTAATGAAGACCCTGAAAGAACGTGGTATTGTTAGAAGTCGCGTAGTCGGTCTTTTGATGTGAGTAGTCCGAATATATCAAGTAGATTCAGTTCTCAATGTTTCTAAAATATTCATATATGGAGTTAACTGAAGTAACTTTGATGATATAAAAAAATTGCTAATGAAACGCTACTTATTCAAGAGAATAAACCAAAGAAGGCATAATTTGCATGTGTTTAGGTTGCATTGATCATTCCTCATGGTAGTGATATAACTCCGTTGCTTCTTAGGAAAACAAAGGCACCTTTTGATATATACGATTAGGGTTCGGAATTCTGAGTAACGTGTCGACTTTAGTTGGGGCAATATCACAGAGAAGTGTGCGATTACTGCTTAGCTTTCACGATATTCATAGCAAATACAACTAATGTTTCTCATAATGGTGATCATGAATGAAAAACAGTTTGTAAATTCACATGTCAATATGTCATGATTATTAGATCTCATATTCTGTGATCAGCTGTCAATTTTCGCAGTGTTATTTTGAGAGTGCTTGAATGATACAAATATAGATTTATTTGCAGATTTTTTAACAAAAAGAAATATTAAGTATATTCGTTGTATAGCACCAAAACTGTTGATTCATCAAATGAGTTCAAGATATAAATAGAATATGCATTAAAACAAATTACTGTATATTGATGTTGGTTAAAAATGACATGTTATTTATGAATAAAGTTAACGCTCTAAACGAAACCATTTTATTTTTTATATATACCATATATTACCTCCTCACCTGATTGTTATTCGGAAAATTGATCCTGCGCAGGTAATCTTCTGTTATGGTATCTTTGTTGATATCTATGTTGTTCTCAGAAGCCATGCAAAACGAATTTCTACGTATTAATGTGGATATTGTTCTCATAAATCATCACCCTGGTGTCCCCTAGTCGCCTTTAATTATACTCGAATATTGAGCTGAAAAATGGTTGGAATATTCAACAACCGATGGCATGTGCCCATTACTATTTGTTAGCGACTAGCCATAGTCCGGACGCCCCGTATACAGAACGGCTATCGTATATAGAGTTATAGTCATGCTATTACTTAATCATTAGTCAGATAGGTATGAATGGGTAATTCCGATAAGGGTGACTAGTTGAGTCAGTCTGATATGAACAGTCGTCGTGATGAGTTGTATACTAGGTTGATGAAGGTTGATCGTATTGTGGTAGTGATCGTGTCTTCATACAAACCCACTAGCGCTGATATATTGAAATCTAGTTGAATATTACAACGAACTATACATTTTTGTAATAAGGGATATTTGGATGATCATTTTTTACATGACTTTTTTCATTATCCATTTCATAGTTAAAACAGAGTCTTACAAACCACCACACGTGTTTCGCTATACTATAGCTTCTTCAGGTGGAGTAATGTGGTTTGTAACCCTCAATTAGTGAAAATCCTGTAGTGTTCTACATTTGTTTAATTAGTTCAATTATGGATTTTCATCAAGTATCTGCCTCATCCATTCAAAATTCATAGAGCTGATTTTCACAACCTACAAACTTGCAAGATGTGTACTTTCTTAACATGAAAATTCATCACTCTCAAATGATTTCTATGTCTTGTACGGTAATAGTGAAAGAACTTATAGGAAATAGCCATTTATTTTAATCTTCAAAATATATCATAGACCATCTCGAATAATAACAATTCTAACCTAAAATACTGTGGAAATTTTAACAATAAGGTAAATAAAATGTTGCATTTCACATTCTTCAACGAGCGTATAATATATAACGGATACGTACTCTTGAGAAAATAATCTGGTTGATTATACACAAGCTGAAGACTTGAGCCCTGAATAAAGCTTAGCTAGTCTATAGCACCATATTATTTATAGTTTTACTCAAAATACTCGCCAATTTTGAATCAGAACCAAGATAATTCACTTCCTTCTCTTTTAGAGAAAATAAACACATGATTTTCCTTGATTTTGTAGAATTATTGGGTTACTTTTTCAAGAATAATGTTCAAGAGAACACGTATAACTTATGAAATTTTGAAAATATTTACAAAATATGGCAAAAAACCAAAGAGTTTTGTAACCGTCACCCTGCATTCGAGAAAAAACTAATTGGAAATGAATATAATATATAGGAATCCAGATTGACAGTAGTGCAATAAGAATTCAGAATTTTATATAATCGATTTTTTCAGATATGCTTTTCACTAGTGGCAACCTTCAAAACTCCAATGTTATTGCAATACTTGAGTGTCAATGGGGTTATGTTTATATCCTCTATAAATAACGGAAAAAATAGTATTAAAAGTTCTTGAGCAATGGGCTGAAATTCAACAGAATCAAACCGGCCATGTATATTAAACATTTTGAGAACAAAAAACAGTATCAGATGACTTCTTGCGTTTCCTTTACACTCCATTGATTTAACAATGAATTACAGTATCACATAAATCAAGATCTATTTTAAAGCTCGTGAATGACCACCTTTCATTTAAGTACAATGTAAAAGTGATTTTTCAATCATTCTTACTACCTGGATCACAATAAATATCTGTTAAATTTTCGGTAGAATCTAATGCGTTCTGCCTAGACAATCGTCCAGAACTTTGTGAACAGCTGTGGATGCTGAAATTACTATTGCTTCGATCAAGGGAACCCAAATAGGCCAAAACCGAGCTGCTGATATCATCCGACATAGTCCGCTTCCTCTCCCCGTGTTCTGGAGTATCACCAGAACTGCCATCTTCCGGTTGATTTTCAGTGAACACGTTGTCAAGTAGAGCTGTCGGACTGACTTTCATCGCGTCTGTCAGATGCATCTCGCTTCTAGTGTACTTATTCGGAGCGACTTCTGGCGACAAACTTTTCTGCGAGGTTGGCGATATTGGAAAACTGCGAGAGCTCAGCGTTCTGACCTCCGAACTCTGGCCTGATTTTGAGGGTGTAGACACCTCAGATACCAAAGGGGTGCTTTCGTTATCACTTGTTTCGTTTAATTCTGGGCTCGACTGCAAAATTTTTTCTTTGAGCCTATGGAGCTTGTCAAATCCCCGCTTATCCCTTTCCTTGTTTTCCTCTTTCTGGCTGTTATCTATGGACCTAGATCTGGTTCGAATTGATGATTTCAGTGGTTTTGATTCGATTTTTGAAAGATTCAAAGAATTTGGCCTGGATTTTGTTTGTGGCTGTTTGTACTCCTGCAGCAGAGGAGTTTTGTTCGATATTTGGGGTTCGTATGAAACTGTTGAAGTGTTCGTACTGAGGCGTATACGTGGCGTTGGTTCTGAATAGTTAGTTTTTATTATCACATGTCGACCTTTGCTTGTTATTTCTGTGGATTTCGAATTGGAATGCTTGATACTTGAAGTAGACATTTTCCTTTCTGAAACTGAAATAATAAAAAATTGCGTTCATTCAATTCGTGTCTTATAAATAGAGATCTCAAATGAAATTTTATGAGGTTAAGGAACCTAGAACATTTATAAACTCGAATATATGCAGAAAGGGAATTTTTGCTAAATTAAAAACACTACAAGATTGGTGATGTCGGTATTGATACCACCAATGAAATTTGTCATTCAGGGTCAAACAAGAGGAACATTTTATTATGGTCAATGTATTCTACAAGATACCATCACCAATTACAAACCTGTACGTTTACTCCACCGTTTCAGCCCTACTGACAGGAACTACTAGCACAAAGTATATGTTCAAGAACCTACTATATATAGCAAGGAATGTAAGTTGAGCGATACACCAAGATGTTCTTGAGTCGTGGACAGAATCAATTGAAATTCAACTTTTCAAACAGTTGAACAAAAAAGGCTGGAGAATACTACGGAAACAATTGAATTTAGACAATAGATATTTTCCGAGGATATCATACCAAGTTTATAACACCAGTGTAAGCATCTCCATGACACTGAATGTTGTGTATATATCAAATATGAATATGCCAACCTCAGGCCAACTATTACTTAAAAAACGTGTCACAAATTGTCAACTAAAAAAAATATGACAAATCATGTCAGAACATGATATATATCTTTTCTTGGTTGTCATAACTATTTCATTTATGAAACAAAATGTCGGAATTCGGTATATTTTGTTTATCACCACTCATCAGCTATAAGCACTAGTATTTGTTCATTTGCATATTTGATAATCTCCTCTTCATAATATTTTTTTTTATATTTTTTTATTTATAAATCCATACTTCAATACATTCTATAAACACCGTCTTTTTCTCTTTCTCCACCTGTCTTCACCAACATATTTTAAAGGGGCCCACATTGATTCAAATGAAATTTAATATTAATTTTTTAATCTTTGGTAGAAGTCCAATATATTATTAATTTTTTATCTCATACTAATTAAGTGGAAAAAAATTAGGAGAAGTTAATTATTGTCGTTGATTAAATTCATATATCATACACTTCAGTTTTTTGAGTATAAAACAAGATTAAATCGGTTGTTCTGCATTATAGTTCGATATAAATACAGGAATGACGTAAAAAATAGTTTGTCGAATATATTATTCGCATTAAATCGCAAAAATGATGAAAATTAAAACGCAATAAATAGTGACTACGCGAGAACACTTAAAGGCTGACAGAAAATTGAAGAATTAGATAAAAGAAGTAGAAATATTTCTTTTGCTGCAACACAAAGCTTCCGATCAGCTCTCAAACAAAAAATATTAAGAACCATGAAGAGGCAGAAGCAGTGCCACCTCGTTTCCGCCGACAAAACGGCACATCCCTATCCATCATCCCCTGCGGAACACTCGAATATCTCGTCCACCCGCATTCACCCGGTTCATCGCATAGAAAACACTCCACAGATAGAATGAAATGTCCCATAGTGACGGCTGATATAACGAACAGCGCCACCACGTTTTTCGGGAGCTGAACTAATTCATCGATTAACGGGCGTGGCGGCAAATTTGAAATGTATATTAAACATTGCATCTCGCTTCTATATATAAGAACACCTAGTTGACGGCAAAAATTACGTCACCCTCTCCGTAAGGCAGAGACATTCATAATAACCGCCATTCGAAACATTAAAACCCATCGAGAACCGAGCATGACGGGAGCTGAACTTTTTGTGACAGTGTCAAGTTGACAGATCAAAGCCTCGTCTCTTCGAAGAACGTAACATGTTTTTGAAAAATATTGATTTCTTACACTAAAAAGTGTCGAAAACGAGTAAATGTAAGCGTGTGAGGTGTTTTGGTTGGAAGAAGGACGAATTTTGTGTTTTCAGTAGCAGAAATTTAGAATATCAATGAAACGATATAAACAAGCGTTTTGATTTCGGATTCTTGTTTAGGAGGCAAAATACGTGAGTATCTCCAATTTTTTTTCTCCTTGGAATGCGTTATTATTGTTATTCCTAAAAAGTGGTATTATTGGACCTATTTGAGTAAAAATATGTATGAAGGTAAGATTATATTATCAGATTATGATGAAAAAAGAAGAACGTAACTTCAACCTAAAATTGGGTCGCTGACAAAGAAAAAACCAAAACAAATAAGCATCGAACGACTACTATATGGTAGCGACCTCAACTTGGCAGACGTTTGAGAATTGAGTGAACAGACAATTATTATAGTTTCAGCCTACTAGGTACCCATTTAGAACGAGAATGCCACAACAAACACAACCAAAATGGACGATTTATTATTTTTATCCATCACTTGATGATGGAACATAAAAGGTTTTTTCTATTTTGGTTGTATAATTGAGTCATTGTGCAACGCAAATGCGTGTCGAAATAGCCTCTATTTCGAAGTGGCAAATGAAAGTCAGAAGAGTTAGGCCCAGCTTACTTCTGAGCGATTTGGATTTGGTGATTCTAGCAGTGAATAACGCTTGACAAATTTTGATTCAGAGTGTTTTTGATTTAAATTGACCAATAAAAACAATAACAACATTGAATTTTTCACCGCTGGTATTGCAATAATCAAAATCGCTCAACTGTAAACTGGGCTTTAGCCTTTTGCGTCAGATTTCGATTTTTTCAATGTCATCATTGTTACCAATCGAAGATGTTTCTGTTATTTATCGATATTAAATCCATTTTTTTCTTCAAATCAATTCAAAATAGAAAAAATTGCATATGACACACGTTTTATAAGACACGTTGTCGCCCTTGTTCAATTGGAGCTGTTAAAGTTAAACATCTTTGTTTTATCTTGTTTTGTTTTTCACTATGAAAGATATTATTGAAAAAAGTTGAATTATTAGTGTGTGACATATGGAGTCAAAAATTTGTAATTCTGAAATAAAGTCATACTTTTGAAGAGATTTATTGTGCCCTGACTCTTCGAAAGTTACATGGTCGAGTGTCAGCTTGTGCAATCGACGAGAGAGTTTCGAGAAAACAGTGGCGAATTGCTCAATCCCTAGCTGATTCTTTTTGGAGGCGATGGATACGAGAATTAGACCAACTTTGATCTAGCGATCAAAATGGCATTCGAAAACTGAATCAGTGAAAGTCAACGATATTGTATTAATTGTTGATGAAAAAGTACCAAGAAATACATGGCAGCTTGGAAGAGTAGAGCAAGTATACCCTGGTAAAGATGATATCATTCGAGTCGTCGAAATAAGAACAAGTCGAGGTGTTTATACCAGACCAGTCACGAAGATATGTATTCTACCTACATCTGGAGAATAATTATTGGTGAAGAGAGGATCTCTTCACGCGTCGGAGAATGTTAAAGTTAAACATCTTTGTTTTATCTTGTTTTGTTTTTCACCATGAAAGATATTATTGAAAAAAGTTGAATTATTAGTGTGTGACATATGGAGTCAAGAATTTGTAATTCTGAAATAAAGTCATACTTTTGAAGAGATTTATTGTGCCCTGACTCTTCGAAAGTTACAGGAGCACTCCTCGCTTCGCTCGTTGTACTCCAAACAACGCATGCGACAAAATAGCGTCTTATAAAACTTGTATCATAATATACTATTAGTGATTCGGTCGTTTTATTCCCGACTTATTCCGATTCCAGTTGCTACTTTTCTGGTGGGATTTCTGCCATTTTCGGATATGACAAATGAAATGTTTGCTGATTGATCGAGGTTATCGACGTTATTCGAAATAATTTGTCTATCAGCACAGGTTCTATATTATCATTTCCAAATGTAATGAATATTCTGGACCTAGTAATACTCTCTTCCGTCACTGCAATCAGGGCCTCCAAAATTTGTCTTTCCATCTAAGGATTAAGGATTTTTTTTTCCTGCTCGCTACTTTCAAATTTCAAAACAGTCAGGTCGTGTAGCTGTCACAACAGACATGGGGAGGATGTGTTTTAACCGTTTTATTCAATTACGTCATTCCTTTCGGTACCGGTACCAAAATGGAACAAATAAAACGCGACTTGCCTTGACAATCTGACAGCAACTATCAAAATGCCATCTATCCCAACGGCAGTCGAACTAATCTCGTGGTTTCGGATCATATATATAATAACAACTATATGGATAACACCTATTCTTCTCTTTACGCGAAAATGAAGCCAGTTTTGAAAAAACAAAAGACTGTCTGGCTTGCTAATGATGAATTGTGCGCATGCGCGGGTTTTGACGAGTTGAAATCCACTGACGTTTTTAGAATTTCATAGGTTAAGTATATTTGTTAACCCAAATTATGTAGAAGAGCGTTAATATAGTTATTAATGTACTTACTGACTGTTTACAGAAGTGATTAGTGAGTGATAGCAGTGATTGATCAAAAATTAGCCCACGAATCTTGTTCCGATGACTTTATCGTCACAGGTTTCTATGCAAATCGCAAGTATCGCTTTGTAGATCACATCCATTTCTGCATTTATCATCAACTATCATTCAATATCGTCAAACAATCCATCAATGAATGAATATTTGAAAAATATATGATATGATGAAATAAAAACATCGAATTGAGGGTTATCTGACACATTTGATTGATTTTTAATAATTATCAAATCATCATACGTTTGTCGCTCACTAGAGAGCTACTCTCCTCCATGATGA
This sequence comes from Chrysomela aeneicollis, assembly GCA_029955515.1. Lineage (NCBI taxonomy): Eukaryota > Metazoa > Arthropoda > Insecta > Coleoptera > Chrysomelidae > Chrysomela > Chrysomela aeneicollis. The sequence goes on along the minus strand of JARUHQ010000003.1, from coordinate 12,493,915 downwards.
AAACGAATGTCGATTCTTAATTCAAACTTGCGCATGCGCATATTCGCGATTGGTCCCGCAGACTGTCATTTGTTTTATTTTTCGGCTTCAGCTCTGGTATCCATGTTACCTATATAGTTATTATTAGATATATGTTTCGGATGGGCCATAAGAGTTTTTATTCAATCTGTGGAGTGTTTTCTATGGTTCATCGACAAGCACTCACCTGGCGAGGGCGGCTGAGAGCTGCACCGGGAGCTCTGATCGCTCAGGCTCTCCGAAGCGCCTGCCCCCATGCCGATGGGCTGCCAGTGCATGTGACCTACCGGCGAGGATTGCAACAAAATGAAATCGGTGTCGCCCACGCCGCTAGAGCTGTTGGCACGGGGGCGCAAGCCTCGCGGCGGCGCATCTGTACGGACAAGCAGGAGCTTCAGGGTGAGTGGGGTGAGTCGTGCAGGGGGTGCGTATGGTTATCGGGGTGGGCGCAAGCATGTCTCAGCCAGGTAGAGGCGTTCCGAGCACATGATTCGCTTTGATGGTTCTTTGGGAAACGTGCACTTATTTGGGGGAGAAATCGCAGACCGACAACATGAAAAGAACTATACTTACATATTTATATTATGACATGTAAGGATTAAGCGAAGTATTGAATTTCTGGTGCAGTTAATTTACAAGGTATCTTGATGAGTTAAAAAAATAAACCACTACTCTATTCCACTAGTCCATTGACTAGTCATTTTCGATCTAAATAAACACCTAGTAGACGGTATATATTATCTGTTCACTGATAAAGATGACGTTACTTTTTCTGTTAGGCAGAGAACATCTTCTGAAAATCAACCGTGAACTATTTGGTATATTCAAGTATAGTATATTTGAACAAAATCGCCCTTCAAACCATTACCAAAACGTTGTGTTTTTTAACGTTTTGAAAAACAATACTTTTTTTTAAATATTTTTTTCTGCTAAAAAGTGTTGAAAAAAATAATGTAAGCGTGTGTGGTATTCATCAAAAGAAGAATGGTGTATTTACGAAGTATTTTCGAAACAAACGTTTCGACTTTGGATTCTTGTTCAGGATGCCAACATACGTGAGTACCTCCAAAATGTTTTACTTCTCCTCGGAATGCGTTATTATTGTTCCCAAAAACTGGCACTGGATCTATTTAAGTGAAAATATGTACTGAAGTTAGAAAAAAAAAGAAGATATCTGCAACCTAAAATTGGGTCGCTGACACGAGAAAAAACTAGAACAAATGAGCATCGAACAATTTCTATAAAGTAGCGACCTCATCTTGGTATACGTTCAGGAATTGAGTGAACATACAATTATAGTTTCAGCCTACTAGGTTTCCATTTAGAACGACAATGCACCAGTCGAATGAAAAATACAATATCGAATTAATCACATTCAACTTATTTATTGTTAATATATCATGTCTCACTTCGTTACCATTACCTTATAACAAACTTGTAGTTCCACAAGGCTTAGGGCCTGTCAAAATTTTTGAAAAGTCTAGAATCAATGGATGCCTCCTCTTGAACAGGTGACAGCCGCTGTCAGAGCAAGATGTCAAATCATTTTTTTATGAAAAATGTCTGTAGATAAAACGTTGTATTTCATTTGCTTAAGAAAAATTAAACACTCGAGTTTCTCTCTCGCATTCAAACATTCTTGCGCGAATAAAATGCTATCTGAAACAATTTATAACTTCTCGACTTTCAAAATCATACAATGAGCTCAGTTTCCGAATATATGGAAGCTTCTTCTGAAGTTCCGGCTCACCTTGTTTGATGGTTGATTCCCTTTTATTCCATCGAATGTTCGAATTCATAGAAAATCTCAATTATTTTTTTCAATTCACCAATTCAGTTATTCATAAAAAACATCCAAGATTGAGTATGAATAATTGTTCTTAGTCCTCCCACGTGAAGTTGAATTTGAAATTACTCAGAAAATGTATCATCTTCGTCGTTATGCGTTTGTTAACTTATTTAATGTGATATTTGTGTTAGCGACTAGCCATAGTCCGGACGCCCCGTATACAGAACGGCTATCGTATATAGAGTTATAGTCATGCTATTACTTAATCGTTAGTCAGATAGGTATGAATGGGTAATTCCGATAAGGGTGACTAGTTGAGTCAGTCTGATATGAACAGTCGTCGTGATGAGTTGTATACTATAGGTTGATGAAGGTTGATGGTATTGTGGTAGTGATCGTGTCTTCATACAAACCCACTAGCGCTAATATTTGTATGTATCATTTTGAAAATGCTGAAACAATATCCAACTGACTGTTTTCCTATTCCTATTCTGACATGTTTTCAACTTTCTGATTTGGTGTACCTTGATAAACACGACAACGCCTAGCTAGGCAGATTTTCCAGTTCTGATTGACTTCTGATTTTTACAAATAACTCCAGATATTTTTTCTAAAGACGCTGATGCGAATGAACATGATCATCTCACGATCCGATCTGAGATTTAGCTGTTTCATAATCAAGGATTGACCTGACGAAATGACCAACCAGGTTTTATTTTCAGAAATGTTTTGATGAATTATTGGGCTAGTCAGCTAGTGGATAATATTATATCCTCTTTTTTATGATGGTGCATCAACCTGAAGTTTTTTCAAAATACTGCAATCATTAATCCACTCTCTATTTTACATACCATCTTCGCATACTCGCATAATCTATAGAACTATATACAGGGTGAACTTTTAAATATACATTAAACCATCACAGTTTTTAAAGCCTTTCCAGAATTTTTTCGATTCTCATTTCTAGCTATGGAAAATTATGACCAGTAGTTTCAATATATGTACGTGGTAATAAGTACGCTCAGTTACTCATCGACATATTTTTATAACATTGCCAACAGAAACTTGTGATCAGAACAAATATTAGTCCAGTGATTAGGAAGATACAAATTATTGTTTATATCAACAGTCAACAACAATTTGAACAAATATTAACTCATTTTGGTTTATGAGAGACAAATTAGTGCAACATTATCTGATAATTTCATAAGTGAAACATTGTGAGATGAAGATAATTCAAGGCACAGTGACATATTCACGATTAATTTTCACATGAATGTGCCATTCAAATTTCAACATTATCCAATAACTTGAAAACTGCCAGTACGGATCCAGTTTGTAAGTATGCTCCAATTTTTTCAATCCATAAATTGTTCGGGATCTTGATTCCTTTTTTATGTATGATATAAAGCCATCCCGCCTGTTCAATAAATATAATATGGAATTGAACATTCAACTACTACCTACTAGTTCTTAGTACAGTTATCTGAGCTTTGGGCTGTTAATATTTCGTACCCTCACGTAGGAAGTGCTAAAAACTTTTGGCATGAATACTCTGTTAATAATAATTTTTGTTACAGATTTCCATGTCATGATTCTACTTGAGATTATGCATAAATAAAAATGTTTGGTAGGTATTATAAGAGTTCTGTAAGTATTGGTATAAATAATATTGAATAAAGAAATCATTTTAATCAGGAATATTTTCAGTTAATTTTTCTAGTGAGTTTGAATTTTGTGATTTTGTTTTCTATTTGTGGCAGTATACATCATGTTATCTATATCTATATGGTTGAACATGACGAGATTCTAAAATTTGGTGGAATGGTAGTTCCGAAATCTTTTTCGTTCAATACGGTGATGTACTTATTTTATTTCCCTTGACCTTTATTTTTAGACAATGGGGCCGTTTAGAATAGTTCTTTTCAATTCTAATGGAAAATAACTTTATGGGATATAAAATGAGTATTCTATTGCATGAACCTACCGTTAGTATCGGGATACAGGAAGTACTCGAAGTGCTTTTTTTTCATTTCGCCCTGTGAACATCGTTAGTATCTCAAAAACCGAAAAAATATCGACAATTGGTAAAACTGTACAACAAAAAGATGAATATGCGATAGCTATATTAGTATGGAGATTATATAAAGCAAATATACAAAGCACAGAACAGGTGTTAACATGCATTTATTTCACAAGCAGAGTCCACATTATTATTACAGAGGCACATAAATACACAGCTATTGAATTCACTGACATCTACAAATCAACATAAAATTCAAATCAGAGGAATGTTTCAGAAAAATTCAGAAAACCAGTAAAATACTTGCCTTGACTAATAAAATCCCTCTTGATTTTACGTTTCAATAAACATGCTTCGTATACAGCATGTTCATAAATATTACATGAAGAAATTATTTTCAGATGATATTCCTGCAAATCCAAACACACTGACATGTTAGGTTGAGTTTCTTCTGTCAATGTTAGGTGAGAAGAGAAATAAATTGAAATGACGAGATGTCAGGGCGTAAGGGTTGGAATCGGATCACAATACATATATAAATATAAATCATTATCAAAAACATACTGCATAGTTTCTTTCATTGTGATTAGAAACGAAATAAAACACATGCATTTTCTTGCCTTTTATTACCTAAAATAAACTACAACTGAAAAATGTATCTACAAATAAATAAGATTCGGAATAATATGAAAACTGACTATATTATAATGAGTACCTACGAATGCACTGTCTCATACTGTTCATGCACTACTTATTGTGAATTCAATAACTGCATAAGAAAGTGAGTTAGATACAGGTCATAACATTTGAGCAAATATTTTCTATATAGTTCAGTGTATACATTTGAATCATCATTATTTTAATATCATTCATTCTTTTGATCGATAATCAATAAGTCTGATAATTGAAACATTTTGGTCAATATATTAATACTGGAGACTTATGTCCATACTAGAGGTACCCAAATACTGGAATGGCTATAGCGTTGAGATGAAAAAAGTTCCACTAGAGGTTGAATATTAAAAAATTGTGACTGTGAAATGAAATACCTGTTATGTCAGTTGAAAAATAAACCTTGAAAATTACATTTGCAAATACTTTTTTATTATTCATGAAATTCTATTAGGCATCGACAATATATAAGAAAAGATTTCAAAGTGGATAATCAATCAGATACAGATATGGAGCCAAGAATAAAATCGATGGTTGGATATCAACTGAAAAACTTTCTACAATTTTGATGCAACAGCATACCATTTATATGGGTTAAAATATTTATGAATTGCCATCTTCTCTAAAGAAAATAATTTTTTTGAATTCATTAATAAAATAAATGTTGGTTGATTGAGAATTCATGAATATTCGTTATATATTCTTTCATAATTGTTTTTGTATGTACAAGATTTAGTTCTATATGTATATTTTGTTATAAATTTGCATATATTATGCATATTTAATATTATTTGTAGGTATATTGAAGCTTGATAATTTTTTTACTATGCATTTCACATAATCATGGACACGTTTTCAAACTTATATGATTGTGTTGAAAAAATAAATAATGATTTTATTATTATGTATGTATGTAAAAATCAATTCCTTATAGTTATAATAAATCTTTTCCATTTTATATACATTACAAATAATTAAGTACTTCCTGAATAAAACTAGGCCAATGCTAATTATAGTAGATTCTGAACCCATACCTTTCCACACTGGGTTTACACAGCAAATAGAATAGAATAAGAACTAGTATAAAATAATTTAAGGAATAAGAAATATGAAGAGCCGTTCATACACATAACTAAAAATAAGAAATAAGATTTCACCAATGAAAACAATTGTCAATTATTGTCAACTTCATCATTGAATTAATGTAATTAATGTTTATTTTTCTGAGAAACAGAAGTAACCAAAAGAAAAATAGACCAAACCAAAAACAATCATCGAAATTTAATATTTTAGCCAGCTGTCAATGATTAGGGGCGTGTCTAATTGAAATCGCACTTGCGCACATCCATTCTCGAATAAAATAAAATAAGAAGTTGAATGTTGGCCAACTCTTATTTTATTGCTTATTCCTTATATTATTTTCGTACCTGTGTTAACACTCTCATTGCTTCGTGTATGTTGAACTTTTTTATTTTATTTCTTATTTTATCTTATTCGCTGTATAAACCCACAGTGAGGGTCTAGTACATTTTTCATCCCACTTTTCGATCACGAAATATCGTTTCACTTATCATGACTCATTAGAGAAACCATCACCCGTATAAGCTTGTTAATGCTTACTCGATCCACCGCCAGATGTCGACGAATGTACAGAAGCCTTATCGACTAGATTAATATCATCGATACCGTCATTGTACTTAACCATTTTACCGTCGCTACCCTTTGAAGTCGAATGGAATGTCACCACAGTGTTAGATTTAGGCGTGGGAGATAGACTCAGGAGATTCTGGTATTGATTTTTGTTACTAAGTGATTCACCTTGATTGCTCTCAGGGCTGGGCGGTATGACTGACGTTTGTGGAACTTCGGGGTCTATGGTTATATTGAAGTCTTCCGTTTCTTCGAGGACATCTTCGCAGGCTTCTTCATTCAGGGTCTGAAGAGCACCACAGATCATCTGCTCCTCCAGCGTTACCTATGAAAAATACTGTCAATAACATGTTTCTTATTAATATAAACAACACATTGAACACTCACGAATTAGGTAAAAACTATTTTCATGCAACACTTTTCTAGCAAAAATCAGATTTGATATGCCAAAGGTGACCCTTGGATCAATTTTTTTATTACATGACTAGAAGTGCTATTTTTTCAAATAGATCATCGAAAAAATATATATAAATATATAATTTTCAGTGTTTTATAGAAAAGTTGAATTAGAAATGCATTTAATCCTCGTTATTTTGTCATTTCATGTCTTGTCATTTTTAAACACATCAATAACCAGCAAGATTAAATTTTTTGTGAATTAGTCAGTTAAAATTTTTCACGAGTTATTGAAATTTGAGAAAAATATAATTAAATGTGGAATTGTGTTTTATGAAAACCTTCAGATTTTCATTGAATTTTAGATTTTCTTGAACGGACCCAAGATTGAATGTCTGTGAATACAGTGTTTATTGAACCTCAACGAGCTTCTTCCATGCACATTATTTCTAACACATTCCAGTTATTTCAACACTGAATATATCAATTTGCGTTAGTACGTACCTGATACTACGTTTGCATGTAAGTATTCAACATTGAATGATTGAAATTTGAGTCATTTCGTTTTTAGTCCAGACATATGTATTAAATAATGAATATTATCGAGTTATTATATGATTATGATGATATGATATTGGACTCAACCTACCTGTTTCTCAATAATACTGTGTTTCCTCTGAGGACCATCAATTTGCATCTTTCCAACATCCTTTTCATTTGTACCACTACTTTTGTTTGCACTACCTGAAAAACATTGTGAAAACGTAAGACAATTCTTTTTGTCATTCAAATATGGAAATCGAGTATCTAATGGTAAATAAATGCATATGAGCAATTGAGAAATTGAAAAGAATTTCCGAAAACGTAGGTATAATGAATAGTATTATACTGTTGATTACTTACTTCTCCTTTCTGGTTTCGATGAAACCCTATCCTCTCTTAATGGTCTCACTTCGTCCTGTCTTAAAATACTGGTTATTTCGTTCTCTCTCAAACTGATCAATAGCACTTTGAACATCTCCCAATCACCAAAAGACATTTTCAATAGCTAAAAAAATATATAAAATTCACCAACAATAGAATTCATTCATGTCAACAAAAAATATGTTCAAAGTATAACGTTAATGAAGCCTGCCCAGTCTCAGTCAATACGTGCATATTTTCTCGCCTGTACCTTCGCTAATGTTCAAAAAATGCATTTCGATAAACAAGTTATCATCATCAGTAGGTAAACTGAAAAACTGTGGCGTTTTTTGTTTGATACCATAGTGTTCACCTTAGACCATACACTAGATAGACGCGGTATGTACCTTATGCAATGTTTGGTAAAGGTAGGGGGCGCTGACTATGGCATTTTCGGGGAGGTGAGACGATCGTTGAACCGAGAGTCCAGGGACGTGCTTTTTTTAGGGATTCAAAATATGAAAAAATTGATGTATTCTCAAGCATATTTTCGGTTTGGTTTTCAATTCCCGCAAAAGCTGAGTGAGAATTCCAACAAATGTTTAACAAACATCATGAAAAAACTGATTTGAATATACAGCTCATTTTTTTCCATTTTACAAATAGGTAGTGTATTTGCTGTTGAATTCTATAAATAATATATTTCGCCTGATGAGCTAATGCTGATTCAAATGTTTTCAGAATCCATCAGAATACAATAAATAATATACAAGCACATCATTAGTTTGCAAGATAAGAGAAGAATTTGAATAATACACATTTAATACAATAAAATATATTTATACATACAATATACATATCGATGAATCTGTGAATTGAACAAATTGAATTAATATGAGTAGTAAAAACTGAAAATTCCCAAACTTTGATTATTTTCTCTAAGATAGAAGCACCTTTTGTATGCAGTTTTAAACTTTCCTGTCAAATTTCTGTTTGGCCTTCTCAGCCCAGCTATAGCTTCTCTTATTTGATTGACCAACCTTTTGGAAACCTGAAAATGTCAAAGAGTTTTTCTAGGACTTTGCATGATCATCAGATGTGATGAATGGCAAAACTATAGGGTGAAGGTTTCCTGATGAACAAAAATGGTGTTCATATTTTCTGTGGATATACTTAAGTTTACCTGAAGAAACTATTTTCTGTCACTATAAGAAAAGCTTTCTCAACAAATATCTGCAGTAGGGCAGTGATCATATCATAAAATTCTGTATGTTTTTCCAATGTTTCTATCCTGAAACTACTCGACACAACTGCATCCATATTTATATGTTATTTGGAAACCTAAAAAACGTTTGGTAAATATTATATTCGAAAAATATTCCCATTCAAAATGTTTTCAATATGGGTCATTCCTACTACTACGCCTATGGAATACTTACAAATGAAATCATTCCGTCGAAGTTTTGTTATCTTTGTTAACACAAATTCCACAATATTTTGCCATAGGCCTTTCCTCTTGAATACACTCAAGAATTAATCATTTCCAACACAAATAACATTGAAAGATAAATAAAAACACGAGAAATTCTCCACATATACAAAATGTAAACAAATGCCTCCATACGTCAACAACGTCAATGTCAGAATTGGCCAATAGGAAAACTCGTACCATGTCAAATTTTGTTTCCCCCCTCAGTTAGAAAACAAATCGCCCTCGATACCGAGTCTATCTAGTGTATGGTCTAAGGTGTTCACTATTCAATCTTCACTCTGTATGTTGATATATCTAATACAATGTAACTAAAAAATGTAACCCAAACTACTGTAGTCTTTTTACTGATAAAGCACGCTTGATATATTCAAAATTCTCAACGATGATGCATCGATTAACTAATTGAATGCTTCCTGATTTAAATGTTAATTATTACACAAAAGACAAGAAATCATAAGAAACGCAAAATGTTTATGTTGATATATTCGAAGGTGTCAATACTATGAGGAATGGCAAATCCAATAATAATTGGTTGTTTAGATTTCAAATTCCTTACCTTTTTCAGTTCTTCTAAATCACAGTGTAAGAGCACCCGACCATTTATATTTTGTTCTTTGATTGTTTTGATATATTCAGCTAGGGCATCCACAGACAAATCATCTATATTGGATAGCAGAGTACAGACTCCTTCAACGTTAAGCGTGGACAATTTTATATCATATATTTCAGGCTGCAAAAAATGACATTGATAATGATACTATATTATAGTTTTCATCGACTTTCTGTGACTATATCACGCACTTGACGAATGAACCAATCAGAAGCTCTTGTCAAGTTCGGATTATCGATAACACAAACTTGACTCTTGACTCTGATTGGCCTGTCAAGTCTGTTTTTTATTTCATAACTCAACTGATGCTAGTTTCCAAGCAACTCAGTATCGTATGTAATAAATCAACAGACTTATCGCGAAAATCCAATCACTTGTGGTATTACTACTGAATATCATGAAGCATGATGAAGTATTATTATTAATTTTATTGCATACAAATTGTATTTATATATGACGCATAATCGTATTGTACTGTGTTGTACCAAATTTACTGTATTCCAAGAACCGTGATGTATCTATTGAATGTTTTTTTTGCCTGACTTTTCTCATGTCATGTTTCATTATCAAATAAAGATAATAAATATATCTATCAATCTATACCAGAACTAATCATAAATCATTAAAGATGTGTTTTCATCTTTCTTTTTTCTCATGACATGTTTTACAATCAAATGAGATGAAAAAAGATATCTACTTTCTATCTGAACCAGAACTGATCATTAATCATAAAGAGTGTGTAATTGTTAGAGATGTTAATTATTATTGAGATATCCAAGTGATAGTATTATTATTGATTTACCCTGTATTCGAGTATGACGATAGCCGTTAGAATTATTAAGTAACTATATCGGTTGATCATGAATCATATTGTTTATCATGCCCACAGAGGGGCAGTTATACGAAAGAGTTTGAATGGGTAGCATCAACAGCAATATACGTGTTATATCGTTAAGACTGTAACAATTCAGAACATTATACCACTTATACATGATGCATCAGGAAACAAGAAAATGATATCACACCGAGGAATGCTATTATGAAAGCAGGAACAGTTCAGAGAATACAAAGGCAAGTTTTGAAAAGTTGTTATTATATTGATGTACTCATTGCAAATATTACATGCAAAGGTTATTTATATACAGGTAGTCGAATAAACGTGGCTCGAAATGAACAGATGATCGATAAGTTGAACATGAAGTTAGAGAAACTGAACTCTTAGGTAACAGGGTTTGGAAATAACATAGTTTTTCCTTTAGGTGAATGTAAAATCAATTTATCTTTCTATGAATGCACAATTGAAACATATTAGCTAAGGTCCCCGTCTTCCTTACACATGCAAGTCTCAATGAGACTTCGAGGGTTGCTTTGCAACTAAGACGTTATTCATTACATATATTGGCCTGTAGCAGGTAATTATTTTCACAGAACAATTACAAAATTAATAAAAAATAATCATATGGGCCTGTTGTAGGCTAACATTGGCTAGTGATAGGAATGAATATTCAATCATTTCGTTTTTCGATCAAACTGCCAAAAACACATATTAACCTAACTGAAAGTTATTATAATATGAATCATAAAGAACGCAGGAAAATTCCTTCATTATTTCCATTATTCATTTATGTCAGATTAATGATTCATGTCGTTCTCATTCTCAGAACTATCCGGTCAGTTATTTACACGATTATATTGAAAAGATCCACTTAAAAAAATCAAAATCTCAAGTCTCACCTCTAACATGGTTACTGGTGCCATAGGAATGTGTGGCTGATATTGCACTCCTCCCCATTGTTGCCAAGCCGACCCCACAGTCGTCAGTTGGGGGTAAATAACTTGTGAAGTAGGTTCATTTTCACTCGACCCCCCCGGCTTAGGCATAGATCGATATCGCCTCGTTACAGACGGTCTGGCAGTATTCCAATCCGTATTAACTCCCCAGTTATTGCCTTGCGGCATGGACATTGAACCTCTTGTATTGCTGGTCTGATATCCGCTTTCTTCTGTACACTGAGTCTCTTCTACAAACAAATTTGTATTGCCCATCATTTGCCATATATTATGCCCGTATCTCAAAATGGAAGGCAGCCAGTAATGTAATATATTTTTAGCAACTTTAAAGGTGATTCTGGAATTGGATATTATCGTTTATGTCCGATATGAAAAACGGCACACATGCCTAGAGAAAATAACTGAAAAGCATAATTTTAACATGGAAACGAACACAAATGAAATACTGCGGCCTTTTTATTATGTCGACTCCAGTGGATAACATATTCCAGAGACCAACGTTTCATCATAAATCAGTACTGCTTTAACACCAAAAACAATTAAATATGCATTCTGAATTCTATAAACGAAGATTTTTTGAAGTTCCTAACCATCAAAACATATTCATAACATATCTGACATGACTAATACTCGAAATAAATTTAATTTGTAGTTCTAAGACTTGAATAGCTCACCTTTTATAATTTTTTTCAAATAAGGATCTAGATTGATTGTGAATGGTAAGAATATCTTTAGATCGCTCACCAACAAACTCGACCGGTGAAAACTAAGAAAAATATCAAACTTCTTCTCGTCCCTGTCCAATTCTAGAAAGGGTTCAATATCTTTTACTATTGGTATATTCGGCAGAATCCTGTAAAATATTATCATATTTAGAATGAAGCTTATAAATGAATATCCAAATGAAATACGGACTCAATTTGAATTATGGCAAAGGTGAAGATGAATATTCCGTTGATATATCATTAGGTGAGAATGATTATAATAAAATTAACAACAGTATTCAATGAAAGTCGAAAAAGATATTGGAAAACTGCAATATGCACATTGATTATGTCTGAAACACGAATCTTTCAGTTTTTTCTCATTATACTCACTTGTCATAAATAGACTTCAGAGGTGTGTTATCATCAAGTGATTCTTCATATGAATCATAATGATAAATAATCCATGACGTTCGAAAAGGCCACTGTTCTGTTATATTTATCCAAGAGGCTAGACGGTACCAATTGAAATCGATTTGGAATGCTTTGAGTAATCGCCCTGGAAAACTCAATTCAATACAGTCATTCAATCAATCCTCATCAAGTTGAATTATGAAATAACTTAAACATTGAGTGGGTATATCGCATTACTGTATCGATGTGTTTTTTTTATTTTTATACTTGTATTATTTTATCATTTGTTAATTTTTCAAAGTTTTTGTGGAAGTGAAAAGGTCAATCCTGATATCGATTTTACTATTTTCATATTCATCCAAACTGTGCATTGACATTGACTTTTCCAATAAATAATACAACCTATTTCTCTAACACTATTACAGTAAATAAACATAATTCTATATGGTCTATAATACGTTTAAAATTGCATAATCAAAACTCATTAACGTTAGACCTATTTTCTTTTCGCTCATTAAAATATGGGTGATTTCAATATTTCTTATTAACTTGTACTAATTTTGATGAAATTTCGTGTACCAATGATCTCTTGAGTATCTATAGACAAAATGTATACAAAGAATGGATGGAAAAGTGGTCAAAAATAGTAGGGAAGTTCACCAACCCGTACTTCCTTATACACAAGGAACTCCCAAAAAAAGTACCCCACCTCTATGTCAATATGATAATGAAACTGCTGATTTGAATCATCTATTTTTCAACTGTGAAAACATTCCTGGAATTAATAATTTTATGAACAAACTCCAACAATTGAAATTACAATTTCCCACTAGTATTCAAAACTTATTAGCAACGGAGAATAAAGTTATATATGACCTAATTGTAGAATTTGTTATAGCGAACAAAATAATTATATAAGTTCCACAGTTTAAAAAATTGAGAATAAGAAATTAACGAAATGTGTGTGGCTAAAGGTTGAAATCGAAAGCCCCAAAAAAAAACAAAAAAAATGTTTCTTATCTATTCTATCACAAAACAGAGATATAAATAGATAAGTAAAGTAGAATGATCGATTATACTGTGACAACTAACCTGTAACGTATACTACATTCATCAGTCTTCTCATTGAACGAGGATTGACATCACTAAAATAGTCATCTGACAGTAACATTTTAGTTAAATCTTGAGCACCACCTATTCTATTCAAATTCGAACCTATAGAGCTTGCTACAGACTCAGATAATTTCAATTTACGAGATCCTTTTCTATTCTGGAATTTACCCAGGTTTTCTTGGCTAGACATTAGTGCTTTCTCGTTTGATAATCTTCTACTTGATGACTGAAAAATAAACCATATTTTCAATCCACAGATTATAAATCGATTAGGCACAACATTATCGATGGCCGCTCTAAACTCTAAACGCCATGTTAGCTAGAGAATATCAAAAATTGATCAATAATCAGTGGATATGTACTTCATATTATGAAATGAACGTCGGTATTTCTATTGGTGTCGGTCTCTACAATTATGTTTCATTTTTTTATTCCTTTTTTTTCTATTTTTGACAAATTTTCTGTATGTTGGAGCAAAGTATAATTCTGTATAAATTTCTACTGGATATTTTACTGACGCTATAGCGATTCAAAGATTTGAATCTAAATATCTACACACATTTTGTTACTTGGTTTGGATGGTATTATATGTTTCTTCACTCACCGATCTAGCCAAAAAACTATTGAGATTCTCTTCATTCTCAGACCAATTTCCTTTTTGTTTCCAATGGGTCATTGCAGACTGTTGAGCAACTTTCACTTTTCTGAGACCAGAATTTTGAAGGTAAAATGGCAAATGAACCATATTACTTAAGTAGTTGTGGCCTCCTATATTGTTCTCGCTGAATAATCGTCTAGTATTTACTTCTACAGCCTGGATCCAATGTAAACAATGAAAAAACTCAAACATTTCATGGAGCAACAAGAAAACAAATGTTCCAGATGAGTGCACAATGTAAGGATAGATGAATCAAAAGAAAAAATGCGAATGAATAGGAAAAACCTCATCCAACAGAAATTATGACAGCTGCCAACTTCATCGGATTCAAAGATTTTCCGAACCTATTCAAAGTAGAGTGCTAAAGTCATATCTTCTTTCAATTCATCTAACTTGTTCCAAATGGCAATGTAATGAGGAGTTAGTCCGTATTGATACAATTGACAACACAAGAAAAGTGTCATTCGTATAATTTAAATTTTCTCTGCTCATAGCACCTAGCGGAGTTTTCTAAAGAGTGTGATTTTAGCATTGGACAGAAGGAAATCATTTGTTTTCCAGCGGAGTTCAGGCTGTGACATGCTAGCCACGTGATTATGGTAAATAATTAGAGCATATATCAATCTATCAGATTAGCGAACCGATTATTCCCACAAATTTCACCTGAGATCAAACTTCAAGGATATATTGATGTCTCGAAAGCTATATGTTGGTAAAACAAACTGTGCAGAGTAAATTTGTCACTTTTCTTTCAGAGAATTCAATGAATCCACAACCAAACTACACAGTGTCCACAAAAAACTGAATGTTACATTGTTCAATGAAACATATTTTTATTAGATTCGCTTGTTGTAGAATTGTTAATGTCATTTTGCCATATGAAACAAAGGACTATACATATACGTCAAAAACAACATACAAAAACTGACCTTCTCCCAAGCAACCTGTCAAAAACAAGGTATTTAAGCATTATTCTGACAATAAGAAGAATGTATATTATTTTTTCTCAATTATCTCCAGATATTCATACTTGAATAACAATGGAATGTAATTTGAAGAGTCATACAACCACTCAGGTGATGATTTAAATAATATGGATTCAACTGTAGCTACTATATATACTAACAATCAACCATAATAGTGAACGAAAAGTATAGTTGTTATTATATTCATTCAATAGTAAATATATGTATTTGCATATATGGCTTCATCATCTAGCTTGATGAAGTATAGTCGATCTGAAAGTATAGTAAACAATAACCAAAATTAATAATATACTATGGTACATATGGCAGAGAATCTCAATTATCATGATTAGCTTTTAGCGTTTGTCAAAAAATATAATCGGCTAGATATATCGAATATTCATAATGGGTGAAGATGATGAAAAGATTGAATATCAACATACCAAAAAATGTCAACTCACCTTCGCAATAACATGAGGATCTATCGCTAATATCACAATGAAAGGGTTATTCGCATCGGAAAACAACATATGTACAGTATCTAATACCAACAGCACCTTATCTTGCTCGCAACTATCGAGTCCATCTACTATAACTACAAGCCTTGTCTGTTGAGAGCCTAGGCTATCCATACATTTCACCATATCTTGCATTAAGTTGACCTGAAAATTTTGTAGAGCAATTCAATCGATTCAATGTTTGAACATTATTAATAAAACTCGAGGAAGTGATTCTACTTGCAAAATTGACACAATAATATTCTATGACATTTTTCCAAAAACTCAAGAATCAAAGAATTACAGGGCATCAAAATCGATTTCCGTGAGTAGTAATGTCAGTTCTCACCTCTTGCCTCAGGGTTTGCAAGAATCCCTCCGATTTCAGGGTGTCCAGTTTCGCAATTGATTTTTGTAAATGCCTCCTCTGAGAAAACAACAAAGCTACCAACATTCTACTCCACGTATACATGTTAGCTATGGTGGCAATTCCCAACAACAAGGCAGCAATTATCAGTACAATTCTCAATGTGAAGTTATTCATATCACCACCACTGAAATAGAAAAGAGATTATTTGAAACAATTAATTTAATACAATTTTTAGGGTGATCATTTTGATGCAGTAATTTTTTCCCATATATCTTATTTATAGACTTACCCATCGCCAGAATAGAAGTGGAAAATATAAACAGACAAGGCACACGTTCCAATTATTATCATCAGAAATGTGATCTCAAAAAAAAGAACATATGGTAAACAACATACTTTCCTCCAAGTCCAAGTTGCGGAACTTTTCACTAAAACCAAGAATATATGCAGATTTATTTACCCCGAATTTCTACCAGTTCAAGTACTGTCTTCATGATACATATAAAATTTCACTATATGTATATCATATAAATATGAAAAATAAACTTATTATATTATAATATAAAATGTTATCGATGAACAATTCATATTCTTTCATGTATTCCAATGTTATTTATTGGATATCAGGCCGAAATATATTAATACGAAAGAAAAAGTGTCGAAAAATGAAATCCCAATAGGCGAGATCACAAACGCGTATAATTGATTCAAACGTGCTTAAAATATAATGGTAAAATATCATGTATTCATAGTGTTTCCTAGAAGATAATATTATGTGATTTTTTAATGAAATCCGCTCTACAACCTTCCAATTCTCCAAGACATTCTAACAATAGCATCATGTCCACTTCTTGTGACATTACAAGTCCTCTGATTGACATATTCCTGTGTTGCCACTTTTTATAGAACGAATTGTTTTGGCATTTATCATATTGAAATGGAAACTTCGTGTTTGATGCCTGTTTATTTAGTTAATCTTGAATAATATGTGTATATACTGAGTGTTATGTCATTAGTTTTTCGGCCTACTCATATTGGGAAGATATTTTATGAAAAAGAAAATTTTCTTTGGGAAAATATTTTGGAAAAACTACTGCAAAAAAAATCCTTTTATCCCATCGTTCTGGATGTTGTGTAATTTTTCCAGAAATTAGTGATCTCGTCTATTGAACTCTCATGTTTTGGCTTAAATAAAAAAAGTTATTCAAACATATGTAACTCAAAACTAGAGCATTTATTGGGTAAAAAAATCGAGAATCATGATTAATCAACTATACCTGCTCTGGGTTTGAAAGCTCTATACAGTCTGGTAGCTAGAGATCCATAATGATTTTCAATTGCATCATACAGTGAACCAATCATTTGAACAACCGAGTTTTCCCCCCCGGTCGTACTACTCACTCTAGTTTGATCAGTGAAGAAAAATCTAAAATATAAATTAATGTCATATAATACCATACCGCGCCTATCTGACTTTTCTCCCACATCTGATAGGACTGAAACTCCTCAACATTGGGAAATATTATTTGGAAAATTTATTATTCACTCATGACTAGTCAGTTTCAGTCGAGTATTATATTGAAATAAGGATTCAGAAAATGCAAATATATGATGATTTATTTGAACTATATTCCATAATCATATATCTATTAACTACAATATTGACCATACGCCATAAGAGACAATGTTAGCAAAGTGAAGCCGAATTGCATATATCTATCCTTTTTTATTTGGCAACGTTGATCGAGGGCGTATGCGCGAAATCGTGCGCGAAATTCAAATCATCAAATGTCTAAAATTCGTAATCTCATATTCATAGGTAACATTTACTTTATATGTAAATGAATATTGTCATTTGGAAAATATCCGATGATGGTAGAATACATGAAGTATACTTGACAGAGAGTAATCAGAGATCTTCTAATTCAGCAATTCACAGATCCATTCAGATTTGAAAGAATATGAAACAATCAAGATCAAAACAATGGTAGGCATATGAATTATCCTGATATTTGCAATATTTTTATCAGACATTGATGGCACAGGCACTTCTCCATCGTGGCTTGATTTCTGGAATCGTGGAAGACAACCTGAATACGACCTGGACATATTTACAGCATTGTTGAACTTAAATTACAAACAACTTTGAATTAATGAAACACAAACACGCAATCGAAAAACAAAAACGAGAAACGAGGAAATTCACATCAACCAAAGATTATCAAAACACAGATATAACACGTTGTTTGAAAAAGATCGCAAAAGTGATACCCGACGATCATTTCCAATTTGAGTAGCAGCGAGGACATAAGAGAGAAACAACACTAAGAGAGTAGCTCTTTACTGTCATCATCAACTTTTATGTTGGCCCATGCGCATAAATTCATCATTGCCAGCGATTCTCTTTTGTTTCTGTCCTTATTATCAATATTCGTAGTTAATAGATATATGAATCAAATAGAAACAGATGGATCGCCCTTTGTATCAGATTAACATAATGGTACATTTCATGCTATACTATTATTACCATTCCTGAATCTCGTTGTTGAATTATAACCATTACAACCGGCACCCAACTACATTAAAATATTTCAAGAACTGAAATCGTGCCGCAAGTAACTATGGGTGAACAATTATTGTATAATAATTTTTCCATCTATAACCCCCGAGATTTCAAAACATCCATCATTTGTGAGCACACAGGCAATGTCAATGTCATGTGTCACTTACTACCCACCTTATTGGTTGTGCTGCCGTGGTATCATGTGACGTCCCGGGTGGATGACAAAACAAGATCTGCAGCACCAACCTCAAGTTGTTCATCCTCCTCGTCAACCTTATATTGAAATTGTACGCCCAATCCCAGTCGTACTTGTTGCTGGCGAACCAAATTAGGGATAATGTTATGTACAAGAGTAAGAGAAACCCAATACTAACGCTGGATCCCACTATCCAGGATTGCACAGACATCCCTATCACGGCACCGATGATAACGGCGATATGGAGCAGAACAAGGAGAAGGAGAGTGGTGAATTGGAAGACCGGATCGACCCATTCGCGGGCAAAGTTCTTCATTTCCTCTGTAAACATTAATTGAACAGTATGAATGTCAGTTTCGAGCATTGACATTGCATAGTTATTTTCCAATGTAATTCTAGATTCAAGATTCATATGTATTTTATAGGCATAACCAGATCATTCTACAGAAGCTTATGAGGAACATTCCGAGAAAAGTTTAAGAAAACATCGAAATCAATGTTCATTACGCACCTCTCAATTTGTTCAATAGAAAGGATTTTCCACTGCCCCATTTCGCATATAATCCTACAGTTATTGGCATTGACAGGGACGGTTCACTCAAGATGTCAGCTAGGGCACTACTATATAGGTCATAACCCAACATATTTTCGTTATCTTCATTTGTATTCAATCTCCCTGGAAAAAATATGCTCTCAATCAATGCTCGAAAAGAGAAGGTAATATAAATATAACCAGAAACTAAGAGATGAACGCACTGTGTTAAACTAAACAAATATGAAAAATTTCATGATGACCTTGAATTTTCATATAAATCGAGTATATTTTCTAAATTTCTTGCATTCGAAAAACAAAGGCAATCTCCATCAATAATTTCGAACTATATTTCGAACTATTAATGATGAGTATTTCAATTAAAATATGATCAATTCATCATACTTGTATATTCATTGCTATAACATGAATTCCATTAATGTTTCTGTAAGTTTCCATTGTATGATAGTTTAATATCGATAATACCACCCAATCTTTGATTTATACATCTTGAAAAGTTAGTTTTTGACATTTTTTCAATCATATGGTGGATTTATGCGGCGATTTTAAGTCATAAGTTTTAAGTCATAAGTTTTTGGTCATAAGTCATAAGAAGTTTAATCATCGGTTTTCAATGTTTTCAATCATACACTTGACATAAGTTTTAAGTTGCAAGAATGTTGGCCAACTTTTATCTCTTATGGCTTGAAACTTAAAACTGATCATATTTGCGCATGCGTTCGAAGTTTTCAATTCTGTGAAGGTTTTTTATAGGTTACCTATTGTCTTTGATTGTGTTGTTTATTCAAACTTATATCAGAATCATTAGATTATAAAAAGAAAAAATGGATATTAATGACTGATATTACTGACACAACCACAGAAATTGACAAATGGGAGAAGTTAACCTCAAGACATGACAGTCCTTAATAATTCCTGCATAAATGGTCCTTTTTTCTTTATGTCTTAAATCTTATTACTAAAAACTTACGACTTAAAACTTATGACTTAAAACTGCTGCATAAATCCACCATTAATGTTGGTAAACTAATAAAGGGCTTTTCACGTTGAGCGTTAATTAGACGTTTCTGGCTAATCCAGACAACGGATCGTTCTGAAATTTCGACAGCTTACATAAATCAATATGATTTACACATTTAAAATTTTAGACGATGCGGCGTTGCCGCTTCTACTATAAAGTAGCAGCTACTTTGATTTTTAATATGCAACACCCTGTATTTTATTGCATTTTCAGATTCTCCTTGGGAAGCTGATTTCATTGATCTGTCATACTTGGGGTCTTTATCGAACGATTACAGAGATATAGGGTGTGAAAAATCGAGATTTTTCAATTTTGGGAATTTTTTGTGTCGAAACTATTCATTTCTGCTCAAAACGGCTCACATGTCCCTATCTTAACTTTTCATTTACTATCGATTGATATTTAATTGAAACAAATTCAGGGTGGTTAAGAATTATAAATTTTGAACCACCCTGTAATTGTTTCAAATAAATATCAATAGATCGTGGATAAAAAGTTGAGATAGAGACATGTGAGCCATTTCAACCAATTATAATTAGTTTCGACAAAAAAAATCCCAAAGATGAAAAATCTCGATTTTTCACACCACATATCACTATAGTTCGATAATGACCCCAAGTACGAGAGATTAATGAAATCAGCTTTCCAAGGAGAATCTAAAAATGCAATAAAATACAAGGTGTTCCATATGAAAAATCATAGTAGCTGCTACTTTATAGTAGAAGCGGCAACGCAGCATCGTCTAGAATATTTTAGGAGTGTAAACTGTAAATCACATTAATTTATGTATTGTTACGTTTCCCCACTTTTTTTAGTATTAAGTTATATCAATCAATTGCTTATTTTTAATCATTTTTCGTTACTCGATAGTTTCGTTATAATTTTTGTCTATTATTAGTTCAATTCACGAAATTCTGATATACACGTTATGTGTTGTTTTTTGTTGTGGCCTGTCAGATTGGGCCAGGTACGGTGCTCGACCGTGAAGTCGCTCTGGATACATGGCTCGAATTTTAATCGTCGCTCTCAGCCACGCGTATCAAAAGTTCTCGGTAGAAATTTTCTGCCATTTTCTGATATTCATTGGAAAACGATCCGGTTGCAACCGGTCGAAATTGGCGAGGTAGGGAATAAGGGAAAACCAGGTAAGCACCAAACCTTTGCCTTTTTTGACAGACTAAAGTTGCCACCTTACCAGATTCAAAATCATAGTGTCAACATGTATACTGTCGAATTTTCAGTTCGATTCGTTGTCTGGTCAACCAGAAATGTCTAATTAACGCTCATCGTGAAAAGTCCTGTATTCCGCTCTAGGAAAGTTGCTTAGTTCAAACTGTCATCAGAGATGACAGATAAGTTGAAAAATAAGTAAATAAGGATTATTCCAAATTATACATCATTCGGGTTTGTAACGTGATGATAGAATTTGATTTTTTAAATCTGGTTAAGATTGATATCTTCTGTAGATGTTGAAAATCCCATATTCTGTAGATAAAATATTGATAATTCAAGTAGACAAAATTGGCGTAATGTTTCACCCCGTAAAAAATCAATATCGATCAAAAGTTATCGACCTTGGTGAAAACGATAAAAATCAATCAATTCAATCAATTATACCCTGAGATAACTTCGATTAAATCATCATTTATGAATAGTTTATGATGACTAGGTATGCTGCATTAGAGGTTTGTTTTGGTCCTTCTCAGAACCGTTCTAGAACTATACTGCTCATGCGCATTGTCTTCAAATTGTTCACTTGAAGAAAATGCGCGTGAGCAGAACCGTTCTAGGACGGTTCTGACGAAAACCAAAATAAAGCTTAGGATGGATATTTTATCCATGTTTTTTATTTTGAATGATTATTACTACTAGAATATTGTTATTCTTAATTTTTTCTTCATCTGTTCTCTGCTCAAATCGATATCGATACGCAAGTAATAATGATAGAAGATACAACTGAACAACTAATTCGTACATAAAATAATTGATAGAAACAATAACTTGGTTTCAGTACTTTCAGTTTAAAGTTTAACTGAGAATGTATATTGTAATACAATAGAAGGAATCAAAATATAATTCGAATATTTGATACAGTTTTAACCGGGTTCCAAGATCACAAAAAATATATGTCCATCCCTATTGACAGCCGATATTTCTCATCATGATAAATTGCACGTTGAACTTACTTGCTCCAAATATCTGACCTAATATCGTTTTCTGGTTATTCATATCAATGTTGTACGGTGTCTCCCCAGCCCTGTTAGGCCTGTACAACAACTGGCTGTTCTTCGGATTCCTCAACAAAATCTCCACTATCGCCTTCGATCTAGCCCTCATCGCTATATGAAGCCCCGTATCCCCCTTTTTGTCGGCAGCCGACACTTTGGCTTTCTTGTCGAGGAGCAGCTGAACGACCTCTGCGTTGCGAGATCTCACCGCCTTCAGCAGAGGGGTGTCTCCGTCTTTAGTGGCCAACTCGAGGTCTGGATTGCAAGTCAACAGCATCTTGACGATGTTGACGTTTCCTTTTTCGACGGCCACGTATATCGCGGTTTTGCGGTCTTTGCCCGTGATGTCTATGTCGGCGTATTTTTTTAGAAGGGCTTCCACTACCCCCCTGTGGCCACCTTTTACTGCATGAATGAGGTTGGTGTCCCCCGCTCTATCCTACAAATTGTATTCATCAGAATTTATCTGGGTGGGGGTCTAGCAACATAATTTTAAGCAATGCCATGCTGCGTAAAAATATTTTGCTTGATTCGATAATTTCATTTGGAAGTGATATGTCTATTCTTCAGATTTGTTGAAAAAATATGTGTCACATATTAAAAAAAAACTAATCAAATCCAGGAATTCAAAAAATGAATGAATTAAAGATACATCCATAAAATTTTGGTAGTTCCAAGTGTAAGAAAAAAATAGGTTGAAATAAAAAAAAGAAGTTAATGTAAATACGCGCTAACTCACTGAATTGGCGAAATTACAAACGCGTAAATTTGGTTCAGACGTGCTTGTAGTTGAAATAGTGTTCAAATATCATGAATTTATAGTTCTTCCTAGAAGATATTAAGTAAAAACCCTCCAATTCAGCGAGACACTCAAATATCAGCGTCATGGCCGCTTCTTGTGACGTTACAAGTCCTCTGATAGGCATATTCCTGTGTTGCCACATTCACTATTTCTCGGTTGCTGTTCATTTCACGAATAAAACAAATTGTTTCAGCATTTATTATGTCAGTAAGAGACAGCAATATCGCGTGATTTGAAACATAGCCCCAGGGTTGGTGAAAATTTATAAAAATCTTACGTACCAGGTGACACATACACGTTATGAAGTTCGCCCCCTGATATTTTATATTCAACAGAACATAAGCAGAATCAACAAAATCAAACAGCAACATAGAACAGAATAAAATAGAAACTGAACACAAAACACAACGAAGCCGATTCTGTGCACTTGTTATGACAGCTGTAATGACGAACTTCCTTGTGTACACGATTTCCAAGTGGAATAAAAATTGATGGCATCCTACATTTATGTTATCGTTCCGTGAACATTATCAACGAAAAACTTGACAACTCAATTGTTCTTCAAATAGATAGACATTCCTGAATGATTGATCGAATTTTATTTTCCTTCAATTCCATCCAAACATTCCTAATTTTATCATTGCACGAAATTGTTACTTCAGATATAACAACAACGTTACCACAGTGCGCAAACTCAAAGGTGCACCTACCTTATTCTTGATAGCTTTTTATAGTTAATCATGATGTTGAGTGCTGTGATTAGTTTCCCGGCCTACTCATATTGTAAAGAAATATTATGAATCGTAAAACGTTATTATCTAACGCGGTTGGTGATAGTTCAGAACTTGTTACGTTGAAAAATTTAAATTAAAAAAAATCATACCACTTATCTCATCGTTCAGGAGGTTGAGATACTTTTTTCCGGAAATTAGTGATCTCCCCTATTATGATTGCATATTTCACTAATATATGACGAAAACATATCTATATTACACAGGTGTGTCTTGAATATATTCAGCTATTGACGAACTACTTCAAGTACTCATTCATTACTTTGGGTTTTTTCTGATATTTACTTGGATATTTATATAAGCTCCTGCAGACATGAGCGCAGTAGTAATCTCGTAATACCCCTCCTTACAAGCGATCATCAACGGACTGCAACCGTCCTTGTCCAATGCGTTGACATTAGGCTTGTGGTCGAGAAGGAGGTTTACTACGTCAACGTGATTGCCGTAGGTGGCTACGATAAGGGCTGTCCACGAATACATGCCAGCGGTGTCAACATTAGCGCCTGTAAAAAAAAACGATAATGAAATAGCAAAGCCTCTTCGATTGTCGTATCTCAATAAATTGTGCGTAGCTGCGAACAACAAACCCATTAACTAACACCAAAAGTTGACACAAGTCAACATGAAATACATATTCATATGTTTTTACCCTCACAGAAGTTGTCACATCGCAACTTTTAAAAGTGATAATCATCCAATGTTCTTATAGTTTCTCAATATATACTTCAATACTCATTACATGATTCAAGTAAGTGCACAAAAAACCTTTTTATATAACCTTAGATGTAATAAAGTGCTACATTTACATATGAGTGTATATTTAGACAGCATGTGAATCTGGAGATTTCAGTATTTTTGGTGAATGTGCCAACGCCGGCATTTCTTTCATTCGAACGAACGTCGACAGTGAAAGTTTCTGTTTCAAATCAAATATTCTTTAATCGTATATTAATCGGCATATTCTCAGTTTGTTTATTATGTAATGCACTGTTTCAGTTGTAAAAATATAATGTCGAAATGCAAAAGACGACTTGACAGCAGAGATCACAAAAAAATCGAGATATTACAAGTCTATGAATTTTTTGTGTCAAAACTATTCATTTTTGGTCAAAATGCTTACATGATCCTATCATAATACAAAATTCTGAACCACTAGGATTGAAACTTAGAGAGACGGTCATTCACTAAATTTCTGAAAGAAACAGAAGGACACTGAATGCATAAAAACTTGGCTAGTTCATGACCGATGAAAATTGTTATAACAAAATTATCATATCCATTATTTCTAAAAGTTGATGAAAACAATATAAAATCAAAGTTGACTGAAAATATACATCTTAGATTCATTACTCGAATGATAAATAGATATTTAATTCACTGTCAAACTATATTGTTTATTTTCTGGTAATAATCGTGGTTATATAAAGTTTCCAAGTTTCGAACTTGAAAGATATAACATCAAACATGTCGTTATTACCTTCCAATTCCACTAAATATAGGCTAACCACTAGGGCCAACCATTTTATCACTTGTAGTAAAATAATGCAAGCATCTCTAGAAATATCCAATTTCCTGATCATATTTTTCCATACATCCACTAACTTTCGGGAATATTTGGGGAAAACCCAAGAATGATTTCAATTTACCAAAAATTGTTTTGCATATTAGGTTGGGTAAATAAATAACGTTTATACAACGTAATACGACAGTGAGTAAATCACCAGTGGAAGGTTGTGTTCTGGTCACCACTTCTAAATTGTCTTTCACACATTTTACAGCGTTTCACCATCCTTCAAATTCGAATTGGACTGAATGAAGTTTCTAACTAAAATCCTATTAAAATTTTCACACCAAACTGGAAATATGCCGTTTAAAGAACCATCAAACAAAGATATGGTTTCCGCACAAAAATATCGTTTGCTATTATGTTTTTATTATATTTAAAATCATCTGTGCAAATTTAGTGAAAATCCATGAGGATACCGTTTTCGCTACCCTCACCCCTATAAGCACCAATCTACACCACTCAACAACACCAGCATGCCCCCACTGGCAGCAGCGCTCCCTACGTCGACCTAGCAAAAAAAATCAATCTCACCTGCCCTCAGCAGCATCTCCACAATGTCCGCATACCCCTTGCGGCTGGCCCACACCAGCGCCGTGGTGCCGTACTTGTCGCCGAAGTTCACCTTGGCCGAGTGCTGCAGCAGCGCCTCGACGATGGGCGCGTGCCCACGCCCTGCTGCCCACAGCAGCGACGACACGTGATAGTTGCCGTGCGCGTTCGCGTCGGCGCCGCGCTCGATCAACACCAGCGCCACCTCGATGCGGCCCTTGTAAGTTGCCCACATCAGGGCCGTCCAGCCGCCCTGGAACGAGGGGGTGGGAATATTCCTCAATTCGGTTTATTAATGAATTTTTCGTTTTCAAATATGGGGTTTATAATTTTAAATTTCTTTGTTTCTAGTTCACAAATGGGCAATAGCGCCTAGAAGAACAACAACTCACATGTGGCCACATTTTTTTACGTACACTTGATGTTAATGTATATAATTCAGAAATCAAACTGTTTATACGAAAAAATAATGAAAGTAAAAACATAAATTTTAGTCACACAAAAACACAATCCACAAGTTGAATATTAACATAACCTTCAAAACTGAGTGGCATATCCAAAGAGTATAACCTATACTTTGTGGCATACCTTTTGAGGAGCATGGAACAGAAATAAGCAGAATGACACCTAACCCACAGAACTTATAGGTAGTATAAGTTCTGTGTTCTAACCTGATCAAAATATTACTCTTTATTCATCTAATCAACGTAATGGATCTGATGTCCTTTATTATTTATTGGTACAGGTATTGAAACCATTTTTATCAATACATTGAAATGGTAAAATATATCTATTGTTTTTTCTTTGCAGCCCTTCTACAAGTAGTAGGATAGTGAATATATCAGTCCAGATATGGCTGAAATTAAACAAGATTGATGTAGTATATGGATATTGCCACAGAAAATTCAAATATTCTTATGAAGAGTACATTATTTTAAAACAAAACTTGATTAAAGAAGTATCCCGAATTTAAATAATGCAAAATAGCAGTTGGGATAATAATGGTATTATAGAGTATAATGACACATCGGTTAGCCTTTATAATATGTACATAAACACTTATAATAATAATAATGATATAAATAAATAACTGCTCCAAACGAGGGGTCCTAATTTTGATCAATCTTTTTGCTTCCTAGATATGCATGGAATGAATGAAAATAAAAATACTACTGTTTATTTTCCAAATTGGATTCATGTATATGCATTTGCAATTAACAAATAATACCATTGTCATGTTCCATGTGTATAGATCGGATTAACTTTAATAGGCAATGCAAGTTGCATAACTTGGTGCTCAAATGATTTACGTTGAATAGTAAACATATACTTGTCAAATAAAATATTTCCTAATCTCGTTGACTTTATATGAATTCAAATTTGAATTCTTATGTTGCTTTCAAGAAAATCATTTTTTATAAAAGAATTCACTCACTCTTCAATAGTATAGATTCAAATATTGCATCACGTTTCAATTAATCGCGTTTCTTTACATGAAAAGAAAAAGTAAATCATTTAATAGTTTACTTCATTCGAGAAATTGAATGAATTTGTTATTAATTCCCCCAAAAAAAATCTTTAGTGCCAATAGTAACCAACATTGTATTGTCTTCTTGCTTAGAAATCAGGTTCATCAGTAAATCTCCAAATGATTTGGATGTACCTATCATAAGGTATGGCTGACAAAACACGTATCCATAAGGAGAGAAAATGTTTATACAGTGTCAACAATAGTATATTACACAACAAGTGTGGAAAGTGACATATTTCACACGAGTAGTCGTTTAGCACGAGCCGCGTAGCGGTGAGTGCGGAAACGTAACGAGTGAAGGAAATGCACTTTCCAACGAGTTTTGTACACGATTTTTCCTACGACTCCGAATACTTTCATTTCGCGGGAGGTCTTGTCAAAAATGTAACTTGAGCGGTCTCTAGAATTTCAGGTGGTTTTGATTCAATATCAAGTACTGTTTATTTCCATATTCAAGATGATATTTGAATACTTCTCCGACAATTCCTTATTATGTGAATTACTGATTGATTGAGTTAGTTTAGTTTGGACAAATTTTATTGATATTGACACCAGCGTACATAAACAACCTTGATACGCCTGCTAGCGCCAGTGATACCAAAGAATGCAAGCAGCAAGCCGCGCATAAAACTGTAGCCGTACTATTTTGAATGATCTAAACCTCTGTCATCAACATCGAAATAGTTCCAGCAAAGAGTATAGGTTCCAGTTTTAAAGTGAATTCAGAGGTTATGTATCAGACACAATGAAATTAATAGATAAAGAGTTCTCGGTATAATTCAAAACGATACAGAATTACCTAATTTGAGAACGCTTATATTGACAGTGAGTACCTTCACAATATACCTAATTATTTCTATCAATTCAGGCGAGCGTTGTGATATATTTCATATCAACACTAGTGCTTTTTTTTCTTTCAAATAAACAATACCATGGTGATATGAGCTACTTTCTGAATAACAAAACAGTGTGATTATTGACGTTTTCATAGGTGGTCGTAGGAAAAAATGATTAACATGTGAATAACGAAACATTCCGAAAGAATCCTCATTGCAACAAAATAAATATTGTTTTCCTGCGCGAAAGCTCCGACTGGCATTTCATGTTATATCAAATCAGAATGTCTCACCATATCTCTATGGTCAATTGCGGCATTATGCTCCAACAGCTGAATCACTATATCGATGTGCCCTTCCTTACTCGCACATAACAGAGCCGTCCAACAATCGTTGTCTTCTACGTTGGGGTCTGCTCCATGTTTGAGTAGTTCTCGTACCATGGCAGAACGACCTTTAGCTGCTGCAACCATGAGTGCGGTGGACCCATTCTGAAAATCAATGTAGTGCAAATTATAAGATCGTTATTGCACTGCATGTTTTCAACACACTACCTCCATTTTCAACCACAAAACGATGCAAGTGATTATTATGTGTCTAGTTAATGCATCACTTCAGATTATCATGATAAAAATCGTTATATTCTTTACACACAAGGGAACATTGTTATCACAGAAGCATTGTTTAAATGATATAAATTAAACTCTCATAATTCATTCAAGAGAATGCATGAAACGAGAAACAACCAATAATAAAAGTAAAGCAATATCAGTATGGTTGGAATGCTTGTTTTGTCATAATCTTTCAGATTCGCGCTTGGAAAAAAGACAATTTCCTTTCGACAAAATGTTGTAGTAGTAGGGGAAGTACAGGGTGATTGTTTATATCGTATGTACGAAAAATCTATATTTTCCGAAAACTGATAAAGATAACTTCAATAAAGTATATATATTTGAAATCAGAAAAAAAAAATTCTACCGATTGGGTGAATAAAATACAGGGTGTTTCATTAAAAAAATACCAGTTGTTGTAAAATGTTTAGGTTAACAATGTTTTTTTGCATTTCCTAGTACTGAATTCTGAATGCCCATAAAAAATGCTGCATATTTGTCCATTTGAACGTTTTTGTAGGACCAATATTAACTGAGATAGCTATTGAGTAAAATATAAACAATCACCCTGTATCTAATATTAGATTATTTCCGACTAAATCGTGAGATACTCCAAACAAATACATAATTTATAGTTAGGCATATCTACCCACCAAATAAATTTTCCTATTTTTGTGTCTAAAGAAACTCTTACCTCATCTTTATCATCGACTTGTACTTGTTTATTTTCAAGAAATGACTGCAGTCCTTGTAGGTTGTCATCGTTGATAAAACTTGCTAATGATTTGAAACACAATGATACCATGGACTCTGAACGATGCAGCGTCTAAAACAAAGAAAAATCTTTATAAAGCATGTTGTGAAAAATGCAGTTATATTGTGTTAGATAAACACCAAATAACATCAAATCAAGTACATCATTATTTCATTGTTTCACTAGCAAAGTTACTAGCTTTAGTAATATTAATAACAGCAAATAATAAGTATTTGTACATCACACAAAGTACCTGTAAAAATAAGACTGTCGTATATGAGAAAACACATATCCAACTCCTGAGATGAAAATATCAATAATTGAAAAAAAAATAATGGGAAGTATGCACTATCAAGCTTATATCATATTATGACGGAATTAGCACAATCATCATCCTTTGTTAATCAAATATCACAATATTACATATCTATCTCACAACTATTCATTTATAAACCGGCTTCGCATTTTCATCATATTATAAATATCAATTTAAGCGAAACAGAATTTTCCTCTAATTTTCCTCTAACTACAATGATTCATCATTTGTTGACCTGAAAATTCTGGAATTCAAATAAGTAACCAGTTCAATTCAATTATTAGTTTATTCATCTAAATTCATCAGCGATATATTACAGTGCATTACATGTGATTAGACTAAAAGCTAGCTGAACAGCCACTAGCATATCTTAGGTTATTTTAAAACCACAAACGATACCAACGAGAAAATTCAGCAGAGTATATTTGACAATATTCAGTTTTGAAATATAAATCTGGATTCGTTTTAGTCACGTTGGGATGACTAATCATATAATTCCATGATCAAAATCCGAACAACTTTAATAGGTCAGGTCAATATACCAATAATACAAATGACTAATAATAATATTAATCTTTGCACATGAAAAAAGCTAGCGTTATGAGAGCCTCCTGTTTTTTTCTCAGTTGGTGGTCATCTGTTGTATATTAAATTAAGCGAAAATACATTCAACAAATAGTTGTAACGTTTTTTTGTGACATATATCTACCGACCAAATATTCCTATAATATGTCCGAAACAAGTACCTAAGTACCTTCTCATTAGTTTCATCAGAACAATTATTCCTGTCATTCCATCTGAGCAAACGGAATGAAAAGTTGCAACCAGTTTCAGAATTATGTTCAGAAAAAGATCAGAATCGACATTCCAGTAGGGGAATCTTGCCAATAAAACGCACCTATTAATCTTCCAAGTATACATATGAAACTAGTGTATTGATATAACTGTACTAGTTCAGTTTTGCACAACTGAGTAGATGCTGACTTTTGTATTATTTAATTTTAGCCAAATCTCAGACAAACAGAACGAATATTCTTATCAATCGATAGTTGAGATATGCATTTATGCCTATTTGAATATCACTAAATTTAACGTCAATGATTTGCACCTACTAACTTTTCAGGAATAATTCCTAAGTCACGATTATTGTGACTCATTTTTGAAGATCTGTATTTCGCTTAAAGTTGGCTGTTGCTTTTTCAAGCTCTAGAAGCGTTTAGATCAATCGACATGAATTTCAACTGTATTACTACTTATTGAATGCAAGTACGCTTGGATTATTCTAGAACAATACGACTGCAAGAAATGGTTAAAAAACTGATTTTCTAGTCTAGACGTGTAACCAACCGTTCTTTTGTAGACGTATCATTCTTATCAATAACTTGTAGGTATACAAGAATATGGTGTTTTCACTGATAAGCTTGTTCATTGGTTTTTAAGACAATTAAGTGGGTTTCATCATCGACTGATAAATGACATTATTTAGATATTTCATTTAATTCCATATTTTTGCTTAAAATGAATTCCTACTCATTCGTTTGGATTATCCTATTCAATACTGCATAAAAAACTTGAATTCTCATTGTTCCTTCTTAATTGAGCCGGGATTTCAAGGTTATATTTTTGAATTATCAATCAATTGTTGTTTCTTCCTTAAAACTACACCGAAAATAGTTATCCCGATGTTTAGTCAAAGATTCTATTCGTCGGGGCGGAATATGAGCATGCGTGGATAACGTGCCGGTGAATACAGGGTGCCCGTGGGGAGCCTTTTTATGCTGAACAATTATGTGAAAGAAAATTTCTTGTATCATTTTACTGAAATTTGTAATTTTCTTTTTTATTATTTCAAGCGAAAACCATAATAACTGGACGTTTCTAGCTAGGACGTTCTTCAGGCACTTTCTTACAAGGAATCTAAATCTGTCATCGTATTTTCCAAGGCGTTCTCGATGTCAGAGATACAACAGTCGACTTTGCATTTCCTAATGTTCGCCATATTGGATTTTTGCATTTTTGAAAAGTTTGTCACTTTCTGAATACAATGAAGTGACACACGATATGTTTGAATCTTACATGCTAATCAAAATTGAGAAAAAACCGTTTTTACGAAAAGTGCTTTTAAAATAACGCCAACAATTTTGTTCAACAGAAAACTAAATTTTGATTCTTCAATAATTGAGGATAAGGAACGTTTATATTTCTGACAAGCTTACCTTCTTAAAAACGAAGGTATTTGGGAACGAACTTGACAAGAAACGAAACAAAATTATTAAATACCTACAAAGTTATAAAAGATGCTCGAATACTCCACCATGCCTAGACATAATTTAACTCGTTCTTCTTCCCGCTCAGCAATATCATCGATGGGTACAATTTCAAGAAAACAATAATCCGGTATTCTTTCTTTTATGATCTGATTCTTGGAATTGTAGTAACCCAGCTATTCAGAACTTGGGGTGAAGAGTAAAATTGTGTTTAGAAGTGAGTGGTGGAATGTTTGAGCATCTTCTATGACTGTTTTGTTTTGCGAAGAAAAAACTTTTAGAACTTAAAATCTCGTTCCCAATTCAAAATAACCTTGGTTTTTATGTAAGTAAGCTTTCAAGTTCAATCTAACTATCAGAATTTAGTTTGTAAAACTAAATTTTCGACATTTTTTCCAAAGCACTCTGCAAAAACGATTTTCTGCTAATTTTGACCAGCATGTAAGATTCGAACACATCGAGTGATAGGTCATAGTAATCAGAAGAAAACAGACTTTTGTAATGCAAGAATCCAATATGGCGACCATGAGAAAAACCAAAGTTGAGTTATGTATCTCTGACATCAAGAATGCAATGGAAAATACGATGACAGATTTAGATTCCTTGTGAAGAAGTGCCTCTAGAACGTCCTAGTTAAAAACGTCTAGTTCGCTTCGTTTTCGATTGAAAAAATAAAAACGAAAACTAAAAATTTCGGTTTTTTCCCAATATTTCAAAAACGAAAAATGGTACATGAAATTTTCTTCCACATAATTGTTCAGCATAAAATTGCGCAACTTTGCCCCAATTCAACCGACCTCGTATCTTTTATTATTATTACAACTAATTTTCAGTGAGCAAAAATCAATGAACTGCTGGATCCTTCTTCCATTGGACTTTCGAGGAAGACATTTCGCCTCTTCTTTTCTATCCGTTCGTGCACACCACATTCCCGCAACCACCCTGACTAACACCGACTAACATTATGCGAATGCCTCCTGATGCCCAGCCCGAAGGCGGCGAACTTGCTGGCCAGACTCGGGTGGCCATCTGGCGGCGTCACCGCGAACGTCGGCAGGTGCAGGCTGGCCGACGAGCCGCGCCACGGCGGCTCGGGCAGGTGGATGTTGAGGAAGGAGCGCCGCCGGTGGCCGCGCGGTGTGACGTCACCGCGTCCAATCTCCGAGGCCATGGCTGGAGCGCCTGCGCTGTCGGTTCATCGGGTGGGCATGCCGGGGGGTTGCCGGTGGGACGGCTGTGACAACTTATTTGGGGTGAAAAAAATTTATGTTTCGGTATTGTTCTCCTTAGAAGGATGTTTAGCATCCCGGCAAACAATATGCAATGCCCCAATGGTTTAATTGATCGAATACTGTTGGCAATATTTGCCAGTGATCAAATAGTTATTTTTGTATTAAGTACGTGTTTTTTAAAGGCACATGAGTGTTAATTTTTCTTACGAATCAGCCATGAAAACACGAATTTTATACACGAAATACAAACAACATTTTTTGTACAAATGTGAATGTGAATTTACATCGTCTGAACTACATATAAAGAAGATGGTTTGAATAACAAAATTGGGATTTCTAACAAAATATAAAAATGTCCATCTTCTTCCAAACAAATTAAAATATGTGATAAATTTGGAATCAACTCTTCAAGAAATATCTAACGTTTCTGATAAACAGCAAAATGGAACATACTTTACTATCAATTATTATTCCAATAAACGAAATTGCTTTATGATGAATAATCAATTAATAATTGACTCTGTTGAAAATAAACCCTTCAAAAAGTAATATTTCATGACCTCCATTAAGCTAGCAGAACTACCTTGGATTTTTGGAGTTTTTAATCAGCTATAATTTAAGGCTACTTTAAGGCTAATTTATTACACTATTGCCGAATTTTTTGCTCTTCCTTTTATACGAAAAATCTTGGGTTCTGCTAGCTTAACGTTAAGCTGGCAAAACCACTTCTACTACAAGAAGTTTTCGAAGGATCTGATTACATCATAATTTAAGGCTCATTTAAGGCTCCAATCCTAGCCTAATGCCGATTTTCTTGCTCTCCGTTTTCAAAAAAAAACGTGGGTTTTGCTAGCTTAACCGTTAAGCTAGCAAAACCAAACATAAAAGAAATAGTTTATGAAAAATCTTAACACACCATAATTTAAGGCCCATTTAAGGCTCTCATTGTAGCCTATTGCCGACTGTTTTACTCTTTGTTTTAGGAACAAAAAATCGGACTTTGGTTCAGGTATGCAAGTGTCTGAGCTAAATGAATCGAACCTCGAATCGAACATTGGACAATGTTTATGGAAAATCTGAATATACCATAATTTAAGGCTCATTATGAGCTCTTATTCCAGATCATAGGCGAATTTTTTGCTCTTCGTTTCTTCAAAAAAATCGAGGGTTTTGCTAGGCTTAACCGTTAAGCTATCAAAACCAAACATAAAAGATGAAGTTTATGAAAAATCTGAACACACTATAATTTAAGCCCCATTTGAGGCTCCCATTGTAGCCTTTTGCCGAATTTTTTGGGGAAAAAATACGGACTTTGGTTCAGGCTCCGGTTCAGGTATGCAGTTGTGTGAGCAAAGGCATATTGCGTATTTTCGTATAGCTCTTATCTGAAATGATGAATCTGACAGAAATGGAATATGATTTCGCTTGTGATTGGTTGTCACGCACGAGTTGGTATTTAGAGCTCAATCTAGATTTCCGGGCGTTTTCGATGATTCGAAATACACTCAATAGTAAAAAAACCGTCTAGAATTGATAACAATGTAACTTTTTTAATTCTTGTCCGATTTTGTTGAAGTTAGCATCAAATCGTAGATTTATTTATGTTTAGGAATGTTAGCCTGAATTTCAGTTCCCCTAAACCAAGGCCTGTACTTTTGTTCCAAAAACAAAGAGCAAAAAATTCGGCAATAGGCTACAATGAGAGCCCTAAATGGGCCTTAAATTATGGTGTGTTAAGATTTTTCAAAAACTATTTCTTTTATGTTTAGGATTTGAGCCTTAAATGAGCCTTAAATTATGATGTACTCAGATCCTTTGAAAACTTCTTGTAGTAGAAGTGGTTTTGCCAGCTTAACGTTAAGCTAGCAGAACCCAAGATTTTTCGAATAAAACGAAGAGCAAAAAATTCGGCAATAGAGTAATAAATCAGCCTCAAATTAGCCTTGAATTATGGCTGAATAGAAATTCAAAAAATCCAAGGTGGTTCTGCTAGCTTAATGGAGATTATTTCATGTATATTTTGTGAATTATTTCGACAGTGGAAAAAACTAAACATTTACGCATCAATAGAGATGCAGAAATGTCAAGTTTTTTGACAGTTGTACAAAAAAATATTTGGATATTGCTTAATAATATTTACATATATATGTTCGTTGAAACTCATGAAACAGTGCCTACCTTTATTGATAGACATTTCTGCAATGAGCATTTCCAGTCATTTTTTCATAACATGTTTCAGTTCATGTTAATGACTAATAAAATTTTTGTAGGAACTCCATAAAGCTGTAATAATATAGCTCATAAAATTAAATAAAAAAACTATTATATTATAAAAGGAAAAACACTTACACATAGTAGGGAATTTTGTTCAAATGGGAAATCATTATAGTTATCACATCAAAGATGATAATGAAAAAGATATGACTGAATCTGCTCCGATTGAAAAATGACACCATATATTATGATCATCCCTAATCTTGGAATATTTTCATATTCACATTACATTAGGAGTACCTGGCAATTAATTACTCACAATTCAGATCGATTTGTCAATGCACGAAATTAATTTCAATATTTTACAAAAACATGGGCATGCCGGGAAGTTGCTAGTGGGACGCATGTGCCAAGTTTTTGGGGTGGAAAAAAAATTTCGAGGCGTAGCTATTTTCTCTGCAAACGGTTAACAAAGCCGCCTCTTGGACGCTTTCAATTCTCAACTCTCAACACAAAGTTGATGTTTTCCGAGGAATGTAATTAAGTGACAGCATTGCCGCTCGTGAGCGGAAGTAATTCCATAAAAGGCCTGTTCGTTAATGTATGCCCAACCTGCTGAAGCTGATTATTTTTTAATAGGCCCCCCCGTTCATCGCATCATGTAAACAGAGACAGTAATAGACAACAATCAAGTTCAGCAAGTTTAGCATGCACAAACGAAAAGGACTAAATATATCAAAGTAAGTATCCTAAACTTGTCGTATTTCACAAAAAAAAACAGTCCGTTGAATATCAAACGAAAGTAAGTTCGACTATATCTTTTTGATTCATAACGTATTATAACCGTGGGATAAACATAAGTTTTCAAGTAGCCTCAATAGCCAACGGGTTCAAAGTGTTACTTCTCAAGCCGCCAGCCCGAATTGCATCGATCCCTGGGCAGGACAATTCTTTTTTAATCCATGAGTCAAAAAAAGGATTGAATTTTATGATTTAGATGAAGAATATCATGAAATGTGAGTTAATTGAATCATAGATTGAATAAGAGCAGATATAATTCAATTTTCTGCGTGGTATTTGCCAGGACAATAGTTGTTTTCTGCTCGTGGTACTATATAACAGTAAATCAAATTCAAATTGGGTTTGATATTTTCAATTTGATGAGACTTTGTCTTTCAATTTTGATACTTCATCCAATTCATGGTTTATTCATTTTGCATATACAGGGTGAGTCAGAATAAGACTGACAAACTTGGTACACGAATTTTTTACCCCATTTGGAGGAGGCGAGTTCCTATCAACATATGTCCTAAAATGCATCATCTCTTAGATACAGAGTCGAATGTACGACAACATTTTCTAATATCGATTTCTTCGGAACACCTGTAGGAACAAAATATTGCTCAATTGCTTTATTATTATTGACAGCTCTAAATTTATTTCAAAACCACTGGAATCATTCTTCAGATGTAATCTTTCGTAAGTGATTCTGTTATAATAATATAATAATAATAATAATGAAATGTTATAATCTCAAAATTAACAACACCTATAATCTTCTAATGATGGATTAGTGAGTTAAACGCGAGATGATCAATAGCCTAGAACTAGAATGAATATACTCTACACTTAAAATCAAGGTCAACTATAAAAACAGACAATTTCGTAGATTTCTACATTGGTTTCGGATTGAGTATTTGGAGCTATTTCAGATCGTTGAATTTCGCTTCCATTTTTTTTCGAAATATTACACCTCTGATGACCTTTCAGTAGCTACTTACTACAACCGCTTAAATCTTGTACTTTTTTGCCTAGTGAAACAAATAACGTTCACTCTCAACAGAGGTGAAAAAAGTATCATAGCAACGCAATTTTCACTTTAATGTTAATTCCCATATTGAAAATATTCCTGAACTCACCTCTTTGGAGCT
Organism: Chrysomela aeneicollis; assembly: GCA_029955515.1. Lineage (NCBI taxonomy): Eukaryota > Metazoa > Arthropoda > Insecta > Coleoptera > Chrysomelidae > Chrysomela > Chrysomela aeneicollis. Next base: position 12,455,888 of record JARUHQ010000003.1, on the reverse strand, counting down.
ATGTCGGTATCGGCTGGTATAATACGGACATAAATTCGCGATAGACATTTTTCCAAATCTGTATCAATACTGTTCATTTTAATGAAGAGGTATGATTCTTATATCTATAAGTTATGATTGGAAGTAGAAATTTAATGAAGAAAGGAGATAAGATATAGAGATTTACTGGCTTAAATCCTAAATCTTCCGAAATGACCCGAATTGAAAAATGCACATGAAAAAAAAACAATGAGAAACTTATACAGATAGATATGATAAGGATGAAGGAAAAAGTTATTTTTCAATAATCGTAATCATCTGGTAAAATCAAGGACGGAGTTGCAATAAGAACTGATATCATTCACTATTGAATAATGCTTACGCTAGATCCGGTATCCAGGTTATTTGTTTTGTAGATCCGGGGGGGGGGGGTTGAAAGTACTAAGCCATTGATTAGTTTGTCCATACATATGTGTTGTACCACGTGATCATAGTACCTACTTTCTTGCAGACCCCTCCGGACCAAAAAATTACTACAGGATGCCGGATCTAGCGTAAGCAATGAAAGATCTATGGTATTTTTCAATAGAGCATTTCAGAACACGTGACCTTGTTGGACCAAACCTTAGATCATAAAGGCTTACGCTAGATCCGGCATCATGTAGTATTTGTTTGGTATTAGAGGGGTCTGTGAAAAAGTACAATGATATCACGTGGTACAACATATACATATGTATGGTCAAAATTTTAAAACGATCAATCAATGGCAGTACGTTAAATACCCCTGGACCTACAAAACGAATAAACCTGGATACCGTATCTAGCGTAAGCATATGTGACCTAAGGACCAAATATGGCGCCAAATTATGTCAATACAAAGTAAATGTCAGTAACCAGGAAAGTCAGTTGCTGATTTACCAGATATTTTCAAGATATTTTCAATATTATTTCGTTCATGGCTAGTCAAGGTGAAAGTAAATATTTATTGGGTTCAGAAAATTCTGGTAGTGAAGCTGCAGAGTGATATAGGGATCGATAAAATAAGAGTCATGAATTCTATTGATCCTTATGTTATTAAAAATGATGAAGTGGAAACAGACGTGGAATTGTTTCCAAAAGCTGCCTCCTTGGACATCATCAGTATTTAGACTCTTTCGGGACCAAACATGTTTCAAGAACTGATTTTAAATACTTCCAACAGAAAAAAAATCAACTCGAATGACAGCGAAAATATGCGTGGTTATGTTTGTTCTGGTCCAGCAGGTCTAAGTTGACAGCATTCTAAAATACTAAGACAGAGCTAAAATATATCGCCTTTTTTTGGAGGGTAATGTTTTCCGAAAACATAAGTAAAAAATAATTATCTACTCGAAAATTTTACACTTTCACATTTTCAACCAATCAAAATTCTATATTTTGTATCGTTACCATAGCAACTAGAACGATTTCCGGAAATTTTACTCTCTTTTCTCTCTTTTCTCTTTTGTTAAGACCAAAATAGTCTAAGGATCGGCACGATTATTATTATCACCATTATTATTGTATTAACACCCGGTATGTTGGAATGAGTGCGACATCCTGGCCAGAAGTCGTTACTGATGATTAATATTGTTGATTCATGTTCTTAGGTAATACTTTATGCGATTAGAACAATGAATAATGTTCAGGCTGTTCTTACCGAATCGTGCTGGAAGAAGTTATAAAATAAAAGTGTTTTTAAAGAAGATGAAGAATATTCATGTATTAATTGGTTGGAGTACAGAAATGAAATACAGATTTTCAATCGAAACATGTTTATTTAGCATGCATAAATATATAACAGATATTTCCCTCCTGATTCTCATGTGATGATCCAAGTTAATGTATAAACCTCCAAGATTGGTTCAGCAGGCAAGATGTATAATTGGAATGTACGCTAACTCTGCTCAGAATGATGTAATATATATTCACTATAGTGCCTTAACACTAGACAGAATAGTACCTGCAAATAACATTCACTATAGTGTTAAAACAAACACTAGACAGAATGATATAATCTCTATTCACTATAGTGCCATAACACTGGACAGAATAGTATCTACAAATAACATTCACTATAGTGTCATAAAGCACACTAGACAGATCAGTACCTATGCACTATAGTGCCACTACACTAGACAGAATAGTACTGTGAATCATATACGATCCGATACCCATGCTGTATATTAACCTTAACTCAACTGGACACGAGACACAACACCAAACTCTTTGTCAACTGCCGCTCTCAATTCCCTGAGAAGAATCATACTCCCTTCTCTATATTCATTACATGACTGCCAGCATAGAAAACACTCCACAGATAGAATGAAAACTCTATAGCCCTCACCAAAACTGTCATGGCGGACGAGATCAGTTCGGCTCCCGATAAGATAGATGGCCATACGATCGAAGCTGTCATTTCGTCAAGACATTTTCTGGTGTTTTGTGTACTACATTTTGTATTTCTATGTTCTATCATTACGAGAATAATAATAAATCGTCCATTTTGTTTATTTGTGAAAATGTAAATGAAATGTAATTATAGTATTATGAAAATGTAATTATAATGAATGTTGCATGAATCGGCCTTTACAAATAACACTCAAAATACATTTAAGTCGATTGTATCACAGATTCATCAGTATCATTATTGTTCTCAAGATTCCGCCAATGACGAAAAGTGGATGCTGTATTCCTGGATGTAACCCATCCAAAGAGCATAGTCGCCATCGAATAATAAACCCAAAAAAATATCCCAAGATGTTCCAGAATTGGGTGAAGATCATCAACAATAGATGCTTCCAAAGTATGACACCAGAAATGATATATGAATTATATCGGGTGTGTCAAAAGCATTTTGCACCAGAGGACTTTGGGCCAAACAGACGACTAAAAAAATCTGCATTTCCCAAGTTTTTTCTACCAGGTAATTAATCAATTTATTGATCCTCTGGAACTTTTGCTACCTATATGTTGAATTATTTCTTATATATGTATGCAAAATGAATTTTACCTTGAAGATTCTTACTTTTTTTTAGATAGTACTGATTCTGGCAGTGATAATTCAGAAGAAACAGCAGTTCCTGGGTGTAGTGGTGGTGCCGATCCACAATTTGATCCTCTTAGTGATCATTCATATGCTTTTTATAGTGAAATGGAAGGTACAGATATCAGAACTGCTACTATTTCATCTGAACAGAAAATTGATGATACTGATAGCCTGACAGAATTTAACATCACAAAAGTTGCAGATAACAAAGCTGAGGACAAACATCAAACCTTGTGTAGCTTGCAGATACAACATTTTAAAAAGAGAAAATGAAGGAGATCTGAGTGATCTCCATAATTGAATCCAACAAAGAGAGTACGGTGGTCAAAAACTTACTAGGCTAACCTATTGTAACAGGGAATTTATTGAAAATATTGTGAAAGTCTATAATATCTCAAGATTCATTCTGGCCAGAAAACCTAGTTCAAAGAATTTGTTGAAAGTTATTTTAAAAACTGTCAACGACAATGTGAATTTCAATTTTATTCAATGTGAACACACAGAAAATTCACTTTAAGCAGTTTTAAGCAATTTTATTTGCTTGATTATCTTCAATTTTTTCAATGGTTTGAATAATTTAATAAATGGAAAGGATTGTCGACCATTGCCGAATAATTGTTCTAATCTGTATAAACAAGCCAGGGAAATTTATAAGAAAAACAGATTTTATAAATTAAAGAAATAACCCATTATCGTTTTTTTTTTTCATTTATCTATGCAATGACAACATTGGGGCAAATCTATTTTGGAGAAATACATAGCACAGTGGTGAAGTAGAGTGTCAAACCTTTTTGTAAAGTAAAAAGGAAATTCTCTACTTCATCAATTTTGTGCTTGTATTCCCATATAAATAGTTCAATTAGAAACCTAAATACTGCTATATACATTTCAAATTTACCGCCACGCCCTAAATCGATAATTTAGTTCGGCTCCCGAAAAACATGGTGGCGCTGTTGGTTGTACCAGCCGTCACTATAGGAGATTACATTCTATCTGTGGAGTGTTTTCTATGACTGCCAGTTCGTCGATAAGCCACAAAGGAAAAAAAACGTATCATCTTTTTCCGCACCAACCGATAAGCTTTGTCACCAGTGGAATGAATCAACGGATTGACGTGATTATACGGATTCTTCCAAATATTTAGCTGAATATTCTCTAGTCGTAACAATATCAAAGTTGCTACTACTTTCTGATAGCTTTCGCAACACCACATCATTGAAAATATTTCAGATAGATTTTTTGAATATTTAATTTTTCGCCAAAAACGTCTAACGAGCGGTTTCAATCAATCATATCCTGTATTGCGATTCTCATTTCGAAACGTTTGCCGTTTTCTATAGATTATGTTATATAATTTTGTCATGACGTGAACTCTCTATAAATAGAAATGAATAGGTACCTATCTATTTTTCTACGAAAAGTTTATAAATTAGTACAACCACTATATATGGCATCACAGGCTTTAGATACATACAAGCAATGGAAAGCAAGACTAAAAACCTCTTGACGCACACTCCAGTCCTCATCCAAGTGTGGTTATTAAAAAAATTTATAAATTATGCGTGGATAGAAGTGCCCTCAAATCTGAGAAGAAAACACAAAGAATATGCTGCACGGGAGGAATACTGAAATGGCAAGAATTTCATTCACAACCCGAACCAAGAAAACCGAAACATTTATTGGCAAACTGATTCATGAAATCCAGAATGAGTCGATGCATTACTAAATCAAAGCAATATAACTGATATAGTATATTACACAACAAGTGTGGAAAGTGACATATTTCACACGAGTAGTCGTTTAGCACGAGCCGCGTAACGTAACGTAACGAGTGAAGGAAATGCACTTTCCAACGAGTTTTGTACACTATTTTTCCTACGACTCCGAATACTTTCATTTCGCGGGAGGTCTTGTCAAAGATGTAACTTGAGCGGTCTCTAGAATTTAAGGTGGTTTTGATTCGATATCAAGTACTGTTTATTTCCATATTCAAAATTATATTTGAATACTTCTCCGACAATTCCTCATTATGTGAATTACTGATTGATTGAGTTAGTTTAGTTTGGACAAATTTTATTGATATTGACACCAGCGTACATAAACAACCTTGACACCATTCGCCTGCTAGCGCCAGTAATCACGCAACCAGGAATACATAACCATAGAAGTATGTAGTTCGCAAGCGCGTACGAGTTACTCGAGTTAGTGCGTCCTTGACTCTTTGCAAACATCTGTGATACCAAAGAATCTTCTCTTTGGTGATACTGTGATATCAAACTGATGCAAGCAGAAAGCCGCGCATAAAACTGTAGCCGTACTCTTTTGAATGATCTCACCCGCTGTCATCAACATCAAAATAGTTCCAGCAAAGAGTATAGATTCCAGTTTCAAAGTGAATTCAGAGGTTATGTATCAGACACATTGAAATCAATAGATAAAGAATTGTCGGTATAATTCGAAACGAGACAGAAATTTCAATAAATATTAAATAATATCAATTTGATTTGAGAACGCTTATATATTGACATTGAGTACCTTCACAATATACCTAATTATTTATATCAATTCATGCGACCGTGTGATATTTTTCATATCAACACTCGTCCTTTTTTTCCTTCAAATAAACAATACCATGGTGTTATGAGCTACTTTCTGAATAACAAAACAGTGTGATTATTGACGTTTTCATACGTGGTCGTAGGAAATAGTATATTACACAACAAGTGTGGAAAGTGACATATTTCACACGAGTAGTCGTTTAGCACGAGCCGCGTAGCGGTGAGTGCGGAAACGTAACGAGTGAAGGAAATACACTTTCCAACGAGTTTTGTACACTATTTTTCCTACGACTCCGAATACTTGAGCGGTCTCTATAATTTCAGGTGGTTTTTATTCGATATCAAGTACTGTTTATTTCCATATTCAAGATGATATTTGAATACTTCTCCGACAATTCCTCATTATGTCTTTTACTGATTGATTGAGTTAGTTTTATTGATATTGACACCAGCGTACATAAACAACCTCGACACCATAAGCCTGCTAGCGCCAGTAAACACGCAACCAGGAATACAGAACCATAGAAGTACGTAGTGCGCGAGCGCGTACGAGTTACTCGAGTTAGTGCGTCCTTGACTTTTTGCAAACATCTGTAATAACAAAGAATCTTCTCTTAGGTGATACTGTTATATCAAACTGATGCAAGCAGCAAGCCACGCATAAAACTGTAGCCGTACTCTTTTGAATGATCTCACCCGCTGTCATCAACATCGAAATAGTTCCAGCAAAGAGTAAAGGTTCCAGCTCGGGTTCTAGTTTTGAAGTGAATTCAGAGGTTATGTATCAGACACATTGAAATTAATAGATAAAGAATTCTCGGTATAATTCAAAACGAGACAGAAATTTCAATAAATAATATGACGCTTATATTGACAGTAAGTACCTTCACAATATACCTAATTATTTCTATCCAGGCTACCGTTGTGATATTTTTCATATCAACACTAGTGCTTTTTTTTCTTTCAAATAAACAATACCATGGTGATATGTACTACTTTCTGAATAACAAAACAGTGTGATTATTGACGTTTTCATACGTGGTCGTAGGAAAAATATAATATTATAATTGCTGTAACTATAGCGATTAGCGAATCAACTAACAAACTATGGTCTACCTGGTGTTGAAGGTGTGGAAATAACTTGGAGTGCTTGAACATTTCGTTTACAGAACTTGGTCGAACGTGACACAACTTAACTATAAATGGCACGAGAACATTACATGAAGATGATGGTGTGCATGCAATTAACAACAATTCAATCTATTCGTAACGATCACAGTATTAATAGTCAAACAACAAACATATATGGATTTTATTATTCTCTTTGTAGAAGAAACGTTACTCACTATAATTACCGACCTAAATAAACGCAGTTGAAATTTATAATTCAGGAGTCATAAATTAGTGGGTAAGTCACAACTACAAACAACTTTATCTGCGGAAATTAAATTTCATTATCTTCGCAAATATTAATGAGAAATTTATCACCTGATTTGTTGCAGTGTGCTATAGAATATGACAGAATTAACGAGTTATTATTTGCGGAAGTGTGAAGTTGATTTATCAATGCTAATTCATTATAGAAATCAAGATTTGTTCAGAGAATAGGTTACTTATTAGCTAGTAATGATAGAAGTTAATGGAATATTTCAACTATTTTTATCTTGATCACTCTGTATAATATTGATTTGATCTGTTTTGTTATACTTTTATCAAAACTCAATTGGTCCATTTTAAATAATCTCACTGCTGTAAAGAAAAATATACGTAGAGGTACTCGAAATTTACATCTCTTCTTCTTCTTTTGTTTGGTTTATTGGATTTCTGACTCCTTTCGGTGCCAATTTCTCCAGATCAGGTAAATAAAATTAATTGTTCATTAGTTTTTCACTAGTAGTTATATTCCATAAAAAAAGTTCTTAATTGCAAGTAGTACCTACTTCGATAGTCATCCGGCCTCTAACCGGCGTAGAAACAAGAGGACCAATTGTTTTTCACTAGTGTTCACTTAAACTTCACTTTCATAAATATATTTTCAATGTATTTTCGTAATTTCAATATGGACAATCACATTTAACATCTTCTTGACTTCCAACCTCGAGGACGCCGCCTGTCCTCTACCATGGTCAGAAGGCGAATCCAATTTACATCACAAAATGTAAACTTTATGTATATATACGTCACAAATATCAATTCAATTGGCCAATAGGAAGACTCGTACTATGTCAAATTTTGTTTTCCGCCTCAGCTAGATGGATAAAATATGGACTCATTCTGGCCTGTTTCCGAATCCCTTGATTTCGCCTACTTGATAAACAAGACAACGCTTGAGTAAATCTTGCTTGATTCAGCCTGGTTTTCAACCACACTGACAGGTGAATGCAGGTATCAATACAAAGCATGAATATTCAGTTCTGTATCCAAATAGTTTTTGACGCAAGCGCCTCTCTCGTTGTATATTAGAACACCATCATGTCATTTTATTGATATATATTAAGGTCTAAGGATATTCTACTGATTGAGTGTTAATATTCTTCATACCTGTACCTGTTGCGACCGTGAAAGTGCTTTGATAAATTCATAGTAGGGCAACAAAGATCCGTAATTTCTCGGTGGTACCAACAGTAAATGTGAACTTTCCACGCATTTGGTGGAACTGGACCCACTTCCTGAACTATATCTTGACATCACAATCTACTATTATCGAAATAAGTGCACAGTTTGGAAGAACACACCAACCACACCGAAAAAAAGTACTATTTCAATTACTAGTTCTGATTCGTTGGTATATTTTTGAATCAATTCGTCTCACATACGGGTTTAGAAAAGTCTCTTGCATTATCACTGACACATTGAAAACAATGAGTGAGATGATGTTCTGGTTTATTTCCTTACTTCGTCCGAATGCTATATAAGATAATAAAAGAGACCGATTGATTAAAAATGGCTTGTTTGTGTTTTTTATCAGAAACTACGTATTTATCACAGTCTTAGGCAGCACTGAGATCAATGTTTTCACTCTTGTGGATTCTTACGCATTTTGAGATAAGGTTATTGCTGCAACGATTCGTCTGATTGGAATTTGATTTTTGGTAAACTACACTAGGCATGCAAAGATAGAACTCGTATTGAAAGTTCCAAATCCTAAGTGGTCCAAGTGTAAGGAAGATGAAGAACATTCATGTATTAATTGATTGGAGCACAGAAATTAAATACAGATTTCCAATCGACAAATGTTTATTTAGCATAAGTTGCGTACGTTATGAAATATAACAGCCATTTCCCTGCTGATTCTTATGTCATGATCCAATGTAGTGTATAGAGTATAGACCTTCAAGATTGGTTCAGCAAGCTTGATGTAAAATTGGAATATACGCTAACTCTACTCTGAATTGTCCATTCACTATTGTGTTATAACAAACACTAGACCGAATTATAATATCCATTCACAATAGTGCCATAAGGAACACAAGTAGGGGTGGGCGAATTTATCGATAATATCGATAAACCGATTATATCGATGAATTCTTAATATCGATAATCGATATTTACAAACCGTTATCGCCCACCCCTGATTTCCTGAATCCTGTATCAATAGTTTTCACATTTCCACGTACACAATATAAAAATTATTCGAATTTTTGGTCTCAATAGCTTGTGAAGGATTGAAAAAACATGGATTTATCGATAATATCGATATATCAACTATCTATAATATCGATAATTTACCTTTTTTTTTATGGCGGATCATTGCTCTATTTATGATGGTAATAACTCCAAAATTTCAAGTTATTTTCTATATTTCGTCTATCATAAATAAAACTGAAGAATGAATGAAAAAATTGTAAAATTTAGTTGAACTATGACAATCAAAAATTTTTTTTCGCCTCTTGTAAAAACCAAACGTCGCTTATGCCCTTTCGTCATGAAGACGTCGTCATTTTTGAGGAATTTTCACTTTTAATACCTTCAATTATCACTGGATATTTTTTCGCGACTATTTTCTATAACACGAAGCCGTAGTAGTTGAAACCATTATTCTTGACTAACTTCATTTGACTTAAGTTGTTAGAAAAATATTTTCCGAAGAGGAACTCGAAGTGGTAGGTACTTAGTATCTGAAGTTAAATTTGAAATCAAATAATATCCTACCAAAAAAAAATTATCATGTCATATGCTGTCATTCCACGGACTAGATATAATCTGATTATTCAACAAATTAATTGGTTCATTGTCTGAGTAGACAATCGATATAACTAATTAATAGTGTCATTCATCATGCTATAATAAACCAGAATATAGAGATATCTTGTTCCAGTTGCGTTTTCAATATTATATTATTGGAGTGCGTGAATTATTCATTCACATATGTGAATGTATAATTGAAAATCTGGACGAGTGTGCTCACTCTATGGATGTATAGGATATCGATAAGATAAGAAGATATAAAACTATTTCGTTTTCTTTGCACTCAAACCCAACAACTACATATATACGAAATCCATTAATAGTTTTCAGTGGAGATAATAAAATGGGACTCTTTGATTATACCTTCCAGATCTAGGATAATAGAATTAAGGAAAAAGTAAAACATGAGACAACAGTTTTGGATCATAAAATTTCAGGTCAATATTGTAAGGTTGAAATCACTTCTACAAACGTCCCAAAGCCAACGCTACTGGAGAATAGTAAGTATATTTCAAATGCCTTATCTATTTTGGAACATCAATGATATATTTAATTTGTCATTGTTTCAACCGAGGTATCAACGCTCAATGAAACATTAATAAGTGTAGAAGTTTTCAATCTAAGTAGGTACCTGGGTAGATTATTCATGATAGGTATGTAGTGATTATGTGTTTCAATAATGGTTATAGGTACCCTTTCACCAGACTCTGTTTTGTCAATCAAGCACTCAAGGTCTGTTCCGGTAGTCTACCCGAAGTCTGCCGCTATTATCAATCTTATAGCAAGAATGAAAAAGTACTCCTTTTTACAAGAACATTCAGGATCATATCAAAGTTATCATAAAAAATATGTTATCCAAAAACTTTCAAGCGAGTGCGTTAAGTTTTTTTCTCAAACTGAACCCATGAATTACCTCCTCAAATATTAGCATATTATCAACAAACACCCTCTGCACATATATAGTTACTAGTTACTAGGATTCTTTCAAGAAACTTCATAGTCTCTAGCTCCATCAAGCACTGAAATAGCTACTAAAGAAAAACTACCCTTGCTATAATTTTCAGTTGGTATGAAATGTTTTTTCCAAACGCAACACATAGTTTATGCTGTTGGTAAAAACCGTACCTCGTTCCTGGAACTGCCATCAGACCCAGAGCTCAACTTGGTCTTCAAGTCCCTCCAAACTTGAGGCACCTGCTTGTATGAGGCACTGTGCGTACGCCTGAGCGGTATAACATTCTTGTGTGACATTACTTGCACTTTCCCACAAAACAAACCAGTCGCATATCACACGCAACAATCAAATCACAAATCATTTATCGAAAATCACGATAACAAAGCTACCGATAAGTCACTTATCTCTTTTCTACGTTCTGCAATAGCAATAGGTACATACATAACCATCGTCATGATGGGGAAACTTCAGAAAATTGTATCTACGTGCGAGAGATCGCAAGTGACGAATATTTCGAATTCCTTAACTCGGTGTGTTTTGACAGACGGTCGGACTAATGCATTGTTCAAGCGAATGAAGCGTTAATGTTGATGAGATAAAATTTTTATGTGCTGATGAATCGGTCGTAATTGATAAGTCTTTTTTATGGAGCGATATAATCGGATATATGAATACTGGATGTTTCAGTTGTTTTCTTTTGTGTTCATTTCGCGGACTTACTCAGTCAGTGAAAATATCAACGAACTACATACCCTGAGAGGACAAATGAGGTGTTCAAGTTTTCAGCAAGAAGTTAAAACCCAAAAGAAATGTGCATACAAATTGTGTTGGTTTTGAAATGTTTTTTTTTTCATAGATACACGTAATGATCGTTAGTGATTCCTTGTAATTTACCAAACACTCACGAATTCAAATTTTCGAATCTGAATATTTGATAAGTTTCCTATACCTACCCTACGTTTAAAAAATATCGAACATACATACCATTCTAAATTTGGGTAATTTTGCACTTATCATACGATCTATATTTTGATGAAATTTTTTTTTTTACTTACGTATTTACACCTGAAACAGGTTAATTTTCCGCGATTTAGCTGGCATTAATTTTTGAGACACTACTTTCGCTGCTTCTTCGAACTCGGAATCAGAAAATTTTTGACTTCATATTATTCAAAATAACTACTGAACAACCACTAAGATCGCATTTTTCAAATCAAGTCACAGAATTAAATTGACAGATACTTGATTACTTTGAAGCAAGGTGGATATAGGATGGTGGAACAGCTTCCTATTAACAAGCACTAGAATAAACTGTAGACCTTAGCCTACTTGATTTCATACCGTAGTAATATTTCCTGAAGTTATCAGAGATGGCGACATACCTTGTGTCGGTAAAACAGAAACTGTGCATCTGTCATACTTTTATCAGTTTCATCTGTTCTAGATGAAAAATGATTGAGAAGAGTCAAAATATCAATATTCATTCCAAATTTATCGAAAATCTATTGTTTTAATGTCGTTTCAAGTCACGTCTGTCAGATGTGAACCACAGAAATACGTAAGCAACAGAAATCTTCTTCGATAATCGATCTTACCGCCATCTTCTTTCAAGTCGTGGAAATATTAGTACCTTCTCAAACAGTCTACAAGTTTTTCGCAGAAACAATTGAAGAGCTGTTTCACCATCCTATATCCACCTTGCTTTGAAGGTATAATTTTCGCTGTAAGTACAACCACCAATTTAAGAGTTGAAATTTAACATTGATAATTTTCTGACTTTAATACATTGTAATATCAAATGGTCGTTTTTCCCGTCACAGAAAAAAAATTCCACAATGATTTTCATGAGTATTATCTTATCATTACCATTGGTTGTTATTCTGAAGTTATAACAATAAATTTATTTTCCAATTTCTTAGTTAATTTTACTGTATTTGTTTATCGACTTCCGGATAGAAGCTTATCTATAGCCATTTCTCTGAAATATTTCAAGCTCAAACACTCACACACAACTGTTATTTGCTCAAGAATGACCCATAGTTTATTACCCATAGTTCATAAAAACCATTGTTCCCAATTCTATTTTATCTCAGATTCAAATGTCAGACCAAATATTTCTCATTGTTTCTAATAAGAGATTTATCTTCAGATTTACTGTGTGTTTAGGTTTGTGCGGAAATTCCTAATGGATTATATAATGTTGTAGCGGGCGGCCGGTTCCTTTTTATTTATAATGTGAAATTCTGTTGGCTTTCTAAATAAAGGCTCTATATTTTAGAGAGGAAGTGAACTAATGAGATCAAAGACGAGATAAAACTGTATGCTAATGAAACTACGATTTTTTTTTCTCTAGACATAAGAAGAAAATGAAAAGGCAAAAAGAGAGAAGGATATTAATAGGATGAATGTAATCGTATTTGTTATTCAAATATTCCTAAAAGATTGAGAGTGACTTTTCACAAAATTTCCAGATTCTTGTTTTTTCGGCGATTTCTACTTATCGGTTTTGGACTATAGATGGTTGAGAATTTTGGATCCTAGGTATGTCAGTTCTATCTGTATCATAAAGTGAGTGTTTATGATACATAGAAGCGATTGATAGACATATAACTTTGGTTCATTATTGAACTCTTCAGATAACAGATTTTTTCGGGACTTTTTTTTGTCTGAAGTAATCTGTACCTATAACCCCTAGATTGAGCATCGGCATTGGAATGTTCCTCTCGAATAACGAGACAATTACGAGACAAAAAAATACTCAACTAGGGCGTTATACACCGTTATAAACATTATCTTATTCAAAATATTTCTGAATAAGTCTAAACTGTGGAGCCAATATGTTCATTGCAGCATAGATGTTGGACTATAGATATACAGGATGTCCCAAACTATTGTGCCAAATTGAAACAGACAATACCACTCGAAAAATAAATAGGACTTTTTGAATATATTTCAATCAATGTCATTTGTTGCAAACACGCTTCATCTCAGAGAATTTTTTTCTTCAACTATTAGTATGTTTGTATCCATAAAAACGCGATTATCTTGAAAAAGGTTGGTAAATTTAAAAAAGAATGATTAAAAGTTTTATATTTATTGTTCCAGGGTAATCTTCTGTTTCAATTTGGCACCATAGTTTTGGGACACCCTGTATATACCTAATTATGTTATTTTATTCGAATGCTAATATTTTCGATTCTGAATATGACTCGGAATATGATCCTTATGATACACAAAAAAAATTATGTGCATATCAGGGTACCTATATATATTTGATTCAGAACTTACTTGATCAACTGCCCCCTTTGGTACTGGATGGTAGTGACGTTTCATAATTGTTTTCTACTACTTATTAACCAATAATTAAAATAATTTTAATCACAAAAACCCGAGAAAAGTAATATGGTTCTCCGCAACTGTAATTCAAAACTGAGATAATCATAGTCACACTTAAACTGAGAGAGGTTACCTGGAATGTATTGAAAGTGTTAAATAGTCTAATAAGAATGATGAGTTCAGCAAACAAGAATTATTTCATTACATTTCTTATTATCTACCAATTAGAGTAGGTAGGTACCTAGATTTAAATCAAATAGATGTAAAATTATGTTTTTCTAATGTGGTAAAACAAAATCATATCTTTGAGTCAATATTTCAATCACAAGTTTAAAATGAAATCATTTATATGTGCCTGGTCTGAGATTGTCTCAACTTTCAACCTATTTTTACAGACTGAAAATGAATCACACATTTCCTCAAATATTTCAATATTTTCAATGTCAAAGTATATGCGGTAACTGTAATCATCCACTATTTCGGATATCATTCCTATTTTTTTTCAAAAAGAAATTAGCAGTATAAAAATAATTTGAGTTGAAGGCAGTTTAAAATTGGCCGAGGTTATAGACAATAATGAACTCACCTAGTACAGACGCTTTCTTCAGGTAGATCAACTATTGTGTTACTTCTTTTATCACTAGATCACACACAGTTTTATTCAGCATCTACTTCTAATAATTACTTGTTTTATATTTCTGTTTTAGCATTAGACTTTGTTTTTTTTTTCTTCACAACCTTCAGAATCAGATCAAAGCAAACAGCTGAGCTGATATGACAGCAATGACAGCATTGACAGACTGACACTGACAACAGTGACGGTGAAGACAGTTGGCAGCACTGAATTACCATACCAAGTGTTTGGTTTTCTGTAATATTTATTATTGCCACTGTAGCTAAGAACTGCAGCCCACAGATGGAGCCCCGTCACAATGTAATGTAATCACACGCAACTAACTCCTGCTTCTTACTATATTCCTTATTGATTGCTGTTGATTGATTATTAAAATACCACTGCAAGTTATAAAAGTACTATTCAATAATTATATCATGCTGAAATAGTTCTACAATACTGAAGTTGACAGTATTTGAACTCTTCTAAGTAGGTCAAGTGCAGCATAAATACCACTTTTACGAATAAAATTTACGACTGGGAGCGTGGCGCCTCCTGTAATCCAGCTACTTGGAGGTCGGATTCAGCGGATGGTTTGAGGTCGGGAGTCCTGGTGCAGGTTTTCTCACGTCGACCGGGTGTCCACACTAAGCTTGGCGTCGATATGGTTGCCCCAGAGGAGTCTAGGGCGACCAGGTCGTCTAAGGAGAGGCGAAACGGGCCAGGGGGGAAACCCAGCAGCCAAAAGTCTCCGCGTCGTGCAGTAGTGGGATCGCGCCTGGGAGTGGGAACCCTGTCTCAGCCCGACCAATATAGCTAGACCTGGATCTTTTTGAAAATTTTTTTGTCCCCTCCATTAATTTTAATTGATATTGCCAGAGTTTTCTTTCATTATACGGACGAATCAGCCCAAGACATCCTCTGATATAACTCAGAATTCAGAATATCCGAGGATATGGAACATATTGAATCTCTAAATATAGGACACAGGGTGTTCATTATAGGTTATCATAAATATTTGGATGCAATCACATTTTTCACATGATTATGCATTTGTTGATAAATAGGTTCGACGACTTTTCTGAATTTTATTTTCAAGTATTTGGCCCAACATGTTGGAGAAATTCTACAAAAGAATGAAGTTGATTTTTTCAACACTTTTCTATAGTCTGATTGATACGAAATTTAACAGATGTAGAGGATGGCCAAATATTGATTTTGCAATCAAAATTTTGCTATCGTCTTCTGTTTTCGACAGCAAAAGTTCAATTTTTCGGCTTCTAAACACATGTGAATGTCATGGTTATTTGTGAAGTTACGTAATAGTAACTTTTACATTATCAAGAAACTTTTTTCTGTATAATCCAGTGGCGTCGGAAGAATTTGTAGAAAAAGGAAGTGGAATACATAGTTGGTTATGGATTGGTTGTAACTGATTTTTTCTTCATTATGACCATCATGTATTATAATACTTCGGGCCAATTTTGATTTGTGCTGTTCATACACTAGAGCCAATTTTCGACCATGATTGTTATTGTGTGCTGAAAAAATTTGTCAGAATCGACAGGCAACAATAGGCAATAGGAATGAATTCCAAGTAGGCGGAAATCACTTCTGACAATGAACCCATAAGAAGTGAGGATGTCGTACGAAAGTTACGAGAAATATGATATCATAGAAAGATTTTTCAAAACTGATAATAATTGTGATATTGTATCTGCGATATATTTCCCTACTCAGAAAGATGACAACCTAATGAAGCTATTTCCAAGTGTGTTCTTAGTCAACACTTTCAGTGTCCAGGAGCTGAAGATGAATTATAACTCCTGAAAATGAATCTACTCACGTTTGTTCCAGAATGATAAAAGTGGAAAATTGAAAAAACTGGTTTTCACTATTACCATCGCTATGGCTGTGCAATGGTTCATATTCAACATATTCGTGCACATTTTCATTCCTTTTTGATTGCAAAACAGTCAAAGAGATTTTCCACTTCAGCTACCCCTCAATTTTTATAATTTCCTCTTAAATGAATTTTTATTTACACCAAATAACAACGTTTCTGACTCTTTGAATTCAAAAAGTCATGAAAATTTTTAACCATTGACCAGCAAAAGAGAGGCAAGAGACATGGTGAAAACCGTTTTTTTTTAAACATTGTTTTTGAAAAAAATATATTTTTTGAATAAATATTTCAAGTTTCGCATACGAGTCTAAATGGAATTTTCTCAAATATATTGTTTCGTAATCTTTGTAAATAATTCCGCTATCTACACATTCCTCATGAATTTTTTAAAATGGCATTTGATAAAATGCATTTTTTGTACGTTTCCCATATGTTTCGCAAATATTATAGCCAGAGTTTACAAAATATAATTCTGTAAACTTTGTTATGGCCCACACTGTAAATATCTGTTAAAGAGTTGGAGTCACACAAAAGCTGTCCATTATGAAGGAGCCCAGATAAACTGGCTATCAGTGTCGCACATCGCAGACTGTCTAAATTTTCTAATGACTAATGAATATTCGTCACAGCGTTCGTATGTATGTGATTAAAACTTTCGCTACGTTGTAAAACTACGAAAGCGTGTAAGGGCCACCGAGATTTTTTTTATATAATTTCCGTCTTTAAACTCGGATATTTTTTCATTAAATTTCAAAATCGTCGACCAAACTTTCATGTATATAGTATACACCGATCTCTGCCTTGCACCTCTAGCTTATTATTTGAATGATATAGGGGCTATAGAGCAGAAGGCAGCATGGAGTGTACTTTCATCCGCAAAGCTGTAGACAGGACTACAGGACACCTCTATCAGGTCATTGATGTGAAGTATAAACAAAGTTGGTGCCAAAACAGATCCTTGTGGAACACCGGCGTTGATACTCATTCCATCATCCATCGTAAAACAAATTCCGAGTTTAAAGTCAGACATTCTGAGTATAAAGTTGGAATTTCCGAGTTTATAGTCGGAAAAACTGTAAAAAAACTCGGTGGTCCTTATATACGCTTTCGTATGAAACAGCCCCAAAACACGCAATTAGTGGAATGTCTACTGGGCGATATGGGAGCCAGGCGTCAGTCAGACCTCACCCTCGACTCTGCAGTCTACGTTATCACGAATTTCCGGATTGCAAACAAGCAAATTGTCCCTACGCACCGACAAAGACGGCCCTCAGAGTGAAAGAGCCCACACCACCTCACGTCTAGACAAGTCTCAAGCTGGTCTTCACGGAATAAATGAGTAACAGTAATTAGGTATGCGAAAATTAACAATGACAAAGAACGCAAAGTCGTCTCTCCGACCAACATGTTTTTGGGACTAATAAAGAGTAGATAGATGGTTAAGCCGGGTCCAGACTATGTAACAAAAACACGGGGGAATTCAAGTAAAAAAGTTATAAAACACAATGTTATACAACAATTTTCTAGCTATATATAGCATGTTTTATGTTATCCATTGCCCGGTCCAGACTATGTAACAAAACATGTTGAATAACAAGTTATACAACAAATCGTTGTTCAATCTTGTTCCATAACTTGTTATAAAATTGCAGAGACATCCAGACTATGTAACAAAACTAAACAAATTGAGTGGCACGTTTTACTGGTGGAAGCAATGGCAGCTGCAGTATTTAAAGTGAACTCACGCCTTCCCTTTTTTCAACTCCCGCTGGAACTGCCCAATGAGCATACACATTCTTTTTTACTTGAATATATCTAACAAGTTATTACACTTTATTATTGGGAAAAAGTATTTTGCTGACCAGAATAGAATATTCCATTAGATTTCAGACTTCTACTGCGAATATCGGGCTCATAATACAAAACAGATATCTATGAAGAAATACCTTCTTGCCACCATAACAAAAATTTGAATACACCCACATACGGGGGTAGTTTATACTTGTAATTTTTCTAAAAACATTGCTGACCGAGGGGTTCCAGTTGGAATATTCCACTGAAACATCATATTATGAATGTTCGATGCGGATACTTCGTGCCACCATAAAAAAAATCTGGATCGACCCCCTCACAAGGGTAGTTTATACTTGTGATTTTCCTTAAAACTATGCTGACTGGGGTTTTCTAGTGCAGATATTGCAGTGAAACAGTAGATTGTGATTGCTCAAACCATACTCTTCATGCCACCATAGTAAAAATTTGAATCAACCCCTTCGCAAGGGTAGTTTATACGTGTGATTTTCCTTAAAACCTTGCTGACAGGGGGTTTCTAGTGTGAATATTGCAGTGAAACAATAGATTATGATTGCCCAAACCACACTCTTCATGCCACCATAGTGAAAATCCGAATCAACCCCCTCGCAAGGGTAGTTTATAATTGTGATTTTCCTTGAAACTTTGCTGACTGGGGGTTTCTAGTGCAGATATCGCAGTGAAACAGTAGATTGTGATTGCTCAAAACATACTCTTCATGCCACCATTGTGCAAATTTGAATCAACCCCCTCGCAAGGGTAGTTCATACCTGTGATTTTCCTTAAAACTTTGCTGACCGGGGGTATCCACTGAATATATTCCATTGAAACAGTAGATTATGATTGCTGAAAACATACTCATCATGCCACCATAGTGAAAATCCGAATCAACCCCCTCGCAAGGGTAGTTCATATTTGTGATTTTTCTTAAAACTTTGCTGACTGGGGGTATCCACTGAATATATTCCATTGAAACAGTAGATTATGATTGTTAAATACATACTCTTCATGCCACCATAGTGAAAATATGAATCAACCCCCTCGCAAGGGTAGTTTATACTTGTGATTTTCCTTAAAACCTTGCTGACAGGGGGTTTATAGTGTGAATATTGCAGTGAAACAATAGATTATGATTGCTCAAATCATACCCTCCATGCCACCATAGTGAAAATACGAATCAACCCCCTCGCAAGGGTAGTTTATACTTGTGATTTTCCTTAAAACCTTGCTGACAGGGGGTTTATAGTGTGAATATTGCAGTGAAACAATAGATTATGATTGCTCGAATCATACCCTCCATGCCACCATAGTGAAAATCCGAATCAACCCCCTCGCAAGGGTAGTTTATACTTGTGATTTTCCTTGAAACTTTGCTGACTGGGGGTTTCTAGTGCAGATATCGCAGTGAAACAGTAGATTGTGATTGCTCAAACCATACTCTTCATGCCACCATTGTGCAAATTTGAATCAACCCCCTCGCGAGGGTAGTTCATACCTGTGATTTTCCTTAAAACTTTGCTGACCGGAGGTATCCACTGAATATATTCCATTGAAACAGTAGATTATGATTGCTGAAAACATACTCATCATGCCACCATAGTGAAAATCCGAACCAACCCCCTCGCAAGGGTAGTTTATACTTGTGATTTTCCTTAAAACCTTGCTGACAGGGGGGTTGCTAGTGTGAATATTGCAGTGAAACTAAAGATTATGATTGCTTGAACCATGTTCTTCATGCCACCATAATGAAAATCCGAATCAACCCCCTTGCAAGGGTAGTTCATACCTGTGATTTTTCTTAAAATTTTGCTGACCGGGGGTATCCAGTGAAGATATTCCAATGAAATAGTAGATTATGATTGTTAAAAACATACTCTTCATGCCACCATAGTGAAAATATGAATCAACCCCCTGGCAAGGGTAGTTTATACTTGTGATTTTCCTTGAAACTTTGCTGACTGGGGGTTTCTAGTGCAGATATCGCAGTGAAAGAGTAGATTGTGATTGCTCAAACCATACTCTTTATGCCACAATAGTAAAAATCTGAATCAACCCCCTCGCAAGGGTAGTTTATACGTGTGATTATCCTTGAAACTTTGCTGACTTGGGGTATCCAGTGAAGATATTCCAATGAAATAGTAGATTATGATTGTTGAATACATACTCTTCATGCCACCATAGTGAAAATCAGAATCAACCCCCTCGCAAGGGTAGTTTATACTTGTGATTTTCCTTGAAACTCTGCTGACTGGGGGTTTCTAGTGCAGATAACGCAGTGAAACAGTAGATTGTGATTACTCAAACCATACTCTTCATGCCACCATAGTAAAAATTGGAATCAACTTCCTCGCAAGGGTAGTTTATACGTGTGATTTTCCTTAAAACCTTGCTGACAGGGGGTTTCTAGTGTGAATATTGCAGTGAAACAATAGATTATGATTGCTCAAACCATACACTTCATGCCACCATAGTGAACATCCGAATCAACCCCCTCGCAAGGGTAGTTCATACCTGTGATTTTTCTTAAAACTTTGCTGACCGGGGGTATCCACTGAATATATTCCATTGAAACAGTAGATTATGATTGCTGAGAACATACTCTTCATGCCACCATAGTGAAAATCCGAATCAACCCCCTCGCAAGGGTAGTTTATACTTGTGATTTTCCTTGAAACTTTGCTGACTGGGGGTTTCTAGTGCAGATAACGCAGTGAAACAGTAGATTGTGATTACTCAAACCATACTCTTCATGCCACCATAGTAAAAATTGGAATCAACTTCCTCGCAAGGGTAGTTTATACGTGTGATTTTCCTTAAAACCTTGCTGACAGGGGGTTTCTAGTGTGAATATTGCAGTGAAACAATAGATTATGATTGCTCAAACCATACACTTCATGCCACCATAGTGAACATCCGAATCAACCCCCTCGCAAGGGTAGTTCATACCTGTGATTTTTCTTAAAACTTTGCTGACCGGGGGTATCCACTGAATATATTCCATTGAAACAGTAGATTATGATTGCTGAATACATACCCTTTATGCCACCATAGTGAAAAATTGGATCAACCCCACTGCAAGGTTAGTTTATACAAGTTAATCTTCAAAAATTCTACTGACTGGGGATTTTCAGTGGGGATATCCAATCAAATGAAAGAAAATCTATGCAAATTTTATATTATTTTTGCCTTCAAGAAAAACATATAAATAAATTCTGAAGATGTACATACAAATAAAAATTAACTCTGATGGGAAACAAATAATAGAAAATAAATATTTATTTCAGTCTCATCATAAACTGTCTTGTACAGTGTGTCCAGGTTTAGTCACTTTTGCACGATATCTCAGTTGTCCTTGGGGATAGAGAGTTGCGGTTTTCACATTACTGTCCCACTTTTTTGTGAAACAAACATTGCCGAAAACAGAACTATCGTAGCCATTCCTGTTTTTGAGATACAGGGCGGAATTGAAAATATTGCATTTTGGGACACCCCCTGTATCTCAGCTATCTCTCAATTTATAGGAGATGTTGAAACCGTATCTCATATATCTTTTTACGTAAAATTCAGTGACGTAGTCAGATTTTCGAAATGAGCTGTCATTATTCAAATATAACCCAAATTTATGTTTTTTTAAATGGAACATCCAGTATATCTTTCAATATTTGCGCTTCTCAAAAATATTTCAATGGAATATATTCAGTGGATACCCCCGCGGTCAGCAAAGTTTTAAGAAAAATCACAGGTATGAACTACCCTTGCGAGGGGGTTGATTCGGATGTTCACTATGGTGGCATGAAGTGTATGGTTTGAGCAATCATAATCTATTGTTTCACTGCAATATTCACACTAGAAACCCCCTGTCAGCAAGGTTTTAAGGAAAATCACACGTATAAACTACCCTTGCGAGGAAGTTGATTCAAATTTTTACTATGGTGGCATGAAGAGTATGGTTTGAGTAATCACAATCTACTGTTTCACTGCGTTATCTGCACTAGAAACCCCCAGTCAGCAAAGTTTCAAGGAAAATCACAAGTATAAACTACCCTTGCGAGGGGGTTGATTCATATTTTCACTATGGTGGCATGAAGAGTATGTATTCAACCATCATAATATACTATTTCATTGGAATATCTTCACTGGATACCCCCAGTCAGCAAGGTTTTGAGGAAAATCACAAGGATAAACTACCCTTGCGAGGGGGTTGATTCGGATTTTCACTATGGTGGCATGATGAGTATGTTTTCAGCAGTCATAATCTACTGTTTCACTGCGATATCTGCACTAGAAACCCCCAGTCAGCAAAGTTTCAAGGAAAATCACAAGTATAAACTACCCTTGCGAGGGGGTTGATTCATATTTTCACTATGGTGGCATGAAGAGTATGTATTCAACAATCATAATCTACTATTTCATTAGAATATCTTCACTGGATACCCCCAGTCAGCAAAGTTTCAAGGAAAATCACAAGTATAAACTACCCTTGCGAGGGGGTTGATTCGGATTTTTACTATGGTGGCATGGAGGGTATGATTTGAGCAATCATAATCTACTATTTCATTGGAATATCTTCACTGGATACCCCCAGTCAGCAAAGTTTTAAGGAAAATCACAAGTATAAACTACCCTTGCGAGGGGGTTGATTCGGATTTTCACTATGGTGGCATGAAGAGTATGTTTTCAGCAGTCATAATCTACTGTTTCAATGGAATATATTCAGTGGATACCTCCGGTCAGCAAAGTTTTAAGGAAAATCACAGGTATGAACTACCCTCGCGAGGGGGTTGATTCAAATTTGCACAATGGTGGCATGAAGAGTATGGTTTGAGCAATCACAATCTACTGTTTCACTGCGATATCTGCACTAGAAACCCCCAGTCAGCAAAGTTTCAAGGAAAATCACAAGTATAAACTACCCTTGCGAGGGGGTTGATTCGGATTTTCACTATGGTGGCATGAAGAGTATGTTTTCAGCAGTCATAATCTACTGTTTCAATGGAATATCTTCACTGGATACCCCCGGTCAGCAAAGTTTTAAGAAAAATTACAAGTATAAACTACCCTTGCGAGGGGGTTGATTCGATATTTTCCTACGGTGGCACGAACACCTCATCAAACACAACTCAGATTTGGAGTTTCACTCGATTATATATCTTCCAAGGTTCGGATTGGCATGATTATTTTTTGGTCAGCAAATTATCCACACTCTTTATTATTTAACGTGTTTTGTTACATATAGTCTGGATCCTGCTTAATCGATAACATAAAACATGCCACATAACAAGAACATTATTGTATAACATTGTGTTCTATAACTTTTTTACTTGAATTCCTCTGACAAGTTGTAAAACTTTGTTTTTTAACATGTTTTGTTACATAGTTTGGACCCGGCTTAAAGTATGTGAAATAAATTACATTGGCATCTCATACAATCATTTCAGGAAATTAATTATGAAGGCTTCTATTTGAAGAATTTTTCTGCGATTTTCAGTATTTGCAGATCTGGTGGGATAACTGGGAAAGTCAGATCAGATGGCATTTTATACTGAGACTTATTTTTGTGTATTTCTAATAACGTGTGATAAATTTAGATCGGCAAAGACATGATCCTAAAGCTCTTAAATATAGAGGCTAATAATGTTTTCTTACATTCACTCCTGCTATGATTCTCAACGACTTTTTTTTCTAATAAAAAATTGTACAAACATTAATACAGTAAAACACGTGTCGTGATTTCTATAAAAAAATAAACTGGTATGCAACATACAGGGTCATTCCGTATATTTAAACAACTTCTACAGGGTTCATCATTGGAAAAACTTCAAATGCAAAAGTTGTAGGATTCGTTCTGAACCTCCAGAAAGTTATACTAGATGAAACAAACGAATATCGCTGATGCAAGAAATTGGTAACAACTTCGTTATTTTCAATGGAACACCCTATATATTTATCTATTATATTTATAGGTTCTTCATCATGTCAATTGTGGTTTGGAAAAATCAAATTATATCTATATGTAGAATTTGCATCCTCGAATATTTCGAAAAAGGCTGATCCAAATATCAATAACCATAATATTTTTAAGCCAAAAGAATAAGATCTTCAATTTTTTCGAAAAATATATAGGGTGTTCCATCGAAAATAACGAAGTTGGTACCCATTTCTTATATCAGCGATATCAATTTGTTCCATCTGGTTTAACTTTCTGGAGATTCAGAACGAACCACACAACTTTTACATTCGATTTTTTTTCAATCTCTAATGATGAACCCTGTAGATAAGCTGTTTAAATATACGAAATTTCATGGAGACACCCTCGTAAGTTCTGTGATTATTGAGGATCGAGGTAGAATCAATAAGTATACCTGCCCGATAGTCGCGATGGACCAACCTTGGTTGATTTTTTCGCATTTATCAAATGGTGGCTGATTTTTTGCAGAAGGAAATATGAGCAGATACAATCGGTTTCTGTTTTTTTCTTACCAGTCTTACTATGGCCCATATCATATCTGTCAAATCCGCCATATACCCGAAAGTTGATTCAAAGAAGTATCGCTATGATGGAATATCTAGCACTAACAAATATTCCTTCCCAAATATTACCACCACATGCAATCGAAAAAGAACTGAATCTATATATGAGGACTAGACTCAGGATTATTGTTGTCGCCAATATAATTTTCTTTTAATGAGAACACAATATCATTACTATATATCAAAATTGACATAAATTTAAATAATTATGACTCTGTTTCTATTTTCTCCAAATCGAAACTCTACCGTATGATGAAAAAAACTATAAAAATTGGCAATGATTATAATTTTCATTCTACAATATGTAATCTATTCATAATTCATCTCGTGTAGGTTACCTAAGTATATCTATATCTATACCTACCCATTCCATATCCCAATGCTGTTCAATCTTAAGAGCAATAAGATGAATTTTATTCAGCTTTTCAATAGTTATCGGCAATTTTTCATCAACAATAGGTACATTACGAGGGGTAAATAGCTGACCAAAATGTGTACACCGGAAATTCATTTTTGTGAAATAAATCCACGGAAATCCATGGAAATCCATGATGGAAATCCACGGATCTCCACGGAAATCCATATTAGTGTACACCATAAATTCACAGCTGTTTACCCCTCGGTACATTATGTCACGCAATTGCTTCCCTTTGATACACTTTCGCTCTTTCAGAATAAAAAAAAGGCTGATACATGAGTATCGTAATATGGTTGATTCGAATAGAACCATCGGAGATAAGCTGATATTCATCAAAAGTCAAGATCCGTCCAGATCACTACTTACGGAGAATTTTTGAGGAAGAAAAACTTTATTGAAAAATTGAAAAAAGAAGGCATCGAACCTGATACGGCTGAGTGTGAAACAAACGTTCTTTCCAGCATTTCATTGTATTGTGAACAAAATTGATTGTGAATTATCCAAATCGTGTTGTTGCCCACCATTCTAGCGCGCATGTAGGTACTCTGATCAAATCTTACGAAATATTTTATGGTTCAATTCTCACCGTGATTCTAGCCGACTTTTTAAACAATTTCGAATACTATTCTCAACTGGTCAAATGAAAATATCAAGCAAATTACTGTTTTTATATTTGTTTAGAACAAATCCAACGCATTTACACTAAAAACACATATTTTGAAAAAATATATAAAAAAAATAATTCGACAGATTATCGAAAGGAGAATTATTATCTAATTCATTGTTTTTCAATATTTTTGATTTCGCGACATCTTTACAGGTTGAAATATTCTGGCGACCCCCTGTGTCATAGAAATCAAAAAAATAATAGGTAATTATTTTTTCCTATTTCTATTCTTTCAAAGAAGAGAAGAAAATATTTCAACAGCTAAAGATAAAATGAAAGCATTTCACGCAAAACATCGTTCGTGGTCAACTTCTGTACAAAACAAAATGTTCGAATCTTTTCCATGTGTTCAGAAGATTATTGAAGATAAGAAACCAAAGTTTTGCAGTATCAGCTCACATTCCTTGCATGATAGAGAGCTTGCATAATTTGCAAGAGAAACTTTTGGCATACTTTCCAGACTTGCACTCTCAAGCTGACAATGATGGGCGTAGATGGATTTTGAATCCTTTTTTGGACAAATCAATAGATCTGGCTGATGTCATGACAAAAATGAAAGAATGCCTTCTAGATTTAGCCGCTGATGGCAAGCTCAAAATGGAATTTTATTCACAAAGTGTCGAAGTATTTTGGATAAAAAGAAAACACGAATATCCAGAGCTGGCAAGGGATGCTATTAAATTATTATTGCCAATCGCCACTTCATATCTGCTTATGTGAACTGACATTTCCTTTAATCTTAGCTTCAATGGTAGACATTAAAACTAAAAAGAGAAATTGACTGCAATTTGAAAACGTTTTGATTACTTATTAACGTTTTTTCATATATGTGGGTATTTTGATTTTTAAAATTATTTTTTGTTTTGTTATAGATATTGTCGCGTCCCCATACTGTTATTGTTTTGTTGTGTGTGATTTGTCTCATTATTACATATTTTTTTGTCTTTGATTATTCTCTCGAAATATTTATTAGCATCTGATCTCACTTTCCGCACAATCTGGCAATTCTGTCAGGTTGTTAGCTTTTATTTGGCTATCACGAAGATGGATCAGTTTGGGTGCTTGAAGAAAAACCTTGGTTACATTGGTGAAATGACAACGCTAATAGACCAATCAGAATTCAATAATCCAAGTTCTAATGCAACACTTTCAATCATTGAGAAAATAAGTACCCCTTCCCTGAATTTTTTAATGAAAAAATAGGGAGATATTTTATCAGTCCCTCGAACTTATTCATTGTATCTTCACAATTTTTTTTCTTCCTGAGTAGGTATAGGTATTAATTCTTCGCTCAAAAACTGTAAATTGTTTCAGCAATCCTCAAGAAAATAAAATTTATATTCTACACAAGCCTCGGTTTCCATGTTGATAAACTAACTATGGGTGAATTGGTTGAAATCAAGGTGGATATAGGATGGTGAAACAGCTCTTCAATTGTTTCTGCGAAAAACTTGTAGACCGTTTGAGAAGGTACTAATATTTCCACGACTTGAATGAAGATGGCGGTGAGATCGATTATCGAAGAAGATTTCTGTTGCTCATGTATTTCTGTGGTTCGCATCTGACAGACATGAGTTGAAATGACATCAAAACACAATATTTTCAGTGAATCTGGAATAATTATCGATATCTTGACTCTTCTCAGTCATTTTTCATCTAGAACAGATGAAACTGATAAAAAGATGACAGAAGCACAGTTTCTGTTTTACCGACACAAGGTATGTCGCCATCTCTGTTTATTTCGGGAAATATTACTACGGTAGGAAATCAAGTAGGCAAAGGTCTACAGTTTATTCTAGTGCTTGTTAATAGGAAGCTGTTTCACCATCCTATATCCACCTTGGTTGAAATAATAATACGAAACATTAGAATCTTCAGTATCTATAATCATCTTATAACTAGTCAGGTACAAAATATCATTTTCTATAAATTGATCTCTGTTATGTACACATAGGGTTTCTAATTTCCCGAATTTTTGCGTTCCCGGCAATCGGGAAATGAACATTGCAATTCCCGGAAATTCCGGAGTTACCGGGAAACTATAAATTTTTCATATATTTCTTGAAAAACAAATATTCTTTGTTTCAAAATATCAGACAATTAAAATATTCATTGTTATTTGAATGTGTTTTCTGTTTCATTCTTTGGTCAAGAAATAAATAACAATAATGAGATAACACGAAATAAAGATTCTTATAAACCAAAGATACACTCCTAATCTAATAATCTTTCATACACACTTTCGAACTCTCACAACAGATAAAAATAAATATACATACAGAAACAAAATCTATTATTATTTTTGCTGCAAATATGGTTTCAAAAAAACGTTAGAGCATGCCTCGTCAGATAGGCTTTTTTATTTTTGTAGAAAAACTCCACAGTTCTCTATAAAGAAGTCCTAAGATCAGTGGGCGTTTCGACGTTGCCTCAAACAGAAAAAGTTACATAATTCCCAGGAGATCCCGGAACAGACACCCTATATACAAAGGAAAACAACAGGCTTTCACACCATTACGAACTCCCCGTGATAGCCCTTATCGAAAAGTCCGTAAACCGCCTGGGCACCTCCTCCACCGGTTTCTCATCAACAACCAAACCCCTCAAAGTCTGCGGGGGCGAGCATGACAACGCACTGGAAAACAACCCCGTTGACCACCCCACACCCCACATCGCCGACGAATAACCCGGATAAGGGCAATAATAAGGGCCACACATGAAGGGATAGGCAGTCGGCGTGTAGTTCGTGCACTGAGAATCTTCCGGACCATTGACCACCATCGCCGTAGGCGCATGCGCGATTTCCGGCGAGCTGACGGGGGAAGAAGAAAGCGACCCCGAAGAACATCCCTCCAAGCGCATAGGCGACAGCCTCTCCAGCTTGCTCTGCTTCGCCTTGGCGCCTTCTTCAGCATCCGTCCTCTTCCTCTTGCACTTGGCTTGCCCGTGCTCCCTGAATCCCTTCGCGAACGGATTGTTGTCGATCTTCAACCTGGTGATCTTCTCGTTCTGGTACGCCGTCACGGCGATGAACTGCGTCTCGGGGAACACCTTGGCGACGGAAGGGGCCCAGGCGATGCTCCTGGTGTCGGAGGTCTTGGATACGATGATCCTCGGCTGGTACTTGTGCATCGAGCTGAGCACCACGTGGCCCGGTGGGGGTGAGAGGGTGTTGGTGAGCTTCATCCTGCCGAAAGAGACCGGCTGCGACATCCAGTACTCGCCGGTGGAAGGGGAGTCGGGGTGCAGGTAGACCCTTTGGGGGCTCTGGGCCTCTTCGGTGCCGGCGGGGGCCCAACCGCCCGAGGTGGAATACTTGAATCTGCAGCGGGAGACTGGCGTCATCTCGAGGAGAACGGTGTAGTGCGCGTTGGGGTCAAGGTCGGCCAGCTGGACGTGCAGGGATGGGAACATGCGCCTGGAAAGAAACGGGGCCATCAGAAAAGTTGATTTCAACATATTTATAGTTCCACATTCATGTCTCATGGTAACAACTTAAACTTTCCCAAATGGTATCGTTTTTGTTTTGTTTTCGTATTTGTGACATTTGTGTCGTTGTCACATCACTGACATTTGTGTCTTTAATGCCGCCAAACAATACCAGAAGAAACGCGAGAAAAACGATAAGATTTCACATGGATTTCACCAGAACATCTCTCAAAAAACTGCTGGAATAACACCTTTCACATCAAAAGCAAACATACACAGAACAGAGGTTGAGTTTGTCTGTGGGTCAACCCCCAGAAAGTTCAGTGGTTATCCCACAGAAATATCGGTTATCCTACTTCGAGTGCTTCCACGAGTCACCGCTAGGTAGCGTATCGCTTAGCACTCATCGCGCAAAAACCACATTCTGTTGATGTAAATCTTATGAAGTAGGTAAAAGGGATCTTAGTTGTTGGGGGGTTATACGAAATGAGAGAGTCTAAGCAAAGGGTTTATGGGTCTTTTTGAGTATGACTGTTCACTGTAGAAATAGAATATTATAAGTATTTAAGTTAAGTCTCGAATTAAGTGTTTTTTAATCGCCAACTTTGTTGCTAAGCAACCCTCGTAAGTCTAGGACTTTTATGACTTTGGAAGACGGGGATCTTAGCTTTTTAAGTGTGATCCGATCCGAAGCACTACTCGGCCGGTTACCTCTATTCTTTGGTATTACCCTGGTTTTCTTTATTTATAATCAATAAATCTTATACGAACTCGATGATTATATATAACGATGAAATTATTATGTCTCTATGACAACCAATGATCTACATAGACTCCTAATGACTACACCAATTCCTATTACTAAGGTTACCTATATTGAAATGTTGGTGTTATTACCAAAAACTCTATAGATATAACTTCGGTTGTGTGGATTTTGTCAGTTTTCGTAAACCTGTTGATGAAACTAAAAGCAATCAATCCACAAATACTGTGTATGTGCCTGTACATAACATCAATTTCGGTAACTGTTACAAATTGTTAGTTTGGCGTTTGGCACATATCGAAATTTTGAATTTGGCCATATTTTTTTGATTCAAAAGTATTTTGATCAAACGGAATAATCTCTAACTCATATCAAACGAATCATAGTAGGTA
Organism: Chrysomela aeneicollis; assembly: GCA_029955515.1. Lineage (NCBI taxonomy): Eukaryota > Metazoa > Arthropoda > Insecta > Coleoptera > Chrysomelidae > Chrysomela > Chrysomela aeneicollis. The sequence goes on along the minus strand of JARUHQ010000003.1, from coordinate 12,425,274 downwards.
TATAGTACATCTGGAGGACTGAAAATATTTTAGGTAGAACTGGCGTTAAAACGTCCATTGTCAAATATAAATCCGAAATATTCTATATTATATATATTTCTTTAAAGAAATCATCAAATTGCCCAATTGTATACTAGGGCACTGTTAGTTCAAAAAGCCAGAAGGTGTTTACACCTGACTAACTGTTTTTGTTTATACCAACATGACCAAGGGTATTTGGTTGGTATAGAGTCATTAGTCTGCTTACCAAGATACGGTATAAACGTAGCCTATGTATCAGAATAATACATCATATGGTTGGTTGAATAAGATATAAAGTTCAAACAAGAAATATTAAGTTGATTGAAGAAACAAGATATTATGTTGGGTACTCATTTACAGATTATATTTTGTCGTGCATATACCTCAAGTACCAACTTTTGGTACCTGTCTCGTCCACTGAACTCAAACAAGAAATGGAACGATAATGCAATTCAGCAGTTTAACGCTAAATTGAATTCGCGCATACCACGTGATCATATAGCAAAATTGAATGTGGAACATGCGCAGAAACCTTTTGCACAGGACCGGCACTACCAAAGATGACAAACTCAATAACACAGCTTTTTAAACAACAGATAATTCAACAAGAACACAAAAACACAATATGAAGCCGAAAACAGCTTGCTGTAAATCGAAATGGACAAGATTCGAGAACAAAGAGCAATCAAATAAAATGTAAACAATCCTTATTGGCTGACGAGTGGGCTGACGCCAACTCTTGGTTCTGTGGCTGAAATATGTAATTTCAGACATACGTTCACATAACACATCAAAATCGTAATCTCAGACATGCCCAGCTAACCCTGGCACATATTGCGCATGTGCTCGATTCAAGGTTTATGATTCGCCTGTTGGCCGTAAATAATCCTCGCGCATCCTGCTATATTGTCGTTCCATTTCTTGTTTGAGTTCAGTGGTCTCGTCTCTGCTTCTGCTAGTGCCTTCAACTTCAAGACTTCAAGTGTACGCGGTTCGTAGTTCTGCTTTTTCTCCAAAAACAAATACCGCCGGCGCCTGCGAAATTACGTAAAAACGCAAAGCAAGCTAATCCCTACTTCGGTCCAGACAAAGGGCGGACAAACAGTTCCTCTGGCGTCCTTTAACGCGTTTAACACTTGACTTATCCACTGCAAAAGGGCCGAGAAACTGTCTTACCGAGAAGAAGAGAGAAAACAACCGACTGGCCACCCCGATCTAATCCTTTGTCGTCAAAAGGGCCGGCCCTTTGGTGTCTACCAAATCGTAACTTGTTAGTGCCTAACAGGCATCTTCGCACATGAGCGACGGACAAGTGCTTCGGTATTGTTTGCGATGCACCGCAAAGCATTGTCTGGTATTGTTGAGTATGGTATTATGATCACGACAAAAAAAAAATCGGGAGCGTCAGTGTGCTTTTTGGTAATGGTGGAGATTCTCACAGTGTTTATATTTTATTTGTGGGACGGTGTTTTGCCGACAATAACTCAATTTGTCGAGGACATCATCCTAAACGGTCTTTCAATTTTACAGGCCGTATTTTTTATCGGACTACTATTATTGGCCACTCGAAATCGGTAGATGATACGAAGTTGGGCAAATCAGACAAAAGTTGCTCATTTTAGTGAACAATGAAACGATGTTTCCATCATAAACCGTTTTCAGCAAATACGGGGAAAACCGAAATAACCCGTTATCTTTCCTTTGCCCTATAGCGCCATCATTTTCAAGTGTTCAAAAAACTTCTTCTTTCTGTTACAAATTCGCTATGATTCGGAAACACCATTTCATCATTCAATTTTCGAGAAGTGTGGTACGACATACACGGCCTGTATAAAGATTTTACTCAAATCGAAGACATTTTATTTTGATTTTTGAAGGAAAATATTTTTAATCCTCAGTATTTTTCACATATAATTACACCTGCCTGATGGCAACAAAATTCGAATTATAAATGTCAAGTTCACTTCGATTAAAAAAAAAACTAGTGTAATTCGGTAAGACAATTTAATGTGTATGAAATACACAATCTTCTTCAGTGTTTGCTACCAACCACATTTACCATTACTGTCAGCCAACTTCTGATTTCCTCCTTATCACAGATTAGCCCTTGTCATGTCTTCGAAAACACTGGTCTCTCTTTCACGGTTGTCTGTCTCGATTTTAAAATAGAATACCCTACAATTTGCTGCTTCTTCACCTCTCCAAGCCAATTCATATAGGCAGCAATGTGATAAAATTTTCTTTGGAGGCCTACAGGTTCTTCTTCACTCCAGGACAGTGCCATTTCAAAAATGACTTGTTTTTTGAGAGCATTTTTCTGGGATTGCTTGTAAAATTTTAAGTTTTGTGTCGCGTGCATTTCTCGCTTTCTTAAACGGTATGCCCGTGAACGGATTAAAAATTCGTCTATAAGTTCTTTTCTTGTAATAGTTTTGCTGAAGTGTTCCAAATCGTCTTGACTGCACTCTCTTTATAATCTTTTCCAGTCACATAAAATAAAAGCTTACTCTTCAGTGGGAGTTTCTGCAATGAGTTCATATTTGTTTTACAAATAAAACATCGAAAATTGTCGCCAAATTGACGTAGTTGAGAAAAAATGACATGTCATCAAAAACTTGTTTTTCTATTTTGGTTGTATAATGAAGTCATTGTGCAACGCAAATGCGTGTCGAAATAGCCTCTATTTCGATAAGCATTTTTTATTATTCGAAGATTGGTACAATTGAACTGTCAAAGGAAAGTCAGAAGAGTTAGGCCAAGTTTACTTCTGAGCGATTTGGATTTGATGATATTAGCAGTGAAAAACTCAATGTTTTAATTGGTAAATTTCAATTCAGAGTGTAATTTGATTTAAATTGACCAATAAAAACAATAACAACATTGAATTTTTCACCGCTGGTATTGCAATAATCAAAATCGCTCAACTGTAAACTGGGCTTTACGCTTGTGCGTCAGATTTTAATTATTTTAATGTCATCATTGTTACCAATCGAAGATGTTTCTGTTATTTATCGATATTGAATCCATTTTTTTCTTCAAATCAATTCAAAATAGAAAAAATTGCATATGGCACACGTTTTATAAGACACGTTGTCGCACTTGTTCACTTGAAGCACTCCTCGCTACGCTCGTCGAACTCCAAACAACGCGTGCGACAAAATATCGTCTTATAAAACTTGTATCATAATATACTATTTTCTATTTTGGTTGTATAATGAAGTCATTGTCCAACGCAAATGCGTGTCGAAATAGCCTCTATTTCGATACGCATTTTTTATTATTCAGAGATTGGTACAATCGAACTGTCAAATGAAAGTCAGAAGAGTTAGGCCCAGTTTACTTCTGAGCGATTTGGATTTGGTGATATTAGCAGTGAAAAACTCAATGTTTTAATTGGTGAATTTCGATTCAGAGTGTAATTTGATTTAAATTGACCAATAAAAACAATAACAACATTGAATTTTTCACCACTGCATTGCATTAATCAAAATTGCTCAACTGTAAACTGGGCTTTACGCTTGTGCGTCAGATTTTAATTATTTCAATGTCATCATTGTTACCAATCGAAGATGTTTCTGTTATTTATCGATATTAAATCAATTTTTTTCTTCAAATCAATTCAAAATAGAAAAAATTGCATATGACACACGTTTCATAAGACACGTTGTCGCACTTGTTCACTTGGAGCACTCCTCGCTTCGCTCGTCGTACTCCAAACAACGCGTGCGACAAAATAGCGTCTTATAAAACTTGTATCATAATATACTATTACAATGCTGGTTGTCATGCTTTCAAAAGTTAGGTTCCGTTTTTTCGATGGAAATTTTTTTTCGCTGTCATAATTACAAAACACCGCGACATTTTTAGTGCATGAACTAAATTGTCAATAAAATATATTATTAGTGATATGCTTACGATATATATCTCAATTATTCGTAATTAAATTGACAGATATTTGATTTATCTAGAGGTTTCCTCAGCAACGCATGTCTAATTGTCGCTATAACCAAAGTTTACAGAAAATTCTGTAAACTTTGCTATAACTACAAAAGCCCACTGCCACTTTGAAAATTCAAATTTCAAATCTATCATTTTCTTAATGCAATAATTGTAATGATATGTTTTTTTCGAATTGAATCGTCGTTTTTCCCGTCACATAAAAAATAGTGTATTATATACGTACATGGAAAAAGTATAAGATTTTAACTCTCGAGCTGAAAGCTAATACTCCTTTCAGTCTGTTCCATTGTATAATAAACAAAAGAAAACGTTATTGTGAATGCTAGTGTTAGTTCATTCAACTAAAAAAAACATACGTTATTGCAATGCGAACATCTATAGTTGGTTGGTCCACATTACCCGAAAATCAGCAATAACTTCCGACAAAGGACGAACCCGGAAATCTTCTCCCAATTACTCAACCTAACAAACAAGGCGAGGAAACGAAAACAGAGGAAACAATAATTCATTCCCAAAATCACCGTAATCCCACCATAATCAAGTTGGCCTTCCGTTTGCGGTGCTAAATTGTTATTGCAACGTGCCACACGCTTTATTTTCGAGGATTATAGGTAATTAGGGATAACAAAGCCAGCCGATCATCAGACATCTGACGACCTGCTGACGCGCCAAATTTGACAGTCTTGGGCGTCACCTATAGAGCTGGGCGATATTGAAAATTTTGGATATAGGATATAGATATTCGAAATGTATCGAATATTAAATCTACAAAACTCACTCGATCAGTTTTTAGCGACATCTCCTCATCTTCAGTTGTACCCATTATTATTCAAGATTATGGAGATTTTTTGATTTCTGATTTAATTGATCAATTTTGTTTTCACCTCTGTGGTTAAATGGTAGATAATGTCATTCTGAATGAAAGGCGCCAAATTTGAATATGTAAAGAGACGATTTAAAAGTGGTGACCTCAGGACATAACATTCCACTGGTGAGTTATACAGTGTCGTATCATTCGTTGTATAAACATTATTCACCCACCCTCATATATGCAAAACGATTTTTGGTCATTTGAAAACATTCACGGGTTTCCCCGAGATGAAAAGTTAGTGGATATATGTACAAATATGATCGGGAAAGAGAATATTTCAAGAGTCGCTAGAGTTTGCTCGCATCATTTTACTACAAAGTGATAAAATGGTTGGCTCAAGTGGTAGGAAAATGCTCACCGTAGTAGATAAGCCTATATTCAGTGGAATTGAAAAGTAATAACAACATGTTTTATGTTATATTTCTCAAGTTCGACACTTTCAAACTTAATTTTGCCAGAAAATAAACAATATAGTTGTGACAGTGAATTAAATCTATTATCATTCAGGTAATAAATCTAAGATGTATATTTTCAGAAAACTTTGATATTATTGTTTTCATTCAGTCTTAGGAAGAATGGATACAATAATTTTGTTAGTAGGTCAATTTATTCAAATCCAAACCCTTCCAAGATAGCAAGACACTGGTTCTGGGGAATCTGTTGTTGCTATCCTTGTTTTAGAATGAGGTAACCCTAGCAACTGATTTAGATGTTGGCTTCAAACAACTACTGTGGTAAGGATTGAGAGTTATTCATCTAGTCTGTGATATGATCGAAGGTTTGGTCCATTCGGCACTATATACGAACCCTGGTTGTTATGGTGGATTCATGCAGCAGTTTTAAGTCATAAGTTTTTAGTAATAAATCAGAAGTCTTAAGAATGTTCAGGCATTGGCATTCAATTAGAGTGTATATGCACATTTTGTCATAATTCTTGAGTATTGGCTAGTATTTTTCCATTAGACACTGAACAGCCCTAGTGCGCGGCACCACTTGCACCCCTTGTTGCTACGTCCCTGCTGCCACTTATGTCTGCGCCAGAGGCCACTCGATGCCGTTGGGCCGTGATGGGGTTGCCCTGTGGTACTCGAAAAGTCGTTTCAATTGTTTATCTTATTTTGGTGGCGCCTGGTGCAAATAGGAATTACGCGTTCTCAGATTGCCCGACAACGACACTGGCGACATTGATGGGTTCCGTTTTATTGCCGGTAATGGTCTCTGGTCGTGGTGAGGATGATTCGTTGCAGAAAAAGTGTGAGGGGAGTTGGCGCCTAAGGGTCGTAAATTTTTTTATGGTTTTCACTCATTTCTCGATTGCTCTTCTTTGAATATTCAAAGTTGTGGACTAACTACGAAGAATGGGGCAATATGGGCTTTTGCAACGTGTAATCTGCTGTTTCTCCTCACACCCACAGAAGTGATAGAGTGGCATATTCAAAATTGAAGCACAATTTTTCAATCGATTACCTTTTTATTTTTCATTAGACAAATACTTGGAGAATCTACCAGGCTACATCACTTGATTCACGACATTTTGAAGTTAATTTTCTATTGAATGACAAAATTATGAAATGCAAATGCGTATCGAAGTAGCCTCTGTTTCGATACGCTCTTTTTTATTATTCGGAGGTTGCTACAATCGAACTGTCGAATGAAAGTCAGAAGAGTTAGGCCCAGCTTACTTCTGAGCGATTTTGGAATTGGTGATACTAGCAGTGAAAAACTCAATATTTTTATTGGTTAATTTCCATTCAGAGTGTGAGTTGATTCAAATTGACCAATGAAAACAATAACAACATTGCAGTTTTCACCGTTGGTATCGCAAAAATCAAAATCGTTCAATAGTAAACTGGGCTTTACGCTTGTGCGTCAGATTTTAAATATTTCAAAGTTATGGTTGTTATCAATCGATGATTTTTCTGTTATTTATTGATAATAAATCAATTTTTTGTCAATAGAGGCTTCAAATTGATGCAAAATAGAAAAAATTGTACATGACACACGTTTTATAAGACACGTTGTCGCACTTGTTCCCTTGGACAAAATTTACAGAATATACTATGGAGCACTCCTCACTTCGCTCGTCTTATCAAACTTGTATCATAATATGCTCCTATGATGTCAAAATGACGTCATGGTATCAGGACTACGCCACTGGATATTATATTCTTATAATATATCCCAAAACCTATTAATTTAATCGATTAAACTGTCGAAATATGTTGAGCATGATTTTGATTTTTGACAAATAACTTTTCAACAATTTATTGTGCATGAAACTATTTGAAAAAAATCATAATCATGCAACAAATATTTCGACAGTTTTATCGATTGGAATTTATAGGTAGAGGGGTATACGACTAGATTAACATTTTTCAATTAACAATAAATCCTGAACTTAATATCGAAGAAGCCATCATAGCAAAGTATGCATGTGAATATTTCAATTTCTGACGTATTTTCATCTATCTAAAATGAAGTTCTTAGTTATGAATTCAATATCAGGTCTGTTCCAAACTGTTGCCAATGTATAGTAGGAATCAGTGATGATCGACAAAACTGAATGGATGGCAAAATAGATACTTATTCTCAAATGGGTCATAATAATATGTTTATATTTTACGTTTAAAGACGCGTATCAAACTATGGAGGACATAGCGGCACGTAAAGTCAGTACCATCGTGTACTTACGGTGAACTAAAAAAAAATCAAATCAATGGCGTAACTTGACAAGTGATGTATTTTTTGTATTAACTCACTAACTCAACATATTGACCTTGGAAAATATATAAATAGGGCTATATCTATACTTCAGTATATTTTTATTTATTTTCGATTATATTAGCAGTCTCATACAAAATAATATTTAATATCAGATTGAGATTGGATATTTTATAGTTTACAATGGAGGTATTAACATTAGTTAGTGTATATAATCAAGGAGAATACCTAATTTGAAAGGTTTGAGTGAATAAACCTGTTCCCTATGAAATCAAAAAATCTCAAACTCAAATACTAGTTTTCCGAACGGGAATATTAATTTATTTAAGGACACATACTCGAGGATACGACAGCTTCAAAAGAGCCAAGATAAACGACGAGTATAGCTCATTATAAAGAAACACTTACAATATACAAACATCCCAAATCATGCACCATGTTTATCGAATTGGTTTGGTAGTCGTGTAAACACGTACCAGTAACCCAGCTTTTTGAAAAATACCATATGCGCCCGAGATCCGAAATTCGGATGCAAAATATCAGAGTAACGTAAACATTTATTCTCCGCAAACAAAACATTCACTTCCCGTTTATTTGGTGTTGGTTTTGACCTAGCATAATAAAACAAAATCCCTTGGGCCCTTAATCCCTGAAATCGAACCAAATTTTCTAACACGTGAGAAATACTACCACAATAGGACATCCCACCGATTATCGGTTTAGAAAATGGGAAAATCTGCAAATTCACGAATATAGTACTTTGTCTCAGAATTTCAAGGAAGAATAATTGTTCTCATGGTATTGTTCATGTTCCCACATTACTTGATCCTTCCTCTTTTTTAGGAAACTGACATACAAGAAATGAATGCTCAACCCTACATATTATATATATGTGAAATCATCAAAACTCATCTCAAATATCTCAAAAGTTTTTCGATAACTATAATAAACTGAAAGTTTCAACGTCATCATGAAAACGGAGCAATTTTGAATCCATGTTTTATAAAATCTTTTCCATAATTTGAGATGTAGAATCTATCTATATTCGGTAACACCCTTTATATGTCAACATGGGTGTGCAATGTTATACCGGATTCAACCAAAATTTTCTCAAAATTCGAAGCCCCGTAGAAACTTTGCTGATTTTTCTTACTGAAAAGTAATATAGGAACTTCGAATACGCAGTGATATTCTTCTCTGGAAAGCTCTTTCAATAATATAGGAATATATCTAATATCAACATGATATTATATTAAATACTGCGCACATGATTCATCCTGTTTATGGCTGTAATGTTATGTATTAATTGAAAAAAAAATAAACTCACCTTCCAGACTTTGTTATGATCATCTCTGTTTCCATTTGGTGAAATTCCTGCCACAAATGAGAATTCTTCAAAGTGAATTTGCAATCACTCAGAGGGTAGCGATCTGAAATAGAAAATGAAACAATTATTTCGTTCCGAAACTTCAAAATTCCTTAATCGTGCACAATTTTTCACATTTTGTAGATGATACTCCGGAGTTCGATACCCATGATGTCTTGAGAGATACGAAAAATAGTTTGATGTAAAAGGTGTACCCACTACATCTCCATATAAGATATGAAAATCTTATTGAAATAGTCACCGTTTATCATTGCAACAGCAGAGGGTTAATATTTAATAGCCAAAAGAAACCTGTATTAGTCGTGTTTTGTTAAAACTCATCACATACCTACTTGAAATCTTCCATTTTGTGTACAGGATTTACCCTGTTACTTCACAACTCACCAAATTGTTTTACTTCTATTGAGCATTTCCATAAATGTTACAGATAATGAGTTTTTTCGATTTTTATGAATAGATATGTCTCTTCTGTATCAAATGACAATCACAGTTATATTGATCTAAGGCTCGATCTAAGGTTATATTCGTGACTATTTCGTTTGATAGAAGATAGTACCTATTGCTACTAGAATTTACGATTTGATTAGTTTCTTTTCAATTTATACGGTGTTCCATTTAAAAATCTATCGATATATCGATTTTTTTCGAGGCCTTATCGTGATTCCCAACATACCTACTACATGTAGACTTTTATTTAATTGTGCAATCAACAAAAATCATTTGTATTTATTGCGTACTGTACAAGGCATTTGTCAAATTCATATCGTTGATTTCAGATGAATTTCAAGGAAAAAATCTAATTTAATCTAATTGAAAGTTGAAAAAAATTCAAAGCACGCCAGTGATATTAAGATTTTTTGTTTATCACAAGATCAAAATCTATATTTTAATTGTCTAAATCTTGAAGAAATCAGAAAGTAATTGTACTTAGTTTACAAGGATTTCTGACAGAATTTTCACCTTAATTATATTTTATCGTACCATTGAAGATTAAGACATTATTACATGAAATCTCTAATAATAATAATAAACATCAGAAACGTACCAAAGCGTTAGTTACTCACAATACATTAGTTACCATAATTTGCGTCAGTTACGAAAGCACAATACGTTAGATACCAAATAATATTTATTCATTTTATATTTATTTAATACGATAAAGCTTTGAATGGAACTCAATTATTAGCGATTTACAAACGTCCCGGATATTGCGGTTGACTCGGTTACCGCCTCGTAACCAAGCAATGTCCTCGACTATTATAAACCGCATAATAATCTCGTCACATTAATAGGTATAAATTACTTCAGAACTAATCAATTCTTTAAGAATGAAAAAGCCATGAATTGGACAAAAAATGTAAAGGAAAAATAGTCCATCCATTTAAAAATATCAAACATAGTTTGAAGTGAACTTTGTCACGTCTTTGGAAGAAAGAAATATTTGCGATCTGCATTCACAGTGTGAATCGTTGCATGGACTACGAGCAGATATATATTCAATGTTCTGCGTGATATTTGCCAGGAATGAACATGTTTTCTGCTAGTAGTCTACCAGACATTTAACTTAAAACTATGTTCGATATTTTTAATTGGATATACTATTTTTCCTTTTAATCAATTTTTGTTTTCAATCGTATACTACATCTGGACATGTAAACAATTTTTATAGAAAAATAAAAAAAATTCTGCAGTATTAGAGAAAGGGGTTGAAATTATGATTGAAGGTGTACAAAATATAATATTTCACTCACCCTCATAATGTTTATAAACATCCATATTCAACAAAGCTCCAGCTGGATACATTTTTACGAAATCCACTTCAACAAAAACGAGCACAATCAAACACAAGAATTCAAACCAAACCAGTGGTTTCCAGTGGTACACTCATTCACAAACTGCAAACACTCACTTATAAACACCCCCGTAAATAGTACCACCCTTTGGAAGTGGGTGTGGTTTCGCAGGTACCTCTGTAAGGGATGGTGGTGCCCCATTGGTCAGTTTTTTGCATCTTTGGGTTATTTCCAATACCGTCCCTACACTATTTTGAACATCGTCCGATGACTAATAGAGTTGACTATCCCAGGATTACAAAATGATTATCTGTAGTAGATAGATGTAGTAGATGGACAACAACTAATGATCCGTTTCATTATTGCTTGTTTTGGTGCATGGTGCATATCCATAGAAAGTTAGGTACGAGTGGGTATTGAACTCACTCCTTTTCAACTTATGCCTACTGGTTTTCTAACGTTTTTGAGTTATTAAAATTTTTTTATCCAAAAATGCTTATCTCCAAAAATCTCGAAAATGATACGTTAAAAAATAATTAGAGCTACTATAAAAAGTAGGGATCTTCGAAGTGAGATTGAAAACTTACTCAGGAGTTATTCCGTCTGATCAGAGTCTTATTGTCATTTGAAGATTTAGGAAGACAGCGTGAAATAAATAAAACTTGTTATAGCAAAAACAAAAATTCAAGAGTTTTGTTCGTACCTTGGCAGAGAACAGACGTGAATATCAGTGATCTGACAAAAAGCGATTCAGGACAGTAAAAAGATAAGTACACCTGTTTTTATTTATCGTATTAGAATATACGTGCTGTGAGGGATCGGCACACAATTCCGTGAATATAAAAACATGGAAAAAGAGCAGGGCGGCGATACGCCGCCTTTCAATAATTCCTTGAAAACATCAAATTCCAAATATGATTTGAATAATAGATATCGAAGGAACGATTCGGGCCCATATTTGGTATACTTGGAACATAAAGAGAAGAACATTGGTAGACTTTATCCGATTAGAATCGGCCACTTTTTACGACAAATTACAAGTTTTAAAAATAATGTAATCGAGATTAAACCAATTGGTATTAACAGAGTGAAAGTTGTTTTCCAATCATATGATGTCGCGAACTCCCTGATTGATCATGAAGGCATCAGAACTAATAACTTGATAGCGTACATTCCGCAATTCTTCACCCAAAAAAAAGGTGTTATTCGGATTGTGGATACCTATTTTGATTGTGAGTATTTGAAGGAAGCCATAGAATCGGAAACGGAAGTAATAAACGTAAAACGAATTAAAAAAAAAGTATATGATGAGGAAGCAAAAGAATATAAACTTATTGATAGACAAATGATCATTGTGACATTCCTTGGCAACAAAATTCCAGATTGCATTAAAATAAATATGGTTAACTTTATTGTCGAACCTTTCATCTACCCAGTGGTCCAATGTTTCAATTGCCTACGATATGGCCACACCAAACATCAGTGTAAAAGCCAAACTAAATGCCAGAACTGTGGACATGAAGACTGTACCTCTGACTTTTGCGGAAATAATAGAAAAACCTGCATTAATTGTGATGGTATCGATCACACATCAATATCCCGGACATGCCCGGTATATAAAAAACAATACCAAATAAAAAAAGTTATGGCCTCGGAAAATTCATCCTTCAGGGAGGCGGAAGTCATAGTGAATAACCCATCGTACGCAAAAATCGTAACAAACAATCGTTTCTCCATATTATAAAACTACAACAATTTCCCCGAATTACCTCCTACTCAATCTAGCAATCTAACTAAACCAAATGCGCCGCGATTGAAAATTAACACCTCCAGACCAAATAAACGGAAGAAAGAGTCCCTACCCCAGAAGCCTACAGATATACGAATTAAAAAACCTAGTACATCTATCTTACCTAACCCATATCGTGATGAATTTAAACTGTATAAAGAACAGTTAATTCTGAGAATAGAAAATATACTCCGTGAAGTAGTAAATAATAAAATAAACGCATCTGAAATAAATATAAAAGAACTTATATCACATTTAATTGATGACTGTAATAAGAATGAAAACCCCAATAATAGTACAGACATGGATATAATAACAATCGACACAGAAGAGGATAAAAAAACAAACGACCAAGATGAATTCTAGAAACTTGAAAATACTACAGTGGAACATCCATTCACTTCAAGCTAAAAAACATAACCTATTACGCCTAATCCAGGAACTCAGTCTGGATATTATTATCCTCTCAGAGACTTGGATGAACGAAAATAAAATAATAAATATTATAAGGATATAATATTATTAAAACATGCAGAGCGGATGGCTATGGAGGAGTTGCCATCCTGATCTCCCAAAATATAACATACAAAGAACTAAAACTCAATATTAATTATAATACTGACATAGAAGTATGTGCAGCTGAAATAAATAACGGTGAACTAAACTTATGTTCAATATACAAACCCCCAACGATCAAGGCAAAACAACAAGACTAGAAAAATATATTCGAACAAATGTCAGGTAAAACAATCTTTTGCGGTGATTTCAACTCTCACCATGTATTATGGGGCGGCCAAACCAATTGCGCTCAAGGTAAAATCTTAGTGGATGCCGCTGACGTGGCGGAATTAGTTTGCATCAATGACGGATCACCGACGCATATAGCGCGCCCGGGCGAAACCCCAACGGCAGTTGATCTCACATTTGCCTCTCCTTCCATAGCCGATAAAATGAGCTGGACAGTACTAGATGACTCATACGAATCCGATCATTTACCTATTATCATGTCAACAACTAGTAGGAAGACGACACTGAATAATTTGGAAGTAGCAGAAAGAACGAGCCTTAGAGCCATTACCAAAATCCGGCACCCTCAAAATCCCCTTCACCATCCATCAAACGGTAAAACTTCGTTTATCGCACTCCTATGAGTTCGGAAAAAATTTTTGGTGGAACTTACGTATTTTGACCTCCTGATCACGAATCTGAAGTCAAAACGCGGCGGTCTCAAGTATTTTCGGAGATACGGCCCCATTTTGTCTCAAAAATGCACTATTTCAAATCTCCATTTTCTGCTAATAAAAACACACAAAATTTATCCTCCTTTGATCCAAAACATCACACATGCTCACATTCACTTGTTTCCAACACTTTTTTGCATAAATAACTGTTATTTTCACAAAAATTTGCCCTTCTTCAAAACGTAAACAAAACATCTTTTTTCACTGATTTTCTGGTTATTTTTATTTTAGATGTTGGCAACGTCTTACCATGAGCCAAACAATCACGTTGCCAACATCATGAATACAAATTACCAGAAAATCAGTGTAAAAATGTTGTTTTGTTTACATTTCAAAGAAGGGTGAATTTTTTGAAAAATAATAGTTTTTTCTACTGAGAAGTGTTGGAAACAAGTAAATATATGCGTGTATAGTGTTTTGGTTCAAAGAAGGGTGAATTTAGTGTATTCCTAATAGCAGAAATTTGACATGTCAAATGGTGCATTTTTGAGACAAAATGGGGCCGTATCTCCGAAAATACTTGAGACCGCCGCGTTTTGACTTCAGATTCGTGATCAGGAGGTCAAAATACGTAAGTTCCACCAAATTTTTTTTCCGAACTCATAGGAGTGCGATAAACGAAGTTTTACCCATCAAACGAACTTTTATACCAGCTGACCAGAGTACAACCCATATCTGAGAGACTGAAAAATCTAACTTTGAAGTTTTCCAAAAACGAATCCAATCTTCGGATTATTCAATCCCAGTGTCTACAGAGAGATCCAACAGTGAACCCAAGACGGAAGTTCCCGGATAAAACATTATTGAAATGCCTTATCAATTTAGCGCAAGTGCAAGAAGACTGAAATTCTCAGAACATTATTTCCTCTTGATTAATTTTTTTTTTTTTTCATCAGTAGAAATTGAATAATTTCATGTCTTGCTATCTACGAATATGATTGTAAACCATTTTATAATCACTGTGTAACACAGGCTGAAGGACCTCGGTCGGTAGCCTTTTGGGTATCCAATAAAGCTCGTTAATTATTATTATTATTCATGTCAACAACAATAATCACGAACAACAAACGGATTTCACCTTCTACTAAATGGAATGATTCGGAAGTAGTTTGGAATATATTCAAAGAAAAATTAGAAAATGAATTATCATACCACAATTTAACTGATAAAACAACTCAGGATAAGACTGCCCACCTTCTCAATTCCATTAACATAACCGCTAATCAAACAATACCAATTAAAAAACCGTTCACGCCGAGTACTTCAAAGCCCTACTGGTGGGACAAGGAATGCACGGATATAGCAAAAAAACGAAAAGAGGCTTTACGAAATTACAAGCATACTAGCAACAATGAAAATTACTTGAACTATCAAAAGATATCAGCGCAAGGTATACCACCCCTGTAAAATCGTTATTATTTGGTCGATTTCGAAAAATTTTTTTTTGTTGGATAGGTATTTGAATTGTCTATCCAACAATAGAGTGATTATATTTGTTGGCTGTTATCGTGGCCAACTGCAACCAATTTTATTGACCCATTTTTCGAACAGTACCATTTGGGTTTTTTTTCACAAAAAATGATGATGAATTCGTAATCAGGATCACTTGAAACATACCTGTACAGATTTTCATTATCATAAAACACAGAGTGTCCGAAAAAAATTTTTTTTTCAATATTTCACAAAAAATGTACCTTAATGGTATTTTTGGGAAGAATTAATATATTACGTAATCTAGTATTAAATACGCTTCGTCCCAAATATGATACATTAGATTTTCATTCAATTCACCAAAAAATATATAATTTAGATTCTTTTCACTGGAAGTTTCTATGCAGTATAATACACAAGAAAATATGTTTCCATCGCTAGTACAAAATATTGTGGGTTTTGAAACAGATGGAGGGTAGTGGAGAATTCTAAATTATGTGATAGATAATATGATTGATATTAAAAAAGTCTTGAATTAGTAAGTACCCAATTTAAATTATCATTTCTTCACATATAAATAAGATCATTTCATTACAAAGACCAAGTTTTTTCAGAACTCTCACTGACTTTTTTAAAAATTTGCATCATTATTTGTACCTACTTAATATTTCAACCCTTGTTTCCAGTTTTTAAATATGACCCTATAACGTATGGTATCTTTATTGATATCATCGCAGTATAGTATATCCACCAAGATCTCTTCTTTTACCCAGAATATTTTGTGACAAATTCTGTTTGTGTACTTTATAAACAAATTTATCCTGTTCTTAATGATATTTTGAATTCCCTTGGAGATAAACACTGTGATTTATGACAGTCTTAATAACATTTCACGAAAAGTGTATCTTTTTTCATTTTGGGCTGATATGACGATATGAGTACCAAATTCAAATTACTGTAATATATTTACCTTTTCGGTGCTGTTTCAAAATATATAACAATGGATAATGTAAGTATTATGAGTGATGTAATTGAGCTTATCTACCTGCTTCACGAAATTTATTTTAATTCTATCAAGAATAGAATACAGTGTGATGTTATTTATCCGAATACTTTTGATAAACTAGACCACACACGGATTGGTTGTGTTCACATCAATAATTTTACAAGTTATTCTTATTCGGGGACATCATTCTTCGCAATGTCTAAATCCGACTATTTAACTAAATATATATACATATTTATATATATATATATATATATAGGAATATGATACATCAGTTGAATAGATTTTCAATAGCATTTTAAAAAATTGAGTGATATATGGGGTTTTTATTTCGAATAAATGTACTTCTAACAACCATTATTGTATCTATATCTGTAACATTTTAAACGACCCTGTGTAATGGAGGAAATGAAGTTTCATTGGTATTTCCACTGGAGATGGCAACTTTCAGATGCTAATAAAAGTATTTGTTTTTTCAAAAAAATTTTTGTTTTTTTGGGTAATATGTTCATTTGTTGTATAAAATGACTTCCGTATACAGTGTCTCTAAAAAAAATAATCAGAGGCGGATGGAACAGAAACGACTACGGTTTTAAATTGCTAATGGTTTATTCCAGTCACTGTTAATTATCACAGTCAGAGTTTCTTATCATGAAACAAATTCGAAATATTATCTTGTAGAGGATAAATTCGTGTACGTAGTTGATACTTATACAGTGTATACAAATTTAATTCATATTTTCTGGGAATAATGCACTGAACAAACCTATCCAGATATCGTTCTCAATATTCCTAGAACCCTTGCAAACGAGGGTAAATTGACAGTATTTACCTTCCAATATCATTTGGTTAGCGAAGCACTATGAATACTTATATTTTTGGAGATATTTTTTTGTTTTTTATTCGATTGTAATAATACCATGCTCATTCTTAAATCATATTCTCTGACAAGTGGAATATTAATATAATTATATTCAAGTTGATACTGAAATAGTTTATTCTAGGTAGTGACTAGTGTAAAAGAAACATGGATGCCAAATGCAATACTCGGCATATTGACGTAGTATAGGTACAGCTGAGAATGCACAATATAAGTCGAATGCATTCGTGTTGCACGGTGTATTAGGTAACATAAATGATATACCAATTAATAAAAAGTACTGTTTATTCATCTTAAATAATATCAAGTAAAATAATGGAAGTATATTATGTTCACAGCATGGTCAACCTGATGAAGTTTAAGTACATATCTACAATAAAGACTTGCTTATAGTCCATATGAGTGAAAATTTGTTGGTTGAATATTTGCGTCAATAATGAATACCTCAATACCTAATAATCTTCAAGCCAGGACTATTCCTAGCCAATGTGGCAATTATTTCAATGGTAATATCGAGTAGTTATTCGAACGTACACGAAGGGTCAAAAAGGTGTAATTGATATAGATTCAAATTAGAAAAGATTAGGGCAGAAGACATCGATATAATCTCTTTTATGAATAGCAAGTGTTGACTGGTGGGACATAAAATGTCCAGTTGTTACCCTGATTAGAAAGTATATTTGGTCTCATTACCTCGTACCAATACCAGGTACCTATATAAAGTGATGTATACATGAATATAAAATATTTTGAAATCGATTGCACTACAAGTAGTGAAATAAATGGAAAATAAAGATGAGTAATATTACTGTGGAATTGACTGTTTCAATAATCAATTTGATCACAGAAAATACACACTTTTCTTATGCTTCCCAGCCAGGGACGGAGCAAGGGGCAATTGAGCCCTGATGTGAAAATCACATTGGGCCTTCTTTTTTCATTCCATAAAAATGTTCAAATAACAGTAATTTTCAAGTAATTTCATTGCACAAAAAATATTATATAATGACCCAATGGTAAAAGTGGACGTTACAAAAAAAATAAACGAAACTAATGTTAATTTTTGTTAAAAGAGTATCTCTTGTTTCTCTTTTGATCATTGACAAGACATTGATCTTTATCTCAAAATTCTCTATCTGAGCAACTACAGTTAGCAAGATTTTTGGCTTTCCTTGAAATACTTTTGTCATTAGATGTATAAAATGTCTTCCAGTTGTAATGATATAAACTCAACGTAGTCAACGTACCTGATTTAAAAGAATATATGAAATCTAAAATGCCTCTGCTATACTAAAGTTGGTAGAGAAATAATAGCAATTATTGGTATATCTTCCACTTTCATAAAACTGTTCTGGCTGCAATGGTAACGAAATGGAGGCCTCTTATTGGTTTCAGAGTGGTGTGAAATTTTAATAAATATCAGTTTATTACCAGTGATAAATACAATTTCGCCATAACGACTTGAAATAATTCATTATCAGTGAATATTTTTTTCGAAAACTATTGCGAAAAGCTTCACATGACACTTGTAGATTGAGTATCCTGATTATTCGAATTCGCAATGATCCTTCGCAAATTGGTCGAAATGAAGCACAGATTAACAGTGCTCAACAAAAATACTATCAAAATGATCACAAAAGTATATACATATCCGATGGCTTCTATCAGCTGTTCTATTATCAAAGTTGCGATGATAGAAAATATGAAAATGGTAGCATTCAGAATCGAGCTGCTTGCCGATTCTGGAATCGGGTAAGTCACTTCCAGAGAGTATTCGAAGCCCAACACCAGACTGCTAGCAGTGAAAAATCTGAAACAAATTTAGGCATTTTTTTGCGACGAAACAGTTTCAAAGACTGTTTTAAAACAGTTTATACGTCTACGTCATCATTTTATGAGCCGAAAAAATGCAACATTTCAAAATGTCACGTGTCATAGTTATTTAACCTCAGATGACAGTTCGCCATATTGAAACATGATTGAAACGGTCCAGGAGACGCATTCAAAACGTTTTGAACCAGAATCAAGTGTGACGTCACAAATGGTTCAAGAAAATGGAGAGTTTCAAAACTGTTTCGAATAGTTTCAAAACAGTTTCTCGCAAAAAAATGCCTAAAATTAGGCAATCGTATTGCGAGTTGAACACACAGCTGATGATTCGCTGATGATTCGCTCCTTTCACATAAGCGGTCATTCAACTTCGATTAGTCATACACTTATCGGACACCCTGTAGTTATTTTTAGAACATAGCTTTCATTGCTACGTACAACTTTTATTTGAGACATGTTCTTCTATCTCAAAAAGGGAAGCAGCTATCTGTACATATATATATATTCCTCAATATTCTCTCATTTCCACTCCACAATAACAAATTGGAAGATGTATTACTATTAACATATTTAATCCACCGCCTTGAACATCATCAAACTTCTTTTTGAGATGGTTTCTTTCGATTATATTTATATATACAGTGTCACACATAAAGTTCGCGACATATGGAAGTTTTTTTTGTTAATGGATATAAAGAAAATTTGACTCCGCAGCTAGTTTGTGCTTGGAAAATGAGTAAAATACACCATTTTTCCTTTTTCCATGTGCTACTCTAAACCTGTCAAATTTGACATTTTTTCAAAAAACCTCAAAAAATCAGTTTTTTTTTAAATTTCGAAAAATGCAAAAGAAAAAAGTTGCTTAGTTTCCAATTTTATACATTTGTTCCAAATTTGGACTCTCTACTGTCACTTTGAATTTTTTCAATTTTTTTTTAATTTTCCGAATCTTTCGCTCTATCGATTCGAACGAAACATGATTCAAAATTCATAATTTTGATGAATAGGAGACTCCAATATCATATCTTTCCCAGGAAATATCCACATTGGCCTGTTACCAGAAAATAAAAAAAATGGATCTCCAGAAATTCGTCTTTGTTGCAAATTTCATCTAGTTTTTTCATTTCATTGTTAAACTGATGTGGATTTTCAATGTATGAACGTTAATATGTCAGTAATCGAATAAACGAATTTCTTTTCATTCTAATTACACTCGTATTACTTTTTTTAATAGATTTTTATCCACTACCACTAATTCAGTTACAAACAAATTCGAAATATCATACTTTTCTGTAAACTAAACAATGACCTACAGTTTCATAACTATTCGAAAGACTTTCGTTCTAGCGATTTGTACTAGACATGAAATATAATTTCGTGATTTCAAACAATACAAGACTAATGCAACATCTCGGGATGAAAATAGTAGGTACTGATCAAATCGAAATAAAATTTTCACTTAGTAGTAGTCGAAGTGACAGTAGAGAGTCCAAATTTGGAACAAATGTATAAAATTGGAAACTGAGCAACTTTTTTCTCTGTCATTTTTCGATATTTCCAAAAAAAAAACGGACTTTTTGAGGATTTTCGAAAAAAATTTCAAATTTGACAGGTTTAGAGTAGCACATGATAAAAGGAAAGATGCTGTATTTGACTCATTTTTCAAGCACAAACTAACTACGAAGTCAATTTTTTTTTATATCCATTAATAAAAGAAACTTTATGTGTGACACTGTATATTATGATATAATGATAGTACTTACCCAAATAATGGGATGGTAAAATACGTGGCGATCCTATATTGCAAGCATAAAGTGACGACCATTAGAATAAAACTTGCAGAAGATGAAAGTAAGACAGCAAAACTCGTTATCCTGAAAAAAATGGGTTTACTGAAATGGTTTGTTCGAAATATCAAGCAGTGATTTACAAAACGAAGAGATCTAACGACGATTTTCTTGTGGTGCACGATCCACAAGAAAATAGACGTTCTTTGACATATCATCCTTGTATCACCATTATAATATTTTCATCAGTGTTTGAGGGAACTTACTTAAATTTGTGCGTCTTGTCTAAGACGAATCCAAACACAACGCTGCCAATGCAGCCACCTGCTAAAATTGCCAATAGTGTAAGGATTCCAATGTCAGTTTGCCCTTTCTGAAAGCGTTAAAAACAATTTATCATTAATTACCAGTGATGAAGAGAAGGATAATCAATATTAATTGAAAATATAGATCCTAAAGTCTTCAATCAATTCGAAATAGAAAGACACATATATTTTGTTCATACCAGATAACGATTTTACGTTCTGAGTAGTACAAGTCATAACAAACCATTAGCACAGTCATGAATACCAAGAAACTAAGAATTTGCAAAAATTGTGTTGTTTGTATTGTACTTTCCATTCCAAACTAAAACTGAGCAAACATTATTTGGTTTATGACTCCATTAATCTCCAATTTTATATGGTTCGAAGGAAGTATCTCAAAATTGTTCGTCTGAAATCGATGAGATTTTAAGAGTGGCCTGATGTAGAGCGAAGGTAGGGTTATCTTCGCAAAAAGTACACATTCAGAAAAGTATACAGTTAACAAATTTAAAAATTTGAATTGCTCTCTGCTTCAAGTCTGCTGCATCAAAATATTCATACTCACAGGAAAATAGTGTATATAAATATTATTCACAAGGATTCCAAAGCTATTCCATATCCCATTGAATACACCAAATATCTGCAAGACCAACAAGAAATCTCTGTTCTTGAACATCATCTTGAAATTGGCGAAGAACGAAGGTTGATCTTCGGAACTCGTTAAAAGTTGTAATTGTGACAGACTTGGCGGAAGCTCAGGTCTAGCCTTGAAAACTGAAAAACATCAGACAGAGAGAGTGGTCAAATCAAAATAATAGATTGCTTTGAAATAATAACGATGTCCACTTGTAATTTGTACAAAGTTGCTCAGTTTGGGTGGTAGACGGATCTGAAGTAACAATTTTCAAAACGTTTTTGCTCAATAAATTGAGACTCTTTCAGGTTTATCATTGTGATTTGGTTCAAATATGTTATGCCTTTGGAAACGCAAGACATTTGGATTCAAAAGTACATATTTAGTTTAACCGGGGTGATCACACACGTATCTCAAGAAAGCAAATCAAAAAGCCATCAATTGGAGGAAGTATCAAAAATGAATAAATACGTGATGTTAACACAATTATTAAATATCTATAATCATATATAAAAAACTTGATGATATTCCCAGTTCAAGTTGGCAAGCATATAAAATATAATATGATAATTGGGACTACTTAATGTTAATCAAATATCTAATTATAATAAATTGTTCAATATTTGGCAGGGGAAAAACTGAAAAATATCGTAACAAATTCATTAACTTACACACAACTACAATGAGGAAAACCACACATGCTAGTATAACATTATAAATTGCCATTTGATGAATTGCATTCCCGATGCTTTCTGCATCTTGCTCACTGTCTACAAGAAAAGGAGGTAGAACAGATCCAATTGCAGCACCTGAAAGGATCTATAATGAAAATTTGCAGTTATGTTTCAAGAAGTGTATGTATTTCAAATTGACTGAATATTCAAAATGACTAACAATATACATTTATTTGAAGAACAAAGTTTTACCACGCAACAAAAAATTACAAGACCGAGCAACATCGCTGATTCGATTTTTTATATAATCCGGATCGAAAAAATCCCCAACTAGTGAATTTCGTTGGAATCATAATAATTATTTTCGAATTCCTTTGATTGTTCTGTTCATCCTAAACCTGCATTCAGTGGCGGATTTACCATTAGGCTGAGTAGGCTGAAGCCTAGTGCGGCAGATTTTAGGGGCGGCAAATTTGGGGCCAAATCAAGATGAAAAATGGTTTATTCCCCAAAAAAAAAGTAACTAACCCATTCACTGCGGATGACGTTTTTCGAATGTTGGTCTTCCATAATAAGGCTGTTGAGTATTGTGAACTGATGCTAGTCAACACGGTTGCCGCAGTTATTTGGATAAATAATCTCGCGTACTCATAAGGTTCCCGCAGTGAACCGATATATTGATCCAGAGTTTTACTCACAATTATCTATTGGCTACTGTAATAAGTGAAAAATAATTAACTATATGAACTCAATATAGGATTCAAGAAACAGTTGGCTTCACATATTTTTCAGAGATCGAGAAAACCTTTTATTTTATGAAGCTGAGGTCATCACGATCCCTTTCTTAAAATTCACTTTCTAGTGTTCCT
Source organism: Chrysomela aeneicollis (assembly GCA_029955515.1). Classification (NCBI taxonomy): domain Eukaryota; kingdom Metazoa; phylum Arthropoda; class Insecta; order Coleoptera; family Chrysomelidae; genus Chrysomela; species Chrysomela aeneicollis. The sequence continues at coordinate 12,402,075 of JARUHQ010000003.1, read as the reverse complement.
ATAGTAAATACACACAAGAATATAAAAATATATCTCAATAATAGAATAAAGTAACAAATTTGAGGAAAAATACTTAATTTCTAAGTGGAATAAAAATACGGACACATCGAAAAGTTACTGTTGCAACAAGCCGATATAATAAATAATAATAGAACACATAAATGCGGGAAACAAAACTTTATATGGTTCCCGAAGTGAAGGCTACAGCACAAGAGTTTCAGAATAATTTTCAACGTCTCGGCTAGCAACACGAAATACATTGAAAAACGGTTATTCGGTTCGTATCCGCAAAAAAAAAGCCGATAGTATTTATCCGGTTCCAGCTGTACAAAAACAATGTCGGTATGGGCGGCAAAATTTGAATAGCCTACTGGCGGCAAATGTGTAAATCCGCCACTAATATATGTCCATCAGTCTGTACATCCTTTATACCTAATTGTGTGCCTAGAACAGCTATAGCGCAAGCAGTAGAGACTTGATTGGGCCCAAACCATACTGATGCAAACTTGGAGGGGATGCTCAGCAAGTATACTTGTCCTATGGCGCATAACCCTTGGCCGATCAGCACTACATAGAACCTGGATGGTTCAGCGCAGAATAGTTTAGCAACAGTACCAGCTAACGTGAGGCCTGTGCTGACGATTGCTGTTATCCTCAAACTCTAGAAAAATTATAGTTTACAGAGCGGTTCTCGAAGATATGCGATTATTTGAGGATTTGATTCTGATAACATGGAAATTTGTGAGTTCTTCAATACAATGGCTATCTGTGTATTTAGAGCGCAAAGAGATAATAATAATAATAATAATAATAATAAAAGGTCTTTATTTTATTTATCCTCGGCGAAGTCCAGCTTTAAGCTGCTCCACTCAACCGAGTACCATGAAACATCAAATGAGTAATATTAAAATAAAATTCATTAACAAAAAAAGTATACTATTACTATAGACAATACGATTCATAAGATGCATATAAAATTATGAGAGAAGAATAAAGAATAGAAAATGTATAATATGAAAGATGAATGAATTAATAAAACATACATATTGGGGTGGCATACAATGATTTACGGAGTGTTTTGTATTCCTAGTAGATGGTTCTTGTACGATCTTTTAAAACTTAGGAAAGTCTTTTGATTCTTTACCGCTGTTGGTATTTTATTGAATATCTTGGGAGCATTGAAGGAGAAGGATCTTTGGTACAAAGCTGTTTTATGTTTGTTTATTATCAGATGATTATTGTATCTAGTATTACAGTTATGAATGGCAGAACCAATGATTAGTTTATTGTGAATGTATGCTGGAGATCTATTCTGTAGGACTTTATAAACTAAGCAAGCTAGGTGTAGTTTCCTTCTATTACACATGTTAAGCCAGCCCATCTGGGTAAGCTTACCAGACACATGATCAGTTCTGCCCAATGAAAAGATGAGCCGCACGCAAGAGTTCTGTACCCTCTGAATTCTAGATGCTGAATCCAAATCTAGACACGGTCCATACACCAAGTCAGCATAATTTAGATGGCTTAATACCAGAGATTCACATAGTTGCCTACGAAGTGAAAAGTTTAAAATACTTCTACTATGGTATAAGTTTCTCATGGCCATGTAGCATTTTTGTATCATTAAGTTAACCTGCTCGAAAATACCTATTTTATACATACTCCAAAACAATAATTATGCACACTTTTATTCTCCCATCCTTCTGATTCAACGTCTTATCGATAACTTACTCTCAGCAGACTCAGCCCAACTTATTCACGTAAGATCTATTGATTCATCGTATCACTGATTCACCAGATTGAGCAACTAAGTGCTACTGTCAGCGTATACCGGGTAGATGCATATCCTATATACACTCGGCCATCCTGGGGTTAGTCTGTCCTCAGACTCTATATCGTCATTATAACATAATACGGATACGTGCTACTTTCGCACATTTCCATGGTGACTTTCACCCATTTCCATGGCGAGTTTCGCCCATTTCCATAGCGACTTTCACTCTTATTTCTATTGTGGCGACTTTCGCCCATTTCCATGGCAATTTTCGCCTCTTATACCGGTGACGTTCACCAATATGCTTGAGAAGAAAATTCCTTCGCCCTCACCACACAGGTCACAAGGACCACAGACACCGTGAACCAATACTCCCTTTCCTCAAAGGTCCTCGAGGTCCACTCCAGGTCCGAAATAGTAAGCTTCTTAATTGAAGACTTCCACCTCCAACAACAACAAATCCACTAGAATAGTAACACCCCGAATTGCCTGAAGCCAACATGAAATTCATATTCATATGTTTTCCCCCACAGAGGTTGCCGCATCGTAACATTTGAAAGTGATAATCATCCTAAGACCACATTTTTTCAAGGTTTCCAAATATATTTATCCTTCTGTTAGTACTTATATGAGTCATATGAGTTTATCAAAAGCTATGTATTCAATGTTCGTCATAGTAATACAGTGCCTCATTTATATATAGGTAGTTCATAGATAGCACGTCTTTCTAGAGATTGCGGCATTTTTGGTGAATGCGCCAATGCCGCTAATTTCGTTCAACCGATAATCGACCGAACACTGACAGTGACAGTGCGAAACGTCTCGTTTTCAAATCAAATTTTGTTTTATGTTTCATTAAACAGCATATTTCCATGTTTTGTGTGAAAATTTGATTAGCATTTTACTTACATTTTACTATTTTACCCACCCTCATATGCAAAACGATTTTTGGTAATTTGAAAACATTCTCGGGAAAGAGAATATTTCAAGAGACGCTAGAGTTTGCTCGCATCATTTTACTACAAGTGATAAAATAGTTGGCCCAAGTGGTAAGAAAATTTTCTGTAGGTGGATTCATGCAATATTACTTTAATTCCTAATTTAACTCAATTCAATATAGTTGAAGTATACATAAATAATACAAGTGTTCAAGCAATCATTTAAGTGACGTTGAGTTAAATAAAGTATATTTAGTGGAATTGATAAGTAATAACAACATGTTTCATGATATACTCCGAGTTCGACACTTTGAAACTCTATATTGCCAAGAAATAAACAATATAATATAGTTGTGAGTGTGACAGTGAATCAAATCCATTATCATTCGGGTAATTAAGATGTATATTTTCAGAAAACTTTGATATTACATTGTTTTCATCTAGCCTTAGGAATAATGGATACGATAATTTTGTTAGTAGGTCAATTTATTCAAATTCAGACCCTTCCAAGATAGCAAGACACTGCTCCTGGGGGAATCTGTTATTGCTATTCTTAGAATGAGGTTACCTTAGTACCTGATTTAGATGTTGGCCTCAAAGAAATACTGTGGTAAGGATAGATCGTTATCCATCTTGTCTGTTATATGATCGTATACTTCCACCATGAGTTACCTTATTCAATTTTAACTTCAAGACATTTCTTTGGTGACTTATACCTACAAACTTCGGGACATTTTCGCTCTGAAATATGCATATAAAAGATTCGCGTCTGTATGTTGAGCTAATCAGACTGTTCGTAACAATTTGTTCAATCTGTTCGAAATTAATCGCATAATAGAATCGTCCTCGCAACCATCATATATTTCCACCAAATTGTCATCTCTCTTCAGCCACTGGTCTATCATCAAATTATCCTGGGATGGATCAAACACTGGTATCATAAATTGATCAACTGCCTCTATCACAGGCTTCACTGGTTGTTGTTTCAACTTATCCAGCTGATACTTCAGTCTTTTGAACTCTCTTTTCGTCGAACAATCACTCTTAGTCAAATTGCGTCTTACTCGCGAATCTCGAACTAAATGAACTCATGTCAGCTTCGAAAATCTTGTTAACTTATTACCACAAAAGACACTGATGATTTCATATCCCACCGCTGATGTCTTTGTTAGAAATACATACTCCAAAACAATAATTATGCACACTTTTATTCTCTCATCCTTCTGATTCAACGTCTTAAACGGTAACTTACTCTTCTCAGCCCAACTTCTTTACGTAAGATCCCTTGATTTGAGACAAATATGTTTATCCGGAAACTCAAAATTAGTTGAGTTGGCAACATAACCTTGCTGTCTCTTATCGTACTAACTTTTTGGCTGTAGTTACTCAATTTTTAGCAACGGTTATAACGTTTTTCTTCTTCTCTCATCAGAGTGGAAAACTTTTTGAATTCGTGTGGGAGCTTTGAGGATATGAATAATAATTTCATAAACAATAATTTAAACAGAATGCGATGTTGGTTGACCATTCCATGATTTATTACTTCATTTTTTATTATTCAAGAGACCCTTATCAACTATCCCATATACAAGTCACGATGTTGATGACTAAACTCATTTTTTTCCCTAAAAATTATTACAATGAGATCTCTATGAACAATATCACTATCGATAATATTCCTCTCAGTATTGTGCATTCGTCAAAGAATTTGGGCTTGGTGTTTGATGATGATCCAGGTTTAAAACCCACGTAAAAAATATACTAAGCAAGACATTTTTCTCTCTCAAAACTCTATACAGCAATAGATTTGTGTTGAGCTTCAGGCTGCGCAAGGTTTCATGTGACAGTTTGGTCTTATCACAGTTCTCTTATTGTGATTTTTTGTATGGTCCCTGCCTGGACGGAAGCTATAAATATAAAATTCAAAAGGTACAGAACTTTTGCGTGCGGTTCATTTATGGCTTGCGGAAATTCGATCACATCACTCGAAAACTGAATGAGCTCAATTGGTTAACTATGGAAAACCGTTGGAGACTTCACTTAGCTATTCATATATAAGGTTCTTATGATCACAGAAGAACATAGATATAACCTAATTCCTAGATCTAGTGTTCATTCAGTGAATATAAGAAATACACATGCTCTCACGATGCCACATCATTCGACGTCTTTGTACCAGAGAAGTTTCACTTATAATGCTATACAATTATTCAACTCAATTCCTGACCAAATCAAAAGACTTGGACTACTTTCATTTTGAAAATTCATTAAAAATTAATTATTTTCATTCCAACTATAGCTTACGAATTTGATTATAGTTTTTCATTCGAATGTATTATATTATTATATTTCATTACCTGTTCGCTTATATAGCTGTCCATGGCAAGAGGTTAGATGTAAGAATAGGCTTAGGCTAAATCTCGCCTCTTATCATTGGACAATAATTTATTATTCATTCCTTATACTTATGTCACGAAAGTTTTTTTTTTGAATCATACAAATAAAGACGATTTATTATCATAATTATATATAGGGTGTTTCGAAATTCGACCGATAACAGGTGGTATAGCTTTCGTGAATAATGATGTAGAAATATGGCTCAGTTATCGAGATTTGAAATAGTTTTTTCGCAATAACATTTTCCATTCAAATGCGATAAGCGAATAGAACTTGAGGATCATCAGTAATATATGATTGTCTGATTGTGCAAAAAAATCATTGGTGGCGATATGAATTTTCCAAATTTCCTGTTAACAAATACGATAAAGACAATTTCAAAAACCTGATGGTGGAGCGTTTTCGGTTGACTTTCGGAACATGTATGGAGATTGCGATATATATGTGATATTACTTACATATTTCTCAATAAGGAAGCTCACGGGAAGAAACAGTATTATATATATTACAAAAAATATCAATGCAGTCAGATCAACTAGAGAACCATCAACACCATAATACCTGAAAATAACAATATTCATTAGGTATATTTCATTTTTGCCAAGAAAAATTAACTGTTTAAGAGGGGGTTAACCTTATTTGGGATTGATGGTAAAACTTTGTGAAACAAGGAATGGCAAAAATCATATTACTCGGACCTCGCTGAAAAAAATCGATTTTTTTTTTCACTTTCTGCTTGAGGAAGGTTGGATCTAGGCATCTCTCGTAGTACTTTTTTGATTTTTTGAAAAAAAACTAGTAAAAAAGTTGCGAAATTTCTCCCATATTCACTATTTTTTATCTCACAAGATATATCGTATTTCGAAAAAGTACTCCGAGAGATGCCTCAATCATACAATTGTCTCTATTGAAAAAAAAAATTATCGCGATCCATCAATAATTACTAGCTCAAAAATGATTTTTGCTGAACCCCTGCAGACTCAATTACGGAGCATTTTTCATGACTGATTCGAGCGCCCTCGCACCAAATAAGCACTTTTACATGGATACTATGAATTTATGAATGAATCGTATTTTCATTCATAAAAACCAAAAATAGCACTGAAGCTATTCCAATAATTTTAGCACATGTGATGATATCAATGGAAGTTGCGAAAAGGATTCATTGCATTCTCGAATAAGACTAATTAGGTGAAAGAAAACGTAAACATTTTTTGCGAACGGCGGCGGCAGGCGCTATGTGCACATCAAAGGACCGTCCAGATATGCATGTATCATAGTTTGCGATTGCATTCAGATGGTGACACTATTGTTAGTTTGTGAACTAGTATTATTATTGTGATCAAGCATGTCGAGTTCAAATTATCGAACAGGCGATAAACATCGTAAAAGACTTTCTGTGAGGAAATTGTCAGTCGAAAAAAAGATATTGAGATTGATAAGGTACGTAAATATTTTCGAATGTTTTTATAAGAAATAATTGGAATCGATGTACAGGGTGTCCCATATTCGAAGCCCTACATTGGGAATTCGATAACGGTTAGAGATACAGGATCGGTTGAATCAAGAAAAAGTTGTGTATTCATGTGCGCAACAATGAGCCGCAAAGAAATACAAATTTTAGATTTTAGATTTTAATTTTTTATTGGCTTTATTTTAATAGATACGAAAAGAGCAGACATTTTCTTGAAACTGTATTTCATGCTCTATAACTTAGCAGTATAGAATTTTTAATACGACGTTTCGTCATTCGAGGGTCGCCATCGACTTTTTTTTTTCGAAATTTCATGCAGGTTATTTCGCGGTATGGACAAATGAAGGAATAAAAATTAAAAAAATTCATCGTAATGATAGATTTTGGCAAGATAAGATGGAATCAAAATTAGTAGATTTTTACATGAAATATTTGCTGCCTGAAATAGTTGACCAGTAGATACGAGAGTAATATGGAAATAAGAGATATTTCTGTACTACCTTCGGGCTGTTTCATCGGTACTATCTTTTGGCACATCCAAAACAAACAAATGCGAATCGCAAAATTGAAAAAAATACAGTTTTTTTTCAACCAGAATGAAATACTTTTTTTTTCTCAAGCCGCTTTCCACTTATTTCAATTCCAATATTGAATGAAAATTTCCAATGAAATTTTGATTTGATCCTTTCCTTGCATATGGATACAATATACCATGGAAACCAGAAGATAAAACAAACAAGTGGACTTCTGACTATAAACCTATGACCGGGGGTGATCCATTTGAAAAGAAAAATTGCGATTCGCATTTGTTCGTTTTGGAAGTGATAAAATATAGGACCGATGAAACCCTACAACTTTTATATTCAATGTTTTTTCCACCTCGTATACTTGATGCTATAGGTAAGGGTCAAAATATAAGAGACAAATAGGATGTTATTTGTAAATTTTGTTTTCAAATATATCATGTGAGTTTTCAAGTTTTCAAGTTCAGTAAAGATATATACTGAATACCTTGAAAAATGTCATTCATTCATACCTATCGAAGAAGAATATTTCGATATATTTTGTTGTGTATAAAAATGTTCAGTATAGTTTCTCCATAAACAGCATTTTTTATTCTGTGTCCATATTCATCATACGATGCATCAATGAGAAAGCATTCAATTTCATCGTGATTCAAATTGATAACGAGCCCTGTCTGAATTCTCAATCCTGAACCTACATGCCCCCGATTTATTTTTGGAATGAGAAATCTAACCCGTTTTAGCTCACCAATTTTTGCTTGAAATTTTCTGTTTTGTCCAATCGAAAGTCCCATTTCTCCCACGACCGAGAGACATTTTCTAATTTGTGTATTTATAAGTTTCAATTTAGCTCGTGTAGACGTTTTTGTGTTACTGTTTTTGATATTCGAAAGGGTTTCATCTGTTTCGACAAGTTTTTTTATATTTCCCATATCATATCAAATTATCCTCATAGACACAGTAAGTTCAAAATATACTGATGAGTGATGAAAAGCCGGAGGCCTATTCTGAGAATTGTAACGGCCGGCCGACGGCCGCAGACCCGAGCCATCCCGAGCCACAGATTCCGAGCGACCACTCGACCAGGGCAAGACTACAGTGGCAAGACTATTTACTACGAATTTACGCGACACTGAGTTGGAGTGAGACGCCAACAGCGCTTAGCGTTTTTTGTTCGACATTGGTCTCCGCCCCTTTCGCTCGAAATTTTTACTTCCCCCTTTACACCGCAAATATACTCTGACATGTTTGTAAAGGTTAACCCCTTCTTAATATCTTTGAACGACTATAAAATGCTGGAACCACAAATATAGTTTCAGAATTAGTGAATAACAATGATGTGTGATCTGATGTGATCTGTAAACGTGCAGATGTAGTATAGATATACCGGGTGTTTCACAGTGGATGGAACATCAGAATTATCTGGAGAACAGAAAGATAGATCATTTCGAAAATTTGTGGGCGTGGATAATCAAACCTGCTCTATCCGTCTAAAATATTTTAATCAATACAGTGTTGCCGCTTCTATCGAGAAGTAGCTACAACTTTGTAATTTCAAATGGAACACCCTGTATTTTAATTCATTTTCAGATTCTTCCTGAAAAGCTGATTTCGTCGATATATCATACTTGGGGTATAGCGAGAAAGATTACAGAGATATAGGGTGTGAAAAATCGAGATTTTACAACTTTAGGAATTTTTTGTGTCGAAACTATTCATTTCTGCTCAAAACGGCTCACATGTCCCTATCTTAACTTTTCATTAACTATCTAATGACATTTAATAGAAACAAATAGAGGGTGATGCAAAACTCAAAATTCTGAATCACCCGTATTTGTTTCAATTAAAAATCAATCGATAGTAAATGGGAAGTTGAGATAGAGACATGAAAGCCGTTTTGAGCAAGAATGGATAGATTCGGCACAAAAAATTCCTGAATTTGAAAAATCTCGATTTTTCACACCCTATATCTCTGTAATCTTTCTCGGTATACCCCAAGTATGATATATCGACGAAATCAGATCTTCAGGAAAAATCTAAAAATGATATAAAATACAGGGTGTTCCATTTGAAATAACAAAGTTGTTGCTACTTTTTGATAGAAGCGGCAACGCCGCAACGCTGAAAGTATTTTAGATCGATGGAACAAAACTGATTAACCAAGAAACCAAATTTTCATAATAATCCTAAGTCCTGTTCTCCAGAAAGGTCTAACCTACCATCGACCGTGAGTCTTTGTGAATATTATTTCCTAAAAATAAATAATCTCAACAATAACCAGAGATAAGTTACCCACATTTATCTCTGCAATAACTATAGAGAGCTATGTGACTTGGGGTGTACTTACTTTTTCGCCACGTTAGCAATGATAGAAAATTGCAGGAATTGCATAAAGTTAATTATAGTACACAAACAGAATATGAAGAGTGCTATCCATCGATACTTGTACACCTGTATTTCTTTAATAGAATCCTGATCCATTTTTGGTTATTATGTCATCCACATCCTTGAAACGTCACCTATAAGAAATAATAATAATATTTCTTGTATGTAGTATTAAGGCTCTTTGAACACATTCCAATTACTATTCAAATATGTTAATTTGTAATACCCTGAATATTATTTCAAGAAATAAAATATCTACCAATGCTCTTCACAGTAATTCAATATTTTAAAAATCAATACTACCACCTACATTCCGTGAAAAAATGGGGATTGCTGTGATAAAATATCAATTACCTCATTCCACCTAAACACGAATCATGCACCTTGTATATAATAATTTGATTGAATAAATTTTCACGAAATACGAGAGCTGAGCGCGTTATTTCTTGAAGAATTTGAAAGGAATTCATCCACTGCTCATAGTTATTTCACGAAGGCGTAAACAAGTCCCACATATTTTTCTATTTTATAATTCCGTATTTAACTCGGAATGTCTTGATGATTTTTTGTTTTTATTGGTGTTGTCAATTTGATAGTTCTATATGAAAATAAAAAGTCACATCGTCAGTCATACTTTGATTCATATAAAAAGGTCAAATTGTGATGAAAAACAGTCATTATACACTTTATCGACATCATAAACGTACCAAAACCTTAGTTACTCGCAATACATTAGTTACCATAATTTGCGTCAGTTACGATAGCATAATACGTTAGATGCATAATGCGTTAGATACAAGCATAATACGTTAGATATCAAATGATATTCATCCATTTTCTATTTATTTTCGCATCTCGGACATTGCTTGGTTATGAGGAGGTAGCCGAGTCAGTTACGAAAGCATAATACGTTAGATGCATAATACGTTAGATGCATAATGCGTTAGATATAAGTATAATACGTTAGATATCAAATAATATTCATTCATTTTCTATTTATTTTCGCATCTCGGACATTGCGGTTGACTCGGCTAACGACTCGTGACCAAGCAATGTCCTCGACTATTATAAATCGCAGAATAATCTTGTTACATTAATAGCTATTACATGTCTACAAATTTCAATTGTGTTTGTCGAAATATTCACGTTTGGGAGTATGGATAAAAAGTTGTTATATTATTCATTTACGGTAATGGTGTAAATACCCTTGAAAAAAATGCACTAATGAATAGCTACAAGTAGAAGCACCTTAACTGAAATCACATACCTAGTGGGCAAAGACTCAATCAGAAACACTACAAACACTAATTCAACCTTAGACCAATGGTCTAAGAAAACACACAATCAAGTGGGAATTTTCAGTGAATACTTGGTTTGTCAAGGGATATTCCTACCTAGGTACCTATACCTAGTCCATTGATGGAAGATGAATAATAATAAATTATAGGTCATTGAAATAATTTAAGTGGGACTTGAACCTTGAAAATAATTATTAGCATGAATATTATATCAGCTATATATCTTACCAGTGTTCCATCACTGACACACATTAGAAGAAACGTTCACATTCTCACCTACCTACTTCGTTCTCACCTCGATCATTATATTCAGCACTTGTTGTGGACTACACACAAACACATAACCAACCTGTTAGTCGTACTGATAAGCGGTCTATTCACAATAGTTTATCAATGATACTTGATCATACGTTTGAATAAACCCATCACCATTCAAAGTGGGCAAAGGACCACGACCTTGGAATGGCCATTTGATGCATTGTTGCACGTTGCTTTCTACATAGAACATAGAACCATATAGATAAATGAAATATATAAACCTCATGTGGCGCTACTACTATACCGCGAAACCAGAACAAGGAGTTAGCCAAATTGATTGATACATGAATATTTTCCAATTGTGAATATGCCACAGAAATAATTTTTCCAGTTCTGAGAATAGTGCAGGCATGTTTTTTCAGTGTAGGTCAAGGGTGATGTGTGAAATCAACGATACATTTTTCTCCGTTGGGTGATCTGTGCTGCAAGTTTCAGCCGATCATTTTGCTATACTGGCTAATGGCATGGCTATGCCCTATTCCCTATGCCCTATGCCTCAATCGGTCTTGTACCTTCTTATACGCGGTCGGTGAATCCCACAGAAATTTTATTCAGTTGTCAGTTGAGTTCTCTCTCCTTCAACTCCCAGCCTCAGACTTTCGAATTGTGTGGTGAGTTTCAAATTCACATTCATAATAGTTTTCGTCGACCTCTACAAAAAATTATCATTTACGTACTAATTTCCGAATGAAAAATCGACTTGAGTGCAAGTACTTTTCGTCCACAGACACTACTAACTTTTCGTCCGCAAACTCTTTTCGTCAGCTGTGGTCACTATAACGGCGATTGAGTTAACAATAACTTGCATTTGCTGTTATCAAATTGATTATTTGAGAAATCTGAGAGATTTTACGTATGAATTATACCGGCGTGGTGTGAATATTAGAGTGTTCGAGGTCGACGAAAAAATTCAATAAGCACCTCGTCGAAAAACGGTCTATTATTGTCTCACCTGCTTGTTAATTAATTTACATGCTCGACTATAATGGACAGTTTTTTGTCCTTGGTACATAAATAACTATTTTGTACTCTTACAGTCAAGCCAATATTTTTATATGGAAAACTTGAGTAAAACTAGCGGTGATGCTTCAAAGAGAAGAAGGAAACAAAAATTAGAAGTTGAGAAGTGTAAAATTTCCACGTTATTTACGACAACTACTAATGTTTCGGATGATACAGTTAAATATGATGTGTCCACCAAGTAGTAACAGTATGACGATTGAAACAGGAATAAATGATTTTCAATTTACATGTTGTTTTTTATGCTCTACTCTCTCATCGATATTTTTCTTTTTTTTTTTCTTTGAGGGCCTTAAATGATTATGACGGGAGGCTCAAAAAATGAAGTTACGCCACTGGACTAATAACAAAAATTGGTCCGAGATATAAACATTGCTGCTTGCTACTGCATCCAAACACATTTTTTTATATCTCTTTTATAGTTGAAATTTGCGCAGCTGAATTTTATGTGAATTTTTCCTGATAGCTCGATATTTTCACATTACATCGAGATTATAGTATACTGATATGACCACGACCGTTAATCCTTCAAATTTCGAAAAATGTGATGATGAATACAGTCCTTAAATTCAAAAAATAAAAAGTTGTAATTTGCCCAAAGTATACTTCAAAAAATATGAGGTATTTCTGGTCTCATATTATTGTGCTTCAGAATACACAACTTTTACTCCTTTTTCCATTTAGTTGATCATTTCTGAAATCCTCATGCATAGACTCGAGTTATAGAATATACATGGTGTTCCATACTAAGAGCGGCGAGGAACGATATTATGGAAACCATGAACTTTGAAAATTTTCAAGTTTTTAAAATGACCGATAGCGGGCGTTATTACTGTGCTATAACGAAGAATTCAATTTTTTTGTAAAATATCTGCATGTACTATTTTGATAATAAAAACATAAGTTTTCAAAACTGTCTCTTCGCCAGTTCCCTTTCGTTGATGACAAATAATTAACGAAGTATTTAATGAATTTTTCGTTTTCGTTATCAAAGCAGTACCTATATTTTTCGATGAAAATTTAATGTTTCGATACATTATTGTGCCTCCTAGAGAATATTTCATAAACTTGAAAATAATTAATTTCGGCCGATTAGGTAAATAATTTTTTCCCGAAGCTGACCTCGATGACCTCAGTGGGTCACCCTGTATATATAGTATTTGCATTAATTTCACTGTGATAAATGTCATACTTAACAAAATCTTTAGAATATAATTTTGTCAAGCAGTGTAGATCAATTATCAATCACTGTTAGGAAATCTGATTAAATAGATGATTAATTTATCTTTAAATAATCAGCATTTCCAAAGTACAACATCAACAACTGTGTTATCAATTGAAATTAAAATTATATCTTACATAAAATTGAAGATTGATCATTCACTAACAATTTCTATAAGAGCGAGGGAGTAGATATAGACTAATCTAAACTTCAACTAACTTTGATCGTGTCATTTTTAATGTATATGTACACAATTATAATACTAGAATCAACTTAAATAATTATCGACAATAAATTAAGAATTCATTTCACAAAATCCTTTTTTTATTACTAAATTCAGTTCTTCATTATACATTCATTTTAGTTGCCTACTGAAGTCAACATCATTGAGATCAATTAATATTAAGTAGGTTTTGAATTACATAGGTTCCTACTGAGAATGCAACATTACAACAAAATGTGGAATTAATGCTTGATATGTGTGCAAAACACAAAACACATGTACCTACCTACTATTAATTTCATATTGGTTAATGCATATACTTAAATTATACGTGCAATTTCCAGATATCCAGTGAGAGTACAGCAGTGGATAGTTGGATACACTTTTCCAACCCTACTTGTTCTAAACCATTTCATAATATTCAGAGTAAAAGGTGGATTTATGCAGCAACATTTAACAATTATCGAGTAAGATTTATCAATTAACAATTAGCAATCATAAGTTGAACTCCCTGTTTTCAATGAATGTATTTATGCAGACAATTAACAATTATCAATTTAGAAGTTTAAGAAGATGGCCAACTTTTAACTTTGTTACTTTAATTGAACCAAATTTCCTTCTACTGCGCAAATAGTACGCAGATGATCGCTGATTGGTTCCATGATTCATAGGAGAAAGCATAAGATTGGCCCGAACTTTGTTTTGACATATGGTAGCAGAAGGTAAGGTTCCAAATCTTGCAAGTACATTGATTTGATCAAGTTATTGAAAAGCCCCTTTTCTTTCCTCTGTCTATTCACAGGCTTGATAGACCACCTCCTATGCCTTTTCTGTTTTAACATAAAAAAACTCGCAGTCAATAACATCATTATGATAAAAAGTGACTCAGTTTCTTCTAGATCAGGAAATATAATCAAGTTATTTTTGTATTTACTTTCCGAAAGATCAACTAACATAAAATATGAGGTTATGGCAGGGACAGTTGTGCCAAGTACGCCTGCGTACTATTTCTTCATGAATTGTTAATTTGGCATGCATAAATGCCAATATTTTCACCACTTTTCCCTGGCAACTTGATCCAAAATTAACCGTTTCAATTCATTTATGTGGCACTCTATAAATTGATAATTTTAGGATTTTTGGGAACATTTACAAATCAACTGGATACCGTGGAAATTCAGGTCGACCAATTTCAGCCGTATTCGCAGTATTTTTTCACAACCACCTGTTAAGTCGTTGACTTAATCCTTCTTTGAATCAATCAATATGAAGTATTCAAAAAAAAAGAAGACTAAGGGGCTGTTGTGCAGCTTCAAGTTTTCGCATTTTCTTTCCACTCAACGTGTCAAGAATCAATTTCTTGCATCAGCAAATTGGCTTTAGTTCGTCTGAAATTCGACGATACGAATATCAGAGCAACGGTGCACACAACGAAAGCGCTCAGTATAACGAACAACGAGAGCAAGTATCCGACTGCTCCAATGAGCCCTTCGATGGCCAAGGTCGATCCTATGGCGAATATGTAAATTGTGGCGTTCAAAATTGAACAGCTTATCGATTCCGGGACTGGGTATGTGACTTCGGAAATGAACTCGATGCCGATGGTGAAAATTGGGGCAATGAAGAATCTGAAAAAAAAAAGAATTCTTAGGTGGTGCGGTTGCATGGTTACCTATTCAGAAATTTATGCTAGAATATTCATTATATTGATAAACAATGCATGTTGTAAAAGAGACCCGAAGTATCCTAATGAAATCACAGGCTCCTACGAATAGTTTAAACTGAACTAGTGGACTTGAAACAATGTATGAAACAATATACAACAATTAATGATACCTTTGCTATCGATAGTAACGATATCGGTTTAAGAATGATAAAAACAGTAGGTCAGTTTTAGTTATTTAAGAGACCATATTCCACAAGAAGATAGAGAGCTGTGTGGTCCTGGATTGTGGTGGTGAATAAGTGATATCGATTTTATCAATGTGTTAAAAATAATATGAAAATTTAAACGCATGGCAGCATGACATACTCAAACCGCCAATATTAAGCAATCCTTTACACCCGGCGCAACTCCCTGTAAAACTTCTGGATACGCTACAGAACGAGAAGTCGAGTCTTTGAAATAAAACTTTGTATACCTATATCTCTCCCAAAACTTGAAGGGCATGGGCTAGATCCCAGATGCACCACTGGTGCGCTCTTCAAAAATAAAGAGAAGAAAAACTTGACTGGATGTCCTCATGGGAGTGGGACAAGAGGCCAATAAAATAGAAGAAGAAGAAGTTCGATGACATCGTAATTTCGAAACGGTGTAATTGTTTCCTATTTTTTGCATTATTGTCCATGTGGGTGAGTCCCATTTTATCATATTATATGGATGTGTTCCATTACTGAGGTTACTGTTGAATATTGAGACCATGCATCAGGAGTATTGCCCTATGTTGCCATACTGGTATCAATAATATAAATAAACTTATCACTATTTGTCAGTGGCTGTAAGTATTGGTCAGTGAATGTGGTATTTTCGTTGATGTTGATTATGTCTTTCATGTGAAAATATGAATACATATTCCGATGAATGTTCTTGTCGTTTTTGATATTATTTAAAGTTGATGCATGCACTCTCTAAGTTAGCCTTAATTCACCCTATGAATAATTGAAAACAACTAAATGGTTTCATTATCGATGACCAAATTTGAAATGCTATGCTTGCGCAAGTTCTTTCAATCCAAGTGTTATTAGAATTTGTCCTGCTTCAAAAATGGCAGCCACACTAATATCACTAGCATCAGTTGGCTCAATAATGCATCACAGATGATTTGCGATGCAAAAGAAACATGTGTGGGAAATTTTCAACTCTTGTTGAGAAGAAATATTAATTCAGTAATTTCTTATTGGTGATTAACATCCTACATTTCATCAGTTGGTGATATAAACGACGTTGAAAGCAGCTGATACGACTGGAGATGATCCGTATGACATCGACTGCCAATCAGCCTAACGGCGCGTCGGAACGCAATCGACTTTTTCGCGGATGACCTTGATACGCGCTTACAAAGATCGGCCAATGGAATCACAATACGCCATAAGCCAAAACGCGAAAAGCCAGCATGTGAACGCGCCGTAATGCAACTGCAATGAGGGTAGAAATCCCTTAGTTGGGTTTCTAGTTTATTATTAAGTCGGGATTTTGTTCAATCTCAATTATAGTTTTGACACATTGATTCTCGGTACTAAAATTATTGGCTTCAAGACAGAAGTTGTTATATTATCATATTAGGTATATCTAATATTTGCTACTATATTCTGCAACAATTGATACTCACATCAGACTTTGAAAACTATGTACCTACTTTGGATACTAAACTCTACTTACAATGAAATGGAACATTTGAAGAGAAGTTTGGAGATACCTTGGCTCGATTATATTTCAAAGGGATTATACATTGTTAAGATTTTTTTTCAATGTCAATCGACTTACTCAAATAACGGCAGTGTGAAAAATGTAGCAATTCTACATCTCATGTACAGTGTGTAGACCTCAAAAATGAAGAATAGGCAAGCCAAAAAGAACACCGCTAGACTAAGTCGCCTGTAACAAAAACAATAAATAAGTTATTTTCTTATCATCGCATGGATCCGGATTATATTCTTACTTGAATTGATGTGTCTTGTCTAGAAGGTAACCAAATAGGATACTGCCAATGCAACCTCCGGAAATAATCGATAGAACTGTTGTTATTCCCAGGTCAGATTCACCATTCTGAAAAAATTTCGTTTTATATATATATATCTATTTTCGAGAAATCCCGAAACAGGTCGAGCGTAATCTATTGAGCTTAATAAAATCATGATTTATATTCACTCAGTACATTGTTCAGAAGTTTGTGTAGTTTAATAGAGGATTGAAATACATTTCAAAAAAGTTTTCTTATGATGACCCTACACGGAGAGAAATCTAGAGAATATATTTTATTGTAAAGAAATTATGTGGCTCCTCGACATAATATATGTATTCCACTAAAAGTTTTATATTTCTGGTAACAAAATTTGTATGTGACATACAGTCTCCCTATTGTTAACAGAAGAAAATGTTTATATTTACTGGTAATTCGTATTTCCAATATATCTTCTCTCAAACATTACCATTTCATATATTTGATAATATGAGCATAACAATTTTCCATTCGTAAGCATATGATTTGTCGCTCATAGACATCTACTCCTTGATTTACAATCTCTTATTTTCAAAAAATCACAGCATGTATGGTGAATATCGAATGTTGGTGGTTGGGCCAACGCCACGCTTCGTAATTCGTGTATCACATCGAACTGTGTAGTTTTGCATTGTATTCATTGATTAGTGTGTCAATTCCGGCAGCAATAATTATTTCTTTCAAGTTCATAACATTCTCAAGACTGTGGCTGTGCTACGATTGAATAGTGCGAGGAAATATGGGTATGGTGACTATCCTGAAGGAATGGAGCTTTGATTAGCTCATCGACCTGTTCAAAGGTAAGGTAAGGTAATATGTTGTATATAGGTTGGTGAAATTTTGAGAGGAGTTGATGTGTTCGTTCCAGGCTTGCATGGATAGATACTCAAACTTCATTTCCAATATAATATGACTACAATCATTTTACCGTTGATAAAATAACCTATAAATTGTGTCGCGTCTGGTGTTAGCTTGACCTGTTGACCTTTGCCATCAGAAATTTTCCAAGTGATTCTTCGAATGGTTCGTACAGGGTCCAATGGGATACATCGAGAGTATGATTTTTAATGAATGGGTGGTTTAGGTGTGTAATCCGATCGTCATTCTCCAGACTTGGAATTTCTCACAAACTGTATAGTGTCGTCTCAGATTTATATACACGAATCTTTTGAACAGGCATTTATGTTGAGATGACATACCTAGGTATATGACTGTTTACATTCATGTTGGGTTTACTTTCAGATAACGGAATTGATGATGAAGCCTTCGTGATACTGGAGAATAATGGTTTGAAAGAGTCGTCTTTTGAACCGACTTCACATTCGTTATTGATGGTCAAGCCAGTAATTCTGGATGAAATTTACTATATTATTATATTGATCACAAACCATATGACGTGTGTTTATGTTGATACTGAATAAATTATATGTATTCGATTTGTACTATCATTCCAATAGTTTCATAGTTGTCATTCAATGGTGAATAAATATTTCTTTATATGGAATCGATATCTATTTTAATTATCATACACAAAAAATATATGAATGGTAACTAAACAGTGATAGTGAAATTAATATTGGGAATAGAGGTATGTAACTCATAAACATACAACATTTGAAATAAGTTGTATTTATCGTAACCATCATCAGCCTCTGCTGATGAATATATTAGTTTGAAGTTCAAAACATAATTTATGTATATGCCGAATATACAAATTTTTCAGTATTGTACATAAAATATTTCACTATCAAATATAATTTATAGTACATACTACTCACCACATATGTTAGGTACAAACAAAAACATATGCTGTAAAATGATAAAAAGTATATTCATGGCTTTTAAAATAATTTATGTTTATTCCTGCCATATATCTTTTAAATAATTTTATTTTAACGCTCACTAAAATTTATTCCTGTCACATATAGTACCAGAAATTATGGTAGTAATTACCATATTTCTAGTTATATCTACTATACATTTTTCTCCGTGTAGGTTTTCGTATACTCACAGGAAAATATTCGATATAAATGGTGTTGAAAATCACTCCAAGACTGTTATATATTCCATAACTCAATCCGAATATGAACAAGAGCAATAAAAAGTCTTTGTTTCCATACAGTTTTCTGCTCACAGTAGATAAAGACGGTTGGTACTTGGTTAGAAGCTTCATTTGAGATCTGCTCGGAGGGTAATCTGGTCTCGCTCGAAAAACTATGACAAATCAATTGGGTCAATTTTTATATTTGTATGAACCACAGTCTTCTAGATCTTCAATTTATATTTATATCACATCGTTTCCGAATAATGTAATTAATTATAATAATTCCAAATAAAAAGAAACACATCGCAGATAATAATAAATCAGGTTCTGAAACTCTGATGTATGAAATAGAACCTAGAATAGTAGGTGCCGAAACCATCTCCATTTCTATGATTTTTAAATGTGTCGACTATGCTTCAATTTCATTATTCACATCTATTGGGCGTAGAAGTGATTATAATTCTACGAAATAATACAAATTATGATCAAAAATAACAAGAGCTCCACTTTCAAAGTTTCAGAACCAAATTCTGGTGTGGTTTGATAACTGACAGAAGCATATTCTGGTTGAATACAATGATTCATGGAATATTTCAGAGTGATACCAAACATTTGGAAAAAAATAATGGCAAAGCACTACTCTTGAGGCAGTACACATTTGATTTCATGACTGTAGGTAATTCCTGTATTAATTGTTTGATCTTAACGTTTATTAATGTCTTACATGATAATATGTGAGTTATATAATAAGTGTACCTATTATTGGTTGTCAAATACAATAAACAAAGTAATAAAATAACTTGCTGAATGTAGAGTTTACCTAGAAATATATTAGGTATACTTACATAATAACACTATTACGAAGACGAGTCCTGCCACGACTGCATTAAATATTAACATTTGATGTAAAGAGTTGCCTATATCATCGATTGCATCTTCTTTTCGTACGATGAATGTCGGCAGTATAGCCCCTATAGCACCACCTGAACACAAAAATAAAGATTCAGTGTCCTTTCAAAATAGTATATTATGCAATGAGCACAAAATGGCCATTTTGTTGCGAGTTGCATACTATACTTTTTCTATGACAACATATCGTTCACGTTTAATCATATTCTTCATCAAATGGACATATAAAACTTACTTTTGTTGCCAAATATATTTCATCTGGAGCCTGTTCAATGAAATTATTGATGTCATTTGCTGTAAAGATCTTTGACTTTTTGGGTTTGTAGCCTTCAGACTGCCGCTTGAGGAATGCTTTCAGTTTTGAATATTTGGCAATATCTATATTATTATAGATACTAAGAGTCGTTCTCAGCATTGAGAAGTGTGACCACAAAGTGGAACTTTTAAATTTTTTGGCTAAGTCGCCAAAATAAGCCATTAAAACGTTCTCAGAAAATGATTTTGTCTTTTGATATACCTTCCATTCCAAAAAAAGGTTATAAGCGCGTTGATACATACTCTTCGACGTTTCCGGTAATAAATTAAGTGTTGTTACGTTCGCTGCTTCTATAATATTTGGAGGTGTCAAATCTAATTCGATATCACTATCAGTTTCCATTTTGATGAATAGTTTTTATAGAAAAGAACTATGAAATTACTCGTTACTTAACATTTCAACAATTTGTCGCTGGATGTCATAATTTGACAAGTCGTAGTCGTCGTGATTTTAGCATATACAGGATGTCCCAATAAGGTCGGCGAGGTACGATATTATGGAAAACATAATCCTTAGGGCTCCTAGAAAAAAATTTTGAGGACTAAATCGGCCAAGAGAATTTGATAGAAAATATTTTCAAGTTCCTAAAATGACCGCTAGAGGGCACAACAACTATGACATAAATGAAAATTCGATTTTACTCGGAAAATCACCATATCAAGGTACTGTATCAATGACGGAAATGAAGAGTTCAGCAAAATTTGCTTCAGTTTGTTCTTTAACTTTTTTTCATATCTCGAAAAATAATGGTGGATGAAGCTGTTGAAAAAATAATTTTTTAAATCGCTGTATCTCCTGAACCCTTGCTCCAAATTCGATCAACTTGGGCTCGTTTGAAAAATAATTTCACAATCATTCGAACGCTCCATTCGATGTTGATCTCCAGTTCACACCACGTCTACTAGAGGGCGATGTTCACCCAAGGTTCAGTTTTTTCTGATTTTCTCAAAAAATTCAAATGGAATGCTACAAATTTCTAACATTTTTTTCGAAGAGAATAATATTAGCTACAGTTTGGTGAAAACCCCGATTCGATATCTTCATTCGTTTTTCAGTTATTCGCAAATAATTAATTTGACCTGAAAAAATCAAGTTTATTATTGAAAAAAATTCTACGATTTCCGTTATCTTCAGTTAGTCTGCATTGCATGCAAAATATGAGGTAATTCAGTCCTATTTGCCTGTGCTAGTGATTAAAACGGTTATTATTCAAATGTTCACCATTTTGTTGCATTTTGTGCGTTGATCTAATATTCCGTAATATACGCAAAATAACTATTCCTCTATTTTCATCGTGATATCTATGGAAATCGTTCTTCAATCATGCTAGTTGCTTTGAAAATAATGGAATGCATTTTGAACAATTTTAGGGACATTTTTTTGTATCACGTTGTCGATAAAGATGTGTGATAGAAATGGCTTCAGATGGTGAAGGGTATTTGATATTCTTCTATTTGTTATTATTATATTATAGTCACTTTCCGTTATCGCAGTTTAGTTCTTGACTAGTAGGATCCACATTTTCATTATCAGTAAGTGGCATTTGCATCAATTGTTATTTTGCGTATAGTACGGAATATTAGATCAACGCACAAATGCACCAAAAGGCTGAACATTTGAATAATAACCATTTTAATCACTAGCACAGGTGAAATGGATTGAATTACCTCACATTTCGCTTGCAACGCAGACTCACTGAAGAAAACGGAAATCATAGAATATTTTTTTCAACAAAATACTTGATTTTTTCAGGTTTAATTAATTATTTGCGAATAACTGAAAAACGAATGAAGATATCGAATTGGGGTTTTCACCAAACTGTAGCTAATATTATTCTCTTCGAAAGAAATGTTAGAAATTTGTAGCATTCCATTTGAATTTTTTGAGAAAATCAGAAAAAACTGAACCTTGGGTGAACAACGCCCTCTAGTAGACGTGGTGTGAACTGGAGATCAACATCGAATGGAGCGTTCGAATGATTGTGAAATTATTTTTCAAACGAGCCCAAGTTGATCGAATTTGGAGCAAGGGTTCAGGAGATACAGTGATTTAAAAAATTATTTTTTCAACAGCTTCATCCACCATTATTTTTCGAGATATGAAAAAAAGTAAAAGAGCAAACTGACGCAAATTTTGCTGAACTCTTCATTTCCGTCATTGATACAGTAACTTGATATGGTGATTTTCCGAGAAAAATCGAATTTTCATTTATGTCATAGTAGTTGTGCCCTCTAGCGGTCATTTTAGGAACTTGAAAATATTTTCCATCAATTTCTCTTGGCCGATTTAGTCCTCGAAATTTTTTTCTAGGAGCCCTAAGGTTTATGGTTTCCATAATATCGTACCTCGCCGACCTTAGTGGGACACCCTGTATATAATAACAACTATATGGATAACACCTATTCTTCTCTTCACGGGAAAATGAAGCCAGTTTTGGAAAAACAAAAGACTGTCTGGCTTGCTAATGATGAATTGTGGGCATGCGCGGGTTTTGACGAGTTGAAGTCTACTGACGTTTTCAGAATTTCATAGGTTAGATATGTTTGTTGACTCAAATTATGTAAAAGAGCGTTAATATAGTTATTAATGTACTTACTGATTGTTTACAGAAGTGATTAGTGAGTGATAACAGTGATTGATCAAAAATTAGCACACAAATCTTGTTCCGATGACTTTATCGTGACAGGTTTCTCAGCAAATCGCAAGTATCGCTTTGTTGATCACATCCATTTCTGCATTTATCATCAACTATTATTCAATATCATCCAACAATCCATCAATGAATGAATATTTGAAAAATATATGTCATGATGAAATAAAAACATCGAATTGAAGGTTACGTGACACATTTGATTGATTTTTAATAATTATCATACGTTTGTCGCTCACTAGAAAGCTATTCTCCTCCATGATGAAAACGCATGTCGATTCTTAATTCAAACTTGCGCTTGCGCATATTCGCGATTGGTCCCGCAGACTGTCATTTGTTTTATTTTTTAGCTTCAGCTCTGGTATCCATGTTACCTATATAGTTATTATTAGATATATGGATTTTAGAGTGAACCTAGACCTAACACGAAATATTTCATTTCGCAATTGTTGCTTAGCAACTTGCCTAGCAACCGATGCAAAAATGAAATTCTGTACAAAATGTGCTTGTTTATGATTGAAGTTACAGTTATAAAATGAACATTTATCGAGGTTGTCATAGAAATAGCTATTTGTGATATTTTAGGATAACTCGTGAATCATAGTAGTAACTTTCTGCACGATCGTGAGAAACAGTATATTATTCAACAAGTATGGAAAGTGACATATTTCGTAAGAGTAGTCGTTTACGAGTGCAGGGGATGCACTTTCCATAGTGTTTTGTACACTATTTTTTCTTCGACCATAATCATTTTATTTTATTTCGCGGGAAGTCCTGTCAAAGCAATTCCAGATGTGAATTACTGAATTTTAATAGGGGGTATATTTAATGTATGGACTTTTGGGCGAGGGGGTCCCTGATGAGGAAAGGGGGTGGTTGATGGAAATATAAGTTGGCTATCCTGCTACTAGAGTGGGTAACTTGGTGATAAAAAAACCCTAGATGTAACTTACTTCAGCTGTTCGGATTTTGTCATGAATTTTTCAATGCAATTCAGCAATAAATACAAAAAAAAACTGTGTATGTATTGGTTTATTATAGGCATTCATTAATCGAAATAACTTTCAGACTCTTTTTTAATATAGCATACTAAAATTTTTAAACTTGACATGGCCCAACCAATGAAGAAACAAAATGTTAGCCAAAATTGGTCATATAACCCCTTCTGTTTCAAGAACCCTGGTTTGCACAAATAATACCCTTGATATTTGAAACATACCTACAATAATATGTAGCAATGTAGTTTCAACACGTGTGCAATCTTTTTTAAATTACAATGCCATGGCGATATGAGATACTTTCCAAATACATTTATGGCCTGTTGCATAAAGATTTAACAGACGATTAAATATTTAATTTGTTTATAACCACAGCAACGCACACCTTAGCTCGCGAGTTAGCTGAGTTGATCCCACGTTAAGTTAACAGAAGGCTTGACGGGCTTTTATTACAACCGGCACTTACGAATTAGCTGATATCACCATGGCATTGTTGTTCGAAATAAAAGCACACGTGTGAATGAAAAAAGTCGCACTTTCGCATGCATAGATAGAAATAATTATAGATATATCAGTTGTTACTCTCTGTTACCATAAGAGCTTTTATGCACATCAGGGATTTAAAGGGTACTTTAAATCTCAATTCTCGTGAAATAAAGTGGTACTTTAAAAATCTCTAGGGATTTAAAATGTACTTTAAAACCCTAGGAGTTTAGGGCCAATTTATGCATCATTGTCTTTATCCTAATATTGTGTGATAGTTTTAACTCAGTCCCAATCATAGTCTCAATCATTTTGGACGTTTATGCATCACAGTCTTGAGACTTAAGAATTATGATATGACAATTAACAATCCATCGATAGCGATTGATATTTGTTATCAATTATTATATTCGAGATTATATACACAGACATCGATATTGGTGACAAAAACGAAATTTGATGTCATTTTTATTGACAGGTCGTGGTCGACGCATGCGTATTTCATATGTGGTCTCAATCATAAGCATAAAAGTTGAAAATTTGTAATTTTCAAGGTCGTGCTTCAATGATTATGATTTAGACTGAGACTAAAAATGTTGCATAAATGAACCCATTGATGAAATGTATGCTTTTAACTTGATTAAATGATTAAGACGAAGACTGTGACTAAGACTAGGATAAAGACAATGATGCATAAATTGGCCCTTAGAATAAGTTTCTCTGCAATGAAAGCTGAATTTACAAATTTATTTTCAATAATTAGGAATTTAAAATGTACTTTGAATCCCTAGGGATTTAGAGTAAATTTCTCTGCAATGAAAGCTGAATTTAGAAATTTATTTTCAATAATTTCATTAGAAATATCACATAATATGGATGCAAAAAAAGTGTAACATGTTCAGAACAATATTAAACTATTAAAAACAATAACTTAATTTATATGAATATTAACATTTATGTTTGTAATATCGATAACTATTTAGAAATACATTGAAATATTTTTGACAACTCTTCATTGAATATTATGTTGACAATGACTCATGCTTGTTGCCTGGATGTGAATACAGTATTATATAATGTTACAATAGGTTTGTTCTAGCAACGATTTCGAATAGTTTGTAATCGTCCGGAGCATGCGCATACTGATTTAAGGCCGGGACACACATATCCGCGCCGAGTACGCACCGCATCCGCACCGAGCCCACTCCGCGAGTCGGCCGACAGTCGGTGATGGAGGTGGCAGGCCACACATTTCCGTGTGTTGGCCTTGCATGCAGTTGCATTTCAGTTCTCATGCCCTTCTTGGAGAAAGTTTTAGTAGCACTGAGTGGTAGCACTCGCATTAGAGGAAGAAGATACTAATTGGAGACGAAATCGTCGCCAAAGAAGAATATGGGTTAGAAATATGACGCTTGGAAGAAAAGATGCGTCGAAGGGGAGTTTGTCTCGCTGCTGCCCCATCTGAAGTGCGATGAGACAAAGTTTTACGAGTATTTTAGAATGTCCATGCATACATTTAACATCCGAATTTCCTCTATTAGCTTTTCCGACTCCATGTTAAACCTCAGCGAACCCGCACCGCATCCGCGTTAAATTAAACTGAACTAGTTGGACACGGCACGTACACGGTGCGGAGATGTCGGAAGGATGACGTTGCGGACAAGTGTGGACTTTCTGGTAAGATTGCATCATTTTATTTTCTCTCCGTGTGTCGTCCAACATACGGCCGTCATGCGGTGCGGACTCGGCGCGGATATGTGTGTCCCGGCCTTTATGCATCTATTAAATTAGTATGCGCATGCTCCGAACTATTCGAAATCGCTGCTAGAACAAACCTATTGTTTACCCCATCTTGCCCCATCGCAATTAGCTAGGTGAAAAAGAGGAAAATTATTGTTATTGCAGCTGTTATTTTTATTTATTATTGGAATCAAAATCTTTTTTTGAAAATAATCGACAAATTATAGCCCTCCCGTTGTTCGGTCTATAAACTTTTTGTCTGGGAATTTAAAATACCACTTTAGTCCCTAGGTGTATAATATACTATTATTATACCACATTAATATTTATTGGATTTCCAGATTGAAAAGAGAATTCGTACTTATCTAGTTTTGAAGTGTCAATGAGACATAACCGCCTGTATAAATAGAAATAATTATAGATATATCAGTTGTTACTCACTGTCAATAAAAATTAATAAAATTCAGTTATTTACATCTGGAATTGTTGAAGAAGTTTTCGATTATTACCTAAAATATGGAAAAAGACACTGATTTCGAGGCAACACGACCATAAATTATAGAGGCCGCAAAATTCACATCTTCGAAATAACTTCCCACGAAATAAAAACAATATTCATATCGTAGGAAAAATTGTGTACAAAAGTCGTTGGAAAGTGCATTACTCTTATGTGATTGATACTTCAAACGTAATAATTTCAATTTTTTTCAAATTTCAAATCTGATGACGAAACACTAAGGGTGACTTGATAAAAACTTTTAACATTTAAGATTTATCACCTAACATTTGAGACTTAAGAGCTGATCAGTTCATTCTGTTAAAAAAAACTTAAGATTTAGAAATATTTGACATGGAACAAATAATTTTGACGTTGGCAAGTTCTAACCTATATCTATTATTATTGTTTTTGTTAGAATTTTCTTTAATTTTATTCAAATACTATTTGTGTCATGGACGATATGCTCTATTAATCCAACAAGTTGAAGAATTCAGACATATTTATGATAAATAAAGTAGTTATTCTAAAATAAACTCGCCAGGAAAACTGCATGGAAAACAATTGGCCAAATATAAATATATCTTAGGAAACTGAAGGTAGAAATGGAAAATTGAGTTACGGAATACATTTCCATCATGATTTGATCCTGGACAGCCTACATCAATGAAGATGAATTTATGAGATGCATCACAGATAGCCATCAATACTATGCTTGAAAGTCTTCTTGTAGGAGAAGTATCCTGTTCCAGCATGTTTTGTATTTTGTATCTGAATATGCATTCCATCAAGGGCACCAATATACAGTTTGGCATATTCCATTTCTCATAAAATTCCATGGATTTTTTTTCAGTAAATTTTCCACAGTACATCGCTGGTTTCCTCTATGATGACATGTGTACATAGTAGTCAGTCCAACATAAGCAATTTGCTGCATAAGAATTTGGAGTTATTATTGATATGACATCGATTTCAAAATAAAAAAACTATTCAATATCCATATCATCCATCATGTTCAAATAAAAATGGAGTTGGAATGGGTATTCTTTTTCCTATGTATGGGTTTAACTTTGTATTTTCAATCCTGACCTTTCTTTCTCATGTATCTCAAGTAAACACCAAGTCCAAAAATCATGAGCAAACTACATTTAGTAAATGATGCCCATATCCACACCAACAAATAACCCAAAATTCAAATATCGTAGGAAACTGGATGTCACTTTTCGTTGCTCGAACATGCGCAATGCGCATCTCTTAGGTGTAAAATCATAAGTCTTTAATGGTCAATGATATTTCCATGATTCATCTGTCATAAGTGATAAGTATTAAATGTTAGGTGATAAATCTTAAGTCTTAAAGTTTTTTATAAAGTGGCCCTAATTTTCTTACCGACTTGTATACTCATGACTGCTATGGAGCACGCAGTGGACACTTCGTTTGGACCGAACCACGTGGACGCCAGTTTGGAAGGAATACTCAGTACGTAAACTTGTCCGCAAGCGCATATTCCTTGGCCGATGAGGACAAGGTAGAATCTTGACGTATCACAGCAAAATAATTTCACCAGGATGCCGATGAATGTGAGAGTTGAACTTGTTAAAGCCGTTACTCTTAAACTCTAAAAAAATCAATTATTTCAACGAACACTCTCATTCAACAATCTGCTCTAGCTTTCGTGCGATTTGAAATTTCATGACATACTCACATATTTTTCGATGAGGTAATTGACTGGCAGGAATACTAAAATATATATCACAAAAAATATTGATCCTGTCGTATGCACAATCGAACTACTGACATCATAATACCTGGAAAATTAAAAAATTCAAGTGAGGCAGATTCCTTTTTGAATCGATATAATACATAAATTCAATCTCGATTAACGATTTTTTGGAACCGAGTAAAACATAATCGCCTCTCCCTTTCAGCATTTGAGGTAAATGATTTTGAAATGTTCCATGTCTATACTCAAAATTATATCAGCGTAAGCTCTATAAATAAAAAACTGTTCGTAGTAATGAACTAGATTGAATTATCACATCCAAATTTTGAATTGATTATTCCAAAATACTCGTGAATTATTATTGTCAACCATTTTCAAATAGTTAATGACTATAAGCTACTGATCAAGGGTTTTGTATAATTTTGATAATGTTCTGACTAATGACTATTCAGCATCACAATCTCATCACAACATTGCCAATGCCTACTGCAGATTGCTGGGATGAAAACCCTATAGTATAATTTTAGTCATGTACTCTGGAACTTTGGCTGAAATAACCAGTAGTTTTCAAGAATCCAATAATATACTGAGTGCACCATTTGAAACTTCCGTGCCAAAATTATTTTTCGAATTTTCAGTATTTAGGTAACTATAGAGAAATTCATCTGTGTACTGGATGTAATAAAGACATTATTATTCAATTTTTGTTATTTCAGTTCGTTGAGTTATCATCATATTTCATTTACACTCACTTTATTATTACATTAGCAATGATGGTGAATTGTAGGAACTGCATAACACTGATTACAGTTATTAAGCAAAAGATGAATAAAGTCACCCATCTAAATTTTTGCAATCGAATGCAATCTTCGCTGTTGAGTTTTTCTTTTTCCCCCATTGTCTCGATATCCATGATGCGGAGTTTCATTCTTAATCGATGGGAAATCTCGAATACTGAAAACACATACGAACATTGCGTAAAAAAAATGCAAGCTATAATAAATAAACTCGATAGCTCAAGAAAACCCATTCATTCACTTCAACACAGAAATAAAATTATATAATATATTAGTTATTCATCCCAACACACTTAGATATTTGTACAGTCAGATACCGAATACAAAAAAAAATATTGAATTTTCCGTATGGTACATTTTCGCGAAAATTGGTCTGTTTATATCTTTCTTCCTGCTATACCTATGTGCCCTTCTCTCTGAAATGATATCGACCTGTTTTGCATTTTTCCATAAACATTTAGATAATTTGATGTTTGTTTTTGGTGCTTCACCCTGTGTATGTATATGGATTAGCTGTAGTAATTCTAAGATAATGGGCTTGCCTCGCATAGTCGAATTACCGTTTCAAATTATCTTCAAAATAATATGAAGGAAGAGTCTCTGGATGACACTACACGTTTTAAAAAGGTAGGTAGGTACCTACCTTATATATGTTATCAATTTTTTAAATTAAAATTGACTCCCTCCGGAAAGTGGCAGATATTGAGGACGTATTAAACCGAAAAAAAATATAATTTAGGTGGTAATCTATATATTAGAGCAATAAGTTATTGAAAATCTTTCGACGGTGCCCATGTACCCATGCACAAAATTTATTTTTTATTCAATTTCGCAGTTATCAAAGATACGATGAAGCTTTGAATGTTTCTCGAATATTAGCGATTTAATACCGTCTCGAAGATTGCGGTTGACTCGGCTGACGCCTCGTAACCTAGCAATGTACTCGACTATTATAAATCGCTTAATAGTCTCGTTATATTAATAGCTATAACTATTATATTCGGCATATCATAATAACTCAAACTATTTCATGAACATGACTACTGTCGTAAATGTTTCATTACAGTCGTGTGTGTAAATAACTTGACAATAGAAATAGCCGGATAGCCCTGAAGATGATAAAGTTGCACATACTATTTGTTGAAGGGGATGAAATTTGTGCGTTGCAGGATGTCCAGAGTCCAAAATGGATGTACATGGGGATATTTTCAAATATGCAAAATAATAGAAACGATCTGAAGATTGTTCAGATTCCACACTATAATCTGTAGGTGCGACTCTTCTTTGCCTCTCATAAGTTTACAGGTTTTAACATCCAATTTTATCTTATTACACTCATAAAATAATTAAAAAATATTTTTCCGAGGGGTTGATTTTTATTCTGGAACAACCTGGGGTAAACTTTTTGTTATCATTGAATATTTTTTATCACACTGCCTCTGATTGGTATAATCCTTCGATCATTTAACAGACTAGATGAATAACTCTCAATCCTTACCACAGTGTAGTTGTTTGAAGCCAACATCTAAATCAGTTACTAGGGTTACCTGAATCTGAAACAAGGATAGCAACAACAGATTCCCCAGCACCAGTGTCTTGCTATCTTTTTTTTATGATCTGGTTCTCACGAAAAGGAATATATTGTTCATTTTCTGGCAATATGAAGTTTCAAAGTGTTGAACTTGAGAAATATAACATCAAACATGTTGTTATTACTTTTCAATTCCACTAAATATAGGCTTATCTACTACTCTGAGCATTTTCTTACCACTTGAGCCAACCATTTTATCACTTGTAGTAAAATGATGCGTGCAAACTCTAGCGACTCTTGAAATATCATCTTTCTTGATCATATTTTCACATATATCCACTTACTTTTCATCTCGGGGAAACCCGATAATGTTTTCAAATTACCAAAAATCGTTTTGCATATGAGGGTGGGTGAATAATGTTTATACAACGAATGATACGACACTGAGAGTAACTCACCAGTGGAATGTTGTGTTCTGGTCACCACTTTTAAATCGTCTCTTACACATTTAACAGCGTTTCACCATACTTTGAAATTCGATTTGAACAGAATAAACAAACTTTCTAAGTAAAATCCTATTAAAATTTTCACACAAAACTGCCGTTTAATGAAGCAACAAAATTTGATTTGAAAACGAGACGTTTCGCGCTGTCACTGTCAGCGTTCGGTCGATAATAGGTAGAACGAAATTAGCGGCGTTGGCGCATTCACCTAAAATGCCGCAATCTCCAGAAAAACCACTTAGGCATTCTATTATATGACGAACATTGAATATATAGCTTTTGATACACTCATATGACTCATATAAGTACTAACAGAAGGATATATATATATTTGGGAACCTTGAAAAAATGTGGTCTTGGGATGATTATCACTTTCAAATGTTACGATGTGGCAACCTCTGTGGAGGAAAAAACATGAATATGAATTTCATGTTGGCTCCAGGCAATTTGGGGTGTTACTATTCTAGTAGGTTTGTTGTTCGGAGGTATAATCCATATATTTTAAACTATAAAGTACTTTACCTGGTGTGGTGATCGGAATGATACAAGGCCCTTTAAGCTTGAATTAATAAAAATCTTTCCAATTAATACATATTTATATACCTTCAAGCGAAAATTTCAAAGATTCGCGAGTAGGCAGTTATCTGCTTCTGTCTATTGAATAATGATCGAACAAACTGAAGTAAATCAGTTCCATTCAAGGCTCAACCCAGAGGAATTCTTATCAATAACAATAATCTTTACTCATATTATAAAAGTATAATCATTGAATCAATTGTTTAATCATTAGTATTGTTCAAAATTTTTCGAAACAACACTATTTATTGCACACCAACATTGAAATAAAAACCTTCACGTAGGTAATAACAAATATGTAAACTCAATTATTTTAATACTTCCACGTGCACAGTAAAAAAACTTGGGTGTAATTTCAATCAAATGGATTTCAGAGCAAACTTCGACGAATACAACACCTGAATATCAAATGTGTGTCCTTTTTATTATACATTTCACAATTTAGTGTCGAGTGGAGATAATTCCGATCTAAATAGTGAAAAATGACACGAATGTGGTGAAGTAGAACGATTCTAAAACATAAAATCATAAGAAACACCAAATGGTTGAAATTTGATATCCTCATTGGTGCTATATCATTGACGTAAACGCATAAAAAACACCAATTATATAAAATTAACACCGAGTTACACCGTTTCATATTACAATGGAATCGAGGCGGTGTATGAATCATCTGATTTGGTGGCAATAATCATTCGTTGAGTATTGCATCCTGAAAACACCAGATTTGATATAAATTAATAAAAATATTGTATGTAGGCATCTGAATGGTGCGAATTTCATGCGGTCATCTGTTCCATATTAGAACCTTTGAACTTTGTCCAATAGGTGGCACTGACTTCCTTCCTACCGTACCTGATTTCAATATTGGGCATCAGTATCAATTGGCCTCTCAAGGGTTGAATAGGAAACAGGTCACAGGAGCAGTGTTTCTGGATGTCTCCAAGGCATTCGACAGAGTGTGGCACGACGGCCTCGTGTTCAAGATGACCGAACTAGGCGGGAGTACCACAGGGCGCGGTGCTCAGTCCTAAGCTGTACACTATTTACACTTCAGACACCCCAAGAACTGCAAATACCTGCATGTCTTTATATGCAGACGACACTGCAATTGCAGCGAGATCCCTAAGACCAGGATTAGTGACCAGATACCTCCAAGAGGCAGTCACCACCCTCGAAGAATGGTGTCTAAAGTGGAAGATAGCTATCAACCCAGACAAAAGTCAAGCAGTTCTCTTTATAGGAAAGATGAAGAAGCAACCTGAAGGCAACATTGAACTCGGCGGAGAAGACATCGAATGGGCAGACAGCGCCAAATACCTCGGCGTCGAACTAGACAAAAGACTCAATTTTGGACTACACGTACAAAAGACTATAGAAAAAACTAAGATGGCAAAACATAGACTTTTCCCCCTGATAGGTCGCCACAGCAAGATGACTATCCGCAACAAGCTCTCTCTGATCCGGGCCGTAATCCTCCCGATACTCACGTACGCCTCCCTGGCGTGGGGACACATCTGCAAATCCAACAGGAAGAAGTTACAGGCGCAAGAGAACCTCGCCCTCAGGTGGGCTCTCAATGCACCGTACTACGTTTCCAACAGGACCATTTTCAACGACTTGAGGATCACCCCAGCAACGACGAAAATGAAGGAGAATGCAGAGAAGTGGTTTCCACTTCTCGCTGAACACCCCAACCGAGGCCTCCGAGAACTGGTCGATTACGACCCAAGGTTCAGAGAGAGATACAAGAGACCGAGAACCCAGCTGCTCAGCGACGACGAGCACTAGGTAACACCGCCGTGAAGCCAGGTAAGAAGTTAGAGTCATAATAGCCAGGTAGCAACCGTCTGCTGCCCGGCCAATTATAAACACACTCGTGCGGGCACCCCCTTAAAAAGCCCAATCGAAGTCATTAACACACCCATCCCATTGACACTAACAAGAGCCCTTCAAAACTTCCACATCCCATCACAATGCCCTGCAGCTCCCAAAGCCCAACAGGCTGAGCTCACCTCTGGCAAGGCAGAGATCTATTCCGATCTCGAGGCTGAACCACACACATCCCATCATTGTCCGACTTTAAGTCATCCTATATTATTGATCTGAGGACCGTTCCAGGAGGAACGGGGGTGGAAGGAAAGCCTGCAGGAGATCATATCCAACATAAAGGATGTGATTTCCCTCGGGTGGGCCTCAGAAACGTGAAAGAACACGGGGGGGGGCTAGTGCCACTGATCAGGATAAATGAGCCGAAACAGTTCGTCATCATCCGAATTGTCTAGATTCTTCTGAGTCTAGTTTATCATCATATGAATTATATTTCAATAGGTAATCCAACTTAGTGAAATAAACACACTCATGATATGGTGTTTCTTTACACCAGAGACCCAGTGGCCCTCACAGAGGTGGATAGATAGACTGGTGAAATCACTTCCTATCCTGTGACTGGTCCCAAATCTCTTGATTTCGCCTACTTCGATAAAACGTGTATAACGTGACATGGCGTGATTACAGTGACTCTATTGATGGGTGAATCTTCCTACAAATATCAACCAAATTTACAGGTTACTGCAGGTGACAACACGAAAGTATGAATATTTGATTCTGAATGACTTCTAATCGTTTCTAACAATTTCACGGAGCCAAATTCCAATGAGTTTGATGCGAATATGTATCGAACATGATTGAAAGAAATTTCTTCAAAAATCTTTCGACAGTATCGCCATCTACTGTGGTACATGAGAACCCCACGTAATGAGCTGAAATTCAATTGTTCCAAATCAATGATTTGTCTGCTGAAACAATTGAAGAGTAGCGCCACAACAACATTGAATTTTTCACCGCTGGTATTGCAATAATTAAAATCGCTCAACTGTAATCTGATGGGCTTTACGCTTGTGCGTCAGATTTTAATTTTTTCAATGTCATCATTGTTACCAATCGAAGATTTTTCTGTTATTTATCAATATTGAATCAATTTTTTTCTCCAAATCAATTCGAAAAACACTTTGTCTCACTTGGAGCACTCCTCGCGTCTTATAAAACTCATCATAATATACTATTTTGATGATGTTATGTTAATTTTTCTCAAACTTGCGTTGTCAGAAAATAATCTTATTTGTGTAAATTTAGCGATTTGAAGAGTCTTCGAGTGGCGAAATTAAAAAAGCCATAAATGATAATGTGTCTCGCAATACTGATGTGAATTCAACTACGTCAATTTGGCGACAATTTACGGTGTTTTGTTTGGAAAAAAAATATGAACTCATTGCAGAAACTTCCACTGAAGAGTTAGCTTCTATGTTCTGTGACTGATCATTCAACATGAAGAAGAACAATGGAGAAGATTATAAAGAGAGTGCAGTCAAGACGATTTGGAACACTTCAGCAAAAATAGAAATGCCCTCGACTCACAACGCAAAATTTTTCAAGCAATCCCAGAAAAAAGGAAGGTACGAAGGCGTAGAACGGACATGCGATATTCGAGTTCGAACTCGAAATTAATCTAACTCGAAGTTGGTGCTAATTTCGAGTTCGAACTCGAAATTAAGAAAAAAATATCGCATGTCCGTTCTACGCCTTCGTAGGAAGGTGAGTTCTTATGCTCTCAAAAAACAAGACATTTTTGAAATGGCACTGTCCTGGAGTGAAGAAGAACCTGTAGGCCTCCAAAGAAAATTTTATCACATTGCTGCCTATGAATTGGCTTGGAGAGATGGAGAAGCAGCAAATTGTAAGGTATTCTATTTCAAAATCGAGACAGAAAACCGTGGAAGAGATACCGGAAGAGTTGAATATCAGTGTTTTCGAAGACAGCACAAGGGGGAAATCAGAAGTTGGCCGACAGTAAGGGCCACTTTATAAAAAACTTTAAGACCTAAGATTTATCACCTAACATTTAATACTTATCACTTATGACAGATGAATCATGGAAATATCATTGGTTGTGTTATAAAACCATTTAAGACTTATGATTTTACACCTAAGACTTAAGAAGATGACCAACTTCCAACTTAAGAAATGGATGATAAATGATCATAAATGAAAATAGGAGATGCGCATGTTCGAGCAACGAAAAGTGACATACTGTTTCCCTCGATATTTGAATTTTGGGTTATATTTTCGAATTTCATTTGTTGGTGTGGATAGTCTGTAATTATTTGGATGCATTTATCAATTTTTTTATAAAAGTGACATAGTTTTCTATTTTGAAATCGATGTCATCAATAATAACTCCAAATTATAGCTATTTGTCAGATCAGAGGGATGCTCTTATGCAGCAAATTGCTTATGTTGGACTGACTACTATGTACACATGTCATCATAGAGGAAAACAGCGATGTACTGTGGAACATTTACTGAAAAAATCGATTGGCATGGAATCTCCATGGAATTTTATGAAAAATGGAATATGCCAAACTGCATTGGTGCCCTTGATGGAAAGCATATTCAGATACAAAATACAAAACATGCTGGAACAGGATACTTCTCCTACAAGAAGACTTTCAAGCATAGTATTGATCTGGCTATCTGTGATGCATCTCATAAATTAATCTTCATTGATGTAGGCTGTCCAGGATCAAATCATGATGGAAATGTATTCCGTAATTCAATTTTCCATTTCTACCTGCAGTTTTCTAAGATAGGTATATTTGGCCAATTTTTTTCCAGACAGTTTTCCTGGCGAGTTTATTTCAGAATAACTACTTTTTTATCATAAATATGCCTGAATTCTTCAACTTGTTGAATTGATAGAGCATATCGTCCATGACACAAATAATATTTGATAAAAATTGAAGAAAATTCTAACAAAAACAATAATAATAGATATAGGTTAGAACTTGCCAACGTCAAAATTATTTGTTCCATGTCAAATATTCCTAAGTCTTAAGTTTTTTTATAACAGAATGAACTGATCAGCTCTTAAGTCTTAAATGTTAGGTGATAAATCTTAAATGTTAAAAGTTTTTATAAAGTCACCCTAAATGGATGGTAGCAACACTGAAGAAGATTGTGTATGTCCAGTAAGATTGTTTAAACAAATTATGGGAAGACGGGGAAACCATATCACATGTGAAAAGTTTTTTTTGATTCCAAATCTATTCTGACAAAAAACAAATTCGAAAGGATGATGTAAGAATTCTGCTATTGGGATAAATGAAATATCTAAATGGACCAAATCCTCGGCAAAAAATATTGAATTTAATGTCAAGCGGGTGAAAATTACGAACCATTCTAATCGAGCTGCCGCCGTAACTGAATTGTCCAGGAGTGGTATTGGTCATAGGTGAACAAAAACTTGTACCTCTAGTTAGATGAAGAACATCATAGAGAAGTCATTGGTTTCATTCGTACTACCATCCAGGAAACTCAATATACTAGCATGCAGCAAACTATCACCAAAAGATAAGAAAGTTCTGAATAACTACATTTTTTTAATAATTATGTTTTTAACAATTGTACTTTTCCGTTGAATTAAATACACTAATTTACATCTTATTTTTTAGTTTATTGATTTATGTTGAAATAATATATCATTCTGTGTGATATTCGAGTTTGATAATTTGTATCAAGTGATATAATTTCATAAAATAAGTTTGAACAAGGAGTATGTGTTGTATAGTATACAATTGTCAAAGAGAAGTCATTATAGATATTTTGAATGAATGTTCCTGCAATTTATTAAACAAGAATTTATTTTGGATATTGCATCATTACTGAGCCTTGCTATACAAACCTTTTGAGTTCTTCAAGAATTTACAAATTCATTAAATCGTCTTACTGAATTACAATCTAAGCTTTTTTTCGAATCAAAGTAAACTTTACATTTTTAATTTGGATTTTGTTACCATTAGAGAATTCAACTCAAAAACAAAAAAAAATTACTTGTCCTACGGCGAGTCCAAGGTGCATATAGATATGGTGGAACGAGTCCCATTAAAAGGCACTAGAAATATTTGTAGACTTCTGCCTACTTGATTTTGTTGAATTTCAATCATAGTTTCAAACACTAATAATACTTCCACGACTTCATTTGGATGGCGCCACGTCTGCTGATTCCGCGTGATGAATATTAAATTTCACAATTTCTCAGTCATTTTGATTTTGTGTAATCTGTTCAATCAATAGCATGATTGAACAATCGAACAATATTCATATTTGAAGCCAAAACCACAATTATGAATGATCTGTCACTGACACTTGAACACGAAACCATAGAATACGGATATTAATAGAAAACTTAATTATCGATATTGATATCAAATGAGAACGATTAGTGAAATATTACCGGTGTTATGATCTTCGCTAAACCAGTCTACAGGTTTTGACGAAAAACAATTGAAGAGTCGTTTCACCATATCTATATCCACCTTTGGCGAATCCTATGGACTCGTAATTTTTTCAAAGGCAGTTTTTTTCGTTGAATTGCCAGGTAACAGAATTCTCATTGATACATGTCAAGTTTACTTCGACAAAAAAAAGCTCTCGTGTAATTATAAGTGATAATAATATGGTCCGTGCTAAATTCAAACCACTACGCAAAAAACAACCATAATTCATGTGTTCCTTGCATCTAGGCTTCTTATACATGTTTTATTCATTACATTTATACATTACGCGCCACATTTACGCGCTAATCGATTGAAGTACTGATACTGATTGATTTGATGTTAACTACTTCAGTTGCAAGAAAAAAAGTAGGTACCAAAGGATAAAATTGTCTTTATTAAGGCCAAAAACTGAACAATTCAATTTATTATACAGTACACATTAGCCATGAGAAATTAATGAATATACAATTATAACTTAAAGAGATACGATATTTTGTGGGAATTGAAGGCAATAACAAAGTTTAACAATGTCCAAGTAAATAATATTATTACTTGCCTTGATCAAACCACAACCACACCCATTAGGAAATCGAGATTTCATTCATCAATGCATGCCGTGTGTGTTTAACCAACCACCAACGCAATCTAATATTTTCCATAACCGAATGATCTAAGTGGAAAATCTCTGTTCTCACGGTTGAATGGTTCTAAAACCTATCGTTCAGTCTTAGGTAATATTTAACGCTAGTGATACATAATAGTATATTTTATTGTAAATACCTCTTCACTTCTCAAGCATGATAGGAATAAAACGGTTCTTGAATACCTTTTGAACCCCATTTAAATAATGTTTGCTTGGCCCCTGATGTTGCTCTCGAAAAAGCATTACATGAGAGTGTTTTTACTTTTTCTATATCTCTTATAGTAAGGGAGTTATTAAGGGTTTACATTTGCCCATATACCAGACTGATGGGTGAATAAATAGGAGCTAGTAGCCATATTTGCTGTCAACGCAGACAAATAGTCATTACGAAATTCATTCTAGTGACGAAGAAAGTGTGAATTGTACTCCACCAGAAATCAGTAAAGCAGCTGAGGAGGGCGGTAAAGTGTCATTTTACACCCGGCGGGCGGTAAAGTAGTCCGAGGGCGGTAAAGTGTTATTTTACGCCCGCACAACCGGGTGATAAAGTGCCATTTTACGTCTGGTTGTGCATAAATACATACCTATTATAACCTGCTTAATTTTATTGAATATTTCAGTAAAGTTGGGTTTGCTCTCATATGAAGAACGAACATTCACGAAGGCGTAGAAGTGCCTCGTATTTTTTTATTTTATAATTCCGACTCGTAATTCGGAATTCCGAGACCAATGTATGTTTTTTTGGATTGACATTATTTCAATTCCTTCACTCTTTCGAAATTTTGATTATTGAGGTAATTGAATTTTTACTGGTAACTTGTCTTGAAATATCACCAAAATGTAATTTTTGAAGAGAAATATGTGATATTGAGGGCAAGGATGACATATCTCATAAATGAAGCCTCCAAATTGTGAATTCATATTAGTGTTTTTCTGTAAATTGAAAGGAGATTTTAAATTAAATGTCATTAAAAAAACTCATTGGTGTTGGAATTCCGACTTGAAATTTCGAGATACAAGACGGAATTCCAAGATACGAATCAAAATTTCGAGATAGAAGTCGTAATTCTGAGATACAAGTTGTAATTCTGAGTTCGAATTCGGAATTATAAAATAAAAAATATTATTAAATTAGATGAATTTTGGTGAACGATGAAACGATGTTTCCGAACAGTTTTCAAGATATAAGGGGAGAAACGAAAAAAATTAACGAACCACCAAAAAAACACGGTATAATTTCTACACCAGGTATTCGTAAAAAAGAGATTCTTATCGGAATACAGTTGGTATACCATCAACATTGTGGAAAAAAGAAAGAAACGTTCGAATCGGACAAGTGGTTTGGACAAAAAAATTTTGTTTTTCTGGTGATGCGTTAATTTCTTGGGGAAGTGTATAAAAAAATATTAATTCGGTAACACAAATACTATTTAAATTCATTAAATACAGGTGCGAATAAGAGAAAACGGAGCACATAATTATGTCAAACACTCAATGGTCAAACAGAGATGGAATTTTCTTAAACAGCCCCGTATGGATATTTTGAAAACGGATCGTGAGATTTGGAAACATTATTTCATTTCATCAAGATGCAAGATAATAATACTAATAATATGGATATACACTTACAAGATGTATTCAACTGGTAGAATTCCACTAATACGGAATTCCGGTAAGTTTAATTATGAAGAACACAATTATTCAACACCTCATCACAACAGAATACAATCAGCAACTGAGAATTGCATGAAATAAACCATTATTATATTTATTGATGGCTGGCAATTTATTTGAAATTCAATAAACCACATGTAGATGAATTATTATAATTGACTGGGACTTTTCTCAGTTTGATATCTAAGAGGAAACATAAAGGTTTTTCCTCAAATATATTGATGCAAGACAAGAATGAAAATTTCCATTTTCTATATATTAATTCGGATTGTATGTATCTAAACAAAATAACAATGGGAATGGTAACCTGTGATATATCAATAGAACAGCTGGCCATACACTGGAAAGTTTAAGAACTTGTGAGGTGTATATTAGTTAATTAGTTTGCTTGGTAACTTTGGTGACAGTAATCACTTTTGACCAAACTCAAGAGGCAATAACTTTACCTTATTTATCTTCATTACCTACTGCTGATTAAAAAATGAAGAGAGATAATACGAGCAATAATAATAAAGTAGGGAAGGTTATACCACGCAGCCATACATTTCTATACTTTCCAAAGTATGGGTAGTGAAAATAGTGTGCGTTATTCGATCATTCAACTGAATGAATAACGAACAATTCTGGCTAAAATTGGCATCAATCATCTCGTCAAAATCGATGATTTCTGGGATAAGGCAAACAACAGATTCACGCACCGGTATAGTGTCGTACTATTTGTGAAAGGGTTTAAATTAAAATAAATTGACTTTATTATTGGAATCCAAATTATTCTTAGTCATAATTATAACTGGATGAATAGTGAATTTTATTCACTGTCAATGTTGAGATGGATATACTCATTCATATTGTTTATCCTCTGGACGAAAAATTTTAATAATAACACATTTAAAGTTGTGAAAGTCACCCAATTGGATATTTATTATGTTTTCCACATTAGGATGCCTAAATAGTGTTAATTCATCGAATGATACGACACTGGTAGCATATCTGTGACGTTTCGTGCAAAAAACACCTACTTCCCAGTAAACACAAATTCGTCTGACAGATAATATTGGGAGAACAACTATGCCTTAAATGACACATGAAAAGTTACATAACAGACACCAGTAGGAACTGCTATTGATACTAAATTTGTTGAAACAAAAATATGTACATGAGCATTTCGCAGATACATAAATATTATGTAAGAGGTACGATAGGCGTACAGCAAATTGAAACATTATTTCTCGTATTCTGAGCCTTTCCTGTTCGTATTCGTTATGTGTATATCACATAAATGAAATACAATTCTCGATCACATTATAATTGCCTATTAGAAACATCTTTGGAGATCAATGTGTTGACATAATTGTAAAGAAAATTGAAACAGTTTCGATCATTTGTATGTGGCTAGGTTTGTAGGTGTCAAAGACATATCCCTCCTATCAGATATCATACATAACCTCATTTTCATTCCAATTATTTAGTGTAAAACTATGTTATTTTTACTGGGATTGCATAGGGAGCTGAATTTGTTCGAATATAGCTGATGAAATAAAATAGTACATATTATGGGTGTCCCAGATGGTCCCAGATGTCCCATGTCTGGACTCTTTGTGAACAGTGAAACATTGTCAAAACTGGATGGTGGTATATCGTATTTCTCTATACTGAAAAGTGGCCAACGTCATCAAGATAGCGATTTAGGTATAGGTACAAAAAAAAGCATCGAGAATTATGTCGAATTAATACTCAAAAAAGAAAATTACACCCTTTAAAATCCTATTGGAAACCATCAGAGCTCGCCTAGAAATGGTTCGGACATAACTCATTGCTGTATACAGAGGTTAGGTTAAAGTTGACGTATTAATCAAGAATCAAGAGGATAAATAGGTTCTATAGTGAATAAAATATAGTATACAAGAGTAGCATCCATATCATTTTGAAAAATGAAAACTATGTCAAATTGAGATATGAAAATCGTAATGATCAAATAATATAATCAATTGAAAGTTATTATTATTCAAATATCATTTATTTATAGATATAAATAAGAAGACAGCAGCCACCAAGTAATGAAAAAGAAGGTTCAATTACAGAGGTCAAGGTCAACGTTAGGTGCGGTTAGGGTTTGCATGATGGGTGACCGCGACGCGACTGCCTGATACTGACTTTTTTATTTCACACAAATTACAAATCATGTATCCGACACATATCTCTTCATAATCGATCATGTTTCCTTCATGTATCAATAATGTGGCAAAATGCATGTCTGATACCTCTCTGTTCATGTGTCAACGATGTTTCGCTAATAGAATCATGATATTGCAAAATATGTGTTTAACACATAAATTCAACATAAGAAGAGTAAGGGCCAATTTATGCATCATTGTCTTTATCCTAGTCTTAGTCAAAGTATTCGTCTTAATCATATAATCAAGTTAAAAGCATTCATTTCAATGGGTG
Organism: Chrysomela aeneicollis; assembly: GCA_029955515.1. Lineage (NCBI taxonomy): Eukaryota > Metazoa > Arthropoda > Insecta > Coleoptera > Chrysomelidae > Chrysomela > Chrysomela aeneicollis. The sequence continues at coordinate 12,358,917 of JARUHQ010000003.1, read as the reverse complement.
CATTTATGCAACATTTTTAGTCTCAGTCTCAATCATAATCATTGAAGCACGACCTTAAAAGTTACAAATTTTCAACTTTTATGCTTATGATTGAGAACACATATGAAATACGCATGCGTCGACCAAGACCAGTCAATACAAATGACATTAAATTTGGTTTTTGTCACCAATATCGATGTCTGTGGCAATAATTGATAACAAATATAATATTCAGATATAGATATAATCTCGAATATAATAATTGATAACAAATATCAATCGCTATCGATGGATTGTTAATTGTCAAGACTGTGATGCATAAATGTCCAAAATGATTGAGACTATGATTGGGACTGAGTTAAAACTATGACACAAGATTAGTATAAAGACAATGATGCATAAATTGGCCCTAAGACATTCCAAGGTACTTGCAAGTTCCATGAACCTTGCATAGCGTGTATCAGTGATCTATGTTACACAAATTATATAATGTTTATGTTTCCTTAACATATCTGTGTTTACTGGGTTTATCCACTTGTTGCATATATAACTATTCAACGTTGAAGAGAAATACTTCAAACGACTGACAAATTGAAAAGTCTATTTTCCATAGTTTGTAAAAAAAACGACAACTATTAGGTTCTAAAAGCAATGTGAATTCATTCGAAGTTTACCGTATGATCGCTCTCACTTAGCACTGCTCACTTCTTGCATGGCTAGCTTTATTTAGGCTCGAACAGAACTCATCAGAATTTTCAACAACTTCCAAACGCGGCCGTGTATAAATTTGTAACCCGTCATTAGTGGGTTTTCTTTCCAGTACACTCCGCAAACACGTCTAATTGACTACAAAGTAGGGATTATCATGAATCACTATAATGCGATTTACAGGGTTTTGAGAATTTATTGGGTGAAACACGTTTTAGAAATAAAAACCGGGTAACATATTATATAATGTGCAACATATGAATCAGATTTATTGATTCATAAATATTGATTTGGAATTTCAAATCGAAATATTAAAAAAGTTAGAAAGTAGAGAGGGAAATAAATGGGAAATACTTTTTGTAAAATGAAAAGCCATCATGAACTGTACGAATATTGAAGGAAAAAGAGTCGAATCCAATTAAAAATATCAAACACAGAATTAATTTGAATGTCTGGTAGACCACGAGCAGAAAACAACTACTTCACTGACGAATACCACGCAGATCTGCTCGTAGTCCATGCAACAAATCACACTGTGAATGCAGAGACCCTGAGATCTCAACTTGAAATTCAAACTGTGTTTGATATTTTTTATTGGCCTAGACTCTTTTTTCTTTCCATTTTTTCATCCAATTCATGGCTTTTCATTTCATATTCATTAACTTAGTCGAACTATCAGCCACTCCCATGTTTTGTGAAGTGGGAGATTTGTTTCTGGAGTGTTTCTTGTCACGTCTTATTGGTAAGAAAGAAACACTTGCGATCTACATTCACAGTGTAAATCGTTACATGGACTACGAGCAGATATTACATTTATACTACATACACATTAATATTTTTCTAAAAGTACATACTAGTGTGTACACCTAGGTCCAAGGACCTGTATGTAGATATATATATAATTCAATGTTCTGATTGGTATTTGCCAGGAAAGTAGTTGTTTTCTGCTCGTGGTCTACTACATATTCAAATTGTTCTTTGATATTTTTAATTGGATTAGACTATTTTTCCTTTCAAGAAATACTTTGTTGTTTCATGAACCATGTCCAAGAAGCACGTAGTGGAAAGTCTGTCTAAAAGTCGAAACCTCATATTTCCAAAACGCTTCTTTTTCGAGATTTTCATGATAATACATATATCAAAATTTTTTTTTCAAAAATTACTTTTTGGTTTCATTTCAATACAGTTAGCGATGGAAAGCGTTAATTCTTCTGTTAAAAATTCAATCATCTCGTAAACGAATCAAAATTTCACAGGAATGATTTTTTTTCTGAATTTAAGAGAAACATTCAAAACAAATGTCAATCCAAAAAAATGTCCAGTGGTGTCGGAAATCCTACTTGTAACACGGAATTCCGACTCCAAAAATTTAAATCGTATCCGTGCGGTTTACACCACTGATCACATAAAATGAAATTCAGATTCATATAAGGAAACTATTCATAATTATTACAATGCGAAAATATTCCACTGATAAAGTTAATGATTTGCTGACAATTGAAAACAAATTTTAACCAAGTTAACAAAAATAAGTATGTAATAATGGAAACAATATAATTAGTGAGATAATGCTTGAAGTGATACCACTAATAATGGGTGTAGAGTCGAGGGCCAGGGCCGTGTTAATAAAATCACAAAACCATCGTCCATAGACCATAGATATCTGTTAAGTCCGTATTACACGGTGCAGAAAATGGTACATTTACTGTATGAAAATGTGAAGGCAATATTTTCTGCATCGTGTATTACAGAAAAACTGAATCTGAATATTCCATCCAAGAAATATAGGACAGGTTCTATTTTCGGACAGATTTTTTGTATGTGATCATGCGCAGTGTGATTATTGCATTGCAGCATTATTGTTTTTGTTTTTGCGAATATTTGTGGGGTTAATATTATTAATATCATCGTATTTCGCGAATCACCTCGAAATACAAATAAAAGTGAGGGTTTTTGGGCACAGTTAGGGCAATAGTAATATGAATTGGACAGCAGAACAAGTTTTGGCACTAATAGAAGAATACCGATTTTTTTATGCTAAAAAGTATTCTCAACAAGAAGTTCATTCTCAACCATATTAAGTACACCTCTGCCATTATCTCTCCTTCTCAGCAATGATGGAAATAAGACCGTTTCAATCAACGATAAGACCTATCTATCCACCTCTTTCTCAACAACAAGTTTTGGCACTAATAGAAGAATACCGATATTTTTATGCTAAAAAGTATTCTCAACATGAAGTTCATTCTCAACCATATTGTACACCTCTGCCATTATTATCTCTCTTATCAGCAATGATGGAAATAAGACCGTTTCAATCAACGATAAGACCTATCTATCCTATCTATCCACCTCTTTCTCAGCCATTCGCGATTCCATAGCCGCCCTTTCCTGCTATTATTATGTCTCTCCATATAAATTTTCATCTATGTAAACATTATTAAAGCACTGCAAGCTGAAGCTGCCACAGTCAAAGAATGATTTATTGTTTGTGTATTAGAAAATTTCCAAAAGAATTCTCAACAAGTTAAGTTAAAATGAGGTTAAAATCCTCATAAAAGCCGTTTGGATTCACATATTGCGCATGCTTATGTGTTGAATTATTGATATCGTGTATTACCAAACAATATTTATTTGCAGAAAATGTGTCAATGTTTTCTGTACAAGAGTCTGTTTGAGAAAATGGAACATTTTTTGTATCAATTTCTGCACCATGTAATACGGATTTTAAAGACATATTGATACATATGGATGATGACAAAACCTATGAAAGAAAACAGTAAAGTTGTGCGATATATCGGGCACGTCGAATATTTTTCAAAGGGACACTTTTCGAAACCAAAACAGGTATCAATTTAGAAGTGTGTGCTTCATCATTCTAACTAGGTACCTCTAACAAGCATTGCCGTGGTTTTCCTCGTTTTCCTCAGATATCAAAATATTCACGTACTGGGCTTCGCTATATCGCTTGGCCTCGCTTACGCATATTTCGCTTGCTACACACTCTATACTAACCTTATACAACTCGTTACCTACCATACTCGAACAGTCTTTAGTCCAATGAACCACCAACAATAATATGCGGAAGAATGATGCTTCAATGTTGAGATAAAAAATACGGTTTTGATAAGTTACCATTACCACAAAATACAGTAGTTATGATGGTCTACTCGTTTATGTTTCTGATGGAGTAGGTAGGTACTTTTTCGATGAAATACATTTCTCATTATTTCTACGAAAAGATATCCTAGTCCAAGATGCCGCTTCTAAAATGATAGTTGCATTACGGAGTTTCCAAGAAAAGAGTTGCGTGAATAATAGTTGATAGTATTTCTTTACTACAATAAGACTACAATAATAATTGGCAAGTAACCTGGGAGGATCCCTTGCAACTTGTTATCAAATACACATTTTTGTTGATACAGTTCAAATTAGTATTTTCAAATGAATAGATTTATCTCATGTTTCATACCTACATCCTACTTTTTGTTCCCTTCAGTTTTGAATATTGTTCATTACATCGCTGAATAGTTTCAGCTGTTTTCTTCGTAAACAAATCTTATCTATTCAAAAAAAAAAACAAATCTTATCTAACAAGAACAATTATTTTCTCCTACAGAGTGTTCAATATGAATCTGCAACTCCACTACCGTGCTTCTCAAGATGTTTTTATCGTAACAGGTACAATGTTGATGCCTGATGGTGACTGTTGAATTATTTTATTATTCGGCAAAATATTTCGAAACTGACAATCATCAGTATCGCGTTTCATGAATTCAAGACACATAGAAAAAATAAAAACTGTTTATTATACATTTTTACGTAAAATCCAGTGACGTAGTCAGATTTCTGAAATGATCTTTGACTCAGAGTTTTGTTTTCTTTTGAAAGAACAATGTTTCAAAAATGAATGCTATGCGATTTTCGAAAGTATATAACACCTATACGTTATATACGTTTTTTCGAGTATTAGCCCTGTATTTACATGATTCTCAGTTTTTATAGCTATATTCAACACAAATATTAGGAACCTTTAAAATAGAGAATAAAAAAACTCATTTGAAACTCAATGACAATAAATTGAATTCTAATGAATTTAATGGATATTTTCGAATGGTTTTTGGAACTTCAGCTAAAAAAAAATTCAAAAATGCAGAAATGAAGAAGATGAAGAAATACAGAATATCTTCTTCCCATATCGATTCTGTCACTGACCATGAAATCATTGCCCAAATACACAGTCTTAAAAATGGTTTAAGATGAGGTGAGGATAATATTAGCCCAGAAATTATTAAAAAATACCACTTATCGAAACCGCACTAAAACATATTATCGATGCAATTTTTAGTCCTGAAGTCTAACTTATACCGTACTGAAAAATGCTTTGATAATACCTACCTTCAAACAAGGCGACAATAAATCTACAAATAATAATTATAGACTAACAAGTACGATAAGTGAACTAATTGAAAAATCTATATTTTGACTATGTAAGATTCGATCATATCGTATATTATGTCACTGTTATAAAAAAACAGACTTTTAAAAATGCAAAAATTCAATATGGCGCCCATAAGAAAAACCAAAGTTGAGTGTTATAAGGATGGTAAACTAGAGAAGGATGGTTCATTGCCACAAGACGCAATGTTGGCACATCGAACAGCGTTCGTGACGTCACTGGCGGCCCTCAATCTTTGTTTACGTTTATGTAATTATGTTTCGATATTCATATTGTGGCACAATTGTGGATTATGGCTGTACGAATTGTTTTTTTTTCAAATAGAGTTCTTCAATAATTGTAGGTATAGACAAATTACTCAGTAAGAAGATTTAGTGGTGTCGATAAATATTAATAAATTATTACATCACCTCCATTGAAAAGTGTGTTTATGAAATCATTTCCATCTAATATAACCAGTATGCCAGGTAGCAGATTTCCTATTTTTGGACAAAAACCAAGAGGATTCCAGTATTATTTACCACACATTTCCAAAAGGCACTGATTTTATTGTTTGGGATACTTTTTGGAAAAGGTGGATAAGTTGTGAACATGCAGATGTTGTGAATCCTGATACAAGTCATACATCAGAGCTGTGATTTGTCCAACCAAATTTAAGAAAGAGATCTACAAAATGGGTAGATGAAAATGTATTATGAAAAAGAAGTACCTATATTCTCATTATTTTATGATGTTCCATGTAATCTGCAGATTCAGGAATTTTGTATATACTTTGAGCTATAATGAGGATATAAAAACCTGCAAATAAGAGAAACAACCTGGATTCTGGATAGTGGATTGCATCTATAGTAGAGTCCAATATATAAATGTGGAAAATAGTCAGCTAATGAGAAAATCGAAACTGATGTTAATATATTTATATATTATGTATAATGTAGGTACATATAAATTATTTTATTTTCACCATTTACTGATAATTGTTAAACTTGATAAAATAGGTAGGTATATCAATTTCAATTCAAAATATGAACTTTCAATAACCTGTGCATTGAATAATATATATGCACACATACATTACATGCATCATTCATCAGTACCCATGAATTCTTCATTGAAATTTCCCTATTTTTAATATGAAATTGTTTTCAAGGTAGGTATTAGGTACTTACCTATTTATGGAATAGGTATATTCCCTGTTTTGTAAACGTTAAAACATCTCATGTATTATTTTCTTGGTGGACATTCAGGAATTTTTGTGAATCAAGGAGTTTTTGTTCACAAAAATTACTAATATTTGAAGCCATATGATACCAATAACCATCAATAATCAATATGTATCGATTATAAAAAGGTACATCACAGTAAAATTACTTTTAATGCCCATTTAGTGATATTCAGCATTAATAATTTTGAATTCAGGGCCGTTGAGTACGTCATCGCGCGCCTTCGGAAGCCACGCCTTTTGGCCGAAAAAATCGCTTGAATGAACCATCCTTCTCTAGTTTTACCATCCTTGGAGTGTTATATCTTTGACATCAAGAACGTCCTTGAAAATACGATGACAGAAATAGATTCCTTGTAAAAAAGTGCCTCAATAAGAATGTCCTAGTTAAAAACGTCTGGTTCTCTTCGTTTTCGTTTGAAAAAAATAGAAACGAAACTACAATTTTTCATTAAATCAAAAACTAAAAATAACACATAAAATTTTCTTTCCTCGAGCCAAAATAGACCCTTTCGAAAAGGTTCACAAAGAACAATTTACTAAAATGAGATCTTCACCGAATTCAGTGCCGGATCTAGAGGATCTCTGTAGAGGGGGGGCAAGCCCCGGGCGGCAAGTTTAGGGGGCAGCCAAATTCACACTTTACAGACGAATCTGACGAATGGACAACTCATCATTCACTCAACTTCGACCACAGAATAAATAATAGTACAAGTACACAAGTTCACTCTTGTTTTACTGTGGCACCCCTTCCAAGCGCGTCGCTACGGGAGGGGTAATGGGGGTAATTAACCCCCCCCAGGAAAATACTGACCTACAGAAATTGGCATATATAAATACACATAAATTTCTTCCACATTTTTCTTCTTTTCGATATTTTATTCATTTTTACATCCATCAATAATTTCCAACCACTTCTGTAAATGTTACAAAATTCTGTTTTGTTTGGCTCATTTTCTGAGCTCAACAATAAACTTGAGCAGAATTCTGCAGAAAAATACGGTCGAAAAAAGTGTAACTTTTTCCTCTTCAACCGATTTTCAAAATCTTAGGATCATTTTGAAGCTGATGAAGAGACATGAAGATTAGAATTGACTAAAAATAAATATTAAAGATCAAGGGTTTCTGCAAAGGTGACCCAAATCTAAATCCTCGAGAACATAATTTTCACCATGACTTGTCAGTCTCATTATGATTTTTGTTACGTTGGTTACGGACCATACATTTTTTTTGAGCTGATTTTTTGACTACTAAAAAAAAAGATCTGGACATATCCAGAATGAAAGATCCTTCCAAAAACAAGTTGATTTTCATTGAACTCTCCTCCCAGTCGGGATTTACAGGGTGTTTCAGATTTGGGTCAACTTTCAGGAAACCCTCGATCTTGAAAGTTCATCTTGAGTTAATTCTGATCTTTATATCTTCTCGTATAAGGTTTCAGCTTCAAAATGAGCCTGAGATTTTGAAAATCGGTTGAAGAGTAAAAAAGTTATGACTGCAAAAACAAAAAATTGATTTTTTGAGATCACTCTGTAAATAAAAGAGCTAAGAAGACAATTTTGGAGATGGCCAAAGATTAACGAGATAATCTTCTTGCCTCTGCTGTTAAAGTAAAAAAAACTGTTTTTCTTCATTTGGGATCCTTTTGAAAATTCCGAAATTTTGCACAGTTTCAAAAAACATCCTGTAGCAATTTTATGGAAATAACCTTATGTATCGAAAAAGTATGAGATTAATGATGAATGACTGAGCTAGCCAGCAGTGTGAACAGAATTCAAATTATCGTTCAAAGCAGAAAAAAGTTATTCAAATTTTAACAGGGGCAAAATTTCGGGGTGCGGCGTAATTAGTGTTGCGTAGTTTATTTTCTACAAAATAAATTTGGTATTTGATCGAATTCAGGGGCGGCGAGTACATGAGGGCATGTTGTTATTTTTTTTGTTCAGCATTCTGTATTTGCTGTGTGAATTGTTCCATAGACTATACGACTATATATAATTTGATATGCTCCGTGACATACGCCAGGAAAGTAGTTGTTTTCTAATCGCTCTCTACCTGTTATTCGTGCTTTGTTTGAAATTATGAATTGGATGATATCTTGAGTGTATTCTTTCTTTCATTTTTCAATTGATGCTGGCTTTTGATTTTACAAAAACGACTCAACAATGTGGCAATGTTACATCGTTATGGAGAACGAATGAATGTATTAGACATGAATACAGTGACTGATAAATTCATTGGCAATGGAAGTTTTAATGGAAAATAAGTCCTATATTTCTCACGTGTCTACAATCTACATAATATATCTATATCAACTATAGACTTGGAACCCGATTAGTCACAAAATACTATATTTTGGTAGAGGTGTTTTACAAATAATGCCAAATGAATATTACTCCCATATCTATCATCGAATTTGAAGGCATTTGACCTTGAATCATGAAAAAAATTTTGCCTGCGGCTCATTCTTTTTTGGCTGTCCTAACCTCTCAAGTTTAGCACCCATTGAACAAAATAAAACTTGCCGCCCCTCGTCGAGTTTAAATCCTGTCTTGTGCTTTATATAAAATATATATCCTATACACGTTCAAGTCTATATATTATCTGTAAATAAAGAAAGAACAGCGATGGATTCATTATTTCCAAATGTCAAAGGAAAAGTTATCATGTTTGCGGACGACACTACGATAACAATATCCAGAAAATCCCCTAATCAGCTCAAAGAAAAAGTTAAGTGCACTTTAGATGAGATGGATACTTGGTGCCAAAGAAATTCTTTGATCTTGAACAAAAATAAAACAGTTTGCATGAACTTCCATCTTAAAAAATGTGTTTCCGATTCACTCATGTTGGAGCTAAACCTAAAAATGACACCACATTCGAAACTCCTTGGAACTTGGCTCGATTCATAGATGTCCTTTGATCACCATATAAATCACGTCTGTGGAAATCTAAACAAAGCATTCTATGCAATCTTCCAAATGAAGCCCCACTTGGATGAAAACGGGTTGATGAGTCTTTACTTCGCATTTGTATATAGTCACTTATCTTACAACATAATGAGCTGGGGTTCAACTTCAGGAGTAAATAGGGTTTTCATATCACAAAAACGAATCATTAGAAAAATCTTTGATCTTAGCTACAAACAAAGCTGTCGTGATATCTTCATAGAAAAGCATATTCTTACCTTAACATCTATTTATATCTTAAAATGTGTTACATTTACAAAAAAGCATTTATCAAATTTTGCAATACAGGGGAGCCACCATTCATATAACACTAGAACAAATAACCTGAAATTACCAAAATACAAAACATCCACTTTCAAAAAATCTCCTTATTACAACTGTGTCACACTATATAATGCACTTCCAGTGAACATTAGAAATAATAATTCCTCTTATAAGGAATTCAAGAAGAATGTAAAACATTTTTTAATATCAAAGTGTTTTTATAACTTGGAGGAATACTTCTCCTGCAAATGACCACATATACTCATTCAATCAATAATTATGTCCGAAGACTTCCTTCTATTTGAAAATGTCTTGGGAAAATAAAATTGAGTATACTTATGTATCTAAATTTCTAGTCAAGTAATTCCTGATGTATTTGTTCAAAATTTTATTTTTACTGACAATTTTACATGATTTGTATTTCATCCGATATACGTTGTATATTGTAAGTTGACTTGCCTTTTGTACCAGTTATGTAATTTGAGGCCAATAAATACTTACTTACTTACTTACTTACTTACTATTAGTGGACATCTGATAGCTGAGATCATAAAGATAATAAAGGTAAAAATAAATATGAGTGGATGGAGGCGGCATTTTCCAGTTTTTGCCCCTCCTAAAGAATATTGAAGATCCGGAGAGAGGTGGATAGATAGACTGGTGAAATCACTTCCTATCCTGTGACATGTCCCAAATCTCTTGATTTCGCCTACTTCAATAAAACGTGTATAACGTGACATGGCGTGGGTGAATCTCGCTAAGTGAAGCCGCGATTTCAACCAAATTTACAGGTTACTGCAGGTGTCAAAACAATGTATAAATATTTGATTCTGAATGACTTCTAATCGTTTCTAACAATTTCATGGAGCCATTTTCCAATGAGTTTGATGCGAATATGTATCGAACATGATTGAAAGAAAAGTCTTCAAAAATCTTTCGACAGTATCGCCATCTATTGTTGTACATGAGAACCCCACGTAATGAGCTGAAATTCAATTGTTTCAAATCAAGGATTTGTCTGCTGAAACAATTGAAGAGTAGCGCCACCAGGTCTTATTTCCATCATTATCCGGAGCTACCAATATCCAGGTGACGCACAGGCCGAAAGTCGAGGACACCACAGCTCCGCCATCTGATGAGTCATGGTCATTAAAAAGTGACCAAGAATGAAAAGCGTCAAAGACATGGTTGGCGACAGGCGACAGCTACGGCGAAGGCGCCATAGCCACCCGCGGCTTTTAACACTTGGCAAAAGTCAATTGCTTGTTGGGTACCGGAAACGTCATCGATAGGTGCCTTACTGGCCGGGGTTTGTTCGTCTGTAGGAGGCGGGGTGCATTTTTGTTTGCGTGTTTGCTTTTCCATTACTCAGGTTCTCAGGTATTTTCTCTTCTATACCTGATGATAAGCCGATTCCGTGAAGCGATTATTTCGATTGTTATCAACAATTATTATATTATTCATGTATTCGTTACTTCGCTAGATTCTATAAAAAATCGATTCTCATTTTGAATTTATGGGTTCTATCTACACTTGAATTAATGAAAGACCCTGAATACTACCTATTCATAAAAGTCAGCTTTTAAAAAGAGCCCTTTTTTGAAGGTAAAAGATACATATAGAACATATGATACACCCTTCATAATATGTTCTAGGGGAAAAAGGCAGTGAGCCAAAATTTGTAAATGTAATGCATTATTCATTATTACAGTTACTAGCGATTCTATAATATAAGTCTGCTGGGTAAATTTAAAAAAACATAAAATTCACTTTCCGGGAAATTATAATCACAAAAATTCGGAACCTAATTTGTGTAATGTGTCTTTGACTACTCGAGAATATCAAAATAACATATAACATTGTTGCTTGCTAGCATAGACTTATTACCTTATTAGTCTATGGTTGCTAGTCATTTGACTTCGATACTATTGTTTTCGCTTTGCTTATGTATTCCTGTTGATGAATTATAGCCAAATCCAAAGCCTAAATGCATGAACTCTTTTATGCCAGAAATTCATGGTTCGGTAATTGTGCACTTATGCGATGAATATTTTGATGAACATTTTTGTTGGTACTTACGTATTTTGACCTGAAAAACACGAATTTCATAATATTATCGAGAACATATATCTAGTTTTCGAGAAAATCGATGCCAAAGTTAGAAATTCCACCTTCTTTGTATGACAAGTTTTGGGCAAGTATTGTATCTTCTTAGATCCTAGGACATATTACATGCATTTATCATGGTTAATTATGACTTTCATCTAAGAAAAATATCATAAATATGTAATTTTTTTGTAATTTTCCTATTATTTCACCAACTAGGCTACATAAACAATAACGGTCAACGGAATGGCAATACGAGTCAGTGATATGTTTTTTCTCCCTTCAATACATGTCAAAAAAAGATAGATATCAGTAAAAGAAGGTGGAATTTCGAATTTTGGCATCTATTATCTCGAAAAATAGAGATATGTTCTCGATAATATTATGAAATTCGTGTTTTTCAGGTCGAAATACGTAAGTACCAACAAAAATTTTCATCAAAATATTCATCGCATGATAAGTGCACAATTACCCATGGTTCATTTGAAAAACATCTTTATTGTATTGGAAGGGTAAGGTAAATCATTTTTTGGAAATCCCAAACTGATGAAGAATCGTACGTATGTATTAAACCTACGACTGTTATGATAACTTTATCAATATAATGATGACACATTTAATATCGGTATTTCACTCCGGTAAAATTAGGCATACTTACCTATTTCTCTTTCTTGTTGATTAGATGAAAGGGGGTCCCCATCAGATTTCCAGAACCTTAGCTGTTTACTTGCATTATTATCCAAATCTTATCAATCATTTTAGTGATGACACAAATAACATCCTGATAAATTAACATTGAACATTCTCGAGATCCGAAATTTTCATATCGTCTTGATTTGATTAGCCTTTTCATATATTTATGGAACATAAATCTGGTATCATGAAATGAGAAAAAAAAAACTCAATTTGCTTACTTTTCTATGCTCTTATCAGGAAGCAACGAATTCAAGTCCATAGACTTCTGGACTACCACAGGGCTCTAATCTGAGTCCAATATCGTTTAACATGTTCATCAACGATATTCTTCATGCAATTCATTTTTGTCCTAGATTGGCGTGTGTTGATTCATTATATAATAATAATTATTATAAATCAATATTATCGATACTAGTAACTCATACAAGTCCTAGACTTAAGAGGGTTGCAACTAAGTAGGAGGTTAGAACCACTATTTAAAACATTTTTTTCAAAAACCTATGCATTTGTATCAGAGTTTATTGTTGAACATTGTGAATACTATGCTGTTCGTTCAAATAAACACGATCATATCACAAATGCTTCTATAGTTACCTAAATCAGTATGAGAAACGTCAACTTCTAGAGCTAATTTCAGATAAAAAAAGGACGACCTATGTGTCTGTCAACAGAAAGAAAGATTTTCAGGTTATTATCATTATTCCTAACTCTTTCAATAATCCTACTTAGAATCAGTTGTTATGTTTTTATTTCTAGAGTTTCTAGAACTCAGAACTTATGTAATCTCTTTACATCTTCAAGAATATAATTACATTTCATTGTCATAACGCCTTCTTGCTTGATTTATTGCTACACGCATATATAAAAAAATCGCAATAAATAAAAAGCATATGTCAAGCAGCTTCTTAACTTGATGGAAGGAAACCCATCATAAGAAAACGATAATGAATCACGTACCTAGTAGAATGAAATTGTATGTAGAGCTGAAGGAAATCAAACTCTCCAAAATATACTAAGCCGAATCGTTAAAATTCCATATTCGTCTGCCCGTCTGGTACCTACTTATTTCAAGGCGCCAAAAATAGTGCACTTCATTCAGGGCTTTACGATCTGTATCTGCGATTTTGTAATAGCAAAGTGCACTTTAACGATTTTGAAAACATGCAGATTGAAGTGATTGAACTATTAAAATGCATCCAATAGAATGGAGATAAGTTGGCGCCTCGACAAACAACTTGTTAATGTTACATAAACTGTCAATTGACGGACCTAAAGCCCTGGCTACTTGTCTAGTAGGCTCAGAGCCGGCCTAAGGCGTTTGCGAAGAGCGCCAAAATGAGAAAAAATACGGAAAAATAATGCGAGAATATCATTTTTAATGCAAATCAGACATTTGTGTGTGATTTTTTTCAACATTTTTTCATTAATTTTGCTTCAAAGTTGATAGACTGGCTAGTTCTATTGAAACAATACATTTTTGTAACTTGGTTATACAAAGATTCTTTCTTTCTCTCATTCAATATACATATATGTGACTGTAAAAAATAAAAATGAACCATAAACCGTGTACATCCACTTTCTTTGTATATTCTAACAAAATAGTAATCTGTCAAAATCATACAGGCCCCTGATGTGCCCAGATCCTCGCAATAAACTGATGGGTCCAACAAAAACTACTGTAATTTGAAACTGACCAACAAGGATTCCAATCTCGATTTTATTGTTGGTATTTGTGATGATAGTTTTTTCGGCATTCTCATAAATCGCAATCGCTACGCTAAGCTAGGTGAAAAAAAAAACTGACATATCAATCGTGTAAAAACGAAAGTGTTTTGATGCTTTCAAATGAACAATATGGAAATTATGCACTCATCATGAGATCTACAAAAACATCATAAATATGATTGTAATGTTTCCGTAATTTTCCTATCATATGTGGGATGATAGGGCTACTGGCGAACGACCCACCAAAAAAATGTAACGCCCATGCCACAGTTGTTCTCAAATTTATTTAAATTACCAATGCGAAATGAAAAAGTCATGAATTCGAGTATCCATCAAATTATAACGTAAAAAAGTTTAATCCAATAAAAAATATCAAACATTCTTTGAATTCGAATGTCTTATAGACCAAAACCAATAAACAACTACTTTCCTGGCAAATACCGGGAGGAATATTGAATTATATATCCTCGTAGTCCATGCAATGATTCACACTGTGAATGGAGATCGCAAATCTTTCTTTCCTTCTTTCTTTCTTTCTTTCTTTCTTTCTTTCTTTCTTTCTTTCTTTCTTTCTTTCTTTCTTTCTTTCTTTCTTTCTTTCTTTCTTTCTTTCTTTCTTTCTTTCTTTCTTTCTTTCTTTCTTTCTTTCTTTCTTTCTTTCTTTCTTTCTTTCTTTCTTTCTTTCTTTCTTTCTTTCTTTCTTTCTTTCTTTCTTTCTTTCTTTCTTTCTTTCTTTCTTTCTTTCTTTCTTTCTTTCTTTCTTTCTTTCTTTCTTTCTTTCTTTCTTTCTTTCTTTCTTTCTTTCTTTCTTTCTTTCTTTCTTTCTTTCTTTCTTTCTTTCTTTTTTTCTTTCTTTTGCGTCCGGGTCCCTGGCCAAAACTTCACACACATTGTGCTCTTAAGCCGGCACTGGATCGACCAGACTGTTGGTGTATTGGAGGATTCTACTAATGGTTAATGGGTATGATAAAGCCTTTTCTGTTATCCACCTCAATCTCGTAAGTCTCAGGAGTTCAGTTCTTGTTGAATATTTCCTATTTTCTAATAAATTTGACCCACCATATTCGAGGTCTGTTTTAGATATGAAATCGAATTTCGTGCTCTGTGGTGTCTTTTGTTTTCGAATTATAATCGCGATATGATGGAATTCTGAATTCGACTCTCCTTTGCTTTTCGTTTTCTTTTGAACCGATTTATCAGCAAGTTTGTAATGTTAATTCATACTGTTTTATTGGTTTTTTTTTCATGCATCGAGCACCAGATTCCATATATTTCCAGTTGAGTATAATCCTTGATTATATATACACTCAAGGGTATAATATTTTCTAATGAAATATATATTACCAATACCACTAATTAGGTAGGCTGGTGCTATCTAAATTATTTTTAATTATTCATTCATACGGGATGAACCGAAAATCAGTAACAAATTTCCTATATCTCATGTATACAGGGTGTCACGAAACTATGATGCCAAATTGTAACAAAAGATTTCCTTCGAAAAACAAATAGGACTTTTCCTGATATATTTTTCCCAAATTCCGAAATTTTTAAAATTCAACACCTTGTACCCCTGTAGTGACAGTTGTGAAAAAAAGATTTCTTTATAATTCTAGAGGAATCTCATGTTTTAATTTGGCCCCATAAATGATTTCGTGACACTCTGTATACATCTTATTCCCATTTCGTACACTTTTACCATTGCTTATATATGTGAAAAAAAAATTACATGGTAAAACTTCCGTAGGAAACCTTATATGGTCTTTTACAATAGCCATAGTTTCAAACTCATTGAGTTCACAGTAACAGGTATTTCCAGCTTAAATCGGAATAATTGGATAACCATAACTGGTGTCATTCCAAAAATAAGTTCAACAATAACAGACTGTAGTATCCTCAAACCCCCCATTAAATTAAATCCATGACTTAGACCTTTTACAACAATGTTCATTGTTATAGCTAAGTGCTGGTACTTGACTTTTGGGAATTACCTGATCTTTCTCCGAAAGACAGCAATTCATCCCGGAAACTGCTTATCTTCTTGAATGGGTATCTATAGATTTTTACCTTCAATAAGGTAGCAAACTTCCGGTCCTTCAGAATGGCAAAACAATCACGTTGTCTTTAAATCTTTCATTTCCCTGTTTGAAAGACCTTAATATCAATAGATATTTAATGATAAGTTTAAGAATCCTAATATATCATCCTAAGTCTCAAGACTTTGTTGTGATATGACGTTAATATTAGGAAGTATTGTTTCTTCTGGTGCAAAAAAGTAGCTGTTATTTTTTTGAATTTACCTAAAGCTACGTGATCACTACTATTTATTACGTAGATGAAAACTTCGGAAGCAATTATTACTGCCCGTTAGTCACAAACATAGAGGTTACATTTTTCGCATTTGCACCCTGGATTTTTACATCAAACAACATGTTTGAGATCACTTGCCACAATTGGTATAGATGTAAAGTCTTATGTTGTGTTGAAATAAATAATTAGCGTAAGAAATTTCAAAATACAGGAATTTTAATGTCTCCATATTGGTCCCCTATTTTTTTTCGATCGCCTGTGTATAATATCCACGAATGAGCCACTCCTATTGTCAATATTTGTCATCGAAACATTTGAAAATCAGAATTTATGATCGCTCATAGTTTTTGGGCTATCGAAAGGTAACAAAAAATTAAATAAAAACTCCAGGTCCGTATTTAAAAAAAGTGGTCATGATGAAGTATTATTCATATGGATTGATTTCCTCAAATAACGCCAGAAAAAAATAAAAACGGTTTCAAGAAATTTCAATTTTTTTCGGACATCTCCGAAAGTATTCGGAATTTTCCAAGTTTCAGAACGGCATTTTTTTAGGCATCAAATTGCGCAACTTTGTCATAATTTAACCGACCTTGTATCTCTTACGGTTTACGAGATCCCAATGATAAGGCTCTAATTCCAGCCACCCTGTGCATGGTGATTCCCCGGCACGATCGCAAATGGTCAAGGATTTTATCGGAACGCCAGCAACATCTGTACTTGCCAAAAGGCTATTTTAAGCAGCAACTATAACAATCAAAAAGCTAAGGAATCGGCTAGACGTTGTCTCCATAAGAAGTCTTATTTGTTCCTTTATTCATAGCTTATTATTAATTTCGATTCAAAAACCTAGTTTGCAATATCAGTTTCATCAGGATTATCATTTTCAATTTGCATTTTGCATTTTGAGTTCAATGAATGAAAATATGTTTTGTTATGTTGAAATATGTTATATTTTTCACAAATAAATAAGTTTCAAGATATTTCAAGATTTTTTGTTTTCTTGACAAGAAATCTTGGTATTGATATAAAATTTCTTAACTTGTCTTGAAATCTAAAATTATCTAGTTCTTGTCTTGATCTCGTCTTGAAATCAAGACAAGATCAATACTTACAAGATCTTGAAATTTTCAAGAACTTGGCGATCCGTAATAGTAACTATAATAATTCCATCAATTGAATCAATTCATCCCATGCAGGAGTTCCATTTGTTCACAATATCTCTGGTCTCGGAATTACAATTATTCTCTTTTTTAGATCAGCGCCTACCTACACTTTTCCAGTTTTCATTTACCTACCTACAAGTAGATATCCCATGTATAATTTTTTTACGATTGTGTAATCGAAGGAATAAATAGTTTGCGGAGTTCGAAGAGAAGATCTCTATACTTTGTCCGTTTTTCCTCCTCTTTCAAAACGATGTTCGGTTCGGCTGGTGCCAAAAATTCAATCACGATCATCGTTTTGGTTTGATGGTCGAGGAGGACTACGTCAGGCTTATTAGATTAATAAATAATAATAATAATAAATCGACTTTATTCATCAAATAATCCAAAAACAGAAAAATGGTATTTGGTGAAAAGGTGAAGTGTCAGCAGAAGCTGTTTTTCAACTCAACCAAGATTAGATAATCTTCATTAATTCAGATACCACGCAGAGTCGAGCTGGATAGAAACCAGTGACCACGCCGTGTGATAATGACGGCCTTCTGCATGGCCCCACCACAAAGTGTGCCACCTGCCGGCAAGCTAGCATTCTCTGCAGTTTTGAGAGCAGATGGTCTGGATAAATTCTGCGAAGTTCGAAGGGAAGATATCGTTTTCCTCCTCCTTCAAAACGATGTTCGCATCGGCTGGTGTCGTGTATTCAATTACAAACATCGCTTTGGTTTGGTGTTCACAGGTTTATTGGCTTGTCTCTGACGGTGAGGAATGAGAAGTTTCAATAAAATCGACACCTCTCATTCTCCACAATGGCCTCAATATCTCCCGGAGCATAGGGCAGTATTGGAGTTTTGTCTATACAGTACCCCAAGTAATAAAGCACTCGTAATTCCGTAATGTATCGATATTAGGTCAACACTGCATCAGCGTTTCCTGCGCCCTACGGCAGGCCCTGCATCTTTCATTAGGAACCTCTACACGTAGAAAATAACACGTAGCGCTATCTCGTGGTAACAACTCGAACTTCTTGGAATGGTATTTTTGGTTTCGTATTAGTAACATTTGTGTCATTGTGACATCACTGATATTTGTGTCGTTGCCTTGATGGTGTTTTCACGAGTCGCCGCTAGGTAGCGTATCGCTATTTTCATTGAAAATTAGATCGCATAAGTGCAAAATTACCTAATTCTGAATAAACTTCATGTAGGGCCATCGTCAACAATCTGTATATAATCACTGCTGTTGTTTGGTCCATATATTTGAACACTTGTTTCAAACATCCACAATAATTCAATTTCGAATTGTTTCCCCACTGAACTGGCACCGATAAACCGTAAAAAAACATAAAAGTTGTTTCAAACTGCATCAGATATTACTTTCGAATATTCGAAATATTTAGACCACGGCGGTCTTTTCATAGATACAAAAAAAAAAGAAACGTATCATGAAACAAAGTTTCTTCTTCTCCGGTAGAATACTTGAATGAAGATAATCATCTTCGTACTTTTTTTTGGTTCCTAACAAAAAGAATAATAGACGACACCATAATCAGGAAATGAAATATATTCAATACAGTACACTTCACGATCAGGAAAACTTCTATCCTCGAAACATCAATATTTGCACAATGAAAACCAATACATATTCCGCAACTAGACTACTCGTACCAGTGTCGTAGTCTTACGATGGTTTACGGAATGATTTGCCGGCATATTTAGCGTTGGCCCCGAGTTCTTCTTCGATGCGCAAGATCTGATTATATTTGGCCAATCTCTCGGACCTGCACGGAGCGCCGGTCTTGATCTGCCCAGTGGACAGACCCACCACCAAGTCGGCGATGAAGGTGTCCTCCGTTTCTCCGGATCTGTGCGACACCATGGTACCCCAACCGTTCGCCTTGGCCAGCAGGTGGGCCTTGATGGACTCTGTGACGCTGCCGATTTGGTTGACCTGAAACAGACGAAGTTGGAATTCACTGAGAAGGTGGAAGATGAGACACAAACATGTCTCCAAACAAGTTAGAGGTTGTCGCTTTATATAAAATGAAAATTATTTTAAATTTGACACATTATTCGTTGTAGCCAGTAATCACGCAACCAGGAATACACCAGTGCGTATTGACTTTAACCGAGAAATATAGATTGTAGATTGTAGGGAGGGTCGTTATGGGTGTGCAGCCTCTCGAGCACCTCGACCTACTAGATCTTTTGACCCTTAATCTATTAGAGACCCTTAATCTATTAGATGCCCGAGGTTCCGAGACTTCGCATAGCAAATGTCCTGCAGTTACAGCGAAATTCTCGCAGTAGCGGCAACTATCACTCTATGTTTTGCCTATCTTTTGGCGGTAAAACCTTATAGGGCAGTGTCCATTGAGGAGTCCCTTCACCAGTTTCAAGCCTATCTTGTCCAATTCGAGAAGCTGTTTAGCTTTGCTTGGCGATAGGCTCACTAGCATTTTCGCTTGTTCTCGTCCTGGCACTTTATTACTGTGAGATTTCATCTCATCCGCTTTCCTGCGTCGGACCTCTTCTTTCAAGTGGTTCTGGGCCAAAAAATTGTGTATTGGCTCCTTCATTGGCAAGGCATGTGACCTGGAACCCATATCAAAGTGACCTTGTTGTTCGCTGCCACTTGTCTTAGGGTTTGTTTACAGTTCCAAGGCAGTTTAGACTCACAGGTGTATTACTTCAGAGCTATTAGTGTAGCTTGGCTATCTGATAGAATATAGATTTCTGCCCTTCGGTTGTCCCTCTCTAGGCACTCCAGCCCTTTCATCCAGCATGGATCCATCAGTATACCACACCAATGCATCCCTTCCTAGTTGAGGTCAGTTCTCTGTGCAAATTTGGTGGTTGTTCATGACCACTTCAAACTGTATTTCGAAGTCGTACCTAATTGGCATGATATCTGTCAGCTAGGGAAATATTTTCCAAGATCATCAAATGTCCAATACGATTTGCTGATGTGAGATTCATTGTGTGGCTCATTCACCGAGAAATATAAACTGATGCATTATCTCAAATGTGATGAGTGAAAACTTCCATGATGCAAGCCGTACTCTTAAGTAGCAAGTTGTGGATGTAGCCGGTTACGGTCAACATGGTGATTGAGTTACTGAGCTTTACGACGTTTTCATACATGGTAGTAGGATAAATTCAATTAAAATGCATAAAATAATCATTTACCTTCAACAACAAACAGTTGCAAGCTTTCTTATCCACAGCGGTTTGGATGCGCTTGGGATTGGTAACCGTCAGATCGTCACCGACAATTTGTATGGAAGTAGCAGCTGTCATGGCGCTCCAGCCGCTCCAATCGTCCTGGTCGAAAGGATCCTCGATGGAGACGATGGGGAAGTCCTTGATGAACTCTTGGTAGAGAGCGAGCAGCTTCTCTGGCGAGATCCATTTGCTCTTGTCCGAATTCGGGTTCTTGAAGTCCAAGTCATAGAGACCTGCAATTTAGGAAAGGTTGGATTGGTGAGGGCGCCGATGAATAGCAAATATACAAATAGACACACAGCCATAATGTATTGCCTACATCGCATTCCCAAAAGGCCTGCACAATACAAGAAGGACTCATTTGCAACCAGTGACTCTCGGTGAAGACTTGTTGAGAAATCAAACAAACTACGCCTCAAAGTCTCTCACCATCCTTGTAGAACTCGGACGCGGCCACGTCCATGCCGATCTCGATCTTCCCGGTGTAGCCGGCCTTCTCGATGGCCACCTTGATCAGATCCAGGCCGTCCTTGTTGTTGAGGATGTTGGGGGCGAAGCCACCCTCATCACCTACAGCGGTCGCGTCCAGCCCGAACTTGTCTTTGATGACCTTCTTGAGGTGGTGGTAGACCTCGCTGCCCATGCGCATGGCCTCGGTGAAGGAGGTGGCGCCTGTCGGCAGGATCATGAACTCCTGGAATCGAAAAAATTATCTTGATGGACATCTGATGTGCCAGAAATGGTCAATTACCTATAAGCAACATATTGTCAAGAATGGATTAAAATCTATTTTCGTCAGAATATAGTATAGTATAGTAAATATTTAATTAACAGGATGTTCGGATGGGTTGGTGATCGAATGCGTTGAGGCGCTGACCTTTGGGCCCAGAGAGTCCGGGTTCGAATCCCACCGCGGCTATTAGAATATTTTTCTGTATCATCGTTTAATGGGAGGAGATAGGTGACCAATCGAACATTCTTGGTACCTAGATATCAATCATTCGGACTCTCCACGATAACCAGCCGAGTATTGCTTCGGAGGTCTCCGTCTTCCTTACTCATACAAGTCTCAATAAGACTTCGAGGGTTGCTTTGCAACCAAGTTGGCGGTCGAAAACACTTTTCATAACAATTTTTTCTGTGAATTTTCACAATCTAACATGGATTTCAATTCTAATAAACGTAATTCTGAGAGTCGCTGACGACCAAAAACCGCTGATTATTCCAAAAACTTTTCTGATGAATATCAAAATTGAAATGGAAAAAAAGGTGAATCAGAAAAATTAGGCATTTGTAGTTCCGACGTTGAATGAAGTTCTTTATGTGATACAAAAATGCACGTTAGTTCTTTGAATCTGGAATGGGACTCCCGACCCCTCAACAGAAAGCCGGCCCTTACGTAAGTAAAAATGTATATATTTTATACTCATTCCTTTTATTCTTTCGTTTATCGTCGATTCGTTTAGAAGAAAATACTAAATATGGTATCACATAATAAATGTATTATTCTGGATATAATTGTTTCCGTTGCAAGTGAGCAGCTTTTAGTTGCGAGTGTTATGTATGAAAAACAGCACGTGACAATATATTGGCACGAATTGTGACCGCAGTACTCGCGGGGCCAACAAAGACCGTCGAATAATTTATGACATCGAGATAGTATCGCACGCCCTACATAATTAGCGGTTAGTGCCGATTCTGAGAAACGCTTTAGTCGGCGATGATTTAAGGGGCCATTCAACGGCGCGTGGAGTGGCACTCCTGGCGCGTGAACTGTGAAGTGCCGCGCCGATGCGTGTCTGTATACCCGCGATCCAACGGCCTGTGGATTGACAAGTCGGGTGTGGCTCCGAGTTTGCGCTAAATTGAGTACTGAACCTGAAAAAGGAAAGATTTCGCGCCTGTCTTTACTCCCAGTCTGGAGTCTAGCCACTCCGCACGTGTGTCCTTTGAAGTGTGTAGTTTTTACCGACAGTCGACGGGACCAGGCACGCGGCGCGAAAATAGACGCGCCGGACCATTCCCACGGCGCGTGAACTGCCAGTTCACGCGCCGGGAGTGCCACTCCACGCGCCGTTGAATGGCCCCTTTAGAAATGCCTGTTTCAATATCTCCACTCACGAGCGAAAATGCTGTCATTCCTTGGAAAACGTCAACTTTGCATTGCGATTCGAAAGCGTCAAAATCTACTTTATCAACCAGTGTTACCAACCTGCATGGCGAGCTTGTTGCCGGCATGCGATCCCCCGTTGATCACATTAAAAGCCGGCACGGGCAGAATAATGTCCTTGTTGCCAGCCAAATCTGCGAGATGCCGGTAGAGTGGCACGCCCTTCTGGGCGGCGCCCGCCTTGGCGACAGCCAGCGACACGCCCAATATGGCGTTCGCGCCCAGCTTCGACTTGTTCTCGGTGCCGTCGAGCTTCAGCATGAGCCCGTCGATGTCGGCCTGCTGCGTGACCTCGAGCCCGGCCGCTACCAGCGCAGGCGCGATGACCTTGTTCACGTTGTCGATGGCCTTGAAGACACCCTTGCCGTGGTACTCGGCCTTGACGTTGTCGCGCATCTCGAGGGCCTCGTGGACGCCTAAGGGTGGGAGAGAATTGAGGAAAAGATAGAGTTGCGGAAAATAACGTTTTTTTAAGAAATCAAAAGATTAGATTTTTTCGATTAATACTGATTTTTCCTTGAATGAAATCACTTATTTTCGTATTGTTTTTCCATTCGCCCAAGGTGGATATAGAAAACATCTTCCTATTAACAAGCATTAGAAAAAACTGTAGACTTTTTCCCACCTGATTTCAAACCGTAGTAATATTTCCAGAAGTTATCCGAGATGGCGCCATACCTTGTGTCGGTAAAAAAGAAACTGTGTTTCTGTTGAGGCGGATTTAGCGGATGCATAAGCATAATTATTTTCATAAACATAACTTTGATGTAGGTACAATACATACAAGTTGAACCCTGTAGTTGCAAATGAAATGGTTTATCCAACTCATAAGGATAAGTCATAGTGCACAATGCATAAAGCATAACCTTGAAGTTCCCAACTTTTAACTTTTATGAATATCGATATGTCGAAATAGATTGTGCGCCTGCGCGAATCGAGATTTTCGGCATCATATTTACTCCCAACGGTCACTGTCATAACTTATAATTTTTTATTTCACCATTGTGTATTTGTGTATTATTCAGTGTTGAAATGAGTTTAAAAAAAGGTATTTTCATTGAGGCCTCTCACCCCAACGTCTTCTTTGGTTTATAGCTGTTAATGTGTCACTTGCCACTCACACACTTTATGATTATGTTTATAAATTGAGAAACCAATAAATGACCCAAAAGTTATGCATTAGAGAAGTTCCAATAGTTATGATTATGCATTGATGAAAAAGATATGCTTATACATCCGCTAAATCCGCCTTTAGTGTCATCTGTTCTAGGAGAAAAAATACCGATAAGAGTAAAACTATTGGTAATTATTCCTGATTTACTGAAAATATAGTGTTTCAATGCCGTTTCAATTCACGCGTGTCAGATTGGAACGACAGAAATATACAGGGTGTCCCAATAAGGTCGGCGAGGTACGATATTATGGAAACCATAAACCTTAGGGCTCCTAGAAAAAAATATTGAGGACTAAATCGGCCAAGAGAAATTGATGGAAAATATTTTCAAGTTCCTAAAATGACCGCTAGAGGGCACAACTACTATGACATAAATAAAAATTCGATTTTTCTCGGAAAATCACCATATCAAGGTACTGTATCAATGACGGAAATGAAGAGTTCAGCAAAATTTGCGTCAATTTGTTCATTTACTTTTTTTCATATCTCGAAAAATAATGGTGGAAGAAGCTGTTGAAAAAATATTTTTTAAATGGCTGTATCTCCTGAACCCTTGCTCCAAATTCGATCAACTTGGGCTCGTTTGAAAGATAATTTCACAATCATTGGAACGCTCCATTCGATGTTGATCTTCAGTTCACACCACGTCTACTAGAGGGCGTTGTTCACCCAAGGTTCAGTTTTTTCTGATTTTCTCAAAAAATTCAAATGGAATGCTACAAATTTGTATTATCACATTTGAAAAGGATGAAATTAGCTACATTTTGGTGAAAACCGCGATTCGATATCTCCATTCGTTTTTGAGTTATTCGCAAATAACTAATTCAACCTGAAAAAATCGAGTTTATTGTTGAAAAAAAATTCTACGATTTCCGTTATCTTCAGTTAGTCTGAATTGCATGCAAAATATGAGGTGATTCAATCCTATTTGCCTGTGCTAGTGATTAAAACGGTTACTATTCAAATGTTCACCATTTTGGTGCATTTGTGCGTTGATCTAATATTCCGTACTATACGCAAAATAACAATTGATGCAAACTATTCCTCTATTTTCATCGTGATATCTATGGGAATCGTTCTTCAATCATGCTAGTTGCATTGAAAATAATGGAATGCATTTTGAACATTTGTAGGGACATTTTTTTGTGTCACGTTGTCGATAAAGATGTGTGATAGAAATGGCTTCAGAATGTAGAGGGTATTTGATATTCTTCTATTTGTTATTATTAAAAGTCACTTTCCGTTATCGCAGTTTAGTTCTTGACTAGTAGGATCCACATTTTCATTATCAGTAAGTGGCATTTGCATCAATTGTTATTTTGCGTATAGTACGGAATATTAGATCAACGCACAAATGCACCAAAAGGCTGAACATTTGAATAATAACCGTTTTAATCACTAGCACTGGTGAATTGGATTGAATTACCTCACATTTCGCTTGCAACGCAGACGCACTGAAGAAAACGGAAATCATAGAATATTTTTTTCAACAAAATACTTGATTTTTTCAGGTTAAATTAATTATTTGCGAATAACTGAAAAACGAATGAAGATATCGAATCGCGGTTTTCACCAAACTGTAGCTAATATTATTCTCTTCTAAAGAAATGTTATAAATTTGTAGCATTCCATTTCAATTTTTTGAGAAAATCAGAAAAAACTGAACCTTGGTTGAACAACGCCCTCTAGTAGACGTGGTGTGAACTGGAGATCAACATCGAATGGAGCGTTCGAATGATTGTGAACTTATCTTTCAAACGAGCCCAAATAGATCAAATTTGGAGCAAGGGTTCAGGAGATACAGCGATTTGAAAAATTATTTCTTCAACAGCTTCTTCCACCATTATTTTTCGAGATATGAAAAAAGTGAAAGAACAAACTGACGCAAATTTTGCTGAACTCTTCATTTCCGTCATTGATATCGTACCTTGATATGGTGATTTTCCGAGAAAAATCGAATTTTCATTTGTCATAGTAGTTGTGCCCTCTAGCGGTCATTTTAGGAATTTGAAAATATTTTCCATCAATTTCTCTTGGCCGATTTAGTCCTCAATATTTTTTTCTAGGAGCCCTAAGGTTTATGGTTTCCATAATATCGTACCTCGCCGACCTTAGTGGGACACCCTGTATAAGCAACAGAAATTTTTCTTGAAAATCGATCTTACCGCTAACTTCATTCCAGTCGTGGAAATATTCTCAAACGGTCTACAAGTTTTTCGCAGAAACAATTGAAGAGCTGTTTCACCATCCTATATCCACCTTGATCAGAGTCATCTTTTCTATTGGATAAAAGACTGAGAATAAAAATATCTATTCCATGTTTACAAAAAACATAGTGTACTAAATTATAAATATGTGTAATGTCGTTTCAATTCACATCTGTCAGATGCGATCCACAGAAATGTTGAAGATCGATCCTACCGCCATCTTCATTCAAGTCGTGGAAATATGACTAAGCTTCTCAAATGGTCTACTAGAAAATCCGTTCGTTTTTATCGAATCCTTGTTTTACACTTATTTAATGTTTTTTGAAAAGTTTTTTTTTTGAAAAGTGTTATTTTTTTCATCATCATGTGATTTTAATCATCACAACTCTGGGAATGGGCGAGATCACAAACTCGTTAATTTGGTTCAAACACGCTTCTAGTTGATATACCATATTTTTATATCATCTCGAAAACGGTAAATGATAGGAAGCTGATTGAATCAGACAACCAGTGAAGTCTATTTTGGTAAAAAATGTTATGATGCTTCCAAATCTGAAATACCACGAACAGTTTTCGAAATATACGGGAAAAACTGAAATATAACGGAGTTATGTGTCCTACATGTATTATTATTTTTTTTTAATTTTCAGATTTATCACGGACTTATCGAAAACCTGAAATGCGCATAACTCCGTTATTTGTGATTTCAGAATAAAATTTACGATAACAATTCATGTTCTGGAATCAGTAGGCAAACGATTGGAATTGAAATATAAGTATACCATTGAAAAAAATATATTTTTTTAATAAATCGAAAACGCGATATTCAATTGTTTTTCTGTTAGCATTACGGTTTATCAGCGGAAAAAATACTACTAGTTCTTTAATTTAACCGACCTGGTATCTTCAATAATAAAGAAGGTTATGGAACATCCTGTATATTGATATAAATAATGTGGGTATATAATGTTTCAGTTTCCCCCTCCCTCCCTGAATGCATTCATTGTGATTCTTTTGGAATAACTGAAAATATGAAACACATTATTTTGTTGAATTGTGTTAACATCAAAAATGATATCTGTTACCATACCTGACCAATATTTTACATTTTTCACATTCAGAACATATTTTTTTCTCAATTATTGTCACTACATGGAAATAGAATTTATTCTTTCAAATTATGTATAGATTTGCAGTGTGATAAAATTATGTTTCAAATGGCCACTTTTAAGACTTTGAAATTGTTACTTGATGAGAATATTGTTACCAAATGAAGTAACTTTTTACTAATGTAATTAATTTCTAAATACTCATTTTGATATAAGAAAAATGTGGTATGCTTTTTAAGTTGCACAAATACCCTGTGAAAAATTTCACCATTATCAAGGTAAGATATATAAGAAACTATAATTAGGATACAATGCACCATATAATTATTGATCTAACTATGAATATGTGAAATAAGTTAATTGATAATCACGAGGATAATCAGCATTCAGGAATATTCCAAAATTTTGACTAATAAAGAGGTCAATAATATATTTTTTGCAGACTAGTGAATATAAAACATACCAGTACTAGCTCCAGATGGTACAGCAGCACGGAAGAGACCAAGTTCAGTCACAAGATCAACTTCCACAGTGGGATTACCACGGGAATCAAAAATGTTCCGGGCTAAAATACTCTTGATAGGCATTTTTAAGCAGGTTACTTCACTGAAAAATCGAAAAATATTAAGAGGTGGCATTTTTGGCAGAAATTTGAAAGTTGAACTACAAGCATAGTGAGGTTATGTGTTATAACCATAATTTTGGTAAACTTTGGAAACAAAATTATACATATTATTCTAAATTAATCATTTGGGTACATGAACGTTTCCCAAGAGTTCCATCCTTGATACAACAAATCAATTATAGATTTTTTGGAAATAGTTCATTGAGTACAGAAATAAAAGGAGTAATGAATATCAATCATATCAAGTTGACTTACCTTCTCCCTCAAAATAAATGAATCCAGATCAGACACTCCTTGGCGACTCGGCAAGCCGGCAATCAGTATCAGAAATGTCAAAATGTGAAAATTGAATCAAATGAAAAAGTGACGTAATCGTCCTTTTGACCTTTTGAAAGTCATATAAAGGTCAATTTATGTTGGTTAAAATCTTCTCTGTTTTGGATGAAATAACTTAGGAATCTACCTGGTTGGGCTATCAGATGGTGTCGATGATAGTGATCTCTATATACAAGGTGTTTCATAATATGTGGGAGTTGTGGGACACACTTTTATGGGTGATAGAATAGTGATAGGATAGGGCATGTGATAAAAGTTGAAAATTTCCTATAAACATAACATAATATATCCAAAACTCTTTCGTTGACGAGTCACAGGGTGTTGAATTTTCGATTTTCTATTATTTTCCATATAGCTCATACATCTTTCAGGATATATCACCCCTAAAAGTGGCTGGTACCACATTACTCAACATTAAAAAATAAGAACATATAGCTTCATTGTTAGTTTCAGAAATAACAGTATTTTTTTTATGTTCTGGTTCTCACGAAAAGGGATAATATCCTGTTATGTTCAGAGATAAGTTTCAACGAACCTAATAATGGGCTAATATGGTTGCATCCCACTCGCATAGGTACCCATATTGGCCATTTTGGCCCTCCAGAGCCTCATATTGTTCAGTGTTCAGTCGTTCCGCGTCCGACATCAGTCTCAGAAAGTCACAAGTCTCTTAATTCGTTTTGAAAAATTCTTAACCCTATGGGCAGGCCGCCGGGCCTGTGAGACTTGGCGCGCAGGAAAGCATTCGGCAAATCCACGCAATTTTTTTTTGCGATGGTGGATTTTCAGTATAGCTTCATTATTTCTCATCCAGTACCTGTGTAGCAATAGCAAGTGGTGATATTACACATCATCAGTTACAGGAGTAAAAGAATCGATAAGTCTGTGAGACCCATAGCGCCCCGACTGACGTTATTATTTTGTCGATTCAATTGATTGCCATTTTTTGGGTATATATACTATATTGTCATTATGAGTAAAATAACATTAGAAATTTTTGAATATTATATTAGGGATATCTCAGAGAAGATTTTTCCTGAGAGATCTTGCTTTGTCTTCGACCAAAGACCAGTTGGGACGACATTCTTTGGAAACTATCCACAGAGGTGGATAGATTTTCCATCATTTATTCCACCCTCTGTGAGAGAGAAGAGACAAGAGGTATAGCTGGTATTCTGAAGGTACCTCAGGTAATCTCATTCGGAACACGAATATGTTTTTTTTTCGCAAGACCAAATATTATACAGCAAAAAATTTTAAAAAATCATCTGTCTCAATAACCTCCTAGCTTGGAATCCCAAATGTTCAGACACTGCGACAAACTGATAGAAATCACGCTTCATTAGTATTATAAGTGATCTGTTACCTTGAAAAAATATTTTTCTGTTTTTATTTTTTTTCCTTTTCCCAATATTTCATGAACTTTCTGATGTTAGTTTTGATGTTCTGTAATTTATTTTGATACAGATTTTCAATATGTAATTAATTCTACTCTTTCATATGATTGAAGCCTATTTCTATGACACTGAATTATTATTTCATGTCTGGAAGTTTCACAAGCATTTTTTTTCACTATGGGTCTGTGAGACCCAGAGCACTGGCTTGTGTCGAGTTTTGAGGCGCCCGGCCCGTAGGGTTAAGGCAGAAAAAAAATGGAATCCATATAATTTATTGGTACCAGAATATAATGGTTAAATTTCCCATAGTAGTTCATTGCTGTTTTTTTTGGGGTTTTCGATTTGGAAGGATCCATTGAATAAATATAAATGTTATTCACATTTTATTGTAAGTATTTATTCTAAAACAATATACGATGACACAATAAAGCTTAATATCAACAATAAACTACATCATAATTCAGAAAATTCGATTCAAATGTTAATTGGCCATTATATATTACCTAATAAAATACGGGGTTCTTATACACTTTTACAATAATATCTATACCATTAATTAATTTTAGCCCTGTGTATCCGTATGCATAAGGTACATAAGTACATCCTATATGTGATGGAATTAGGTATATTTTAAAAGTAAAAAAATATTTGTAAAGCAAATATCACATGCCAGGTAGGTTTAGGCAACGTATCAATATTTATAAACTGTTCACATCTCAGTAGATAATATTTCTTGCAAACATAAAGAATGATTTAATAATGATAATTCAAAATGTTTTCGTCTATCATTCTTGGAAAAGAGTCTCAAAAAATTTAAAGATATCGAATTTATTGGTAAATGTGTTCATGGTTCTAGACACAACAAAATGTTAGCATAACTACAGAAAGTGAGAGAAATAAATATACTTAATGGTCCAAGAAACCAACTTCTTATTGACTTAGAAATAAAGGACAATGTTCACTAACTAATTTCTTATTTCCATCACTGAATTTTATTTCAAATCAATTCAAATTTATGTGACCTATGTGGAATAAATCATTTTTATTTATCTACTTCACATTCAAATATTCGAAAAATTCGGTGAAAGAACCACCGACGGGTTATTTTTTCAAACTGCAACTAAGATGCTGACATTTTGTAAGCATTTAATATTGCTGATGAAGCCATAGGTAGGTACAAGTGAAATATAACGTTTCGAGAATGCATTCCTAATATATTGTAATTTCAGATGACATAAAAACAACTTCATTCAGTACGAAATTATCGTTGAATAAATTGAAAATACCTCGAATTATTTCTCAGCAAATAATCTTTTGAACCATGTTTATGTGCTATAACTTAGCTATGAGAACTCATCTTAATCTTAAATAAGTATTTTTTCACGAAATCGAAGATTAAATGGAGAAGAAATAATGAATGGCGCAAAGCCGCTGAAATCACGGAAAAGTTCTGATAAATTTCTTTTTCAACATAAGACAATCAATAGAGTGACTTGCGTACCTACCCAAAGTTATAGTTATTTATGTTGTCAGTTGTAATGGCCGCAACTACACTTTGTCAAAAGACGTGTTAATTTTTATTTGAAATTAAGAGAGCATCAATCGAGTTGAAACAGTAAATTCAATTTTCAATCATGCATGCTCATGAGATGATCCAATGAAACCAGTTTTCCCCATACTTGAAAAATAGGTTACATTTAATTCAGCCAAGGGTTGGCAAAAAGGGCCCATGAGGGCCTACTTGCCTGGCACCAGCCTCCCCACTACTACTACTACTAATTCAGCCAAAGTTCATGGTAACAGTTTCAAAAGATACGAAACCTCAAATGAATTTGATAAAAAAAATATTTGTCATAAACAGGAATGTAAATACTAAAATAATAGATGAAAAATAATTGTATAAAATATGAGAATGAAAAATTAATATTGTATATATAAAATAGAATATATATAGATTTTTATATAAATCAACAACAAGCCTGTGAATTAGACAAATATGATACATCAGTTGAACATGGAACAAGATATTGAGAAATCTGAAGCACTACTATTACTCTTGTGTCAATTTAACGAACACCTCAATGTTGCTTGAGAATACCTCGTTTTAGTCATTCGGTTGTAGCTCAAACATACAGGGTGAAGCACTCAACTGCCATACGTCCTTTCTCTCAAATAGGTAGAGTACCTACATAATAATTTAATGGGGAATTCAACAATATTACTGCTCGTTGTGTTAATTTGATTGACGAATTTACATTCGAGTAGGTGGTGGCACATTTTCAGTACGTTATCACTTCGTATGTTTTCGCCGCCCATGGGGAAGTTTCCGATTTTCATTCAAAGTTGAAGTTTATGAAAATTCATCGAATACGTATTTTTTATTTACCTCGTGCTATCAAATTTGACTTAGAAAACCATTCTCAAAAAATGTAGTTACGGCTCCTCCACCATTCTGATGACGTACTAATTAGAAGAGCCTTGACAGAGATGGATAGATATTTTCATCATTGTCTTGACGCACGCTAGCACTTTTGCGCCTGTACACAGTATCGATATGTCTAAATAGTCGGATATTCTGCATTCACATGTTGGTATTGCTATGATATCCAATGTATCATTCGTTCAATAATTCAAGTTGAAACTGAATTATATTTTGAAATTTCATCCCGGTGCCCAAGGGAATGTTGATTATAGACGAGATAAATATTAAAATAGAATATTTTTTCGTTTTGAAATTATGGGCAGGTGAAAAATAATTTTGATTTTGGCAATTTTTCTTTGAAAGTTGATTATGCTAGTCAAAAATTCCATGTTTTGATGAATATTTCGATTCATCCAAAAAAATTAGTGACTTCAATCTGACAACAGTGCAAGCAACAGCTTTCTACTTCTTTTTTTTTCAGTCCGTAGGCCCAACCCATGCCCAACCGAATTAAGTTCAGAAACTTATAACCAACATATATCCCCAAATGTCACTAAATCTAATCAGTACGTCATAATGTTCCGCCATAAAAATTTCATATCGCTGTAATTTGAAAATTTAAATTATTAGAATGATCCCAACAGTAATTCTAGACAGCAGAAACATTATACTTCTTATTCAAACAATAATTTCATGAAAATCAGTTCGAAGGAAACTTCCCCATTGATTCACACAATAGTTGAATGCAGAAGAACACAGTTTCTGCTCGTAATGGCAAGTTTTAATAAATGTTATATCCTATCGCAATTATTATTTGGCTCATCACATACTTAACCATCATAAATGCTGGCAAAACATCGAGAAAGAGTAAGAATATTATTCATCTTCATTTTTTGGCCTCTGTAGTTTCTCCGGATGGGAACATGCCATCCGGGAAAAATCTCTCACGACGTCATTGAAGGTATCGTCGCCTGAAATCCCCATTTCTGAGTCTTTCATTTCGTCATTTAGTCTGCCCAATCGCAACCTGAAGAAGTGACAGACAATAAAAAATAAAACGCTAAAGCGTGTAACAGTAATTTTTAATAATATAAAGTACTCTCGTCAACTTCCTATCAACGTGTCTGTTTAGTGTACAGAGGATCCTCTTATATTTTGACCACTACTTACAGCTTTAACTATACGAGGTGGAAAATACACTATCGGTAATATCTTTTGGCACTGTCTAAACAAACAAATGCGAATTGCAAAATTGAAAATATTACAAAATAATTTATTTTCAAATGATCTATTATAGTGAAAGACTTTTTTCTTTTGTTTCCAAAGTTATCTGTTTCGCCCAATGGGTGCGAAAATACAGGGGTTCAATGTTAAATTTGAAGATAGAAAGGAGCATATTTTGCGTTACTTTTGAAATACCTTGGCCACAATATATCATTTTGTGACTGATCGCGTTTCTAGTAGATAGTTGATATTTATATAGACAATAATATGGATATTGAACAGTTTTTTATTTTGAAATCGGTCAACAATAATAACTCCAAATTATAGCTACTTATCAGATCAGATGCAGCAAATTACTTATGTTGGACTGACTATTATGTACATATGTCATCATAGAGGAAACCAGCGATGTACTTATGTGGAAAATTTACTGACAAAATCGATTGGCATGGAATCTCAATGGAATTTTATGAAAAATGAATTAGCCAAACTGTATTGGTGCCCTTGATGGAAAGCATATTCAGAAACAAGATACAAAACATGCTGGAACAGGATACTTCTCCTACAAGAAGACTTTCAAGCATAGTATTGATGGCTATCTGTGATGCATCTCATAAATTCATCTTCATTGATGTAGGCTGTCCAGGATCAAATCATGATGGAAATGTATTCCGTAATTCAATTTTCCTTTTCTACCTTCAGTTTTCTAAGATATATTTGGCCAATTGTTTTCCAGGCAGTTTTCCTGGCGAGATTATTTCAGAATAACTACTTTATTTATCATAAATATGTCTGAATTCTTCAACTTGTTGAATTAATAGAGCATCGTCCATGACACAAATAATATTGAAATGAAATTAAAGGCAATTCAACAAAAACAATAATAATAGATATAGGTTAGAACTTGCCAACGTCAAAATTATTTGTTCCGTGTCAAATATTCCTAAATCTTAAGTTTTTTTATAACAGAATCAACTTATCAGCTCTCAAATCTTAAACGTTAGG
The DNA here is from genome assembly GCA_029955515.1 of Chrysomela aeneicollis. Lineage (NCBI taxonomy): Eukaryota > Metazoa > Arthropoda > Insecta > Coleoptera > Chrysomelidae > Chrysomela > Chrysomela aeneicollis. Next base: position 12,324,423 of record JARUHQ010000003.1, on the reverse strand, counting down.
TGATAAATCTTAGATATTAAAAGTTTTTATAAAGTCACCCTAAAGCATAAATACTCACAACGTGACTATGTCGGCATGTTCCTTTTGTTCGGCAATGGCGAGAGGAACCTTTCCCTCGTCATCTTCCAGGTGTTGGTCGGCTCTGTGCTTGAGGAACAGGCACACCTGAGCCGTGTGGCCCTCTTGGGTGGCGAGCAGCAAGGGGGTTTTCCCGTTTTGATCCTGAGCGTTGAGTTTGGCGCCGTTAAGCAAGAGGTAGGCACAAGGCATCACAGAACCCTAGGAAATTTTGGTCAGCTTTATTTCGACATGAAAGTTTCATTGGTACTTCCAATGGAGATGCAACGAAGTCACCACTTCCAAAATGTATTTTTGAAAAATTCGCGAAAAATGTTTGAAAAAATATTCATACTTTTATTGAATGAATAACCCCATCGAGACAAGGTCAGGATACAAAAATTCGATACGAGTGGAAAACCACGAGAATCGAATTATTCATCCTGAACGAATAACAGACTGTATTTTCTCGGCGACCAGGAGGTCGATTCTCGAATGTCGAGTGTCGCATCACACTAAATTGTGGCATTCTCTATTGGTTTCGACATCAAAGTCGCATGAGACAAATTTTGTCGAATATAATGAGCTGGCAACATCGATATATGAAGATACTTTATGTTTTATGCCTATGTGCTTTGGTCTTAATCGCAAGTTTGTTTTTGTAATATAAATATAAAAGAATCATGGCCGTCGAAGTTATGTATTGCACACAGAATCGTTGATTAATTTGATGAAAGAAAAAGAAAATGAGCTCTCTAGTCAAATCTTTAGACAATCTGAATGTTTTACAAACTTATTAGATAGCCAAAAACGGATTTCCATATATGCCTTGTCGGTCTCGAGGACGTTGATTATTCTCTTGGTTTTCAAGATTTTCAATCGCTTCGCTAGTCATAAAGCTGCCATGACACTGTATTAACAACTTTCAACCTTCGCAAAATCTCAACCATGAAAATTCATGAGAATCTATCAAAATCGTTTGTGTGGATTCGTATGTCGCATTCGACATTGATTGTCGACTGCTTCGACACCATTCGACATTTTTTCTATCAAAAATTCTCGAATGCGACATTTGAGAATAGACAAATACAATTCTTGTTCGACAAAGAGAATATATTGCATGCGACATTAAATGTCACGGTTTGAGAATAGACCCCCAGAAAATTAAATATGAACGCTGATTCATATTATTCACTTTCAAAATAATTATGACGGCGCAGACATTCACATACAGCAAGAATGCCAACAGAAGAATAATATGATTTCACTTGTGATTGACGTGTTTTCCCACTTTTTTGATAAGCGTAACAGCGTCCTAGAGGTACTACATAAAAATTAATAGCAAATTATTACATTCCACCTCAAAAGACCCTTAGGTACCAAATTTCGTGAAAACAATTTATTTTTTGGAAAATAATTTAAAGAAAACTTTTAAAAAATCAAACTACCACACCCTGTAACTTCGAAACGAAGCATTTCCGGATACAAGTTTATAAAGACTTTTTCTTGAAATTGTTTTAGGAATTTTAATATTCTAACGTACATATATAATAAATCCCAAATGTTTAAAAACAAAGTTTGAAGTGGTGAACTAGAATGGGTTGGTGCTTTCGAATTATATTTTTTTGGATGAATTATACACCATACCATTGGTTCTCTGATCTGTGGCGTTACTAAGTAATCCAGAAATTCTATTATTTTCCGAGAAAATGATAAGTCAAAAGAGAGTTGGATAGAATATTGACTGGTGTATTTACTTCCTATAGAAATGCATAGGTTTTGCTAAATTAGACCTGGTTCCCAACCAAATGTACAGGTAACTGCTGGTAACAATATAAAAGCTAGATGTTTGGGTTTGCCCTCAAATTGTTGCTTAAAATTCCATGAAACCATTTTCCAATGAGTTCGATGAAAATATGATTAGTACATAATTAAAATTTTTAAAACAACTTTATATGTGTATGAAAATCCCACACGATGAACTGAAATTCAATTGTTTGAGATCAAGAATTCGTTTGCTAAAAGTGGGACTACCAGGTATAATTTTCATGATGGCATTTAAATTCAACTCAATATTGCCTTTCCGCGAATTCCCCGCTTTTTATCCATGTCTTAGTAATAATGAGAAAAACATACACTTATAACTGCGGCATGTAGAGGGATTCTTCCCTTATCGTCGGGATTAATCCACGATTTATCAGCGCCCAAGGCAAGAGCTTCACACATCACTGGGAGGTTATGAGCGGCAGCCGCTTTATATAAAAGCGAGTTCGGTTGCAGCTTGGCGATATCTTCTTCCCCTGGAATGAGAAAACAACACACAAAATTATTTTCTACAATCGGTTAATAAATATCATTAAGTGACAGCATTACCGCTCGTGCGCCGAAATGATGTCATTAAGTGACAGCATTGATACTCCTGCCGCGGAAATAATGTCAATGTCATCAAATGACAGCATATTTGCGATCGCGTCCATCATTGTTGAAAACAAACACATCATTCTGTTGCATAATAGAAATTGCTAGGTAGCTATATGATCTTAGCAATCGAATGCTGCAAAACAAAAAAAAAAACAGTGAATTATCTGACACATCTCCTGATTTAGCAGAATGTGCTAACATTGTAAATTTGAACCTCCTGGCTCTTTCCAGAGAAATCGAGGAAAAGTATGAATTATGATATGATAGATTCATGACATGGTGCCATGGACGTATAAACACAGATGGACACAGCACGCCTATACCTTCATCGCACATTGTTTTGAAGGCTTAGAGTTCGTAGGCAGTCGGGTTGAGGGGAAGAGAGTAGGAAACGATAGACTGTGATTGTTCCCTCCGCTACAGTGGCGTACGTGATTAACGTATCGAAAAGTTATATTTCGTTGTCAATAAAATTCAATGGACGATTCAAAACTAAATACACATTCAAATATGAGCTAATCATTGAATAAGTAGCTATAGGTATATAGAATGAATAAAAATAAATGATATCAGTTATTTTGACAACCCTTATAATCTATCGAACATCTAACGGCAGAAGTATCCTAAGTTGAATAAATAACATGATATTAAACCCCTGTGATTACTGATGATGACTTTATTGTTCTTTATAGGTAACTCAAAGTTAATGTAGAAAGATAATATGATGTAATAAAACAAAGTTTTTTATTAAGGTTACTTTATTAATTTTGTAGATACAGTGACTGACATAGAATTGCGATTTCTGAAACAGGTCCTCAATGTGACTATTGATTTCTGAACAGAATAGTCTTCGTAAAACACTCCGTAATCTGACAGTTGATGAATCTAATTTATTCATCGTTTCGTGGTGTATTCTTATTTTGAAATATTTATGAAGGATTAATTTCAAAAATTGTACAGGGTGGCCATCAATATTATCTCCATCATAGAAAGTGGTCACCAAAATGTTGATATAATTCCTTCGGAATATTTTGTAATGTTTTACTCACCAAAATATTTATTATTATTATTAACTCTTTTATTATAAATATTCGTTGTTTTATTAAAAAGTATAAAATATTTCTCAGCCTCTTTATGAATTCCAATGACTAATTTAGATGCTTTTGTAAGGTTTTCATACTCTTTCCTTTTCTGTAGCTTGGAAAAAGTTTCCTCATTTTCATCCGTCAATAACTTCTTACATCTGGAGCAAGTGACAATAGAATTCAAACTCCTTGCTATGAAACCTGCTATATAACTAACAATATCATTGGAATACTATTATGATCATGAAATGATAAATAAACCCATTGTTACGCCTATGTTACTCAGATTCGATAATGTAAACATATAATATTTACGAATGAAATGTCAGATCTGGGTGTAAAAACTTAGTTTTCCTGCATAACCAGCACTGCTTCACCATTTTTACTGTCTATGTTCAAAGTATTTCACAAAATAACTCGATAAAACACTATTAATCACTCAAACGAAGTTTGGTAAACAAAGACTTGCTCCAAGCGAATGTCAAACGAGACTGATTTGAAGCAATGTTGCCAGTTGTACATAACCTCTGTTGGCTCTGCTACTTCCGCAGGAGTAATACCACGTAATACTACCTCAATTACGAGCAATTTTCATTTTATTGAGTTGATCCCATTTGTTTCAGGAACTTTCTGAATTTATTACGATAGGATTGGATAATTAAAATATCCCAAATGAACAGAATATGATCTTAGACTAAAATTAGGATTTATCAATGACAAGACGTGACAACATCTAATTCAATGGCAGGTGTACAGAATGTGACCATGTGACTGAATTACTCGGCTTCACATTATAACGTAAACAACTGAGTCCATCTGTGTTTATACGTCCATGCATGGTGCCATAAAATGCTTGAATTTCAAAGATATCAAAGTATCCTGAACTTGTCGTATTTCTCAAAAAAAAACAGTCCGTTGAATATAAAGCAGAAATAAGTTTGACTACATCGTTTTGGTTCATAATGTGCGATAACTGTGGGATAGACATAAGTTTTCAAATAGCCTCAATAGCCGAAGGGTTCAAAGCGCGTCTTCTAAAGCTGCCAGTTCGAGTTCGATCGCGGGGCAGGGCAATTCTTTTTCAAACTATGAGTCATTTTTCCTTCTTTTCCGTTAGATGGATTATTGGATCGATTTTCAATATGATAGTGAATAATAAATGAAATAAATGATTTAGATGAAGAATATTATGAAATGTGAGTCAATTGAATAGAGTATCGAGTTGTCTAGGAACTGTGTTTGTATAAAAAATATTGTGTGTATTTCGAGCGCAGTATCTTGATGCTTTCGAAAGATCATCAAGATAACTGTCTTTTTCGAGCGGCAATTTATCACCACAGATTAGAAAACCTTACAGATGAGACAGAGCGAATAAAATTAGAGAGAGATATCGAAGGCGCAAAATTTAAAGGTCCAGACGCTAAAATATTGATCGAGTTTTGTTTAAATCGTCATCATTTTGTTGGTTATGTTACAAATGCTTTCGTTTTACACGATTCACGATACAGTATTTTGGATGGGTTTATGTTCTTACAATGTATAACATATTTTCGTTAAACTATAATTCAAAATGAAAAGTAATAAGGGTTTTGAGGATTATCACAGCACAGATTGAGCAACCTGTGATCATTGTTATATATACCTTCATTATCTGGAATGTGAATCAGGTAAAATAATATGTTTAGTGACAATCATTACTGTGTATATGAAGATTGCTAATTAACATTGTTTTCCAAAGGACGAAAAACTGTGAGTACTACTTATATTGAGTGATATAATTGACTTCAAGCAAACTCTTCCATTTGATGAGAATATCATCATTTTTGCTATACCTATACTGCTATATCACATTTCAAGTTGGGGAATTTAGAGTCTGATCATTTACTAGATGATTGAATCCTGTTATATTTTTGCTGATGACAATGAATGGGCTACATTCGAAATATTCTAATTTCATCTCTAAATAGCTATTTTCCCATGGCTTTGATGCGACTCATTTTATTCCAACTCACCGATAATTTCATTCTCCTCCTCGCCCGCTGTGGATTCCTGATCGCTACTGAGATCAATGGCTCCGTCGATAGGTTGCTTATCAAGATCGTTTCCAAACAACAACACGCTACTTCTCTTCTTCAAACTGTTCCTCTTTGAAGACTCGCTACCAGTATCGTCGTCCTTACTCGCCCCACTGCTGCTGCTGCTCTCCAAACTCTCAGGAATGTCTTCGATTTTGGTCGCCTTGACGTTTACGATAATAGGTTGCTTTTTTTCTCTTGGGGTCATAAAAAATCATTCCATCATCAGAACTGCACTTTATTGGCCAAGGCTTTTGCATTGGCATCAAACATAGGATAAAGTAGTCACAATGGTTGTCAACCGAGTCTAAACTAAAATATTCAAACCTCCGAAGAACAAAGCCACTAGAATAGTAACATCCCAAATTACCTGAAGCCAACATGAAATTCATATTCATATGTTTCCCCCACAGAGGTTGCCACATCGTTACATTTGAAAGTGATAATCATCCCAAGACCACATTTTTTCAAGATTCCCAAATATATATATCCTTCTGTTGGTACTCATATGAGTCATATGAGTGTATCAAAAGCTATGTATTCAATCTTCGTTATATAATACAGTGCCTCATTCAAATATAAGTGGTTTATAGATTGCGGCATTTTTGGCGAATGCGCCGATGCAGCTAAATTCGTTCAGTGACAGCGCGAAACGTATCGTTTATAGGCATTTTTCCAGGTTTGTGTGAAATTTCGAATATGATTTTACTTAAAAACCTCGTCTATTCTGTTCAAATCGAATTTAAAGGATGGTGAAACGCTGTCAAATGTGTAAGAGACGATTTAAAAGTGGTGATTCCACTGGTGAGTTACTCAGTGTCGTATCATTCGTTGAATAAACATTATTCACCCACCCTCATATGCAAAACGGTATTTGGTAATTTGAAAACATTTTCGGGTTTCTCCGGGATGAAAAGTTATTGGATATATGTATAAATATGAGCATATGAGCGGGAAAGAGTATATTTCAAGAGACGCTAGAGTTTGCTCGCAGCATTTCACTACAAGTGATAAAATGGTTGGCCCGAGTGGTAAGAAAATGTTCACAGTAGTAGATAAGCCTTTATTTAGAATAATTGAAAAGTAATAACAACATGTTTGATGTTATATTTCTCAAGTTCGACACTTTGAAACTTCATATTGCCAGAAAATGAACAATATAGTTGTGACAGTGAATTGAATCTATCATCCGGCTAATAAATCAAAAATGTATATAATAATAATAATAATAATAAATTTATTCAGAAAAGTAAAGTACATATAACGTTGATATTAGATTATATTTTTCAGTGTTCCTTTTGGATCAAAGGACTGCACCTAAGCATGCTGTATGCTTGTGTTGTGCTAGTCTTCAATCCGCAAGGAGCATTGTGAATTGTACAAATATTGATAAGTGAAATATTTGTGAGATCTGGCGAGCATAAAAAAGAAAGAACATCAATCAATTTATTGTATTGTTGATTAGCGTTGTATTTTTTTGAACGAAAGATTTGATTTGTTTTTTGTAATTATTGAATTTTGTTATTTTCTTAATCTCATGTGGTAAGAGATTATACAATTTAGGTCCGAAAAAGAAGATATATCTTTGTGTGTGTCTTTTTTTGAATAATGGCGTATTTAGAATGAGATTCATTCAGTCTTAGGAAGAATGGATACGATAATTTTGTTAGTAGGTCAATTTATTCAAATTCAGACCCTACCAAGATAGCAAGACACTGATGCTGTTGTTGCTATATTTGTTTAAGAATGAGGTAACCCTAGTAATTGATTTAGATGTTGGCTTCAAACAACTACTGTGGCAAGGATTGAGCGTTATTCATCTAGTCTGTTATATGATCGAAAATTCAAACCTTATTCAGGTGAAACATGACTTATTGATTCAAAATATTGCTAGTAGGATTTACTGCCCTGTTGTATTGTAACGATGGATTTACGACTTCTTCTTATATCTAAATACCGTAAACTGCTGCATAAATCCACCGAGAATAACTATTTTCTGTATCCAACCCAATATTATGTTTGATTTTCAGTATTCTGAATGTATGCTACTTGAATTAAATGTTTGTATTGAATATTTCTGTACTGTAAGAATACAAAATAATTGATTTTATTATACTTATGTTGCATCGTTTTCTTGTGGGGAACGTAAAGAAGTAACTAGAATTTATATAAAACAAACAAAAATCACTGAATTATTGCATTGGCATCTAATGTTTACTGTTGACAAGGATAGAAATGATGTCACGAGAAGCCGCCATGACGTGAATTTATAAGGAATAATGTATATTTTTTCGAGGAATATAAACATATTTTTGAAATCCATGTAAGTGGACCTAAACAGCCAAATATGTCAAAGTAAATATAACTTCAAAATCTTACCTTTTGTCGCTGCTCTTCGGTCTTCGTCTCACCTTCCTAACGCTCCATTTTCTAATTTCCATGAGGCTGAGCCGAGAATTGCGATTGGAGGAGGGGGAGCTTTTGTTGAACTGGGGCAAGCACTTGACGAATTTTTTATCCACGTATTTGGATTTGATGAAGGTTTCCCTGACTGTCCTGCAAAAAAAGTTCCATCCTAGTTTATCCAAATTATAATTGAGAGGTATGGAACAAAGACTTTAGACATGATGAAATATTTCTGAGCATGTTTTTGACATATTTCATGACCTTGAACATGATATGGGATATTTGCAGTTGGTTCAAAACTCACCCTAGACATTGTTCTGAAGGTCTTGTAATATCATCAGTCAGATTAGCTTCGTAAATTTTATTCACTACCATATTTCCCAATTCCACCATAACTTTTATGATTTCCGGCTCCCAATCATCTAGGGTCAGTGACCGAACTTTGCTATAGTGAACTCCCAAGCTCCTATGAACCCCAGAACATTCTGAAACCACCATGAAAAAATCACAAAAATATCAAGGATAAACATAATTGGTGGAATTCTGATTTGTAGTTGTTAAGATTGCCAACCTGTGATGTCAAATAACAAAACTAAAATTGATTTACATACCGATGCATAGTGTAATTCCTAGGTTAATGCTAGCCCAACGTGGATTAGGGCTTCCACAATCACAACAAAAATTATTTCCAGGAATTTTCAGTAATTGTTCCCACATCCTAGAATACAAAATGATTCTTCATCAATATGTCTCAATAATGATAAACATGGCTCTGAAACGTCTGGACAGAACAGTGTCCATAACAGAATTGAATTATTTGCTAAGAAAAATCAGAAACAACATATAATTACCGTTTTTTTGTACGATTATTATTATCATGTCTAGGTCTGTTGGTGATGTAATCAGAATATCTCATTACACTGCTATCATTCTGCTTTTTTATCTGATCAAGATCAACACTCTGAACTCTCTGGATAGCAGCCCCAATACCCTTCTGTAAAGCCAGTATCCAACAATCGAACATTTCTTTTGAATCAGCTTGTAGCATGTGGCTCCTGAAATGATTAAACTATGAAAAAGAGCTTCTACAAAATTAAGTTGAACTAAGTGATAGATATGGACCTTCGATGATTTATGATGGTTGACCCCAAAAATGGCAGATGTACTCACTTTGAAGGAGACAATACTTCAAAACAGAATCTTCGTTCTCCATCCAATACCGGTTTAACGGTACATAACCTCAAATCATCTTCCATAACAGTTTCGTGCTCCTCTCCAGATCGTTTTCTACAAGAATAGTTTCGTCAAATATACCTCAGTTACACTTCCAATTATAATTTTATGTTATCAGGAATCTTCACAATGCATACCTATACACCAACTTGTTATCATATAGATAGAACCATCGGCGGTTCCACGTTTTGAATGCGTTAGAGGTCCTTTTAAATAAATAACCTTCCATACTGGGAGAACCTTTGTCGGTTTTTGTTGTAACCGGTTCTATGTTGGATACAATGGAATGTGTATTTTCTAATTCTTTCTGTATCTTGTATGTTTCATCTCTCATTACTCCTATCTGAAAACATGTTTATTCAAAAACGCATTCACATTTTTTTATTCAGAAAACGGGATTAACGTCGATCATAAATGCCTCAAAAAAAAAAGAAACAATATCATTAGACGATGAGGACCTTGTTTATTTGGAACAAAAAAGGGATTCTTTGTAGTCAAAACAAAGCCACTAGGAACGAATGATATGTTATAATTAGTACTTTGTACCCTATTGAAATGCATTAGTTAGACGAGGCAGAGAATGGAGATATGACAGTTGAGGATGTGATAAAAAAATGTCCCATTCGGAATGAAAAACGACATGTTTTTGCATGTGATAATATTTGATGTATACATTATATGGTTGAAGTTTACTTACTTCATCTGCCAACGTTTTGAAGAATGGCTCTAGATCGGCACACAAATCGGATCCTTGGTGGTAGTATGTCGTACAAGCATGCATATATGACAAAAGCTATAAAAAAATGATAATTTGTTGTTGAAAAAAGAATTGCAATTTATTTTCAGTCGCTGAAAAAGTGTTTTTTGAGTCATCTATATGAATGAAAAACTTTACTTACATAAATTACAGGACGAAAACAGGATATAATTTGAAAGCAATGAAGATTCCATTCAGACTTTTTCTGGAGTTGTTGTTTTGGAAATTCGATAGTTCAGACAATTACACTATTGATACAGTTGATGAGAACATACATGAGTATGGACTTGATTGAAATACATATTAGACATAATAATTTATGGATTTTCAAAATCCTGCATCAATTTCTGTTGTTCAAATAGATATCTCTACAATTCTATATTTTTTTGTGATATGTTAAAGCCATTTTCAATTCTATATATTTGTTGAGCATTGAGTAGATTGAGAAGAAATTACGTAAAATATACTCACTGTGCTCAATATTTCATATCTTTTCTTGGACTGTAAAACACTTATGCTATTCACATAATCTAATGACTGGTGTCCAAAACACGATCTCACGGCAACCAGAATATTCTGAACTTCTTCAACTTCTTGTTGTTTACTTCGAGGGGTATGTGAATTTCTTGCCAGAATAGTGTCATATTCAGTTGATATCTTCTCAAAGTGATGTTTGAAGTCATGTACTTTTTTGATATCACTAAAATATTATACTTAATCTAATATAAATTCTGTTTTCGACCTACTCATATTTATTATAACATTTTCACAAACTAAAATATGGGGCTGTCACTGAAGAAATATTGATTAAGTAAGACAAAGTTGCGACAGGTTCGATCTTATCCCAAGAAGTATTCCTCGAATTTTCAACTAATTCATTAATTAATTTACAAAAGCATTATTACAGTTATTGGGCAGTTTTGGCAATATAAAAAATGAATCTTGACCCACGACATTTTTTCTGCTAAAATAATGCATGTACTTTGTGCCTAGTGTGTCTTTTTTTGAAAGTCAAAAAAGTGAAAATGACAAGCACATTTTTAATGAATTTCCCCTTCACTTGCAATATGAATTACTATTTATTGACAGCAATGTATGTTTGATTTGATCTCAAGAAGCAAGATTAATAAAAATGGTGACACATTGATTTCAATAATATTTCTAGCTGACTGATCACAAACTTTAGGAATTAGTGACGTGACTCATCTCTATCATGAACAATACCATACATATAATGGAAATTTCATAGTAAACAATTATGGTACACATTTGAAATAGTCTAAAAAATATCAAAAACATTTTTGAAAATTACTTAAGAAAATAGTTTACTTACTTCTTCACAAATGAAGTGAGATTCTTCAATATAGTTCGTGATGCTTGATCTAGTAAAATGGTGTGGAATTTATTCATTTCTTGTAAACTGTGTATCAATTTGTTCAAAGATGATAGCACCATTGGATCTTCCTTAAAATGTGTACTCAAATCCCATAAACTATTTGCGAATAGGCTGAAATAGAGCCTCTCAAAATTAGAATTATAGGCTAAAACTCATGGAAGTGAAATTTAAACAAATACAGGGTGATCCAAATCCCTTACGGCAATGGTAGACAAAACCGATGAAGAACGCTATCCTCATAGACCTTCGACAATATTATTATCGGTGCTGCCGAATTTTCTCAAATTATCAGAATCACCAGAAATAACATGTCATTTGAGCAGCTCATATATTTTTTATTATACCCCTTAAAGATGCGTTTCTTAAATGGTCCAAAAGTCCCTCAAAAAGTCCACAGTATATTACATACTTATAAAACTGATGGAAAGGGAAGATATAAAGGCATCAAATATTTTTAATTTGTTCCAAGTATTTGATTATTTGCCAAAACAGGTTTGTTTCAACAAGAATTTTCCAATTATTTTTTCCATATAATTTATTTATTTCTTTGGTAATCAAAAGGAGTCTCTGATTGATGGAGTTTGAGAAATGATTAAAAGTATACATTTTCTAAAAAAATCCCATCCAGGTACTTTTTTTATTTTACTGTATGCACAGTTCTTCCAGGGTGAAAAATAATACAATACATAATATTATTCTATATGGATCAATATTTTTCAAAATTTGCAACACTTTTTTCAGGCCTCCCTTATGAGATGTCATCCTCACAAGAGTCATTTGGGGGGAAAAAATGAGGTAAATAATGTTTCCTAACACCTTGCTTGAAAAATATTTTGTTCATGTATTGAATGAAAATCTAATGATTACAAAAGACAATGTGTTCTGTATGCAAATAATCTACAATATTTAATAAAATTCAATAAAAAAACAATCAAACCAAACAGTACCTACCCACATCAAACAATAAAATTTAAATGGTTTAGTAACACCAATAATTATGATTATGAAGCAATTAAGCACTGGTATGTAGTGAATGTACCTATTGAGATGTTTACAAGTCTTCAAAAATAGTTGAGTTCTGTGCACTACAGAAATAATTTACATTTCTTCTATATTATGTATTGATATTGATTGATTGATTGTGTGATTATGAGTGATTCTTATTTTGATATAGATGTGTGAAATCTGAAGCACAACAAAATTAGACCTTGGATGCAAAACAATCTATCCAATTTTATTTTTTGTATTGATTTTGTTCTGAAACCAAAAGAAACAAACCTTTGTTGTCCAACATATGTTTTTCCAGAATCAACCATAGATCCACAAACTTTCAAAATTTTATCAAGCTTGGATTCCAGTTGATCCACACTCAACTCTTCTTCTTCCAGTAAAGTTCTGAAGATAAATATTGCTGGACTTCGAAATCTAATTCAGTAATTCTAAACATACCTGAACTTTGGAGAATCTCGAAGACATTCTTGCAGTTCTATTCTTCCAACCATTATTAAACTTTTTAAATACAATCAACTCATCAGTTCATTTAACTACGCTGGTGATACTGGTAACAATATAACATTTCTCTAGTGATTTTGACTTCTGACGAATTACAGAGTGGTTAAATTCCCTTGAGCTGAGTCATCCATAAACATCAACTTGATTGCAAATGAAAAATTAATAATAAATAATAATAATAACACATACCAAAACTCCAAACAGTGTCATCTGTCTGTCATAAACATCTGATTATTCTGATTTCTCACTGATATTTCATGTCGTCATGTCAAAGAGTATAGGTTCTGTCATGTGTCATTTGTGACATAAAGCCGACCATACACGAGAAGCTTGCACCCATCTTGCAAGGATATTAAACTGTAAAGGATTGCTCAATCCCTATGCTGGCAATGTAAACACGTTGAATGACGTCACTGATTCGACCTTGTTGTTCATTGGTCGAAAGGACGACCATCGGAAGTTATTATGTCGCCATTGAAACTTTTTGCGAAATTTCAAAATTGGAATGAATTTAGTAAATTAAAAAACTTTATATAAGTGAATGACGTAAGTACTTGCAATACAAAATGCTGAATATATGAAATCTTACTTTTATAGGTGAATTAGTTGTTTTGTGTGCTGTAACTGAGGGAATGAGCACGGCATGAGCACAGGCCTGAGGGTGTAGATGATTTAAGAAAACCCAAAACAACAAATAATTTCCATGTGTTTTTCCAAAACCCACAACAATTAGAAGTGGAAGACTTCCTTTGTGTAATCCAAGTGATTCCAGTAGATTTGTTCTATTTTATGTGATCAAGATTATATGAGCAGGAATATGGCAGGACCTACTATAAATGAACCCTGAAGGTATATTATTATAATACATGCTCTTGAGGAGTGATATCTTGTTATTGTTGTCTTTGTATTGTAGATTCACTAGTGAAGAGATGATTGGAACACAAATGTTCCACTGAATAAGGTGTGACAGAAAATATTGAGAACATCATCCATATCCCAAAATGTCTCTGAACATTTTGCTCCATTTCAGAAAATGCATATTCTCTTCTGATCCTGAAATTATCACATCTTCATCCCATAATAAGTAATGACTGAACTCACTAAATTCGTTGATTGATGTATTGCAAGTAATACATCAATCAACGCTAAATTGAAGTAAGTGAAAGCGATTCAATAAAAATAACAAATTGTGAAAAATTTCAAACAATCAACTCAGGTAGATATAATAAAAAAATCAAAATTGTTGGTGTATTAATGGAAATCATATATTTTATAAATTATAAAATCAAAATGTTTTATTTGTTCCATATACCTACTGTTCATATAATTATTTATGATTTTATGATAGGTATTTTCTCAGTGCCCTGAACTTGAATGGACATCATCCTTTGATCTAAATAGGTATAGTCTTTTATTTTTGAGGGAAAATGGTATAGTATGTAAGTATACTGTGTGATTGATTGAAAAATATTGTATATCATGAAATAAAAACTGCTACCGATTGCAAAATGATATGCCTACCTTTTATTATTGATCTATACAGTTCATAATGGATAATAATACATGTATACTTAAAATGTACATGCACTACAAACTTCCGAGGGCTTCCATATCTACTTGCACTGGACAATATCCAGAAATATATTCTATATTCTTTCTATGTAATCTTTGATAGTACCCTAAAAAACCAATGGATATTAATAATAAACCCTCATTTAACCACTATTTTCAGAGCTTACCTGGTATGAAATATATGAATCATCTAGCAGATTTTCAATTGAATTTTGAGTCTAGGCAGCAACATGCATTTTTAATACCTTTGGTTCCAAAATTCACTGTGTAAATGATTTCTGTGCTAGGTACACTGTAGAATATAATTCACTTCAATAATTATTCGGCCACAAACCAAAAAGGTAAACCAGTGCCACAACAGTCTTCAAAGAATGAAAAAACATGTTTTCATCCAATTCCTATTTCTAAAATTTTGCGAATGGAACTAATAATGGTTATAAATTGATTGTCCAGATATTTCATGTGCTCATATTGACTAAAAACTCATCAATTATTATTCTTTCGGTTATTTAAAAAATAACCTCCTGTGGAATAACAAAAATAAAGTGAGAAACTGAAACTAAAATCAATGACAAAGATGGATAGTCAACAGCCAATGAAATTACGAGCGGAGTCAGTGACGTCATACATCCGGAAGAAAAACTTGGTCGATTGAGCAATCCTTTACAGTTTAATATCCTTGCCCATCTTGCACCTTGCGACCACTGAACTCAAACAAATAACTTTGAGTTCAGTGGTTGCGCGTGGCTTGCGCCCAAACTTTGACCTTGGCCCAAGCGTTTGTGGTTTGGGGACAAGTTTGGGGATGGTTGGGTTGCGACGGTTGCGCGTTGCGCCCACGAAGGTGATCACCCCATGGGCAGAGATTAGTCATTAATAAAATTAGTCAACAATACCCGATCCAATAGATAACCAACCAGAACACTACCGTAGAAGGTTCTCTAATCTGTGATGAGCGTAGCGTATTGCGAAAAACAAACCGGGTGAGTGATCGACTGATCTTGGAGGATCGAGGCAACTCGGGATAGGTAAACGAACGTGCAAGTTGGTGCAAGTTTAGGGATTAGGGATCTTGGATCTTGGCCGAGCGAGAAATTTGAACGGCTGATGACTACTGTCCAGTGACTATAAAGGCATTCAGTTCGGAATAAACCTGTAAACCTGACAAAAATGCAAAATAAATATGTATGTTACGGTTACGGCTGTGCGACAAAAGAGAGCATATGATCAACTTATTTGATAGATATACTTTCATCTCCAAACTTTAAAAATTATTTTCCAATATACGAGGTGTTTAATAAATTTATAGAGCTGATGGCTGAGGTTTGGTTTACTTGAGATCAGTTATTGAAAAAAAAATTGCACTTCACGGTTGTGGGCCCCCCTCATGCCCCCCTCAACAGATTCTAATGCAAATTTGTTATGTGAAAATCGCTGTTGCCAAGTTGGTCACTTGGGATTACTGGAAAAAATAACTTGACAACAGCGCATTTCCTGAAAGTTCAAATATCATTGCGAATTTTAATTTAACGTGTACTGGAAATAATTTTAATTCAACATTTTTGGTCTGATAATGTGGATAGTATTTTTTTCAACACCTCATGAATATATATAACCTATATAAAAAATTAAAATGAAAGACACATTTCGGTTTTGAATCTCCTTGCATACATAATTTTTACTTCAATGGAAATACCTTGAAAATGGAACTCTGGATGGGGCATGCGTGTCTGAACACGAAAGTACTACTCCGCTTTGGTACGAATCTACTCCACTCTCAATCTCCAATCTACTACTATTTTTTGGTCTGGTGCGGCAACACTGAGACTGACTAGCGCACAGCACGCGTGCGCGACAATAAGGACTATAAGGAGATAAGGAGACGGAGACGGGCATGAATTGAATTGAACGACGGTGAGAAACAAAAAGACAATCGACAATCATCTCATGATGTAGTAAACGAATACCAAAGAGTAGGTTCTACTAACAAGAGAGTCGACTCAGCGTATTTATGAATGAAATAGTAAAATAGTATCGATTGACCTTGAAGAGGGAAAAATAACCATTGTGAATGAAATGGTTATGTACATAGATATATGTATTATGTGAGTTATGTGCAGTGTTGCCAATATGAAATGTGAAATTTACTCACATTCAGCAGCTGTAATCCTCACATTTTTCCCGCTTGAATTTTGAAATCCTCACAAAATCCTCACATTTATAAAATAGCAAGAAATCATTAAAATATAATTTTTTCATTGATTATACCTTTTGACAACAATATAATAATATTAATTATAATGGTATTCATTCATTGAATGCAATTTTTAAGAATATGTAACTACCATCATGCATTGATGAAGGGCGAAGTTCAGCCTAAGCTACTCTTCAACAACTAGATAAAAAATGAAATCATTCCTAATTTTTTTAATAATGAATCTGTAAAATCACTTCTCAAGAACTCTTCTTTCATTCTTCCTGAGGTTCTTCGTTTATAATAATCGTGTTTGATTCGTTGAATTGTTTGAAATTGTTTCCACATTGAACGTTGCTTGTCAGTTGTCAATTGACAAACTGTGATTCGATTCGAAGTATATTCGAACTCAAATTCATGGAATATGTACAAGATGTCTAGGCCAGACATTTTCGTAAACACCAGATCACACATGTGAAATAGTTACCAGAGTAGGCAGATTACCAACGTTCCTATGTTCAAGATTAGTAATGATGGATTTTTTGCGACGCACGTCTCAAATCTCAATCCTCACAAAATCCTCACATTTGCATGGATCCTCACAAATCACTCACATTGACGTAAAACCCTCACAATGTGAGGTATTACTCACATGTTGGCAATGCTGGTTATGTGATTTGATTGGTCGTTGGGTCATCTGACTCTGTCTATGTCAAATTTCACAAAATGACACCTTTCGTGAAGTTTGGCTTGCATGATGCCGTTATCTGCTGTTAACCAGGCGTCACCTCTTCGAATTTTGATTGGACTTTAGATAGCTTTCTGTCGCCCGAATTTATTCCTAGCCAATCACAAAACACTTCTCTAAAATCATGAATACTTATGAATTGAGCTTTTTAAAATATTTTTTCAGAAATAATTAACTTATTTGGCTTTCACTTTCACTTTATTAGACTATACAGAGTGTCCCAAATTCGCGAGCAAACATGGGAAAATCGGTATGATACGGTTCGAGAAACAAGATTAGTATTAAATTAGGAAAAATTGTGTATTTATATGCGGTATATGCGCAACAATGTGCCGCAAAGAAATAGTGATATTTTCGAAAAACCAAATTTTTTATTATTTATTGATTTCATTTCGATGGGTACGAAAGAAAAATATAATCTTTCAAAACTGTTTCTCATGCTCTATAAATTTTTTGAAATTCGTGTCATGACATTTCGTAATTATTCATCAGGCGCTGCCAACAATTTTCTCTCTTCAAACCGACCTGGATTTTCCTTTTCGATTTTTTATTCGGAAAAAAAGTTGTAGGTGGCCCTCGAGAGACGAAATGTAATATTACAAATTCTTCACTGCCAAGTTATACAGCTACAGCTACAAGAAATTGTTTTCCTCTTTTTCGTATCTATTAGAATAAAGCAAATGATTATGAGAATGAAAAATGAAAAACAACATTTCGTTTTAATCTCAAATACCAATAAACTTTTCAACTTTTTATTTAAGGAATATTGTTGCGCATATAAATACACAGCTTAACCCTATAGTTACCGAGTTTTCGATGTTGGCCCGCGAAAAAAAAAAAGGACAACTGTGAAAAAGGACAGATGTGTTTATTAAATATCTATGGCAAATTTCCACTCCCACCTATGAGGTATTGCCTTGTCAAAGCTGATCTCTTTTTGAATGCGACCATAATCTAAATTGAAGCAGTCTCATTATACAATCTAAAATATCAAACACAGTTTTGAATTCAAATGACTGGTAGACTACGAGCAGAAAACAACTACTTTCCTGGTAAATACCACGCAGAATATTGAATTATATCTTCTCGTAGTGCAGCAACGATTTACACAGTGATCGCAAATGCCTGCACTAATGAGGGCCAATAAGCCCGAAACCAGTCTTTAGGTTGTTAAGCGTGCCTGTCTCGATGTGAATTTGTCACGTCTTAGGAAGAAAGAAATATTTGCGATCTGCATTCACAGTGTGAATCGTTGCATGGACTACGAGCAGACATAATTCAATGTTCTGCGTGGTATATGCCAGGAAAGTAGGTTTCTGCTCGTAGTCTATGAGACATTCAAATTCGAAAATTTCTGTTTGATATTTTTAATTGGATAAGACTATTTTGCGTTATAATTTATAGTCGAATTCATGACTTTTTCATTTCACATTGGTAATTTGAATAAATTTGAGAACAACTTTGACATGGGAGCGTTACATTTTTTCTAGTGGGTCGTTCGCCAGTAGCCCTATCATCCCACATCAATATGGTATGGTCTATAGTTCTGACTAAGATGAGGCTCACAAGTTCGTGAACCATTTCGCGCATCCGTTTGGGTTTGGGCGGACCAGTTTGCTCACAAGTTCGTGAACCCGTTCGTGCACCCGTTCGCTCGCCTGTCTGCGGACTCGTTCACGCACTCGTTCGCGTACTTGTTTGCACACTCGTTCGCGCAATTATGGATTCCAAGTAGAATTTCGAACAAATAATTATATATATATGGTATCATATCACAAATGTAAATAGTTTTGAAAATATAAACGCAAGTTTTATATCCACTGAATCTGAATCCGAGAATGCCTGTATAACAGCAGTACTCAAATAGATCAACCTGCTGACTCTATCATAATTCATTCTTAAATTTTAATGAAAACAGTGGCAAGTAATAAATCCACTTAATCTGAATCCGAGAATGCCTGTAACAGCAGTACTCAAATAGATCAACCTGCTGACTCTATCATAATTCATTCTCAAATTTTAATGAAAACAGTGGCAAGTAATAAATCCACTGAATCTGAATCCGAGAATGCCTGTAACAGCAGTACTCAAATAGATCAACCTGCTGACTCTATCATAATTAATTCTTAAATTTTAATGAAAACAGTGGCAAGTAATAAATCCACTTAATCTGAATCCGAGAATGCCTGTAACAGCAGTACTCAAATAGATCAACCTGCTGACTCTATCATAATTCATTCTTAAATTTTAATGAAAACAGTGGCAAGTAATAAATCCACTGAATCTGAATCCGAGAATGCCTGTAACAGCAGTAGGTACTCAAATAGATCAACTTGCTAACTCTATCATAATTCATTCTTAAATTTTAATGAAAACAGTGGCAAGTCATAAATCCACTGAATCTGAATCCGAGAATGCCTGTAACAGCAGTACTCAAATAGATCAACCTGCTGACTCTATCATAATTAATTCTTAAATTTTAATGAAAACAGTGGCAAGTAATAAATCCACTTAATCTGAATCCGAGAATGCCTGTAACAGCAGTACTCAAATAGATCAACCTGCTGACTCTATCATAATTCATTCTCAAATTTTAATGAAAACAGTGGCAAGTAATAAATCCACTGAATCTGAATCCGAGAATGCCTGTAACAGCAGTACTCAAATAGATCAACCTGCTGACTCTATCATAATTAATTCTTAAATTTTAATGAAAACAGTGGCAAGTAATGAATCCACTTAATCTGAATCCGAGAATGCCTGTAACAGCAGTACTCAAATAGATCAACCTGCTGACTCTATCATAATTCATTCTTAAATTTTAATGAAAACAGTGGCAATTAATAAATCCACTGAATCTGAATCCGAGAATGCCTGTAACAGCAGTAGGTACTCAAATAGATCAACTTGCTGACTCTATCATAATTCATTCTTAAATTTTAATGAAAACAGTGGCAAGTCATAAATCCACTGAATCTGAATCCGAGAATACCTGTAACAGCAGTACTCAAATAGATCAACCTGCTGACTATTATAATTCATTCTTAAATTTTAATGAAAACAGTTGTTAGATAATGCTCAGTAACCAAAACACACTATTGTAATATTATAACACTTTACCACGTAGTTATATATAGAGAACAACACAGCGGTACAAGGCACGTATGTATTCTCTTACTGAATAGATACTTGGACATGATTCGCCGGTGTGAGTCGTTGGTGACTAATAAGTTCTGGATGTCAGTTACGAGGGGAAACCGGCTAAACGCCAACACGGCCATCCTGAGGTTGGGACGTTCTCGGCCCAAGTGCTCGGTTTCATCCTGATTATTTTCATTATTATTTTACACTTCTTCAGCCTAAAAATTAAATGTTATGTCGAACAGATATATTTTTGCGATTTGAATGAAAGCACATTTTGCTCAATACACCTTGCCATACGGCCTAGGTATTAATCCACCTTGCCATACGGCCCAGGTGTAAACCCACCTTGCCATACGGCCCAGGTGTAAACCCACCTTGCCATACGGCCCAGGTGTAAACCCACCTTGCCATACGGCCCAGGTGTAAACCCACCTTGCCTTACGGCCCAGGTGTAAACCCACCTTGCCATACGGCCCAGGTGTAAACCCACCTTGCCTTACGGCCCAGGTGTAAACCCACATTGCCATACGGCCCAGGTGTAAACCCACCTTGCCTTACGGCCCAGGTGTAAACCCACCTTGCCATACGGCCCAGGTGTAAACCTTATTTTTCATGGTATTCGCATGATGATAACGCCAACACGGCTATCCCAGGAATCAATATAAAACAACAATAGAATAGTAATTACCGCAATGTCATTGCTATCGTCGTTGATATAACAACTTTGTGAAAGATCTGTACAATCTTCTGGGGTCCATTCTCAGTCCAGAGACGCATTTGACTGGCGACAGCTGCCGTTGTTTTTATGGATTCCGCAACATCGCCGACTTTGCGCAGCTCGTATCTTTTAGGCTTATAATAGACGAGCGTTTAACACGCTGCGTGCAGAATGCCGCGTGTCCTCCGCTGGAATGGATAGTTCATATTTAAATTGAAATAAATACACAAGCGTTGAGCACGCTCATATCCGCTCGCCGAACGCCGGTGTTTGCGTGCTCCGCGCGTCGTGTCAAAAACGCCGTCCATGGGATACATTATTTACTATGCACACGGATACACTAGCAGATATTTTACGCGGACAAGTATACTCCCCTCCACAATTACATTTTTATGTTATATAAGGGGTAAGACGTTTATCACATTGTATGGTCCACTCCATCCAGATTCTAACTTTCTGGGCTTGAGAGAATCTCTTGATATCGAAACGTAATCATCTATATTGAAAGACCTCGGTACTGATGATGATGACTTCTTCTTAGCATAGTTTTCTTGGGAAACTGCGTTTTCTTTGATACGTGAATTCACGAATTGTCGCCATCACAACCAAATAAAGTTTGTAGAGGAGTTCTTCTGGTAATTTTATAGACAGTTGAATAACCTATAAGCTGGATACGGGATATCATGTAACTCCATTCTGCCGTTACGTCAGCTTGTACGCGTAGTAAACTTGCGAGAAAACTCATATACTTCTCGACTTGACCATAAGGTGTGACGAAGTGCAATTCAATATCTTATTCTATCAAGAGGGCGTGATTTTTTTTTACGGCCTTCAGTAAGGTACCATTATCGGTTATGATTCGTGATGGTGTGCCAACCAGAAATATGATGTCTTGTATACAATCTGCCATATCGTCTGTTTTCAGACTCTGGACTGCATACAGGAACGTGTATTCGGAAAATGCGTCTACTGCTACGAAAATATGGGTGAATTCATTTTCTGTTTTTGGAAAGGGGCCGAAACAGTCTATGTGAATGGTAAGAAATGCGATGTCGACTTTTGGAATTGAGTGTATATCGTTAAGGGCCCGCTTAGGCGTACGTTTTCGGGTGAGGCAAGAAACAAGACTGAATGTACTTTTTCACAAATTGATGCATCCTAGGAAACCAGAAATGAGAAGACATACTTAGAATTGTTTTATCAAGTACAATATGTTCTTGCCAACCGTGATACTCCTTGACAAGGGTGTTGTAAAGTGCGCCATTCAGGCTAATACTATGTTTGCCATATATAAATGTATCATGCTATATTATATCATATTGATTGGTTCATCATATCATTTCGAAATGTTAGTGCTCTCCAATTAGTTCATGTTTTAATAAACATATCAACATAATAACATAATAACCTAATATCGTAAAGTGCTGACAGTTCATGTGCCTTGGGACGCGAATGAATTCTTCAATAAACATACTGTTATTTATTATTCAAAAACTATGATCTCCTGAGTCACATGATGTGTCGTTTATAAGAACGATTGCACCTCTCCAAAGGGGGACAGATACCTCTGAAAACCATCAAACGTTTTATTGATACTGTATAACCGTAATTTCTGAATCTATTTCAATTATACTGAGTTGCCAAAGGAAATCAATTTTTTTTTATATATATATATTTGGGGTACCAACAAACACAATATTTGGTATTCCCCAACGTGCATTTTCCGGTACAAAATATTGGTTGATGTTTTTCGGAATTTATCTCGAAATTCTTCCAATAAATCTTCAAGTTTCTTGTCTATGATTTCCGGGAAACGAAATCTCAGATCGTATTTCAATATAATCCCATCAGGAATGTTTATGAAATATAAGCCAATTATTGCATCGCAAGGAATTACGTCATCGGGGACGATATGATTAAATAATATCGTAACGTTAATGACGTATTCGAAAGTTTTTTTTTTTTTTTTTTTTTAACCAACTCCTTTGATAAGCATTTTCTCTGAGATTCGGGAGGTGACATATTTTTTTGTAACAATCTTGCGTGAAAATGAAACCTGCGCTCCTGTGTCTATTAAAACATCGTAGTTCTTGCCATCGATATTGAGAGGTCATAAACGTAAATTGTGTTCAACACTATCTTGGTCGGGGACATAGGAAACATTTACTCCTCTAGATTTGTCAATACGCTTGTTTTTGAAGCAATTGTCGATTATGTGATCAGGCTTCTTGAAAAAAAATCACAGGTATTGCTTGTACTGGGTGTAGATTCTTCCCTTTCGCGTTTGATACCTCGTACGGTATCTGATATGGGACAAGAAGATCTTATGTGCCCAAATTGGCCACACCGATAACACTTAGTATTGCTCGCATTTCTAAAAGGTGCCTCCCGAGGGACCTCCTTGAAAGATACAGAAGGGGTATTTGAATTTGGTTTCAATTGTATACGTGACACAACTGTGCTATCAAGGAAGATGCAGATGAATGGCCCACCTGTGACATTTGAGCTTGTGAAATATCTTGTATGCCAAAACATATCAAACTCACAAGTTGTTCCTGTGTGGATTGAATTCCAGATGCATTAATTTTTTGCAATTTCATACGAGCATAAAATCCATATGTTGGACATCCATTAGAATTATAAAGGACAGCTTCATGCATCAATTTACCAAAATTATTAGGACCTAAAAAAAAAACCGCCTCACCCTCAAGACAGCCTGATATTCGAGCCATAATGTTATTATCACTCCATCTGAAATCCTCAGCCATAGCAGAAATTTCGTCCGTCCATTTCTGCGGATCATCTCGACCAGGTAGAAATTTTGGCAAACTAACAGAATCACCGGAATTATTTGGTGGCCGGGAATCTATGCGTTCCAAAAATCCCCGCAGCAAGTTTTCCACTGTAGAACCAACATTTATCGTTTCCTCTGCCATACTTATAGCGGTTTTTATTTCGTAGGCTATGCTATATACGAAAGACAAAGAAAAGGCAATACTTCACAGACAAAGCTTTGCGGGTATGACACAACCATCCGAATGACGAATAAATTCGTAATTTCGTGGGTACATCCCCACTTCTGATGTTAGATAATGCTCAGTAACCAAAACACACTATTGTAATATTATAACACTTTACCACGTAGTTATATATAGAGAACAACACAGCAATACAAGGCACGTATGTATTCTCTTACTGAATAGATACTTGGACATGATTCGCCGGTGTGAGTCGTTGGTGACTAATAAGTTCTGGATGTCAGTTACGAGGGGAAACCGGCTAAACGCCAACAACAGTGGCAAGTAATAAATCCACTTAATCTGAATCCGAGAATGCCTGTAACAGCAGTACTCAAATAGATCAACTTGCTGACTCTATCATAATTCATTCTTAAATTTCAATGAAAACAGTGGCAAGTAATAAATCCACTGAATCTGAATCCGAGAATACCTGTAACAGCAGTACTCAAATAGATCAACCTGCTGACTATCATAATTCATTCTTAAATTTCAATGAAAACAGAAAAAATGTTGGAGTTTTTCCGACGTGGGGCCCCGAAAGAGGGAGCCCCAACAGGGAGCCCCAACAGGGTGCCCCAACAAGGAGCCCTGACATAAAGCCGCAACAGGGAGCCCTGACATAAAGCCCCAACAGGGAGCCCCGACATGGGGCACCAACAGGGAGCCTCAACAGGAGGCCCCGAAAGGGAGCCCCAACAGGGAGCCCCAACAGGGAGCCCCAACAGGGTGCCCCAACAAGGAGCCTCGACATGAAGCCACAACAGGGAGCTCCGACATGGGGCACCAACAGGGAGCCTCAACAGGAGGCCCCGAAAGGGAGCTCCAACAGGGAGCCCCAACAGGGTGCCCCAACAAGGAGCCCCGACATAAAGCCCCAACAGGGAGGCCCGACATGGGGCTTCAACAGGAAGCCTCAACAGGGGGCTCGACAGGAGGCCCCGACAGGGAGCCTCGTCCGGAA
This sequence comes from Chrysomela aeneicollis, assembly GCA_029955515.1. Lineage (NCBI taxonomy): Eukaryota > Metazoa > Arthropoda > Insecta > Coleoptera > Chrysomelidae > Chrysomela > Chrysomela aeneicollis. The sequence goes on along the minus strand of JARUHQ010000003.1, from coordinate 12,299,124 downwards.
CTAATGCATGCAAAATGAAAATTCACTCACCTTCGAGAAACAATTCTTCAATCCACCCCTGCTTAAATAGTGATTTCAGGCAGGAAGCCCCAATAGGGAGCCCGGACATGGAGCCCCGACAGGGAGCCCCAACAGGAAGCCCCGACATGAGGCCCCAACAGGAGGCATCAACATGGGGCCCCAACATGAGGCCTCAACATGGGGCCCCAACAGGAGGCCTCTACATGGGGCCCCAACAGGGAGCCTTGACATGGGGCCCTAACAGGGAGCCTCGACATGGGGCCCCAACAGGACGCCTCGACAGGAAGCCTCAACATAAGGCCCCGAAAGGGAGCCCCAACATTAAGCCCCAATGGGAGCCCCAACAGGGAGCCCCAACAGGGGGCTCAGACAGGAGGCCCCGACGGGGGCCTCGTCCGGAACTAAAGACGGATTCATGCACAACGCTTTTTCATTAATTTGTTGCTTTGTTTCACTGTCATTAGACTATATTGTTCTTCAAGGATTTTGATACTTTTATGCACGACCGTCATTTAGTGTGTATAGAGTTCAGTGATTCTTCTGCGATTTGTCATACACAAATATATATTCCTTTTATAAATCGATTCTTTCATTCTGATATTGATAAAACTATAACTCGTATTTCGATATCATTTTCCCGAGTTTTTGATGAAAAACAATAAGGCCCGTTTTTATAAACGAGAATAAACTCCGTTGAGACATTACCCGTATGACAGAATTGCGTCAGCGCATATGACATATTTACTTTATTTTTCATTAAAAGATGAGAGTTGGTTATCTTTCATAGAATAGTTAATTAAAGATAAGAGGTCATTTGGGTGCATAATTGGTGAAAAGTAAATACTGAGTTCCAACATCTCTAGTGAAAACATAGATCTTATTGCTTACGCTATATCCGGCAACCTGTAGTAATTTACATGATCACGTAGTACAACACATGTATGGACAAAAATGAAAACGACCAATCAATGGCTTATTAGTACTTTCATTTCAAGTAGCCTGGATGCCGGATTTAGTGTAAGCAATAGGATCTATAAGTGAAAACGATAGTGATCGAGAAATGATATAGATTAATTAAAAAGCGGTGTGCATAATCCGCCTTAATGCATGCAAAATGAAAATTCACTCACCATTTGGAAACAATTCTTCAATCCACCCCTGCTTGAATAGTGATTTTCATTTTTTTTCTGGAACTCCATGCCATGATGATGCCGCTCTTTTGACAACTCACATTTTAGAACACTGCACACGGTAACCGAATAAACCGCAGAGTACACACGGTAACCGAATAAACCGCAGAGTACACACGGTAACCGAATAATCCGCACTTTACACTTCCACAATAGTTAATTGGGTAAAGGAGACCGCACTTCCGATGTCTTAGAGGGATGATGATGTCTTTATATTTCTATATAATATCGTCACGACCATGAAGATGACACCGGCGTATATATCATCTACGTTTTGCCGAACAACCGAAGTGTTCAAGCAACGCGAACAGACTACAAATCATCCTAGCTTATCGATATGGTTCATGAACAATTATATAAGTTGTATATGACTGTCCACTGATATGAATCAGAACAAAAAACGATATGAAAGAACTATTATCTTTTTACTGCCTTTTTGAGCATGAATCAATTATATCCAAGTCGATGAGAGGCGATACTATATACCTCTCGTTGATTTTCAAATTTGCAAAGGATTTTATAGATCATTTGAATTTCCTTAAAATTTCTAGCATTTATGTGTTTCGAAGATACTTTCTATTTAACTGGGGAATCATTCAGAATTCTTCAGTAGTGGAATTATTAAAGATTAATCAAAATTCAAGATAAGTACCTAAAAATCTTGAGTTTATTCCCGAATATTATTTTAATTCCAGGGAATTCCTTGGAGTTGATTACTTAAAATTCCACATTCGTCAATTCCTTTGTTCTAAACATATTACGATTAATAATTGATCGACATTGGTTGATTTGCAAATTGCGCTAGGATTTCTTAGAATTATTTCCCTGGTTCAAAAATACTTAAACTTATTTGGGATCTTTCGAATTGCTTCGAGGATAGAATCTCTTATGAGAATATTCAATTCATTTTTGAATAATTCTGAATTCCCAACCATGGACATGCTTATTATAGGTTCCATTCATGTTTCTAAATATGATTCACGACAGTAACCATTAGATTTTCATCTATCATCCCCAAGGCCGCATCAACTCCCAAGGCCACCCTCCTCTCAAGGTCATACCAAGGTCATACTCCCAAGGCCATGTCGGGGTGTGTGACCTTGGGGGAGGTCCGGAACCGGCGAAAAACATCGACTGTCATACAGGGTAATGCAAATTTCATGGTACACTATTGTCGAATCGCAAACGAAGAGAGATTCGTAGTATGTTGAATTACAAAATCACAAGAAATATGCGCAATTTTATGGCCATCTTGAATATCAAAAGAAATCGAGGATATCTTAGGTAGTTCTTGAAATATTCTGAAAAAACTGAAAATTGTCGATTCTTATAGACATTGATAACTTTTAAACTAATGCTACTAGAGGATTCTCAAATTTGGTATAATTACTGAAGTTCGCATGTTGAATTCAACGGTGATAGGAAAAAATGTCAGTTCAAACTGGCAATTATAATTTTATTTTGCTGTATGTCCGTTCAGCGCTTTCGTAGCATTCAGTCCAGAAGATACAAACCGAAAATTTCAACACAGGTGACAGGAACTATAGTAAACGAAGAGTTAGGGTTTTTGAGGGGTTTTTTCATTCTTTTAACTATAATATTTACCATACGCCCTAAGTCCAATGTCCATTGGAAAAACCAATGCGCACTCAGTGTATTACTTCCTCATTTTATTATATTTATAAGAAATAAAATTCTGAAATAAAATTCTTTATACAGTGAGGACCAAAAGTCCGTCGCCCCCCCTGTAACTTATTTATTCTACATATTACAAAAAAATGTTGAATACATAAGTTGTAGGGTTTCATTCGATCTCTTCAATGGTTCAAGTTTCATTTATACAGAGTGTCTCAAAAAAGCACGGTGACTTAGAAGTTAATTACGTTAAATACGATGTGAATAGTGAATAGTGTTTTATTTAACCATTCGCAAACATAGTACTGATGATGGGTATTCTTCAAAGACATTTAAATTGGTATTCTTTATCACACCATCAGAGTCGTAGAGTCTAGTGGGACGTAACGAAAAATACCCTCTCAAGAGCATATCTATGGTGTGATATATATTTTATTGTATTCTATGAAAACGCTTTTTTCACGCAAAAAATGTGATGTTATATCTACCTTAATACTATATATAATTGCATACTCTCATCCAAAGAAAATTGTAATACATATGCAAAAAAATAAAGTTGAGTATATTAATTTCCATCAATAAAATGCTTAGAACTTATATACATAATTCATAAATAATATACTAGGGATTTTTCTTAAATTCAAAATGCTCTAATATGTCTGGAGTTGATGAACTTTTTTTCAAACCACCTGAGGTCGAAGCAGCAGATATAAATTCACTAGAAACTACCGAGTGCATATTTGAAACTTGAAATAAAGCCAATTTGGATAGGTTGTTGTTGATCTTTTCTTTGTAATTATGAGCCCCAATCGTTTGTTTATCATTTTCAGCAATTGTCGCTTGATTGTGATCATCAACATCGTTATTAATCTTCTCCTGTCTGGATTTCTTCTGCTTTTGTTTCTTTATTTCATTCAAAATTTTGATATTTGGAATTCCGGGAGCTTCTTTCCTTTCAAACAATTTGACAATTTTCTCATCGTCTTGAATTTGTTTTTTACTACAACATGGTGTATTTTCCTCTTTTTCCAACTTCTCTGGAGTCTCATTTTGAATTCTAACTTTTCGAGAATCATGTGAATGTCCATGATGAATATATTTCAAATTATCATTGGTTTCACTTCTAGTTTTAGCAAGCTTCAATTTCTCAAATTTCAAATGCAAATTATCTACCTCGAGTTGTAAACAGAGATTCTCATACACTAAACAGCTATTTTGTTTCACAAGCTGAAATTAATGAGTAAAATTCAAAACACTTAATTTACCTTTATCGAGCCTTATATAGTTCAGTACCTTTATAACTCACCTGTAAATATTTTTTACTGCTTGGAGAAATTTGAGTGGCACTCATTTTTTCATTCACCAGATCATTCAATTCCGTCGTAAGATTCTCAATTTTTGTTTTATAGTCATTTTGTAACTGAAAATAAATTTAAATATAAACATCTCTAATTCTCGAAAAATAAGAATATGAAAAGGTATACATAGTCGATTTGATCTTAATTTCAAGGAGATTTGTCGAGACAATAAACAATAATTGTCTTTTCCACTACAGTTTGTAGTTATTTCATTGAAATTTTCAATACATCATTTTTTCTTGCCTTGAAAAATGAAAAAGTTGAAATGGAACTTTTATTTTCTCTTGTGGTTAAGAATTAATATTAATTATTATTAATCATGCGATTCCAACCAAATTTGGTGTGGTACGAATAACCATCAATATGAACAGTTTTACAGAGATGAACATTATTTTGGACAGTGCCGTGAGTTTTTATTGATATAAAAAGGGGTCGATTTTTCATAGAATCATATGGGTAAGGCATTTTTTCACAGGAAATCTAACCTCATATTATTGTTCTTCATGGTTTGAAACCCCCATATGTATATTTTCACCTACTTTCTATTGAGGGTTTTGAAAAAACGGGCACATCGAAACTGCATTTTTGCGAACGATCATCAAATGTGGTCGGAGTACCTACCATCAACATAACCGCCCTTCAATATGATACATTTCTCTGTCGCTTCCTTAAATGTGCATTCACAGTTCTAAGCTCAGCAGGCGATATTTCAGCACGTGCTGGGTTTGATTATATTTATTAGTCCCTGGTTCGAGACCAACTTTTGTATAATACTGTATCCTCAATAATTCCCCAGAATCAAAGATGCATAGGAGTTAGGTCCGCGTTGAACGTGGGGACAACTCTATCAGAGATTTTTCCCCCAATTCACTTATTCGTAAAATGTTTCTAATACCAGCAATTTCTGGAAATAACTGAATAGGGCGAACTGAATGTGACGATCTTTCTTCCAGAGATAAGTTCTTCTTCTGAAAATTTCGTTAAAACGAGTATATTTACGCTCGCAAAAATGCAGTTTTGATGTGCCCGTTTCTTCAAAACTCTATAGAAAGTAGTTAAAAATTTACTTATGGGGGCTTCGAAGCATGAAGAATAAATCGACCCCTTTTTATATCAATAAACGCATGGCACTGTCCAAAATAATTGATCATATTGATGGTCACCAAATTTGGTTGGAATCGCATGACTAATAACTGAGATATAAGTGATCGAGACACGCTGTATCTACTCTAGCGATTAAAAGTGATTAGATATGAACAAGACATGACTTTGAGGTTTGTATTTGGACCAGGAACTCTTGGCCATCTATCGTCGCAAATGAAAATTTTTAGTGAACTTTGAAACTGGAGGGAAAAATGATTTTTGAGAATCGCACAGAACATATTTATAATATACATGTACAGGGGGTGGCCAGATAAGAATGCAAAGTGCAGTATCTCGGAAACTATTCGTCTATAAGAGACTTGCGGTGAAAATTTCATGACTAAAGTTGCCAAAAGAAAATCCTGGAAATTATGTTCATGTTTCCAGGGGGCGTAACCGCCATCTAAAACTTTTGAAATGAATTTTTGACGAAATACGCCTGGTAAACGTACCAATAAAATACATACCTTTTAAAGTTGAGCTTCATTCGAGTAATTTTTGTTCGACACTTTTTGACTTATCTATTAAAATGGTGGGGGGTGGTTCAATGTTTTTTCAAATAAACAGCTGTAACTCCTGAACGACTGAACGGATTTCAACAAACTTGGTATCGTTAGTCTATCAAATTCATCTTATTTGTAATGTGTCAGATTTTAAGTTATGCAACTAGAGCGCGTTTTTTGACATAATAAAAAATTGCAAAATTTTCTGAAAAATCAAATGCAATTATATGACTTTTTCCAGGAAAATGTAGTGGAATGATACCTTAATAGGCTAGTGAAAACCGTATCACGATATATACGCAATTTTCACCGCAAGTCTCTAATTAGACGAATAGTTTCTTATCTGGCCACACTGTACAATTCTTATTTATTCGTATTTATGACATAAATATAATTCTATGGATATTTGGCGATAAATTCAAATTTAAGTACTAATTCACACTTCACATCCATTGCGGCATAGCAGATTTTAATAAACCGCGAAACAACTTAAGTGTTTCGAAAAATATGAGAAATATATGCACGGAGATAAGAGGATAATATTATACCTTTTCATGTTCCAGTTTTGTAGTTTGCAACTCCGTTTTCAAACACGTTTTGGTATTCTTCATGCGAAGAAATTTTATACTCAAATTATAATTCGCTTCCAAAGTTTGATTTAAAGTCTGCTTCAACTTTGATATTTCGTTCCTGTACCACTCGACGCTCCTTTCTTCACAGTTCATAGAACTACTTAAAATCTTTCTCAATTTTTTGCATTCATTCATTTCTCTACAATACATTTCTTTTTCGTTAAAATAGTATTTTCGCTCGTCTTCTAGTTGTTGGGCCAAACTAACATTTGATCTTCTTGTTTTCAAGAGATCCAAGCCCAAGGTCTCTTTCTCTCTGGCCAAATTTGCGATGTACACTTCTTTTTGTTCAGATTCGATTTGCAATGTCTGAATAGCTGCTTTTAAATTATGTATTTGATCTTTCAGGGCATCTAGCTCATTCTTTAACATCTCCGCTTCTTCTGCCATATCCGCTTCTATGTTTTGCGGAATAGATTCATGAGATGGGCCCGATGGTTTAGACAAAACACTTCTAAAATAACATAAGATATCTGTATGAGTGTGTTCCCAAAATTGTAGTTCTATTCAGTTATCACCTCACGAGTTTTTTCGTACCGGATAACTTATTTTTCAAGGCTTTTTTCATTAAAACCAGATATAGTCAATGACATGTGTGATTACCTTCAACAATATTTCAACAACGTCATTACACTGACATTGAAATTTAGACATTTTCAATTTGATGGTCATGAAGGCCATGATGAAGGCTATCGAATTGAATTTCCAATAAATAGCTCGGTCAATATCGACATGAAATAAAAAAAAAACATTGCAAACGCGCATGTAACTACGATTTTTTTATATGTTGTTAGGTCCCTTGAGAGTAGTTAACACCCAAGTTTGCAACCCTGAAAACCTTGTGCTGCCCCCACGGTGCTCGAAAAACTGCGAAGTTTTGGCACATATTTCAGTTGTTTAGAAAAATGTACCTTAACGAAGAGTTTTTCAAGTACTTTAATAAAGATAACTGAATTTGCTACAATTTCAGCGAAACCTGAGCACACTATGTCTTTTGGTTGCGAAAATACAGCACGTCAAAGATGGGCAATTTTCCCGCAGTGCTAGGAAAACTGTGAAATTGCAGAATTTTCGATGTAACAGCTTTTGTTGATTTGACCGCCTTTTACAAGAGCTCAGAATTCGATCAAGTATTTATCATTGGGGAGGACGTGGACCTACTTGTCCTTCTTAACGGTTTAAACTCTGGAGAGAAGAATGTGTACTTTCAGAAAGGCAGTAGAGGTGGATCAGACTGCATCCAGTACCCAGCAAATTCGTTCAGTTGTGGAGAAATGCATTTCTGCATTTCTGCATGCCATCAGCGGGTGTGACACAACCTCTGCCCTTTTCTGGCAAGGCAAGATGAAGTGGTGCAACATCCTCAAAAAAAAACCCGACTGGATAGATCTCACCAACATTCTCCTTGACCCAAACTCCAACAAGGAAGACGTAGGAAATGCTGGCGAGAAGATCTTGATGAACCTCTAAGGAGGAGATGCGGGGACACTGAATACTTTGCGATACTCAGCATTTGTCAAATCGGCAGTAACGGTCAAAGTGAACCTTGCTCGCCTCCCCCCAACTACAGATGCTGCAAAATATCATTCGTGGAGAACTTACCACCAAGTACAAAAATGGTTAGGGGGGTTGAAAAGAACCCGTGTGACTGGGGATGGGAGACCAGCGAACAAGGTCTAATGCCTGTCACAATGTGCGCAGAGCCCGCTCCTCAGACCCTGCTTAAAATGATGGCTTGCAAATGCAAGAAAGGTTGCTTAGGTTCGTGCACTTGCAGAAAGGCTGGGCTCAAGTGCTCTATCTTATGTTCCGTTTGCCACAGTCGAAATTGCAATAACGCCATCCCTATAGTTATGGATGAGGAGGACGAGGATGAGGACAATCCAACACCATATGCCGACCCGCCTCCACCTCCAGAAAACACTATCCACCCCCACTCCCCCCCACTGATCTTGAGTGGTTGAGAAATAGAAATAGTTTTATTCATCACTAAAATTTTCATACATACACAATTACAAAATTAAGTACATGAGAAAACTTATTGGACTAGTCAAAAGAGTGATAATGCTAAAAAAGCTAAAACACAAAAATTCAAAAAGACTACATGTATAAAAGAAACTATGTCATTTAGGCACTGAAAGCAAGAAATTCATCCATATTGTAGAAGCAGTTATCCAACAGGAAACCATATAGTTTATTTCTCATCACATTTCTTCTTTTATTGATCCCTATAAAAGTTATTATTTTATTGTAGCATTTAATACCCAAATATTTTGGGGAATTCTGACTCACACTCAAGCGAGAGTAGGGGTGATATAAAGTATCTTCACCCCGAGTAGCGTAATTATGTATATCAGAGTTTTTTTTATATAGGTGTTTATTATCATAGATGAATAGCACTAGTTGTAATATGTAGAGGCACGGCAATAGTATAAGATGCTATATTTTTTGAATAATGGTTTACAAGAGTCGAGTGGACGAGCCTTGTCCATACAGCGAATGACTCTTTTCTGAACTTTAAAAATGCGGTCAGTATATGCAGACCTGGTCCTTCCAAAAGGGCGAGAGTCTAAGGCTCTTAATTTGTGTAAATTTAAAGTTTTAATTTGTTACTGTTTTTTGTATTTACATGCCAAATTTACGAAGGCGTAGAGCGGACATGCGATATTTTTTTTTCTTAATTTCGAGTTGTAACTCGAAATTAGACAAAATTAGAAAAAAGACATAGTGTGCTCAGGTTTCGCTGAAATTGTAGCAAATTTAGTTATCTTCATTTGAGTGCCGCCAAGTTGAAAAATTTCATGTAACCACTGGCCAAATACTTTTTCTATTCACGAATAATATTATGAGCCATGTGAGTCCCACTTGGACTCTCAAAAGCACAGGCCGAGTACGGTTTTTAGACCATCTGGCCAATCTGGCCGAGCCGAAAACGCTCACGTGTATTTCAAATGGATACGAGAAGCCATTGTGGAGATACTTTAAATTTTATGACCGACTAATATTTGAGTCCACGTTGGCTTCACGCGGCCAATAAGGCTTTTTTTTGGGAGATTCCGCGTTGGCCTCACGTGGCACTTAACCTGTTAAAGTACTGGAACACGTACTTGAAAAACTCTTCGTTAAGGTACATTTTTCTAAACAACTGAAATATGTGCCAAAATTTCGCAGTTTTTCGAGCACCGTGGGGGCAGCATAAGGTTTTCAGGGTTGCAAACTTGGGTGTTAACTACTCTCAAGGGACCTAACAACATATAAAAAAATCGTAGTTACATGCGCGTTTGCAATGTTTGATGTCGATATTGACCGAGCTAAAATTCCTTCGTATTCAGCTGACTTTCTACGGTTTATCACAAATCACATCAAAGATGGAATCAAAATAAACCCCACAAAAAATACTCGCTGCGTTATAGGTGCCTATACTCAAAAATTTATAAACCCCAATAACAAAATGATTATATTCAGTAAAGTTGACGACCTCCTTTGGTGAATTTCGATGTTTTTTTTTTTGTTGTAGTTATTAAATAATATAATTTCTGTTACGGACGACCTACAACCCAAAAAAAAACACCGAAAATATCGTAAACAAACAACTAAAATATCACAAATCATTGGTAAATCTATATTTACTGAAAACAAATTTTTCAGCATTTGATGGTACCAAACGATGACTCTTCTCATAGATGAACCTCTGATAGCTTCTGAAAAAATAACCTATATACACCATAAATACCTAGATAAAATTAATCTATGTATAATGTGAAATGGGATGGGATTACCAAAGTTTACAGAATATTACCTGCAAACTATAGCTTGACCAACATAATTATTATGTTGCAATAATCGCGATATATGTTTTATCAAAAATCGCGGCGCATTATTCAGTTTGTTTATTGTGCTACCATCACATTATTCTACTATGTTATCTTATAAAAAAAGACACACTGCTTCTTGCAAAGGCAAAGATTAAAAAAATTAGGAAATATATATTCTATATACAGGGTGTCCCCTCTCAATTGAAAAAAACTTCTGGGGCATATTGAGGAACCATAGACAAGCAGTTTGAGATAAGAAACTGATGTCCGGAAGTGCATGGTTTTCAAAATACAGGGTGTCAAAGTTTTTTTCAAAAAACTTTTTTTTATTAATATTTCAAAGACACGTTAACCGATTTTCTTGAAATTTGCTAGTGATGTAAGCTTTAATAAGACGCTCAGTTAGCACTAATTAAATGTTAATTATGACTTCCAGTGGCGTCCCGGGGGACAGTGTCACGAATAAAAATGACAAAAAATGTACGCTGCTGACTTTTTTTTAAAATTTTATATATTTTTTAGAAAGCTCAGTTAAAAATACAACTTTTTTGTCACTTGATATTTTTTCGTATCTCTCTCCGTTTTCGAGAAAAATTTTTTATTAAAAACTTTATTGAAAGGTTCATTATCTGAAAATCTAAAACAAAACAATGTTGTCATGGTAACACATAAACATGTCAAACTTTAGTAAAAGTGTCAGTTTCTAAGTACTTAATTATCTTCAAACGTTATACTAATTGCAAAAATGAATCGGTTTGAATTAGTCGAGCTTGCAGATATGCATCTCTTGTATGGGGAAGCGCGGGGTAATTCTTTGTTAGCACAACGGTTGTACGGGCAGCGGTTCCCAAATCGTGAATTGCCAAACCATAACATTTTTATCAAAATTCATCGAAATCTACGGGAGACCGGCTCATTCGTGGTAAGTATTGCAGAAATGGCAACTTTCTGTGTTTTTTTTCTTGCGCGTTTCTGTTTTACAGCCAATCTAAGAGGCTTTGTTATCTTTGCAGCCTATTCGAGAATTTGCAAGGCAGTTTCCGATCAGAGATGCCGTTGAGGATGAAGTCATGGCACGCATTCAGAATGAGCCCAACACTAGCACTCGTCTGATTGCGTCGCAACTTGATTGCAGCAAAAATACTGTCCATCGAGTATTGAAAATCCACGATCTCTATCCATTTAAACTGCAAAAGGTGCAGCATCTACTGCCTGACGACGCTCCTCGGCGGCTCGAGTTCTGCGAGTGGTTGCTACGTAAAGCGGATGAAAACGCTGATATTTTAAGTATAATCTTCACGAGCGATGAAAAAGGATTTTCGCGCGAGGGGACATTCAATCCTCGTGATAACCACGAGTGGAGCGAACAAAATCCCCATGCTACGCACATCAGAGGATATCAGCAGAAGTTTGGTGTTAATGTTTGGGCAGGTATTCTTGGCGACCATTTGATTGGGCCGTACGTTCTACCTGATCACCTCAACAGGAATAACTATCTAGTTTTTTTGCGATATATTCTGCCCGAGCTGCTGGAAGATGTACCCCTCCAGTTGCGTGGAGAGGCCTGGTTCCAACACGATGGTTGTCCAGCGCATTTTGCGCGCACCGTGAGAGGTTACCTCGACCAAACCAACAACAACAGGTGGATTGGTAAAGGTGGTCCCGTCCCTTGGCCAGCAAGGTCGCCGGACTTGGCCCCCCTGGACTTTTTCCTTTGGGGCGAAATGGAACGGTTGATCTATGCAACTCCTGTGCCGACCATGGAGGACCTAGTTGCTAGAGTTGTGGTGGCAGCGGAATTTATCGCGAACAATCCAGGCGTGTTTGCTCGGGTGCGCGAATCCTGGCTCGACAGGTGCAGAAAATGCATCGAAATGCATGGTGGACACTTTGAGCATTTGCTCCACTAATTAATAATAAATTATTTGTAAAAAAGCCTCCTTGTTTTTCTTTCTAATAATGAACCTTTCAATAAAGTTTTTAATAAAAATTTTTTCTCGAAAACGGAGAGAGATACGAAAAAATATCAAGTGACAAAAAAGTTGTATTTTTAACTGAGCTTTCTAAAAAATATATAAAATTTAAAAAAAAAGTCAGCAGCGTACATTTTTTGTCATTTTTATTCGTGACACTGTCCCCCGGGGCGCCACTGGAAGTCATAAAAAACTTTGACACCCTGTATTTTGAAAACCATGCACTTCCGGACATCAGTCTCTTATCTCAAACTGCTTGTCTATGGTTCCTCAATATGCCCCAGAAGTTTTTTCCAATTGAGAGGGGACACCCTGTATAATGATGTACCTATAACTAAATAGGTTTTTAGAAGGAAAAGGCCTATATATGTGTGTTTGGGATTTTTTCACGTAGCTACAAGCTTGAAGTCAGCATATTACATATCATATATCATACAACACTTTTTTTCTTCACACATGTTCAATAAAAACTGGGAACACATTTACGTGATCGCTATAGAGCCTCCGCGATGTGTATTCGCTTTATTATTACTACAACCTGGGAAAAAAAAAATTTGAAAAATGCTATCCTACTCTTTTGGACCCGAATAAGGAATTATACATTGTGAGAAATCAATACAACCCTCTCTAGAGAAAAAAATTCACGGGGGATATTTCAAATCACCCCACGATGAGGTGATATTTCACTGTTAAAATCATGTCAAGGCACAGCAGAGGTGAATCAGATATTTATATAAGTATTTCAAATCTTCGAAAATAATTATGCATTATGCAGACAAGTACGTTTTTTACAACACTCCTCCCGAATACGTTTATTTCTATATAAGAGCCAACACGCCTATATTGTATTTTGAAGCATTGTATAGTATATTTTTCAAGTCACCCCCAGAAATACCCAAAAAAAAAAAATAAGGCCGTCGTGTCTATTCATCGGGGCGCCTCGACATTACCTACTTATTTATGTCGAAGTACACTTTTATTTTTATTATCAACCAATTGTTGTATCTTCCAGAGATGACAAAGATTATTTTCGTATAGTTGCGTATTTCACACCCGCGACAAATAAACAAAAAAATTATAGATAATGTAACGCCACTGCTTTTAAAGCTTCATTTCATAAATATAGTTTGAGCTCCATACATAGATAAAGATAGGGATACTCACTTTCTAAAAAAAACAGTGGGCACTGTGATGTATTCGGAATAATAAAGGTAAAATATCGAAAAAAAATATCGAAAAATGTTCATATCTTTGGTTGTTCATAGTGAGGTTTCGAACCAAAACATTTATGCAGTTCTGCATGTTACCGAATAGATGTCAGTCTTGAACTTTCTGTGAGGTGTCTGTGTTGTCCGTCAAGGTCATTTTGTATTTGAATAATTGTTTTTCAGGTTTTTTAATTTCCTTTTTTTTCATAATATATGTTTAGTAGTTGTTGAATACTTGAATAGAAAAAAACTATCAACAAAAATTTGAATAATCCATCCAACAATATAAGCACAAAACTCCAATGGTTTTCAGTAACTAACAAATAAGAAGCCTCCGATATTTGAAGAGTTTATTAAACACTTTTAAACAGGTGATAATTTAAAATGTTGGGACCCACAACACAAGAAATTCACAAAATATTGAGGGCAGCTCAACATGGAAACAAAGCCTTCCTTCAAATAGTATTCCAAAAATACCCCAATTATCACTGGACTCAAATATATTATGATGGTACAGGCGATACCATCCTACATTTTGCTGCTAAATTGGGACACGTTGAAATCATAAAATATCTGCTCTCAAATTTTGTACCAATATCTGTTGATTGTAAAAATAAGGATGATAAAACTGCTCTACATGAAGCTTGTCAGTCTTTGGAAATCGAATCATGTGAAATACTCATAAGGAATGGTGCAGATGTAAATGCCTTGAAGAGATCTGACTGGACTCCATTGATGCTAGCATGTGTAAAAGATATAAGGCCAAATAATTCAAAAATAGTACAATTGCTGTTAGAACATGGAGCTATAGTTAATTTCAAGAATAAAGATGGTTGGACATGTTTGCATCTAGTTGCTCGTCAAGGTGATGCATCTATTCTGAAAATACTCCTCCAATATGGTTTGGATGCCAAAATAAAGACCAACAATGGCCGATCAGCACTCCACATAGCCGCTTTACATGGAAAACAAGAAATTGTTGATTTGTTACTGCAAGTTGGACTAGACATTGATGATGTGGACAGTTGTGGCAATACTGCCTTGCATGAGTCCGTCTTAGGCCATCATCTTGATGTCTGTATGTTGTTGGTCAAACATGGGGCTAATGTTGAAAAGAAGAATAATTGTGGTGAAAATGTTATACATTCATGTACTGCAATGGGGAATATAGAAATATTGAAGTTTTTATTGACTGAACATAAATTTGATTTGAATGAACCTGACAATAGTGGTTTTACCAGCCTACGTTATGCTAGTACATCAGGAGAAGAAGCAATCTATGACCTTTTAGTTTCTCATAATGCCTGTAAAGGTATCAATGATAATTGTGAAAGTATTCCTGAATAGAATATTCTTGTGATTGAAATGTCCTGAAGTCCGAATTTCCTGTAAAGTTGAACCAATATTCATTTAGATTATATTTTCCGTATTAGGTAAGTTAAATACAAAATAAAATTTTTTGTAGGGCTTGCAATGCCTCAATCTTCCAAAAATATTAATTATAGATCATTGATTTTAATATATGAGGGAGTGAGATCAAAATTTGTATCTATATACCATGAATTTATATCTCACATATGTTGAACAATCACAGTCCATCAGTTACTGATCAGTTTTTTATTGAACCTAAAAGTATTTGAGGTTCATCCATATTTGAGATGTTTTTCATATTGTGTTTTAAGTGAGCAAAATATTTTAATGGCATGTATAACTGAATGATTGAGGTTCATATAATATTTCTGTGTTATATTAAATACAGGAAATCTTATTGAAGGTGAGTGACATTAAAAAATGACAAATATATTGCCTGTTGATGTCTTTTATGTTTTATTTTTATATGTATCTTAGTTTTAGGATTATTTTATTCATTTTAGTTTTAATATGTAATTCAGGTAATCAGTGAATGTACTCTCCAGCCTTTTTATTGTATATAGGTAATAAAATTATACCTATAATGGAACATCTACCCAATTTGTTTTTCTTTCAAATTTATACTATAGAATCCAGATGGAAGTATATTGAGGGCAATATTTTTCGCTATAAATAATTAGAATTCTAACAGTGCCAAGAATCTAATAAGTACTTATACCTACTCAGAATATATCTTCTCAAGTCGGGGATACATATAATCAAGAGAAACCAATGCTAAATATGGTATTTTATTTAAAAAACATAAATATAGAAGTTAGGATATATATTATAGATATTCACCACTCACTTTATCAAAGCAAGTTCTTGTGTGTTTAGAAATAAATGTATGTTCATGCAATCGGACTTTTCAAAATCAGCACATCTAGAATGTAGAATACATTTTTAGAAACTATGAAATACCTAATGAGCTGTCAATAATCAGTGAACAAAGTTCATGGGTCGTGCGAAACGCATGATATGGCCTATAAGTCCACCAGATTCATATCCTTTAGATTGAATGAATATTTCCATGACACACAAGAAATGAACACCAGAATTTATTTAACGGTTTGGGGCGAATGAGCCATAGATAAATTCAAACATAGAATAATTCAAGGTTGCAAAAATACCAACGCGGTAGAGTAATAGCAGGTTAGTGCAAGATATATTTTCAAAAATGTCTAAATTATCGTTCATGGCTGATGTTCAACTAGTCAAAGGGTTATTATTTTTCTTTTTTCATACTAAGTGTGGCCAGTATGGGTGACCTTATTAAATGAAAGGTTTAATTGAGAGAAGTATAAACAAATGATAAAATGACAGTATCCATCAATAGAAGAAATTAACAAAATTGGGGACTGCCTCTTTTCTGTGATTTTTCCTGTTGGTCAATCACATTTCTAATGTCAATGGAAAGAATGTGATGTACATCTTCTATCTGCTCTAAAGGGATTAAGAGAATAACTTGATAATACAATTTCAGGATTAACTGAAGGTAGAAAAGATAAATAATAATTCCAATAATAACCATTCAAGTAATATATCCTCTTTCATTAAAGAATCACTTATCATCCAGATGTGACAGTTTTCCATCTCAAATCATAAATCAATATTCAAAATACAATATTATGTCTTTTTCTTCTTCTTTGTTTTTCCTGCTAAGGGAGCTGGCATCTTGAATACCGTACTGAAACAATAAAGTGTTATCATGATAAACAATTTTCAGGCAATGTTGAGATATATGTATTTTGACTATTTTTTGAATTAAAGGCTTAACCTGAATGATTTCATGATTCAATTGGGCACAAACTTCGGTACCAGTTTCCACTGTGGTTTAGTATAGAAAAATTATCAATCAATCAAACCACTACTTATATATAATTGATTTCATTGGGGCGACCGATTTTACAGTTCTGATCAAAGTGACAACTGCTACTTTGGAAACAAACCTATGTATAAAGAAGTTGAATATTCACAAATATCATTAGTCTTTTTGGTACATGGTCTTCACGTATATTTTGAACCCCCCACTAACTTTTTTATCTATTGTTCAATTGTTTTTTTCAAAATACCGGATAAAATCTGAATGGCAACTTCAAATATCTAGGAATATATTAGAGTTAACATGATATAATTTTGTATATATTATTACATTTGAAGTCAGAAAAATACACTCTATCCGATGGTAACAAAAATATATAGGGTGTTTGATTTAAAAAAATATTTTTGGTATCCATAACTTTTTTCGTAGTTCTTCAACTGTATTTCTGTAAAAATATATGAAATCTACAAGAAAAATTACATAGGATAATTTTTTGAGAAGAAGAATTGAACAATAGATAAGTTATGGGGGAGTTCAAAATATACATGAAAATGTACATATCAAAATCGCTAAAATGAAAGGTACTTTGACCATTCTAATGATAAACATACTAATCCAATAATGAAAAAGTACTTATACTCACTGGCATGTTGTGCATATGGGACTGAATTTGCAGAATACTGAAACATAAAATCTGGTTGGTCCCAGTTGAAAATATTTGGAAATACTCACTTGAAAGGCAAACTGAACATACATATCCTATGTCAATAAGTTCTCTGTGACAGAAACATGCAGCCCGATAATCAACTTTGACAGGAGGTGGCAAAACCAGTTTTTCTCTTACAGGTGGTTCTGGTAAAAATACCCACTGAAAAAATCAATAACTTAGGATTTATTTGTATTCTCCTTGAACAATTCACTATTTGAGATTATAAAACATGAAGCAACTGCTTGCTAAAATAGGAATGAAATATTAATATTTTGAATGAAAGTATACAGAATTAATGAAAGAGATATTTTTTATTCTTTCTACCAGTGTCACAATATGCAAATCCAATAATTCTGATTAAATTTTGACAGAATTCACATTTTTCATGAGTAGATTAATGATACAAAGATGATTATATAGGATTAGAAAAAAGTGCTTCACTCACAAGTAAATATTGTAGTAATCCTTGTATTTGAGGAACTTTTAGATACAAGCCATTGGTTATATCACAACCTTGTTGCAGCAAACTCAGATGTTGATCCAGTGCACAAACATCTATAACAACATTCTGTTTTTGAGCTGTGAAAAACACGTTCATGTAATTCATATACTGAGAAGCAGAACATCCACTGCCAGTTACTACCAAGATACGAGAGTTGAGCTAGAAAAAAGAATCAGCATGTGTTATAATTCTACTCTGATAATTTCATTTTATCCAGACTGAGTATAAAGAGTGAGGTCAAATCATGTAGAAAACCTATGTAAATAAAACCCTATAGTTCAGCAAAAAGGTGAATTTGCCCAATATTATTTAGATATTCATGTATGGCTTAGGAACCCATAAAACCTAATTCAAGTTGACAAAAAGCCAATAGGATGAGGGAAATAAAATAGCAAGCAGGTATACTTCAAACAATTTCAATGCATTTCTCCATGCCAAATTGAAGGAATATAAGAAGAAGAATATATTATATAATTTCTCCAGGATGTTGCTTGAGGTATCCTGTGTATAAATACCTATTAATTTTGATGTCTCAATTTGTAATTTTTTATGGATACCTGTCTATTGGAATGATGAATTTTTTAGAAATACTCAATTCAACAGGAATAAATGAGACCCAATTATATTATGTTTCAAATATTTCCATAAAACAATGATGAAGTGTATGATTTGCAAAAATACAATATGGAAATTTGACTATGTATATAATATTTCAGCAACTAAATTGTCCTCTTCAGTAGATCAAGATGGCAATTTCTTCTTAATATTCTATGCTTTCATATACTTTTTCAAAATCTTGCAATATAAGAAATTAGTATTGGAAGTAGGTACCACAAAATAGTTTGATTCAAAAAAATAAACTAAAAGCCTCCCAATGTAGTTAATATTATATATTATGATACAAGTTTAATAAGATGCTATTTTGTCGCACGCGTTGTACGCGAAGTACGACGAGCGAAGCATTGAATTAATTAAAATCTGACACACAAGCATAAAGCCCAGTTTACAGTTGAGCGATTTTGATTATTGCAATACCAGCGGTGAAAAATTCAATTTTGTTATTGTTTTTATTAATCAATTTAAATCAAATTACACTCTGAATTGAAATTTACCAATTAAAACATTGAGTTTTTCACTGCTAATATCACCAATCCAAATCGCTCAGAAGTAAACTGGGTCCAACTCTTCTGACTTTCATTTGACAGTTTGATTGTACCAATCTTTGAATAGAGGCTATTTTGACACGCATTTGCGTTGCACAATGACTTCATTATACAACCAAAATAGAAAAAATATATTACTTATTTTTTGGACTGAATAGAAAAAGAAGTGACATGAATGAAAAAATATCCTAATCTCTAGAAAATTCTGAAAAATTATTGTATTGTATAAAAATTTATCAAAATGAAAACAACTTCTTTTCCACAAAATATAGACTGCTATACCTACCTACTAAACCTCTGCAAGGGTATTGATATCAAGATATCATTTTATTTTCCATCTGAAACATGTATGAAAATCAATCAAATGATGGTTGTATTTGATAGATGTGGTTCTGTTCCATTCTGTTCTAAA
The DNA here is from genome assembly GCA_029955515.1 of Chrysomela aeneicollis. Lineage (NCBI taxonomy): Eukaryota > Metazoa > Arthropoda > Insecta > Coleoptera > Chrysomelidae > Chrysomela > Chrysomela aeneicollis. The sequence goes on along the minus strand of JARUHQ010000003.1, from coordinate 12,279,628 downwards.
CAAAGCAGTAGGTTCTTTCTTTATGAAATGATAAATAATTATTTTGAAACAAATTACAGAGCTGATTCACTATAGTGAATTTGGAATTAAAAATGGCCCTACTATGAATCAAATAATAAAATTAGAAATGATTAGTTCACCTTAGCTCCTGGTGGCTTTGTCCTATTGAGTCTAGCAATATAGCACAGAGCCATTGCTATTGCACCTGCTAATAAAGATTCAGTTATCACAGAAGATGCTTCAGAAGACAATATCCTTGCAAGATTTTGTTTGGTGGTTTTCTCTACATTGGTAAAGGCTTCATATTGACCATCCATTTGTCGCACATCTAAAGGTTTACCTGATCCAGGAAATATAAACTGGCTGAAACATGTGTGTATCAAAAATGATCTCCACAAAATCTGAGTGAAATAACAACCTGGTTTTAGAATGACAGGTCATAATGGCTAACTTATTTTGAGCTTTTTGCATCAAATGTGAATTTGCGAAGGCTATTACAGAATCAACACAATGAGTTAATACATGGGGGTTGTCTCTCAACATTTTTTGAGCAGGATTGCTATCAAGAATAACAACCAACAGACTAGTTTCATCAGTTGAGGTAATTTCTGGTTGTTTCTCATGAGGTAAATCTATGTTATTCATTCTGCAATCTTTTGGTATAATATTTATATTTTCGAAATAAACCAAAGCAACATAACCACACATAACATAATAACAGCAATCTTCAAGGAGAGCAGTGTTGCCAATCCAAACTTCTCATTTTTCACAACTCCTGTCGCTAGATTACACGATTTTACACGCAACTTGATTCGAATTACACGATTTTTACACGAACAGTTGCGCATGAGCAAACGACATGTCAAACCTGTGGTCAAACTGTGATCACGTGATCAGTATGATTGTGATCCTACAATAGACAATAGAGTTCCTGTATTAATCAAGATTTTTTTATTGAATATTAATAAAATATTCATCCTTTGAAGATGTTAAACAGATAATATATATATATGAATAAAGAATAAAAAACAAATCAAACGAAACATGAGTATTTTACTCATAAAAAACAGCCCATCGTACATTTACTATTTAGATTAGAAATGAAAAACAAACCAAAACTAAACGTTCTCAAAGTATTCAACAAATCAAGTTAAATCCTCATCCTCTATCAGATGTATATAAAACAAAAAAAAACAAACAAAACTAAAAAATCAGTCTCAAATGAAAAACGAAACAAACTGAACATTCTTCTTTCTCGAATAAAAGAAAATATTAATAAGCCCTATTTTTCCATATATCTTTCTGCATCATTTTTTGAGAAGGATTGAATTTCAGAATTCCTCCTTCTTTTTTGATGCCTTTTGAAAATGAGAGCCGATATATTTTCTGAACTTAAATTGTTCCTGTTAGCCAGTAACCATTAACCAACCAGTGTTTGTGTTACCACAATGACTTATAATATAATAATGATTAATGACTCATGACAGTTATGACATTCAACTTCAACCATCAGCTCCATGCTCATGCTCCATGATTACTTGATTCCAATTTCCATGGAATCATCATGGAACTAATTACAGGAGTCACAGGGTCACAGAACAGGCAGGACGGAAATGGTTTTATGCAAATTACACACATTTGACCACTACACGAAAATTACACGGGTTGCTTCCAAATTACACGAATTTCGTGTAATTACACGACGATTGGCAACACTGAAGGAGAGTATACTAGTCATAGAAAACACTCCACTGTGGAGTGTTTTCTATGATACTAGTTTACTAGTTTTGCACTGACACTGCCTTCGTTTTGAACTGGTGCAATCTCAATGGGACGATCTCCGACCGTTTAAAACTTGTTTAAAATTTCAGATTAGTTAGGTTAGGTTTTCGAATTTCGATTTTAATATCATTGAATTCATTAATCTGTTTTCAATATAATAAAAATGGATCATTCGAACAATTCCAGTAGAAGCTTGTACATCAACCTGTAAGTACTTCACCACTTTATACTCATGATATATTATCAGCTGACAATTACCCACTCTAAAAATTATTGGCGGTTGTCAATCTGCTTATGCTCCATTTAATTATATATGTTTTTCATTCACAGATAATGTTGTACTCATCAAATTATATTATTGACTTTTTCGAAATCATTGGACCCGCCATTTTTCCAGTGCACTGAATCGCGCACGACCTCCTAAAGCAGGTGCGAAAATTCTTGCACTGAGTGCAAAACTAGCCGCACCAGTTTTTCAATGGGACACAAGAACTACAACTGATTATACCAATGGGACGCGCGATTTGCACTCAGTGCGCACTAGTTTTACCAATGGGATTCGCTATTAGAACTGAATGGGTATGGTAACCTTTATCTGACCTTTATCCAAAGAATAGAGTTACTGACGTTACTGTACTCGGTGCTATCAGGTTGTTCAACAGGAGAAGACGTGACATTGACATTTTTGACTTCTGATTCAATTTTATTTTCAAAATTCGGAAATTCAAATTATTTTCTTTTCTATCCGCAATCGGCGAGGAGACAGAGAAGCATCATTCAATTTAAAATGGAACAAGAAAATACTCCAGCAGTTTATTGTGGTGCATCTCAATATCACATACATTATGATAATTTTGTATTGAAAGCAGGAGAACCAATGAAACCATTCATGAAAGAAGAACCTCTAGAAGAATGTTCTTGGTTGGATATGAAGAAATGTTCAGGTAGTTATATTTCATATTGAAATAATTGAATTCAGGCAGAATCTCTTTTTAGGTTTCATAGACTCTGAAGCTTTCACTCTTTTTCCATGTGTGGAATATATAACTATGGGTGAATGTACTATACAAAAATGTTCACCTATGGCTTTCAAACCACTGGAGAAACTGAAGGCGTTGGATATTAGAAATAGTAAATTTCCAATTGAAAAGAACCTCTTTGAAGAAACTAAACATTTGGAGACCTTGTCAATTTCAAATTTTCATTTCATTGATAATGATAATATTTTTTGTTTTTTATCAAATCTGACCAATCTTACATTGGAACATTGTACTCTGGATATAATGAAAAGAGATATGTTCTCTGGATTACATAGTCTCAAATTTCTTTCTATCAGTGAATCAGAAATAAATGAAATAACTTCTGATTGTCTGGATGATCTTGAGAATATTGAAGGTTTAGATATAAGAGATAACAAAATTAATAATTTTGATCCTAATAGCATCCTGAGTCTAGTTAAACTTGAACGACTCTCTTTGCATCATAATGAAACAAGTTCAGGCATTAATTATGAGATATTTCAACAATTACCAGCACTTCAATCATTCCTGTTTGATAACAATATTTATGAAACACTAGACTTTGGTGGTTTCAAAACCTTGAAAACGGTTGAAATTGGTTATTCTGGGGAACAGGATGATGATGCTTCAAAAACTGATCTTATAACTGATAATCTGAAATCAATGAATATTGAATACCAGTATGTATTCTGTGGAAAAGTTGATTACAATGAAGATGATAAGGATATGATGTGTTGCTATTAAAATTTTCTTCAGAGTATTCTTGTAGACTGATAACTGGTCTCAAAAATAAGCTGAATAAGTGGAAAACAGCTTGAGGGAACATTAGCAAACTATATATATATTTTTTTTTCCATCTCCTATAGTTGAAAATATAGGTAGGGGTCAAAATATAAGAAGACACCCTCCACTTATCTGAGTTTCTATTTTTAAGTAAACAATAAGGAATTCTCGAGGGAATTCAAGGCTTTTCTACACTTATTTATTTGTTTGTATGTTATTGTATTAATGTAACTTTAGCTCTCCATTAGCATGCATACCACTAACTATAAAAATTTATATTTAGGTACCTAAAATTTTTCTCACAACTATATAGACTATATGTATATGTGGACAATGCTTGTAGTACAATAATTATAATTCAAAATCATTTTATATGATTTGGAAAAGAATTTCACTTGAAAATAGGAGGTGTATTTTATTGTATGTATGTCCTAACATTAATACTGAACACTTAGTATGATGATTTATCATGTGATAATTATTTGACTCATTCATACAGGGTGTCCCCTCTCAATTGGAAAAAACTTCTGGGGCATATTGAGGAACCATAGACAAGCAGTTTGAGATAAGAGACTGATGTCCGGAAGTGCATGGTTTTCAAAATACAGGGTGTCAAAGTTTTTGTCAAAAAACATTTTTTTATTAATATTTCAAAGACACGTTAACCGATTTTCTTGAAATTTGCTAGTGATGTAAGCTTTAATAAGACGCTCAGTTAGCACTAATTAATGGTAATTATGACTTCCAGTAGCGCCCCGGGGGACAGTGTCACGAATAAAAATGAAAAAAAATGTACGCTGCTGACTTTTTTTGAAAATTTTATAAATTTTTTAGAAAGCTCATTAAAATACAACTTTTTTGTCACTTGATATTTTTTCGTATCTCTCTCCGTTTTCGAGAAAAATTTTTTATTAAAAACTTTATTGAAAGGTTCATTATTATTAGAAAGAAAAACAAGGAGGCTTTTTTACAAATAATTTATTATTAATTAGTGGAGCAAATGCTCAAAGTGTCCACCATGCATTTCGATGCATTTTCTGCACCTGTCGAGCCAGGATTCGCGCACCCGAGCAAACACGCCTGGATTGTTCGCGATAAATTCCGCTGCCACCACAACTCTAGCAACTAGGTCCTCCATGGTCGGCACAGGAGTTGCATAGATCAACCGTTCCATTTCGCCCCAAAGAAAAAAGTCCAGGGGGGCCAAGTCCGGCGACCTTGCTGGCCAAGGGACGGGACCACCTCTACCAATTGTTGTAGGTTTGGTCGAGGTAACCTCTCACGGTGCGCGCAAAATGCGCTAGACAACCATCGTGTTCGAACCAGGCCTCTCTACGCAACTGGAGGGGTACATCTTCCAGCAGCTCGGGCAGAATATCTCTCAAAAAAGCTAGATAGTTATTCCCGTTGAGGTGATCAGGTAGAACGTACGGCCCAATCAAATGGTCGTCAAGAATACCTGCCCAAACATTAACACCAAACTTCTGCTAATATCCTCTGATGTGCGTAGCATGGGGATTTTGTTCGCTCCACTCGTGGTTATTACGAGGATTGAATGTCCCCTCGCGCGAGAATCCTTTTTCATCGCTCGTGAAGATTATACTTAAAAAATCAGCGTTTTCATCCGCTTGACGGAGCAACCACTCGCAGAACTCGAGCCGCCGAGGAGCGTCGTCAGGCAGTAGATGCTGCACCTTTTGCAGTTTAAATGGATAGAGATCGTGGATTTTCAATACTCGATGGACAGTATTTTTGCTGCAATCAAGTTGCGACGCAATCAGACGAGTGCTAGTGTTGGGCTCATTCTGAATGCGTGCCATGACTTCATCCTCAACGGCATCTCTGATCGGAAACTGCCTTGCAAATTCTCGAATAGGCTGCAAAGATAACAAAGCCTCTTAGATTGGCTGTAAAACAGAAACGCGCAAGAAAAAAAACACAGAAAGTTGCCATTTCTGCAATACTTACCACGAATGAGCCGGTCTCCCACATATTTTGATGAATTTTGATAAAAATCTTATGGTTTAGCAATTCACGATTTGGGAACCGCTGCCCGTACAACCGTTGTGCTAACAAAGAATTACCCCGCGCTTCCCCATACAAGAGATGCATATTTGCAAGCTCGGCTAATTCAAACCGATTCATTTTTGCAATTAGTGTAACGTTTGAAGATAATTAAGTACTTAGAAACTGACACTTTTACTAAAGTTAAAAAGATTTTCCGATAATGAACCTTTCAATAAAGTTTTTAATAAAAAATTTTTCTCGAAAACGGAGAGAGATACGAAAAAATATCAAGTGACAAAAAAGTTGTATTTTTAACTGAGCTTTCTAAAAAATATATAGAATTTTTAAAAAAAGTCAGCAGCGTACATTTTTTGTCATTTTTATTCGTGACACTGTCCCCCGGGGCGCCACTGGTGTTGAAGTTTGTACTTGAAGGCAATATCCCTGTGACTAGATACGAGATTATATTCAGCTTCTAGAGCGAAAAGAATCTTATGAAAAACTCGACATTTATCGATCAAAATATTTTTAATTACAACTTGTCTATCTGACATCTTATATATATTGAGTGTAACTTTAATATCAAACTAATCAGGAAAATGTAAAAGAGAATCATTAATTTCAACACCTTCCCTCATTGACTGATTTGTTGGATTTTCTGATCTATGCCCATGTTCTTGCGAAGAGTTTGAAGTCTTGGCTTGAATAACGGTTTTGTCATAATATCAGCTATCTGGAATTCAGTTGAAACCTTTTCAACTTCGATCGACCCTTCTGTGACAAGTTCTCTAACGAAAAAATGTCTTGTTCTGATATGTTTCGTGCGACGGTGATATTCAGGATTCTGTGCCAACCTGATTGCAGCCTCGTTATCAATCATCAATTGAGGTACACCTTTCAGCTCAATAATATCGGAGTAGAGACGAATAAGCCATAATAATTCTCTAGCTGCTTCGCTCGCAGCAACAATCTCAGCTTCAGTTGTTGATATGGCAACTGATGTTTGCCTCTGACTCAGCCACGATACTGCTCCACCAGCATACAAACATACTACACCTGTAGTTGATCGCCCTGTAGTATCATCACCACCATGATCTGCATCGCTGAAACTCTCTATACAACCAAGCTTATAGTGAGGTTTATAAGTGATTCCGTAGTTTGTGGTTCCTTTTAGGTAACGTAATATTCGTTTAACTCGGATCCAATCAGAAGAAGTTGGACTTTCAAGAGTTCTTGATACAAATCCAACTGCATAAGCGATGTCGGGTCTAGTACCAGTCATAAGGTACATCAAAGCACCTACCGCTTGTCTATATGGAAAATCTACTTCTGAATTAGTTTCCTCTTCCTTCCCTGGTTGACTATGTTCATTTATTATTGGAGTGGAAACTGGTTTACAATCTGCCATTCCAAAACGTTCCAATACCTTTCTTGTATAGGTCTCTTGGGTCACTCGAATTGATCCATCTTCATGCCTTTGTATTTCCAATCCAAGAAAGTAAAAAGCCGGTTTAATTGTGATTTTGAACTCTTTTTTCAAATTTCTCACAAAATCTTCTTTCAGTGAGTCATTATTCGAAGCTAGAAGACCATCATCCACATAAAGTGCCAAAAGTATTATATCCTTATCTTTTCTTTTTATGAAAAGACAGGGGTCAGCATCACTAATCTGGAAATTTTGTTTATTCAAAAATTCTCCAAATCTCTTGTTCCAGCATCTGGGGGCTTGCTTGAGACCATAAAGGCTACGCTTCAGATGACATACTCGATCTGAATCATCTCTATATCCCTCTGGCTGTTTCATGAAAATGTCTTCTTCCAATTTTCCATAAAGGAAAGCAGTTGAAACATCAAATTGAGTAAGTGACATATTTTCGCTTGCTGCGATACTCAATAATGCCCTAATTGTACCAGATTTTGCCACGGGACTAAATGTCTGGTCATAATCTTCACCCTTTCTCTGGGAGAAACCTTTTATTACCAGCCTAGCCTTGTATCTATCCACTGAACCATCCGGATTTGTTTTGACCTTGAAAACCCACTTACAAGGGATCGCCTTCTTGCCATCTGGTAGTTTTTCCAAATCCCAAGTCTCGTTTTCTTCCAATGATTTCATCTCATTTTGCATAGCTTCTAACCATTGTATCCGCTGATTACTTCTCATTGCATCTTCATAACTCAATGGTTCTTTAATTTCCAAAATGTTCGTTGACACGTTCATAACAAACTCATCAAATCTAGACGGCTTTCTAATTTCAGACCTGTCTCTCAATTGTCTAGTTTCTACTTCAACTTCTGAATCAGCCTGCCTGTTTTCTTGGACATTTCCTTCTTTACGTTCCTTGTTGTTGCTCTTTCTGTTCTCTTCAGTCCAGTTATCTGTCTTTTCTCCTTCTGTGAGAGCCGGGAAGATAGGAATTACATTCGATCTATCAGTGTCAAGTAGTTTTTCATCGAAAATAACATCTCGAGATCTTATCAGTTTCTTGCTTTCTTTGCACCATATGCGATAGCCGTCATGATTGTCGTAACCAATTAATATACCTTTGACAGCCTTTTTGTCCATCTTCTTACGAGAAGATTTTGGGATATGAGCATAGCAAGTACTGCCTATAATTCTCATATGTTTCAAACTACATTTCTTGCCGAACCATACTTCATAAGGAGATTTGTCATCAATACTAGAAACACCTGACATGTTCAAAATATATGTTGCTGTATTTATCATTTCAGCCCATAAATATTGTGGTAAATCCTCCTGTGCATGCATTATTGACCTTGCAGTCTCAACAACAGTTCGATTATCTCTCTCACAACATCCATTTTGTTGCGGCGTATAGGGCATCGTCAACCTTTGTCGAACTCCATTCTGTTGTAGGATGTCTTTCACTTTCTTACTATCGAATTCACCTCCGTTGTCGCTGAGAAGCTCCTTGACTACATGTCCTGCAGCTTTGGATTCAGCTAACATGATCTTCAGCTTATCAGGTACCTCGGATTTCTCCTTGATGAAATGAATATAACGAAAACGACTGTAATCATCCTTGAATAAGACAAAATAACGATATCCTGATTGAGAGTTCACGAAAGGTCCACATACATCTGAATGTATTAGTTCACCTGGTATCGTTGCACGTTCTCTAGTCCCAAATCTTAGTCTATGAGATTTGCCGTATAAACAGCCTTCACATAATTCACTGTCCAGTTTCACGTTTATTCCAAATTCACGTGATATAACAGATTTAATGTGTCTTTTATTTTGATGACCAAGTCTTTCGTGATATAATTGCAACACATTGTCATTCGAAACGAGATTCACCTGCATTTCTATATCTGGCTTTATATTTTTCAAAGACAGTTTGAATAACCCACCATACTGGCTTCGAGTACCAACAAGTTTCACTTTTCCATCAATTATAAGGCAACATGTTTCAGTTTTCGAAATAAATTCACTCTTAGGATGTTTATCTTGTGCAGAAAGAACAGAAAATAGATTTTTCTTTATACTGGGAACATACCAAACATCGGTTAGCGTGAATTTCTCTGATTTGCCTTCATTTGATGCTTCTACAGTGATCGTGCCTTTCCCGATAGCTTCAATGGAATCTCCATTTGCTGTGGTAACCGTGTGAGTTTCATCAAATGATTTGAATTCTCCAAAAAGATCGTTTCGGTTAGTGATATGATTAGTTGCACCGTTATCAACAAACCAACTATTTTGATCACAATCGACAGAAAATACACTACTGGTAACTGCAAGTAGAGTCATATTGACATTATTGCCTTGCCCTGTCGTGTCACCACTTGTATTCTTCGGTTTTGGAGGTCTGCCGTCATCTTTCCACTTCATACAATGGCGAACTATATGTCCAGGTACTTTGCAATAATTGCAAATGAGACCCTTTTTCTGTTTCATATTTGGTTTATTTGTATTAACTCTCTCCACGTTCAAAGCTTCTTGATTGTGTTCACTTTTGCTTAATAAAGCTTTCTCGTGAGCACACAACTGGTTTGTGAGATTGTCGATTTTTCTCTCAGCTTTCGCCATCAGCATCCAGCTCGATCTGAACGAAAAATATTCATCCGGTAGAGTACCCAAAATTTTACATATGAGTAAAATTTCTGGCAAGTCACATTTACATGAACTATTCGCTGCTTCTTTATCCTTGGCAATTTCAACTTGTAGTTCATTCCACAAATTCTTCAGTTTTGACGTATGAGTGGCAATGTCATCTCCTTGCTGTCGCTTATAACTGAAGAACTGCGTACATAGGTCATAAGTCTTATCTTCCGCATTCCCATCATATAATCTATGAAGTTCTAGCCATACCTCACGTGCTATTGAGAATCGCATCACTTTCTGGAGCGTGTCCTCAGTCATATTAGTAGTCATGATTAGAAGTGCATAACTATCTGCTTTCATGAAAAATGCTAAATCGGATTCATACTTTGACCTGTCTTCTGCAGTTGCATTTGCTGATGTAGGTGTTGGAGACCCAATTCTACCTTCTAAAACATCAATTGCGCCAGGAATCCCTCGAAGCAAAATGCACAATTTATATTTCCAAGTCGTCCAGTTAGACTTTCCTTCAAGTAGACCAATTTTGATCCTAGTTGTTTCCATAACTGTCGCTTTATTCTTACAAGACGTAAATTCGAATATGATCAGTTCAGTTGACAACTCAAAATTTCTATTTTTCACCAGTCCAGCGGGTCTGGGCCCATAACCTGTTGAAGTTTGTACTTGAAGGCAATATCCCTGTGACTAGATACGAGATTATATTCAGCTTCTAGAGCGAAAAGAATCTTATGAAAAACTCGACATTTATCGATCAAAATATTTTTAATTACAACTTGTCTATCTGACATCTTATATATATTGAGTGTAACTTTAATATCAAACTAATCAGGAAAATGTAAAAGAGAATCATTAATTTCAACAACTGGAAGTCATAATTAACATTTAATTAGTGCTAACTGAGCGTCTTATTGAAGCTTACATCACTAGCAAATTTCAAGAAAATCGGTTAACGTGTCTTTGAAATATTAATAAAAAAAAGTTTTTTGAAAAAAACTTTGACACCCTGTATTTTGAAAACCATGCACTTCCGGACATCAGTCTCTTATCTCAAACTGCTTGTCCATGGTTCCTCAATATGCCCCAGAAGTTTTTTCCAATTGAGAGGGGACACCCTGTATAATCACTTGTTGTTCAATTATATAGTCATTTTATTTTTGAATGAAATATTGTTGTTTGATATTATTTGTTTGGATGATATATCTTTTTGAAAGATATTTAAACTGAATAATAATATCTGGGATCAATTGTACAAGCTTCTATGATGATAAAAAATTGTTTTGGTCAGTTTTTATAGTTTTGATCCACCAAAAATTCCCAGGGTTTTTTCAATTTCTCATCTGCCGACAATGTGAATAGTCAAGCATTATAGTCTGGAAATGTGCTTCACACCTTCCAGGAGGGATTTTTTCTGATATCGCAATCAACATAAATTAAGGAATCTTTGATTACCGATTTCGTCTGCCTAGGCCTGCAAAGTTCGTTGCTTAGCAACGGATCAAAATACTAGATTTGAAAATAGGCATTCTTTAGCGATTTCAGAAAAAAATATGTTTTTCTCCAAATGACATTAAAAGCGGCCTTTTAATGACACTCTTGGCAAGCTTAGAAGTTGTACTTTTAATGCCTAGGCAGAAAAAGTCCACTTTTACTGCCTAGGCAGAAAAAGTTCGTTGCTAGGCAACCTTCCAAGTAATAAATTTAAATCAAACTGGTTATTGGGTATGATAATAAACTGGTTTTATTGCATTAAAACTACAAACTACAACACGAAATTTTTATTTATTAGATATATTTATGGTGATTTGTGAACAATTATTTAATACAATTGAACTCTGTCCACTTCCCTCCTTTCCAGTAAAATTAACAACTTTAGTATCCACACTTGATACTCCCGAAACGCCAGAAAATATTTTATTGCCGATGTTCGACTTATTGGCTATAGCGAGTCCTCAATATAGCCCTCCGCGACAGCGGAAGACTTCCATCCTCCATGTTGCTTCAACATTGTTATGTCCCCACCAGAATGCACCAGCAACGTGGCCGAAGTTCTGCGAAAGCAGTGCCCGGTATACTCTTTCGCATGGGAGAGTCCCAGAAAAGTAGCAATTTCTTCTGGCATTTTACCGAATTTGTGAATGCCAATGAATTGATGATGTGCTTTACCGTTCGCATACTTATAGAAGACACGCCGATTATTTAAATTCGAGGGTCTGGAGGCTGCATATTTTCTGTAAACGCTTAAATATTCCGTTACTACAAAAGATCTTGATCTTTTGGTCTTATGTATTTGGTAGCATAATTAGCAATTTGTCGCCCATATCATTTATATCATCTGCTTTCATTTGCAAAAGCTCATCACATCTGCAAGCCCCAGCGACTGCAACAATAAGTACAACCTAAAATATAAATTGAAAATTAGTTCTTTAATCCATAATAGATCATTTTCAATATATTCCTACCTTCGTACACAAATACAGTTCATCTGATAAAAATTTCTCGATTTCTTCTCTTTGAAAAACTTTATGTTCAGGGTAGCTTTCAACATCGAATAGGTAGACCATAACGTTGAAGGCTTTATTTTCTTTGAAAGATCGGAAAAATAGACAATCAGCACATCTTCAGAGAAAGATCCTATATTTTTTTCTGTCTATATTCCATGAATCTGCTGTATGTGAGTTCATATACAGTTTTTGATTTTTCCGGTAAAAGGTTAAATTCCACATCTCGCGCCTGGTCTCTTATCTCAGGTGGTGTTAATTGCATCAATTCATCCTCACTTTGCAGTAAATCCATTTCTAACATGACAACTTTTCAAAATTGACAATGACAAAGTAAACAAACATATTCAACAAACGTCATCAGCGGTAAACATAGTAACGCAGGGCCCAGTTACCTTTGATAAAATAATTTAGTTATTTGGATATTGATAATGAAACGCAATTTAAATATGAAAAAGTCGATTTTGCGTGGAATTGGAACAAATTTGAAGACAAAATTATGTTTCACACGGCAGAAAAGCAGATTTAATGCCTTGGCTGGTTTCATAGCCTCGCTACGCTCGGCTATGAAACACCAGCCGCGGCATTGAATCTTGTGCTCTTATGCCTAGTAAAACAAATAACTATTTTTCAATTCAAAATCATTTATACTGCCAATTTATTCACTATATGAGCACTAGTACTACAGTGCGCGTTTTTGGCTAAATTATTATTCAATGATAGGATCTGAGGTGATTCATTCCTGTTTGAAGAATTTTTTACAGATTGCATGACGACTCGACATTGACACTGGATCACGTATCTTTATTATCGCGAAAATTATATTGGTTTATATCAAGGAGCAGCAACATTTTTAGAGGAGTGTTCATTAAAACATGTCAAAATATAGTTTAAATTTAAATGAAACAACCTCAGATGTATTGAAATCGTCAACTTCCCAATTCAACGTTATACTTTCTCAATAATATATCAGAAGATGATATGTTGGCTAAGGGATACTCATTCAAAGTAATATTGTGGTATATTTCAACAATATTGAAATGATGAGAAAATACAGAGATAATTTATTTCCTTTCATGCACATAGATTTTTTCGTCACGTGATAAACGTCATTCGTCAAATAAATGATGATTATAAGAATGTTGTTTCAGAAACAACCTTATTCCTATCCTTGATGAAAAGTGAAAACTATTATATTGCTTCATGTATCTAATATATTTTTATGAAATATGCTATTCTAGTTGTTATCGAACCACTGAAATTCTATACAATACATAATGTAAAAGAATTAGGTACATTTTAAAAACGTCCTAATTGAAATATACTAATTTATACATTTCATTTATCTGACTTTATCTGATGTATTCAATATTTTTGCCACTATTATACCCAATGTTGTTATTGCTGCTAAGCTCAGCCCTGCTTTCCACCAGATTGTTGAATCTGCACTAATAACACCAAACTCCCTGAAGCTCCTGAGGAAAATATCATAGTAAATTACAACGAAAACTACCCAATAGTATGCAAGCCCATGCAAGTTGCAAAATGTGTTAATAATTTGTTAACTCATATTTTCATTCAAACAGAAAAGGTACTTTCTAGAAACGGTATATTATGGTGATTCCAAATATCTGCTGCAAAATATTGACACCAAAAAATTCCTAGTTTCGTTCTGATATAAATAATATTTTCTCAAATAGAAATACTAAACTGAATTTGAGAAAAGTACTCAGAAATTGCGATGTGAACATCCAGATACTTTTGATAGCCCAGTTGGGTTGACTACATAGAAAATATATAAACTGATATTGTAGATTATCCAGGAACGAAGGTCAAGTAGTTTCGATTTTTGAAATATTACGAAGTTGTAAGTTCATGAAAATCTCAAATTTGTGACTTTCGTCGACTACCGCGTTAAATCTTGAAAAAGGAACGCCGACCAATAAAAAGAGGAGCCCTTCTGAGAGATTTGATTTTTTCAAAAATTTTATCTAAACTACCGAACATGTTGCTGTTTATTCCAGTATATGCATCCAATTGCAACTCTACATCTATTTTGAAAGATCAATCCATTCCAATCGCTGAGCAGAAACTTCGATATCTCAGAGGATTGTATTTGCTTCACAAGATTGTCAATTTTGAGACAAGAAACCAATAACACACTTTGGATGATAAAGAACACACGAAAGCATCAAATAGTATGATTTGTCAACAATCTTCTGAAGCTGGAAATGTTAGGGATCTTGTAAATAATTAGTGGTATCAACATAATATTGTTAGATTGTGAATACTTAACACGACCAAATGTCTACTTGGCATAACAATCTTAGAATTTGAAACAGTAGTAACCTGCAGAAATGATCTAACCACTCGCTTGGTTGTGGGCGCACAAGTAATGCATGAACCATGCGTCGCAACGGACTGGAAAATAAAAAATAATACATTTTTGAGTACTCTTCTTATAAAAAGTTACATGTAGAGTACGAAATTACAAAAAATTACAAAAAAAAAACAAAAGTAACCATAGACTATTGACAAATAGTTAAAGGATTTCAACAAACAATTTTGGTTTTCATTGTGAACATATTTGGTTCAAAGTGGCGTGCCGTGAAAATTTTCCTGGGGCGAGGTTTGGTGGGAACCTCTGCACAATATTATTTTGTGCGAACTTAACTGAATAAGACTAATTGATGAAACCCCAAACCCTCCCCCCCCCACGGCACGCCAGTGAGTTCAAGGTATACCTAGAAAAAAAAATCATGAAAAATATAATGACAAGTTGAATTAAGTCAGCTTTGAGAGAGAAAAAATATGTCTTTGTCGTCAAGACTGCAACTTTAAATAATGAAAATGTTATGATTGGGACGTAAAAAAGAAGAAGACGTTTATAACCTGTAAATAATTGTTGTGTTTTCTTGTATTCTGTTTTCGTTATTCCGATTATTTAGAATATTTTGTTAGTATTGTTAGTTATAATTGTTGAATGATTGCAAACACATTATAAATGTGTTTATGGATTTCTTCTCTTTCGCAATCATAACATTTTCGTTATTTTAAGTTGTAATCTTGACGACAAAGACAACACTAGGGCAGACATAATTTCTCTCTCAAAGCTGGCTGAACTTGTCAATTGTGATCTCCTTCTTTCTGAAACTACTATAATTTCGGAAATGGAGAAGTGAATGCACAAAAAAGAAAATCTTTACCTATAATGATTGTAGATAGTTATGCCTTTTTTAATATACAATCAAGAAACAATACTACGATCAAATCTGAGGAATTGCACATGTAGCAATTTCAAACATAATAATGCATACATCACATTGAAAACGATTTGTACTAAATTTCATACTTTTACGATTTAGAACATGAGAGAGGTACAAAATCTAAGTCATCGATTGAAATATTTTTAATAATCAACTCCTCGTATCTCCTATGTCTGGAATGTTGGGACTTGGTTCTCCTGATCATCTACAGAGTTGAGTCCCGTTTTAAATACTATCGTTCATAAGTGAACACTAGAGAAACAAAAACTGACATGAAATAAGTTAGGTAAATGTCAGAAATTTCGTCAATTTATCTCGAAAACGTGACGTACCAAAGTGTGTCTTTCAAATGTTTTTTTTATTTCAACGAGTACAATATACTGTTGAATTAAATAGCAATGTAGGTAACAATTAAATCTTGATTTTATTTCAGTTTCCATTATAAATGAAATAAACGATACTTGATGCTAAAATACCAAATTCCAAATTCACTTTATATATTTTACATTGCATACAATTACCTCAACGTCCTTTAATAATGTTACGTGATAACTAAATTTCGCGACGATAGATGATAATGAAAACAGGAGCAAACAAACAAATAAAATCCAATAACAATTCGAATCACGTAGTGCGTAGTGAATAAAATTCACAAACCTGTGATTATAAAACAGTATCCAAGCTGCTCGAAAATGACTAAGAAAAATTTATAATTAGTAAAGTTTTGGGGAAACAAATAAAAATTGACTAGGTAATCAGGATTACATCAATGAAGAAAGTGTAAGAATCATCTTATAAAAAAGAGAAGTGTAGTGATACACTCCGATTGATAAAAAATTAAGCAAGATATAATATTGAAAATCGTCAATTAATGTTGGTAGTCTATGAGTGATTTATTGAGATTATTCAAGAAAATTAAGTTTTTGTGACTTTCAATAAATCGAGAATAAAAGATCATATGATCCAAGTAAAGTTAACATTTTTAAACTCTGAAAAATTCAAGAGCTTTGTTAATCATACTAATTTCAATATGAAATTTGAGGAATCTGTACAGTACATAATACAATAATTGAATATTCACCCAGGGTGTACGGCGTGATAAAAATGGCAGTTGAAATGTTCTTCAAATATTTGGATTTGTTTTCTTTCGATATTATTTATTGGTTATTATATTAACCAAGGATCATATTATTTTAGATATTTTTCTGCAATTCATAAACACAATAGCTTATGTATGTACCTACACCAAAAATATTTAAATGTTATTTGGTAGTAGTAATGATTGAATAAATGAATATACTCACGGAAATGCTGCCATAGTAGCTAGTTTGACAAATACATCTTTCTGATGTGGAGACTTAACGCTAAATTTCTGTAAAGGTAGGATTTTGTATTTTTGGCAAAAATTTTCAGGCTGCAATAAGTAATCCTGTTTGACTTCTTCCAGATCATCCTTGCAGCCAACTATCAGAACTGGAATTTTACTTTCCGCGAAATATTTCTGTAAGAATAATCAAAGTTTCTAACCACAATAAACATGCAGGATGTCAGCATTCAACTCACAATGTATATCCTCGCTACATATTCAAAGGACTTTTCATTACTGATGTCGTACACCAAACAAGCTACATCACATTGTACTTCATGCGGCAGAAGGGGGTCAGAAACATTTCGCAGGTTGATATCCCTCAAGACCATTATTTTTTCTTGTCCATACACTTGGACTACATTTACTGTACAATTGGGTGTGCCCGTCTTCTCAACATTATTACTCTTTTGCTGAAACCCAAATTGATATTTTTTGATGTCGTTTCTACGAAAATTTATAATTTTGATTGTTTTCATCAAACGCCTATTGGGGTGAATTCATGCAACATCACTTAATTTACTAGTTTGAAGATTGGTTGAAGTATACAAAAATTATAGACAAGTTCAACCAATTAACTTAGGAAGTTCAATCAATATAGTGATCAAATATGTATACCAACTCTACAGAAAATATTTCAGATATATGACTTCCGAGACTATACAGGGTGTAATGTAAGCACGTGGCCAAACTCGAATGGGTTATTCTTTGCGTGATTCTAAGACGAACAGTTTATATAACCAAGGTACGATAATGCTTTGTTTTCAAGAAACAGGGTGTCAAACATTTTAATAGGAATAGTTTTTAATAATCCTTTAGCCGATTTTGTTGAAATTTGGCGATGTTATTTGGGGTAGTTCGGGGCTAATTTAGCCTTAACTAGATTGAAATCACTATGTTCAGTGGCGTCCCGGAAGGCACCTTAACCAATATTTTTGACCAAAAAAATGTGCGCCACTGATTTTTTTGCAATATTTGTATTTTTTCCGCATTAAGCAACTGAAACTACAACTTTTCGTCTTAGAATCACTCAAATAATCACCTCTTCGAGTTTGGCCATGTACTTACATAACACGCTGTATATATTTTACTCCTGATTAGATGAAAAATGCCTATTAATATTGATAACTTACATCCAGACTAGATTTTATAAAACTTCGACATAAAGATGATTTTCCAGACCCTGAAGGACCAATTACATGGCACTGATAGACATTTCGGCTAGACTGTTTTCTTGCCATATCCAGTTTCTTCTCTCTTGTAACTAAAATTATATAATTTTTATATAACCAAAAGAAAAAACAGGAAAAAATGAAACTGTCGGCGCATACAGGATTTTTAAAATTTGACGCTTATTATTGGGATCTCGAGAAGCGTAACAGATACGAAAAACTTCAAATTGGGGCAAAGTTGCGAAATTTTATGATCATAATAATGACTATAAAATTCTTCGTACCAGTTATGGTTCTCGAGATCCCAATGATGACAGTCGAATTTGAATAAACCTGTATAGCAGGTTGCCCAACCGAGAATTGTCTCTAGGACGTTCATGGAAAAATTAATTAATACCAATCACAATAACTATCAAAAAGTTGCGATTCAATTACAAAAGTACTATTCCTGATCGTTGGATGATATACAACATGTACTCAAATATCCACAATCTAACGTGGAATAAAAATCTGAAATTCGGAAACCTCCCCAACCAAAATAAATGACAGTTGTAATGACGGTTAGAAAACCACCACTTCCCTGACCAATAACTGGGCTGGTGGTCTAGTGCGTTGAATCGCTAGCTTATAGTCTAGATGGTCCGGGTTCAAATCCCTTGACGGCTATTTGAAATATTTATTTATTTCTATAGTATCGTTTAGCGGGAGGAGATAGGTGACCAACCGAACATTCTTGGTACCTAGATTTCAATCCTACGACTCTCAACGATAACCATCCGAGTAGTGCTTCGGATGACACTTGAAAAGGTAAGGTCCCCGTCTTCCTTATTCATACAAGTTCCAATGAGACTTCGAAGGTTGTTTGCAACTAAGTTGGCGGTTAAAAACATTTTTCAAAACACTTTCTTTCGGCGAATTTCCACAATCTAACGTGGAATGAAAATCTGAAATTCGGAAACCTCCCCAACCAAAATAAATGACAGTTGTAATAACGGCTAGAAAGTCACCATTTCCCTGACTAACAACTGGGCTGGTGGTCGAGTGCGTTGAATCGCTAGCTTATAGTCTAGATGGTCCGGGTTCAAATCCCTTGACGGCTATTTGAAATATTTATTTATTTCTATAGTATCGTTTAGCGGGAGGAGATAGGTGACCAACCGAACATTCTTGGTACCTAGATTTCAATCCTTCGACTCTCAACAATAACCAGCCGAGTAGTGCTTAGGATGACACTTGAAAAGGTAAGGTCCCCGTCTTCCTTATTCATACAAGTTCCAATGAGACTTCGAGGGTTGTTTGCAACTAAGTTGGCGGTCAAAAACACTTTTCAAAACACTTTTTTTCGACGAATTTCCACAATCTAACGTGGAATAAAAAACTGAAATTCGGAAACTTCCCCAACCAAAATAAATGACAGTTGTAATAACGGCTAGAAAGCCACCATTTCCCTGACCAATAACTGGGCTGGTGGTCGAGTGCGTTGAATCGCTAGCTTATAGTCTAGATGGTCCGGGTTCAAATCCCGCGACGGCTATTTGAAATATTTATTTATTTCTATAGTATCGTTTAGCGGGAGGAGATAGGTGACCAACCGAACATTCTTGGTACCTAGATTTCAATCCTACGACTCTCAACGATAACCATCCGAGTAGTGCTTCGGATGACACTTGAAAAGGTAAGGTCCCCGTCTTCCTTATTCATACAAGTCTCAATGAGACTTCGAGGGTTGCTGTCCAACTAAGTCGGCGGTCAAAAACACTTTTCAAAACACTTTTTTTCGATGAATTTCCACAATCTAACGTGGAATAAAAATCTGAAACTCGGAAACTTCCCCAACCAAAATAAATGAGTTGTAATGACGGTTAGAAAACCCCTACTCCTCTGGCCAACACCCCCCCCCCCCAAACACTGACCTTGCACCGCCGTCGTTTGGCTCTCGTTTTCGTAGATGTTGTAGCCCAGATAGGCCAAGTACTCAAACACTCTGGGCAGGTCCATCAGGGCCATCAGCGCCCACTGACACATGTACCCCTGGTAGGTGATCCAGCCCCTCTCGTTGGTGGGCACCACGGCGCCGGCGTCGGGGCCCCAAGCGGGTGTCGGGCAGGTGGAGAAGGCCTCTTCGAACTCGGCGGGCGCCAGCGCCTTGTCGCGGTCCTTGTCGTGGCGTTCGAAGAGGTGCGTCAGGAACTGGTGGCCCTTGTGGGACAGTTCGGTCGTCGAGCCGACGGGTACTTTCAGGCTGGAAATCGGGGATTTTTTGCACTTTTCCGAACGCCGTGCGGGTTAGATTTTCCACACCGAGTGCGGAAAAGTGTAACTTTGCGCACGATCGTAGGAGGAATTTTGTTCCTAACACGTGGATATAACTATTTTCTACAACCGGTAGCAAAGTATCCTTTAAAGTTTTCAAATCTCAACAATAAGCTGACGTTTTCCGACGCATGTCATCGAGTATTGAAATATTTTATTTTCTATTTATCATGGCCTATACCGTATATCGTTGTAACTACAGTATTAATACTTCTTCGACATTTGTAACTGAAATAACCTTGAAATGGCCAACCATATAGGGCAGTTGAATTTTAAGCAATGATAACCTGCAAAAATGGTTTTTCTATTTTGGTTGTATAATGAAGTCATTGTGAAACGCAAATGCGTGTCGAAATAGCCTCTATTTCGATACGCATTTTGTATTAATCGGAGATTGGTACAATCGAACTGTCAAATGAAAGTCAGAAGAGTTAAGCTCAGTTTACTTCTGAGCGATTTGGATTTTATGATATTAGCAGTGAAAAACTCAGTGTTTTAATTGGTAAATTTCAATTCAGAGTGTAATTTCATTTAAATTGACAAATAAAAACAATAACAACATTGAATTGTTCACCACTGGTATTGCAATAATCAAAATCGCTCAACTGTAAACTGGGCTTCACGCTTGTGCGTCAGATTTTGATTATTTCAATGTCATCATTGTTACCAATCAAAGATGTTTCTGTTATTTATCGATATTGAATCAATTTTTTTCTTTAAATTAAAAATTCTAAATAGAAAAAATTGCATATGATACACGTTTTATAAGACACGTTGTCGCACTTGTTCACTTGGAGCACTCCTCGCTTCGCTCGTCGTACTCCAAACAATGCGTGCGACAACATAGCGTCTTATAAAACTTGTGCCATAATGTACTATTTTACTGTTATTTGACACTTTTTAATATGATAATGTCAATATGTTATACATGGCTGTGAAGGGAATTTTCAGTAATATTCAATGGTATAAAAAACAAATATGGCCCATAAGAAAAACAAAAGTTGCATAGTACATCTGTCAAATTTATAAAGATAGAATATTTCTGATAACTCCAACTTCTTTGTCTTAATAAATTACCTGTTTGTGCAAAATTTTAAATTCAATGCTCGAATATTAACTCGGAAAATGAAAAAAAAACGAAATGAGTGATTCTGTTTTTTCAAAATATTTCAGGAACGGCTGAAACTTTTTCAGTTTTCAAAACGGCATTTTGGAGAGGACTGAATTGCGCAACTTTTGTCTAATTTGATCAACTTTCTATGTCTTACCGTTTAGAAAATAGCAATACTGCCACTATGAAATCGGCGGGACCCTGTATATTTACCAGATTTTTTACATTTCACAAAAAACATTCTAACAACTTGAAACCTGATATCTCACCTGGGAAACAAATATTCCTTGGACATATTCAAATTATCATTATAACCGAATTTTCTCAACACTGTCCAAGTAGTTTCATTTCTTCCTCTCTGTATGAATAAACTGTGTAGATACAGAAATCCCTTCAATGTAACACAGTTCTGGCAGACTCCATCTTCCATATTTTTCCTCAATACTGCTTTGACATCGTCCAAAACTTGCGGTTGAAGTGGAGCATTGAAACAACGACTTTGAAAGTTGTTCAACTCAATATCATTCAGAAGGCCATCACAGTCTATGTCACAAATTTTGAAGATCCGTATCAGGGCTTTCTTGCAGGCATCTGTCAACTATGAATGAAGAGTTTGACAGAAAACAATACTAACAAACATCAAATTCAACTAACAAAAAAATTGTCTTTCCTATGTTATTTATGATTTCCAGAATAGCAATTGGAATCTTTCAAATCCATTCAGTTTTCAAAATACACATATCATGTGAATCTAGATCAGAATCTTGAGTGAACTCATGCATCATATGTTCATAACAACTCCAAGGATGAAAGGAATAATAGTCTATCCAATTTAAAATATATTGAACACAGAAATACAATCTAATATGTAAGATTGTATAGCAGAATCAAATACAGATTTTCCTGATATCTAGGAAAAACGAGAAGCATGGCAACATTGTATGTCCACAGGATTGTTCACTTGCTGCGTCATCAGATTGGTGGAGGAGCAAACAAAACTATTTTTTTCAAATTTCTCGAGTTCAATTTGATACCACAGAAAAAAAACACGAATGTGATAAGTTGGTATAGACATTATGGAACAATAAAAATCGCGATATTGGAAACTTTTTCATCACGTCATCGTCTATCCAGACAATAATTAGGTAGTTTTTAATGTTTCATGGCACAAGTTTTTTTTTAATCAATTTTCCAAATGAGATAAAATGTAAGATATACTCAACATTTAAAAACAATTCTTATGTTATTTTTCTTATTTTGGTTACTCAAAAAAATTGTCAAGTTGAAGTTGAAAATGTTTTTGGGGATTATTGGGGTATTTTACATATTTAATCCATGAACTTGATTATCAACTTGTTGGAATCAGAAAAAAATGCTGAATTCCCCTGGCACCATCAGACAGTTTGCAGTTTCCAAACCATAATATTTGTTAGTCTGCATGAATTACTTGTGATTTATTTTAAATCTGAGTGCCCTTTCTCTTTGCCTTGATTTCTTCTTAGTGAAAGAAATCTATATTTTTATTATTACATTTGTTGTACTTACATCTGCTTTTTCTACAGAATATATTGGAGATGTAGGGTGAAGAACAGCCTTCTGGGCATAGTAGAACATTTCTGAAATATTTTTCAAAGTTTTGGCAGAACACTCTATACATGTTTCAATTTCTGAGAATTCTTCCATTATATCAAATATGCCCTAAAATTCAAAATCAATATATTAATATAACTCTCAATGGAGAGAAATGGTTCAAATGGAATTATATGAGCTCCAATATGTGTATTTTAACAAACTCGAGAGTTCAAGCACTTCTGTTTAATTATGACATTTCTGGATTGATGATCGATCAACGATTCTCAACATAAAGTATAAATAATATCATTAGGTAACTATACCAGTATTCTGTATCAACTATGATTTTGGATCATATAGGTACATTTATGAGTACATGAGTATGTTAATATAAATATGTATCATCATGGTATTTACCAATTTTGCTTTGGTCTCAAGACTCGAAACTGAAATTTGTGTATCCAAAAATATTTTGATCATTCAATTACTTACATCAATAGTAGAATATTCCACAAGATCAATCTTATTTCCAACCAATACAACTGGACATGGTGTGTCAGGGTGATTTTGCCTTATCAATGGCATCCAATGTGATGTTATTCTATCAATGGAATCATCATCATCAACAGCATATACAATACACACAACACTTGCCCTTCTAATTTGCTCATTCAATTCCATTTCAGTCTGCTCTGAAGTTGAGAAATCCACAATGTTTGTTGGAACCTGTTCTGGGGTAACATCTGCTGGAATGGTAATTTCCTCTGCTTTTGGAGGCACATTTTCTGGGAATTCTTCACTAACCAATGATAAGATTAATGAAGTCTTTCCGACTCCACTGTCTCCTACTAGTAGGATACGAACGGAACGTTTTGGAGTAGATTTCACAACCATTTTCTTGCAAAAACCTAAAGTGAGGTTACATGAAGATTACCTAATGTACCACAAATTCCAACTACGAATTTCTCATCATCAAATAAGAACGATTATTGAATGATAAGATATTGACAACCACTACGAATGCATATTTTATAATCCACATGATTATAGAATGATGTAAAGAATAGTACCTTCCTAACCTTTGACTTGGCTATGTCCACAATTTTTTTAAGAATGCATCTCCTTTGATAATTTGTGAGCCTCCCAACCAAGTGATTTATATCATAGAGTTATAATACACGAACACTGGATTTTACTATAAACCATAATATTTTCAACATTTGGTTGCCACTATCTTTAGGAACTATTCCCAGGACTTCACTTCACTTACGTCAAAAAAATAAATAGACATGCGATACGTCAAGAATCAAAAGAGTCATTGCACAGACAGTAGCTGATAAAAAGCAAGATATTTTATCATTTTATCAATAATTTACATAATACAAAACAGATCACATCATTTATTTTCCTGACAGAGTCTCATTTGGTTTGGTCTCATACAATCCGCCCCACTGTTCCTATCCCTGTCGGGTCTCACTTCCCAGTCCCCAGGATAGCTTTAATTTAAAAAATGTGTAGACTCCCGCGCAGATTCTGAAAATAGAACTGATAAGAACCTCCTGGCACAGATGAGATCTCAGAGATCTCAAAGAAGGAGAAGTCTCAACACTTGGTTTTAGTTCGAAGAACATCCAAAAGATGCGCTACTAGCGTTCCAACAGACAAGTGAGTGGCGCTAAAGGCGACCATACACGAGTGGCTCGCACGATTTTGTCGGATGGTCATCACCAAGGATCCTTGGGTGATGGGTCATGACGGGTCGCGATTCACGAGGAGTTCAACCAAGACCGAACTTCAATGGTGTTATCACTTATGCATTTCGGTTTGGTAAAAAATTGGCGACCAAACAACTGATAAGGTTTCAGATTGTGTGAATTTTGCGTACGGGTTGTTACTAACTTTCCGTTGAATAGAAACTTTAACTGTTTGGTATTCGCAAAACAGGCATTCGAGCGTGTATTATGATTAATGAATGTCCTGTACTTTGTCCTGTACAGTAGCTTGAGTTGCTTCAACCACCTTCAACCCAGGTTCACCGTAAGAGTTGAAGAGAAAGAAATTCGATTATAACAAAGGAACCACGATGGAACCACAGAATATATAATATGTTTTGTGATGGAACTCTCTCTGTGATCCAACGTCAATATTCGACAATTATGAATTATGACATATTGACACATGAATATCTTTCTTTTTAGATGGCAACATTGGGAACCATCTTTTTTTCGATGTTTAGTGAACGTGAGAGGTTCTGAAATAAACACAAAATAAATCTTAGGTAATTTAAATTAATTTCAGCCCATCCGTAGCTAACAAATTGCTCAGTTTCTTCAGTAATTCTTCTATTTTACCTTTTTGTGTGTATGTAAATATAAATTTGTTCCTGTGTTGAAGAAAAAGTTGTGTTCGAACCTTTGGAAGTGCTGGAGGCTAGAGTGTATATTTGATTTTGTCAGCCAGTGCAGAATTATTGTGAAAGCAAGGGTGCCTTTTAATTAATAGTAGTTCCATACCATTCTCATGATCCTCATTTCTATAGATTGCTTAGTTGAGATATTTCATATCCAAAGATGTCTTGTTTTACCTAATCACAAATGTATATCGAGTGTGATGTTTCAACAAATTATCCCATTTTTTGATTATACTAATTGTTTTTTCTTTTACAGCCATGGTGCGCATGAATGTATTGAGTGATGCTCTCAAATCTATAAACAATGCTGAGAAACGTGGAAAGAGGCAGGTCCTCATCCGACCCTGTTCCAAAGTGGTAGTCAAGTTTCTAACAGTAATGATGAAGCATGGATATATTGGCGAATTTGAAATTGTTGATGACCATAGGAGTGGGAAGATTGTTGTGAATTTGACAGGAAGATTAAATAAATGTGGAGTAATTTCACCCAGATTTGATGTTCCTATCACACATATAGAAAAATGGACAAACAATCTATTACCTTCTCGTCAATTTGGGTGAGTTCAGATTTTCAATTAATCTTCCAAATCTAGTGTTATATTGAAAAATGAACTATTTTTAGTTCATGTAATTTTGCACTTCTAAAGTGATCCAAAACCTATTCTCATCCACACCATATTATGGAGTAAGAAACTTACATGTATTCATGATGTGATTCATCATTCTTGTTTAAGATGCATAAAAAAAAATTGATCAATGTTGGTTCATTAAATACAACATTGTTGACATATATATTTTATACTAATCTAATGATGTACTGAAAAAAAATAGACCTATAAATCTTTAGTCCTTTATTTACATTTTGTACATGAACACACTGCCATTGAATAGGGTATTGTCTTAAATTCATTGGTAACTGAAAAATTATTCATATACAGTTTTTGATGCACATCCAAATTTTGTTTTTCAATTGAAGCCCTTACATTTTCCTACAGAAAAAGTAGAGGATTTCCAAGAATTCTTATACAGTGAAGTTATTATGAATATTCAATCAAACCATGCAAGTTATGAATGAAAAAAGTTGACCAAATTGATGTGAAGTTTTGAAATTATTTGAGGTATTTTTTTTTATAATACATTAAACAGTTTACTTGCATGCTCAAGAACATTTCATAATTCAACAATAATGAGTATTTTGATGCAAGTTGGAAGTTGAATCAATGATAAGAATATGTAAATGATTAATTCTTGGAATTTGACAAATTGAGGTTAAAATTTGGGAAGGACCTCATTGGTTCAGATAATAATCTTCTGATACTACTTACTGCATAAAATGGTGATTTGAATAGTGATACCCTGTGATATTTGAGATGTTTTGTTCTTTATACATAATATCTTGATGCACACAGGAAAATAGAATGGTATACTGGTACTGAAATAATATTACCACTATAATGAATTTATTTGTTATTTGGTTTTCAACATTTATTCTCAGTCCCGATTATACCTAACAGTTCAAAATTTTTGTTCATTTGAAAATTATAGAAATTGATTTTCTAGTTTATTAGATGTCTCCGATGTAATATTTATAGCATTTTTTTAATCACTTCTGGTTTCTATTTTCAAATAGAACATTTTTTGTCACTTTTTGGTATCTGTTCAAAATTTAGATAAATTTTTATTGTCTGCTTTGTAATCTGTAAGCTCACAGTCAATAGATTATAGATATACCCTTCATAGTTTGTGTGATTTTATATTCAAGAGGTCATTATTTATTATACTATATCACATTGAAAAGTCGGTAGTGGTAGTATACCAAAAAATACAGCATCAATGGAGGGCATTAATAATTTGAGAAAAAATATGGGATTTGGGACACAACAAAAGTGTTACTGTATGGAAAATTATTTACTGATGTTCCTGTTTTCATTGCATCACAGTGAATATTTGATAATACAAGAAACCATAATAAGCATTTGGATTTCATAAAATAATGTTCTATTGAAAACTTTTTTTTTTAGGTATGTTGTATTGACCACAAGTGGAGGTATCATGGACCACGAAGAAGCTAGGCGAAAACATCTTGGAGGAAAAATCCTCGGATTTTTCTTCTAATGTAAAGTTATTTAAGAATAAACTTTATTAAAAAAAAACAAATTCAATATCTTCCTTCCATTCCTGTATTGGCTATAGTAATGGAACCCTAATTGATAGATACTATGTGAAAAAATAAATTTCAATATAATGCACTCAACAATGAAGCAAACCTCATGATTTACATCTACATATTCAGCTATCTTGGAAGAAAAAATGTGGTTCAAATATCCAGAACTTGTTACGATTTACATTTGAAAAGCGCAACAGTATTATATCTGAGCATTGTTTCCGAAATGCATCAATAATTTCGAGGAAAAACTGAAGATATTAATCTGGTTTCCACTAGTTTTGACCAAGATCGTTGCATTTTTTTTTAAGAAAGACTGAAGAGTGGAAAGCAAGACATTGCGCCACTATCAATCTCTCCAAAGAAACTGCAGACAAAATATGATTGAGGGTTATCAGAACCTACAAAAATATATTACAATTGCTTTATTGGGTGTAAGATAGGTACATTTTTTTTAAATCTCAATTATTACCCTTTGACCAATTTTGTTTTGTTTACCGGACCTATTTTATGTATATACCTACTTTTCATCTGGAACAAAATCCACAAATAAAATGCAATTAAAAATGGCGTCGTTTTTATCAGAAGAAAGTTCACAAGATTCAAATGAGAGATTGAAATGAGGTGTTCACAAAGAGAAGTTTACATCACAGGAGAGTTGTTGGTGTGAACGAATGCATCAGGTTGTACAGTTAATTATACAAACTTTCCCATATTTGTTATTTTGGATCTGAGATAACACGAAAACCTTTTCATTGCATCCTTGTGGCTGAAATACCAAGTTTTAACAGTTGATTGAATCTACATCTTGTTAGAAATAGTTACATATTATTGGTATCATTGATAGATATGTTATTAGAGTAGGTACATATTGTCATCACCCCGTATGGCAAATGACCTAGCTTCTAGTTCATCAAAGGATAACATAAGAGAGGAATAGGTGGTGATGACAAATGAGCTGAGAGGAGTAGTTGCAATTAGAACTCGAAAATGTAAGGGTGGCAATAGAAGTGAATCATCGAATACTTATAACTCGTTATTTACAAACCCCAGTGCCCTTTCTACATTCTATTTCTGAATTAATATTGGTTTTTGCCTTTTGCATCGTTATCTTATTGAAAGTTATCAAACTTGTGAAGTAAATGAAGTTTGTTATGTATATGTGTTGGAAATATCTTGAACAAAATAAACTGTCTCAATCCTTTGTTTCCACTCACGACTTTGAGAGATGAACAAGAAACTTTAGGAGTATTATACTTATTTTAGCGAGGGTACATTTTTATATTCACCAAATTGGTGTTGTGGATTTGATTTGACCAATAGTAACACTGCTCATTTCAAATGGACTAATAAAATGGTGAGATTGCAATGCATCACAACAATTTGGTGGATATAAAAACGTGTCACGATTGTCCACTTCAACAAAAGAATCACAAAAAAATAATCGCAATCGTTGTAACATTGAGTATGTATAGGTAGTAGGTACATTGAGGACAATTAGTAATCACAAATAAGGTGCAAAGACTTTCAGCATGAACTTCCATAAGACATAATATATGAATGTCCAAGATATATTTTAAAACGTTTTCCAGATACTTTCTTCAGTCTCGGTATAATATTTTTTTCAACTATTTACTTTCAATGTATACACGGAAATAAAATACAAATTTTGAAGTTGAAATAATAAGCCTATAATTATATATATATAAAAAAATTATGACCTCAGTCAGCAGACCCGGTAAAAACAATGTACCTATATATGTGGCAATAATGCTGTCATTCATCATTAGCAAAGATTAATAATATAATCTTTGTCATTATTTTTCTCTGCTAATAATAAGCTGATGTGACCACTAAGATTTTGATACTTCTCGGTTATAAAATACCTTCCTACTCCACGTCCACTCTGACTTTAAATCTAAAAACTAGCTGGTTCTAAAACATAACTTTATCCGGTTTGGGTATGGCCCAATTTATACATCATTGTCTTTATCATTGTCTTTATCATTGTCTTTATCATTGTCTTTATCATTGTCTTTATCATTGTCTTCATCATTGTCTTTATCATTGTCTTTATCATTGTCTATATCATTGTCTATATCATTGTCTATATCATTGTCTTTATCATTGTCTTTATCATTGTCTTTATCATTGTCTTTATCATTGTCTTTATCATTGTCTTCATCATTGTCTTTATCACAGTCATAATCTCATTCTTGTCTCAGGGCATGTTTTGACTATGTTTTAAGACTATGATTAATGACTTGTATAACATACTTTGCACTAAAATATACACTTTCAACTTGATATAAACAGTTTTAGATTTTGAATTATTCATGTCGGTACCGAGCCTTTTTATGAACTCAATTTCATTGCCTATAGGTAGATTCTGATTGTTTTTGTATGATTATATGGTTATTTCCTATATACACATACCCATCATATTTTTGGGTTTCACATTTCAATAAGATGCCCTCTTCGATCGTCTAATAAAGAAAAGTTCGATCATATAAGAAACTGGGACTGGAAATCCAGCTGGAAGAAAATTGATTAACCAAGTATCTGCAAATTCCTCCAGAAGTATGTACCTACCTAGAAGAGATTTTTCAGGATTCTCGAGTTCTCGACATTGACTTATTGACCATAAATTACCCAACATACACTTCAATAAATATAGTTTTTATATTCAACGATTTCCCGGAACTGAGTCTTAAATTCTCTATCAAAGTATAGCGTTGATTACACTACCTTATTAATACTCAAGGATAGTGCAGTTAGTCGTCAGTAAAAAATTTCATATTTGTCGAATAAAGAATTATTCGCATTCACCAAATTTTAAACTTGTACACATTCGCCATCATTTTAACTCTTTGCGGCACCACGGTTCCAAATTTTATTATGACCTAGTGGCACAGGAACTTTTTTTTACTAATTTCTGATAATAGCTATGGAAATCATGTGCTGAGGGGACTGTTAAATACCTCAGATGAATGTTTTTTTCAAACAACGTATTCAATTTTTGTTCTATAGGTGGTACCACAGTTGTATCACTGACATATCGAAAACTATTAACAAAAAAATACTCAAATCGTACATATATATATAATTGAATAAAATGAAACAGTCACTTTTACTATTAAAACAAAGTGGCACTTCACATATCTGGCAATGCCATGGACTTCGAACATGATGTTTTTTTGTACTGCAGACCTCACATCATATTCTTATGCCACGAACCGGCTCATGATCTACAGAATGTAGTCGAATATCATTAAGAAAAAATGGTATGTGACCTTTTATGCACTTCCAGAAATATTGTCATCTAAATCCATCAGAAGTTCAGGTACAACTTCCTGTTTTTGGCTTTCCTCGTCGGAATCATCATCTTAGTCGTGATCAACCGATTCATCAATAGATGGAATACTATAAAAATTATACCAAAGCAGTTATTGATTTCATTTTCAAATCCATCCACTGTCATATCAACTAATGTGATAGGTAAATTCTCAGTATCGTGATCCATGACACCTGCAAAGGTGAAAATCAATAGATTTTAGTCAGATTCAGATATTTTGAAAAATTGACCAAGTGGCATGGTGGTACTTATAAGGGAATCACTTATCAAACTCTATATAAATATATACTTTACAAAACACACCAATTGGAAACTTTCAAACAATGTAAGTCCATGTAAAAAAACAACTATTGAATAACAGATGATTCAACACGGTCCATCAGTTGATACATCTTGCCATATTGAAATCAGTTAAAATTCTGAGAAACATTGCCATCTATTATTACTCATAACAACTTCATGAAGCTTCCAAAAAGGTGAATCGGCCATCATAGCAATATGCAGCTTCCTGTAAATGCCTAAATTGAGTGGTACCTCTAGAGCACCACCATGTCGATCAGGCATAATATCAGGTGGTACAGTGCGTGTACCATCAAACCGGAAAGAGTTTTAAAACGTAAATGCTGATATAATATATATTCGCAAACGTTTTTGCAATTCGAGAAAACTCGATCAGGTTGATTATATTTTTTGTCTAGCAGTTCAGTTTTTTAATTCAACAAAAGTACTAAAAAACTTCAACCTCTTAGGTAAGTATATCTCGTAAATTAAGCATTTATATACGACATGTTACACATTGCATGAACATGAACCTTTGTCGTGAAATGAGTTTTTCAAACGATATAATGCATAATATTTACGTATATTCGAAACAATATTAAATTTACAAAATAAATAAGTTTTCCTACATAAAATAAAAATTATAGCCTATAACTTTTGTTCCCTTCAGATTTTTGAAACTCTTATAATGTCAATTTTAATTTACAATGTAATGATTTAATTCAAAGTCTCATCAATATTCAAGAGTTGAATGTCAAATTGCAATAATAGTTATATAAAAAGAGCATAGTAAAAATCCTCTTATAAATATGATGAAGAATTGAGCTATCCACTACCTATATATACATCTCCATCAAAAATATTAGATCGATTATCCAAAGAAATACGTTCTGTAGTTCGACCCCCTCAAAATTTGTATAGATAAAAGATACTTATAAACACAATATCGCCTCGTCCTAATCGTTTTGGGCCCCGCCGAATGTGACCAAGCCCGCCTCTGTATTGTTTTCTTACCTTCCTCACGTGCATATCACGCTGCCGTTAGTAGACCCACCTGTCCGCCAGATGTCGCAGTGGTGCATGAAAACAACCGCTACCTGAAACACTCCAGAGCGCATGCCCACAAACTTTCAACTGAAAACATGCATTGTACGCTCGTCGAACTCGAAACTTGCATTTGCGGATGTTTCGACGTGTGCTGTTGCTTTGACGCGTCTCGGGGTCTCGCGTAATGAAAATCGTGGAAATTATAAGCGTAAAACTGCAGTGAATTGTGGAAATTTCGTGACAACATTGGTGTGCATGCTTGCATTTGTGAGAATAGATCGCGACACCGATGAACTGGAGCGTCAGTTCTAGAAATCATCGGATCTGGTCTACAACAGCATCCACAGGTGTCTCATTCTGAAGACCGAACTTTTTCCAACTGTGTGTATTGAAAAATGCAGTTGGCCGTGCAAGTGGATAGTCCTCCGTTGAATAATGAGTTTAACAGTTGAATTATCGGTGGTAAAAGTGACGTAAAGTTGAAAATTCAGCCATGGTTATGTGTAAACAAAGAATATCTAACGGCATGGGTGCAGAACGCCTGCTTTGGTGGAATAAATGGCCTTTAAACTTGATGGTATTGCTATGCATATTGCCCTTCACAATAACAGGTAAGATTTTGTGATTATTGCCGATAAGTTCGTAGAAATAGGTAGGTATGTCTCGAGGTATGTCTCTTCCGGTCTAGTATCACCAATGAAAATATTCTAGTCACCTTTCCCCATCTGAGTTCAAAGTCGATGACACGAATTAGCATTTCTGTTACCTTGAGAGAATAAACGGTTGGGATTGAAGAATTGCATAATCCATGTGAATATTATTTGTCATAGGTACCTATACCTAGATGTTGTCTGATTCATATAGGATAAATAGGTGGTTTCTCGAATACCATCTAAATAAATCATCCATATACAGGGTTTTACCATCGAGATTCGAGGTTACCCCTTAGTATACGAAGAAGTTTCAATTTGGGTCAAAGTTGCGGAGTGTTGAGTATACTTATTATTTTTTAAGATATTCCAAAATATTCGATGAGAGTTAAATCGAGCGTTAGATTTTTGTTCGGATTTTTGAATTTAGATTGTTGCTTCATTCGTTCATTACGGGATATCCTAGCTAGGGGATACCTATACAGAGATTGGTTATGTTGCACTCAAGGTGAATATAGGATGGTGAAACAGCTTCCTATTAACAAGCACTAGAATAAACTGTAGACCTTTGCCTACTTGATTTCATACCGTAGTAATATTTCCTGAAGTTATCAGAGATGGCGACATACCTTGTGTCGGTAAAACAGAATCTGTGCATCTGTCACCTTTTTATCAGTTTCATCTATTCTAGATGAAAAATGACTGAGAAGAGTCAAAATATCGATAACTATTCCAGATTCACTGAAAATATTGTGTTTTGATGTCGTTTCAATTCACGTCTGTCAGATGCGAACCACAGAAATACATGAGCAACAGAAATCTTCTTCGATAATCGATCTCACCGCCACCTTCATTCAAGTCGTGAAAATATTAGTACCTTCTCAAACGGTCTACAAGTTTTTCGCAGAAACAATTGAAGAGCTGTTTCACCATCCTATATCCACCTTGGTTGCACTTATCATGCGATCTATATTTTGATGAAAATTTTTGTTGGTACTTACGTATTTTGACCTGAAAAACACGAATTTCGTAATATTATCGTGAACATATATCTCTAGTTTTCGGGATAATCTATGCCAAAGTTAGAAATTTCACCTTCTTTTACAGATATCCATCTTTCTTTTTGACATGTATTGGAGAGAGAGAGAACACATATCACTGACTCGTGTTCTGTAAACTTTGCTCGTGTTGCTATAAGGCAGCTATGAATCCACCTTTATTCGCTCAAAATTCGCACTGAGATGGCCGAGGAGATAGCCGTTGTTTATGTAGCCTAGTTGAAGAAATAATAGGAAAAATACGGAAAAATTACATATTTGTGATGTTTTTCTTAAACGAAAATCATAATAAAACCATTGTAAATGCATGTAATATGTCCTGGGATCTAAGAAGATGCAATACTTGCCCAAAAGTTGCCATACAAAGAAGGTGAAATTTCGAACTTTGGTGTCGATTATCTCGAAAACTAGAGATATGTTCACGATGATATTATGAAATTCGTGTTTTTCAGGTCAAAATACGTAAGTACCAACAAACATTTTCATCGAAATATAGATCACATGATTGAATAGTAGATACCTATTCACCAAAACTGAAAGCACTCGACGTTGTCTTTCATCAACTTTTTTTAATACGGCCCTGGATTTTTCTTATAAGTTTTTTACTCGCCTGGTGAACCTGAATATATGTTAACATATATGTACCTACCTGAATTGCCTCGTTAATTGCAGTTTTGAAGTTAAAACAAAAAGTTGATGGTGGCCCTCGAATGACGAAACGTCGCATAACATATTATCTTCTACCAAGTTATAGAGCATGAAGAACCAAGTGAAGAAAGTTGATGGCGGTCCTCAGATGACGAAACGTCGTATTACAAATTATCTACTACCAAGTTATAGAGCATGAAAAACCAAGTGAAAAACAGCTGAAATGACGTTTCTTCCTTTTTTATACCTAATGTATTGAATGAAGCCAATAAATATGTAACAAAAAACCAAAAATTTGTTTTGTTCTTAAATATAAAAAACCAATAAACTTGTAAGTTTTTATTTGCGGCATGCCTATATTATTGTGCATATAAATACACAATTTTTGCCTAATTCAACCGACCCCAGGGGCGGATCTAGGATTTATCTGAGGGGGGGCAATTCCGAAATACACAGTTATGATTTTCGAAAAAATATTTTAATATGGATCATTATGGAACATGGGGGATACGAGTTCGCGTTTCGCCTAAATCCGCGACTGACCGACCCTGTACCGTATCAATCGAGGTACCTATCTCTCCGCCAATAACTGTTACCGAGTTCTCTATGTTGGTCGGCGAATTTGGGACACCCTGTACATTACTGGTACACAGGAATTGGAAATTTCAGGAAGGTACTGCTTAGAAGGTATAAGTAGGTAATATCCTCGGTAATATCAGAATCATCAGATCAGGATGTGATTGCTTCGCTACATAAAAAATAATATTCTTGCTCACTTGGAAGCGCTAAACCCCACGCACAACTTTAAGCAAATGAACACCTTACCTGACCTTCTATCTATTCCTAGTCTATTTATAAATGGGTTCATAAAGTGTTTATTATATCGATACCTCGATTAAGAGCGATTTCGCATCACTTGCTTCGTTTGTTTATCTATTCAGCAGTAAATAATCTACTCCGTTTATTTCTATTTGTCGCCCAAACAATAATAATTACGAGAGTGAAAATCCGCACTCACTTAGATAAATGTTTGTTTGCTTTATCAGCGTTTCATCTTGCTGTTCGCGACTAGAGGAATATAATAAACATATAATAATAATTCGTATATTCTGCATCCTCCCTGGTTGTTTTTTATGCACGACCGGGCGAAAAATGGCACTTTATCGCCTGGTTGTGCGGGCGTAAAATAGCACGTTACCACCCTCGGACTACTTTACCGCCCGCCGGGCGTAAAATGGCACTTAACCGCCCTCGGACAATAAATTATTAATTATTCGCATCCTCAGCTGCTTTACTGATTTCTGGTGGAGTACAATTCACACTTTCTTCGTCACTGGAATGCATTTCGTAATGACTATTGACAGCAAATATGGCTACTAGCCTATTTATTCACCCACCAGCATGAGCAAATTGTAAACCCTTTTTTACACCCTTATTATAAGAGGGAGAAAAAGTAAAAACACTCATGTAATGCTTTTTCAAGAGGAACATCATGGGCGTAGCAAAAATTTATTGATAGGGTTTTAAAATGTATTCAAGAACCGTTTTATTCCTATCATGCTTGAGAGGTCAAGGTATTTACAATAAAATATACTGGTCGTGCATAACATGTTGGTATGTATATTTCGGGCATTACTTGCTTTTATGGACCTAGGCGTTTTAATAGCCCTCGCTATCGCTCCACGCCGCGATCCTTATTATTTATGTATTAAGGGAATTATGAGGGCCTTAATTACCGATGGCAAATTTTGCGTCCCGAGGGCCTCTGGCCCGAGGGACAGCAATTGCCAGAGGTTATTAAGGCTCTATAATTCCCGTGGTACATAGATAATTTTATTTTTGACCGATTTTCATAACAATATGTCCATATTTAGAACGCAATAAATGTTTAAATTCATAACCTTTCTGGTATATTTGAATTAGGTAGCGTTGATTGTAGCATTGTTGGTTGTTGCTAGGTTGTCGCTATGTTACATGTTTATAAGCAAACTAGGTTGTCGCTATGTTACATGTTTATAAGCAAACTTTCTTTATCAATCAATGTTTTTCCGTTAAAAACGTGTTTATTTTTTACCACAAATGGACGATCTTTTTCTGATATAATGGAGGATATTATAAAAAAAGCGGAAAAAGCAAGACAATCATTACTTCCATCGAAAAGTGAAGCCCTATATCAAAAAGAATACAACTTATATCTGAAGTGGCTGACACAGAGAAATGTTATGTCAAAAGATGCCAACTAAACTGTCTTTTTGGCATATTTTCAAGAACTGGTAAAGTATTTTCAGTATTTTCTGGTAGATTTGGTAATAATTGTATTTATTCGTTGCAGTCAGAAACGTTTAGCCCAAATTCGTTATGGACTAAATGGTCAATGCTCAAATCGATGGTGACCATATATGAGAAAAGAGATATCACCAAGTTCAACGAACTAGAGGCTTTTTTGAAACGGAAAAGTAAGGGGTATAAGCCGAAAAAGTCTGCTGTCTTATCTCCTAAAGATGTCATCAAATTTCTAAAGGACGCCCCTAATGAAATTCATTTATTGCATAAGGTAATTTTTTTCTCATAATTTTCTTTTTCGTTTGTTTATTTCGTTTTATTTGTTATAGGTTGTTCTAATTATGGGTTATTTTGGAGGATGCAGAACTCAGGAACTTCTAAATATGAGTATAGCAGATATAGAGGACCGGGATACTGTTATGGTAGTGAACGTACCGGAAAGTAAAACTGGTGTATCGAAGAAATTTACAGTTGTGAATGAAAAAGAGTTCTCTGCTTTGCCTTTATTCTGTCCTTGCGTCCTGAAGGTACAAAACGATTTTTTTTGAGCTTCCGACAAAATAAATGTACAACTCAGCCAATTGGAAAGAATATGTTCGGCAAAATTCACAGCAAAATCGCAATGTATTTAGGATTATTGCCAAACCCACTAACCTATACGGGACATTGCCTTCGTCGCACTTCTGCTACTGCCCTAGCCAATGCAGGAGCAACTATGACAAACTTAAAAAGACACGGAGGTTGGAGAAGTTCCACGGTGGCATCAGAGGGGTATCTGGAGGACAGTATTGAATTGAGAAATAAAACGGCGCGTATGCTGTCTACTTTGCCATCAGAAGAGGCAGGCACCTCGACTGTAGTGAACAGCAACAGCACCACCCATAAAAAAGAAGAAATTGTTTCCAGCGGCGGAAGTAATTTTCAGGGAACATTTGAAAATTGTACATTTTTTATTTGTAATGACGTGAATAAGGAAAATATGTCTTAGTTTTCATTACATATAAACGTTTATAAGCATTTCTTGTATCATTTTCACCTGTAAAAGGTAAGAGGGAGTTTTTGAACCTTAATCCCAAGGGAGTTATGACCCTCATTATAGATATCGTATAACTATGACGATATAAGCTTATAATGTCACTGTCAGAAATAAAAGCCTTTATGCCCTTGATACATAAATAACTATTATTAGTTAGTAGTTTGATAATTTAACTTAGAACACAATTCACACAATTTTATCAAAAAGCAATACATTTGCCGGCACTCTCTCAACGTTCTCAATTCTCATCTTCGCACCGATGACCGAAGTTACTCGCTTCTTCTTACGTGATGATGACGCCTCATTCCAACGATGATTCAGGTGATTCATCACCTCGTTACAGGTTTCCATCTCAATACGGGGTGTTCTTAGAATACTGTCGCTAACACTATTGTGATTTGAACAGAGTTTCGAAAAACGCAGTGTGGTGAAATACATTCCGTAAGAGATTGCTGTTAGTGTTTTGTTTCAACTAGAACAATGATTCATAGGGCTCTTTAAACGACCCATACATCATGCAATTAGTTGTGAGTACTTACGATAAGTCTCGGGAAGATATAGGCGCACAGTGGAACAATTTTAACTACCTATTTCGGCTTGTGTGAATCTTCAGATTATTGAAATGCACACTTTTCTGCATGTAATTAACCTCGTAATTAACTCACCTTGCCTTAATCTGACGCGCTCGAGTATACCCAACGATCAATTTTTTTTACTATTCTGATCGGCTGCCCTACATGCGCTGCTCTATATAGATGGCTGATATTTGGTGGGGGTGCTCAACAGGGTGTAAGGCATCTCCCATATGTTAATCTGCTGCGCTCGATTAAATGCCGAAATCCCCGCTTGGGCTCCCCTACTATAAAGTGATTTGGAGGAAACAATGCATAGGATGAGTTCATTCACCATATTTTTTCCCACCATGCCGAAAAAGTGTTCCGACATCTGTCACTCTGTCAGAATAATGATGTCATCAAATCGATGAAAGCAGTTGAAGTTTTTCACTTTCAGGTTTCGGTTGTTGTGATTAATAGTATATTACACAACAAGTGACGTATTTCACACGAGTAGTCGTTTAGCACGAGCCGCGTAGCGGTGAGTGCGGAAACGTAACGAGTGAAGGAAATGCACTTTCCAACGAGTTATGTACACCATTTTTCCTACGACTCCGAATACTTTCATTTCGCGGGAGGTCTTGTCAAAAATGTAACTTGAGCGGTCTCTATAATTTCAGGTGGTTTTGATTCGATATCAAGTACTGTTTATTTCCATATTCAAGATGATATTTGAATACTTCTCCGACAATTCCTCATTATGTGAACTACTGATTGATTGAGTTAGTTTAGTTTGGACAAATTTTATTGATATTGACACCAGCGTACATAAACAAACTTGACACCATACGCCTGCTAGCGCCAGTGATCACGCAACCAGGAATACAGAACCATAGAATTACGTATAGTGCGCGAGCGCGTACGTGTTAGTGCGTCCTTGACTCCTTGCAAACATCTGTGATACCAAAGAATCTTCTCTTTGGTGATACTGTGATATCAAACTGATGCAAGCAGAAAGCCGCGCATAAAACTGTAGCCGTACTCTTTTGAATGATCTCACCCGCTGTCATCAACATCAAAATAGTTCCAGCAAAGAGTATAGTCCAGTTTTAAAGTGAATTCAGAGGTTATGTATCACATTGAAATTAATAGATACATAATTGTCGGTATAATTCGAAACAAGACAGAAATTTCAATAAATATTGAATAATATCAATTTGATTTGAGAACGCTTATATGTATATTGACATTGAGTACCTTCACAATATACCTAATTATTTCTATCAATTCATGCGACCGTTGTGATATTTTTCATATCAACACTAGTGCTTTTTTTCTTTCAAATAAACAATAAATACCATTGTGATATGAGCTACTTTCTGAATTACAAAACAGTGTGATTATTGACGTTTTCATACGTGGTCGTAGGAAAATTCTATTCCAGTTCGAAAAACCTACCTACTACTCGGAAAAACTCATCGTCTCTTGCATTTCATTTTCGTTGTCGTCTCACTAACGTCGAGAAACCGACGTTTATAACGTGGAATTTCATAATAGCACTGCTGTTCTATTATATTTATGCCTTGAAACAAGCTTTGGTCGGCATATTTACTCTGAGTGCATCTATTTCCGTACAGAACCAGGATTTTCCATATAATCGGAAACAGGAACGGCTTATCACTCCACTAGCGAGTCCACTAGATAATCATTAAAAAAATTATCACATCATTATTTTTTTTATGATTTGAATTAATTAGGAATGCTTATCTACCTCAAATCTGCCATAACCTTTTGCAACTTCTGGGTTTATATCGAAAACTCTCTGCTCGGAACTGTATGGAAAAATCGAGGGAAGAATTGACCTCTATAAAGTTAGGAAATCAATGAAACATATCCCAATAATTGTCGAGAATTTGTCGTGAAAATGTCAACATTTTGTTTTCAGTAAGTATTATAATAGACCTCGCTAAAGACACTTCATTCAAATATCTGAAGCAGTATCCGAAGAATTTTTTTTCTAAAACTGAATTCGGCAATGGGCCTTAAATTATGGGTAGGTATACCTTCATGTCCAGATTTTCCACAATCGAAAAACCTGAAATTTTTTTAAAATAAAATCGGCGATAGGCTGAAATGAGCTCGGAAATAAGATCATCTATTTGCTAAAATGATATTAGCGGATATCCGAGGGATATCAGAGTAGGTTTATCAAGCAAAAGCCGCGTTTAAAATAATTAAGAGCAAACAAATAGACGATTGGAATAAAAAATTTGGCAATAGGCTAGAATGAGAGGCTTAATTAACCTTTCAAGTATGGTTGATTCAGGTTTGCTGGTTCAGCAGCAAAACCAGAATATTTTTTCAAAATGAAGAGCAAGAATATCTGCCTCATCAAGCTAGTACAGGATAATGATCGATTAGGGTGTAGTAATCCAGAAATCCTGGGTGTAATCAGATCCTAGAAGTGGTTTTGAAATGGTTGAATTAGACTTGTTATGTTATAGCTTAAAGGAGAGTTACATACGTATCTACTCAAGCATGAGCGAGAGCATAAGTTATTTATTACAGTCTTCTTCACACTATAATTTTCTCGAAAAACCCTCTGGGAAACCCCTTGAGAAAATAATGTATCTGTAAAAGGAATTTCGTAAAAATGCCATCAGAAGTTTCAAACTTCATTTACGAAAACGATTATATTTTCATCGATAGCGAAAATTCTGTGTTCTTTCATCTATAC
Source organism: Chrysomela aeneicollis (assembly GCA_029955515.1). Taxonomy (NCBI): domain Eukaryota; kingdom Metazoa; phylum Arthropoda; class Insecta; order Coleoptera; family Chrysomelidae; genus Chrysomela; species Chrysomela aeneicollis. Next base: position 12,238,437 of record JARUHQ010000003.1, on the reverse strand, counting down.
CGAGACTTATACTATCAAAACCAGCGGTATACAGATCCCTCATGGCTATTTCGCAGCCCATAAACTGGTTTTTCCGAGTTTTCCCCCTTTGGAATTTTATTAGGTGGTGTAACAAAACTGGGCCTTCGGGGTTATTTCATATTTCAAGTGGATCGAATCGATGGATCGATAATACAATTCTCACCCGGATGTGACTATTTTCGGAACTTTTTAGCACCCAGTATTAAGCGAGAATTTGTGCAGGCGATTTCGAATCTAGCTTGGTGAAAAAACTCCACGGCCATTCCAGTGTTACCAAACCATCATTATTGTATAATCAGTCATAACGTGGGATCGTTTTGGCACACTGTATATTTCAAATGAGAATTATACTCGGGATTACTTTTCAACACAGATTCTACGAAACCAAGGATAAGTCAAACGACTACAATATACCCACTTCCCAGATACTTTTCTTCGAGAGATTTGCATTTTTCCGAGTATTTTTCCTACCTAGTCCGAGAAGTAGATTTTCCGAGAGATTTTCCCTACACCAGACCACAAAAAATTATATATTTGTTATATCCTCATTTACTACTTAAAACCCGAGTTAAAACCCTTGAAACAGTATAGGCACAACCGTATGATCTTGTTACCCTTACAATGTACAATGGTTAGTATAACACTCGGTATAACAATATGAAATCGTTAAGGTATATTAGTTAAGTTATATAGTATATAACTATATATTTATATTGTTAAGGTATAATATATGGTATACAAATCTGAAAATATGGATCCAGTTTTTTTTACTAATGTCGAAACATTTGAACTGGGGTATGTAATTGATTAGCTCAAGAATAGTTCTGATGAAATATCACAGGAAAATGTTGTTTTCATTAGGTGCTGAACGAGTAGATCCGATCTGATAATCCAATAATTCTTAATCCAATAACCTACCTATTCTATTAGTGGTAATAGTCTTTGTCGAGGTCCTTGTCGATTATCTAAAAATCAATTCAGTTCAAAAAAGAGGGGCACACAACCAATAGGGACGGTGATTTACCCATAGTGAGTCCAATTCCAAGCGCTTACTTTGTTTTTGTAACTCATAATTTAATTTTTTCTAATTTAGAACAGCAAATCATTTTGACTTGAATTTAGCTCTCGGTTTAGCTGCAGAGGCTTGTTTCGAGTCTATAGAGTATGTATAGAATAAATCTTGGAATAAATCATTTCATCAGTCGTATTGATCAAGGTCTTCTATTTTCAAATGATTTCTTATTACCCAGAATAATTAATTACTTCATACCGCATATACTTTCTGTTCTCTGAAAATATCGTGCTTCGTACTTAATTAACGAATTCTACGAATTGAGACACAAGAGGGATACATACCTTTTATAGAGTTTTTTTTCACCACTTTCTTTTCTGTTTCTTTCATTCATTCGGGGCCATACGAGGAGCCATATGTAAAAACGTAAAACACTCAACTTGACTCAACACTCATCCATTCGACGAAAGAGAATACAGAGTTGATTAAATTTGACGATCTCGCATAGCTGAGATATACAGAAAATGAGGATGAAAAAGGATCGGGTATCTTGTCAAAATGATCACAGAATTTTATTCAAAATGATCACAGAATCCTTCAGAACAACAGGTCAACGAATAACCGTTCGTAATAGTAGGAGCCCAAGCGCGGCACATTAACATACGATACCTTACACCCTGTTGAACACCTCCACCAAATCTCAGCCCTCTATACAGGGTGCCCGTTTTTCGAGCTTAACCATGGGAATCTCAGTTATTATAAGAGATACGAGGTTGGTTAAATTGGGGCAAAGTTGAGCATTTTCATGCTGAACAATAATATAAAAGAAAATTTTATGTATCATTTTTAGTTTTTGAACGCGACTTGGGACTGTAAACAATCCCTGGGACAACTGGCAGCGAACAACCAGGTCACTTTGATGTGGGTGACAGGTCATAAGGGAGTTGAAGGCAACGAGGAAGCAGACTGCCTTGCCAAAGAAGGGGCAAATACACAATTTCTCGACCCAGAACCCTTATGTGGACTTTCCAAAGCCCACCTGAGAGAAGAGTTCCGGCGCTGGGAAGCAGATGAAATGAAATCTCACTGGAATAAAGTGCCAGGACAAAGACAAGCGAAACGGATAGTGAGCCTCTCGCCAAGGAAAGCTAAACAGCTTCTCGAGTTGGACAAAAAAGACTTGAAACTGGTAACGGGACTCCTCACTGGACACTGCCCTCTGAGGTATCACCTCAAGAAGATGGGTAAAACAGAGAGTGATAGTTGCCGTTACTGCGAGAACTTCGCTGAAACCACAGAACATTTGCTTTGCGAATGCCCAGCACTGTTTTGCAAGAGGCTCAAGTTCCTGGAAGGGGCCTTCTTAGAGCCCGATGTCAGAAACCTAGCTCCCAGGAAACTGATTAACTTCGCAAGAAGCCTCGGAATCCCGGGCATCGAATAGATTAAGGGTCAAGCATAAAAGATCTGATAGGTCGAGGTGCTTGAGAGGCTGCACAGCCTCAACGACCCCTACAATCTACAATCTAGTTTTTAAATTAATGAAAATTAAAAAAAAAGAAACATTTGCGATCTGCGATCACAGTGTGAATCGTTGCATGGACTACGAGCAGATATAATTCAATGTTCTGCGTGGTATTTACCAGAAAAGTAGTTGTTTTCTGCTCGTAGTCTACCAGACATTCATTTCAAACTATGTTTGATATTATAATTGGATAGACTATTTTCTCTTTCAAAGCTCGATATTGGTACGAATCGAAATCGAATCATGATTTTGTTCATCAAGTATGTGGAGTTCGTTGTACTAATAATCATTTAGTATCGTACTTATATTAAAATGTTATCAGTACGTGTCTAATTTACTTTTAACCTCTGGTTAAGTTCCATAGAGGTTATCGAATATAATGATGTATCGATCGCTCGAGGCATTAGTTAATTACTGGATTAATATTCGTTGCTGAAGATTCCCAAAACTAGTCATAACTTTTGTTCAAAAATCATGTTGACACGACAATGACGCTATCTCATGGGAATATTCTATCTATATTCGTCGATTTATCGCCTCGTTGTTTATTGAGATTCCATCTTGCAATTGCATTTAGGTATGATCCGCATTTGCAATGTAATTTATAATTCCTAAAAGGTATATAGGTATATATAATCTAATATAATGGGATGATGCAATTGTGATATGTGATGCGAGCATAATGATCAAATTGCAATACGAGCTCTAATTATTTATCAATTCGGCTTCGTCAAATCAAATTTACCCATAAACGAAATTTATATTCAGTTACAATCAATCAATTGAAATATCATGACACCACAAAGCAATGGTACTTACCACAATGTTCCTGCAAATTTAAGATATAGATCACAGATGATAACATATTATAGGTATTCTCGGGTATTCTTAAATGTAATCATTTTGTGAGTATATACTATCAATTAACAATTATTATAATAGACTCCTTCTTACTCCTTTATAACATATAATTACTATTTTAGGTATAGGTTCATATATAGGCTCGCATAATAGGTACTTGCAGAAATCTACATTGCTTTATAACTTCTCGGGAGGGTCAAAAAAAGTGTTTTAAAAGTGTCTCTAACCGCCAAGTTAGTTGCAAAGCAACCCTCGAAATTGAGACTTGTATGAGTAAGGAAGACGGGAACCTTAGCTTTTTCAAGTGTCACCCGAAGCACTACTCGGCTGGTTATCGTTGAGAGTCCGAAGGATTGAAAACTAGGTACCATGAATGTTTGGTTGGTCACCTATCTCCTTCCGCTAAACAATGCTACAAAAATAAATAAAATTTCCAATAGCCGCCGCGGGATTTGAACCCGGGCCCTCTAAACTGAAGCTCAATTTATAAACTACGCTGCCGTAGCTACAGTTGACGCTGCCTTACCAAAATGTATTGAGGAGATATCCGACGGCACCTGCTTTAGCTGCGTAGTTTATGAACAGATGTTTATTTTTAGCACATTCCATCTACGAACAGTAACTGTAGCTACGGCAGCGGAGTTTATAAATCGAGCTTAAGCCAGCGATTCAACGCACTCGACCACCAGCCCAGTTGGCTACTGCAACTGAAGTATGCGTATGCTTGTAATCGTACACACATGCACCGGTGTGAAAATAGAAACGGTCGCCGCGTCAGAAACGAAATATTAGAGTTCCTGTATCACCTATGTTGGGCGGTTTAAGAATGTGCCGTTTCCGGAAATTCTTCATCACCACATGTTTTGAATGAGCTGAAAAAGCATAAGCACCCTATTTTATATTTTGTACCCCTATATTAAGCTCGGAAACTACCCCTGTAAGAGTAAACATCACCTAAAAATCAATAATTTACCGTTTCTGAGAATTCCTTTTTCACCACATGTTTGAAATGAGCTGAGGAAGCATGTGCACACCATTTCATATTTTGTACCCCTATACTAAGCTCGTAATTCACGTGAAATCGCAAACAATCGTGAACTTAAAAATGTGATACGTCGATTCAGACGTAAATGGTAAATAGACGGTGAGACGGTCCAGGTTACTGGAACACGTGATACGCTGATCTTCGGCTGAGCTCTTCCGGCCCGAACAGGGGTAGTTTTCGAGCTTAGTATAGGGGTACAAAATATGAAATGGTGTGCACATGCTTCCTCAGCTCATTTTAAACATGTGGTGAAAAAGAAATTTTCAGAAACGGTAAATTATTGATTTTTAGGTGATGTTTACTCTTACAGGGGTAGTTTTCGAGCTTAGTATAGGGGTACAAAATATGAAATGGTGTGCACATGCTTCCTCAGCTCATTTTAAACATGTGGTGAAAAAGAAATTTTCAGAAACGGTAAATTATTGATTTTTAGGTGATGTTTTCTCTTACAGGGGTAGTTTTCGAGCTTAATATAGGGGTACAAAATATGAAATGGTGTGCACATGCTCCCTCAGCTCATTTTAAACATGTGGTGAAAAAGAAATTTTCAGAAACGGTAAATTATTGATTTTTAGGTGATGTTTACTCTTACAGGGGTAGTTTTCGAGCTTAGTATAGGGGTACAAAATATGAAATGGTGTGCACATGCTTCCTCAGCTCATTTCAAACATGTGGTGAAAAAGAAAGTCTCAGAAACGGTAAATTATTGTTTTTCAGGTGATGTTAACTATTTATTATAGGGGTAGTTTTCGAGCTTAGTATAGGGATACAAAATATGAAATGGTGTGCACATGCTTCCTCAGCTCATTTCAAACATGTGGTGAAAAAGGAATTCTCAGAAACGGTAAATTATTGATTTTTAGGTGATGTTTACTCTTACAGGGGTAGTTTTCGAGCTTAATATAGGGGTACAAAATATAAAATAGGGTGCTTATGCTTTTTCAGCTCATTCAAAACATGTGGTGATGAAGAATTTCCGGAAACGGCACATTCTTAAACCGCCCAACATAGGTGATACAGGAACTCTAATATTTCGTTTCTGACGCGGCGACCGTTTCTATTTTCACACCGGTCACACATGCTCACTTTAATTCACTTGTATTCCTAACTTTTCGTTCTTTTGCATATATACGAGCATATATCGTGGGCGTACAAGGGAAATTCATTAGGTAAAAAAAGTTGTAAGACATGTATAAAATCAAAATTTTTATATTAACTGTAATCAATATATACTTTTAGTCAGGACCGGAACTTGAGCTGAAAAGGCCCGGCGCGAAAATAAATGTGGGGCCCCTATTTGTAAATTACTTGTGATAATAGTATAGAATAAATCTCGGCATAAATAAAGGTCAGAATCGCAATATTCCATTGATTATTACATTTATTTTATACATATTCTGTTATCAATACGGGAATACAGTAATCATGGTCTGGCAATCTTTCACAAACCTCAAATCGTATGAAATTTTGTCACAGATGCATTTCGAACTGAAAATTATTATTCCTCATAGATTTCATAAAGGCTATTTGTTTAATACTTTATCGAAGTCAATTTTTGGTTTTCGATGAACAGTCGTAGCGCTAAAAAAGAAGAAACTGGGAAGGAAAAGAAGGTGACACATTATTTTTTGGAAAACTCGATGAATTAGTAAGATATTGAGTTGCAGGTTGCAGAATTTGCAGTATCAAAAACATTGTTCATCTTTTGTCTAAAAACATTTCCTCGATTTTCCACTCATCGCAAACTGACACATCTATCAGTAATCAATTTAGCTTGTTCTTGAAATCCGAATACTCTTCAAGGCATTTTGAAGTTAATCATGTACAATTAGACAAACAGCGATCTTTTCTGACTGCAATATCATACCGTATAAAGTATTTTGAAAAAAAATGTTATCAATACGGGAATACAGTAATCATGGTCTGGCAATCTTTCACAAACCTCAAATCGTATGAAATTTTGTCACAGATGCATTTCGAACTGAAAATTATTATTCCTCATAGATTTCATAAAGGCTAATTTGTTTAATACTTTATCGAAGTCAATTTTTGGTTTTCGATGAACAGTCGTAGCGCTAAAAAAGAAGAAACTGGGAAGGAAAAGAAGGTGACACATTATTTTTTGGAAAACTCGATGAATTAGTAAGATATTGAGTTGCAGGTTGCAGAATTTGCAGTATCAAAAACATTGTTCATCTTTTGTCTAAAAACATTTCCTCGATTTTCCACTCATCGCAAACTGACACATCTATCAGTAATCAATTTAGCTTGTTCTTGAAATCCGAATACTCTTCAAGGCATTTTGAAGTTAATCATGTACAATTAGACAAACAGCGATCTTTTCTGACTGCAATATCATACCGTATAAAGTATTTTGAAAAAAATATTCTCGAAATTTTTTGAGTTCCGGCTGTATGATTTCATCTTTTCATCCACTGCCAGGGGGCCCCCTATAGATTCGGGGGACCCGGTGTAGTTCCGGCCCTGCTTTTAGTACACTCTGAGGGGAATTGTTCGGTACAAAACAATATTTTAATCACAACGTTGTGTGTTAATGTTGGACTTGAAGAAGGTATTTAATGATAAAAGTACATCACATATGGACTAAATAGGCCAAATCATGGCCAAATACTCATCATCCGAATCTTCGAAACAGTCGATGTCATAAACGGAAGGATCAGTTGCCAAATCCAATATATTTTTATAAGTCAGCAAAGATTTATACTGATTGATTAAGCTCTTTTGGTTTTATTGGTTTTCTGCGGTGCACTTATATACTATAATTTATAGCTCGATTTATACTGATTATTCATTGTTGAAGTTTTTTAAATTCCATGATGGAGAGTTGATTGGTTTTGTACGAGATTTTCTATAAGATGTCGTGCACTTTTATTTGGACTTGAAAGTACACCCACGATAAATATTTACTTCTAATCTGACTACAAATAACTTCAAACTCATGATTCTCAATTAAATTCACATGTCACCCCAGAAAAGCTAAAATGTCTGGTACTGAATTATTGATATTGCATGAACACCATATACTTATTTATTCCTTCGAATTCCATATGTAAATCGTACATGTTGCATAAATCCATCGAGGAATCCACCTCCATTGTTGAAAATATCAGGAACTTTAGACCGAGCAGTGAGCAGTATTGCTTAAATAAAACAATTGCGTGGATACACATAAAACTTTATTTCAACTTCCTACGCCGATTCTCATGCAACATTCGTAACCCTTACACAACCTCTGCCCTTTTCCCCTTTCAGTGCTGTTTTGCGCCCTTAAGTCCCTCTCTATTCCTGCAACCTAACCTAGGTATGTAATGTATTATTTCTGCTTACTTATAGATCGGGGTAAACGCACCTACAGCAGTCTACATCTTTCTGCTTCTTCTTCCATGAATTCGTTAGTTATGAGTTTGATGCAAAAAATTCTTATGAGTAGTTGATTGAACACAAGTTTTGGAATTAAAATTGGACGCTAGCATTTCTAATGAATATAGTTCTTATCAATCGAATCTGAAATTAATTCGTTTAATATGAACGATTAGTATGTAAAAAAATGTAATAGTGACACACCAAATGAATTAATGAAATTGTATAGTTGCACCATGTATAGCTGCACCACACAGACACACTCTATATTTTGAAAAATATGCAATGTATTCTGATAAGTTCTTCCCCCCTCAAGGAAAAAAAGGATTAAAGATCATACTCATGCAAGAACATAGAAAATACCAAGAAAAACACAATAATAATAATAAGAAACAAATAAAAACAGCACCAATTATTAAAGGAAAATACTCCAGAGAATATAATTAACTGGATAATAAAGCATTCGTGCATTTAAGTGGGTATACATCGGTAGGCACTTGAATATTGTTGTTTTCAAGTTGAAATTATTCTCTCATTTTCATTCTGTTCAATTCGAGGTTCAAATTATCGGGCACAAGAAATAATTCAATAATTGATAGAAATACTTGCGAGACATGTTGTTCATATGTTTGACGTCACAGTTTGAATTACATCGAGACTACTGTGAGAAACATGCGTTTCTCACATACTGCTGCCTTCCCACTATTCTCTATTTTATTCTCACAACCATGGAATTAAATACGGAAGATAAAATAAGTCTAGTTGAACCATCAGGAGATGTTGAATATTTCTTATGGCGCTCCGTGCATTACTGTTTTATTTCTTACATCATGATGAGGTCATTGAACAGTCTACCTCCAGGTGACATTTTATTTTCAATTGAGTACGTACCAAAAATGTAGGATATTGGTGTATTTTTGTCTCGATTTTTGTGTTTTCAATTCATTAATATCTATTAGACGTTTTATAAATCTTTCGAGTTTCTGAACTATATGAGGTATCCTTTGAACCTATTAGTTTATATGTAATGAAAGTTCGAATTTATTATAGAATTAAAAAAGTGCAGGTACAATAAACGAGGGCCGGAGCAGTTTTAAACAAATGCCGAAAATGAGATATTTATTTTGCATTTTTATGGTCAACGTAATGGAAAGCCTCGTGGAAAGCTATATCGTCTACAATAGATACTTATTTTTCCTGTATTTTCGTCGTTTATATATATAATCATAAGTGTTAAGTTTCGATCCTTATGTACTACTATAAACCGAGTTTTTCGTATGTGATGTTATACCATATAGAAAATAAATCATGTTTCATTTATTGCATCAGTAAATAAGCTATAGAAAAGACCCATTTGAAAGTGATGAGTGAGAATCCAATATGGTGTCACAATGAAATAGGAAAGTGAATGCCAAAACTTTTAGATCGAAATCTGACCAAAGGGTCTTAAAATTTGTCATGCATGAGAATATCTCAGAATTAGAAAATTTACAGAAACTTGGAAATTCTCAAACCTGCTCTGTGGAAGATAAAGTTTCAAGCTCGGTTTCAAGTATAATGGACCTGTCCCACGACCCACATAGTTGAATTTCCACTTCAAAAATTTTTGAAGGTGACATTTTTATGTTTGAAGAGTCCCTTACGAGGTCACTGATTACAATATTTGTTTCAAAAAGTTTGTTTTCATGTTTTCAATTTTTGAATGAAAATCGACACTTAAAACTGAAACTATTGCGATAAATCCGAGGAAAGAGCTCAATCAGAGTAAGTTTTTGTATGACTGTTGAAAAATTGAGCCTTTTCATGTAACATTTTCGTTGAGTACTTGATGCATTACACAAAACAAGTCACATCCAATCAGCGACGAAGTAGATTTATAACCTACAAAACAATTGACACTAGTTGTACAAAATTTAAATGGAATATGGGGCATGCAGTGGCGCAGTGCAATGTTTGAATCAGACTCGCCATAAAATGTTATAATTTAACAATAAGGTACACCCCGAGGTACACCCGGAGTGACTTTGTAAAAATGGAATAAATGGATGCAGAAAGCAAAAACAAATTTAACTGAACTCCACCAAAAATTCTACAAGCTTCCAGTTTGTGTATACAATCTATATATTTATATCAAAGATTCAACCTTATTGAACAAAAAAAAGTTTTCAAGTAATGTTCAAATTCTTGCTGTGGCTCAGTTTGATTTGTGCATATGCAATAGAGAACGGATTTGTAATATAGTTTTGAATCTCAAGTACCTAAGCACTTTCTTATTCTTTTTTTCCTAAACTCAATGGCCTTTTCCCAGGCTTTTTCGGTATTTACTTCTCTTTAAATTGTTAAAAACACTCTAAAACATTAGTTTTCAAAATGTATTTGTTTGATAAAAACCACTAAAATTCGTTTTTTCAATAAAATATTCTCTAAATATCTAGTCCGTTTGAATTGAATGGTGAACACTCACAGTCATAGAAAAAGTATAGTATTCTACTTTCGTGTAATGGCTATTACTAATTCGAATGATTACTTCATTTTCATTTAATAGCCTCATTACACGTTCGTTGGATAATATACCATTACTTTTGTGTAAAATTCAAATTTTTTTACGTATATCTCGTATAAGATTGGATATCTGATGGTTGCATTTTTGGTTTGAGACCATGCTGAACTTTTTTTTGTAAAATTAATAATAAAAAAGTATCCCATACACACTGTATATTCATCCCCGATTTGAGGCACACTGTGGAAAAAATGTCAACCACAATGTTGATTTCCCTTCAGCGTTGTTGGGTCGTTGCTAGACATCTTGAAAGCCAATTATGGCTTGGAACTTGCTAGATATTCACCTTCAAGGAGCCCACAAGGGCATTCAGGACGTCAAGCGCGGGTTCGGAAGGGTCGAAATTTGGGACGCACATGACTGCCCAAGAAGCAAGGATCCACCCCCATTCTTGCGGTCTGCGGAAGCAGGGGTTGGGGGTAGAACGCGGCAATAAGTGTAATAATTATTCCTCGAAGTCAAGGGTACAGTTCAGATTTGAGTCGAAGAATGTTGAGCATTATAAGCAATGTTTGAAGAAACAGGTGGCCAGTCAGTTAATTAATTAAATTGTTCGCGACATGCGGGATGAAACTGAAAAATCTGAAGGTGAGTTCAATAATTCATAATTAGATTGTTTCACACAATGTATCCAAGGCCTCAATATTTCTATCTAACTACTTCAGGGTTGAAAGGTTTGACAGGCACGTAAAAAGGCGAAGTTTAAATAATTTTTAAAAGCTTGGTTGAAAGTGAATCTGAACGAAATCTTAGGAAATATATTCAATTGTACGATCCATTCGATCCATCGATGTTTGTATATTAGGGTAACTCGGTAACTATAGGAGATACATAAAAAATGGAGCGCGCATTCTTGATCTCTTTTCTCGACGAAAATTCACTGACGAAAACAAAAATTTACTATCGTCTTTTGTTTTTGAGTTATACAGTGTCACACATAAAGTTCGCGACATATGGAAGTTTTTTTTTATTAATTGATATAAAGAAAATTTGACTTCGCAGTTAGTTTGTGCTTGAAAAATGAGTAAAATACAGCATCTTTCCTTTTATCATGTGCTACTCTAATCTGTTGAATTCGAATTTTTTTTGAAAATCCTAAAAAAATCCGTTTGTTTTTAAATTTCGAAAAATGCCAGAGAAAAAAGTTGCTCAGTTTCCAATTTTATACATTTGTTCCAAATTTGGACTCTCCACTGTCACTTCGACTTTTTTCCATTTTTTTTTATTTTTCGAATTTTTCGTTCTATCGATTCGAACGAAACATGATTCAAATTTCATCATTTTGATGAATATGAGACTTCAATATCATATCTTGCCCAGGAAATACCCACATTGGCCTGTTACCAGAAAATAAAAAAAATGCATCTCCAGAAATTCGTCTTTGTTGTTGCAAAGTTCATCTAGTTTTTTCGTTTCATTGTTAAACTGATGTATATTTTCAATGTATGGACGTTAATATGCTCGTTAATATGCGAGTTAATGTGTCATTAATCGAATAAACGAATTTCTCTTCATTCTTATTACACTCGTATTTATTTTTTCAATAGATTTTTATCCAGTTTGATTATTTTTCCATATGTCGCGTGACACTGTATATAAACAAAAGTTCGGTTTTTCGACTTTTAGTCACATTCATATGAATATTATGGTTGTTTTAGTCTAAGATACGGCATAAGAAATATATAACTTCATCTGATGTTATTTGCTGAAGACAAAGATTATATGTTTAATGATATGTATATTGATTAATCGCACATGGGTTGCCTAGCTTTGTCACGGGCCAATACTGTAAAATAAAATTATCTTCGTTCAACTTTTTTCAACTTCCCCCATCTGTTATTTATGAAAATCGAGCATGAGTCGATCGAATATCACACGAGAAATTGGAAAATAATTGGTTGCTTACTTTCCTTTGGGGCAACTACGAGGTTGCCAGGTACAAACAGGTGAAAACATCCTGTATGTACAATGTATCGTACAATTGAATATATTTCCTCAGATTTCGTTCAGATTCACTTTCAATCGAGCTTTTAACAATTATTTAAACTTCGCCTTTTTACGTGCCTGTCAAACCTTTCAACCCTGAAGTAGTTAGATAGAAATATTGAGGCCTTGGATACATTGTGTGAAACAATCTAATTATGAATTATTGAACTCACCTTCAGATTTTTCAGTTTCATCCCGCATGTCGCGAACAATTCAATTGATTAACTGACTACCCACCTGTTTCTTCAAACATTGCTTATAATGCTCAACTTTCGTCGACTCAAATCTGAACTGTACCCTTGACTTCGAGGAATAATTATTACAGTTATTGCCCCGTTCTACCCCAACCCCTGCTTCCGCAGACCGCAAGAATGGGGGTGGATCCTTGCTCTTAAAGAATGTGAATGTTATTATCTCCTAACTTTACAAACAACCAATTTAATCTATGATGATATTAACATGTGTGTGAAAGATCGAACTTTTCTTTATAACTCAGTAAATTTGTTTCGAAAAAAGAGATCGAAGATGCTACCTCAATCCCCTTTATAGTTACCGAGTTACCCTATACAAACATGGAAATTTTCCTACCCTATATGTTACGTTATCACAAAATATTATGAACCCGAAATCAATAATGTGTCAATAATTGCTCGAATACTTGATTCTCGACTTGACTGATGCGAAACCAGAATTATATTTTAATGAGGAATTACTTATCAAGATGAACGAATGATCGATATGAACTCAGGTGATTTTGACAGGGGTAATGTGTGTTTGTTGAACATTGTATAGTTGATTGACGCGTATGCATGGGTCTGAATTCTCTCCACTCTCCAGTGCTTATACATCCCTATAGTTACATTATGAGTTTCAAGTGTAATAACCAACCACATTCAACAGAAATAAATTTTGGGAGTAATTTCGGAATCTTTGATATCTGTGGGAAAACTGGGAAATGTATCCATTCTCAACGATCATTTTTGTTTACGAAAGAACATTTTGATTAATTCTATTTCAAAATAAAGCGAACTTATTATGCGAAAATCAATTGCAATGTGAAGTCAAAACAACAACAATTGACAACAAGAAATATACTACCTATGGCTACGTGTGGTTGTCAACAGGGCCGGATTAACCCCATCGGGGCCTCTAGGCAATGCAATTCTCGGGGCCCCTTTCCTTAACCGTTTTCTTACTTTTCAAAATATATTTTTTCTTTTACAAAAGTCGAGTCGATCAGACCGACCCCTGCTTTTTGCTTTCATTGAATGAAATGATTTTGATCACAAAAATATTTTCACAACCGAAGAAAATATTTTTGTGAAGTAGGTAAAATATAAGTTTAAATAGCAATTCATGTAACTTTTTAGATATAAAATTGTTGAAATCATCTTGGAAGTTGACCTTTTTCAACACATCATTTTCAATCGCCATTATCGACAATGAATTTCGTTCACCTGTGGCGTTCGATATTATCAGACTTCTATATATTTGCAATGCTTATCATAACATTCGGAAAAGTTGATTGTACGATATTATCAAAAATCAATCCAAACGATGTTTTCTGTCCCCGCATCCATCATTTTTTCCATGGTGATATTACCGGATGTTGATAATCGGAAATGTCACGAATGAAACCAAATGGAATGTTTTTTTCTTGGTGCGGTCAACATCAATAATGCCCCCGTGGGCCCCCCTAGTCGTTGCCGGGCCCCTAGGCAGTTGCCTAAGCCGCCTTATGGATAATCCGGCCCTGGTTGTCAATATTGACGGAATCAAAGAAACAACAAATGACACAAGCGGAACAACAGTTTAATTATGATGATACAAGTTTTATAAGACGCCATTTTGTCGAGTACGACGAGCGAAGCGAGGGATGCTTCAAGGGAACAAGTCCGACAACGTGTCTAATGAAACATGTGTCATTAACAATTTGTTCTATTTTGTATTTATTTGAAGTCGTTTATTGGAAAAAATTTATTTAATATTGATAAATAACAGAAACATCTTCGATTGGTAACAATGGTAACATTGAAATATTTAAAATTTGACGCACAAGCTTGAAGCCCACTTTACTGTTGAGCAATTTTGATTTTTGTGATACCAGCGGTGGAAAATGCATTGTTTTTATTGGTCAATTTGAATCAAATCACACTCTGAATTGAAATTTACCAATTAAAACTGACTTTCATTTGACAGTTCGATTGTATTAACCTCCGAATAATAAAAAATGCGTATCGTAACAGAGGCTATTTCGATACACATTTGCTTTTCTTAATGATATAGAACAAAAATTAAAAATAACATTATGATTGTTGACTCCTTATAGTGAGCCATGAAAATTTCATTATTATTAATAACAGTAATTATCCAAACCTAGTTTCATCACGACATCTTGGTCCGTTGCTGAAAAGTCACTTTAACGATACCATATTACCTACCTACTTCGCCTCGAAAGATTTGAAGTTTACCAGCAACAAACTTCTAATCCTCAAAGCTTATGTACTTGTCTTCTCATTATAATAGGTATTTTGGTCGCATCAGTTGTGATACGTAATACGTAATAGATGTCGCCATTTAAAATTTACATGATTGCTTTCTCATTCATCAACCATTCTGAGTTCGGTATCTTGGTTTCAAAAATATTCGAAAAAAGAGATAGGAAAGTCATAAATTTTTCGTTCTGTAACTTTTGATTCAAGCGAAAAGAAACCTGTTACAATATTCATCAATTTGATATGTTTTGGTTGATTAAAAGAACTTTGCTTTGACGTCCCGAATCTTGGAAACAAATCAATGAGGTCACATGCATAAGAACTTTCAGTGCTAAAATAAGCCAAGGGAATACCTACTTTCAATAATGGACATGACATTTAGGAACATCCGATATAACACGGAATACGGATGAACATCACGAATTGTTTTGGTAATTTTCCTTTGGGGATTGAATAGCAGGATTTGCAGCAGGGATAATCTTGAGTAAGCTCCCACGCTACGATACCGTGAGGCATTTAACAAAATTACGTATCCGGACAGAATTGAACTAAATGTTCACCTGGCGTGTTCAAAATCCCAATTGGTCTAAGCTAGGCAATATAGCAAAACCATTAAGGGGGTACTCGATGTTTTCCTATAAACTCAGTGCAATATAACTTCTGTACTTATATAATCGATTGCCCTTTACTTTGATTTATCGTTGCTAGATTGACGGGATAAATATTCGAGTGGTTTCTGATTTGATTTATTTACTCGTTATGTTTACATCTTCATGGCTTGATTGATTATTCGTGTTTTTAACTAGCTCATTGAGCATTATGAAAATGAAAAGGGTATCCTCCTAGTTTTCCAATAAGATAAACAAAAATTCAGTGTTTTCCTTATAATTTAAAAAAACGATCATAGCAAGCTAATTGGTCCTCTGATTTGCCACAATTTGGCTGAAATTCCACCGATTTCTTTCTTCTGATGGTCGAACTTCATCATATTTATAAAAATTAATGTATATTGTTTCGTTGATTTCAGGTAGGTGATACACTAATCTTGTTCCTGTGGTATGTGGTAAGTTCTTTACTCGGTTATTTTTTTATCATCTGGCAATTTGAGGATATCAATATAAAAAATGAGGAATTTCTACTTACGGGGCATTTCATTCAATATTCTGATTAACTTTGATAATTGTTCTGTATGCATGGAAATTATACAGGGTCACTCACGGTCGATGGTACCTTAGACGTTTACGGAGAACGGGACGTAGGATTATTCTGAAAATTTGGTTTATTGGGTAATCAGTTTTGTTCTATCGATCTAAAATACTTTCAGCGTTGCGGCGTTGCCGCTTCTATCAAAAAGTAGCAACAACTTTGTTATTTCAAATGGAACACCCTGTATTTTATTCTACTTTTAGATTCTTCCTGAACAGCTGATTTCGTTGATCCATCAAACTTAGGGTATAGCGCGAAATATTACAGAGATATAGGGTGTGAAAAATGGAGATTTTTCAACTTTAGGAATTTTTTGTGCCGAAACTATCCATTCTTGCTCAAAACGGCTTCCATGTCCCTATCTCAACTTTCAATTTACTATCGATTGATATTTAATTGAAACAAATACGGGTGGTTCAAAATTTTGAGTTTTGCATCACCCTTTATTTGTTTCTATTAAATGTCAGTGGATAGTAAATGAAAAGTTAAGATAGGGACATGTAAGCCGTTTTGACAGGAATGATTAGTTTCGACACAAAAAATTCCTAAAGTTGAAAAATCTCGATTTTTCACACCCTATATCTCTGTAATATTTCGCGCTATACCCGAAGTATGATGTATCGACGAAATCAGCTCTTCAGGAAGAATCTAAAAATGAAATAAAATACAGGGTGTTCCATTTGAAATAACAAAGTTGTTGCTACTTTTTGATAGAAGCGGCAACGCCGCAACGCTGAAAGTATTTTAGATCGATAGAACAAAACTGATTACCCAATAAACCAAATTTTCAGAATAATCCCCGTTCCCGTTCTCCGTAAACGTCTAAGGTACCATCGACCGTGAGTGACCCTGTATATGTTCACTAATTTATTAATTGATGAGTAACAATCACACAACCTGAATATGTTCGGATCTGTGTTTTAAACCCCTAATATCAGGCCTTTCTGAAAGCCTAAGTTCAAATTTTCTGAATTTCCATTCGATTCCAGTGTGAAAATCGTAAATTCTTTCAATTGAAATCAGGTAGGTATGGTAGGGTACATATGGATGATGGCATATAGGTTTTCATTTCCTACATAATGATCTATAAAAAGTATCGTCGACATAGACGAACTAATATATGGGATGTTCCTTTCGGAATTTACGAAAGCTCTGAAGGGACATTGCAGATATTTTTTTTATATCATTATAATGAGGTAGCTATCTCATAATAATGAGAAACCCTCAGAGAAACCTAACTCATTATATTGAGTTAAGTATCTCATAATATTGAGATAGCTAACTAATTATAATGAGATAAATTATCTCTTAATGATGAGATACCATAAGTCATAATAATGAGTTAATATTAAGCAATGTTGCCAACAAGTGCTTTTTCACAATAAATATGGAATGTTAATTTTTTAGTTTTGTATAAGAATAGTACAGATTATAAAAATATGCGAATGTTTGAAGTTTCAGCTTGATGTTGTTTACATTTCAGTTCATTTGATCACTGAACCTGAAGGTCAAACAATCTCATTTTTTCCATTCATTTGAGTCCGACGGTTTTACGATATTGTAAAGGAATTTTAATAAAATACTTGACATCCAAATCATCTACTTATTGAAATCACTATAATGGATCAAGCCTCGGATCAAGCGGAGCAAGCCCACAGTTCAACAAAAAGCAGTAATATTTTGTATCCTTACACTTCTCTCTTGAAGCAAATGGAAAGATCTTTATGTATATTATAATAATTATCAATGTTATCATCAGAATTTCAACTCAGTAGGAGCAAAAATATGAATTTAATATTTTTTTGCTATCTCATTATAATGAAATGAAGTATCTCATTATAATGACGTAGTATCTCATTATATTGAGATAGCTAACTCATTATAATGAGATAAAAAAATTTACAGGGTTCCTCCAGAGCTTTCGTAGGAATTAGTTCATGTGTACACCGAGATTCCTATTTTAAATGTTTGAATCGTAAGCGCTATATAATAATTCGAAGCATTATATCAGCTTTAAGCATATCCCCATATTTTCAGAATATTATTTGAACTGAAACAATGAACATTTTGAACGAACGGCTTATGTGGGAAACTTACAACGAAATACTGTATTTATATTCAGGAAGTGGACGATATGAGAACTGAAATGACGGTTCTCATCATGCACATGTTTGTTCAGTGCAAATAGAGAGATGATGAATCATCGAGATGTGATTTTATTACCAGTTTGCGTGATTCCAAAATCTTCACTGTTGCGGAATTGCATACAACACCAAAATGAAATTTTTCAACCTATCGGGCTTGTAAAAGGAATGAATGTTTGAATGCTACTGAGTTTTTGGCTTCTTCTCCACACAACATGGGGATTCGAAAATCACTGCTTGATTACGAAACTTGAAAAAAACGAAAATTCGAAAATACCTGTTTTGGTTCTTTGATGAATTCGTTAATAAAATATTCTTTAAGTCATAACTTTTATATAAGTTTAACGAATGAAGGTATATCGTTATGTGGGTTTAACATGTTATGTTGCAAATTCAATCTACTTTCTGAATCTAATATAATAATCATATCGTTCCATTTGAGAATTCGGAGAAAAGTTCAAAAAACGGTCAACTGCTCTTCAATACGCGCCCTCTAGCGAGGGCGATAAGAACTAGGATGGCATGGATGGTTTTTTATTCTATTCACATTTGAAGTCCAAAAAGTTTAGGATCCCTTCTCGCCTTTATTTTACGTCCTACAATGAAACTTAATGTATCAAAAAGATAGACCATTATAGTGGCATTAACGTGAGAGTATTCATTTTTACACTTATATCAGGAAATTTTCGAAAAAAATACATTTTTTATACGATCGGAGCTATTAAGCCCATTAGCGGTGGACGTATCGATTTGAAAAATATTTCCAGCAATTTTTCATGGTCGATTTCCTATGGAGGATGTTTTTTCCAAACTTGTTCGACTATTGGTTCCTCAGATACAGTACCTCGTTACCCTTATTGAATCACCCGGTACATAAAAACGATTCAGATGAGTGTTGGCGTGAAACAATGCATAAACGAGGAAATGACACTATAAAATGAGTGAGCGTCTCAAAGATATCCGTTCTGAATTAATTCTTTAGTTGGCAGTTCCACATGGTTTTACAGTCATATTTTATAATTTTTCAATAACAATAATCATTCTCGTTTCTTGTCACGAATGGCGTCCGTCACATCGCATCACGGTCCCGTCACATTTTCAATTTCCGTGGAACATCCGCTAGTCTCGGCGCTCTTCTCTATGCAAACGCAATCCCAGGCCGCTCTCGTTTGGTGTTGAACCCTCCTGGGAATCATCGCAGCCGCCACTGCTCCATCAGAATGCAAATTCCAGATACGTACGCCTTACATCACCGCATGTGGCGTAACAAGACGGTTTGTTTTGTACGAAAGCGTATAAGGGCCACCGAGATTTTTTTATATTTTTTCCGACTTCAAACTCGAAATTTCCGACTTTGAACTCGGAATTTTTTTTTTCGACTTCAATCCCGGAATTTTTGAACTCGGAATGATGGAATAACTTTCAACGCCGGTGTTCCACAAGGATCTACAGAGCCGTAACTAGGTGGATGGCGCCCGTGGCGAACATGTAGGTTTGCGCCCCCTAACAATAGTAAAACCTAAGATAGCTAATATTATTCAGATCAAAAGTCATTTTTTTATACAAATATAAAAATTTCTGTGGTATCCAAATAACTGTTTATAATTTCCTCAAAGAATTAATGAGTTGTTCTATTCCAACTAATCGGCAGCGAAATAATTCCGTGTTGGATCGCTGATTTCTACTCACACTGTCGATTTGGCTGATGGCGTCAGACCGAACCGACGCTCTACTTGTGACCTGTGTGACTGATAGAATAGTACTGACTGGTACGGAGCAGTGTTGCCAACATAAAATCTCAAAAATCTCAAAATGGCTTCTTTGAAAACACCAGAAAATCACAATACCTGGTTAAATGAAAAAAATTGCGCCGCAGGCAAAAATTGTTGAAAATCTAGTGGTTTTCTGGTGGTTTACTACGATTGAAACCACTAGATTAACACCGGATATTGGTAAAACTGGAGCGCAATCGGTGTAAATGTTTCTGCTTTCGAAAACGGTGCTATTTATGTCAAAACTAAAATCTATGCTCAGCATGAAACATGAGACATGAGAGCTCAACATGACGTTGACGATTTGACGAATATATCGAAATCGTGATCCGTGTCATGCGCATGCGTCAACTGTCAATTAGTAGTGAAATCTGTGGCAGAAATCAAATATGGAAGAAATCACCAGATTTCCACATGTGTCATGAAAAATTTACAAAAATAACCACCAGCCACTAGATGCAATTTTTTGTCACAAAACGATAACTCAAACCACCAGTTTTGGTGTAAAATCCACTAAGATGGCAACACTGGACTACGGAGTGCGCCGAGTGCGGACGGCGGGATGGCATAGGGCAGAGGGCGGACCCAAACGCATAATCGGGAAACGTCGGTTTGGGCAACAGTAGCGGTTTTAAACAATTCTCTTGTTTTTATACATTATTCATTATAAAAATAAGGATTTAAAAAAGATATTACCTACCGCCATTCTACGAATTCATTGAAACTTTACGTTCGATTTTTGGCGCCCCTGCGGGCTGGCGCCCGCTGCGAAAGCCTCCCTTGCCCCACCCTAGTTACGGCCCTGAGGATCTATTTTGGCATCAGCTTTGTTTATACTTCACATCAATGACCTGATAGAGGTGTCCTGTCTACAGCTTTGCGGATGAAAGTGCACTCCATGTAAACTTCTGTTCTAGAGCAGCTATATCATCCAAAGAAGCTAAGCTATGATTGTTCTTATAACATCCTCTATGTTCATCATTTTTCGAGAAATATCTATATATCGAAAAAAATTTCGATATCTAAATATTTTTCCCAGGTCTGGTTGGATATAGACACCAGGAAAAAACTAGATAATGTCACACAACTTCTCCGTTTGAGGAAAAATAGAATCCTGAGAGAGGGAAGTTCTGCGGAGCTCGAGCCTGGCAATGAAAGGGTGGCAAATCTGAGTCTGTCTGGTATGTCTGCTCGGAATCGCTCATAATGATATAAATGACTTTGATAAGCATCTACCACAACAATATATCTACAAAAAAGGGGATATCGCCCACTTTTCTGCGGTCAACAAACTCGTAAATGCAAGGTCACCAACCAGACGTATAGTTTTAATGGATATTGAATCATGGAGCTGAACTCTAAACATGTGAACTAAACTCCATGATAGGTCAAATTTATGCTTTGGTAATTATGATATTTTTTAAGATGTGAAGTAGTCCTTGGCGCGAAACAAAGAATCGAATTCTTGTGAAGCAATTTCTGCACATAATATCATTCCATGATAGGGTATTGTTGATGATGGTAATACCAAAAATGGTTAGCATGAATATCGAGGATTCAACAGGAACAAAAACATGCCAGACATCATCATAAGTATAAGGCATTATGAGGTCCACCTTCTTGAAAAAAAATACAAGCTTGAGTTTGGTAGCAATTGTAGCATCGAATTCTACTAGATTATCAGATCTCTATTGATAGCTATTCCATCATCCGACTTTGAACTCGGAAATTTCGAGTTTGAAGTCGGAAAAAATATAAAAAAATCTCGGTGGCACTTATACGCTTTCGTAGTTTTGAGCGTGAAGGTAGGTACGAAGGAGGCAGCAACAGCAAGTCCGTTTGGCTTTCATTCAAAATCTTATAGATACACTCTATCCAAGAAAGTGTTAAGGATTGTGGTCAAGGGGTACGCCACTGAAACCATACATCGGCGGGCCGCCAGCAAAGCTGCCAGTCTAATTTACGGCTTCGCTACGCGGAGAATTTTTTCGAGAAAGTTCGTGTATTCTCTGGAAACATTGATTTCCACATAGGAAGACCGCAGTGTTGCGAACAGTTGAGTTTAGTTTCGTGAGCTCAGATACACTTGTACAGCGATAGTGACTCAGACAGAAAAGCGAATATCTAAGTGATTTATGCATTTCGAGTAGATAGATATAGTGGAATGAATTGTTCAGTTTTGTACCGAGTGTTGAACACAGAACGTGAAAAAGATTTTAGAGCTAGCTTCCCCTTCATTTATCAACATATACTTCCATTACAAATGAAAAACTGGAAGACTATACCTAGATGAACAACGAAAGAAACCTCAAATGGAATGAAAACAAAAATGTCTTCTTCCTTGGAGCATCAGAAAACATCTATTGTGAACTCTTATTTTATCTCAGTCTCAGACTGAAGAATTCAGTGAAAGAAAATCAACAAAAAAAGCCAAGTATTAGGAGTGAAGTGAAATGTTGAAGATATAAAAGGGCGCGGGTTGAGCAAAGGCTCCAAAATTTTGGTACAATGTCAGTTAGTACTATAACTCCATTTTTGGAATATGGCGCCTGCTAATAATCATCTTTTTGGTATATTTCCTATGATATTTCAGAAGTCATCTTGACCAAAATGACTAAAAACAAGAATTCTCAGGTAGGTATATTCTTCTATCACGTAAATTATCAATTAATTAATTAATTAAATCAATTTAAAATATTGTACGTAATTCAAGGAAAGTGAAATGGTTGAGACCAACCCCTTCTGAATAATCTGAATCCCTAAAAATTTGAACCAATGCGAGAGCATCCCAAAGCTCAATTCTCAAACTCATTTTATTGCATGTCAACGATTCGTTGCAGATATCACCAATAAAGTATAAATTTTCAATTACAATAAGCAATTCACCGAACTAGAAGATCTAGGAGGGATTCTGTACAGTTGAGCGCCTTAAAATCAAACAATCGACAGTATTCTCGAAGGACTTTATCTTGCAGGACATCATCATAAAATTCTTCATCTATATACGGATATGTTCTCAGGCAGAGCTAGTAGAAGTACCCCTTGAGACTTGCCTCATCAATAGAAAGTGCCAGAGTTAAATACCAGACACTGGCGACAAAATGTCGAGGGAACAGCTATCAAGTTGTAACGTTCATATTGAACATTACAATAAAATTATTAATAATCAATACACTATTCCATAGATTAATCAATTGTTTTATAAGTTGAGTAGTGCAACCCTGTAATGAATATTATTTTCTCCGAGAAGCAGGATTCTAATGATTCTATACCATAACATACGTTATTGACTCTGTTCAACGAGTTGAAGAGAGAAAATTCAGGTATGATCGTCTTGGAGTTCAGGTAGGTAACGTAGTAGCATATCCAGGTGGTGCTTTATAATTGGTCAAAAGATCACATGATTTGTTTGAAAATTTTTTTTAATATGAGCTGAAAAAAGCTGAAGCTCTCGATCGAGAGAGGTCTTCTTCATTTGATTTCAACCCGGCTTCCTGAAAACTGATGGATATAAATTGAATAGAATAAAGATTTGAGGTAGAGAGTTGAAGATAACGTTTGATTATCTCACCCGAAGTTGGGGATTTTAGTCTCGCAGCATCAACTTTATTTTGAAATAACTCATTTCTTTCTGGAATAACAGTGCCGGAAGAGCCCAACCAACAGGTAAATTCACTACCATATAACTGTTTTAGAATATAATCTATCTTTCGATTTTGCAACATATAGGATAGAGTTTATGTATATTTTAGGCTTCTTTTTAAAATCTTTGAATACATTCATCACTACCTACCTGGATAGACCTACCTACCTGAGGAATTCTACAACAAAAATTGTTTTCATATAGTCGTCGTAGTTTTTTTAGCAACAAAGATGGAGTTTGCCTATGAATGCATGAGAAAATATTAGAATCTGGAGTTCTGGAGACCACTTCATCTTCTTATAAAACTAAAAGTTGAGTACCGGCTTATTTGTTTTCTATAATTGGGTTGTGAACTATATTATTTTGAATCCATATATTTGGGTGGTGATTAATCAATTTCGTATCTACCCTATTATGTAACTTACCTCTTACCTTGCCTCATGAATTTTATATAATGGTTATGTAAAATATGTTATTTTGAATCCATATAAAAAGTTATATTGATTATTCAATTTCACATATCATAATTGAAATGCGAATTATTCAATTTTGAATCTATATAATGAT
The DNA here is from genome assembly GCA_029955515.1 of Chrysomela aeneicollis. Taxonomy (NCBI): domain Eukaryota; kingdom Metazoa; phylum Arthropoda; class Insecta; order Coleoptera; family Chrysomelidae; genus Chrysomela; species Chrysomela aeneicollis. Next base: position 12,214,219 of record JARUHQ010000003.1, on the reverse strand, counting down.
TAATAATGATTTATTAATTATTATCCTCATGTTATTTTGATCTTTCATATAATCTGTTGATTATTTAATTTTGAATCCATATAATATTGGGTCGTGTATTGATTTCGAATCCATATATATCAGGGTGTGGAATGTTTCATGCACTTCTGTAGAATTAAGGTAGGTAATTTAAGCTTATAATTTGAATCCATGTAATTCTTTTCTTCGATATTATAGATATAGATTTCGATTTAATAGATAGGTACATATATTCAATTTGGCTATATCATTTTCATCAATATATTGTTGTATTTAATTTTTTTCTGTTTTGTTTTTTTTTCTTTTGCTTGATACTATGTCAAGATGGCGCCCATGAGTCTGATTTAGGTACATCCTTATCTCGAACCCCGACCCAAGGCTCTAAATAATTGATATGAAGGTACCGAGGCAAGTAACTCTTATGTGACTCTCACAGTAGAGGTTACAAAGTTCCTTGAGGTTATGAACATTAATGATACATAAATGTACGATATGAAGGGAGATTTGTTATGTAAGTGTAATATACATTCATTACATAGCTATTTCTATGCCCAAATTATGAAATACTTTGTGAATTGTTGGTGTTTTATTCAAATTTTAGGACACCCTATGAGGAAAAATATCAATTAAATCATTAAGCTCGATTTGTAAACTCCGCTGCCGTAGCTACATTTGACGCTGCATTTACTGTTCGTAGATGGAATATGCTGAAAATATACATTCAAAAACTGACGCAGTTGCCGTCGGATATCTCCTCAATACATTTTGGAACGGCAGCGTCAACTGTAGCTACGGCAGTGGAGTTTATAAATTGAGCTTTAAAGTCGTAAGTAGGTATCTTATAGATGATGCGAATGGGCACTAACGAATCTTTCTGAAAGGATGCTTCAACATCACATTATTATTTAACATTTTTTAGATTCTTTGCGGTGTAGGTATAACCTCGGGTATAACGGATACCGAACTTGAATCGATATTGTATACAGGGTGCCATTTTTTCGCGTTCCACACCATGGGTATTTCAGTTGAGAGATATACGAGGTCGGTTAAATTGGGAAGCATATTCATGCTGAACAATTATCTCAAAGAAAATTTGATATTTCTGAATCATAAAAATAACAACGGGTTATTGTTATTTTCGTTTTAATTTTCCAAAAGTACTAGTCAATTCAAACCAGGACGTTCCTGAGGTACTTTTCAACGAGTTTTTTCAAAATGAATCTAAATCTGACATCGTATCTTCCAATGCGTTTTTGATGTCAGAGAAACATTCAACTGTGGTTTTGAATTGTATTGAATTTTACATCATTTTTGAAGTCTGTTACTTTACGAATAAGATGATTTATCACCAGATATGTAATAATGTTACTTACATGCTGTACATTGAGTAAATATCGTTTATGCGAAGAGTGCTATGGAAAGAACACCAAAAATTTTGTTTACAAACCAAATTTTGACAGTTTAATGGAGGATCTGGTTCGTTCACCTTTCTGTCAAGCTTACTCACTTGAAAAGTGAGGTTTTCAATTAGGAACGACATGACAGGTAAACTATATTTTTTTCTCCGCCAAAGTTAACGAAGTAAGAAAAGTGTTTTTGACCGCCAACTTAGTTGCAAAGCAACCCTCGAAGTCTCATTGAGACTTATATGAGTAAGGAAGATGAGTAAGGAAGTTATTGAATACATAACAAATTTATAAAAGATGCTTGAAGCATTCACTAATAGACACAATTTCACTTGTTCTTCTCAGCTCATCAAAATCATTGATGACTACAATTTCGAGGAATCTTTCTTCATTCCTCATAAATAAGATTTGATTCTTAGAATTTCACTCATCGATCGAGGATCGAACTACTCGAAACTTGGGGAAAAGAGTAGAATTGTGTTTAGAAATGAATGATGGATTATTTTTTTATGACTTTTTGTTTTAATTCTTTTATAGCTTATCATGTCGTTTCTGAATCAAAACTTTGGTTTGTTTGTGAGTAAGCTTCCAAATTCAGTTGAACTGACAGAATTTTGTTTGTTAAACAAAATTGTTGGCGTTATTTCCAAAAGCAATCCTCGCAAAAACGATTTTTTACTAATTTCGTGTGATTCGTCATTGTAATCAGTAAAAAGAGTTCTTTTCGAAAATGCAGAAATCCAATATGTTGACCATAAGAAAAACCATAGTTGAGTGTTGTATCTCAGGCATCAGAAAACCTTGTAAATACAAAATGATAGATATAAAGAAAATTTGACTTCGCAGTTAGTTTGTGCTTGAAACATGAGTGAAATACAGCATATTTCCTTTTTTCATGTGATACTCTAAACCTGTCAAATTTGACATTTTTTTCGAAAATCCTCAAAAAATCCGTTTTTTTTAAATATCGAAAAATGCCAGAGGAAAAAGTTGCTCAGTTTCCAATTTTATACATTTGTTTCAAATTTGGACTCTCTATTGTCACTTCTACTACTACTAAGTGAACATTTTATTTCGATTTGAACCTACTATTTTCATCCCGAGATGTTGCATTAGTCTTGTATTGTTTAAAATCACGAAATTTTAAATCATCTCTAGTACAAATCGCCAAAACGAAAGTCTTTTGAATAGTTATGAAACTGTAGGTCATTGTTTAGTTTACAGAAAAGTATGATGTTTCGGGTTTGTTTGTTACTGAATTATTGGTCAGAAAAATAATCAAACTGGATAAAAATCTATTGAAAAAAGAAATACGAGTGTAATAAGAATGAAGAGAAATTCGTTTATAAGATTACTGACATATTAACGTCCATACATTGAAAATCCACATCACTTTAACAATAAAATGAAAAAACTAGATGAACTTTGCAACTACAAAGACGAATTTCCGGAGATGCATTTTTTTATTTTCTGGTAACAGGCCAATGTGGGTATTTCCTGGGCAAGATATGATATTGAAGTCTCATATTCATCAAAATTATGAAATTTGAATCATGTTTCATTCGAATCGATAGAGCGAAAGATACGAAAAATTAAAAAAAAAGGAAAAAAGTCGAAGTGACAGTAGGGAGTCCAAATTTGGAAAAAATGTATAAAATTGGAAACTGAGCAACTGATTTCTTTGACATTTTTCGAAATTTACAAAAAAAAAAACTGATTTTTTGAGGATTTTCGTAAAAAATGTCAAATTTGACAGGTTTAGAGTAGAAGATGAAAGAAGGAAAGATGCTGTATTTTACTCATTTTTCAAGCACAAACTAACTGCGAAGTCAAATTTTCTTTATCTATTAATAAAAAAAACTTCCATATGTCGCGAACTTTATGTGTGACACTATATCCATCGAAAAATATGAAATCATTGAAAAAAAGAATCAGTTCCGCCCAAACCAGAAGTGATAGAAGACAATTGAATACGTCAAAAAATGCATATTCATGTTATATAGTAGTTATATATCTTGTGAGAAACACCCAGTAAGTATATCTCGCGGCATTTCTTCGGCCGAATGCCGTATCGTACCCACGCCACTGTTTCCACGGGGGTTCATAGCTCTGTCGCAGGTACGAATAGTCACAAAAGAAATACCTGCAGCTATGGAATGCTGACGTCGACTCGCTAATCGTAATCGCAGGCCAGAAGAGAATCATCTCTTCCACTGCGGATTGCGGAATAGCCTACTATTTTCCGAGATTTATATCGGCTCACTCAAATACCCCGGTCTATTTTTGGCGTTCGAATTGTAGTCTTTGAAGGGATCTTGCTAGGGCTGTCGTGGGAACGGTCTGCGAAAAAGAACCAGCTGCCCTTTTGGCAGCATGTTTTTTTGCTTGCTCCGAAGGAAATCCTATAATGTTTATGGAATTCCGTGTGAGCCAGCGGGGGAATATCTATTGCCTGGGAAAGTTTTCATGAAAGATCTCACCAGGTGATGAGGTTTACAATTTCGCCATTCGATAGAAAAAATAATTCTAGTTGAGAGACGTTCGGTTGGTCCTAAGAAGATTAATACGGTTATCTGGGTCCTCAGACTAATAAAAAGATAAATACTACTCCTTGGCATACAATCCGATTGATGATCATAGGAACAATAACGAGATTTCTAAAATAGCGACACTTTGTAATTTTTTCTTGAAAATGTTCAGGTAAGTAATACTTTTTGGCCTGACTTGCTTATCATTATTTTTCTTATGATTATTAGCTGCATCCTCGGCTGCATCTGTCAAAAAATACTTCATATATACAGGGTCCGCCTAAAAGTTTGCTACACCTAGTACACCACGTGTTTTCATAGTTAACGCAAAATGTATATTCCACAAATATTTGATTAGTTTTGACCCAACCTTATGTGATTTAGGTTATTAGAGCTGTTTTCAGATAGAATAAAAATGTATAATGTTTCTCAGTAAGGGCAGAGGAATAAAAATCGTATTTTTGATTTTTTTTCAATCTTCGTTCAAAATTGATGTAGGGTCCTCGTTAGATTCCAAGCACATTTTTCCGATAAAATTTTTTGATATCTTGTCAATTTGACCTATCTTTTGGCACCACTGACAACTTTTTCAAATTCCCGCCAAATCTAAGGGCATGTGATATATGTAACGGATTGTTTAGTTGTCAGACGTGCAGAAACGGACCAGAAATGTCAATAACAATTTTTTTTTCATGTATAGCCAACTTTATGGTGGACACTATGTAAGATTATTTGCATGAGGAGATATACAGGGTTAGATATTCGAATTCGACGCTCATCATTGGGATCTGGACAACCTAAGATATACGAAGTTAAAATTTGGACAAAGTTTAGGATTTCATGATTATTATTGCAGTGAAAGAAAATCCATAATAATTCTTTCGGTATTCAATATTGTTGGAATAATGTATGAATTTTCATTATTTTTTTCCCACTTTTTGAGATCTACAAAATGGATGGTTAATCTTTGCTAATAGTTATATCATAACCACCCTTTTAGCCATCTAGAGCCATTTCAACCTACAAATAAATTACTTATTACACAATGAATTTCAAAAATAATGGATTGGAAAACATTGGAGTGGTTGGTTGAGTGGTCTGCAAGATCGCCAGATCTCAACCTCCTCGATTACTTTTTATGGGGAAAATTGAAAAATTAACGCCAGCCGAACTTCATTGTAATCCTTAGCAGAATTTTAATTGTCTTATCTAATACAATATACCTTCTTCGATTTTTCACTGATTCTGATTCCGTTTTCTAACATAAAAAAACATTATTTTTTCTGGAATCGAAGAAATAATCCCATACTATTTTCATTCAATTGGATGATATCACTTCTGTAATATTAACTATCAACGTGTACGAATGATTCTTCGGAACAATCTGATTGGTACAGTGATTTGAATACGTAAAGTACTTGTGTTGCTGTTTGGGCACTGCGCTTCGTTGATTTCGAGCTATGCAGTAATTCCACTCTAGAGAAACGACGCTTAAATACATCATTTTGACCTTCTGGTTACAATAATTGATAATACTTAACATTGAATGAAACAGATTGAAACGAACAGACATAAAAGTAATGGAGAAATTCAGTATTCATTCTCAGTAGTTAACAATTGTACTCGCTGATGCAACCCTTGATGTCATCAATTTGTTTATTATCGAGACTGATGATGGTCATATAATATAACTGAATATTTCCCTCATGTATAATATATGTCATAAGAGGAATGCAATTATCGAAAAATTACAGCGGTAATTGCACTGCGGAGCGATGATTGCACTGCGAAAACATCCCGTCGGCATGACACCAATAACAACAACACTGACTGACAATACTGATAAATGTCAGATATACTTCAAAAAGTGAAAAATGTCGCGTTTTGGTGAGTGGTCCATACAATCAATTGAGGAAAATGTAGTTGAAAGTGAACCAAAAAATACCAAATCCAACAGACAGTATATATGGCGACAGTTCATGGATTTTTGCAAGGCTAAAGGATATTTTCTGGACAAAGAGATGTCTATAAGCGTACTGGCAAAAATATTAACGGAATGGGCATTCAATATGCGCAAGCAGAATGGTCAGGAATATAAGGACTTCACAATAAAGACAATCTGGAATGTTACAGCAAAATTATTGATGGAAAAGTATTACAAGGAGTATGGTATTATTTTTAACCCTTTCACCGATATTGAATTCAAATCAGCAAGGGACGCTAAACAAACTAAGAGAAAGCAACTCCAAACGATACCCGAGAAAAGAAAGGAGAGTTCAGTGTTTCTCAAAGGTGACGAATACAAAAATTTGGTCCAGAATTGTGACGAAGAGACACCAGATGGATTGCAAAAAAAGGTATTTTTCGTTTTTGCTTTTGAGTTAGCTTGGCGTGGTGGAGAAGGTAGCAAGTGTTTAACGTCATTCTTCAAGGAAGAAGAGAATAATAATGGTGAAAAGACGGGAAGAATAATTTATAATCCCATTTTTTCAAAAACAACACAAGGCGGGGAAAAACCGTGTGTTCCATTAAAATGGTTAATTAGGAATAAAACGAATTCTGATTTGTGTCCCATACGATTATACAAAAAATTTTTGGAGAAGCGGGAGGGAATTAAGTCAGATCGATTCTTTATTACTGTAAACCCCTTTTGGATGTCAAGCAGAGCATGGTATAAGAATATTCCTGTAGGACGAAATACAATGAGCTCTTAGACAGCCCAAGAAGCAGCAAAAATTGGCTTGGATACAAAAAACGTGAAGATAACTAATCATTCGATACGGTCTACAGCTGTCTCAAGTTTAGCAAAAAAAGGCGTCGGTGAGGAGCAGCTTATTAAAATTACCGGCCATTCGACCACTAAGGCACTAAATCCATTACACCGTATCTGCAGTTAGACAAAGGTCACCATGAAGAAATAGTTGAAAAAATGCGTGGAAATGAAGTAGCACCACAACTAAGTTTTGTGTCGAATTTCGATAATGTGTCAGGTGCAGCTCTTAATGCGCCTGTATCGGGTCCATCCAGTCGGAATGCCAAAAACTTTTACAACTGCGTGTTCAACTGTAATTCTTGTAATTTTTAATTTGTGTGTTGAAAATAAAATTGTTTGAAAGCATGTCTAGCATAATTTTATTCATAGTCTTTGTCAGTAGTATGTGATTTTTCTCAGAAAAAAATCAATACTTATTTCTTTATTCGTGAAATATTCCATTGAATTACACTCGTGCATAAAAATGACCAGATAATTTTACATTCAAGCGTGTTATCTATAAAAATTGCACTCCGTTATTTTCATATTTTGTAAAAGAGCCCTCCTCCTTCGGAGTCGGGCTCTTTCGCCAAAATATGAAAAAAATCTTGTGCAATTTTTAGATAACACGCTTTCTTGCAAAATTATCGGTAATTTTTATGCACTTGTGCAATTATAACCGAAAATTTTTGTTCGACTATACTCGAGTATATGGGAGAAAGAAACAAGGTAAAGACTATACTATCTCCACCCTAGAGCTCAGTGAACTGAAAATTATTGATAACAAGCATGACATTATTTCTTTTCGAAGAAATAAAATAACACAACTATTCCATTATTCCATATTTTTTCATTCATGCGTAAACCACCACCTTATTCAGAGATATGCTGACACAATAACTTAATTGAGAAAAATATTTTCAAACTTTCAAATTTTTGTTAATATTATTTGTGAAGATTAACCATGTGTATACTTCAACAGATCGGTCGTATATACCCAGTTGAAAGTGATCATACTTGGAATCTGAGATCAGAATGTATTTTTTATAGGTAATTATAATGGATGATACGTTTTTGCTGGGTTGCCATCAGTTGTACCATGTTGTACCTATAAAAATAACGCATTCAGTTCTGGTATTAATTATATTTCGAACATTCTAGACCTGGATTGATAATTTACATGAAATTGAGAAGGTTACCGATTATTTCTAGGCCATGAATAAAGCAATTTTTTCCATATCCATCAGATTCCACGACATTCCTTTTTCTTTTCGGTCTTCGTCATCCGCAAAATTATTTTCCTAAAGTAAGTTCGTATAACCCGATTAGGATAATGGGAATCTTTAGAATTTGGGTTTTTTTTTCTTCTCCTTCATTATATCACTCTTAGTGAGGGATTATTTGATTATAATTTCATTCATTTCAACGAATATATGGTTATATGTATACATCAGAGCGAGGGGTTGACCACTAGGAGAAAATGTGTACACTGGAATTCCTATAAGCCGGAATTGCCCTGAAATTCCCCGGAATTCCTCCGGAAGAAATATATCAATTTGAACAAATAACGATGAAATTTTGAAACTAAATGTAGATAATACTCGGAATTCTGGGGAAATCCGGTGAAATATGAAATATTTAGGAACATTTCACACAAATTCATTCGGGATTCCCGAGGGGATTTCTGAGTTCAAGATAAACTTCAGATGTAGCTCCAGAGTGATATGTCACTAAATATTACAGAATCTGAAAAATACCGGATTATATTGATATAAAAATTTCGAAATTTGTCATCAGTGAGGCTATATAGGCTGATGTATTGTATTATATCGAAACCCTCGTCGGAAACAGAATAAATCACCTGATGGTATCAACATTATTATCGGAGAATACCGAGGAAGACTGATTCGGTCTGATTTCACCTCGGATTTCACTTTTTTCTGTTTTATTCCCTCCTTTTTCCAAGATCTGAATTCGTAAGAAGGAAAATCCAAGAAAAACATTTTTATTCAGAAAAAATTCAGCAAATCTAGGGTGTAAACTGTAAATCGTCATATCTATCGAACACATGATTCAATTCACCTAGGAACATACAGGGTGGTTCACTACTGGCGCGACAGAAATTTGAAGCGAAACTGCAAAACTTTCAAAGTTTTTCTCATTTCAGTAGTTCGTACGTTGATAAAGGGTAAATTTTGAAAGTATTTCGAAATATACAGGATTTCCCAAAAATTGTGGCATATAAAAGTTTTATTGTTTCTTATGTAAGTCCATGTATTTGGTTGTATTTTTATATTATCCCTGAAAACCTTATTTCATCGATTTATATCACACTTGGGGTCTAGGGAGAAGATATATGGTTTGGAAAATCAAAATTCTTCAGCTTTATAAATTTTTTGTGTCAGAACTATTCATTATAATGGTCAAAACCTTGGTCAAAACGGCTTACATGTCCCTATCCTAACTCTTGACCTAATATCATGACATTTAACTGAATCACATATCGGGGGGTTCAGAATTATGAACCACCCTGTATTTTTTTCATTCGAATATAATTAATTGATGGCGAAAAAAAGTCAAGATAGGGACAACATTTTTCGATTTCGATTTGTTCGATTGAATAAATGGATTCTATGGAAAAAATAAGCAGATTGGTATGAGCTAAGTTGATAATTGGTCCATCCGTTCGAAAGTTATGGCGATTTGCTACATTTTTTCTATGATGAAAAAAAATTTTCGATTTCGATTTTTTCGATTGGAGAAACGGATTCTACGGGAAAAAATAAGCAGATTGGTATAAGCGAAGTTGAAAATTGGTCCATCCGTTCGAAAGTTATAACTATTTGCTACATTTTTTCTATGATGAAAAAATTTTTTTTCGATTTCGATTTTTCGATTGGAGAAACGGATTCTATGGAAAAAAATAAGCAGATTGGTATGAGCGAAGTTGAAAATTGGTCCATCCGTTCGAAAGTTATGGCGATTTGCTACATTTTTTTGTATGATGAAAAAAAAATCGATTTCGATTTTTTCGATAAGAGAAACGGATTCTATGGAAAAAAATAAGCAGATTGGTATAAGCGAAGCAGATTCTATTTGCTACATTTTTTCTATGATGAAATTTTTTTTTTCGATTTCGATTTTTTCGATTGGAGAAACGGATTCTATGGAAAATAATAAGCAGATTGGTATGAGCGAAGTTGAAAATTGGTCCATCCGTTCGAAAGTTATGTTTTGCTACATTTTTTTTATGATGAAAAATTTTTTTTTCGATTTCGATTTTTTCGATTGGAGAAGCGGATTCTATGGAAAAAAATAAGCAGATTGGTATGAGCGAAGTTGAAAATTGTTCATCCGTTCGAAAGTTATGATTTGCTACATTTTTTCTATGATGAAATTTTTTTTTCCGATTTCGATTTTTCGATTGGAGAAACGGATTCTATGGAAAAAATAAGCATATTGGTATGAGCGAAGTTGATAATTGGTCCATCCGTTCGAAAGTTATGGCGATTTGCTACATTTTTTCTGTGATGAAAAAATGTTTGTTCGATTTCGATTTTTTCGATCGGAGAAATGGATTCTATGGAAAAAATAAGCAGATTGGTATGAACGAAGTTGATAATTGGTCCATCCGTTCGTAAGTTATAGCGATTTGCTACATTTTCTCCTCGCATCAGAGCGACTCGTAATTCAAACCCTCGATAGGTAGAATAGAAAGAAAATGTGGACGCTACGAAATATTTTCATCGATTTTCATAGTGAAAATATCAATTTTATCATCGATGTCCTTCCTCAATTTGAAAATTATCAGAACATATCTCATTACATTACACATACAATAAAGTACAGTTGGTTATTTTCGGTTATTTTGCAGTGCAATTTTTTTGAAACATCGTTTCAATTATTCTCTGGGATGTGGGGAATATATTCAATGGAGAATATTCCTCAATTCGGTGTATATTACAGCAAATGCAAGTATGAACTCATTGATTATAAGTTTAATTCATGAATTTTTCGAATTCGTTGCGGAAACTATCTAAATTAATTTTTCAAATATGAAGTTTTCAATTTTGAGTTGCTTTGTTTCTAGTTCACAAATTGGCAACAGCGCCTAGTATAGGCTACAAGAACAACAACTCACATTTGGCCACATTTTCATTATTTACACTTGATGTCAATGTATAATTCAGGAATCAGTCAAAACATGAATTTCAGTCCAACAAGAACACCAATCCATCCACAAGTCAAATATAAACATCACCTCCAAAACTGAGTAGCATATCTTTTGTTCTTTAGAAATAACATTCTGCTTATTTCTAAAGAACTTAAACCACAGAACTTATTGGTAGTATAAGTTCTGTGTTCTAACCTGATCAAAATATGACTATCTTTTTTCACCTAATCAACGTTGTCCTTTATTATTTCTGAAATATGCAGTCGATGTTGCCAAATGGTGAAATAGGAACAAGGTGCTTTAAATTTTAAATCCCCATATCAATCTCTTTTTTGAAGCACTGGCAACGTTTTTTTCTTCGAATATATTTAATAAGAATTACTTCATTATCGTCCGAAGGAGAATTCCCCATTACTTGTTGTGGTTGACAATCTTAATTAAAAATTGGACATTCCATCGGGAATCATCCTTTATATAATAATTCAATTTGAAAAAAAAAATACAAAACGTTCATACTACGTCGTCACTGAGTTCGAGAGCTCCTGTTTCAATTAAGGAAAGATACAAATACAAAAGTTTTTGCAAATACAACAAAACTGATGAAAAAGTATGAAATATTCTTCCATTCCATCAACTCTCAAAGTTATAGGCTAGTTGAATTTGGAACACCCTGGGGATACACACTTCTCCAAGAAACACGTTACCAAAAAATTAACCAACAGTTTAAAATAACTTTTTGTCCGAACCACTTGTCCAAAGTCATTCTTTCCACAATGTTCTTCAATACTTACTGTATTCCTAACTGTATTCGAATAGATATCTCTTTCGAAAACATGATTTAACTTTTTGAAACGTCATTACATGGACTCTTTATGCATGAAAGAGTCATTCCAAAAACAGGGCATTATTTGGCAGTCAATAAGTCATGCTTGCTATATCATCTGTAACATACACTGTTATTATTCATTCTTGCCATTCGTCTTCATATCTTATTTGAAGATACTCAATATTTAGCAGCTATGTCTATTCCCACTGTATAATCGATTATAAAATCATTGATCAATTGACATGACAGGTTCTCGAAGTTTGAATTTCATTTGTTGCTCATGGTTTGCCGACGTTCTTTCTGTTTACCGTTTTCGACTAACTGAACGGAAACGAATCGCGAGGGAATTTTGAGGCGGTCAAGACGAACTTGTCCATTCGAAGTTGTCTGAAGAATGAATTCAAAAGGGATTCCATGTTGAATTATTCAGTTTCACTTTACTATCCGTGTATATGTTGCGTCCATCTTTGAGTTTTCACTTATCGCATCTCGTCTTCAGAACTGGATACTAGTTAAAATTTGTTATCAATTTTTCAAGCACTAGTTTGGTAGGTGTTTGACAAAAAAATTGCGGCTTCAAGATGGTGGCAGTGACCTCCCGATAGCTGACACATCGAGAACTCTGTTTGTCTGAAATAAAGTTGGTACTCCACAATTGAGAGAGAACTTTTGGCGATAGTATGGGCAGTGGAACATATCTGCCGATTTTCAACCGACCTTTAGAATTTTCGTGCTTATAACAATATTGGAGTCAGACGTTTCTTCATTCGAAGAATAACTTTCCAGATAATTTCAATAATCCCAACGGGCAAATTCTTACATAATAAGTGCTTGCTTTGTTTACATTATTCCAATTCTTTCTTCATGTTGAAGTTTCATCTGGATTTTTTTCTTCATCATAATAATATAATTTACAGTGTACGGCTTCGCCTCCCTAAAATGGTAATTCATGAAAATGATTTTCTCAGTTGAACTACTCATCGTTTTCACGTTACGTTCTCTGATAATTTCAATATACTCGGTATTTAATTGTAGCGAAGCTCTCTCTAAAACTTCGTGATCTCATAAAAGTTCAAGAATTGTCTCCATTGCATAGACTTCTTGGCTTTTGTCACGTCCGCAATCTTAAGCTCAATTTATAAACTCCGCTGTCGTAGCTACAGTTGACGCTCCAGTTACTGTTCGTAGATGGAATGTGCTAAAATATGAAAATATGTTTATAAATTCCGCAGCTGACGCATGTGCCGTCGGATATCTTATCAATACCTTTTGGAACGGCAGCGTCAACTGTAGCAGTTTCAACTGGTTTCCACCGACCATCATTCATCACCTAACTACTGAAGGGCCATTTCAATTATTCACACATCCACATTATCTATTTCCTAGACGTATAAACGGTAAATGATGAATCGTTAGGTCTTGTTTCTATTCCCAGTGGTGTCTTTATGGAGACTTCATGCCGTATTGTAAATGTGCTATTTTATGTGATTACCCTAATGAGTCTAATGGGTGGCAATTAAAGTTGCAACGGCAAGAACTTCTCATATTTGTCTTGTAGAGAAGTAAATTGAATGGTCAAATAAATTGACATTACTACACGTGTTCAGGAGTATTTTTTTATAGAAGGCACACAGAGAAATTTGCGAATGATATCGCCTTCCCCTAATATAGATTCCCTATTATATTTTTACCTTCAAATTTGAACCTCCTATCAGAGAAATCGAGGAAAAGTATGAATTAGGATATGACAGATTCATGACATGGTGCCATAAAAAGCTTGGATGCTAAAGATGTCAAAGTAAGTATCGTAAACGTATTTCTCAAAAAACACCAGTCGGTTTAATATAAAGCAAAAATAAGTTTAACTATATGTTTTTGGTTCAAAACGTATTATAACTGTGGGATAGACATAAGTTTTCAAGTAGCCTCAATAGCCGACGGGTTCAAAGCGCGTCTTCTGAAGCTGCCAGTTCGGGTTCGATCGTGGGGCAGGGCAATTCTTCTTTAATCTATGAGGATAAAAGTATGATTAATAAAGAATGTTATTTCATCATAATTTGTCATTAGCGCCTGCATTTCCATGTTATAACGATACCATTAAGTATCATTTACTTTCATAAGTGGCGCCACTATATCTGCCTACTCCGACGAAATATGAAACTTAGTAGATATATTTTGCAATTTTAGAAGAATCGATCTTATCTTTTGTCATTACATATTCAGCAGTAACGACTTCGACTGATGTCAGAGAAGAGTTTATTTCAAATTCGAAGTAGATTTATATTCAATTCCAGGCATCACATGCATAGTTCCTATATACTTAATGGATGAACTAAAGAAAACTCATTTATTTTTGAATTATTCATAAGCGTGCCCATCAAGCATGAATGACATTTTCACGATTTATATAAATGTCGCATTTCTAAAAGCTTCGCCGTCTTTTTCATCATCTGGTTCTGGATGATAATGGTTGAAGGTTATGAAAATAAATATTTGCGAAAGTTGTGTTGTTTACAACGACTTATAATATGTGTTTCTTTTATTTATACATACATTTTATACATACATACATTTTTATTTCTCAGGAATTGCATTACAAGTATTTGCATTACAATAATAATATAATAGGTGAAAAATGCATTTCGCTCGGAAGAGCATCAAGAAAGAGTAGAGAGAACAAGATATGAAAAATTATTGAAAATCATACAAAATATTGAAGCATGATAAGACAAAGTTAAAAAAAGAAGAAAAGAAAAACAATAGTTCATTTTGGATCCATTCATGGAATACTGAAAATGGTTCTAGGAGGTGGAACGTATTAAAAATTATCATCGAAAAACTCAGTTAAGTTGTAATATACACGACTGTTAAGAAATTTTTTTAATTGTTTTTTGAACTTGGTGACCGATATTATTTCAACTAGGGAGTTGGGCAATTTATTTAAAGTTTTTATTCCCATGTATAGCGGTCCTTTTCGATTTATATTGTAGCTGAGTGCTGGCATGAGAAATTGCTTCTTGTTTCGAGTGTCATAGTAGTGGACGTCTGTAAATTTCGTGTAGCTTTGTTTTCGTTTGAATGCTGCTATGGCCACTCTATATATATAAAGATTAGTCATTGTGAATAATTTTTCATTCAAAAAGTGCTGCCTACATGATTCTGATCTCGATAATCCCAGAAGTGCTCGTATAGCCTTTTTTTGTAAAATAAAAGTTGATTGACTATCAACCGAGTTTCCCCAAAATTCGATACCATAGCAAAGCGTACTTTGAAAATAGGCATAATAAACTAATTTCGCCACATTGAAGCCCACATTTGTTCTGATGATATTAATTGCATAGATTGCGCTAGATAATTTTTTATTCGTTAGTGATACATGTATCTTCCAATCCAACCTTTCATCAAGCCAGTATCCTAAAAATTTTGTGTTTGTAACTTGTTTCAAGACTCCATCTCTTGTGTTGATCTCAACTTGTTCAATTTTGTTGTTGGGTTGAATTAGCATGCTGAATGTTTTTTTAAGGTTTAATATCAGTTTATTTGCTGAAAACCAATCAAAAATATCATTCATAACGGTTTCGGACGTTTTTACTAGATCATTGATATTGTCATTGAAATTGAGTAGACTAGTGTCATCAGCGAACAGAAAAAATGAAATTGATGGAAAACTCTGTACTAGATCATTTATATAAAGAAGAAACAAAATTGGTCCCAATATGGATCCTTGGGGAACACCGCACTTCAAGGTTCCAATTATTGACCGTTCTTTGGAAATCAATGAATTATTCAGTGTTGGTATTTCTACAAAAACTTCACGATTTTCTAAATAAGTTTTGATCCACCGATATGACGTACCTCGTAGCCCATAGTGCTCTAATTTTTCTAGTAGAATGTCGTGATCAACACAATCGAAAGCTTTCGATAGGTCGCAGAATATAGTAAGTGGGATGGCTTTCTTTTCTATGATGATATTGATTTTATTCACTAAATCGAACGCAGCGTCGCCTGTGCTTTTTTCCGCTCTGAAACCATATTGTTTTTCTTCAATTATGTTATTAAGTTGTAAATATGTCATGAGTTGATCTTTAATGATAGACTCAAGAATTTTAGAAAACACTGATAAAAGGGAGATTGGTCTATAATTCGTTTTGTCATTTTTACAACCGTTTTTGAACAACGGTTTGATGATTGCCATCTTCAGACAATCTGGAAAAGTACCACTTTCCAGAGACAAGTTTATCAGATGGGTGAGGACTGATTTCAAGATGTCTATACAATATTTGACTACTTTTATGGGAACGTCATCATAACCAGAAGACTTTTTGTTTTTCAATCGTTTTACAACCATTTCAATGTCTGATTCAGTAACAGGTCTGAAAAATACCGATCCACTGTGGTTAACATTAATGTTTTTGAGATAATATGTTGCATTATGCGTAGAATTTCGATTTTCGTTGAGGTTGCTGGCGATGTTGATAAAATATGTTAAAAATTCATTGGCTACTTCATGTGGTTGGTCAATTATTGTATTATCAATGTTCAGTGATATGATGGCAGGTTTCGTCATAGAATTATTTGGTTTTAGGTTATTATTTATAATGTTCCACGTCGTTTTTATTTTGTTTTCAGATATATCAAGGAGACCTATGAAATGTAATTCTTTTGATTTTTTTATTGCTTTTTTGAGGATCCTGCAGTATTCAGATATATAGTTCAAAATTATGCGGTTGTTAGTGAATTTTTTTATGTACAGAAGACAGCGCTTATTTCTACAAGAATTTCTGATTGCGGGAGTGATCCATCCAGGTTTCGAAGATTTTCCATTAATTTTGATTTTTTTAAGAGGGAAAGATTTGTTGAAGCATACATTCAAATTGTGATAGAATTTCTGAAAAGCATTGTTTGTATCTGTTTCAATAAAACATGGGGTCCAGTCAACTTGTGAAATAATTTTTTTAAAATTGGATATATTTTTATCGTTGATTATTCTCCTCATTTCGTAACAATTGGTGGATTTTTCAGGAGTGTTCAGCCTGAATGATACTATTTGACCGTTGTGATCTCCAAATCCAAAGTACTCATTTTTAGTTGATATAGTCTCTAGTATCTGCCCTTTCAGATAATTCACGGAATAGTATTTAATGATACAAGTTTTATAAGACGCTATTTTGTCGCACGCCCCAAGTGAACAAGTGCGACAACGTGTCTTATAAAACGTGTGTCATATGCAATTGTTTCTATTTTGAATTGATTTGAAGAAAAAATGGATTTAATATCGATAAATAACAGAAACATCTTCGATTGGTAATAATGATGACATTGAAATATTTAAAATCTGACGCATAAGCGTAAAGCCCAGTTTACTGTTGAGCGATGTTGATTATTGCAATACTAGCGGAGAAAAATTCAATGTTGTTCAATCAAACCAAATTACACTCTTAATTGAAATTTACCAATTAAAACATTGAGTTTTTCACTGCTAATATCACCAAATCCAAATCGCCAAAGTAAACTGGGCCTAAGTCTTCTGACTTTCATTTGACAGTTCGATTGTACCAACCTCCGAATAAAAAAAAATACGTATCGAAATAGAGGCTATTTAGACAGGCATTTGCGTTGCACAATGACTTCATTATGGATCCAAAATAGAAAAACATCGTTATTTTATAATATACTTATCTATGCGAAAAAATTAGGTATTGACACCATGCATACGTTAGTCAACGGTCATTTTAAAAACCGCTGGGCGTGTATCTGATACCATTTCCATTTGTAAAACCAGTGCACACATATATACAGTGTCACACATAAAGTTCGCGACATATGGAAGTTTTTTTTATTAATAGATATAAAGAAAATTTGACTTCGCAGTTAGTTTGTGCTCGAAAAATGAATAGAATACAGCATCTATGCTTTTTTCATGTGCCTAAACCTGTCAAATTTGAATTTTTTTTCGAAAATCCTCAAAAAATCAGTTTTTTTTAAATTTCAAATAATGCCAAAAAAATTGCTCAGTTTCCAATTTTATATATAATAAAAAAACTTTCATATGTCGCGAACTATATGTGTGACACTGTATATATATCATGTCTGTATTACCGTATTATGCTGAATCTGCATACTGACAGTATACGTCACGAGTGCATGACCACTAATCTTTGATTCTGCAACTGTTAGGTTAGGTGTGAGGTTCCAGAATGTTATAAACAGCGTTGAAACGTTGCACAATTGGTGTTTAAAGTTGAAATTCAGTTAACCTTCGCGCCTTCTTCGTGACTATGATTGGTCAAATCGCAGTGCAGTGCAGTTCGCAGTCGTGGCGTTGGTATGGAGACTTACCATTACATCTAACCAGCGCATTTTTTGCTATTCGCTTCATATCCAGTTACTTACTTATCACAGCTTCCAGAGATTGATGAAATAATTTATTTGTTTTGTGTATTGATGTGCGTTATTCGTTGTTTTATTATGATACAGGAATGTTCTATTCAAAAATGATTTGTCCAATAGTAAATCAGGGGGACAGCTGCACCCCTCACTCCTTCAAATGACGCCCCTGGGTAGAAGTTATTAAAAGTGCAACAAGAGACGTCAGGGCATTCCGAGGACAACACAACCCAAGTTTTTTTATTGCTTCAATGGATGGGTAATTAAAAGCGCTATAGAGTTATAAACCTCTCTTATTTTCTTCGCATCAAAGTTAATTGAATGGTCAACTAGATTGACATCAGTTCATGCACAGACGTCTGTTTGTCTTTAATTCACTGTGGTAAAAAATACATGAGCTCACGAGTTATTTGATGAATTTGTATTATGAGCAATGAGAGCAATATATACAGGGTGAGTCGAAACGAGACTTCAATGCATTAATTGAACCATAAGAGTTTTATAAGACCCTATTTTGTTTCATAGCGTTTCATAAAAATCTGTAGCATTGTGTAGCATTATCAAACTCAATTTCAGTAATGTTCAATCCCCCTACACAGGAGACATTATCCTTCAAACAAGTAGGAATAATTAAGTTGGACGATCTCGGACCATAATTTTAGTACTGATTCAAAGATTACTCTATGAATATCAATTTCATACGTCAAATGACATGGACGTTCCATTGGCTAAATTATGATAGATCACCGAACAATGAGTGTGATGTTTATTCTGTTTATGTTCTGGGTACGCTAAATTGGAACAAATAGGTAGACTTCATACCAGATGAATTCATTTATGTATTCATCACTATACGGAGCGCTTACAAATATAGGATTATATAATTCCATTTTCAGAGCAACGTTATATTCCGTTAGGTAGATAGTGAAAAGATCATGTTGTCAAACCGTATGAAATTGAACCGAATTTTTTGTTTATATAAACGACTCAAATAAAATCATATATAGAACCAGACTATCATTTGCTCTGAAGTATTTCGAGTAGAATTTTTACAGGCTAGAGATGAGGGATAACAATTGGTAAGCCTGTGAGAATCATTAATGTATTATGTTCTGATGGATAATAATAATTGTTATTTAATGTTGATGCTTTCAAATCCCTCCACCCTTCTACAGTCACCAGTGTTATCTAGTTATCTATCTCCGATGACATGATCTGGGACAAGCATGTTTGGTTATAACCACTTCATCCAGAATTCCATGTTTTATTCACATAGTGGAACATAACAACATTTCACATTTTGACTCCATTATTTCTGGGATATCTTCACACAATACCCACTACAATTATTCAATCATATAACACCTGAATATTCTATATATGAAAACCATTGTCGTTCTAGATGGAAACCTAGTAGGCTGGAACTATAATATTGTCTGTTCACTCAAGTCCCAAATATCTGCCAAGTTGAGGTCGCTACTTTATTAAGAAGTCGTTCGATGCTCATTTGTTTCAGTTTTTTTTTTCTGTTAGCGACCCCATTTTAGGATGAAGTTTTGTTCTTCATTTTTTTCTAACTTCAGCACGTCATATCATAATCCGACATATTTTTACTTTTGAATATATTTTTATTCGAATAGGTCCAATACCAGTTTTTAGGAACAATAATAAGCGATAATAAGGCATTCCAAGGAACATTTTTGGAGGTAGGGGAATAAAAAGCGCGGTATTGTGAGTGGGAAGATGAGAGATATATATGTGGCTTTTCTAAATACTAGGTCATTATTTGGACATTTTTCAGAATTTAAAACACTATTATTGCAGGAAAAATTTGATATTATAGGTGTCACAGAAACTTGGCTATCAGATAGTATAACGAGTGACTCATTGAATATTGATGGATATAAGTTCATTCGAAGAGACAGGGGTTCTAGGGGTGGTGGTGTAGGAATATATCTCAAAAATGTATTGAAATTTGAAGTTCTTGAATATGTGTCATATGAATACTTGGAACAACTATGGGTACAATTCAGATTCAACAAACAAATATACATAGTAGGAACAATCTATCGACCACCGAAAGGTAATCTTAATGATTTTTTCAATACATTGGAGGACTCACTATCAGACTTAACAATATCAAGTGACCGATTCATATGTGGGGGTGATATCAACATAAATTGTTTAGATATGAATAATCAAAATACTGAGACCTTACTGGAAATTGTAGAATCCTTAAATCTACAGCAAATAATTGACTCCCCCACCAGAGTTACTCAAACATCTAATAGTTTACTCGATATAATATTACTTACAAAGGATGAGCATAATATTACTTGGGATACTAGAGATGCATCGAATATTTCGGATCATTACCTCACTACTTGCAAATTGAGTGAAAAAAAATCGAAGAAACCAAAAAATATGTTACTCTAAGGAATATGAAACGTATAGATAAAACCCTTTTGGAACAATACCTGCTGGATGCACCTTTTGAAAACGCATATTACATTCAAGACATCAACAGTAAGGTGGATCATGTGAATAATATAATTATAAACATATTTGATGTATTGGCACCATTAAGAACAATACCTATTAAAAACCAGAAACCTCCTTGGATTACAGATATCGTTGGAATGATGATCGAACTAAGGGAAAAATCATTTCGAAGATACAAAAGAACGAAAAACATAAATCATTGGAACTTTTACAAACAGCTTAGAAATCAAGTAAATATCGCCATACGTAACGAGAAAAAAAGTTATCTGGAATTTTGTACCAGAAACAATAACGGCAATAATGTGCTGTGGAAAAGATTACAAAATCTGAATATTTATAACAAAAAAGGTCCTATCTCCCTACCAATATGTCTTGATAACCCATCCAAAATCAACCAACACTTTTTACAGCCTTCATTGAATAGATTAATACCTGATCAAAATCTAATTGATGAATATAATAACAATAAGAAATGTCATTTTGAGGAACTATTTCAATTCAAAACTGTTTCCATAGAAGTAGTTTATGAATCTTTATCGGAAGTGAAGTCATTAGCTTCAGGTCCTGACCTAATCAATTTAGAAATGCTATTACTTTGTTGTCCAACAATACTACCTGTTTTAACAAACATTGTGAACACCTGTTTGCTAGAAAATGTATTTCCCGATATCTGGAAAGTATCAAGAATAACGGCGTTGCCAAAGAAAAGTGAGGTATTGAGTTACAACGATCTCCGACCAGTAAGTATATTGCCAGGTATGTCGAAAATAATTGAGAAAATAATGAATAATCAGATAAGACTTCATCTTGAAAAGTATTCCATATTACCATCTGAACAATCAGGGTTTAGATCAGGTTATAGTTGTACGACAGCTTTACTCAATATTGTCGACGATATCTTGAGGGCTACAGATGCAGGAAAAACAACAGTCCTGATACTTTTAGATTACTCTAAGGCATTTGATACTATCGACCATCAGATTTTACTTTCCATCCTTCATTTTGTAGGTTTTTCGGCCAATGCAATTAAACTTATGGCTAATTATTTAGGAAATCGGTGTCAGTTTGTGGAGACAAATACCGGGCAGTCTGCAAGGGAAAATGTGACTTGTGGTGTTCCCCAGGGATCTATCCTCGGTCCACTGTTATTCAGTATATACACCAGTAATTTTTTATCAAGTATAAAAACATGTAAATCTCATTTTTATGCTGATGACACACAGATGTATCACTCATTTATTCCTGATGATTGGTTGATGGCGCAACAAGCAATTATTGAAGATTTGGACCAGCTAGTGAGGATGTCCACATTGCATTCCTTGAAAATCAATGCAACGAAATCGAATGTTATGATTTTTGGAAAAAACAAACAACACATAAAATCTGTTATGGAAATCCAAATTCAAGGTGAAGAATTGGCTTTTGTCGAAAGTGTGAAGAATTTGGGTTTGTTTCTAGATACAGATATACGTTTCAGAAGGCATATCAATTATTGTCTTAAAAAAGCATACTGCTCTTTGAAAATGCTATATCCTCATAGACATTTGCTTTCACCTCCAGTCAAAAGGATGTTGAGTGATACATTGGTCCTTAGTAATTTCAATTTTTGTGATGCATTATACGGACCTTGTCTGGATCGAAGGGATATAAATCGTGTAGAGAAAGTGCAGAAATCCTGTCTCAGATTCATCTATGGTATTCGAAAATATGATCCAGTATCGCATATGCTGAAACCCTCAAAGTGGTTGACAACGCAAGATCGACGGAAGCTTCACTTTTTGGTTCTCTCACATTCGATAATTCATAAACAGACTCCTCCATATCTTTACAATAAAATAACATATAGGACTGATATACATAATCTGAATTTACGGCATAGGGGTCGCATCTCTGTTCCACCTCATAGAACCACCATATTTCGAAGGAGCTTCACGTATAATATTTACCAAATGTTCAATGAGGTACAACCTACACTCAAGCAAATGAAGACGCTAACCTTTAAAAGGAGAATCAGAGAAAATCTTTTGGCCACATGTATGTAACTCATCCCTACCGCAGACAGCAGTAGTTTTTCTTTTGTTTTGTTTTTCTCAAGTTACGCGAACAATTTCATAGTGTTGTTCTTATTTTGGGGCTGGACTAGAACTTTTGCAAATTGTTTCCAGCTCCATTTTGCATTACATCTAATTTTGGGTTGGAAATGTTATATTATGTTTTATTGTAATGCAAATAAATATTATTATTATTATTATACGTACTTTGGCCTACAGAACAAGGAGCCGAAGTCGAAACGCTAGTTTAGTGAATACTTTGACATCTTGAAATTCTTCGACTAAAGACACAAAATTCGTACTACTTTCAACTGAAACACCACTCGCTAATATTTACTTTTTTTCAATACTTTTTAGCAAACAAATTTAATATTTTTCAAAACATTCAATCTGTCAACTTGACGCTGTCACAAAGTTCAGCTCCCGTCCCGTCCGAATTTCTTCTAATATACTAGTTTATTCTGCTTAAAATTGTTGATAACAAGTAAATGTGAGTGTGTGTGGTGTTTAAGTTCAAAGAAGGACTAATTTTTGTGTGCTTTCTTGAATTATGCGTGGAGCAAATATACAGCTCAACGAAATTGATTAAAATTTTATTAACTGTTGTACAATCGATATGCCAATACTTTCACTTGCCTCGCATTTCAGTTTCTCAATTTTGAACACATTGAACACTCTCTACTTTGTGACATTACACATTTTTTAAAGCCACATTACTGACACTGACTGACGATGCTCTTTTCTATTTCCTGACTCTGATCAACATGAATAAATGATATCGAACTTCGATCATAAAACAGACTAGATGAATAACGCTCAATCCTTACCACAGTAGTTGTTTGAAGCCAACATCTAAATCAGGCACTAGGGTTAACTCATTCTAAAACAAGGATATCAACAACATATTCCCCTAGTACCAGTGTCTTGCTATCTTGAAAGGGTATGAATTTGAATAAATTGACCTATACTATCAGAATTATCGTATCCATTCTTGAAGTGAAATGATGCGAGCAAACTCTAGCGTCTCTTGAAATATTCTCTGTCTTGATCATATTTTTACATATATCCACTAACTTTTCATCTCGGGGAAACCCGAAATGGGGGTTAATAATGTTTATAAACCGAATGATACGACACTGAGTAACTCACCAGTGGAATTTTGTGTTCTGATTATCACTTTTAAATCGTCTTTTACACATCAACAGCGTTTCACCATCCTTTAAATTCGTTTTGAACAGAATAAACAAGGTTTTTTTAAGTAAAATCCTATTCAAATTTTCACACAAAACTGAAAATAAGCCGTTTAATGAACCATCAAACAAAATTTGATTTGAAAACGAGCGTTTTGCGCTGTCACTGTCAGCGTTCGGTCGATTATCGGTTGAACGAAATTAGCGGCGTTGGAGCATTCATCAAAAATGCCGCAATCCCCAGAAAGACTTGCTATCTATAAACCACTTATATATAAATGAGGCACTGTATTATATGACGAACATTGAATAAATAGCTTTTGATACACTCATATGACTCATACCAACAGAAATATATACATATTCCCCCCCAAAAAAAACCTGTCGAACTTGGTAATATTTCAGGGCCTATATATAAACACAAGCGAATCCATGTATTCGTAAACGACCCTAATGTATTTTCCTGTAATACCGAATCACACCAAATTAAATAGAGATGAATATCAGATCTGCTGAGACGCAGGCAGGGTGTCAGAAGAGTAAATAAATCATGGCATGCGGATATGCAGGTTGTGAGCTACTAATACACACCTGAATAAACCCCTCTTCGGTTCCACCCACATACAAGAGCCAAAAGCTAAGCATATTAATCCAGACAAGATGAGCGCGAACACGCGAAATGATAGACTAATTATTCATAGAACGTTCACAAGTGAAACGAGATTGTTCCCTATTCATTTGCATATCCTACGAATGGTATAACTATATTGGACAGGTGGTATTAGTGGAGTGTGTTTGACTGGAACATCTAGGAAATGTGAAGAAAAATGTCCACACTCTTTTCGAGACGTGATAGGAAAAATCAGAATAAAATGATCGACTCCTTCACCCCTTCTATATACCTCGAATTGCAACCCTCAATTCAACGCTTCAGTTGTCTAAACTGCTGAAAAAGTTCACAAAATGTCCACTCTCTTAATGTCAATTATTTATGTATGTTTACTTTTTAAGAAACATACTGTAATTTCACCTGAATGTTCCTTAAAACATCTTCAACGAGGGGGAGGACACCACGGCAATAGGTGTACAAAATGTTCAGAAATAAAAGCCGATACTTGCGGCATTATAGGCATTATCTGTAAATGATCGGCATTATTCGAAAATAAAATAGACGGCATTATGTCGGATTTGATAGGCAATAGATAGTTAATACTCGGCAATAAATCGGCAATACGGGAATAGGTCGGAAATAGTCGGGAATAAACGGCAATTAATTGGAGTGGGGGCGTCTATTCTTCATTCCTGTTTCAGTTATATAATTCGGCATTACTGCAATAAACTAACATTTAATGCCGAAAGAGGCAATAGGTGTACATAATTTTCGAGAGTGTCCTCCCCCTCGATCTTCAATGAATACCTGAAATGAAAAGTAAAAATGTATTTTCTTCAGATAATGATCTCCATTATTCATTATATTGTTAACATGACCGAATTTCTCGATTTAATGATATTTTGAATTGAAATTTCTAGTTGATATGATGTATATTATAAATGAAGTAGTCAACAAAATATCATACCTAAAGATGTAAATAACTCTTGATTTACCTTAAACTTCAAACAATTTCAATGCAAAAAATAATCAATTCATGTTACACTTCCTTGTGGTCGAGCTTAAGGTTTTGTATTATATTTTTTCCTCATCAAGCGATGAGAAATGATCAGTTATTGTAGACTATCTAGGTACCTTGCTGTAAGTTGAAACTGATGATATCCATCCAGTTCATATTTATTTACCTACATCCGGTACATTCTGCCATCAACACTTTCTATGGATGATTCTCGTATCTCTTCCATCTCATCCATAATTCATAGAACTTGTTGCTCCTGTCCTTTCTTTGAGTTTCTCGCGCTTCATCGAAAATATGACGTCCTGTACATATATGGGAAATATCGATAAAAACGCCTGTGTAAGAATATCTTCCGCAGTTTCAAAGGAGACATGACTCGGGATGAAATGTCCTCCGTAGCATAAAATTGGCCTCTGTTTACTGAGCTAACCCCTTAACCCATGATCAGAAGTTTGAAGGAGATTTTCAACTCGGCACAGAATGCAAATAAATCCAAGCGAATACCTTCTTTGCAGGTAAAGCTATGATGACTAGACCAAAGCTTCAAAGGTTACTTGTGAAGTGATACTATTTTTTTTATATACTAGTCAAATAGGTAGTTGTCTTTCTGATGCCTTCAGCCTTATAATATAGCTATAAGGTCGTTTTCACAATGCATACTGTGAGCTCAGTGGCCATCCATAGCACACTCGATAGCACATAATAATCGTTGTGAGGAACTGAGTGAGCCTGATTTTTTCATACAACTGTTTGCTTGGCCTTCCCCCAAGTTATATGTCGTTGAATTCGTTCCAAGCAGATCCATCACACCAATCAGAGGTTCAATTCCGTAATCACTGGAAGCAATGATTATTATCTATCTATACAATAATGAAACTATTGTCAAGCAATGAATGTAATTTGAAACTTTTCTGAATGTTAGTTATTGTAGTTATTATGGCTATTATTACCACAATATTACAATGGTGCTTTCTTGAATCTAGTACCGTACTAGCACATAATAATCTGTGGTACTAGTGTGTAAGCAATAAATAAACTTCAACCAATATTTCAAAGTTCAGCAACATACATAGTAAAGTTGAGATGTCTTCAGATGAAAACGATCTACTAAAGAAATACTATCATTTATCATTGGAAATAACTGCATAAATGATTGAAAACAGGGGTTATGGATTCCATTAAGCTATAAACATAGAATCAATCACCCGTACTTCATTGCAGGGATGATTGAAATTTAAATGATATTAACTTCCTAATACGTATAGCCTAGTATCCAATCGTATTCACATATTATGTGATTAATATAATTCTCGTAATAATAGAGATGTATGAATATTTGTTTCTGGATGGCCTCCACCCCTCCACGATTATTGATTATTTTGAAGAAGGTTGAACAATAACGTTGAAGGTTGAACAATAAAACGCTGTGCATTCGCAAAGCAAATGTTCTGCAGTTTCAGCGAAGTTATCGCAGTAGCAGTAGCACTCTCTGATTTGCCAATCTTTTTGAGGTGATATCTACCTTAGAGGGTAGTATCCAGTCAGAAGTCTCGTTACCGGTTTTGAGTATTCTTCGGTCAACTATCCTTTTCGCTTGTCTTTGTCCTGACACTTTAGTCCAGTGATATCTCATTTCATCTGTTTCGCAGCGTCGAAACTCTTCCTCAAGTGGTTATTGGAGAGTCCACAGGAAGGTTCTGGGCCGGGAAATTGTGAGTTTGTCCCTTCTTTGGCAAGGCAGTCTGCCTACTCTCTTGTGACCTGATGGAATTCTCATCATCAGTGACCTGGATGTTTTCTGCCAGTTGTCCCAGGGTGAATGTTGTGGATATAACATTTGTACTGTCAACGTCGTCGCTGTCACAGAACGTGGTACCCCACGTTTCGATCTGAAGTTCAATTGTTTCATATCAAGTATTGGTCTGACAAAACAATTGAAAAATTAGCCTACCAGATTTTATATTTGCCATTCTTATGACGACTGTAATGTCCATCATTCTTCTTGTGCAGGTGATGTTCCCCTGAATCCCGATTTGAGATATCTAGAAACTACAATCATGATTATTCCTGCTACAATAAAAAGTGGTTTGCTGGTTTCTCTTTTCTCTTTTGGTTTACCTTCGAACTGAGAACCGGGGAGGAATAATGAACCTATCTATGCCTGATATTATCGCATAAAGTGGAATGTTATTATATCGCATATTGCCTCCAATTCCAATGCAGCTGCAAGTCAGAACAATAATGTATAGCGTATAAAGTTGTTATTCTCTGAAATGCTTGTCAAAATGTTATAAGTCAGTAGCATTTGTTATCAGATATTGCGGAATTATGGTTAACAGAGAAACGAATAACATTTAAATGGTGTATATTAGCTTCCCACCTCGGGCCTGTTACCAACTAACTTGATTTATTTTAGTCTACTTTGTAACAGATAAAAACGACAAACCGTGGGTGAATCTTGCTGATTTCTAACAAAATTTCAGGTACTAATATGAACGAATGACAATTTCATTCTAAACTATTTTTCTGACGAATTGACGTCTATACTGTTTTTATACCAGATCAAACGTACCTAGTCGGCCATGAAATGAAATATTTCAATATCCATGACAAGAGCTAACAATAATTGTTCTTTGACAATCAAATCATTTCGAAGTTTGCATTATTTGTCATTTGGCTTTTAGAGATAGTGACGGTTCGTTATAATAATTGTGATGAAATATATTAATGACATTATCATCAAATATTATATTAATAGAAATGTTGAAGAAGTTATTATGAATACTTTGAACAAGTTCTATAAGATGAATATTTTCAATCGCTATAGAGTTGCTTGATTTATTAGACTCTGTTCAAAAAATTTCATATTATTGTTCTCAATTCCTTATTTTTCGAATTCTGAGTTCAATTTCTAATTATATCATTCCTAACTCATGCAAGTCTCAATAAGACTTCGGGGGTTGCTTCGCAACTAAATTGGCGGTTAAAATCAATTAGATTCGTGATTCAAAAAATGAAAATATTCCATTTTTCATTACGTTTGGACAAGATCCTTTCGATGAATTATACATGGTTTTGGAAAAATATCAATACTGTTGCCATGACGATTGAAATATTTTGTTTTAAGGCCCACCGTGTTTGGCTGTAAAATTTTTTTGACTATGATATATCATTTATTATTCGAGCAGCTGTTTCAAGTGATAATAACGATGAGAAGGGAATTTTTAGCTATAGGCATGCGATGGTATCGAAAAGAATTATGGCGTTCATAAGAACAAGAGTTGTATGGCTAATATCTGAAACTGTTGAAGTTAGAATTTTTCAGATAATCCCAACTTCTTCGGCTCGTTTAATCACCTTGGTATACAAAATTACACCCGTTTCCTTCAAATAATAACGGAGTAAAAAAATACAAAACCGTCTATTTTCAGTTTTTCTATTTGAACATGCAAAAGTTCAAAAGTTGTACTGAACACTTCGGAGATTCAATAAAATAAATGGAGTAGACTTCCTTGCGAGAGCGCGAATTTGAAAGAACATTGCGATTATCCTGCCATTTCTCCGTGTATTTTAATTTTCCGAGGACACATTCTTGGTCTCATTCTGTAGCATCGATGCATCATTATTCACGAGCCATTAGCTTTTCTTCGTCTAGGTCGAGCGGCGTTAATTAGATAATTTAATCGTGAGAATCAAATGCAAACATATTTCTTGCTTCAATTCGCGCCATTGCATCGTTAACGTCTATGTTAATTGGATATGTCTCACTTAGAGATTACAGACCAAAATAGTTAATGACAATCATTCTTGAGAATCAAGCAATATTTCGCGGATTTTTGATAAAACATCCTGTATTTCAATTTATATTTGAGTTTTCAATCGAATTCCATGTAGCATAAAATATTGGATTATATCCAATGCAATATGAAGTAAATTTAATCAAGATTTCAAGAGCTCAGCAACAAATACAACTCAATATGTTCCACCCTTTTCTTTTACTTTGAAGATTATTTTTTACTTTTCAGTAAAAACAAAATGGGAAAACTCTAATCCACAATCCACCAAAAAACATCTAAGATGTTTAAACAATTTATATATACAGCGACAAAAGACAATCACTTTCCTGGCTAATACCACTCAAAACATGGAATTATATCTGAAGGAGTACAGTATATGTGGAGTATTTAATATCACACCGAAAATCATAGTATATGACTAAAATTTCATTGAACTTGTACTAGAACATTTTTTTCCTTCGAAACCATGCGGTATACGAAATTTTTACATGAAGATAATTGATCAGTCTTCAAGCTCAAAATATTTGAGAACCGTATTACTACCCCTAAAAATGTTCTGAGGAAAATATCAGGGGGCTTCTACAATTTCTTTTAGGTTTATTCGATAACCAAAAGGAGAGTAATCCTCTGAAATACACTATTGTGAAATTTCATCAAATTTGTTTCACTTATTCCTGAGAAGCGTACAAAAATGTGTTTTTCTATGAGAACTTTGAACTCTTCTCACGGACAAACGGTACAATTTAGCACATAAATAAATCGGTTCCAATCAACTTATTTTGAACTCTTTTACACGTGGTAGCTCTGTGTCCCAGCAATTTTGGGACACCCTGTATATTTCAGGCCCGATTTTGGGATTATCGGAAGTTATGCCAATCATTCAGAATAGTCCCTCTCACTGTATTGTCCAAAAATGATGCATATTATTCTCTATTTACCTATATAATACTCAGTTGGATATTCACTTCGAGATGTATTAAGAGTTTCGGTATAACCACTGGATTATCAGATTCTCGTTGAATTAGAGGGAATCGTCATTTAGATTTATGAGTTCATTCAAAACACTCATGGAAGAACTTCAAAATCGGTAGTTTTCCCAGAATTATCGCATGTAATACAACAAGTGTATTGATGATTATCGAAACAAAAATTCCTTCGATTTTGAGAAAGAAATCATGTTGCTTGAAAACTACACGAGCGCACAGCGCGAGTGTGGTTTCCCAAAGCAACATGATTCGTTTCGAAAAAGAGTAGGAATTTTCGATAATCATCAACAACACAAGTTGTATTTGTTCAGATTATTTCATGAATAAAATGAAAGCCATATTGATGATTTCCTATTAATATATTTTTATTGTTAATATAAATATCAAACCTACAGTTTATGGAATTAGTTATTTTGATTATGCATTGTAGTTCGACACAAGAAGATTCGTTATGCAACCAACAATACATTTATGCCATTGTATGATGTAGGCAAGATTACCTATGCACTAGGTACTACTGAGCTAAATTCATTATGATTGTTGTCACAATTTGTGTTGTTAGGTTACATCAGATTAATTCTATTGATGCTGAAATTATCCAGAATTTGTGGAAAATGAAGTGGATACATATTAATAGTGTGTGTTTATCATGGTTCATACAAAAATTTGGTGTAGTGACATTCATTTATTTACCAGGGAATCGGAAAATACTATGACAGATTGCAACTAGTAAGTCGTTGTTTAATTAAACTACCACAACTAACACAATCATTTCAACCAATCAAAAAGGTTTATTTTAGCATGAATGAAATAATCCATGGATATATCTAGTATCAGTAAACAATAGACAAATGATTTCGTGTACATTGAAAATATCACCCGATGGTTTTTCTCGAGGTTTTTCTGGTTTTTCCAAAAGTTAGTTCATTTCTTTAAAAGCTTGGTTCTGAAAGTATCTTTATATGTTTATTTTATTCATTTCAGTTTCGTATCATTTTTTCTTTTGCCTTTTATTGTTTGGTCTGCATTCCTATATAGTTCCCCTTGTACGTTGCATTATTCTGCAAAAAGTTTTGGCTATCGCTCTATATAAAACACTTAAATTTAATTATAACATTATCACATTAGGCATTGCCTGCCTTTTTGGAGAAAATATAGGCTTTAGTTTTGGTAACATTGAGCTCCACATGATTATCAGATCCCCATTCAAAAATTTCAGTGTTTCCACTTTGCACCTCTGGCCTAGATTACAAAGGGACTCTAGATGAGAAAGCAGTACAAAGTGTACTATCATCCGCAAATCTGCGAACAGGACAGGAGGTCAAATCAAACAGGTCGTTATGATGAGTAGCAGGACTATTCTTCATCCTACAAATTTACAGATGAATCCCATAGTCCCATGGACGGAACACTCGGAATATTCTATTAATATTAATGACCTCTTGAGTACAGCTGATGAAAATTGAAGATGCGACGGCAACGCAGAAGGATTTTTGAACTGGATAACGATGCAAGAGTGGGATATCATCGATCTGCCAATTATTTTGCGATCTATATCTATTGGAGAATTCATGCGGTGAAATGAGGCCACCAGGTCTAACGGAGAAAAATAATTTATGAGATCGAACCCTTCTTTCACCTTCAAAGGGTCTACCAGCAATGATAATTATAGTTCAAACAAACGAGTTGTTGTCACGCAGGCTGGGAGCCTTCAGAAGGAAATGGGGGAAAACAGACATTTAATTAAGTGACAAACTGACAGAAAATGCCACGCTTAAATGATCCAAGTTACCTTTATAGAATGATGTAGTAATTGGTACAATAACTACAATTTTTCAAAAGAGTAGTAGATTGTGCGATGTTTTTATTTTTAGAGAATTCTAGTAAGGACTGAATCTTTCAAATGAAGTGAATGAACTACAAATATGGAGAGCCAATGCATAATAGCTATTAATGTAACAAGATTATTATACGATTTATAATAGTCGTGGACATTACTAGGTTACGAGGCGTCAGCCGAGTCAACCGCAATGTCCGAGACGGTGTTAAACCGCTAATAATCCATTTACATTCAATGCTTCATCGTATCATAGACAACGGCGATTCGAAAATAAATATTATTTGGTATCTAACGTATTATAAATAATTAAGGTTTTGGTACCTTTATGATGTGAATAACTATTAATAAAGATTTCATATAATAATGTATCAATCTTCAATGATGCGATAAAGAATCAAAATTCAATTCCAATGACGTATCACTCTACTCCGATCTCAATTTTAATGATGATATCCCTGCTTAAGGGGTGAAGTTTAGGCTATGATTTTTGCGTCAAAAGTTGTTCTCACAAAATATCGACGTAAGTTTTTTATCAAGAATATTTTTTAGCAGCCATGCTTGGTTTTTCAGAATATTGAAATGTATTATAATATCCTGGAATATATTCATTCTATACTATAATGAGTGAACATATTCACTTTTCTGCTCATCAATTGTGACATATAAAAATAAAATCTGAGATATCGTTCATAGCCAAGAAACCTATATATCAAATATATTATTATGAATGAAATTATCACATTGTTGATATATTTTCTGTAGAATATGAATTATTCACTTAAGAAAACCCGAGAGAAAACCTATATATATTTCATTAATAATTAACTGATACATACAGATAAATATGTATAAGTTTGTGAAATAATGAATGTTGATGACTGAGGAAAAAAAATCAGTATGATAAGTACAGTTCAACTATAGAATCTACTCCTGAAATAACATACTTTGTGAAGAATATCAAGAAACAATGGCAGTTGATAACATAGTATGCGTTTTTATCTCCTGTTCATCGAAAGCTATTATTCAGTGGACTTCAATCTCTTGAGATTCATTCGATTGTAATACCATCCCGTTAGATTTGAAAACAATTGAATTACAACTGTTTTGACATCATGAAAATGGATAATAATTATTTATCACTCTGTATAGGAGATTCTAAATGGAGATTCGAGAAAAATCGAAAAAAATCACCCGTATCCATTTCTTGTTTAACGAGATCATTATTTTTAGAACGGTAAAAATTCATCCAAAATTGATTCGTTGATTTTTATTTTTCAGGTACGTTCTATCTGGTCAATGGATTCCGGAAGGAATAGAGTATGTATACATAGAAAGTATCAATATGACTCACATTCACATTAGACAATAACAGTTCACTGAAATCGAATTTTAGTATCAATTAATTTACTTTTTGTACAACTGTTAAATTCTTTAAACTGCCGAAACAAATTCACAACATAAACATGAAATATTAGTTTTTGAAGGATTTATTTTCAACAGAGTCAATATTTAATTGATTATTCATCATAAAGCAATTTCATTTATTGGAATAATAATTGATATAGTAAAGTATGTTCCATTTTGCTGCTTATCAGAAACGTTAGATAGTTCTTGAAGAGTTGATTCCACATTTTCATCAGATATCTTATAATTTGTTTGGATGAAGATGGTCAATTCAATATCTTGTTAAATATCTCAATTTTGTTATATTCAAACTATCTGTATATGTATTTCAGACGATGCATGTAAATTCACATTCACATTTGTACAAAAAATGTTGTATTTCGTGTACAAAATTCGTGTATTCATGACACATTCGAGAGAATTTTATGTACCATTAAAAAAACGCTAATTTTACGCACTTGACACAAGAATAACAATTATGGAACCTGACACAAAAAGAGAGAACTTGATGTTTATTCAAAATCCGATAAAGACAGAAAAGAAGTGGTTACGCTTTTGGAATGCAATTATTCCGCGTAAGGCAGCAATTATAAGGGATGAACCCCGATTGGTAAATTACTTGCAAATTGATTCATTCAGAATGGTGCTCATATAAATATAATTATTCTTGAAAGACAAACCAATATGTCGAAAAATAAGAAATTTAATTCTCGTTCATTATCAGCTGAATCTCGATACTCCATGAAATTAGCTCTCCTTAATTGTCTAAAGCAACTATTGGCTTAGTAATGTTCAATGTTTTGTAGGAGCTCCAAATTGGTTCCAACTGCTGCCCGTCCTTCATTTGTTTAATATTCGAAATTCTATTTCGCCAATTCTCTAATGCTTGCCCGTGATATATAGGATATAAGCATTTAACTCGATTAGTTATAGTTGATGAATATGTAAGGGAATGCGCGAATAGACAAACAAATACTGCCATATCGAACTCACCTGCTCTGTGCAATGTAATGGAATAAGGAAGTGCGAATTTCAGTACACATTGGTATAAACCGCAACCTAATCCAATTAATGGATGGGAGAGGGAGGTGTGGATATCAAGAACATCTGCGAAACCGTGTTACGAATTCAATGTTCCCCCTGCTAGTTCTGTAATTGTGTATACAAAGTTTTTATTAGTTTGGGCATTCAGGTATCCGGCAATGAAATGTAAAGAAAACAGTACAGTTAATTTCCATCGCTGAGCTTCGTTGTTTATTTTATCTTTTTCTACGAAACAGAACTCGAAATTTATTGGAATCCAAAGATATAGTCCGTTAGCTTTATCAAAACAGTTGCGTTGCGAGACCACCACTTCAGAATAAAAAATAGACAGGACATATTTTTCTTTTCAATTCCTCACCATCACAACAAATACAATTGGCATTTTCAGAACACAATGCATCAACTTAGTATTCACATCTATATTTATCATCTATATATCAGATAGCCAAGCAGCACGAACAGCTCTGAAGTCATACACTATAAGCTGACCTGGGACTGTAAACAATCCCTGAGACAACTAGCAGCGAACAACCAGGTCACTTTGATGTGGGTGCCAGGTCATAAGGTAGTTAAAAGCAATGAGGAAGCAGACTGAAAAAGGGGCAAATACACAATTTCTCGGCCCAGAACCCTTCTGTAGACTCTCCAAGGCCCACTTGAGAGAAGAGGTTCGACGTTGGGAAGCGGATGAAATGAAATCTCACTGGAATAAAGTGCCAGGACAAAGACAAGAGAAAAGGCTACTGAGCAAGTCGCCAAGGAAAGCTAAACGGCTTCTCGAGTTGGAAAAATGAGACTTGAAACTGGTAATGGGACTCCTCACTGGACACTGCCCTCTGAGGTATCACCTCAAAAAGATGGGTAAAACAGAGAGTGATAGTTGCCGCTACTGCGAGAACTTCGCTGAAACTGCAGAACATTTGCCTCGCAAATGCCCAGCACTCTTCTGCAAGAGGCTCAAGTTCCTGGAAGGGGCCTTCTTAGAGCCCTCCGATATCAGGAAACTGATAAACTTCGCAAGAAGCCTCGGAATGCCGGGCCTCGAATAGATTAAGGGTTATGCACAAAAGATATAATAGGTCGAGGTGCTTGAGAGGCTGCACTACCTTAACGACCCCCCCCCCCTACAATCTACAATGTAATATTAACAGCTGAAAATACTATTCGAAACCTTCTTGGTTATCCAAAAGACGAGATCAATAATAAGGCAAATTAGGAATTTATGGAGTAGATACAATGTGGTGGCTGTAACATGAAATATATTGGACAAACACGACGAAACATAGAAACCCACTTCAAAGAACATATTACTCATTTCAAACATACACAGTAAAAAAAATATATTTGTTAATGTCTATTTAGTTGAAAATAGCAAGAAATTTGTTAATAACCACAAACATTATATCTATATTAGCATAAAATTCATCCGAGGAACTTGTTAATGATGAAATTTGTTCTTTTCACTACAACGATTCGTTAAAAAATGTCCGTAACTAAAATTGTAGTGAAAAATACGATGTCTTTTGTTGATTTCTATGAATTTGAGTGAAATAGACAAAACATATTTAATCTTCCAAAAAGTAGTTGTCATTTAATCAACGTTTGACGACGATGTGATGCAAGTCAGAATGAGGTAAGCTCAGTACTTGGTAGTCTTTCGTGTCGTTGAGGTGTGCGGTATGAGGTGAGCGTGCAAAGTTTTGTCTCATCAGAAAAGAAGCAACACCTCCATCAAGTTAGAATTCACTGAACTAATCTCTGGTCGATGATGAAGAATTGCTGCATATTAAATATATATTGAAGGTAAGGTTTAATTGTTTTTTTGGTTACATATTCATTCAAGAATATATTTGTTCCCATACCAAACCATTTGTTGAATTGACAATATCTTATTGTTGAAATAACGAAATGAAATGATATTTCATTATATTTAGTAGTAATAAACCAAATTGATTTGTTGAATAACCTTCATTGGTTTAACTTTAATTGGAAAGTACATTGTTACGAATACAAAATGTTTGGTGATTTCGCAAAACCGTTTCGTGATTCATCTAATGCATTATTATCGACTATAATATGTATGTAAGAATAATTATCTGGTTCTAGATTATTTCAAAAAGCAGGAAAAATCAATAGGGTGGAGTCTTGACAATATAATAAGAGTGCCCAACTTCCACAAAAAGATAAAGGCAATATTGTTTTGGTAAGAAACCAATTTGTGAATAATCATTACATTTTTCAGCTATAATATATCAAGTTACAATATCGTTGATTCAAGAATTCAAGATGGACGTGGTTGACTAAATTCATATTCAACATATCCCACAAAATTCGAGTGAAAAATGAAGCAGTATACGAGAGTAGTAAACGCCAACAGAGAAATTGCAACAGAAAGTAAGTAGATGAAAAATGTATTCATTGACCTAGAGCAGATTAGATGTACCCTTGAGTATAAAAACTCAATCAAGTGCTGCACTCAATTTCAGCATACTCAATATCAATAGGGTATTATATAGTATATTATTATTCAAACCATTCAGTAGGTACTCATACTGAATAGTCTTTTCCAATAAGGTAGAGGTATTTTCCTGCTATCTTTACGGTTTATGCTTGTTCTATGATTTTTGATGTTAAATTCACTAATCGTGTTCAAACAAACTACCCAGTACCTTCAACAATAATAATTGAAATCATAACCGATTTTTTTCAATTATTGCAGATATTTTGGAGATTTATGGAAAGATGCAGTTGATTCCAGATGAAATTCGTCATCTTATAACTTCAGCATCATTCAATTTGGGCAACTATGATCATCACTTGGAAGTTAGAAGTTCCTTCTAGTTGCTCAGCATGGAACTACAAGCGGATTTCTCGAGGGATTTCCTAAAGGCATTCATAAAATTTTCCAAAATAGGAGATCAGGGTTGACGACATAAGAATATTCAATAACTTCTTTGGAACGTAAGTATTCCTTTGAGTTTTTTCATTCCTATTTCATTCATTCTTATTTCAATTTCATTATTTGAAATTCATGTTATTCCTGATTCATCATTCACCTTTTTGTTTTATTCTAGACGGAGATTCCAGTTCGAGAGATGGAATAAACAGGCAAAGAATACATCTACGTGAATTATATCATCTCTGATAGTTATATATTACCAAATCCGCTGGTAATATTCGGTTAATCATATATGTACATTTTTTCTCAATGTATAGAAATCTGTCAAGAGGTAATACATTTATTCGAGTGTTTATTTTTCAAGTTATTTTGATTTTCTTCATAAAACTGTAAATATTTGTGAATGTCCTCATTTTTTAAATAAAATTGAACTGAAAGATATTCATTGAGTTTTATTCATTTTCCTCATGGTACATCTTTTGCTTATAAATTTTCATACCATACCACTGAACTTGTGAAATCGACAATATGATATTATTAAGTTTATATAATATTATATTGTTAAATTCACAATATTATATTTGATAGAGCAAAATTATATTTTTGAATTAACAATATCATATTGCTAAAGTAACAAAATAGAATACCAATCCACTACAATATTTAGTACTAATTAACCAAAATGATTTGTAGAATCACCATCATTGGTTTCACATTCATCGAAAGAATATTGTTGAAAATACGAAATATATCCGGTGATTTCGCAAAACCGTTTTGTAGTAACTCCAAAAAAACTAGTATGATTTCGCAACTAAGTTTTGTTATTTGTCAACTAAGCTATTGCACAAATTGACAAGATTCATTCGACTACATGTACTTTTGTTAATTTAACTAAATAAGGTTAGTGGATCGAGCTGAGCAACAAGTTGTAGTTAATTTTAACTACCCAGTTTTTACTGTGTAATAATTTCGGTAAATCAAATGTTACGCGACATATTCTTGAAACTAGTCACATCAAACACTGTAAATGACTTGAAATTGGTAGGACATTTAACGAACAATAAGGAACTGAACATTTCTCGAATCCTTAGCAATATTACGAAGAGAATAACACGATATCAGGACACTAGGGCATATCCTACCTACCTATCATCAGTCCATCATCATTGTAATTTTTTTTCAAGAACATATTTTGGGAGCAAGGAGCGTATGCTTGCATAATTGGTGAAAAAATCGTTTATCCATTCAGACTTTGATTGAATTTATATCATAATGAGGACCTGAAATAAGATTTTGAAAATCGATATTTTGTACGGTTTGACATAAGGTGAATTGAAAATTGAAAGTGGGTGGTTAATCAAAACGTTCATTCTGTTATAGGGCAGTGAACTTCAGACATAAATG
The DNA here is from genome assembly GCA_029955515.1 of Chrysomela aeneicollis. Classification (NCBI taxonomy): domain Eukaryota; kingdom Metazoa; phylum Arthropoda; class Insecta; order Coleoptera; family Chrysomelidae; genus Chrysomela; species Chrysomela aeneicollis. Next base: position 12,175,383 of record JARUHQ010000003.1, on the reverse strand, counting down.
AAAAGAGTGGAGACTAATGTTTGCATAAACATATTAAAGTTAATGAATGATAAATTACCAACTTCTTCTTTCGTTATTGGATTATTGAAATGATCGGAACAATTTTTTCCAGTGGTAATCTTCTTGAGCAATGATATTTAAAAAGTAAAAACTTGAGTTTCATCCATGGATGATTTCAAATTGTTCGTGTCGGTGTCTGATGACCCAAATTACCGTATTCGAGTTGTATACACGTCAGTGTATATCTGATTAACAGACACTCACAAACTGGAAACGTCATCTGTTCTCGACATGCTCGACCGATGATTTCATGCTGTTTCAATGAGAGGCTTTGCGGGTAGTACTTATACTTTATTATAAAACAGTAGGTATATGAATAATTTGGATGCATGTAGTCATTATCAACATGTTTCTGCATCAATTTCAGAAGTCGACAGCGGTGTAAGACACATTCTTTTGAACATTTTGATGTCAACAAGAAGACTCCTACCTTAAACAATGTATATTATGTATATTGCCACCGAGATTGAGACTTCAGAGCGAACGTATCATATATGCAAATTTTTGATTTCATTATGAAATATATTCAGTACGAGAGTAAAGGTTACAATTTCACAAAATATCCAGTATACTAAGTATTGCACACCGAATTGTGAATTGACTCACATAAAACGGAAGAGAAACTTGGATTCAAGCAATTAGATGGAAAGATCTCATCACATACACAGGTAATGAAATAAGTAAACGATTGCGTTTGAGTCTACACACTTCAACGCCTGTTATGATATGTAAACAACAGACATGTTTGTATTTCTGTAATGTAAATAAAAAATACTAACGATTGAAACGTGAGATATGGATGCATAAAGTTTTTTTAAGTGTAATTTTGTAGAACCATTTCACCACAATTACCGCATATATTACACTTGAAGGAATTGTTCACAACTTGTGTACATATTGTGTATATCAATTAAACGAAATAGTTGGAGTGATCAGATGGGAAGTAATTGAACTTGAAGAAGTTTTGGACATAAATATTGAGAGATCACCAAGATCTTGGTATAAAGAGGTAAAATATTCGCAAAAGGGAGAAATTATTTCAGTAAATATCCGGGGGTTCTTCTGTGTTCATACGCTTTTTGCTCACAATAAAGCTCATCTCAATGTTCAAGCATCAAAACGTTGATTATTCCCGAAAAAGTTGTCTCCTGTCAAGACTGGCATCGCAATCTTTTATGAATAAAGGTAACCATCAGGACACAGAGGAAAACGCGGTCCATAAAAAGGTCCATCAGCAGCGACCTAATTTCTTTGCGTGGATCCACGAAGAAGAATCAGGTAGGCATTATTCGAGGTATTATTAATCCAGGGAACAGAGCCAGGCTGCTGGCCGCTCCTTTCACATTTCATTCAGGACCTGTACAATGCAGTTCCATCTTACCACAATGACTCTTATCTTGCGTACAGGGCATTTTATGAATATGCTGTGGATTATAGTCGGTGCGAGAGATAAGAGATTTCAATGCGGCTCTATAAATGAAGCCAAAAACAGCGCACTGGTGGAAGTGAAAGGTTTAAAATTAGATTGATGTTGCGCTGATTTATTCTTTATAGTATGCTCCACGTCGCAAGAATTGGTTTTATACAACAAGAATATAAAGCGACTCTTTTTTGCACGCGCGATAAACTTTCAAATTGAGCTGTAGGCGACTTGAATACCTGGATATACCTTTTTTCTACGACCACGTATAAAAACGTCATAAAGCACACTGTTATGTTATTTGGAAAGTACCTCATATCACCGAGGCATTGTTATTTAAAAGAAAAGGCGAGAGAAAAGCCGAGTGAAAAACACTCACATCATAAATGCGTATGTTAGTTGTTACTCACTGTCACAATAAGCGCTTTTTTCTACAACTGGTTAACATAGTAGCTTTTGATGCTTTCAAATCTCAACACAAAATTTACGTTGGATATTGAAAAAATGCTCGCCATCTACCGTATAGGTATATTATTGAAAACGAACCCATATTCTCATGCATATAATTGAAAATAGTGGTAAATTTCAACCTCCTGCCACAGAAATCGAGGAAGAGTATGAATTATTATGATATGATAGATTCATGACATGGTGCTTGATTGTTGAAGATATTGTCAGGAACTGTGCTTCCACGAGACCGGCATGACTGATGGCCGTGATTTATGGCCTCGCGACAGCATCGCTCGCCGACAAACCAATTAGCGGATGACTCATACCCGACGCAGTTTCTCGAGAATGAACGGTATTTATTAAGAACTCTATTGAATATTCAAGATTTCACGAGAATAAATAACTTGTGACTATTACATAAAAGGAACGGATCGGCACGGACAGTCAGTTTTAGTTTGGAAACAGTTGAGTTGTGATTTAACTAAGTGTTTATTGAGTTGTATTATGTGTGTTTAGTGAAATAAATTGTTCAGTTTTGCACTGAGTGTTTTAAATTCACGAACCCAAGGAGAATATCGTAACAATATCAAAGTAAGTATCCTAAATTTGTCGCATTCCCAAAAAAACATCAGTGGGTTAAATAAAAAGCAAAAATAATATTTACTGGAAAAGGTGAATTTCAATTATACTCAATACTCTATGGCAGTTTGAGAAGCACTAGTAATAGTAGTAATAAAGTATTGAGTTTTCTTGTCTAGGAACTGCGTTATAGTAGAAACAATAAATGCGTCTTTTCCGACGACCTACCTGAAATACGTATCATTTTGAACTGAAAACTAGTAGGTACACAAAATAAGATATCTCACACCAGTGCGATGAATATTTCATTCCGCACTAGTGCGAAATGAAATATTCATCTCCACGCTCTCCTATTGGTGCGATTATCTAATATAGTTAACTATACTCTGATTTTTACTCACAGGTAGCTGTGACAATGACATATCTACAAATGAATTCATAACACTATAATGTCAATGTGATTTACCAAGTAGATAGGTACTGAATCGTATAATTTGTTCAGTTTTCTTTGCTGCAATGTCATACGACGATGAGATGGTCGAATCTACTTCCCCAGAAGTATGCAATTTATAGGTTTGATAAAAGAAAATAATAGTATTCCGTTAGTACTGAACAATTGTTCAAATATTACCATCAATAATTATTTTTGAAAACGAAACTAGATGCTATATTTTGCTTTCAAGTGGCATTGAAAATATAAAATGCCATCCTCTATTTCATCAGTCTGAGGTATTTTTACTGTTCTGTGCAGTCGATGGGTATCGAAGTAAGAAAGGTATAGCAAGTCTCCCTCAATATAGTAAATTATTGAAAACCAGAATTACATCTTTGACGTCTTACTTTTCATTCACGTAGTCCGAATTAATATTTCATTGATATATTTGGTCGATTGAATATTCTAGCGACGGTTCAGAGAACAAATTTAGAATCCAGGGAAAGGTTGTGGAGGATATTGAGTAAATTCGAGGAGTTTATAGTTCCTCTCAAATTGCAGAATGTAGGAAGCTGTTTGTTCCTCTCCGGAATTTGTCGTTTGTTTGGAGACTTATTAACTTACCCTCCGACATCAAGAAGTGTTTCTCCACCTGAAAATGCACTCACTTTCTGTTCATTTTGTCAGATTGTTGTCTGAGACTCGAGTTCCACATGCATCGGCTCTTCTGATGGTTCTTTATTATTTCAGCATGCTCTTTCTCAGGTTGCTATCTGTAACATAGGTGTTTGGTATTCTTAAAGTCCACAGTTTTCACAATTGAATCTGAGGAAATGTGTCATTTGTTCAATAAGTATTTTATTTTGGAAAAAAAATCACAAATAAACTGTTCTGACGGTGGATTGAAAAAAGAGCTTATACGTATTTCTTTAGAAAGATCTGATCTTGCTCGAATATTAAATAAAAATTGTGTTAAAGTATCCTGATTCACCATATTTTCAGGCTCATCCGAAGCTGTTATTCCATCTCATCAGCAATTTATTATGCTTTGCGTTTTTTTTTTTCAAACAAATTTATTATCAATTTTTCACATTTCGTTTTCGTCCATAGTATATCATCTAGTTCCAGCCGATCCAGCCCAGTTTCAGAAATGTTTTTCATACATATCTACTAGCATTTATTATCTAATGATCCTATAAATTATTATTACCTTTTTTATTACTTCTTCGAATGTTATTCTTTCATTGGCTATTCAAGAGGTTTTATGGAAGAGAATTTATGTTGAATTCCGCCTCATGTATAAAATTTTTTTATTAAATTTGATTTGAAGAAAAATAAAGACACATTATTATTATTATTATCTACATCAATAATTCAATGAAACAAAATGTTTGGTTTCGAATTCACCGTAAATCACGTATAATTATGTATATAAACTCGTCTGGCAAAATAAATCTTTTCATAAGCTAGCAAAACCCGCAATGTTATAAAAAAAAAACGAAAAGTAAAAAAATATGGCGCATACCGAATCATGAATTACCAAATAAAAATTCAAAAAGTCTGAAGTGGTTTCGTGACGCCAAACAAATGTGATAACTTGTCTTTATATAGTGTGAAACTCTTTTCTCAAAAAATTTAATTTTTCATACAAATTGGTGCATTCATTTATTCCAATTTATTCAAATACGCACATAGGCGTTATGATGCGGCCTGGGGCTAAGCGGGATATTTTGCATAATAATTGCATTTTATTCTACAGGCTGTCCATAGTTCGAGTGCCATAATGATGATCTTGCTTATTTTTGGAGAAACAAAATTGGTTAAACTAAGGCAAAGTTGGCATTTTCGGAAATTTATACAATTGATTTTTTTGACCTACTTTTTTTATAGAAAATATGGTAAAGAGAAAAAATACGTTACCTATAAATGTAAATTCAAAATGGCGTCGATATGAAAAAAAAATAATGTTGACAGGTGTTTCTTCACGTTGTTCGAATTATCCATAAACAAGTTTGAAAAATGTATTGGTTAGATAATACGATTAGTATATTGAATGCACCAACTTTTGTGAAGGATGATATATGCTGAGAAACTATCAACAAAAGTTTTCTATATGGTATAAATATTTTGGCCGACACTGTATAGGTATACACTGTGGTTGTCGCCTGTCCCAACCTGTCCGTTGTCATCTCTAGCACCTGGGGCCCACCTCTAATGTTTTTGCCTCGTATTCGTCGTCATCTGGTAAATTATTTCGTAAAAGATGAGGGTGAAAATAAAGATGAAATTCCATACTCTGTATCGCCGTTTTTATACACGCTTCGTTTCAAACAATCCTACATGCACAAATGAACGCCATAGGCGTTGTTTCGGAATTTTCGTAGGAGTGATAGGCAAGATTTGAAATTTTTTTGGGTCAACATCGAATGCATCTTTCGTAATCAACCATTTCCTGGGTTGAAAAAGTTCGTGAGATTTGCAAGAATCACTATAGTTTGGATAGTTTTTTATGTTCTATAGCTTTTTGAATGGACTGGATACAAGAACACCAAAATTATCTTGACAATCGACTAAGCAGGTGAGTTCTTCTGAAATTACCCAAAATAATAATTATTTACCGAGGGTTTAACCACTAGGAGAAAATGTGTACATGCACTGGAATTCCTATAAGCCGGAATTCCCCTGGAATTCCCCAGAATTCCCCTGAATTCTTCCAGAAGAAATATGTCAATTTGAACCGAGATTTGAACAAATAACAATAGAATTTTGAAACTATATGTAGGGGGAATTACGGGGAAACCCGGTTAAATATGAAATATTTAGGAACATCACACACAAATTCATTCGGGATTTCCGAGGGGATTTCTGAGTACAAGATAAACTTCAGACCTAGCTCCAGAGTGATGTCACTAAATATTACAGAATCTGAATAATACCGGATTATATTGATATCAAAATTTCGAAATTTGTCATCAGTGAGGCTATAGGCTGTATTGTTTTATATCGAAATCCTCGTTGGAAACAGAATATATCATCTGATGGTATTTTTCTATTTTATTCCCTCCTTTTTCCAAGATCTGAATCCGTAAGAAGGAAAATCCAAAAAAAACATTTTTATTCAAAAGAAAATTCAGCAAATCTAGGGCTCGATCTAGGGTGTAAACTGTAAATCATCATATATCTATCGAACACATGATTCAATTTACATAGGAACATACTACTAGCGCGACAGAGATTTAGAGCGAATCTGCAAAGCTTTTCGAAGTTTTCCTCATTTCAGTAGTTCGTACATTGATAAAGGGTAAATTTTGAAAGTATTTCGAAATATACAGGATCTCCCAAAAATTGTGGCTCATAAAAGTTATATTATTTCTTATGGAAGTCCATGTATTTGGTTGCATTTTCATATTCTCCCTGAAAAGCTTATTTCATCGATTTATATCACACTTGGGGTCTAGAGAGAAGATGGTTTGGAAAATCAAGATTCTTCAGCTTTATGAATTTTTTCTGTCAGAACTATTCATTAATGGTCAAAACCTCGGTCAAAACGACTTACATGTCCCTATCCTAACTCTTCTATCTTCTCTCTAATGATATTTAACCGAGTATTTAACTGAATCACATTTGGGGGTTCAGAATTATGAACCACCCTGTATTTATTTCATTCGAATATAAATAATTGATGGCGAATAAAAAGTCAAGATAGGGACATGTTAGCCGTTTTGATCAATAATGAATAGGTCCGACACAAAATATTCATAAGTTGAAAAATCTCAATTTTTCACACCCTATATTTCTGTAATCGTTCCAGCTAGACCCCAAGTATGATAATAAAATCAGCTTTCCAGACAGAATCTGAAAAAGCAATAAAAAATAGGGTGTTCCAAAAGAAACAAGATAATTAACATTGATATGCCAATTTTTTTTGGAATATCCTGTACATTTCGAAATAACTTTAAAATATAACTTTCATATACAAACAACTAAAGTTACAAAATCACAGAGTCAGCAGAATTTTTTTTTTAAAGACGGGAATGAACTTATCGATGATCATGAGTGGCTAAAATAATTTATTTAACATTTTTAGTGAAAATTCATCAGATTTTCTTGGTGTTTTCACAATGATATTGGTTTTCTATGTGAAAATAGAATGTTTCAAGATGTGGACCTCATATTATCATCATTTCATGATAAAATATTCTTGGTGGTAACAGCGAGCATGGATATTATTGAGGACATCATAGGAAATCACTTTTGGGAACAATATGTATATAGCGTATTAATTGCTTTACCAAAGCTAGAGCTTGGTCAGTAAACTCGATGTATAAACCTACTGCGGCAAATAAAATAAAAGTATATACCTTATATCAGGTATATAGAACCATTGTAATCATCATGCTGAAAGATTAAATCCTCAGCCTTGATGGTTTCAATTAAATAACTGCCTGCTTTCTTATTGAACTTCATCGATTAATCACACATATTTCTCTATATACCTCGAAATGAAGGCTTAGAACCAATATATGACTGTTATAACGAATTCCTTTATACACGCCCTCCACTGCTCAAAGTGGATACTTAAATTACCCTTTCATCAGTTCTGCTTCAATTATTATGTCTTGGTATACTCAGTATACAGTGGCGTGGATAAAATCTATTCGTATCCGATATAAGCGAACACAAACCAGTTGAGTCTGTGAATGTTCACAACTTTCTGCTTTTACCTTTCAATCCAGTGTTTTGAAGACCAATCAATTCTGAACAATGCTGCAGAAGCGACTGACAGCAATAATAACGTATATATTTTGAAACAAAAATATTATATTGTATATTTGTGATCTAAATCCTTTGATGCTTGTGTCAAATTATAAAAATTTTTCTTGAGGTCCCACTTTTTCTGCCGGTGACTGTATATAACTATTCCTTCATGAAACAAGGGCATTGAAAATGAATCTAATTTGGACCAGTGCACTTATCCCAAAGAATGAGGCAGTCAATAACTATTTTCAAAAACGTCACGATTTTTATTGAGGTAGGCCTCTTATTATCGCGCAGAATTTGAAAGATAATCTGGATAATTCAAGTCAATTGACCTTTATTTGTTCGTTATATGGTCCATTCATCACCAATGTGTTAAATATTTGTGAATTGATATCTTAGAAAGGAAAAAGATTATTCAAACCCATACGCAATGGTTTCCTTATTTCTGATGAGATGGTTTCATAATTTAAGATATTCAAATTTGGGAACCTATCCGAAATTTTCACATGTTAGGTTAGGTTTCTAGTAGCATTCATATTTTGTATTAATATCCAATTTCGACGTATGTGGATGTAAAGAAACATCAGGTTATAAACATACGTGTGATGAATATCTGAATTTTCCACTTCCTTACTATTGAAAACTGCAATCGAATATCTCACAAAATAAGCTTTGAATAGCATACCTACAGATGTATTATTTCTCATCTGTCTTCAAGATAAGGAATCATACATGGTGGTATGATAATAAATACACGAGTATCTACCTGTTACGTGATTGCATCGTCCCATAAAACTATCTTAGAAAACTCCATGATATTTTCTGTATATATTACCCTCAGACGAATCAAATACATAGACTGCCCCTTCCTATCTCTTATGTATTACATTGTTTGAAAGCAAGATCTAACCATCTCTCTTGGTATCTGGGAGAGTGAAGGAGAGCGGGCGGTATAATGTATACCCTTCTTAATAGTCGTGCGAAATGAAATCTATCAAGGCAGATATTGAGACGAATAAAACCACAGAAATATAACACGAATTGATTATTTTTAACATATTATACATGAAGGAAATCTGTGAAATACAATTTCGATCAACTGAAATTATCAATCATCTTGAATAGAATGAATATCCATGCATTTTTCTACATTATTCCATTCCCGAACGTACGACTATGGCACTCACCAATGAAATGACACTATTGACATTTTAATCCCAGAAACCTGCTTTCAATCACAAATAAAACAATGTTTCACCATTTTAAAGTGAAGAGCAATATATTTAATACACGAATAAGTGAATTAATCGATAGAAAACCCACAAATCAACGCTTTGAGAACGATAATACGACAGCACGAATGACCACGTCATGAATCGTCACTCGTTCGAAACACGAAAACGGCGAGTTGGTCCGACGAGGCCCGAACGATAGATTCTTATCGTGAAAATAAGAAGGTTTGACAGTCGTGTTGGCATCATGAAAAGGATGGAAAATACCAGTCTACGTTTTTTATTCTTCTGAGATCTTACCAAAAATCATTCAAAGGAGCTTATGGGGGTCTTTCCGAAAATATTGACATATTCAGAGATTTCCATCCATCACCTAAGAAGTTGTGACATGTCAACTTTCCCTTTCGAGGCCCTTCAATTGTCCTCGATTTGATCTTTTTCTTGAATTCCACAATATAAAATTACGATGTGAGGTTCAAATAGGATGCAATCATACTTATATACCAATCAATCTTCTCGGGTATAAGCATATTATATGAAGTATAAAACCAGTGATATTCCGAGATTGGATTTCCAAGATTAGATACGGATATGGAAATTACACTACTTACCCATAATAACATCCTGACATCCGGATTATTTATTCAGTTTCTCCACTTCACTTGGCATTGGCCCTACATATATTGAATGTATATAGGTAGAGGTGAGGGTAGAGGTTTGTTTGAGTTTGATTTTCATTTATCGCATTTCAATTAGCCTTCATGGAAAACATGAGATTTGAATAAAATACCTGCTTACCCCGTTACCCCATTGGGATTCTGTTACATTATTTCCTCATCGGCCCAAATGCATTTCAGAGCGATCCGCAGTGCTGAAAGCTTTTGCGAGTTGGTCCCTGGCGTCCATTTTACGAACCAGACAGGCGAATTGTCAATATTTTGCCAAACAATTATCCACTTTGCCTGGAAATTGTCGCTTCCAACTATATCGCAGACTGTTGTCAGATTCGAATAATAGTGACTAACTTGGGTCAATATAGATCACACTAGGGAGTCTAGTGAAGGAATGTTGAGTCGATCACAACATTACAAACTTGATGAATTTGCTTCAAACGCTATGGTTTTTATATGTATAAGTGAATCATGACTTGATTTTTTTACATAGTGGAGACTGGAGAGTTCAAGTTTTGTTCAGGTCTTGATAAATCATCCCGTATGCATAAAATATTGAAATTCCTGGAGAAAGTCGAGAATTTGATCAATAATCATACAATGTGGCTAATAACCAGAATAAGAAAATCTTATAATTTCATGAAATCTGTTAGGTAACATAGTTTTTTATACACCTTTTCATTTCATACATAACTATGTGGATCATCCTGTACATGTAATTATTAGTTATGGGTAGCAAACTTTCTGAAGAAATTATCTCTCAACCAAGTAACTATAATAATTTCTAATAATTCTCCCTTCTTTAGATTTACTAATCCAACGCATACACTTCTTATCGCCCATTCACACATTACTAAATTTGTTACAAAATCCTTTAAGGGCCACCGAGTGTTTTTCTTTTATTTTTGCGACTTCGAAGTAGAATTTCCGACTAAAGTCAGTATATCCGACTTTAAACCCGGATTTTTATTTTTTCGAATAGACTCACTTCCTACAGAGGTTTTTTCTGATACCCATAACCTCCAAACTTTCAAGAAAAGTTCCATATCTGGCTTGCACGATATTCCTCCACGAACATTTGAGGTTTTCCTATATTCCTAATATCCGACTGAACTCGGATTTTTATTTTTCCGACTTCTACTTTACTCGGAAATTCCGAACTTACGATGGATGATGAAACAATCATCAACACCGGTGTCCCACAAGGATCTGTTTTGGCACCAACTTTGTTCCTGCTTCACATCAATGAGGTGTCTTCATTTCCTGTCCACGGATTTGTGATTAAAAGTACACTTTATTCTACTCTTGAGCTCCTAATATCATGCAACAGAAGAAGCTAAGGTGAAAGGCGGAGACAGGTGGATGATTTTTTTTGAATGGGATCTGATAATCTAGTAGGATACGATGTAACCTTAACTCAAGCTTGTATATTTTCTTCGAATCCACACTTGATGGTACTACCATCAACAATGCCCTATTGTTGAGTGATTATGTGAGGTCTATTGCAAAAATTACTTCACAAAAATTCGATTTTTTGTTTCGCGCTAAAGAGCTTCTTCACATTCCAACAGCTTCTCATTGGCCGTACTAGCTTTCGTAATTTGCTGCATTCATAAAATTTTACTCTATTATCAATTCTGATATATCGTTGGTTCTGAAATAGTATATCACACAACAAGTGTGGAAAGTGACATATTTCACACGAGTAGTCGTTTAGCACGAGCCGCGTAGCGGTGAGTGCGGAAACGTAACGAGTGAAGGAAATGCACTTTCCAACGAGTTTTGTACACTATTTTTCCTACGTCTCCGAATATTTTCATTTCTCGGGAGGTCTTGTCAAAAATTTAACTTGAGCGGTCTCTATAATTTCAGGCGGTTTTGATTCGATATCAAGTACTGTTTATTTCCATATTCAATATGATATTTGAATACTTCTCTGACAATTCCTCATTATGTGAATTACTGATTGATTGAGTTAGTTTAGTTTGGACAAATTTTATTGATATTGACACCAGCGTACATAAACAACCTTGACACCACACGCCTGCTAGCGCCAGTAATCACGCAACCAGTAATACAGAACCATAGAAGTATGTAGTACGCAAGCGCGTACGAGTTACTCGAGTTAGTGCATCCTTGACTCTTTGCAAACATCTGTGATACCAAAGAATCTTCTGGTTGGTGATACTGTGATATCAAACTGATGCAAGCAGCAAGCCGCGCATAAAACTAGCCATACTCTTTTGAATGATCTAACCCGATGTCATCAACATCGAAATAGTTCCAGCAAGGAGTATAGGTTTCAGTTTTAAAGTGAATTCAGAGGTTATGTATCAGACACATTGAAATTAATAGATAAAGAATTCTCGGTATAATTCAAAACGAGACAGAAATTTCAATAAACAATATGAATTTGATTTGAGAACCCTTATATTGACAGTGAGTACCTTCACAATATACCTAATTATTTCTATCAATTTAGGCGACCGTTGTGATATTTTTCATATCAACACTTGTGCTTTTTTTCTTTCAAATAAACAATACCATGGTGATATGAGCTACTTTCTGAATAACAAAACAGTGTGATTATTGACGTTTTCATACGTGGTCGTAGGAAAAAATTTTGAGAGTTGAAGAGCTTGACTTTTAAGGGTATAAGATTCTACAGTTGGTATATTTCCACTGATTGATGAAACACCCTGTATAGGTAATAATTCGAATATCTGGTTCATAGCTACTGGTATTCGTGCTGTTTATCAATATATTCCATTATGTTATGTCGAAATAAACAACGGTCCGTACTAAAACTGCAGTTGATTTGGCTGGCCTGCCGCCAAATTTATCAGTAGCCTTATTATACCCGGACGGGATCTGCACCATTCCGTTTGCGGTTAACAGTTGCTGTTTCCCAGTCTGCTGAAGCAAATTGTTTCAATCCCCACGTTAATCGTTGTTTTGTTGAAACAGCTACTAGATCTAGCTGAAATGTTCGTGGACCGTTCAGGCAACAGTCGGCGTTAGATGCATACCTGTGACGTAATCGTGATAGGGGGCATTAAAATAATTCTTAATAAAATCTCCAGGCAGATCGAAACAAACTAGGCACTCTAGGATGATTGATATGGCGCCATTGTCTACTACTTTTCCAGGCGTATATATAACCAGATTTCATTATGAAGATTGGTCTACTTATTTCTTGGCTATAGTATTTAACAAAAGTAGAACGATCTTGCGCTATTTCTGATGGTTATATCGAGGATTATATTCAACCAAATCAAATTTAAAGGGTGCTAGTGTGATATCTCGGAAATGAAAAAGGATGTCAAGAAATGCCAACATTCATTTCCAAACAGGAAGTACTCTATTTTGTCGCATGCGTTGTCAAAGGGAACAAGTGCGACAACGTGTCATATAAAAAGTGTGTCATATAAAATTCATACTATTTTGCATTCATTCAAAGTCTTTCATTGAAATAAATAGATTTAATATTGATAAATAACAGAAACATCTTCGCTTGGTAACAATGATGACATTGAAATATTTAAAATTTGACGCACAAGCGTAAAGCCCAGTTTACTGTTGAGCGACTTTGATTTTTGCGATACCAGCGGTGAAAATGCAATGTTGTTATTGTTTTCATTAGTCAATTTGAATCAAATCACACTCTGAATAAAAATTTTCCAATAAAAACATTTCGTTTTTCACTGCTACTATCACCAAATCCAAAATCGCTAAGAAGTATAAGCTGGGCCTCACTCTTCTATTTCTCATTTGACAGTTCGATTGTACTTCCGAATTATAAGAAATGCGTATCGAAACATTTCGATACGCATTTGCGTTTCATACCAAAATTGAAAAAGTAGTGAAGGGATACACGTGAAATTCCTCGTATTTCTATCAGAAATGCTCTACTTCGAACTTTCATCAAGCCTTCCATCAACAAAAAAACAATCGCAGAAATAGACCTGTTAAAACTGTCGAGAGACTGAAAAGCAATGTTTATTCTGAATGAGTTTCTATAAATTTATGAACGCTTTGAGTATAAACCATCCATACTCAGATAGAGTTCATGAAAGTTTAGTAACTAGAAATAGATATACATCAAGATAGCAGTTTCATACATTTTTGGAATCTGCTTTTTCCGTTACATAGATGACATGCAATTTTGAAACAATTTTGAGATATATTTCGAAAAATAGGAATAAAATATAAATTCTAGAACAATATAAAGCCTGAATAATTTATTCGTAGCCACTTCAACTTGTTTAATGTGGTGATAAATATGGATTTTTTCAATTGTTCCGGATAAAGATGCAGAATTCCTTCAGGAAAAAGTTGCCATTAAAATCAAACCAAAAATGTTGAGTCATAGTAGGTATTTTAGAAATTATTCTTTCCACTGTGCAGGTCATCATAAACCTAGTAGAAAAATGACGAACCTATATGCTCATCATTGGAGTAAAAAGTTTTACATGAATATTTCTGCAATTCATTGGCTAATCAAAATGTTTGTCCATTAGACTTTCATCAAAAAACTGCACGTAAAATTCATAAATCATATTATTTTATTATATTTATGACAATAGCATGGCATTGAAATGGTCATAACCATGATACATCTAATGAAAATGATAAGCTGTAATGTTTACAGTCGTGTAGTCAGGAGAAAAAACTGAACATCAAAGCTGAATTGAAGTTCATGTCAAGAAACAGGTTAAAAGTGGTCAATGTAATGAAATGTTCTTCCATGTATATATAAAACTTGCAATCGCATTTTAATTGTTCATAAACATTTTTGTAATTTATTGCATTGCCCAAATCCAACCTAACAACACCAACCAACCAATAAAATAAAAGTGAATCATAAACACTAAACTCTCGAACAAAAAAGTCTACCGACCATGTACATTCGACGACAGTCCTTTCAAACTTTGCGCTCCATTCATTACTCTGACTTTTTTTCTTATTTCAAACTGTCTCATCCATTATCACACCCTGTATTACAAGGGTGTCTCCTGCGAACTAATAAGCATTGAGATTCGAGTCAATACAGTCTCTATTCCTATACAAAAAAGAAGCCTGAAAAATGCCCCTTCCGCAATCGATAATGTCACTTTGAATGGCCTCTCGAATAGTTATACACAATCCAACTACCGTAATTACGGCTCGGTCGCCTATTAAAATAGCCCGATGTCGACGCACTAGCCACAAAATCAACCGATAATTAATTTATGCATAGTTTTCGGGGTCGACGAAGAGATTAAGGGCTCACCACCATAGAAAACGGGTACGATACAAAGCCGCCTTTGACCGTTTGCCCAATCGCGATTGTGGACCGAACCAGGGATAGTGAGAATGCTTTTGATTGATGGATTATACTTAATGCATCAGCAATTCAAATTTGCGTAATTTTCTATTGGTGATTCTATTACACAGTGAAAAAAAAAATCCACCAGCTAACACCGTCTGGTGTCCCCTGAGTTCCTGATTGTTTTGGTGTCAGTAAACACCGGCATATTATTCACCACTGTAGGTGTTATGTGACCTTTCCCATAGGTGTTTTTAATAATCAAACCCAGTTGTCAGTAACACTAGCATTAGTGCCGAATTTAGCAGAATGAACAGTATGGTGGTGTTCTTTATGCATGTCTGAAAGTGCGATTTGACACCGCGCAGTGGTGTGATGCACATTCAGTGAATTTTTTGATGCTGAATCCTACCTCCACGAAATTCTCTTCGGTGCGTTTAAACACTGAGCAGGTACATGCGAATACTTTTCTGGTGTGAAGGAACACCATATCATGGGTGTGTTCATGCGAATCATTGCATTTCTTCACCACTTCCGGTGTTTTTTACTAAGTTGGATTACCTATAGGAATATAATTCATATGATAAACTAGACTCAGGAGAATCTAGGAACAATTCGGATGATGACGAACTGTTTCGGCTCATTTATCCTGATCAGTGGAACTAGGGCCTAGGCCAATTGATACTGATCTATATCAAAATTATCATGCCCACAATATTGAAATCAGGTACGGTAGGAAGGACGTCAGTGCCACCTATTGGCAATAGTTCTAAGAGGTTCTAAGATAGAACAGATGAGCGCATGAAATTCACACCATTCACATACATTATTTTGATTAATTTATATCAAACCCGGTGTTTTCAGGATGCAATACTTAACGAATGATTATTGCCACCAAATTAGATGATTTATACACCTCCTCGATTCCATCGTGATATGACACGGTGTAACTTGGTGTTAGTTTGATATAATATAGGTGTTGTATGCGTTAACGTGAATGATAGCACCGTTGAGAAAATCAAATTTCAACCATTTGGTGTTTCTTATGATTTTATGTTTCAGAATCGTTCTACTTCACCACATCCGTGTCATGTTTCACTACTAAGATCGTAATTATCACCACTTAACACTCAATTGTGAAATGTATAATAAAAAGGACACAACTTTAATATTCAGGTGTTGTATTCGTCGGAGTATACTCTTAAATCCATTTGATTGAAATTACACTCAAGTTTTTTTTACTGTGTGAGTAATCAGGCAACCAGGAATACATGGCTGCTTATTGACATCAAATATAAGTTGGTGCATTAAGTATCTCAAATGTAAAAAGTGGAAACTTCTGTTATGCAAGCCGTACTCTTTAGTAGCATGAAGTGAGGTTATGTATCACTGACACATTGAAATAAGCTAATAATTCTCCTTACAATCCTAAATACGAATGTGGTGTAACCAAAGCGCTTATGGTTATAGTGATTAACAAATAATATACATAATTATTTTTATCCATACGTGCGAGCGTGCGATTTTTTTTATTTCAACACATGTGCTTTTTTCTCTCAAATGACAATGTCATGTTGGTATGAGCTACTTTCGAAAGAAAAAACAGTGTGCTTTTTGACGTTTTTATACGTGGTCGTAGGAAAAATCATATCCTTCCACTGTACATTGGTTCTTTATATTTTTACGGATTATAATCCGAGGAAAACAGTATAGCCACTGGGATGCGCGTCATCGACGATATGGCTCAGCAAACGTCAGAAATTGGTCATCCGAGACGTTAAGATGGCGTCATCTCTTGGAGAAATTTTGAACAAAAGCCTACACCAGAAATCACACAGCCAAACAAAAATGGGAAGTAGAGTGTGTAACAAGAATGAAAAAAAAATTTATACGAGTGGAACCACGAATTATTCATCATAAACGGGTAACATACTGTATTTTCTCCACAACCAGAAATTATGAATCGAAAACACATCTGATTACTCTTCTCCTTAATTATTTATTCTATTTCACTAAACTTCATTAAAAATGATTAGGACAGCGCTGCCGGCCGCCATTTACATATGTGACTATCGCGGGTTGCGGGCATGTGGTGGTGCTGCGGAACACGACCGATCGTCAAGCGGTATGTGAATGTACGAGTTGAGTCGCAGGCATGAAATTATACTTTTTGATGCATAATTGTGACAGTGGAAATTCCTTTTTTCTTGTTAGCTTCGGCCAGTTCGTATGAATTCCATAATTTCCTGTAACGTCCCTCTTACATCGAAAATTCCCTAGTTGGTGTACCTTATCATGTATATATTAACATTAATCCATCATTAGTCATACGGAATCGAATAACCGTACTATCATTTTCGAGAGTGTTTTCCATCGTAACATATTATTTCTGCAATATCCTGATGTCCTTGTGTGTACTTTTCTCAAAAACAACATTGCTGTCGAATGCGATCCATTGTTTTATCCTTACAAACTTGTACAATTCCTTCCTATTCAATGATGCGTGTACTCATAAATGCCTTTCACTCTAAAGAGAATCATTCGTACCAACGAACCAAACTATAAGCGTTATATAAAAAATATGGTTTGAAAGACACGCCTTATAGCAATGTATAGGTATGAAATAATTTTTAATGTTATTTACTAGAAGAAAAAAAAGGCATTGACCTTTATTCTTATATACGCTAAGTATTGTAAGGTTTAGAATTATTAATATATGAATATGGGTCGTGTCCCAATTTTTTATATTTTATGGCCCTAAATCGCAAATTATTTTTTAAAACTATAGTTCGATCAATCGATTTTAGTTTTGCATGTGCCTAATCTCGAATCCCTAGTATAGTATGGTCTCCAACTTTAACTTGAACTCTTATAACGTTAATCACAATCATTTATGAGTGTGTTCGGACTCAAAGTCTACCTAAACAATCATAATCTTCAAACCCGAAAACTCCCACATGCCATCGAGCATAATCACAAAACTAGTCCGCCATCTTGCAGTCGCCACCTTGAATCTTCTGAAAACTGCCACATATCAATTCTGAAACGAATCATACAATAAATTTAACAATATGTCACCGGCATTATGAACATGCAAGCAGGTGAAAATTAATTCCAAAAAATCCGTTATATGATACTTCATACAGGTCGAGTAAAAAAGCATCTTCCTTCTACCATCTTCTACCTATAGGATAGAAGTCATTGTATCTTGTTCTGGGCATTGGATTTCATTCATTATGGATGCAAGTCAGAATTCATGTTATTCACATGAATGAACATTGTGTTGACGATGAATAAATCGGAAGTGGTATGTATTATAGCTTGGTAGAGGCCAGACAATTTTAGCGCGGAGAAAATGATGTTTTATCAAACAATAATGTTGTATTTCAAATATCCATGGAACATTTTGATTCAAACATTCGCATGTCTTCAGAAAATTGTCAATGCATTATTTTATATTTGTATATTCGGGATACAATAATACGAACTCTGAACTTTGGTTTGGTAGAAACATTGGAAACAAAAAAAATCTATCTGGGACTGAACAACACTTCAGTGATTTTCTTATTCGCTCAAATGCAATAATATTGAATAATATACCTACCTACTCATTGGCTATAAATCTATGTTTCATCCGGATCCGAATTCAAAACCTGTTTATTACATGGGAGATTTGAAAAATAATAATTTAGAGACTTACTACTCGGTTAATGTAAGTTTTGCATGTCTGAATGAAATCAGTCCAGATGATATTATTGAGGTAATAAACCATTTTGTAGGTTTTATCATATGCTTGACATTTTTGAGAAAAGTCTCTTCTAAAATATGCAATTCAGTATAGAGATATTATATTCAGTGATATGATATATCTGTTTCAAGTATACCTATATTATTCGAAAACATTTTGACGTTTTCAAGATAGTTATTTCAGTATTGAATTACTCGTTAAATTATAAATTTTGCTATTGTATACCAAAATCAGGAAATAATGTAATCGGAATATACACTATTAAGGATTTACGTTACAAAACTTTTGCAAAACGTTGCAAAACTTCTCTAGTTCTATAAGAATACGGGGGTCTCCTATTAATCCATAAATTCCTCTCGATATCAGAAATGGGTTGACTTCTGAAAAGTCTCCTTCAATGTGTTCGAAAAGTGGAAAATTTCAATTTCGCCCTGTATATCAAAAATTAAGAGTTATGTTTTCGACCATGTTCGTTTCGGAAGAAAGTAAGGCAGTCATGTGAAAAAAGGAACTCTATTTCCAAAGACAACAGAGCTGTGTGAAAGTATCGAAAATTTTATATACTGTATATACATAGTTAGTTAGTTAGAAGTAAAGCTAAATAAAAGCTTATGTAAATATCCACTGATGATGATAACTCTGTCATCGAAATGCAATGTGTGTGAAGTAGTGTGCAAAGGGGTTATTATAGTAATTTTTTTGATTACACGATGAATTCGTTCATACCTCGAAAACGGTTTAGGCAAATATTGAATGAAGTTGATGGATAGTTTCGATGATATGAACTTGAAATAATTCACATGGTGAATTCTCCCAGATATATTACGCCATCCACTGCAACAAAGAAAAACAACTGAAAGCCAATATTATTCTTCGATGTAACAGCAGAAGAGGCATCAATCGAGTAGTACTTCGTATCTCGTATCATTCCTTGTATTCCTTACAATAGATCAGACATCGATGCATGTCAAACCAGATGATCACTCATGTGAAATATTCATGTGCTGTATGCTTTCATGCCTGACTTCCTGTATCATTCTGGCGTAAACGTTGTACGCCATTCTGTTATTTATGAGTCTCTATAACAATATGTATAACGCTAAACGAACTTGACATAATAGGCAGATCGGGAGGTGTGAATGATCCTAAACGATCGCCATTTTTCACTGAAATAAACTGAAAATATCAGTGGCCAGGCGCGAACCAACCCAACAACCCGTTAGTTCACAGTTTTTGGCTTTCCTATCCACACGGAGAAAAATGTATAGTAGATATAACTAGAAATATGGTAATTACTACCATAATTTCTGGTACTATATGTGACAGGAATAAATTTTAGTGAGCGTTAAAATAAAATTATTTAAAAGATATATTGTAGGAATAAACATAAATTATTTTAAAAGCCATGAATATACTTTTTATTATTTTACAGCATATGTTTTTGTTTGTGCCTAACATATGTGGTGAGTAGTATGTACTATAAATTATATTTGATAGTGAAATATTTTATGTACAATACTGAAAAATTGGTATATTTGGCATATACATAAATTATGTTTCGAACTTTAAACTAATATATTCATCAGCAGAGGCTGATGATGATTACGATAAATATAACTTATTCCAAATGTTAAAAAGTTGTATGTTTATGAGTTACATACCTCTATTCCCAATATGGATATCAATAAAATATTTGGGTAATTTTACTATCACTGTTTAGTTATCATTCATATATTTTTTATGAATGATAATTAAAGTAGATATCGATTCAATATAAAGAAATATTCATTCACCATTGAATGAGAACTATGAAACTATTGGAATGACAGTACAAATTGAATACATATAATTTATTCAGTATCAATAACATAAATACACGTCATATCGTTTGTGATCAATATCATAATATAGTAAATTCCATCCAGAATTACTGGCTTGACCATCGACGAATGTAAAGTCGGTTCAAGAGACGACTCTTTCAAACCATTATTCTCCAGTATCATCATCAATTCCATTATCTGAAAGTAAACCCAACATGAATGTAAACAGTCATATACCTAGGTATGTCATCTAAACATAAATGCCTGTTCAAAAGATTCGTGTATATAAATCTGAGACGAAACTATACAGTTTGTGAGAAATCTAAAGTCTGGAGAATGACGATCGGATTATACACCTAAACCACCTATTCATTAAAAATCATACTCTCGATGTATCCCATTGGACCCTATACGAACCATTCGAAGAATCACTTGAAAAATTTCTGATGGCAAAGGTCAACAGGTCAAGCTAACACCAGACGCGACACAATTCATAGGTTATTTTATCAACGGTAAAATGATTGTAGTCATATTATATTGGAAATGAAGTTTAGGTATCTATCCATGCAAGCCTGGAACGAGCACATCAACTCCTTTGTCGATTTGTCGATCACCAACCTATATACAAAATATTAACGGCAGGTGTACTTACCTTTGAACAGGTCGATGAGCTAATCTCCATTCCTTCGGGATAGTCTCCATACTCATATTTCCTCGCACTATTCAATCGTAGCACAGCCACAGTGTTGAGAATGTTATGAACTTGAAAGGAATTATTATTGCCGCCGGAATTGACACACTAATCAATGAATACAATGCAAAACTGCACAGTTCGATATGATACACGAATGACGAAGCGTGGCGTTGGCCCAACCACCACCATACCATGTTCATATTAACAAATATATAAAATGGTAATGTTTGAGAGAAGATATATTGGAAATACGAATTACTAGTAAATATAAACATTCTCTTCTGTTAACAATAGGGAGACTGTATGTCACATAAAAATTTTGTTACCAGAAATATAAAACTTTTAGTGGAATACATATATTATGTCGAGGAGCCACATAATTTCTTTACAATAAAATATATTCTCTAGATTCCTCTCCGTGTAAAGCCCAGTTTACTGTTTTTCGATTTTTGTGATACTAGCGGTGAGAAATACGATGTTGTTATTGTTTTTATTGGTCAATTTGATTCAAATCACAATCTGAATTAATATTTACCAATAAAAATATTGAGTTTTTCACTGTTCGAATCACCAAATCCAAAATTGCTCAGAAGTGAGCTGGGCCTAGCTCTTCTGACTTTCATTTGACAGTTCGATTGTACCAAACTCCGAATAATAAAAAATGCGCATCGACACTATTATATTTCGAGGCTATTTCGATATGCATTTGCGTTTCATAACGACTGCATATAGAACCAAAATAGAAAAAGTTGTTGATTAATTTTTGGAAATCTCTAATGGCGGTACGTTTCTGCATGTCTGACATCTAAGAAATTCGTTGCCATAGTGAAAAGAGCTACTTTCCAAGTAACAAAATAGTGCTTCATGGGTTACAAAACTAGCTTGTGATATGATTGGGAGTAGGTTATACGGTTTATTAAAATAAATGCTTTGATGTAATGATTTAAAAAAATAAACGATCACCAGATGTGATATCAATCTCCTCTGACAGTGCTGTTGCTGTAAATGATATAAACATAACCCATTGAAATAGGAGAGCTAAAATGATGAAAGATTCATGTTAATGTAGATTTTCAAACTCAACTTATTGGATTGGATTATTGAAAAGGTTACTTTTTGCTAATGATATCGATCCAAAATCAATGCTTTGATATATTTGTTGAGTATTATATGAAGATTCGAAATAAATGAAAATGATCAGGACTAGAGGTGGGCGAAATTATCGATATATCAATAATTTTTGAAAAAATAAATTGTCGACCCCTAATATCGATAATATTAATAATATCAATAATTCCGATATCGATGAACCGATATTATTCTAATTATCGATAATCGATATTTCCAAATCGTTATCGCCCACCCCTTATGATTTTCTGAATCCTTATCAATAGTTTTTCCATTTTCACGTACACAATACAATAAATTATTCGAATTCTTGGTCTCACTAGCTTGTGAAGGATTGAAAAACATGGATTTATCAACTACATTGGTAATTCAGTTGAAAAATTATCTATAATATCGATAGTATAGAAAACTAATATCGATAAATTCTGATAATCGATATTTCCAAATCATGATCGCCCTCCCCTAATCAGGACTATCAAGGAGATTCTGCTTTCCATAATGTATGAAGATATATTCGACATTTGTTAAGTTTCTCACAATGGATTAACTTCAAAATAAAAACTAAAATGAAAAATGTCACTGTATTACCAAAGTTTACAGAAAGTCTTTGGTATTATTCGAGGTAGGTACCATTACTCAAATCAATGTAAATCATAAAATATGCACCTAAAAGCGATGTAATTCAAAAAAATTTATTAGATAAACGTAAAAAGTACCACAACTCACCAAAATATCTGGATTTCAACCAAACGAATTTAATTTTAGCAATCCCACTGTGCCACCGTTCAATATTAAATTCTTAATACTCAACGAGGAGAGAAAACCCATCAAAAAACTAATTTCCAGACAGTACCTTTCTATTATTGAATTTGCTCGGGAACTTTTCTTTCGATGAAGGAATTATTTATTAAAATTTTCCTCAATACGAAAGGTCTCATTCAAAAACTACGTACCCAAACTTTATTAATATTTATTTATCATTGTGTTAATATCCGTTTTCAGCGCGATCCTCTTATTCATTTTCGTACCGAGCGTTATATTCTGCCATTGTTGATGCAGATGCTTGGAGTTTTAATTAAATTTTGTTTAATTAACCGAAAACTCGACTGTTCGTTCCCTCGCAACATCGGTTGTCATTCTCGATGCTGGGCAATTGATACATATTTTTCTTGCAATTTCGAATAATATTTTCGTCCATTCTAATACAGGATGTATAATGAAAAACGACCAAGCTATACATTTTTTTACTGAATTCAGAAAAAAAATTAATTAAAGTATAGTAATAATAACTAAACAGTTTATATTGGATTTTATTCATTTTTTATCTTTAACATGTATGATTGTAATTTCTTCTTCAGCTATTTCAACTCTTTCAACTCACCAGACATTATATCTATTTAACTATATTTTAGTGAAAAAAAAAACAAATTTTTAAACATGTATTTTAATTCGTATGTATCTATTTTAAGACACTTTTATATTATTTTATTTATACTTATTTACATTTTATGTGCCACAAACAAGTACGTACAGTACTTCTGTGGATATTGTCATGTTTATTCATTCATAATTATATTCTTAATCTTGTATCGATCTTGTCACGAATAAACGTCATTATTATTATTATTATTATTATTATTATTATTATTATTATTATTATTATTATTATAATAAGTTAATATCATAAAGACTTATTACATTTCAATAAACAACCTATAAAACAATCCCAGTAATCCCAAGAAGTGAACTTGTTATATGGGGTATTCAGCAATAATTTTTTTTTTATTTTGGTTGTATAATTTTGTATAATTGTGCAACGCAAATGCGTATCGAAATAGCCTTTATTTCGATACGCATTTTTTATTATTCGGAGGTTGGTACAATCGAACTGTCAAATGAAAGTCAGAAGAGTTAATAGGCCCAGTTTACTTCTGAGCGATTTGGATTTGGTGATATTAGCAGTGAAAAACTCAATGTTTTAATTGGTAAATTTTAATTCAGAGTGTAATTTGATTTAAATTGACCAATAAAGACAATAACAAGATTGAATTTTTCACCGCTGGTATTGCAAAAATCAAAATCGCTAAACTGTAAACTGGGCTTTAGGCTTGTGCGTCAGATTTTAATTATTTCAATATAATCATTGTTATCAATCGAAGATGTTTCTGTTATTTATCGATATTAAATCCATTTTTTTCTTCAAATTTATTCAAAATAGAAAAAATTGCATATGACACAAGTTTTGTAAGACACGTTGTCGCACTTGTACACTGCGTGCGACAAAATAGCGTCTTATAAAACTTGTATCATAATATACTATTTTATATAGAATCATAATGATTATTTGAATTTTTCCGTCAGTAATTCTACCAAATTATCTAATTCACACTTTCAGTATTCCCATGGAAAATTTCATACCCAACATTTTCGACCAATGAAAAGCATTTATTTCGATGGAAAAAGTACCAAACCCCAGGAAACAATCGTATATATCAAGAAAGAAAGAGTTCATTATTTCGTATAGGTTTCAATACAAGTAAATTTTTTTGCGTCTATCTCGAAATCCTCACAGTTTACGGAAAACATACAAGTGAGCAAAACGTACCTGAATTGGAAAGATGATCTAAATTAATGTTTAATTGAAACCAGGGGCGGCTCGTAAAACAGTTCGAGGGGTTGAATTGGGTACGACCCCTAAAAGTGTATCACCCTGTAGGTATTCAAAATCGCTAAATGATCTCAAACATTGAGTTCTCAAATTGTCATAGGTGTACCAAATTTCAATTCATCATTTTGGAAATTGTAGGAAGAAATTCCAAAAACGAAAAAAAATCATATGAAACTGTCCTGCTACAAAAATCTGACCCACCCTGTGTATTATGTCCAAATGAGGTATTTGAATTTGGCCCTAATGTACCTACTTGGTGTGAACAAAAATAGCTCACTCTGTTCTCCTTCATGTATTTTCTGAGTAAATATGAAATATGTTCACGATGTATTGGTCGCTTGATTGTTCCTTAATCCTTGATCCTGTTGATATTTATTGTTTTATCTCAACGTCGATCGTCCTCTGTTGCAGCCATTTCTCATAAATCACAAAGCTTTTCCTTGTTTTTCACTCAGATACTCAAGTCTAATAATCCAGTTAACTGTTAGCCGTCCCAATTTGCATAATGCGGCAAATCTTTTTGTTTTATATGGGAGAATTTGCATTAATGGCCCTCTTTCCTGTTCAGATATAATGTTTATTCAGATACGAAGTCCGACGGTTTTATTGCTCAGTGGATTTAATTGCGATTTCAGTGATATTTTCCTTATAAATGTACAGGGTAGCACATAAGGAAGTGAGGAGATATACAGGGTGATTCATTAGGAAATGCGCATGTCATGAGGGTAGATGAAGGACACCGAGGTACTTCCAAATAACCCATATTTTATGGGTCTATCGTTCTTTATAACCAAGATACAGGATTATTTGTTAATTTTTCCAATTTTTTCAATTGATCATAACTTATGAACCACCCTGTACATTTTTGTGATATTTGGTACGTATGTTCTGATGTGTCCACAGTGGTGTCGATCAACATAATGAAGAAAAGTCTTATTCCAGGTTCGGCTTTGAAAAAATTAAAAAGTAGGTCTCGAGTCGAAACAACATTCTGTATATCAACATTTCGAAATTTCATTCACAGATTTGGAAAGAGCAGAAAAGCTGAGTAAGACCCAATACATTTGGTGTTTCCGCATACAAATTTTCAACTTATTAACTTGAGTCAAATCTAGATTTTTCGATAAAATGAGTGGCACAAATTTCAAAAATTGAATTGTCTTCCCCAAATGGTACTTTTCCAGCTTTATTCCTAATTATCTTGATTTCTGGATTCAAATCTTATTGAGGAAACGGGAGCTCCTCATTCGAAACAAATTATTATTAAACCAATGACTAACTTTAAAACAAAAAAGGGTGGATCATAAGTTATGATCAATTGAAAAAAATTGAGAAATTAACAAATCAACCTGTATCTTGGTTATAAAGAACGATAGACCCAAGAAAAATGGGTTATTTGGAGCACCTCGGTGCCCTCCATCTACCCTCACGGTATGCGCATTTCCCAATGAATCATCCTGTATATAAGATCCAAATAACCAAACTTCAATTTCAGATTGAATCGTACTATATATAATGAATGATTTTGTCAGCAATCTAGAAGCCGCCATTTTTTTAACTAACAAAAAATTTTCACCACTCACAACCTGATTCTTAATTCTCTCTCTCCCTCTTGTTGTTTTTATGAATATATATGAATTCTAAAATGTTCATGCATCGCCATAATACTATGTATGTAATATTTTCTGAAAAAATATTACAAGAAATTAATGATTTATATTCGGTTATTGGTTATTTTCTATGTCGATCGAACACTATACTAACATTTTTATAGCCCATAAATTGTTTTAATACATGGTTTATTTCAGAATGCCATCAAAAATTTATATTTCACCTTTTCAAGCGTTTCATTAATGTATTATTGGTGAATTGAAATTGAACGATCACGTGCATTTTATTGATATCAAATCGATGAGTTCTGAAGGCCTGATCAGAAAATTTATGGAATATTGGCATATGTGTGTGTTCGACTATTTTGAAATTTCATTCATCTTCAATTGAATAATAAATATAAGATGCAGAATGAAAAGCACTATCTTAAGCAGAACAGAAAGAAGCTTTCGCATTAATTTTTTTGTATCAATTTTTCATACTGGAAGTTGCCTGTTACATCTATAAAAGGAAAAATAGTATTCTCTGTCGCAAAGACATTCATAACTATTTAACTCGTAATCACAATCTACTGAGTACCTCACAAAATAGATTGAAATTAACTCAGAACAGTCCTCTCAGCATTGGAATTCGAATATATAATAAAACTGCTGAAGAAACAAAGGAGCAAAAAAACCTTTTTAAATCCAAAAAATCGCTAACAAAACTCCTAAGATGTGGCTTGTTCTATACTTTGGAAGAATATTTTAACATGTAGCAATCAATTATTGCGAGTTTAATTGTATACTCTGTGTATTCGATGTATTGTATTATGTATTTAACTTTTTGACGTGTTTTTATACCAATGTGGTCTTTTTAATGAAAAAATTTGATTTGATTTGATTCCTTTCAACCCCTGAGTTAGACAAAATACAAACAATACCATAACTCTTTATGCCTTCAATATAATAATTGCATTTTGTGAATCTCTTTCAATATTATGTGAATGTCATACATTTTTTCTACAAACAATAATAGCGAATTTTGAAATGTTACAATCTGGAAATGAAGTATTATTGAGTGAAGTTGAAGCATGAAGTTGCTTCCTACATGATGGAACCTGAAACATTGATGTGAAATCTCCATGAAATCGCCTTTAAATTAAATGGCTGATTAACATGCCTGAACATATGAAAATAATGAAAGCACCAACATAACGGGATAAATTTTTCCTGTGGTATTTTATGGATGGTTGACGAGATTCAAACTTTCATTCGAAAAGCGCGGAGTTTCCTAGTTTCCACGAGGTGCTAGAAGTGAATCTTGGGTAAGAAAAGACCTTACACGTGCATTATTCATGATAATTCGGAAGTTTGAAAAAGTGCGGTAGGTAGTTCATCAAGGAGTGTTTCAAAACCGCTTTGCAAGGAATGCCAACAAAAAATTTAATATAAGTCAAAGTTTGGTTGGTTATCCAACTTTGTAGAGGATATGAAACTTTCAATGCTTTTGAAAATCACGTTTTTATTTCTTTGTGGATCCATGATTGACTATGCATGTAAAAATGCTTTTTTCTATTTTGGTTGTATAATGAAGTCATTGTGCAACGCAAATGCGAGTCCAAATAGCCTCTATTTCGATACGCATTTTTTATTATTCGGAGATTGGTACAATCAAACTGTCAAATGGATGTCAGGAGAGTTAGGCCCAGTTTACTTCCGAGCGACTTGGATTTGGTGATATTAGCAGTGAAAAACTTAATATTTCAATTGGTAAATTTCAATTCAGAGTGTAATTTGATTCAAATTGACCAATGAAACCAACAACAACATTGAATTTTTCACCGCTGGTATTGCCATAATCAAAATCGCTAAACTGTAAACTGGGCTTTACGCTTGTGCGTCAGATTTTAATTATTTCAATGTCATCATTGTTACCAATCGAAGATGTTTCTGTTATTTATCGATATGAAATCCATTTTTTTCCTCAAATAAATTCAAAATAGAAAAAATTGCATATGACACACGTTTTATAAGACACGTTGTCGCACTTGTACACTTGGAGCACTCCTCGCTTCGCTCGTCGTACTCTTGATCTTGATACTCAACAGTAATTTGTAATTTCTGCATGAAATCTAGGAAATGTTCTAACTGAGTGTTTCGTGTCCGACTCGGTGTCCGAGTATTTTTTCTTGGCCTGCTGAGATGAAGATGCATGAAAATGTGTTTCAAACAAAAGTGGACCAATATAGGTGATCCTTGGGGGATTATTCCAAATTCAATAAGAAATGCATTGAACGTTATTGGTTACGATTTTCAGAATTAGATAGTTGACATCAATTCCTGAGTCTGTGAACGTGGTTATGCAACTGAACGGGTAAACCACATATATTTCTGAGATGCATGATATGCAGAGAGAATGTTTCGTTCTACGACGCTATGTGTGGACATGTATATAGTTATAGGAAGCATTCGAATTATTGAAATTCCTATACAAAGGTTGAGATTTCCTATAACTATATTCAGATAACGATTAGCTACCACCCTTAACCAGTGCTGGATTGGCAAACCAATACCACTACCAGATATCTATATACTAGACTAGAGGAAACCTATCATCTCCAAAATGTAACGGTACTTCCTCTACTCTACTAACTTACACGAGTCAAACCCGACTAGGACTAGCCCCTCAAAGTACCTCAGAAACACTCAAAATTGTATTCCACAAAAATTCCCCAATTGAAGAGTATAGGATCATCATGATGGTAGTTTATTCTCGAAATACCATTTCGATTAAATATTTTTTGTTCTCTGAAAATTATATCTCGACGATTTACGTGTCCCCAGTATTTTTTATATTTTGGCTGCACGATAGGAAAACGAAAAACCTATGATGCTCATGGAACATCTTGCAAAATTCATGTTAGAACGGGTCAATGCAGATTTTCACTTACTAAAAGACACCAAGGAATAGGTTCTTTGTTCTCTTATGCTTTTGGTAATCATGATGTACAGGTGAATTGAGGTATCAAAATTTCCCAAATTCAGTATATTATACATTTCGCAGCCGATTATACCTACACTTTAAAATGGTCATTAAAATGCCTCCCAAATCTGTTTGTCATAGTGACGGATGTCACGATAGTCTATCTGTATAACATGCCATGAACATGTCCATTACTTGATAAAATGCAACAACTAAATATCTGACATCAGCTGACCAATAAGTGTCGTCAGTCGTCATCTAAAGTCAATGGTGTGTGTAAGTCATATATATAATAACAACTATATGGATAACACCTATTCTTTTCTTCACGCGAAAATGAAGCCAGTTTTGGAAAAACAAAAGACTGTCTGGCTTGCTAATGATGAATTGGGCGCATGCGCGGGTTTTGACGAGTTGAAATCCATTGACGTTTTCAGAATTTCATAGGTTAGGTATATTTGTTAACACAAATTATGTAAAAGAGCGTTAATATAGTTTTTAATGTACTTACTGATTGTTTACAGAAGTGATTAGTGAGTGATAACAGTGATTGATCAAAAATTAGCCTACGAATCTTGTTTCGATGACTTTATCTTCAGAGGTTTCTATGCAAATAGCAAGTATCACTTTGTATATATATCACATCCATTTCTGCATCTATCATCAACTATTATCCGAAATCGTCCAACAATCCATCGATAAATGAATATTTGAAAAATATATGTCATGATAAAATAAAAACATCGAATTGAAGGTTTGATTGAAGGTTTGATTGATTTTCAATAATTATTATGTTTGTCGCTCACTAGAAAGCTACTCTCCTCCATGATGAAAACGAATGTCGATTCTTAATTCAAACTTGCGCATGCGCATATTCGCGATTAGTCCCGCAGACTGTCATTTGTTTTATTTTTCGGCTTCAGCTCTGGTATCCATGTTACCTATATAGTTATTATTAGATATATGGTGTAAGTATGCGTCCATAGCTCTCCAGTGTTGCCAGTACCACTCAACATGAGGAACTAACTTTTAGAAAGTAGAAACTGTTGCAGGCTATCGAATGGGATTGCCAAATTCCCGTAACTAATCAATCGTTTTCAAATTTCACGTATACGTATTTGGCGGAATTTTCTATTACATGCAATTCAATATTATATTGAATATATGAATATAAAAGATTGAAGTATATTGACATAGTAATAATATGAAGTTTCAAACGTATAAAAATGGCAATACTTGGACTGAGCTTTGAACATAGACATTGTGTATTTATCAGTCGTGTACTATAATATTGAATAAAAAAAAATGAATAATAGAATACAGACTCTCCAACGCACAATACAAAATCTTAATTACTTTGCCTATTTTGGCAATATGAGAATTATAAAT
Organism: Chrysomela aeneicollis; assembly: GCA_029955515.1. Classification (NCBI taxonomy): domain Eukaryota; kingdom Metazoa; phylum Arthropoda; class Insecta; order Coleoptera; family Chrysomelidae; genus Chrysomela; species Chrysomela aeneicollis. The sequence goes on along the minus strand of JARUHQ010000003.1, from coordinate 12,144,447 downwards.
ATATGGAAACATCAGTATCAAGTGTGAGAACATTCAAGCCATTGATGTGAAAATCTCTTCAAGAATTCAACTGGTGTGAATAAACATACTGGTAAAGAATGGTAAAAACAAAACTTGGAATAGTTGAAGCAGAATAAACGTAGAATTAATTTAAAAAACTGTTGGCATGAAATCCTGTGAAACTTGCTGAATCACCGACGCTGGAGATAAAAAATGGAAGTTGAAGTGTCAAAAGAAACAAATTCTGATGAAACTAGCTCCAGAACAGATTAGGAAGATAGAAACAATTGTGATCCTGAAGTAGACTAAAAAATCAATCACTCTTGAAAAGTGCATTGCCAAAGTTGAACATAAACTGGATGCAAATTTCTAAAGCTGATGAACAGAGCTGCCAAAGTTGAAAAGACAAATGCTGAAGTTAAGGAAATGCCAGTTATGAAAGTTGATACGAAGTCAGTCTCAAAAGTTGAAGATAAACCAGTTGCTGAAGTACCAGAAAAACCAGTTACTGAAGAGGAAAACAAAGCAGATTGAGAAAAAACAATCAATTGAACTGTTACTTAGAAATCACGCAGAGCCGTCTTGGCCCTTAGGCCCTTCTAGGAGGTCAACATTTTTCATGGAAAATAACTGCAAAAAATATCAATTTATCATACCAACAATATTGGTTGCTCAAAATTGGATTGTTTCAAGCAAAATTATAAATTATTCATCCATTTTGGGACCTTGAGCCAGTGCCTCTTGTGTCCTTATGGAGCAAAGACGGAACTGCAGTCATGCAACATCGTAGCCCACATTCCTGTTATGCTCAATCTCAACGATTCCGCAGCTCAACAAATGAAGTAACACGTATTTATTGGCTACAAGAACACCGGATGACTGTGCCGTGTGTAATAAGAAGCTCCTTCAGTCCTTGTCTTGCGTAGCCTTGAGAGGTCAAGCACATCGGTAGACGGTTCTCGAGCCAGCGATGTCAAATCGTCAGGAATTCCACATATCTTTGTGTAACGTAATAGAGAAAATTAAAGCAGAAGAATGCATATTATGTTTATTGTGCATTTATACAAGGTGGTACACTCACAGCACGCTTTAGGTGGTTGTCCTCTTTCTTTGATACGTTTTTATATTTTCAATTTATTTGGAAAAAGAGATAAAGTATTCGATACGATAACCTCAAAAAATAAATAGCACTCCTAAAATTTTTTGTTTCGAATTGCCGTTTTTGCAAATTCGATAGTCATCTCCGAACAATTTTCTGATTAGTATGTTTGTATTCATAGAATTGCAATTATCTTGAAAAATGTTGGTTTTTTCAACAAAATTGTACAAAAAATTGAATGAAGAATTGAAGAATAAATACTTTTTTCTATTTTGGTTGTATAATTAAGTCATTTTGCAACGCAATTGCGTGTCGAAATAGCATCTATTTCGATACGCATTTTTTATTATTCGGAGATTGGTACAATCGAACTGTCAAATGAAAGTCAGAGTTAGGCCCAGTTTACTTCTGAGCGATTTGGATTTGGTGATATTAGCAGTGAAAAACTCAATGTTTTAATTGATACATTTCATTTCAGAGTGTAATTTGGTTCAAATTGACCAATAAAAACATTGAATTTTTCACCGCTGGTATTGCAAAAATCAAAATCGCTCAACTGTAAACTGGGCTTTACGCTTGTGCGTCAGATTGTTACATTGTTACCAATCGAAGATGTTTCTGTAATTTATCGATATTGAATCCATTATTTTTTTATACAAATTAATTCAAAATAGAAAAAATTACATTTATGACACACGTTTTAAAAGACACTTGGTCGCACTTGTTCACTTGGAGCAATCCTCGCTTTGCTCGTCGTACTCCAAACAACGCGTGCGACAAAATAGCGTCTTATAAAACTTGTATCATAATATACTATTTTTCTATGTTGGTTCTATAATGAAGTCATGATGAAACGCAAATGCATATCGAAATAGCATCTGTCTCGATACGTATTTTTTTTATTCGTAGGTTGGTACAATCGAACTGTCAAATGAAAGTCAGAAGAGTAAGGCCTAGCTTACTTCTGAGTTATTTATCGAAATTGAATCTTTTTTTTTTTAATAAAAGACTTCGATCTTGTCGTCGCACTTGTTCCATATAACAAACAACGCGTGCGACAAAATAGCGTCTTATATAACTTGTATAATATACTATTCTGATTTCACCAGTGGCGTGAAGAATAGGAAAGAAAGGGGAGCGTGATAGCCTTTTTGTATGCCACTGGTGGCAACTCAAAGTATGATTTTTTTTCAAAATAAAACACTGATCGAATGATAGCATGCCTTGAAATTTTATTGAAAAAATTTAAAAACTGTGGAAGTTATTAATAAAATATGTTTTTAATTTTCCATTTATATATCTGCTACGAGCCACATTTGGCACAGTAGCTTAGGGACAGAGGATCATCTAATCATAATAATCTTTATTTCGCTGATAATTTGCTATAAACAAATGCAGACAAATAAATAAATATATATTCAAAATGATGTTTAGCATTTCATAAAAACACACGAATAAATAAAAAAATCCAAAATCTGAAAAAAATCTTCGGAAATTGCAATCCAGAAAAACAAAATTTGACAATTTCTCGAAAGTTTCTTCAATATATTGATGTTATCACAGTTTATGTAAAATGGAGTTCTGCACATGATTAGTATATCTTTCTCTCAATATAAAATCATCACAATTCCTCGTATACACCTCTGAAATGCGTTACTCTTTCACATACATAACATATTATCTCATAATTTGAGAAGAATAATTTTGAATTCAGATCATTAATCATATCATGAATAATTGCAAATACTGGGAGTTTTCCATTGAACACGAATTTTCATTCGTTTTGGCAAAGTTATGATTAATATATGAATATATAAATCGAATGGGCATTTTCAAATAACATTTTCGGTTTCTGGCTAATTTATTTATGAATAAAGCATTTTATATGTGTGTACTGCCTGTCCATTCGGTTTTCAATAATTATTCCGGGACCTGTCAATAATGGATTTCAGAATAATTTAATCGAGATGAAGCAAACGTGAATAATAATTATTTGTTCTCTACTAAACCGTGTTTTTGTTGCAGGTACGTTTCATGGATTGGTGAACAAATTTTACGGAAGACAAGTATACATGGGTAAGCCAATGACGTTTCCAGTTAAGTTGAGGCTGAGTTTTCTTCCTAGAGAACATACAGGGTGACCCACTTGATACCATAGTATCCTTCAAGAAAAATCTACATTTCTCAACCTATACGTAGTTCTTTTCGACTGTAGTAGTGCAGCTCCGGGATTTTCGTTCCACCCTGTACAGGGTGATTGTTTATATTTTACTCAACAGCTATCTCAGTTAATATTGGTCCTACAAAAACGTTCAAATGGACAAATATGCAGCATTTTTCATGGGCATTCAGAATTCAGTAATAGGAATTGCAAAAAAGCATCGTTAACCTGAAAATTTTACAACTGGTATTTTTTTAATGAGACACCCTGTATTTTATTTACTCAATCGGTAGAACTCTTTCTTCAGATTTCAAATATATATACTTTATTGAGGTTATCTTTATCAGTTTTAGGAAAATATAGATTTTTCGTACAGATCTAAGGCAGCTGTAAAACGCCAGACGACAATGCTGCGATTGGCTTGTATCAAAGTAGCCATGGATAGTAAAACAAATTTAATTGTATTGTTTGACATTTCTTTTTATTCATAGTTTGGGAGTTGTTATAGCAAAAATGATATATTCTGAGGTAGAAAAAGTTGATATTGTGTCAGTTTTTAAAAAGTAATCAAAACCAACGTTTGGCGCGTCGTGAGTATATAGACGACTATACCCGAGACTATACCCTAACAGAAGATTTCCTAGTGAGAAAACATTTGTTAACTTTTATAAACGTTTACGAAATACTGGTTCATTGAAACGAAAACCCAGGATTAATCAAGGAAATGAAAAACTTTTTCTACCTCATTTTTGCTATAACAACTCCCGAACTATGAATAAAAAGAAATGTCAAACAATACAATTAAAATTGTTTTATTATCCATGGCTACTTTGATATCGATTGGGTAAATGAAATACAGGATGTCTCATTAAAAAAATACCAGTTGTTGTAAAATTTTCAGGTAAACGATGCTTATTTGCATTCCCTAGTACTGAATTCTGAATGCCCATAAAAATGCTACATATTTGTCCATTTGAACGTTTTTGTAGGACCAATATTAACTGAGATAGCTATTGAGTAAAATATAAACAATCACCCTGTACATTTGGTTATACACTTTCTCTTTATTTTTTCACTGCTGCAGTGTGAAAAAGATTTATGGATAGGGTCTGTTGGTTGCGGCATAATGTCTTCATGGCAGATAACGCATTCTTTTAGAGCGGAACTAGACTATCTGTTTACTTTGAGGAATAATATACCCGAAAACATGTGCCAGCGTTGTTGATTCCAATGAACTACTGAATCACACAACTCGGATATTTATAGCCTTCAAATCTGTTAAACCTTGTTGGTAATGTTCGGCATTCTGTTTGAAGAAATAAAATTAGGTATAGTTGATTTATGTTTTCACCATATTATATTTCATTTGTGTTACGATATATAACGAAATCTTCACTTGCTTGTTTCTGATTGCAAAGCTTCTTTCTATCTTTTCACCAGGAGCAGTTTTGAGCAGGCATACCCGACAAACGAAACCTGGAGAACTTCATCTCTTTATCAGAATCAATCGATGAAATTGTGAAACTCATTACCTGATGAGATTTTTCTTTTACGAACATTTTAGGTTTCTCTTTCACGTGCAGTCAATAAAGAAATTCCAAAGACAAAAATTAAGCAGGTACCATAAAAATTTCGATTTACCTAGCATTCATTACTTATTTTTTTAATTGTGGAAAAAAGAGAACGAGAAAATGATTTCCTTTCAGCTTGATATGCAAGTTAGTGATTACACTATAACTCACGCTATAATAATGTAGAATTTGATATCAAACTTGAAATATGAAATATGACTCTTCTGAATAACCCGTTTGTAATGTTAGGATTTCATACTTTGAATATGGTAAAAAATGGTAAATGAAGAAATTATTGTATTTCGTAATTAATCTACCTAAAGTAGCTATTCAAGAATTCGCAAGCAAAGCTACTTTTTTGATTACCGAAATAAAATCTGAGAATGGTCTTTCACGCTTTTACGGAAAAATATTGATGAAAATTCGTATAATTTTCGTAAAATTTTCATAATTCTTTACTTGTTCCAAGTGGTCATTTGGATTTCAAAAAGTATCAATTGTAGGTATTTCAAATTAGTTAATTTAATTTCAATAAGCAGCAAATGTATTTCAAAATTATCAATACAATTTTAAAATGCGTCAATTGCATTTCAAATTAGTCATTTGGATTTCTAAAAGCATCAATTGTATTCCAAAATTATCAATTCAATTTCAAAAACTATCCCTTTAAATTCCAAAATGGTCATTTGTATTTCCAAAAATATCAAAGGAATTGCAAAATGCACCATTTGAATTACAAAACTGAAAAAGCAAACACTGAAGTTGAATTGATAATTTTGAAATACATTTGATAGTTTTGAAATTAAATTGACTACTTTGAAATACAATTGACGTATTTTGGAGTTGAATTGATAATTTTGAAATACATTTGATACTTTTTGAAATTAAATTGACCAATTTGAACTACAATTGGAAAAGGTGTAGAAATGTATTTGGTCATCAAGAGAGATCAACAATCCATTCCATGTAGAATGGGTACAATGCCCTTAATTATTCTTTTTCAGGTTTCACTCAACCCAATTACATGTTGTACAGGGTAGTCAATGTTCAATGCTACTCTTTTGCCATCATCAGTGAATCTAAAATATATTTCGTCTCATATTTGACGTTAAAGGAAGTCGGTTTAGGTACCTGAAAAATAAACTAATTTAACTTTTTTATCATAAAATAACAATTTATTGAATTATGACAAAACGACTCCAGAATTTTAAGAATAAAAGGTGTCATAATTATTTCGATCTGTTGTTTCTACAATAGGATAAGGAGTCAAAAATTCCTATCAATATTAATTATCAAATACAGAGTGTGATATCAAAACTTTATTGTTTAGGTACTCACTAGCATTTTACAATGTACTGGAAAATTTAAAAACCTCTGATAAGAAGAAAATTAAGTTGCGAAGTTGAAGGAATTTCCTTTGGCAATCAAAAAGGTTGACTTAAAATTCACAGCTCACATAATAAATTAAAACAAAAGTGCATTTTCATGTAATTGGTCTCAGGAGTCCTTTCCATAATGTGAGGGTTGGAATTTTTCACTTGTGAGTCACAATCCATTCAATTTAATACGAGCTCACTTGCAATTTATCACTTCTATATTACCTTCTATACTAAAAACTTCCCAAACTATCTAATACGGCGATAATTTCCCCACTTTTTCTCGGTTGAAGTCGACGCAAAGTCTCTGTCTCTGCCTTATTAGCAGCCAGAAGGATTTGATGAAAAATCTCGGTAATTGAGCCTTGAATCCGGGCTCCATTCAGGCAGACGGGGGATTATTCTCTGCTGCACCCGCTTTGAAATATCACCCTGTCAGTAGTTATATTGCGGAAATATCAGTCTATCGCATCACGAAAATCTCAGAAGATGAAATTGCAGAGATGCGGATTGTGAAAGGAAATCTATAAACGGATAGGCAGAGGATGTGCGATGTAAGGCCGATATTAAATTTAAGACCAAGCTAATTTCACCAATGCGGAAATCAGGACATATTATCTTTCGCTCATACTATATATCGTCATGATTGGAATTTGGGTATCTTCAGAAACAGTTGAATATTGATAAGAATGAAATTCGTGCCGAGAAGAATATGTGAAATTATTAGAACATGATTTCAAAATTGGAATTGATAATCACTATTGAAAATAAGGGACACCCTTTGGAAATTATCAGGGGGGGCCTGATGTCACACTCAAATTGGACAACTATTGCTAATTTTGCACTCACCATGCGATCTATTCATCACTGAACATTTTTGTTTGTACCCATGCATTTTTACCTCACGAATCCGAATTTGATAATGAAACCGTGAACAAACCACTTTTGAAGATTATTCATTCTAAAGTTCGAAATTTCACCTTCTTTCACTGATATAAGTATATCTTTCTTTTTAACATGTATTGAAGAGAGGAAACATACATTTATGCTACTGTGAGTGGTTTTGCAGAGTAAGCTATGGCATCTAAAGTATTCGCCCAGAGTTTCTCAAAATGGCTGTTGTTTATGTAGCCTAGATAGCGAGAAAAGAAGAAAATTATAGAAAAATGTCATCTCATAGATAAAGAGCATAGTGAGCCATGCATGGTACATGCATGTAGTTTCGGTGATCTTATGGAATATAGAATACTTATATTTCGAACTTTGTTTGTTAACAACTTCATTATTAAATTCGGATTTCTGAGTAACAAATACATGGGTACAAACGAACATTTTTCGTAGAAAAATATATCGAATGATAAGAGCAAAATTACCCAACAATTCACCATTGCAAAAAATTTAACCTGAAATTTTTGATGTTACAATGTTGGAATAAATGTATTATGTAACAGTTTTTGGTTTGAAATTTCGATTATAGTTCCAATGTTAGTTGGAAAATGCGTTATAGATATTCTCATTTTGTTACTTTTCAATATTTTATAAGAACAATATTCAATAATACCATTTTATTTCCCCCCCCCCCCTGGGATTCACAAGTTTCAGCGCCTATGCCTACTGATAATGTTGGTCGGCATTTCATAACGCTATGTTTTTCTCGTTATGTTACAATAGTATATTATGATACAAGAAGACGCTATTTTTGTTTGGAGTACGACGAGCGAAGCGACAACGTGTCTTACAAAAGTGTATACCTTATTTTCTATTTTGTATCAGTTTGAAGTCTTTTATTGACAAAATGGACATTAAGCTATGCTTGAGGCTTAAGCTCGCTAAACGTTACGAATTTTTATGCTCCGTATCCACAAAATCATTTAAGCTCGCTCAACTCTAAGCGGCCACATATTTTAAGCCAGGATTATGTAGACATCATTACCCCATTTTTTAATTTCTACTGAATGTTTCAATATTTTTGAATGAAAACCAATGATGGAAGTCAATGATGGAGGATGAAGGAATTCACAGTCTATAAAAATATTAAATTACTTGTTGCAACTACGTTAGTTTTCAAACCGAGAATCAATGAAATCATCACATATATGAAAAAAAAAGGATGTAATAATATAATGTATTTTTTTTTCAATAATCATATGTAGCATAATAATAACCATCACTTATATCTATATTCGCACTCTCTTCAATATGAATACTCTATACGAAATTTTTCAGTTTCAAAAGTAACTATCTGTCTCTAATATTTTTATTTCTAATTTTCTTTTTCTCATTATGAGAACATTTTCTTCTTTCATGTGGTTCAGCTACCATTCATTTTATCTATGTTCTATGTATTCCAACATTTCAACTTCATTTTCTTCATCAGGGTCTTTACGCATACAATAGTGTTATCATCTCCATCATCATCAAATTTATTTCTAAAACCCATCATTGTATTTCTATTGATTATCGACGAAAGTTCGTCAGTTTCATATCCCTCTTTATTTTTGGAAGGGGGCCTCCGCCAGTGAGACGAACTTTCCTCTTTTGCTCGACTATCCTGTTTATGGATTTCATTTTCTACTGAGATTTGGAATCAAATCGCAGTTCTATTTTCTCTGACGTTTGAATTTCAATCAGGTGAAGATTCTCATTGAAGTGGTGAGTTCCCTTGGTATATATTGATAGCTGTTCTATCATTGAATCATAAATATTTCCATTATTCCTGCACAAAGATTTTATGCCATTGTTGTCATGTCAAAAAATTTACGTGGCAAAAACGCTCTGCTATGATTTTCTACATGGTTTTAAGATTCCTTGCCACCTGTGTATTCTCGTGGAACATGTCGGAAAGTTTGTATCTGGAAGTGAACCGCGAACAAAAATGGAAAACAAACTTCCGAAGAGAATAAATAACCAAATCAGCAGGAAAATCCACTTTACCAGGTAGTAGGTACATGCGGAATTTCACAGAAAGGCATCCAGAGAAAAGTACATCTCGCGCATTTCATTTAATTTGCCTCCCCATACACTCTTCACTGTATATACAATACCACCACAGGTAGTAATAATTCGATTCAACGCCATAGTGAAAAGCATATTTGAAGGAGGAAACAAAACGTATCTTTAAGAAGAATTTTTCTACTACTGCTGGTATCCAGAGGAAAATCTCGTTTCCTTGAACCATTGTCGATCTAAATGGAAACCTACTAGGCTAGAACTATAATATTGTCTGTTCACTGGAAACAATTACGCATCTTCTTCTGTAAGGTAGAGACATCTTCTCATAATAACCGTGAACTATTTTGAACTTGAAGTGTCATAACCTAAAGTTTTTATTTACACTTTGAATTACGCGCTCCTTTTAGCACAGCGAATCTCCTGTATCATTGATCAGGGAATCATCAGGAAGCAGAAAAAACATCGTGAGAAACTCAAATGCGAGGCAAGTGTATGTATTGGCATATCGAATGTACAAGTTAATATAATTTTAATCACTTACGTTGAGTTGTATATTTGATCCACGCATAATTCATACCCACTGAAGAACGCACACAAAAATTAATCCTTCTTTGAACTTAAAGACTACACACACTTACATTCACTTGTTTTCAACATATTTCAGCAGAATAAACTAGTATATTTGAAAAAATTCAAAAAAATTTACCAAACCCATCGAGAACCGAGCATGACGGGAACTGAACTTTGTGACAGTGTCAAGTTGACAGATCAAAGTCTTATGTTTCTGAAGAACGGTACATTTTTTGAAAAATATTGAATTCTTTCGCTGAAAAGTTGAAGATAAGTAAATGTGAGCGTGTGTCGTGTTTTAATTAAAAGAAGGACGAATTTTGTGTTTTTAGTAGAAGAATTTTAAGATGTCAAATGGTGGGTGTATATCTACGAAACTAGCGTTTCGGATTCTTGTTCTGGGAGGCCAAAATACGTGAGTACCTCCAAAAATTTTCCTTATTATTGTTTCTAAAAACTGTTATTGGACCTTTTCGAGTAGAAATTTGTATAAAAAGTAAAATTATGTCAGATTATGATGGTTACATACATATGTGCTGAAGTCAAAAAAAAAGAAGACAATTAACTTCAACCTAAAATTGGGTCGCTGACAGAGAAAAAACTGAAACGAATGAGCATCGAACGACTTCTACAAAGTAGCGACCTCAACTTGGCAGACGTTTGGGGCTTGAGTGAACAGACAATATTATACCGTCTACTAGGTGTTCATTTATATCGACAATGCCTTGAACAATAAGATTTCTCTATGATACATTCCAGACTATCATATTATCAAAGCAGGCTCTTGATAATTATTATGTAAATAATGCCACATTTCAGTTCCAATACCGGACGTTACAGCGGGAAAATTAAGTTCCCTAACATGTTGTGGTGCTAATTTTTGGTTTTTCTGTTGATATATTATGAAAATGTCAGACTTCAACGACTCTATTTGACGCACGCAATGTCAACATTTCCTGAAATTTTGGACAGAAAAGCGTTTGAAGATTAGTGGTGCTGATATTGATTACGAACTACTGTGTAGATTAATTTTATTGGCCATACAACAAAATTTGTTCTTTTATACCTACGTCGTGGATTTGCCCTGATTTAGCGCTCCCTCTATGAAACAACAATTTCTCCACGTCAAACATGGTAATAAATTCTCTGAATCTTGAAAAGGCATTATAGATTGCACCGGCATAAACCAGCGACCGCACATTTTTCAGTGTTTATCGATAAAACCTGAAGGGCTGTCAAATGTACGAGGATGCCATGATATTTTTATGAAGCCATTTTAAATGGCATCGTTTTCACGACGAGTGCTTCAAGAATTAATGCCCTCGAAGAATATTTAATTCCAGAAATAACTCGCTTTCGACTGATGTTAACTATTTTATTCCACTTTCTAACTGAACGAATTTGAAGATGATTCAATCTATATAAATAATGGCAGGAGACGTAAAATTGTGATAAACGCTGCACGAAATTAATGCTTTACTTGTCGAGCAAATTACCGGAAGCTTGCAAACACGATGCCGGTCATGAAACGCACTTAGTGGAGTGTCTTCCGGCAAGCAGACATTGCGTTAGACTTAAAAAACTATAAATTGACCCGAACAAGAAAGTAGTGAGATTCACCTAGAAATGTAGTGAGATGCAAATAAATGGAATATTGTGATTGCACTGATGCTCTTTTGCCTAGTAAAAAATTGTATTCAAAGTAGTTCGCATTCGAGTAAGGCCTAAATTAAGTTTCAGTTTCTTTGTTGACTAACAACCTACAGACCGGTTTCGGGCTTATTGGCTCTCATCAGTGCAGGGTTGTTATCCGAGTAGAGACCGTGAGATCTCTACTCGAAGCGTTGACTGTCCCAATGCATTTTCGTCGCGTCTATTTGACCGCACTGAGCTGCGTTCCAAGAGACACTTGGAAGTGGCGACACCATGCGGCGGAAGAAAGAAACACTCCAGAAATAAATCTCCCAAGTTACAGAACTTGGAAGTGGCTGAGAGCTCGACTAAGCTAATAGAGAGTAGTTGTTTTCTGCTCGTAGTCTACCAGACATTAATTTCAAACTATGTTTGATATTTTTAATTGGATAGACTATTTTCTCTTTCAAAAATTTTCGTCTAATTTATGGCTTTTTCCATTTTTCCCACAATAGTTATTGCGATTTTTCGATTTTCGTGTTCTCCTTTTTTGTGTACTACTGTTATTAGAGCTGTTTCCCATATATTCTCTGTCATCCAAGTTTTTCATCATTTCTGAAGTTTTTTATCCTGAATGTTCATAACTCGCGATTATGTTCATATCCCCGAATTATAATTTCAAAAATGGTATAACCGATAAATCATCTCCGTATTACATGAGGACAATATTTGCGTCTAGTGTCGCCGATTTGAATATAATTTACATAAAGGTCATCGATTCAACCACGGTCGGGACTTCACGAGCCATTTATCCGATTTTCTCCGGATTTCGCACGAAATCTGTTATTGGGTCAAACGCCGTCATGATTTCGCAATGTCCGATATTATTTGCTAGTCGGGTGATTTACTATAATACGCTTCCTGTCAGAATCAGTCGAAGGATGATAAAGAAACCGATAGCATATCGCCGGCAGAGTGATGTCTCTGACGGTTACTTACTAGCCGATATTGGTGGTGATTTACTCTTTTCTGTTGTTTGTTTTCCCTAATTGAATTTGTGGAACATGAACTGAAAATAACCGTCGGAAAATATTTTAAAAACAGACTACTGTATAATTATGCACCAAAAAGGAAAAAAACAAATTTATTTCATATATCCATTGCTTACTCGATTTTCAACAGTTGATGATAGTCTGTAGGATATGCATCCACCCCGTATATGCTGACATACTGTCAGTGGCTTTTCGGGTGATACGATGAATCAAGGGATGTTACGTGAAGAAGTTAGGCTGAGATTCAGTTACCGTTTAGACGTTGTATTAGAAGGATGAGAGAATAAAAGTGTGTATAATTATTGTTTCGAAGTATGTATTTTCTAACAAAGACAGCGGTGGGATATTGAATCCATAAGTTTCTTCAGTGGTAATAAGTGGTAAAAGATTTTCGAAGCGAAAATGAGTAACCAAAGGAATGTCTTGAAGATGAAATTGAATAAGGTAACTCATGGTGAAAGTCATCAGTTATAAGAAGCTTATTATTTCGGACCTGGAATGGACCTCGAGGACCTTTGAGGAAAGGGAGTATTGGTTTGAGGTGTCAGTTGGTAGTGTTCCTTGTGACCTGTGTGGCGAAGGTGAAGGATTCTTCTTCTCAAGCATATTGGTGAACGTCACCGGTATAAGAGGCGAAAGTCGCTATGTAAGTGGGTGAAAGTCACCATGAAATAAGAGCGAAAGTCGCTATGTGAATGGATGAGAGGTACCATGAAATAAGAGCGAAAGTCGCTAGTAAATGGGTGAAAGTCACCATGAAATAAGAGCGAAAGTCGCTATGGAAATAGGTGAAAGTCACGATGAAATAAGAGCGAAAGTCGCTAGTAAATGGGTGAAAGTCACCATGAAATAAGAGCGAAAGTCGCTATGTAAATGGATGAGAGTCACCATGAAATAAGAGCGAAAGTCGCTATGGAAATGGGTGAAAGTCACCATGAAATAAGAGCGAAAGTCGCTTTGTAAATGGATGAGAGTCACCATGAAATAAGAGCGAAAGTCGCTATGAAAATGGGTGAAAGTCACCATGAAATAAGAGCGAAAGTCGCTATGTAAATGGGTGAAAGTCACCATGAAATGAGAGCGAAAGTCGCTATGGAAATGAGTGAAAGTCACCATGAAACAAGAGCGAAAGTCGCTATGGAAATGGGTGAAAGTCACGATGAAATAAGAGCGAAAGTCGCTAGTAAATGGGTGAAAGTCACCATGAAATAAGAGCGAAAGTCGCTATGTGAATGGATGAGAGTCACCATGAAATAAGAGCGAAAGTCGCTATGGAAATGGGTGAAAGTCACCATGAAATAAGAGCGAAAGTCGCTATGTAAATGGGTGAAAGTCACCATGAAATGAGAGCGAAAGTCGCTATGGAAATGGGTGGAAGTCGCCTTCAAATAAGAGCGAAAGTCGCTATGTAAGTGGGTGAAAGTCACCATAAAAAAGGAGCGAAAGTCGCTTTGTAAATGGGTAAAAGTCACCATGAAATAAGAGCGAAAGTCGCTATGTAAATGGATGAGAGTCACCATGAAATAAGAGCGAAAGTCGCTATGGAAATGGGTGAAAGTCACCATGAAATAAGAGCGAAAGTCGCTAGTAAATGGGTGAAAGTCACCATGAAATGAGAGCGAAAGTCGCTATGGAAATGGGTGAAAGTCGCCTTCAAATAAGAGCGAAAGTCGCTATGTAAGTGGGTGAAAGTCACCATGAAAAAAGAGCGAAAGTCGCTTTGTGAATGGGTGAAAGTCACCATGAAATAAGAGCGACAGTCGCTATGGACATGGGTGAAAGTCACCATACAAATGTGCGAAAGTCGCACGTATCCGTATCATGTTATGACGATATAGAGTCTGAGGACAGACTAACCCCAGGATGGCCGAGTGTATACGTATATGCTGACAGTATCACTTAGTGGCTCAATCGGGTGACTCAGTGATACGATGAGGGATGAGAGAATAAAAGTGTGTGTAATTATTGTTTCGAAGTATGTATTTTCTAACAAGTAATTGCTCACATTGCTGTGTAATTTCATTAAGACTCACTAATATTGGGACGTCTAGTCGAATTCAAATAAGATTGGAGAGGGATCTAGCCATCTCTGGGTTCTATACTGAATCACCATTTAATTCAACCAAATTCAACGGAGACTTACCTGATGGTTCAAACTCAATTTATAAACACCGCTGCCGTAGCTACAGTTGACGCTGCAGTTACTGTTCGTAGATGGAATATGCTAAAAATAAACATCTGTTCATAAATTCTGCAGCTGACGCAGTTGCCGTCGGATATCTCCTGAATACATTTTGGAACGGCAGCGTCAACTGTAGCTACGGCAGCGGAGTTTATAAATTGAGCTTAAAGTTTTTATAGTTTCAACAAATACGATAAACGATGATTTATTGTTTTTCTTCCCCATCGTTCTTTGTTGAAACGCAGAAACGAAAACGTATTTCTCATTGAGTTGTTTTGTTTTATATCTATTCAAGATTTCGATTTATCAGTGTTCAATTTCACTATATATATGTATATAAAAGTAGTAGGTACCTATCTGATTTTAAATCATTGATTTTCAAACTTCCAAAGTTGAGAAATTTGTTTCATCGACAAGCTTTTGAATAAGTTAGTTGAAAGAAAGCAATAAAAGCTTGTAAAAGCGTCCGGTATACAGGGTGTTCGGGAATTGCGGCCCCAAAACGAAATGGGTTGTAGAGGACTTCAGTCAACACAAGCATTCGTTGTAAAGGAATATCTGCCTGGAAATTTTTGCTTAAGAGGGGCGTTTCACAAGAACCGTCAAACAGACCTTTTTTTGTTGATACTCTTCTGCCAAACGATGAGTCCAATCGCAAAAACTATTATATTTTCGTGAAGAAGAAAGTTCAACCGAAGTTAGGACAACTTTTGGAATCGTAACTCGTTAGTTGAAGAGATATATCGACGATCGAAAAATGTAAACATTGAAAATTTTTCGTCACAGAATGAGATAATATTTTATCCTCTCCTACCTTACATATTGGGCTATGTCCTGCCTGAATATTAAGTTTCAAAATGTAATAATTCCAGAGAAATGAGCAAAACAGATTTATTAATTTTTATTTGTTCATTTGACATTTATTCAAAACTATCAATGGTTAATACCTGTTACCTGTCTAATTTTTCAAAGATGAAACGAACCTCCATTTTTTCGTAAATGATTTTAAATACGTTAAATATTCACGATTAATCATTAGAAGGCAGTAACATGCAAATTTATTTTGTTTGGAAACAGAGTTTTCGGTCTATACAAATTTCAACATGCAATTCGCGATAGCACGTAGCACTATCTCATGGTAACAACTCAAACTTCTCGAAGTGGTGTCGTTTTTGTTTTGTTCTCATATTTTTGATGTTTGTATCATTGTGACATAGGTGTCTGGTCAGCAAACAATAACTGAAACGAGAAAAACGATATGATTTCACATGTATTTCACCAGAACATCTCTCGAAAAACTGCTGGAAGTACACCTTTCACATCAGAAGCGAACATAAACAGAACAGAGATTAGGTTTTTCTGTGGGTTATCCTCCAGAGAGTTCGGTGGTTATACCACTTCGAGTGGTTCACGAGTCACCGCTAGGTAGCGTATCGCTTAGCACCTATCGCGAATTCAAGGTCAATGTGAGTTGTCTCTTATCTTCTTCCTCCTTTTGTTACATTTCTGAAAGAGAGACAGAAATATACTGAGTGCATAAAAACTCGGCTAGTTCATTCCAATGGAAATTGCTTAGTTTGATTTCAGATTGGAATGATATAGACATGACATGGACATGACATACAGACTGTCATAGACAAATAATTGATGTTTACTATAAGGTCTGTTCGCTGTTTATGCATGAAATTTATATTGTACACTACATTTTCTTACACCCAATAATGGTCGTTGTAGATGAGTGTAGTGAAGTGGAGTGTAATTAGTTCAACATCTGTTCGGTGCTTTCTGCTTTATGCTGATCCTAGGATTTTGATTTGGAGGTTATGCTTATGATTATTTTGCATTTATTTGATGCTTGTGGATCTTTTGAATGTATCAAAAATGCACGGTGATGATGAAATAATAGAGAATATCATTGCGAATTCGGACGATGAATTGTTGACAGTTCATCTGACGATCAATCAATTGCATTGATGTCAATTATTTTGATGCTTAATGGGGACAAAAGATTCCCGGGTAACAAATATAACCATTACGTACTTTGTCGAAGAAGTTCTTTTTTTCAAAATATATCATTATATAATATACATCTAACCCCAGATTTTCCAATATCCATTTGCACTACACTTATCACACCTCCTCTAAATCGATTGTAACAACTGGTTTTTGCGTGCTACAACATTTTAACAACGAACATAGTGTAAGTGTACACGAGAAATCACCGAACGGTATCAGTGTTACACAATCTACTATTCTGTACAATAGTGTAGTTAATGGAGACACAGCGAACAGACTATATATGTGGTATTTGAATTTTGAACGCTGAAGCACAGAGTACAGTCAATCTTGTTGAATTTTGAGTATTTCTGTCAAGTCTGAAATGAAATTCGAGGCAAATTTATATAACAACACAATAAAAGGTATAACACACAGCACAGTAAGAAAATTTGCGCTATGGAAAAGAGTAGATGCATGATTGTATAAAAAATGATTGGCCTGTTCGATTGACATCTGTTGAAATCTGCTATGACTAACGAAGATTAATGGTTATAAAGAAATCTGTAGTACTTTCTCGATTCTGAATTTTGATTATGATATGTTCACACTATGGACATCTATCGGAAATTCCAGCAGTACTGCTCTTAAACTGTCAAGTAGTACAGGAAAAGTGAAAACGATTTGGTTACCATTTTTAGTCATATTTTGGCAATGAAATATTAGTCACAATTGAGTTATGGAATTTGACCAACGTTAGTTAGCATTTGAATCTGGTTACAATTTGGCCACAGTATTGATCAAAACGTAGCTTTCATTTTTACACGATCTGGTATAATTTTTTGGTGATAAAGTAATTTTCGAAGACAGAAAAATATATCATCATTGATGATGATGATTGATTGGTATTGATATTATAGCCAGCCATTTCATAGCTAAAAAAATAGCGGAACTATCACATGCAATAATACTTAATCATGGGAGGTTAGATCTTTTGTGCATATCCCTTAATCTATTCGAGGCTTGGGATTCCGAGGCTTCTTGCGAAGACTATCGGTTTCCTGGGAGCTAGGTTCCTGACATCGGAAGGATCTAGGAAGGCCCCTTCCAGAAATTTGAGCCTCTTGCAGAAGAGTGCTGATGGGCATTCGCAAAGCAAATTTTCTACAGTTCCAGCGAAGTTCTCACAGTAGCGGCAACTATATCACTCTCTGTTTTACCCATCTTTTTGAGGTGATACCTCAGAGGGCAGTGTCCAGTGAGGAGTCCCGTTACCAGTTTCAAGTCTTTTTTGTCCAACTCGTGAAGCTGTTTAGGTTTCCTTCGCTTTTTTCTTCGTCTTTATTCCAGTGGGATTTCATTTCATCCGTTTCCCAATTCGAACCTCTTCTCTCGAGTGGGTCTTGGAGAGTAAACAGAAGGGTTCTGGGCCGAGAAATTGTGTATTTGCCCCTTCTTTGGCAAGGCAGTTTGCTTCCTCATTTCTTCAACTTTTATATGACCTAGCACCTGGTTGTTGTGTATGACTTCAGAGCTTTAAGTGCGCTGCTATCTGATAGAATATAGATTTTAGCCTCGATTTTCGCCCTTCGAGTGTCCCTTTCGAGGTACTCCTAGGCACATATTATTGCATGTACTTCTGCTTGAAAGATGGTTACCAAGGGATTTTATGATGAAATAGTAAGAAATTTGGAAAATATGCAATTTATCGGTTGATTTATATATATTTACACTCGAAATGTGGTGCCTTGGTATTATTTGTTATACTGTCCACGAAATATTTAGGTTATAGTTATGATGTGTAATACTTGTAGTATGAGTGATAGTACCAAAATACATCACATGATTCTGATTGCTTATTTGATTCTGAATTGTCATGAATCATCGGTGGAACAGGTCCATAGAGGTGTCATCCAATTGAGAACTATATTCATTAAGCTATCAATATATTACTCCCGATAATTCTCAAATATGAGTAATTAAGTGGGTATCTGGAACGCTAGATTAGGCATTGTTGGGAGGAAATTGTCGACGATTGACGTGATATTACCAGCTATAATAGCGGGGCTTATTGAACACCATCGGCCATTAGAATAATGATTTGTGATATGATCTCATTCATGGTGTATGATTGAATTGAATCAGTCGAATCAGATGATCAGTACTGAGTTGTTTTCGATTGATTGAATATACGTACGTTCACTGATTACGTATTTTTCACTAAAGTTCTCTATTTGGGTGAAAAATCAAACGATGCTACCAATTCGGAAATATCACGAACAGTTTTCAAAATAAACGGGAAAACCGCATCGTAGCGGCCGTATTCTTGTTATCGATAAGACAGAAAAAATACACTGGTGACCCTTAAACTCCGCATATAAGGACTCTGGAGATTTTTAAGGGAAACAAAGGGAATATATCTCGATGATTTCACAGGGGGATCATAGACCGGACTGAGCCTAATAAAAACCAATGTGTCCTTCGCTGGACCAAAATCATTTCATTTTTCTTTATACCTCTATTATGGCTTATTGTGTCCCTTCGTTCAATGCTGCTATAACAAACATTGTGTGTGTTTGATGTACTATAAAAGTATTATGGATTGTTGTTTCAGGTATAGTATAATATTGATTGCAAAATAAATGATCTAACTGCGAAGGAAAATAGGCCATACTGCACCTTCGTGAATAATATATAAACATTATCGAACTGACATTAGCTCATTATGGTGACTATATATAAGTAGGGCAGACAGGGGCTGGTTAACTTGATTTTTTTTCAAACTCGTGTTTCAAAAAATTTATAATAAAAATTTCGCAATTAATTATGTATGGAATGATATCAAACTTAATTTTTGTTGAATGTGAATCAATCATACTTTTATGAGTGATTACCTATGAAGTAATTAGTGTGAAATCTAGGTATGCATAGGATTTTTTACAACATATTTTCAATAACCATTTCAATGTTGATAATTGAAATAAACTTGATTTATTTCCAATTTCAGTTGATTACCAAACATTAACCACATCTCAAATCTCAAACCCTTTATAGTATTACAAAAACAATACAAGAGCAAAATTATAACTATTGGAGGTAATTGATTATCTTTATATAAACTCAATTATTACCTAGACCAGGAATTTTTAAATTAAAGGATTCACTGCATTCCCAACAAAACTTTCATCAGTTCCATCTAAATAATCATCTTTATAATTTTTCCTCTATTCTCTAATCGTGGTCAAGCTTTTGGAATCTGTTATCTCTTGAGGTGAAGTTGACGTAGTACTAGTCACATCCACACACTTGTCTCTAGATTAAGTCACCGCATTTGAATGTGTTTCTGATTCCAATGGGTATATTTCTTCAGGAATTTTGAATCGTCTCTTTCACTAGTTCCTGAAATTGCGCAAAAAATATATGTTATAATATTAAAATAAGTGACAAATATATCACAATGGGTAAAATCGGGTAAAATTGAAACTGTTAGATATATTTCATATTGATGCCTGATTCAAGTTGTTGAGGATGTTTGGGAATTAGATTGTAGATTATAGGGGAGGTCGTTAAGGCTGTGCAAACTCTCTAGCACCTCGACCTATCAGATATTTTGTGCATAACCCTCACTCTATTCGAGGCCTGGGATTACGAAACTTTGTGCAAAATTTATAAGTTTCCTGGGAGCTAGGTTCCTAAGCTCTAAGAAGGCCCCTTCTAGTAACTTGAGCCTCTTGCATATGAGCGCTGGCCATTCACACAGCAAATAATATTCTGTAGTTTCAGCGAAGTTCTCGCATTAGCGAAAACTATCACTCTCTGTTTTACCCATCTTTTTGAGGTGATACCTCAGAGGGCAGTGTCCAGTGAGGAGACCCGTTACTCGTTTCAAATATTTTTTGTCCAACTCGAGAAGCTGTTTAGCTTTCCTTAGCGAGAGGCTCACTTGCTTTTTCGCTTGTCTCTTTGTCCTGGCACTTGACCTTGAAGAGTCTACATGAGGGTTCTGGGCTGGGAAATTGTGTATTTGCCCCTAATTTGGCAAGGCAGTCTGCTTCCTCGTTGCCTTCAACTTTCTTGTGACTTGGAACCCACATCGAAGTGACCTGATTGTTCGCTGTCAGTTGTCTCAGGGATTGTTTACAGTCAGCTTATAGGTTGGGAGATCCAGTGAAAAACGGATTGGCCACAAATTTGACCCTATATAGTGCTACTTCGAAAGGATGGGAGGATGATCAGAAAAATTTGTGATTTATTGTGTCGAAAGTTCAACTGAGCCAAATTAATCGAGCATGGCACGCGCCCCTAAGCAAGGTGCCACCCTTGTCCCTAACCCTCGACCGAATCGCAACATCTGTTTGAAAATAAAATTCGACGCAAAGTGTACCACCGCTCTCGGCTGATAATCGTCCATTATTTGAGTTTCATTAACCGTATCCCGCCTTATCGCCGATGAGAACCGACAACTGGTTGATCCAGTAGTAAATTCGGGGGGTGTGGGGAGTTGTCTGTGCTTAATACCCCAACCAACACACCCCCTCGTATCGGCGACAGATAATTATTGTCCTAATATCAACATGCACGTGGTCCCGAATCGGCATGCCTCGATGATAAACAGATAAATAATATACAGGGTGATTCCCGGTCGATGGTATCTCAGACGTTCACGGCGGAACAGATCAAAATTAAGGGACATAACTATTCAATATAACTATGCAGAAGCCATAACATAGTTAAAACACGTGTCGAGGTGAAATAAATAACGGTTTTTTGATGTGAGGTGAAACTGTGCTCAAAGTAACTTAACTATCGTGCCAAAGGTTCCAACATTCGTTTGTTTATCATGTATCCCTCAAAAAAGTGTTATTTCCTAAGATCGAAACAAAGTGGATATAGATGGTGAAACAACTTCTTATTAACATGCACTAGAAAAAACTAGACTTTTGCCTACTTGATTTCAAACCGTAGTAATATTTCCTGAAGTTATCAGAGATGGCGACATATCTTGTGTTGGTAAAACAGAAACTGTGCATGTGTATCTCTCTTCATCACTTTCATCTGCTCTAAGTCAACATACCAATAATTATTACAAATTCACTGGAAATATAGTGTTTCAATTCACGTCTGTCATATGCGAACCACAGAAGTACATAGGAAAACATAAATTTTATTTGATAATCAAACGATCTAGTTTTTTATGACATTTCGAACATTATGTTCATCAAAATATTTTGTCGAGTCGAATTTTTTCTCTAAGAATTGAGAACATTCAACTTTTTGAAACGGACAAACTCAATATACACGTCAAATGATCATCTTGAAAATAAGAATAAGAGTGTGAGAATCCGAGTGAAAAGCCCATTGAAGTTTTCATCAAATTGTATATTCTTCACGGACAATATGACCAAATTATAGCAAGGTATTGGCAAAAATGATCGGAAAGTATAATACCAAAGAAGCTGCTACTTTTTGGCAAAAGCGGCAACGCAACATCATGAAAAATATATCATGTCTGTTATAATTATAGTAATAAATGGTTGTATAACTTCAGGATTACTTTAATAAATATACTTTATTAATATTGATGATTGTGTGTTTCCTTCAAGTTGTCTAATTTTAACTGTCATCTCTCAAATCAGTGACACTGTCAGTCAGACACTTATCATGTTAAATTACAAGTACCAATTACCAAGTACCCTAGTACCAAATATATGTAACAATATCGATAGATCATGAGCTTCTGAGGTACTAAGTATCGACCGTGAATTACCCTGTATATAATGAAACACTGAAATGGTGCCGGTTGAACCTGCCATACATTATGTCTGTTTCATCGACCAATATTTAGAGAAAATATCCTCTGGTAATTTCGCATTGGGGAGTGAATTCTCCTGATGGAAATATTTTTGAAAAATCAATAGTCATCAGGTATATCTACCGAACATGCCGCATTAGGGCTGGACGTGGATAATTATCGTTGAATGGGATATTCCTGGAAAATTTGTACAGATAAAGGTTGTTCCAAAATACAAGTTAAATTGAGCAGGTGCATATAATAGTGTGGAAAATTGCAGCTGTGAGTTTAGTATCATTTTTTCGTATTCAACTCGTGCTCGAGAATCCAGAGACAGGGTATTGTAATTTTGGAATAACTATACGATGATTTTTCCTGAATGTTTTTCTAAGGCATCCAGATGAATCGGTGAAATTCAAAAGTGACTATGCCATAGAGGAATCATAATTTTGAAGTTTCATCCAGAGGCGTATCAAACACAGTACGATCAGGATAAACATTTCCCTAATTTGTTGTGTTCTAAAGTTTACCCTGAAATTTGATTCCTGAATATTAAAGATCAAAGCTTCGTTCAAGTAAGGGTGCTCCGATTTCACTCCGGTTAGATGCAATTCATTTTAATGATTTTTCATAATATCAATGCAAGAACCATTAGACCATCAAATGATTCTCATAGCTGTTTCCTTCTAATTCATTATCATTAATTTTCCGTGAATTTTTTTCATACTCTCATTATTATCTTCGACCCTGAAAACCTCTAGGTACCGATTTTGATTAGAATTGGATCATAATCAGAAAGCTTTTCCGCCATATTGGAGTCGCCATTCTGAACGGAATTTATATTCAAATCAGACGATTAGAAGTGGGTCGAATGTAACTTTAGATTTTAGTACAGTATAGTAGTGAAACTAAATAAAAGGTTGTTTAAAAAGAACACAAACTTTACTCTTGACTCTGATTGGCCTGTCAAGTTCGGTGTTTTCAGATTTGTGTATGTGACAGTTAGAAGTCAAATAACCTCTTCGGTTCCAGGGATTCGTATAGGGTTTCTGTACTTCGTTTTTTTTTCATTAGCATCGTTTCAAGAAAAAACTATCTATTGATATCATATGATAATCTTTCCTATACCATTGCGTCTGCCAATTCACGCAGTCTGTTGGCATATTTATCGTATATTGTACTGCGTGAGAATAACCCTCGGAATAATAACCTATAAAAACTGTTGAAGCTATGAAATCAATAACAATCATAATAAGCGTGAAAAATTTTTTTTGTTATATAGTTGGATTCTCAATTAATATAATGAATATCCTAAGCATATATATTGATTGACAAAGTGACATATCATTCCCTTTCTGGAAGGTATCATAGGTGATACCTTGGGTCTGTACGACACAATCATATTGTTACGATATTTCCACTTGGGTTCGTGAATTTAAAACACTCTGTACAAAACTGAACAATTTATTTCACTAAACACACTAAATACAACTCAATAAACACTTAGTTAAATCACAACGATATTCTCTTTACAAATCTCAATGTTCACTGTACTAGCTTTCTTTCTAATCTGACTTGTCCGCGAAACCGCGGATCTTATATAGGTAAAAACATCATTGTCCAGAAAGAACAGGAATAAACTGGAAGTATTTTTCATATTCGACGGCAATGAATCATCCGCTAATTATAGCGGTGCGTCTGCGACCGATACCTTCGTTGTGAGTCACACGTCGGGAGGATGCTTTCCGGCCTTCTCGAAAATGCCAGCGGTTCGTAACAATATTATATCCCATTCAGTTGATAATAATTCGATAATACCAGCTTTTTATCACTCCATAGATTTCGAGCGTTCCTGTAAGTTGACTTCAGTACAGAGCTAACGTAAAATGTCAAGAATTGCCAAAAAAGGACTATAAAGGTATCAAATTTGCAGTAGCTGAACAACTCAAGGATCAGTTTTCAGTCCAAGGTGCTGATAGTGGTGGTAATGATAAGGACGAAATTTCATACAGACCCCTAGCTATTATTGACAAATGATTCGTTAAATCAAATGCCAATCATCTCCCAGTTTTTCGAAATGAGAGTCTATCCAAATTTAGGAATCCTGGATGCAGATAATTGAAATTTTTTTCAACTTCTGCTTGCGGAATACCATCTTTTTGCGATATAGAAAGGAATTGACTCTCCTATTTTCATAAGAAATGAATAAATATTACAATAATTAGTCATAATTTGAAAATTTTGTGTGTACCAATATCCTGAATAATTCACTTTCCACAGGAAAATCATATGAATTCCTTGGAAATCAACTGTTATATTATGCTTGTGTCCGAAAAGGATAAAAATAATCACGTTGTGCATCACGCATTTCAAAATGAGCAGATTTGGGATAAATTCCATCGAATTAATCAATTTCAATCATTCACTTTGTGATACAAGTTTTATAACTACATTGTCGCACGCGAGGAGTGCTCCAAGGGAACAAGTACGACAACGTGTCTTATAAAACGTGTGTCATATACAATTCATCCTATTTTGCATTAATTTGAAGTCTTTTATTGAAATAAATTGATTCAATATCGACAAATAACAGAAAAATCTTCGATTGGTAACAATGATGACATTGAAATAATTAAAATCTGACGCACAAGCGTGAAGCCCAGTTTACTGATTTTGATTTTGATTTTTGCGATACCAGCGGTGAAAAACGCAATGTTGTTATTGTTTTTATTGGTCAATTCAAATCAAATCACACTCTGAGTTGAAATTAACCAATAAAAATATTGGGATGTTCACTGCTATCATCACCAATTCCAAAATCGCTCAGAAGTAAGCTGGGCCTATAAATCTTTTGACTCTCATTTGACAGGTCGACTGTACCAACTCCCTAATAATAAAAAATGCGTATGGAAAAGATGGTATTTCGATACGCATTTGCGTGTCATAATGATTTCATTATAGAATCAAAATAGAAAATAGTATATTATGCAATGAACACAAAATGGCCATTTTGTTGCGAGTTGCATACTATACTTTTTCTATGACAACATATCGTTCACGTTTAATACATGCATACATTGCAAAAACTTTGAAAGAAATAAACTGATGATATTTCATTACTCCAAAAAAAGGTTATAAGCGCCAACGCGCTTATAACCTTTTCTTCGACGTTTCCGGTAATAAATTAAGTGTTGTTACGTTCGCTGCTTCTATAATGTTTGGAGGTGTCAAATCTAAGTCGATATCACTATCAGTTTCCATTTTGATGAATAGTTTTTATAGAAAAGAACTATGAAATTACTCGTTACTTAACATTTCAACAATTTGTCGCTGGATGTCATAATTTGACAAGTCGTAGTCGTCGTGATTTTAGAGTGAACCTAGACCTATAACACGAAATATTTCATTTCGCATTTGTTGCCTAGCAACCGATGCAAAAATGAAATTCTGTACAAAATGAGCTTGTTTATGATTGAAGTTACAGTTATAAAATGAACATTTATCGAGGTTGTCATAGAAAAAGTTATATTGGAGTTCGGAAACCTCACAAGGTTCCATCAACAGGTGTACAGAATATATCGATGTAATTTTGAGAACTCTCTCTTGCAGCAGCGTGCGTGCCTCTGGAAACCGCGGAGTAGTTGGAATTACAGTTCTTGTCCGACTGTATACATTTTCAGTATTTATCGACTATATGATCACTTATTTGCGACACTTTGATATGCAAATCACCACGACACGAACACACACAACTTTACGACGACGTCGAATGCGTACCCATTTGCATTCCGAAGTGCCCGCGCTCTGGGTCACCTGTAATTATTCCGGCAAACTTTTCACCCCCTCCGGAAAATCGAACAGCGACAGGGACGTTCCCGAAGGAAATTCGAAGAACGCTTTCTATAACCTGCATCGGAAATAATTAGGTACAATTTTGGCATTAAAGTGGCCGATAGAATCAACTTTATACAGGGTCCCGCCGATTTCATTGGGACAGTATTGCTAGTTCCTAAACGGTAAGACATAGGAAGTTGATCAAATTAGACAATTTATGCGCAATTCAGTCCTCTTCATAATGGCGTTTTGCAAACTGGAAAAGTTTCAGCCGTTCCTGAAATATTTTGAAGGAACTGAAAATCACTCGGTAGGCCATGATGAATAGTTGAAGTTCTAGGTTATTTGAGTTACAAAAGAAGTATCTAGTCATTAGGATTGAACTATTTTGTTTTCTATTCATCATGGCCTAGCGTATATCGTTATGACTACAGTATCAATACTTCTTTGACATTTGTAACTCGAATAACCTCGAACTTTAACTATTCATCATGGCCTACCGTATAGGGCAGTTAAATTTTAAGCAATCATAACCTGCAATAAATGAATTTTACTATGTTTCGACACTTTTTCCTATGATAATGCAATATGTTATACATGACTGTGAAGAAAATTTTCAGTACTATTCAATGGTATAAAAAACAAATATGGTGCCCATTAGAAAAACCAAAGTTGCATAGTACATCTCTGGAACTAACGAAGATAGAATATTTCTAATAACTTCAACTTCTTTGTCTTCATTAATTACCCGTTCTTGCTGAATTCAGAATCTATTGTTCGGATTTCAACTGAGAAAATAAATAAAAACAAAATGAGTGATTTTCAATTTTTTCAAAATATTTCAGGAACGGCTGAAACTTTTTCAGTTTGCAAAACGATATTTTGAAGAGGACCGGATTGCGCACCTTTTGTCTAATTTGATCAACTTTCTATGTCTTACCGTTTAGGAAATAGCAATACTCTCCCTATGAAATCGGCGGGACCCTTTATAACATTGGGGGGTTGTGTAGACAGTAATATTCACCAATGATTTTTAATTTTCACAAGCAAATTCTCGAACGTTTTCGCCATCAAGTCATCATCAGGAGAAAATTTCTGAAAGTGAGTAGAAGTTAAAGGCATTATATTAGTTGAAATTTTTTTAAAAAATCAATGATCAATGATCATATTAATTAATTTAAAGGTACTTACTCACTTGTCACAAACTTTTAACAAAAGACAAAACAATCAAACATCTATTTAACTTTGTTTATATAATCCTGGAAATTAGGTATTGTTTCTTAAACAGGGTAGTTATGAGACGATGCGTTTCATATTTCTCATAATATGGTGCGCAGCAAATTTGGAATCAACTTAATAACACCTCACCAATAAGCGGCAATTACACAATTTCCCGGCCCAGAACCCTTCTGTGGACTCTCCAAGGCCACTTGAAAGAAGATGTTTGATGTCGGGAAGCACATGAAATAAAATCTCACTGGAATAATAAAGTGCCAGGGCAAAGACAAGCGAAAAGGCTAGTGAGCCTTTCGCCAAGAAAAGCTGAACAGCTTCTCGAGTTGGACAAAGAAGACTTTGAACTGGACACTGCCCTCTGATCACCTCAACAAAATGGTCAAATCAGAGAGTGATAGTTGCCGCTACTGCGAGAACTTTGCTGAAACTGCAGAACATTTGCTTTGCGAATGCCCAGTACTTTTCTCAAGTTCCTGTAAGGGTCCTTCTTGAAGCCCTCCCAGGAAACTGATAGACTTTGCACGAAGTCTCGGAATCCCGGGCCTCGAATATATTAGATTTTTGCTCAAAATATATGATAGGTCGAGGTGCTTGAGAGGCTGCACAGCCCTATCTGATATTACTTCAAGACGTATATTCAGTTTTTCTCATATTTCTCACGAACCTCTCATGTTGAATGTTATTACTCAGGTTTAGTATAATTAAGCCTAACTGATGTCACACATCTATTCAGTATTTCTCTGTTTTTAAAAAATATCGAGGAAAAATTGGTGACATACGACCGTTAATTCATATGGGACAGTATAGCAAGTTTTTTTTTTACTATAAGACATTAATATAAACCTCATACCTCCGACACCCTGTATCTCAAAGAGGATGCATTTCAGGACATACCTTGATAGAAACTTTTCACCTCAAAATGAAGTAAGGAATCCGTATACGAATAAGATTGTCGTTCTTATTCTAACTCACCCTGTAGAAGAGCCAGAAGGAGATACATACTGGAATTTCACCATGGATAACTTGGTCTTGTTGAATTATCACAAAAAACAACAAAAATAAATTCACCAAACTGATTAAAAAAGTTGGACTCGACTCTTGACACAAACAAATAATTTCAAATTCAGATTAGACAACATTATAGAAAATAGTGGGAGAAGTAGGTAGTACAAAAGGATATAAAGAATGATAAAAGGAATAGGACATGATTCATGATGAACAAATCTAATAACATTTTCTGATCTTGTTGTTAATCAAAATAATCAGGAGTTATTTCGGAACACATATCGAAACAAATAACAGGCATCAATCAACTGAATATGATTGAAAGTTCAATTTAACGAACTTTTCTCTTCGTTTGAACGGAGTTGCTGTCGCCTCATGGGAAATTCCACTAAAATTTCAATTCGACTGCGTCAATATCAGTAACAAAATAATACGTTTCTATTCTCAGAACTGGTATGAATCAACATGTGAAAAATGATTTGTCGTGTATCCACAACGAATAACAGTACTAAATAATGAATTTCGAAGTCAAATGGTGTAATCAGTAGTTGATATTGTACAAATAGACAATAGACAAATATCTCCGTGAATTTTATTACTTCAAACAAAGTCTTCCGTGCACTATATGGAAGACTAGATTTTTTCCATTTAGCTGACTTTGAATCAAATGAATTGGTTTCGGATATTGGCACATCCTTGTTAGCTCCAAGAAACTTCAATTCATTTTTAGAAGATTAATCTTCAGAAAATACGAACGTCACTGTACTTTTGCCAAAAATAATACATTTGAAGTGTTTTTGATGGGGAGTAAAAGGTGAGTTCCCAATGCAGCGTTTTTGCTTCTCGCGTCGTGCACTCTGATTGGCGAATCGGAATTAAAAATTGCTGTGCTGCTTTTTGTTTATTTTTATTGTTCCCAATGAAAGAATTAACTGTGGTTATGTGAATCAGAATAAATAAATGAAATGGAGGCGATAATGAAATAAAAGCGAAGAAAATTATCAGTTTATTTCCCAAGAAAACGTAGAAGACAGGGTAATATACGATCATGCTGGGTTTTTTGATGCATAATCCACGAAAGTACTGCAATTATTGGAAAACCTCAATAAGATGATTAAGGATATAACATCAATGATTTTACCACTCTCATGATATGATCCTAATGCTCTTGTTCCTCCATTTCAGTAAAATAAATAACCTAACCAATGCCAGCAGCGAGTCAGCGACGCAAGAAAGTTGATAATATTGAACTTTTTCGATTCAATTTCCGCTTCAACAATCAGAGTGCATGACGCGCGACGCAAGAAGCAAAACTGCTGCATTGGGAACTTACCTTTTACTCTGTCACTAGACTGCAATTTTTCAAATGATCAGAAACATGGTTTACCATTGTCTCAATTTGTCAATTATCATTTGTCATTTGTGAATTGTCATTTGTGAATTGTCATTAGTCAATTGTCATTAGTCAATTGTCATTAGTCAATTGTCATTAGTCAATTGTCATTAGTCAATTGTCATTAGTCAATTGTCATTAGTCAATTGTCATTAGTCAATTGTCATTAGTCAATTGTCATTAGTCAATTGTCATTAGTCAATTGTCATTAGTCAATTGTCATTAGTCAATTGTCATTAGTCAATTGTCATTAGTCAATTGTCATTAGTCAATTGTCATTAGTCAATTGTCATTAGTCAATTGTCATTAGTCAATTGTCATTAGTCAATTGTCATTAGTCAATTGTCATTAGTCAATTGTCATTAGTCAATTGTCATTTGTCAATTGTCATTTGTCAATTGTCATTTTCATTTGTCATTTGTCAATTGTCGGGAGTTTATACTTCAAAATGATTATAATTGCTTGCACCCCTTATTGTAGATTAAGCAGAGTAGAAATTCTACTTCAAACAGTGGATATTTATTCGTGATCTAATAAACATGATCACATGTTTATTATCACTGCAAGAAAAGCATTGTACCTACTTTATATAAAAATTAGTTCTGCGAGCACAACAATTCCACAACAATTTGGTGCATCTCTTCCTTGCAGCATCTGTTGGGAAATATCCAGAGAGGGCTTTCCAGAATCCAGGATGTGAAATGATTTTATAAAAACCACTGGTCGCTGATATAGCCTGTGCGCCACTGCCAATAGGAAAGCCGTGGCGAAAAAAAAAAACACTTCGCTTCCGACAAACGACCTGTGGTGTCTTATCGCTGCGAAAGTTTTCCTCACTACTTCCTTCAGGAGTTTGATTTTTTGCCGGTAATTGGCCGATGGCCATTTCTGGTACCAAACAGTGAGTGAAAGTCGAGAATACTTCGAGTGACATAACCTTTTATTGCAGTGATCCAACATCAACAATTAGTTCAACTATAATCAGATCAGGAGGCATTTTAAATGGGTGGCTGGATGGAATCTTTTTTATTTGAATATTGTAAGGATGATAATGTTTTTCGTATAAAAATATTCAATTCACTATAATACAGTATAGGTATTGTAATTGGATGCAAATCGATATTTCTAATTACTTCAGATGTTGCAAAATTCTGCTGGCGCAAATTAAAGCGTTTGTGACATGACTTTAAGTGAAATATTTGTCTTGAACTCATTGAATCAATCACCCATCCAATATAATGAATTCGAAAATCGATGTTTGTATTATGTGCATTTTTATTTCCCAAAATCATAGCAAAGCGCTTTCGACTGGAATAATAACTGGATTAAATTATTATTAGTTATAGTATAGTGATCACTTCGCTTCAATTGTGATATTTGATGTTTATTGAACAATGAATTTAAACTTATATGAATATATGTTCAAAGATAATAGCCACCAAGGTCGCCTGACTTATAGATACTAGATTTATTTTGATGGAGCTACATAAAAAAGTAAATATCGAGGTAAATATACTTACCACACCTGCAGTCGCAGCATAAAAATCGAGATGCACTTATTAATGTCACGAGAAAATACTTACAGAACCTCTGTTTCTCTCTCTGTTACGGTGGATTTATGCAGAGGTTTTAAGTCGTTAGTTTTAAGTCTTAAGTTTTAAGTCGTAAGTTTTAGGTCGTAAGGAAAAATCGACCATTTATGCAAGAAGTTTTAAGGACTGTCAATAGTGTCAATCCTGTTATTTTGTGTGCTTATTTTTCTCATTTCCTTCGATTCAATCCAAATTTCCAGACTAAATCCTATTTTTATTTATGTCTATTTGCTTTACATGGATTCAACTCCTGCTGTTTGTTACGATACCCTTTTGCAAAATCAGACGCATGCGCAAATCGATCGAGTTTTAAGTCGTAAGAGATAAATGTTGGCCAACTTTTCTTAGGACTTAAAACTTATGACAGCTGTATAAATGGTAACATTAAAAACCAATGGATGAACTTCTTATGACTTATTACTTAAAACTTAAGACTTAAAACTAACGACTTAAAACCCCTGCATAAATCCACCGTTATTCTCAGAAGATGTCGGCTGTGTCTTTGACATGATATGGGCATCGATTTGAGATTGAGCTTTTTATATTGAATAATAATTTTGTTGAATACTTTCTGTTCTACTCCATATAAAAATGGTGGTATTCGATTATTGCGCTAAAAAATATCTATCTTAAAAGTATAATTTGTCTCGATTAGCTAATACTGATAATATCACATTCGTGTAATATATTATTGGAAAACGCAACGCATTTATGTTTCAAATATTGAAAAATATACAGGGTGTTCCATTTAAAAAACAAAACTTTGGTTTCTATCTCAATAATGACAGCTAATTTCAAAAAAATTGAAAACGCCACTGGATTCTACGTAAAAATATAAACCATAGTCAGTTCAATATCCAATGTAATTTTATGGAATGCTTGTAATATGGGTGGAGTTGGTAGCTAGCCTTCATCAAATTTGAAATTGTTTTCAATTTTTCTTCTATTTACTTATAATTATGAGCTTTTCATGATTCCATCCCGTTTCATTAGTTCATATTTACGGGTATACGCACTAATGATGACTAAATATTCGAAAGCGCTTTGCTATATATGAATTTGGAAAATAAATTTTGCACCTAATACAAACTTGGATTTCTTCTCATGCCCACAGCCGATCAAATCTTTCACTCAAAATGATAACTAGCCAATAATTCACTTTTATCTCCTCAGAATGCAGTGATTTTCTCCAAAGATTATGGTACCTATTAATGTATTATTCATTCTCCACCATGGGTCGGTATGCATATTCAAGAATGTATTTATAGCCTGACCGTTCACACATAGTTGAATTCCAATCAAGTGTGAGCTCATCTAAAGACCGTCCATCCAATAAATTCTAAAAGCGTAATGTCCGTAATTCTTTGTCCGGAATATGAATAAAGCCTTTTCCAGTTACTAACGGACCGGGTTATACAAGATGATTCACTTTAAATACCTACCAACACTCAGCTGAAATTTGTTTTTCATCATCCGATTTGACAATCCAGAAAATAATTCTAGATGGAGGTCAAGTGTGGCTTGGCCTCAGAAAGTTCTTGGCTTGATCACACTATATTATCGAGAAAAAACTCATGAAATTCATAAAAAATCCTTTATTGAATTTGATCCAGTTTCGTCACCCACATATAAATGATGCTATAGAAATTCATCCCTATAATCGTTGACCATCTGTGTCAGTTTCCTAAATGCACGTATGGTTCTAAAAATATCCGAATTCTAGAAGGGGAGAGGGCGTTTCTAGATTCATCCTCATGAACAAATAACAATCAACCATCTATTGTTGAAAATGTGCATACTCGCATGTGGTCTCAATGTTAGTTTATTAGGGCGATTGTCGCACTACATGCTAATAAAAAAGCCACCATATGTAAAGATGATCGCAAGTGCCGAAACTGTAGAGGAAATGGATGGTATGGTGGTTTGATTCACAAGCTGTTCGATCTCGAAAATTAAAGTACATATCATAATATAAATCAAATTATCTTTGTCACTTCACCATTTAAAGGCAGTTAAACACGACCAGAACTTTTTTCACAGTTTACTGCATGTTGGAATGTGCTTGAACCATTTTTAATTGCCCTCGCCCATAAAACACTGATCAAAAGGGAATTATTGCTTCTATGAAGAAGCTCATTAAGTTTCTGATACAGATCATGAGATTTATATTCCGATTCAAATCAATAGGCAGTAGATGACAAATGATAAACTTCGTTTACTCCTTTTGGAACCAACGACAGGGAAGGCGACTTTTTTTTTCATTTACTGAAATTAATGTAATATTTATTGATAACTTTTCTTATATAAAAATCAACTTGAATATAGATAAAAAATATGATATGATAAAAAATGCATTTAGCCAACATAAATATAACTTTAGCACAAGCATTATCATAAAAATGTTGAAATAATTTTGTATGAAACCCGAGATGAAACCTATATTATACAAGTTTTAATATAAGCGACAAATGACAATCAGTCAAGAATACATGTATGATCTGATAGATCATTTCATGGACGAGATCAATGTGTATATGCTCTTCTTGAGACCTTTTTCAGGCATCTAGCAAAACGACAGTTACAAACTTATCAGAAAGACAAAATCAGGAACCAGGAACCATGGAACATGTATATCATTCTTGCCAGCTGAGATCAAACTTTGGCGCATGCGCATGTTTTTAACGTCATAAACTCTAACATTAACTTGAGAATAATTTTAAAATCATATTGACTAAATATACCTTGAATTCGAATGACTGCAGTTTATCATGGTGTCGACGCCTATTCAATATTATAATATATTGATCCTATATAGGTTCTTCTCCTTCGTGTATTAGGTAAATATTTTCAAATTTTAAAATTATTGTAGTTAGGTACTTAAACTGAATTTCAAAATATCACATTACTTCAGCAAACATTGATTGGAATATTATGAATAACTCCTTTGATGCCATAATGTTATGCTAGAATGAAATGATTTTGAAGATTTTTGGGCCATTTCTATTAATCTTTTCGAAAATTTCACAGCCCAGGGATTTTATTTCTCGCTATTTTTCCTGTCCTTTATTCAGTTTACTGTTTTCTTATTTTCGAAAGATTGGATCGAAATACTATCCTTCCTCATATGCAAAAATATAGTATTGCGTACGCTCCTGGTGTTGCAAAAATAACTATAAAAGCAGATTGTGATTGGCCAATACTTTTATCTCAAATATATTCATTGAAACTGTTCTGTCAAATTCAGTTACTGATTTCTAATCCAAATTACCCCTTAAAGCTACTCCAGTTATTATTCGAGAATGGTTTGTATCTCATACATTTTTGGACTGTTTATATCGAGGTTTGTATTGTACCATTTGTACCCCATTTGATATTTTGACTGATGGAGTTGAATTAACAAAATGAGAGGATGTTTGAACAGTGATGGTATAATGCTTCGGCAGCACAATAATTTTCCTAGCAATCACCAAATATCTACAACGTATTATATCAACACACCTATCGAAGTAAATATGAAATGGAGGCACAAATTACTTGAAGCACCTATTAAAACAACTGTGAAAAAACAAGCATTAGGAAGAATAAAAATATCATTTACATTTAAACCCAGAAAGAGACGACACGAATATTTTTATGTTTACCTGTGGCGTAAGTCAGCTCTGCTGTTAAAGATAGGGACACTTACTGAAAATTTCAGAAAGTTCAATTCTCTCATTTCATCATCATTTTGTTCAGCGAATTCAATATTTTCATTTGCTAACATTATAAATCAACCTTGTGTAATGGATGAATTTATTTTCTATGTAAGGAATGAACTGATTTTCTACGTTATTAGTCATTTTCATAAGGAACCCGCTACCTCAAATGAAAGAACCCTACTAATTCCTTTTCTGCTTCTCTAATCTCGGATGATCCGCCCTTCTGCCGAGTCGACTCGCAACATCAGGATCATCCCTTTCGGCTCATCATATAACGCTCTCACTCACCTATTCATGGGCTGCGGGGTGAAGGGTTGGTATGTCCTGAGCGGCCCTAAGCCGGATATGCCCTCTCCCCCGTAATTCGTCCGTCAGGTTATTTTAAACTCGAGTGGTTGAAGGGCACACATGGTTTGGTATACATTCGTTCATTGTGCGAGATTATTCATTATAATACACGGGGGTCGACCAGAGGTTGATGTAACAGATATGACGTTTATTGTGAGGATTCAAATGAGAGTTGAATTCCAAATGTAAATGAGGTTTGTTGGTACGGAGGACATTTTTTGATTATCACGCCGGAAATTACCAGATGCAAATTGCGAATGGCAATGCATTTCTGAGGTCGCTGTGATTGCCTATTTCATACCAAATTTTGTTACTCCTCCATTGAAGTATTCATTCAAGGGTGTCATGGTTGTGCTGCAGTATGTATGTTGCCCAAGAGCACACAAGGCTCCGAGGGATTGACCACTAGGAGAAAATGTGTACACTGGAATTCCTACAAGCCGGAATTCCCCTGGAATTCCCCAGAATTCCTCGGAGTTCCCCGGAATTCATCCGGAAGAAATATGTCAATTTGAACCGAGATTTGAATAAATAACGATGGAATTTTGAAACTAAATGTAGATAATACTCGGAATTCCGGGGGAATTACGGGGAAATCCGCTGAAATATGAAATATTTAGGAACATTTCACACAAAATCATTCGGGATTCCCGAGGGGATTTCTGAGTTCAAGATAAACTTCAGACATAGCTCCAGAGTGATGTCACTAAATATTACAGAATCTTAATAATACCGGATTATATTGATATCAAAATTTCGAAATTTTTCAACAGTAAGGCTATAGGCTGTATTGTATTATATCGAAATCCTCGTTGGAAACAGAATATATCATCTGATGGTATTTTATTCCCTCCTTTTTCCAAGATCTGAATTCGTAAGAAGGAAAATCCAAGAAAAACATTTTTATTCAGAAAAAAATCAGCAAATCTAGGGTGTAAACTGTAAATCATCATATAATAATAATAATAAACGACTTTATTATATCCAGTACAGTACATAAGTATATAAAGGTGAGTATACACAAAATATGGCACACTGAACATAAAAGGCGGAGTTCAACCCAAGAAGTAGATAAAATCTACTACTGACTTGTTCTTCCACTCAACCTTCAAATATCTCAACGCGTCCAGCAAGAACTCTTTCATTTATAACCGAATAGGTATAGTATTGATATCACAATGAAACATTTAATTCCACTGAGGGAATAAACACTTCAAGTATGATTTTCTATAATCGAAATCTTAAGTTTAGATTTGAATTTCGACAGTGATAAGGATTTCATTGGGATGGGAATATTATTGTATGTATTGCAAATTTGGTAGCTATACGACCGTTTAAAAAATTATGTTCTAAAGATGGGTGGTGTTAGAATTCCTTTGAACCTAATGTTAATCGTATGAACATCAGTTCTGAATTTCAACTTATTGTACAAGTAGGGAGGACATTTATCAATGATTATTTTATGGTAAAGACAGGACGAGTGAAGTATCCTTCTATTTTCCATATTGAGCCAGCCAGTTTCCCTAAGTTTATGGGATATTCTTTCTCGTCTCCTCACACCATGTATAAGACGCAGACAAGAGTTTTGCACTTTTTGAATCTTTTGTTTGAACTGGCTAGTTAAATTTAGTCCATAGAGACAATCTGCATAGTTAAAAAGAGACAAAACTAAGCTATCACAGATATTCGTCTTGAGTTTTACTGATAAACAATGTCTATTACCGTAAATGAGTTTGATAGTAGCGTATGCCTTCTGAATAAGCTTGTTGACATGTCTCTCAAATCGCAGATTACTATCAATAATAACACCAAGACTCTTCACTTCGTCTGAAACAATCATAGGAGTATGTTCAATGGTAATATTAACTAAGTGCTTCAGCTCAGGTAGATGTTTTCTTGGACCAAATATCATCACATTTGATTTGTCTGCATTTATAATGAGACAGTGATCCCTTGCCATATCCATGAATGATTTGAGATCCTCATTGATCATGGCGCAGACATCACCGATCTCAGCACACGGAAACGAGTAGTAGAGCTGGGTGTCATCGGCATAGAGATGCATTTTACAATATTTCACACTCCTCAGAATGTGCGTAATATAAATATTAAAAAGTAATGGCCCCAAAATGGAACCTTGTGGAACTCCAGATTTAAGATCTACATAGCTTGACTCTACTCCAAGTCGCACTTTTTGTCGCCGATTCTTTATATAGTTTTCTAATAATAAAACGGTTATCAGAAAGACCAATGTAGTGTAAAATAGAAAGTAGTAAGTTGTAATTCAATGTGTCAAACGCTCTGCTAAAATCTAACATTGTCAAAATTGTACAAAACCCTTTATCAGTAGCTGTCATTATATCATCAACTATTTGAAGAAGTGAGTACAACTATAGCCACTTCTGAAGCCAGACTGCATATCTGGTATCAATGAATGATCGATCAGGAATGTTCTTAACTGACTTTCAATGGCTTTCTCTAGGACTTTTGAGAGAGTGGGCAGTATACTAATGGCTCGAAGATCTTTATATTCTATCGGGTTTGCTTTTTTGGGCAACACCGTTATTACTGTACTTCCCCATGAATTGGGAAAGACATGTTGGGTTATGCAGAAATTGACAATATGAGTGATGTAGGTTATAATGTGAGGACAACATAATTTGATGAGCTGGATATTTAATCCATCACAGCCTGTAGCTTTTGTAGTGATATTACAAATTGTACGATAAACAAATATATCATTCACTTCATGTAATTGAAAATAAGTGTCATGCATTATGGTAGAAAGTGAAATGAGCATGTTCTTTAGTTCTTTTATATCTACTGAAAGCTTTATCCCTTGTTTTCATCATTTCTTTCAAATTAAAAGTTAACCAGGGTGCCTTTGCTTTAGTGATTCTACGAGTAACTATAGGAGCATGTCGGTCAAGGAGATTTAATATGCAGTTGACAAGGTAAGACACTTTCTCATCTATATTTTCTTGTTCAAATATTCTGAAGAATGAGGTGTTGAGTAAATCTGTAGTAAATAGATCCTCGTCAAAATTTTTGAAATTCCTGTTGGTACACATTTTGGGCTCATTACTTGGTTTTCCCACCTTTATTTTTCCATATACCAACTGGTGATCAGAAATATGTCCACTCTCGAGGACGCCATGCTCTACCACTTTCTCAGCGCTACTTACCACCATCAAATCTAGTAAAGTTGAAGTCGTGTCAGTAATTCGTGTTGCACAATCGATCACCTGAGTTAAAGAAAATGATTCTAAAATGGATAACAATTTTATCGTATGTATATTGTTTTCATTAAGTAAGTTCATATTGAAGTCCCCTGTGCATATTATATCGTCAACTGTAGGGCAAATCAAACTAAGTGCATCTTCAAGTTCATTAAGAAAAATATTCGTATCTTGAGTTGGTGGCCTATATATTACACCAATAGCAAACTTCAATTTGTCAAACTCAACATGCACCCATAATTGTTCTATTACATTTGAATTGGAACTGATTATAACACTCTTGAAATTAATTCGTATATATGCACAGAGGCCACCTCCTCTTGTATCTCTATCTAACCTATAAAATTTGTAACCATCCATTTCTAATAATCCACTATCATTATTACGAGTTAACCAAGTTTCACAGATGAGAAATATGTCAAATTCATTTTCAACAATAATCTGCCTTATTTCCAATAGATTTGGCAACATCGATCTCGCATTCAAACAACCTACCTTAATGTAGTTCATCATATCTTGAGAAAAATCGAAAGAAGTATTGTAGGTATATATATCGAACACATGATTCAATTTACATAGGAACATACAGGGTGGTTCACAACTAGCGCGACAGAGATTTAAAGCGAATCTGCAAATCTTTCATAGTTTTTCTCATTTCAGTAGTTCGTACGTTGATAAAGGGTGCATTTTGAAAGTATTTCGAAATATACAGGGTTTCCCAAAAATTGTGGCATATAAAAGTTATATTGTTTCTTATGGAAGTCCATGTATTTGGTTGCATTTTTATATTCTCCCTGAAAAGCTTATTTCATCGATTTATATCACACTTGGGGTCTAGGAAGAAGATATATGGTTTGAAAAATCAAGATTCTTCAGCTTTATGAATTTTTTGTGTCAGAACTATTCATTAATGGTCAAAACCTCGCTCAAAACGGCTTACATGTCCCTATCCTAACTCTTGACCAACTATCTAATGATATTTAACTGAATCACATATGGGGGGTTCAGAATTATGAACCACCCTGTATTTTTTTCATTCGAATATAAATAATTGATGACGAATAAAAAGTCAAGATAGGGACATGTTAGCCGTTTTGATCAATAATGAATAGATCCGACACAAAATAATCTCAATTTTTCACACCCTATATTTCTGTAATCGTTCCAGCTAGACCCCAAGTATGATAATATAATCAGCTTTCCAGACAGAATCTGAAAAATCAATAAAATATAGGGTGTTCCAAAAGAAACAAGATAATTAACATTGATATGCCACAATTTTTCGGAACATCCTTTACATTTCGAAATAATTTTAAAATATAGCCTTCATATACAAACTACTAAAGTTACAAAATCACAGAGTCAGCAGAAATTGTTTTTTCAAAAAAAAAAGACGGGAATGAACTTATCGATGATCATGAGTGGTTAAAATAATTTATTTAACATTTTTAGTGCAAATTTATCAGATTTTCTTGATGTTTTCAGCAAAAAAACAAACAATTGTGTATTTTTTCTGGGGTAAAAAAGAAAGGAATTCCCCGGAATTCCTCGGAATTCTCCTGGAATTCCCCGGAATTCCTATCGATTGTACACCGGAATTCCCATGTGGTCAACCTCTCGCAAGGCTCTAAGTCTACTAAAAATTCACGAGTTGTTCGATGTCTACTTCAAATCCTAAACAATAAAAGTGAAACAGAAACAGTATCCTATTAAAATACAGTTCACTAAAACATCAAGATTGTAACAACAGAATAAAACAACAGAAATAGATAGAAATTACTCGCTACTACATAAGAGGAAACTTAGAAACAAATGTGAGCTACAAAATGTACCCTACATATACATCACATCAATTGATGTGCCCTTCTATTCCTCTTGCAGGCACTGTAGACATCAAAATCGTGACCCGAAAATACCAAACTTTTATGAAGCGGTCAAGTTACGGAAGAACCCTTTCCTGATAAATATCTCAGTAGTAGCAAAGAGGTAGGGAATACCATTGGAGATTCCTCAAAAAGGTCATTGTCCTAGGGTTTTGAGTCAATGAATATTTATTGTTGTGTTGATGTTCTACATTACATATGCATACCATTATGAAAGCTAATTAAAGGTTATCTAGCTTTATGTGATAAGAAAACGACAGGTAGAGAGGTCATTGGTCTTTGACACCCGAATTGCACTATGTAGAAGAATCTGTTGATATAGCAATCTCAAACGTTTCATAATAAGCCTTTGTCCAAATAAATAAGGTATACTCAATGGAGTATCAATAAGTTTTCTCATACAGGTCTCAAGCTATGACTATTCTTTTTTTTTAAATTGCAGCAATCGTGAATAAGGATAATCATTAAAATTTAATTGAAAAATATTCATTAATAACAAAGATACCATATCGAATCCACTATTTTTATGACGATTCTAGAGATTCCTAAAAATCCACACATTTTCGACAACAGATTGAAACTTAATGAAATCGATACCTCTACCTACCCACTTTCATGTTAATAATTTTGCCGATTCCCAGAATTTGTTTGAAACTTACAAACATTATAGGTTTCCAAAATAAATGTTGTCATAACTACGCTGCCATTGTATACTTATCAATGGAATCTGGAATTACCCTGAAATAAGGCTATACTGAAACCAGTGGTGAAATTAGTATTTCTCGAAAAACTTTGTTGTAATTTCCGGAAATTTTTTTGTTGAGAAATAGAGTCCTGTTCGAAATTCCGAAATGAGCACAATCTGGCTCGAACGACCAAAATGTGGACACCTACAAGGGTTGATTTCAATTACTAGTGGTTGAATGTTTTGTTCAATTACTGGAGTTGAATGTTTTTTTTAATGTTCTGGTTTTCACGAAAAGGGATATCTTCTTAAATTTCTGGAGATGGTATGCCTCGGGGAACACCTACCTAGGTAATGAGTTACAAAGTCTCGATGTTCGTTGGATGAACGAGTCTTTGGAAAGGGACGTTCTGCAGGTCTCTGAAGTGACCACGAAGGGGTGTGAAGACTGAACTTGACGGGTTAATCTCGAAGAGACTGCTAATGGAGGAACGATTGTTACTATTTCAGAAGAGCATCGCCCATGAAAATATCTATAAAATAGAGATGAATCGAAATATGTTTAGGTGCCGCACTCCAAATATGGGAACAATATTCCAGGACAGATTGGATCTGTGCCCAGCTGGCTGGGAGTGAAAAAGCTCTTGGCTCGAAAGAGAAATCCAAGTTTTTGGGATGCACTTTTGGCAATGGACCTCACGTGATTTTCACAAGAAAGGTTATTGTTGATAGTAACGCCAAGCATCGAAATGGATGATTTCAATGGTATGGTTACTCCTGACTGAATTATCTTATTATTTTCTAGAGAAAATACATGCTTGTGTTTTGTTTGCATTGATTTCTACCAGGTTATTAGATCCCCACTCGAGAATTTTTGCTAAGTCCATATTTATTTTGTTAACATCTCTTTTTGGTTTGACGGGCCGATATAGGAGCCCTGGAATAGAAAGCGGAATGGAGGGTACTATCTTCCGCAAAGCTGTGTATAGGACATGAAGTTTCTTCCAATAAATCGATGATGTGAAGTGAAAATAGTGTTGGTGCTAAAATTGGAAGAGTGGTCGAACAACTTGCAAGGAACAGGTGTTAGTTCGGAGGCACATTTCTTGAGAACAATCGGTGGGATTCAGTCAGATCCACAGGCTTTGTTGCACATATTATTATATATTTCCTAATCTGACCAAC
The DNA here is from genome assembly GCA_029955515.1 of Chrysomela aeneicollis. Lineage (NCBI taxonomy): Eukaryota > Metazoa > Arthropoda > Insecta > Coleoptera > Chrysomelidae > Chrysomela > Chrysomela aeneicollis. The sequence continues at coordinate 12,101,968 of JARUHQ010000003.1, read as the reverse complement.
ATTTTTACTTTTACATATTTATAAAACTTGACTTGACTTGGTTCTTATTGGGTTTTGTCTCGGGTTTTGTTTATGTTTTGAAGGGTGATTTTTCAAATATACAAGTTTTTTCTACTAAAAAATGTTGAAAACAAGTTAATGTAAGTATGTGTGTGGTGTTTTAGTTAAGAAGGACTATTTTCTGTGTGTTAGAAATTGCAAATTTCAACTTTCATTTAATTTTGTTCACTGTTTATGACAATGCCAGTCGCTGAGTACATATCGATAAAGGAAACTATTCCAGGATCGTTTTCTTTTCTATCTAAAATAACTCCACGTAGTTACACAAATACACCAGATGAAAATAATAAGACAATGAGCAATATAGCCCATTCTGACCTGACATTAAACTTCATAATGGGTTCGAGTGCCGAGCAGAGCCGTTTGTTGTCTCATTTTCTCGCACGTGTTTTCCCATCACCATATCAATAACTTGATTCGCCATATTACACCATGTTACACTGAGTGTAGATAGAGCATATGCTCCCAAATTGACGGGTGACCGGTGTCATTGCAATTGGGTTGTACACTTTTTTTCAAAACTTATATATGTGGAACGCGGTCCTCCAGAGAATACGTCGATTATTTTTTTATTTTTTTATTTTCAATGGTTTTTCCAAAATCCTTCTAAAATCCTTTTCTAAAATTGTGACGTCACCTGGTAGGTTGGTTTAGGTTCTGTTCCATTAATCGAAGTGGAAGAAGAATTGACAATCTCTGTCATCTTACACAGATGGCGGTAAAAAATTACTGGGCGATTTTAATTCTTCCTGCGAAAATATATTCGGATGATTCAAGGAAAGTAACTATTGAGTTTTATTTCATTGTTCAGCGTTCATTATATATACTCTTCACTGACCACTATTTTCAGAAAATTTAAGCATTAAAAAAAATAAGCAGATAAGTATAAGCGGAGTTGAAAATTGGTCCAAAAATTCGAAAAAACAATCCATTTCGGTTTTTTCGATTGAAGAAACGGATTCTATAAAAAAGCAGATTAATATGAGCGAAGTTGAAAATTGGTCCATCCGTTCGGATGTTATGGCGATCTGAAGAATGTGAAAAATGTTTTTTTCTATTTTGGTTGTATAATGGAGTCATTGTGCAACGCAAATGCGTGTCGAAATAGCCTCTATTTCGATACACATTTTTTATTATTCATAGATTGGTACAATCGAATTGTCAAATGAAAGTCAGAAGAGTTAGGCCTAGTTTACTTCTGAGCGATTTGAATTTGGTGATATTAGCAGTGAAAAACTCAATGTTTTAATTGGTAAATTTTAATTCAGAGTGTAATTTGATTTAAATTGACCAATACAAACAATAACAACATTGAATCTTTCACCGCTAATATTGCAATAATCAAAATTACTCAACTGTGAACTGGGCTTTACGCTTGTGCGTCAGATTTTAATTACTTCAATGTCATCATTGTTACCAATCGAAGATGTTTCTGTTATTTATCGATATTAAATCCATTATTTTCTTCGAATCATTCCGAAATAGAAAAAATTGCATATGGCACACGTTATATAAAACACGTTGTCGCACATGTCCACTTAGAGCACTCCTATCTTCGCTAGTCGTACTCCAAACAACGCGTGCGACAAAATAGCGTTTTATAAAACTTGTATCATAATATACTATTTCCGATTTCGGTTTTTTCGATTGGAGAAATGGATTTTATGGAAAAAAATAAGCAGATTGGTATGAGCGAAGTTGAAAATTGGTCCATCTCTTCGGAAGTTAAGGCGATCTGAAGAATTTTAAAAAGTTCCAGGGGTATCCCTTTTGATGCATTTTTTTCTCAAATAAAAAAAAAGGATTTTTTCGATTTCGGTTTTTTCGATTGAAGAAATGGATTCTATGAAAAAAATCAAGCAAATTGGTATGCGCGAAGTTGAAAATCGGTCCATCCGTTCGAAAGATATGGTGATTTGAAGAATTCGAAAAAGTTCCAAGGGTAGCTCCTTTGATGCATTTTTTTCTCAAATAAAAAAAAGCATTATTTCGATTTCGGTTTTTTCGATTGAAGAAAAAATGGATTCTATGAAAAAAGTCAAGCAAATTGGTGTGCGCGAAGTTGAAAATCGGTCAATCCGTTCGAAAGTTATGGTGATATGAAGAATTCGAAAAAGTTCCAAGGGTAACCCCTTTGATGCATTTTTTTCTCAAATAAAAAAAAGGATTTTTTCGATTTCAATTTTTTCGATTGAAGAAATGGATTCTATGAAAAAAATCAAGCAAATTGGTATGCGCGAAGTTGAAAATCGGTCCATCCGTTCGAAAATTATGGTGATTTGAAGAATTCGAAAAAGTTCCAAGGGTACCCCCTTTGATGCATTTTTTTCTCAAATAAAAAAAAAGGATTTTTTCGATTTCTGTGACATTGTGCTAAATTTTTTTATAAAATGGAAATTTTTTTTTTTATTTCTATGAAAAAAAAACAAGCAGATTGGTGTAGCGAAGTTGAAAATTGGTCCATCCGTTCGGAAGTTACGACGATTTGAAGAATTCGAAAAAAAAAATTTCCGATTTCGGTTTGTTCGATTGGAGAAATAGATTTTATGGAAAAAAACAAGCAGACTGGTATGAGCGAAGTTGAAAATTGGTCCATCTCTTCGGAAGTTAAGGCGATCTGAAGAATTCGAACAAAAATTTTTCCGATTTCGGTTTGTTCGATTGGAGAAATTGATTTTATGGAAAAAAACAAGCAGATTGGTATGAGCGAAGTTGAAAATTGGTCCATCCGTTCAGAAGTTACAGCTATCTGAAGAATTCGAAAAAGTTACAATTGCTAAATTTTTTCTATAATTGAATTTTTTTTATTTCGATTTCTTCGATTAGAGTAATGGATTTCATCAAAACAAGCTGTTTGGTATAAGCGAAGTTGAAAATTGGTCCATCCGTTCGGAATTTATGGCAATTTGAAGAATTCGAAAAAATTTTTTTCGATTTCGGTTTTTTCGATTGTAGAATTGGATTCTATGGAAAAAAACAAGCAGATTGGTATGAGCAAAGTTGAAAATTTGTCCATCCGTTCGGAAGTTACGACGATTTGAAGAATTCGAAAAAAAAAATCGATTTCGGTTTGTTCGATTGGAGAAATGGATTTTATGGAAAAAAACAAGCAGATTGGTATGAGCGTAGTTGAAAATTGGTCCATCCGTTCGGAAGTTACAGCGATCTGAATTAGCCTTTTTGAATTAGTTTCGTTATCGAAAAAAAATTTAATCAAAAATTGACATACTGTGATCTGACTTATCTGCCATCACTTATGTAAAAAAATTCTTCTTCCCTATTATATCATACGATACCATCCCGATCTACCAGGTGACGTCAGCAGAAATATGGTGCTGTCAAATAATTATTTTTGATTTCGATTTTCTCGAGCATGAATGAATATTCCGATTAATTTTGATGCAATTTCGGTAGTAGTGCAGTAAGGTATCGGAAGACGACAATCAATTCTCTGCTAAAGCTTTAGAGGTTTATGACCCTATTGTTGACGGAAGCTTTTTACAACGATGTAATGCGAGTTAATTTATTTCAGTGCTAATAATTGGTCTGAAAGTCTCAAGCCTGAACAAAGATGGCCAGCGCCGTCGGTCAATATAGAGGGTGTTTCGTCAATTACTTATAATATTTCATATATTGAATCCTGTGTTCAATAATTAGTATTTAACCCAAATCACTAATGATGAAATGTGCGACTCCTTTAGAGATTTTTTTTATTTAAAGATAATATTTCACCTTAAATACTCAACAACTATTCGACGTATCCGTGTCATATTTGGCATGTTCCATCATTGTCTCAAAAAATAAGCCCGTCGAACAAAGTAATATTCGCCACATCGACCAATTCTAGTATCAAGTGCACTACGAAAACTGAGGAGTCCATAAACAATTTTGTTCATCAAATAAAACAAATAAACAGTATATACTATTTACATATACAGATATTTTGTAGAAATAGTATTTCATCAAAGCGATAAAAATTTTAAATTAATAGCTCAACCTAGATTTCTGATATTATGATATAGGACGTTAAGAAATCTAAGTGTACAGGGTGTTTATTTTTCGAGCTCCACCATGGGGATGTCATATTTTCTAAGAGATACGAGGTCGGTCAAATCGGGGCAAAGTTGTCCATTTTCATGCTGAACAATAACTGAAAAACAATTTTATGTATCATTTTGATATTTAGAATTATTGGAAAATAACGAAAATTTGTAGTTATTGTTTTTTCAAGAGAACTAAGACGTTCTTGAGGCACGTTTTTACAAGGAATATTAATCTGTCATGCTGATCAAAGCTGAGGAAAAATCATATTTTTTGCGAAGAGTTGTTTGAAGAAATATGGAATAAGACCTGTTGTATAACCTCTTGTGTCCTACCCCTGAAATTTCAAACCTTATCCATCACATACCGCAAACGCCACCATCTTCCGTTTGAATAATTATGCGATTAATCCTTATAATTGTGCCGTGTACGAATGTGGGCCTTATTATTCGAATTGTTGTCGAGTTGTTAAATATATAAATTTTCCGCGTCACTAGAAAATCTTGATTCAAGGATTTTGTAGTAGATTCGGATGGGAAAGTGGAATGGGCTGTATTTCTTACGAGATTTCTCACATACAAGTTTTTCGGTTGTCCACCTTTCCACTTCAAATATTTCTCAACATGAAGATTCTATACAGTGTGTACCAGCCAAATGGAATAAATCGTTAATAAATAAACGGTGGCGTTTTAGGAAAAACGCTCGGACACGTCGATTTGTATCTTTAGTTGCGCTTTTTTTTTCAAAAAAAAACTTTTTATACAGGGTGTGTCATGCCACAGTGGCCAATATCAACTTTCTTATTTTAAATGCAACACCCTGTATTTTATTTCATTTTCATATTCTTCCTGAAGAGCTGATTTCGTCGATCTATCATACTTGGGGTATAGCGCGTAAGATTACAGAGATATAGGGTGTGAAAAATCGAGATTTTTCAAATTTAGGAATTTTTTGTGCCGAAACTATCCATTCAAGCTCAAAACGGCTTACATGTCCCTATCTCAACTTTCCATTTACTATCGATTGATATTTAATTGAAACAAATACGGGTGGTTCAAAATTTTGAGATTTGCATCACCTTCTATTTGTTTCTATTAAATGTCAGTAGATAGTAAATGAAAAGTTAAGATAGGGACATGTAAGCCGTTTTGAGCAGAAATGATTAGTTTCGACAAAATTTCGCGCTATACCCCAAGTATGAGATCGACGAAATCAGCTCTTCATGAAGAATCTAAAAATGAAATAAGATACAGGGTGTTGCATTTGAAATAAGAAAGTTGATATTGGCCCCTGTGGCATGACACACCCTGTATAAAAATTTTTTTTTGAAAAAAAAGCGCAACTAAAGATACAAATTGATGTGTCCGAGCGTTTTTCCTAAAACGCCACCGTTTATTTATTAACGAATTTATTCCATTTGGCTGGTATAACAGTATGGTGGAAATGTATGGAATAAATTCATTATCTCTAACGCATATGAATTTGAAGGGAAATCCTGAGACAGGTCGATTTTTATTTTCAAATTGACATCTCTTGATATACATACGGAGTTTGTGACGTCATCCGCGTAGTTGTGGTGACGTCATCGATTATTTTTTAAATAGGAAGACACCCTGTTTAATTTTTTTTCTGGAAGGTATATCCGTATCTATCTGACCTTATACTAATATTAATAAAATAAAGTGATACAGGGTGGGAAAAAATTATTTTATATTTACAACCTCATTATGCTATCAATGTACACAATTACCTAAATAGGTCGGAGAGGGTAAATCGAATGGCCAACTAGATCTCCTGATTCAACTGCTCTCGATTTTTTCCTCTGAGGTTATCTGAAGAGCAAAATTTATGTAAGAAGCCGGAAAGATCAGATAATTTGAAAGAACGAATACGAGTGAATATTTCACAAATATATTCAGAAATGATAGCAAAGTTCGAGAATGATTTGTTTTCTGTCTATCACATTGTATTCTTGAAGAAGGTCACGAATTTGATTATTTATTGTAACGATTTCCGTTGTAAATATAAAATAATTAATAATTGTTTCTCACCTTGTATGTATTACTTTATTTTCCTAATATTAGTAAGACCGTCAGATAGACAATGAATATACCTTCCGAAAAAAAAAACGGGGTATGTTCCAATTTAAAAAAATAATCGATGACGTCACCGCAACTACGTGGATGACGTCACATACTCCGTATGTATATCAAGAGATGTCAATTTGAAAATAAAAATCGACCTGTCTCAGGATTTTCCTTAAAATTCTTATACGTTAGAGATAATGAATTTATTCCATACATTTCCACCATACTGTATACAGATACTGTGATACAACGAATCGTTTCATGGATTAACACTGTGGATTCAAAATTTGAATAAAGTAAAAATCTGAAAATGGAGCCATACACAATCCAAACATCGTTTTCATTAACAAAAAATCTCGTTGATTGTTAGATTTAATCTTATTTCAAGAAAGAAAACGAAGTATGCTATAGTACACCATATAATAAAATCAACTCGAACGTTTTCGGCAATTTGCTATCATCATCAGGAGCGAGTCTCTGAAAAGTGAGATTTGATAATGAAAACATGTTATTTGTTTAAGAAATTTAGGTTAATTTCAAACTAAGTTTGTTAATATAAGAAAATTGAAAAAATTTAAAAAACTCACTTGTCACAGATCCTTACAAAAGGTAAACATGAAAATTTGGAAAAACTTTACGAACAATTCAATTCATTTCGGGTTGTTTAGAGATTAATTATAAAAATTACTCATCCACTTATTAAACATAACAAAATGGAGAAATGACATGGAACATGGAATGTGAGACTAACAGAGCGGGCTAAACATCAATTGTCATAAACTTTTTTTGTATTGACATCTAAATGTTACAATCTGGTATAGAAGTAAGGAGGTGGAAGTTGACATCACCAAAGAATGACCAACCCATACAGACAATCAAACCAAATTGTGTGATCTGAAGGTACAGACCTATAAAAATATACAATTTATTAAGAAATATATAAAAAAGTTCAGAGAATGTATAATATTTAAATCATTGTTAATTTTTCACAACTTATGTTCCTCAAACTTTTTCTCCAATATTTCCCATTAGATTTCTTGAAAGTGAGCTTGATATAGAAATTTGGAACCCCGCAAAAACCTCGGCAAATACATATAAACAACAACTGGATGCATCATATTATGCTGCAGCGATGAAAACCCAAGCGACTCACTCCACATGTAAACATAAAAATGCCTCCCTAGAAGGGCTCGTCGACCCTGATTCTGATATGCCTTCTTCTCACAACTTCATATGCCAATTACGATACCGGACGATCTCATCGACACTCGGTCACGTATACCGAGGGCTCCCTCGACTCTAGCTGCCCTAAGGGAGGACCCTTGTGCACCCTGAAAACCCCATCGCACCGTTTCGTCGTCGCGCAAAACAATCGTCGTTGAGAAGGGCTCTCTGAGAAGAAACCAGCAAGGTCCTCACCAAGTCATCCTTTGTCGGTTTTTGTGCGGCTAATCTAGAGGGCCGAGATCAACACAAAAGGGCGGCACCGCCGGATGAAAGACAAATGACTAACGCGCGGGATGCGGTTATTAAATTGTTAATTCGAAGCTGGGGGAATTATGTCAGAATGCGGCTTTTAGCGTCATTTCTTCATTCGCTTTGGGATGAAAGGCTACCTTTTAATTGTTTTCGGGATTGTTAGCGGTTAATTTGGGTTTAAACTGGTGGTTGAAATTGTAATTAAGTGTTTTTTCATCATCATCGTTAGGTATCTATTATAAAAATCGGTCGTTGATGTATAATTCATGAGAGTTTGCTAAAAGAAAAAGTATTTGTCACGTGTAATAAAGAAAGAAACATGTGCATTTTGCATTCACTGATGTGACTGAACTACTAGTAGATATAATTCAATGTTCTGCGTGACATTTGCCAGGAAAGTAGTTGTTTTCTATTCGTATATTCAAATTCAAACTATGTTATATATTTTTCATCGTATCACTGAAGATTAAGACATAATTATATGAAATCTCTATTGATAATAAAATTATCAACATCATAAACGTACCAAAACCTTAGTTACTCACAAAGCATTAGTTACCATGATTTGCGTCAGTTAATAATACGTTTGATACAAGCTTACAAGCATCATAATACGTTAGATACAAGCATAATACGTTAGATACAAGCATAATACGTTAGATACCAAATAATATTTATTTATGCACGACCAGGCGTAAAATGGCATATTATCCATATATTAGCCATACGCCCTTGATACATAAATAATTATTTTCGCATCGCCGTTGTCAATGATACGATAAAGCTTTGAATGCAACTCAATTATTAGCGATTCAACCATATATATAATAACAACTATATGGATAACACCTATTCTTCTCTTCACGCTAAAGTGAAGTCAGTTTTGGAAAAACAAAAGACTGTCTGGCTTGCTAATGATGAATTGTGCGCATGCGCGGGTTTTGACGAGTTGGAATCCACTGACGATTTTAGAATTTCATAGGTTAGGCATATTTTTTGTTAACTCAAATTATGTAAAATATAGTTATTAATGTACTTACTGACTGTTTACAGAAGTGATTAGTGAGTGATAAAAGTGATTGACCAAAAATTAGCTCACGAATCTTGTTCCGATGACTTTATCTTCAGAGGTTTCTATGCAAATAGCAAGTATCACTTTGTATATCACATCCATTTCTGCATCTATCATCAACTATTATCCGAAATCGTCCAACAATCCATCGATAAATGGATATTTGAAAAATATATGTCACGATAAAATAAAAACATCGAATTGAAGGTTACGTGACACATTTGATTGATATTTAGTAATTATCATACGTTTGTCGCTCACTAGGAAGCTACTCTCCTCCATGATGAAAACGAATGTCGATTCTTAATTCAAACTTGCGCATGCGCATATTCGCGATTTGTCCCGCAGACTGTCATTTGTTTTATTTCTCGGCTTCAGCTCTAGTATCCATGTTACCTATATACTTAGCGAGATACTTAGTTATTATTAGATATATGGATTCAACACCGTCTAGGTCTAGGAGGCTACCGCCTTGTAACCAACTCCTCGACTATTATAAATCGCATAATAATCTCGTTACATTAATAGCTATAATTTGTTTGTAATCATAACAACGCATGCGTTAAGTTAACATACCTAAGGCTTTTATGCAACCGGCACTTCGTCCAATTCATGACTTCTTCATTTTCATCAAGTTTTGCATTTGTTAGCTTAGTCGAGCTATATCAGACTACCATGTTCTATGACATGGACACTTTGTTTCTTTTTTCCGCCGCATGGTGTCGCTAATTCCAAGTGACACTTGGAATGCGGCTTAGTGGGATGAAATATACGTGGCGAAGATCAAATTGGGACAGGCACTGCTTCGAGTGGGTAGCCTGCACTGATGAGGGTAAATAAGCCCGAAACCGGTCTGTAGGTTGTTAAGAGTGCCTGTCTCGATGTGAATTTGTCACGTATTAGGCAGAAAGAAATGTGTGCAGTTTGTCCAGTCATTTAAATTCAAAGTATGTTTGATATTTTTGATTGGATAATACTTTATCTTTCAATATTTATTAGGGTTTGTTTTCTTTTTCTGGTTCGTAACAGTTTCTCTATGACAAAAAATGATCACACTCCTTACTGAAACCAAACGTGCCCTGAATGATGATTGATATCCAATTATATAATTGTAATTATTTCAACTGTAGAATCCAGGGCTCGAAATATAACTGGGTTGTTTCCAAAACATTTTTCACGTTCACTTTCAAGCATTATACCTACTTTGTCCAATTATCTATCTTAATATTCTCAATTTTAAATTCAAGTTGCCCATAATCAAAAAACTAATTTGCGTAAATTAACAAAAAAATTATAATCTCCGAAATCCTTCACATACAAATTTCAAATTGAGTCGGATCATAATTACAAAACGTGTCCGCCATCTTGGAGCCACAATTTCTTTTTCTAAAAAAGATTCCATGATGCATCCAGTAAATTGTCACGTATTTGGACAAGAATAATCAGATTTCATCTTCTCTTTGAGCACACAATTCAAAAATGTTTCGATTGTTTAGCACGGTATATGAGGTAGGCTGTGAAATGGTGAAAAATAAAGGGGCAATGGTCGTCTATAAAAGAGAAACGCAAACGATTTAAAAAAATACAATTAAAAAGTACCAAAGGAGATTCGATATGAAATCCCAATAAACCTTAATGAACCTTGATGATTTTCCTGATTCACTTAGGTATATGCGCTTGTATGAACAATTCAATTGGTGGTAGACAATGATAATCTAATGAAACAAAACTGAATGGGTTTGTTTATCCTTTGACAGTGCCCTTTGAATGTGATATTGTGTAGTATGGAATAGCTTAATCAAAATTAGATTAAACATGGTAAACCATACAACAAAGGTGAGTACTCTTCAGACGATTGTCCTGATAATAATTATTGTTAGAAGAGCTGTAATAAATGGTAACTTCAAATATTACAAAAAGAATTTGTTCCAATCACAATATTTCGTAGAAAGAAATATTTTCTGCTTTGATTTTCTTCAAAGACGGTTTCGACTGAGTCTAGAATTATCATCATGATCTAGGACTATGTCCTTCCAGCTGTCGAAATATTTCCCATATAGGAAAAGAGGAGAGAGTTCATACTTTTCGATGATTCTGAAAAGTATCCTCTATTTTGTTTCTAATGATGATGGAATCATCAACCATTTCATGATGAACCCCGTGTTATATTTCCTAGAAAACCTAAGAAAGTTGTTTCATTTTATGTTAGGTATAACAGTTCTTCAGAGTTATACGTATATTGGAGTAAATATTAATCTTACTGGAAAAAGTTTATGAAGTTGAGATTAATGTGTTCACAAGAAGTGAATAATGACATTGCCAGGTTGGTCTGATGCTTCTTGTATTTCCTCTTGTTTCGTGTCTGGTCTGATGTTTATGAATAATAAGTACATTATCAAAAGCATATAATGGAAATTGATTATTCATGACTTATACATTAGAATTTGAGTTTGATGTTTCTCTCTCAATGTTTTATGAAGTAAGAATATATGTATAGGACGTAGGTAATATTTCAATTTTTCCATTTTCTGTTGACTTTAGCATTGAAAATGCACAGGATGCCATGGAAACAACCGTCTGGCATAAATCACAGTTGGCTGGGATGTTTGAAATTTTTGACAAATAATATCAGCTAAATGTAACAAAACAAGTACTGCCAATAATTTGCAATGAAAATCAACATCGGTTTAGAATTCAAACTAAGGTATGAAACGAATTCTGTATACTAGCGAATTTTTATAGATAATCAAAATAATAACTCAATATAAAAGCAAAATTGAAAAGTCATAAACTAGACGAAGTATCAGAATCTAAAAAAAATAGTCCCAACCAATAAAAACTACTTTCTTGGCAAATACCAAGCAGAACATTGGATTATTCTTTAATCCCAACAAACCTACAATAATTTCGGTGAGTTTTTTGGTTTTGAGGTCTTCCGTAAACTCTATTATTTGAATAATTATAATTTACAAAAATGATATCGGATCATTAGTCTCTATCTGCAGTCGATTGTGTACCAATTTTCCATCATCCAGATCCAGATACTTCTAATACGTCATCAACCGTAGAGGTTTTGGAATAAAAAAAATCAAATTATTAGGGATTTCATATCCAACAACAGAAATTGTACCTCATGTGGAAGAGTCTAATATTTCTTCATATTAGATTTCTTTCTTTCCATTATATTTCCCAAGGGTAGTTGCGCTAAAAGCATTTGAAACATGATATAGTCCTAAATATCAACGTTATTTATCAAAATGGTCTTACAATCTGAGAGATCATTAATTTTCAATTATCCCAAGTAGAGGATCATTAGATCAAGACTAATTAATTTTTGAGAATTCTGATTAATGTTCACCTGAATTTCCCATAATTTTCGAAAGAAACACCACTATATTTTGCTCAATTTGGCTGGACGAATACGAATTTTGACTTCATTTGAAGAACAGAAAATCGGATGAAAGCATTATTCTGATGGTAATTAGACCAACCTCAAGTTTGGATGGGAAGCGAGAAAATATCCTGTCAAAAATCGAAACTTCAGTATACTTACACATCGCTTAAGAAAATTCCAAAAGTTTACAGGGTGATATTGCATACCAATTTTCTTTCCAGTTCTCCAGATTCACATACTTATACTTCTAATACGCTACTCATCGTGAATCACCTGTATATAGGTATACCTGAATTATTTTGTTTCAGTATTTTTTTATATTACATTGTGAGTTTGAGGACGTGTGTTGCTATAGAAATAGGAATATGAATGATATCTTAATTTTTTAGTCTGTTGAATTTTCTTTTCTTTCCATTCGATACAATTTTCAGAAAGCAGGCTTCGACGATAATTCTGCAGAGAGCAAATTGCACACGAGTAGAATTTTCAGTAGTAATACCACAAGTGATTGGATTTTCGCGCTTATTTCATTCATGCTAAAACAAGTTTTGTATTGGTTGAAATGATTGTGTTGATAAGCAATAACACCATGCTTTCGATTTTGTATTTCGGCTCCTGATCGGCTATTGTATACCTACATGATTCGTAGGCAGTAGGGTAGTTTAATTAAATAACGACTTACTAGTTGCAATATGTCATATTATTTTCCGATTCCCTAGTAAATAAATCTCGAAAATGAATGCCACTACACCAAATTTTCATCTGAACCATGATAAACAAACACTTTTAATATGTATCAACTTCATTCTCCACAAATTCTCGATAATTTCAGCATTAATAGAATTAATCCAATGTTACCTAACCACAAATTGTGACAACAATCAAAATGAATTCAGCTCAGTAGTACCTAGTGCATAGGTAATCCTGCCTACATCATACAATGGTATTACGTTATTGTTGGTTGCATAACGAATCTTCTTGTATCGAACTACAATGCACAATATCAAAATAACTTATTCCACAAACTGTACGTTTAATATTAATATTAACAATAAATAGGAAATCATCAAAATGGCTTTGATTTTATTCATGAAATAATCTGAACAAATACAACTCGTGTTATTCGTCTCAAAATCGATGAAATTTGTATTTCAATAATCATCAATACACTTGTTGTTTTACATGCGATAAGTTTGTTGATTTATTAACTGAGTTACTTTCAATCAACTCAGTTGAGCTATGAAATAAAAAATAGATTATGAGATGAATCTAATCACAAGTGGAATTTTAGTAGACTATTTCACAAACAGAGTAAATGGTAAAAATTTGGTAGAATCAGCGTGATTATTAATATTTGTCGTTTCACTGTCACTTGACAGGCCAATCAGAGTCAAAAGTCAAGTTTGTGTTACCGATAATCCGAACTTGACTAAAGCTCCTGATTGGTTCATCTGGCAAGTGCGTGAGATAGTCAAATAAATCAATTAAATAGTAGTACGCAAATAATGAATGAGACAATTATTGTGAGTTAGGATTCCGAATACAACGTCAATGTTTATATAGGTATATGAAAGATATAAACATTGACGATGCACTGTGTGGGAGAAAAATATTTGTTCTGAAATATACTGTACTGAAAGGAAATACGAATGTTGGAAAATGTTCCGATACAAGGAAAAACAATGCGGTTATACTTGCTCCATTATGGAAAATTTATTTTCTATATGGAAATGTATGAATGCATTCGAGATGGTCATGACATGACACATTTATTAGCATAATTTCGATCATGTAATTTGGAGGATATGAATATCATCATTCAGAAAAGTTTCAAGGTTTTAAAATATACCCCGAACTCGACCCTGAAGGTAATTTCTTCATACGAAACGTCCTTCATATTATCATGAGACCAAAACTGAATCACATTTTATTATTTCAATCTGAGATCAAATGAGATAGTTGGACCAAGGCATATCTCTCTGATGGAGTATTTCCTTTGAGATTATTCCAGAATCATATACTTCACTCACGACATAACACAGACTATAATGTTCGAGAAATCCGCATCAATATCGGCTCATCTTCCTCGTAAATCTCTTCGACATCTCCTATTCAGATTTGAATACTGGACCGGTGGATTCGTCTATTATGTTCTTCAAGGATAGTTGTGCTAAAAGCATTCTCAGAAAAACATCTCGGGCAGCAGTAAATAACGCCGTGATTCTCCGAAAAAAGGGTCGGGAAATCTAAGAGATCATCTCATTTCAATTTTCTCGAGAGAAATGTTATCCGGGACGGCTAAAGCGATCCCATTTCCAGAATCACTTTCCTACAACTCGTCGACAACTGAATTATTCTAGTTTTCCACTCTCGCGATGATGATGTATTCAGAATTCCGCGTCTCTCAATTGCCTTTTTTCGCGTTTTTTGTTGGAGTTCACCAAAGTGAGAATGAGGATCATTCAGAGAGTGTTTTCGCCATAGATCTTATTGCTTACGCTAGATCCAGTATCCAGGTTACTTGTTTTGTAGATCCGGGGGGGTTGAAAGTACTAAGCCATTGATTGGTCGTTTTCATTTTTGTCCATACATGTGTTGTACCACGTGATCATGTAGTACCTACTTTCTTGCAGACCCCTCTAGACCAAAAAATTACTACAGGTTGCCGGATCTAGCGTAAGCAATGTAATCGATTATTTCATTCATGCTAAAATACACGTTTTTGATTGGTTGAAATGATTGTGTTGATAAGCAATATCACCATGTTTTCGATTTTGTATTTCGGCTCCTGATTGGCTATTGGATATACCTACATGCTGTGTTTTCGTTTCTGTATTTCGCTTTCTGATTCGTAGGCAGTAGGGTAGTTTAATCAAACAACAACTTACTAGTTGCAATCTGTCATAGTATTTTCCGATTCCCTGGTAAATAAATGAATGCCACTACACCAAATTTTCGTCTGAACCATGATAAACACACACTATTAATATCTATCCACTTCATTTTCCACAAATTCTGGACAATTTCAGCATCAATAGAATGAATCTAATGTAACCTAAACACACAAATTGTGACAACAATCATAATAAATTTAGCTCAGTAGTACCTAGTGCATAGGTAATCTTGCCTACATCATACAATGGCATAAATGTATTGTTGGTTGCATAACGAATCTTCTTGTGTGTTAATGCATAATCAAAAAAAAACTAATTTCATAAACTGTACGTTTAATATTTTTATTAACAATAAATAGGAAATCATCATCAAAATGACTTTGATTTTATTCATGAAATAATCTGAATAAATACAACTTGTGTTATTGATGATTATCGAAAATTCCTTCTCTTTTTCGAAACAAATCGAAGGAATTTTTGTTTCGATAATCATCAATACACTTGTTGTATTACATGCGAGAATACAACAAGAATTTGTTGTACTCCTTTTGGTGTAATTATTCTAGATGAGATATTGTCTGGACCAGCAAGCATTTCAAGATGACCCTTCCATCATGAATAAAAAGTCGATATTCGTTTCCAAATGTCAACACATCTTCTCAATTTTTTAAACAAAAGAGAGTGAAATAATCGCGAGAGCTCACTCGAGCGGTTTTTTCTACTTTTCTTTGAAATGTATAGATACATGTATCGATTTTTTTGGGGAAATTTATACACAACTGCATTATAAAGACATTATGTACAGTTTATTCGATCTTTTCTAAAGATTCTTGACCAAATCTTGCCATTTTGAAACGACGTTGTATTAAGAAAATTCGAAAATAATCTGAAAGTGACAGTTAACAAAGTATAGAATTGTGAATTCTACACACATAAAAAAAGATTTCTCCACTCTGTCTCAATGTAAAAGTATTGAATTTTGCTCATATAGGATATGGTTTTGTCTGGATATTTACTTCATTTCACAATATATAGGGTGATCAAACTCAAGTCGGAACTATTTCTAATTTATTTATTATTATTAGATACGAGGTAGGTTAAATTAGAGAACAAGTAGTATTTTTTTCGCAAATAACCGTTTTTCGAATCAAAAAGGCGATATTCAATTGTTTTTCTGTTAGCAATATGGTTATTAGCGGAAAAAGTACTACTAGTTCTCTAATTTAACCGACCTCGTACCTTCCATAATGAAGACGTTAGCAATGGTCGAGTTCTGAAATTTCCAACAAGTACTGTTCAGTGCTTTAGATCGTTCTAAAATTACTGAATTATACTGGTAGTAGTTATAACTGAACCTGTATTCGTTCCGAAATTGCTGAATGTCATCAGTAAATTCAGTAATATCGGAACGCGACAAATAGTGCCGACTTGAGTTTGATCAGCCTGTTGTATAGTATAATAATCGTAAATATCAGCTTGTTAGGTTGAGTAATCCATAATGTTGGAAGAACTCACTTAATAGTTTCAGAATGAAAATAACATTATTTCGAACAAAGAATATGTACGACGTCCTTTACTTGGTTCTACAATTTCATCAATCTGTTTGTAATGTTATCACCAGATGGAGACACTTCCTCCTCGTATCTGAGCGTAGCTCGGGAGAATTCAAATAGTAGGTAATTGAGAAAATGATTCATTAGCAGAGGGCGAAGTACCTTTAATGGGAGAGGAGCAATAGTAATTCTTGTATTCTCCAAAGAAACAAGGTACATTTGATACCTGATGATGAGATAATTGAATTAATAAATACTTACAAAAAAATTAAAAACCAACCCAATGGAATAAAAAATATTGCTCATGAAGAACAATAATTCTTGTTTCAAGATACCAAGTATATATTTTCGCTAGAAATCACTACGTTCTAGGAATTACCTCAACATTCTTGATTTCTTATCGCAAGCAGCCGATGAGCTTGGTTGAAGAATATTCAGGTAACATTATATTCTTCAATTGAGTATATGTTTATTCGAGTAAGTAACAGGATCATGAAAAATGGAAAAGCCATAAATTGGACAACAATTTTAGAAAGAGAAATTAGTCTATCCAATTAGAATATCAAACATAGTTTGAAATGAATGTCTGGTAGACTACGAGCAGAAAACAACTACTTTCCTGGTAAATACCACGCAGAACATTGAATTATATCTGCTCGTAATCCATGCAACGATTCACACTGTGAATGCAGATCGCAAATGTTTCTTTCTTCCTAAGACGTGACAAATTCACATCGGGACAGGCACGCCTAACAACCTACAGACCGGTTTCGGGCTTATTGGCCCTCATCCTGCACTGATGAGGGCCAATAAGCCCGAAACCGGTCTGTAGGTTGTTAGGCGTGCCTGTCCCGATGTGAATTTGTCACGTCTTAGGAAGAAAGAAACATTTGCGATCTGCATTCACAGTGTGAATCGTTGCATGGATTACGAGCAGATATAATTCAATGTTCTGCGTGGTATTTACCAGGAAAGTAGTTGTTTTCAGCTCGTAGTCTACCAGACATTCATTTCAAACTATGTTTGATATTCTAATTGGATAGACTAATTTCTCTTTCTATAACTGGATCATGGTACACCCCGTATCTCCGTTAGTTTCAAAGGTAATTGATTGAAATTTGGGATATGCTATATACCTAATAAGCGTCACTTTTTGACCTACGAATGATTTGTTTTTCACTTCCGGTTTCGCCGGAAGTGATACAAACTTTCGATTTTTGAATGGAACACTTTGTATATCATTCCATTCCTGAAATGTGCAAACTTTTCTGAATCCAATGATATCACATTAGTGACATTTTAAACATCATCGATATAGTTGATTGAATGTAATGTGCATATTCATTAGTTATTGGGAAAACTATGTAGATTTATCATTAAAAATGACTGTTGGTCGATTTTAAGAGAGATTTCAGCATTACTTTTAGTTCAAATAACAGAAATGCCACTCACAACTCGCGCATTTAAACATGTTTGAAATCGATACAATAATTTCAAATTCCACACCCCTGAAATGTGATGATTAATGTGTCACTGTTGGAATATAGGTGTTAACTTCCCTTTGGTTCTGTTTTTACGCTATTTATGTCATGGGCAGGCAGCATGCACCCCAAATGCACATAACGGTCCACTTGGGAAACATTGTAATTTACCTTGCCACCCAATTCCAGTCTACCCCTTTTCACTAAAAGCACCCTGCGTTTTTAAGTGCAGCTACCCATTACGCTGCGATAATTACACACTGCTTGTCGTTAATAAAAAAAGCCAATTTCCGCATCCTTCAATGAATTAATGTAGGATCAAAAATGTGTGTAATAATAATATCCTTAAATGAAAGTAACTTTGAAGATGAATTCGAACTATAATTTCGTAAATTTATGTGGGTGGCTTATATGTCGTATTTCTTCGGATCTTTTTTGGAATTCACGAAGTGAAAACATTTAATGTTCGTGCAAGGATAGATGATATTGGTACAATTTTTCTTGAAAGTGCTGGGAGGTTATAGACATTAGCAAATCTCCTGTTGTTGATATTTGATGACGAAAGTCAAGTTGTCGATCATTCGAGATCTCAGATCCTTCCAGTCTGAATATTTACATCTTATTGACAGTCTTGCAAACAAAATATAAATAAAATGTACTAAGAATAAACATTTATATATATTACACATTTCACACACAAGTTGAATCACTTAATACTAAATATAAATCACATAAAAAATTCAACCAAAAACTTAACTAACCGCTCATGGTTTTATTCAGGTAGTCTTGAACAGCATAATATACTTCTTCTATAAAAATACGTTTAACTGATCTCCTAAACAAATTGATGTAATCAATAATTTTGATGCTGGCTGTAAGATGGTTATACAGTTTGGCAGCATTATAAATTGAAGATTTTTTTATCAAATTGGATGATGGTATGGGTAGTCTAAGTCTGTTATTTTGGCGGGTGGATCCAAGAATTGTATCATAGGCTGATTTATTTTTATGTACCAGGCTTACTGTTTCGAGAATAAAAATAGATGAAGTAGTGGGGAGTTTCTGTTTCTTGAATAGTTCTTTGCAAGATACTCGAGGTACAACTCCGCAAATATATCGGACAGCACGTTTCTGTTAAGCAATAATTATATGAAGCGCTGTTTGCTGCATCAGGTTCCCCAGAAAGGGATACCATACCTTATATGCGACTCAATTAAGGCATGGTAAACTAAAGTAGCAGTTTTCATACCTAATTCGTTTGAGACAACACGTGGATAATGGCAGCTGAGTTTACAGTCTAAGTGATTCCCTAGAAAGGTGTTGACATTATTAGAGGAAATAATATAATTTCCCATTGGAATGTCTGGTATATTGCATTGAGATGCTGAAAGATTTGTTTTATTCAGTCATTTTTCCAAAGAGGTTTGAATTTTGATCATGCCATAATATTTTTGTGTCGTCTGCAAAAATAGTGAATACACCTTCAGTAATTAGGAGAAACTCTGAGGTACTGACAAGTGTACTAAAGAACTTAGAGAACACATAGATGAATTAATGTTTTCGTTATCAAAATAAATTTCCAATCAAAACTGATGACACCCAAAAAATAAAGTCCTTTTTCAGCGCTTTAAGAGGCCTAGAATTTCCAAATTCCATTATTAAACGAGGGACTCCGAATGTAGATATTGAGAAAATAATTTTTCAAGATAAATTTCTCATTCAGAGTGACGATATTCATGATCGATATTCATCAGATATTCTGGTTGTCCACCAAACTTCATGAATGAGTCTCCAGGGCCAACTGTTATTATTTTTGTAAAAAATATAAAAAAAATAACACCGACTTTTTGTTTTAAATCTACACCACTGTAGGTTTCGAGATTGTCTATGTCATAATTGCGTTGAAATGCGTTTATCAATAAAAAAGTTATAAGAGAACAATGTCGAAATTTTGAATACACTACTGGATCCAGGAAGTATCGGTTTGAAAGAAAAATAGTTGTTTCTTTCTTCCCAAGACGTGAAAAAGTTCACACCGAGACACGCTTGAAAACCTATACCAGATATGGAAATTCAAACTGTGTTTGATATTTTCAATTGGATACGACTAGATATTTGTCTTTCAAGTGTTAGTCCAATTTATAGCTCTTTAATTTTTCATGTATCGGTTTATTAAGGATCGGAATATGTTACGAAATATGTTCATCAATAAAAAAGTCGGAAGGGTTATACCTAATGAAATACAATTTGAAAAATATGTAATTTAATGAATAAAAAGCAAAATATAATTCAATAATTTTATTCATGTAAGAGTTATGGGAGAATCAAATTCCGTTCACTGCAATCCATTGAAAAATATTTGTTTTATAAGGGTGCTTCCATTTTCAAATGGGTCACACTGATAGTTTGATAGTTTTTTTCAACATGTTGAATGTGCTTTCTCAATATACTCTTTATTTCCAATTGGGTTATTTGCATCTCACTGCTTCAACTCAAAAGTGCATGTGAATCTCGTGTCGGCAAAACGTTTCACCAGTTTCACTCAACTGCTTTTAACGATTTTTGAAATCAATTCTGTGAAAGCAAATATCACTTCCTTACTGGTTTTACCCCAAAATAACAATTGGTTGACCTCAGAAAAAATAATGCATTAATATCAGTGGATAAATGTATCACAGGAATATCAACATCATTTATGATATTGTAAATAACGCCTATACAATTTGGAGACTCTAATGTGACACTGCCACTAATACTGTGTACATGCCCCACTCACTAGTGAATGTCAAATTGATGTAATTTGGGGAATGTTTATCCAGATATTAAGCATAATAAATGGCGCGACCTAGTATTTGACTGTCCATTATGTTCGATAGTATTTTCTGTAACGATTTGTTGTTCGTGATAACCCTGTGGGAGCACATTCCGGATTAAATGGTCCTTCTGAACGATTTATTGTTGTTGAAATAGTTGATAATGGTATTATTGAGCTAGTAAGCTATGAAAGTGTCTTCGTATTTTATACTAGTATTGGTCGCCCAATATCTTTATGTTCATATCAGACTATGAGCTTCTAATTTATATAGTTGTTTTCCATTGAGTTGATGTTTCAATTTTCGTGGCTCTTTTATAAGAGTTGGTAGTGAAATTACGAAAGAACGAAAAATTGACAAAGTATCTAAATTGAAATATACACTGTGTCCAAGATAAGAATGAACAGCATGGGGATATCGGAAACGGTGGGTGATACAGGGTCGATTAAATTAGAGAAAAGTAGCGCATTTATGTGCCTAATAATATGCCATTTAGAAAGTTTCGATATTCCGAGTAGTTTCGGAGATATTCGGGAAAAACCGAAATTTGAGAATTTCGTTTTTATTTTCTCCTAGCTTTATTTTCGAAGGAAATGTAAAACAAATAGCACTTCGTCATGGCCACTTTTCGAGGACTACACGATAACATAAGCAGAATTTTCGTGCGACGTTTCGTCTTTTAGAAAACATCATCAACTTTGTATTTTTATATGGGCCGAAACTAAAGTATAGCCCGTATACGACTCCATTTTTCATTGTGAATACAGCAACGTATCACACAATATGGTTTCGGAACCTTTTCTCACGCAAAATGTAATTTAGTGATTACTTAATCTGTTTTTCTTCAATTTTAGATAGTAGGCGCTGGAAAAAATGTCATATTTTGATACATGTAGTGAATTGAATAGTCCTATTTATAAAAGTTTAAATTTAAACTAACCACTTGCCGGAATTATTGCGTTGTTGAATACAAAGATGAGTCGCAATATCAAAAGTTTAGTTTATAAATGTAATTGTAATGTAATAAATAACAAGGAGCTAATATGTATTACAGGAAATGAACAGAAACTTATAACAAGTGTTCAAATAACCCGCCATTATTTTCTAAGCACGAGTACGCTCGTCTCACAGACGAATTTAAAACTTGATTTAACATATCCGGAAAAATATTGTTAAAGGATTCAGTAACCAATCTTAGCAAATCTTCTTCATTCTGAAAATCATAATTAGAGTACACTTGATTCTTGATATATCCCCAAAGGAAAAAGTCTAGTGGGGTTAAGTCGGGGGATCTTGCAGGCCAGGCTGTATCACTATGAGTACCAATCCACTGTCCTGGGAATCGACGGTTCAAATAATCACGAACAATTCTAGCGTTATGTGCTGGAGCACCATCTTGTTGAACCAGCAGCTGTGAGTAACCGCTAAAGGCAAATTATCTAGAGCGTCTTCCAAATCATTCACTAACAAATTCATGTACCGCTCTCTTGTTAAATTGTTTCGGTAGATAAAAGGCCCAATTATATTCGTACCGAGAATCCCAACCCACATATTGAAACCGAAACGATGTTGATGTCTGGACACTTTGTGTACACGCGGATTTTGTTGTGACCAATAATAAACATTCCGCCTATTAAAAATGCCATTGTTGGTGATCATGCTTTCATCAGACCAAATTATTTTGAAAGGAAAATTTTCATCGTCTTGGCATTTTCTAGTGTACCGTGTACCATTCACAAAAGGTTCTTCGTCTTGCATCGTCACCTGGTCTGAGTCCATGACAAATCCTAAATTTATATGGATGATATTTATTTTTTCTTAAAATGAAGTGAGCGGTACTCCGGTATTATCTTCAATGGTGCGAGTGGATATCTCAGGATTTTCAACAACGGCCTGTAACACATCACGCTGACTTTCTTCATTAGATTGCTTTTGTCGGGAAACCACAGGTTTTTCAAATGATCCGTATTCTTTTAAATTGAAAACTAGCCGTCTAAATATTGATTCACCAGGTTGTCGCCTCTCTGGATACTTATTAAAGTACGCACGTTCAGCATCAATACAATTTCTATGGCACAAAATGTAACATGACAACATATCAAATTTTTCAGTATTCGAAAAGCTGCCGTTTTCCATTTTTGACACAAATTAGGTAGGTAAAGAGATGTAAAAGTAGGTACAGTAATATGTCAAATATTCTACCAAACTACACTATTATTATGACAACAGAACATTATGTTGTCATTTTTTCCAGTGCCTACTATCTAAAATTGAAGAAAAACAGATTAAGTAATCACTAAATTACATTTTGCGCGAGAAAAGGTTCCGAAACCATATTGTGTGATACGTTGCTGTATTCACAATGAAAAATGGAGGCGTACAGGGTATACTTTAGTTTCGGCCCATATAAAAATACAAAGTTGATGATGTTTTCTAAAAGACGAAACGTCGCACGAAAATTCTGCTTATGTTATCGTGTAGTCCTCGAAAAGTGGCCATGACGAAGTGCTATTTGTTTTACATTTCCTTCGAAAATAAAGCTAGGAGAAAATAAAAACGAAATTCTCAAATTTCGGTTTTTCCCGGATATCTCCGAAACTACTCGGAATATTGAAACTTTCTAAATGGCATATTATTAGGCACATAAATGCGCTACTTTTCTCTAATTTAATCTACCCCGTATCACTTACCGTTTCCGATATCCCCATGCTGTTCATTCTTATCTTGGACACAGTGTATACATATCTCGGTTTGTCCGATCAATAATCAAACATAGTTAGGATGACTGGTAAACCACGAGCAAGAAACAACCACTTTCCTGGTAAAAACCACTCAGAACATTGACTTATATCTGCTCGTAGCACTGTGAATGCAGATCGCAAATGTTTCTTTCCTAAGACATGAAAAATTACACATCGGGACAGGCAAGCTTGACAACCTATAGACCGGTTTCGGGCTTATTGGCACTCATCAGTGCAGGCTAGTGCACCTAGTATAGAGACTCTGAGATCAATGAGATCTCTTCCAATTCATTCTTCGTTCGCCTGTTCGTATTGTGAGCGAATTAAAACACCAACTCAACTTTTTTAAGGTGAGGTGAGTGAGGTGATAGGTAAGGTACTTATACGTCGATATATTCACTCACACAGCCTTTGTGTAAAAACCGAGATAAATACACTTTGTGCTCTGTATAGGTGTTGAAAAATAGACGATTTAATTCAAACGTGTCTGTCACATTGGAAAGTGCCTTTTCAAATTGAGCAATTGAAGCACTGAAACAATGATAATTGTTTATTAATGTTGGTTCGAACATAACTTCACTCTTTTCGTCGTCAATCATTTTTGTTTCGCGGATTTCACATGAACTCGTGAAAATGGCCTGTGTGAAAAAACATTTTTTTTATCAAACAAAGGAGTTGAATATCAGTTCGATGAAAATTGTCGAAATATTTGTTCAAAGAAATATGTTATAAGTATATAACTTCAATCAAACTGTGTTTAAATTTGTCAAATTATTCCATTGAAAATAAAATAGTATATTGTGCAACAAGTGCGGAAAATAGGAGATTTCATACGCCTACGGCTCGTGGTTTATCATCTTGTCAAACGAGTATGAAATATCCAATTTCCGCACGAGTTATACACTATACTTTTTCGACGACCTACATGAAAAACATAGGTATGTCGGATTTTAATTTCGCATGACTGTATTACCTACTTTCAAATCATTTTACAGAAAACCAATTCAATTGCCTGAAGAAGCTTGAAAGAAAGATGTATCACACAAAGACAACACATTTTATTGAACATTTAACAAACATTTTTGGGTACATTTTGGTCTGTATTTATGAAATATTGGAAAAATAATTATTGATGGTAATATTTGAACAATTGTTCAGTACCAACGGAATAGTATTATTTTCTTTTATCAAACCTAAATTGCATACTTCTGGGGGAGTAGAATCTACCATTTCGTCGTCGGATGACATTGCAGCAAAAAAAAACTGTACAAATTATACGATTCGGTACCTATCTACTTGGTAAATCACATTGACACTATAATGTTATGAGTTCCTTTGTAGATATGTCATTGTCACAGCTACATATGAGTAAAAATCAAAGTATAGTTAACTTTATTAGGTAATCACACCAATCGCAATCGCACTAGTGCGAAATATCTTATTTTGTGTACTGGTTTACAGTGCGAAATGATACGTATTTCAGGTTCAGGTAGGTCGTCGGGAAATTTACTTATTGTATTTTTATACTCTGTCAACTATATTGAATTTGGCTCTGCTGATAATATACTCCTAGAATCAGAAACTACCTTCAGAATATCAAGTTCGACATATTTTCTCTGTGTGGTCCGGTCCATCATAGGAAAAAAAGACGGTGCGTTAGAATTGGAAATAATGCCTCGAAAAGCCAGGAAAATGTCGTCCATTGATGCTTCATGGAGTAATCTATCAATCTAGCACCAATATTTGGACATGAATTATTCATTTTATTCACTTTAATGCCTTCTTCACACCGTCTTATATTATAGAATTCAAAATAAACATTCTGAGATGATATTGGGGGAACAAGAAAATCGAATAACTAGTATATTAAATGAATGGCGTATAGATGCGGTTTCAACTTGAAAGATATCAATCATAATTATGCATGAAAAATGGAATTGATTGATATTTATTTATAAAATGCAAAAATAAACACCATTGAGCTCACGCAAATTCAACCTTGACCAATTTTCTGGCTAGAAGAGGCCAGTAATCCATGAAATATGAAGAAGAACTACTCTTACCTATATTTGTACTATTCAAGTATTTAGAAATGTATTTGGGGATTTGATAATATTCTTGTTCATTTGATTTCGATCTGACAGATGATGAAATTTGTTAGAGTGAAAGTACTGAAAGTTCATCATTTTTTTACAAACTCAACTGAGTGGGTTCATTCAATTTTCAAGTGTAGTTTCAATATCAATTATGTTGTTCAATATCTTCTTCTATGAGCTAGTTCTTTCTGAAATAATAATCACAATCATGTTACAGTTTTACACCAACTAGGTAACTCATTATTGAATCCCATCATGAGATAAAAATCAACGTTATCTCCTGGGCACTAAAAGTGTTTCTTATATCAAGGTACATATTAATCATTTTATTGTGTCAGTAATCGTCAACTTCAGGAGAATTTCAGAACAATAATAGACAAATCTCGAGCCGGTTGCAGAAAAATTAACTTTCCTGTTCTAGTCGATGAAAAAAAAAGAGGTCTGGACCAAATACCCATCGAATAGCAACACAAATGCAGTGGGCTACAATTAATCTGGGCTACCTGTACGCGGTATGTGCGCCACTGGCTCATGCTATTAGTAAAAATAACGTGTGAAAATTAAAACCTCGTACAGATTCTATTTCTTTTGTACCGGCAGATTGCTTTCCCGTTTCCTGTTTCAATGCGCCCTGGTACATTACAAACTGAAACGTTTCCAAACATTTTACTGACGTATGTGAAACGTTTTACTGAAATCTCCTATAGCATTAGGACTTTTAGGGAACTACAAACGATCGTTTGATAATCTCCGATTTCCTCGTGGAATCTGATGAATGTTTGGCGTTCTCGAATATAATGCGGTTTCATCTCTGAATGATAAATATTAGGTTAGATTTACTGTATGAAGTCGAAGTTATCCATGTTAGTTATTGGAAATGTTAGTATTGTCGAATAGTTTATACAAAGGTACAATTGCTTGCGAGATGAAAAACTTGATGTGGTTGAATTACAGCATTTGCTAATATAATTTCGACTGGAAAAACCAACGTTCCTGAACTATATAGTTGATAGGTACTTTTGGCACTTTTTGCTGGTCGCCCTGTTTTATTTTTGTAGATATCAAATTATATTTTGAATAGCCCCAATTTATTCAACTGAACTTCGTATTTGTACGTCTCGATATTGTTTTACTTTGATTTTGGGTTTTATTGTTGACAACGTTATTTTTGATATAATTATACATCTGTAATACAAATGTATATTTTCACCCTCAGCTTATTCAACTTTTTTGTTTCAGGTAAGCCATTTTTTCTTGGCTGTATACCCTATAAGCATTGAATAAGTAAGCAGTTTAGGTATAAGATTCTATTGAGATAATTTTGATTACATGATTTAAATAGGTAGAAAGTAATCACTACTATAACTTTGGTATTCTTCGTGAATTTTTGCACATTCAATTTTTGACCTAATCTACTAATCGACATGAACTATGGCGACGACATTAGTATGAAGTTGGTTTGTCTATAATTTGAAACAAATCAACAGTATTTTATACGCAAAGTTCAAATTCAAGTCGTTGAACTAATTAACTCAACTTATTTACGATTATTTGTCATGATAAAACTCATGAAAGCCTTCATATTCATGCTATTTGAATCATACTAGATGGACTCAACTGAAATATTATATACAATAAACCATCATATGAATGAATATGAACAAGGGATTGCCATTTATATAACAATGAATATTTTATTATAATTCGAATTTCCAAAGTTTTGTTTTAATATCGTTTAGTTTATTCAATTCATTTTAAGCCAGTTTCACTGAAATTTCGCTAGAAAAATTAACTGAAGTTGGTAAAAGTTCTATTCAACTGCTAGCGTAGAATAAGGTTCTTGATATTTTTCATATTATATTAAGCCGTTTATATCCACCTGAAACTTTTGATTCCAAATGAGTTGGAAACTAATTTCAATGTTTCCGGAAACTGCATCAGTCTGAAGTTGTTCTATTGGCCCCTTTAGTTAGTAGTTTATGAAATAAATCTCGGAAAACGGAATATAATCAATCTGGACATGTAAGTAGGTAACGATATAGAGTGCATATAATGTGTTTAAATTTTTTATAGATACAAACATGAAAAGTGCGCCATAATTTTTCCACTATTTATTATTGATAAAATTGCCATCACATTAAAAATTCTTGTGCCTCTTGGAACTTCTTAAAATCTAATATAGCGCCGATATCTAATTTTAAAAGAAAATGAGAACAAACAAATTGTAAACAGAAAATAATTATTCGATATGATTCAAAATGCCACACAGCACATGTACAACCAATGTATATTTATTGTTCATTGGACGTACACAATTGGACGATAAAATTTGAACATCAATTGGACGATCATCTTTGTACATTCAATAGATGTCCACCTTATGGATATCAAATGGATGTAAAATGTACTAATGTATCATGGATCCACAAAACATACACATATATATAATAACAACTATATGGATAACACCTATATTCTTGTCTTTACGCGAAAGTGAAGCCAGTTTTGGAAAAACAAAAGACTGTCTGGCTTGCTAATGATGAAATGTGCGCATGCGCGGGTTTTGACGAGTTGAAATCCACTGACGTTTTTAGAATTTCATAGGTTAGGTATATTTGTTAACCCAAATTATGTAAATGGATGTCAATATAGTTATAAATGTACTTACTGATTGTTTACAGAAGTGATTAGTGAGTGATAACAGTGATTGATCAAAAATTAGCCCACGAATCTTGTTCCGATGACTTTATCGTCACAGGTTTCTATGCAAATCGCAAGTATCGCTTTGTAGATCACATCCATTTCTGCATTCATCATCAACTATTATTCAATATCGTCCAACAATCCATCAATGAATGAATATTTGAAAAATATATTTCATGATGAAATAAACACATCGAATTGAAGGTTACATTTGATTGATTTTTAATAATTGTCATACGTTTGTCGCTCACTAGAAAGCTACTCTCCTCCATGATGAAAACGAATGTCGATTCTTAATTCAAACTTGCGCATGCGCATATTCGCGATTTGTCCCGCAGACTGTCATTTGTTTTATTTCTCGGCTTCAGCTCTGGTATCCATGTTACCTATATAGTTATTATTAGATATATGAACATACATTGAACGTACTTCCAATTTCTTCACGAATTTGTTTTCTTGATGTCGAGTATTGACAATATAACAAGTTTTTCGCGGTTATTTCTAGGCAACAGAAAATTGCTATATTGTACAGGGTGATTCGTTATGGAAAATTTGGTAGAAAGGCATCGTTTGAAAGAAAGCAACATATTATTAGTCAACTTCGTTTTTTCAAATCTCGAATATATTAATTCATTTCAGCTGTTCATTTCTTGAAATATATATAGTCTGTTCGTATATTTAATTATTTCGTATAGTACAATTCTCAGCTTTTCAAGGTTCATCATTCATCGAATTTTCGTAAATCGACAGTCCACAGGAGTTACGTACTAAATTGATGATTGTAGTTACAATGTGGAAAAAATCCTTGTGAATAAAATTATGACTTTTATGTTTTTCGTTTGCTGAACTCTGTATATATATATGTATTATCGTCTATCTGTATCAATGTGGCTTGATTGATATTTAATAGTAGATGTGGAATTGTATACAATCTGAAACATTCATAATTCATGAACTGGCATTAATAAATAGGCCAGTTTATAACATATATTATAGGGAGAATGAAGTGGGGAATGTGTTTGGCAGTTTATTCTGAATATTGATTGTTGAAGCTTATTATATTTATTCCCTTATTGTTTCAGATTATGGAATGTGATTCCTATAAAATGTGCATAAATGAAAATTTTTAAGAAAACTAAAAATTGATGAAATTGGGATGTTTACGTTACACATTTATGATTTTTGATTATACCGGTTCCATACTGTTTTCTGTTTGATATTAGACCCAGTGATAAGCTTGCTATTATAATCAAGTCTAGCAGAAATAAGAATTTTATTATAGTTTTGTTCAGCTAATTTGTATTATTTTTTCTAGAATCATCAGTTCCTGGTCAGCTTTCCTTATACTTGGGGATCACCCAATTTGCTTTGTTTCGAGATTATTTATTGTACTGTTTTCAGGGGCAACATTCGTCTGAGACAAACGTTAAAACCGTGGTAAAAACATTGACAAAGAATTCAAATGCAGGATCAACATCAGCTTCTAAATAGATTTCACTTAAGTCAGTGGCTTCAAACACAAAGTTCAATTTATCAATGTTATATCCCTATAATAATATTAAACTGGCTTGGTAGTCTTTTTTTGTTTTGTTAGTACGATGTTGGTAAGTCATCATCAAAACTTCAGGGTCTATATTAGTTATGATGTATACAACTTTAGTTGTATTTTTCGTTTGTGAAAACTCTTGTGGGTGGGGAATAGCTCACCTTAAAAATATTATTATTATTATTATCATTAGAATTATATCAAAACGGGCACAAAAGGACTGCAACAGTTCATTAATCAGTCAATTGTTCATTGAGGAATTCCATACCATAAGTACATATAACGATGAATTGATCATTTCTGGTAACACTTTGCATGTAACTATAGTAAAAAATTAGGCATAAATTATTCATTTCTGCTTACAACCTCTGAGAAGTCTTATATGCGATTTTTCGAGATGATTTTCTTAGTCCATAATAATACTCCATAACCAATCTACTATATATTTGTTCATTCGGGAAAGCTCTACTTGTGTGCAGATATCTGTGGGCAAAATGAATTATTCACCTATTTATCTCGAAACTATTCGTTTGCCAAGATATTTGCGTTACAAATAGCTAGTATCACGTCTCCAACATCCCAACATGTTTGAAAAAGAACGCGAAATGGTCGAAGTCAGCCAATTTATAGTTTGTAGCGATATATTTATTATGTTATGTTACAGATGTATTCCAAGCAAAACTGTGCTAATTCTGCCCCAAATCTTCACAAATTGGACATGTGTGCAATTTAGATACATTCATTCTTGAATAAAATGTTAATTTCGATATTGAATTGAACAATTATTATTCTATGCATTAGAAACAATGAAGGTTGTAGTTTTTTCATTCATGATATCACTAGAGTTTCAATTATTACTGGAACATGAATATTTTGAAAATTTTCGAAAATATTCGCGTTGAATTTACAGTTTTTATTTGAAGATATAGTGGTTTCGGTAGGAAAACTTCAACACCGAAATATTATTGAATCTGTGCGTTGATGCGATAGGGAAGGTTCGACCTCGTTTCTCATTGGCATACAAGTGGTTAGTTGACCGTACGGCTGTGTATAAACAGTAGAATAAAATACAACCTCGACGAGATTGACTGTTTAAGTTTTATTTCTATTATATTTACCGTGTGTTCCGTTAATCAAGATGTACAATTTCAATAATCGTAACACTTGACAGATTTCATGGTCAGCCACCAAATCCGTATCGGCTATTTTGAAATATTATCGTGAATTGTGAACAATTCAGTTCATCATTAGTTTATTATTATGTTTCGAAATTAGAGGGCTATATTTCATCAGAGCTGAAAATGCTGATTACTTCAATATTTTTGAATCCGAAATATTTCAATTGGGAGTTTCTTTCAAGAAGATAATTTTGCTTTGGATGAGTTTATATGCTCGACACAAAAATTTCAATTTTTGAAATTTTTTTCAAAATTTATTGTGATAAACCGCTGTCAATTTGGTTTTTCAAAGTGGGATGGAAGTGTATCGAATCACCAGAGAGTGAATTTTTCTTAACAAAGATGGTTCGAATATTCAACATAATTATGTATCAGCTTACGAGTAAAATATATACAGGTTGCCACTAAATCTAATATTTCACGAAAGTGTTGAAGCCGATACCGAGAGAAATAGTAATACTTAACAAGTGGTTATTATTTCGGCTTGTGATGTGTAAAAAAGAGCACGCATTGTGCGAAAATTATCATAATAGAGTTTTGTGATTTTTACTCGATCATGACGATGCTATAATGTCGCCTTCTACACAGGAAAATACTTGATATGGTCAGATGAATGTACATGTCGTTGCAATTCAATATTTTCAATAATAGCATATTAGGATACAAGTTTTATAAGACGCTATTTTGTCGCACGCGTTGTTTGGAGTACGACGAGCGAAGCGAGGAGTGCTCCAAGTGAACAAGTGTGTCATATGCAATTTTTTCTATTTTGAATTGATTTGAAGAAAAAAATGGATTTAATATCGATAAATAACAGAAACATCTTCGATTGGTAACAATGATGACATTGAAATAATTAAAATTTGACGCACAAGCGTAAAGCCCAGTTTACAGTTGAGCGATTTTGATTATTTCAATACCAGCGGTGAAAAATTCAATGTTGTTATTGCTTTTATTTATCAGTTCAAATCGAATTTCAGTCTGAATTGAAATTTACCAATTAAAACATTGCTCGAAACATTGAGTTTTTCACTGCTAATATCACCAAATCCCAATCGCTCAGAAGTAAACTGGGCCTAACTCTTCTGACTTTCATTTGACAGTTCGATTATACCAATCTCGAAATAATAAAAAATGCGTATCGAAATAGAGGCTATTTCGACACGCATTTGCGTTGCACAATGATTTCATTATACAACCAAAAATATTTACCGTTACTGGAGTCAATAAATCCTTTACAGTGCCCTGTATATCCATTATGAATCCTCCTATTCACATTGAATGAATGGTACAATTTGATTTATCACTACATCCAGAACTTCTCGGTATACTTTGAAAGTTCAGGTGCACTCCACCTCATCTTCAATTATAACATTTCGCGAAACTGCAAGAACCTACTTGTTCTTGTTCGTGAGGTGTTTCAACTCCAGATAATAATTAACTGATTCCCCGTACTGAGTGTTGTGAACTTTATACATGCAAACTTCTGTTCGAAACATGTATAAATAAATATGACGATTCTGATGCTCTACCAAGTGTTTTCTTCTTCTAATTCGTAAATGCTGTTTCTTACTAAATTGACATTACATCATTCACGCTATTATTTAGAATTAGATCAATAAAAACTTATAGCAACAATATATTTTTGTACTTTCTCAACTGAATATTTTGTTTTGAAGCTTGTGTTTTATGATGATGAAAATCGGTACAGGTATGATTCAAGTGATCCTAATTCAGAATCCATCATTATTTTTTGTGAAAAAAATCCCTAATAGGACTTTTTGAAAAATTGTTGAATAGAAATTGGTCGCAGTTGGCCACGATAACATCCTAAAAATAAAAACAAAATCACTCTATTGTTGGATAGACATTTCAAATACCTATCCATCAAAAGAAAAGTTTTTCGAAATCTATCGAATAATAGTCCTTAAGGTGGACATATTGTACCGGATGATTCAGTAAGGATAACGAGGTACTGTATCTCAGTAACTAACAGTCGTAGAAGTTTGGGGAAAAAATCCTTCAGGCCAGGGAAAATGGATCAAGAAAAATTGATGGAAATGTTTTTTAAATTGATACGTATACCGCTAGGGTGCGTAATAGTTTCAATCGTATAAAAAAATTGAATTTTTTCGGAAATTTTCCTTCATAAGTTCAGAAATGAATACTCTCACGTTAATGCCAACATAATGGTCCATCTTTTTGAAACATGAAGTTTCATTGTAGGACGTAAAATAAAGGCGGGAGGAAATCCTAAACTTTTTGGAATGTAAATGTCTATAACTTAAGTTTGACTTGACGGAATTTTGCCAACAAGACATGGTTGAAGAAAGAAAGGATTGGTGAATAGGAAAAAACAACATCCATTCAATTCTGGTTTTAACCGCCCTCGCTAGAGGGCGTATTTTGTGATGTTAATCGTTTTTTCAATTTTTCTCCGGAATCTGAAATGCATCGGTATTATTATCTCATCATATTCGGAAAGAAGATAAAATTTTCAACATGACATGTTAAAATCGCATGATGATATCTTCATTCGCTGAAAAGTTATGGCTTGAAGAATATTTCAAACAAATTTATGAAAGGAACAAAATAGGTTATTGAGTTTGCGAATTTTTTCAAAGTTTCGTAGTCCACAGAAAAATGAAAAAAATAATTCAAAACTTCGTTCCCATTTTTATTTGCGTTATCAGATATTGTTTGTTTTGGTATATCATTATTGTCCTGATTGAATTGAAATGGAAAAGAAGTTTCATTTTTTTCTTTACGAAATTCGAAAAAAAAACTGAAAACTCAATAATCTATTTTGTTTCTTCGATAAATTAGTTGTTGAAATATGTTTGAAGCCATAACTTTTAAACGAATGAAGATATCGCCATGCGGTTTCAACATATTAGGTTGCATATTTGATCTTCTTTCCGAATCTGTAGAAATAATCATACCGTGCCGTTTGAAATTTCGGAGTAAAATTCAAAAACTGTTAACTTCATAAAACACGCCCCCTAGCGAGGGCGGTAAGAATCAGAATAGCATGGATGGTTTTTAATCCTATTCACCAATCCTTTATTTCTTGAACCATGTCTTGTTAGCAAAATTCCGTCAAGTCGAACTTATGTTATAGACATTTACATTCCAGAAAGTTAAGGATACTCTACCGCCTTTATTTTACGTCCTACAATGA
Organism: Chrysomela aeneicollis; assembly: GCA_029955515.1. Taxonomy (NCBI): domain Eukaryota; kingdom Metazoa; phylum Arthropoda; class Insecta; order Coleoptera; family Chrysomelidae; genus Chrysomela; species Chrysomela aeneicollis. Next base: position 12,067,649 of record JARUHQ010000003.1, on the reverse strand, counting down.
AACTTTATTGTTCAAAAAGATGGACCATTATGTTGGCATCAACGTGGGAGTATTCATTTCTGAACTTATATAGGAAAATTTCCGAAAAATTCAATTTTTTATACGATCGAAACTATTACGCCCCCTAGCGGAGGACGCATCATTTCAAAAGATATTTCCAGCAATTTTTCTTGGTCGGTTACCCCTGAAGAATTTTTCCCCAAACTTGTACGACTGTTAGTTACTGAGATACAGTAGGTACCTCGTTTTCCTTTCTGAATCACCCGGTATATCTACCCTCGATATTTGTTTTTATCGACAGAATACTAGTTGGAAGCACGCTTGACCGTATCTTTGTATAAATTTCCAACGTTCAGCATGGGGTTCTTATCTGCCATGAATTTATTGAATGTCAAGCCCACATGTGAAAAATATATGAATGTTTTGACAGCCACTCAATATTGCGCCATATAGGCGATATATAAAATGCGGAATGTCTGCATTTCTACAAGCTTTGGGCAGTTATTTGTAAAAGCACCCGACTATCACTATATTTCGAATGAAATAAATCGTTTCCTGATATTGATTTATACTTTTCATCAAAGCACGTGATCTGAATAATTATGGCAAAATAAAATAATAAATTGTTAATTCCTACGATATTTTTTTCTGTGCTGATATTTTCTTCCATAAGAATATTTTCCTCAGAAATTTTTTCGTATGTTATTTCTGAAAACTCTTCAGTTATTACCATAGAATTCGAAAAGTTAGGGTAGATTAATAAAAACATTCAATCATTTACCATTTATCACTTAAGAATTGAGACATGATAGTGGATTAGGTATGTTATTAAAATACTCGCAAGATTTGAGATTGATTTAGGATTATCCCATGTTCATCATTAGATTTAAATAAAAAAGGAACTCGGATTGAACTGGAATAAAGTTTTCCTATGCCTTTTCATAGGCCTTTTTTTGAATTATTTTGTTCTTTCTTTTCAAGATTCAAATAAACTTCAGAAGCCGAAATCATGATAAAACTAGTTAGGGTAATAATACTCATTGCACAAATACAAATCCACTATGAATCCAAATCAGCAGCAATCAAATTGTTTTCTATTTTCAGAAATTTCCATAAAGTCACGACAAAGGTACGCAAATCATATTTACACTTATTCCAATTTAAAACTAATTTCTGGAATTTGGTCATCTTTAATCTTATAAGTGTAACTTCATAAGTCTTGAATGCTTTTTTCCATATTCCATCTGTCTAGCTGTAAAGTCTTATAAATCTTGAGTGACAAATCTTTGGTGTTATTTTTTTTATAAAGTCACCCTTATTACTTAATTTCGATTGCGATATTTTTGTTCGATACACATTTTCGACTCACTGATGGAGACCAACCAAAACCATCTCAAAACCTAACATAGGTACAGAAATTATAACAACTGAACATATTATATAATCTTAACCAGCTAGCGGAAGTTGGGGGAATGAGTATGTTCTGGTTCTCACGAAAAGGGATAACCTGTAATGTTCAGAACATTGTGAGAACCAAGGGAAGAAAAGGTAGGAGTTGGTGTTCTTTTTAAATTTCTGGAGATCGTATGCCTCGAGGAACACCTCCCTAGGCAATGAGTTCCAAACTCTCGATGTTCGTTGGATGAACGAGTCTTTGGAAAGGGACCTTTTTGCAGGTCTCTAAAGTGACCACGAAGGGGTGTGAAGACTGAACTTGACGGGTTAATCTCGAAGAGACTGCTAATAGAGTAACTATTGTTACTATTTCAGAAGAGCATCGCCCTTGAAAATATCTATAAAATAGAGATAAATCGCCAACTTTTCTACGGTGTTCCAGAGAAGTAAGCGAATTTGTAAGCTAGGCATCACCGACGAGGCGAATTGCCCTTTTTTGGACAGAATCCAAAAATTTCAGGATATGTTTAGGAGTTTAGGTGCCGCACTCCAAATAAGGGAACAGTATATTCCTTATATATAGATATAGATCATAAGCAGCTGACTGGGAGTGAAATAGCTCTTGGCTCGAAACAGAAATCCAAGTTTTTGGGATGCACTTTTGGCAATGGACCTCACGTGATTTTCCCAAGAAAGGTTATTAATGATAGTAATATCAAAAACGTCTTATGCATTTCAGAAAATAACCCATTTAGTTAATTGCTTGTTATTTTAACAAAATCGATCTTTGAAAATTAATGAAAAATATCACAACAAATTGCATCCTCTTCAATTCCCAATATATAGATTGCGTTGAGTTGTTTAGGTACACCTTGCATATCGGAAAGGTGTGAAACAGGAGCAAAGCAAAATAAATCCCAAATAAATTGAGTTCGTGCCATTTTCATCCGAACTTGCTTATCGAAGGAACTGACCTAATTCTAGCAACTGGGACTATGGGTATGCTTTAAGAGAGCCCCTATCAGCAGAAACCAACGGCACCAGAAGAAATGCAGAATAGAAATTTTTGCGTAGATCAAAATGAGATATTGTTTAAACGATATTTTTCTGCAAGTTCATATAGAGTGGACTATTCTTGTATGGCCTTATTTACAGGGTGTTCCATTCTGAAAAAACTGAGAAAAGTTATCCCTATAGTGTTGGTTGCCCATCGGCATCCGTTCCGTATATAGGGTGTTTCATAATATATGCCCAGGACTTCAGAATGTAATGCACCATTTTTAAGATACTAAATTAAAAAAATTCTCTTGCGAATATCTCTGGAACCGTTTATCGCACAGAAAACAGCTTTTGTGTGCATTTTCTACTCATAATAGGCTATTTTTTGTGCCCAATTTTGTTTTCTTCAAGTCATAATTGGTGAAGATTTTGAAGGGGTAGTCCCCCAACTTCTATGCCACTGGAAAAAGTATATAAGTCGCCGATATATTCTACACAAAAAAGGTACTCTTGGTCATGAACTTTAAAAATGATCATTTTCGAGAAAAATCTACTTCCATGTTGAAAAACATTGAATTGCTGCGTTCATTATAGTTTCCAAAAATTAATTTGACCGAGTATGATTTGTTAATGTTTTTTTTTAATTTTGTAATTATGAAGTAAACGTTTGATTTTGTTACTTCTTCTAACGTTTTAATAAAAATTGACCATGCTTTCCAACATAAAAGTCAACGGTCAACTTTATAGCTTATGACCAGGATTTTTTTTTGTGTAGAAAACATTGGCGGTTCAGATACACAGTGAAAAAAAAAATACACCAGCTAACACCGTTAGGTGTCGTGTCCCCTGAGGTTCAGATTGTTTTAGTGCCAGTAAACACCGGCGTATTATTCACCACTGTAGGTGTTATGTGACCTTTCCCATATGTGTTTTTAATAATCAAACCCAGTTGTCAGTAAAACTAGTGTTCAGCAGAATGAACACTTTAGTATGGTGTTCTTTATGCATTTCCAAAAGTGCGATTCAACACCGCAGTGGTGTGATGCACATTATGTGATTTTCTGGATGCTGAATCCTATAACTCCATATATGATTCAAACTAAACTCAGAAGAATCTAGGGACAATTCGGATAATGAACAGTATTGGCTCATTTATCCTGATCAGTAGCACTAGAGCCTAGGCTAATGTATAATGATATATATCAAAATCATCTAATATATAATACCCAATATTGTAATCAGGTATGGTAGGAAGGACATCAGTGCCACCTATTGGCAAAAGTTCTAAGGTTCAAGATCGAACAGATGCGCGCATGAAATTCACACCTACATGCAATATTTATATTAATTTATATCAACTCTGATGTTTTCAGGACGCAATACTTAACGAATGATTATTGCCACCAAATTAGATTATTTATACACCGTCTCCATTCCATCGTGATATGACACGGTGTAACTTGGTGTTAATTTTATATAATAGGTGTTTTTTATGCGTTAACGTCAATGATAGCACCATTTAGAATATTAAATTTCAATCGTTTGGTGTTTCTTATATGATTCTATGTTTCAGAATCGTTTGACTTCACCACATTCGTGTCATTTTTCACTACTGAGATCGGAATTAGAACCATTCAACTCTCAATTGTGAAATGTATAATAAAAAGCACACAACTTTGATATTCAGGTGTTGAATTCGTCGGAGTTTGCTCTGAAATTCATTTGATTGAAATTACACCCAAGTTTGTTTTACTGTGTAGGCAGCTCAGATCTGCACTTTTTTCAGTGGCGTAGAAATTGGAGATAAAAACACCCGCTATTATGAGTTGAAAATGCTTACAAAAGCTGTTTTCTGTGCGATAAACTGTTCCAGATATATTCGCTAAGAACAGTGTTCATTTAAATCAAATAAAAGTTTTCTCCCTAATTTTGGACGAGCTATCACATGCTGAAGTCCTGCGTATTGATCATGGAACACCCTGTATAGGAAGAATGTATCTGAAAATATTCATGATTTTTTTGGGTATTTACCTACATTTCCTCACGCTTTCCAACAGGAATGAATAGTAATTGGTGCCCCAGCTGAAAGAACCGCTTGCCCGTTGTTCGTAATGCATCAAAATATAATTGTGTTTTATTAACGCGTCATTTCGTATTATTGTGCTTCTGCCATTCGCAGTCGTTCGCTAGGTTATAAAGACTGTTACGTGTGAAAGTCACGCGATTCCTAAAAACCCTTTCCCGATTAGATTTCTCTACAGGATTATTGCTCTTATCGCCGTATTTCATTGAAATATGTTCCGTTCATGATTGACTTCCAGAGAATGCTAATTCAGGTTCGAATCTGTGGAAAGGGTGTACAGATAAGTTTTTGTATAGTTCAGAACTGTTTTACGACGTAGATTGTAGATTTTAGGGGGGGTCGTTAAGGCTGTGCAGCCTCTCAAGCACCTCGACCTATAAGATCTTTTGTGCATAACCCTTAATCTATTCGAGGCCCGGGACTCCGAGGCTTCTTGCGAAGTTTATCAGTTTCCTGGGAGCTAGATTCTTGACATCGGAGGGCTCTAAGAAGGCCCCTTGCAGGAACTTAAGCCTCTTGCAGAAGAGTGCTGGGCATTCGCAAAGCAAATGTTCTGCAGTTTCAGCGAAGTTCTCGCAGTAGCGGCAACTATCACTCTCTGTTTTACCCATCTTTTTGAGGTGATACCTCAGAGGGCAGTGTCCAGTGAGAAGTCCCGTTACCAGTTTCAAGTATTTTTTGTCCAACTCGAGAAGCTGTTTAGCTTTCCTAGGCGAAAGTCTCACTAGCCTTTCCGCTTGTCTTTGTCCTGGCACTTTATTCCAGTGAGATTTCATTTCATCAGCTTACCAGCGTCGGAACTCTTCTCTCAGGTGGGCTTTGGAAAGTCCACAGAAGGGTTCTGGACCGTGAAATTTTGTATTTGCCTCTTCTTTGGCAAGGCAGTCTGCTTCCTCGTTGGCTTCAACTCCCTTATGATATGGCACCCACATCAAAGTGACCTGGTTGTTCGCTGCCAGTTTTCTTAGGGATTGTTTACAGTCCCAAGTCAGCTCAGACTCACAAGGTTTCAAAACGTAGCTTGAAAAAATACGAGAATAGACGGGGTGCATGATTAACTGTGGATGGTGTCTCAAATGTTTTCTTTTTACACTGCTTTTATCAGAAACGATTGAGGAAAATATGTGGTAAATTTTCTAAACACCTTTCAGGGACACCCTGTGTTCAGGCAATTACTTAACTGAAGAAGTTCAATGGATTCATCTTCTCTAGTGAAGTTAAATAAACTAATGTTGCATGATTAATCCACCTTAAGCAAAAAATCATTATTAATTTGGTCATAGCATTGTCATTATGGATGGAAACCTAGTATAGGCTGGAAATATAATAATTATTGTCTGTTCACTTAATTCCCAAACGTCTGCCAAGATGAAGTCGCTATACCGGGTGTCAAGGAATCTATTAGACAAGTAATAAAATTGATAAAAGAAGCACATAATTCAAAATGTTAATTAATAAGTTAGCTTATGGAAAGTTATGACACCTCAAGCCTCGCCTCAAGCTCAAAATAGTTTACGGTTCAAAAGATGTCTCTAGCTTATCTAAAAAGTTACGTAATTTTTTCAGTGAACAGACAATATCGTTCCACCCATTTAGAACGACAATGGGTCGAAGATAAATTACTGTTTGATTAATTAAAACGTTGATTGAACACAGGCTTTCATGCTCCATAAAACTGATTGATGTCATATGGCTAATGAATTTTAGCGTATTTCAAGTAAGTATAATGTGTAGGTATTATATTACTTTACTGAATGAATAAGCTCTGAAAACATCGTGAGTCAACTTATACTATAATTAACAATCAGGGACGGAAGATCCACTGACTAATGGAGTCAAATTTTCGAATCTATATACCTGGTGTCCCAATGAGGTCGGCAAGGTACAATATTATGAAAAGCTTCATAAACCTTACGGCCTCGACAAAAAAATGTACCAAATTGGCCAAGGAACAAACATATCTCAAATTGCTGTATCCTTTCATACCCTTCATCCAAATTTGGTAAACGTTTGAACTCATTTGAATGTCTACTTTGATGATTCTCGCTACTTTTTACCGCTTATTCTAGAGGGGACTGTTTACACAAAGTTTAGTGAAAGACCAGTAATTTTTGATAAATAACGAGAATATAATACTAAAAATAATTGCGAAATAACGGTAAAAATTGTAATAATGAGCATATTTCAACTAGCATAGAGAAATACAATAAATTCACCTATATTCAAGGCCTGATGCTCACTGAAGAATCCACTCATAAAAAAATAACTCGAAAAAAATAAAGATATCGAATAACGGTTTGAGCCAAAATGCAGCTATTTTAAATCAATTCATTTTGTCCGAATTGGTAGATACATTGTTCCCCCGAATCGTAAGGTTACCATAATTTCGTTCATATTGTTACACCCGGTATATCGTAAAGTAATCTGTTTCGACGTGAAACGGAATCAATTCACTGCCAAAAAAGTGTTTCGATATGCTGCCATGCCATGAAATTTCATGTTATTCTGCCTGTATAAAGTGTCGTAATAACGTTGTTAATTTGGGCAATTATTATGGGACCATTTCATGATTAATTCTGGTATTCGAACAGAACAAACTGCCGAATTTATTTAAAATAATTAGATGCGATTGAAATGTTTGTGAAACATGAAAATTAACTGCCATTTATGTTTATGTTGGATGCGATCAACTTGGTTTCTGCTAATTTACTTTCAGATGGGAGTTTATTCTCGTGTCATGTTAACGAATCGTTTATCTAGTTAGATAAATATCTGTTTTATCTAGGTAGGCATTGAATGACTAACCGGCATGCATTTTTGAGTATAAATAAATTGTTCAGATTGAAAATTCCTGAATCCAATATAATATATTGTGCTCTCATAGATGGATTGTAGACCTAATCATGAAAATGCCGTTTTTTTCTACAACAATGATGTGACAAGATGATTTCTTGGATTTTCTGTCATCCCGAGTAAATCTTTTTATCAAGCTGATTAAATATCAAAGTTTACGTTTTTATTATTGATAGGTGTGTTGCTAGGCCACACTTTCAGTTCCAACAAGTATGTTATTATATCGATATCTATTTCATCATGTTTCAAATTAGAATAAATATCTATTATTAATATTATTATTATTATTATTATTATTAAGTACCTGAAGTTGAACTACGACACTTAAGATCTGAAAATGAAGTAATGTAGGATCGAAGAATGAAATCTTCTCCTCCTAGAACAATAATATATTTTTTTTTGTAAATGGAATGTTTTCCTCTAAACAGCGAGTTTTTGTTAACCTTATTATTAGAACTATGATTATAGAATGTTTTGTTTGGATACTTATAAGCGCATCCGCCAAAATTCAAAGTGGTGCCTTCGCCATATCAGTCGTTAATAATACCTACAGGTGATGGCAAACGGTAACTATCCAATTCTTTGGAAGAAGAAACAATATGTACAGGGTTATTGCGATTAATAATTGGAATCTCGAAAACCATTGAGAGATACGAAGAAGTTGAAATTGGGGCAAAGTTGTAGAATATTATGGTCATGATTTTGGTGAAAGAATATCCACGATAACTATTTTCGTAGTCGATATATTGAAGAAAAATAAAATTTTCGGGTTATAATTTTCATTTTTCAACCATTGTTTCAAACGTAGGTGCATCTTTTTCCATATGATTCACTATAAATTGAATCATAGAATACAACATTGATAATAATAATACTCAAGGTTTATTTTTTTATCACCGATTATAATTCAAAATAGAAAGCCAGATTGAAAAACCTGACAAATGATTATACTAATTATATTGTTGATTGGGTTATTTTTTGATTGAATTGACCTCTAGTTTTTGATTAATGTGTTTTCTTCTAAAATTGTTTTCAACATGATTTTATTTCTCTTTCCAGTGTCATTGTATATAATTTACTTATACATTTAATTATCCAGTTGGTTCAAGAAAGGCTATTATTCTGATGATGTATTATACCATTTGTAAACGTAATATCCACCTAATTTTGGGCAAACTTCACCATAATTTATCAAATTGCCAAAAATGAATATGCTCGTAAAACATGCATCATGGCTACAAAAGGATCGGACTATACCTACGAAGAACAAAACGCTTTTGTTACTCCAAATAGAAGCATATCATAACAAAGATGAATTATTCTGTTTCCAAGGGTTAGAGGAGTTAAATAGGCTATTGGGATCAACATATACTCGACATTAATAAAGTGCCAATGTTATATTATGATTTAATTTTTTTCGGATGGTATAACAGATCGAATATTGAACAAATTCATATGGTGGACTATATTAATTCCGAAATATCCGAATTTATATCACGTTTTTCATTATAGCAGATAATGTTTTTCCATTCTCAGCTTCAAAAGGTAGCAAATTCATTTCCAGTACTTGATGCTTTCAGATGACTTCAATTTTCTGGCAATACAAAATGCAATGAGTTATTTCGAACTATTCCAACTCCCCTGTCATACCAAACTATGCCTAACCGTCATGTTGAGTTAACGAAGACAAAATGTTAAATAACATGTCAATTCCACTGAGTATTTAATATTTTATACGTTACAAGTGGATGTTGACTACGGACATTTATTGGTCAACGATATCATGATGCAAATGAACATTTTATGGAATCAAACATTATGACTGTGACATTGTTCGGTATCAGGTTTAGTTTTTATATTTTGTATATTCACACACAATTCAAGTATGGTTCAAGTTCATGGCTGAATGAGCCGTGTGATCCAATATTTTCTTGCTTGAAATTTGCTATTTTCTTGAAAAGGAAAAATAGAGAATTACAAAGTGAAGATATTGAAAGAAGTTTTATGAGCGTTCATATTCTTCATCACATATTAGGTGTTGTTCATTTGATATAGTCCTTCACCTCTTTCCACAATAAATAACTTATTTCTAACATATATTTTTTATGTTTTTGACATCAATTTATTGATGCAATTTGGAAAAACTGCTACCCGGCGTTTGAGAGTTAGTGAAATAATTTTTGGAGCCAACATCAAACTTTAAAAAAAACAGCCTATCAAAATTCAGTTCGGTTTGGATATTGATATTCGATTATGTATTCATATATAATTCCGAACTCGTTACAAATAGTCTATATTGAATGTTGTTTAGGAACGGTAATGAAATCACATGAAATAATCATTGAATAGGTTTGTTTGATATTGGAAAAGTGAAATGTTCAGAGCTTATCAACAACGTATTTATTTCCTTTATCCGATATATTCCTTCATATATAAACATATCTACATTGTTATATTGTTTAATGATAATAATTATTTGTGATTCATTTTCAATCTGATATTCAGTCACAACTATTTTCATTTCCGATAATAGGTAATTATTGGATGGTGTGATAGTTTATATATTTTATATACAGAGAGGTTCATTTTTTCTGGTCCAAATGGAAAAACTCATTCAACTTGGGATGCTTTCCACTCATCTTTCCACAAACTCTGTAACTAACTTCATAAAACTGATGCGAAACCAAGAAATAGGAAGGACCTTTGTTTCCGAACCCACATACATGGAATCGAATTCTGAAAACCAAGTAAAAGTAGAGGAAATTGAATAGTTCAAAAAAGAATTTCATAAATGAAAAATCTGGTACCTTCACAAAGGAACACGATAGAAAATTCCGAGGATAATTCAAAAAAATATTGAAGGTGACTTGTTCACTATTTTAAATTGCTGTAATAATAAGGGATTTTTCTTTAAATAAAATCTCATCCAATAAGTTCTTAGCTGTTCTGTATGTTATTTATTTGTTCTAGAATGGCAATAATTGGAATTTTTCAAATTTATGCCATTTTCGAATAACACCAATTTGAATATCATGTGTTATAGTTATTAATTATTGTGTATAGTTTATTTATTTATGTTATTTTCACATTTATGAACATATTTGATTTTATATCATGAAATGATAACTTATTTGATATGATATTGGAGAATTCATTGACTTATTTTCGTCAGTTTTTGGGGATATCTAGGAAAAACTAGATGTATGGCAACATTGTGTGTCCGCACTATATATCACCAGTTTTTTCACTTTCTGCGTCATCGTCTCCAGAATGGTGGATGAGCCAAAACTAGTTTTTCAATTTATGGAGTCTTGGTCGCTCAGAATAATAAAAAAACTTATGTAATAATTTTGTATAAATTTCACGAAAAAGTGAAAAAATTGAGGAGTATTATTATTTCTTGTATCTGATATTCTATTGAACAAAAATGTAAAAAATGAAACAATTCAATTCGGTCGAAAATTAAATTGCAGAATTTGCGAAAAGTAGATTTATTGCGAGAAGTACGACTTGCATAAAAAATCTATTTCGAGGAAAGAAGATTCACAATCATAGTGCAAAGCATGCGATCAAGCAATGTATTTCTCATCCGTGTTTCACAGTGCACTGTCTAGCTTGATTATTTCCAAACCTATTGAACTGAACTAAATATTTATGTTCTTTCGGCTTCACAACTCTACACCAGTAGTTCGATTGAATTTAATCCCAGTAGGGGGCATGGAGGTATTGTTGGTGAATGTGCAATAATTCATTTTTCCTGTTAGCACAATGATGAATAATAAACAAACCCACTCTGCGGCATAATCGTTCGAACAAATATTTGTGTAATGAAATACCATTCTATTGGTGTGGTCGATTGAGCTGTTAACATCATATGTTTCGCTTAAGAACACAAAATAATTGGCTTATTATTACTACTCACTACTGACTACTCATTAGTACGCAAAACTGCCGATAGATGGAGGGTAATGATTGTTCAGTTGTAATTGATTTATGTAGCTCTACAAATGATCCATGCATTTTGTTATAGAACTATATTACATCGAAAAAATATACATACCAAACTCGATAGGGTATCTATAGATAACGGAGACATTTTTTATTGAAATTTTTGGTATAGGTACTTATGGCATGCAGAAATGCCTTTGAAAATATTTACACTTCTGCCCTGAACTTTTAAATTAATAAAATCGGATTTTTCAAAAGGTCACAGAAAGAAATAGAGATGAACATTTTACTACATTATTGTAGTTCTCGTTTTTTTGGCGATGAATACTATATTTATAGTCACACTAGTATAATAATTGTTACTAGTACCTACATCTTATCAATTTTCTATACAAACTCTAGTGTTTATTACTCTTTCTATTTAAAGAAGCTAACATAACTTTTGGCGTAATTAACACTGAAAGAGAATAAAATTCTTCTATAATTCATATGCGATTTGATCCTATCAAAAATATAATAATATCGAATGAGTATAAATGATTTTACAATTTTTTTATGTGAATCGGAGCATATTTGCTATGGCATATCCTATAGTTATCTCTCAATGTTTTGACATATGAGTTAATTTTAAATGTTTGAGAATATAAAGCTAAAATCATTGACATATGAGTTGATTTTAAATATTTGAGAATATAAAGCTAAAATTATTAGAGCGGCTTCCTAAAACGTAAATTTCTTATAATTTGAACCACATTGAATTAATATAAGAATAAAAAAAGTGAGTCAAACTCACTAACGATTTCATGTGAAAAATTAAAATACAATATTTATGATGCTTTACTGTTTCTAAGAAATGCGGTTATCGCGAATTATCGTCTCGATAAAATACCGTTTATAAATATACTAGCAGTTTCTTTAATTCAATGTTTCTACGAAATAACATTTCTGAACATACAGGGTGTTTCGAGATTCAGTATCAACCTCGACCGATTTCGAGAAAAAGGGTAAAATCATTTGTAATTCGCGACGCACTACAAAAAAGTTTGTGGTGAAAAGGGGCCAGATACCTGAAAAAATATCTCCCTGGGGAATGAAGATTCTTACAATCACTCGGCATGCATGCTGATGGATGATGTAAGATGTAACCTATATGTGTCAAATTTTTGAAAATATAACGCTCTGTAGATCAGTATCGAAGCGTTTGCGGAAACAAGTTTATAAAAAAAAAACATTCTTTTGTAACCTTGACACTAAAACACCCTGTATATATTGATCCACATTAAAGATACAATGACAAGAAATAATGCTGATATAGTATATTATGATACAAGTTTTATAAGACGATTTTTTGTCGCAAGTGAACAAGTGCGACAACGTGTCTTATAAAACGTGTGTCATATGCAAATTTTTCTACTTTGAATTGATTTGAAGAAAAAAATGGATTTAATATCGATGAATAACATAAACATCTTCGATTGGTAACAATGATGACATTGAAATAATTAAAATCTGACGCACAAGCGTAAAGCCCAGTTTACAGTTACAGAGCGATTTTGATTATTGCAATACCAGCGGTGAAAAATTCAATGTTGTTATTGTTTTTATTGGTCAATTTGAATCAAATTACACTCTGAATTGAAATTTACCAATTAAAACATTGAGTTTTTCACTGCTAATATCACCAAATCCAAATCGCTCAGAAGTAAACTGGTCCTAACTCTTCTGATATTCATTTGACAGTTCGCGATTGTACCAATCTCCGAATAATAAAAAATGCGTATCGAAATAGAGGCTATTTCGACACGCATTTGCGTTGCACATAGACTTCCTTATACAATCAAAATAGAAAAAATCTATTTCTGCGACCATCACATCTGCTCTTCGTATCCGTTTGGGGATCACCTCTTATTTCCAGCTAGACGTTTTTCGATAACTAGTGTCTTGGAAAATCGTGGAAACGTTCCTTTTCATTAACTATGTCACGAGAGTTAGCATAGATATCGTTCCCTGGAGTGCTCGACTTCTAATTCAGCAATCTTCCATGCGCTGCTCCAATTTTCCTTCGTTCACATTTTCGAAATTATGTCGGTACAGAATAGTCTTTATCTCTATTCTAGGATATGTCTGGTCGACTATCTCGATATACCTCCACATGGCTTGATTATATTCTTATATCTATCTATGAAAACATATTATATGAAATGAAACAGATGAAGGACCTGGAAAAGCGAACTCCATTCACACAAAAACACAGATGCAAAAAGAAACGACAAGAATTTTCGCGCGGTAAGAAAAACTCGCGTTGGCTGCAGTTTTAAACAGCCAGTTTTGATTTGTTTCAATTGATTTGGCCGTTACTTGATGAAAATCCATAGTTATTGTAAGTTTCACTCCTTTGTTTTCAACATGTAATATTTTGAATTCTTCATCAAAATCGTGATTTTCTTCTAAAAGGTGGTTGGAATATGTTGAATTTGTTTTTCTATTTACATAACTCATGTGTGGTGTTCATGGATGCGATTTTTGAAAGTTCTCCCAGTCTGACCAATGTATACCTTCGGGCAAGTTCCACAATTCAGTCTATATATACTCCTGATTTTTCATATTCAAGAACTATGTCTTTATTATTTTTGATAAACTTTCCCAAAGTATTATTTGTTCTATAAGCAATGTTAGTGTCTTGTTTATGCAAAAATGAAGCTACTTTTTCGGTTGCTTGTCCAAAATTAAAAGGAAAAACTTGATTGATAGCTCTTGAATGGAGTTTCTTTTTGAGAATATTGTCTATGATTATATCCATTATTAACTGCAATTTGTTTTATGATGTTCAGTTCTTTATTAAAATTTTCTTCTGAAAGGGGAACATTAACCAATCTATGAATCATACTATGATAAGCTGCAACTTTATGTTGATAAGGATGATTAGAGTCGGAATGGATAGTGATATCGGTGTGGGAAGGTTTATGAAAAATTGAAAAATCATGTTTTTTGTTTAGTTCCGTTATTGTCAAGTCCAAGAAATTGATTGAGTTCTCCGATTCTATTTCAATAGTTTTGAGACGAACTTCTTGGCGATATGTTTGAATAACCGCGGTTTTAAAAGGAATGTCAACGATATATCTCTCTTACATGCATTTTGCGATTCGCTCTTTAATTAACAGTGAACGAATGGTTGGAATGAAAAAAATTAAAGAATTGAAACATTTTGTTTCAATAATTCAAAAACTAAAAATGATACTTGCACGTCTTGATTGATGATTGTTTCCAAAGTAACTGTTGTTGAAAAAGGTATTTCGCCTAATAAACAATTGAAATTTGTATTCACGCCAAACGCTTTTGTTTAAATCACTGTCGGTAATCGTTATATTCTTGATCGACATACTCATAACAATAGATTTTCGCGTGTCCTCATATCGATGAAGTACCCAAAAACATAGATGCTTTACACGAAACATCTATAAATTCCCCTCGACGACAAATATTAGGGACCATCTATTGTTAATTACGCTATCGACCTGTCTTCTGTCTAGTACAGCATGCATGTATTGTGTTTGACACGGATTTTATAGCACTATAATGTGCCATCTGATTAACGACACGAAGAGGTTTTCCATAGTCATTGTTGTTTTGTGATTTGATGACGAAGTTGTGATTTTATCATTGCGTGATAGAATTAATTTGAAAAATCTCAACCAAGAATTAAAAGCAGTGAATCTTATTGCTTCTTCTTTAAGAAAATAAATTCAATTTATCAGAAACTGGATGTCTGGATGTATATTTATTTTGAACTTGTATTTTATATTTACATATGTTTGTTGTTAATGTCTTTTTGTAACTATATAACTAGTGTTATGAATTCGTACAAAGCAAATTTTTGTTGTGATTACTTTAATACCTATTTTGTACATGCATTTTATAATATATATATATTTATTCACCAGATTCCATATAAAGCCATATAAAACAATGCAATCATCAATAAATATAGATTTCCCACAGAAGGTTGAACCTGTGCGTGGGATTGAAGTTAAATTATATAAATACAATGAATCCTATAACAATACATACTTATATAATAAAATAAGAAAACAAACAAACAAAAAAGAAAAAAAAAAGAAAAAAAAGAAAAAAAAAACCATACAATCAATGAAAATGTGTGGATTAAAATTTACTTAAACATATATATTTTCCTACCATTAAAAAAAGGATAGAGAATTTATAATTCTCCATATAATATGAGCATATTTATTTATTCATGCATATCTCTATAATAGTATGTATTTTTGACATCAATATATTGGTGAATTTGTTTTCTTGGCAGACTTAATATCCAAGATTTTAGTTTATTTTTGAATGCACCAATGTTAGCGATATTTTTAATTTCCATTGGGATTAGATTATACAGCTGAGGAGATAAATAAGAATATGATCGCTGGAGAATATTCTTGTGTGATCTCAAAACATAATATGAAGAGAGATCAGTTTTGTGGCGAGTTGCGTACTGGTGATCTATTTTTGTTGGTTCATGTTTGTTATTATGTTGTCTTGTTATCGTTTTCATAAAGTAAAGTTGTCTAATGTCTAGAATTGATGATTCCTTATATAATAGATCTGTCGAATAAATTCTTCTCTTAAGATGAATTATTTTCAATATCGATTTCTGTATTTGCTCCAGATTTTTTATATAACAGTTATTAGCTGCTCCCCAAGCAGTAATTCCGTAAGAGATGTGGGTTTCAAATAGGGCGTAGTATAGTGTGCGCATTTGAGCTGTTTGTAAGTATGGCCTTATGTGTTTCAATCTATATGTAACACTTCGAAGTTTTTTGACTAGGTAATCGATGTGAGCATTCCATTTAAGGTGGGTATCTATATAAATTCCAAGATATTTTATTTTTTTTGTTGATGATATTGTTAGAGTTACATCATCACATTTTATTCGGAGTGGATGGAAGTCTATGAGGTTTGTGGCATTGGAAGAGAAGGTGATGTAAAACGTTTTATTGATGTTTATACTCAGTAACTTACTTTCAAACCATTTGATTATAATTTTAAAGTTTTGTTCAACTTTTCGTTTCAGCGAATGTCATGTTTCTGATTGGTAAATGACGGCTGTATCATCCGCAAAACTTATTATGCTACCTTCCACATCTAACGTAAACAGATCATTTAAGTAAATGTTGAAGAGGAGCGGGCCTAGTACTGTCCCTTGAGGTACGCCGTATTCAACCACTCGAAAGTCACTGAGTGTGTCTTTAATTCTCACACATTGTCTTCTTTCATTGAGATAACTGTTCAATAGTTGGTATGATACGTCTCTGAATCCAATACTTTGGAGTACTTCTAACAGCTGCTCATGACTGACAGTGTCGAATGCTTTCTTCAAATCTACAAATATACATAGTGATGGTAATTTTTCATCTACAAATTTACTTATTTTATCAGTTAGGAGTGTTATCGCGTCCGTAGTTGATTTGCCTTGTTGGAACCCAAATTGATTTTTTGATAGTATTTTTCTTTTATTTAGGTATTTATTTATTCGTGATTTCAGAATAGTTTCGAAAATTTTTGCGAAGTTTGTTATGACAGATATTGGCCGATAGTTCTCCATTTTCCATTTATTTCCAGATTTGAATATCGGTGAGATGATAGCAATTTTGAATGAGGTTGGACATATTCCACTTCTGAAGGACCAATTGATTAGGTACGTTAATGGTGGTGCCAGCTCTTTCGAAATGAGTTTAAGTGTTTCTGCACGAATCGAGTCAATTCCTGGCGATTTTTTATTTTTAAGGTTTAGAATAGAATGCGTCACTTCATCTACATTGGTTTCTTCGAGAAAAAAAGAATTCAGTAATTGGGTTTTCGGCTTTGATGTTATAATTATTGCACATGTTTGTTATTAATATGTTTCAGTCTTATAAATGTAGGGATTTTTTATTTTGATAATTTTGATATTTATAGGTACTTGAAATGTTGTACCGAATTTTCTTTAATTCACTTGTGCGTCTATTTTATTCTATTTATAATTAGTATTAGTTTTTTTAGCAGACTATTTATCATATCGATAGATATCTAAAGATGATCGTTGTCTCTTCTTTTTAATTGTAAATGAATGTGTCAATGAGAATTACATTCTTCAGACAATAAAGTATATTTGATTTGATTTTTATTTGGTTCGTATAAGTATCTTGGAATTAACGTTCTTATTATCTAGCAGTAATTTGCATATAATAGAGTTCTTTTGAAATAAATCACTCCAGGATTTCGATTCTGAAAGAAGAACAAAGAAATCGCAGAATGGCAATGTTACATAAAAAAATGTTGCTGATAACAAAACACAGGCAACTATTTATCGACTATTTTCCTACGACCACGTATGGAAACGTCATGAAGTACACTTTGTTGTTTGGGAATGTAGCTCATATCACCAAGGCATTGTTGAAAAAGCACACATGTTGAACTGGAAAAAAATAGAACGCTTGCATGTATGAATAGAAATAATTTGGTATATTATGTTGTCACCATAACCACTTTGATTTTTATTGGATTTTCTGCCTCTTTTCGAATTGTAAAGAGAATTTGTAACTAATTTTGATATGTCAATGAGACATTACTCCTTCATTCACTTTGATGGGAATTATTCTGGAAATATTTCTACTACATGTCTGATGATGTTAATGGCAGCGAGTTACATCATCCATATTTTGCTACTACTACTACAGAAGTTTCCACTTTTTACATTTGAGATAACGCACCAACTAATCTTTTTCGGTTAATGTCAATACGCACCGGTGTATTCCTGGTTGCGTGATTACCTGCTGTCGCCAACAGATAGAGGTGACATTTGAAATAATTTTCATGTAGACATTTGATTTTAATAACAATTAAATTGTTTGTTCAATGGTTGGGAATTCAGTAATTAACATCTGAAATTGTCGAAAAAGTTTTCAATTATTACCTAAAATTTGAAAATAGACATTAATATCGAATCGACACCAACAGGAATTATCTTTGACTTTCCGCTAAATAAAAAAATACTTCGTGTGAAAAATATTGTACAAAACTCCTTGGAGAGTGCATTTCCTAAAAATAAGATACTGAATTTATTCCATAGGGCTGATTCACACTGTATAGAAAAAATAAATGGCCGCCTCAATACCAAATTATATCATTTTTCCATTGTGTTTATCAAGTTTCCAAAGTAGATTCATCACCAATTACTTGTTAACTTTCGCCATCTTGAGTGACTGTTTTTTTTTTGTTTCAGAAAATCTCCTACAAGCACCTAGATTCACAACTTCCTCTTCGAGCAGCAGCATTATTAGATTGGGAACAACAAAAATCGTTCAGTGTCAAGCGTTCGGTAAGTTTTAACATTGTTATGACGTCATAGAAATTTCATCAAACTTCTGAATGAAGAATCTACCAAAAATACTAACATTATGTTCGTGTTTTACGAATCGTTCAATGCGGTTTTGCCTTTATTGGTAGTTTTCCGCTGATATGTACTCTAGGTTAACTATCTATGCATGATGCAGCGAAATGTGAAACATTTGACATTCTTAGACCGGCTTCTTTGAACTCTACCTATGTATTGTATGTCAGGAACAATTCTGGAATACCTTCCCTTCATGTCATTAAATTTGAATGTTCAGAAAAATAATCTAGATTCCATCACAGTCGTTTGATTAAAATGTATGGCAGAGACATAGAATTCTTTAAGCCTGTCTACAGAAAATGTATGGAATAAGCTGCCTAACTACTTTATTGTACTGACTAAAATTCACGAGCAACAAAAAAATGCTTATATCTATACCTAGGGATAGCATGACAATTTAATTTCTTTCTTTTTGTGGAATCAGTAGATTCGATGTGAAATGCAAACCAAGTGTCATATATTTAATGGCAAGTTATCATATAGGTAGATAGAAAGTAGATAGGTATATCTTTATTCGGGATATTTATTCGATACAAAAATTATTATATAGTATTTCGGCCTCCTTAACTCGAATCCGAAGTCAAAACGCGGCTGACTCTCAACTAACAGTTGCTACTGTTGGCTGATGATGAATGCATATGCATTCGAAACATGTCCCCCATAACCCTCTTTTCATAATAAATGTTGTGGAGATGACTTCGAGCTTAATTCCTGCTTTGAAATCTACCACTCCACTTTGAGATGCCATGGACTACTTCCTGAGATTACATCTAAAAAGTTTGCTATTTAAAATATAAAAAATGCGACATTCTTTTAACAAAATCACCACACACTCTAACATCTCGTTTTCAACCATTTCCAGCGGAAAAAACTGATATTTTTTCAAAAATTCGTCCTTCTTTGAATGGTAAACAGGAAATGTAATTCTTTCAACTTTTATAACCACAGTCAACCTGATTGTTTGGCTCTAGTCGGGCTCGATTCTTGGCTGAAAGAAGAAGGGGTATTTTTTTTCTTGATAATAAGTTTATTCCGCTGAAAATTTATGAAAACAAGTAAATGTAAGCGTGTGTAGGTTCTGTTTTAGTTAAAAGATGCACAAATTTTGTCATTATTATTATGTCAAATGGTGTATTTCCGAAAATACTTGAGACCGCCGAGTTTTGACTTTGGAATCGAGTTTGGTGGCCAAGATACGCGACTACCTACCTACAGAATTATGAAAACATTCGACAACTAACAGAAGAATTACCTATAGTTTCATTTATTTCAACATTTCATCATCCCTCTCAATCTAGATTGCCGTAGATGATAAGAACTTAGAATGTTGTCGATATGTATCATATAGTATTCCGAAATGTTTCATACCTATTCTCTATACTTTGATACTGCATTATGTGCCCTGCTTTGAAAAATCCATTTCGCGTTCTACGACGTCTCGAAGTCTTTTAACATTCCCGGATTCAAAACGGTTTATGCAGCTCGTGTCGGCATTAAAGTGGCTTAATAAACATGTAAACCGGTAGTTTATGTTACACCATTCATCCACCAATATGGAAAGTCGCATACTCCACAGCCAACTGCCACGTAAACGAAAACGATAAAGTGTCAAGCCAGTTGAATGTTTTCTAGCCGTATATGAGTAAAGTATCACGTTGAAATGCGGGATTTTTGTATCTACAAACATTGGTTGAGGGATGAAAGAGACGCTCTGACCAGCGTTTTTTGATTTAATAATCACTGAAAGATTTAAAGATATCAGAAAAACGTCAGTCCGTTGAATATGAAGCAAATTTAATATCTACTGGAAAAGGTGAATTTCAATAATTATACTTCATATTCTATATGGGAGTTTGGGAAGAGCCAGTAGTATTAGTAATAAAGTATTGAGTTTTCTTGTCTAAGAATCTTGTGTGTATTTCGAACACAAAGTGTCTAAATAATTATTCGATAGCGACAATATACAGGGCTATTCAAATTCGAGTCTATGCATGGGGATTTCGATAACGGTAAGAGATAGAGGGTTGGTAAAATGGGGAAAAAGTAGCGTATTTCAGAGGTTAATTATATGGATGAAAAAAATCTGACCTAGCTTCTTCAGTTCTGGAGTTATACAGGAAAAATCGAAAATTTCGAAATTCTTCTCTTGTCTATCTTATTATTTTACGAAGATTTTTTTCTAAATTTTGCCATTTTGCCATATCAACTATTTGTAGCCTTTCTAAATATCTGAATAAAAATTATATACAGGGTATCGTATAAATTGGGCCACCCTCAACTTTTAATTTTCAAATACGGACCTGTATTTTTTATTGCATTTTTTTGAATGGCAAGTCATATTTCATATTGACGTAGTATTTTCATCATCATGGGTTGCGTGAACTGAAATGTGGATGAATTCTTGAAGAAGACAATCTTCGTCGAATACTGTTGATTTTCTTCCAAATCCTATGCATTCTTCACCTCATTATATGATATATTTTTTTTAATTACAGCAATTAAAAAAAATTGAAATTTTACTGGTAATAGTTCAATATTTCCGAAACACTCTGTAATTCAGATTTAAATACTACGTCAATATGAAACATGACTCTTGCCATCCAAAAAAATGCAATAAAAAATACAGGTCCGTATTTGAAAATTAAAAGTTGAGGGTGGCCCAATTCATACGATACCCTGTATATAATTTTCATTCAGATATTTGGAAAGGCTACAAGAAGTTGCTATGGCAAAGTGGCAAAATTTTAAAAAAATCTTCGTAAAATAAAAAGATATAGGCAAAAGAAGAATTTCGAAATTTTCGATTTTTCCTGTATAACTTCAGAACTGAAGAAGCAGATTTTTTTCATTCATATAATTAACCTCTGAAATACGCTACTTTGCCCCCATTTAACCAACCATCTATCTCTTACCGTTATCGAAATCCCCATGCATAGACTCGAATTTGAATAGCCCTGTATAAAACGGGGATACGAACATTTTTTTCAGAATTTCAAAGTTTCTATCAGGAGTATTTACTGATATAAAAAAAAAACTGTTGATCATTTCTGGGTGCCCCACTTTTCATCTAGGAAGTTTTTAAGGATGAAAACAGTCACTATTCTCATAACATTTTGTGCGTAGAACACCAGTGTAATCACTTTAATTTATGAGAAGAATGAAATACAGTGGCAATATCCGGAAACATAATCTCAGAAATATGCGAGTCCCCTTTTCATTTGGTTCTCCAGATACTTCTAAAAATTTTAAATTACTCTGTATATCACATCTATAATACGTATCTGTGAAATATATAAAAAAAACTCGAAACATGAATCTACTTACAAAATTTATATAGGTACCTTATAAATTCCTTCGGTTTTTTGGTTACATATACAAAGTGTTAATGCACAACATGGGTATCTTCGAAACGACTAAAGATATACTAGGTCAGATTAGACCAAATGTAGAGTTCGTGTGAACAAATATTTCTATGAAATCTATTAATTTTTGTTATGTAGGTGAAAAACTATATTTTTTCTTTTTCATGTTTCCTCGGTAACTTCTTTATTTATGATATTATTCGAATTGGGTTTCCACATTCTATAATGAAACTTTTTCATGGCGATTTGGAAAGAAATATCACATTCATTCCACTTCTTCGAAGTTTGGATATATCAGCACTAATTTTTATTTTTCACTTTCAGATGATCTTTCATAATTATATTTTATTGTTGATTACAAAGGGATTAGTCGCCATTTCCTTAGAAATAATATCAATTGATTCAATATATCTTCAACGAATGAAAATATAATCTCTCAAACATATTTGAAAAACCAAATATAGGTAAGTATCCTTATTTTGTTATACACATTTTCATTTCAAAAAAATATTTTTCTCCAAATAA
Source organism: Chrysomela aeneicollis (assembly GCA_029955515.1). Taxonomy (NCBI): domain Eukaryota; kingdom Metazoa; phylum Arthropoda; class Insecta; order Coleoptera; family Chrysomelidae; genus Chrysomela; species Chrysomela aeneicollis. Next base: position 12,045,043 of record JARUHQ010000003.1, on the reverse strand, counting down.
GATTAAACGTGGCTTGACACTTTACAGGCTTAAAAAGTGCATTTTTACTGCATGGGCAGAAAAGGTTCCTTGCTATGCAACATTTCAGGTAATAATTACCTTTTTAAATCACCCTGTTAATATTAAAATTTACAATGACAAGGAAACACAAAATGATGGAGTTTTAAATAATAGTGGAAAATTGGAACAAACTTTGATCGAAAATTATATATTTCACATGATGGCAGAAAAGCATAGCCGAGGCGTAGCCTAGGAATATTTTCGAATGATATGCGATTCGCCTAAATCGAAATAATTTCTAGTACCATTTTGATACGCCCCTGTTGAGAGTGAGCAGTAAAAAGTAAAACTAGCTGATTTATTGCTCGAACATATTATGCGTATATGAAACATTCAAATTAGTACCTCATATTAAATCAAGATTATAAATTCGTGTGGCCGCGTATTTGACGCCGGCATGCAAATCACAGAACTTTTCGCAACGAAAAAGTCCACGCTCATTTATGACCTGCTGCAAATCACCCAGAAGTTCACCCCGACAATGTCAGTTTTCAACAAATAGGTTGGTGTTGACAACTACCATGAATTTGTCGTTCATTAACTGATGCATTTTCAGCGCATTACTCTGGGTAATGTAGTTTTATTCATCATAGAACAGGGTATTTCATGCTTGTCTCAGAATTTTCAGTGGTTTTCATATACACACCAGCAAAAAAATAGGCCGGAAAAAATTAAGCCATATTAATCGCCCTGTAACTTTTTTAATCTACTACATGTTTCGGAATGTTAGCCTAAATTTCAGTTCCCAAGAAAGTGATGTGTTTGAAAAAATGAGATGGAATGATACCCTACAGCTTTTTCACCTATAAAATGATTTTTTTTGTAATCTGTAAAATAAAACAGTTACGGAGGGGGCGTCGGACTTTTGGTCCTCACTGTAGAACAATACAAGGACTTATTCATCAAAAGAATGTATTACTACGAATATTATTCAATTGTTCGACAATTGTTTGAAAACTTGCAGAGAGTTGAAAACATTGTCAATTTAATATTGACTTAACATAGCCACCCCGTATCAAATAACTAAAGTCGCGACAATTTATTTTCGTTCACGACAAATATGGTTAGTGGAAAAAGGAAAAATTAACCAAGTCACAGTGGTGTATTCGTGTGTATTGCTGAAAATTTCGACTTTTGGTGATGAAGAATCCGATGTCTTACGATGAATATAGTTCAGTCGTTCGACAATTCACAGCAGATTTGGATAAGTTGTCGTTTTAATAAGTATTGAGTTCGCATAGCCACCCCGTATTAAAAAACTCAAGTCGCGAAAATTGATTTTCGTTCACGACGAATATGTTTTCTTCAATAAATGTCTGGATGAGAAGAAGAAAAGTTCAGAAAGTTACAGGGGTGTACTGCTGATAATATGAGATTCCTCGAGTGCCAATTTATACCTACCAATTTCATTTCTTCTGAAAAAAAAAAGTGGATAGAAATATCACTTGCACCTTCGTAAAAGTTCGAAATATAATCGCAGTGTTGCCATCAATTCCAAATTTCCACGGATTCCAGGAAATCTTTGAAAACATGTGTATATATGCCATTAAAGAAATGTTTTGGCCACTTATTACGTTAAATGGGTTCCGAAAACTACTCGACAAGTTTTGATAACCAGAAACAAGATATACGATGTTCACTTGTCTTTTTATTTTAATATTAATAATAAGTTAGCACATCAAACCCATATAAAAAAACTAAGGGTGCGATAATTTTTTTTCTTCACGACAATTATCCGACGATTATTGGAATAGGTTTCATTGATTTCATCGCAAGTGGTTTTGCTAACTTTATAGAGGTTTTACACTTGCGTTGTCATAGTATATCAAAGTAGGCGAAATCAATAGATTCGAAAACAGGATAGGAAGTAAATACACCAGTATATATTCTATCCCTCTAATAAACTGTAACCTTTGCACGATCCCACCATTTCCACAATAAATATTGAATGTGGCACACCATAAAAATGATAAATGTCATATGACGTCTTCGGAAAAGAGCTTGAACGCCAATGTGCCAGGACATTAAATTTCGTGAGTAGTTTACTCCTAACGCCGTTAGTTGAGCTGCAAAAGCAATTACGTGACATTTTTACATGCCGGTTGTTGAATTTTGAAATTATGGAAGTGCACTCGTTCCTCTCATAAATATGGAACGAGACCAGTTGTAAATCCACCAAGTTTAATGCAAAATATGGAGAATGTATATCAGAGCGAGAGAGAGAAACAAGCACAAATTTTGCTATATCTTTCCGCGCTCGCATGTGAACAGAATTGCCATGATTTATAGATTACTTCGAAAATGAATTTCATCAAAACAACTGAAAGTATAAACTGAATCTGAAAACGACCAATTCAGTATGTGAATTGAAACGAAAGGTTATTCAATGAACTCATATATCGAGTCAGAAAACACTGTGATGTATACGTAGATTGTAGATTGTAGGGGGGTCGTTAAGGCTGTGCACCCTCTCAAGCACCTCGACCTATCAGATCTTTTGCAGTTGACCCTTAATCTATTCGAGTCCCGGTATTCCGACTTTTCCGAGACTTCGTGCAAAGTTTATCAGTTTCCTGTGAGCTAGGTTCCTGACATCGGAGGGCTCTAAGAAGGCCCCTTGCAGGAACTTAAGCCTCTTGCAGAAGAGTGCTGGGCATTCGCAAAGCAAATGTTTTGCAGTTTCAGCGAAGTTCTCGCAGTAGCGGCAACTATCACTCTCTGTTTTACCCATCTTTTTGAGGTGATGCCTCAGAGGACAGTGTCCAGTGAGGAGTCCCATTACCAGTTTCGAGTATTTTTTGTCCAACTCGAGAAGCTGTTTAGCTTTCCTTGGCGAAAGGCTCACTAGCCTTTTCGCTTGTCTTTGTCCTGGCACTTTATTACAGTCGATTTCATTTCATCTGCTTCCCAGCATCGGAACTCTTCTCTCAAGTGGGCTTTGGAAAGTCCACAGAAGGGTTCTGAGCCGAGAAATTGTGTATTTGCCCCCTTTTTGGCAAGGCAGTCTGCTTTCTCGTTGCCTTCAACTACCTTATGACCTGGTACCCACATCAAAATGACCTGGTTGTTCGCTGCTAGTTGTCTCAGGGATTGTTTACAGTCCCAAGTCAGCTTAGACTCACAAGATTATGCCTTCAGAGCTTTGAGTGCTGCTTGGGTATTTGATACAATATATATTTTTGCCCTTCCCTTTCGAGGCACTCCTAGGCACATATCTCTATAGCATGTACTTCTGCTTGATAGATGGTTAGGGTGTTACCAAGGGGTTTTGAGAGCCTAGAATTTGGCCCTGTAAGTCCCACTCCAGCCCTTTCATCCATCTTGGATCCATCAGTATACCATTCTTTTCCAGTTGAGGTCCGTTCTCTGTGCAAATTTGGTGGATGTTTATGACCACTTTGTTATTCTTAGTATCTGAAATTCTATATACTTGTCTTGTCTTCAATTATCTTTTCTTTCGTTGATCACTATTCCAAAGGTTTTATTTAAAAAATATCAAATCTGACAATCTCTATCAACCGAACAACTTCAAATTACCTAGCAAAAATACAATTCCAAAAATATACAATTTGTTTAACTTTATCTCAAAGTAACATAACGAAGTAACACACTTCAAACTGCATAACGAAGTCGTACCTAACCGGCTGATATCTGTCGGTTTAAACATGGATTCCAGGGAAATATTTTCCAAAATCTTCAAGTGTCCAATCCGATTTCCTGATTTGAGATTTTTTGTCTGGCTCAGTCTGTAGGCACTGATTGCTGCATCTACACACAGGTGCAATGGTGGAAGGCTCAGCATTACCTCTAAACATGTAGTAGAAATAGTTCCAGACTGATTTCCATCGAATTCAATGTAGGTAGAGGTTGATATGTCTCATTAACACATTGTAATAAGTTACGAATTCCCCTTACAATCCGAAAAGAGGCAAAATCCAATAAATAACAATGCCATTATGTTATGCGCTACTTTCCAACTAACCAAACAGTGTGCTTTATGCAGTTTTCATGCGTGGTCTTATTGAAAATAATGTCTATATTATGTTCAACTGTTCAAGTATTCTTCTTAGCGAATTTATATACCTCCTTCTATGAGAGCAAGGATAAATAAAGATAAACAAACTGGGACAATATTCACAATGTTGCCTTCATTGGCGGTCGTAAGATTACTGAAATGTCGACCATTAACCTCAAGATTCAACGAGAGTTGCAATCTGTTGAACTGCCAAGTTAAACTCGAAGTATATTACCTTTTTATTCCCGCTGAATGCGATATGAAATAGGAATGAAAAATTATATTGCTTTTGCCGGAATGAAATGACTGGATAACGTGAGTTAAGTTCAACTGGTAGAACAAAATTGGATGTAAAGTTGAAAATTGTCATGATAGTAAAATCAGTGTTATCGAAGGGAACGGGCAATCAAATTAAATTGTGTGTTGCGTGGAAACTGTATGAATGAAGTATGGTACGTTTTTTAAATTTTTCTAATTTGTCAGTTAAATTTATAGAATTTTCACTTATAATACCATTAGAGCTTCAATTATTACTATTCGTATCGAAAAGAAATTTTTTGTTTTAATTGAAGCTAGAGTGGTATTCGGCAAGGAAATTTGCGGAAATTTCACACTGAAATGTGGCTTGTTATCTGAGAGATAATTTGAAAGTGAATGTTATTTTATAGACGTCATAAAATTTCCAGTGTAATTTCATGCTCCTCACCCCAAGGAGAAGACAAACATTTTCGGAAATTTTGTTAGTTGGTAACGATACAAAATATAGCCTTTCTATAGCTATTTCTCGAAAATGTTAGACGTACAATTTGCAGAAAAAATCTTTAATATATTGCCTGTCAACGATTGTTTGGAATATTCATCAATTATAGATTCTTCTCCAACGTTCTAACAAAAATTATATCAATAATACAGGGTCACTCACGGTCGATGATACCTTAGACGTTTACGGAGAACGGGACGTAGGATTATTCCGAAAATTTGGTTCATTAGGTTCTATCGATCTAAAATACTTTCAGCGTTGCGGCGTTGCCGCTTCTATCAAAAAGTAGCAACAACTTTGTTATTTCAAATAGAAGGAATTTGTGTTTCGATAATCATCAATACACTTGAACACAACAGATTGATAACATGAAAACTGCAGATACGACCTTATTGATTAGCACGGTAATATTATTCTTCAGAGTAATCAACCGGAATATAATCCAAAGCTAGACTTCACCAAAAGATGAGATGCATAAAATAACTGGCAGAAGACATCGATACGAAAATATTCAACAGCGACTCCGAAAGAGTTCAGCCAAATGGATCGAGTTTTAACATATGCGACGAACAAATATACGTTTCAAGAATGCTTTTACTTCGATCTTTTATTTGTATTCACGATCTCGTCAGAATTTCCTTTCCAGTGATGGAATTGCTATTCCAACAAGTACCAAGACAATTTCCTTGAAACCTTTCGACCGCCTTTCCATTTTTGACATGTTGTATCCTCGACTACGTTTGTTATGGAGGGTATTATTGTCGATCGTTTCAGTGTAGCTTGGCATATCTATCCAATGATAATAGCCCGCATATTTTTTGCTCATTTTTCACAACGATTTTTTCAGTTTTTTCAATGTTCAATGCTGAATCATTTAACTTTCGTTTCTATACTTGATACTCTTGCATGAAAATGGCGGCACCGTCATAATTTTCAGTCAAGTTCATATTCAATCTGATTGTTCTTGATTCACAGTTTCTGGTCGTGGACAAAATACAGTCTGTTGCATTAGAGAATTTACTATTCTTCATCTGTCTATGTATGTAGTGTCGTTCTTTTGGAACTGAAACTGAAAACCTCTCTATGATGCATAAACCATCGAAAATAACTTATTCAATTCGAAATTTGCGATTATCGCGGTTATTAGCTATAAATTGTGAATCATCCAAAGAGCCATGGAATCATTCCTCCATGGTACTTCTTATCCAACACAAATAATTTTTAAAAAATGTGATTCCGGAAACAGGAAAAGTGTGAACAAATTTGATTGGAAATGTTTTCGATACATTCTGATCAAAGATACAGATTCAAAACTGTTTTACATGATATGGGTGACCACACATTTTGCGCCAAAGTGTTGTCAAACAACATAAAATGACAGCGTAACAGCTGACAGTTCATGGTCATTAAAAATTGAGAATAATGAAAGTTTGGCAGCCTCAGTCATATTCGGAATAATGATTTGATTCTACTTCCATATGAAGAAAGCTGAAACAATTTTATTCATGGGATTGAATTGAATAATATCTCCCCAGAAGTTCCGAAGAATAGTGAAACTGGCAACACAGGTATATGTCTATCAGAGGACTTGTTACGTCACTGGAGGTATTTATTCGAATATCACACAATATCTTTAGAAAAAACTATGAATACATGATATTACACCACTATTTTTCAAGTACTAGCACGTTTCAATCAAATTGACGCATTTGTGATCTCCCCTATTAGAAAAATGTTATTTCTGTGAATTTTCCATTTGGTTCCTGTCATTAAATTATAAAAATTCTGTTATGTAACCTATTGCTGCCTTTGTGTTTCATGATTGGGATTGGGAGGCATTTTTTTCATTCAGAGCATCCCTATACGAAAATTATTTTTTAATTCATCTAGCAAAATATTGTATTATTATCTAGTAAGATTATTCCTGATGGTTATAGTCTCCAAACTTTCAACGACTGGCTTGCACGATGTTCCACGAACATTATAGGTTTTCCTTTCGTGCAACCAACAGACACAGACCTGCCTATTCATTTGATCAAAAATAAATTATGAATTCGATTCAGAAGTTGCTTGAATCGATGAAAATTAGTTGCTTCGAATTATTAATGGAAACAAACGATTGCCATCCGTATCGATTGAGTAATGAAGCAATAAATATACTTACCTATGCCTCGTGGCGCAATACCCTCTGACAAGAATAATTGCTGGACGAATTCAATATCTTTGACAGATTGAAACCACTGGAGCTATGGCCCCGCAATTTGATATAAGTTCCATTTGGAAAATTGGGTTTTCAATTCATTTGGAGTGGAAACTGAAAAAAATGGATCAAGTTTAGTCCTCGTTGATAATGAAAACATTATTATTATGTTCATTGTTGTTTGAAACCAAATTGCCAATATCTTCAAAATTGTCGCATCATGTGATTGAACTGTCAGAATGATTAGTTCAGGTGATTAGACTTTTGCAACTGTTAGTAGAGTTTTTTGCGTGAAAGGGTAAATATTCTTGTCATTATATATTTATAATTTTATCCTCTTGATTTCCAATGATAAATTATTCCATTTAAAAAGTCGTACAAAAACAGAAAACTCCAAGGTTATCTCCGAGAAGACCACGAAGTCCATCGAATGTGGCTCAAATATGTTATTTTCAGAATGACCCTGGGAAACAAAAATGGATGATTGTCGGGTAGAAAAATCATTATATCAACATCAGTGATATAGCTTGGAAGTTGAAGACGTTATATTGGAATGATTCCTCATTCTTCTTTCTTTTTCCTAAAGCACATAATCTCAACATAAGAAGTTCACGGGATTTGGCTGAAATACTGCCACAGGAAAATGCCAAGAGGGACACTTTTTCCTAACCTTTGAGCTCGCCTTCGAGGGAACGAAAACGTGTGCTCGCATTTTGCGGATAATTAATGAATAATAGCTATTAGAAATAACACTGGTCCAAAGGATGGTCCATTGACTACTGCGTTCCAACGGATATTTCTGGTTATAGTTTGATCTTTCCATTCTCCAACTCACAGTAGTTGCTTCTACCAGGACACCTGAAAACAAGGGCTTTCTTTCCTTGTCTATAATTTCCTGGCCCTTCCTTTTTGCTTTGCTTACTGCTGTGCATGCTAAACCTACCTCTTTGCTGTTGTGGACTAATTGCTGCTTCTTCAGAGATAACTGAAGACAGCTCACACTGTATTGAGTAGAAGTGAGAACTTGACTGCTGAGAACTCTAAAGAGAAATCTATATTAGCTCTTTCGATATAGTGCTGTACACCACTACTGGTTACATCTATCTCTAAGAGCTCAGTTGAAATAGTTGAAAAATTTAACCTACCTAGTTCCGTGTTAATTTTCGGTATTGTTACCCATGGGAAGATGGTAAGTATAACCTTGAAGCACCTATTTGTTGTGTGCTTCACAATTCTACCTTTCATTGTTGTAAGGCCAGACGATCTATTCTCTTGTGACTTACACCGCACTAATTTGAAACAACTAACCCCTTAGTTTTAATTTTATACATCCCTCTTGGTAAAAACACCGTTATAACTTTCCAAAATGTAGGAGGATATATGAAAAAATCGTCGATGAGTGACACTCGTGAATATGGAATTGTAAATAACAGAGCGTTTTTTTTAATCTCGTCTGTTTTGATGATTTTGGCTCATTTTTTCACACTGTTTCCTCTAGCCACCTGGTAGATTATACGCAGGTGGCTCGATTTTTCAATATCTTTACAAATTAACGAATGCATATCAATGCAATACTTTGTGTACAACACTGTTCTGTTCATCAGATATAAAGTTCGAGTTTTTATAATTGACATCCGTTACCATCAAGTCTCAACTTTTTCGTGTTCTCTTATAGAATTCCATCTACTGGGAAACTCACAACTTTATTGTTCGGTAATTCGAACCCGTAGCGAGGCAAAAAATCTTTGCCATGAATAACGTGTTGCGACTGGCTTGCCACAAAGGGACGTGGGACGGAAAGGTTCACCTTCCTAGCCCAGGCACATTGGATGGAAAGATCGAAAAAGAAAAATGACAATGAAATATCAGTCGAAACTTTTACAAGAGTAGCATTTTTTCTGATGGATTGAACAGGGAATTCGAAAAAATTCGATCAAAAAAATATCAAGTGGCGAGGAACATAGATCGGGAAAAGTGAAAAATCGCCTCTGTATCTACGCCACTGGACAATTTTAGTCGCTCCGACTCATCGCATATTTATCTATAAGGGCCACTTTATAAAAAACTTTAAGACCTAAGATTTATCACCTAACATTTAATACTTATCACTTATGACAAATGAATCATGGAAATATCATTGGTTGTGTTATAAAACCATTTAAGACTTATGATTTTACACCTAAGACTTAAGAAGATGACCAACTTCCAACTTAAGAAATGGATGATAAATGATCATAAATGAAAATAGGAGATGCGCATGTTCGAGCAACGAAAAGTGACATACTGTTTCCCGCGATATTTGAATTTTGGGTTATATTTTCGAATATTATTTGTTGGTGTGGATAGTCTGTAATTATTTGGTTGCATTTATCAATTTTTTTATAAAAGTGACATAGTTTTCTATTTTGAAATCGATGTCATCAATAATAACTCCAAATTATAGCTATTTGTCAGATCAGAGGGATGCTCTTATGCAGCAAATTGCTTATGTTGATGGACTGACTACTATGTACACATGTCATCATAGAGGAAAACAGCGATGTACTGTGGAAAATTTACTGAAAAAATCGATTGGCATGGAATCTCCATGGAATTTTATGAAAAATGGAATATGCCAAACTGCATTGGTGCCCTTGATGGAAAGCATATTCAGATACAAAATACAAAACATGCTGGAACAGGATACTTCTCCTACAAGAAGACTTTCAAGCATAGCATTGATCGAGGTATTGATGGCTATCTGTGATGCATCTCATAAATTCATCTTCATTGATGTAGGCTGTCCAGGATCAAATCATGATGGAAATGTATTCCGTAATTCAATTTTCCATTTCTACCTGCAGTTTTCTAAGATATGTATATTTGGCCAATTTTTTTCCAGGCAGTTTTCCTGGCGAGTTTATTTCAGAATAACTACTTTTTTATCATAAATATGCCTGAATTCTTCAACTTGTTGAATTACTAGAGCATATCGTCCTTGACACAAATAATATTTGATTAAAATTGATGAAAATTCTAACAAAAACAATAATAATAGATATAGGTTAGAAGTTGCCAACGTCAAAATTATTTGTTCCATGTCAAATATTCCTAAATCTTAAGTTTTTTTATAACAGAATGAACTGATCAGCTCTTAAGTCTTAAATGTTAGGTGATAAATCTTAAATGTTAAAAGTTTTTATAAAGTCACCCTAATTCATCTATAATCCGTAGCTAATAAATACTCTGCTAAATAGGAGTCGATTTCGCCATTTCATTTCTTGAATTTTTTTTTGAGATAACATGGGAAAAGTTATGTAAGTAGTTGTCGATTTGGTCCAGAATTTTCGATACGTTAAATCGTTCAATTTGTATTTTTGTATTAGGGTGATGTAAATTTCATGGTATAGGTACACTATTGTTAAATCGGAAAAGGAGATAGATGCGAACTAGGTTAAATTGAAAATAATGAGCAGCTTCATGGCCATCCAGGGGCGGACTGGACCGTTGAATCGGCCCGGGCGATTTTGACCCTACCGGCCCAAAAATAAAAAAGAAACAACAAAGATGAGTGATTAATATCAAATAGCATCAAAAAAATATGTTTGATCAACATATCATTTTCAGAGCTCATCAACATGGAAGACTCCAAATGTTTTTGACTAAGCCTATTCAGAAAAAAATTGAATTCTGAATGAGATCTTATGAAATTGAAAGCTTTATGATATATTTATAAATTTCCTTTTGAACTTGAATAGGCATAAGTGTAAAAAGTATCGTGAAACAAAAGACTATTAATTTATTGCTAAACTGATGATTTGGAGGCCTTAATTCTTCTTCACTAAAGACATGTGTTTGATCACCCAAAAGTCACTGATAGAGTTAGTTACAAGCGAGGTTAAAAGCATTCCCACTTCTGTCAGTTCCATTTGCAAACATCAACCGCCCTCATTGCGTGTATTTAAAATTTTTCGATGAAACCTACATTTTTTTATTGCGTATTCTTTGAACAAAAAACGATGAAGTTATTGCTGAAATTGAAGATTTTCTGAAAACCCATTGCAGTTATAATGGTCTCGTATTATAAAAAGTTGTTGAGAAGACGTTTTCTTAATCACGCACTACAAGATCAACAGAGCAGTTTTAGAGATTCCACAAAATAGCCCCAAACATGAATTTGGTTAGGGGTACTTTTTACAATTACAATTTATCAGGGATCACTATTTAAACACAGTCAGTCACATCTTGTTTCGATTGTTTGAAGAGATATTCCCGTGGAAAGGAATGGGCTACAACTATAATAGTCTTGTATATAACCGCGTCCAACAGGTCACTGTTAAATGCTACTACACCATAATATGCTTCTCACGGCAGTAACACAATTTGTTCGATTCTATTGGTTTCCTTATATCTTATATATATTCTTCGTTATTATCGAACATTTTTACTGAATATACCGGCCCCAACAGGCACCGGCCCATCGGGCGATGCCCAATCGCCCGGCCTCCCAGTCCGCCCCTGTGGCCATCTGGTATATCTAAAGAAATCTAGAATATCTCCTAAATTTCCTGAAATATCCTAAGAAAACTGAAATCGACGATTTTTATAGTAGGTAATCAATATCGTATCGATGCTAATTCTATATTAAAATCTACGATTTTATTGTCTGTCATCATTGTTGGATATGATGAAATGGATAATTCAACTCTTATTTCTATCTCACCTCATGTCGAAAAAAGGGTGAGTGATATGTGATACATTGCTGATGCTTTCGAAATTCGACGCATGCCAGTCAAGTGAATTCATCAGAGTCATCAGGAAGGCGCCCGTCACAATGTACAGTTATTAGTGTTTCATGTTATAACATTTACTTAAAAAATCAGAACTTTCATTCTAAGAGTTAGAACGTTGAATAATATAATATAATAATAATGTTTATTCAGATTCGATTCAATACAAAATGAAGAAATACATATTATGGTGAATAAACACGACAGAAGCCACATAAGCAGAATGTTGCTTGTATGGTGTGGAAATAACATTTGAGAAAGGAAAAAATAGTTAAAGTAATAAATAATATACTATGTAGGTCAAGGATACCTATATGGTTGAGAATTGAAGATATCTTGATAATAAACATATATATACATATCATGCCGGTGATAATCCATCTCTAAAAGAACGACGTTCTTGATAATGAGAATGTATGATCGGACACCTTCACAATAATACATTGATACATACCTGCTCTCAAAAACTGTGTACAAATAGTATATAAATTAAATCCACTGAACTACCAATATACAAATTAATTTTGGTAGTTGTTCATACTAAACACGAAACAAGGAAAGAAAATAGTACACATAATATTAAAAGGGTACTAATGATACAAATACTTATAACCTAAACACGAGCTAAGCTTTAATGAAGTAGATGAAAAATAAAAAATGAAAGCACAAATCAAGCGCTATTCTTGAATTCCGAATTCTAGTCATGAAGCCATTTCTTTATTTGTTTTTTGAATTTGATATTCAGGTTTTTTATACCGAGTTGAATACTTACTCAACAAGGAAATACTTGAAAAACACATTCTATTCCAGAACAATCACTGACGCTGTACAAACAACCAATTCAATATACACTACTGAGAGTATTCTTCATTGAAAATAGAGAGGTTTACTACGAGCATCTTAGAAATCGAGTTTTATGTTATTTTTTTCACGTTTAGTGAAAATGTCTGGAATTGTGAACCTGGAATATCTCACATGAACTGGATATTTTCTATTTATTTCTACCCACCATCAAACATGACGTGATACATCTATGAATTGGGGATTTTATGATCTATCCGATGATGTGAAAATCCCAGATTACCACCATTGAAAATATAAAAAAATATATATCTAATCTAGTGTGCCAAGAATTCTTCTCATATATGCGAAACATTGGTGGGTATACCAAATTTTGAAACCCTAAGCAGCAATAGATGAAAAGTTATTGATCACTGAAAATATCGACGATTTTCAGTTTTTTTAGGATATTTCAGGTAATATGAATATATTCTCGATATGGCATGATATTGCCCATTTTTTATATTTGTTCGATTTAACAATAGTGCACCATGAAATATTGTTGTTGGGCTTGGTAATACATCATCAATATATTATTATGATCCTCAATACATATTATTATAAAGTGACGATTTTTTTTTTAAATTTTGAACATTACTGGTAACTTTTTGGAACGAAAATAGTCTTGAATCTTGAATGGTGTTTGAAGTTGGAATTTGAATATGATGCGGAACTAGCCGATTGGAGGACGAATCAGAAGTTATTCCAAGATGGCGATGGGATCCTGCAGATTCAAGTCAGGATTTCCTGAAAAATACTACTAATTCGACTGTACTATTACGAGGATCTCTCTATGCAGTGGCTTGGCTACACTGAAACAAGATTCGCGGTATAATTGTTGTAGAAACCGGAAATATCTTATTACTTCACAGTAGACAAGCCAGTCCACGAGTAAGGTTTCTGGTTTCTTATACAGGGGGTTCAAATGTCGATGGTTTCACTAGAACTTATTATTATTGTCGAAATAAATTATTCGAGGAATTATCTATCTCTTATACTGATTGATTGCATTGTTCCGTTGCTGAAGCTCTTTTATGCTTTTTTTTCTACTTAAATTATTCAATGAAAAATTGCCTACTTGATGAATTTTTCTCTTGAAGATATTGGCCGAACTATTGGACATACAAAACAATTCAAGTCAAAGGTTTTTTGACTTACGAATAAAGTTCTTGACAATCACAGTGAGATATTTAGCTATATGATATTCAATTCAAAAATCCATTTCCTTCAACATTTGTTATGAATTGACTCCAGTTCTAAGTCAACTCTATTCAATGCTTCTAATGAAATGAATGTATTTTCAATAACAAATGAAAAAGCAATTGAAAAATTCTTATTGATTCGTCTCCATAGAATTGGAACCAAAGATCTCTCAAATATGAGTTGAAAAATATTACATACACAGAATGATAAATTACATTTAACACTATTGAATAATTCGATTTTGATTAACATCTGGATTTCAGTTGAACTGAAAGGCAAATCTTATAAAAATAAGGAGGAACTGGTATCGAAACCAATTATTTTCAGAGGGTGTTGGTAGATTCCATCTTTTGCAATCGATCAACCATAATGTTCCTATACCAAACTCTACGATAAAACTCATATTTTTCAATAAAATTCCTTTTGTCACTATGTTTCTGAATTTGTTTACTATGAAAACTAATACTCGTACATCAAACTAGACCAAATCAACCAAACGAAAACTGTATAAGAACAATCTTCAAACTATTGATTTTTTATTGCTGTTGATCACGTGCTACATTTTAACTAAGGACGTGCATCAATCATGATGAGCTAAAGAAAATCATGACATATATTGCATTAACAGTTTTGTTTCATTTGTTTCATTTCGTAATTATATTTTCTAAATAAATAACAAAAAATAGTTAAAAAGTTGAATTATGATATCATGAAAAAGTTTATGAATAGTCGTGAAAAACAGGTTCAATCACTTCAGCACTGTGTAAATGTTTGTCCTTTTAATATTCTGTTAGTTAAATTTATCAGAAACCTAATGCTGTTTACCAGGAAAAGAAATGAATGCCCAACGCGAGAATAAAGCAGACAAAAGTTATATGGATACCCCTTTCGATTAGTCAAATTAGATTGGCTCGGCTCTACAGCAACTTTGTTATAAAATGTAAATTAACCGTTGAAAACACTCAACTTAATGGGAGCAAAGCTGAAATCTATAAAAGTTAATTAGTTTTGCATCGAATTGACTCCATTTATCAAGGAGTCTCGAAGAAAAAAGACCGGAATAAACGGTATAAATAAAGTTTATAGGTAAGAACAATACTCTTTCCATTAAACATTCAACACAAATTTATTCATACAAATAGGGACGTTTGCGAAAGGCGAACCAGACCAGGTACGATCTATTTTTTCCAGAAGGAGGAGTAAAAAAATCATTTTCAAGTTTGAAAGAATCATCTTCTCAAATAAGCTGCAAATATAACCATCAGCGGCACAAAATACTCAATCATCAGCAACACAAATATTCATTCAGAAGTATTTTATTTTTTCTGTATATTTTTCAAATCTTTCTTTTTGCAATTGTCTTCTCTTACTCGCAGAAGCAGCTTTCCTTAATCATCCTTCAATGTTGAATTACTCTGTAATGAAAGTGGGTCTGAATTTGAACTATCTTTCGCGACATTTTCGTTGTTCTTTTGACTTTTCTAATGTTTTGTGGTATGAGATTTTTTGGCATACGAAACTATTCTCATGTCCCTATAAATAATATTTGAAAACGAATTGAGAAATACTCAACGTTAAAACAATTCACCAATAAAAATCTAAGATATTTGACCACCCTTTGTCAGCAGACTTTGATCCCTGATCCCTTCAGTCTATACCTAATTGGTACTCACTCATTATTAACATTCTCAGATAATGTGATTTTTCCTTGAAAACCGTGCATAATATTATTGGTTATATCTCTGGGGCACGAAACTTTTTAGTACACGGCTTGAATAAAAACATAATTTTACTGGAACATGCTACTTTCTCGATAAATTTCTGAACGGTCATATGTTTTTATGTGTAATAAAATAAAAATAGTGACGCATAGGAATATGGTGTAGCTAAAATCCCTGGGCTGGTAAAAAACACAACGTCTGGAATAATACATGGTGATAGTTTCGATTTTTTCAACGTCCCTATCTCATGAACAAAATAATATACCAGTAATTGTCAAAAATACGAAAACTGAAATCCAGTGTATACAAACATTAGTGCATGAGGTACAACCAATGTGATTTATTACACCACGAATTTTATTTACCTACTCCTCTCAGAATAAGGCACTTATATCATGGAAACCTTTTTTTCACAAACTTTGAAACGATTCATCAAGTGCCTGTGGTTTGATAGGGGTGAGTTTTTTCAGTTCCTCCTCTGTTCATGAGATCGACTCATGAAAGTTTCGAAATGGTCACTCTGTATTACGAATCTTATTTGATCATATTATATGATAAATATACGTTTAGGAGGTGCATGATTCTATTAAAAGATTGTAAATTGGATAATTTTCACCTGCATCATTTTGATTTTGGCCTCAACTTGATTGAATGAAGAACTGCAATTTCTTGTGATCAGTTTTTTCCTATATATAATAGATATTTCAGTTGAGTGATATTGAAGGATGGTACCTACCTATAACTATAACCTCTGAAAATATTCTAATAGGAGCCTCGATAAACGTATGTATAGTTGATGAAGCTGTGAAGTTACATTTCATTTTGAAAAGGTGAAATATTGATCTTATATAGTTATTTGTTTGCACCTGTTTGAGTTTGATTCTAGTTAATATTGAGAATAATGATGCGGCTTCTATTAGGCATATTGCATATTCAACTTTTTATTGATATAGTCTTCGTCGTTCATTATTTGTTGAATATCGAGCTGCAAACAGATATCAAAGTATTGGGAATAACTCTGGATCCAATGTCACAGAAAGCTGAGTTGCTGAAATGAGAGCTTTCGAAAGTATTCTAAAATCAATGTTTTTCCAGCAAGGATCAAAGGACCCTCGTGATAATTCATTCTTAAATAAAAAATGATGTGTTAGCGTGTCTGGCATTGGGGAAAACTTGAGGATGTAGGAATGAAAGAAACAGCAATTCATAAACAAAAAGGTTCAGTGATTGAAATCAGTAGCGTACTGAACGAAACAATATATCTTGCTTAGTAGCTTCAGAATTGAGGAAAATCATGAAAAACAGACATTTTTCAAAATAGTATCTTACCTACGAACGTCTCATGATATCCCAGAGATATACAGGGTGGGTAGATAACAATTACATTTTCAAGAAAGATACTCCCAATGATTCCTTATTGAATTAACCTTTTATTGATATGAGGTTGAATATACAGTCCTCATCCAATTCATTCAAATAAATGCAGGTATGTCTTCGAAAAAATAGAGTTGATGGTGCCTCTCAGAGAAAGAAACATCGTATTGAATATCAAAGCACAGCACATCAAAGCAAATTTGTAAATTTCCATATTCCTAAAAACGGAGGTGCTAGCGGAGAACAATCCTTCGCGTTTTAGTTTGTTCAGTTTATTTCCATGCCCATTCAGATTAAATAGTCAGATACAAGATTATTGTTTTAATTCCAGTCCAAAAAATGTTGTAGATTGTAGGGGGGGGGGTCGTTAAGGCTGTGCAGCCTCTCAAGCACCTCGACCTATTAGATCTTTTGTGCATAACCCTTAATCTATTCGAGGCCCGGGATTCCGAGGCTTCTTGCGAAGATTATCAGTTTCCTGGGAGCTAGGTTCCTGATATCGGAGGGCTCTAAGAAGGCCCCTTCCAGGAACTTGAGCCTCTTGCAGAGGAGTGCTGGGCATTCGCAAAGCAAATGTTTTGCAGTTTCAGCGAAGTTCTCGCAGTAGCGGCAACTATCACTCTCTGCTTTGCCCATCTTTTTGAGGTGATACCTCAGAGGGCAGTGTCCAGTGAGGAGTCCCGTTACCAGTTTCAAGTCTTTTTTGCCCAACTCGAGAATCTGTTTAGCTTTCTTCGGCGAAAGGCTCACTAGCCTTTTCGCTTGCCTTTGTCCTGGAACTTTATTCCAGTGAGTTTTTATTTCATCTGCTTCCCAACATCGAAACTCTTCTCTCAAGCGGACTTTGGAAAGTCCACAGAAGGGTTCTGGGCCGAGAAATTGTGTATTTGCCCCTTCTTTGACAAGGCAGTCTGCTTCCTCGTTGCCTTCAACTCCCTTATGACCTGGCACCCACGAAAATGTTACCTACCCCAATCCTTGATATGGAACAACAATATATAGGCGTGAAATAATGTATTTATTTTCAGTATAGATGAAACGTCGTCAGTTCAATGAAATAAAATATTTGAACTAACTACAACTCATAAAATTTCAATATATAGTAGAAGTCCATTGTTATCTCTAAATGGAGTGTCAATTTTAATTTTATTTTTCATACAGAGTTTAGATTTTTCAAAGACGTATTTTTGGTATCAAAATAAGACTTCGAACTACAGCCACTGTCAATTGTGTAAAAGGAACGATTATTTGAAAACGTGAACATAATAACGGCTTAAATGTTTGAAAAATTGGTATGTCCCCATTTTTTAGGCATTCTATTTATTTTTGGTTCAAAAAATTTGGTAAAACTAGTTTTGGGTGATTTTTAGGGGGGTCAACACTTTCAACGGACCAAAACAAACAAAAGAAACTCTGAATTCAACAGCATGAAAAATTTAATAATTTGGCAGAAAATCGTTATCAACGAAAGCGGCATATTTCCATAATATCAAAACTTATATAGTGGGCTGCGATATTCAAATTGAAGTTTGTATCATTTCTTACACTTATTGTTAGTTGACAGTAGTTCTTAGCGGGTTATTACAAAATGGGAAATCTTCACAGTAGCTTGCAGTAGCTGTATAGCTCGAAGGTGGTTTAAAAAAACGGTTTGAATGCTTTGTTTTCTACAATAGGGTTGACTCGTTTAGTTGAATTTCCACTTAAATTGCGTTATTCAAGATGACATTTCATTGAAACAAACACAGAGTAGTTCAGAATTGTGAATGAGGACAATAATGAATAGTTTTGGCACAAAAAATTACTTCAGTTGAAAAATTTAGATTTTTAACACCCTATATCTCTATAATCATTTCCGCTAGACCCTAAGTGTGATAAATCGATGAAATCAGCTCTTTTGGAAGAATCTTCAAATGCAATCAAATAACAATAATAGTATTTTTGTTGCTGCCACTTTTCAATATAAGCAGCAACGCCGCAGCACTGAAAATATTTTGGAGCAATAGTGTAGAATGATTAATTTCGCAAGGAACCAAGTTTTCTAAATGATCCTATATATTCCGTTTTCCAGAAAAGTCTTATCGGCCATCGATTTTGGCGTACCCTATATTTCCTCTATGTGCACATAACTAGTCTTCATCCCTCACTCACGCTAGTTACTACAATAAACTCGCAATCCTCTTGTAATCCCTCATACCTAGTGCTGGATTACATTTATCCGATTGTCGAAAAGAGGTCCAAAATATGGAATTACATCATAATTTCAAATCTCGCCAGATTGTTGCATTCAAATCCTGTTGCTGTTAATGCATGTACGTCCCACAGCAATGTGATTCTAGCAGAACATCTCTACAGCTCAGAGGCATGTTACATTTATTGCACAGTGCGGAAATAATTCCTTTCTTCACGATGTATTCATTATCACTTGCAGATAGGTATCGCCTATTAGATTATACGACTATTTCTTACTTCATGGCATATCTTCATTCTGATGATCAGTTTAATTCCTAGATGAGATATTGGTAGTTATACAGGGTGACTCACGGTCCATGGTAGGTTAGACGTTTCTGGAGAACAGGACTTAGGATTGTTATGAAAATCTGGTTTCTTGGGTTATCAGTTTTGTTCTATAGATCTAAAATACTTTCAGCACTGCGGCTATGCCGCTTCTATCAATAAGTAGCAACAACTTTGTTATTTCAAATGGAACACCTTGTATTTCATATCATTTTTTGATTCTTCCTGAAGAGCTGATTTCGTCGATTTATCATACTTGGGGTATATCGAGAGATATAGGGTGCGAAAAATCGAGATTTTTCGAATTTAGGAATTGTTTGTGCCGAATCTATCCATTCTTGCTCAAAACGGCTTGCATGTCCCTATCTCAACATTCCATTTACTATCGGTTGATATTTAATTGAAACAAATACGGGTGATTCAGAATTTTCAGTTTTGCATCACCCTCTATTTGTTTCTATTAAATGTCAGTGGATAGTAAATGAAAAGTTAAGATAGGGACATGTGAGCCGTTTTGAGCCGAAATGAATAGTTTCGACACAAAAAATTCCTAAAGTTTAAAAATCTCGATTGTTCACACCCCATATCTCTGTAATCTTTCTCGCTATACCCCAAGTATGATAGATCGCAGAAATCAGCTCTTCAGGAAGAATCTAAAAATGAAATAAAATACAGGGTGTTCCATTTGAAATTGAAAAGTTATTGCTACTTTTCGATAGAAGCGGCAATACTGTATTGATGAAAATATTCTAGACGGATAGAGCAGGTTTGATTATCCACGCCCACAAATCTTCGAAATGATCTGTCTCTCTGTTCTCCAGATATTTCTAATGTTCCATCCACTGTGAAACACCCGGTATGTATACGCAGTTTTCCATTTAATGTGTTAAAATTTCAATAATAATTAAGGAATTCTTGGGTAGTATTTAATGATTGTTCTTGATATATGCCACCTCATTCTTCAGAAATATTTGGAATTTTTTTGTTGAATTTCTCAACACCCTGTATCTAAGAAATGGAGCGGTTGCGGACCTATGTTGATATTGATGAATTTTTCTTGAAATAATCCAAGGATTACCGCCCTTTAGGGTCAGGTATGATATCTTATGATATCGTCCTAAATATAGTATGTTATGATACAAGTTTTATAAGATGACATTTTGTCGCAAGCATTGTTTGGAGTACGACAAGAGAAGCGAGGAGTACTCCAAGGCAACAAGTGCGACAACGTATTTTTTAAAGCGTGTGTCATATATGTATGTACTTTTTTTTCTATTTTGAATTAATTTGAAGTCTTTTATTGAGAAAAATGTATTTAATGTCGGTAAATAACAGAAATATCGTCGATTGGTAAGAATGATGACATTGAAATATTTAAAATCTGACGCACAAGCGTAAAGCCCAGTTTGCTGTTGAGCGATTTTGATTTTTACGATACCAGCGGTGAGAAATGCGATTTTGTTATTGGTTTTATTAGTCAATTCGAATCAAATCACTCTCTGAATAAAAATTTACCAATAAAAACATTGAATTTTTCACTTCTAGTATCACCAAATCCAAAATCGCTCAGAAGTAAGCTGGGCCTTACTCTTCTGACTTTTATTTGACAGTTCGATTGTACCAACCTCCGAATAATAAAAAAATCATATCGAAACAGAGGCTATTTCCGGCTATTTCTATACGCATTCGCGTTTTATAATGACTTCATTTAGTAACCAAAATAGAAAAAAATAGTTATGGTATAGTGATTCAGATAGTAGGCTATCAATTTCATTCTGACAGAGAACTGACATTGTAATTGTCATTCTAAATTCAAGTTGTAGGGTTGTAGGTGAGGTGTGAATGTATTATGGCAGTAAATAATGACTGTCATATGGTTATGATGAATTTATTAATCATTTATGGTCAATGTGACGAAAATATCAGCAGAACATGCAGAGACTTCAAGGATCCCTATTAACATCGGATTAACTTATACTTATGTATTTTCTTATATATATAATGGTTCAAACTATTGATCCACCCTGTAAAGGACTTTTAATGAAAAATTACAGAGGATGGCTATGAAAGTTATATCTCTGGCATCGTTGGTTCCACGAAAAAGTTGGGCAGTGATGTGAAAAACGCACCTCTCAATCTCCAAAGCCAACTGAGGTATTTCGCAAAAGTATCGAAATTGGACACTCTGTAGGTATTTCTTAATCTTAATCACTATTCTCTCATTAGACTATTCACTACGAAACGTGGTGTATTGCGCATTCATGTGCCAGGATACACAGCCATAATATATATATACACATATAGGTATATCCTTTAATATTGAGTAATTACTCTGTATCTCAACAGTTCCAATGCCAGCGCCAAACTTGGCCCATTAATAATAATAATGACAACAGGTGAGTTGGCAATATAAATGAATCAAATTTACGTTAATGAAGTTTTCTAATTAGTGAACAGTGTTGCATGGCGACCTGTCGATCTTTGGAACACTCTTGATAGTTTTCTTGCAACTTCCTACATTTTAGTATCTATTGATACGATATTTCTACTTGGGTTCTTTGAATTTGAACACTCATTACAGAAACTGAACAATGTATTCCACTAATTCACTTCAATAATCACTTTGATCGCTATACAAGTCTCTATATTCACAATCTTACTTCGGAACTAAATTTTATTTCTAACCGTACCTTATAGTTACAAAACTATGCTTCTAGAAAAGATACTCATTTTCTCGAATACTCGAGAAATTCCAGGATATATCGGGGAAAATGAATCATCCGCTAATTATGCCTGCGTCCGATGCTATCGCGAAGTCACCAGTATTTTGAAATTGAAGACCTCAATCTGGAGGGCATGTTAATAAATAATTCCAATGCTGCATCTGAATTTCAAAAAATGATAAAATAGTATGTTCTTTCTTGACCACTTTGTACGTCTGATGTGCATATACATAATATATGTATATACCTGTATTCCAGAAGAGTATGAAACTTTTACTCAAGTTAAGATTATTTTGTATAAGTTCAGTTTTATAATTTGTATATCTTAATGATGCAGAAGTTGGGTGGTATTTCTGATGTAAATTCCATAATTCAAATATAGCTCGGTTATGCTTAGGCCACCAACAATGTTTCACGTTATCATGTTTCATTCGATACTTCAATATTAAAGGCTCTTGCAGAGCAGATGTTAGTTATCTGATATTCGAAGAAAATTAAACAAAGTTAACTCCACAATACGGGGCCAATTTAAAAGCTCTGAAACGAAACAATGATATAATCCTGAATTATTTGAAGTTGAAAAGAGATCATATTTCATTTTCGAAATTTGCATAATTTGAGCCCATTCTGAAGGCAAAGCTATTCAATAATCCATACATCCATATTATTGAAATTATTGATTTTATGGTTACAAGACATCTATATTATTTGTCTACACGTATTGATACTCTCAGCCATTATTGCAGCGTGTGATATTCTGCATGATAAATATTAACCGAAATTAATAATAATAAAAAAAACTTTAGTAAGTATACGTTGATTTCAAATGAAACTTATTATATTATAATTGATAATATTTCAGAGAAACGAAAGTCATTTAAAATTTGGTAGGATTTGAAATGACGAAATGAAATACAGTGTTCCATACAAAATTTCACTTGGTTCTTGTTTCAATGAAATCCTCAAATAACCCGATATTTGAGATGCATAAAACACGAATCATGATTCGAGCTACTCAACGCATAGATTTTTCGTAAATATATTTCCAGGTGAAATTAATTATATAATTGTACCATCTAGCTTCTATCCAGAACCATTTGTTTCTTTAATTGCCCCTACACTACAGCAACAAAACAAGTGAATGCGCCAAAATGGCCGTTGGCACGTACTGGCTTTTCAATCTGGATTTATAAAGAAGCATTCAAGCAATAATCGTTATTTTTAATCAATTGTTTGTGAGTGATTTATTATACGATCAAGAATCAGAAACACATTACGAAGGACACTCGTATAACAGTCTAGAACCTATAAAACTGGGAATAGTTTTCTATAGAATAATGGATAATCTATTTCTAATCTGATATAATTCAAATTATGTTGAAAGAATTATGTCTAATATTTTGAAAAAATGAGAATACGAGCCAGAGAATTACAACATATATTATAGATGAAATGAAGGCTATCTCGAGAATATATTTTGAATTAATTGGCGAAAATTAAATCATTGATTATGTGTTTCTTCCAGAAACTGAAAGAGATTGAAATTTTTCATTCATAATGTGAAAAAAGAGAGAAGAAAACACATTGTTCTGATAAATCTTGATCCGTATTTCTTGACAATGCTATTACCAAAAACACGCTCTATTTCATAAACATATAATATCGAATGTTTATATAAGTTCGACATTTGATATCTCGATTTTTCAAATTTCATTGGATGCTGAATTCAACGATGTTATAAAGAATTCCTTAGGCACACTACATCAAAATCATGAAACAAAAAGCATGTGATCATTTATTTCTATGTAGAAGTAATTCCAAGGAATAAGTTTCGTGCGAAGCAATAACTATCATCACATTTTTTTAACAAAATGAAGTGGTTCAGTCCCAATAAGTGGTCTATGAAATAAAATGTTCCATGGCACCATCAGTATCTTCCATTTCTTGAAAAAGACATCTCTTTTTTGTAAATTAGTCTAGATAATACTTAGGTACTATACGCATCGCTAACTAGGTTGATCTTATTGAACTGTTTGATTTCTCCAATTATAATATCGAAAAAATTTTAAACATGGCAAAAATATGCATGATGAGTTATATGTTTTTTATTCGCACCAAGTTTCATTGTTATTTACATTCAATTCCTGTGCTATGGACGTCATTATCAATGTTTTATGATTGTTTCCTCCATTTTTGCAGCTATTATTAAGAACGGTTAACAGCCCTGAAAGTAGGGCGATTTACAGCACTCATATACTTTACCGTTTCATTCTGAAAATCGTGGCTATGCAGTTCGTGGAAAAACTTAATTAAAAAACTTTTAAATAATTTACATATTAATTTTCTGAAATAATGAATATGCATATGATGTTGAAATTATGTATTTTTGTCTATGATGTTCCATATTTTATTTCTTGCCTGCTGCCCGCGCTTTTTTACGTACTTTGCATGAGCTTTTCATAATTAAAACTTCCGGTACATTTACTAAGAGATTTCTCTGGTATCACGGTTCACAGAAATCAACATGCAATTCGACACTTTTCGAAATTTACAGTCATGGACTTTTTGCCAACAAATAAATCATTCTTGTCTGTTTTTTCGAGCAAATGTGCTGTTGTAGGACATACTTGAGAAATAAACTTCGTGAGGAAAGTTTTGTACACAAAAAAATGGGGTGATTTTCACATTTGAAAGAATATCTATTTGAAATAATATTAGAATAATTTTTTTTGAAAACTCGCTTCTCTCGTCGTACTCCAAACAACGCGTGCGACAAAATAGCGTCTTATAAAACTTGTATCATGTAGCTTGTAGCTCAGAATTCGAACTTGTAGCCCAGAATTCTACGAAAACAATATGAAAATTTCGCGATTGACAATTCTGACGTGTAAAGCCTTTTGGTTTTGAAAAGGATTCCTTTGTTGTGTATAATCTCCAAATGGCAGAACTGTATTTAATTTTCTATTCGGCTATTTGAGAAGCTGTTGTTTTTGTCTAAATCTCACCGCCACCTTGATCTGTTTTGCATCGCGACAATTATGACATAAAACTCAGAATTCGAACATGTAAATCAGAATTCTACGAGAACTTTGAGAAACCAATAAGAAAATTTCGCGATTGACAATTCTGATGTGTGAAGCCTCTTGGTTTTGAAAGTGATTCCTTTGTTGTGTATAATCTTCAAATTGCAATACTTTATTTTTGTTTATATTCGGCTATTTGAGAAGCTGTTGTTTTTGTCTAAATCCCACCGCCACCTTGATCTGTTTTGCATCTAGACCATTCTGACATAAAACTCAGAATTCGAACTTGTAAATCAGAATTCTACGAGAACTTTGAGAAACCAATGAGAAAATTTCGCGATTGACAGTTCTGACGTGTAAACCCTTATGGTTTTGAAAGGAATTCCTTTGATGAGTATAACCTGCAAATGTCAGAACTGTATTTAATTTTCTATTCGGCTATCTGAGAAGCTGTTTTTTTTGTCTAAATCTCACCGCCACCTTGATCTGTTTTGCATATAGACCATACTGACATAAAACTCAGAATTCGAACTTGTAAATCAGAATTCTACGAGAACTTTGAGAAACCAATAAGAAAATTTCGCGATTGACAGTTCTGACGTGTAAACCCTTTTGGTTTTGAAAGGAATTCCTTTGATGAGTTTAACCTGCAAATGTCAGAACTGTATTTAATTTTCTTTTCGCGATAGGTGCTAAGCGATACGCTACCTAGCGGTGACTCGTGAACCACTCGAAGTGGTATAACCACCGAACTCTCTGGAGGATAACCCACAGAAAAACTTAACCTCTGTTCTGTTTATGTTCGCTTCTGATGTGAAAGGTGTACTTCCAGCAGTTTTTCGAGAGATGTTATGGTGAAATACATGTGAAATCATATCGTTTTTCTCGTTTCAGTTATTGTTTGGTGACAAGACACCTATGTCACAATGACACAAACATCAAAAATATGAAAACAAAACAAAAACGACACCACTTCGAGAAGTTTGAGTTGTTACCATGAGATAGTGCTACGTGTTATTTTCTATCGCGAATTCGGCTATCTGAGAAGCTGTTGTTTTTGTCTAAATCCCACCGCCACCTTGGTATGTTTTGCATCGAGACCATTCATTCGTCTGGTGCGTCGCAAAAAGCGCGAGAATGGCCGAGCGAGAGCGCGGAAAGTCGCGGGAATCGCGTTTTAGCGGCGTAATTGGAAAGAGAGGATCCGGATATTAGCAGTCGAGCGGAACTGGAAATGTAAGACTGGAGGAAATCGACAGGGGCTTGAAGCCGATGCGGGCGATTTGCTCCGACGAATATATGTATAAATGGGGGATTGTGCGGTAGGGAGGGACGATTCCGTTCGGGATGTTGATATAATTTCAATTTGGATTAAATTATGGCTGCCGAAGAAACGCGTCCCATTGGGAAATCGGCAAATTGGAAAATGGAGAGAACAGTTGAACGGAAGCAGGTTGTCACTAGATTTGGTGTATTCGCCGAAATCGTGTGAGAGATGAGACCTCTGTTATAGGATTTCAGAAGGGCTCAGAGAAAAAAATGGGTCAAATTGACAACATATCGAAAAACGGATGGACCGATTTTCAACTTTAGGGGTGACATCTTCCATTTTTTTATCGAATCCATTTTTCCAATCAAAAAACCGAAATCGTTAAAGAATATTGGTATTTTTTCGAATTTTTCATATCGCCAGCAATTATTCCTCCTCTTTTTTTTTCATAGAATCCAGTTCTCCAATCGAAAATCTGAAATCTTGCATAAATATCAATTTTTTATTCGAATTGTTCAAATCGCTATAACTTCCAAAGGTATGAACCGATTTTTGACTTTTCATCATTTTGCTTTTTTTCTCTCATAGAATCCAGTTTTCTCCAATCAAAAAACCAAAATTATAAGCATTTTTTTCTATTTTGTTTGTATAATGAAGCCATTGTGCAACGCACGCAATTTTTATTATTCAGAGATTGGTACAATCGAATGAAAGTCAGAAGAGTTAGGCCCAGTTTACTCCTGAGCGATTTGGATTTGGTGATATTAGCAGTGAAAAACTTAATGTTTCAATTGGTAAATTTCATTTCAGAGTGACCAATAAAAACATTGAATTTTTCACCGCTGGGTATTGCAATAATCAAAATCGCTCAACTGTAAACTGGGCTTTACGCTTGTGCGTCAGATTTTAATTATTTCAATGTCATCATTGTTACCAACCGAATATATTTCTGTTATTTATCGATATTAAATCCATTTTTTTTTCTTCAAATCAATTCAAAATTGCATGTGACACACGTTTTATAAGACACGTTGTCGCACTTGTTCACTTGGAGCACTCCTCGCTTCGCTCGTCGTACTCCAAACAACGCGTGCGACAAAATAGCGTCTTATAAAACTTCATCATAATATACTATTTTATCACACATATAATAAATAATCAAAACTTGAAACTTTTTAGAATTTTTCAAATCGCCATAACTTCCGAACGGATGGACCGATTTCTTACTTCGTGTATCATTTCGCTTCTTTTTCTCATAGAATCCAGTTCTCAAATCAAAATAACGTCATTTAATATTTTTAGGCACCACAGACAATTTTCTTTCAAATTCAGAAATGAGCCGCCATTAGAACTTTTCAGAAATTTCAGTAACACATGTTGTTTTTTATATGTAACCAACTTTATGACGGACGGTGTATGAACTTGATAGTTACGTGTACTGAAAAGTAACGCATTATTGAATAACGTCAAATTTTCGAAAAAAGTTCATGCACAGAACCATTTCATATATTTTTATTGAATATTGAGATGTTTATAAAGTAATGAATGAATTTATACTTACCTATAGGTTTGCCTAGGTATAATCTCTTTTCAAGACAACCCTTTCATATAATGATGATTCCCTGATGACACTTTTCCGTTTCAAAAAGTTGACACAATATGTAATCAATTTTTGAAATCAGAAGCAATGAAATTTCGGAGAGCAAGAAATTCCTGACAATCATTCAACGATGTTAAATTTACACATAAGACATTTTGATGAGAACGATAATAGGTATACTTGTTTGAGACAATGAGATATCATATTGTTTACCTCAGAAGAAAATATATATATATATTCAGATTACTAAGTGAATGATAAATCAAGTTTTAATTTAATTATAAGTTTCGAACTTTCGACTCATTTGATGAACATAACAACTGCGCAGAATTTTATATAATTTTATCAAATACTCCCGCTGCTTCTAAAAAACTCAGCATGTTCACTTTCAACATGTTTTTTTCTGGAGAGCTGTCCGTTTTGTAGGTGATACTGTACTTACGAACTCATTTTCATGTTTCACCTGATGATGGCTGTATAGCCGAAACGACGTCTCCACCCTTGTTTTTTTGTAGTGAATCAAAAATCTTGGATCAAGTCCTTCCTCAATTTGTGTGCGATTATATCTACAGCCCCAAATTTGATGCAAGCTTTTTTTTTGTTTACAGGAAACCCCTCACCACAATTCAGATGGCTGAAAGACAAAGAACCGATAACGGAGCTCTCTACGGACCCATTTTACAAAATTTTCTCGGCCAAATTGGAAGACGGTGGAAGTTATCGTTGTATAGCGGCAAACAAGATCGGATCAATTCTGAGCGAAGAAATCAAAATCATTGTGGCATGTAAGTAGGATTTCAGCAATAATGATAATAAAATGCTACTCTTCAATTGTTTCAGCAGAAATATCCTTGATTTGAAACAATTGAATTTCAGGAATTTTGAAATCGATTTATCTCGAAAACGGTGAATGCTATTGAAACTAAACAGGAGTACAATTTTTATGTAGATTTTCATATTTTCTAATCAAATTGCCTGAAAATGCATGAATAAAAAATTTAGGGAAAAATGATATAATACCTACTCATTACCTACTAATTTTATATTGACCTATTAGGAAAAATTCAAAAACTTGTTTGTGTGCCAACATCTAATATTATTACATATTCTAAAAAATGTTTGAAGTTTTTAAATATACTATTTCCCAATTTTCTGATAAAAACAATGAAAACGCCATGCAATTATAAATATTTATTGGTAAGTATAAAATGAATGAGAAAATACATTGTTATGTACTAAATTTCAAGTGTAATCACAAAGATATCAGTAATAAACTACTCAATTACCTTGGCAATTACTAACAATGAAAATAAATAATAGGTACATCGTTTTAATCCACACATATCTCCTGTTCAGCAACTCTTTTGTTTTCAACTTGGTTACAAATATAACTCGGGATTTTCCTGTATTTGGGGAGGTTTTTTTTTCTCGCCCAAGAGCAACAGTAAGGTACGACAACAATACTGATTCATAATTTTCCAGAATTATTTGAATTCCAACCAACAAATTAACACTTCACAAAAAAAAATTGTATGGAAACCTTATGGCAACAAATGTAAACAAACTATTCTATGGCCCATGCGTTAGTTATATTCGTCAACGGTAGGGGGCGTACTGCTTATTTTGTTTCGCCTATATGTATTAAAATACATCGAATTTTTCATGGACCTACTACATGTCCAGTAGTGCATACATGATTTCTAATTATTGTATTCTTCACGTTTTGCTGCATTCTGCTATGAAAGTACTACTTCTGATGAATTCTGTAAATATTTTCGTATAAGACCTAACATTTTTCAGTGATGGCCAAATTTTAAATATGATTTCCCCAATCGATTCTCAAAAAAATTCGAGTAGGTACAGTGAACACTCGCAGGCAAATAAATGGACCGGTTCCGTTTACTCATTCAACAAGGCAAAATTAAAAAGCTATATGTAATTGGACCAAGTATCTGAATTGAAAGAAATATCGTCTTTGTAGGAGGAAAGAATCATTTGCTATATATACATTCACAGTGTGAATCGTTGCATGGACTACGAGCAGATATAATTCGATGTTCTGCGTGGTATATGCCAGGAAAGTAGTTGTTTTCTGCTCGTGGTCCACCAGTCATTCGAACCGTGTTTGAATTTCGATTGGACAAGGCGAGATATGCCTTTATTTCAATTATCAATATTATTTTATGATTTTGTTGTTTAGATATGGGCGTTTTCGAAGATCAAAGCGAGAGATCGATGTCGGTGAAGGAAGGAAGCGCCGCCATATTGGATCTGCCGGAGATCGAGTCGATCCCATCACCGGACGTGACGTGGCAAACTGATGAGAGCATCACCCCGTATGGTCCGAAATACGCCTACTCGAAACACAATCAGCTTATCATTCTTGCTACAGAACCTTCGGACGAAAAAGCATATAGGTAAGCTCCAATCAATGAATATTACCAATATTAGCATAATATGATTGTATTGAGATGTATAAAGGGTGAGTCAAGTCACGACCCTCTCTAAACAGGCCTGGAAGTGATTGACCTGGCAACGTAGCAGCAGGCTGGCCGCGAACGCAGATGCAAGCAGATGTATCATTCAGTATATGCATATTCGCGTAGGGATGTTTGTTTACCTCGTGTTTATCGGTCGAATAATTGATATAATCGTCTGAAATTCGGTTCAATATTGATGGATATTAATGGTATTGTATAGAAGGAAGTGTTGATATAATAATCCGTGCGGAAATTACCGTAAAACTAGTGTTTTGTTTCAATTGTGAGCGAGGTTGATGAGTGTTTGTTCATAGTGAGGTTAAGTAGTGAAATAAAATGCCTAGGAAATGTTGCGTTCCTGAATGTAAGACAAATTACGATTCTACTCTGAAAAGGGAGAAAGCGAAGAGTACTTTCTCCTTTCCTAAAAATGAATATTTAAGGAAAAAATGGTTGAAAGCCATTCCTAGAAAAGATTGGCAACCGACCAAATATTCTGTAGTATGTAGCGTACATTTCGAACAGGGTGATATTATAAAATTTGTAAAAACTGTTTCTCCAGAAGGTACCTTGAATGACACTCCTTGTGTACCGACCTTGAAAGAAAATGCTGTCCCTTCAATTTTTCCAAATTTGCCACATTATTTATCAACAACAAAATCCGTTCATCGTAAAAATCCGGAATGCAGACGACAAAATCAAATCCATGAGAATGAATTATTAGTGCGAAATTTTGAAACATCTGACATGATCGATAGTATTGATGATTTATTGAACAGTTATTCCGTAAAGTTGACAATATCTGATTCCTGGAACATTAAAATAATCGGTACAAAGATTGTATTCTTCACATTGAATTCTGAAAATGCTCATTTGAAAATTGAAAATCAACTCATCATAGATAATGACCTCAATATCAAGATTTTTGTAGAGGGCAATGAACTCAGTTTCATAGAATTGAATTGGATTTTGAGTTTTGATATGAAAATTAACAGGTGGTCTCAGTTGCAAAATTTGTTAGATAGGTTTAAGTACGGTTATATCAGATCAGAAATGAATTTAGTACAAGAAAACCTCAAACGCGCTTTGGAATATCTGAAGAATGCTTTACAAATTAGTGAAACTGAAGAAGGATTCTTGTATTCTAAGCAACTTGATTTTATTGTTGATCAAATAATACAAATGACTAGATCAAAGAGAAAATATTCAGCATCCACAATTATCACGGCGTTTATGATTAATATTCAATCACCAGCTACTTATGATTTGATTCGAAATTTTTTATTATTGCCTACTAAGAGATATCTTCGGAACCTTTCATCAAGTTTGGATGTCTCTCCAAATAAGGATGAAAATAATGAACATTATTTGTCCAATATATCTTCCTCACTCTCTACCAATGAGAAGGTTGTAGTGCTCCTTATAGACGAAATATATATCAATTCAAGATTAGACTATCGTGCGAAAACTATTGTTGGGACAGCATCAAACAAGAAAGAAGTGGAATTTGCAAAAACGGTTTTGGCATTCATGATTTGTTCTGCATTCGGAAATTTCTGTGAAATTGTCAAATTATTACCAGTTTTGAATATAACAGGAAATGAGATGGCCCCTATAACAAAATCTGTGATAAATATGGTACAGAGCAGAGGTTTTGAAATTTTATGCATCATTACAGATAATCACAAAATTAATAATAAATTAATAATAAATAAATCAATATTATATGATTCCAATGACGGTCGTCGCTGTGTGCACGGGCGAACGTGTGCCACGGTAGGACCGGACTACCGCTACAGCACTTTGCGGTGTTGCCTTTTCTTGTTCCAGGCCTGTTTAGAGAGGGCCGTGGTCAAGTTGAACGCATCGGACTTATATGACCGTATATGGCCCCATTAACTTTTTCATCTATCGTCCAATTTTGTTAATAAAAATGATCTTATGGAATTTTATTTATAAATGTTACACATGTGAAGAGAAAAACAGCTGAAGATAAAAAAAAAGAGAGGCACCAAAAGAGATTATTATGATACAAGTTTTATAAGAAACTATTTTGTCGCACGCGTTGAGTGCTCGTATTATAAAACGTGTCGTGTCATATACAAATTTTTCTATTTTGCATTATAGTCTTTTATTAAAAGAAATTGATTTACGATGAATAACAGAAGCATTCTCGATTGGTAACAATGATGACATTGAAATAATTAAAATCTGATGCACAAGCGTAAAGCTCAGTTTACTGTTGAGCGATTTTTATTTTTGCGATACCAGCGGTTTAAAATACAATGTTGTTATTGTTTTCATTGGTCAATTAGAATCAATAAAAACATTGAGTTTTTCACTGCTAGTATTGTCAAATCCAAAATCGCTCAGAATAGTAGGCTGGGCCTAACTCTTCTGACTTTCTTTTGACAGGTCGATTGTACCAACCTCCAAAGAATAAAATATGCGTATCGAAAAGAGGCTATTTCGATACGCATTTGCTTTTCATAATGACTTCATTGTAGAACTAAAATAGAAAAATATTTTTTGTGTCTGGAAATTATTCATTGTTGGTCAAAACGGTTCACATATTATGTCCATATCTAATGAAATGTAATTAAAATACTTACAGATTCTCCGTATGTAATAATCACACAAAAAAATCGAGAGTTGAAAAATCTCGATTTTTCACACCCTATAATATCTCTGTAATCTTTTCAGATAGATTCCAAGTGGGATAGATTGATTAAATCAGCTTCTCAGGAAGAATTTAAAGATGCAATAAAATATGGGGTGTTTCATTAAAAAAACAACTTTGATATGCCACGGTTTTTTGAGATACCCTGTATCAATGAAACTATTTCAG
Organism: Chrysomela aeneicollis; assembly: GCA_029955515.1. Taxonomy (NCBI): domain Eukaryota; kingdom Metazoa; phylum Arthropoda; class Insecta; order Coleoptera; family Chrysomelidae; genus Chrysomela; species Chrysomela aeneicollis. Next base: position 12,011,640 of record JARUHQ010000003.1, on the reverse strand, counting down.
AAATGTAGTCCAGATTGTTGAACATATGCCTGGCCTCGTGCATGGCTAAAAAGAATCAACAGAAAAGTCACCATACGACCGTATAAATCCGATGCGTTCAGCTTGACTCACCCTGTTATAATAGTGCGACAGATTGATTTTTGTAGATGATAGTTACCTAATAACACCAAACTTCTGGAAACACTTCATTTTTGGAGTCGATCAAGATAAAAATATACATATCGATAATTTCACGTATACCTACCTTAATCCGGCACTGTTCTTTTGGGAATCTCCGAATCTCGGTATTCTACACCTGATATGAAATAAAATTATTGATTATTGCACGTTGAATACCTACACCCTATCTGATGGAATAATAGTTTTGATTCTTGCTTCTGTGAAAAAATATTAGACAGCCAGAAATGGATCATGAGCAGCGAGTGCCAAATATTCTATTCTCATGGATAATGGGCCGTATCATTCAAGTTTATTGGACGGAATACGAGAAAAGCAGATATATTATAATTTTATGCAGAATGGAATGGATATTCCCAAGGAGCTTCCTACAAAGAAAGTGTTACTGGAAGATATAAAGCAACGTGTTCAAAAGAGAACATTGTGATACTTAAATACATTGTGTGACACACATTTTACTTCGTTCCAATGAGCTGTAGGTCCCGCTTTTCCTCACCCTGATCGAGACATGTTAACTTTTAGGGGGTTAGTTTCCAACTATGAAATACGATTAAAACCTAGTGAAAATACCTGGAAAGAAACAGTATCTAATGAAAAATAATATCGATCATGATTTACTAACTTCGAATCTGAAGAATAGTATAAACACTGACTGAAAGAAGGCATAAACACTTGTTTTTCTAGAATTGACAGAGAGTGAAAATCGAACCGAATTTCGATTGTTACTATGTCAGTAGATATTATTTCATGCAATTTACCTTTTTCTTTGGAATGGTGACGTCAGCAAATAATGTGAATTGTCTGGAAATTATTAACACGGCTAGATCATTTATACAGGGTCGTGCATATCACCATATTCCAGGGTTTCCCAAGAAAGTGTGACGTCATGATGATATATTTTTCAAATGGAATATCCTGTATTTTATGGCATCTTCAGATCCTCTAAAAGAGATGATTTCATAGAACAGTCATACTAGGGGTCTAGCAGAAATTATAACAGATATATAGGATGTGAAAAATCTCTATATTTGAATGAAACAAATACAGGGTGGTTCCCAATTCAGAATTCGGAATTTTTGTTGTAATCTTTTTCAGACTATTTCTGCTCATGGTATAATAGGTATGCCTTGAGTTTTATTATTAAAACACCTTTTGATTTTCTTAAGTTTTCTTTGAAAGAACAGAATAATGACCTACAAGTATGCACGATATTGAATTTCACTTATCGAGTCTCGATATGTTGAGATATATTGATATTTACCAATAAGTATCGATACAAATCGATATTTCGATAAAGATCGATATCTTTGATTTTTTTTCATATAACTCGGCCAGTTTCAGAAATAATCGATCGTTACAATTACCTCAAGTAACCCTCTTTATGTCTCATCAAACTATATGATAGGAATATATAATATATGATAGAAACAAACTAATAATTGCACTTAAGTGTGCTTTCGTTGTGTGTTATTAAAAAAGATTTTCGATTTGCCATTTCTATTCAGATACCGCCAGACCGGGTATGTATAAGAAATAATACCGATACCTGTCGTTATATATATATATTTATCGATATATCGATACTGCGCAAGCATCAACAATAATTACACTTTGCTGCCGAAATATTGGCACCGTCCGGCAAAAAATATCTGGCCTCTGCTTGATTCAACATTGTTTCCAGGGCACGTGCAATCAACTCGCAAGAAGGCAAGGAGGAAAACAGCGCCTACATAAGACTGAGCATAGAAAAATCGGACGATGACAAAGAGATCGCCCCCGAAATCATCATTGGCCCCGAGGACATTCGAGTCGTCAAGGGCACCCCACAAACCACCCTGGATTGCATAGCCAATGCCAGACCGCTCTACGAGCTGGAAACTCTGTGGTACGTAGAAATTGAAAATGTCAGTACTGGACGATCATATAACAGACTAGGGGCCGTTTTTAAAAACGAGTTTAAACTCCGTTTAAGCTGAACATCATTCGGTTGCTATGGAATAGCTAATCAAATCACTGGTTATCTAGCAACTGAACCAAGTTCAGGTAAAACGGAGCTCAAATCGTTTATAAAAACGGCCCTAGATCATTGACGCGCAATCCTTGCCACAGCTTGAAACCAACATCTAAATCAGTTAATAGGGTTACCTCATTCTTAAACAATGATAGCAACAACAGATTCCCCCAGCAGCAGTGTCTTGCTATCTTGGAATCGTCTGAATTTGAATAAATTGACCTACTAACAAAGTTATAGTATCCATTCTTCCTAAGACTAAATGAAAACAATGTAATATCAAAGTTTTCTGAAAATATACAACTTTGATTTATTACCCAAATATATTGTTTATTTTCTGGTAATATAAAATTTCAAGTGTAGAAATAGAACATCAAACATGTTGTTATTACTTGTCAGTTCCACTAAATAAAAGCTTATTTACTATTCTGAGCATTTTCTTAGCACTTGGGCCAACCATTTTATCACTTGTAGTAAAATGATGCGAGCAAACTCTAGCGTCTCTTGATATATTCTCTCTCCCGATCATATTTTTACATATATCTACTAACTTTTCATCTCGGAAAAACCAGAGAATGTTTTCAAATTACAAAAAATCGTTTTGCATATGAGGGTGGGTGAATAATGTTTATACTACGAATGATACGACGCTGACTAACTCACCAGTGGAATGTTGTGTTCTGGTCACCACTTTTAAATCCTCTCTTATACATTCCACAGCGTTTCACCATCCTTCAAATCCGATTTGAACAGAATATACATTCAATCGACGAATGTAGTCCATATCTCAAAGTGGAGTATGAAGACACAGCATCTGTGTGAAGACTTAGATTTTTTTCTTTCCTCTTCAGAATATACATTGTTTTCAAGTAAAATCCTATTGAAATTTTCACACAAAACTGGAAATATGCCGTTTAATGAAACATCAAACAAAATTTGATTTGAAAACGAGACGTTTCGTGCTGTCACTGTCAGAGTTCGGTCGATTATCGGTTGAACGAAATTAGCGGCGTTGGCGCATTCACCTAAAATGTCACAATCTCCAGAAAGACGTGCTATCTATAAACCACTTAATAAATGAGGCACATGGAATACATAGCTTTTGATACACTCATATGACTCATGTAAGTACCAAGAGAAGGATATCTTCTTGACCGTGGTAACAGTCAGTACCAACTAATATACCTATTTATTTCTACCCGTACATGCGACTATGAGATTTTTTTTCATTTCAACTCGTATGCTTATTTTCAAATAACAATGGCTTCAACCACTTTCCAATTAACAAAACAGTGTTATTTCTAAGACAAAACCTAGGTAGGTACCACTTTGGAAGATTCTCTCCACCAGCTAGTAGTAGCACTCAAATTGAGCCTCAAATGCTACAAAATGTTCGGGATAATGTTGAACAAAGGTTTGTATGGAAGTTAATGGGTTGCAATTTGAATACTTCATTTCCAATTCCAAACATCTTAGATGTTTATTGGTGAATTATTGTTATGACGTTAAGTTTTCCCATTTTGTTGAATTTTGTCATGACGTTAAGTTTTCCCATGTTGTTTTTACTTTTATTTCTTTCACTACGCCTCTTCGAGGGGGTTCTAACTCCGCTCAAAAAAACTCTCTGTTGAAAATTTTCAGGTGGACTGTTTTAATTGGGCCACTTTTTATATCTATAATAACAGTTTTATTTAATCTGCAACATTTCCAATTAGTGAAGTTATCAAATGAATTTTATGAAGCCAATTATTTTCTATTACATCAATTGCAATTCAGATTAGTGTTGTTCAGTTGGCCCTTTTGTTCTCTTGATGTCCAACTACAGTTCTATTTGTAATATTGTATTTTCCACTATGGGTACATTTATCGGGTGCTTGCGCTTAATACGTCGGATTGTGAATGGAATTTGGTAAAAATAATAGGATTTTGTTTCGTATTTATTATGTTCATTATAATATTTAATATGTGTGACTTTTGATTGGATTTAATTTGCGAATTTTTTTGCTTAGAATTTATTTTCACCTGAAATTTTGCCAACTTAACTACATCGAAAATCATGAAGGCGCTTACGTGAAAAAAAAATTTGGAAAATTAGAGATCATTTTAATATTTCGAATGGAACGGCGTGCCTGTTTTTTATATTGATTTGAGGTATCTTTCATTATATAATTCCATGCATGTCCCTGCGATTCTTAAGATTTCGAATGTTTCAATAAAGAGGTCTAATTTTTAAGTTCATTTAGAGATCTCATGTATCCATTATCTCAGATCAGGAAGGTGGTCGAATGTAAAAGATGATCAAAAAAGTATTCCAATAGAATTATCGGCATATCCTGATGAAAAATCTGACTGCTCCAATTTTCGTATTGCTATTTTAGAGTTTTTATAAATCTGTAACAGTAATAATAAACTATATTCGTTTGAATATATTCTCCAACTGTTTATGCACAAGACGCAGTGCTGTTCATTAAAAGAGTCATAGTAAAATAAATTATTATTTTATGGTCTGCTTTGATCCGTAAGATTTGCAACCCACATCTATAATTATCCAGCTTGCTTGAATATTTATAATTTATTTTTCAAATGTTAAACAAATTGTTTTTGTCGAATGAGCTTAAAATAATAAAAGATGAGTCTGAATTGCTGTACTAGGATTTAGTAATAGAAAAAAGTGTTGAAATTCTTATTATTGTTGTTTTAACGAATAACTTGAAAGAATACACAAACCATCATTGAACAGCGCTATCAGTAGTCAAAAATACTCAATTAAGACATAGAACATTCTTATTTTAAGAAACTTAAATGGAACACCAGATACAGTGTGTTCAATATAAGTATGCAAGATCTCGCAAAAGGTTTTCAAAATTATGTTGTGTCTTTTATCAGGCATATATAATTATAATATTCAATTCCATTTACCTAACATTGATATCAAAAATATAGAACAATGATAATTCAATATAGTAATAATATTGCTTTCATCTTATCAAAGTTTCGAATTGTTTTGGACAAATTCGGGATCATTTTTTATCCTGAATTGGATTTCAGATGGAAACTAAATATAATTTATTTCACTTCTTTATGGAAGGCAAATAAATCGGTGAAATACCTAATCAGTTCAAATATTGATTTACTGGTCATAACATAATGGATATAGGAAAATAATTCAATAATTCTCTTCAACCCAAATATTGTGGCACAAAATCTATCACGTATCACGTCACCGGTATTCAATGTGGAATTGTTAATTTATAATTCATAACATTGGAAAGTGAGTGACTCACCGTGACAGATTTCCGAAAATCAGTTTTAAATCCTTTCCTTGGATAGTTGTATTGATCTATGAAACATATTATATCAGAATTGCGATTGTAAAAACTAGTTGAAACAACAATGGTTGAAAACTTGCCTAAACTATATAGAGTGGTGATGGTAAATTTTGTGTCAACTAATATAGGGAAAAGATCACTTGAGATAATTACAAATCTAAAGAATTACAGTAGGCTTCGATATTTTGTGGAATCTTGATTTTGTGTTGACTTCGAACTTCACCATCATGAAATATACGTCATTTTCATTACAATTATGATGATTGTATCTACTGAAATGAAAAATGTAGTGCGCTATGAAAACATTTGTATTAGCTCATATTCAAAATTTTGAAAGTTTCGGATATTACGCTTTGGAAGATCTGAAAACGAAACAATGTAGAGCCTTTTTAATCCTCGTGAACTTTTACATCGAGCTCAAAAGCACATTATGCTTTTATTATTATTTCTTGTTTCAATTGAGAAAGCTAGTGATATTTACTTATTATTACTCCTAACACAGTTATTAATGTTCATGTTATCATCACCGTTATGAAAATGGGATATTTTCATAAATATTGAAGTCAGAGTTATAGAATACAACGTGGAATACACGGTTGTGAAAGTAATCTTGTGTGAAATCCAGAATAAAAAATCGTGAGAATTCCAATTTTATATTGGGACACCCGGTGTATTCGAATAATTTAATTTTAGCTTGCATAAGTAGATGATGGGCTATCATATATCAAATCGAATTATGTGAAATCTAGCAATGTCTACAGAATATACTATGTATGAAAACTTTGGCACTAGTATCTATCATACAGTAAAAGAAACGAACATTGTTATATCCAGGAAATTTGAAGATAAACCTTCTTATGCCGCACTCTCATGAGTTGGGAAAAAATCACGAATCTGATGTCAAAACGTGGAGGTTTCATGTATTTTCGAGATATGGGTTCATTTTGTTTCATTGGTTGAAAAATATTAGTTTTTCCACTAAAAAGTGTTGAACACGAGTGAATGTAAACGTTGGTTTAGTTGAAAGGAGTGCAAATTTTGTGTTTTTTTAAATAGAAGAAATTTGATATGTCACCAGTTTCATATAAGTGTTTCACATATACATATACATAAACTAAATGCATCAGTGTTTGTATAAATATTGTTACGAACTGTGATTCCACGAGACCGGAAGTCTTTATCTCGGCGGCATTCGTGATGGCATCGCTCGCCGTCGAACCAATTAGCGGATGACTCATACCCGTCGCAGTTTCTCGTTATTGAATATTCAAGGTTTCAAGAGGATGAATAACTGTGCCTTTATAAAAGGAACGTATCGGCACGGACAGTCAGTTATAGTTTGGAAAGAGTCAGTTTAGAAAGAAAGCTAATATTGTGAACATTGAGATTTGTAAAGCGAATATCGTTGTGATTTAACTAAGTGTTTATTGGGTTGTATTTAGTTTGTTTAGTGAAATAAACTGTTCAGTTTTGTTTCAAATTTACGAACCCAAGTAGAAATATCGTAACAATATATTATTCTATTATACTACTGATTTGAGCTATCTTTGTTTTCTATTTTACTTATACGTATTCATAGCTGTAAACTACATTATATTTGTCTTGTAATTCAGATTACTCCTGTTAGACAATCAATATTTCTTTCTTTCTTTCTTTCTCTCAAGTGTCAAGAACCAGAAGATATTCTTTATAAGCTCTCTTGAATCCATAGGATGATTTATTCTTCATGGTAAATGGTATGTCATTTTCCTCCTACACAGGTACAAGGACGGCATGCCGATCGACACCACCGGCATCCAGTTCTCCTTCAACGACATCTGGAACAGGAGCCTCGTCCTAGCATCGGTGAACACCACCTACAGCGGGCAGTACGAGTGCCTGGTGAACCTGCGGTCGGGCGGCTTCCCCACCGTCAAGGCGTACGCGCAGGTGGAAGTCTTGGAGAAGCCGCGCTTCATCACCAACTCCAAGCCCGAAACGCTCGGCGACTACGCTGCCTCCGTGAGTCTTCCGTGCGATGTGCTGGGCATACCGAAGCCGAACATCACGTGGTACAAGAATTCCGAGGAGATTGACCTTGGCGAGAAGCGGTAGGTTTACTTGAATGGACTGAGAGGTCCGCGGTTTTTTTCCCATCCAATTACATCGATATCACTATCGACAAGTAAAACAAAACATTTCCTCAATGCCTTCAACATTGTAATTCGAGGAGAACTTCACCAAACAAAAAGGTACTAAAAGACTAAAAGTCCCGGTAGCATAAAAGTCCTTCAAGCCTTCTGTTACCTAAACGTGGGATTAACTTTGCTAATGCGCGAGCTAAGGCATCGGTCCTATGTAGTCCAATCAACGAATAGGTTGTAGAGGGAAATGAAAGTAACGCAATTTTTGACTTTTGGACTTTGTTTGGGCCAGTAAGGAGGTGAACATACTGAATGTTATCACTCCTAGGAGGTGAGTGGCGTGCATGGGAGCGCGTAGAAGTCCCATTTTTTAAGTTTTTTGCTTATATCTCGGAAATTAGGCATTCTACCGATGAGATCATTCCATACAAAAGTAAAGCTGACAAAATCTGCTACAAAGGGGCCTTATCATGAATCTAGTTCTCAGGAAACTGGTGCATGGGAGCACGTTGAAGTCCCATTTTTTTAGTTTTTTGCTTATATCTCGGAAATTAGGCATTCTACCGATGAGATCATTCCATACAAAAGTAAAGCTGACAAAATCTGCTACAAAGGGGCCTTATCATGAATCTAGTTCTCAGGAAACTGATGAATTTTTCATGGAGTATTGGAATCCTGGGCCTCCAATAGATTGAGGGTTATGCACTAAAGATCTGATTGGTCGAGGTGCTTGAGAGGCTGCATAACTTTCACGACCTTCCCTACAATCTACAATCTATTGAACAATTGATTTTTAAAGCTTCGACGTGATACGTAAAAAAGTTGATACTCAATGTTCAATCTGAATAATATGAAACCAGGAATATAATTGATGGTTGGATATCAACTCAAAAATCTGTCAATGTAGTTTGTTGTGGTTTGGTCCAATATTAGTTCATTTCATTGACAGTTTTTTCGCAAAATCTATGTCAGTGAAGATGTAATTCCTTGCTGATCATGGATTATTATTTTTAGGAATATTATTATCTTGTTAGGGATCATAGATCATATAAATGTAGCTGCACATTGATATGTATTTGTAGAATTGAAAACAAAATGAAAAAATGAGTTGTACAGAACTGAATCAATTTGTAAATAGATAACCGGAATGCAAGATTTATATTTTTGCCACCATTAAAACTGAAATTTTCTTTACCATTCATTCATAAAGCGATAATTGACGTCAGAAGAGATGATTTGTGATATTTTATGCGTTTTTATTATTCTTCTAGGTATGTTTTACAAGAAGACAATTCTTTGCTCATAAAGAAGTTACTGATAAGCGACAATGGAATGTATCAATGTTTTGCAAGAAATGAAGCAGGAGAAAGTTCTTTATCAACTTGGTTGAAAGTAAAAAGTAAGTAATATTCAATGAATAAACCAATCAACTGTCTAAAATCAAACTGATTATGCTATTGAAACATGTGATCTTGCGATCGAATAAAACAGGACATGAAAAATTCGAAATTTTCGGAATGTTTATTCATCAAGATCGATGCAGAATTTGTGCATCCTGAAAACAATCAACTGTAATTTCTGGTTTAACTGAAAGAGGTATTAACTTGATTCAATATGGATGACCCTGATGTATATTTTGTTAATTTTCAATTCCACAATGAACTCTAGACAGATTCCAAATTTTATAAAATAATTTTTATAATACTTTCGACTGATAACAAGTAGATTTGAACCACATTTGAACAAATACAACAATAGTGGGTGTCGTTTCAACCAAAAGTTTGAGGTCTATCAACTTCTGAGATTATGATACTGATAGATATTTCAAACACAAACCCGTACGAATTTGTTCTTTTGGTTTTTTTATCAGTAATATATGGTAATATATGGTTTGCTGAAACTAAAAATGGTGTTTGTCATTCATGCCTCAACAAAATTGTTTTAATTGTCGTTATTTGAGGGTATTTTTTTTCAATATAGACAAAAATGATTGAGTCAGTGTATTGTATCGGGAATTCAAAACCATTGTTTTTAACAATCTAATCTAAGTTAAATTTGTTTTTTGTATTTAATGCAGAATTCAGAAACGTGCGGAGTTTGGCAGCAAAAGTGGTGAGATTGAGAAGTTCGAGTGAAAGACATGGCAAAAAGAATTTCGTTTTCCTAGCGCCTTGTAAGACTTTTGTATAAAATAATAAGTTATGGAATGTTTTCACTTTTTCATTACATGCACTAGTAGAGATTTATTGAACCGGTGTTTTGTTGATATTTCATTTGTTTTTTATGATTGCACCTTCTTGTATTTGTAGTTACTATATTTTTTCTCGCACTGTCAGAGATCACTATTATTCTGAATAGTGTAAAGATCTATTTACTCGTTCTTTCAATTATCTATTATTTTGTTTGCCTCCCTTTGTAAACATTATGAGTGTTCAGAAAGTGCATGGTGAATAATCGTATATAATATGTTCCAAAACACGAAACCAAACTCACCTATTGAATATGAATTTCCAGCTGCACAGCCTGTTATGGAGTATGGTCCTTCGAACATAACAGTGCTGGATGGAAAAGATGCTACTTTAGCGTGTAGAGCGGTTGGTGCACCGATTCCTAATACAACTTGGGTTCACAATGGTAAGAAAATAACTTGAAAATATCGAATAGACATCAGTGATGATTGCAAGAGCATTGAATGCGGCAGAGTTGTGCTATGATGAGCTTCCATAATGGTTTGACGTTTGACCAATGAATTATTATAAAAGGGAACTAATGAATTTGTTATGAATGCAGCAAACTTCGGGCTCGGTACTGATTAAATGAAATATAAGTTATCAATAATATTTGGACTAATATTCCCCCATGCCTTCAACTGAAAATAATTGACCATAGGCAGGATTAAGAGTCATGAGAAAATATATCTATTAGTTTTTAGGAAAGTAACACAAAGTATAATATCTGAGTTATTCGATTTCCAAATTATTATGATTATGGCACAATTTTTGTTATATAGAAAATTTATTATACAGGCTGTCCGTTTTTCACTATGGGGATCTCGCTAACGAAGTTGGTTAGTAACTGAAAATTTTTTTTGAATACCTTTAACAATTTCGAAAATATCGATTTTCACGTTAAACTTATCGTACTATACCTAACCAACACATTATTCATATACTTTTCCATGAATGATTTGAATATGGCATCGTTTTTAAATAATTAAAGCAAAATCTTCCATGTTCTTCCGATATTTTCAAAACTATCGAAGATATTCCAAATTTTTGTCCAGAATATGGTAATTTTGCACTTATCATGCGATCTATATTATGATGGAAATTTTTGTTGGAACTCATGTATTTTGACCGGAAAAACACAAATTTCATAATATTAATTTGAACATATCTCTAGTTTTCGAGATAATCTATGCGAAAGTTCGAAATTTCACCTTCTTCAACTGATAACCATCTTTCTTTGTGACATGTATTGAAGAGAGAGGACACTTATCACTGACTCGTGTTGCTATAAGGCAGCTATGAATCCACCTTTAATTTGCTCAAGATTCGCACTGAGGTTTTCAAAATGGCCGTTGTTTATGTAGCCTAGTTTGAGAAATAATAGGAAAAATACGGAAAAATTACATATTTATGATGTTTTTCTTACACAAAAATAATAATTAATCATGGTAAATGCATGTTATATGTCCTGGGATCTAAGAAGATAAAATACTTGCCCAAAAGTTGCCATAGCAAAGAAGGTGAAATTTCGAACTTTGGCATCGATTATCTCGAAAACTAGAGATATGTTCAAAATAATATTATGAAATTCGTGTTTTTCAGGTCAAAATACGTAAGTACCAACAAAAATTTCCATCATAATATAGATCGCATGATAAGTGCAAAATTACCCAGAATATTATTTAGCACGAGTTCTGAATTCAATAGAAGGAAAAATGGGGATTAAACCATCCGGCATGAGCAGTAGATATATCCAGTGATCACACGTCTTGGTTTGTTACCCACAATTTACTGATCTATCTGCTTCATTTCAATAAATTTCAACTCCTGATCCTGCATGATTTCTGTGCATTTTGGTATCCACTAATTTTTCCAGGAGAACAAGAAGTTGAGACTTCCAGTCGTGTACAAATATTAGAAACTGGTGATCTCCTTATAGCAGCTGTCAAAGAGAATGACGCTGGACAGTACACGTGCATAAGAGCCAATGAAGCAGGTGAAGTGCGCGGGTCCGCACATTTGCAAGTATTGGGTTAGTAACAGCAACAATTGAGATATTTAAAATTATTATATTGGACATGTCAGAGATAATCCATCCACGTGAAAGGATACATTCAAATTCTAGACTACAGTATATCACAATATAAGAGTTATCGGACGGATATATAGAAAAAAGAAGAGGACGAAGTTGTCAGTATTTAACCTCTTTTTAAACTTATTTTATCAGTTTGTATTTGTAGTAAAGTTTATGTGACTTCTTATGTATTTATTTCTTATTTTACGTTGTGCAAATGTTTTCACTGCTTACATTTTTCTTCTGCCTATTTTCTCTTATCAGCATTTCTTTGGTTCATTCATACCAGTTATGGAACTCCTATGGTATAAATTTTTATTTAGTTTTATGATTCAATATTTTCCGGATTTTAGTTTTTTTTTTAAGTCGGGAACTGGAACAGACTTATCAAGGTATCATCAAATTAATGACTGCTTGCCTTTAAACTAACAAGCTTTTATGGAATGATTTGAACTCACAACTTTGGATGAATATTGTTCCTTGATAACCACAGTTACATGCCACTATCTAACACTCCACTAAGTATTGGTAATCAGTGATATTCAACTCATTTTTCAGTTCGAACTCAGATTATTCAACCACCTGTAGATACTAGAGTGCTTTTGGGCCAAACAGCTACTTTACAATGCAAGATATCATCAGACCCTGCAGTTCCCTACCAGTTGGACTGGTTTCGAGACAAACAGTGAGTTTTTCATTATTCTATTTCACGAAAAAATACATGATAGAAACAATATTTTATCTTCCTTAGTAGTTTAAAGTGGTCACATCATAATATAGTATCTAATATTGGTATTATGCATGTTTCTCTTGCAGAATGATAAATCCCAGAGGCACCCAACGTATCCGTATCCTATCAGATGGGACTCTTGAAATTGAAGCTGTCAGAGCTTCAGATGTGGGTAACTATACCTGTGCTGTGCAATCTCCAGGTGGCAATGATACCAGATCAGCTAAGCTAGCAGTCATTGAACTACCATTTTCTCCAACTAACATAAAGGCAGTGAGGTAAACATGTTTACAGAAATAATCAGAAAATGTACATTGCATTTGTGATATTTAGGGGATACTTTCTAGATAACTAGTCTGAACCTGAAAAGAATCATCAATACTAATTATCAAGAATTTCAGTTTTCATACACTCACTGAGAAAGTAATGAAATTGGTGCCAAGGTTCCAGCATTCATTATTTTCATATAGTGGTATTTATAAAACAATCAAATATTATTTTTAAATTGAATTATTATTCATTAAAATATTCCAAAATATCAAAACAATATCCATTGTTTAATTAAAAAACTTGGTATGTTTTACATTTTTAGACCACACAAAAAATTGTCTTCTATTGATTAGTCTCATATGTCAGAAATCACAAATGTCCAAGCATTTCCACATATCCACAAGACTTTTTTTTTGGAGACTTATTAGGTACCTACTTAGCTAAAATTATTCCTAAAAATATATGAATTATTAATTTGCATCATATTCACGAGAAAATTCACAGTTTCAATAATATGAATAATTGTCGAATTTGTGGTAAAATTTCCACAGTTCACACTTTTTTAAATACATATTTGATAGGCTTGACAATGGCACCCAGAGAGCAGTAAATGTCAGTTGGACCCCTGGATTTGATGGAAATAGTCCAATCAAGAAGTACATTGTACAAAAGAGAGAGGTTCCTGAATTGGGTGAGTTTGATTAACAGGTGTTGGATTTGTATTTAAACATTGTTTTTGTGTTATATTTAATAATCATATCTTCATAATGGTGATGGCAGATTTTATATTGTACATATCAATTGCAGCAAAATTCTCAACTAACATAACTATAATGTAATTTATTCTCTATATTATGTATGTAAAGACTTCCTGACCAAACACCATAACTTCCTGCTTCTATCTTTCTATATATGGGTAGTGTTACTTTTGTGCACTGACACTGTCATAATACACCACTTGACGCTATTTACTCAACTTTTTTTTCTGTTGAAAGGTTATCGCAATCGATATGAATTGTTACTGTTAGTTACTATCTCTTGATTATCGGTTTATCAGCACCCTTAAAAGCGAAATACAGCTAATCCAAATCGAACGAGTACGCCTAAATCGCATAATATAATGAAAAAGTTCTGCATTGGCAAATAATGAAACCTGCATACTTTGCCCTAATTGGTAATTGAGTGAAATATATTCTACTCATCATTGACTTATCTAGTATAATTCAAATTATATTGTCTTGGAGCCATATAAAGCTGGATTCATTTTCAAGTACTCAACTTTCATGACTAAAGATTCCGGATTTTCTGACCTTCACTATCAGACAAGTTTTATGTTTTACTTATTTTTACGAATTGTTATTCATTCGCTACTATTTACGACTTTTAGTCCCAAATGTAAGTTTTGTCGTCTCGATTAACGTTCTGATCGTTCAAGCAAGCTATATTCGAATTCTTACAGTAAAGTTTTATCATACACTTTTATTTATGTGAGGGAAGAATAGAAGTTGGCTTGCTAATTTATATTTTCCATTCATCATTGACCTTCATTAAAAAAATCAATCAATTTATCGATCGAAATAAACGGAAACCTTTGATAGTTTTGTAAATGGACTAGTACAGGTGAGTCATTTAGAGGAGTTAGGAAAGAACAGTTAGTTGCCTCTTCTGACTCTCTACTATAAGAATTCATTATTTTCGTAGTGCATAAAGAAACATTGCTTTGATTGTGTATATATGGTGGTATTGATTAAACCTAGAGAATATGGGAATATATTTGACTCGCGACAACTTATAGAACTTGAAATTTATAAATTTAGGCTAGCTCATAATAAATTTTTGTCAATAAAGAAATTGGACTTGTTATTTTTCTTTATTTATTTGCAGGGCTTATAGAACTGTGAATTTATAAATTTAAACTAGCTCATAATTAATTTCTGACAGTAAAGAAATGATACTTGTTATTTTTCTTTATAGTATTTGCAGGGTATATTCATGTATTCATATATATTTGAATTATGTTAGAGTTTTTTGATCCCTTCGTTATGTTTATTCATTTTCCTTCATATAAACATTCAGCATATGCCATTAATTAATGAATTCCAAATAGTGATGTCTACACTATTTCATGTTAACATTCAATTAGTATTGTAATCATGTAATATTCTCAAAAATATTTACTCAACACCTTCACCTACTACTTCCTCCTCATCTCTTATCCCCAACTAACATTTTCATAACACAAAAACATTGTTTAACTGCATGGGCATGTAGACAATAACTTTTTTTATTCTCAAAAAAAGTATCAGATAATTGATTCTTTCTTTATCAGATTTTTTGTATATATTTTCACATTATTCCATT
Organism: Chrysomela aeneicollis; assembly: GCA_029955515.1. Taxonomy (NCBI): domain Eukaryota; kingdom Metazoa; phylum Arthropoda; class Insecta; order Coleoptera; family Chrysomelidae; genus Chrysomela; species Chrysomela aeneicollis. The sequence goes on along the minus strand of JARUHQ010000003.1, from coordinate 11,996,337 downwards.
CAGAGCCAAACAGTTTTTACACGGCAACTAGCATGCTCATATCACGAATATTTTTCTTATCCTGCCCAACCTTACTGAAAAACAGATTTATTTTCGTTATATCAGTGCCACCCATTGCAGGCCCAATTCCAGATCCGCTGCTCAATTGGGTAACCGAATTGAGCAACGTATCGATAGATCAACGATGGATTTTGTTGACTAACCTCAAAGCTGCAGCCGCGTATCAGTTTCGAGTCAGCGCCGTCAATAGCGTAGGAGAAGGTCCTCCTTCTGATCCTAGTAACCTAGTTATGTTACCGCAAGAAGGTAAGAGCTAACATTATGAGCCCGTTTTTTAATTTTTTCAAGTAGGGAGGAGTTTGGTTTTAAGGATGAAGCGGAAATAAATGCTTGAAAATGAAAGTAATCAGGAAGCAAAACCGGAGTAAATGAAATTGTGGTAGCTTGACAAAGTTTTAATGCAAAAGCATGTCATGATAATCAATGAAAAGCTCATAGATTTGATTGAATATGAAAATTTCATCCTGAATAAGACCAAATGTCCATCTAACGTCATGTCATAGTTTTTTATCATTTCCATTGCTTAGTGATTTCAGTAAATTGTTTGATATTTTTTCCTACCATACAGGCAGCTCATATAAATTTATCTTTAAAGGTGGGATGTTTATGAACATATTGCATGTGACGTCATTTTTTAAGTTATTTTAATGTTCCTTCATTTTTCACCACATTTATTGTGTTACTTGATTTGATCACAAAAAAAGCATGTTAATAATTTACAACTTTTGATTGAACACTGATCTGAATATTCCACAGTTATTATTTTTGTCATATAAACACTTCCTGGGAACTGGTTTTTAAATCTGTGGTCTAGTCAACATAAAGGTTATTCTTCAAATTCGAGGCAAATATAATCATTTTTGTTATACATTGTGAAAATGTGAGGTATAGTATTCCTCTAAAAGAAACCACTAGTTATAATAACGGTTTTAAATATTTTATTTTATATTTCAAATTACCAGAGATTTGAAAAACTTGTTCTATATTTATACCTAAACCATGTAAATAATTTGGAAAACAAACCAATTACGCAATAATGGTACCCTCAAATTGATTCTCAGTTTCATGGAATTCATAAAATCGTTTCATATCTTAATATGTGCTTTGTAGCCCCTTCCGGTCCACCAGTGGGTTTTGTTGGGTCTGCGAGGAGTTCTTCTGAGATCATAACTCAATGGCAACCTCCTTTGGAGGAACACAGAAACGGCCAAATCTTAGGCTACATAATCAGGTACCGGCTTTATGGATACAACAAAAGTCCTTGGACAATCAGAAATATCACCAATGAGGTAAGAAATGAATGATTCGTGCATGGACTAATCTCTTATATTGAAATTGATAATATTTTAGGCCCAAAGAAACTATCTGATCACTGATCTTATAACGTGGAAGGATTACATTGTTCAAATTGCGGCATATAACAACAAAGGTGTTGGTACCTTTACAGACGGCGCCAAAATAAAAACCAAGGAAGGTGTTCCCGAAGCACCTCCAGAGATAAGTAAGGTGAGTGAAATGGTATCTTGTATGTATCACTTTTGTAGGTTCATCAAATTCATCTACTCAACACATTCTCTTATCTCTATCACAGGTTCTCGCCATAAACTCCACTTCAATCCAAATTTGGTGGGTCCCTCCCGATCCTCAAAAAATCAACGGAATCAATCAGGGCTACAAAATTCAAGCTTGGCAATGGCTGGGCTCCAGAGGGCACGTCGAAGCGAGCATGATGACGGTGCACCCGAATCTGCTGGACCCTTACGCAGAACAGAGCGCAGTCATGACGCATCTGAAGAAATACACCGAATACAATCTGACTGTGGTGTGTTTTACTGACCCGGGAGATGGAGAAATGAGCGAGTATAAGCATGTCAAGACGAAAGAGGATGGTGAGTTACTGAGGGTTTTCGGGGTACTTTAGTTTTGGCTTCATCTTTCGATATTTTTGACAGGAATATTTATTTTCGAAATTTTCATTTTCAATATCAGTAAATGAAGGTGAGCATATATGTCTAAGGCCCAAAATACCTTAGATGTAAGAACATGCAGAGATGATATGAATACTTATATTAACTACAATGTCTCATACCGGCTTTCTTATCTTCTGACAGAAATCTGACTACATTTTATCTATAGAAGAATTGAGAAAATATTTTTCCTACGACCACGTATGAAAACGTCAATAATAACACTGTTTTGTTATTCAGAAAGTAGCTCATATCACCATGGTATTGTTTATTTGAAAGAAAAAAAACACTAGTGTTGATATGAAAAATATAACAACGGTCGCATGAATTCAAATAATTAGGTATATTGTGAAGGTACTCACTGTCAATATATAAGCGTTCTCAAACCAAATTCATATTATTTATTGAAATTTCTGTCTTGTTTCGAATTATACCGAGAATCCTTTATCTATTAATTTCAATGTGTCGATCTGATACATAACCTCTGAATTCACTTTAAAACTGGAACCTATAGGTACTCTTTGTTGGAACTTTTTCGATGTTGATGACAGCGGGTGAGATCATTCAAAAGAGTACGGCTACAGTTTCATGTGCGGCTTGCTGCTTGCATCAGTTTGATATCACAGTATCACCAAAGAGAAGATTCTTTGGTATCACAGATGTTTGCAAGGAGTCAAGGACGCACTAACACTAACTCGCACGCGCTTGCGCACTACGTACTTCTATGGTTCTGAATTCCTGGTTGCGTGATTACTGGCGCTAGCAGGTGTATGATGTCAAGTTTGTTTATGTCCGCTGGTGTCAATATCAATAAAATTTTTCCAAACTGAACTAACTCAATCAATCAGTAATTCACATAATGAGGAATTGAAAGAGAAGTATTCAAATATCATCTTGAATGTGGAAATAAACAATACTTGATATCGAATCAAAACCAACTGAAATTATAGAGACCGCTCAAGTTACATTTTTGACAAGACCTTCCGCGAAATAAAAATATTCGGAGTCGTAGGAAAAATAGTGTACAAAACTCGTTGGAAAGTGCATTTTCTTCAATCGTTACGTTTCCGCCCTCACCGCTACGCGGTTCGTGCTAAACGACTACTCGTGTGAAATATGTCACTTTCCACACTTGTTGTGTAATATACTATTGTATATAAGTTACTATTAATACCGTTGGTATGCTACCAGATTTTGAGTATTTCAAGGTTATTTCCTAGACGTATTTCATGCAATTCGCATTATTGACATATAAGTCAAATTTTGTTGTGCAGCTCCTGAATCGTTATGATAATGTCAATATTCGATTTCAGTGCCCGATGAAGTTTCCAGTTTACAATTCGACGAAATCAGCGACAGAGCTGTCAAAGTACTGTGGCAGCCACCGAAACATATCAACGGCATATTAACACGCTATCAACTGACCTACATGATCAAAGATAAGCCGCCCACATTGAAAGTTAAGAACTTCACTGCATCCACTCATAGCACCAAAATTACTGATTTACAGGCTACAACACACTATAGGTGAGTTTCACTCCGTTTTGAGATTGTGTAATTTTGTGATCTTACTGGAAGATGGTTTATTTCTTTTGGTGCATGCATAAATCTAGCATATAACAGCAACAGTTCATATTTATGCATGTTGCTGTCATGGACATACAAATTCCTTTTTTCAATGCACACCTTATATCTCACATTTTTGTTCACTTTCCTTCCAGTGATATAGATAATTTTATTCCAAGATTTCAAATAGAAAATAGTCAGCTCATATGTATCTTCTGAAAGTTTAGAAATTCCAATCAGCCTATAGAATGTAATGGAGAATCCCGTACTCCTTTTCATGATAATCATGTCAGCCCAGTATTGGTCAACCATTGAAATTCTTCAAATATATATTCATATACAGAATGATCAAACTCAACTCGGCCCTATCGCTAACTTCTTTATTACTGAATATACGAGGTCGGTTAGATTTGTGAACTAGTAGTATTTTTTCTGCGGATAGCCGTAGTGCCGACAGAAAAACAATTAATCGCGTTTTCGAGTTATTCGAAAAAAATATATTTTTCCTCAAGGTGACAACTAGGGGTCGGCGAAATTATTGATATATAGAAAATTATTGATAATTATCGATTTTTTTCGATATATCGATAATTTCGCAATAAAAATTCTAATTTCCGATAATCGATATTTCCAAATCGTTATCGCCCACCCATGATTTTCTGAATCCTGTATCAATAGTTTCTCCATTTTCACGTACACAATACAAGAAATTTTTCGAATTCTTGGTCTCACTAATCTCGATAATATCGATAAATTCTGATTATCAATAAACGATATTTCCAAATCATTATCGCCCACCCCTAATGACAACCTGTATATTTCAATTTCAATCGATTACCAACTCCTTTCGGAACATAAATGGTTGTTATAAATTACATCCTAAAACCATATGTATTATATTTTTTTTGATAAAGAAGAAGCAATAGTGCCGACTCGAGTTTGATCAGCCTGTGTACTGAAAATATCGTTTTTGACATCTTTGGGTCTCACGTGAGTCATGAAAATTCCTGGAATGATTTGTTATGCATTTTAACACAGGATATTTGATAATAATTTATGAATCAATTCATCAATCACATCTTATTATAGAGCTAACAAAATGGCGTTGTTTTCACGCAATAGGTATTGTAAATCTGATAGGAAATAGTTCTTCTGTCGAACTTTATAAAGGCTTCCGTAGTTTGAAGTTTCCGTCATTAATATCCTGATTGACAACTGATTAGATGTTATTAACTCATTGAACATCTACATTTTCTTTGCTTTTGTATGACCGAGTTTAATGAACAGCCGGGCAGAGCGGATTCTAGCTAGTAATCAAAAACAATGTCAATGTTGACTCTAGATTCACATAAGACGTCATAGTTCGTCGCCTCATGAAATTTAAATCGGTGTGTTTCGAAAAGGGAATGGATTTGGAAGATTTCAATTGTCATTCTATGAAGCATGAATAACATAGATAGATAGATAGATAGATAGATAGATAGATAGATAGATATATTTATTCATCTCTTTTGATCATGAAGTATGACATGAGATAAGTCAGGTACAAAAAATAACATTAAACAGATACTACATGGTTCTTAGAACACAGTAAAGTTGAAACAACATAGTACAATACGGTTTGAACGTCATGTATAAATAAAATTTGTCTATAAAAAAATTAAAAAAACGATAATAATACATTATCATTCATCATAATTTAACTTGTGAATAAATCGCGTTATAACAAGCTTTTTGTTGAAAAACTCAGCTAAGGCATAGTAACATTCATTGCATAAGAAATTTCTGAGTTTTGTTTTGAAAACATTGAAGTTGTCTTCCAATCTTATACAAGCAGGCAGATGATTCAGAAATTGAATTCCTTCAAAAACTGGGCTCCTCTCATACAGACTGGTTCCATGTTTGGGAGGCCTAATAAGTTTCGAGGATCGAGTTGGGTAATCGTGGTAATCCGAGTTGAGGGAGAAATCATGATAATTACTTTTTGCATATAAAATGCATTTATAGATGTATATAGAGTAAAATGTGAGAATTCCATGTTCTTTGAAATGATTACATGTTTCTCAACAGTATCAAGAAATTATTTGATGAGAATTAACTTGAAGAAAAATTCCTAATTCACCATGTTCCTATTTTTGTCGGAATCATTATTCAAATAGTTGGGGTCATATCTCTATAGTAGGTTAACATACTTACATCAAATCCATTATCGTTGAATTCGCAAGAATAATGCTAATTTTGATATGGTTGAGAGGAGATTGAAAAACAAACCCACAAGAACTGTATAAATTTTATTTATGATTCATGAAACAAAATATGAAAACAAGATAACTAAAAGGATCGTTTTATTCATATACATCATTTCAATGAATTTTTTTCAACAATTTCATTTTGTTTTTTCTATACTTTTATTTTTATGTGTATGTGTGTAGTTATTTGAAAATATCACCTCACTACAAGTTTCACCTCTTGGGGTACCGTTTATCCACAACATTTTGTATGTACAGGGTGGCCAGATAAGAATGCAAAGTGCAGTATCTCGGAAACTATTCGTCTAAGAGACTTGCGGTGAAAAATGTTATAACTTGAGTTACCAAAAGAAAATCCTGGAAATTATTTTCATGTTTCCAAGATGGCCGCCAGGGGCCGTAACCCCCATCTGAAACTTTTGAAATGATTTTTTGACGAAATACGCCTAGTAAACATACCAATAAAATATATACCTTTTAAAGTTGAGCTTCATTCGAGTAATTTTTGCTCGACACTTTTTGACGTATCTATTAAAATAAAGTGGTGGGGGGTGGTTCAATGTTTTTTCAAATAAACAGCTGTAACTCCTGAACGACTGAACGTATTTTGTACAAACTTGGTATCGTTGGAAAGAGCATTCATTGGTCTCTTAAATTCATCTTATTTGTAATGTGTCTCATTTTCAGTGATGCCACTAGAGCGCGTTTTTTGACATAATAACAAAAAATCGCTTAATTGTCTGAAGAATCAAATGCAATTATATGACTTTTTTCCATAAAAATGTGGTGGAATAATACCTTCAAAGGATTTTCTATTGAAAACTTTAGTTATAACATTTTTCACCGCAAGTCTCTTAGACGAATATAGTTTCCGAGATACTGCACTTTGCATTCTTATCTGGCCACCCTGTACATATTGTAGACAATTATTGTTTTTTGAATAAACTTCATCATCATCATCATCATCATCATAGGTTCGAAGTCACAGCGTTCACAGCAGTAGGCCCCGGCCCGCCCAAGATCGCCATCATCCAATCGGGCGTCGAGCCCGTTCTGCCGCACCCGCCCTCCAAGCTGGCCCTCTCCAACATCGAGGCCTTCTCCGTGGTGCTGCAGTTCACGCCCGGCTTCGACGGCAACTCCTCCATCACCAGGTGGACGGTGGAGGCGCAGACGGCTCGCAACGCCACCTGGTTCGCGGTGTGCGAGGCGAGCGACGCGGACGCCACCACCATAGCGGTGGGCGGGCTGGTGCCGTTCACGGTGTACCGGCTGCGGCTGATCGCCAGCAACGTGGTGGGTGCGTCGACGCCGTCGGAGGCCACCAAGGAGTTCCAGACGATCCAGGCGCCGCCGGCGCACCCGCCCAGGAATGTGACAGTGAGGGCGATGGGGGCGACGGAGCTGAGGGTCAGATGGATCGTGAGTGGTTGTTCTTTTTCTTGATCATTGCGGCGGAAAATTTGATTGCCAGAAGAATTATATTTCGAAATATTGGATTCTTCGTATACATTTTTCGGAATTTTTTAGTATCAATTTATTGAACGCAAAAATAAAAATGAGGTTCGAAAAACATCCTGGATGTCGGTGAATTGTTGACGTTCTAGATTTAATATCTCATTTTTATTGTTGCGTTACTTGGTGCAATTCATGGTTTTTTTCGTTAATTTTCACAAGCAATCAGGAGAAATTTTTGTCACAAACTTTTAACAAAATACTAAACATGAAGAAGACACGAACTAATGACCAACAAAGGACATTTCAAAGGTTGTCCAAGGAGTTGAACAATACATCTTTAAATAACTAAATAACCTAATTTTTTCTTTATGAAGACCTTTATTTATGATATAATTCATCAATTTAATTAATTATTCACTATTACATTGACATTCAATCCAATAATAATTCATATACATCTAACAGAAAAGAAGGAAAAATTACTCATAGATTGAAAAATAATTGCCTTGCCCAGGGATCGAACCCGTGCTGGTGGCTTGAGAAGTCGCGCCTTTTGAACCCATTGGCTATTGAGGCTACTTGAAAATGTATATCTATCCCACTGTTATTAATACGTTATGAACGAAAAAGATAAGATTTTTGCTTTATATTGAACGGTGTTAGGAAAACGACAAGTTTATGATACTTTGTTATCTTTGGCATTCAAGCGTTTCTTTTCACCATGTCATGAGGAGGTTCAAATTCACAATGAGTTTCCGTTTGCGAGCGCAAATATGATGTCACTTAATGACATTATTACCGTGCACGAGCGACAATGCTGTCACTTGATGACATTATTTTCGCGCACTAGCGGCAATGCTGTCACTTTATGACATTCTACGGAAAACTTCAACTTTGTGTTGAGATTTGAAAGCGTCAAAGACCACTTTGTTGAACGTTTGTAAAAAAATCTGCTAAAAGTACCTACTATAGTAAGAAGCTTTATATAATTATGATTAAGGGTTGGTTCAGATACATGATCAAATTCCATTTCGTTGAACTTTGTTCAAGAAGCATTGATTTTCTCAGTGCAAATGATAGAGTGTGATAAATTATTATGGTAACTTAGTCAATGATTTTTACAGCCATTGCAACAAATCGAGTGGTTCGGAAACCCGAGAGGTTACAACATAACTTACGTCGAGATGCGTTCAGGTTACGTGCACAGTTGCACCATCGAAGACCATACCGCTAACTCCCACGTCATCATCGGCTTGGAAGAATTCGCGTTGTACGAGATCAAAATGCGAGCTTGCAATGATGTTGGATGTTCTTCGCCTGGGCCTAGAGCGCTAGAAAGGACTAGAGAGTCTGGTAAGCAAGCAAAAATTAATATGGTTGTACACTTTTTTTCAAAAATTATATATGTGAAACGCGGGCCACCAGAGAATACGTCGATATTTTTTTGAAATTTTTATTTTCAAGGGTTTTTCCAAAATCGGCATTCAAAAATCGAAAATTTTCCATCCTTTTCTGAAAATGTGACGTCACCTGGTAGGTTGGTTTATGTTCTGTTCCATTAATCGAAGTAGAAGAAGAATGTACAATCTCTGTCATCTTTGACATATGGCCATCATATGGCGGTAAAAAATTACTGGGTGATTTTAATTCTTCCTGAAAAATATATCCGGATGTTTCAAGGTTAGTTACTATTGAGTTCTATTTCATTGTTCAGCGTTCATTATACTCTTCACTGACCACTATTTTCAGAAAATTTAAGCATTCGAAGACTTGTTCTTCATGTAACAACACGAATGTGGATTCTTGTACATGAACATCATGAGAACCTGAAGTGTGAGCATAATTATTTAGAAATAGGTGTAAGCTAATATACCAAATCTTTATTGTCATGAATATGTGAATTCGTATTTCTGTAAATAATAAATGTATTTTCCTAAATCCTCTGTTATTCTTAGTAAGTACTCTATCTATGATGTGAGTTTATATGAGATTTCTTCATTACATTATATTGTGAATATGTAATTATAATATATATCAACTTGTATTTTTCATTTAATACCTATGTAATCAGATGCACCACTACACTTACCTACTTTTCCCATACAATAAAGTAATTGATTGAATTAATTCTTCATTTTTATTTCTCTATTTTATAGTGTCTTTGAGTTTAATCGTCTCATTGACTTTGCAGAGGTGGTATTGAAAATTACCTGACTTGCGTTATATGGATGATAAATAATCAATTAGTGCGCCCTTTTGAATATTTTGAATTATTTTCGTTATCGAAAAAAATTTGAATTAAAAATTGACATATTGTCATCTAATATATCTGCCATCACTTATGTTATAAAATTCTTCTTCCCTATTATTTTCGATATTTTTACGATACCATCCAGATCTACCAGGTAACGTCAGCAGAAATATGGTGCTGTCAAATAATTATTTTTGATTTCGATTTTCTCGAGCATAAAATAATATTCCGATTTAATTTTGATGCCATGTCGGTAGTAGTTTAGTAAGGTATCAAAAAACGACAATTAATTCTGCTAAAGCTTTAGAGGTTTATGACCCTATTGCAACCAGATTTTGGATTTATCTTTTAAGTATTATCGAAAAAAAATATTTGAAGATGCAAATAATTCATTGTTTTTGATATAGTGCCATCGTTTGGACCGATGAACGTAGAAGCAAACTCAACATCTTCAACGACAATTGTGGTGAAATGGGGGGATGTGCCCAAAGAACATCAAAACGGTTTGATAGAAGGCTTCAAGGTGTTTTACGCAGCCGAAACGAAGTCGCCGACCATGTACAAGCAAATTCCCAGCAACTCTACTTTCACTACAACTCTGACGGAGCTCAGAAAGTTCGTGACATATCACATTCAAGTATTAGCTTACACTAGGTTAGGGGACGGAGAACCTAGTAAACCTGCTGTTAGTGTCAGAACCCATGAAGACGGTGAGTAAGAATGCAAAAAATACTAAGGAAAACATTGATTCCTTGTTAATCACTCTCAATATGCGATCATTTAAGTGGCAGTCGGAAAATATTCACTTAAATGGTGGAATAGTTGAATGTTGAATCAATATAGTCAAGTGAAATTTTTATCTAATATATTGAAATATTCAATACTAGTGATCGTATCACAATCATTTACATAGTTTTGAAATGATTGTATGACTCATATCAGTGCATGTAAAAAAAACTGAAGATATTTCCATTTGGTGGAAAATATAATTTCGAACATTTTTTGATAGCTTATGTTCCCAAATTTATAGCAAAAATGTTACTTGAATAGTGAAACATATGAGCACTCTACTAAAGTTGGTTGACATATACTCTCTTACGAGAAACTTGAATTGGTATATCTGCGGAGTAAAATGCGAATATCATTTAACCTATAAACGTCAAAAAATTTCCATGCTCCTTACCCCAAGGAGACAAAAATTTCGGGAAATGTGTTCAGTTGTTATGGTAACGATATTATATATAGGCTTTTGATTGGTTGAAAATCGTAAGAAAAAAAAATCACTTACAATCTCCCTAGCAGCAGAATTATTATTACCGAACCGAGAAGAAAATTGCAGGGAATTAATTCTGCTGCGTAACCTCCCGTGAAAATTTGGCACACCCCCCCCCAATATGTGCAATTTCCCCGCAGTCCCCGGCGCCCCCTCGAACGTCTACTTCCCCGACGTCTCCTTCACGTCGGCGCGCATCAGCTGGGACGTCCCGGAGGAGCCGAACGGCGAGATCCTCGCCTACAAGGTGACCTACCACGTGGACGACGTCAAGGCGTACAACAAGTCGTCGAAGGAGTTCCCGCCGTCGGACCGCACGTTCCGCTTCGCCGGCCTCGACCCCGAGCGGTACTACTCGTTCTCGGTGACTGCGCAGACGCGGCTCGGCTGGGGCCGGACCGCGCATGCGCTCGTTTTCACCACGAACAACAGGGAGACGCCGCAGCCGCCGTCGATGCCGCAGATCAGCCGCAGTCAGGTTAGTGCGGTCATTTGGGTGCATTTTTATTTTCAACTTTGAGAGTTTGGCAATTGGAAATTGTATTGGATTCGTCGATATAGGTCAGTAGAATAGAACAGGGGTCGGCAACCTTTCAGCAAGCAAGTGCCACATAGTGGCAAAATAAGGGGCGGGCCGCACATTTCGTACATATCTATGTAATTAGAATATACAAGTGATATTGAAAATGGAACATTTCATTAAAACTTTATTGAAAGGTCGACGGACTATGTCAACAACAAAGGAGCAATAAAGTACAATGGAATAAGAAAAAATAACAAAAAAACTATGACAATTTCAGAATATTCAACTAACTGACTGAGTGGCTATTTTTTGTATATTTGTTTTCATGTTTGTGGTTGGAATTCTTGTAGAATGTCTCTCAAATACTCAGACTATAATTCAAGTCCCGCATCAATTTGATTATCCCATCGAAAAAAATTCCAGTAATAATTTATAGTGGTATTATAAATGAGAATTGAATGTGTCCCTATTAGATATGTCTATCTAAAGAATGATATATTCAAAAATAAACAGACACATAGTGTGATATTGAGATACTTATAGTTCACAGTAATCACAGTGTTTTCAATTCATAGCACTATAAGCTACCTGTTTAGTCATATTCAAAAATTTTACATTTGATAATAAATAGGTATATATCAATGGTGACTCTGGGAAACTCTGAGGGATACTCTGCTTGGCCATTCAAATAACCGAAAAAGATTTGCGATCAAACAAAACATAATCGCATTATGTCTGAATCAAATCATAAATTAGCTGGTAATTGAATATTAATCATAAACGCGATAAATGTAAATGCTGAATTTTTCTAGTCAATTCTTCTTCAGTTTCAATGATTTGTAAAGCTTTCTTCAGCTATTCTAAACCCCGTTTAAGGTTTTTTTGAACTAAATTTATTTCCAATCTGATATAACCGTATTTGAACCTGAATAACAAATTTTGCAACTGAGACCACCTGTTAATTTCCATATAAAAACTCAAAATTCAATTCTTTGAAACTAAGCTCATTGTCCTCTAAAATAATGTTGTTATTGAGGTCATTTTCTATGATGAGTTGATTTTCAATTTTCAAATGAGAATTTTCAGAATTTTATGTGAATAATACAATATTTGTACCAATTATTTTAATGTTCTAGGAATCAGATAATGTCAACTTTATGAAATAAATAAATAAATTATCAATATAATGTCAAAATAATGTCAGATGTTTCAGAATTTCGCACTAATAGGTCCAGCATTTTATCTCAACCTCGATATACAAGGAGTGTCATTTGAGGTACTTTTTGGAGAAATAGTTTTTACCAATTTTATAATTTCATCCTGTTCGAAAAGAACGCTACATACTGCAGAACCTTTGGCATGTTGCCAATCTTCTCTAGGAATGGCGTTCAACCATTTTTTCTCAAATTTTCATTCTTAGGAAAGTAGAAAGTACTCTTGACTTTCTCCTTTTTCAGAGTAGATACATAATTTGTCTTCAGGAACATTCAGGAACGCAATATTTCCTAGGAATTTTCATTCACTTCGAACAAACACCTAACCTCACAAGTTTTATGGTAATTTCCGCACTGATTATTATATCAACACTTTCTTCTTCACAAAACCATTATTATTCCATGAACATTGCACCAAATTTCAGAAGATTATATCAATTATTCGACCGAAAACAACGAGAAAAACAGATCCCGACACGATTATGTAAATACTGATGTACACAAGCGAGTGCGATGAGACTTAGTCAACGTTGCCGTGGCTCAGAGACAGTTACAACAAGTTACAACTCGTAAGCAGTCTAACTAAACTTCATTCGTATTTTCATAATTTACCGCCAACCAAATCCCTACCAATGAATCTGAATTTGTAGTCATCAGTGAATTCAGTAATATCGGAACGCGACCAATAGGACTTCGTCATGATAAATAAACGATGATTTTTCCTCATGAAAAACAGGTGCAAAGCGAGCACATCACCTTCAGCTGGACCCCCGGCCGAGACGGCTTCGCCCCTCTCCGCTACTACACCGTCGAACGCTCGGAGAACGGCGGGCCGTGGCAGCCCTTGGGCGGGCGAGTCGACCCACAGCTCACCTCCTACACCGCCTCGCGCCTGCGCCCGTTCGCGCTCTACCGCTTCCGCATCCGCGCCACCAACGACATCGGCCCTAGCCGCTTCAGCGCCGAGTCGGCCGAGGTGCGAACCTACCCGGCGGCGCCGAGCCGGGCGGCGGGCGGCCTCAGGGCAGTGCCCATCACCACGACCAGCGTGGAGGTGGGGTGGGAGCCGGTCGAGGAGGCGTTCTGGAGCGGGGACACCAAGAGCGGCGGGTACCGGGTGGTGTTCCAGCCGGTGTCGGACTTTCCGACCGCGCTGCAGGCCACGCCGAATGAGGAGGTCATGGGGATCAATGTGAGTGGATGCGCGAGATTTGGAAATTATGATTTTCCTACGACCTCGTATGAAAACGTCATATTGCACACTGTTTTGTTGTTTTGAAAGTAGCTCATATCACCATGGTGTTGTTATTTGGAAGAAAAAAAGCACACGTGTTGAAATGAAAAATATCACACGCTCGCCTGAATTGATAGAAATAATTAGGTATATTTCAGATATATTAGTTGGTACTCACTGTCAATATAAAAGCGTTCTCAAATCAAATTGATATTGTTTATTGAAATTTCTGTCTCGCTTCGAATTATACCGAGAATTCTTCAGGTATCTATTAATTTCAATGTGTCAATGATACATGACCTCTGAATTCACTTTGATAAAAATTAGGGACAGTTACTGGAACTATTTCTATACATGTTTGATGATGTTGATGACAGCGGGTGAGATCATTCAAAAGAGTACGGCTACAGTTTTATGCGCGGCTAGCATCAGTTGCATGTTGCATCATATCACAGGATCGCAGATGTTTGCACTATTTACATTTGACAAGGAGTCAAGAATGCTTTAACTCGTACGCGCTTGCGCACTACGTACTTCTGTGGTTTTGTATTCCTGGTTGCGTGATTACTGGCGCCAACAGGCGTGTGGTGTCATATATTAATAAAATCGTTTGTCCAAACAAAACTAATTCAATCAGTAATTCACATAATAAGGAATTGTCGGAGAAGTATTCAAATATCATCTTGAATGTGGAAATAAACAGTACTTGATATCCAAGGAGAACCAACCCTGTATTTAAAAATTCTAAAAGCAAATAAATCATAGCGATACCTTGATGAAATGACAACTTGATTGTCTATAAGACTGACTGTACTGAGTGCGTCTTCCATGTTCGTTTCTATGTTAGCATTGTCGCTTTTAAATCATTCAATGTTTTGTGTCATATGCTTCGGGGGAAGAATCAACCGTTTACCTTTTTCATTCCTTTGTCACGATAGAGAAATATTTTCAAAATGAGCAAAAACGTAATTTTTTAATAAAAACGCAAGAAACAATAAGACCAGCGCAACATTAATAACGTTACCAGATTCCTTTGCGCATGACAGCGCTACTCACCTTCTAATTCTCATTGAAGGCGAGCAAGATGGTGCTGAGCGAGCTGCAGCCAGACATGAACTACGAGATCATCGTGGTGCCGTTCAATGCGCAGGGCGAGGGCCCCGCCAGCCCGCCCATCACCGTGTACGTGGGCGAGGCTGTGCCCACGGGCGAGCCGAGGGGCCTGCAGGGCGAACCCGTCTCTGCCACCGAGGTGCGGCTCAGGTGGAAGCCGCCGCAGCAGCAGATGCAGAACGGCGAGCTGCTGGGCTACAAGGTGGGGATCTAGCTTGCGTGAAAATGTGTCATGAAAAATCAGAAGTGGGATGCCCTCATTTGTGATTCAATAAAAAGAACACTGGTTTGATTTGGAAAGTAGCTTATTCACCATGATACTATTAATTGAGATAAAAAAGCACAACGTTTTGAAATTCGAAATGAACGCGCACACTCGCATGTATGAATGAAAATAATTATAATAATTAGTACTCATCTGTCACTATAAGGGTTACCCACACCACTCCACTTTCATATTCATTAGAGTTTCAATGTATTAATGATACATAACCTCTGAAATCACAAGAAATTAGGCTTGCACCACAGATATTTGAACTTTACATTTGAGATTAACACACTGATGTTCAATATAATTTTACTCCTATATTTAGGATTGCGGGATTGCATACGTGTTTCTATTTATTGTAGATTTTCTACCTCGTCCTCAATTCACCCCAAGATCTGGAGGATGGCAAAAAATGGGAGGAAGAAATAGAAGTTGTGCCCGCCTCTTCCACCTCCCACAGCCTCGTCTTTCTCGACAAATACACCGAGTACAGGATCCAAATTTTGGCGTTCAACCCTGCCGGAGACGGCCCCAGATCTCAGAGCATCAAGGTGAAGACTCTGCAGGGTCTTCCGAGCGCCCCGGCAAATTTGAGGTTCAGCGACATCACAATGAACAGCTTGCTTGTGTCTTGGGATCCGCCTAAGAAGAGGAATGGAGATATCTTGAGCTATATCGTTACTTATGAGACGACAGAGGAGAACGAGCGTACGTATAAAATGATCTCTCTACAAATATATATTTCATCAAATCAAAATAATAGAAGTGGAAACTCCATCACAAGTCTATAGATGAAGTAACAATGACAAAACTGAACAATCAGTAGTTGCTGACTCGTCGAAATTATAAACACAGAATTGATTTGTATAAGATGTAAATATTGCATGCAACGTTTTATTGCCTACTTCGCCTTCCGAAAACGCTTGGACTTGGCGACATTATACAGTGCGATTCTAATATGAAATGATGAACTTTGTTATAGGCTTCAGCAAGCAAGTGAAACAGAAAGTGACAGCGACCTTCCTGCAAGTCCAGAGTCTGGAAGAAGAAATAACCTACACGTTCCGGGTGAAGGCCCAGACTATAGACCTCGGTCCGGCTGTTACCAGCAACGTCACGACAGGCCCTCAAGAAGGGTCTCCCGTAACACCCAAAGAGCTGAGCTTGGTCAAGACCCTTTCGAGCATTGAGCTCAGGTGGTTCAACGGACCAACCGGTAAAGGGCCCATTCTCGGATATTACATCGAATCTAGAAGAAAAGGTAAGATGATTTTGACATTTTGCTAGACACTAGAGGATACTGTACTGCTCAAAATTTGCATTACTTCCTGATGAAGTGATTATGGTTCTAGGATTTACTATTCCTTAATTAACAATGAAGATTTTTGTATGTACTATTTGAATACTACTAACATTGTGAGTTAAATGTTTGCTAAGCTAAATAAACATTTTTCGAAAATGTCCTGGTTTTTTGTTTCAAACCGATTTTGAGAGATGTGCGAGACTATTTCACACTATGTGAGTTGGATAAGTTTTCAAATCAATGCACACATAATTTGTCTGATGTTTCACTTGATTTATTCTCAATTGATTATCACATGAGCAGGGCGATAATTTTACAAAGACAAATGATTCCGTTTTGATCTAAGAGATATAGAAATGTCGAGCAGTAAGTGAAGTGGAAGTATTGAAGAATCAAAAATAACAACTTTCGATTATTGACTCTGATGTTTGAACATCTTAAACAGTTATTAGGTTTGAATGATAATGATTATTTGCATAAGTTAACCGTGACCGTCCTATTATAGTCAATTTTTAATAAACCGGTACATTGAACGTGTCTCTATACTGAGCGATTTCCATGTTCTTTACAGATGACACGAGATGGCAAACTGTCACCAAAACAACCAACGGACCCCTGCAAGAGTTCACCGTTCTTTACCAAAGCCTGCTACCCTCTACCTCTTACAAATTCCGCGTCATCCCGTACAACAAGTTCGGCATAAGCTATCCTGCTTATTCCGACGAATCCGTTCTCACCCCCTCGAAGCTTTATATGGAATACGGCTATTTGCAACACACCCCGTTCTACAGGCAGACGTGGTTCATGGTGGCGCTGGCAGCTATATCGATCATCATCATCATCATGGTCATTGCCATTTTGTGTGTCAAGAGCAAGAGTTACAAGTACAAACGTGAGTCTTAATATATATTCTTCTATATCCCTGTGTTTTTTTATTACGTACAGTTTCTTTAGACTTGTGACTCCATAATCCACCAAAAATTATATATATTTTATTTCACTTTTTGCATTTTACAAATAATAGTAATTTTTATAGTTCCGTCATTATTGATTGATACTTTACGTCATTATTGATGTCCATTGTTAATTTTTGCCGAGATGTTTGCATCATTTCCAATGTGAATGACTTCATCACTATGTCTTCACCACTTGAGGAATTGGTTGCATTTCTTTATTATTTCAGAATTCTTAACTCTTATTTTTATATTTTATGTCTAGATTGAAGCATTATCAGTAGTTATTAAATGTGAATGATGACTTGAGTTTCTTATGTAACAAAACAACATAAATGTAACATTTTCTCTTTCCACAATTTATATATCCTCCGTTATATATTTAATGTGTACTCCTCTGGAAAATTTGGCATGATTTCTGAAAAGAAAACATAAGAATGGTCAATTCTCTCATTTCAACATAATTTCTTCACCAATAATATACAATACAATGAATTTGGTTTTTTCCAAATATGTTGAAAACGAAAAGAGTGATCGTGAATTTTCTTTCACAATGATGGTGAGCATGAAATTCCGCAACTTTTCCCCAATTTGAACAACTTCGTATTCAAAAAAAACTAATTAGAAACGTTGATCCATCGACGATTAATATAAAGCCGACAACTCAGCCCTTTCCGACATGACAATATAACCATCTACCCGAACCGAAAAAACCCACCAAGATATCAAAACATCCTCCCGGAATCAACCTTATTAATCCAACGAAGCAGTATTCTTCGCAGAGGAGGCGCAGAAAACGCTGGAGGAGTCGATGGCCATGTCGATGGCAGACCCGCACGACCTCGCGGCGGACTACTACCGGCCGCGCAACGGCGCCGGCGCCGCGGCGCTCGGCACGCTCGGCCGCAAGGGGGCGCCGGCGAAGCGACCGGCGCACCAGCAGGCGCCGCCGGCAGGCGCGGGCGGCAAGGCGCCGCCGCGCCCCTCGCCCGCCTCCGTGCCCTACAACTCGGACGAGGAGAGCCTCAAGGGGTACGACGAGAACCCCGATGACAGCAGCGTGACGGAGAAGCCGTCCGAGATGAGCTCGTCGGACTCGCAGGTGAGAGGATGCGCTTTTTTGGGTCCGTGCGTTGTGGTTATGTCACAGATTAGAAAATATTACAGATGAGACAGTCAGACAGAGCGAATAAAATTAGAGAGAGATGTCGAAAGCGCAAACTTTGAAGGTCCAGTCATAGATATGCGCAGGCGATAAAATATTGATCGAGTTTTGTTAACATCGTTGTCATCATTTTGTTGGTTATGTTACAAATGTTTTCGTTTTGAACGATTCACGATCCAGTATTTCGGATGGGTTTATGTTCTTACAATGTATAACAGATTTTCCATATATTATAATTCAAAAGGAAAAGTAATGAAGTTGTCGAGGATTATCACAGCACAAATTGATCAACCTGTGATCATAGGTATATGCCTTCATTGTCTGGAATGTGAATCAGGTACAATAATATGTTTGGTAATCATTACTGTGAAAATCATATTCAAATAAATCGGACGAAAAACTGTGAGTGCTTATATTGAGTGATATTATTGACTTCGATCAAACTTTTCCATTTGATGAGAATATCATCATTTTTGTTATACCCATACTGCTATATAACATTTCAAGTTGAAGAATTTAAATTCTGATCTTTTATTAGATAATTGTATCGTGTTTTATTTTTCTTGAGACAATAAATGGGCTACATTTAAAATATTCCGATTTCATCGTAAAATTCATTCAGAATCCATCTTAATCCTAATAGACATTAATTTCTGATGACAAACTTGTTCATAATAAACCACTTAGAAGTAGGAATCCTTTTATCACAGATCTTTTATATTGGTGTTGATTATGCAATACTAAAATGGCAACATTGCACATCAGTAGTTTCAGCGGTGACAACGACTATCCGGCAACTGCGATGCGCAAAATTTAAAGGTCCGAGGTCAATGATGTCGTTACATCAAACAAAATGGGTGGAGTGTCTCATCTGTAAGGTTTTGTAATCTGTGGTTATGGCTTTAGATCACATTGCTTACGCTAGATACAGCCTCCAGGTTATTTGTTTGGTAGGTCTGGGAGGGTTCTAAAGTACTAAGCCATCGATTGATATTTCAAAATGTCACATGTTGTATTCTTTAGCGAATTGTGGTGTAGATCGGGTCTGATTTACATAGTTTCGATAATACCAAACAAATACTACATGATCCCTTATCTAGTGTAAGCATATAGGATCTAAGGTTATGTCATTCGCAGACCACCCAAATATTTTCAATGGTTCCTTTACAATACGATGGAATATTTCAATGAAATAATAAGACATCTACTCTATCTAACTGATGTTCCGATGAATGCCGACTAATCCATCCAGTCAATCAGATTTTTATGTCCAGATAATTTTGGCAAAATATGCATTCATATCTTATTATAACTTTATTTATAAATAACAGTAGTTTTTAACGGAATCATTTATCCCATGTTCTTCCCTTAAAGTATTTTAAGGCTGATAATACGATAAGCAGGGGTCTCTATATACTAAGATTCAATTTATTCATAAATATTATCTGCAATATTTTCTGCCGAATCGCATTTCTATTTCTTCGAAAATAAATTACGACTATTACTTATTGCCTGTTGTGATTATTTAAAAATTACGTTCTCGACAATCTCGACTGATTGTTTTTTATTCAGGCTGCACAAGGAACAAATCTCATCACTGTGTATTATGTAAGTATAATATTATATTGCAGGTTCAAGTTTTCAGTTACACAATATTATCATCACGTTATAACATTTAACATCCGAAAAATTTACTCCAGTTTAAGTATGTAATATTTAATATATTCTCATGAATTAATTTCAATTTTCATAATTTATTGATTTACAGTACTGCTCACATTTGAAGTATACTGTTGATATCTTCAAATAAGTGTAATTTTGTAGCAGCTTATGTATTAATTAGCATTCTTAAGCATTTGAACGTTATGGATACCTGATCTGCGAAGGAGGACTATTTTGTGCTAGGCAATGAAATGACATAACAAATATATTCTTTGACTTGAAACTGGAATTGAATGGTATTTCATAGATGGAAATTATCAAAGTTTGTAGTCGAAGTAGATCAAAAAAATCCCACAATCGATAGATACAAAATTAATCTACTTTTATCATTGTTCATTGTCATAAATAGCTATAATAAAATCATATTATAAATTTATAATAATAACTATTTATTTATTGCTCTATAATAATATATATTACATTCGATATTCGATTTAGTAAAATGTTTTCCAGAATGTTTGCTCCAATGAATCAAAGTATCCGACATTTTGTTTTCAGTCACCCAATTAAATTAGGAGAAGTGGTTCGTATTTGATCGCCAAAATGAACTAAATTTGAAAAAATCAAATATTAGATATTTGCACCATTTTCATATTTATTGTATAACTTTTTAGTGCATCTTCCATCAAATATTATTTAATTAGATTTAATAAGGATAGCATGAATTACTGCACTTGATATTTCAACGACTTTTAGAAAAGACATTGTAAAATACGACAAAGTCGATTTTCACTACATTCTCACTTCTTATATGAACGATGAAACCAAATGATGCCATTTTGATTTTTTCGTCGGTAAACACAATATTGTTATGACATTTGAACATCTACTTTTATTAATTATTATGGACTATTGTGTAAAAACCTGAGATAACATTATTGGTACATTCATTATTTTGATTTCCAAGTACCTATTCGAAATTATTTTGATAACAACAACTGGTCTTGGTGAATTCTCAGCAGAACTACCACTGAAATGTCCACAATGTATGAACCATACTCTTTGAAAGAATCTGGATATTGAAAATATTCGTCACTTGCAAATAGCCCTAATACTGATAATACTACCCATTTTAGTTTACAATTGATGGTATCACGATTTATGTTATTTCTTTTCATTCAAGAACTTCTGCAGCATATCACAACCTATATCTGCCAGTTAAGTTTCAATTCTGCCCTCAAAGCCCTTGTTTTTTCTTCTCATGTTTCTGCATCTATCAATAATAACGCTTTCCATTTTTACCTATAGTTATTAGGAATTGTAATCATACTAATGCTTATTCTTAGTGGATAAATAAATCTTCCCATGTTGAGTTAATCATAGATTCCCCTATCAAATATTAGTAGCAGCGTATTATCTGATATGGTAGCTTGACCGCTGATTGAAATCATTTCGTGTTATTTCTTTAGATATTTGACTTTTTAATGTCTTATATGGATAACATTATATTTTGTTCTACTGTTACAGTTGTTTTTTATTCATATATAAAGGGTATTTTCTTCTGAGGTCACAACTTCAAATCATCATGAAACAAAGAAAAATATTTGGCGTAGACAAGTTACTCGATTTTGTCCAAAATTTAATAGGGTTAGAACGCACATCTTGGTGGCCAATAAGCATGAACGGAATTTGATAATATATGCATAGAGATATGTGAATCATCTTTGTGTGATAGATTTTTCGTCAAGTACCTCTTTGTACGTGGATTTCGAACGAAGTCACTGTTTATTTTATCAAAATGTTTTGTCACGAGCGAGGACAATTTGATTATCATATGAAAATATATACATTTCTGAACTAGATCAATGCAAATAAAGATAATAGTGATAATAAATTGAAACTACAATTTGGAAAGTGGCCTCTCGTGACATTATCACGAGATTAAAAGTAAAGATAATGTCTAGCAGCTTCTTTGAAAAGTTGTATGATTTATAATGACTTCATATGATTTTTCAAATATTTTTGCATAACATATTCTAAACCTATGGAGAAGACATCTTAGTTT
The DNA here is from genome assembly GCA_029955515.1 of Chrysomela aeneicollis. Taxonomy (NCBI): domain Eukaryota; kingdom Metazoa; phylum Arthropoda; class Insecta; order Coleoptera; family Chrysomelidae; genus Chrysomela; species Chrysomela aeneicollis. The sequence goes on along the minus strand of JARUHQ010000003.1, from coordinate 11,974,013 downwards.
TTTTGTTACAAATATGGCATGACGGTCCCTTTTCAGGTGACTGTTGATAATTATACTCAGGTATTCAGTTTCATTTATCACTGATATTTTTTGTCATTGGACGGGCTAAATGTAAGTCTATCAAAATCTGCCATCGAGAAGAAGAGAACTCTTCAAAGTCAGTCTCAGTCTTTCAAAAGTTAACACTGACTAAACCAGGAAATGGATTAAATCATTTTCTACTATAGGGAACCTAGATTAAGATCGTAGCGCCAGAACGGTGAAAATCAGAACTAATCTATGGGCCATTCCAGTTTGTTTACATTGTTTGGAAGATTACCATTATTTCATTCCCTTTCAATATTCTCAAATTGTTTGCGCGGCTGTGAAGTTTTTTCTTTTCGCCATTTTATATTATGAAGTTAGTACTCTACTCAGCAGTTTTGTGCATATAAGGTTGTGTTTTTCTGGACAATATACCTATTAATTGAAAGTACAACTTTAGTTGAGAAGGTTATCTTTCTGAAGATAGTATTTCAATAATTTTGATTATATAGATTTACTTTAAATATGTAAGCAATAACATGCATAACTCATTGTCCTGTGTGAGCACCTACCTAGACAGTTAAAATAATGAGATCTTATTGATACCTATTAAGTAAACTTCATAAATTTTTTTGTTCATCCAATATATTATTGAATTTATTCAAAAAAATGAAGAAGTTTTTAACTATATGTGATAATTCATATGATAATATAATGGAAAAGCCATGCAATTATAAATATTTATTGATCAGTATAAAATGAATGAGAACACACTATTATACTATTTCACGAGAAAATTTCAAGTGTATTTAGCAAGATATCTGTAAAATAAACTACTCAATTACCTCGTCAATTCAATTACTAAAAATTAAATAAAAATAATCAAAATAATATTGAAATCCACACATATCTCCGTCCATCAACTGCCTTATTTTCAACTTGGTTACAAATATGATTCGGGATTAAAACTTATTTCGGGGCTTTTTTCTCGCCCAAGAGGAACAGTAAGGTACACCAAAAATAATGATTCATAGTTTTTGCAGAATAAGTTGAATTTCAATTGAAAAATTAACACTTCACAAAAAGAAAATTATATGGAAACCATATGGCACCAAATGTAAACAAACGATTCTATGGCCCATGCGTTAGTTATATTCGTCAACAGTAGGGGGCGTACTGCTTATTTTGTTCCGCCCATTATTTTCAACTGATCACAAGAAGAGCTCTTATAAAATGCTAACCTAACTTAACCACAAACAACTGTCAGCTGTCAAATCTCAAAGATGTGAACCACCAAGAGAAACCACCCTTCAGTAGCGAGCTGCTCGCCGCACCCCAAATGTAATCGGCCCTTCCCAATTTCCAGGGCTCCGAGAGCGAGAACGAGAGCGTCCGCTCGGACCCTCACTCGTTCGTCAACCACTACGCCAACGTGAACGACACCCTGCGCCAGTCGTGGAAGAAGCAGAAGCCCGTGCGCAACTACTCGAGCTACACGGACTCGGAGCCGGAGGGCAGTGCGGTGGTCAGCCTCAATGGCGGCCAGATCATCATGAACAACATGGCGAGGTCGCGAGCGCCGCTGCCCGGTTTTTCGTCTTTCGTGTAGGGCGGCGCGACGGTGGAAAAGTGAGTAGGGACGTGCGGTGGGGGATGTTATTGTGTATGATGTGCGGGCGAGCTGTAGATATGACGGGTTGTTGTATTGTTATGGGGGAATAAAGCGCCTCCTGTCGGCCTGGACTGAAGTCGAAGATAGATGGACGTATATACTTTTGGCGCCTAGTTTAAAATTTTAGATTTCTAATCGCTGTGTGAATTAGGTTGAATGAATAGGCAGATAGATCGATAGGTTCAATTTTGAATTCACAATGATTAAAATAAAACATGTATTGGTACGTGGTATTCTACAAGAACATTATCTGTGTGTTTTTAACAAGCACTATGCATTCATATACACTCACCTTCAAGACAAAAACGGCCAGAACAGATTTTTGCCTCGTAACTTTACTAACTCTTGTTCGAATTTGGTAAAATGTCGACAAAATTGTAGATTGATGTTGTAGAATGCTTGGTAGCTCCCAAGAAAAGCTGATGGTTTGACCGTTATACAGGGAAATTCGAAAGTTATTGTGTGGCAATAATGAGTGGTTAAATATTTTTCCGCAAATCGCTAGGAAATTTTGACATTCCAGACAAAGTTTCTTGAAAAACAGGTCAAGATTTCCTAACTGTTAGGAAATATTCATTTCCTTACTGTAAGGAATGATATTCCCTTACAGTTGTTAGTGTTCTACATAAATGATTGAAAACACGTCGTTTATAAGGAATCAATTCGTACTTTTCTCTTGATTTCTTTGGCAATAATTCTATTTAAACGGTATTCACTGCCTCAACCAGCTCCGGAGGAGTTTCAGAAATGGAAAATTCATCACCACATCATTTTACAATGTTTAGTTTTCGAAAACACCAACAATTAAATTGATATGCGCCAAGTTTGACAATTCAACATTAGTACGTTTTCCATATTTCAATGTCAACTGTGTCGTTTTTTTTTCGCATTTGAATAAGGAAAATGTTGTACCTTGAACTGTACACTTTCACTTATAAATGCAGATGCTTTTCACAATTCACACACAAATCCACGAAAGAAAAAAAATTTACACTGCCATGAACATACCATACAATGCATTAACAACCGAAGCATAACCAAGCAAAAATGCAATCAATATCCGACACCAACACCAGTTTGCGTCTTGCGTAGCGCGCTCTATCGGCTTATAAGAAACTTAATGAGGGGTCAGAACAATACATTCAACTGTTCTATCTACAGCCTGCTGTATATATATTCTATGGTGTATATCTGGAGCAGGTGAACATACAACGCGGTTGCGGTCCTTGAGAAACCGATATTTTCAGGATTCCACTCGGGCAATGATTTCACTAGGCATATCAGAATACTGTTATTTTCGGAACACAATCAGAAAAATATCAAATTATGGTATTGGGTTGGACAATTCTAGAAGTATCATGTGGAAGAGTATTTTTCATCTTTCCACCCTCAGTACCTAATATGATGAGTAACTAACTAACTAATTATTGGGCACCTATCTGATAGCTATAGCTCGCTATGAAAATACATCTTATCTTATAGAAAGATAAAAAATTGAGAATGATATAAATTGAATCAAGGAATAAACACAATTTATTTAATGCATATGTAACTGTCATTGCAAATTAAATATTGGTACTCACATCTGAAACTCCAAAAAAATAGCATAAATATACATTAATCTTCTCTAATATTTCCTTGAAATAATGAATGAGAAGAAATTTCAAGCTCAAAGAACTTTTATTTGAAGTGATCAGAGTATGTGTGAAGGTTAATCTTCATTGCTATGCTTACAAAAAACTACAAAATCAGATTGATAAATGATAGATAATTTAAAGACGGATTTATGCACAACACTTCTTCATTAATCTGTTGAGGATTTGATACTTTCATGCACTACCTTCATTCACTTTACGCTATCAAGACGCATATCACTTCTTTTAAGCTAAGTTATTACAGCCTGTTGAAATCAGTGTTTGAGTGATTATAGAAAGGATTTACAACAACAATGGCTTCTATTCTTCAGCTTTCACGATTTTGCTAATAATTATGCTGGCTGAGACATTTTGTTGAGTTAGGATTATCTCTTTCAATCTGGATGAAATGAGAAAGTGGAAACCGCATTGCATGTTTGCCTTCTTATCTATCGCTATGTTTCTGTCTACGCTGCAGTGTCAGCAAATGTGATCTACTTAATTCTTATTTAATTTTTGTAGCGATTAACGATTGCTGTAAATATATTTGATAGTCTGAGGTACTTGGCGGAATTTTATTTCAGCGAGAAAATTTGGTTTTTGCGGTAAATGAACCAAAAATGTCTTATTCTGATATTACCAGTTTATTTATTTAGATTCATTCCAAAAGTGTTCTCCAATTGTCAAACAACTTCAGTAAAACTCATTCATGCAATTATATCAAACTTGTGCAGTGCCATATCTGATGATTAGGATTATTTTCCAAACCTATCTTCATTTTTAAATACTGGTTATACCGCTCCGATATGATTGATGCTGAATTATGTTTGAATTCCTTATTGAGACTATGTGATTAAAATAATCATAGTTTACAAATCATACATTAGTCGCGTACCGATATTACTGGATTTACTGATGACAAACAGTAATTTCGGAACGAATTCAGGTTCATCAAACTACTACCAGTATAATTAAGTAATTTTACAACGATCTGAGGTACTGAACAGTACTGGTTGGGAATTTCGGAACTAGATTTTTGCTTCCTATGGACAGGAACAACTTATCCTTACTAGATGCTGGTATACAACTAATGATCATTTTGAGAGTTATAAAATTCTGTCAAGTGATTATTTTAACTACTTATGTAATATTTGGACCAAATGTAGGTGTTTAGTTCGATCTCCTAATTTCGAGATATTTTAATTTACCTAATATTATGAAATTTTCTTAAATTATTGTTAATTCTACAAGACTTGAATATACTAACAAGATTTTAGTAAATACATTTGTACATATTTATAAAAAAATTCTTGATAGGATGAATTGTTACTCTTTATACAATTTTCAGATTAGAAAATATATTGTAAATAATTGTCATTTTTCATCACTTTCATCATATGTCGGCAGCATTTTCAAAATTAGTGCTCAGTAAGGCAGAATGATTCTTGGTTTCGATTTCTGTTAAATTTTTCAAATGTTATGATCTTTTTGTCACTGAAAGCAGATTCAATTTTCATTTTCCATTATATTAGCGTAATATTAGAAAATTTACCACTTGTATTTTTTTATCATATTGCTTTATCCAAACAGATTCGATCCTAGTGCCAATTATGTTATTCTGCATGCACTGCAAGATAATTTTTCAATAGAAAGAGGCAGAAATACTATTGGAAATTGTGTGTATGTATAAAGAATAACAAGTGGTCTCTCAATAGTTATATTGTGACCCTGTAGTCTTATTTTTATGTATTTCACACTAAAACTCCCAAATAGTAGATTAGTTTATTATATTTCTTTAGAAATATATGCCAATGAATTCATCTGATTTTGTGTACACCTATGAAATAGCTGATGCCATCTGTATATGTATATATGAATATCTCTAAAAACCTTTAATTTTGTCAAAGTCGAAGTTCTGCGTTTTTAGCTAAACTATTTGAAATAACCGTTCTATTTTCACTCAAAAGATCAGTTCACAAATTCTCCCCAAAATTGACTGACTTTTCGAATGTTTCACCAGAATATGGAACTTGATATTTCTTTAAATTCATTAATTGTTGATGTCAGAGCAAGAACCGGGTGCTTCTGTCACTCTGTCATGAAAAACAAAGGACTACACTAAAAATGTATTTCAGTTATTCAAAATACATGTATTCGGTACGTACGTTTTAGGTTTTTCCTTTCCGAATTTTATGTATTTTTCTTGAATAGAATAATGATTTTATTTGCTACTTATGTCGGAGATAGGTTAGTGGGTAATTTATCTCTGCTTATGTATAGGTATATACATATAAAAATGTGCATCAATAAGAGCCATACTAATAGGATTACTTACTGCACAATCAACTGTAATGATATCGAAGAGTCCAGAATTGTTGTTCTCAAATTTTATAGTAATTTTATCGAAAACGGAGAGACTACTTAATTCCAAAAATCTTACTAATATCAAACTTTTGGACTCGATTGATATTTTGTTTTAATTTCATATACTACATAAGACTCTCAGAACTGTACTGATTTACAGTTCACACTGCCTTCATTTATTATATAATTTATTGTAACATGGAACTGTTTGTAAAATAAATCTGTGATTCTATTAATAATGAGACTGTTTGAATCTTCCGATCCTCCATTATAACGATTATATAAAATAAAAATTTAATTTTTTATTCATTATAATATGAAGACGCTAATAATTATCAATCACTAATGAATCGATATAATTATAATAATTATTGGAGAGAAAATTTTTGAATTTTCAAGATGCATGCAATAAAAATGATATAAATTTTTTTTAATCACCCTCTGCATGGTTACCAATGACATTATTTATGTCAAAATATCAGTATTCTCAAAAGTGGCAGTGAATGTGTTAAGAATAAAAATTCAAGTGCAATAAAAATGTTACCCCATATAGCTTTGAGACCAAAAGCTCTCGAAGTACCCCAAAAAGGTGAGTTCTATCTTATCTATCTTCTTTCTTACATCACAGTACTTCGGGTTTGGTACATTCACTTTAGATTTCAATACCGTTTCAAATTATGACAGAAATACTGCATTACGTAAACAAGAATATTGATTTGGATCTTATTCTGGTACTAAATCCTTCTTGCTTACAAGGGTGATATCAATACGCTCAAGAGAAATATACAGGATGAGAAATAGTGCATTTGACATGGGTTCTATGATATACAGTGCGGACGTAAATAGTTTCTCCCATTATATTTTGGACTGATTAATATTCTTCAAGCAAATTTGTGGCGCTTCTATATAATTACTACATTTTACGACACTTGCCTCCGTTATGACGTAATCCGCACAAGCGTAAATAGTCGTTTGAGGAAAAAAAATAAGTGAGGAGGCATACTTTGTGACACCTTGAAAGAAGCTTCGAACTTGTAATCGATCAGCTTCGTGTTTTGCGATACATTCACAGTTATGTATAGGTCAAGGTGGATATAGGATGGTGAAACAGCTTCCTATCAACAAGCACTAGAATAAACTGTAGACCTTTGCCTACTTGATTTCATACCGTAGTAATATTTCCTGAAGTTATCAGAGATGGCAACATACCTTGTGTCGGTAAAACAGAAACTCTGCATCTGTCATACTTTTATCAGTTTCATCTGTTCTAGATGAAAAATGATTGAGAAGAGTCTAAATATCAATATTCATTCCAGATTTATCGAAAATATATTGTTTTAATGTCGTTTCAAGTCACGTCTGTCAGATGTGAACCACAGAAATACGTAAGCAACAGAAATCTTCTTCGATAATCGATCTTACCGCCATCTTCTTTCAAGTCGTGGAAATATTAGTACCTTCTCAAACGGTCTACAAGTTTTTCGCAGAAACAATTGAAGAGCTGTTTCACCATCCTATATCCACCTTGGTATAGGTATTAGGTAGTAGGTACTTTGGATAACCCGATAATCGAGCAGCTATTATTGATCTACCACCCAGTAGTAGATATCTATTTTGACGTCAGAGAATTTGTCATTATTTGTCAAATCTGCAAACTACAGTATCAGTATTGTGCTAAATCGGAAGTGTATTTTATTATTCGACTATGATTTCATATTTCAGTCAGAAATCATCTTCAATTGGTTTAATTCAGTCAGGTAAGTGATTTACTTTTGACTACTAAACGAATATAGGAATTCTTGATAGAACAAAAATATTAAAGAAGTATTGAATAATCGGTGCTCCGACTATTTATTTATTACTCATAAGCGGATCTTCAAACCCTAGAAAACAAAAAATATTGAATTTTCGCTCACTATATTCAGAAGTAAATTAATAACTATAAATCGAAGTATATTGAGCATAATGCAAACACTTTTTATTCGTAGGGTATTCTAATGGAAGATGCATAGATTCTGAAAAAAATCAAGAGCCAAAAGGTCCGAAAATCATCACTGACTTACCAGGACCGAAAACAAAAGAACTCATCGCGAAATTGAAACCATTTCAGGTGAGTGAATTCACCTTCACCATCTAACGATTTAAACATTAGATGAATATATGAGCTATATTGATTCAATGAATAATACTCAGTAATAATTAATTTAATTGTTTAGAATTTCGATTGAATTTAAAATATGGTAATGTACTTCTCGCATTTCATCTTATAATCCTAACACTTGATTTAGAATATTTCCAACATAGAACTTTTCGCACAATATGGAAAATCTCTTGGAAATTATTTGCAAGATGTCGACGGAAATATACTTTTGGACCTCAACATGCAATTAGCTACTAATCCTCTTGGATATAACAATACGGAATTGAAGAGAGTCTATCAAGATCCGAAAAATATTGTGAGTATGATTATAAAGAAACGCTAATCTTCAAATTTTCATCAAAGCTTTCGAATTAATTATCGAACATGGCCGAGTCACAAATTGTCCAACGTAATAGTTCGCATTAATATAATTTGTTCCCAAATAATCAATCGAGTAATTCTTGATATGCTATAAATTAATTCAGGGTGATTATCGGTGGAATTAATGTAGAGGGTGCGTTTTTTTCAAATAAAAAATGTTGTACAAATATATTGAACTGATTTCAGAATACGATAATCAATCAGCCCATTTTGGAACTATTTCCATGTGATTGTTGGCCCAACAGAATAGAGGATATATTGAAGAAGGTAAAATATTTTATTCACGAAACTTATGTCCATTTGCATATCAACTTTTGAAATGAAAACGCGCGTCAGCGACATGTAGACAAAGTATGAATTCTTATATGTCCATTCCAGATCTCAGTAAATTTACCAAACGTATCGATGTATTCTTGCGAGTCCACCACTGTTGAGAATGCTTTCAAATCAATGATGATTTCATTCCAAAAACACCAAAGAAATGGAAAAAAACCAACACTAGATGAGGTGAAGAGAGCATTGAATAATACGCAGTCATCAGGTAATACTATGGTTTTAAGGAACATATAAAAGGATTATAAATCAAACAATCAATGTTTATTCAGAGATCATTATATATAACTACAGAGTATAATATAAATCTAAATCTAAGTTGAATAAACAGAGTTAATCGCTAAAGAACATTCTTGAAAGCGATAAATGTGAACTTCATTAATAATATTTATTTAACTAATGATACAATCCACTAAGGTGGAGTAAGCAATGCTTATTCGATTTCAAAATATAAAGACAAAATAAATGGTTCTGTGAATGATGGTTTCATGTTTAGGTACCCCGAAACTATCGATATTGTCCTTCAAAAACTCTGATCACGGAAACACTATGGGAGCATTATCTGCATCTAACACTATCGCCAGTGCTAGGGTTAAACTAGATGTTCCGACTTTTGACTGGCCAGTGGCATATTACCCTAGCTACCGATATCCTTTAGAAGAACACGAATGTTACAATACCTTCCAGGATAAGAAGAGTTTGGATATAGTGAAGAATCTCATAGAAAATTGGGACAACAAAGGTGATTCTTGAATCTGTTTAAATTTCTCTCGGCAGTATGTTGCACAAATCCATCAAAGTTGAATTTATTCATTTTTTTTATCATATTTAATCTCTGGGATAGTTATACATAAAAAAATATCTTTCTACCTTTTTCGGTTTTTGTGTTCACTGAAGAATGATGCAGATTTGGAACTGATGAAAGCATGTTTTCCACCAAACGGACAAAACCGCAACAAAACAAACTGTGTCAATTAACAACAATAAAAACAAAAACAAAAACTTTTCGTTCCTCTTGCAATTGTTATATGTTGAAATTTCCTATTTTCCAATATGGTGATGATTCTTCAGAATAGATGTGTTCATCTATGACCAAAGACCTTAATATTCATTATAGGCCTGCCTGTAGTCGGAGTTGTCGTTGAACCAATTCAAAGTGAATGCACGCAATGCCCTTCTTCCAAATTCTTTCAAAATCTGCAGCAACTAACCCACGACATTGGGATATATCTAATGATAGACGAAACCAGGACTGGTTGTGGCGCAACAGGCAAATTTTGGTGCATAGAACATGCTTGTTTAAAATGCCCCGTAGACATTCTGACATTTGGAGGGAAAACGCAGATTTCAGGATTTTTCAGCAGTGAAGATCTGATGTGAGTAAGTATGGAATATGTAAACATTCACAACATTAGTAGAAGTACCCGCTCTTTGTCCACCCCCACTTTTGCATCTCCCCGTCCAGCCAATCAGGAGCCGCCACGCGCATCATAGCTCCGCCCACTCATGTGGAGGGAAATTCAAATTTTCGATTGTTCAGGTATTCTTTGTAACTCATGTAACAAACGCTCCACGCTGTATTTCGATGTATTCTCTTGGCAATAATCATACTTCGAAGGTTATCAAAGCTTGAAATCACAATTTTCCATTAGCAATTCTTCGTTTTGAGCTCATTATAATTAATTAGGTACATCCAGATCTAATAATAGGATAAATAATGAACACATAGTAGTTGAACTATGATTTGTAATTGAACCAAATATTTTTAAGCTCAAGAGAACCAGGTCATATTTTGGATACATGGATGAGAGATCCAGCTAAACTGGTGGCTTTCGAAGCGATCGTAGGCGTGATAGAAAAATACAATCTGCTTGAAAATGTGAGGAACACTGGACAGCAACTGAAAGAGTGTTTGCTGGATTTCGAAGTGAAATATTACGATTTGATTCACTCGACGAGGGGACTAGGCACGTTTTTGGCATTCAACGCTCAATGTCCAAAACTTCGCGATGACATTTGGAAGAGGCTCAGAAAGAAAGGTACCATATTTGATTTGAAATTGTTGGTCATCATAGTATTTAATGATTCCTTCCTGAACTCTACAGTTTTCATTTGTAATCGTTCGTTTTTATGTAGGTATATTATGTGGAAAATGTGGAGAACAAGGCATAACAATACGACCATCGTTGACATTCAATGAAAAACATGCGGATATATTCCTCAATAAACTGGAAGAAGTTATAAAAGAAACCGCTTTGATTGAACCCAATAAAAAAGACGTGCCCAAGAAGTCTGCTACTGCACCAAAACGCGAATGTCCGAAAACAGCCACTGAGAAGAAGCCTGGTAGTGCACCAAAATGTGAAAGTCCGAAAACAGCCACTAAGAAGAAGCCTGGTAGTGCACCAAAATGTCCGAAAATAGACAATGAGAGGAAGCCTGGTAGTGCACCAAAATGCGAAGGTCCGAAAACAGTAACTGAGAGGAAGCCTGGTAGTGCACCAAAATGCGAACGTCCGAAAGTAGGCGATGAGACGAAGAAGCCTACTGAAGCAAAGCAAAAATTATCCATTTGTGACTATTCAAGGAAGAATCTCGAAAAGAAACCAGTGAAATGTGATACGACGATTCCTCATTTGAATGATGTACCAACAAAGATCGGAAAAACAATGACTAATAAAAAATGTGGCGATGTTGATTTGACAAAAAAATGTGGCGATGTTGGTTTGACAAAAAAATGTGGCGATGTTGGTTCGACAAAAAAATGTGGCGATAATGATTTGACAAAAAAATGTAGCAAAAGTGAGGGTGCTGATAGCAAAGACCAATGCAAAAAGAAAATCAGAAAGTGGATTGGAAGTAAACGAAATGATGAAAAAAAGCGAGAATGTCCCAAGAAGGATGATGAAAAAATCGCCGAAGGGGATCATGGTGACAAAAAGAGTTGCTGAAAAGACATAATTATTTGAATAAATTCATGGTTTTTAAGATGTTTTGTTTAATGATGTTTTTTTTTGGAAAAATAAAAAATACTGTATACATATAGCTTCTATCTTCTTAGCGATTCCACCGAACGTTACCAAATATATCAAAAATCAATGAAATCATAAAATATTTCTGCGAACATCTCATAGATTGAAATTGAATCTAAAATTTTTCTATTACATCCTCCATCGTATCACATAGTATGTACATTTTAGAGATATATTTGTTAATGTTATGTCTTGTTTAATATCTATTGATTGATGGGAAGGTGGAAGGGATGTCCTTGAAATATTTTCAATCACATGAACTCGAGCACGCGTAGAACAAGTCTGAAAATCGATAATATCATCCAGAATCCAGACTCCGCAGCTCCAATCTTTAGGGAAGGGTTAGTCGATTTGGCAGGGAAATTCACCAGAAAATATTGGATTATGTTGTCAAAATTGGTTAGGAATTCAGTAGGGATATCTAGAAAATTTGGTGAGCGATCTTTTTAATGGATGCATGTGAAAATATTTTATTCGGAAAAACGTTTCAATATCTTATGTGTTTGATTGAGTAGGCCGAAGTTATAACTGATAGTATATCGGGCATTTCCTGCTATTTTTTTGGCAAAGGCGCTAGAAATACTTGGGAATCAAATAAACTGAATTTCAATCATTTTTAAATCTCTAGATTGTTCAATAAGCTAAACTTCAAAATATGCAGATGTTGATTTCTAGAACCATTTTTTATTTGACATCAAGGGGTATCAACAATATTCAGTAGACAAAAACCTAACGAATTGGTTTTTCTCTAGACACACAGTATATATATATTCTTCGTTATCATATGTCTGCGTGCCTGTTATTTTTAGAGAATATGTTCAGCTTAGCGATAACTTTATATATTAACGATAAATTGAACATTGAATATTTTATTTTTCAAAACTTATTGTTCAAGAATTGGCGAACATACCCATCGAATATGGATGCGTAAACTGTATTTAAATAAATGGAGAAGTTGCGTATTAGATGTATATTTTAAAAATATTTCCTCGCAATTTAGTTTTGTACGTAAATAAATTAACTGAATGAATGAATATTGTACTGCAATTCAAAATATGGAAATACTCAGAATCTTCACTGCTATCTGCATCATTATCAAATAATTACTTTATTGAAGAATATTTCATAACGATCATGACGCACAAACAGTACGAGATAGGATAAAGTATATAATATTACTTATGAATAATTGAAAAAGTCACATCTCAAATAAGTATCGATATACAGGGTGATCCATATAAAAAGTATCATTTTCTTGAGTCTCCGGAAGGAACTTACTTTTGAGCCTCCCTGTATATTGAAAGCGAGATTTGCATCATCGGTAGAATACCTGACAACCTTATACAGTTATGATTAAAATTGCATTCTAAAAAAATTGTTAGTTTTCAATAAATATTTGCACAAAAATTGGACGAAATAATTTTTATCTCGAAATCTCACACAGATATGGAATAATCAAAGAAAATCGTATATTGATTCCAAAAATGATTCAAGATATGGGGTGTTGCACATGATATGAAAGCTACCTAAACAAGGTCCTATTCGTGATCTAGTATTAATCTCAAAATTTCAGCACTATCTCTGAAATAATTTGAATGGGAATTAACATTAGGTGCACAAAAATTATTATGAGAAGTATAGTGAATAAGACTTTTTTTGCACTGATACAAATTTTCCAAATCACTAAATAATGAACACTGTGTTTAGCCAGTTTACAAAGCATTATCATTTTGTTGTTCTTTTTTCAGAAAACTCTATACGATTAACATCATGTAACAGCAGTAAAGGTACATTCCCTGGTGAGCCTGATGGACCTAGCGTCAAAACCGACATTCCTGGACCAAAATCAAAGTCCTTGATGGGTGAGCTCAGTAAACACCTGGTATGTTTCCTGAATACTTCCTCAAGTTTGCGATTATCAAGTATTCTATTCCTGAATTTTATTTGAGGATTATGAATTAGCTAATAAAATCACATAGATTATAACGAATGCAACAAAAAAATTGAAATTTTTTCCAGAATACTCATCCAGTTTTGGGAGTAGCCATGGGTAACATGACGTGTATTCATCATTAATCCATCTCTGTAGCGACTTTCAATTTACATTTTTGATTTTTGTTTCATCGGAATCGGCGAAAAGACTTGAGTAACTAATGAAAAACCGATTTTAATGAAAATCATTACACCCCTGTACCTTGATAAAGAAACAAATTAGGACATATGTAACAGAAATTTTTAGTCCTGAAATAAGTTAGAGACATACCTTCTTTAAATTTATTTTGTTTCCCCATCAAATATTCGATTTTTTATAGTGACATTTACGAATATCATTTGTTACATGCTACAGAGTGAAGACGTGAGTATCAATTGAGTTGATTCCTAATTATTATCCTTTTTCGTGAGAACCAGAACATTAAAAAAAATCCTTCAGATTCAAAATGTCACGTAGTAAAAATAGCACACTCGATTTGTTAAAAAAACTCTATTATGATATGTATATTTTATGAAGAGAATACAATCTCCGAAATAGACAAAATATTTTTCAGTTTCTTGGATCCATTCAATATCTTGGAGATTACGACAAATCCATCGGAAATTATATAGTTGATGCAGACGGGAACGTCCTATTAGATACTTACACACAAATTTCCACAGTACCAATTGGATACAATCACCCAGAACTCCTGAAAGTATTCCAGAACGAGCATAACTTGGTGAGTGAATCGACATAACGAGTATGATGATGTCGTAGGTGGAAAGTTTATGGAAAATATCTATCTCGCGTAGTGTTTCGTTTTCTACATACTTGGTGTTGCATGCGGTGGTCTAAAGATCAGATATGTTTTGCAAGAACCCAAAATATAGAAATATAACTGAGTGGGACTTCGTTCTAGCATTAAAAACATTAACATAAAGAGTATCCTCACTAGATATCCAATTTCGAAAATGTGAACTAAAACATTTTCAGACGCATATTTCTTTTTTTTATGAAATAGGGTTCCAAAAACTGTATACACGGAAAGAATTATTGTAATCGTAACAATAGTTTCAGTTAGTATAGGCACAACCATATGATCTTGTTACCATAACAATTTATTTTCGTTATACTAACCATAATATTGTTAACATGACAATACATATGGTTATGGTAACGATATGACAATGTTATGGTGACAATATCATATGATTGTGCCTATACTAACTAGACAATTTTTTTGCGTATAGCTAAGGGGTATGATGAACCTTAGTACGGCACTGTTTTCGTTGAGAATATAGATTCTCACAGTCTCCACATTTTTGATACTGATACAATTGTTTTTCTCTAGATCTCTCAAGACGTTCTCCGGAAACTCACATGTTGTTTCAAATTTTTTTTTTTTAGAAATCGATGGTAAATCGGCCTGCCTTAGGAGTATTTCCTGGAGTCGACTGGCCAAAGAGGATCGAAAATGTGTTCAAAGAGGTTTGTTTTGAAATTCATTTACCATTTTATGTCATATTTATCTTTATATGTGCAGGATGATTCACCATAAAGGTTCCCTCCCTGTAACTTGTTTATTTCTGAACCGATTCGAGATTTCAAAGAATATTTTGAAGAATCTTTCTGCATTTATAATGAAAACCATTTGAAAAGTAGGTCACTATCAATCTATCAAACTGAGCAATTTCATCAACCCAAATTCTACGGTCTAAGGAATATGTGGTTGGTTCCTGTTATTTTACAGACAACCTGCATATACAAGTTGACTTTACTTTAAAATATTACGTTTTGAACCAATTACTTCAATAAAATGTTGCTGATAAGGCAGAAGATAATCGTACTTTAGGAATCAGCCTCGGCATTATATGAGCCACTCAATTAGCTGCATGATTATTATTCTAAGTGTATTATACTATGAGGACAGCAACTCAGTAATTCAGTCTTTTGAATAGGACACTCTGAACACTAGTGGATTCTTATTTTGACTGCTTTTGCTTTTGAACCAGTTCAGGGAGAAAACTGTGCACATCAGCAGTGTATGAATAACACTCATGTCATTAATGGGATCGAATGAAACCCTACAACTTTCGTACTATTTTTTTGCGAAATGTCTGTATTAACGTGTAATAGAAGTCAACATTAAAGGAATGTGTGACACTTTGAATTAAAATGTTATTGCGAGCAAAGAGGTAACTAATCTTGTGATCACCGCGTTTATAATCGTTTTCAGATAGCTCCACCGCACCTTCCCCATATCACCACCATGATGTGTGGATCTTGTTCGAATGAGAACGCCTTCAAGAACATTTTCATGACGTACAGAGGAAAAATCCGAGGTGAAAACGCCGACTTCACCGACGAAGAGAAGTCATCGTGCATGTTGAATCTGCCACCGGGGTCACCGAAACTGTCGATTTTGTCTTTTTTCGGGGGATTCCACGGGCGCACCCTGGGGGCTCTGACCAGCACCCATTCGAAGGTATTGTCACGATGTTTGTCCGAGGGTTCTATAATTTTATTCGCGAAAATCACGAACCAACAGATGGCGCTCGAGAAATGTCAAAAATTTGACATGAGGGTGATCAACAAACATTTGGTATATGTTTTCAATGGTAATATGTCAATTTTCAATTCGAATTTTAGGAAAGAAATAAATAATCCTGAGTATCCAAAAGGGGCGCTATTGATAGATTATCGTTTATAGAATTCAAAACAGGTATTTTATGTGAGTTTCGTGGATTTATTATGTTTTATAGGCTTTTCAAACCACCTCTGCAAAATCAATGGGGCCACTAAGGTATTTGTATTTCAATGATTTCTCTTTATTTCAAGAATGGCTAATATTGAAATAAGTATCTAGAGTATATTGGAGATAAGAAGAAACCCTTAAAATAGCGAAAAGCATTATTCAAAGCTGGTCACGTACTTTGTACACATATAAATAAACTCCTGTTCACAAACTTCAGCTCTAGGGTAGCTCTAATATGAAATTAAAATAGTTCCATGGAAAAATTAGCAGTGGAAGTGTGAATTTATCTGTAAACCTGTAATAATTTTCCTAACCCAAAAATAGATGATTAGCAAAATAAAAACAAAGAATTGTAGTCAATTAACTGTATTCCCTGAGAGAAGTAAGTATAGGGGTGCTTATACCTACCTATCTTAAATAGGCAACACAAGTTATTATTTTCATTCATATAATAAAAATAATTATATAATATAGATGAGTAGGTATGTTCCAAGAATAACTTAAAAAGTTTGAGACCTTATTGTCAACCATTGTCTACCAGTCATTCAAATTTATTTATTTCAATTGATACTTCATTCAATTCACAGCTTATTCATTTTGAATAAAGATTTGATTTCATTCAGCCCACATTGCCCTCACTCTTGAAGTTTGCATGTGATGACTTCCAGATGTTTATTGAAGGAATTGCATTCTTTTTGAGCCTATCTCTTGGTTTAATTCTCCTTGATGGTCCTAAAGTAAAATCAAGGTTTTCATTACAAACAACAAGAGACACAACTACAGTTGAAGTTTAACCTAAAAGACATACCTTCGCATTCACTTGAGAAATCCAGTTCTATAGGAAGTGCTTACTACAAACATAAATGTTTGTGATGATAAGTTTTCCTATTTTCAACGTGATCATCCATTTTTCACACAATCCTGAAAGGAAATTCATGATTTTGTGCCAAAGGAACGATGTCTGTACGGTAGCAGGAACGCTGAAATACTGAACAAATCTTCAGTCGATTTCGTCTTTACGACCTTTTGAACTTGCTGCATGTTTCAATAATATTAGTAACTAGCTGAAAAGCACGAAACAAGTCCGAAAACTATTCAAATTAATTCAATTTCATTAAAAATAATACGAAAGCCTATGTTATACAATGCTAAATTGCTTTGTTGATCACCCTCGGAAGGCTTAGAAAATTTGACACCAGAGGCCGCCCACTCCGTGACTTTCGCGAATAACACGTCGTGCAGGATGGGATGGTCTAAATTTGACACAGTTTTGATAGGGAACGCCAATTTCGGAAAGAGTTAGATAAAATCAACGTACATGTTACTAGATCAAATATTAAATGCCGAAAACTGCACATCGATATATTTGTTGTTGTTCCTCAACATTTCTAAATGCAATTTCATGTATCTTACTCTCAAAACCACTTTTATTTGCTTGTGAGTTCGACTATTCACAATACACTGTGAAGCATCTTCTAAAAGCAATTCAATGATTTTTGCTAAATATTAGATAAGATAAAATTATCAACAACGAGAGAGACTCATAATTCCAAAACTGCATAAATCAACTCTTCAATAATAATACCCAGGAAGATATTATTGGTTTGAATAGATATAATTTGATAAAAAAAATGATCAAATTCCAGTTTGAAGAATTTCAAAATTGTTGGAAAAAATTTCTATTATCTATCAGAGTAAGGGAAACAAAATAGTATGGTTTCATTCAAAATCTTGAATAAAAAGGGATAAAATGTCTGATATTTTTAACAACGTCCTCAATAACATCAATGCAAAATTTATATAGATGTAATAACTATGAATTATTTCAACAGGCGATTCACAAGATTGACGTACCAGCGTTTGACTGGCCTGTCGCACATTTCCCCGAATATAAATATCCATTGGAAGAAAATTGCCGCGAAAATCAAGAAGAAGATAACAAATGTCTTGCGGAAGTGGAAGACCTCATGGAAAAATACAAGAAAAAAGACATACCTGTAAGATTTACATATTTGTTAGTCCGATTTGTACAATGTATTAATTAACATTTCTCCCTGTGTTTTCAAATCAGTTCATTATGATAATTCAAACACCCAATTTCCGCTTATATGATTATTTTTTTTAGGTAGCGGGTGTAATAATTGAACCCATCCAATCTGAAGGCGGAGATAATCATGCATCTCCGGAATTTTTTCAGTGTTTGCAGAAAATCTGTAAGAAAAATGGCGCCTACCTATTAATGGATGAAGTTCAAACAGGTAAGTAGAAATAAGGCCACATCCGTATCTTGTTTTCAAACCAAACAAAGGTGAAAAGCTTGTAGACGAAATTTTACAATTGGTTCGGCAAGATGTGAGCATGTCAACTTTGAGAATGTCTCACCTATGAAAATTTCGATGGTTATTCCAATTTCAATATTTCGAATTCGTTTTTTTTTTCAGAAAGGTTTTGTCATTTAAAAAATTTGATATGGTTTTCACGTTTTTTATAATTTATTCGAACAATGTTGGTCATATAGTTTAGGGTATTCGGTGGTATATATACTGAAGTATTGTATCCAGAAGTCAAAAAATACATATTTTTTACAGTTTTATGTACTCTGGAAACATTTATGTACCAAAACATCCATCATAAATTTTAGAAGTGCTATAATATGCGCTATGTGATCACTGTTTTATTTTCAAGGTTGCGGACCTACAGGAAAATTCTGGTGTCACGAACATTTCAATTTGGAATGTCCACCAGATATTGTAACGTTCAGTAAGAAAATGCAGACGGCTGGATATTTCCAAACAGAAGAAATGTCGTGAGTATTTTTATACCATGGATAAAATGAAATTTTTCCCATTTTTTTGTTCGGAAAATAACAGAAAAAAAATCCATTACTCGAAAGTAATAATCCAATCTAGTACACGACTTCAAACCGTTTTTACCTTAGAGCTCTGTAGATGAGTGGAAAAAAAATATATTTCAAATCATGAGAAACGCAGGAAAATTCTGGATTGAGCTCTTTGCCTTGACATATACGTTCCAGGGTCATTTGAAAAGTGTTTGAAAAGGAAATTAAATTTTTGAACTATGGCCAATCCGATACTCGAACTCATGGAAAATTCTTAGCCGAATTGGAGCTAAAACATGCATCCTATCGAGAATAGTTCAAAATTAGTGAAATCAATTTTCAACATAACCTCAAAGGTAACGAGTAAAACGCTAAAAACAGCTGTAATTTTTTCAAAACAAAACATTCATTTTTCAATCTCATACGATTTCAAATAGAAAAAAAGCCTTAGTTTCAACTCAAACAGTGTTCATTTTCTTCGTTGAAACCTCGACTTCAAGATAGCGTTAAAAAATATATTTTTGTATGAAAAAAAAACGTTGAAAATGCAAGAAACCAAAAAACTATTTTCATGATCAGCAAAACGCATATTGTATTCGATTAAGGAAATATTGAAATTTGTATTTCAAATGATTTCTCGAAACAAATAGAGATTCATAATTATGCAATGTGGAACAGTCGATCAGAAACTGAAAACATGGCTTTCGGCGATCACAAGATGTAGTTACAGATAATAACACTGGGAAAGAGGATAAAATGCAATCATGAACCATCAAAAATTACGTTCTTGGATATTTCGAGTGCAAACGAGTACGATCTTTTCAGACCAAAGAAACCCTACCGGATCTTCAACACCTGGATGGGCGATCCCGGCAAGATGATCCTGCTGGAGGCCGTCGTGAAGGTCATCAAGACCCAGAACCTGCTCGAGCAGGTGCAGAAATCGGGCACGAAGCTGCTCTGCGGACTGCTCGACCTGGAAAAGGAGTTCCCATGCCAGCTAAGTGCGGCAAGGGGAAAGGGCACATTTGCAGCAATCACGGCTGAATCGACCGCCCTTAGAGACGACATTCTGAAGAGGATGAAGAAGAAAGGTTCGTACGAATACTCTGGGGAGCTATTCTGGAAGTCATGCGACTTTCTCGCGTATACGAATGACATCGTATGAAAATATTCGTATACGTCAATACAAGTGCATTCTCGAACTCCGAAGTAGAGCATACGAAATATCCATACGAACTTTTTGAAGCGGGCGCACGGAAAATATGACAACATTGCACAGCTACCCAACCATATCGAAAGAATATTTCTAGGAAAAAAAAAATAAACTCCACTAGTTTCAGTCATAATATTTTGGCGGATAGTTTACTTCTTTGAGAACTTCATATGTTGATATGATACTACATCAGCAACTGCAATGTATATGAGTTCCACATCTCCGGAACAGAGAGCGGAGTTGGTGGAGTATTGAAAAATCATCTAGGGAAGTTCATCACTTAAAGAAGCGAGAGGTTCATGGGAATCCTAGCATCATCAGAAACATTGAATACTATGACGGGAGCAGAAAAGGATTGGAAGAAGTGGCAAAAGGCAATGAGAAACATTTGATATAGGTACCTACATCAACAGATCACAGAATATTTTCTTTCATTGTGCAAACTCATTTGGGATTCGCAGGACCACATTATATAGGATATAATATATATTCGGTAATTCTTCCGTTAGGTGGCGATGTCTTTTTTTTTCAAAATTTTTGGCTTTACTTACGTATTTTGGCCTCCTGATCACGAATCTGAAAACCAAATTGTGCGGAAACCAATACTTTTCGAGATATTTGCAAAATAAAACCTTCATCATCCTTCTTTTGCTATTGTTCAACTGCTCATCACTGGCTTGTCTGTTGTACACGAAACTCGGTGTAAGTGCTCGCGGAAAATAGATACCATATTCATTATAATTCAGTAATCAGAAAAACAAAACGAGATTGCTAAAATTTGATATTATCTTAAATATTTATGTAGTTTTTTAAATAATGGCCATGATAGCTGTCAACAGAGACAACACTGGCAATGTTGCCAGTGGTCGTCCGTTCACGCGAGGGAATTCTCATTCAATATATATCTGTCCTTCTTTTCGTCACGAAGTAAAGATAGAAATAAATACTTAATGCTCCATGAGATAATTTGTGCTGCGGTTTGTCACCAATGTAACCTTATGTCATGGAAGATGTTAATATGAGCATTGATAATGATTTTGAAATAAATGGTTAAATTAATAAATAGAATGCCGTTTCTCATGAAATATTACTTTATAGTTAATGAGAAAGGTATATAGCTCTTCAAACAACAATTAAAGAAGGATGATGAAGGTTGAATCACTGAATAAGTGTTACTAAATAATAGGGTTATAATGACTTTATTTTGCGAATATCTCGAAAAGTATTGGTTTCCGCACATTTTGGTTTTCAGATTCGTGATCAGGAGGCCAAAATACGTAATTAAAGCCAAAAATTTTGAAAAAAAAAGACATCGCCACCTAACGGAAGAATTACCATATATTCTATAAAGAAATGTATCAGATGATTAAAATGGGCCATTTTACAACTCCACAGGACAAATATCAATCAGAACAATAATAAATACTCGAAAATCCACATCAAAACTTGAACCAAATACAATTTTCTTATATTATGTCACTGTCAGCGGCTGAAATTCGTATGAAAATATTCAATTTCGTACACACACATACGCGTCCAAACGTATAAGATTTTTCGTATACGAACTACGACAGACGGTTCGAGAATACAAACTTGTCAGAACTATGCGCAATCTGTCAAAATTCGTACGAAAATCGGCTACGTATGATTTCGAGAATAGCACGCCTGACCATTGTCGATCTAAATGAATAGGTACCTAGCAGACTAGAAACAATGACGTAACTTTTTTTGTAAGGCAGAGACATCTTCTGATAATAAACGTGTACTATTTTGAAGTGTCATACTGGGCATAATCTAACGTTTTTATTCATTTTATATTACGCGTCGCTTCTAGTGCTTCTAGCATAGTGAAGCTCCTGTTCCAAACACAGAATTGTTCAATATCATTGATTCATTGATCAGAGAATCAGCAAACGAATGTGTAATGTCACAAAGTAGAAACAACGTGTTCGAAATTGAGAAAATTGACTCACTTTCGTTTATTTATATACTAAGTCAACGAATACACAACCTCTCTGAAAAGTTTGCACATGAAGAACACAACCTAGAGATTCTAAGCCGGTTCTGTATGAACAGGAATCAAGAAAGAAGACCGCACAGAAAATCTAATAATTATACAAACCACCATGTAATATATTATAACAGGCTGAAGGACCTTGGTCGATGGCCTATTGAGTGACCCAATAACGTACACCAATTATTATATTATAAAGCACACAAAAATTACTCCTTATTTCAACCAAAACTCCACACACACTCTTACATTTGCTTTTCCTCAAAAATTTTTTGTTACGAACTGTGCTTCCAAGAATACCGGAAGTCATTATCTCGGTCAAGTTGACAGATCAAATGTGAGAAATAATTTTCCCGCTAAAAAGTGTTTAAAACAACTTAGTAAATCTAAGCGTGTGTGGTGTTTTAGTCGAAAAAAGGACGAATTTTGTGAACAAATTGTGGATTTACAAAACAAGCGTTTCAACTTCGGATTCTTGCTCAGGAGGCCAAAATACGTGACCACATCCAAAATCATTTTTTTCTATTTTGGTTCTATAATGAAGTTATTATAAAACGCAAATGCGTATCGAAATAGCCTCTGTTACGATACTCATTTTTCCTCCTACCCCTATAGAAAGTACACACTTTCCTCCCTCAAATCAGAGAGGAAACTCATACTTTTCCTCCCTAGGGAGGAAAGTATTTTTCCTCCCCCTCATTTCAAGTAAGTTGCAAACGATGAAACTTGTGAATTCATTATATTCATATTGTTTCAATAATTTCTAGAACATCCTGTATATCCTGTTTTTTGGTAAAAATCAAACATTAATGTTACTTCAACGTAGTTCTTCAATACAAATTTCAACTTCAGGAATCTTAGATATACGTTTTTTGAGTTCAGAATTCCGAAGGTCCCGGGTTCAGCTCCTGGCAATTGCAACTTTTTTTTTTTCAAGAACGTTATTTTACTTTTTTCTTGTTGGTGATTTGAATTATTGGACATTTAGATAGCTTATACATTTCGGATTATTATTGAGTGATTGATCATTTTTTTTCTAAGAGCTGCGCTTGTAGAAAAAGGTTTATTTAGTGGGTAGGAGGAAAAATCATATGTATTACATGGGAGTAAAGTGCCTTTTCCTCCCTTGGATGTTTACTGTCCTCCGCTTCGCGTCGTGCAGTAAACTACATCCTGCGGGAGGAAAAGTGGCACTTTCCTCCCTAGTAATACAAATAGCTATTTCATTATTCAGAGGTTGGTAAAATCGAACTGTCAAATGAAAGTCATAAGAGTTAGGCTCAGCTTACTTCTGAGAGATTTTGGATTTGGTGATACAAGTAGTCAAAAACTCAATGTTTTTGTTGGTAAATTTTAATCGGAGTGTGATTCGATTCAAATCGACCAATAAAAACAATAACAGCATTGCATTTTTCACTGTTGGTACCGCTAAAATCAAAATCGCTCATTAATAAACTGGACTTTACACTTGTGCGTCAGATTTCAAATATTTCAATGTCATCATTGTTGCCATCATGTTTCTGTTATTTATCGATATTAAATCAATTTCTTTCAATAGAAGATTTCAAATGGATACAAAATAGAAAAAATTGTTTATGACAGTCCTCGCTTCGCTCATCGTACTCCAAACAACGCGTGCGACAAAATAGCGTCTTATTAATTTTGTATCATATATACTATTATTCTCGTGGTATTTTTGTTCCTGAAACTGGTATTGGACCTTCGAACGACTTCTATAAAGTAGCAACCTCATCCTGGCAGACGTTTGGATCTTGAGTGAACAGAAAATTATAGAACGACAATGCTCTGACCTCTCCAATATAAGGTCAGCAAGGTACCAAAACCATCAACCTTTACGGCTTCGGGAAAAAAATTATGTACCAAATCGGCCAAGAGAAATTAATGGAACATTTTTTAATTAGGATATATAGGGCGCATTCACTATAACAAATTTGAATGTTTGCTTGAATATCGCCATATTGATGTACTGTTTTTTTAACGGAAAAGAGAACTTCATGGAAAATTTTACTATTCTTCAATTATGAGGACGGTAGTTTATTCTTTCAAATACGTTCCTGATTTCAGAACGTCATACTCGAGAGACACCTAACGATGTAGTATATATTTTTGCGACAAGATTTGTATAGCTTTAAGGGAAAACATTGATATGGATTTGTATCACAAAATCCAAAATTAATTCCATTTATATTTTCACTATTTTTAGGTGTCCAAGGAGGCGGATGTGGACTCAGATCAATTCGGCTGAGGCCATCTCTGGTCTTCCAAGAACGTCACGTCGACATATATTTGGATATTTTTCGACAGGTCATGAAGGAAATAAAGTGAGACAATAATATTTGTAAAGTGGAGTCGAATGAAATGTTTCACCCCATTTGCTGCGAGTAATATTATTCATCCAGTCTTCCAGAGTACTGTCTTCCATTTTGTACTAGAAACATGATTATAGATTCAAAAATGAGATCCTCTTTTATTTCCTCTATGTTATTGAGATGGAAATATACCCATTCTGTAGTTGAACTTCTTGAAATATATTATAGAATCATAACGTTTTTTTTAGTTTTCGTTATTAAAAAATGCAGTTTGAAGATTTGTTTCACAATTTCAAAAAGGGCTGTTTTGAGTAAAGCCTGGTTCATGCTCATACGAATATTGGAAAATTTTCGCGAATAAAATGGCCGCTGAGAAGAAATGTCGCAAAAAAGTTGAAATATTTGAACTTTTTTCTGGATTTTTCATGTTATCATGATATGATACTACAACATGCACAAATCAATAGTGTTGTAGAGTAGAAATAATATCAATGTAATATTTGTTATTTTCCGATTCACATTAATTTTGCGAAATTCGTATAAGCATGAACCAGGTTTTAGGCTTGTCAATCTTAATTGAACTTCTTATCGACTTTGACAAGTGGTGTCAAAATTCAAGCTATGTTTGTCAAAACATTTCAATGAAACATCATAGGCAGGTTCACCCCATACAAACCTTGTACGACTTTTTAAAGCACACAAATGTACTTCCCTAATAGCACAAATGTATTCCCAAAATATTCCGGAAATGTCCCCTTGCGACAATAGAAATGTTCCGGGAATGTCGCGTAAAGTCGCATTATATTCCGGGGACATTCCCGGTAAATCCGTTGTGGACAAATTGTACGCTCCAGGAATGTTCCATTGGAACATTCTCGGAACGTCATTGGGGAACATATTTGGGACAAATATATTTTTTGCTTACTTCATAGTAGGTACTGACTTTTCCAAGAAGTGAAACACGACGTTACTATTTGCAAATTTATTGATATATAATAATACTAATGATACAGATAATTCAGTGAAATTGGCATGAACTGTGTTGACATAAAACAATTTTCAGCTAGCCCTGGTGTTTCTCAACTTCAATCATATTCAAACCTGGATTATCTCTGAATGTAGATGATATATTCTTCAAAGTTCACTGAAAAACAAACACATATTTCAGGCTGAATTTAAGATTCAAAAATTGTAATACTCACTGTTCACAATAACTTGCTGTGGCTCCTCAAAGGTTGGAGGAAAGTTTATGTTCAACTGGATTCACTCTGCAACTCCGTTGCTAAAGGTACTCCATCTTCCACACATAGTTTTATCACAGATTTTCACAAAGGCTGGTTATTTTGCTCAATATTCCTCTGAGATTCAACTGAAAAACACATAAGAACAAAATAATATTTGAAACTTAGGACTTGATGCTTTCTAGGTACAACTCATAGAATTTGAGTCAATATCTGTTTAGCAGGAATTATAGGATAATACTTACAAGTTGAAGGCCACTCAGTCAGGTAAAAAGATTAGAATGCTTCACAACATCACAACAGGAACTTGTTCTTCTGCTTCAACAAGTAGGTTAATGGATCTGATCCACAAGAGTACCAGAACAGATTCAAAATATTTCCACCATGTTCAAAATATACAGGAAAATCATTGCTGAAATAATATATCACATGAGTGAATTGGATGATTTCTTCAATATATACCTACTTTTATTTCCAGCCATACCCGGTTTTGGTTGAGTTAGGCTGGAATGAAGTTCATTAAACCATCATAATTATTATAAAAAATCTGAAGTGAACAATGGTAATATATCGAGCAAAATTCACAATACTGGATATAATATAACAATAAAGAATGTAAATAGTGAAGATCATAATCGCTTGTCAGTTGTCACTTTGTCAGTCACTATTCAACTATTGTAGAAGTTGGCCAGTTTTCTATTCTGAACGTAATCCTTTCAACTGACGTCACCGCGTTGCCATCTTAGTGTTTATGCAAATAATGATACATAAATGATATAAAATGATGATGAAAAAAAAGGCAATGATACTATGTTCGATTCGATATCAGCAGATTTTGTTTGAACAACTCATCAAAATGTTGAAATTTGAATTTCGTTAAAAAATTTCAAACTGTTTTCATGTAACGAAAATAATCGAATTGAGTCATAAACCCAGTATATGATTTCTATGCATAAACCCAATACAAAAATATTCAATCGATTTATTGGGGAATAATCAACTTGACAATCTAGGACAAGAAAAATATGTTTCCGGAATGATTCTGCGTGTATGTTCCGGGAGCATCCTCTGTGGAATGTTCCGTGCATATCCCATAGAAGGCCGGGACATTGCGACTTATATGGGACATTAATCGTACGTTCCGGGAACAATGTGTGCTATTAGGGTTATCCCATATTTAAATCAAATTTTTTTGAAGAGCAGTTATGCGACATTTTTTATAATAAAGAGTTCGCCTTTAGTCCTAATTAGTTATGGGTTTAGGTCGCTACCATATCTAGCCTAGCCAGTATATCCTAGTTTATTGTTAGTTTTAACGAAATTGTAACGAAAACGAAATTATATTCCATATTTGCACCTTATAGGCTGCCGTCATCTCTGATGAAATAAATCATAGTTATTTTTTTCTCTTTTACCACATTTTTCTGTCCTTTGTAGATCAAGTCATCGATTGGTTTCTGAATAAATATATACATACCTACTACTGATAGCACGCAGTGATATTATCTTCACATGGTAGATTTGTTTTGATGATTGATTGTTATCTCCAGCAGTTAAAACATTTGTTGATTAAATGATAATGATGTTTATTCATCACGAATACAAACAAAACATATATTATGTTAATGAACAAAAAACCGATAAAAGTTGCTAGTGCCAACTTGTGTTCAATGATTTCTTTCTTGATGTTAGATATATTTGTATATCTCTCATGAAAGGCAAAAACCAAAATCGGCGAATCAATACCTATGCATTTACCTGCTACACAGCGGGCAAACTATCAAAAATATAGTCTTCTGAAGTATTCTAATTCACAGAGAAAAAAATTAACCTGTTCATAGTTCATGGGGCATGAACGAAAACTACTAATTGAATTTTCCACTAAATAATGTTGAGAATCACAAAGAATCATTGAGGAATGCAACAAAACAATTAATTGTTGGATATAAAAACCGACAGAAAGATACAAATCAAACTATGAATTTTTGCATTTCCAAGACGAAATGGGGTGTTTGATTTGATTAAATATGAATAATCAAGTGTAAATGTGTAATTATATATTATGTATAATAAAGATACAACACGTAATTATAATTGCCGGATAAATCAGGTAACCTTATATCATCCAATTCAAGCAATCCTACCTTCAATTAGATGATAATTGCGCCAAATCCTCCACACCAGAAAACGTCATAAGTTGAAATTTACAACATCAAGTCTGTTTCAATAAAATACACAGAATGTGTTTTCAAAATGGTGCATTAATTTGCCATTGTTGTTTGAATACCTGATTTACACAGGCCGTATTTTTTTTCGTACCACTATTATTGGCATGAATATTGCGATGAACAATGTCGGATGGATGCTTCCAAATCGTAAATATCAAGAACCGTTTTCGAAATATACAGGGAACACCGAAATAGCCTGTTGTCCTATCTCTGCGCTAGCGCCCTTATTTTTAGGAATATATAGATAGATAGATTTATTCCTTTTCAAAGTTAGTAATTACACCTTATAGGAAGAAGTTTGGTACAAAATGAGGTTTCAACACAATGATAATAATGAATGATGAAAAAAAAAATTAAAGTATGTGAGATGGGAAAATACAATAAAAAAAAAGGTTATACAGATATAAGTAGATAACTTTTAAAATATAGAAGTTGGATGTTGATAGGATACAAAATAAGATCTAAATGCATTTCGAGACCTAAGAATACATGTACAACAAAGATAATGAATGGTTACTCATTTAACAGAAAAGATCGTAGTTTCAAAAGTCGCAAGACAAACGTACACAGCACCTGAGCTGAATTTTGATTAATATTGTTCAGTACTGCTGTGAGGATGTTCACGTCCGTAATTTTTTTGATCTGGGGCACTCTCAGCGACTCATAGAAGGGACATTCAAAGAAAAGGTGCTGAATAGATTCGTTCTTGTGCATGTTACAAGCAGTACACATTTGGTTTGGGTCTATAGAGTAATTTGATCCATTATATGTTAATCTTATATTATGTTTGTTGCAAAGTCTCAGTTGAGCAATCATTCTTATGATATATATGGGTAGATTGAGTCTTAGATACGGCTGATGTGTAGGAGAAAGGGATAAATATTTATAAATGGTGAGTGATTTATTATTGGCTAAATCAAGTATATCTTGTTGATGAAGAAAGTAACAGTATCTCTCGATCAAAGACTTCGTATTGATTCTCAAATTGTTGAGAGAAAGATTGTTCCAGGTATCCAGACTGTTTGTTTCTACAAAAAATGACTTTACTTGTGAAGCCCAGTTATATCTGCTATCGACATTTTGGAGTTGCAATAGTCTCCTGAAACAAATGTAAGGATACCTATTACTACTCATAGACAAAATTTTGGTCATCCAATTGATGCACGATTTGAACATAAGAACTGATAGTTTTTCGACGCCCACTTCCAATCTTATGGAACAATCTGGGGTGGACCTGGATAGGAGTAGTAAGCGTTTGAAAAAACTTATTTGGACTCTTTCTATAATATCTGGGTATCTGATACCCCAAACTGCAATACAATGTGTTAATAAGTTGACCACTATAGTGTTGTACAACTCAAGTCTGGCTCGCCAAGTTGTTAATTTGGTTTTTGCCATGAGCGATATTACTGATGAAGTGGATTGTTTTCCTTTAGACGCAGCTATAGTGGCCATTGGTCGGAAGAGAGAAGATGATGAGAAACTGACTCCAAGGTAAGTATACTGATTAACTCTGGCAATAGGAAAACCATTGAGGAGAAATTGTCCCCCACCGAATGAGTTCACGGAACCCCTTGAAAAACAGAGAATTTTTGTTTTGTCAGTATTAACGGTGACCATATTTGTTCTTGTATACTTCTCCAATATTTCAAGTTTTCTAGATAAATCCACTGGTGAGTCCGAGAAAATGACAAGATCATCTGCATATAGTAACATGAGTATGTCATTCACATTGTCTATATTCAACCCCGTTGCACCCTCGGCTCTAAAAAATGTCTCGATGTCATTTAAGAAAAGTGCAAATAATATAGGACTTAGTTTTTCACCTTGCAGAACCCCCGAAGTCACATCAATTCTGTGCGTATAATTATTACCAGATCTTACCCTCATATTGGCTTTTTCATAAAGGTTTCTAATTATTCGTATAATTCTTGTACTCAATCCATTGTCATATAACTTATGCCACAATAAGGAATGGTTCACAGAGTCGAATGCTCGCCTGAAATCCACGAATAGTGTATAGACTTTACGTCCTTTCAACCTAAGATGCAGCTGAACAACAGACGTCAATGTGAAAACATTATCGATGCAGCCTCTATTTGTCCTAAAACCCGACTGACATTCTGGAAGGATTCCCTCTGATTCAATCCATGTCGTTATTCTATCAAGTAATATAGAAGTAAAAATTTTTGCTGATGAGTTGATCAGAGCAATTCCCCTATAATTCACGGGATCATCTGTTGGGCCTTTCTTATGAATCATTGACATTATTATGTCTGCCCAACCATTTGGGATGAGACCTGTTTCCAAAATTCGGTTGTATAATGAACATAAATATAAGAGCCA
Source organism: Chrysomela aeneicollis (assembly GCA_029955515.1). Classification (NCBI taxonomy): domain Eukaryota; kingdom Metazoa; phylum Arthropoda; class Insecta; order Coleoptera; family Chrysomelidae; genus Chrysomela; species Chrysomela aeneicollis. The sequence goes on along the minus strand of JARUHQ010000003.1, from coordinate 11,943,489 downwards.
GTTCTGTGGGAGGTTTTTCAAAAACTCAAAAGTGATTTGATCTGATCCGGGAGATTTTCCGACTTTTGATTTGGTAATAGCTAGTGATATTTCATTGAGAGTTATAGGGGCATCAAAGAAGGGGTGATTGGCATCGTAGAAAGAAATATCGAGTAGTGTACGCGGAGAGTAAATATTAGAATAAAAAATTTCCCAGATACGGGCTGGGAGAGGCAGTTGAAAATTATTCGGGTTTCGATAGGACTTGAGAGTATTCCAAAAGTCTCTTTGATTTTTTGTTTGAGTCAAAATCATAACCACATTTTAGGAATATATATGAAAAAGTGTACAAAAAACTTCCATCTCTGTTCTGAATTTACTATGCTTTTCTGTGCTTTAATTTTCAATAGGTACAAACGATTATTCGTTCTAAGGGCAACCCACAACTTCAATTTTCCAAATACAGACCTGTATTTTTTTATGAATGAACTCGGCAAGATAATAACTACTTGAATTCATGAAAAATACAGGTCCGTAATCGAAAAAATTAAGTTGAGGGTGGCCCTCGAAGAACAAAACAAAAAAAAATTGAAAATCAAATAGACAAGTGCTGAAGCCTTTGAAAATGGTGAAAAGTGAAAAAAATATAGTAGGATGGAACCCATCGGAAATGTAAAAGAATACAACAAGAATAAAAGAAAAAATAATTTACCGGCGATCCTGAAATCAGGAAGTGGAAGGGGGTAGTTTTTTAAGGGTAAAAAATAGTTCATCTTGATTTCCGGCAAAGCTACGAGTCCTATAGGAAAAAGTTAAAAGACAGTGTTTGTAGGTAGATAATTAAAAGATCTACAACTTTAGTATCTACACATTTTCAAATAACCTCGAAATTTTTGTGAAAAATTCAAATAATCAAGTTTTTGGTTTTTTATTTTTATCTTTCTCACCTTATTTGGACTTAATATCGAGAAAGCACCCGATTTTCCAATTGAAAATACTCACTTCAAATATCTGCTTTTTTGAAAAAGTCGGTGGCCTTTTTATTCGTTGAAATTTATACTTTCTGTGGTGTAAGAAAAAATATACATTAGTATGATAAATTTTCTCACAAAATGCAGAAAAACGAAAACGAAATTTCAGGTAGTAAGGCCCAGACCCTCCTAGCCTCTTCCCCGTTTCTCTATTGAAATACCTTTTGATAGGCTAACATTTTCTGTAGGTCACTCAGTTAAAATAGCAATAAATTCAGCACATCAAAAGGTATTTCATAGAGAATTGGGGAAAAGACTAGGAGGGTCTGGGCCTTACTACCTGAAATATCGTTTTCCTTTTTTTTATTATCTGAGAAACTTTATCATAGTATATTTTTTCTTACACCATCAGAGAGTAGAGATCTCAACGAATAAACAGGCCGATGTTTCCTGTTGGTTCCGTTGGTTCCTAAAAAAAACTAAAGCCTAACGGACCCTTTCGAGAACGCAAACATGTTTAGAGAATGGAAAAACAGTGAAAAATGTCAAAGGTTTGAGTGAATGTTCAGTTTTTCCCGACAGAATACCTACGCAACTTTCGGTTTGAAATTAAAATTATAGAATACTCGCACGTACCTCGTAGCAGGTTGTTATTCAATTACGCTTAAATCATATCTCTACTTGGGATATAAAATACTTCATTGCTTATGATAGATAATAATAAAATAAACAAACAATCAGATGCATATATTTGATCATATATAGGAGACGGATTTCCATTTCGATGGTTCCAAATATCATAAGAATAAAGTTTCCTTTTTTCACTTTCGAATTATACTACCATTTATTACAATTTAATTTGTTGTACATTTTGAATTTCTTTTACATTTAGCTCTTTTCGTAACTATCTCCATTGCTTATCTTTTACCCAACACAACGGCTAATGATTATATAATGACACACTTTAAAGCGAGCTATCCGCCTCCCAAAACCAAGGTTCACTTATTAAGCTTTGAGAAACGATTTAGAAAATAGTGTTTCCCGAGTGGTGAAAGCATTCAGTGGTTTTGGTACTGAGTGTTGCGGTAGTGAATATTATCTGTCCACATAATCTGGGCAAAGTTTTGCGAAATAATAATTTTCACGCACGTGTTGACTGGGGGAGAGATTCTTTGAGCTGCACATCAAAATGTGGACAAGATATTTGAATACTGCCGCCGTAAACACTCTGAAAGCAGGTGAAATATTACTTAATAACAATCATATAAGATGTTAACGTTGAGATATAAATTATTATTATTTCGATGAGTCTGCTGCATCTTATGCGAGATTTTCTGTACAGGAAGGAATATTTCGATGTTTGTATGGGGTAAGTAAATATAGATCTATTTTTTCGATACAAATTCACTGGCGATCAAAAATTTGCTTTTTTGTTTTCGAACTATAAAAAAAGTTCGATCTTTCGACTTTTAGACACATGTCACAACTCAATAAGACGATATGACAAATTTTTTTCGCCAGTGAATCTGTCTCGAAAAAACAGATCGAGGAAGCGACCTCCATTATTTTGTATCTCCTATAGTTACTGAGTTACCCTATACAAACATCGAAATTTGCTCATCACCCTGTTCAGAACCGGGTTTAAAAGGTGAGGGCGTCGAAGGAACAAAAGGGTTGGATTCGCCTTATTATTTTTCTACTTGACAAATTTATCTTCATATTGATTTTTAAATGAATTGAATCCAATAAATTGAATTGAAAAATATTAAATTCAATAACAATAATTGTTGTTGTATTTTCCCGATGTAATAGATATATATATATATATTTTATTATATTTCTCGATGTGGATGAATTATTTTCTTTAGTTTACTGACTGACTGATTCAGCATGTGAAAGAATATTGATATCAACCATTAATATTGACAAGAATACGGAATGCACTTTGAAATATTTGCGATATTTGAAAATTTGAAACGCCAAATATTGTGATAGAATTTTGATTTTCTCAACAATTTTTCATATCACACGGTTTACGTTGGGAAACATTTCTATCATTCCATTATGGGGGCCCCTCTCTTGTAGAGGCAGAAATTCAGCCCTGATGGTTGCCCCCCCTCTAAATCCGGCTCTGCCCCTGTATATCGTGGTTATGGAATTTTTTCTGTGGATTCTGGTTTCAAAAGTTTTAATGGTCTTGTTCCATATTTACTGCAAAAATGGACATAATTATAATCTACGCTGAAATCATGAAAACTCGTTTTAAGCTGACCAGTTCATTGAGTTTCTTGGCTATTATCTCAACTTAGCGATCATATCCCTATAATCCCAATTCCGGCCAATCGACCTTGAAGTCTCTGTCCAATGATAGTAACAATTTGTTTTTGATCCCAAAATTTTTATAGATGTTATCCATGGTAGAATTTTTTAATTTATAGTCTACAATATATGGACAATTTTTGAGATTATCTGTAGGTACCGAATAATATTCTAATGACGTCGTGTTAATAGGTATATGGTTCTTGTAGTTGTCTATAATGGCATATTGTAATCGGGTATCTATAAATCCAACCAGCAATGGGCCAATACCATCAAAAGGGTATCTTTTGACCGACATCATTTGAAATTACCTATGTTAGAAAGAGTTTACATAGGTTCCTGAATATTGAATGTTTCATTTTTCTCAATCCCGCTCATATGAAAAGTTACCAAATTCAAAGTAGCGATATGCGAAAAAAATCACAATCAAATTTCATATAAATTTGCAAGGTATTAAAAACATGTCAAATCAATGCCCGAAGCGCCCTCATGTCCGAGAAATATACACCACTGAAAAAATCCTGTTAGAATCCGTCACTCCTAGAAGTGGTTCGTATTCCAGTATATGCAGTTAGTCTCGCTTTTCTCCACCCCGGATAGATCCTAATACTCATAGGGGAGTTCCCATATTCGAAGTCGCGGTATTCGAAATCTCCCGTCTTTAATTCTAGCATCGACAGAAATTTTAAATGTCAATTTGCAGGATGAAAAATATGTCACTTGACATCTAGGAATGGTCAAATATAAATAATTAAAAATTATTAATTGATAAGACAGTAGCTACATAACTATGCGAAATATGAAACAATAACGAAGGAACGTTTGGCGAGGTTAGAACTAGGATGGGTGCGATGACTGCTAAAGGCTGATGAATACTTTTTTATTTCACATAATATCGTCGTATAACAGGCCCTGAAGTGGGCCAATATAGTATTCATTAAGGCGCACAGGCATTGGTCATACCGGCGACCAGAGGGTTCGTCATTTGCCACTGTATTGCCGTAGCGGCAACTTCTGGTAAGCAGGTATTGGCCCAGTACTGGGCCAACTGAAATTGTTTGCTGGGTCTGTCCGATATTTGTCAGGTCTCGCAAGTGTTTTGTATGATAATAATAATTCTGTAACCCCTTTTTTACTAATTTTCGGCGCGTACAGATGATCAGTTTGACCCTCACATATAATAACACTATTTAATTTTATTGTCTCGTTAAATGAACGAATGAATATATCGAATCAAATTGACAAGATTGGATCGTAGATCATATTCATATGTAATTCAAGCTTCAAATGTTAGAGCAGTGGTTCCCAAACTTTTTCAGTGTGCGGTGCACTTCCAGGTTCAGTACTTTGTCAAGGCGCCCTCACTCGCCATAATACACAGTCGTGTCCAAGATAGTGCTGCATATTCAGAATGTACAAAGTATGTGCTTTACAACTTGCCTACTACTTATAGTAGAAAAGCACAAACGTTGTACTGTATAACTTACTGTATGAATGAAAACAACCCCAATCTAACTTTCATATAGGTTCATTATTGAACTAACACACAAGAATACATTATCATTGAAGAAAAAAAACAATGTGATGGGTGAGCTTGATGATCTCCACAAATTTTTTCAAAGCGAGGAATAAGGCTTGACACTGCCACTCTTATTTCTTGCTCCACGTTGATCTTTGAACGATATTTGCTCTTTATTACAGCTACAGCTGAAAATCTACAATTTTCTTATGAAAAATTCGCGTGACTTCCAACCATCGCAGTATGAATGGCATATTTTCGACAGCTAGAGTTTTCAAACAGAGCACACACGTCGGTCTTTCTTTATGATTCACTTCTACGGAGTATTTAATCTATGCTTCTACTGAAGTAAAACCAAAGTTTGAATAGCTATCATCGTATTTGCGATTTTTCCTTCTTTTTACTCCTTCGTCACTTGTCGATGCTTGATTTATCGGTTTCTTTATAAAAAAAAATCTTTCCATTTCGTTACTAACTTTTTACGAAAAGACAGCGTACGTTTAATACGAAGCAACCGATCCGATTTTGGAACATTTATGTGTCCTGAGTTTGTAAATCACAACACCTTGTTTGTATCACTACTAAAATTCTCTATTACTTCTTCTATTTATCTCAACAATTCAACCGCTTACAATTCTTTTCACAGTCGTTGGCGTTGACAAAAGTAACTCAAACTCTGGCTCATCAGGAGCGCCTGATGGCGGCGCCCCTGATTGCTCCTCGCGGCGCCCCGGGGCGCCGCGGCGCACACTTTGGGAACCACTGTGTTAGAGAATTAATTAAACGACTACATTCATGATTCGACCTCGGGCTCAAAGTTACAGTTTGGAATGAAAACCATTGTAGCATTGCGAACAAGAATGAAAAATGTATAATAAATATTTCAGGGGGTATCAGATCAGCATCTACTTTGGTTCCCGGAGAGCCCAGCGAGCCCAAAATCTTAACTGAAGTTCCTGGACCAAAATCAAAAAATCTCATAAACGAACTAGATTCTGTCACGGTGAGAGTTCAGTTATTTTCGATATTATTTCTCTAATGTTGTCAAATTGATTAAACATACATTATTCTCCTAAGCAGTCAAATTTTATCTCACTATTACAATTGTTCAACAATCTGAGTTTTAATTTTTAATCGGGTTTTAACACTCCTTCAATCGTTTATTATACCTAATAAATTGATTCTTAGAATTGGAATTGAATTGATCTTCAAACAAAACTCAGTTTAAAATAGTAAAATTTCTACTTTGAACTAACAATTTATCAAAATTTCGACTTTGGACTCGGAATTTAACTAAATTCCAATTTTGAGATCGGAATTTCATCAAATGAGAATCTCGAGATGAAAGTCGGAATTTTACTAAATTCCGAAATCAAAGTCAGAATTTTACTAAATTCCGTGTTCAAAGTCGGAATTTAATAAAATTGATCAAAATCAAGGAAACAGAGTTTTACCTCGATTTTCACCTAACTTTTCTAGCAAAGTGCATCAGTTCAATTGTTTGCCGATTATGAAAAATCTTTGGGAAATTACCTCGTGGATGTTGATGGAAATATCTTCCTGGACGTCTTCATGCAAATTTCTTCAATTCCCATAGGATACAACCATCCAGAAATGCTGAAGGTCTTCAAAAATGAAGACAACTTGGTAAGATATTCTGAATAGGAAGCGAAATTGGATTTTTAGGGTATATCTCAAACTGTGAAAATGTTGATTTCATTTTGGTCTTAATTGAATGAAGCCATAGCAATAAAAAAACAAAGCTGAATGAATTTTGTTATCTGAAAGAAGGTAGATTCTTCTAGATTTGTTTGTTTGTCATTAAAATATAGATAGATATACTTGTTCAATCGAGCCATAACTATAGTGACGGCCTAGTATATAGGTGCTGCTCCAGATTGTTTTGTTTCAAAATTGTGGAGAAAAAAACAAAATTCATTTAAAAAATTCAACCTAAACTGCTATAAGTACACACTTTAAGTTTGATACATTATTTTCTTTTCGATTAGAGTACCTATAGGTATCTATGGGAAAAGATTATTTTCATCTTGATCTCTGGATTTCTAGAATATCCTCGTTGGTTTTGATGCCTTCTATTTTATTGAATGCAACGATAATAATCAGTAATATTACCTACTACTAATACTAAAAACACAATTTGTAGAAAGCGCTCATCAATCGACCAGCTCTGGGTTCGTTTCCAAGTCAACACTGGCCGAACAAACTGAAAGATATTCTCCTGTCAGTTTCTCCAGGACTGCCCAATGTTATGACGATGATGTGTGGATCTTGTTCGAACGAAAATGCTTACAAGTGCCTTTTTATAACATACCAGAAACATCAAAGAGGTGAGGAAACATAGATCTTATATTCGACCATAAAACAGATCAGATGAATAACGCTCAATCCTTACCACAGTAGTTGTTTGATGTCAACATCTAAATCAGTTACTATGGGGTTACCTCATTCTAAAACAAGGATAGCAACAGCAGATTCCCCCAGCAGCAGTGTCTTGCTATCTTGGAAGTGTCTGAATTTGAATGAATTTATACAAAATTATCATATCCAATAATTCCTAAGACTGAATGAAAACAATTTAATATCAAAGTTTGATTTATTACCCGAATGATAATATATTAAATTCACTGTCACAACTATATTGTATATTTTCTGGCAATATAAAATTTCAAAGTGTTTCAAATATAACATATATCGAACATATTGGAATTACTTTTCAATTCCACTAATTATTTACTACTCTGAGCATTTTCTTACCACTTGGGCCAACCATTTTATCACTTGTAGTGAAATGATGCGAGCAAACAATAGCGTATCTCGAAATATTCTCTTTCTCTTGATCATATTTTTACATATATCCACTATCTTTTCATCTCGGAAAACCCAAGAATATTTTCAAATTGCCAAATATCGTTTTGCATATGAGGGTGCATGGTGAATAATGTTTATACAACGAATGATACGACACTGATGAGTAAGTCACCACAGTGGAATGTTGTGTTCTGGTCACCACTTTCAAATGGTCTCTTACACATTTAACAGCGTTTCACCATCCTCCAAACTCAATTTGAACAGAATAAACAAGGTTTGTACGTAAAATCTTATTTAAATTTTCACGCAAAACTGGAAATATGCCGTTTAATGAACCATCAAACAAAATTTTGATTTGAAAACGAGACCTTTCGCGCTGTCACTGTCAGCGTTCGGTCGATTATCGGTTGAACGAAATTATAGCGGTGTTGGCGCATTCACCAAAATACCGCAATCTCCAGAAGACGTACGTGCTATCTATAAACCACTTATATATAAATGAGGCACTGTATTATATTACGAACACTGAATACAAAGATTTTGATACACTCATATGACTCAAATAAGTAACAGAATGATAATGATGTGGTCTTGGGAAGATTATCACTTTCAAATGTTAGGATGTGGCAACCTCTGTGGAAGAAAAAACATATGAATATGAATTTCATGTTGGCTTCAGGCAATTTGGGGTGTTATTATTCTAGTGGATTTGTTGTTCGGAGGATCTTATATATCCGGCATCATGTAGAATTTGTTTGGTATTAAAGGCACAGAGTACAGCAAGGTTAGGTTAGGTTAACCACTAATCTTTGTTAAAGGGGTCTGCAAATAGTCAAAAATTAAAACGACCAATCAATGGCTTAGCATTTACAACCCCACCGGATAACCTGGGGTGCTATTTTCAAACTCATGCGAATGAGTTTCGCATACGAAAATGTCAAATTTTCGAGTGAAATCATAGTGTATCTATTTTGTAATCGATTAATACTTTTCGAATGCGATTTATTTCGGTTGAAATACATATGATGAGTCGCAGAACTCGCAGACGAAAATATTCGATCAAGTTTGAAAATAGCACCCCTGGATACCGGATCTATCGTAAGCATTTAAGATCTTTGTGAGGAAACATTATAATGTGGGTATATACAGAACGTCGGGGGTTCACCGGAGAAAAAAATATTTTTCATGCAATTAATTATCAGTCTTTTGGTTTTCTGGTACATTTTGACTTGTCATAGCTTCAGATGATATCATCAGAATTACAAATATAAGTTACCTGGAAGAAAAATTGAAGGAATGACAATCTGGCAAAAAGTGTACCTATTATATATTTGGATGATATTTGTTTGAAAAAAATGGAGTTGCACATACCTTGAATCAGCATATTTTGTATTGTATCAGAAATTTTGAATGAAAAATTAGTGCCTGTCTACTTTTTAACCTTACTCACAAATTTCACAAGCACATTTTCCTTTTGCTTCGCTATAACTCGATTACCATAGTCTCACTTCATTGGTGACACTTTCAACACTATAATAATTCACAGTTATCACATAATTTATCATCAAAACCCGACCAAATCTCTTAATAAAACCGATAAATCGGGATGAAACAACACCCAAGTCCGACCTTCGACATACATAGGGTTGAAACGTAAACGTCTCAGTTAAATCGAAAACTTCGAGAAATCGCGGACAACGGGACCATGGCGAACGATATCATGGCCTGGGGAGAACTGATAGAAAAACGCGTTGCCTTTGCTCATTATGTCATTTTGTTTTTATATTGCCGATTGTCAGTAATTTTTCGATCGTTTTTGTACATTCAATGAATCAGTCGATGTGTTTTATCTAAATTTTTTGCTACAGTCTGTTGGAGATATATGTTATGTATATTTATACAGGGTCACTCAAGGTCGATGGTACCTTAGACGTTTCTGGAGAACGAGACGTAGGATTATTCTGAAAATTTGGTCTATTGGGTAATCAGTTTTGTTCTATCGATCTAAAATACTTTCAGCGTTGCGGCGTTGCCGCTTCTATCAAAACGGGTGGTTCAAAATTTTGAGATTTGCATCACCCTCTATTTGTATCTATTAAATGTCAGTAGATAGTAAATGAAAAGTTAAGATAGGGACATGTAAGCGGTTTTGAGCAGAAATTATTAGTTTCGACACAAAAAATTCCTAAATTTGAAAAATCTCGATTTTTCACACTATATCTCTGTAATCTTTCGCGCTATACCCCAAGTATGATGTATAGACGAAATCAGCTCTTCAGGAAGAATCTAAAAATGAAATAAAATACAGGGTGTTCCGTTTGAAATAACAAAGTTGTTGCTATTTTTTGATAGAAGCGGCATCGCCGCAACGCTGAAAGTATTTTAGATCGATAGAACAAAACTGATTACCCAATTAACCAAATTTTCAGAATAATCCTACGTCTCGTTCTCCAGAAACGTCTAAGGTACCATCGACCGTGAGTGACCCTGTATTTAATGTTTAATATGCAGTGATATGTGCTCAAGTTGAATCGGAAATGAGTCAAGCAGGCTGTTACAATCCAAATCCACAGCACAAAATTATTCTTTGGATTTTAGCTTCGATAACTACCAACAAATTCTTCAACGTTTTTTTCTGGCTGTTTTTTATTATTGACAAATATAAAATTCTAATCACACTAGCAATACTTGTTTATATACAATTCGAAATACTACAACCAGACGCCAACTCGGCGTGTATTTACCCATTTAGGCCTTACAAGAGATTGACGTCTAATTGATAACAAAAATGAAAACTGAATTTGAAGATTATCCGTGAACTGAAGCGTGATACACAAAATTTTAGTAAAAAAATCAATTTATCATATTTCCAACTATATATCGATATTATGCGATATTCCTTAGTTTTTTCATGATAATTTCCAGACACTGCATACCTATTATTATGGTTATAAAAATTTCGAGGAAGTTCGACACCTAAAGGAAATATAACAGTTTTTTCCAGCCCTCAGAGTTGTGCATGTAAAAAATGTATTTTTAGGTGAAAATGTCGACTTCAGCGATACAGAGAGAGACTCCTGCATGATCAATGAAGCCCCAGGAGCGCCGAAACTGTCCCTCCTTTCCTTCTTGGGAGCCTTCCACGGCCGCACCATGGGAACCTTGAGCACCACCCATTCCAAGGCGATTCACAAGCTCGATATCCCGGCATTCGATTGGCCTATCGCTCCGTTCCCCAAGTACAGGTACCCGCTGGAGGAGAATGTCAGAGAAAATCAGGCTGAAGATGACAGATGTTTAGAGGAAGTCGAGGAATTGATACAACAGTACAGAATGAGAGGTTGGTAACATTTGTTGATGAATCTTTTACAGGTACATACAGGACAAAGCAGCCTGATCTCAGTTCAACAGAACTTCTGACGCAAAGTATATTTCAGTATCCTAATATCCTTCAGTGAAAAAATTTCATTTTTGGTTTTGAACTTTTTTTAGCAAACCGTTTTCTCTCTAGAACTTAGCTTAGTACTACATAATTACATTGAATTACTTTGACTAGTTTTGGTTGATCTGTTATTTCCTGTCCTCGCCATATATTTGTTCTGGGTTATGCAGACATTCCTAAAAACATTAATCAATAAACTAGACTAGGTTATTATACTTTTTAATGATTTTGACACATGCCTATTGTATTTTTTTAGGTGTTCCAGTAGCAGGTATAGTCATTGAGCCAATTCAATCGGAAGGTGGAGACAATGAAGCATCACCAGCATTCTTCCAGAAACTACAAAGAATAGCCAAACAACATGGTAATTTCGATAAAATGAAATCGAATTAATCTTATTCACCTGTAGGAAATCTTTGCGATCTTCACCATCAAAGCGTTATTAATTGAGGTCAATTTGAGAACTCTGAAAAAAATTGTCTTCGTACTGTTTTTAATGAATAATTATTCAGGTGCTGGATTTTTGATTGATGAAGTACAGACGGGCGCTGGAGCGACAGGAAAAATGTGGTGCCACGAACATTTCAATCTCGATTCGCCCCCAGATATTGTGACTTTCAGTAAGAAAATGCTCACAGGAGGATTTTACCATGCACTGGATCAAAGGTGATTATAAAAAATTATGTCATCTTATATTCGAATAACCGTTTCTATCGGTAACATGAAGACAGTAGTTATTCATAGGCATTAAAAACGTTAACTATGAATTTCTAGGATTTCTCACTCACGTTTCTAAAAACTGATATACAGTGAGTTGCAGAAAGTACAAATATCGGTATGTGCAATCGCTTCTGCATCAAAAGAAATTCCAAAAGACGTTGTTCAAAAAATATCGAAAATATTGATCGAAAAAGTTTTTCATAACATCTTACAGCTGATAGTTAGTTATTGGATAAATCTGGGATGAAAACATAAAATCAATTCCTTATTGCCATAAAAAGTTATTTTGGATAATACCTAAATTTCTGGCGTAAAGCCAACAATAAAATTTCAAATTATATTCTGTGAAAATTCGCAAGCAATTTCGATTTTATTTGGAGAAAATTTAAAATCTTTGAATTTGTCATGTGTTCATCGGCAGATGTCTCTGAAATATCTGCAGAACATTATAATCCCGATAGTGTTTTTGTAGTAGAAAACGATATCTCGAATTTTTAAATAATTTTACATGTGATACGTAGTACTTGTATGTGGCGGGATAGAAAGTATAAATTCATGAAAAACAAAATCTAGCTGTTTCAGAATTTTAAAGAAAAATTCAACTGCGTGTATGAGAAGAAATTTAATCCTGCCGTTAGATAATTTCATTGTACCTATTGGTTATTGTAAAACATTTATTTGATTTAATTCGCTCACATTACAATCAAGTAAACATAATCGTGAATTTACCAACTTATCCACGACTCTGAACATATTTATAGATATTATCTTCTTGAATAAAAATACCTCGTGCTAATTTGACTATTGGAGACCTCAACAGGCCTATAGAATCTACAACACCTGGCTAGGAGATCCAGGAAAGCTGCTTCTGTTGGAGTCTTTCCTGAACGTCCTGAAGCATCAAAACCTGCTAGACCAAGTGAACAGGAGCGGTGCCGTACTGAAATCCGGACTACTCGAGTTGCAAAAAGAGTTCCCCGCCCTGCTGAACTCTGTCAGGGGCAGGGGGACCTTCTTGGCTGTCAATGCCGCCTCGCCGGCCTTGAGAGACCAGATAGTAGCAGGACTGAAGAAACGAGGTGAGGAATTGAGGTTTGATAAGTGCTTCGCAGTGGAAAGAAACTGCCAAATTGTACATTCAGTGCCAGTCGTGGTCAGAATGAAAAGGTAGGTTTTTTGCAGGAATTATGAGCGGTGGCTGTGGAGATTATTCCATCAGGTTGAGGCCTGCACTGACATTCCAGGAGCACCACGCAGATATTTTCTTGGATCGATTGAGGCAGCTATTGACTGAAGTTAAATAGGACTTATTTCTACACAACCAAATGTTTTCTATAGGAATTAGAAATAAACATGATCGTTTTTATTTTCTTCCTGAATTACTTCAGAATTCGAAACCTTTCAATTGCTTTTATTTGGAACATTCTTAAGCTTATGTTATTCAACGAAGACGTTGATTTGGATAAACATAAAATATATAGTTATTTTCAATATTTTCAAATATAAGACCAGACCATTTTCATCCACATGTTGATTTCAAAATTACACACTATATGTAACACACTGAATAGTCATTTTGATTCAAGATTGCGCAGTTTTCCATTAGTTTTGGACTCACAGCATAACTCAGTAGTACATCTGCTTATTTCACCATTTTGGTAAGGTCAAAACAATAAATCAATCAGATCCAAATGATTCATGACGCTTGATTAAATAATGTCATTGTGGTCATTGAAAAAGGGTCAGTAATAGTGATAATAATGGTGAATCAACATTCATTATTACTATTACCGTCAGATGTAGAGTACCTCTATTTTCCACTTAAGATTGAAGAAAATATGAGTGGTGAATTCATTCACCTCCTTTTTCATTATGTTTTCAACTCACTTTTGCTCATTTAAGCCTGGTATCCAATCTCATTTACAGATAACAATAAAAACACATCAATATTTGGCTCTGGATATAGCCTCTAATTGTGGCTAATAATCCTTGGAAACTATGTTTAGATGAGTTTGATTTAAACGATCCTTGAACATTCAAGTTAAACAGAAATGTTGAATTATAATCAGAATATAACATCATGTCGCAATATGAGATCCAATTATTTCATCTCGGATTAGTTTTAGTTTGTCATGAATATTAGTCGATTTTCCACAAAACTGCGAGCACACAATGTCATGATGTTCATTATTTGTCAAGAATATTTGCTTGACCAAGTTCCATGAATTTTCGAAAATGAAAAAATCTTCACTACACAAGATATACCGTGAAAACGAGCTTTTCTGATTGGTTCTGGCAATAAATGGAATATGTGAAACGACAAATTTCCTGGGGAGGCAGTTGTTCTGTTTTGCCGACAAAATTGTATTGATTCTGTATTCTTCCAGATGAGATAAGTTACAAAAAATTCGAACCGTCTTGAAAAGATTTTATTTCTCGATAAAACAAAGTCGATACATCTACCGACTGGAATATAAAAATCTGAAATATGTGCAAACATAAATGTCGAATTTGTTGAAAAATGTATGAACTCTCAAGTATCTACAATGGCACACTATCTAGGATAGTACTCTCTATATAAATATATATTTGTATTTTCAGAATATTTCACTATGCAGTCTGAATAAATTATTCAAAATCAATAAGTTTAAAGCTTAAACAATTTAATCGGCCATAATTACAGATATCAAACAGGATTCTAATGTATTAATTAAATACTCTGCGAGAATAAATATCGACTCAATCGGTACGAAAATAATTACAAAGTAAAAAAATTTCATACACATATTCACAAACTATAATCAATATGTACACTTTTAGACTTCGGGCAGATCACTAAAACATGCTAGGGGTCCTCGAAAACACCCCAGAAACATTGTTAGAGCTGAGATCGTTCAGACCCGCTGAAAGCCTTTGATGGACAACCTTAACATCTAATAAACATTGTTAAAAATGTAACTTATTTGTTAGTTTCGTACAACTTATCTCTCAGACATTTGATTTTATTCACGAAGTAACCTTCTAACGTTTCTGCACACTTATAGAACGGGGATTCTTTGGGGTTGTAATATCGACAGTTGTCGAAAATTTTAGTCATATCTCCGATGAATTCGCTGAGCTTCGTGTACACTTGGTCATTTATTTTACCCTCTATCATCTGCAAATCTGAGAGAAAAAAAAACAATTTTAATGCTAGCATGTAGAATTTTTCCAGTTATGAAGCAACTTTTTGAAGAGAGAAATTAGTCTTGGCAACTCGAGAATTATACGAATGACTTTAGTTATTGAAAATATGATGAATTGACATACTGAATGCACCTATTATCAACTATCAATTTGAAGATAGGGTGATCCCATGTTTCTTACTTTTTATGTAAACTTACCCATTGGTTCCTTGATAACTTTGTAATAATCAGGTGCTTCTGTCGGATCAACAGGTTCCATGAAAGGCCAAGCACTTTTATGTGCCTAAAAAAAAACATGAAATTATTATCATCACCTGCTCGCGACTTCAACCTTTCACATTCATAGGTTTTCGTCGAGTGTGCTCACCTGTAACTGTTTTATAAGCTTCTTCAACCCCTCGAAGTCCTTTTGTGCCAAGTCTTTCATATTGGCGAAATTAACGGAATTATTTCTTTGACATCTTGGACATACGTATTCATCGATATTATCTGCCTCCGATTGTAAAATACCCACACATCTACCATGAAACCAGTCTTGGCACCTATCACAACATATGTAGAACCTGCAGATAAAGAAATGAACATAATTTATAACCGTACATGTGTCAAGTTATCAGGATATGTTTCGTAAATCAATTATTTCGGTTACTATGCGTAAATGAGCAATGTTCGGTTGGTTCGTGAAAAAAAGTTATTTTACTTAGGGAACTTGGTTGCTGAAAAAGCGGTAGACCGTTTGACGTGATATCTGCAATACAATAACTTTCAATTCAGTTGATATATGTATATCAATTGAAATAAAAATACATTTCAAGTTAGATGGTGATTTTTTTACTCATAGGTCCTCTATCCCGAACATCATCACTAATACATGTAAGAATTCATATTTTCATTAAATCAAAACAAAGATCATCAACATCAATTATATTATAAATAAGTAGTTTTTGTAGAAAAAATTGAAATGGAAGTAAATACACAGCAATAACTAATCAAGACAGAAGGGATAACTTCCACATTTGATGATTGACGTTCGGTGAACTTATCCTTAAGGTAACTTCGATTGATTAACAGTACATATCCGTAAATTAATGATATTATATATAGGTGATTCATTATCGCATCATTATCGCATCCTATATTATTTATTTTTCAACAATTTCTTGAAAACAAACATCATTTGAATTGCCACAAATATAAAAATAAAATTCGCATATCACCTTGTTTATGGATGAGAGTTAGATTGTTATGTCGGATGTTATGCATGAGAATCATAAATAGCTCAAAAAATCTGAATCATTCAAAAGCATTTGGAAAGAGCCGAAAAGTTTGTCTGTACCTTGGCGAGTTGAGTTGGTTTTTCTTTTGTTTCAATTTCCCACACTTAGTAGACGTAATAATAAACGACTTCACATTCGTAAACAATCAAAAAACTGAACAAGTCCACTTACTGAGAGTCATCGTACGGCTGCTGACACAAACAATACAACTTGTGCGTATCTCTCGCCTGTTTGCACTCATTACAAACGAACTCCGTCAATGTCTTGCTGCTCTCCTCGGTTATACCCACGCAATCACCGTGGAACCAGTTGTTGCACAAGTCGCATCCCACATAGAACTTTGTCTCGTCGTATGGCGTTTGACAGATGCAGTAAACCTACAAAAAATACATAATTACGAGTCCAGCGGATTGATATAGTCCACACGAAAAACTTGTAGGGCCGTTTGAGAAGGATGTACTATTTCTACGACTTGAATGAAGATGGCGGTAAGATCGATTTTCAAGGAAGTTTTCTGTTGCTTATGTATTTCTGTGGTTCCAACAGGCGTGAATTGAAACGACATTAAAACACTATAGGGAAAAATCACGGAGTGTGCGAAAAATATGCTTCTTCCACAATGCTCTACATACTCAAGGCAATTTGATTATCATTTGCATTAATTTCCTTCAAATTCTAAGGCAGAAGATGGGCAGGATTTAGGGAAACCTAAATCCTAAGGCAACTAACCTAGAAATGGAAGATGATCTCCAAGATAGAAGAAGCTATCACGGAATTTATGTTTGTTTGCAGCAAGCACTCATGATGATTCATTCAGTGGTAAGTTCGATTTTTCAATATTGTTGTCACTATGCTACCACATCTTCTTCACCTCATTTTAATAATTTTGTAATTTATTACAGGCTCAGGCAAATATCAAATAATGATATGCAGTTGGAGCAACATGGGAATGAACAAGTAGGGAAAGATTTAAAAAGAAAACATGGTGAAAGATCTACACTTGGATGATGATTAACATGATTATTTGATGGATCTTGGAGATTTCCACTGTAAATACGAAACAACCTATGACACACAACAATGTTCCTGATAATGATATGAAGTTTTGGGTGATTCTGGTGTTGTGTAAATGGAAGACCAATTTATCATTTGCTTGCTTGGCAGTATTATTTTGTTTTAGTAAATCAATATGTTCAAGAATGTTTTATTATTGCATTTTTCAAGAGTCATAGTCTTTCTCAGTCTCAAGGGAATGTATTCCACATTTCTATTTAATTTACAAATTAAATTTGAACGCACGAGAAAAATGATAAATATATATTCGATGAATTTTCAGAGACTATAATGTGGAATAAAAACCCACCCTCTATTCATTGATATTTGACACTTTCACCAAACCTTACCTCTGAAGGCACAAACTAACAGCACCTAAAATATGTCGAACGCTTAGAACGCAAATATCAGCACTGTTGCAACGTCTTTTACTTCATTAGAATGGATTGTAAATCATAACATCAGCAAGCTCTATGCAACACAATTGACATCAAATGTCAACGTAATATCAAACTCGATGTGGCGTTAGATAATAATTATACAATAATTTTTTTATGCAACCAGTCCTGAATATATTCCTCAAACTTCGTGTTCAGGATGGACGAATGTTGGAAAATAGTCGTTGATCGTCCTGTATTCGATGACAAAGGCGGCGAGACAAGAGATGTCACAGTAATCAATCAAATATAGTTAACGAACTGTCATTGAGTTCTCATATTCTTTTACCATTATATGGTTTATCAACCATTCATCTTGACTCTGAAGATATATCCTACAATAGTAATTTTTTCGGAATAAATACCTTTTCACGTTTGAGTCCGCCCTTGGCGCCGGGATTGACGCTGGGCGGCGAAACGTTGTGGGCGGCACTCCTGTGGCCCTTCCGGTGCCTCGAGCCGGCGGTTTTCGGTATGCTTGGCGGGTGGATGGCGGCCGTGGTGGCGGTGGCGGCGGACTTGCGCTTGCTGCTGCCCGTTCGCACCTCGTCCTGCTTCGTGCGTTCGATCTTGGTGCGGGCGGCCAGCTCTTCTGCTACTTCTCGCTAAAAGGAATATGTAACATTGTTGGTGATAAGATTTACCCAATTTTGATCCGGAGGAGAAGGGTAGGGTGTGAAAGCAGATGTGGTTGATCACAATAATCAATCAATAAAATAATAGTGTCATATTATTTATAGGTACAATATAGGAACTCGAATACGAGGAAATGAATAAAATATTAAGATGAATGAATACAGCCGTTTGCACCGACTTATGATCTAAGGTGGTTTAACTAAGGACCGCTTAGAATTTCAAGGCTGCTAATTTTGTCTTGCATGGTACTGATACATGCAAAACTTTGTTGAACTTAGGTAATCGTTAGGCAACACTGTAATTGTTTAGGAAATCTCAATTTTATTTGAGAAAGGAATGATATTTATCACAGTGAAATGAGTGCGAGCGATTTTCGAAATTAGAATTTGAGAAGTTTTATTTTATACAATGAATAAGACGACCATCAAGAAAGGAAAACGGGTCCTAAATATACAGATTCAGAAAAATTACAATTACACCGCTTCGCGGTCGGTTTATTTCAACTGTCAAACTGACACTCTGAAATTATGCAACAAGTTATCGATGTATAACGCGAATATTTTGAAGCACTTATGGTATTACTACTGATTATAAGCCTATTGAAGACTTTAATGTCAACTTCTTGTTTTAGGGTTGCTGGCAATTTATTGAAAAGCCTAATACATGCCTACTCTGGTGTTTTATCTGCTGATGAGAGTCAGTGAATTGGAATATTGTAGTTGATGTTATGGTTTCTTGTGTTTACAATGTTGTATCTTGTGTGACTCAAATTTATTGCGATTTTTAAAAAGAAACATTATGCACTCACTCATGTATAAAGGTTCCTGACATTTTCATTACATTCAATTTTTTGAATTCACCTCTACATGATTCTTTGTAGTTGAGTAATAGCAAAATCCTGATTGTGAGAATCACGATGTATTTGTCACGTTAATCCGTTGATTCATTCCACTGGTGACAGCTTATCGTTTGGTGGTGTAAGAGATGATAAGGTTTTTTTCTGAGAAGTAGTTAACAGACGAGCAGTCAGTCATGCATTGAATATAGAGTAGGAACTAGGGAGTAAGATTCTTCTCAGGGAATTGAAAGCGGCGTTTGACAAAGAGTTTGATGTTGTGTCTCGTGTCCAGTTGAGTTAGGGCTAATATACAGTATAGTATCGTATCGTAAATGAATCATAGTGAGTATGAAATATACAGGGCTATTCAAATTCGAGTCTATGCATGGGGATTTCGATAACGGTAAGAGATAGAGGGTTGGTTAAATGGGGGCAAAGTATGGAGGAAAAAAATCTGACCTAACTTCTTCAGTTCTGGAGTTATACAGGAAAAATTAAGAATTTCGGAATTCTTCTTCTGTCTATCTTTTTATTTTAGAGATTTTTTCAAAATTTTGCCACTTTGCAATTGCATTCTACGTAGTATTTTCATCTGAATTACAGAGTGTTTTGAAAATATTGAACTATTACCAGTAAAATTTCAATTTTTTTTTTCAATTTTTCCTGTATAACTCCAGAACTGAAGAAGCTAGGTCAGATTTTTTTCATCCATATAATTAACCTCTGAAATACGCTACTTTGCCCCCATTTAACCAACCCTCTATCTCTTACCGTTATCGAAATCCCCATGCATAGACTCGAATTTGAATAGCCCTGTATATAAAGATATACATGAATAAATTCTATTCGTATTATTATGTCTAGTGTTTTTTATGGCAAATCTCCTTCTCATTCCTGTACGTCAATAAATTAATACATAAATATTTCTCTTATTTCTTACATGGTTGCTTTCTTGTAGCTTGAAAATCGGGAAATACAACACTCACTTGAATTTCGAACTGCAGCTCTTTTTCTAAAAGGGCTCTCTTCCTTAGGATGTCCTTCTTCAACAGCTCCTTCTGCCGGAATAAACTAACCATGATCTTAGATTTGCTGTTGGTTTTTTTATCGGAGTCTGCGACTTCTTTGATTTTCACTCTGCTCCTTGGGGAAATTATTTTCTCTTTCATTTGTTCCTGCCTGCAAGAATCATTAGCGTGACTATTCCGAAATTGAATATATTTTATTCGGCTGATTACTGTATGCAATCAAGTCAAGACATGAAAAATTGTTCTCCTATGATAGAATTATCCCAGTTACTAATACGCTGGCAACACATTTCCTAAACTGATAAATGTTATCACTTGATGTTGTATCTATTGTTTATACAGAGCGCAGCAATTAACATAATTGTGAACCCAACATAACCAAACATATATTCATTGAATTATTGAGAAAGGAAAATTTTGAAAAAATATTCGCTGATTTGCAGCATTCACATTCAAACTCGACGTTCATCTTTGACGTATCAAAAAGACAACAATGATGATGAAAAAAATATTTCTAATTTGGATTTTCTTTCACTACAACAAGAAAACATGAAATAAAGAAACTTTGTCCCAATTTAACCTGCTTGGTGTCTGACTGTTTTCGAGATTTCAATGAGGAGCGTTGAATTCGAATAACCCTGTACACCATTTTGTCAATACAAGGTGTATTTAGATGTGGTGGAACGAGTCCCATTAATAAGGCACTAGAAAACTGTGTAGACTGTTGCCTACTTGATTATGCCGAATTTCAATCATAGTTTCAAACACTTGTAATACTTTTACGAGTTCATATAGATGGCGCCACGTCGCTGATCCCGTATGATGATATTAATTTTTACATTATTTTATCCCCTGCGAATATCTATGACTGGACTGGAACTTCAAATTTTGCGCTTTCGACATCTCTCTCTAATTTTATTCGCTCTGTCTGACTGTTTCATCTGTAAGATTTTCTAATCTATGCTACAGGTATTGACGAAAAACAATAATGGGGAAGTTTCCGAAATTCAGATTTTCATACCAAGTTGAAGTTTATAAAAATTCATCGAATACGTATTTCTTATTTACCTCGTGCCATCAAATTTGACTTAGAAAAACATTCCCAAAAACATAGTAACGGCTCCTCCACCATTCTGACTACTAATTAGAACGCATGCTAGCACTTTTGCGCCGGTACACAGTGGGATATTGATATTGCTATGATATTCAATGTATCATTTATTCAATAATTTAAGTTGAATTATATTTCGAAATTTTATCACGGTGCCCAAGGGAATGTTGATTATAGACAAGATGAATATTAAAATAGATTATTTTTTCAATTAGAAAATATGGCTAGGTTAAAAAATAATTGATATTGGCATTTTTTCTTTGAAGTTGATTATGTTAGTCGTATTTTCCATGTTTTGATGAATATTTCGATTCATCCAAGAAATTAGTGACTTGTATCTGGCAACAGTGCAAGCAATAGCTTTCTACTTCTTCTTTTTTCAGTCCGTAGGCTCAACCGAATTAGGTTCAGAAACTTACAACCAACAAATATCCCCAAATGTCTCTAATTAGTACGTCATAGTGTTCCGCCATACAAATTTTATATCGCTGTATTTGAAAATTAAAATTATTAGGATGATCCCAACAGTAATTCTAGACAGCAGAAACATAATACTTGTTATTTAAACAATAATTTCATGAAAATCAGTTCGAAGGAAACTTCCTTCCCAATTGAAGAGTCGTTTCATCATGCCTATATTCACCTTCCTCATCAACTAAGTCTACAAGTCAAAGTGACAAATATGTTCCCGACTTACGCCACATCGACCTCGGCCATCTTCTTCCCCTCTCCACCCGCCGTCGCCCCCCCGCTGCCCCCACCTCCGCCCCTGCCCGGCCTGCTGCGCTTCGGCGTCTCCATCACCCAGTCGGCGTCGTCGTTCTTCGACGAGCTGAGCTGCCGCTTCCGCGAGGGGGCGCCACCGACGCCTGAGGCGGCGGCCGTAGCGACGGGACGGGCGTTCACTATCGGCTGGCTGGCCAGCCGCGGCACCGGCGGCGCCGGCGTCGACTGCAGCGGCGCCGACGACGCCTCCGGCTCCCTGCCGCTCATCTGGCGCTCCTGGTAGCGCTGCAGCTGCAGCAGCTTCTCCTCGATCTCGGGGTTGAGGTTCTCCTGCTTGAGGGCGGTCTTGATCGCTGCGATGGGGTTGAGAAGGTTGTGAGGGGTGGGGTGACACTTTTTTGACTGTGTAAACCAGCCAGGTCCACCAAACTCTTTTTTATACGAATTGTGAATTCTTCTAAATAATGAATATATCTGAAGCTGCATTCAATCAACATAAACGTAATGATGGTAATTTATGAAACCTATATTATACAAGTTTTCAGTCAAAAATATAGTTCTCTGTTTCATCATTTTATGGACAAGATCAATTATTAGTGTATGCTCTTCTTGTGACCTTTTTCACGCACTCGTTACTTTCTAAAAAAATTACCGTCAAGAACTTATCATAAAGACAAAAAACAGTAACCATGGAAAAATTTTGAAAGTTGGGATTTTCACGATGTTTTTGGCATAAACTTCAGACTTTGACATTAACATAAGCACAATTTCAACATCGTGTAGGATAAATGCACCTTAATATCTGCGGCGACAGGAATGATTGACTCTTAGTAGTAGTAGTTTAGATGTCTCAAACGATGGAATATTTGGTTATAATTTTGCACTCATCATGCGATCTATTTTTCAATGAAACATCTTATTGGGACTATATATTTTGACCTCAGGAATCCGAATTTGATTGATTAATAAAATCGTTAACAAACCACTACTTTTCGAGATAATGCAAGTATTGTATCGTCTTACATATTACATGCATGTAACATGAAATAATGCTTTTTGTCTAAGAAAAACATCATAAATATTGTATTTTGAAAATCTCATGTCATAGCTGACTTGAGCAAAACAACTCAGTGGTATGATTTCTCTCTTCAATAGATGTCAAAAATCAGAACAGGTATCAGTAAAGAAGGTGAAATTTTTAACTTTGATATGAATTTCAGCTCATAATAGAGTTTAATGTGGTAACAATGAGAATATAAATACTTCAATTGAACGATGAACATAACGAAAACGAATAATTAAATATGACTTATTTTTATAATAAATGTCAAAAATATTTCCATGCAGGTTTTTTTGAAATATCCCAAGACCAATGACTTTTCCAACTATTTCATTGCAGCATATAACTACACAACTTTTTCCTAATTTAACCGACCCTGTATCTCTTACCGTTACCGAGTTCCCAATGTTAGCCTGCGAATTTGGGACACCCTGTACAGTAAGAATCAGTGTCATCTCTGCAAACATGATCAACGATCATCTACATAAAATACCAGTACTAGTATGACTTGAGCCCCCATTTTAGTATGGAATGTTCAAGCACTTGTTATGTACCGTCATTAGAATAAATTGACGTTTGCCCTCGTTTTTTAAATAAAAAATAAGCTCATCATTCCACCTTGTGTCTCAGAGCCGATGAGATTCGATATCAGAAACTGTCAAATCACAAGGTACCTACTTTTTATGTATTGCTTTTACATTAACTGAGTCTTTGAATTTCTTTTTAATTGTTGAAAACTGCTCAGATTACCATTCGAACAATCTAAATTACTACTTTCCTGTATACCTCACTTCTAATATATTTTTAGCATAGGCAGTCAAGCTGCATACACAAATATACTTATCATGTAAAAAAAAACACAAGTGCAAGTGCAAGCGAATGTGTCAAATGAAAGTTCTATGGCATTTTTACATCTGAATCTGTACTGAAATCGTATCGAAACATATAAATAAATGGCCTACTTTAGTTCAAAATGAGAAAATACAGTGATTGGGTGGATAATTTGAGAGTAAACATCAAGATATGTAAACGAGACTCACTTCAAAGCGCATAATCATTTTAAGTTCCCAGCTTCGCTGAAGGATTCGTATTTCTGTCAAATTCTATTTTCTCTTCAAACGATTTTTCTGATGTCTATATACACGATCTATTAAATGTTGAAAAATGCAAGTGAATCCCGAAGTAGAAAATTATATGTCATGATATTTTTCCATTTCTGGTTGAAATATTGTTATATTCCAGATGCAGATGAAGCAATTTTCCAAAACAATTAGTAAATTATTATAGTGAAATGAATAATTTTGCTGTGTATGCTACGTTGTGTTGATTCCAATCATTTTAAACAAATCAGAAATATAGATATGTTTATTTCAAACCAAATAATGTTTATAGAAAACATGAAAATTATTAGATCAAAGCCCCCAACAAATTATATTGTGACATATTGGGCATATTGATCCACTACATGTAGTACTGAAAGGATCAAAAAGATCAATCACCTTCATTTACCTCCATTAAATTGCGTGAAAGAAACCAGTGGTATTTCCGAAATTGATAAATCATCTATAAATGGGTTTAATGAATATCCGAAAACTTGACCATAATGCGATTGCAGGAGATTCAGATATAAAATGCCTGAAAAATAAAAATACAAAACAAATACAAAAATAAGGTATAACAGAAAAAAGGATACCCAAAGCAAAACGAGCATAAGAAAAAAATAAATACAGAAGTGCAAGGGTTCACTCGAATAAAAGTCACTATTATTCTTTAAACAACTTTATTATAAAAGCTCGAATACAGTCTTAAAATTACACTGGGAACTATAAATCTACTCAATGGTTAAAATGGTACGGTGAAATTTCACGAATATTTGAAACAGAGAAAACATATTCAATTTGGATGTGTATTGCAATAGGGTTATAAAACCACTGAATAATACCCTTCCCAATATTAACAGTAGATAAACATTTCTAGTTAGTGTCAAATTAGGTAGTACTACATTATGAACTGATATCAAATACTATAAACTAATTCAATCATGTCGTGATTTGTCAAAATGAAATCATATCTTGTTCTCACCCCTTTTTTGGGGGTATTTTTCATTGAATTAGAACGAAATATAATAAATTGAATATTTGATATAATTTGTATTTTCAAATATTTTTATGTCCGTACCTACAATTTTGAAATTTATTTTTAATGTGACATCATATTTTTGGCCTAAAGAATGTTTTTTTTGCAGTTTCAAGTTAGCTTCTCGTTGAATGAAAAAATTTAAGTGGTAAGTTTTAATCCATCCTCTCGGAACGAATAATATGAATGTATAAAATGTTATTCCATGCATAGTGTAGATGCCTAGAGAAATCATAAAACTATAGAAAAACAAATGACAGTTAATCAACCGAAACTAATAAAAATAACTATAGGTTACCTAACCTATTTTATATGAATGAAATGAAAAATAGAATAATTCGAAGTTTTACGGATAACTATGTACATTAGATTATATACTCTACCCCAAGTTTATAATCTAATGCTTAATCATTTTCATTCGAAAGCCGATATCTGACGAATCATACAATTAGTAATTTCTGAATTTCAAAGGTCCAGTAGGTACCTCTTTGCAATACACCCCCAACTATTTTCTCTGTCCTCTTCAATGACATGAATAAGAAAAACGAAACATCCATAGACATCAGTCTTTACCTCCAACAGAAAAAATATCACAGAGAAACCAGTAAAAAACAACAACTGTACTGTCAACACCGACTACCCCGAATACCAATAGAACCCTTGCTCTTCACCTCTCATCCCCTTTTCATTCGAGAAACCTGACGCTAACATCGTTTTGCAATGGGTACGCGCAGTTCGGATTGTAAACGATAACAGACGGCTGACAAATCAACATACTTTGCTGGATGTAGTCCGGGGTGACCACGAACTGCTTGTTGCCGTCGGCGGGCGGCTGCTGTTGCTGTGCGGGCGGCTGCTGGGCGGCTGCCGCCTGCCCACCGGCGGTGCCCTTGACGGCCTGCAGCAGGGCAGCCATCTGCGACTGCTGCCCGTTGACGAGCAGCTGTCGGCCTTGCGTTGCGGGGCTCTCGATGGTCTGCAATCGAAGCGGCGTTTGTCAAAATGCTGATAATCGAATATGGTTATCTATAATAAGTATTTCGGGTATTCAAGAACGTTAGGTGAAGCTTGTCATACAAGCTCGACTGTGAAAATCAAATAGTTTCTTTCTGCGACTTACGTTTCTGTTCTCCGTTTCTTTCAGATTCATGAAATCGGACAGTCAACAATATTTCGGTTTTTGTTGTGTTGTTTTGATCCCTGCATATTTCAAGACGAGTCATGAACAAGATCATTAAAACAATATTTTCATTAACGAAGTTAGAAAGTTAGAAAAATAATTATCATTATTACTTGGACCCATGGAACAAATAATAAAATTGATCTGGACTGATAAATGTTCTACAACTAAGTACAATGAATTGCATTTTGGATTGTTTAATATGCAATTTCAGTTTTAAAACTTATTTGATTGTGTTTATGTTACTCCCTCACTGTATTCGTAAATAGATGAAAAAATATCCGCAATTGTTCTATGAACACCGATATGCCATTTGATATTATGATTCTTCTGTATTAACATCTAAATTGTACATTTTTGTGATAGAAAGGCAAATATGCTACTGCTGATGTGTGAAACTAACGCAGAAATATCCAACTTTTTCAATTCCTTCGGAAAATAATCCAGACAACTAACTTCACCGAAATATCTGAAAATAATTAACACGTTTATTATATGAAAATTACATTGTTTCATATCCAGAAAAGGATTGTTTAATTTCATTTATATTTGATGATAAAATGTCCTTGGTTTGTAAACAATCTACTAAATTACACAATTCACTTACCAATTCGTATAAAATCTCCAGGATTTTGTTATATATTCTTAAACATATTTGATCCACACAAGCATTGCCCATTAAGGACTGCTACTCAATATTGGATAATTCATTTATTCGCTATAAATTCAATTTATACCAACTTGTTTTGAAATTAAAACACATACAGATTGGGGATTGAAGAACAAGAAAACTTTTTACAATATTTTAACTTAGCTGAAGCATTTTTTATATAGAATATTGTCGACTTTCAATAACTGTTAATATTCATATTCAATTAACATGTCAAATGAGTACGAATATACAGTCATTTAATTGCCTAATTCGATGGCAATGCTCTATCATGCTTTAATTTTGCTAATTTGCTTTAGTGAATCAGAAGGTAACCAAATGAATCATATATCTCAAGAAACTATTCCTTTCATTTCTTCGAGTTTTCCTACAGGATGAGAGAATATACTTAAAAGTATATCAATAAAATTGTTGTAAAATTATCTCTTGAATATTACGGTTTTCAATTTCAAATAATGTCGAACAGAATTTCGGAAAAGTATTAATATTCAAAATAATCTGACGAATGGTTACTGAGATATATAGATAGATAGGTCTATACATTTGAAACTGGGTTAAACTTATTGCAGAATCTTGGACTGGTTCAAGTGGTTAGTTGATGAAAGAAGCAAAGCTCTATGGTAACACTTTCTCCAGTTTTTTTCAGATATTAGCAGGTTAGTACAAAAGCAAAACAAATATATGTACACAAACATAATTTATTTAAATGATAATTTCAATATATAAATGCACATACTCTCAAAAAGCTCGAACATGCAAAAAAAAGCAAGAAAACATAAAAAACACGTGAATTTTGTGTCATAACAGTTATTTCTTTTAAAATGTAATTAAACAAACTGATGATAAAAAAAAAGAAATTTGACAAGTGTTTTTAACCAATAAAATTGACAAAAAATTATTGATTAATAATTGTTGTTTGCTGCTTTTGTAAGTATACAATATGATTCAGTCTTTCGAATACAATATAAAACTGTCGACTAGATTATATGTCTCAAACATGGTGAAATTAGGAATATATGTACTTCCAAATTATTAGTAATAAAATTAGCTTCTTTGGTTCGATCATAACTTAAAAACTCATTAAACAACCTACATGTAACTTATCTTATCTGCCTAGAAATTTCGAAGTATAGACTATTTTTTTTTATAAAATAACGATAAGTGAGTAAACTGGCTTGTTGGCATGTCATGAAAGCTATTTCAAAAGATTCAATAAATTCGTTTCATGTTGAATTTCTCGCATTAACAACTTCTTATTTTTATTAGCAGTTGTTTCTCATCAGCTAGAAATTCTGACTTATTGTGGCAACAACTATCATCAAATTGTTGTTTAATGCCATGCATTCTATTTTGGATCACTATCATCAACATAAAACAGGTTTACAGATTTTAAAAAATTCGGATTTTGTGCATTTTTCTAAATCTTAGCCTAATTGATTTGAAATTGATACATATATGTTCATTCATTTAATAGTTGATTTTCCTTTCACTAGATAATTATAAGTGTTGAATTATGAAATATAATTCTAGTGGAAGTAGATAGAAAATATTGATGAGCAGCTTGGAGACTAGTGACTTGTCCTAAGAATGAATAATGAACATGAAATTATCCAATTGGATAATCCGAATATCACAATTGTGAGATTGGAAGTTAAGTAAGCTCACCAGTTGAATAAAATTATTCAATGAGATAAGCAAATGCTAAATCATGTAGTCATAATTTATAAGTTTCATTGGTCACTTTCGGAGAAAAAAAAAACTGTGCAATACTGTAAAAAATTGTTTCACATGGCATATGTCCAATGAGCGTTGACATAGAAAAATCTTCAAATCCGAAATACGGGGTATTTCAGGCACAGAACAATACAGAGGAGAACAAGGAAAAATGTACCAATAGGTGTTCTTTGATTTAATCCGCTAATGATGAAATAAAGTACGGATATTCAAATGGCATGTAGTTATTTATTATCAGTATAACTGACGTCCCTTTAAATTATTGCTTTGATGAGCGTAAAGTATGGTGAATAGTGCCTTTATGAAATTATCAACGATAGAGTTCGGCAATAACAAATATAATAAAATAGTTATTCATTACGATATGCGTGGAAACTGGTGTTTCCCAAAATATAAGTGTTGCCGTGGGTAAATTTCACTAATATCTATTAATAAAAATGTTTCTCTTTTAGTGAGGGCATATTTGACATTGGAAAAAAAATTCAAGTTCCTAATATTGCGGAATTTATAATAGAAAGAGAAAACTAAACTTACGATTCATCGAATACATAATTTAATTAACCCTTGATAGAAACATTTTTGAGATCGTATAGTCTATTTTTGAGATACTGCTATTTCACCGAAGTCAATTTAGTTTGAAATACTAGAAACGAAACAGTCAATTTACTCACTCATCAGCTGAAGCAACAAACAAAAACACATTAAGGGTTATTTACCAACCACTCTCATCATTTCAACGTGAAATAACTCTACCAAGAGTTAATATGCATTCAATGAAAACAAATTAAATAAAATGACAAAGCAGCCCCGCGTTCCCATATTGATTGCGGGCCCTGAATTTTCTTGCCCAAAAAGCATTATCACTCTAGGTATACTGTATATACAGTACGAGATTCGACCGCGTGATGTTCAAGGTCATAATATGTTTTTTAATCAAAATGCAATCTTAATAGCTACTTATTAATTTCAGATGGGATGCCTATTCAAATATAACCGCAGTTATTTTGAATTGAAATATACACAAATATAAGATATAGTGTCACCTCATTTTTGCCCCAACACTAGTACATTTGAATTAGAAATACTCGCGGCCGTATTTCAATAGGCAGTCTGGCTTAAAAGCACCCCTTCATCAATAATCATCCATGAAAATTGCACTTTGAATAAAAATTAATCGTCATAAATGAAAGCCTAGTAGGCTGGAACTAGAATTGTCTGTTCACTCAAGTCCCAAACGTCTACCAAGATGATGTCGCTACTTTCTAGAAGTTGACCGATACTCGTTTGATTAAGTCTGTTCTCTGTCTCACGTTTGGGACTCGGGTGAACAGACAACAAAATTATAGTTCCAGCCTACTAGGTTTCCATTTGGAAGGACAATGGTTTTAGCAAACAGAAAAAACTGCTCCGTCTACTAGCCGCCCATTCAGAACGACGCCAGCACCAGCCAACCCAACAAAGGTTCTCCACCCCAACAAAAATCCCCTCACCCACATCGAGCATCCGCACACCCTCAGTGAGCGTCCATGGGATACACCCATATATCTAATAACAACTATATGGATAACACCCATTCAACTCTTCACGCGAAAGTGAAGCCAGTTTTGGGAAAAAAAAAGACGGTCTAGCTTGCTAATGATGAATTATGGGCATGCGCGGGTTTTGACGAGTTGAAATCCACTGACGTTTTCAGAATGTCATATGTTAGGGATATTTTTCAACCAAAATGATATAAACGAGCGTTAATATAATTATTAATGTAGTTACTGGGTGTTTAAAACAGTTATTAGTGAGTTATGAGTGATAAAAATTTGCCCACGAATCCTGTTCTGATGACTTCATCGTCACGAGTATCTATGTAAATCGCAAGTATTGCTTCGTAGATCACATCCATCTCTGTATCTATCATCAACTATCATCTATCAATGAATGAATATTTTCAATAATTATAGTACGTTTGTCGCTCACTAGAAAACTACTCACCTCCACGACAGATTAGAAAACCTTACAGATGAGAACTACTGAGGCTGGAACTACTGATGTGCAATATTGCCATTTTAGTAATGCATAATCAACACTAATATGAAAGATCTGTGATAAAAAGTTACCTACTTCTGAGTGATATATTATAAATAAGTTGTCATCAGAAATTAGTATCTATCAGGAATAAGATGTATTCTGAATGAATTCTACGATGAAATTCGAATGTTTAGAATGTAGCCCATTCATTGTCATCAGGAAAAATAACGATTCAATCATCTAATAACAGAATATAAATTCCTCAACTTGAAATGTGATATAGCAAAAATGGTGATAATCAAATGTAAAAGTCAATAATATCACTCAACATGTACTCACATTTTTTCGTCATATGGAAAACAATGTAATTTTATTATCTCCGATTTATTTGAAGATGATTTCAAAAATCTTGTCTTAGATATATTTATGGTATAAGAAAATATCAAAGTGTCACACATAAGTTGAATGATACAAAATGGCTTAGTATGTCTTCAAGAAGAAAGTTACATTCAGTGACTCTATTTCACAAAATACTTTTATACATATCTCTATAATAAAATAACCTTCCGTAGTGATGCCCATAATTTGAACACTCGTTTTAGAGGAACTATTAATCCACCAAATCATAAAACTTCAATTTTTCAGCGGTCTTTTACCTTTACAATCTATCATCTTTACAACCAGGTTCCAGTGAGTCTCAAAACATTTTCTGCTGCTAAATTCAGTATTTTTTACAGAAATCTGCAATTAGAAGCTAACATATGAATAGTAACCAGAATTCTAACACAACACAAAAGTTAACTTAGTTAAGTACTAACACTATATATAATGAGAAATCGCCAAACATTATTATTTTTATTTTGTTTATTCAAATGCCGATGTGTTTTTTTGCATTATTCTATTATAGTAATCAGGGATGGCACTCGTATCAGTTTCACTGCCTGTCATTCCTGTTTTGCAGTTCTAAATGTTTCGACTTATTTACTTATGTCTTATGTTAAACTGCAAATAAATATTATTATTATTATTATTTGCAATATTTATATGCACAGTAATGATTGCCAATGAACATAGACATATTATTGTACCTGATTCACATTCCAGACAATGAACACCTATGATCACAGGTTGTTTGATTTGTGCTGAGATAATCCTCAAAACCTTTATTACTCTTCCTTTCGAATTATAGTTTATGGAAAATATGTTATACATTGTAAGAACAAAAACCCATCCGAAATACTGGATCGTGAATCATGTAAAACAAAAAAATTTGTAACATAACCATCGCTCTGTCTGACTGTCTTATCTGTAAGGTTATCTAATATGTGCCTTCACAATGCAAACGAATATCGATTCTCAATTCAAACTCGCGCATGCACACGTCAGCGACTTCACCCGCAGGGCGCAGACTCTGTCATTTGTTTTATTTTTCGGCTTCACCTTCGGGATCCTTGTCACCTACACAGTTATCATTAGATATATTATGGTCACACCGAGAGCGGCTCGTTGAGCCGCTGCACGACAACCTTGGGCTTGCGCGGCGAATTGCATACCTGTGGAACGGCGGCGGGCCGAGCCGCCGCCGCCGGCTTGGCCGGGCTCGCCACTTTGGCGGCGGCGACCGGCTGCTGGACGGGCGCCAGCGGCGGCGGGTGAGGGTCGGCGGCGGGCGCCTCTTGGCTGCCCGGCTGGACGGCGAGGTAGATCTTGGTGGGGCCCAGGACGCCCTGCTTGCCGGTCGAGGCTTGGGCTGGAATCGAGAATGTTGCGATGTATTTATTGAGTAAGAAGCATCAACATATAAACATTGATAGTTTGAAATAATCAAGAGTTAAGATGAGTATTGTGTGATTCGACACAAATCTTTACAAAATGTGGATTTATGCAGCACCATTCAACATTTATCATTTAACATGTAATAAACATCATATCAACTTTTAATCGAAATGCCGTCATTTATGCAGGACACAAATATAATTCAAGAGAAAATAAAAAACATGTGCACAAGTCCGATAACAGTCATTTGATTAACCTTTTATTCTTGGTATCTATTTGTGTATAGGAATCAGATAAATAGAAGTGGTACAGTGATAATATACAAGCAATATTATTCCTCATGTTCTTCTTTTCAAGATTTGTTTCCCTTTTTTATCACAAATTATAAGAAATGGTTGAAGAAGTTCAATGAAAGTAGGATTATAAAATTTCTAATAACTTCAACAGGACATAAAATCAAATCAAATCACTTTTCTTTTGGAAAAAATCAGGTCAAATTTGTCATCAGGCCACATAATTATAATAAATACATCAGACAGACCAATCTGCGTTCATCTGCGTACTAATTGCGCATTCGAAGAGAATCCGGTATATTTAATCTAATAAAGTTAAAAGTTGGTCAACTTCGTTATTGTTAAATAATCAACGAGAATTGTTGAATGTCTGCATAAATGCATTAATTGTAATATGAGGAGTTCAACTTATAATTGATAAATGTAAATTGATAATTGTAGATAATGAATGTTAAAATGGTGCTAGTGATTTTATAAAATTATGAGAACATTCAATATTATTTGATGAATGAACCTACGATAAATAAATGTGATGATAAAAATGATAATTGAAATATTGATAATATATTTTCTTGTATGATGAGATAAATTTATTTCAAACTATTTTTGTACTTAATGATATGTTCAAAAATCGTTAGGTAGTTTATTTTATAAACTAGGTGTCACATATAAATATATGATCTCAAGAATGATTGTTCCTAGGGTCATGGGACATGTTGAGGAAGTAAGCGTGTTTTGAAGACGAATATTTTATACATGCTCAACCAAGATGATAATTATATTCTCCGTGTTTTATACAGGCTGTCCATGTTTAGAGTTCCACTATGGGGATCTCACCATTTTTTTGCACAAAAATACGCAACTTTTTATTAATTTAACCAACTTTATATATTATATCATATAATATCAATTGTGGTTTCATCAATCTCTATTCTCAATACATGTGTTCAGTAGGATATAGTTTTGGCTTCCCAATAATTATTTTTTTATATATTTTTGGATAGTAGATAGAATAGTGTACTATTCCATATGCTAAAAGAAATTTTACAATAGCAAAACAATCGTTTTCTGTAGTTTTTTAAAAGATGATCCGAGTTGTTTGAATTTGTATATTAGTTGATTCTTTTGTAGTTTGTAGTTTTGAAATATTTAATATAGCATTTATTTTCAAGATTCACAGTTGCATTATTTGACAACTTCTACATCACAGATATTCCAGTGAGCTCTGATAAATTTTAAATTTGACTGATATTTTTGCATCAGAGAGAAAGTAACGATATCAGTTTTTTATTATTAGTGTCGATGGATCGCCATGGTCCCCAAATCCACAACACAATAAGTACAAAACATTTTACAAGAGCCATAAGATCTGAGAAGCAAACGAATCCACGCTAGTTTAGGATGTACGTTCAATTATGGGAGGCTCTGGTCAAAAAGGCATTGGATATCATAGGCCGTTTTTCTCTATTATTGTTATCAGAAACAGTTTCTACCTTTCAAAAGTTGTTGTTTCACTTGCTGCTGAACTGCAGCTAGCTGTTGTGGGGTGAAATCAGCTCCTTGTAGACCTTGTAGAACTATTCTTGGACCCTGTTGAGTCTGAATGACCTGGGCAGTAACACATTTGATAACAGTGCCTGGTGGTTGCCCAGCAAGAAGCTGTTCCAGTGTGGCCTGTAAATAATAATGACTCAATCATGTATGATATAAAATATACAAATTGATCATTTTTGAAATTTTTTTTCAAAATATTCATCCATTTTTGGGAGTTGCCATGGGTCAAACGACATGTATTGATCCTTCATCTATCTCTGTAGCAAAAATCATTTTATTTACTCCAACCATTCGTTCACTGAACATGTGACAAAGCGAGCCGCTGATTACGGTACAAAATTGTCCGTTGCGACTCCCACCTTAGGAGTGTTCGGTTATGAAAACTCGGAGCCGAGCGAGCAGATGCAGATCTACTACCACGTGACCACCGAGGCGACGGAGCGAAAAATATTTAACGAACGCTCGATCTTGAATGAGATGACATTTGTGACAGATTTTTCAAAACAAAACAGATTCATAAGTTTTTCAACTGATAGTTACTTGCAAATGTATGACTGAAATTTATATGACCCTCCAATAGACAAGTAGATCATCCCCCTTGTGATTACATACATTAAAAATGTATGTTAAATGTTCATCTGCTTCAGACATTTCAGGTTCAGGTAACACTATATTTCTAAGGTTTATTCACTGACACCCACTTCAAATTTAAATATATTAATAAAATAATTTAAATATACTCTGCTCCCTAGTATACACTTCCTAACCAAATATTCTTTGACAAGGACAAGTGACAAATCTGTCTGATCTTTCCTTTAATTCGGAGCTACATCTTTTACCTCGCACTCACCAATACCGAACACAAAGCAGACGTAACGGAGGAAACCGATCTGAATTATCGAACGCTTGCTGAGCAGAGCGAGCAAATCGAGCGTTCAGATATGTATTAAACGAACACACCTCTTAAAAACAGTCTGGTAGTTTTCGCTATAGCCCCTTCGAAAAGCCATAACCAATTCTGAAAATTGAAAAACTCACCGAATCAATCTGATTGCCATCGTGCACCTGTGCCTTGGCCGGGCTCTGCTGCTGCTGCTGCACAACCGGCTGCGGCGCCTGCTTGGCCGCCGCCGGCTGCGCTTGCTCGACCGGCGGCTTGGCCACCTGCTTGACAGGCGCCGGCTGCGGCTGCACCGCCTGCGTGGTTATGGCGCCGGGCGTCAGCTGCGCGACAACCTGCGCCTGGTTATTGCCCGTAGGCCGGATCAGCACCTGCTGGCCGTTGATCGTCGCCACTTGAACTTTGCCGGTGGCCAGCTGCTGGGCGAGGTTCTGGTTGTTCACCACTATTTGGTTAGTTATGACCTGGAACGGGGTGGCGTG
Organism: Chrysomela aeneicollis; assembly: GCA_029955515.1. NCBI lineage: Eukaryota > Metazoa > Arthropoda > Insecta > Coleoptera > Chrysomelidae > Chrysomela > Chrysomela aeneicollis. Next base: position 11,907,614 of record JARUHQ010000003.1, on the reverse strand, counting down.
CGTTTCGTCAGATCGGTTGGGAGAGTATTATGGGGTTGTTGTTCTTGTTTTGATGAAGCCAGCTATGGTCAACACGTTCGCTGAGGCGCAGTATAATGATTGAAATAAAACCTGGCTGGTGGCGCTACTTTTCAACTATTTTAGCAGAAAAATCCTTGATTTAGAGCAATTCGCGATAGAAAATAACACGTAGCACTATCCCATGGTAACAACTCGAACTTCTCGAAGTGGTATCGTTTTTGTTTTGTTTTCATATTTTTGATGTTTGTGCACAGATCTCAGTTCTGTGTGTTTATGTCATTGTGACATAGGTGTCTTGTCACCAAACAATAACTGAAACGAGAAAACGATAAGATTTCACATGTATTTCACCAAAACATATCTAGAAAAACTACTGGAAGTTCACCTTCCACATCAGAAGCGAACATAAACAGAACAGAGGTTAAGTTTGTCTGTGGGTTATCCTCCAGAGAGTTCAGTGGTTACACCACTTCGAATGGTTCATGAGTCACCGCTAGGTAGCGTATCGAGAGGTTAAGTTTGTCTGTGGGTTATCCTCCAGAGAGTTCAGTGGTTATACCACTTCGAGTGGTTCACGAGTCACCGCTAGGTAGCGTATCACTTAGCACCTATCGCGAATTGAATTTCAGTTCGTTACTGTGGTTCTCTCATAGAACAATAGAGGCGCTCCCGTCACAAGATATTTGAAAAATGTTGTTTCAATCATGTTCGATACATATTCGCATCAAACTCATTGAAAAATGGCTAAATTGAATTGTTTGAAACAATCAAATGTACCCTCAGAATCGAATATTCATACTTTTGTATTGACACCTGCAGTAACCTGCAAATTTGGTTGAAATCACGGCTTCACTTAGCGAGATTCACTCACGCAATGTCACGTTAGACACATTTTATCGAAGTAGGCGAAACAAGAGATTTTGGACCAGTCACAAGAATAGAAGTGAATTCACCAGTCAACATCTATCCATATCTCGCAATATACTTGAAAATTTGTGGTAAACGTTACGGGGTTCATTGGTACGGTCAGGACGAGGGGCCGACGACCGGATACGCCTTCAAAAATCCAATAGAAAACAGAAATAACTATTCAAACATTCAATAACGTCAATATGAATTGAAAAACCAACCAACTGTGAATATAACCGTATGTGATGTTCTGGTTGAAAGAAGGGTGAATTTCGTGTTTTTAATAGCATTTTCGAGATCGTGGATTCGTGATCAAGAAGCCAAAATTCGCAAATTCCACCAAATTTATCTTGAACTCATAGGAGTGCGATTAACAAAGATTTACCATATTATCAAAGCTCTGTTAGAAATGAATGAGATCAGGAGTACACTGGGTGTAACATTGATTTCAAATGGGCATTTCCAGTATCTTAAAATATGCCCTTTTTTTCACATGACGTGATGGAAGGAGGCTTATAAGATAGTGTAAACAACTTATTCACTCTGAATTTGTTAATTTCGATTTATTATTCGATATTGAAAACGTGACTTCACATTCTGTAAATTCAAACGATCCTTTGCTGTGACGTCAGTGTCTTCCAGAAATATGATTGGTTGAAGTTTGTGATGGCGTTGACTGGCTCGTAAGTGAGGGAAAGACCCACCGCAGTTGCCATGTCTTTGTAAAATCTTTGAATCTATTTCATGTAATGAGAAATTGTTCTGAATTGTGAGTAATCAACTATCAGACACTCCCAATTCATTGTGAAAATGAAAATATTTCAAGATTAGGGATGATCATGTATAGTGTAAATTTTCAATCGGAGCAGATTCAGTCACATCTGTCGGACAATATCACATTCTTTTTCATCATCTCTTTGAATACATTCAGATTTCGTGATATATTTGATGGGGTGGGTACATATAATTTGTCAAAACATCGTGATCTAACCATAATCATCATCAGTTATTATCAAATTGTCATTCTCAGAAAATGTAACTTCTGATATGGCAACCATGAATAGAAATTATCAATAAAAACATAACCTCTTTATAAACCATTATTCCGTCCTTTTATGATGTTGTGATTTTTGTTTGTTTACTTCGTTCATTGTGAATTTGGGCTGTGATTTTAAAAATAGAGAACAAAATGTTAAGTTCCGATTTGTCGAAATCTTTTTGTTCATGTAATAAGAAATTCAGGCTTACAAAACAAATGGAGGATGGCTTTGAAACTGCCTGAAACAGTTTATATTGGTAGAACAAATGTTGTCTGTGAAGACCACTTCAATGTAAGTATTGTCAGAATCTTTCAATAATTCAGTCCTGTTCAAAATATAATTTACAGCTAGAAGAAGATGCAGCAACTTGAATGTACTATAAAGTTATGGGCAAGAAGTTATTTTTGAGATCAGGAGTGGTACCTCATAAATATATTATAGAAAGTCCATCACCAACTAGTTTGCCTAGTAATTCAGCAAGGAAACGAAAATTGGTCTATCATCATCCACCTATGGAACATCCATGGCCATCAACTTCAATGAATATCATGAAGAAACTGTTCAATGAAGAATTACCTGATTCAAAAAGACCCAAGATAGAGTCTGAGGTTCAAACCTTCTCCATCTGGTTCATTTCAAGTGCATCAAACATATTGTGAAAAAATTACATGTTCTGTTGTAGATGTTCAAGTAAACTTGAGAAGTAAAGTGAAAGGTCGAAGTGTCTCAATGAATACCAAAAAAGTGTATTTCAAAGCTGTGAATATTGTTAATAAAGCAAGTTCTGCCATATTAGGGGACAAACAAGTGAAATCAAATATTAGTTCTCCTTCATCATCAACAATTTCTTGAAGTTCTAAATCTACAGAGGAATATACAAACCTATTTCCTCATCAGATGCTACATCTGTGGATGAAAGTGATCAAAATAAACTCCTGACTACTGTTAAAATGTTGAAGAAATAAGAAAAAGGAAAACTAATTTATAAAATTTATACATTCAATAATAATTATAGCATGTGTGCTCATTAATTTAGAAAAACCACTGCTGCAATAATATTGCTATAAACTCTACAAAAAATTGAATTGTACATTTCGTAAGAAGTTAAAATACTTGTTTTGAGAACATATTATATAGAAAATAAAATATCATTGTATTATCTATTGAATATATATCCAAAATTAATTTGTACTTAGGAATATGAGACCTAAATATGTTGATACTTTAGCTTGTTATCACAGTATTACCCTGAAATAAGTTCTCAATGTTAATTCAAATGATGAGTTTTATTCATATGTGTGTTTTGGAATAGTAGGAAGTCAATGAAAACCATTTTATATGGAATTTATTTATTTAAATTATTAAAACAATGAAAACCATTTCAATATATTCGCAGGTACAACTTTTTACAGCATTTTATTGTTTCTCAATATAATAATAATCCCCAATGATAACAGCAAACATTTGTGATATTAACATTTCAATGTTTTGATTCAGAATGAATTGAAATATAACATATTCAGAAAACAAATTGAATATCTATATATTTTATAGCAGCACACATATTATATCAGATGAATAACTGAACGAACATATCAAACAAAAACTGATTAACAATTAAAATCTGGTAATTATCAATAATAAGGTACTTGATAAAGAATATACAGGTATGTAAAAGTCCATCCTGCTCACTTTTAATAATGAAGCACTCTCCCAATTCATGGATCCATAATAAAAAAAGGACACCATGTTTACAACCTCCTGTAAACAAAAAGTATGAGATCAAATATGAACTATGATTTTTCAGAATGTGTAAAAATGTATAAAGTTCATGTGATTGTCTGAGTATGAATAATTTGCTGACCAAAAGATTTGTTCTCCTCTTTTTCATTCATTATCGCCATAACATTGTAGACTTTCTTGTGTTTCTTGGGTTCAGGGATGATTTTTGTTCACTGTACATATGTCACCATTACTTCTCAACTCAACTTATGATATTGCTTAATCACCATAAGTCTCCTTGGTGGATCTGAAACGTAATACTATCTTCAATATCACCCAGAATACTCACAGAAAATATAACATGGAAACAGGTTTTCATTTCACCACTCTTCTGGAATGTAAGCATAAACTAACCTTTGTGTTTTCACGTTGAGAACTTCAGCACTAACGAAATTTGCATTATTCGTGAAAAAATCACCCATCATGTCAATATCCACCATCGGCAAATTATCAGATGCTGCCTTTTCAAACCCTTCATCTGTTTTTTTCATCCTGAACTTGAACACACTTGAAACTTGAAAACAGTAATCGTTTACAAACAAAACAATCCAGATATTATAGGTTAGGACGCGAGACGCGACGACAGATGAAAAATATAAATACACACACACAGTTGCCAAGTTGATAGTTTAACACACTATCACTTGCACTCTCAAGATAAAATGAAGTTCTTGAATTAATAGCACGTTATATACCTACCACCTATTCATAACAGGTATTAACGCAATGGAATTTTAGTATGGTAATTAAGTGATTAGACGAGGGATTATGAATTTCTGCTATTTCTGGATTACCTTCCTTCTGTCTTACTAATCTTTTATTTTTGATCTGGCAACTCTGTGTGGTGCTTAGATCATTAACGTACAACAACGGGACAACCAATCAAAATCGGACGCGCACTGACGTCACATGGCTTCCCTCTTCTTCTGGATCGTTTGAATTCAGTAGATTATTTTGTCGTTTTCAATAATTTTTAACTAGATGAATTGATGGAAAAAAAAATCTCAAAAAATGGGTACGAGTTACATGAGGGTCCAATATTTCGAAATATAATTTTTCTGAAAATTACTGGAAATGCCCATTCCGGTAAAACTTCGTTTATCGCACTCCTATGAGTTCGGAAAAAATTTTTGGTGGAACATACGTATTTTGACCTCCTGATCGCGAATCTGAAGTCAAAACGCGGCGGTCTCAAGTATTTTCGGAGATACGGCCCCATTTTGTCTTAAAAATGCACCATTTCAAATCTCCATTTTCTGCTAATGAAAACACACAAAATTAATCCTTCTTTGAGCCAAAACATCACACATGCTCACATTCACTTGTTTCCAACACTTTTTTGCATAAAAAACTATTATTTTCACAAAAATTCGCCGTTCTTCAAAACGTAAACAAAACATCTTTTTTCACTGATTTTCTGGTTATTTTCATTTGAGATGTTGGCAACATCTTACCATGAGCCAAACAATCACGTTGCCAACATCATAAATACAAATTACCAGAAAATCAGTGTAAAAAGGTTGTTTTGTTTACATTTCAAAGAAGGGTGAATTTTTTGGAAAACAATAGTTTTTTCTGCTGAGAAGGTTTGGAAACAAGGGTGAATTTTGTGTATTCCTAATAGCAGAAATTTGACATGTCAAATGGTGCATTTTAGAGACAAAATGGGGCCGTATCTCCGAAAATACTTGAGACCGCCGCATTTTGACTTCAGATTCGTGATCAGGAGGTAAAAATACGTGAGTTCCATCAAAAATTTTTTTTCTGAACTCATAGTAGTGCGACAAACGAAGTTTTACCCAAATTCCTCACCTGTTGACCATTTTGGTTGGTGGTGATGACCTGGTTGGTACCCAAGACGACTTGCTGTTGCAAGACTTGTCCACCCGGGCCGACTAGCACACTTCCTTGGCTGAGTTTCTGCACGGTCGGTGTTCCTTGTTTGACGACTACTTGCTGCTGCTGGACCTTTGTAGGGCTCTGCTGCACTTGGGGTTGTCCGATGATGGGTTTGATAGGGGACGACTGGATGATGGACTTGCCTGGCGATAAAACCAATGTTGAAGTTTTTGATGTTATGATCAATCAATTTGACGTTTTCTTTTCTTCTGACGGCCCTTCAACACGACAACTTGGGATCAGATGGTATACAAGATGTGGTAAGAATTATGTTCATGTTTGCACAAGAAGTTTATTATTTTATTATAATATTTATTTATTCGTATGTTCAGTTTTTTTTCAGCTATGTATGTAATGTGTTGGTAAAGTCATCAGTATCCTTTAACAATTGCGTTTTATTCCTTATTCCAACAGCTCAATATAAAATTATTTATATCATAACATCAAGTAGCCAAATAATTCCGATCGAGTTTTGCTCTTCATTTAAAGTTAAAGAATTTTTTCGACACAATCGATATTTTGAATAAACGTCCATAATGTGGTTTTCTTTTGAAATAAGTGAAAAAAATCATTTAATATAAGGTCACTTCATGTCAAACCTGAGGTGATAAAAAACAAAGAATGTATTTATTTACTATACCTACATGCCGAATTTGACTTGTTTATATAGAGAAACAAAAAAATTATATGGTGATCGGCTTTTGAGAAACAAAAGCTATTATTGAGCCTTTGTCTAAATAATTTTTCACGTCGGAATTATTTCCAAATTTGTAAAAAATTTAGAACGAATTCAAAATATTAACATGGCATCTCAAGGGTACAAATAATAGGTTTAGCATTAAATGTGCTTCGATATTTTGCTATCTCATAGTAACCCTTTAAAATTGTATATACCTTGGATCATTGGATCAATACCAAAGAACCAATAGAGAAAAAAAAGAACACAGCATACAACTACTTCATTCGCGAAAAAACAAAAAAGTCGACGACAACCTATGAAAATCATGCATTCTCGATTCGGGAAATCATCAAGAGAACAAAAATACCGACTCTGTCTATACAGAAAAATAACTTCTTCATTCCTTCAGACCTTTTAGTCTCCCACCTATAAAAATCATGCATTCTTGAACCCGACTTCGCGCATGCATTCCGTTCTTTCGGTGTCTCTACACATCAAAAAAACTACTCTATTCACGAAAAAATAAAAAGGTCGAGGACCTTTTTAGTCTTCAACCTAAAAAACCCGACTCCGCTGCATGCATTGCGCTCTTCCGGCGTCTACACATCAAAACAACTACTCTATTCAAGAAAAACTAAAAAGGTCGAGGACCTTTTCAGTCGGTCGAGGACCTCTTTAGTCTTCAACCTGAAAAACCCGACTCCGCAGCATGCATTGCGCGCGTCCGACATCTCTACACATAAAAACAACTACTCTATTCACGAAAAATTATAAAGTTTCAGGACCTTTTCAGTATTCACGAAAAACTAAAGACGTCGAGGACCTTTTTAGTCGTTCGACGACCTTTTTAGTCTTCAACCCAAAAAAATCGACTCCGCAGCATGCATTGCGCTCGCCCGGCATCTCTACACATCCAAACAACTACTCTATTCACGAAAAACTTAAGAGGTCGAGGACCTTTCAAGTCTTCAGCCTATAAAACCCGACTCCGCAGCATGCATTACGCTCGTCCGGCGTCTCTACACATCAAAACAACTACTCTATTCACGAAAAACTAAAAAGGTCGGGGACCTTTTTAGTCTGTCGACGACCTTTTTAGTCCTCAACCTAAAAAACTCGACCACGCAGCATGCATCGCGCTCGACCAGCGTCTCTACCTGGAACGATGAGTTGTTTGACGGCGGGCGGTTTCGCGACAGCCGCCGCCGCCGCAGCGACCGGCGGCGCCTTAGTCGGCGTCGCGGCGAGCCCTGACGACTGCAGCTGCGACGTGGTGAGCACCTGCAGCTTGCCATCCGGGTACTGCACGAGCTGCTGGCCGGGCAGCAGACCCTTGACGGTGATGCGGCCGTCGGGCGTGCGCATTATTTGCACCCGCTGCGGCGTGTCCTTGACGGGTGTTTGTGGTTGTTGGACCGCCGCCGGCGGTTGGGGGAGTATGGTGGTGGGGGCGGTGGTGGTGGTGGTGGCTGTGCAGAAATATGGTGAGGGGGTGAGAAACAAAAACGTGTTTTATGTGGTGTGGTTTTTGTTGGGGTTGTGTCATTGTCGGGTCCGCTGAAATGCTTTTCGCACTTACTTGCCGCTGATTATATTAAAAACTATATCGGATATGAAACACTAGATTGTTGTAGTTGAAAGAAATTTTGAAATCATTCATGGAAATCTGGCATATTTGATTTGACTTTGCTATTTGATATATAATAAAACTTGAACATGGAAAGAATAAATAACAAGGAATCAGCTCCCACGGTACAAATTATTTGAAACAGCGCTGGCTATATTAAAAATAGTTCATGTTTTCAAACTCAATGATGATAAACATAAATGTTCAGTTGAAATATCACAATTTCGAATATTTTCTTTTGAATAATTGTGATCTTATAAATAGATGATGGAATATTTCACAGAAATAATTGAGAACATACCTTTGGAATATTCATAAAATGAATTTTTCTGGATTGCTCGAATTTGTTTTTGTAGAAAATTTGGGTTAACTAATAGTAATTAGACTAAAAATTCGATTTTACAATAGTATATCATGTTTTTGTGCGACGAACTGTCTTATAAAACGTCATATACAATTTTCTATTTTGCATTAATTAAAAAAATTATTCGATATTGAAAAGATATAACAGAAACATTTTCGATTGGTAACAATGATTAAAATATTTCTAATTTGACGAAAGCATTAAGCAGTTTACTGCTAATCAATCTTCGCTTTTTCGATACCAGCGGTTGAAAATGCAATGTTGTTATTGTTCATTTTGAATCAAATCAAAATCCTCATTGAAATTCAACAATAAAACATTGCGTTTTCACTGCTATTATCTCAAAATCCAACATCGTTTAGCAGTAAACTGGACCTAACTCTACTGACTTTCATTCGAGAGTTCGATTTTACCAAATTCCGAAATATAAAAAACGCGTAACGAAACAGAGTCCATCATCAATAACGTTAGAAATATCAACAGATAGATAATCCGTATATCTATAGTTAGTAATCAATACATACAGGGTTAGGAAAAAATACCAGAACGGTCGAAAATCTTCTTAACGAATAGTTTAATTCTATCGAAATTCACTACTCGGGGATTATTCGGATCAGCGATGTTGTCAAATTTTGTAATTTTTAGTTGAGTGACATAACATTGTTTTTCGAATCACCCCCAGGTAGTAGATTTCCTTGAAATCACATCTGTCATTTAGGAAATAAACCACCGTTCTGTATAATCTACAAAAAAAAATAAAAAAAAAACACTAACCAGCTTGTTGAACCTGCACAGTCTGCTGCACCTGATTGGGTGCCTTAATAAGACTCTGCTGTGTGGTTTTCAGATTTTTGGGCAGAATATTCGCAGTACCCGTTATAACCCTTGTGGTACCGTCCGGTCCTTTCGTCATGAGAATTCTCCTACCAGCTAATTTGGTGGTGTTGGATGTTAGAAGAGAGGTGAGTGTATTTTTGCCGCTGACAACTGGCTGGTTTGGCATGATCACGTTTTTCACGATTTTCATTTGGCCATCTGCCAAGCCCGACACTGAGAAAAGATATTGATGATAAGAAGAAAGTCTAACTCATGTTCGATCATGAACGAAACACATCAAATACAAAACTTGCAATAAATGAACTCTCTGCAGCTGTACCGCATAACCTCAAAACATATTTCAACAAATAAAAAATTTTTCGAGGATACCATGAAGTTCCTAGTACCACAGTAAAAAATCCGATTACTATTTTTTTATAGGCAATTCCATCCACTTAACGACAACTTTCCATTTATTACATTGCTGAATTCAAAACCCAAAAGTTTCACATCAAAAATATTATTTCTATAATCTAATCAATTTGCTCAAACATGCTAAATATCTCATCCAGAATGCTCTGCAAAGGGTGTCACATGGTTTCTTGATTGTCTGCGGTTTGAACATTATTGTTCAACTTTTTCATTTAATTGTCACTCATATGGGTGAATTAGAATTAATTAATCCCCTATGAATAAATTGAGAAACCCTGCAAACAAAAATAAAGAGAATAGGACACCATGCATTTATAGATTACCGTATCCAGATAGCTTCTATAAAAGTTGTGGAATTCATTCTGAACCCATACTTCAATAAAATGGGAATATATTTCTTTGTTCATTTCAAAAATATTGATATCGTCGATATTTTCTCAATACTACACGGTGTTTTCTTCAGAACAAACCATGCAACTTTTTGTATCTGAAATTTTTTCTGGTAGTGAAAAATAAGACAATTTTCTTCTGATTGTAGCTATGTCTATTCCTGTTAATATTTTTTTTGTATTTCTTGAAAGATTAAGGAATAGCAACCCAACTTGAAAAGCAGATTCTGATCTAATTATTGAATATACCATGCAAAGTAGATTGTCTCTCATTCAGCTCCAGAAAAACTTTCGAATACTGATGCAAATAAAAGCAAATTAACAGGGCTGATTTTCTTGTCATCCTTTCATGTAGCGTTTACTAAGTACGATCGATAATTTCAAGGTGTTTTCGTCATAATTTTATTCATATAAATATGAAGACCACAGGGAAAGGACAGATCCAAGTCAAAAATGAATAAAAAAGTTTGTTGCCCCACTCTGCAATATAATATAATGGATGGCAATATTATTTTGCAGGTCTCTCAATAAATATGTCGATTATGACAGCTCTTTACTGATGTTCAAAAAACTGCAAAATTTAAAAAACGTAACGACGAGACAATTTTTTTTCCTCAGCACCCTTTATTCGAAAATGTCTCTTCCGCATCCGACCCATGTCTTATCTCCAAATTTCGAAAGGAATTACACCCTGCAGTTAAGAACCGTACACAGAAAACATCATGTATTGGGACCACCAGATAATTATGAATTTCAAATGTAATGAGAACAACACCAAATATATACAACATTCATATTGTAGATTACAACTATTCTCAGCCTACCTTTGGGTTGTATTGACGGTAATGACGATGCAATAGTTGTTGATGTTGGTTTTGCTGTACTGGTTATTGTAGCAGTAGTGGTAGCAGCTTTCAAATAAAAAAAATAGTTGTTGAATTGGAAGCAACTCAATACAAGTATAAAGTATTCCTCGGAAGGGGAGATGAGTGTCATAAAAAATGTCAATTCCAATGGTATTTCTTTCAAACAACTCAATATTGTTATGGACTATGCATTTCTGAGAACACCGGAAGTCATTGTCTCGGTGGCTCAAAACATCAAAAATTCAGTTTTTTTTCGAATATTTTGAAAACTATAAGAGCTGGCTCGGATTTTTTTTTTTTCATCATAATAATGACCATAAAATCCCGCAACTTTGCCCCAATTTGAAGTTCTTTGTATCTCTTACGGTTCTCGAGATCTCAATGATGAGCGTCGAATTCGAATAACCCTGTATACAGGGTACCCGTATTTCGAGCTTAACCATGGGGATCTCAGTTATTATAAGATATACGAGGTCGGTTAAATTGGGGCAAAGTTGAGCATTTTCATGCTGAACGATTATCTGAAAGAAAATTTCATTTACCTTTATTCGTTTTTGAATTAATGAAATGAACTGGATGTTTTTAACTAGGACGTTATTAAGGCACTTTGTTACGAGGAATCCAAATCTGTCATCGTATTTTCCAAGGCGTTCTTGATATGATCGATACAACAATCGACTTTGGTTTTTCTTATGGGCGCCATATTGGATTTTTGCATTTTTGAAAAGTCTGTCAGTTTCTGAATACAATTATGTAACACACAATATGTTTGAATCTTACATGTTGATCAAAATTGAGAAAAAATCGTTCTTACGAAGAGAGCTTTGAAAATAATGCCAGCAGTTATGTTCAACAAAAAGTAAATTTTGATAGTTCATTTGAGGATAAAGGAACGTTCACATTTCTGTCGGGCTTACCTTCTTAAAGAAGGTTTTAAGTTAGGAGCGAACTTGACAGGAAAGCTAGAAGTTTTTGCTCAGAAAAACGAAACAAAATTATCAAACACACAACAAAGTTATGAGAGATTCTTGAATACACCAGCATTCTCTTCTAGACACAATTTCACTCGTTTTTCTTCCCAGCTCAGCAATATCATCGATGGGTAAAATTTTAAGAAATGTTTTTTCATTCCCCATAAACAAAAATCCAGTATTCTTTCTTCTAGAAATCTTATTCTTGGAATTGTAAGTACTCATTGATTTAGCTATTCAGAACATTGGGTGAAGAGTAAGATTGTGTTTAGAAGTGAATGGTGGAATATTCGATCATTTTTTATGACTGTTTTGTTTAACTTGAAATATCGTTCCTAATCCAAAATAAACTTGGTTTTTATGTTAGTGAGCTTCCAAGTTCAATTGAACCATCAGATTTCAGTTTGTTTAACGAAATTTCTGCCATTGTTTCCAAAGCACTCTTTGCGAAAACGATTTTTTGACAATTTTGACCAGCATGTAAGATTCAAACATATCGAGTGATACGTCATAGTAATCAGAAAAAAACAGACTTAAAATATTTAAAAATCCAATATGGCGACCATTAGAAAAACCAAAGTTGAGTGTTATATCTGACATCAAGAACGCAATGGAAAATGCGATGACAGATTTAGATTCCTTTTGACGAAGTGCCTGTAGAAGGTCTTAGTTGAAAACGTCTAGTTTGCTTAGTTTTCGATTGACACAATAAAAACGTTTTTTTTTCCAATATTTCAAAAACGAAAAAAGGTAAATGAAATTTTCTTCCACATAATTGTTCAGCATAAAATTGCGCAACTTTGCCCCAATTTGACCGACCTCGTATCTCTTATAATAACTGAGATCCCCATGGTTAAGCTTGAAGCACCCTGTATGCTTGGCCATTGTCGATCTAAATGAACACCTAGTAGATGGTATAATATTGTCTGTTCACTGAAAAAATGACGTCACTTTTTCTGTAAGACAGTGACATCTTCTCATAATAACCGTGAACTATTTTGAACTTGGAAATGTCAAACCGGGCGTAACCTAACGATTTATTTACATTTTGAATTACGCGCTCCTTTTAGCACAGCGAATCTCCTGTTTCAAGCACATAATTGTTTGATCAGGGAATCAGGCAACAGAAAAAACAAATGTACAAGTTAATATAATTTTAATCACTCACGTTGAGTTGTATATTTGCTCCATGCATAATTCATACCCACTGAAGAAAGCACACAAAAATTAGTCCTTCTTTGAACTTAAACACCACACACACTTACATTCACTCTTCAACATATTTTAGCAGAATAAACTAGTATGAAAAAATTTAAAAAATTTCACCAAACCCATCGAGAACCGACGACGGGGGCTGAACTTTGTGACAGTGTCAAGTTGACAGATCAAAGTGTTGTGTTTCCGAAGTACGGTGAATTTTTTGAAAAATATTGAATTCTTTCGCTGAAAAGTGTTGAAGATAAGTAAATGTGAGAGTGTGTGGTGTTTTAATTAAAAGAAGGACGAATGTAGTGTTTTTAGTAGAAGAATTTTAAGATGTCGAATGGTGGATGCATATTTACGAAACAAGCGTTTCTCATTCTTGTTCTGGGAGGCCAAAATACGTGAGTACCTCCAAAAATTTTCCTTGGAATATGCCTTATTAATGTTCCTAAAAAATGTTATTGGACCTTTTCGAGTAGAAATTTGTATAAAAAGTAAAAATACCTGTCAGATTATGATAGTTAAATACAATATATGCTGAAGTCAAAAAAAAAAGAAGAACATAACTTCAACCTAAAATTGAGTCACTGACAGTGAAAAAACTGAAAAAAATGAGCATCATGACGTTTCTGTAAGGTAGCGACCTCAACGTGGCAGACGTTTGGGACTTGAGTGAACTGAGAAGTATAGTTCCAGCCTACTAGGTTTCCATTTAGAACGACAATGGCTTGGCAGCAAATCGACCTTGGGGGGTGCGACCGTTCTCGGGTTAAGCCCATGGAAAATAGAAAACACCCGAAACATCCCAACCCTCCCACCACCCGAACCGCGTTCATACACTCACGTTGTGCGACTGAGCCGACGAGCCCCTTCACCTCCATGGCGGCGCGCTTCTGCTGGTGCGCCGCCCGCTGCAGCCGCAGCTGCTGCTCCATCTTCTCCTTGATCTCCTCGGCGGTGGCCTTGCCGCTCACGGCCGCCTTCACCTCGCCCGCCTCGATCGACGGCTTCGCCGGCGGCAGAGTGCCGGTGCGGCTGCGCGTTATCACCTGCTGGTTGGCCTTCTCGAGCCTGCACAGAGATGGGGGTATCTTCAGTGGGGAAGTTTTCGGCCAGAGTATTTTTGCGAGGAAAACTTTTTGAATTGATGGAGTCCGAATCGATCAGCAGTAATGGGGACATTTTCTAAATTCAGATTTTTATATCACGTTATAATCTGTCAGGATTCGGAGAATACGTATTTTCATTTTTTTCCAGGTGAGATCAAATTTGACTTAAAAAATTCTCAAAAATGTAGTATATGCTCATCCACCATTTTGATGACGTATGTACTACCTAGATAAACCTTGGGAGCACGGTACTTCACCTACTTATTGCGGGATTCGTATTTTCAGCTATAGAAGGCACTAAAAATCATTGAGCATAGTCAATGATGTCAATGTCATAATAATTTATGTTTTTTATAACAGTTTTATATTTTCTCTCGGGGTGATGGTGATAGGTGGTTTGTTCTAGCAACGATTTCGAATAGTTTGCAATCGTCCGGAGCATGCAAAACTGATTTATGCGTATATTAAATAGTATGCGCATGCTGCGGACGATTCCAAACTATTCGAAAGTGCTGCTAGAACAAACATATTGATTGCAATTTCGACAGCAAAACAAGAACAGAACGGGCTGTATAACGGTAGCGCCCTCTACAGGGAAACACGCAACTCATGCATTATTCTGGTAAAGCGTTTTGGTTCAAACAAAACACTAACAGTAGTTTCACCATCTTCCTTCCATGATGGTTGAAGTGCTAGCACTTTTGCGCCTGAACATACATGTAATAATATTGTATATGAAATATCATCTATAATTTTCAATCAACTCTCCCAGAAGGCCATTTTTCTTTGAAGTTTTGATACTGTCATTCAAATATTACATGTTTAAATGAATATTTCAATTAGTCCAAGAAATTAGCGACTTAAATCTCGCAACAGTGCAAGCAACATCTTTCTACTTTTCTTTTTTTTTTCGGTCCGTAGGCTCTACCGAATTAATTCCAGAAACTTATTAGCAATAAATATCCCCAAGTATCACCAAATCTAGGTAGTAAGTCATAGTGTTCAGTCATAAAAAGAGAACTCCAAAATCGATTATTTCATGATTGAATTTGAAAATTATATTAATAGGTTTTGGAAACACAGAATATCACTTACTTTTCTCCATATTGTTTTATTTCCCACAGTTCTAATTTGTCCTCATCTACCCATTCTTCAGAAACCTGAGGATCCATGTTTTGTGGAGATTCTGGCCGTTTCCTCTTTCTCAAACCACTCCTAATTGAAGTTACTTCTGGAAATAGATATTAGAATATCAAACAACCATGCAAATCAGTTGCCAATGTTGCTGATTCAAATGACTAACTGATGTATTGACAGAAAAATTGAAGCATTTTTGATTTGAGATTATTCATTTTTCAAACAGAAAGGAAATAACCAATCTTCAACTCACCTCTCATGGTTTTCGGCAACTCCAACGGAATGACTACCTTCCTCCGCAAATATTGCGTCTTCTCCATAAACTGTCCAACATGCTTGTGCTTCAACAATTCCAAAGACAAAATCTCAGTCTCGGTAGTGATCTGATGCTTTCCCTCAGTATTGGGCGGTTTAGTCTGCATATCATCCCACCTAAGGCAGGCCCACATAATTTTCAACTGAAGTGCTGCAGAAGACAGAGACTTCAAGTTGACTGTCCTGTATATCCAGCACGTCTTGAAGAGAGGCCTGGAGCAGGGATAAGGCCAGATGCTGTTATTAGGTTTTGCTAGAGCGTGGAAACCATGTGTGTGTATTCTTCCTGCATTTCTCGCGAGCTTTCTCGCTTCATGCCGAGGAAGGACTAGCAGAGAAGATACGTTCTTCCTAATTTTGAAGGTAGAACACGCTGGATACTTCAGGATCTGCCTTTTCTTGCGTTTACTGTCTATGGCGTTCGGTATTTTCTTCAAAACGACTTTTCCTTCACTCGATGTTGTGGAATATACTCTTTCCGTACCATCTGCAGCATGTTCAGCTTTGACGGTTTTTTCTTCACGCTTCACACCAATCTTATAAGCACAGAATCTTCTATTCTGCTGTGCACTGTATGCCGTAGTCTTGGCATTCAGGGTCTTTATGGTGTAGGTTGAAGATCCGTTCACAGATGAAGAAACTGTGACTTTATCGACAATTCTCTCACTTCCAGATATACTTTTGACAACACCATCAACTGTCGTTGTATTAGTAGTTGTAGTTTTTGTGGTGATTGTGCTATTCACAGTTACTTCTTTCGCGGACTGGCCACCCAAAATCATTTCTTTTATAGCATCTGGTGACATATCATTAACGTCGATATGCTCATCTTCGTCCATCGGTTCGTACTTTGGTTTTTTCTTCACAGGTGTACAAACAACCTCAGTTTCTACTTTTGGAATAACCTCTTGCACCTCTTCCTTGACGGCAACCTTGATATCTGATTCCTTGCTTGGAACGTAAGCTCCGCTTTCTTCTTCAACTTTTGTAGCTGTCATAACAGCGTTCATTAAATCTTTACAAATATTTTCTTTGGTAGGCTCAATGGTTGTTTCTTCTTTGGGTTGAAGTTGCGAGGCTTTCAAAGTTTGTTCCAAAATAGAAGTTTTTCTTACAGGAGTTCCTCCTGTTTGAGAAATTGTCGGCAGCTTCACGTTAGAATTCGTAGCCAAGTTAGCTTTGCGCAGCAAACTCAAGAGATCTCGTCGTACTTTCACCCTCTGGATGCAAAGTGGTGAGTAACATGTATTCTCGATACTGTTACCTGCACCGGAGTTACATCCCTTGACGTAGCACTGGAAGTCTTTTGCTAGTCTCGCTATAGAACTGTACTGAGTTCTGAGGGTATGTATTCTTTTTGCGATTGAATTCAGAATCTCGCGATTCGGTATAGTTGGCGTGTTATTCGGTAGAGTGATCTTACCGGTCATCATGTTGTTGAGTTGTTTGTCTAAACCTTCGGAATTTGAATCTTCTTCTGTATCCACGTCTACTACTTCTTCCTCCTTTGTGGGCTCTTCAGTCTTGACCAAAGAAATTTTACGTTCCTCTATTGTTTTCAACTGTACTCGCCTAGACAGTAGTGCGTCTAATTTCGATTTCTTAGCTATTTTGGGATACAATAATCGACCCGGTGTCAAAAGAGCCTTAGTTACGTCAATTTCTTCAAATTGTGTCATTGATGGTTGGATTTCGATATTTCTTAATACAGCCGGTAAATCCTCAACATCTTCACCAACTTTGCCATCCTTCACATTGGACATGAAATATTTGTGCATGTGTGAGTCAAGCGCAAGAATTTTTTGACTACCAGCTGAATCCCTTATTTGTACCATTATTCTTGCAGGACAGGCTGCCAAACCCAATTTTCTTGAATCTACATGTTGAAAGTTTCTCGGAGTTCTGATCCATAACCAACCCCATCTACCATGTATCCTATATTCTTCTCCTTTTTGTTTCCAGAGTTGGTGCTTGAAACTCATTGTGTACTTGACATAACCACTGATAATCATCCGGTTCCGCTCCTCCTCTTCTTCCCTTTCTTTTTTCTCGCGTTTTTCAATTTTCTTTCGCTCCTCACGCTCCGACGCTGTTATTCTGAAAAGTTTTGTATGCCCTAGCTGTTCATGCCACACATTAGCAAACACAACAGGTTTGATACAAGCCTGCAAGACCACGAGAACTCTGGCAAAATCTTTGGGTTGTTGACAATTGCCGACAATCGTCAGCCAATGTTTACGCAATAGATGCCAGTTAGGGTGCATGAAGGGTGATGGAATCGACTGCTCAAGCTGCAGAATGGTATTACGGAAAGTGTTCATCAATATATTTTTCGGCCCACTCACCACGCCAACCCATTTGAACTCTGAAGCAGGTGTGAGAGAGAACTTATGGGATAGATGTCTCTTCTTATCTCTTTCCTCATTTCTCTGTGGTTTGTTCAGAGCTATGACATTTGTAGTGAACTGGTTCACATAGAGTTTGAATGAATTCTCCATTCCAAGCTTGAATAGATAAGTTCCACTAGCTATCTGGCTGGACTTCAAACGAGTCATTCGAGACTCTTCAGAGTCGTCACGGTTTAAAATTAGCCCTAAGCTTTTCCGCCTCAAATCATCCATGTTGAAAGTTCTAGGAGTAAGAGAACCAGTTTTTGATCTTGTAACTACCTCTTTATTTTTGTCTGTCTCCTCATCTTCTTGCAATTCTTTTTCTAGTTTGACAGCACTAGAAGAAATAGTTTCTGTATGCCCTACATCAGTTTCTGTCGTTTCAATGGTGCTAGTAGTGACAACTTCAGTATTCTCAACGACCATTGGGATTTCTGTAGGGTCTGTAATTTCCTCATGCATTTTAGCTACCATGTCTTCGGCATTTTGCTTTTCCTTTTCTTTCCTCTCTGCTTCTAGCCTCTCCTCAATTTCTTTATTTGTTTTGATTATTTGGGCGTTTTCAGCATCTAAATAGGTTTTCTTGTTCCCTTTATATTGGTTGGTAAGTTTTTCTGTCAATTGCATCTGTCGAGAAATTTCATTTTTGTAGTCCTGTAGTTCTCTGTGAAGTACAGCCTCCATATCATCTGAATCAAAAACTTTGAACAATTCTTCCAACTGGGTAGTGGTTGAGTAGTAATGAACTTCCCCATCTTGACTTTCACTGGAAATGAATATGGTAATAAAAATTAATTTTTATACAGGGTGTTCCGAATACATGGTGAAAAATGTAAACGGAAGATTCCCCTCGAGAAATAAATAGGACTTTCCTGATATCCTCTTTCTTTCTTAACTGTAGTTCATTGCAGAGATATAGGGTGGTAACATATGAAGTACCAGTTTTTTATTCATATGTCCCATTTTTGAAAACTTTTAATCAAATGAGAAGGAATCTTTCTATTCATCAAGTGCTTATTTTGAAAATAAACAGATTGTCAGTTGCCACCAGTGGCGTACAAGAAGGTATCAAGGCCTCTTTTCTTCCATATTCTTACGACACTGGTGAATTCATGAAAATTATTGATTTTTAGATTTCCTCAATCAACTTTGAGTTAAAAAGTACTCGTTTGAGTCCGAAAAAAATAGCCGTTCTCAAGATGATTGCGCGTTTATGGAAAGACACATACTGATAAACAAAAAAATTATTCGGAGAAAAAATATTAGGAAAGTACCTACTGTTTATTTCACGAAGGGAGTTTCTATTTGGCACCAAATAGTTTCGAGACACTATGTTTACAAGGTCTTTGTGAACTGACTATACCAAAGAAAAATCAACAGTATAAATATAAATTCCAAACCCCCTTTTTTATAAATTCTATAGTGCAAGTTGAATAAGTTTACATATTTTGTGCAAATATTATTAAAATTATAGAAGAAACATAATTTTGAGTAAATATGTATGATGTTATTCAAATTGAAATGGTCAACTTAACTTGGGAGTTAGAGTTAGGAACAGTTCTAATGTAATTTTAGTCAGTACTTACATATAAGGAGCATTTATATGCTGTAGTCATTTCATAAGTATATGAATATTGACACCAAAATTTTTCCCAACTACATTAAATGTATTTGTTCAATTTGTTTATCATTTCAAAAAAAAATTCCACCGTGCTGAAGAGACATGGAGGATGGAAATCCTCCAACGTGGCCGAGGGATATATTGAATCGTCTATTAAAAATAAACAAAAAATTTCAGATAAAATATTTGGTCAAGTCGCCGATTCGTCCACTATAGTTATGCCACAGTCCTCATTCTCGCTTCCTGTTTCCGCAGGATCTTTGAAACAAACACCAGTTCAATATGAAAAGGACCTATCTGTTACTCGTCAGTTACCTGCTGCATTAACCCAGGAAAGACTGGTCAATATGAGGAACTGTCACAATATTAATTTGAATATTAACGTTAATTACCATTCTAATTAATTATATTTTTCAATAAAATATCCCTTAAATTCGTTTGTTTGTGATTTAATCGTTCCGGGAGTTTCGTCAATATTTAATCCCGGAGGGATTAAATGTGACACTTTAGTACCTGTCACAAGGGAGTGAAGTTGTCACTTTAGGCCCGGAAGTACGAAAAATTAATTTATTGGTAATAATTCTGCTGCTAGGGAGATTATAAGTGTTAACTTGAGTTTTGTAAGAATCCATTATATGTATGTCTAACAAATTTACATTTTCATAACTTTCCTCATCTAGGTATCACATCAAATTTCAGATTATACTGCTTGAAATAACATAACTTGGGTACAAATTTTTTGTTCACAGAAATGAAAAAGTACAATACATTTCCGAAAACGCCTACATTAGAATAACGCACTTTTTATCTATAGTTGAATGAATATATTTTTGTCAACCTCAAGAACACGAATTCAATAACGCAAATTTTGCAAGTTACAGGCTACTCCAATTCCACTTACATGAAGAGCCTCCTGCACAGGAAATAATACTTCCTCCCGTGCCGATCGTAACCGAGCGGCTCCTGCCTCGACAGCTGCCCCTGCTTCTCCAAATCCAGCACACAGTCGACAACGCCGGACACCCTGTGTGATCGGCATATCCCGCATTGCCAGTCCTCCTCGGGCACGTTCACCAAGGGGGGATCGACGCACTCGAGGTGATAGACTGCCGGGCACGTCTCGCAGCACAAAAGGTCGCCGAGCTTGTGACACACCCGACAGTGGTCGTCATAGTGCATCGGCACTAAAATGAAATCGACTTACTAGTTTTCGAAAAAAAAAAAAATGTTCGAAAGAACAAAGTTTCAAATTTGTATTTATTTTCTAGAAATATTTTTTGGAAGAACAATTATTCGAAAATCATTTTTTTCGAAAAGCAAAGTTACGATCATACCATGAAAATTAATTTTTCGAAAACCATATCATTCAAACAACAATTTTTTTTGCCACAGATTTTTCTTTAATTGACATGTTTAATTATTGCAATTCAAGGAAATAGATAACATAGCGATATTTTTTGAAGAAAAAATCAAATCATTAGCATCATATATTTCCGAGTATGTTTCATTCAATGATAAACATACAGTGCTCGCCATAAAGATGGCTACATATGAGAACAAAATTTGTTATCTATATTTCTGAAATACTTTTATAGCGGTTCGTTTCTACATATCTGACAACTAAAAAATCCGTTACAACTTATATCACGTGACCTCAGATTTTGAAAAAATTTGAAAAAAAATTGTCTGTGGTGCCAAAAAAGGTCAAATTCACAAGATATCAAAATTTTATTGGGAGAATGCTTGGAATCCAACATTTATCAATTTTGAACCAGATTGAAGAAAAATATCGAAATTCAAATTTACTAACCAGTATATAATTAAGTATGGATAAATAATTTATTATTGACTTTCAATTACAAATTTTAGTTGATTTCAATTTTATTCACACATTAATATACATGGCATGACTACACCTAGTGACAAGAATAAATATATGATTCAGTTTATTAAAGCTGTTTTCAAATAAAACAAAAATGTATAATATATCTCAGTAAGGGTAGACATATAAATATTGTTTTTTTTTTTCAAGCTGGCTCAAAATTGATATATGAGGTCCCAGTTGGATTCCAAGCACGTTTTTGACATTTTTCGATATCTTGTCGATTTGACCTCTTTTTTTTTTGTCACCACTGACAACTTTTCTTCAAATTCCCGCCAAATCTGAGGTCAAATGTTGTCACGTTGTAACGGATTTTTTAGTTGTTAGACATGCAGAAACGAACCACTATGAGTTTTTCAGAAATATCAATAACACATTCTTTTCCATATGTAGCCAACTTTATGGCGGACACTGTATACTTGTTTTCGAAAAATATTTTTTCGAAGAACAATTCGAAATTTTTTTTTTCAAAAAACGAAGTTTTGAACATACTTATTTTTGAAAAATTAATTTTTCAAACATATCATTCCAACAATTTTTCGAAAACATGTTTATTTATTGCAATTCAAGGACATTACAAAATGTGAGCGATATTTTTCAAAAAGCAATCAAATTATCATCATAAGTTTTGTTCAATGATAAACATATATTCATATATTACACACTCTCTGGTCCAATGATTTATACTTTTTTATGGCTCCTCACCAAAAATGGCTTTCGCAATTTCAAGTTCAGTCAAGCATTGTTCATTCTTTTATCATTCATGAAAGTCCAAAGGGATGATTTTTGAGCTTTATTATAGTTATGACATTTTTCGTTTGACAAACACATTTTGAAGCGACGATATTGATGCATGTGAATAGAATAGAATATATATATGTTTATTTAGCTCAATAGCTATTACATTACATTTCATAACCTTAACATTTGATATTATATCAAGAAACATAAACAGTGTTATTGAATAATATTGGTATTTTGTTGATTAGATGGTTAGGTAAGTAGGTATTCTGGCAATTTACTAAATTAATTTTTTCTTTTTTAATTGGATGATCTCCAATATACACATGCTATGGAAAGACTGATTTCTCCATACTTTCCGGACATTTTAACACCCCATCAACACATACCCTAATTGGATACATCAACATTACCAAATAAAATGTAGTAATTTTAAGATCCTGATAGCATTACAAAGGTAATAAAAAATATCATCAGAATTGATTCATTGATTGACACCATTAGGGATGTGATTTCATCATTCATCAAGTAACCAGCAAATTCATCAATTTCTCAATTACATTTTCAAGAGCTTTTGTTCACTTGTTTCCTTCAAATGTCATTCTGTCATATCAGTTCAAAAATTGTGGTAAATTTTTCAAGCACTTGCATTGGCAATTGAACTGAAATTTAGTAGGTGTGCATAATTCTGATGACAATGCATTTTAATTTTTTTTTTTTTTTAAAACAAGTTTTTTGACCATGGTCCTGTTACATTAAAAATTGGTATGTAGGGGTTTTCCATAAAAATTCAAATATTCAAGATGGCGGATGAGATTTGTGATTATGGTCAAAACAAAATGAACAAAAATAGTTTAAAAAATAACAAGCTTTTACATGCACCTAATAGGAAAAAATAATTTATTTCATTGCCATGTGGCAAACTGAAGAGTCTCTTTTTCACATAATAACCTAGATCAAATGATGAAATAGATTATTTTTCCTTTTGAATGCATTTTTATGAAAGTTTGTTTTTGAACATATGTTTTACTTTTATGTTTCAATAAAGAATGTTATAGGCAGAATGTTTCACATGTGCATATAAGTTATGTCGAGAGTTATGTGCAGTGACTGATATACATTTTTTTATATTACAACTACATTAAAAATACTTTGCTGTTTTACTACAGCTTTGATTTGGTATTATTTACCTATGTTCAATTGATCATCTACTCTGGGTGAATTCACAGAAGAAGAAAATAGGTATAAGAGATCCTTATTTCATCAACTTTTTACAGCCTTAAGCCTTGCATCATAGGGAAATTTCATAATTACCAGGAAACATCTCAAATATATATAACAGAAAATCTGAAAATCTGCATTTCTTCATCATACCTGATTAGAAAGTGATTGGAAAACTTTTCACAATAATAAAAGGAATACAAACTCAGATGTATTTTTTTCTCAATAAATCATATTTCCTTAATCTTCCTAATATACCTACTTGAACTGCACAGTTATGTTGACTTAATTTGAAATTGATGCATACCTTCACTCAGCAAATCTTCTCTGACAGGATTGGTGATCAAGAACTGATCAGTCAAAAACTGCAAAACTCTGATTCTGTCTTCAAGATTACAAAATGGATAATCTGTAGTAGATAATACTTCCAGCACCTTCTGATCAAAGGATTTGTCACTTTCAACATATGCTCTCAATACCTCAGGATATGTTACAAAGTCTAATAAATAGAGGGTAATATTCACTGTATCTTTTTGGTCCAAGGGACCAAAATGTGTTTGTTGTGAATCTTCTTCCCTCAGTAAAGCTTTCAACAGCATAATGTGTATTTCAGCTAAAAGACTACTTTGATCTTCACTCATGATGGCAGCACAGAAATCTTCTAAGCGAAAAGGTGATAGCCTCACTAAATTCCTGAAATGCCTTAAAACTTCATATATACTTAGGACTTCCATAATTCTTTCTCTAGGTACAAGTAGATCATCTGATGATTTTGGTAAGACCAGTGATGGTAAATCCCTATTTTGCAACCACAGTGGGGGATCAGGAGTTGGTGCCCTATTCACATTGATGCCTTTTCTAGGTGTACCACTCATAGTACTAAAACTGCTCAAAGAAAAGTCACTGTCACTACTGGGGCCACCAACTGATCGTTCAGATTCACTTTCTGATAGCCCCAGCTCATCTTCAATTTCACTTTTGTTGTCACTAGAATCATCTCCAAAATCAGAGCCATAGTGATATTCTGATTCATGATAATCATTTTGAGAGGTGTTGTAGCCTCTCCTCTGATAAGCTGAACCCACATAACCAGATTTTCTACTAGCTCTATGCCCATCTTTACCTCTTATTCTGTTGCTACTGCGTCTGCTGGACTCACTTTCTTGTGGGGAGGAACCTCTGGAAGCTGATGGAGTACTGGACTGTGAATCTGATACTTTATAATTCAATAAATATTTTGGCTTTTTCAGAAGGTGATACTGGAATTTCTTGGATCTTTCAGCAACCTGAACCTTTGGGGGACGCCCCCTCTTTTTCAGACCCCTTGTTGACATCTCCTTGATCAGCTGTCAATTACTAGTTAAAATGCACGTGGAATGAAGAAAACAAACTTGTATACAATACTAATGTCAAAAATTCATATGAAATGACCCATGGTCGTCATACAACCGTTTCGCCATAATAATCGGGTAGGTCACGTGACAAACAACAGAAAACACATTTTACGCGATCCCAGGTTAATCTTGACCCTTTATTCACTTTTCTTCCATAAATCCTATCATCTTTTGCTAATGGATATACACTAATCACTGATTTCACTTCAGGAATCACAAAATAGTCCAATGACGCGAATCTCTAGCCAAAAAGAACACCCAACAACCGACGCATCGAGCGTTTCTATTGGTCGATCACATTACATGGCCGCCATGACAACTTGCAACTATATTGTTCAACTTTTCACTTCTCATGCACAATTTGATCAATCCCACGACTATTATTCGATATATTCTCTTCAAAAATCAGGTTTTCCACATCAAACACTTTTTTTGAACGCGAAAAATTGATTATCCGAAAGCAAGCCGCACAAGGTACAAGCTTTTTCAGGAAGTGACTCCAACTATAAATTGAAGATGTCGCTATGATAGCTTTTACTTGAATTTAAAATTACAGAAGAAACAGTGTCGGCAATAACTTGAAACCTCATAATATTGGTGTATTTATTCATTCAATC
The DNA here is from genome assembly GCA_029955515.1 of Chrysomela aeneicollis. NCBI lineage: Eukaryota > Metazoa > Arthropoda > Insecta > Coleoptera > Chrysomelidae > Chrysomela > Chrysomela aeneicollis. Next base: position 11,882,189 of record JARUHQ010000003.1, on the reverse strand, counting down.
AATAGATATGTTCAAATATTTAAAAAAATTTGTATTTTTAAAACACTTTGGTACATTTCCGGAATTTTCCGGAAAGAGAAATAGAAGATATTTTGTAGAGCGCAAACGCATATCAATGCGCAGAGTTCTATTTGGTTCTATGGAGCAATAAAGAAAATGGCCGTTTCGATCCGTCGTACAACGCCATTTTGACCCAAGGATGGTAAACTACTTTGGCCGCGTTTGCAATGTTGGCATTGGCGTGCCCACAGCCCCCCAAAGCACAAATCGTGGTATGACGTAACACAAATCAATAGCATTACTTTCCTATTTTTATGTACCCATGGAAGATACAAAACGTAAAATAGTAATTGACAAAAATATACATAAGTTAGAGAGTTCAGTACCATTGAAGGTATTGAATATATTAGTAAAATCGTAAAATCTTAAAAAAGTAACATCCTTCTCACGAACGTCCATGGTGTGACACCATTAATAATTCATATAAAAAGAGGTTTTTATTTGGCATAATTTTAATTTCGACTTTTTTGAGAGAAAACAACGAAAATATGAACGGGCCGATGAAAATGTATCGAACGAAACAAATCATTCAACACAACATACCAGTCAAACTCCCCGAATGCATGTACAAGCTGAAAAATATCCATTCAAGAAGTGCTAATGGAGTGGTAGTTGGTTCACATGATCACGTTGGATCACCGAACAAGAAAGTGGATATATCCGACCAGGTTAAGCAGTTTTTGAAGGTTTTATTAATTTTCATGATTATATGTGTGTTAATGATGAATTTTGAGATATTTCAGGGGCTTGTAACCACATGCTCACCTCAAATAGTTTGAAAATCACTTGCATGACACCACCGTTATCAATTTTTGCGAACGACTGTCAAATAACTATAAAAATGAAGGAGGAACTATTATTCATGCCCTGTTGATGACTTTCTGTTGTCATTTGGTAGTTGCTCTTTCATTTTTCTTGATCATTTCACCTACTTATTTCTTGCTGAGAATTTTAAATTCAATAAACTTGAACAAACATTTTATCAATATTGAAACCAATTTATGTCAGATTTCTAACGCAGAATAACCAAAATATCCCAGGGATGGCAGAACTAGAGGCAAAACAAGAAGAAATACTCAAGCAACTAGATGAACTCAAGAATCAAATCATTTCAATAAAACTTAGTTTGAAAATTCCTAATAATGCATCAGCAATACCATCAGTACCACCTTCAACTATTTCAACAAAAATCACTTCTGAAAAAGTAAGATATATTCCTATTACCATATCTTTGGATTGAGATTCCCTATTGTTTCAGACAAAAGAACTAGTTGATTTGGTAATTAATGTAAATCCATCTAACCCACCATATTCACTAGAAATCATTCAGAAACATTTACAAGAAGATGTGAATCTAAAGTTTTCTGCTCACCTGCATTCAAGTGTACCTTCTTTGCCAAAAGATGCAAGTGATTTGCAAAGTAGGCTGATTAATGCTGACTTGAAGACAGGGGTTCCTACTGTAAATTTGAGACTCATCTGGAAGAATAGTGAGTACAAAAAATCATCACATTTTAGGTGTATATTCCAGTAATTATATATAGTTGAATTGCAAGGTATAGAATAATTTCAGGATATTTAATATCTATATATATAATGTACTAAATGGAAACCTATAGTAGGTGATCCTTTCTGGTCTCACTCGAAATAACCAATGGAAAAACTAGAGAATGATGAAAAATTTATTAGACAAAATCACTGTGAAGTTTATAATTCTTCAAAATTATAGTATTGGATAATTGGGCAAAAATTAAATTTGTAAGACTGTATTGATACCAATAAACTGAGAAGATCACCATTTTTGTTAACCTATTATTAAATTTATTTCACAATAATGACAATTTAATGGCCATGTAATCTTCTGTTCCTGTTAATCCTTTCAAGAAAACCAAAGTAGAAACTCTTTTTGCCCCTAGATTAGCCTTTACCCTTTCTTATCTGATAACTTCATATGTAAAGTAAGGTAAGGTAATCTTTATTTATTCTAAGAAGAATAACAGGATTGTTATGATAGGAACTATTCAATTAGTTTGCAATAGTAGTTTTAATACTACCTGATGAAGCGAAACACCTGTTGTGGTTTGTAACAGGATTGTTATGATAGGAACTATTCAATTTGTTTGCAATAGTAGTTTTAATACTACCTGATGAAGCGAAACACCTGTTGTGGTTTGTAATAAATCTTGTAGTGTTTTACATTAGTGTAGTGTTCAATTATTGATTTCCTATTGAAATTTTTTTATGAATGTTATACAAATCATACATCTACAGGTTTTTCAAGGGAAAATGAAAACGCCCTTTTTCAGAGAGGTATTTCATGTTATTACTTTTGAAAGCTATATATTTCAGGGGTTCAAAAGAAATCAAATATGTACAGGCTGACCTTTTTTTGAGGTCCTTATAGGATATCTCCCATATTTTTAAAGATATAGATTTGCGGTCTTCGCGAACGTTGGCTAGTTTTTTAAGAAACGATACCGCAAACAAAATTTTCATAGCCCCCTTCGTTTCGGAGATACAGAGCGAAATTGAAAATATATCTCTTATCTTTGAAAATGGAACAGCCTGTACATATGAATTTATATTTAATGAACAGATCAAATACTCCATTCAATGAGAAAGTTTCCTTCGGAAAGATTCTCATGAAATTATTGATTATAGTCTAGAATGACTACTGAAATTATCCAAATAATTTCAGTCTCCAAAATATAGCAATTTACAATTCGGCGAAACACTATGACCTATTACCTAGATTTGAGCACACGGACCGAAAAAAAGAAGGATAAGAAAGCTGTTGCTTGTACTGTGGCCAGATTGAAGTCACCAGTTTCTTGGATGAATTGGAATATTTATTGAAACATGGAATCTTTGAGTAGCATAATCAACTTCAAAGAAAAATTGCCAGTGTCATAATTGTTTTGTATGTACCTGGCCATAATTTCATATTCCAAAATTACTCCTTCAATATTTATGATTCGTCTATAATAAACAGTTCCTACTCAAACTATTGAATGAATAATGCATTGAATATCATAGCAATACCCTCAAGATGTTAATGCAGAATGCAGTGTACAGGCGCTAAAGTGCTAGCAGTTCAATCGTGCGATCAAGGTAGTACGTCATCAGATTGGTGGAGGAGCCGAGACTACATTATAGGAATATTTTTCTGATAAATTTTAACGAACGAGAAAAATAAAAAATTTGTATGCGATGCGATAACATGGAATAAGAATATGAATTTCGGAAACTTCATTTAAACAAAGACTTTTTAGTTATACGTCGTTTTGTTATCTTCCACAGTCCAGAACAATTTGGAACTTCTGGTGTCCCACACACCAATCATAGGTGAAGTCAACCTCCTACGTTACTTGGTTCGAGCTGCAGCATCCTCTCTGGATTATAATGGAGACGCCGACTCCATTGAAATAGACTCTCTATTAGATATCTGCTATTTGATTGTCAGATCAAAAACAAAAACTGAGAGAAGTGCTCTCCTCCAATCCCTGAACAAGTCCCTAGGGAATTCCCAGTGGCTGGGAGGCCGCTCTAAGGCTAATGTTGCTGATATTGCCGCTTACTCTGCTATACAACAAACAGTGAGCTCAAAAGAACTAGGTGTTAATTTGAGTAAATGGTTCCAAAGATGTGAGGCTCTCAATTAGTCAAATGGAAAATATAACTTAACCTACATATACTATGACTATTTATTTTCTGGAAATAATTGCTCACTTTTACAGCTTCATGTGCGACAACCATTGTTGATATTAATGATTCAGCCGACCAGAATCCGAAAACCCTCATGTATCAAATTTCAATCGAATCGAACCATATCAAAAAAAACGTCCGCCTTCTTTGTCTCAGAGATCAGGGTGTTGAAAACCAACCATGTTTTGGTAAATTTCCACAATATGTATCTCGAAAATGAATAAAATAGATAAACATAAAGAAAGTTGTTCATTTTGATGAGATCTCGCACTTTTTGCCCTCTAGGCGCTACATAAAAATTAATTTATGACATTTCATTTCAAAAATTCCATTCAACACCCTGTGACAACGAAACAAAGCATTTTTGGACATATTTTATGTAAACTTTTTTCTTGAAATTGTCTCAGGAATACATCATTCGAATATTTTGACATTACAACCTGTATAATCTTTGACCTCAAAAACACCGATCACATACCAATTTTGAATCGAATCGAACCAGGAACACAAAACTCGTCCTACAATGGGGCCGACATTTTATTTTTGTCTCTAACAAAAAAGTTCCATGATGCATCGTCACTGGAATGATGAATACCTACAAAATTTCAAGTTTATCGGACTACTAGAAGTGGGACAAAATTCAGTTGCAAGAGTTGATCTAACATAGACGTACATGAATTGCAATTTATATGAAAGCTTGTGAAACATTAAATATTTTAGTTATCATAACACAATAGTACCAATCAAGCCAAACACAATAAAATGTGTGTTTTGTATTCACTTTTTTTTATAACAGAAGGAACAATAACAACGCTAATAAATTTCAAATAAGTTATGCAATATATGTATAACTGCTAGGATCATTTTTATCTCTCTCCATGTATTCTCGTTCAATCAGCAATTCTATCCTCTTTTTTGCATCATATGGTTTCACAGGTATATCCATATTATTAAATAGCTCGGAGATCAATTCATTGTGGCTGATGTGCTTTTTATTCTTCATTATCCTTACTATTGCTGCATCAACCTGGTACTGTCGATCTGCTATAACACTTTTTTCAGTAGCTTGTTCTTCCTCAATAGTCTCTTTCAGCTGAATTTGATTGATTTTCACCCGAAAGAGCTTGTCACAAAATTTGTGGTTTATTGAAAAAATATCTTCAGTACCAATATCCCTACTCTTAGTGCTTTTTAACAAGATCTTAGTTTTTGTACAAGCTAGAGACATGAGCGTGCGTTTTAATTCTTCAATTTCAATATTGGTGAGCTCTAGGATCTCCGAAACGTTGATTGTTTCTGAATTATTGAATAACAAAAGCACAATGGTCTGGTACAGTGAAAGGTGCAGTTCTTTATTTCCACTCTCAAAAACAGCTTTCACAATGCAGTGTCCCAGGTTTGGTTGCCAAACTAGCTTTCTTCCACTATGATTCATGAAATAAAATTTCTGAAATGTTACCTGGTAATTAACCAGTTCACGTGGTAAATTCACCTTGAAACTAGGGTAGTTTGGCCAAACACTACTGGTTAATATGTTTATGCACAAATCAGATGGTGTCTGAGAAGCATGACTCATGTATTGTTTGAAAGCATTATTAATTCCTCTACTAATGTTTATGTCTTTAAACATGCCCTCAATTTTTGAGGTGAAAGCTGCTCCACATTCTAATTTCAGTCTTTCTATCATGCTGTCTTCTGCATCCTGACTAGTAGATTTACCCAATAAGAGCCGTTTAGCTAAGTCTTTTTTGTAAAATGCTTCAAAAATGTCTTTTCCCTGGATGTACCGAAACAAAACCATAACTTTATCAAGAATTTTTTCCAACTCATATTCTGATATATCTTTTGATCTAAGTTTAATGTCAATATATTTAGCTAGGAGTAGGGCTGACTGATTTTGTTTACTATTGATAAACTTGACAAAGCAGTTTCTGATGATAGTGTTGAAAGATTCGCTTCCTTTGAAACTACTTTTGACAATTTGTCCTAATTGGTCTTTGAAATCTAACAATTCTTGTATCATATTTTTGCTGTTTTCTGTGTTATTAACCACAGATGCACCTTTTTGTGAAATATATTCCATGAAGTAGTCTGATAATGTTTTCAAGCCTAGTGGAACATTCTTCACCAAGTTGAACAGAATACATAGTTCATCATTAGAAATTTTTCCATTTCTTAAATAATGAAAAGTTCTACACACAACTTCATTCAAGTTCTCCTCAATTAAATGTTTATGTATTGCTTCCATAACTACTATTGATGTATACTTATTTGAATAATTTTCGGATATTTTCTCTTCTTCTTTGATTCTTGCTTGTACATGTCTCAAGAATGCTCGAATATCTATCATATTGATAAGGATAGTACCTTCATCACTGAAAAATATTTCCGAGTATCTTACGAATTCATTATGGAATATTTCATCATAGACTTCCATATCAGTTAACATTTCTAATATGGACTTGATTAGTTTTATATCAATTCTATTTCAATCTCTTCGATACTGGATTATCTGCATCAGCCGAATTTTCAAAGCATCTTTTATAATGGGGTTCAGAATAATTATCGTTTTGAAAAGATGTATACTCAAGTTATAAACTGTATTGTAGCAAGCACAATTATTGTTCTTACTTGAGCTGTCACAGTTCAAAAAAATATTTTTGATAACAGTAATATGCTTGCAAAATTCAACCCAAATAAAATTTAAAGGTACCAATAATTCTTTGGTATTATTTAGTAAGGATTTCAGTTTCTGCTGTAGTGAATCTTCCAAAAGATCATTCAATGTTTCATATAATTTGGCACCATGAGTATCATGAAGATTTTCAACAATGGCAAATAATTCTTGAAGAGGCGCTTCTTGCTTTTCAGAGTTGAGAATATTGTTTATACCAAGACCAAGTAAAGTTATTGCTTGGTTGGCATTTTTTTCAGAGTCTGAATATTTTTGAAAATTTCTGATGGACAACACCTTTGGCGTAATAATTTTCATTATGGATGTGGACAAAAGAAATATATTTATGTTTTGTCAAAATTTTTGTATTGTCATTGATCTTTTGTTTTAATAAGCATCTCAGTTTTAATTCAATAAACAATTTATTGAAGGGTTCATTTTGGTTCCTCATGATTACCAATTTTTGTATGTGAAAAAGTTTTTGAAACATCGTATTACCAGATTTAATTTGAGCTAGGCTCAAACTTTAGCTCGCTGTGAAAGAAAGTAAGAACCGTCTCTGCCTCAAATAAATAGGTTCTTTCGTCTGCTTTTCGGTGTCGTTCTCTTATCTGTGGTGTCGTGTAATCTACACCAGAAATCAGCTGATTTTCAGTGCAGTTAACCTAATCCTGAGATGCTTACAATACCTGGTGTAACTAGTCAATAGAAAAAGCTTCGTCAAAAGTTGTGGATGGATTTGGCTCAACGCCAACTTGATATCCATCATTTTTAATTCGATGGCCATCCTTTTCAAAAGATCCGCCAGGTAGCGAAGTGTTGATAAAATGGCGTCTCGCGAGAAATTATTGTTTACAAATTCAAATAAATGTGAAATGTGAGCGAAGTTTTGAGGTGTTTGTTGCTCTGATGATATTCATAACAGTAATTTACCAGTTATACAATAGGTCAAATAACTATATCGAAGAAATACGATGTATTAATTCCATACGGGGGCTGTATTCAGCCAAGACATCAGAAATAAATTAGAATCTATGATGATTGTGGTCCACAAACAAGTCATCATCCAGGTATATTTCAGTTCCCAATTGTATAAACGAATGGTGAGTACCTCAATTCATGAAATATATAATCTGGACATGAGAAACATGACTTTGTAGCCATATAACAGAAGTACATATCACTATTGAATGGAAGAGGCCTCTGTTTAACAGTCAATAATCGATTGAAGACACCCCGTTATTTTGTTGAATTCATGACTAGGTTCTGCTATGAGTACCCAAGCACAGCATTGCAGCAAGTTACACAATGAGATTGAAAAACTTATTGGACAGGTATTGAGAACACTATCTATCTCATTATCATTCAATTCATCATGTGAGTATATTTACTATATTTTAAAAACACATACAATAGGTACCTACCTAGATTCCTAGTCAAGTGCACATTTTTGTAACATATTTTGGATGAATGTGGCTATTATTATAAGTTATTTTGTAGGCAATTTGCTTTTTTGGCACCAAAAATTCACCTCATATGTAATTCTAGAAGATCAAAGATGAGATTTAATGAAAAGGAAAAAGTTTCTATATCCTAAATGATTTTCCCTGTATTTTTTTCATCTCTTGTGAGTAGGTTCTTGTATTTTCTATTATATTGATATACCTTTTCAAGTGATCAATCTATATTTGTCTAGCAAATTTCATGCAGAATATTATCTATTTACAGCAACAATATTTGGCTTTATTTTAATTTGAGATGTTATTCAAAAATATGTTTTACTGATAAATGTGTGAATTATGAAAAGTTTCAAATTCAATTCTTTGAATCCTAGATTAGTGATATAATGTCCTAGATACTATCATAAAATAAGTAATACTAAGATAACACTTTTTGCTTTTCAGGTTACTGCATAGACAATTGATAATGTGAGGAAAGTCTGAGAACATTCTCAATTCACAACTTCAATCAACTGGATGCACATCACCATTCTTCCAACTCTACTACAAGATATCTCCACATTGGATTCCATATATTCCCAATCACTAGTGAAAATATCAATTTTTTAATTGAGAGTTTCAATTAATGCAATCCAGAATAATTTTGACCTTCTTTTTATATATTTTTGTCAGTTATTTTGCATTCATTGGTAGATAACTATGTCTTTACCATTTTTATAAAATGTTTGTGTTCAAAAAGTTCCATTTCTGCTTTTATGTACTTGAATGTATTTTCTTTTTTATTCACATACACATGATATTATTAGGGAACTAACTAGTTTTCTTGTGTAGTATATAATATTGTTCATCAAATGAGTTATTGATTATAATCTGTGCTGACATTTTGTAAATGTAGATGAAGAATCCATGAAACAATCAGTAGATGGAGATTTGTTCAGTATTCCAATAAAATATATAATAAACAGAACTAGCAGAGTTAATCAATAAGAAGTATGCTGGAGGATATCAGTATCAACCTCAGAATGTATACAAATTGCAAAGTCAAGGTTTTCAAAAATTTTAACAATTGATGATGAATCAATAAAAAGCCTTGGAAAGTTTTTAATCATTTCAGTTTATTCTTTATAAACATTATCAAATGAAATGATAGATTTATTTGCCATAAATTGAATATAAAAGAATAATGTTTCATGAATAGCTTGCAATAAGGTGTCTGTGCAAAATGAGAGGTAATTTCAGGACTTTGTGACCATGTGTGTTATGCAAAGAAATTAAATTTCCTGAGAATCAAAGTCCTATAATAACTTCAATAAACAATTCCTTTCTTCTATTGTACATAAAATTTGATAAACAACATGATATAACTGAAACTTACCTTGTAGTGCATCAGATATGATGGAAGTGATAATATATTCTCTCATAAGTCAGAGGTTTTATTCAATTTGCATTAGTCTACATTAATACTTTGAATAAGTGTGTCTGTAACAAGCTTTCTTTCTTAATATATTAGGCTCAATAGGCTCCCATCGAGGCTCCCATGGAAGAATATCAAATCTTGTACATGGTTTGGTTTGAATTTTGATATTTGGTGTCAAATAATGGAAAGGGAAAAAGATTGTTAACATAACACACCAGTTTATAATTTCGAAAAATTTATTCACATAATGGAATTTCCATAGTATGCGCTTTGATCCTCTGAACTAGAGGAACATTTCTGCAACCTGTGTCCACTAAGGATCTCATCAGGATACTATAGTTTCCATTGAATATATAGTACATTGCCCTTTGCCCTACACAAAGATCAATTGAATAATATAGTAATCTATTTGATGAAATACATGTGAATATATTATATTTTGACTAGATCTTGTATAAATAAACGAAAGAAGCATCAGATTGTCCACAAAATCACAATGTTCACTATTCAGAATAAACTGAAACAACTAGAAAACACAATCGTAAAATCTCAAAAACCAGAAACAACCAAAGTCAAATTGAATGAAATGATTGTGAATTAAACACTTATAACACTGCTGGTCCAACTAAAAATACTATTTTCGAATCGAAAAACGAATTTTCAAATAATTTAATCTCGACAAAACTGCACAAGCAAAAAATTTGTGACAGAACCGATTTGATCGCCATCTACATGTGAAATTTGGTAGTGTGGCCATCAAAAAACTCATCCAGTGATTTTGACGAAAAACAATTGAAGAATGCACACACCAGGTATTGTAAGCATCTCACCTAATCCCATTGACAAAACATGGGTAAAACCATAGATCTTACTGCTTACGCTAGATCCGGCATCCTGTAGTAATTTTTAGGTCAAGAGGGGTCTGCAAGATCTATGGTAGTCACGGTTGGTAAAGAGTCACTGTATGTAAAACTAGTGCGCACTGATTGCAACTCGTGCGTCCCATTGGTGAAATCAGTTAAAAGGTTCTTTCGTCTGCTTTTCAGTGTCGTGTAATCTACACCACACTCGAATACAGCTTATTTTCAGTGCAGTTAACCTATGTATTCAGACTGGTGTAGAATACACGTCGCGAAACGATTGCTCAAAAGCGGTGCAAAATACACAAGGTGTAGGAGAGTGCTACACTTTGCATACCATAGATTTGCATACAAACGAAAGGAGCTGTAGTTCTTGTGTCCCATTGAAAAAAGGTTGAGATTGCACCAGTTCAAAACGAAGGCAGTGTCATTGCAAAACTAGTTCAAAATAGAGCAACACTGGTTTTACCCATAGATCTTACTGCTTACGCTAGATCCGGCATCCTGTAGTAATTTTTTGGTCTAGAGGGGTCTGCAAGAAAGAAGGTACTTAGGTACCTGGTAGGTACCATAGATCTTATGTGATCATGTACTCATGTAGTACCTACTTTCTTACAGACCCCTCTTGACCTAAAAATGTCGGATCTAGCAATGATATAGCGTGTTCAACCGTTATGCTGAGTCTACATACTGACAGTACAACGTCGTCGTCACGACTGCATGTACACTAATCTTTGATTTTGCTGCTGTTAGGTTAGGTGTGAGGTTACCAAAATGTTATAAACAGCGTTGAATCCAGTGGTTGAATCGTCGCGCAGTTGCTGTTGAAATGTTAACTTTCGCGCTTTCTAATTAGACGTCGTGCCTGTGAATCCTGTGATTGGTCAAATTGCAGTGCAGTCGCGCAGTTCGCAGTCGTGGCATTGGTATGGAGACTCACCATTAGTCTGTCTGCTGTCATTAATCTTTTATGTCATTAAAATGTCATTAATGGGAAATGGCTGCTGATTGAGTTTTTGAGATTGTGAATTTGTGATTCATTTATCATTTTCGTTTTGTTCGAAGTGGAAGTTACCATCAAGAACGATTATTTTCGTATGAATTGTGAATATATCGTAGAATTTCAGTAATATCTTGAAGACTGATCATTGCAATGGCGAAGCAGACTGTGGGGTATGTATTCATTCATCGAGTCATATATGTATAGATATATATTCATTAGAACTTAATTGTTATTTTTACTTTTCCAGTAACAAATCGAATAGGAAATATAAAACCCAGAAGGCACAAGTCGTCAAAACTATCAGGAAAAAGACAGTGAAGAAAGGCAAGAAGCAACATGGAATTGCTCCTTCAATTCAAGATGCTCGTCAGAATATTTCACAAAAAAAAAGAAAACCAGTCAGAGAATCAGTCAGAGATGCTCGGGAGATTTTGGCTAGTAAAGCCAAGACTCAGGATGCCAGGAACAAAATCAACAAAATAAGAGATGTCAGAACAGGAAGGCCTAACAATGGTGGTAAAATAAAAATAATAGGCAACATTGTACAAAAAACTGATCATAATGGGAAAATAAGTCTTGTCACTAATAAGGCTAAGAAAGTTGATATGAATTTGGCAATACGTAAACAGTTGGGGTTAGTCCCTGATAACAAGACACCTATAAGAAGGGTTCCTCCAAAGCGTAATGCTGCTGTTAATACAAATCGATCACCACCAGCTAGGGCCAGGAAACCAATTCTGAATGATATTGATTGCCCACCTTCAGCTGTGGAACCTATTAGAATGTATGACCCAGCTTTGTACAAGTGGTCCAAACCAGAATTGAAAGTGAGTGCTGCTTCACAGATGATAAACACTTTGGAAACTACAAGACAGGCTATGAGAGAAGCTTTGAGAGAAGAATTCAGCAATGGCTGGCCTACATATGCTTCACACAGGTGAGTCTTCAATTCATAATTGGGTGATCCCCAAGAGAAATTGGGCACAAACATTATACACTTCAATTATTATCTTTCTCAAATTTGTTTAGGTGTGGAAAAATGTTATTTGACTGGTACTTATTGAATTCTAGTGATTATTCCCACACATATCACTGATCACATTCATTATACAATAATAATTTATTCAATTCTGTTTATATTAGCTTGCCTGATATGAACATTATATTGAGAATATGACTGCTAGTAGTCTTATTTACCATTTAGATGATGAACAAATTGAAGAATTTTATTTTTCTTAGATGAAAAAATGGAACATAATCATCTCCCTTGAACATTGCCATATTTTCTTGACAACATGACCTTCTGTTTAAAACATATCTATTTTATTTAAAAAAAAATTCATCATCTAGAGGTGGATACTTTGTATGATGGAAGAAGGAGACAAATCCAGTAGTGTGATGTTTCAGGCTAGTAAAAGTATAAAAAATAAATAGTATAAAAATATTGTAATCATGGAAAGAGGCCTTTGAATTGAAATTGAATGAATATATTATTTAATCAATAGAATAGAAATGTTTGTACCTGAAGATATGGTATGGATATGATCATATTAAATAAAAATGAAACATCATACATTCCATCCTCATCATATCAAATAGATTGATAGTTAGCAAATACAGGGACAAATTGTTTAACAAAAATAGTTCATTAGAGGATATTCAATGTGATATTTCAGAATTTATTTATATTTTTACTTTTGAAACTGAAAAACATTGTATATTATCAGCTTCTTATATTAATTAATATTCCATGTGATACAATTCTAGCCAGAAGCAGATTAAATTTTTCTGGTACAGAAAAAGCAAAAATCTTTATGTGAGGATTTATAATATTTTACCATGACAAGGTAAAAATATGGGTTTCAATAAGTTTACAGAGTTAGTTGACAACATCTTATGGTGTGGTCCTTAATTCCATTTGCACTGTTGCCAGATATACATTTCTGTTTTCTCAAATATAAATAAAAAAGTAATTCCTTAAGTTCAGTCAGGATAGTCTCAAGGAGGTATATAATTGGAACTTTGGAAAAATAATAATCTCAATATTGGAAACAGAAAACTTGGCACACCTAAATAAAAAAAAAAACAAAATTTAAGAAGCATTTTGCTTCTTGAATTCCTATCAATTTAATTGATCAGCTCATATTGGAACTGTTCTAAGGTCCTATTCTATTCCATACTATCAAAATTATTTCTCTCATTGAACGGCAACATTGTGAGAGGTTTTTTCTGTTACCTCCACCATTACCCAAACATTCAAGAAAAATTCTAATACCTATTCCTTCTCCCAATATCCTTCTACTGGCTTGCATGATGTTTCCCCACAAACATTATAGGTTTTCATCTCATGCAGTTGAAAGATAAATAAGAGTATACAAAGTTACATGTGCGAGTCCTTCTTGTCCATAATGATTCATCCTCTTCAATTGGTGTGTCATCTAGTATATAAGTACAGGATTTTTTGTAAAATCCTATTGATAATTTTGTTTTCCAGCAGGGTTCTTGAAAAGGTGATTTTGTGATTCCTTCTATTAAAAATTCCAGTTGTAATCACTTGAGTTTGCACTAATGCAAACCATTTTTTGTTGTGAACTTCTTCATTCACTTGAGAAAACACACCTTTCCTGTAAATAAGTGATGCAGCACATCTCTGACATAAATGTAAAAATTTGATATTTGATAACTCAAATATCTTAAATAATGTCATTTGGAGCACCTTATTTGTGAAAAATAGTTTTCTCTTCCTATATTAATTAATAATGTTTCATGTTACAGTAGTTTTCAAAAGATGGCAGGTGTTTACCATAAGGCCCCTCTACGGTCATCACAGAGTATAGTAAGGTGAGTGTATATATTTCAAATGAGTGTACTTACTTTAATAATACTTATATCATTTTTTAAAGAATGCCTGATATGACTCTATCCACCTACACAGAGATTATTTTCACTTATATTTTCATTAAATATTTTGTTTCCTAATTAATGTTTCTCAAATATTGTTGAATTTGTCAAAGGATCTATATTCATCAAATACCTAGTGCTTGAAAGATTTTTAAGTAAACTATATAAATATTTGCAATCCACACAAAACAATAAGGTAATTGTAAGTTAGGTAGGATGTATACCTGTGTTAAGAAAAAATTTTCTTACCTTATTTTCTCGAAGTTTATCAAATTGCATAAATACTCTGGAGCAATTTCTCTTTTCTCGCCTTTCTTTTGAGTACATACATTATCATGTCTTCCAAATTTGAATAACAATGTATATTCTGAAGTTAAACATGTGAATGTCATTTGAAAAAGGTAAAGAATATGGGGCTAGCTAGAATTTTCTACAAATTTTTACAGATGCGCGCATATTCTCTATTCTCTTGTTTTTTTTTTCTAGAGAAAAGGAATGTAGGTATAAATAATCAATATATAGGAAATTGAATCGGCAAATGAAGAGGTAATAATGAAAGGGATGTCAAAACAAATTGTTTCTTATTTTTCACTATTTAATTTTTGGTCTTTGTGTATGGAAAAGTGTTTTTCTATTTTGGTTGTGTAATGAAGTCATTGTGCAACGCAAATGCGTGTCGAAATAGCCTCTATTTCGATACGCATTTTTTATTATTCGGAGATTGGTACAATCGAACTGTCAAATGAAAGTCAGAAGAGTTAGGCCCAGTTTACTTCTGAGCGATTTGGATTGGGTGATTTTAGCAGTGAAAAACTGAATGTTTTAATTGGTAAATTTCAATTCAGAGTGTAATTTGATTTAAATTGATCAATAAAAACAATAACAACATTGAATTTTTCACCGCTGGTATTGCAATAATCAAAATCGCTCAACTGTAAACTGGGCGTTACGCTATTGCATCAGATTTTAATCATTTCAATGTCATCATTGTTACCAATCGAAGATGTTTCTGTGATTTATCGATATTGAATCCATTTTTTTCTTCAAATCAATTCTAAATAGAAAAAATTGCATATGACACTCGTTTTATAAGACACGTTGTCGCTCGCTTCGCTCGTCGTACTCCAAACAACGCGTGCGACAAAATAGCGTCTTATAAAACTTGTATAATAATATACTATTTCGGTTCAGCACAGTGCGTATGAATTGAATAATATATGCAAAATACTCCACCTAACGGATAACCTAAGTTTGTTTTGGCAGTGAGTACCCTTGAGGATTTTTTCCAAAAACAAATAGATGAAGGTCTTTCCGCGCCAATATTTCTATCGATTTGCTGTTTTTATCGTGTTTTGAAGCGTCTGTAAAAATTTCGTAAGAATTCTAACTGGCCCTATGCCTTCACCTGTTATTTTACCTATAAACGTCAAAACATTTCCAGTGTCATTTCTTTGTAGTTGCTATGGTAACGACACAAAAAAGGTTTTCAGAGGGGGTTTATACAGCAAATAAAATAAGGAATAATAACATTTACTAAGATAAGAAATAAAGAACAATCAGAGTAGTTTATACAGATGAATAAAATAAAGTAGTATCCAAGAAGCAATCAATCAAACCACTGCGTTTGGACAATGACTTATAGAAATATTGCCTGAAATAATCAAATTTTCAGATCAACGCTTAGATTGCAAAGCTCATATGGATTATTTGACTCGAGACTTATCAAAATATACATATGCTTATATACGTACTTTCAGAAAATATCAATGTGCATGCTGCCTTAATATCATATAACGCATATGTGCAGTCCAAACTCCATTTTGGAGTAAAATTTTGGGGAAACTCTTCCCACATACAAAGAGTACTTATTCTTCAAAACAACTTGTAAGAAAAATTTTCAAAGTTGACTGAATAATAAACATCTTTTCATCGATAGGGAAGTAACGTAAATTTACGTATATTCAAAAAAACGTGCAATATGGTTTGGTGAAAATATGGAATAAGCTACCACATATCATAAGATTGATGGAAAATGGAGCAATTAAGAGGAGACTAAAAATGTTCTTATGCAAAAATGCATTTTATAGCATTGACGAATATTTTCAACATGATATGGAAGATTTGTGATACCCAAATTGTATTTAGATTTGTATTATGATAGTCAGTATGAAATGACAAAGGTGGATATATTTATGGTATTGTTTTCCGTCAAAACCTGTAGACTGGTTTAGCGAAGATCATAACACCGGTAATATTTCACTAATCGTTCGGAGATGGCGTTAATATCGCATTTGATGGTTTCATGTTCAAGTGACAGTGTGTGATTTTGGCTTTAAAAATGAATATTGTTCGATTATTCAATCATGATATCGATTGAACAAATAACACAAAATCAAAATGACTGCGAACTTGTTGAAATTAATATTCATCATGCGGAATCAGCAAACGTGGCGCCATCCATATGAAGTGGAAGTATTACTAGTGTTCGAAACTATTATTGAAATTCAAGAAAATCAAGTAGGCAGAAGTCTACAAATATTTCTAGTGCCTTTTAATGGGACTTGTTTCACCATATCTATATCCACCTTGAAAATGTAAATATATCTATTTTAATAATTTTATTTCTGACCGGGATATTATAAGCTTATATCGTCACAGTTACGCCTTCAATAAAGAGGGTCATAACTCCCTTGGGATGTCATCAATCATTTTCAATCATTTTATTAATCCTTTGGAACATATAAGTTATAGGACAGGTCAAAAAAACATATAATATAAAAAGCCTATATAGGAGGACAGTAATTTTAACCAGAATCAATAAATTCTCGTGTGGTATAAGGACATAGATCTATTAGGAATTTCTTTAAGTTACGTTTGAATTTCCGAGACGTCATATTTTTCAATTCCTGTGGAAGCAAGTTGTATAAATGGACACCAAAAGTATTAGGAGATCTTTTGGATATTTCTAGATGTTTGAAAGGTACATGATAATTTTCTTTTTTCCTTGTATTGTATGAATGTGTATCGCTATTTCTTAAGTAAATATCCCGATTCTGATGAATATACGTCAGTATTTCGAAAATAAATATTCCACTGACTGTCAAAATTTTATGCTCCTTGAAGAGGTTTCGACATGACTGATCTGGTGGGTAACCAACAAGACACCTTAAAATGCGCTTCTGAGAAAGGAAAACATTTTGAGCGGCTGAAGTGTTTCCCCATACAATAATACCATAAGTTATTCTTGAATGAACTTCTGCATAATAAAATTTGAGGAGATGGTTCAGGCATAATGCACTCTTTAAGTTTCTTATTTGATAACATTTTGAATTCAAAGTTTTACATAATTTATTGCAGTGTGTTTTAAATGATAATGTAGAATCAAAACACACTCCAAGAAACTTAACGTCATCTATAGTTTCAATAGTATTATTATTTATACTGACATTGAATTGCGAGATATATTTATTCTGATAAGTGTGGAAGGTTGTGTAGTTAGTTTTAGTAGTATTTAGCAACAAGGATCTATCAGAACACCAGGCAGATAATTTATTTACTGAACTAGTAATTTTTCTTTGCAGTAATTTAGCATCCTTATCTTTTATGAGTAATGTGGAGTCGTCTACATATAATGTGGTTAAACTGTCAGATAGAATCAGAGGTAAATCATTAATATATAATAAAAACAAGACTGGCCCCAGAATTGAACCTTGTGGTACCCCTAGTGAGTTAATATCAGTTGTTGAGAAAACAAAATTCCCAGATTCAGGTATTTTAACCATTTGTGGTCTATCTTTTAGGTAGGATTTAAACCAATCATGAACAATGCCTCTTATTCCATAACTATTTAATATGTCAAGTAGTGTATCAGATTTAACACAGTCAAAGGCACGACTGAAATCACAGATGTAAGAAATGCTATAATTCCCTCTATAAAACAAGTATAATAGCAACAAACTAGCAACAACAAAATTCCTGATTCATATGTACTGGGAAGATGATGAATTGAAACATTTATTCCGTTAAAATCGGTCAAGAATAAAATTGTCTATGTACCACGGAAATTAATGAGCCTCAATAACCTCAGGCAATTGCTGTTCCTAGAGCCAGATGCCATCGGGACGTAAACTTTGCCATCGGTAATTAAGGCCCTCATAATTCCCTTGATACATGAATAAATATTATTTATATATAATTACTATTTATTTGACATGTTCTACACTTTTATAAGGTATGTAAATCAATAGAACGAATAAAGATATCTATCTATCTATCTAAACCCGCTCTTAATTCGTCGAAAATGTCAGGTGTGAATTTCCCTCCTCGTTGCAGACCGTCGCGACTCCAGCCGCTAGGCCTCTACCCGCACCTCGGCGCCATGGCGGAGGAGGAGGAGGAGGACGAAGAGATGCCTATGGCGGCGCCGGCCCGCTCAACTGTCGCCCTGCAGGGCACCTCGCGCTCCTCCAACGTGCACTCGCGGTTGGACGGGTCGCCGCAGCGGGAATCGCACGGCATATTCTCGCACACGAAGGTGGTCGTTCCTGCCGGGCACAGGATCGTCGTGTCGAATTTGCAGCAGACGGTCACGCAGGACGACATCAAGGTGAGATTTTCGGTAGCAGGAGGGTTTGCTTTCTTCTCTTCGTTTTTTGTTGTTGTGGTTCGTTGGTTTCGCGCAGGTGGCAATGGTCTAGCGGGGTTGGTTGCTCGAGTAGGTAGAAGGAAGAAGAGGAACTTAACCTCAAAAGGTAGTAGGGAAAGTATACGGAGTAACCTTCCGGCTGAGACGTGCCAGCAACGTGTTTGCTACACTCGAATGAACTGTGTTCAGTCTGTTTCTCTTCTTTTCGAGCACTTTCAGGACTCTTTCAACATATCCGGTTAATTAAGAAGTTTACTTCGCACGGATTCTCATTGAATTATCGTTTAAATAACTATTATTGCATTTCTGCTGTCAAGAATGACATTATGGTCGTGCCTGCCGGGCACAGGATGGTCGTGTCGAATTTGCAGCAGACGGTCACACAGGATGACATCAAGGTGAGATTTTCGGTAGCAGAAGGGTTTGCTTTCTTCTCTTCAAGGTTTTTTGTTGTTGTGGTTCGTTGGTTTCGCGCAGGTGGCAATGGTCTAGCGGGGTTGGTTGCTCGAGTAGAAGGAAGAAGGGGAACTTAACCTCAAAAGAGTACGGAAATTAACGGATATGGAGTTACCTTCCCGCTGAGACGTGTCAGCATTGTTTGCTACTGTGTTCAGTATGTTCTCTTCTTCTCGTTACAGGCCTATTTTTCAACATATCTGGTTAATGAAGAAGTTTTCTTTGAACGGATTCTCATGAAATTATTGTTCAAATAACTAGTATTACATTTCTAGCTGTTTATAATACTATTATTCAAATAATCTCAATTTTCAGAATTTAGCAATCTTTATTGCGGAAATGATGACGTACTACCTAGATTTGGTGACATTTGGGGATATTTGTTTATCACAAGTTTCTGGACTTGATTCGGTTGAGCCTACGGACCGAAAAAAAAAGTAAGAAAGCTGTTGCTTGCACTTTGGCCACCAATTTCTTTGATGAATTGGATTAAAACATGGAATATTTGAATAGAATCATAAAACAAGAAGTGAGGGAAGTTATTGCAACAAAAAAATAAAATTTTATTATGTCTTTGGATATAATTTGATGAGTAGATTTCAAAAATGTTAAAATATAAAGGGTGTTTTGTTTGAAATTCAAAGTCGTGGTAATTATGCACTTATCATGCGATCTATATTTCAATGATAATTGTATTTTCGCATTTTGATTTCAGGATCCCGAATTCGTTATTGAAACCGTTTAAAAATCACTACTTTTTGAGATAATCTATCTCTTCTCGCAAGTTTTCGACAAGTATTGTATATTATTAAATCAAGAATATCAAACGAAACTTTACCTGTTGCTTTATTTTATTTCAGGAGTTATTCGAGGACATTGGTCAACTTCTAGCCGCCAAACTAGTGCGTCCAGGTGTCGCCGAAGTGATCTATAAGAACTTGAAAGACGCTCAGAAAGCCGTAGACACTTACCACAACAGGCAACTTGACGGGCAGCCAATGAAGTGCCTTTTGGTTAACAAAAGGCCCCTCAACTACCCCACTGCTCTGCCAGTTCCGAAATCGGAATCGTAAGTAGTGTTTCATGTACATTATTCATTAGGTCACTGACCATGATTCATTCCAACATGAGGAATTTTTTTGCGAGAGACTGTTTTGAAACACTCCATTTTCTTGAACCATTCGTGACGTCACACTTGATACTGGTTCAACACGTTTTGAGAGCGTTTCCTGGACCGTTTCAATAATGTTTCAATATGGTGAAAAGCCATTGTTTAATTTCCAGAGGTTAAATAAATGTGACACGTGACGTTATGAAACTTTGCATTTTTTCGGCTCATGAAATGATGACGTAGAGGTATAAACTGTTTTAAAACGGTCATCGAAACTGCTTCGTCGCAGAAATGCCTATGATGCTTTCACTGAAGACCAATAGAAGGCTTCTCCTTCTGGATATCATACACAGTTTATAGTCTTACCGGATATTGGATATTGGTCACAATTTATTCATGGAGCAAAATGTATTTCTTTTTCAAATGACAAAATTTTTCGAAATTGCTTAGTGGCATATCTGAAGAATTACTTCTATAGGTTTAGCTGTCAAATCTATGAGATTATTTTAGCTACAAATTAACAAGAACTTGCTCCACCTTAAATGGCTGAAAAAGTAAGCTATATCATCTTCATATCAGTACTAGTACTAGCTGCAGTTAGACTCTCATTGTGCAATTAGAATAAAATAATCAAAATGCCACACAAGGGCGTCGCTAGCCAATTGGCCAAGGGGGGGCAAGATGATGGATAATAGATATGAAATGTAGGTAAAATAAATACATTTTGTAGTTTTAATCGATTGCTACAAAATATCTTAATTGAAACATAATCTTCTTGGTTTTCTTTTGAATGTTTCTATTTCTTTATGTTCTCAATAATAATCTTTCGTTGAACACTCATCACTGCAAGGTCGATTAAGGCGACTTTCTGACATGGTACTTCTGAGCAGATGCGGCGAGTTTTGTTTCGTCCACAGTGGGGTGGAAAAATAGAGGGGCGTGGGCAAGGTAACTAAAAATGCGACGCAGGCGAAAAATTTTTATGGTTATAGGTCAAATCCCTTCAAATTTGAAGATAGATAGGAGTAATACTATATATTTTGCATTATCTGTAAATTACCTCGACCAAAATATAATATTTTGTGACTAATAGGGTTTCAAATCTATAGGTAGTTGATATTGATAGTTGTGGACAAGGATGAGGAAAAAATATATTTTTATTTAAACTTTTTTGGCCAATGAAATCATCAGCCACTGTTTTAATATGTTTAATTCATTCATTCGTTCTCTATAACATTGCCACATTATTAGGTCGCTTTTGTAAAATGAAATGAACTGGATTCCTAATTCCTAATACAAACTCAGTTTGAATGACTGGTAGACGAGTAGAAAACAACCACTTTACTGGCTCATACCACGCATTATATCTACTCGGAGTCTATATGCAACGATTCACACAGTGGATACAGAATTCAAAACAAGAAAGAGACATATGAAGTGTTTATATGACACCTGCACACTAATAATAGATACCTATCAACTCCCATATCAATTCCACCGATGGATAGAATAAAGATTGATCCGCTTCGTTCAATCCTCCCTATCACCGATTGTTCGCTAACAGAATGTGTGGTACGGATGGTTATCTACTTGTCCAGGAGTATTTAATCTATGCAAGTGCTAAATACGCCCGTTTCTATCTTGATTTTCTTACACCCACACCCATTGCCTACATGGGTTCCTTTTTCCCCGATGCTCCCATTCACTCGCCTCCCCTGCTTCAAAGCCAGGTGATCATAGAGACTGCTGAAGGATCGCTCTACTGCACACGTTGTGCATGGTAGAGCGATACGAAGTGTTGTTTTTGAGAAATAAAGACTTTTTCAAAAAGAAATTAATTTTTTTCTCTGATACTAGAGCTATAGAGTTACTTGAATCAAGCAAGTTTTTAATTTTGGTAGAGTCTCTAGAGGGGGGCAGCTGCCCCCCCTGCCCCTCCTTGGCGACGCCCTTGATGCCACATGATAGTTGATCTGATTGAATGAAATGTAAAAATTGGCTAAACATTAAGATTAAGAACCATTAATAGGTTTTTAGGTGAAGTACTCTTTTGTTTTAGGTTAAAGCAAAACCGTATTGGACTGCATTGAAAACAAAAAATACACAGATGTAAGTCTTGGCGTAATCTTACGTTTGCTTTTATTTCTTTGTTTACAGAACTTTATCATCTAGAAGATTGCCTGCTGTCCCCCCATGTCCTCCTAGTAATAAGTTAGTACCGGATATCAATACCATTCACAAAGTTCTGTTCCATCGGAAATGAATATTGATTTATTGTAATTTCAAATATTGGATTTTCATAACCGTTATGAAATACTGCAGAGTTTTTTTTATCAATTGTGAATTAGTTTAACCGGAAATTCGAAAAGTTGATCTTATTGTATATTGTAATGACTAATAAAGAGCGCAATCGATTTAATTTCGTTTTCTATTCACAACCCCCTGATTGAATTGATGTAGCTCATTTTTGGGTCCACCATAGTATGAAAAGTAAACTGTAATTTTTCAATACATTTCGAAAGTGGCTATAATTTGATTTCAGAGCAGAACCATTCGGAGAACCATGATTAAATTCTCAGTAAAATAGCTGTAAAAGTTGGTCCAAAGTACTAGAGTGAGTATTGCGACAAATAGAGATGTTAATGCAATGGCCAAAAGGCATAAAAGTGTCATCGGAGATTGCTGTGCTGTAGGTCTGCTTCCGATGTCGACTTTTCAGTGAGTAGAATTGAGAATAATGCTGGAAATATGCATACTCATTTATTTTCGAATCAATCATGGAACAATAGTCACAAACATTTAATTTCACTATCTTGTAAAAATGCTACCAGCTATCCAAAAAACAAATAAGCGAATGGAATGTGCTATTATTTTAATAAAAAATCCTACTACAGCAATGTCAAATATTTCAACATGTCACTTAATTCAAATAAAAATTGTGATCAACAGGTATACAATTTTTGTTCTTGGCACATGTTCGTCAATCGAACTCCTTAAATTAACATACAACCGCTTCCATTAAATTTTGCATGACATCAAACACGTGAACGAAACGAGAATGGTAAATATTACACAAACAAGATGAATACACTCATAAAAAATATATATACACAGAGCATACGAACAAATCATGGAATTTACAAATGAAACCTTCACGAACATCACACACCTACTTCCTTCTCTGCCTGTTCAACTCCCTCTTCGAGTGGTCCGCGTTCCTCAACACCTCGGCATACGACAGATCCAGCTTCTTCAGCTTGTGCAGATCCTGCGACGCCGTGCTCGGCCTGAACTCGTACTTGGCGCTGCCCTGACTGGGCGTGGGCGAGGCGGCGCCCCGATTCGACGCCCAGAACTGCATCGTGCTGCCGTTCCAGCCGCCCTGCTCTGCGCCCTCTGGCGGCGCGTTTCTCGCTTGCTCCCTACGCTTCTTCCCCGAGTTTGGCCGACTCGAGTAGCTTATCTTAGGGCTGCCGATGATGTGCGTGACGGGCGAGTCGGACCTGTCCAGGTTCTTGCTCTTGCGCCGCGAGGACGATCTCCTCCTGACCTCCACCGAGAGGTACTCCAGCGGCTGGCGCACCAGCGGCCGCAGCACCACGTTCTCCACCACCGTGGTCGGTTCGTTCTGCGAGGTGGACAGCTCGGACATGGAGGAGGAAACCACGCTCTGGGAGTCGTCGTCAGCGAGCTCGGGGACCTTTGCCGGACAGTCGTCCAGCAGTGGGAGATCGCCCCCCTCCTGCTTCTTTTCGGCCGCCTTCTTCAGCACGTTGAAGATCTCCCTGAAGAGGTCGCGGTACTCGGGGCGGTCCCTGAAGCGCGAATCCACCGGATTGGCGTCGTCGTAGATGCTGAACTGGCAGTCATCGCCGTCGGCGATGGCGCATAAGAAGGAGCCGCCCCTGCCGTCTGTCTGGGTGCCCTTGTTGCTGGTTTCGTCGGAGAAGCCTGAGCTGCTGGTCTCGGCCTCTGAGAAGTCGGTGGGCGAGGAGAAGGTCTTCCTGGTCTTTTTGTGGGCTAGGCTGTCGCCGTGGCCGCTCTCCTCGTCCGTGTCCTTGGTGCTCGGAGGGTTGAATTCGCCGGAAAGCATTTGGATTTCGTCTTGCAGCGACGGGGCGGGGTTCTTGATGGGTTTGCGGTGAACTTCGACGAGCGCCTCGTACTTCTGGACGAGCTCCTTGTAGGGGTTGGCCGATTGTTTGGGAGTTATCGGGGAGGAATGGTTATGCGCCTGGAACAATCAGAAAGGGAATTGTTGTGATATGTGGTGGAATATGTTCGGGATATTTGAACAGTTTTTTTCAAGTTTATCATCCGCACAGATAATGGGTTGAATGGAAAAGTTCCAACTGAATGCGGTCGAGGGGATGAATTGAAAATTGATATTTTTCGAATACCTCCGTTTATGCAAATATTAATACACTGTGTTACTATAATGGACCGCAAATATTTGAACGTGTTATTTTATTTATGGGGTCCCACATGCACAAACTACATTGTAATACTTTTCACTTAAAGAAAATCAAATAGTGACATAAGGTTATAGTTGTCTGAAGACTCAGTTCAAACATGGAGGAATATTTCAAAATCTGAAACCTAACTATCGAGAATTTTCTGATCATTAATAAATCAGCATATGAAGCGTGAAAAGTTGAACGTCTTCTTGAACTATGACATCAAATCTTACATAAGGTATCCTTGATAAACCTTTCATTTGGTGTGGTGATGATTTTTTACTCATCACATATTTATGAGTACCTATATTTGGAAATATCTGCAACTCTTGACTATGTACATAATTCTACAAGCAAATATTTCAAATGTTTTCTGCCTCAGAGAATCATGAACGTGATCTTGACTATTGATTGTTTACTAATTAGTATTTATTCTTTTTATGCTTCAGATTTTTTACTTGATTTTTTGAGAAAAAAGGCTGAAACGTTGTATTTTGTTTGTGAGAATAGTGTACTAGACAAGCGTGAATATTGTATTTTTATATGAAATAAAGTACACACAACTTAATACATTACATTATTTCGATGCATATTTTATTTTATAGACTTGAGTTAAACTGGAGATAAAAATGGTTATTGACTTGACAACAGTTCAGAACACTATAATTTTCTCCAATTATTTATTTCCAATGATAAACTTCGCAACTGTTCAAATATCCAGAATATTCTTCATTATTGATTTAGTGTTAGTGAATAAGAAGGAAAATAGAAGCGATTTCATAATGGAGTTAGAGAGAAGATATTAAAATTAAACAAATATTACATGTTTCGAGGCTTATCCTGTATATTCAGACTAATTCTGCACAGATGGAAATAAATAAACTTTCGCAAGAGTTACAAGGTCCTAAACTATTTCCAGTTTTCCGAATGAAAACGGGTGATGAATAATAAGAATTACAAAATCAGGTGAAGTAGTCATATATTTTTAAACGATTTAAAAAAATCGACATTGAAAACGAATTGAACCTATGTTTATATAAATTACTGGGCATTAGAACCACTCTTGAAGTTTGGCCACGTACTTAAATGACACCGTGTATTTCAATGGAACATTCTCCAAATTTATCTCGCAAAAATATGGAGGGCGACAAGAATTGAATATTCTCAAAATTTTCATCATAATCCATGTTTTTGTGAAACAATTATACTTCAATTACATAGACCATAGACAATATGGCGTTTTCAATCGAATTTCGAAACATCCTGCATGTGTGAGTTGTACTCGATTGTTCAATTTGAAAACAATCCGCCTCACATGTTGATTTCTCCAATGTTTATGATGAAATCCCAAAATTGTCTAAATATGCATAATAAAACCCAGTATCTACTACTTGCAGCAATATATGTATGTTTCAAGTTTTTAGAAAAGCCTGTAAATTTCATGTAATATGTTGGTTCTAGTTGTTTTTCCTGCATGAATTAAACTTCTATAAAGTATGAGTTAAAAAACCTTCAATTAACACCAAGGCAATATTGAACTCACCTGTAGCTGAATTGACCTGAATTATGGTGGGGTGAAATATTGCCTAATATGTGTGTATTTTTGAATATAAAGAGTTATTCACTGTGTTTTGGCGCACATACTTTTGTTATAAGAACTATAAAAAAGCATTAATCACATGAAATCTGTTTACGTGATAGGTACGTACCTATATATGGTGAATATAGATCTTAATGAAACATTTTCACAAAATTGAGGATAATTTTTTGTTTCCATTCAGCTGATACTGTTAATTGTTCATCATAATTGCATACCATGTCAAGTATCAAAAAATCTAGACCTCTCGCTAATATAGGTATATGAAAAAAAAACGAACTTGAATATATTGAATAAAATGTTGAAACATGACAGGTGTTCAATTGGAAACAATAAAATTCATTCGTATATCACGCGACATTCGGAAGACATTTTCCATTATGAATCTTTCAAAAATATTATTTGTTTGACATCTCCCATATAGTTCTATAATAAACGTGTAGAGGTGGCATCAAATATAGTGAATTACCCTTCAAGTACATATATATATTCATATACTTTTGTGTCAACGTAGAATATCTATAAACTATATATCACAGCATATTAATAATATAGGTAACTTCGGTGGAAAATTATTCTAAATTATCGTAGGAACTAAATAAATTTGAGGAAACGCCAATTGGACATGAACCTCAGTATACAATATAAGCAACAAATGCAACATTCCAATATATTAAATATACAAAATACAAACATATGACATTTAGCAGGACAAAAATCAAACATAACAAAAATATAAATTGATTCAAATATTTAATCACAAGCATTAATCATTCTCATCGATTACATGCTAAGCCTAAAAAGCATATAATAGTTGTGGTACGGTCTATAGTTTATTATTGAAAGTGGCACATTTAATAAAAAATGATTAAGTATTATTTTGGTACTATTTTTCTCATTTTCGATAATCGATATTTCAACCTTTTCAATCAGATATCTCTATCATTCAAAGATAACATCGAAATGAACATCGATCACTTCTCATCAAATATATTTTTGGAGTAGTGTTTTTGTATCACCGATTTAAGAACTATTTGCATCATGACTTATATAGGTAATTTATTATATTTCATCACTGTTTCACTAAACCATAGACTGTAATGTCATCCATTATACATGATATATTGCACAAAAAGAGCCCTATTACTACTGTGTTATTGAATCGCATTGAAAGTAAGCGAATTATCTTGAGCGCCATTCTTTCCTATCTATAGTCCATTTCAGTTAAGAATACAGCGTTGAAGAGATAGGGAATATTTTAATTTGGCGGGTTTGCTAGTGTAAAGCGGGCTACGCCCACCAGTTCCACCACTGTATTCTTAACTGAAATGGACTATAGTTAAATAACAACTGACAGCATATGAATACCTATCCTGTACTATGAAACTTGACACCATTAAATAATATGCTATTTTGAGTGTTCAATAGCAATTTGAATAATTTATGGATATAATTTAAATAATCTATCATTTATTATTCGAAGTCAATTATTTTAGTGTTGACATTATCGTTGGTATCGCATCGAATTCATTTTTTCTTTCAATATTAACACGTAGGTCTTTACTTTGTATCTTGTTGAGGTTCATTATTTCTGGTTAGAAGAACTCTTTCAATGTTGCACTCCAAATAAAATGGTAGATTTCTCCAAGGAAATATTATTTTGAAGAACGAAGAAATAATATTTGTAAATTCGTTATGTAACATTAATTTCGAATCTTGGAACAGTTAATCAAAATAATTTTCCACCATCATGAGTTTCTCCATTTCAAGTTTCAGCGAAGTATTCTCCTTTGAATTCCCTATTCCAAAGGAATTTTTTTGGAAGCATCAAATTTTCAGGAACTCGTTATAAATTATTCATGTAATCTACAAAATGAAACTGCAGATGAAGCATCAAAATTGAACAGACACATTTTTTTAAATTCGTTGTGATCTATATAGTTTTTCGTGAATATTGATATGACGTCAATTGATAACAATTTGATTTGATTTTAAAAACTATGAGGTAAAATCAATATATTATTTATGGAGAAACAGTCAGAGAAGAATATTTGAAACAGGATATTGAAAATCGAAAATCAAAAATGGACAATATTTGCACATACAAATTTTGGTCGCATCAATTATGTTTGCTACGTAGGTACTCACATAGATTAGATATTCTTATTGTACCGCAACTGATCTCTTACTTCGATGACACTCATAAAAGAAAACGTAGATATTTGAAACAATATGTACTGAACTTTTTTTAGTTGTTATATGTCAGAACATTAAAAAGTAAAGAAATGAGAGTTGTATTCTTGATTTTCCTGAGAAACATAATAATAATTTTTCAATATCATTTACTCATTTGAGAACACTATAAAGTCATTGTTTCATTACTTGGAAAGCAATAAAAACTGGAGACAACTCTGTCAATTCATTAATAAATTGTTTCGCTATTTTTTGTAATTACTGCGTAGGAAAAATATAGCGTATAACTAACTCGTACCATAGACGGTCTACTCTGCGACACCTATGAAAGAAAACTCTCTGTTACTGCAACAACACATCAAGTTCCATCAGAATTGCTAGATTTTAGTATTAATCTATAAAAAAAACAGCTTATTGTTGCAGCGACGCAAGTTAAATTGAAATCATCATTGAATTGAATTTCAGTGGTCTCTTCCAGTCTCTACATTCTTGATGCTTCATTCGCAGTATTTCGACGGCTCCGTTTCGAAATACTGTGTCCGATTCAGCAGCTACTGCCTAATTTTAGAGAGCGTAAACGTCATCACTTACTGATAGATCGCTTCTCGCGAACCTAATGCAGTCTGTGCCTGAGGCAGTACTGCAGAAAAATAAGGGGGAACTTTAGGGGTTTGGAAAGGATAGGGATGAGATAAAAGTCCTTGAGATACAGGCACAAATCAAAGAGAATCGAGACTAGGTTAGCGGCAGGCGACATCCACATTATCGATATGGACATGGACATGGACAAGTCCCTTCGGAGATATTCCTCCATCAGGCGATTGTCCTGAGAAAAACAAACAAAGCAGCTAAAACGTGCACGATACACTTGACATTGCTGAAGCTTGTTAGTGTCAATATAAATATTTTAGCACTAATAAGTTGATCGTTTGTACAGTTTAATTGTTTGTGATTCTATTAATGATCGATGTTAAACGTTTGGTGATGAAAAATCATAGTTTTAAAATCTTACTCAGCTATATAGAAAACATTACGAGTAGAGATCAAATAATCACACATTATTTTCAGTCTTTTTAAATTTCAGGCGATAGGTACCGAATAATTGACATACACTCCTCATAAGCCTGTCTCACTATGTTCAGGCGTTTTCAGAAGACGAAGTAGGTAGGCACAGAATCATTGGTGAAAACCGATATGAGTCAATAAGACCCTTCCACAAGAAAATGTATTTACGGACCTCTCCAAAGTTTTATTGTGCCAACTTTGCCTCTCAAAAACGCCTATACTTTATGAGATATCTTATTGTTTCTAGAAATATCCAGATATCATCATTCGATAATAATTGACATACAATGTCTGTATTAGTTATTTGTGTTTGGAATATTTGAGCCAAAACGAGAAAGAAACGCTGATTTTGAGATAAAGCAGATATTTGACTATTTTGTTGCAGCACTGTCGTAAAACTTCGCCACCTCAACAAAGCTAAATGTCTGCTATCATGATCATATTAAATTTCTCTTCATGGAGAGAAACCAATCCCTTCAAGATCTTGCCATCAGGCTTTCTTAAGCATTTCCGAGATTTAAGTATACCCGCAAAATAGTGTAATGATTTAATAATATTTGAAAATCCATCAAGAAAACAGTATTTATCTTGTAATTTCAGAAGTTCTAATCTTTTAAGTTTGGTAGGATTTATATTGGCCAAAAATTACATTAAATCTTGCCTTGAATACTCTGAATAATGATTGATCAAGAGAAAACCAATACACATGTTGAGCAAACTGAGTTTATTCGCAAAATTTGGCAAAGATGCAACAAGACTCTGATCTACCACCAATGAAGTTTGCATCAAACTCTGCAGAGCATTAATGGAATCCCAGTATTTTATCAGTCTTATCAAATGATGATCGGAATTACAAATTAAATGAAGTACCTATATATAGTGATCCACCAAGTTTAGAAAATATACCTACATATAATTGAACAAACATATCATAACTAAAAGTCTTGAAGTATATTTATCTGCATATAATTTTGGATAAATAAATTACAAATAATGATTCAGATTTGATTATCAATCCTCACAGCCAAATTTTCTTGGAAGTCAACAATCACAACCCTAAGAATGTGCTACATGCGAGCAAGCAGGACTTACACCTTTCCTCCTCGAAAAACCAAAGACAACTGGTGAAAATATTGGTGTTCGAGTTGAGGTTTGTAGCGTGTTTTTGCTTCATATCCATATAATCATAATAACTTATCGCACAAAACTTGAATAAAGACCTTCCACGTCTTGACCAATTCTGACTGTCTCTGTGTGAGCAATGTCACGTGTCAGGAGAAAAGAAACATTTGCATTACCTATTCACTGTTTGAAGTGTTTCATTGACCGCCAACTTAGTTGCGAAGCAACCCTCGAAGTCCCATTGAGACTTGTATGAGTAAGGAAGAAGGGGACCTTAGCTTTTCAAGTGTCACCCGAAGCACTACTCGGCTGATTATCGTTGAGAGTCCGAAGGATTGAAATCTAGGTACCAACCAACGAGTGCGTTGAGGCGCTGGCCTTTGGGTTCAGAGGATCGCGGCTATAGGGAAAAATCACGAAACGCCAGATGGCGCTGTAAATGACAAAATGTCGGATCGAGGGGTGAACAACAAATAATCTGCCATTTGATCTCTTGTTGAACCAAAGTTTTTATTGAAGAGAATTTCAGTTATCTCAGAGATTCAAGTCGATTTTTCTTACTCGACTATCGGATTGAAGTTGTATCTAGGGTTTGTTGTCGACGTTTCAGTTTTATTGTCACTGGATTCTTGTTAAATGCCACCAAAGTCCAGGTGTGTCCAGGTATCAATTTCGGTTTTTATTCGAAGTTTTTCAGTTATTAGTTCCTGAATTTTTTTTTAAATGCCTGATGTGTGAAAGTCGAAATATCAATTTCGAACATTTCGGATATTATGTGGGGTGAAAGTGTTTCAGCAATCACACAACTGGAACTGAAGGCCTCAATGAAGAAATCATAAAAAAGTTTTGTGTATGAGATCCTCGATCCACAATTCTCACATGAAATCACCATGAAACTAGATGAGATATGGGTTTATTTTAATGTTCCTGTAAAGCAGATTTATTGTTAATGTTGTATGATTCAATTTTGAAAAGATTTATTGGCCATTTCGATTGGAAGCATATAAGCTCCACCTTTTTGACATCAGTTTTCTTCAATAATGAGAAATCGAACATACCACTGAAAAAATCATCATGAGTGCTTGCTACAATCATAAATTACGAGACAGCTTTTTCTATCTTCAAGATCATATTCCATTTCTAGGCTACTTGCCTTAGGATTTAGGTTTCCACAAATCCTGCCCATCTTCTGCTTTAGAATTTGAAAGAAATTTATGCAAAGCCTTGAGTATGTAGACTGTAGAGCATTGTGGAACAACCATATTTTTCGCGATTTTATCTCCATATCACCTCTTCTAATCTTTTGCATTTTCAGATTGTGTGGTCTATTAACAACAATTCTTCACAAAATATCATCAAAATACAACACTTTCAATGCTTAAATCACTGAAATTAATAAATAAAGTTCACATTTTACCCATATGAACATATGGAGGTTAGTTTGTTGTTCACCTCTCGAGTAGTTCATGCGATCAATTATAGATGTCGCCCACTCCGTGATTTTTCCCTATTAGAAATTTTCTGTAGCATCATTGGCGGGAGGACCAACCGAACTGTTTGAATCGGCGCACAGACTGCGACTGGATATAATTCGATGTTCTGCGTGGAATTTGCCAGGAAAGTTGTTTGTCTACTGTCATCCAAACTGTGTTTGGAACTATGAACTGGTCAAGACGTGGCATTTCAGATTCCAGCCGAAGACTTCCGCAACAGGAGCTCTTGCTTTTTTCGAAGAGGAAATCCCCCCGACAGCACGAGACAGACACACAGCAAACGCACCCTCCGCGTGCAGTAACGGAAAATAGAAACTAACTAAAAGCTAATCTTTGGCGAGTCCAGCCGTTACACACACCACCCCCGTTTAGCGGAGCAGCGCTCGTCAGAGGAAGCACTGCCTGAGGCTGAGAAAGCCGAGGTGCCTGACGAGCATGCTCTCGCGTTCCCTCACCTGTACGTCCATGGTGAAGGATGACCGGTGCTGGGAGGTGGCCATCAGGTCGTCCAGCATGCTGGAGTCATCGTCATCGGGAATGTCGCTGGAGGTGTCGAGGCTGCGCAGGCAGCGGCTGCACATCTGGCCTTGCCTGGAAGAGAACAAGAAGCTCAGTGGAGAGTCGATGGATGGTCGCAGTCTGCGTAACCTCGAAGGTACTATTCAATTTGAAAAATTCATTTTTCTACAAACGGTTGTACACAAAGTTGACGTTTTCTGAGGAATGTCATCAAGTGACAGCATTGCCGCTCGTGCGCGAAAATAATGTCATTGAGTGACAGGCATTTACGCTCGCATCCATCATTGTTGAAAACGACCGCATCATTCTGTTGCATGATGGAAAATAATATTGACAGTGAATTATCCAACACATCTACCAGAGAAATTGAGGAGAAGTATGAATTATGACATGATAGATTCTGAGCAAAAAGAGGACTGTCACTTGTGACGTTCCACAAGGAACAGTGTTAGGTCCAATATTGTTCATAATCTATATAAACTCTCTACTTGATCTGCGATCACCGAGTACTATAATATCATTTGCTGATGACACTGCTATTATATGAAGGCGATGCATGGGATGAAGTGAAAGAAACGACAGAAGACGACCTAAAAAGAATATTTGCATGGCTACGTAAGAATAAACTAACAGTAAACGTTAAAAAAACAAAATTTTACCTTTCACCTCGTACGAAAAATATTTATCAGATTATAATAATATCAAAATATCGGTATATTTAAAACAGTTCGATATCTAGGAATCGATATAGATTCATTTCTCAAGTGGGATGATCATGCACAAGAGATTGTTAAAAAGTTGAGGAAAGTTGTATTTAAGTTTCACCAACTGAAAACAGTTTTATCAGTAAGTCGCCTAAAAACGCTATATCACGCATTGGTCGAATAATCAATCATACAATACGGTATCATAGGCTGGGGAGGACTTAGAAAATCAGTAATGAATTGCATAGAAGTAATTCAAAAGAGATTCCTGAGAATTATCTTTAGGAAATCGTTTATGTATCCCTCGGACTTGCTGCATAAAGATGAAAGTATAATGGATATCAGACAATTATACTGCCGAACTGTATATTTATTTTTATATAAGTCAAACTACATGAGCCCAATCAATCATGATTATAATACTCGTTCTAAAATAAAGGCGAATAACGCACTACCTAGAGCCTGGAAAGCAATTGGTCAACGATACTACATGATTGGTACTAAACTGAGAAACTTGTTGCCGATGGAGCTGAGAAATATAAACTCAATTAATGTATAAAAAAATGGGTTTTATCAAACGATAGACAACTATTCCAGGAAATAGTTGATCCATGAATGACAAGGTCTATCGAAAATCATTCAAATTCTTCATACATTAAATTTATACTTATAAAGATCTTAATTTTAATTTTAACGTATAGGTATTTATTTTTAATCTGTTAATTTTATTTATTCGTTGCTCTTAATCTGTGTTTTAAGTAAATTCTAATTATAGTTATAGTATACCATGCATATTTGTTTTTGGAATTGCAGTATCTACATGCCTTTGATGTAGGCTTGCAAGTTTAAAAAATGAAGAATTACCCATAGTCAAGCTCCCTTCGAGCTTTTTTGGGGTTTCTATTCATTTATTCACCTGTTCTGCAATTATTCGTAGTAGTGAAAAATCTGTTTTTTTATATTATTGTATTGTATTTTTTGTGGAGTTTATTGTACTACATTTTTATTCAGGCGAAATAAACATGATAGATTCATGACATGGTGCCATGAAGTTCGGAGTGATAATTATCATTGATAATTATCAAGATAATCTAGATAATTATCTTGATAATTATACCTTGATAAATATCTTGATAATTATGAAAATCCACATTAACTCTAGTTGTACTTTGTATTATTAGCGTTTTCCACTGGACTGCCCTTTCCAGTGTTGTTCCAGGATCGTTTTTTTTTTCGTGCGGTATTTGTCAGTTGAAAAGTGCACTTCAGATGCCAATAGTGCACATTTTTTGTAATAGATTTATAGTACTATTTCATGAACTTTCCACGCATGCGCAGGGAAATTTACAGTGATGACAGATGGCAGACTGCTTGAGGAAGGATATTATTTTATTAATTTATTTTGTCAATCAAAGAAATAGGTATGATTTGCTAAAAATGTATACTGATTCACTAAACATGTATTTCGAGAGCATATTTTTTCAGAATTTATGATTTGTAAAAAAATTCGGGTAAAATTTCACATTTTATTACGCCATTCTAGTGACTCCTTACTATCTTATATAAACAAGATCAATGTAGAATTTGGTAGAATCCTTGAGTCTTGAAGAATAGAGATAAACTGTCAAGTGGCAATGGTTATTGACATCAAGCTGACATCCGACAATCGAAATTATTTGAATTTCTTCCACTTCTCAGTTCTCATCAATGACATTCAACCAATATTATTAATAGATCATTGCATTCAACAGATTTTATTCAATATTTGGAAACCATTATAGCAAATTTCAATGAAAATGAAAATGTGCACTTTTTGAAGGAAATAAGGAAAGTGGTGCCGCAGTGCGCACTTAGTTGAAAAAGGGCGTTAAAGTGCACAATTGTGCAGCCAGGAACAACACTGGCCCTTTCGCACTCCAGTGCACTTGAGCGTAAGTTCGGAACGCACCCTCGTATCCGACCGAACTTACCGAACACAAATAACCTCAAAATTTGTGTCAAAACAAACAAATTTAACAATAATATTCGAAAATACCGAGAATTAAAGAAACAAAGACTTAATTTAAAATAATGAATAATTTCCTTAACATGGTTAGAATGTGATACTATTAGGTTTTTTTTTGTTTAAGAAGTTTGGAATATTATTTTGTTTAACATATTATTATTTCAATTTTATACTACAAAGAAAAATAAATTTTGAATTTATTTATTTTTTTATGTCATATCTAGTTTTATGCATTTATTTTTATTTTTGTAGTTTCCAATAATAAAAAAGTTGTTATAAATGCTTTTCTTATTTTTATACATAACATATTTGAACTGAAAAAATAATTTGTAAGTAAAAATATAAAGAAAATAAGTTGTCTGTCAGTATGGATAATTATCAGATAATTATCCGATAATTATCTGATAATTATCAAAAGAAAAATTATCTTGATAATTACGAACCCTGCATGAAATGCTTGAATGCTTAGGATATCGAAGTAAGTTTCCTAAACTTGTCGTATTTCTCAAAATACACCAGTCCGTTGAATATGAAGCAAAAATAAGTTCGACTGAATCTTTTTGGTTCATAACGTATTATAACTGTGGGATAGACATCAGTTTGC
Organism: Chrysomela aeneicollis; assembly: GCA_029955515.1. Taxonomy (NCBI): domain Eukaryota; kingdom Metazoa; phylum Arthropoda; class Insecta; order Coleoptera; family Chrysomelidae; genus Chrysomela; species Chrysomela aeneicollis. The sequence continues at coordinate 11,846,138 of JARUHQ010000003.1, read as the reverse complement.
AAGTAGCCTCAATAGCCAATGGGTTCAAATCGCGACTTCTCAAGCCGCCAGCCCGGGTTCAATCCCTGGCCAGAGCAATTCTTTTTCCATCTATGAGTCATTTTCCCCTCTTTTCTGTTAGATAAATGAATCATTGGATTGAATTTCATTGTAATAGTAAATAATTAATGAAATTAATTAATTCGATTTCTTTCCTCGGTATGGGACTGAGGGATGAAAATTGGTCAGGAATAGTTATTCAGATATGTAGGAGCTCGGATTGGAGGGAGTGGTATATTCCAAAAGAATAAATCTAACACTGATACACAGTATAATAATGCTGATAGAATGAGAAGCTAGAAAACTAAAATACTTATTCAATATATACCTGGTGATGGATGAATATTTTATATTTCGATAACTCTAAGAGCCGGAATGATTTCATGTATAATAAATATCATGTGCCCGAAGACGACAGTTTCCTAGAAAGATATTATATAACGTTAGACTATTAATGTATTTGGTTGACTAAATCATTCAAGGTAATTTTATAACATTAGACCATCGTAAACATATTAATAACATCAACTTGTTTCTGCAATTATTTAATAGCGTTTACCATAAACAACAATTATTGCGAAAATAAGTTTCCTCATTAAATTCCTGAAAAAATATGAGCGAATTCATAATATATTCTGTACAGTAAATTTTGATACCAACTTGAGGGTACCTTCTTATTGCTAGCAGCCAATTGTCATATATATCCTTCTTTCCTCTTCATCCAATGTTGGAAAATTGAAATGCAGACGTTTTTGGATAAGACCAAGCTCAAAAAAGCGAAGTTACGTGAGAATAATATTGGACTAAGTGGTGAGATTGTTCAAGCTTTAAAACAAATCTGAGTTGTTTGAATTGAAAATATCCACCATCCTGCAGTTGCCAAAAGACATACTAACTACATAGATACGAATTCTAAGTTCATCATTATCAGAAGCACAATTTCGACTATTCGACGTTGTTTCGAGAATTTTGCTGTTTTCGGGCTTATTGGCCCTCATAAGTGCAGGGTAGTTATCCGAGTAGGGACCGTGAGATCTCCAATGCATTTTCGTCGCGTCTATTTGACCACACTGAGTCGCGTTCCAAGAGTCAGTTGGAAGTGGCGACACCATGCGGCAGAAGAAACACTCCAGAAACAATTCTCCCAAGTTACAGAACTTGGAAGTGGCTGAGAGCTCGACTAAGCTAATAAATGAAAAATTGAAGTCATAAATTGGACAAAAAATTTGAAGGAAAAAATAGTTTATCCAATTAAAATATCAAACGTAGTTTGAAATGAATGTCTGGTAGACTACGAGCAGAAAACAACTGCTTTCCTGGTAAATACCACGCAGTACATTGAATTATATCTGCTATTATGAGGTAAATAAGGCATTATAATATACATATAAGATCCTTTCATTTGTTTGAGAGGTGTAAGGTGTGAGGTTACCAAATATTACTGCTTGATGATGATACTGTTGATCTCATCGATCCATTATAGTGATTGTAATAAGTAGATGATATGGATGTCAAGCAACTTATTGAAATTTCTTTACGATATCGTGAAACCGTAGGACTCTCCCATATGTGAGCGAATGGAAAAAATGAGGTTGTTTCTCCTCCAGGTTCGGTGATCAAACTATAACCTACTGAAATGTAAACAACAATAATCTAAAACTTCAAAACATTCGCATTTTTCAAATTTTTTGTTTTAATTTTATTCCCAACTTAACGTTCCATGTCTATTGGAAAAATGCACTTGTTGGCTACATTTCTTAATATTAACTCATTATTACTTATGGTATCTCATTGTTATGAGATAATTTATCTCATAATATTGAATTAGGCTATCGTATAATAATGAGAAACTCAAAATAATGAGTTAGGTTTCTTATCATTTTCGATACAAAAATATCTACAGTGTCACTTCAGAGCTTTCGAAATTTCGCTGCGATTTTGGAGTGGAGAAATAAACGGATCGCGTGGATTTCTTTTGCTGTTGTTGTGTAATTGACCCTTCCCAGAATAGAAAGTTATCATGGCGGATTTTGACATTCGACAGATTTAGGGAAAAATCTGGGGAAAAACTTGACACTTGACAGTTGAGAAAATAAGTGTTCCATGTCAAAATTGAATCAAAATGGACACGAATCCAAATTCCAGAATAACGATATAGATATTTCTTAGAATTAAAAGACACGAAGAAGAGGATACTATTCTAGAATTTGGATTTGTTCACATTTTATTTCAATTTTGACATGGAACACTTATTTTCTGAACTGTCAAGTGTCAAGTTTTTCCCCAGATTTTTCCCTAAATCTGTCAAATGTCAAAATCCGCCATGATAACTTTCTATTCTGGGAAGGGTCAATTGTTCCTGACGCCACATTTCTGAAGTTCCAAGAAAAGTTCGTCCCAGACGCTCGATAGATGCCACACCGCCCCACTCACCTCACTTCCTCCAGCGTGGTCAACTCCTCGTGCATGCTCTTCATGTTCTGGTCGCTCGAGCCGCGGCCGAGCGCCATCTGCACCACCTGCGCCTCGAGCGCCTGGTTCTGCTGCACCATCGTCGCCAGCTGCTCCTCCAGCTCGACTATGCGCCGCTCGTCATGCCCGCACTGCGCACGCGCTCGGCTCAGCTGCGCGATCAGCTGCGCTTCGCGCTCTGCGCCGCAGTCCTCCTCCCCCTCCTCGACTGCCGACGAGTGGTGGGGGGGCTGGTCGCGGGAGAGGGAAAGGGTAGTGGAGGTGGTGGGGGCAGCGGCGGCGAGGCTGGCGGGGGATCTGGCGCTGATGCTTTGCTGGAAAGAAGGGACATTAACTTAGTATAGCTTGAGTGCCACCATGTATGGAAAAATATCGGTTGCAGGGGCCGGTAAATTTGTTTCGCCCAAAGTCTAGGATACAAACGTCTTATTGATATTAACATGTTCGATGGGGGGGCAGGTCACGCTCCAAAATTATATACAGGCTGTCCCATTTTCGATGTCCTCACGGGTCTCGCTTATTTTTGAAGATAAAGATTTTAATAATAATAATAATAATAATAATAATAATAATAAACGCCTTTAATGTGATAAGGAAAAAATTATACAAAATGGGTGACTAACATAAACTGATGGCGAAGTCTAGCTCGAAGCTATTCTATTTAACCAACAGTGGGCCAAATGCCCAAAAATAAAAAATTATATAAGTAATTGGCTGGGCTAACAAGATGGGTATAATGAATCAAAGTAAATAAATATATAAAGTAGTTGAATTATGGGTGTAATTATAACTAATACAAAAAAAACAACAATTCAATTGAATTTGAGGAAGTTATCAGTCTGCAATATGAATGGGATGAAAATTATCAACAAGCCTGGTCGAGTGTATTTATTGCCTATCAAATAGATGTTTCTTCAATTTATATTTGAACTTATTTATATTGTATATCTTGAATTCATCAGGCAAAAGATTATACAATTGAATTGCATTAAAAATAAAACACCTTTTTTCGGTCTTCACGAACGTTAGCTACTTTTTCGTGAAACTCACGATACCGCAAACAAAATTTTCATAGCCCGCGTCGTTTTTGAGATACATGGTGAAATTGAAAATATTGCATTATGGGACCTCCCATGTATCTCAGCTATATTCCAACTTATAGAAGAAGTAAAAACTTACTCTTATAGATATTCTTACGTAGAATCCAGTGGCGTAGTCAGTTATTTGAAATGAGCTGTCATTATTGAGATATAACCAAAAGTTATGTTTTCTAAATGGAACACCCTGTATATTTTTCAATATTTGAGACATTAATGTTTCGAGCTTTCCGTAAGGACATCGAAAATGGGACAGCCTGTACACCTATTGCCTTTTTCGGCATTAAATGTTAGTTATTGCGGTATTGTCGATTTATTCTTGTTAGAATTAATTCCCTATAATTTTTTTCTCGGTTTCACTCATGTTTTTGTTGATAGAAAATATAATTTTTTATCAACAACAAAAATATTCGTGACCTTGAAAAAAATTATCGGTAATAATTGCTAGGGAGATTACAAGTGAAGATAATGAGCTTCCCTTGATATTCACACGCGAATATTTTTATTTTAATATTTTATAAATCGCAATTTGTTATGTGTGAATACGGTTTTTCATTTGCTGCGTCATCAAAGAAACGAAATAGTATATTACACAACAAGTGTGGAAAATGACATGTGATTATTGACGTTTTCATACGTGGCCGTAGGAAAACTAGCTATACATTTTTTCGGTTTGGAAAAATATTTCGATTAGTGAGAATATTCTGAACCCATTCCACTTTCGATAATCAACCTATAAAATACAAACGATCAACAACATCACTCACCTCGACTGTTTGTACAGAAGAATCCGGGCTGACAACCTCATCATCTCCACTCCTGTCTACTCTCCTTAGTGTGATTATTTCCCTTGTAGTGGCGTTCGGCGTAATATCACTCGTTCGATGATTCCTCCTCTTCACTAAATCCACCTAATAGAACAATAAACGATATCATAACTCACAATTTTTTCCTGGTGGCGATGTCGAGTTTTTTCAAAATGTTTGGCTTTACCTACGAATTTGCCTCCTGAACTCGAATTCGATTTCAAAATGCGGCGGTCTCATGTATTTTCGGAAATATGCGGTAATTTTGTTTAGGAAATAAACCATTTGACATCTAAAATGTTTGCTATTTAAAGCACACAAAATGCGCCCTTCTTTCAACAAAAACACCACACACGCTTACATCTACTGGTTTTCGACAATTTAGGCGAAAAAAACTGATAACTGATTTCTATGATTCACCCTTCTCTGAAAGGTAAACAAAACAGGAGACTTTGATATTTTAACTTTCAACAGTTTGAACTCTTAAGCTGTCAAAAAAGTGAAAAAATTTACGAAAACAAGTGAATGTAAGGGTGTGCGGTGTTTTAGTTGAAAGAATGAAGAATTTTGTGCTTTCAATAGCAGACAATTTCAAATCGTGTCAAATGGTGTATAGTAAAGTGGGCCCATATCTGCAAGTTTTGACTCCGGATTCGAGTTCAGGTGATCAAAATACGTATGTATATGTTGACCCCTATCTATAGCGTTAGCTAGAGGAGGAAAAAAATATTGGATATAAAAGTTGTAGATTTTCATCGGTACTATCTTTTGGCACTTCCAAATCAAACAAATGCGAATCTCTGAATTGAACAAATGACAAAATATTTTGTTCTGTTTGTAAATATATATAGTTTGCTATAATGTTTCCTCAAGCCATTCTCCACTTATTTTAATCCCTATATTGAATGAAAAATCCAATAAAATTTAGATTTTCTTGGATACAATAGAATGTCATGGAAACCAGAGAATAAAAAGAAAAGTGAACAACTAATACTCAAAATCAGAGGAAGAAAATACGATCAATCAGATTGCTCATCTTAATTATTCAAATTCGACGCTCATCATTGGATTTTAGTCAGTTTATGGTGAGAAAATTGGAAGAAGATGCATCTTCGTATTGAAAAAAAGTTGATGATGGCCGTGAGAAGACGAAACGTCTAACTCACAATCCAAGAATACTCTTTTGAAGAACGCAAAATGTGACAATGAAGAAATGCTTTCAGTTTTTTTTTGTATCTCCAATAATAAAACAATAATGGAATAAAATTGATGTCAAGAATTCAGTTTTTCTAGAATATTTCGAAAACTGAAAGAGCTATCGAGGATTTTTTTTCACCATAATAATAACCCTAAAATCCCGCAACGTTGCCCCAATTTAAAGTTCTTCGTATCCCTTACGGTTCTCGAGATCCCAATGATGAGCGTCGAATTTGAATAACCCTGTATTGTTTGGAAACAGTACAGAAGGAAAAGACTTTCGCTATAGTTCAAAATATATGGGGTGTTTCATTTAAAGAAAATATACTTTGTGTAATTTTTTTCAATTCAGCAATACGAATTCGTTCGATTTGGAAGTGCCAAAAGATAGTACCGATGAAACCCTATACAACTTTTATATTCAATATGTTTTTACACCACGTATAGTTAAAGCTGTAGATAAGGGCCAAATATTTTGAAGAAATTCGACATTGTTACCTAAGGAAAAAATTACTATTTTCCCCAAAACAGTAGTGAAATATTGAATAAAATAATCGTCTTGCCACCATTACTGTTTTTTCTTCAGATTATACATCATATAATATGGTTTATTCTGAAATATTTCCCAGGGTTATAGGTATAGGTACATAACTTCTCCAAAATCTATTATTGAAACAATTGATGTTGATTTGCATTGCATTTGACTGTTTTTATTTTTTCCATGTTTTGTCTATTCGTCGACTTTAACATTGAAATTATTTTCTAATGAATTTGTGGTACCGCACACTTTTGCTACAATCTATCATTTCCCCGCAAATGCAGCGATGAAACTGAAAAGTAATCCCTCATCATCATCATACCTGCAGTTCGAGATCGTCAATGGTTGATTGGAGCTCCTCGCATTTCGCTTCCAGCGACTCGATCGTCGCGTTCAGGCTCTTGACGTGCTTCTTCTCGGCGGAGTTGTCCAACACCAGACGGTGATTGGCCCGCTCGAGGTCCTGGATGCTGACTTCCAGCTGCTCGTAGATGCGCAGGCGCGAGTCGTTCACTTCTCGAAGGGCGACGGTTTGTTTGGTGAGGTACTGGAAAGAGCGATTGTTTCATAGTTGAATTTTCAGGATTCAGAGTTTCCTGTTCAGTCACGTTATTGTTAGTGAATAATTCGGGCCAATACTGCAATATGAATAGTAATACTCCCCGAACAACAAACCCACTAGAATAATAACACCACAGATTGCATGAAGCCAACATGAAATCATATTCATATGTTTTCCCCCACAGAGGTTGCCACATCGTAAAATTTGAAAGTGATAATCATCCCAAGGCAACATTTTTTCAAGGTTCTCAAATATATATATATATATATATCCTTCTGTTGGTACTTAGGTATATGAGTCATATGAGTGTATCAAAAGCTATGTATTCAATGTTCGTCATATAATACAGTGCCTCATTTATATATAAGTGGTTTATAGATAGCAAGTCTTTCTGGGGATTGCGGCATTTTTGGTGAATTCGCCAACGCCGCTAATTTCGTTCAACCGATAATCGACCGAACGCTGACAGTGACAGCGCAAAACGTCTTGTTTTCAAATCAAATTTTGTTTGATGGTTCATTAAACGGCTTATTTCCAGTTTTGTGTGAAAATTTGAATAGGATTTTACTTAAAAAACCTTGTTTATTCTGTTCAAATCGAATTTAAAGGATGGTGAAATGTTGTTAAATGTGTAAGAGACGATTAAAAAGTGGTGACCAGAACACAACATTCCACTGGTAAGATTCTAAGTGTTGTATCATTCGTTGTATAAACATTATTCACCCACCCTCATATGCAAAACGATTTTTGGTAATTTGAAAACATTCTCGGGTTTTCCCGAGATGAAAAGTTATAGTGGATATATGTAAAAATATGATCAAAAAAGAGCATATTTCGAGAGACGCTATAGTTTGCTTGCATCATTTCATATTGGAGAATCCATATTCTGTTTATAAATAGAATGATAAGATATTCATCCACATATCTCTTTTTGTTTACTTACTTCTATTTCTTGGGCTTGATCTTCAATGACGACCTGGTGTTGCTTGAGCAAAGTCTCCAACTCTTTGTTTCTCTCCAAGAGTGTTTTGCCTAATTCTGCAGCAAGCTGTAAATCTGAAACAAAAACATGAATAATTATTATTCCAAATCCGTTGATTTTCTTAAAGAAAAAATGGATTCAATGCGAAATTTTTTAAAATATTCGACATAATTGGACATTCCACAAGAACAAATAATATGGACAGAAAATGGAACTATACATAATAAATATATGAGGAAAAAATTCAAACTGTAGGTTATGATCTTACTGCATCTTCGTTAATAACATGCAAATGTATTTTCCAAAATGAAGCACTTATATATACATATATTATATTAACGTCAAAATGTGATATTTTACCAACATTGTTGTAGTATAGGTACACATTATTAATGTATAATGTGCGTAAATTTCTACTAATACGTTTTTTATATGAATTTAAGCAACTTAATGAAATGAAACGGAACCATTCATGTATTTATTGTAATGTTTTCATACCAACTAAATATAATAAGAAAGTCAGTATAACATCCGAGATAACATCGGTATAAAATGATGAAATTCAATAACATAAATTATGAAAGTGATCGTCATATCAAGGAACAAAAATGAAATGCGATAATATTATTAAATAATCAAAACTGTAGGTGATATCTTATACTACATTTCAATACCGATATCTGTAGATGATAATGAACGGAAATACAGATATATAATATTCAGGAACCAATACATTCGATATATCCATATTCACCTCGGAATTCACCATTCAATGATATGTGAAATAATTGGCTTCAACTAAATTCTGAAAATTTATCAAATTAAATTGTTTGTACCGACAGTTGTCCTCAAATAAAATCAGATTCCAAATTTTTAAACTTTCTCAACCTTATTATCTGATTTAAAATATATAGATTGATAAAAAACCATAAAATAGATAATTAACATGGATACCAATCCAGATAAAATTAGAATGTTGTATCGACAAGTTTCAAAAGTAATCAACAAGTTTCAATATTAATCAATAAGTATTGAATGTATAGGTAAACAAAATATCTCAAATGTAATAGATTACTGAAATCAATATTAATCTACTGATGGTTTTATAGATGAAGGTGTTTTGACGACTTTGTCTGTCTCCTTGGTCCTTGTATAGTAATTGGAGAGCGCGTATTTGAAGAAAAAGTTTGTTTGGAGCTATCCTTTCATTCTCGATTATTGGCAAAATTTTAGTTATTTCGAAGCTGTTCGAAATTATAATCCATGTAGTTATTGATCATTAGATTTTAATCATCTCCTGAAGATGCTTACATAATTAGCGAAACACGTGTTGAGGTGATAAAAATATCTTTTTGGTGTGTGGTAAAGCTGTGCTCCTAAAAACTTTACTATATCCTGCCAAAATCTCCATCATTCGTCATTTGAAGTCATTATTTTGATGAATGCATTTTCACACACGAATTAATATTAATGAGTTTCATATTAATAATGATTCATTTTTCTATTTATTGATCACCGAGTTGATTACTATACAGATTTAGTGAAAGTATTCATTTTGTGGTTATTATCAATTATATAGATATAATACCATAATGCGTATCAAATTTGGAAACAATATATAATGAGTTCAAATCAATTCTGATGTAAGAAATGTCTGCTTAACTCCAGAAAGAAGATAAGGGAGACCGGGGTTAGTTTTCATGGAGGTTGTTCAGGTTTCTATATACACATCACAATTTAGCAATTTCACGATTATATTGTATCATAAACTTGAAACTCAGAATAATTCTTGAGGACGGTTCTTATGAATTGTGGCGATAATGTCTACATTCTCAAAATTTGATCATAGTCTCGTAGTCTCTGTATAAGAGAGGGCTGAACTACATGCTCTGTAATGCGCGGAATGCGTTATTCTTTTTGCATTTTGCACTATAGTAAAAAAAATTGACATGTAATGTCCAGCATTTCGTACAGTATCTTATCGTCTTCGAATCAATTTATATTGGTGCGTAGGTAGGTGAAGGTATATTTTGCTTGCAGAAAGCAGAAAAAACAGTCAGTATGTCTGTTGAGTTAAGTTTCTAAAATGTTATGAAACTGCAAATTATGTAAAAACCACATACACAATAGAACGATAATCGGAATGAAATAATACCATATTAAGTTCGAAGCTTGCGATATTGTTTATTACGAGTAAGCCTAGTTTGATCAAACCAAAAGAAAATTCGTTCGAATTCTTTGAATAACGTGCCGGCACCTAGTTATCCGTTCAACAGGTTAGTTCATTCGAAAGTAAAATTAATTAATGACTTGTTGAAGCGAAAATTTTTAAGCAAATGATCTCATGAGGAATCGGCAATATAATATGCTTGTACGATTTTCAATTTTCACAGTACTTTACTTCTCATCAGTTTAATTCGATGATGCCGATAATTATCTCTTCATGCTCTGAATGGAAAATATGAATTGATTGCATGATTTTTTCGTATGCTAATAGGAACTCCTCATTGTCTGAAACCAAGCATTTGCGTGTGGGAGAGGGGTCAGTTAATATTGACTCATCTTATTCCTAGACGAAATAATATTTATAGTCTCCACTCAGACACAATTCATCCTTCAACACAATGCATTGTGCATTTTTCTTTCTCAATCCTAATCATTAATGACACCAACTGCATGCAGACAAGAATTTAATCCGGATGGGAACATTGAATACTTCTGGCTTTCAATAGACCTTTTAGTGATAAATCCGAGGATAAATCGTATATGGTACCCTATGTATATCGAATCATTCTAATCTCTGATTTTTATCTCGTGATATACTGATGAGTACTCACCGGACCTTGAACTATGATTCCCAAATTATTTTCGGAAGGTACTGCAAATAAATGACTAGTTGGTGGAATTTCAAGAAAACATATACATACTCTCGGATGATAATCAAATAACTCTTGTTTTCCTGTATCCGAATGACATTTGTGATGGGGCATTAGTCGAAATAAACTGAGAAAAATCAAAAAACCTCTGCAATTTACGATAATTATTTATTTTCTTGTTCTGCCGAACCAAATTCGAAAATAACAATACCAACTCGTGTATATTCAGCTCTGTCTGGATGGCCTCTTTTATTGTTGCCAAAGATCATATTGTTATTGTTGATAATTTTAAAACACGCTGTTTTGATGAGAAATATGTGAACAATTCTTGAATATGAGCATGTTGAATTATTATTCAATCTAGTGACATCGAAAGTGACATCTATGGTCGAATATTGTTGATGCGATCTGAAATTTCATTGTTTTATGTCAAGGATGATCTGGTGAAACCGAGGAAGAAACAATAATTGAAGAATATTGCATACCATTCTAATAATTCTAGTCCAGAGGTACATGTTTTCATTAGTTTGAGTTACTATGTGGGGGACATGAATAGTATATTATGATACAAGTTTTATAAGACGCTATTTTGTCGCACGCGTTGTTTGGAGTACGACGAGCGAAGCGAGGAGTGCTCCAAGTGAACAAGTGCGACAACGTGTCTTATAAAACGAGTGTCATAAGCAATTTTTTCTATTTTGAATCAATTTCAAGAAAAAAATGGATTTAATATCGATAAATAACATAAACATCTTCGATTGGTAACAATGATGACATTGAAATAATTAAAATCTGACGCACAAGCGTAAAGCCCAGTTTACAGTTGAGCGATTTTGATTATTGCAATAACAGCGGTGAAAAATTCGATATTGTTATTATTGGTGAATTTAAATCAAATTACACTCTGAATTGAAATTAAAAATTTAAAACATCGAGTTTTTCACTGCTTATATCACCAAATTCAAATCGCTCAGAAGTAAACTGGGCCTAACTCTTCTGACTTTCATTTGACAGTTCGATTGTACCAATCTCCGAATAATAAAAAATGCGTATCGAAATAGAGGCTATTTCGACACGCATTTGCGTTGCACAATGACTTCATTATACAACCAAGATAAAAAAAATATATTTTAAGTTGTTTCAGAATTGTAAGTATAATTCAGAGATGTGCTAAAATTGGGTTATATTGGATAAAAAAAATACTTCGTGTTCAACCTGTAGTATGATACGCCAATGAATTCGGATTCAAATAAAAAATTGGAAACACTGTATATTTATTTATATCTGATCATCATCATGAATAATGCGATATTTTTATCTAGTAAATCACCATATTGATCAACGAACCTTGGACTATGTTTCCGAAATGATATTTGGTAGGTACTCAAATGACATCAATGTTGTTTCTCATGGTTCACATAATTTCCAAGATTCAAACAGAAATAATTATCTATTTTCAGGTACATTGGTAAGTACACCTTTTCATTTTGAAATCAAATGACAAGTCTAGAGTGAGAGTGCTGTATTATTCGTCAGTGCCCTTACTATAGTGTATATGGTAGGAAGTGTAACTACATTCCAATAATAAATTTAAAAATAAGTAGACTTAGAACTTTCCTCGAAACTTTCTCTACACATATCAAAAATCTCCAGAGACATTTTTCTAATGCAATCGCGAGTTGAAAATAGTATTGGTACTTCTTCATTATTTTAATCGAGAAATTGTGCATCCCTTGATGAAACCTTGGAAATTTCTTCGTCCTTAACTAGTACCTAGCAACTTGAACTGAATAGGCATTTTTTGTTTCACAAGCATTGGGCCCCTTTAGGCCTTGGGGAGGCTCGAGAACCACACAAAACTTATAAACTTCGTTCTAGGTGGGAACTTTGCGAATAACTTTGATATTTTTTTGTGTAAGAAACGTTGGGATTTCGAGTATTAAAAATCTAGAGACCTTACGTTGTTTTTTCCATCGAAGGCGAAACGTCTCTGATAAAAAAAGATAAAAGGACGAAGTCATGAAAACACAATTTTAAATAATATGTGTATCGAATAATAATATGTGATATGTACACACGTATGTATATGACCACGAATCGAAGCACGAATACACTTTACATTTTTTATTCAAAGATTCACTGAATAATAAAAATGAAATGGATATTTCTCATATTTCAAGTTTCATTTCAAAATTACAAGTTTTTCTACCTCCCAGCGTAATAGTCACAATTCAAATTGTGAGATGATATACCTGTAGCACATGGCACATCTTCAGAGGTATGATTTTCATATACAATATACACATGAGAGCGAGATGAGAGCATGATACGGGGATATCAAACCGTGACGAAAACAATATTTATTTGAATGTTATTTGACAAACAACCAGTTCACCTTCTTGTTAAAAAATTGTTTATTCTATTTTGGTTGTATAATGAAGTCATTGTGCAACGGAAATGCGTGTCGAAATAGCCTTTTTTTATTATTCGGAGATTGGTACAATCGAACTGTCAAATGAAAGTCAGAAGAGTTAAGCCCAGTTTACTTCTGAGCGATTTGGATTTGGTGATATTAGCAATGAAAAACTCAATGTTTTAATTGGTAAATTTCAATTCAGAGTGTAATTTGATTTTAATTGACCAATAAAAACAATAACAACATTGAATTTTCCACCGCTGGTATTGCTATAATCAAAATCGCTCAACTGTAAACTGGGCTTTACGCTTGTGCGTCAGATTCAAATTATTTCAATGTCATCATTGTTACCAATCGAAGATGTTTCTGTTATTTATCGATTTTAAATCCATTTTTCCATTAAATCAATTCAAAATAGAAAAAATTGCATATGACACACGTTTTATAAGACATGTCGCACTTGACAACGCGTGCGACAAAATAGCGTCTTATAAAACTTGTATCATAATATACTATTAATGCATTATAAACTGTTGTACAACCCAACGATGAGAAATGTGTTGGGAAGTGTTCGGGTATCTAGAGCGAATACTGAATTTTTATTGCAAAATGCATATCCTTACTTTATTCTATAGGTACCTATATGTTTCTCAATAATAATGGTTAATATATTGTTGATTCACACTGATGACAGAAATATATTAATATGAAGAGCAAATATGCAAAAGCTGATAAATCTACGCAAATGTTTTTGTGACAGAGAACATCGAGAAATTAAATACATCCGAATTCAAATTCCAATCCGAGAACCGGAAATTTGTACAAAAATATTATTTGAGAAGAGATAAGTAATTCGTTTTCGTGAAATCAAGAATAATAAAAAAGTTACCCAACGAAAAAAAATCACAATATTCGTAATTTTTATAATCGGTTCCAAGAATCATGTCTATGAAGAGGAAAAACCGTAGGTTTACAAATTAATGAAATGTGCCCCTTCATTCTTTATGGGTTTTTTCAAATTAACCAATATTTTCAGATTTGAAACCGAACAATCCTTGGCTCTATTTATGTCACATCACATTTTTGGGCATCTCTCGGGGCATCCTATCGAGAGTTGGGATAGGTGCAGCCATCAAAACCGCATCAAAACATATGGGGTGAAAAAATTAACGAGCAATACGGCACACGTATCATTTTCTCAAAATTCACCATCCGGACACTCTATGTACCTCGCTATGTAAGTACAGTTGTGTGCATAAAGAAGTCGTACAGCAGTTATAGGCTATTTTGAGTCAGGCTTGTCCGAGGATCAATATTAATTAAACATCTTATCGACATTGACAAGTATATAGTGTCAAAATTCAAACTATTTTTGTCACAAAAGTTCCAAATGTGTACGTGTACTACTTTTTAATGAAATCTGGAACATCATAGGCAGGTTTACATCATACAAACCTTGTACGACTTCTTAATGCACACAACTGTACATTGTGTTTTGAAGTAGAAGAGTAGAAGAATTGGTTTTGAGTATAAATATTGCTTGGACTCTTTCAATTTGGCACTTTGTAGTTCGTTCCAACATTTGGCCCTTTGTTGAAAAATAATGAAAGAACAAGAATTATTAAAATTTCCCGCGAAATTTCCGATGTTAGAAAATTTGCCAGTTTTGGCGCACTCTATTTAATTTTAAATTTATGTACGTGAACATAAGTCTTGGTTTTGGGTAGAAATTTTGCTTGGAACTTTCTTAATTCGGCACTTCGTTCCAACATCTGGCCTTTTGTTGAAACATGATGAACGAAGAACTGTTGAAATTTGCCGTGATATCAGAAAATTTTTGCCGCGTTCTAGCGGCGAACCGGTTGGTGGTAGAAGAAAAAAAATAGTAAGTACTATGTGGGAAATTGTGTCAAGTTATATTTTGTGTGGAATAGTCTTGTCTGAAAAACTCTTGGTAAATGTATCATGCGATGAAAATTTATGTTAGTACTTACGTATTTTGAAAAACACGAATTTCATAATATTATCGTGAACATATCTCTAGTTTTCGAGATAATCGATGCCAAAGTTCGAAATTACACCTTATTTGTATGGCAAGTTTTGGGGAAGTAATGTATCTTCCTAGATCCCAGGACATATTAGATGCATTAACCATGGTTGATTATTATTTTTGTCTAAGAAAAACAACATAAATATGTAATTTTTCTGTAATTTTCCTATTATTTCACCAACTAGGCTACATAAATAAAGGTCATTTTGAAAACCTCTGTTCGAATCTTGAGCGAATAAAGGTGGATTCATAGCTGCCTTATACGTGTCAGTGATATGTGTTTTCTCTCTTCAATACATGTCAAAAACAAAGATAGATATCAGTAAAAGAAGGTGAAATTTCGATCTTTGGCATCGATTATCTCAAAAAATAGAGATAAGTTCACAATAATATTATGAAATTCGTGTTTTTTAGGTCAAAATACGTAAGTACCACAAAAATTGTTATCAAAATATTCATCACATGATGAAACGCTTCCCTCCTGGAAAGAAAACTAATAAAATTGCCAACGTTATGATTAAGTGTCAAAAAAACAAAGTTCTGCGAAAACTCTCCTCTCTGAGAATAATTCTAATATGCCAAGCCTGCAATGACATGATGGAAAGGTAGAGGTATTTTTGTTTTTAAACTATATTATTGCTCGACCGCCACCCTCACATACTGAATGATGTTTGGAGCCTGTAGACCTCTGGTCACCTTCTAAAAAAGTCCGGTTGAGAGGACCCTATCCTAAACAACCGGATATGTTGACTTTGTAAAGGAAATTCATTTCTGAGTACTTACCATCAGCCTGCTGAGTGCTGAGGGCTACTGCTCTCAGTTTTCGAAAGAAAATATGAGAAGGAACGGCCTCTATAATGACGCGAATTGAAAAGTCAACCCACGGTGCTAGGTTACTTCTTTTGAAAAGAGGTTTTAAGACTAACGGTGGATTTATGCAGAGGTTTTAAGTCGTAAGTTTTAAGTCTCAAGTTTTAAGTAATAAGTCATAAGAAGTTCATCCATTGGTTTTCAATGTTACCATTTATACAGCTGTCATGAGTTTTAAGTCCTAAGAATAGTTGGCCAACATTTATCTCTTACGACTTACGACTTAAAACTCGATCGATTTGCGCATGCTTCTGATTTTGCAAAAGGGTATCGTAACAAACAGCAGGAGTTGAATGCATGTAAAGCAAATATACATAAATAAAAATAGGATTTAGTCTGGAAATTTGGATTGAATCGAAGGAAATGAGAAAAATAAGCACACAAAATAACAGGATTGACACTATTGACAGTCCTTAAAACTTCTTGCATAAATGGTCGATTTTTCCTTATGACTTCTTGTTAAAAAATTGTTTATTCTATTTTGGTTGTATAATGAAGTCATTGTGCAACGGAAATGCGTGTCGAAATAGCCTTTTTTTATTATTCGGAGATTGGTACAATCGAACTGTCAAATGAAAGTCAGAAGAGTTAAGCCCAGTTTACTTCTGAGCGATTTGGATTTGGTGATATTAGCAATGAAAAACTCAATGTTTTAATTGGTAAATTTCAATTCAGAGTGTAATTTGATTTTAATTGACCAATAAAAACAATAACAACATTGAATTTTCCACCGCTGGTATTGCTATAATCAAAATCGCTCAACTGTAAACTGGGCTTTACGCTTGTGCGTCAGATTCAAATTATTTCAATGTCATCATTGTTACCAATCGAAGATGTTTCTGTTATTTATCGATTTTAAATCCATTTTTCCATTAAATCAATTCAAAATAGAAAAAATTGCATATGACACACGTTTTATAAGACATGTCGCACTTGACAACGCGTGCGACAAAATAGCGTCTTATAAAACTTGTATCATAATATACTATTAATGCATTATAAACTGTTGTACAACCCAACGATGAGAAATGTGTTGGGAAGTGTTCGGGTATCTAGAGCGAATACTGAATTTTTATTGCAAAATGCATATCCTTACTTTATTCTATAGGTACCTATATGTTTCTCAATAATAATGGTTAATATATTGTTGATTCACACTGATGACAGAAATATATTAATATGAAGAGCAAATATGCAAAAGCTGATAAATCTACGCAAATGTTTTTGTGACAGAGAACATCGAGAAATTAAATACATCCGAATTCAAATTCCAATCCGAGAACCGGAAATTTGTACAAAAATATTATTTGAGAAGAGATAAGTAATTCGTTTTCGTGAAATCAAGAATAATAAAAAAGTTACCCAACGAAAAAAAATCACAATATTCGTAATTTTTATAATCGGTTCCAAGAATCATGTCTATGAAGAGGAAAAACCGTAGGTTTACAAATTAATGAAATGTGCCCCTTCATTCTTTATGGGTTTTTTCAAATTAACCAATATTTTCAGATTTGAAACCGAACAATCCTTGGCTCTATTTATGTCACATCACATTTTTGGGCATCTCTCGGGGCATCCTATCGAGAGTTGGGATAGGTGCAGCCATCAAAACCGCATCAAAACATATGGGGTGAAAAAATTAACGAGCAATACGGCACACGTATCATTTTCTCAAAATTCACCATCCGGACACTCTATGTACCTCGCTATGTAAGTACAGTTGTGTGCATAAAGAAGTCGTACAGCAGTTATAGGCTATTTTGAGTCAGGCTTGTCCGAGGATCAATATTAATTAAACATCTTATCGACATTGACAAGTATATAGTGTCAAAATTCAAACTATTTTTGTCACAAAAGTTCCAAATGTGTACGTGTACTACTTTTTAATGAAATCTGGAACATCATAGGCAGGTTTACATCATACAAACCTTGTACGACTTCTTAATGCACACAACTGTACATTGTGTTTTGAAGTAGAAGAGTAGAAGAATTGGTTTTGAGTATAAATATTGCTTGGACTCTTTCAATTTGGCACTTTGTAGTTCGTTCCAACATTTGGCCCTTTGTTGAAAAATAATGAAAGAACAAGAATTATTAAAATTTCCCGCGAAATTTCCGATGTTAGAAAATTTGCCAGTTTTGGCGCACTCTATTTAATTTTAAATTTATGTACGTGAACATAAGTCTTGGTTTTGGGTAGAAATTTTGCTTGGAACTTTCTTAATTCGGCACTTCGTTCCAACATCTGGCCTTTTGTTGAAACATGATGAACGAAGAACTGTTGAAATTTGCCGTGATATCAGAAAATTTTTGCCGCGTTCTAGCGGCGAACCGGTTGGTGGTAGAAGAAAAAAAATAGTAAGTACTATGTGGGAAATTGTGTCAAGTTATATTTTGTGTGGAATAGTCTTGTCTGGAAAACTCTTGGTAAATGTATCATGCGATGAAAATTTATGTTAGTACTTACGTATTTTGAAAAACACGAATTTCATAATATTATCGTGAACATATCTCTAGTTTTCGAGATAATCGATGCCAAAGTTCGAAATTACACCTTATTTGTATGGCAAGTTTTGGGGAAGTAATGTATCTTCCTAGATCCCAGGACATATTAGATGCATTAACCATGGTTGATTATTATTTTTGTCTAAGAAAAACAACATAAATATGTAATTTTTCTGTAATTTTCCTATTATTTCACCAACTAGGCTACATAAATAAAGGTCATTTTGAAAACCTCTGTTCGAATCTTGAGCGAATAAAGGTGGATTCATAGCTGCCTTATACGTGTCAGTGATATGTGTTTTCTCTCTTCAATACATGTCAAAAACAAAGATAGATATCAGTAAAAGAAGGTGAAATTTCGATCTTTGGCATCGATTATCTCAAAAAATAGAGATAAGTTCACAATAATATTATGAAATTCGTGTTTTTTAGGTCAAAATACGTAAGTACCACAAAAATTGTTATCAAAATATTCATCACATGATGAAACGCTTCCCTCCTGGAAAGAAAACTAATAAAATTGCCAACGTTATGATTAAGTGTCAAAAAAACAAAGTTCTGCGAAAACTCTCCTCTCTGAGAATAATTCTAATATGCCAAGCCTGCAATGACATGATGGAAAGGTAGAGGTATTTTTGTTTTTAAACTATATTATTGCTCGACCGCCACCCTCACATACTGAATGATGTTTGGAGCCTGTAGACCTCTGGTCACCTTCTAAAAAAGTCCGGTTGAGAGGACCCTATCCTAAACAACCGGATATGTTGACTTTGTAAAGGAAATTCATTTCTGAGTACTTACCATCAGCCTGCTGAGTGCTGAGGGCTACTGCTCTCAGTTTTCGAAAGAAAATATGAGAAGGAACGGCCTCTATAATGACGCGAATTGAAAAGTCAACCCACGGTGCTAGGTTACTTCTTTTGAAAAGAGGTTTTAAGACTAACGGTGGATTTATGCAGAGGTTTTAAGTCGTAAGTTTTAAGTCTCAAGTTTTAAGTAATAAGTCATAAGAAGTTCATCCATTGGTTTTCAATGTTACCATTTATACAGCTGTCATGAGTTTTAAGTCCTAAGAATAGTTGGCCAACATTTATCTCTTACGACTTACGACTTAAAACTCGATCGATTTGCGCATGCTTCTGATTTTGCAAAAGGGTATCGTAACAAACAGCAGGAGTTGAATGCATGTAAAGCAAATATACATAAATAAAAATAGGATTTAGTCTGGAAATTTGGATTGAATCGAAGGAAATGAGAAAAATAAGCACACAAAATAACAGGATTGACACTATTGACAGTCCTTAAAACTTCTTGCATAAATGGTCGATTTTTCCTTATGACTTAAAACTTAAAACTAACGACTTGAAACCTCTGCATAAATCCACCGTAAGATACTTATTGGAATTTTTTAAATACATTTTTCCCAATTCAAATTTTTATACCTGTAGTTCCCTGAAGACATTCCAGTTCGATGGAATAGTCCCAATAGTCCAAAGAGCTCATAGTAACATTGCTGTCTGAAGAATCACTCATCTTCCGAAATGTATTCAAAACAGGACACTCAACAAGTCGCAACTCAATATTCACACATAACAAGAGTTTTGGCTGAATTGAAAAATCCCAATCGGCACCAAAATCGCTCGACACTAAAAGGCTGCCTTATCCTTATCCAAATAAATTCTCGATTTGAGTCCTGTCACAGGAGCATGGTGCTTTTGCGCGACAGCTAAACGAATTACAAACACCTACCGACCGCTCGGTACTACTTGGAAGTTGGACTACGAAGCATTTGTTTAGACTTTACTTTAGAGCCAGCCACCAGGTAAGTGCAGTAATTGTGGTAGGGAGTAGGATGGATCATTAGAATGGAGAGAACGGATTCCGATAAAGCGCTAATCTCGAAAGTGAAGGAGAAAGATGAAAAAAAAAATAGAATGCACAGGCAGAGATAAGTTCTGTGGTCCTCTATCGAGATAATAAACGTTATATCTACAGAGGGTTATCCCAAGTTCTAATTTTGATCTTATTGTAGGAAAACATGACTCGTATGGTGTTCATGAATACTATTTTTGAAAGTTCTGCCTGTTTAACCAATATACAGGGTAATGCAAACGAGAGAGATACGAACTAGGTTAAATTACGAAAAAAGATGCGCAATTTTATGTTTATCTCGAATTACAAAAGAAATCGAGAATATCTTGAGTAATTCCTGAAACATCCTGAAAAAACTGAAAATTGTCGCCTATAATCATCGATAACATTTCAAATATTGCTACTAGGATTTTGAAATTTAGTAAAGTTACCAAAGTTAGCATGCTGAATTCAACGGTGATAGGAAAAAACATCCTGGCACACTAGATTCGAAGTCAACTTTGACATTTCTAATGGTAGCCATATTGGATTTTCACTCCATCGGATAGATCATGAAATTGCCAATTCATCGATGTATCACACTAATCAAATTGATATTCGGAGATAATATAATTTTTCTGCAACTGACTCAAAAGTCGTCCATGTTTGTTCTGAAATCAGCTCTAGAAGTGGACGTTTCTCTTAGACACAACAAAATTATGAATATGTATGTTGCTAGGCTACACCGAGGGCTACACTTCTAGGGTTCTTGTGGCAATTGGCCAGCACATTTTTCTTGATTTTTTCTAGAGTCACCTTTGATGTAATCCATTCAGTTGCTTAGTATAGAATGTTCAACTTCCAGTACTTCCACTCTAATAACATTTGTTATCTCTCAAATGAAAATCAATTCCCCAAATTCTAAATACTTGAATCTTAGACCAGGAGGAACCAGGAAAAATAGGGGTTAGACTATAGTTCATTTTCTTATTTTTGTCTCACTGCCCATATTGGCCTCTTCCCTTCCTGTCAGAAAGTTGATAAAGGTTAGATTTGCGTGAACCGCAATGGTGGTTATTTTACTTAAATTTCATCAATCATATATAGATAGATTAGATTCATTGGTTGCAGAAAAAATAGCATGTTTCATGTTTAGTATTTTTTTCCGATTGAGCAATAAAAAATACAATATTTTGGTCTCCCACATTTTTTTATTTCGACAATAACTACGAAAACTATGTGACCTGTGAACCCACTCACTAGACAAAAAATTTATGGGCCAGGTTCTGAGAGGTGGCATATCCATACTGGGATCAGGTTTTCCGCAGTTGACGCTCGCCCTCAGAACGTCAGGCAGGTTATTTTGCCGCCGTGCCATTTCAAACTTTGAACTGGGGCTGAAGGTATCAAATCATAATTTTCGTTTTATTACTGCCCATTGTGTCTCCTCGGAATCTTGGGGCAACTTCTGCTCTTCTGGCTTTTCCCGGCGAAATAATCGCACATGGTCGCCAGCTTGATGGTCATCGATCTCTTGGGCGAGATGGCCAATAGTCAGAAGGAGTTGAGATTCTTTCCGCATTTCATATATTTCATTAGCGCGTCATCTGTTATTCTACGTTTTGTTTATTCTCATTAGAAAGAGCAGGTTTGAAGAGTTCTTAATGACTCTATTCGTTCAAAAACATGTTCTGAAGTTTTTAAAAACAGCAAATATTGATGATGTATAACCCGAAAACAACAAAATATGCTGATGAAAACTATAAGAATCGTAATCATATCGTAAACTACAATTATTCAGATTATACAAAGTGAATGATAGTGAACCTACCTGAATTTCAATTATTCATTTGATTGTTATGTTGGAATAACACAAAAGGTAATTGTGTATTTAGAGCGCTTGAAAAAGACAGAATTAACAATTAATAATTATAGAAATGAACAATAAGGAAGGTGTTTATATACAATTCAATTAATAATTAAGAATCAGATGTTGAAAGTTACATGATGTCATTTCAAAGTATTGAATGAAATTATATTATTAATCAAATGAGCAAAAAACCCGAAAAAAACAAAAACTCCTGAACCAGAAAACCAAACAATAACAAATGATGGCATTCCAATTTCCATTTCCAATAACAATTCTAATCGTTTTGAGCGTTCTGTCCACAAAATTTATTAATTCTTAATTGTTAAGTTGAAATTTGACCAACTTCGTAATTCTTCATTATTAATTTAATTTTCAGATGTAAATGTATAAACCCTCATAGACGTTCTCGCGTATTCAACATTCTTAATTCTTAGTTTTTAATTTGTTAGTTGAATCTATAAATCCAGCATTGCCGCTCGTACGCGGAAATGATGTCATTAAGTGACAGCATATTTACGCTCGCATCCATCATTGTTGAAAACAAACTCATAATTCTGTTGCATGATGGAAAATGATAGTGACAGTGAATTATCTAACCCTAACAAATCTCCTGATGTAGCAGAAAGTGCGAACAGTGTTATTTTGAACCTCCCATATCAGAGAAATCGAGGAAAAGTATGAATTACGATATGATAGATTCATGACATGGTGCCATGAAATGCTTGGATGCTAAAGATATTAAAGTATCCTAAATTTCGTATTTCAACGGACTGGAATATAAAGCAAAAATAAGTTTGACTATATCTTTTTGATTCATAACGTATTATAACTGTGGGATAGAAATAAGTTTTCAAGTAGCCTCAATAGCCAACGGGTTAAAGGCGCGATTTATCAAGCCGCCAGCACGGGTTCGATTCCTGGGCAGGGCAATTCCTTTTTAATCTATAAGTGATTTTTCCTTCTTTTCTGTTAGATGTATGAATTATTGGATTGAATTTCATTATAATAGTGAATAATTAATCGAATTAATGATTTAGATAAAGAATAACATGAAATGCAAGTTAACTGAATGAAGTATCGAGGTTTCATAGGTAGGAATTGTGTTTGTAGAAAAAAATATTGTGTGTTTCGAGCGAAAAGTGTCTTGTCGCTATCGAAAGAAAATTAAAAAAAAATCCTTTTCATTCCATGTGGAATACTTCAATTAGGATTACATCTACTTTATTACAGCATTTCGTTAATTTCTTCTGCAAAAATCAAAATAATGCAGGTCAGGAATTTCAGGAAACTTTGGAAAACATTGGAATATCCAAGAAACGGAAGATGTGAGCAATAGTCTGAAAGTTTTATATCCAAAAACATGGATACTGTTACAGACTGTGCATTTCTGAGAACACCAGTAGTCATTATCTCGGCGGACCGTGTCAGGTTGCCTTATGGCATCGCGCTCGCGATACATCACTCGCCGACTCGGCGCGGCGTACCAATAATTAGCGAATGATTCATCACTGTATTTCTAGACATTTCCTGTTATTTCTGGAGATTGGATCATTTTACGAGAATGAAAACTTGTGCCTATATAAAAGGAACGGATCGGCACCGACTGTCAGTTTTAAAAAGAAAGCTAGTACTGTGAACATTGAGATTTGTAAAGCCAATATCGTTGTTATTTGATTAAGTGTTTATTGAGTTGTATTCGGTGTGTTTATTAAAATTAATTGTCCAGTTTAGTACTGAGTGTTTTAAATTCACGAACCCAAGGAGAGTATCGTAGCAATACTTTAAAAGGTGTGCTCAATTCAGTAAATACTATGGAGGTATAAAATAGGTCATTGAATGGCGCGTGACGTATAGAGCAATCATAGTTTCATGTCACAGACATCATCGCAACATAATGTTCTTGACGACATAAAACACATGAATTATTTTTAAATAATAATGACGACTTGAACTGGCACAAATTGATGTTGTGATGTTTAGATAGTTTATACTTTAAATGAAACAAGTTGTTAATAACTCCAAAACGTGGTCTTCTTTATTCTACTCCTCTTTCTTTTTCTCTGTCACATGTCATGTCATCTTGGTTCTCATTCCCAGGTTTACATCATTAACCATTAACCATAACAATACCAAATGATGGAAATAAGACCTGGTGGCGCTACTGTTCAATTGTTTCAGCAGACAAATCCTTGATTTGAAACAATTGAATTTCAGCTCATTACGTGGGGTTCTTATGTACAACAATAGATGGCGATACTGTCGAAAGATTTTTGAAGAATTTTCTTTCAATCATGTTCGATACATATTCGCATCAAACTCATTGGAAAATGGCTCCATGAAATTGTTAGAAACGATTAGAAGTCATTCAGAATCAAATATTCATACTTTCGTGTTGACACCTGCAGTAACCTGTAAATTTGGTTGAAATCGCGGCTTCACTTAGCGAGATTCACCCACGCCATGTCACGTTATACACGTTTTATCGAAGTAGGCGAAATCAAGAGATTTGGGACCATTCACAGGATAGGAAGTGAATTCACCAGTCTATCTATCCACCTCTCAATACCATAACCATAAAGTTGACCAGTTATTAATATTAGATACTACAATAGGTACACGAGATGAAATGGTTTTGATGAATGTCGTGCAAGTATAATATCAGACTCCAATTACTCGCAAGATATAAGTAAAATAATTATTTATTGCTAGAGTTCAAGGTTTCCCACTCCGTATTTTCAGGTAATAAGTGATATTGGACTTCCTCAATTATCATTGTCTAAAGGTGATTATGGTTGAATGCGCTCGTATTAATAATTTATTATACGTAAACAATAACTAGCATATCGCTTATAATAATGATGATTATTATAAGGGGTATTTTAATTAGAGATGCACCGGGTAGTGATTTTTACAATGCCGGGTACCGAGTTTGATCTAAAATTCACAAAGCGGGTACCGAGTACGGCTAGCCCGAGTAACAAGTACCGAGTACCCGGTATATTCACCGAGTACCGGGTATACACAGCTGTAAATAACTAGCGAACGGGTGCACATAACCTAACTTTAGTAGAACAGAATGCTCTGCAACTTCGTGCGCTCCGGTCTTGAAAGTGCAAGAATTTGACGTTGATCATTATTCATTAATTACTGAAATGGCAATGAGTGTTAACACAGTGAATACAAAACAAATACTGATGTGAAAAAGAATGCAGTTTCATCACAAAAACGTCATTCTGGTGGCAGTAGCAGTAGTTGTGGCGGTACGCTTGACGTTAAACTTAAAGAGGTGGATATTGAAAACTATAGTAACAGAAAATGGAAAATTAATGATAAAAGATTAAAATTATTTATTTTCAGTGTACCCGATCTAGGCGGCCGGGTACACCAGGTACAGCATACCCGGACTAGGCGGCCGGGTACAGAGTACCCGGTCTAGGCTGCCGAGTACCTGGTACCCGGTAAAACCGGGTTCATCGTTTTCTTCGTTATGTGGCCGGGTATCGCCAAAACCGAGTACTGACCGGGTACCCGGTGCATCCCTAATTTTAATATTGAAAGTAAACCCTTCAGGATGTATTCTTTTCGATGTAATAATAAGTATAAATAAGTCGTTCCATGAGTTTCAATGGAGCTTAACAAATTTCAAGAGTTCAGAATTACCTTTAGTATAACGACATATTTAGCTCGATTCACATAGATAAAAGAGTAAACATTATATTTTCAGATGACAGCACGTTATCAGAAAATCAAGAGTCAATAAGAGGGAGAACCACCTATCTCGTCAATACAGAATCCAAGGTGGATATAGATATGGTGGATCGAGTCTCATTAAAAGGCACTAGAAATATTTGTATTACACTAGCAATACTTCCACGACTTCATAAGGATGGCGCCACGTCTGCTGATTCCGCCTGATGAATATTAATTTTCACAATTTCTCAGTCATTTTGATTTTGTGTGATTTTTTCAATCAATACCATGATTAAACATATCCATATTTCAAGCCAAAACCACAATTATAAATGATCTGTCACTTTAACTTGAACACGAAACTAGAGATAAGTTACCCTTATCTCTGACGAAACCATAGAATAAGGATATTAATAGAGGACTGAATTATCGATTTTGATATCAAATGCGATATTAACGCCATCTACGAATGATTAGTGAAATATTACCGGTGTTATAATCTTCGCTAAACCAGTCTACAGATTTTGACGGAAAACAATTGAAGAGTCGTTTCACCATATCTATATCCACCTTTAAAGTAACAAATCCCCTTATTGCAATGCAAGCAACTTCTACAACACACAGCAATGTTATTTGTGACCGGACCAGACCGGGATAGCAATTAAACTTAAAAGTTGAGATGATTTCAAGTATCAGATGACTTTTACTTTTGAATATTTGAATTTTATTTTGAATAATAATAATTTTTGATGGGTCAAAGCAGATCGAAAAACTAAAAGTTTCAGATTTTGATGCATTATAGCGTATAACTTTATATTAATTTCCAGTTTATCGAAAAATATAAGATCTTATTAAATACAATTTGCAACTAAGAACATGTTTATATATTTTTTTCGAATATCAAATTGTTTCCTATATAATGAGATCTAACCTTATTTCATAAAAAATAGGTTTGCAAAAATGGTTAAACTCTGCTTCTTGCAAATAGACCAGCAATAATATATAATCTGTAGGTGTTTTATAACCTTGCATAAGGTGAATGATGTACAATAAAAAACTTGTTGTTAGTGCATTCAAGAGCCTATATATAAGCTCATAAAAACGATTATTGAAAATCATGAAGGCATTCTACAGGATACTCAATAAAATGAAACTGATTATGGGTAATTGAGCAATATCCAATTTGGCACCTTGTTGCAAACCTCAAATTCATCACAATTACTAAGTCTAAATAATAATTGCGTTCGAACATGTGTTTAACTCGGTTTTACTCACGTACAAAATAGAATTGGCAACAGATGCGTATATCTTCAGCAAAAAATGTTAACGATTCTTTACGGAGAATTTACCCAATTTTTAAAAAAGATATTTGCTAAAATCAATTATGAAATCATGAAAAATTATTGCCTATTGAATGAATAATATACCTCATAAAAGTTTCAACTTCAATCAATATTTATGAACAAATAACAGATTTATAGTGATATGGAAATTGATAAATATACCTATGCCCAAGATAAGGATGAACAGACTGGAGGTAATCTGTTTGAACGCTATAGGTATATGCACTAATTCTTGCCTTCTCAGATTTTATTATTTGAGTTTCTGTTACTAAAAATTTCAAATTATGTTGAGAAACTATTGCAAAGCATTTTTTCTTAATAAAAACGTTGTACTTTTTTGTGCCATTTGCTTTTTTAAAACTGTTGACCCCTTGACGCAACTATTCGTCTATTTGATCTTGCTGTTTATCTTTATATTGGGCACACTGTATATTCCCACGAATTATCATCAATTATCCAAATATTTTAGATACGATTTTACAATTTATGAAATCAATTTTCAATCAACTGATATTTTTAGAACATTTTTCCAAAACAACAATATTAATTGAAACTTCAAAGGGTACTTCCTTGAAGAGAAAGGTCGATAATTTGACCCAAACGGATTAGATTTCGATGTATATGTAGGATTATGATCGAAAATAATTCAAAATACATTTTTTATGTTGTTTTATCTTATTCATATTTCTGTTTTCTTGAAGTTTTTCATTTTACCACGGATCAAAAACTTACATTAAAAATTAATGCAAATATTTTTCTATAGTAGGTAGCGATAAGGTAAACTAATACATAATTAAATAAGAAAAACTAAAAATTCCTATAGATGAAAATTGGGCACTTTTGAATGGATTATACTTGCCAAATCTGAACTGATTGTTGTTAGTTATCTTCAAATGATTTAATGACCTTTAAATTCAAAAATACTATTTTTATTAGCTTATACTCCGCAAGTATACATTATAAAGTTATGGTATCTCAGTAAAAAATAGTTGTTAATATAGTTGTTGATAAGGCTTGTCAAAATTAGATTATCTTACTTATACTGTTTGAAAGATTTCGCCCTTGTTATATAATTATATAGGGTTATTTGCGAGAAAAATGAAGCAAATCGCCATAACTTTCGAACGGATGGACCAATTTCCAACTTCGCTCATACCAATCTGCTTATTTTTTTTCCATAGAATCCGTTTCTCCAATCGAAAAAATCGAAATCAAAAAAAACTTTTTTTCATCATAGAAAAAATGAAGCAAATCGCCATAACTTTCGAACGGATGGACCAATTTTCAACTTCGCTCAAACCAATCTGCTTATTTTTTTCCATAGAATCCGTTTCTCCAATCGAAAAAATCGAAATCAAAAAAAACTTATTTTCATCATAGAAAAAATGAAGCAAATCGCCATAACTTTTGAACGGATGGACCAATTTTCAACTTCGCTCATACCAATCTGCTTATTTTTTTCCATAGAATCCGTTTCTCCAATCGGAAAAATCGAAATCAAAAAAACTTTTTTTCATCATAGAAAAAATGAAGCAAATCGCCATAACTTTCGAACGGATGGACCAATTTTCAGCTTTGCTCATACCAATCTGCTTATTTTTTTCCCCGTAATTCCCCCGGAATTCCGAGTATTATCTACATTTAGTTTCAAAATTCCATCGTTATTTGTTCAAATCTCGGTTCAAATTGACATATTTCTTCCGGAGAAATTCCAGGGGAATTCCGAGGAATTCCGGGGAATTCCAGAGGATTTCCGGCTTATAGGAATTCCAGTGTACACATTTTCTCCTAGTGGTCAACCCCTCGGTTATTTGTATATATAGTATTTTGCATTTTAACGAAGGCCGAACTGTATAAAAATCACAGATTCAACAACTCTCACTATGTCTTCTCTATAAACTTCTGTAAATTTCATAAGCAGTTATATAATTTGTTGGTTGCTTCTTACTATGTAATTGAAACTCAATTATATGTTTCATGTTCTGATAATGAACGTTTACGAAAACATGATGTATTTCTCTCGTCTAATCCACTATTTAAATCTGTGCTATTTATATGTTGATAGAGATAAATTAAACGCATGATGAAGGGTTTTTCCAAGGCGCACCAGGAGTTATAGCTACCTATTATAGTATTTGGCTATAGCGCCAGTATTCCTTAATTTATTCATTGTTCGTCCACTGCCAGACTTGCTGTTGCTGAGACGGATAATCCTGTCAACAATCAACATGTGGTCAGTAACAGATGCCGACTGGTCTTAGTGATTTACCCAAATATTATCCCTTTGCTTTGGTCGGTTTGATCTTTCTTTCACGAACGGATTAAGCGAAAGTCATAAATCAATAGATGCTGGTGCCAGACAGGAATTTTGTTTTCAAATAATGTGGAAGTTGTTTTATTTATTCGCTATAGGCTGACTGAACAACATTTCTTCAGAACACTCGTTGGTAATAATGATGTCTGAGACAAGTAATAGTAATTCACGTTAGGAAAGTGGTTACAGGAACATTGAACATTTCTATTCTTTGATTCATCTTCAGGTGCCCAAAGATAGAAAAACGAAGTGAAAATTCGAAAAACTGCTGAAGTCAAAGATTACAAAATCAAAATACTTACAAGGTATTCCACTCCTTTATCGGTATGACGTATAGGTAACATTTTTTGCAAATCTAGGAAGATTCATGAAATGGAGTAGGTACCTATCTATATCACTCTAGAATCTCTAGATATTTATCATATATTTTTCACAAGTGTTATCTTACGTTCTGACATTTTTATTGAGGTGGGCACAGCATAAAATGCTTCATAAAGTCACAATCATCTTTTCACCAGAAGATTCTATTATAGTTATTATGTATTATCTAATTATTTTTTGCCCAGGCATTGTTGATCGCATCAAGCCCAAGAGAGTTATATACCTACATTTTTCTCAAGGTTCCATTCATTGAAACTAGATTTTACCTTCAACAAATTAACGTAGAATTCAAGATGGGAAATTCGTTTCATGTGAATATTGTCCAAGCATGATAACATCGAGGTATAAACAAAAATACTCAACTGTATATGTATACCGTATATCCATAATGACTTGCACACATTGAAAATCTGGTATACATAAAAATATTAATGAGAACTTCAAATTGTCCATTTTCTTGGGTATACATTCACATGGTAACCTCTGGGAACAAGAGAAAATGGTATAAATGATTTAATTAGCCATATTCCATTATCTATTAACTAGAAATATGATACATTTTTGAGATTTACCTCCTGTCGAATTTTTTGATTCCAGAAATATTGAATATTCAAAAATTCTGAATAGAATGAACGGAGCAGTGTTGAATACCAAGGTTGTTACACTCTGGTAACTATGGAATCTAAGTTCACGAGTGAATTAACCGTATCATGCGATTATATCATGATGATTCGAATCAGAATACATAAACTGAATCGAATAAATGTATACACGATGGGCACGACTTTATAATTTATGAATTTATTTCATTAATTTACCTTCCAAGTTTCAACCTGAAATGCAATCAAGTTTGCGATCTACAGAATTATTCTTCAAACACATAAACAATTTCTATTTGAATGATTTATATATTTGTACTAAATGTATCGTTTCAGAAATGAAACTTCGTTCTGATTCATCATAGATTTGAATTTGAAGAAAAATTTATGAAATATGTCTAAATATAGGAGTTTTCTTCACAAATCAAAAGAATGTAGCAAGAACCATCAGTCAATGAATTCATCAGTTCCTCTTATCCTGAAGTACTTATAATGATTATTTTTTTCAGAAAATAACGCGGATAGGCAGCTATGTATTTACATCAACGATAACTAATTGATTTCTAATTTAATTCTGAAGTCGATTCCTCATCATTCAATTGTTAATTGGATAATTTTTTTCGTTAAAATTTCACTTTCTTATTATAACGTCAATGTAAATGCTACGTGAATTGACTATAGAATAATTAACCACAGCTCCTCTTCATGATGAACATCTCACATCATCAGAAGTGAATTGGCTTTGTCACGCTTCTGTAGACTGAGGTATAGACAGTTTAATTAATTTCTGCGATGAAAATTGCAGAAAATGCAAAACTTTTCATCCAAAAGGCTATCGAGGGATTTCGAAAAATCCGAATTGTTTACAAAATTTACGAAAACTGCTGAAAATTTCAACCCTATATAAAGCAAAAATATTTCAATGGATTAGCTGAGAAAACATTACGATGTGAAAGTGAAATCCTTTGGTGTACTTAATCTTATACTTAGGTTAGGAAAGCCGAAGCCGAATACCGGCTTCCTTTCGTTATTTCTGAAAGTCATTTTTCGAATTCTTTCGTGACATTTATTTAACCATCAAATTACGCACTTTACTCATTTAATCATTTTCGTTGAAGACAATACTGTACGACCAATATAAAACAGCTGTATGTAATAAGCCTTACCGTGACTAGATAAGTAGATATATACGACAATGTACTTGAGTAAAAAAGGATTGTCAAGATGTCAGTGATTTTCCTTATTTTATTCAGAAAATTCTAGACGTGGGTATTATATGAAACGACTTCCAAGCACACGATATGGCATGCTGTTACGTTATATAGAAATGCAGTTCGCAGGCGATAATCTTAGTTATGTAGACATGTTTTGCTTTAAATAATACAGTTATATATTCAAATGTTCTGGATCGATCTGCACATATCATACTTATTGCACGACAGGTGTTCGTGTTATTCTCAATGAGTGTTATATTCCAATGACTCATGAGAAACTAGAGGCTTCGAAATTACGAAACAACACAAAAATAAAAGATATTACAATTATACCACCTCTGGTACAGCTATACTCCTCTTTTGGTCCTTGTTTTTCAAGTGGTGTTACGTTCAATTTCAGAACTTTATGGACATCTGGTATAGTTCATTTCCCAATTTTACGAGTAGGTACTCTTATTATTCTATATTCACATACAGAGTGTATCAGCCAAAAGAAATGAATTCGATAATGAAAAAACATTTGGAGCATATTCTAAAAAACTCTCGTACACGTCGGTTGGTACCTATTTTTGGAAGCACATTTTTTTCAATACCAACTTTCTTATTTCGAATATATTTTCAAATTCTTCCTGAATAGCTGATTTCGTCGTTATATGATACTTGGGGTCTAGCTGAAATTATTAGGGTGTTAAAAATAAAAAATTCCCACCTTCAGGAATGTTTTGTGTCTAAACTATTCAATATTGGCAAAAACGGCTTACATGTTCTTGTCTAAACTTTTCATCTACTACATTAAATTAATTCATAACCAA
Source organism: Chrysomela aeneicollis (assembly GCA_029955515.1). Taxonomy (NCBI): domain Eukaryota; kingdom Metazoa; phylum Arthropoda; class Insecta; order Coleoptera; family Chrysomelidae; genus Chrysomela; species Chrysomela aeneicollis. The sequence goes on along the minus strand of JARUHQ010000003.1, from coordinate 11,813,654 downwards.
ATTGATTGCTCCGAACTTCTGAACCATTAATTTTCTCATTCCAGGATTAAACAGTAGACATTCAAACATGTTCTATAATGTTGCTACTACTTCAACAAAATTTCTCATATATGTGATATCAACCATGACTCGTGAGAAGTGATAAATAAAATTTAACTAGTAACAGTTGTACCTCAAGTTTTGAAATGTTCTTTGTAATACTTATTTTTTTGCATTTCTTGAATATAATGAATTTGATCCCCTTGTCGTGGTATTGATATTATATAGGTGATATTTATTTATTTGTAGCATTTCCTGGTATTGGGTGTAAAACCTGTTGGAAATGAAAGTTTTTTTTATATCTACCGACATTTAATTAAAACAAATACAGGGTGGTTCAGAATCTTATTATTTGAAAATTTTGTAAATAGTTGTTCACGAAAAAAATCTTATCTCGATAAAAGTGCGAAATATTAAGGAAACAAAATTTTTGGAATAGGTAGTTGCGATGCCACTGATGGTCAAACTTCATTATTTTCGAATTCATGTTTTTCAATATTTGAAATAAAATTGAATTTTTGGGTAATTTCACCTACATCTATCAATCAGTTCATTTACGTGAATTCCTATATGCGGCTTATTTTAGTTCATGTTCGTCACATCCATTTATAGATCGAAATTTTAGATAGGTTTAAAGCCTGGTTCATGCTTATACGAATTTATGCGAATCGGAAAACGAAAAAATATGCGAATTGGACGTTTAGAAAAATTTAACGCTGATTTAGTTAAGCTACAAAAGGATATAATAGAATAGTATATTTATTTGCATTGTTTATAGAGTATTAGCTTTACAGTCTTTTAGCTAAGACTAAATACACAGAATTATCTCACCGAAGCTATGCTTGTCAGTAAGTGGTTACAATATTGGAATATATATACAGGGCTATTCAAATTCGTTTCTGTACATGGGGATCTCGTGAACGATAAGAGATAGAGTGTCGGTTAAATCGTGGCAAAGTTGCGTATTTTAGAGACCTATTCAATGATGTGAAAACATCGAATTCAGCTCTTTTGGTTCTGGAGATATACAGGAAAAACCAGTAAAATCCCAAATTATTTATTTGCCTGTATCTTCTTTATTTGCAGACATATTGAAAATCTATCCACATTTTGCTATTGGCACTTGATGTGGGCTATCAGAATATGTTCATGAATCTTTTGTACAGGGTGTCATCTGACTTGGGCCACCCCCATCTTTGAATTTTTAAATACGGACCTGTATTTTTTATTGTAGTTTTTGGATCGTCCAGGGCCGTAATCTAGAAGGGAATAATTCAGCCAATTATAATAAAATATTACCGAAACATCCCGAAATATAAAATTAAATTTAATTTCTTAGTATAAAGTGAACGTCGACGATCCAAAAACTACAACAAAAACTACAGGTCCGTATTTAAAAATTCAAAAATAGGGGTGGCCCAAGTCAGATGACACCCTGTACAAAAGATTCATGAACATATTCTGATAGCCCACATCAAGTGCCAATAGCAAAATGTGGATAGATTTTCAATATGTCTGCAAATAAAGAAGATACAGGCAAATAAATAATTTGGGTTTTCTGGTTTTTCCTGTATGTCTCCAGAACCAAAAGAGCTGAATTCGATGTTTTCACATCATTGAATAGGTCTCTAAAATACGCAACTTTGCCACAATTTAACCGACACTCTATCTCTTATCGTTTACGAGATCCCCATGTACAGAAACGAATTTGAATAGCCCTGTATATAAAAATAATGGATATAGTAATATATAGACACAAAGAGTAGGTATAATGAATATTAAAAAAACACCTTATAATTTATTACTAATATCTAATAAGGGTACATATACATTATATAAAATTGAAAATTTCAAATTATTGGTATGAGAATTACTTATATATTATATAATAACGAATAACATACCCCATATTATTATAACTATGATAAAAATGGAATGAAACTAATGGAAGGTATACTCATCAGTTCATGAGATTGTCGATGAAGTCTAGGGGATTATTTCTTATATGTTTTTCAAGTTTTTTTATGAATACGAAGGTTGATCTACTCCCTCGAACATTAACTGGCATTTGAACAATTTTGGACTTAAATAATTGTAACTTTTTCGTCCAATAGATTTGTATGTAACGATGTTCGATGAATCAGGCGTCAAATACAAATTCTGTTTCTGAAAATTACTCTTCCATCGATGGCTTTGACGCAGGGGCGGATCCAGGTGATGTTTTAGGAGGGGGCCATATAGAAAGTCACGGCTTATAAAGGTTAGCAAAATAACGGATTTTTTTGTTGGTACCTAATGCCTACTGAGTCATAGTCGAGTGCTTTTTCATAGAAAGATTGATTTTAGTAAACAGGATATCATATTTTCAAGTGTCAACATTTTTGTACTGAAAAACAAGTTCAAACTATTCGATATATATCATAAATATATTTATACATCTATTTCATCAGAAAGTAAATAAAACAATATTTCTGTTCAAAAACAAATAAAACATGACCAAATATAAAAAAATAAAAAACAAAAAATCGAATATTAAAAACAAAATGACCATTTTCAGTCTCCTATTCTTTTGGCTAGCGTATCTTTGGATAATATCATCTACATTCAGACTGCCGCAAATCGCCCTGTGTATATGCATCAATGCGTTTTGGTGAATCGGGGTAACAAAATTATTATATTTATTAGGTCCACGAGGGGAGGGAGGGCATGGCCCCTATGGTCTTCCCTTTGGATCCGCCTCTGATTTGAAGTAGTATCTCCCACATCGCGATTTGCTGGCGAAATTTCAACTTCATCGCAATGAAACACGAATTCAAACAGGATATTTCAGTATCAGTTTACATTTTATTGAAGAAAATAGATCTCTGATACAATTCCAATTTCCTTTCTCCACACTCCACATACCTACTTACTTACAAGTACAAAATATCCTTTCCATTTAAGACAAATCCAAATCTCAAAGCGAAATATCCCACGTCACTTTCATCCTTTGATGTGATCGTGACTTTTAGAAATAATTCCATAATGAATGCTAAACACGATCTGCTCTTTTGAAACTTGGCTAATAAAAACGCATTGGGATGATAAGACAGATAAATCTGTCTAATACACTATTATTTCGTAATACCAATATAAATATTGCAAATAGTACTTATTCAAGACTCTAAATTTTTCATAGAGGAAAATTGTAGACAATTCACGTTGCCCAAAGGTTATTTACATTAGAAATCATGTCGTACGGCCACACGGAATGAAATCGTAATATCAAACTATAGGTTGACTATTTGTCGTCTGAAAGAATATGATATAACATTCATTCGAGAGTAGATTATTCGATAGATCAATACTTATAGATATCAAATAATGTATATAATTCTCAACGCTTGGAAAAACGGGAAATTATTATCGTATCTGACAGATGAATAGGTATACATGGGTCCACAACTTGTTTAAAATGTAAAGTTTTGACACTTTTAGTATTAAAATGCCAAGTATTTAAGTATCTATAGTAGCATTAGGAAAATGTATTCACATAAATATTTCATTGTGATTTTGTACAATTCATATTTGAATATATTTTCGAGAAGATCACTTCTAGATGATTGCCATCATGAGTTCCGATCATCATTGACTCATCTGTTGATACGAGACTATTATATTCGATGCAAGGAAGTAAAATAAATATCTCTTATCATGGATTCACAATATGCATGAATGATTTTTCTTCATCACAATAACAATCGCAATAGATAATAAGTAGGATATATACGCTAGATTTGACATTTAAAGAACACATTATCTTCTAGTCCGTGTGTGAGAAGTCCACGCCTATATCAGGATGAGAAAACAATTCGTCTCGCTATTCACGAGGTGTTTCAGAAATAGCATTGTTTTATTTTTGAAGATTATTTTTACCTTATTCTCTTTTTGTGAAATTATTCTATTGGCAAATTCGCGTGGGCGAACATCAATGAGGATTTTTCTTTCTCATTATTCGAATTCTTCATTTCAGGTCAGAGACCATGGGCAACGGAAAAGATATGTCAATAGTACATTGTTTACCGGGTAGGAAAAGCTTAACATTCCTGGGCGACTGTGAAGATTGCTAAGTCGAGGCGCAAGCCGAGACTTAGCAACACAGAGTCCAGGCTTTTCCTACGAGGTAAACATACTATTTTTCCGCAAATCGTTTAAAATTTGACAGATATTGATTGATTTAAAAAAAAACGCGATAATTTTATTCCCAAATAAATGGTGCTTTGAAATTCCTAATAAAATTACTTGGGCTACTATGGCAACGTATTGAGGTTGAATTGTCAAACTTGACGCTTATAAATTTAATTGCTGGTGTTCTCGAAAGTAAAATGATAAGTGATGATGAAATTTCCATTCCTGGGACTCCTCCAGAGCTGGTTGAGGCAGTGAATACTGCTTCATTAGAATTATTGCCAAAGAAATCAAGAGAAAAGTACGAAAATGCATACAGACGTTTTATGGATTATCGCATGAGTAAAAATACGAGTTCTTTCTCAGAAAATGTTGTAATGGCATACTTCCTAGACCTTTGTTTAAAGATGAAATCTTCAACATTATGGGCCAATTATTCAATGCTGAAGTCAACCCTTGCAATTAAACACAATGTAGATATATCTACATACTCAAAACTTTTCAAAATATAAATTAATTCCTTATAAGCAATGTGTTTTCAATCATTTATGTAGAACACTAACAACTGTACGGAAATATCATTTTTCGGCAACCGTCCGGAAAGTACGTACTTTCCAGACGTTTTTTTTTTTGAGAAAGTGGCATTTTTCCGGCCTAGTCCGGGAAGTACGTACTTCCCGGTGTAGGCCGGGAAGAATCACATCGTTGTTGTCATAGTAAATATGAAAATCTTGGTAGTATGGTTTTGATAAATGCAGTTGATCATTACCATAGCAGCAAAATAACGACTGACAGCTATCTGACATAAAATTAGCTAACATTCAAAAATTATCAGATGAAAACAATCAATGTGAAACGGAAACTTTACCTTCTTGTTCTGACTTCAACAAAAGGCACTTAAATATACCAAGCATTTCAAACAAATTGAATCCATTCAATATTAACAATTGTTCTAATTTTAATATAAATATTAATACAAATAAGAATTGAAATGTTCGAAATTTTGTTCTAATAAAGAAATGTGTTTCTTTGATTTGTTATTCTACACGGTTGCCGAAAAAATTGTGTACGCAACACGCCCGAAAACAGTTTTTTTGGACTCGCAGACTTCCAGGACTCGCTACGCTCGTCCTAGAATTTTGCCAACTCATCCAAAAAACAGTATTTTCCGGACTTGTTACGTAAATTACTATTCCTTACAGTAAGGAAATGACATTTCTTCACAGTAAGGAAGTCCTGACTTTTTCTTCAAGAAATTTTGACAGGAATGTCAAAATTTCCTAGCGATTTGCGTAAAAAGTTCGTTTAGTATTGCAGTCTCATTAAAACGTAACTGTCACTATCCACTGTGAAAAGTGATGAAGTAGAAATGGTACAACTTGTGAATTCAATATTACACTTCTAATAATTCAAAAAACCCAAATTTTTATTAGGTACATGCAAATTATATTTTCTCAAATCGTAGCCGAGCGCTTTAGATCTGAACTTGTTACTGCCACTGCTATACCTTTTACACTAATGCTTTTTATAAAGAAATACTCAGAATAATAATGCTAAACTTAGTCTTTCACGAAGGTTTTCTAATCTGTGATATAAGTATACCAAGGTGAATATAGGATCGTGAAACAGCTCTTCAAGTCTTCCTACGAAAAACTTGTAGACTGTTTGGGAAGGGTAGTAATATTTCCCCGACTTGAATGAAGATGGCGGTAAGAACGATTATCAAGAAAAAATCCTGTTTCCAGTGTATTTCTGTGATTCGCATATGGCAGACGTTAATTGCAATGATATTAGAACGCTATATTATCATTAAATCTGGATTATTTAATGTTATTTTGACTCTTCTCAGTCTTTTTTTCCTAGAACAGACAGTTGCACAGTTTCTGTTTTATCAACACAACGTATAGTGCCATCTCTATAGTAAGTTCAGAAAATATTACTACGGTTCGAAATCAAATAGGCACAGGTCTACAGTTTGGTGCTTGTTAATAGGAAGCTGTTTCACCATCCTATATCCACCTTATGTACTACTGAGTAATTGCAAACATGAATATCGAGTATCAACAACAGTTTTTTTTTTCTATAAAACTGAAGTATCCTATCGAGATAATTTTTTTGTTAATAAGCTCGTTAATTTTTCAAACGGCACCACTGGAATTCAGATCAGCTGGAACATACTATGGATTCAAAATGTATCAGATATTAAGTATGTTACCAGATGGCTTTGTTTGGTGAAACCACTGATGTGACTATTCAAAGAATCCAATAGGGAGGAATGATGAGTAATATCTCCCTTAGCGTGGGATAAATAAGCTTAAAACACCCAAGGTATTTGACACCTATCTAAAAACAGCTGCAACAGCTGATAGAAAGAAGAGGATGGTTAAACAGTTCCTCTCCATTATAAATTATGGAGGATTTGATTTGTTATAAGTTGTGAGAATACGAAGGCATAATGTTTTCATAGTTGATCAAACTTTTTCTGAAATAAAGAGGCCATCTAGGAAGCTAGCTTTGTGTTTTGTATCTCAATGAATGCAAAATTACCAATCTTCTCAATTTGATCTTCGTACATTTCAAATCACAACGGTGCAGGAGGTCATGAGTAAGTTCAATGGTCTCATCCAGATATCTATATAATCTACAAGATCCAATCTTCAAACTATATATACAGGCATTTTAATCTTTGTTAACATCGAGAACATGATGATGCTACCCAGTTTTCTTCGTTATAACGTGATATGGAAGAATTTATGGTTTTGTTGAACAAGAGATCTCGTATCAGATTGAGTCAAAAATATGTATTGTTAGTTCTTTACGAGTATGTTTAACAGTCATTTCAACAACTGCAGGTTCTCATTCTTGAAATTCCCACCCACACACGCTTCTGCAGTCGCATGTCGGATATACTTTTTCAAGCTATTCGGATGCATTTCAGATTTTCAATGTCAAATCGAATAAAAGGAAAACACGAAACTGAAGAATGTGATGATTTCGAGATGAGAATAGGTTTTGTTGGGATTCTTCCAATGCCCTTGAATATTAAAATAAAACCATCAATCAGTATAAATTATAATCAACCGACCAACCAAATTGTGTTTGATATTTTTAATTGGATGAGACGATATTTGTCTTTCTTCAAATTTTTGATCATTGACATATTATTTTTAATGATTTGGATAATTTCAACCTATAGTGCCAGCCATGATCAGGTTATTTTCAAATATCAGAAGAAAATGATGTATACTTCCACTTTTTTGAAGAAATATCAATCAACGAAATAATCAGAATGTTTCAAACATTTATGATATATCAAAATATAGGAAATTATAATGTTTCAATTCAACATAATTCGTCATTATAGTACATCACCGATTAGGTTTATAGAGATATAATCGAAAAAGAACTATAGGTCAATTATAGAAAAGCACTCCAACTTTATAAATACAACACTAAAATCTTATTATTGACAAGATGAATCATAACAAATTATATCTATACGAAGGGTTTTGGTCAAGTGCTAATAAAATGCCACAATTCCATTCTTTGAATTTGGGCTTTTCAAGGAATTTGTCTATATAAGTGGCTATTCGGTTAGTGCTGTAAACGAGGAAAGTAAAATAAAAATCTATATTTATATACTGCGAACACCAAATTCTTTGAATTACTACAATAAATGGGGCACAACTACCAATTCATTTGTGTTTCGCAATAATAATGGTTATATTAGTCTGTCTCGTTTCCTAACACCCTTCAACCACGATAGTTTCAATTTTATTGAGCGAACCTGCACCTTCGTACCTATTTATTTCATGTTAGGAATTAAACAATGTGTATTTTCTAAATCGAAATCAACTTCGATGAAAACAATGAAGCAACCAAGTATCATTTTGTTACGCGCTGTGCTTCCAAGAAGACCGGAAGTCATTATCTCGGCAGATCGCGTCTATAGGCCGTGATTTATGGCCTTGCGATAACAAAATAGTTAGCGGATGATTCATCGCTCTAGTTCTAGTTACTTCCTGTTATTTCTGGAGATTGGGTGATTTTACGAGAATGGATAACTTGTGCCTCTATAAAACTAACGAATCGGCGCGGACAGTCAGTTTTAGTTTGGAAAGACATCGGTTTAGAAAGAAAGCTAGTATTGTGAACATTGAGATTTGTAAAGGGATTATCGTTGTGATTCAACTAAATGGTAATTGAGTTATAATTCGAGTGTTTAGTGAAATAAATTTTTCAGTTTTGTACTGAGCGTTTTAAATTCACGAACCCAAGTAGAAATATCGTAACAATATCTGGTGCGGCGAAAAGATTATTTCTTGAGTTGATAGTTGATAATTATTCAAATATAAGTACCGTTTTTTTTATATAAAAATTTCGACACCCTATACGTTGAAAACGAATCAGATTGGAACACCTGTTTACAATAAATTTTAGTGCCAAAATAGGAACTCCCTATATAATCAATCTGACAACCCTGCTTATTGCACAATATCGAATTTCGTTTGTATCACACAACATTGAACGCTGCCTTCTTTCTTACTGGTTGTTTTGCACATTCCACAAGATGCCTGGAGAAATTCCGATAGATCGGAATTCTTCAATAAGAGAATATTGTCTCGAATATCGCCACATTAGTCACCCATTAGCGCCATTCCAAAGCGTATGGTACGGTTTATTGAACAAATAGACTTGTTACGTTGAGAGACAGGGCGAAAGGCAATTAAATTGATTGGTTCATTATCTTTCAAACACCATTAGACACTAGAAATTTGTACCGTATAATCGTCTGATTGGATTTTCTTCGAGAAGCAGTCGAAAAATTAAAATAATTCAACCCCAGGTGAAGTTTACACCATAAGTAAAGTGCGAAAATAAAAATAGTATATTCTTCATCGAGCGTAGAATAGCTATTATTCTCGAGGATGAAAATTTCGAAATGAGCCGCAGAAGAATTCAGAATTGATGTTAAAATAAGTCGTCGAATTCGTGTAAAAACATATTCTTTATAGTTTGTAGTTTTAGAACACCATAATAAGCTATTGAAGTAATAGGTATTTCTCCACGACCAGTACTGAATGTTATAATTCCGAAACTCGAGTAAGAAAAACTTATGTTTCCCCAAGTAACACAAGTTAGTGTAAAATACGTATTTAATAGGTTTATTTGGTATAAAAGTCGTATTGGTATAACGCTATACCATATATCATATACCTTTTTTAATTATATCAATATTGAATGTGTTCAATATATCCATCGTATAAAATATATGCATATTATACGTACTAAGGTAACGTATAAATGTGGTTACGAATAAAATGTCATCCTTTCATACTAAATTTATAACATAGGTTTACAACTCTTGTGATTATACGTTTACAGCATACATAATATAATATAGTATTTCCGAAGATGCATTAGTATTATATCGAATTTATACCATTTGTTGTTTATAATACGTTTACAGCTTACGTATAATAACGATTTTCCAGTGACGTATTATTAAATAGTGGAGGACCACCAAATACATAATTATATTATTTTCGTTTAAAATTTGTTGAATGATATACATTTATTCAACGTTTATTTGATTCCAGTGTATATCGGATGTTATCGACGATGCTCGTGTTTATTTATATTTTTCAAAAGATGAAAAAAATTCACATCAAGTGTGATTTTTGTGAATATAATATATTGTTATCATTAAATTACATGATTCAAAAAGGCTAAGGAATAAACCAGCAGCCTTCCCAATCGACGATGGTAATAAGTAAGGTACTTGATAGCTATTTGGTAATCCACAGTTTTTTTCAAGAATTACAATTCATGTGATTCTGAAATTGAATTGAATATTATGTTATGTATAAAAACGGAATCGACCGAGAAAAACTTGAAAGCTGAGAATGAAAATGAAGATAGTTTTCAAAACTATACATTGATAATAATAATAATAATAATAAATACATTTATTATATACCCACATACCTATGATTACAAAAAATAATAAAAAACAAATACATAGTGATATAACATTTATTCAGTAAATAGGACATTCCTAATAATACATTAACAATTACATGTAATAAATTCCTTAATTTTATTCTAATCATGGTAGGTAAATTCCAAATTATGCTACGATAGATATATCAAGATACTAATATATACAGTAAAAATTTAGTTGAAAGTTCAGTTACACCTGTTGAAAAATATATTGCAATAACTTAGATTTGAAATCTTTTAGGGATGAAGCAGATTTTATTGAGCAAGGTAATTTATTGTATGTATCAAAACCCTTGAAGAAGACTGAGTTCATGCTGCTTTTGTTACTAGTTCTGTTTATATGTATGTCAGTCTTGTTTCGAGTGTTGTGTTGATGTATATCACTGTTGAAACTTATGGATTGTTTGAGATATGTTGCTGCTAGATCATTAACAATTTTATGTACGAATATCATTGTCTGGTATAATAGTCTTTGAGATACCGAAAGCCAGTGCAAGGTTGATAACATCGTGATTATAGAGGTATATCGGTTCACTTTCAATATAATTCTCATTCCTCTATTCTGTAGTTTTTGTAGTTGAGACTGTTTGTTCAGGTTTAAGGAATACAAAATTGAAGAGCAATAATCAAAGTGTGGTTGTATGATTGTTTTATAAACTAATATCTTGGTATTTAATGATAGGTGCCTTGAAATTCTAGAGTAAAAGTATAGTTTCTTTGAAATTTTTTTGTGTATGTATTGGAAATGGTTTTCATATGTAAGATTACAGTCCAATTGAAATCCTAGATATTTCACTGTTTTATTTATTTTAATTTTTTGTTCATTGATAGTAACATTAATCCTATTGAAATCAATTTTGTCATACTTGTACTTTGAAGTAATAATCATAGCAGTGGTTTTGTTTACATTAAGTTTTAACTTGTTGATTTTAATGAATTTATCAACTGTTTCGAGAATCACATTCATTTTTTGCACAGCAGTGTCTAAGTTTGTGTCGCTACAGGCTATTAGTGTATCATCAGCAAATAGGTTGACAAATTCACAGTCAACATATAAATTGATATCATTCAAATATATAATAAATAATAAGGGGCCCAAAACACTTCCCTGGGGTACTCCTTTATCGTTTAATATTTCGTTTGAGATAGTGTCATTAATTCTTACTTTTTGTTTTCTGCCTTTAAGATAATCTGAAAACCATTCATACACATAGCCGTCGATACCATATCTTTTCATTTTACTGAGAATTATATTTCTGTCAATGGTTTCGAAGGCTCGCTTCAGATCTAAAAATACAGCTATTACATACTTGTTGTCATCTAATTTTTTTATCATATAGTTAAGAGACCTCTGCAGTGCCGTTTCACATGAATATTTTTTCCTAAACCCAGATTGGTTATCAAAAAGAATTTCATTTTCGTTGACAAATTCAAGTACTTGCTTATATACGGCATATTCTAGAACTTTCTCAATAGGCGGCAACGTATTAATAGGCCGAAATTCCTCAGCTTTGACTGTTTTATTAACCTTTGGTACTGGGATAATAGTACTAATCTTTAGTAGATCGGGTATTTTTCCTGTCTGAAGTGAAGTATTGACAAGATTCAGTATAGCATGCCCAGCAGTTTCAAAAATTTGTTTTAATATTTTGGCATTCAGGATTTCATGGGTGTTACATTTATTATCTAATGAGGTAACAATATCACGTAGTTCACTCATGGACAACATTTTGAATTTAGTTATGGGCTTATAAAGATTACAATCGTAATTGGACCATATTTCTTCACTTTGTATGCTCTCGATTACCTGATTAATACTCTTAACAAAATACCTATTAAAGTTTTCCACCAAGGATTTCTCTTCCTTCACCATATATGAGACATCCTCATAATCAAATTGTACCTGGTTGAACGAGTTTTGATTACTGCTTTTAACAAGTACTTTTAAAGTTTTCCACATCATCTGAGAATTGTTTTTATATCTGTCAATTTTTTCATAATAGTAATTTTCTTTTTTCTTTTTTAACATATTCACAACCTCATTTCTGATTACTTTAAAGCTATTCCATCTGTATAGTTTATCATTTGGTGACGATTTAATAAATGATGTATAGGCTTTATCTCTCTCCTTAATTTTACCGTATATTTCGTTGTCAAACCATGGAACATTGTTTTTATAATGGCAATTTTTCAAGGGGGCAATTTCGTTTATAGTTGTAGTACAATTATCAAGGACTTTTTGATAAATAATATTTACATCAACTGAATTCAGTGCCCATTCACATGAAATCAATTTATTTTTTATTTTATCAAGATTAGCCTCACAAAAGTTTCTATATCTTTTAATTTTATTACTTTGGTTCTCTGAACTTGAAAGAAAGTCAACCGATATTACCAAATGATCTGTGATTCTTGGACTTAAATGAACCTTAGTTCTAATATTGTTTTGGTTTGTTATAACATAATCAATCAATGTTTCTGATTCTAATGTGATACGAGTTGGTTCTGATACATACTGCTTCAATCCATAGGTTGTGAATAAATTCTTAATTTTATTTACATAGAATGTATTATCTGTAAAGTTCAGATTAAAATCACCAGCTAATATAAAACGACCCTTGTCTATCATATCATCTTCACTAATGTCTTCAAGATATTCCAAAAAAGTAGCATCTGAACTCGATGGTGAATGGTACAAGCAGCCAATAAACCATGTTGAAGATTTAAAATCAATTTTTAAAATTTTACACCAAGAGTTACCCTCGAGTACAAATGTTTTATAGATAGAAAAATTAATAGTTTGTTGTATATAAAAGACTACACCTCCAGTATAGCGACTATTAGAGTCACATCGTACACAATTATACTGTTCCATCTTTATTTCTGAATCTTCAACATCCTGCGTTGTCCTGGTTTCACTCAGTAGTAGGACTTTTGGCTTATAACGTACCAGGCAATCATGAATTTCATCCTTGTGCTTGATGAGACTCTGAGCATTCATGTATATAATATCCGAGTACAGTTGTATATTATTAGGAGTACTTACAAGTTTTTTTTAAATTGTACCTGATTTTTTGGAACGATTGTAGGCTTGTTATTTATAAATTTGATAGTTTTTGTACTATCACCACTTGCAACTAAGTTATCCAGTTGTGCCTTTATTTTACGGAAATAATCCCTTTGCGCCAAGGTTTGGTCTCCTGAAATCTTGATGTTTGGGGTTTTAATCAATTGTTTATTCTTTAGTATATGTTTAGCATCTTCCGGCGATTCCAAAATAACCTTTATAGGCCTATTCTTGTTTGGTAATATTTTACCTAATCTAAAAAGTTGAAACAATAAATAAAACAATATGATTGTAGTCTATAAATACAAATTAAATCAACAGCATCAATAAAGAATCACTAATAGGTAATAATTCGAATGCTCATTCGAATGTTAGCACATGAATCTGAAGTACTATTAATTGTTTTAAGACGAGGTTACTTTATGTTGAAAAAATATTTTCGTATCAATGTCGAATAAAAATCATTAGTGCTTTATAACCAAAAAATCTGTGATGGAATTTGCCTCCATTATGTGCTATCAGACTACTCAATAACGATCATATATTCATCAAATAAGTCATAATTAATTTGTTAATATCGCGTCAATTATTATGAGAGTCATAAAAAAACAGAAGGTAGCGAAGGTTAAAAGATACAGGCTTGGATATACAAGCAAAATTAGACGAGAGGAAAACATACTGATTATATGATGCCTTTGTTTTTTTGTATATGTATGAGATCAACTGTGTAGGTGATAAATAAAGTATCATCTCATATACATATTAAAGAAGATTCCATCCCCATAATCTCATCTAATTATTTATCATACGTGAATGAGTTAAGCCAATAATGGATAAATGAATATAATATTCTTGTTGCTATGTAAATAACGAGCATATTTTCTCTACTTGCATATTATCTTCTGCGATAAAAAAACAGCCATTCATTCAGATATGATTGAAACTGGGTCATCATAATCAATGAATAATGCATTTTCAATTTCACACCATGAAACAATAAATTGTATAAATCCATGCCTACATATCCATTTCGATTTTCACTCAAGATTGTATTGAAACAATGACTGTACTATTGGAGTCATATTTTTTTCGGAAATTTGAAAGTTGATAGCACAAAAGGAATTAGAAAACTCCACTATATTATGAATTCTTCAATGTCGAGCTATGATAATGATATGATAACATGTCATACGGTGACCCGAGCGGAGACCTATTCAAACCAATGCAATCAGTTGAAATATTATATCAGCATTGCCTGTGGTTGCCTGTGGCATTGCAAACGATACCTGTAATATCTACGTCTTTATAATTCAGCATAGAAAATTCAATATGAATTGTGTAATGCATGCACCAAACGGAAGATATAACTTAAAGCAAACAATTGAAACAATAGTAATCATATCAACCGTGGCGTAAGTATGAATAGTAGGATATACTACTTCCACGACCATGATACATTATATCATATTCTACATAGTGTATGCCCCTTTTTGTACTATAATTTGACACTCAGGTAATTGATTAGAAATGGAAAAGGAAATATTCATTTACAAACAGCAGTTCAAAATTATTATTATTCGCATGATTTGCACCTACAGAGTCATCAGCTGGTAGGCACGCATTGAATCACCGTTATCATTGAGAATTTCAGTATTCCAATGCCTGCATGTACCTTTGTAATTTTGATTCTACACTCTATAGCCAGACACCTCACAATTCACCGCTATTTGAAGGATATTATAAGTCTCAATAATGTTTTTCAAATTATTGTTTATATGAATAGGCAAGTGAATGTACTCATTCTATTTGGTGAGACATTCCGTTTTTGAAGCTAGTGTAGTTTAGGCAGTTCTACAATAAACTTCTCAATAACTGAGTATTGTCCTTCTGCTTTATTCCTGAACATGTTTCGATAAGTCGAACCCTTTGGTCTCCAAGAAGGGGACATTACATTTCAATGGATTACCATTACCGTAGACAGATGATAGATTCACTTACAGAGAATTCAACTATTCTATTCAAGAATTCAAATCGTCCAAAACGCCTGCAAAACAATTTCTCGCTGCGGTCAAAAGAAGGAAGAAATAAGCAAAATAAAATACGAATAAAACAACAACTCAGAAAATGAAATATTACTTTTCGAGAAATATATCCTGAATATATTTAATATCGATAAATTCTGATTATCGGTAATCTATATTTTCAAAAAGTTATTACCCACCTCTGATTTTGAATTTTTGAATTAGTTATACGGTTGAAAATTTATCGATAATATCGATAATTCCGATAATATCAGTAATTTGGTGAAAAATCCATAAGAAGACAAAGTTGGTGTTTTTCTTGAACGTGAGCAAAGAAGTGAATTAAAATTTGTAATATATTATTTTTCATTGTGATTTCTTCTCATATCCCGGTGCTTTTTTATCTTCTGAGTGCCCTAAATGAACCCTTACCTAATGTTCGTGGAAAATCGTGGATCAATATAGGCATTAGATTTTTTTTCGAAAGTTAGGAGGGTACAACGGGTTATAAGCATCAGAGAAGATACCTCACTAGGTATTGAATTGATTTGATTTGTTAGGTAGGTACTATCATAATATTACAAAGAAAATGACATCTCATGTGAAAGAGAAAGTTGTACCTACAACGTATTAGGATAAAATTTCAACCAATAAAATCATCAATAAGTACATCATTTCTTGCATCGGACAGATATTATTTCTTATAGCACTTATTTCACGTAAAACGCGTCAATTAGAGCAAAATTATTATAACTTCACACGCATTAGAATATCTATAAGGTAAGATTATGGTAATGATGAAACTTCATCTCCCCACATAATATCAAACTCGATATCAATTTACTATTCCCAATTATAAACACCTGCAATTCATATCACTATTCGAGTTTTTCTTAACATATACTATCGATTCAATCAAGTGTTTGATGGTATTTTTTTAAGAAAAAGTCGTAAGTTTTTAGTAATAAGATTTAAGACATAAAGTAAAAAATACCATTTATGCAGAAATTATTGAGGACTGTCATGTCTTAAAGGTAACTTCTCCCATGGGTCAATTTCTGTGGTTCAGTGTCAGTGGTCACTTTACAATTTCAGTCATCAATATCCATTTTTTCTTTGTATAATCTGATGATTCTGATATGAGTTTGAATAAACAACACAATCACAGACAATAACCTATAAAAACCGTCACAGAATTGAAAACTTGGAACGCATGCGCAAATATGATCAGTTTTAAGTTTTAAGCCATAAGAGATAAAAGTTGGCCAACATTCTTATGACTTAAAACTTATGACTTGCAACTTAAAACTTATGTCAAGTGTATGAATGGTAACATTGAAAACCAGTGATTGAACTTCTTACGACTTATGACTAAAAACTTACAACTTAAATCTTATGACTTAAAATCGCTGCATAAATCCACCATAATTTATATTTTGTGCTCCTGCACTTTGTTATATGACTGAAAAAACTTATAAGTACTCGGTATTGGATGTACACTTTCATATATCATTGACATTTCAACAAACCATGAAAAAAAATATGTAACTGAAATCGATATAATTAGGTATTTAGCTACATTAATGTTCGATGTGAAAGTAATACTAATCTGCTAAGTAGTGTTTCATCAACAGGAACTTCGCCATATCAACACAACTGTTGGTATTCGACTCTTTCAGCTAGACAATTAAAATGGATCAACTCTCCCATAAACAGCAACCTACTTATATTTCTTTTCATAAGTGAAGAAGCCCCATGCGAATAAAGAAATTCGATATTGGGAAACGTAATAAGATTAACATTTTACCCTTTCGTACAGAGTTATGTCGTATAATAGGTATATCCAAACAGCTTTTACGGGGATATTTTGTTTTGAAATAAATAAATGAAACAAAACAGTTTTGAAACACACCATTGATGAAGCTATCTTCTACCTTTGGACAAAGTTTACAAGAATATACTATCTTGGTCAACAATTATCATTTATACTGCTATACTAGTTAATAATGAAAACAAATGATAATCTACGAGCTATGAATTCGATTCTCATTTGGAATAATTATTGGAATGTCATTCACATGGCAATTATAAGCGATATTTATAACCTTTTATTTTTTTGTTTTATTATTCATTATACAAAACTGTAGACGATGATTCTCAAGTTTTTTCCTGCATTTTCATCATAGGTTTTTAAATTGATTTAAAACGATAATAAATGAATTGGATAAATGTTCTACTGCACCTTGGTATATAATTACCCCGAATATTTCCATCGTATGTTAAAAATCCCATATGAAGCGGGACATTTTCGATCAATTACAGCGATAAATTCCCGGCGGGACATTTTCGGGCTGGTAAATACCCGTTAGGTATCGAAAAATACCCGCTCGGTCCGTGTATCTATAGAATATCTATATAGTAACGATTGTTAAAATGTACATTTGTCATCTTGACAGGCATAAATACTGAATTTTAACTCCGGAAATATTCTACCGAATTACACTCGTGCATCAAAATAAACCTGATAATTTTGAAGCACTTGTGTAATTACTCCCGATAATTACTTTCTGTTTTCTTTCCTAGTATCAAAAATCAATCATTGTAGATCAATGAATTTGTAGGGAAATCTCGAGGAAACATCCAGTATCCACGACATCTGTATACTATGGAAACAATATATAAGTAATATTAATTTTATTGATTTAAAAAAGTGGAATGTCTTAAAGATAAAACCGTTGGCGATAGTGAACTAGATTAGGTTAGAGCTTTCAAAGTAGGAAATGAACTTCTTCTCGGTAACATGCTTATTCTTCAGAATTTCACCTGAGAAATGCATAATCAAAATATCACTTTCATCCGCTAACCATGTATCGAATTGAATTGTGAAACTTTTTCCAATAAGTATGTGCCTAATTCAATTTTGTACGTGAGGAATCGATAAACACACGTTACTACGAACGAAATTATTTTGACATAATTTGAGGTTTGTTATAAGGTTCCAATGAATATATCACTCAATCACTTACATCCACTCTGGCTGATAATATAAATATTCCGAAAAAAATTATCAGTATTCCTAAATGTTACCTACTTGATTATCGTTTGAAACAAAATCCTAGTTGGGAAAGGCCAAACACGGCCATACTCATTGTGAACAGTCGTAACTCATCACACTATATAATCCGAGTAATTGTCCAAACAGTCCTCGAAGAAATACGTTTAAATAGGCAAAAAGATATTTATTTTGGAGAGCATCACATTGGTCGAAAAAATTCTACACGGATTCGAGTTATGTATTGTGGTATTGTATAAATGATAATCTGTTGATTGGCTGAAAGATTATTGAAATTGAGAGGTTCCATTGATTTCGAAAACTGTCAAAACATAATCACTGTGATATTCACATCAGTGCACACTGAAAAAACAATTTATTCATAGTAAACTAAATCAATCAACAGCTAATAAATTATTTATTCGAATATGGCGGAATAAACGTTTATTTTTTAAGAACAAATAATTTATTTAAACTATTCAAATATACCTCATTATTACCAAATTCAAATTCATTCTCAATAAATATATAGGTCCCGCTATAGATCTATAGATTTATCAATTGTAAGTAAATCATTATTTATTATATATAAAGAATATTTATTATTATTATACATTTCATTAGCAATTAATAAAGAAATTTTTTTATTGATATATTCTGTTTGTTATAAAAAAATTATATTTATTATTAATAAATCAAAAGAGAAGCGAGACGCCCCTTCTGCATGAAATCGAAAATGAATTCAATATAGAAGGAATCGGAATCAATTTACCCTTTATAAACTTACCTTGGTATGTACTTATCAAATCAACAAAATTGATATCCCTCACAAACTTTTCTCAAATATACAAAATTGATATCCCTCGAAAACTTTTCTAACCCCTGAAATTTGTCCTCCATTTTGGCTTCATCAACTACGTTATATACTGATATATCTTTCACAATACAATCACTGATTTTTTTTTATAGAATATAGATTCAAATCACTTATATAATTATAATGAACCTACTGTTACCGTGTTCTAGCATAAATAGTTCGATTTTGAATTGAATTCATCACACATCATGCATGCCACTTGGCCACTCGACAAACATAACATGAACTATACAAACGGCACCACACGACTAAACTATAATTTCAATGGATATTTATTATTTGAAGACAAATAATATATTTTCCAATGAAACCAATGATTGATTTATAACAAATAACACTGAAAAAGCAGAAAGTAAATATTTATCATCTTTTACTATGACTTATTCACTTTAAATAAACTTGTAATTAATAATTAATACATTTGCAGTAATATCACCCAATAAACTATTTTATTAGGAATGAATTTATATTGTTAATAATACACAAATCGACCAAAACCAAACTATCTATTATTTATTAGTTAATGATATTTTCGCGATTATTATTATCAAATAATATTATTTAATACTAAATGAAATGTCCTTTTCTTCATTAATTGTGAATAAATGGCACCCAAACAAATATTTATTAACTATTAGCCCTATCTTTTTTCAGTGTACCTATCCCTAAAAAAAGTCATCCCAAAGAATCATAAGTTTGCTTCCTACTCTTTCCAAAATTTTCGAAAAATTTTTGTATTCACGAATATATGAACATTTCGCCTCTAAAAACTTACTTCCTGATAGCCAGTGCGGTTTTAGGCCAGGCAGAAATACTGAAACATCTCTCGCGACTGTAACCACATATATATTAACGGCTTCTGATGAGGGTTTATCTAGTGCTTTGGTACTACTTGATTTTTCTAAAGCATTCGATACTATTAATCAGGAGCTGCTTTGTGCAAAATTGATGTTTTATGGCTTCAATGATTCATAGGTGTTTTTGATGTGGAACTACTTCCTGAGACGATCTCAAAGAATATTAGTTGATGGACTCGTTGATGGATTATACTCATCCAAATTAGATATACTTTCATGGGTTCCGCAAGGGTCTATACTTGGCCCCTTGCTCTTCATTATATACACTTCTGATATCTTGAATAATATAGAAAACTGTAAAGTGCAAGCTTTTGCAGATGATACACAAATGTATACCAACTTCAATACAGATAGTTGGAAAAATACCGAAAATATTATAAACAATGAATTGAAAAAAATTAAAACTGCCTCTGATGAACATAGCTTGAAACTTAATTCTGAAAAATCTACGGTGTTATTTTTTGGTAATAAAAATAACAGGAATTTTTTAAAAGGTAGCATGACAATTCAAATTGATCATTCAATGTTACAAGTATGTGATTCAGCTAAAAATCTTGGCTCTGTGATGGATGAAGACATGCGTTTTTCTCTTCATATCAAAAATATTGTAAGCAAAGCATTCACATCTTTGAAACTGATTTATAGTGCTCGGCATTTTCTAAGAGTCAAAATGAAACGAACCTTATGTGAGTCATTGGTATTGAGTCACTTCAATTATTGTGATTTCATCTATGGTCCATGCTTAACAAGGGGTAGACAAGGATAAGATTCAGAAAGTGCAAAACAGCTGCTGTAGACTAATTTATAGTATCAGAAAATATGATCATATTTCTCACAAACTTCTAGAATGTAACTGGCTCAAGTTAGAGAACAGGAGGCAGCTCCACTTAGGTACTTTCAGACATAAGCTTCTCAATGATCCCAACCTACCATCAGCTCTCGCAAGAAAATTCATTCCTAGATCGAGAATACATTCAAAGAATGTTAGGAAGAGGTCCACCCTGACCATGCCTCAACACATAACTGCAATGTTCCAAAAGTCGTTCTTATTCAATGCTATTCAAATGTAGAATCAATTGCCTGATGAATTCAAAATATATAATATCAATAAATTTAAATATAAATTGAAAAAACAATATTATATCTAAACTTCTCTATAATATATTCACTATATTATGTACAATTTTCCATTTCATTCAAAAACTGCTCGATAAACTGTATGTACTCATTCTATATAATATGCTTTATATTATGCGTGTGATACATGTGATACAACTGTCGCATTATTTTATTTTTTTTCTTTTGTATTTCCTCTTTGGGCAATCGCCCTCTGGTGGTTGAGTAGAATAGCTTTAAGCTAGACTTCGCCATCAGTTTCATTAAACTGTAATGATTCTTTTCTTTATTCGCAATAAAAGTCGTTTATTATTATTATTATTATTATATGTGTTTCTGTTTAGTGCAGATGATATGCAAGTTGCCTCGCAGGTTGCGATTGCATGATGATTTATAACTTGCGTTATATACAATAAACCAAACTGGCACATGAGATTAGTTTCGATATTATCTTTGATATACGAGATTTCGAGATAGGTTGTAACATTCCAAGTTTGACACGCTCAGCTGCTCGACCTTCGTTTCAATATGAATGGAGGTACTGGTTATGAAACAGGGAGTGAAATTTATGGGGTCCACCTGTATATTTGCCCTGCTATTAATACATACAGTTATCAATGCGGCGAACACATTAGCCTATTTTTTCCAGAGTATCTATTGATCTGATGTGAACGTTAACATTATAATACTCGAAGTATCCAATTAATAAAGTTGAATTGAGTAATGTATATAATATAATGAATTAGTCGATTTCTTGTTGATTGTATTCCATTATTATGTCTGTCAGTATATATGATATATCTATGTTGCAGACATATTGAGAAATCGTTCTTTGAATTGAATTGATGGTTGTAAATTCTTTATGTAATTATCACAATGGTTGCATCTTTACCATCTTTAGGTTGAGCTGAATATGCAATGAGAGAAGAAAGACATTGGACCTGTTGGCAATAGACCTGCACAAGACGTTGCAAAATGGCCGTTTGAAAACAAACAAATCAACACTTTGTTATTTTGTTTGTGGACTATTTTGTGATTTTTCCTTAATAAATAAAGCTACCTACTGGGAGATCGTGATGTTACTCATAAAATTTTACTAAATTTATACTCATCACTTTTGCACAAAAAATTATTGTGAATTGAATGAACTTTCAAAAAAACAAGTTGAATGTTGAGTAATCAGAAGGAAAGATCTCACAGAAGTTAAATTCAAATGTAGCCGCATGGTGTCGCCACTTCCAAATGTCTCTTGGAACACGGCTTATTGCGGTCAAATAAACGCGATGAATATGCATTGGCACCAGTGTAGCCATCTTAGTGGATTTTACACCAAAACTGGTGGTTTTAGTTATCGTTTTGTGACAAAAAATTGCATCTAGTGGCTGGTGGTTATTTTTGTGAATTTTTCATGACACATGTGGAAATCTGGTGATTTCTAAGATTTCTTCCATATTTGATTTCTGCCACAGATTTCACTACTAATTGAAAGTTGACGCATGCGCATGACACGGATCACGATTTCGATATATTCGTCAAATCGTCAACGTCATGTTGAGCTCTCATGTCTCATGTTTCATGCTGAGCATAGATTTTAGTTTGACATAAATTACATAAGTAGCACCACTAGCACCCTTTTCGATTAAGCAGAAACATTTACACCGAGTGCACTCCAGTTTTACCAATAGAACTAGCTTTTATCTGGTGTTAATCTAGTGGTTTAAATCGTAGTAAACCACCAGAAAACCACTAGATTTTCAAAATTTTTCGTCTGCGGCGCATTTTTTCATTTATGATGGCCAATAAGCCCGAAACCGGTCTGTAGGTTTTTAAGCGTGCCTGTCTCGATGTGAATTTGTCATGTCTTAGGAAGAAAGAAAAATTTGCGATCTGCATTCACAGTGTGAATCGTTGCATGGACTACGAGCAGATATAATTCAATGTTATGCGTGGTATTTGCCTGGAAAGTAGTTGTTTTCTGCTCGTAGTCTTTCAGACAGACACTGAATTTCAAAGTATGTTTGATATTTTAATTGGATAGACTATTTTCTCTCTCAAAATTTTTTATCAATTTCTGGCTTTTCCATTTTCACAATCAGTATTATTATAACGTTATATATTTTCAATCTCCTTGGAAAACAGCGCAGTCTTGTTATTTCAATTATGTGGTATTTCAACCGTCATTTTCCAAATGAGTAGCAATTTGCAATCCAGATGTCATACAAAAAATATGATGCGTCAGTATCAACATCATATATGTTTCTGCTTGAAATAATTATTGAATCACAATAGTTTGTTGTGTGAAATGTAACCTACTTGTCTACTTGAACATCAAATACTTGATAATTTGTCGAAATCAATTATTACCATATTTTAAATCAAGTTTTTCTGAATTTAAATACGGTGAACTGATTTTGGGGTTGTATAGGTTACTTTTCATGTAACTCATTTTAGATCAACTCTTATTGAGCGGTTCCTAAAATATATTAGGAAAACAAAATTAGTTTCTTCCCCACTTTCCCAAATTCTCAAGATATATTGAATGCATGAATCGTATATTTGATTCAGTTTATTTTCCATACGTAAAATGATCTCACGCCTCGCTCTACGCCAATGTATAGGTTCTATGAAATGACGTTTTTTCTTTGTAATAAGTATTTCATATGGTGTATGGACTTCAAATCAATGTCAACTTTATTTATTATCCCAACGTGGAATGCTGTTCCGATGGAATGCAAATTCACCTACGCGCTTTTGGTTTTAATCGGTACCTACTACTACTCATGTAAGACGTTTACAACACAGTACGGTTACATTCGTTATTGTCATTTATTGCTATGCAGAAAGTAATGTACTTATATTAAAAAAATAAAAAATAGAAAGTAACTTTTAAATTGAAATTGTTTTATCTTTCCCGAAATTCCACTCCCATATTTCCCAATCAAAATATTTCTCGTATTGTTTCACACGGCTGCTTTGAACTGCCAGTTGCAACCACAGGATTGTCTATATGTAATTCTGTGTTTGCAAGTTGCAACTGTAAATATAGCTCATTCTTGAAATAATGGCATATATTAAGTAATTAATCTATATTATGTTCAGGGAAAATAGCTATATGGATAGCATTCCAGAGCCTCGTAGTTTAGTTTTCATATACGATAGGAACATGAAGTGCTAACCACACAAAGTATATTTCGACGAGCGAATTGGAATCTATGCAAGAAAAAATCAAGACTATTGAAGCAAAGGATTTGCCTGTCTAGCTTTGACCACTTCAAGCTCGACTTCAAGATAACTTCCTAACGCATGGACCGATTTTTCTCGTCTTTGTCCTATTCGCGTTTTTTCATCATTGAATTTGGTTCTGTTGTCGAAAAATCCAAAACACAATAATAATTGCTATAACTTCCTAACGGATGGATCAATTTTTTTAACAGTCTTCTCTTTCATCCTTAGAGGTCCTTGTCTAGCCCTATCTTTACTATCTGACTCCATGGGCTAGTCGTTAGATCTGGAAGCATAATAAGGTGTTTCTTTTCCCATCGTTATAAACATTATTGTTAATAACATATATATAATAACAACTATATGGATAACACCTATTCTTCTCTTCACGCGAAAGTGAAGCCAGTTTTGGAAAAACAAAAGACTGTCTGGCTTACTAATGATGAATTGTGCGCATGCGCGGGTTTTGACGAGTTGAAATCAACTGACGTTTTCATAATTTCATAGGTTAGGTATATTTGTTAACCCAAATTATGTAAAAGAGCGTTAATATAGTTATTAATGTACTTACTGACTGTTTAAAGAAGTGATTAGTAAGTGATCAGTGATTGATCAAAAATTAGCCCACGAATCTTGTTCCGATGACTTTATCGTGACAGGTTTCTTAGCAAATCGCAAGTATCGCTTTGTAGATCACATCCATTTCTGCATTTATCATCAACTATTATTCAATATCGTCCAACAATCCATCAATGAATGAATATTTGAAAAATATATGTCATGATGAAATAAAAACATCGAATTGAAGGTTACGTGACACATTTGATTGATTTTTAATAATTATCATACGTTTGTCGCTCACTAGAAAGCTACTCTCCTTCATGATGAAAACGAATGTCGATTCTTAATTCAAACTTGCGCATGCGCATATTCGCGATTGGTCCCGCAGACTGTCATTTGTTTTATTTTTCGGCTTCAGCTCTGGTATCCATGTTACCTATATAGTTATTATTAGATATATGGTTAATAAGCCCTCGCATTGGCACTGCTAATTTTTCCTCCTCTTCCTGATGATGACATAACCTGGAACCAACACAGGATTTCCTCTGACAGGCCAATTAACCAATCCCACTGAAAAAAGTTTGGTGAAAAGTTGTCACTTATTCTTGTGTTTTATGCTCCGTGCTATACTTTTCACGAGACTTTTCATATGGCGGAGAGCTGTAATCTGTTTTTTATTCGATTTTCATGTTACGTTTCAACTGTGAATGATAGTGGTTCAGATATATTAGAGGAAGAAATGAACCCACAGTTCAAACATAACATGGATTGGAATTCCCGTAATAAAATGATAGATGACAGCTGTCTGCCATTTAGAAAGTATATCACAAAGCATAAAACACAGGAATTAGTGACATATGTCAAAAGCCGCCATTCAACTTTTAACCAATTTTTTTTCCATCTTTTTTTCGTGGGATTGATCAATCGTGATTTATGCACACCGCTTTTTCATTAATCTGTCAGGGCTCGGTGAGGAGTACTATTCTGGCTCAAAAGGTAGTCCATGAAAGTTGGCAATGGTTTTTTGATAAACTATTCAGCCTCTCTTATTCCAGGCGAGTTATTCCACTATCCACTATAAATCGCATAACACACCACCAGATTTCTTGAATGATATATCTACCGCAAACTCACTCTTTCTCACACCTGTTGATGAAAAAGAAATTATCGAAATCATTTCGAAATTAAAAAATAATTGTGCACCTGGACCCGACGGCATAACCACAAAACTTATAAAAACATATCACCTCTACTTGATCAAACCACTGACTCATATAATCAACTTGACCTTCAAAACAGGAAAAATTCCAACACAATGGAAAGAATCTAGGGTGACTCCCATATATAAATCCGGTAACAAATCAGAAATGGGCAACTACCGACCGATTTCTGTGATAGGAAATTTCTCGAAGGTGTTAGAACATGCTCTGAAAACACGTCTAGTTAATTTCTTTAACAAAAACAAAATAATCACTGAGAGACAATTTGGCTTTATTAATAAAAGTAATACAGAATCTGCTATATTGGATTTCGTTTCTGAGACGACGGAGGCCTTGGATAATTCTGAGAAATGCCTAGCAGTTTTTTTAGATTTGGCCAAGGCCTTTGACACGGTTTCTCACGAAAAACTGATAAACAAACTTTATACTTATGGGGTTCGAGGACCGGCAATTGAAATTTTCAAGAACTATCTATCACACCGAAAACAAACTGTTAAAATTGGCAACAGTATCAGTTCTCCTCGTGAGATTTCTATTGGGGTACCCCAGGGCACTGTTTTGGGACCTATATTATTTTTAGTTTATATTAACAGCATAGCTGAAATCAATAATTTTAAAGGTCATCTCATCTCATATGCTGATGACACAGCCATTGTTTATAAAGCTAAGACATGGCAACAAGTATACAATGATGCTGAAGAAAGTTTAGAAAAAATACAAATATGGCTCAATGACAATCTCCTCAACCTCAATGTCTCAAAAACGAAGTTTATAGCATTTTCTCTTCAAAGTAACCAACAGCCTGATATACAAATAATTCATATTCATAAACCTAATTGTTCTAAAATATCTTGTAAATGCTCGAATATTGAAAAAGTGAAAAAAATTAAATATCTTGGCGTATTTTTAGATCAACATATGAGATGGAATGAACATGTTCTGCATATGATTAAAAGACTCAGACAACTAACATACAAAATATATAACTTGAGAAGTATTTTAACAAAACAAAACTTATTAATAATTTACAATTCACTGGTTGAATCAATCATTAAATACTGCATCACAGTATGGGGGGGAGCGTTCGAGAATGTACTAAATAATATTCAAGTCATTCAAAATTCTATAATAAAAATAATTCTATCAAAATCCAAACGGTTTGATACGAAACAATTGTATATTGAAACCAAACTACTTGACGTTAGAAGCTTGTATGCATACCAATGTCTCGTTTGGATATACTACAATAAATCAAATTATACCACGGCTAAATCAAAAAATACCAGATATGGACAAAATTTATCTCTACCCCTTTTCAAAAAATGCCATACACAAAGAACAATAATTTATTTTGCACCAAAATTGTATAATATGCTTCCAACAGAATTAAGGAATATTTCAAACTTCAAAAAGTATAAAATAAATATAAAAAAATTCATCACCACAAACGTTGAACAAATTAAGACTCTACTGAAAAACGCAGCATTATAAGAAATACATATGCCAAATCCTCATAACCAATTATATGTATATATATCTCAATACCCAAGGTTATTAGCTGATTTATCTAGGTTCAATAATTCAATAATTCAATAATTTTATAATTTTATCAAGTAAAATTTTTCCAAATGTGATCGCATTCATATTTCATTGCTATGCAATACCAAACTTATACCATTTAAAAACAACAACTCAAATCTACCAACTTTCTCGTATTTCATTATTTCATTATTTCATTGTTTTCAATTAGGTTTTATTTCTCCGTCTTTCTATACATGATTCATTAACTCACATGTCGTATTATAGTAATTATTGTAAGGGTTACCGTAAAGAGAGAAATGGAAAGCAAAAAACAAGCCACTCGCGCTTAGTTTGCCTACCATTTTTTTCTCTTCGAACGGTTAAAATGACCTAACTGTAATATTATGTTATTTTTGAATTGAATTGAAATAAATTGAAATTGAATTGAATTGAAAAAAAAAAAAAAAAAAAAAAAAAAAAAAAAAAAAAAAAAAAAAAAAAAAAAAATACCAGAGATTTATTTTGCATCCAAATGTTGATGCTTGTTTTTCGCATGGTTTTAGCTATACTGCAAAACCGTTATGTACCATTCAGAGTCTTCATCGTCCTTATAACCTGTATCTGCAGTACCCAGGTTACAGTAAGTCTTTTTTGATAATCTATAGCCTCGTCTATAGCAGTCCCTGACAGTTTCGAGTTAACTCACAACAAGCCTGATTAACTACTTAGCCCAGTGGTGCATAGCAACAATGTCTGCTAAAAGACATTGGATATAGGTGTGAACATCTCTGGATCTACAGACTGATATCGAAGAATAAAAGGTCTTGTTTACTTAATCTCCATAACTTTAAGCCGTCACATTTTCTTGAGGTGCTGAGTGTACCCTTCCATTTTGCTTATTGACTTTCGCAGCTCAAGATTCACCAAGAATCAATCAATTCAGTTCAATAAAGAAATACTAAAAAGCAATTACAAAATCCTCGACAAAATCATTGCATTTCAAACACCCAACTAAGTAGTTCTCGATTCAGTTTGTCCCGAGGTTTGACCAAATCAATAAATGTCGCGGAAATCTATGTTTGAGATTTACCCGAGGATTTACCTATACAGTGTGTACCAGCCAAATGGAATAAATTCGTTAATAAATAAACGGTGGCGTTTTAGGAAAAACGCTCGGACACGTCGATTTGTATCTTAAGTTGCGCTTTTTTGTCATAAAAAACTTTTTATACAGGGTGTGTCATGCCACAGTGGCCAATATCAATTTTCTTATTTTAAATGCAAAACCCTGTATTTTATTTCATTTTTAGATTCATCCTGAAGAGCTGATTTCGTCGATCATACTTGGGTATAGCGAGAAATCGAGGGGGTGATCACGGCCAAAAAACGTGTACACTAAACTTCCTATGCGCCCGAACTTCCCAAACTTCCCCGAACTTCCTCGGACTTCCTCGAACTTCCCAAACTTCCTCAAACTTCCCCGAACTTCCTCGGACTTCCCCGAACTTCCTCGGACTTCCCCGAACTTCCTCGGACTTCCCCGAACTTTCTCGAACTTCCTCGAACTTCCCAAACTTCCTCGAACTTCCTCGAACCCGATACAGGGTACAATTTTTATGAATGGTGTTCCGAAACTATTGTGCCAAATCTAAACGAAAGATCCCCTCGAAATCTAAGATATCCATCCTCAAATATAGTCTATTGCAAATTCGCTTCATCTCCGAACAATTGTCTGATTATGTATGTATTTTTCTTAAATGTATATTGAAAACGCTTGTTTTTTCTGGATTCAAACAAGTTTACATCCATTACTCCGAGTATTATTCAGAATTCAATGATGAGAAAATTTGAATATGAATGATTTTTTTCTATTTTCACCATAACAAAAATTAGAAAAAAGGAACCATGGACTTGCTTGCTTACCATAATTGGAGAGCTGATTCCATCGATCTATCACACTTGGAGTCAAGCGGGAATGATTTGAAATATCGAGATTTTATATTATAACATATTATACGTAATCCGTTTTTATCAATAACGAATAGTTCCGATACAAAAACTTTCTAAATTTGAAAAATTTGAATTCTCACACTTTATAATATCTATGTTGGTAATCATTTCAGCTAGACATCAAGTATGATGGATTGATGATATAAGATCTTCAATGAAAATCTGAAAATGCAATCAAATACAGGGTACCTATTCCATTTGAAAACAAAACTTCGATGCGCATCTTTTTTTTTTGTAAGACACTGTATAGCTCAAAATAATTGATACCAGTTGATACTGAAGGTAATTCACGACAGTTAAGATTTTCTTGAGGACTGAAATTCCATACAATAGCAAGTACTTCAAACAAAAATCGAACAATTTTTTTACTTTCTAATTCACCCTTTAATTGTGGCTAAAGATATACATTTTTTTACCAAATTTCTACTAGAATTATATTGTTTTCCTTATGTCAAAGTTTACAGAATTGATGTCCTGTTATAACGAGACATTTTTTGAGATTGAAATAATTAATTTTACAATCAAACTGAATATCACAGTCTCAATACTCAAGGATATTACGTGGGTATGCGATAGAAAAGAGAATTGTGGAGGATAGAAGTTCGAAAATATACGACAATGAACGATATGACTACGAATTCCATCAGACTTCCTCGAACTTCCTTCGAACTCCCTCAGACTTCCCCGAACTTCCTTCGAACTTCCCTGAACTTCCTTCGAACTTCCCAAACTTCCTTCGAACTTCCCAAACTTCCTTCGAACTTCCCAAACTTCCTTCGAACTTCCTCAGACTTCTCCGAACTTCCTTCGAACTTCCTTGTGCCTGTACACCAAACTTCCCACGTGATCACCCCCTCGCGAGAAATATTATAGAGATATCGGGTGTGAAATATCGCGATTTTTCAACTTTAGGAATTTTTTGTGTCGAAACTAATCATTTCTGCTCAAAACGGCTTACATATCCCTATCTTTACTTTTCATTTACTATCTACTGACATTTAATAGAAACAAATAGAGGGTGATGCAATTTTGAACCACCCGTATTTGTTTCAATTAAATATCAATCGATAGTAAATGGAAAGTTGAGATAGGGACATGTAAGCCGTTTTGAGCTAAAATGATTAGTTTCGACACAAAAAATTCCTAAAGTTGAAAAATCTCGATTTTTCACACCCTATATCTCTGTAATCTTTCGCGCTATACCCCAAGTATGATAGATCGACGAAATCAGCTCTTCATGAAGAATCTGAAAATGAAATGAAATACAGGGTGTTGCATTTAAAATAAGAAAGTTGATATTGGCCACTGTGGCATGACACACCCTGTATAAAATTTTTTTTTTTTTGAAAAAAAGCGCAACTAAAGATACAAATCGACGTGTCCGAGCGTTTTTCCTGAAACGCCACCGTTTATTTATTAACGAATTTATTCCATTTGGCTGGTACACACTGTATGCTCGCCTATATGTAACAACAAAACCTCCACATACAAAATTCCAAGCTCCGAACGGCTGTAGTGCTCTTAAAGGAGGCATATTTTTAAATGTATATTTTGAGACATCCTGTCTTCAAGTGCAGCGTCATCAGACAAAATCGAGAAGATTTAAATTCCTTGTTCTACGCCTCCTAATCGAGCATCAGTGATTATCCTCTCGGTGCTTCCAAAATTCCAACAATAAATTTCCAAGGCCGTCTAGACTGGATGATTCACTGAAGATGTAAAAGACGGCCAAGGGAAAGTGTAATTAGTTACCTCTCGTCTCAGTAATATCGCCGAATATCGCCAAAACAAGTGTGCATTTTTTGATATAGTTGAATGAACCGCATGCTCAGACTTTGAGCATAGCTGATATGCTATTGACTTTTTATTAACGGCTATCATATCATAATTATAATCAAGATTATAATCTATAGTTTCGTTGTTTCGGAATATACATACCTAAATTGCTTTTTAATTAAATAACTTTACTAATAACAGACTAAGACGAGGACTAAGATCATGAGCTCGGTCATGAGAATATATACTTTCCGTATGTATTTTTTAACGATTTTTCAAGTTCTCTATGAAAATTCCCTTGATATATTTGCGAAGTTGATGATTTTTGAGATATTTGCAAAACAATGAAAAACATTTTTTTTTCAACTTGCCAGTGGGATAGGACCTCATGGGATTTACATTAGGTATATGTTTTTCACGAGGTTTTTCATGAACTAACCAGAACTATTGCTTCCGGAGATATTAAGAAAAAACGAGATTTGGCAGTTGCCTATCTCGGTTTCTATTTTTTTGAAGTCAATTGAAAAGTTTTGAAAAAACCAAAAGGCACTTTCTCATTGCCACTTTCTCAGCTCTAAAAAAATGGTGTTCAAAAAATCTCCGTACAACGTTCCGTTTCGACAAAAACTTCATCAACTTATTTTTTTATATATATGACAGCATTTTTTATTGGACACACGTAAGTATGTGATGGTTTATCGAGTGATCTTTATCTTTTCGTATACATCATTTTAATTTTGATGATAATTGGGTCTTGGACTATACCATGACATATTATGCAAACGATATTGAAGAAATGTGAACGAGTGGGTTCAAACAAGGCCGCGAATTTTTAATATGAATGCTTTCAGAAAAAGCCTCGAAACAAGCTTCAAACTTTTCCGAATGGGATATCACAATGCGAAATTGGATTGGAAACACTTGACTTCCTGTATTCTTCAGGCACAGTAGATTCAGGATTAACCGGATTTCCGGATTTTTCTAAACTGAAGACCGGAAAAAGTCTTGAGTTACAGACAACAGCAAAACAGTCCGCTGTGTCGCCACATTTCGAGTTTAATCGATATACGAGAGAACGAGAGAAGATTCAATTTCGTGCAAAACAGGTAATCTGGTTGAAACTCGATAGATATTACTAGTGGGATCGTTTTTCTCACAAACAATAACAGAGACAAATTTACAGTGGATGCCGGATACTCTCCACTGAAGACAGTCCATGCATTTCAAATTACATCGGAGAGTAAGTAGGTCTACCTTTTCATTCATTTTTTGAATAAATTTTGAATAATTGGCTATATGATTTTTTATTTTTCAAAATATGCTGCCCATGTCCACGGAAATACTCAACACAATGCATAGCAGGTAGCAGGTATTGAGCAATGACAATTGACAATGCAATGCGGCAGTCATTAATGTGCATGCAAGCGAAAACTCACCATCTAACATAACACTCCTTGCATAATTCTCATCAGATTGGTCGTCACCCGACGTTTTCTTGAAAGCACTCATTTCCTCGGCAAAAGAAACACCCGCACTAGCACAAAACGTCACTCAAAACCATCTCCACCGGATGCGAACGCGAAACTCTTCGTAGTTTTCGGACAGGTCGATATAGCGGCGATAGTTCCAAGTTCCAATTGTTTTGCTCGGTTCGGTTTGTTTCGCTACTCGACAA
This sequence comes from Chrysomela aeneicollis, assembly GCA_029955515.1. Lineage (NCBI taxonomy): Eukaryota > Metazoa > Arthropoda > Insecta > Coleoptera > Chrysomelidae > Chrysomela > Chrysomela aeneicollis. Next base: position 11,780,470 of record JARUHQ010000003.1, on the reverse strand, counting down.
AACAATCAAGTCAAGTTAGCATTGACGGGACAGCTGATCGCCGCCTACCTAGACCGAGCAAGACTTTAATTCGCGGTGCAAGGTTCGCAGATGGCCGGCTGGATGTTTATCGAGTTTTTTCCGCGAGTCAAACGCTGCGCGCAAGTGCGGCAGCAGCCGACTGCGATCGATATCGCTATCGCTGGAGGATTTTCGGAGTGCGTGTATGACTCATTTCGATTGTCTCTTGTCTCGATCCTCGGACTTGACTTGAAACGGTCCCTCGATAATTACTTTCGTTCATTCCGCCTTGATGTTGTTAGATCTGTTGGTGTTTCTAGTTGAAGGGTGTTCGAAACAGTATACGTGGAAGGGTTCTCGTGTTCACGACACCCTATAATAAAATTTGTTTTGTGTGACATGAATCACTTGGAAAATCGAATCCATGGAAAACCTGCATGTCTATTAGTGAAACCAAACCGATTCAGATGAAATTTTTACTTGAAGTTTTCAACCCCTTTATTCAGAAAGATTGTGGAACTCGATTACTTTTCGGTCCTATAGCCATAGGGTGAATTTTAGGGTGATGTTGCAGTTGTTGCATCTATTATGTACTTATTTTGTCTTCAGGAATCCGAAAAAGATAATGAAATCGTGAAAAATCACTATTTTTCGAGAAAATCCATGCAAAAGTTCAAAATGTCACCTTCTTTGTCTTGCATGTTTTCGTCAAGTATATGTATATATCTCCTTAGTTCACTCTTCCTATAATTTCACCTTATACAGTGTCACACATAAAGTTCGCGACATATTGAAGTTTTTTCATTAATGGATATAAAGGAAATTTGACTTCGCACTAAGTTTGTGCTCAAAAAATGAGTATAATACATCTTAACTTTTATGTGCTACTCTAAAACCCTGTCAAATTTGACATTTTTTTCGAAAATCCTCCAAAAATCAGTTTTTTTTTAATTTCGAAAAATGCCAGGGAAAAAAGTTGCTCAGCTTCCAATTTTATACATTTGTTCCAAATTTGGAACTCTCTACTGTAACTTCGAATTTTTCCATTTTTTTAAATTTTTCGAATCTTTCGCTCTACCGATTCAACATGATTCAAATTTCATTATTTTGATGAATATGAGACTTCAATATCATATTTTGCCCAGGAAATACCCACAGTGGCCTGTTACCAGAAAAAAAAATGCATCTCCAGAAATTCGTCTTTGTTGTTGCAAAGTTCATCTAGTTTTTTCATTTCAATGTTAAACTGATGTGGATTTTCAACGTATGGACGTTAATATGTCAGCAATCAATTAAACGAATTTCTCTTCATTCTTATTATACACTCGTATTTCTTTTTTTAATAGTTTTTTATCCTGTTTGATTATTTTTCTGACCAATAATTCAGTTACAAACAAACCCGAGATATCATACTTTTCTGTAAACTAAACAATGAAATACAGTTTCATAACTATTCAAAAGACTTTCGTTCTAGCGATTTGTACTAGATATGATATAAAATTTCGTGATTTTAAACAATACAAGACTAATTCAACATCTCGGGATGAAAATAGTAGGTACTGATCAAATCGAAATAAAAGTTTCACTTAGTAGTAGTCGAAGTGACAGTAGAGAGTCCAAATTTGAAACAAATGTATAACATTTTTCGAAATTTCAAAAAAATACTGATTTTTTGAGGATTTTCGAAAAAAAATGTCAAATTTGACAGATTTAGAGTAGCACATGAAAAAAGTGAAGATGCTGTATCACACTCATTTTTCAAGCACAAACTAACTGCGGAGTCAAATTTTCTTTATATCTATTAATAAAAAAAACTTCCATATGACGCGAACTTTATGTGCGTGACACTGTATACTACATCATATTGAATCCATTTGTGAGAATATCGATGAAATGTCTTATAGATAGCTTTCATAAGTGACTTGTAGCAAAGCAAAACTATTCAGTGCCCTCAATGGTATATATTTCTCTCTTCACTGGTCAAAGAGAAATATAAGAAGGTGACATTTCGAACTTTGGAATTGATTATCTCGAAAAGTGGTGCATGGTTTGTTCACAATTTAATTATCAAATTCGGATTCCCGTGATGTCGAAATACATAGATACAAACAGAAATCTTATGAATGAATAACTATATATATATATACAGTGAGGACCAAAAGTCCGTCGCCACCCCCTGTAACTTCTTTATTCTACATATTACAAAAAAATGTTAAATACATAAGTTGTAGGGTTTCATTCGATCTCTTTAATGGTTTGAGTTTCATTCATACAGAGTGTCTCAAAAAAGCACGGTGACTTAGAAGTTATTTTTTTTAAATGGGACACCCTATATTTTATTTCATTTTCAAATTCTTCCTGAAGAGCTGATTTCGTCGATACATCATACTTGGGGTATAGCGAGAAAGATTACAGAGATATAGGGTGTGAAAAATCGAGATTTTTCAAATTTAGGAATTTTTTGTGCCGTAACTATCCATTCTTGCTCAAAAGGCCTTGTCGAGACTTACCCGGATCACAATTCGGGTTACGAAAAACGACCCTGGGTTAGTAATCGAGGCAATGCAAGTCAGGTAAACGCAGATAAGCGAAAGTGCGGGCAAAGTTTACAGAATATACTATATTCTGTAAACTTTGGTGCGGGTTAGGAATCGTGTCAACCCGAGTAGGTTTCCGAAAATATACACACATCAACAATTGACCCTTCCCAGAAAAGAAAGTTATCATGGCAGATTTTGACATTTGACAGATTTAGGGAAAAACTTGACACTTGACAGTTGAGAAAATAAGTGTTCCATGTCAAAATTTTATTGAAATGGAAACGAATCCAAATTCCAGAATATCGATATAGATATTTCTTAGAATTAAAAGGCACAAAGAAAGAGGATATTATACTAGAATTTGGATTTGTTCACATTTTATTTCAATTTTGACATGAAACACTTATTTTGTCAACTGTCATTTGTCAAATTTTTCCCTAGATTTTTCCCTAAATCTGTCAAATGTCGAAATCCGCCATGATAACTTTCTATTTTGGGAAGGGTCAATAAAGGCGAAATATATTTGGAAAATTTTCGTCAACTCATTGGAAAATGGCTCCGTGGAATTGTTAGAAACAATGAGATGTCCCTCAGAATCGAAAATTCATACTTTCTTGTTGACATTTGCCGTAACTTGTATAAATTTGGTTGAAAACTCGGCTTAACTTTAAGCGAGATTAACCCACGCCATGTCACGTTATGCAAGTTTTATCGAAGTAGGCGAAATCAAGAGATTTGGGACCAAGCCCAGCTCATCTCTAGCATAAATGAGAAATTTGGATTATGTCAAATAACAGCAATAGAATTAAGTGGTACATACCATAGTCCACTTAGAAGAGACATTTCTATATTTGCGCATCAATATATGAAGAGTCTCACCTGAAATAAAAAAAAAAACAGTAGAAATGAGTAGAATCACGAAATTTTAATAATCATTGTTTTGATAGAAAATCATCAACTTGGAGCTGATTTTTTCTATATTTTATTAATACATTATTTCCTGAATGTAAATGTGTTATGATATCAGTCACAACTACATAGTAGGTAGTTCAAGAAGGCCAAGAGCTGATGAAAAAACTAATGAATAAAAATAATATCACTCATTCAAGCCATTAAATAAGATATTCAACTAAAATTCGATGCAAATCCTATGCACATTTTAAGATGAAAAGACATTTATTTCATGATAATATACTTCCTGTACACTAGGAACATAGTATGACTGACTATCCGTAGCATTCATTGGCTATAACTCTTGCTAGATCAGTGTTTCACATCACCTTTGAATGAATTTAACATTTTGGCGAATGAACAATACCGTACCAAATGTTACGAAATTTGGCGAAGGAACTCGGTGGTGAAAATTCAAGTTGAATCTTTTGGCAAAGTTTCTTTTGGTGAGGAGGGAAGGCATGGTGGTGGGCATAAATCTCAGGTACTTAGAGTTTTCTATATTAAAATTTCGAAACTTTCACTAAACAAATAATACTGTTTCTGAATGATCAATAAGTACCTAATCTAACTGCTAATTTTGAAATTCCCGATATATATCTTTACGATATATCGTAAATATGTAAAAGTTTGCTAATATACAGGGTGGTTCAGGTTTTAAGGCACAAACTGAAATGGGTGATAGAACTCATCAATGTTATCAAAGAATTTCACATGAACATAAGGCCGATCTCGATCAGTAGCGGAGCTACAGGAGGTCAAAGTTCAATATATATTTGTTTCTATGAATCAAAATATTTCGCTTACTTTTGAAGATATCAATCTGAAATTTGGTGTGGTTGAAACTTCTTATCATTTTGAGCAGTTTAATGATATTCGAAATCTACAGGGCGATACATTTCTAGAGGTAGAGGCTTCTTTATCTCCCCCCAACTTTTTCGTAGAACGCCTCTGAAGTCTTTCAGTCACCAAATTGGGTGGATCGTTCAATTTAGAGGCTTTTTTGCTTCTGATTTTTTTTCGAGACACGAACGGTTTTCTAGATAAATAAGCATATCCGTTCTGAAACATGTTAATTTTATCTTCCCTAAATTTTTTTTCAGTTTTTGATGTTGGTCATGCATACATCCTAACATTTCGAAATTTTTAGACCCAATTTGATGACTGAAAGACTTCAGAGGCGTACTACGAAAAAGTTCGGGGGGATAAAGAAGCCTCCATCCCTAAAAATGTATCGCCCTGTATATTTTGAGAATCGTCTGTTCAACATGATGGTCTTCCAGAAAGTATTACCCATATCAAATTTCAAATTGTTATCTTTAAAAGTCGGCGAGATATTCTGATTAATATAGAAAAAAATATATTAAACTTTAACCCCCTATATCTCCGCTACTGATCGAGATCGGATTTATGTTTATATGAAATTTTTGATTAAAATGATGATATCTATAACCCATTTTATTTTGTGCCTAAAAACCTGAAGCACCCTGTATATTATGCTGATGGCTTTCACTAGCGTTTAAGATTATTAAATCAGTAGGCAGAGTGCTGATTTTTTGTTGACATTTCGAATGTACTACTGATGGTCATAAGAAAACATTTACGTCTTGAAACATAAATTTCACTTCACAATACGTACAAGGCTGCCGCATCTTTTGCCTCACCGAATGACTCTGAAGAATTCAGATTCAGGTTGGAACTCCGTTCCAATTAAAATTCATGGAACATTTTACAAGAACGAGAACAGTTGAAGTTGTAATTCGAAAACTGAAGAAGCATTAATATATCACATTTTCTATATTCATGAAAATTATAAATCACATTATCACGAATTTCATGTAATATTGGCTCACCCTCTATAAAATAAGAATAAGAAAGATCTTTGGCAAGCATTTTTTCGAGTTTTAAAATGATGTCACGTGTTAGGAACCATTCGCATTCAATGTGTGAATCGTTCCATGAACTATGAGTAGATGTTCTGTGTGGTTTTAGCCAGGAAAGTAGTCATTTTCTACTCGTTGTCTATCACTCCTCCAAACTGTGTTTGTATATTGAAATGAATGGCACGTAGAATGCCTTGATTTCATTTACAATTCATGATATTGAAACAAACATCTGACTCCGTTTTCTCAAGCATCTGTGGGCGTTGCTCTTTATTCGACTCGGATTAAAAAGGCTAATTTTATTATAACTAATTGAGCAAGTCAGACTAGTTAGCTGTTTATACGATATTTGAACAAAAACAGGTGAGGCAGAAGTAATGAAGAAACACATTTCACAACTCTCAATTGTTTCGTTTCTCTATTTGTCTGTAGGAATATGAATGGCAAGGTGAGTATATCCATCCGGCGAGTTGAACACTCCTATTACAATCTCTCTAGGACCACCAAGAGAGAGGATCGTTTTTTATCATTCACTTGATTCGAATGCTATGTTGAATCTGCTGAAATTTGAATTCATTCACTTGTTCTAGATATTATAGAATAACTCCTGAGCGATAGCATTCGATCACACGATCCGATCACATGCATGAAGTCCATTTATATATTACTTCTAAAATAGCCGAATAGAAAAAAAATGCAATTTGAAAATGGGAGAGCTTTCAAAATCAGTGGCAAAGTTCTTTAGTTAACAGGGTAAGCTTCACTTCCAAAAACAAACAGTCACAAAGAAAATATTATACTCAATAAAATATTTCTTTACAACATTTTCTAAAAAGTAGTTTTCTTGATTATTTTAGTCTAACAGTACTTCAACATCTAGGAAGTATTTGTATTCTATTTAATTCATGTAACAAACACTACACTAACTAACTGCTATCAATCGTAGCTCAAAATTCATTGAGATTTTTTTTTCAGAATATAATCATCCAGTTGGCATGGGTGACATGACTTACTCAATCACTTACTTTGAAGGCTATTATCTTTTAACATAAGAATAATCGATACAACTTTGTTTTGTAGTATGTACCTAGTGTTTTCATACGTTTAAATGTATTGAATTATTGAATCGTTCAGTTATTTATGTTTTGAATAATCATTTTAAATTAATGCTCTTCATTCTACCTTACATAACTGAGAGTGATGGTATTTTATTATTGAGACAAATTATCCATTTTGAAAGTAACGAGTGAAACGACTAACTGAAAAACTGAAAATTATCTGAATACAGTGCTAATACTCGAAATATCTTAAAGGTGTAATATATTTTTGAACAGCGCAAAGCATTTATATGTTTGAAATATTGAAAAAATTAATGTTATTAAAAAAAACTGTTTTTACTTCTCGTATGAGTTAAAAGAAAGCTGAGATGCAGAGGAATTCCAAAATGCAATATATTCAATTTCGCACCGTATCTCAAGAACGAAGCCTATGCATATTTCGTTTGCAGTATTGTGATTGTGAGTTTCACAAAACAATACTAACAATAGCTAATGTTCGCTAAGAATTTTTGCTTTGTCGAGAGATTTTAGTGTCTTTCGATGTATTAAAATTACTAGCATTTTGGCGAACAAAATGTTCTTGAATCCCCGTGATCATTTACTAAACATTCTCCATATTTCCATCAAATGTCCTATTTTTCTTTACAAGTTTCTCAATAGCTTCATGATTCACTATATTTTGCCCAAGTTAACTGAATTTACGTGAGTCGGGAACTCCTCTGAATTGGGCATTAGGTACAAATCGTGCTGCTTGGTATCTATTAATATGACACTCGAAATAAAATTGGAGAATAACATTCTATTTGATGTAATTCTTTATTTACAGAAATGAAAATTACACAATAAGTTTCATCATCAGCAGGCACTGACATCGGTGATATCTGATAACGATCAGAAATGATAGAGTTCAGGGCATTGACAACTTCATTGATTACACTGGTATATTGTCACAGCTTTGGGCATAGCTAACTGGAAAAGCTGAATCCTCTATTGACTCTTGCACTTTCACTTTAAAAAAAGTTATTTTATATCAATTCAAGATTAGTTCGCTTTGATTAAAGAGAATTCTGATTCTCTCTTTAATGACGCATTTATCTTTCACTCGATATAAGTACTTAAAATATTACATAGTTAGCAATTCCATGGTTTTTGCGTAAACCGTGCTGTACCCGCATCATCTGAAGAGACTGACAACAAATAGCTGGCGGGGGAGTGAAAGAGATTTCACACATTTCCATTGACATTATCAGAAAGTACAGGTGAAAGCTAATAAATCGCGAGCTGGAAAAGTACCAGACCTTTATATGGAATAGCCATGCGAGTTCTATACGAGAGGCGGGTACTACATCCAATTTGCGACAGGTACCGACTTATCGGCCATTGTTTTTTTCTTCGATTGAATTGAATCGGAACCGGGTTCAGTAAACGCGAATCCTTATAAGGTTCACCCAATATCGATGCAGGTTGATAGTCTTTGTATCAGGCAGGAAATAATAACGTGATTATTAATTGGGAAAGATACCTATCTGGTGCATTTGGAGAATAACATTAGAAACGTTTCACTTATTATATCTTGATATTTAGCAACAATGATGTGGCAGATCTAATGTAATTAAAATTGCGGCTTATCTAGACTGCCCTCCGCGAAAAATTCAACGAATTTTGCTGTTTCACCTTCCGCTCATAGAGGGTGATCTATCTGAACACCTGAAAAGAAAAATTGGTGGTCTCCTTTCAGTTGCATTTTTATGGAAAGCTAAACACTCTACTTATGCAATGCTTTCTGACATCTCAAGCTATTGTTAATATTACATTTCGATCTCACAACCATGATTCATTCATGCGATATGTTGCCAAATTGAAAACAATATAATTTTTGTATCTCAAAACATCTTTGAAAAATCTATGAAAATCTGACGAAAAAGTCAATAATTCGAGTAAGTATATTACTTTTTTCGAGTTTCTCAATTATATTTTCTGAATAGGAACAAATGTGTAAAAATTTACCACTTGACCGGTGACTCTTATGAATTGTGAAGTTATTCATGTACTATTACAGAGTATTATGTGATATTTTATTTTATGAATTTGTAGTGAATAAATGTTAAATGTTTATTCAATTTTTTAATGTGTCTCATATTTTTATTCGTTTTTATCTATATAACTCCTTATATTTATCAATGTTTTTTGTTGCTGTTACTATACATTCTCTATTGAGAAAAAAATGCCACTTGTATTTTTATGTATATAGCACTGATGCTAAATAAAGATTATTATTATTATTCACTTATTTTTATCTCATGTTTCGATTGGTTTTCAGTTATTATACAGGAGTATTGTTAAATTTTGTGATATCTCATCTCAGTAGGTATATGTATATTTATTGTTAATGTACTTTGTGTTACAAGAGTCTTAATTTTTTTTTAGGCTATTTGACAATATCTTATTTATACATGTAATATTTATCTTTTATATTGTACATTTTTATCTACTTCAAACGAAATATGATCTTATTATTTATACATGATTCTTTATTTTACTCATGCTTTTTATGATTGATTGATGGACATAATTCATTTTCGTACACAGGACGAAATTTGTTAGTCGGTTCAACAATGTCCGAAAACGTTTTCTAATAGTTCCCTTATGTATAAAATTTCTCATAAGTATGTGAAATAAATTTTGCTGCACAATTTTCTCCAGTCAATTCACTCGAGCATAAAAATTACCAGATAATTTCACATTCGCTTGTTATCTTATAGAAATTGCACTCAATTTTAATATAACATGTTTTCTTGCAAATTTATCGGAACCGAAAATTATCATCGTTTTTGCACACAATTTTCAAAAATTTCACCTAATATTTAAATAAAAAAACATCACTACTGTCAAAGAATACTTTCATTACGATATATAGTTCGTATAACCACCATGTAGATGTTTTGAAGAAATTAAATCATCAAATAGACAAAATTGAGTCAATAAAGCAATGAGAAATCGAAGCACAAAGTTGATTGATTTCATTTTATTAACTACGTATAGAGGAATCAAAGGTGGATATAGATATGGTGAAACGACTCTTCAATTGTTTTTGTCAAAACCTGTAGACTGGTTTAGCGAAGATCATAACACCGGTAATTTTTCACTGATCGTTCGGAGATGGCGTTAATATCGCATTTCATATCAATATCGATAATTCAGTTCTCTATTAATATCTGTTTTCTATGGTTTCGTGTTCAACTGACAGTGACAGATCATTCATAATTGTGGTTTTGGCTAGAAATTTGAATATCAATTGAACAAATCACACAAAATCAAAATGACTGAGAAATTGTGAAAATTAATATTCATCATGCGGAATCAGCAGACGTGGCGCCATCCAAATGAAGTCGTGGAAGTATTACTAGTGTTTGAAACTATGATTGAAATTCAACAAAATCAAGCAGGCAGAAGTCTACAAATATTTCTAGTGCCTTTTAATTGGACTCGTTCCACCATATCTATATCCACCTTGGAGGAATTCATTTCAACTGAAAATTATTGGTTGGCATTTATCGGGAGTGCCACCTAATGCGAAACATTCAATTGATTCCGAGATTGATTCTTTATTGAACAGTTTATATACCGGGATATATATATCTGCCAAGAAAACAATCAGAAAAAAATGAAAGTTCAAGTGATTGGTTTTGCTCTATTTTCTCGTGTAAACATTATCACACCCAATTACACTTGAGCAAATGGCCGAGTTCCTTGATGATAGATTGGAAGTATCGTTATTCTCATTAATTTGATTTGAGTCGGTTATAGAACAAATTATCGAAAAATACGAGAAACAACGATAGGAGTGGCTATTACGTGAGAGGACTGAATAATCTATTATTGCATCCGTAACTTATTGGATCCAGAAGATAGATCCATAGACGGGGGTATCCCGAAATTACATAGAAAAATTTCAGTTGCAGATTCTAGGAACGAAAATTAGACTGAATGAAAACAATGTTACATCAAAGTTTTCTGAAAATATACACCTACACATATAGATTCATTACTTCACACCTATATTGTTTATTTTCTGGCAATATAAAGTTTCAAAGTGTCGAACTTGAGAAATATAACGTCAAACATGTTGTTATTATTTTTCAATTCCACTAAATATAGGCTTATCTACTATACTCTGAGCATTTTCTTACCACTTGGGCCAACCATTTTATCAGTCGTAGTGAAATGATGCGAGCAAACTCTAGCGTCTCTTGAAATATTCTTTTTCTCGATCATATTTTTACATATATCCAATAACTTTTCATCTCGGGGACACCCGAGAATGTTTTCAAATTACCAAAAATCGTTTTGCACATGAGGGTGGGTGAATAAATTTCATTCAACGAATAATACGACACTGAGTAACTCACCAGTGGAATCTTGTGTTCTGCTCACCACTTTTAAATCGTCTCTTACACATTCAACAGCGTTTCACCATCCTTTAAATTCGATTTGAACAGAATAAATATGGTTTTTAAGTGAAATCCTTTTAAAATTTTCACACAACACTGAAAATATGCCGTTTAATGAACCATCAAACAAAATTTGATTCGAAAACGAGATGTTTCGCGCTGTCACTGTCAGCGTTTGGTCGATTATCGGTTGAACGAAATTAGCTGCGTTGGCGCATTCACCAGAAATGCCGCACTCTCCAAAAAGACGAGCTATCTGTAAACCAATTATATATAAATGAGGCACTGTATTATATGACGAACATTGAATACATTGCTTTTGATACACTCATATGACTCATATAAGTACCAACAGAAGGATATATATATTTCGGAATCTTGAAAAAATGTGGTCTTGGGATGATTATCACTTTCAAATGTAAAGAGATGGCAACCTCTGTGGGGGAAAACATATGAATATGAATTACATGTTGGCTTCAGGCAATTTGGGGTGTTACTATTCTAGTGGATTTGTTGTTCGGAGGTTATAGTCATTTGAAGGTTAGCCCCAGATGGAGGTTTTTTGTAAATATTTTCGAAACCCTCAGAGATAAAATAAACAAATGTTATCCATATACCTAACTTTTTAAGCCTAATTAAAAAATATTGAGAAAATTTCGAAATTTTGTTTATAGGGCCTTGGGAAACGAGAGGTGCTAACGGTACTTTTTTCCTCAACTTATTTGTTTATGCATTTTTCGGAAAATATAAAAATCTCAACATTTTCACACGCAAATGGTAATCTTGTTCAATTTTGATAGATATAGCATCTCGGATAGCATTCACCGTTTTCGAGATAAATCTATTTTATATAAAATTATGCTGCGTAACTCCTAATTTGTTCTTAGAATCTGCAGCTGAAATATTTTAAAGCAATTTTGGGACACCCTGTATAAACAAGATATAATAATTGTATTGGTATCTTCATCTCGACTATCTCATAGAGAGTCTGAAGAATTGAATAAGTAAAATCATGATACGAACGTACAAATACGAAATATTCAGCAGCATCAACAACTATTATATTTTAAGAATAGACAATTCTGAGATGCGATTTGAAAGTGTTGAAACAAATGCTATACAAAAAGCTATTTCGCCCACACTCGAATAGAATTGCCAATAAACTTATTCGCATAAAAATCTTGATTACGAAGAATACGCCTATAGAATGATTACAACACTTTCAATCATTGTATGATGATTGATGATGAGATCTAAAATCAATACTGAACTAAAAATAACTTTTTCGAATAAAAAATGATCCGAAGTGTGAAAGCTGTGCAACCTGACATACTTCATGAGTATAGTATAGTAAACGTACGAAAATAATGAAATTTTGTATCAAATGGAATGATTGAATCAAATTTATTGAATATCATTGTTCACTTGTCCTCAACCTTTCATGATGTTGTCAACTCTTGATGGTATCAAACAACAGACAAATAAATAGCGCTAAAATTGTTTCAGAACTTGACATTTTTATCGCTACCATCTATTGTTTCGTAATTACCATTAAGAGGAATGTGAATTGTTCTCATATTGTACAATTGGAACTTCATTCGAGAGTGAAGGCCATTTCTCTTTCAAAATCCCGTGAGAAATCTATCTCATTGTGTTCATTAGCATAATTCACTATGATAAACACTCACCATTTTTTGACTGCCTTCCGTAGGTTTCTATCGTAAAACGAATGCCCATAAACGCGTATGTTTCTAATCAAATAATCAACTCGGTAATTACTCACTATTCAGAGAAAATCAGAACCGTGTAGTGAGTAAAGCTACTAACAGATATACCAACAATAATCTCAAAAGTTCGCAAAACTCGAGGCAAAACTAGTCTGTGACTTATAAAACAGGAAGATCTGGACAATGAAAACAGAGTGATCAGCACATGAAGGTCACAAAGGCATCAGCGAAGATTTATGAAAGCTCTACACAGTAAAAAAATATATTTGTTAATGTTTATTTAGTTGAAAATAGCAAGAAATTTGTTAATAACCACAAACATAATATCTATATTAGCATAAAATTCATCCGAGGAACTTGTTAATGATGAAATTTGCTCTTTTCACTACAACGATTAGTTAAAAAATGTCCGTAACTAAAATTGTAGTGAAAAATACGATGTATTTTGTTGATTTCTATGAATTTGAGTGAAATAGACAAAACAAATATTTAATCTTCCAAAAAGTAGTTGTCATTTAATCAACGTTTGACGACGATGTGCAAGTCAGAATGAGGTAGGCTCAGTACTTGGTAGTCTTTCGTGTCGTTGAGGTGTGCGGTGTGAGGTGAGCGTGCAAAGTTTTGTCTCATCAGAAAAGAAGCAACACCTCCATCAAGTTAGAATTCACTGAACTAATCTCTGGTCGATGATGAAGAATTGCTGCATATTAAATATATATTGAAGGTGAGGTTTAATTGTTTATTTTTGGTTACATATTCATTCAAAAATATATTTGTTCCCATACCAAACCATTTGTTGAATTGACAATATCTTATTGTTGAATTAACGAAATGAAATGATATTTCATTATATTTAGTAGTAATTAACCAAATTGATTTGTTGAATAACCATCATTGGTTTAATTTTAATCGAAAGTACATTGTTACGAATACAAAATGTTTGGTGATTTTGCAAAACCGTTTCGTGATTCATCTAATGCATTATTATCGACTATAATATGTATGTAAGAATAATTATCTGGTTCTAGATTATTTCAAAAAGCAGGAAAAATCAATAGGGTGGAGTCTTGACAATGTAATAAGAGTGCCCAACTTCCACAAAAAGATAAAGGCAATATTGTTTTGGTAAGAAACCAATTTTTAAATAATCATTACCTTTTTCAGCTATAATATATCAAGTTACAATATCGTTGATTCAAGAATTCAAGATGGATATGGTTGACTTAATTTATATTCAACATATCCCACAAAATTCGAGTGAAAAATGAAGCAGTATACGAGAGTAGTAAACGCCAACAGAGAAATTGCAACAGAAAGTAAGTGGATGAAAAATGTATTCATTGACCTAGAGCAGATGAGATGTACGCTTGAGTATAAAAACTCAATCAAGTGCTGTACTCAATTTCAGCAGACTCAATATCAATAGGGTATTATATAGTATATTATTATTCAAACCATTCAGTAGGTACTCATACTGAATAGTCTTTTCCAATAAGGTAGAGGTATTTTACTGCTATCTTTACGGTTTATGCTTGTTCTATAATTTTTGATGTTAAATTCACTAATCGTGTTCAAACAAACTACCCAGTACCTTCAACAATAATAATTGAAATCATAACCGATTTTTTTCAATTATTGCAGATATTTTGGAGATTTATGGAAAGATGCAGTTGATTCCAGATGAAATTCGTCATCTTATAACTTCAGCATCATTCAATTTGGGCAACTATGTTCATCACTTGGAAGTTAGAAGTTCCTTCTAGTTGCTCAGCATGGAACTACAAGCGGATTTATCGAGGGATTTCCTGAAGGCATTCATAAAATTTTCCAAAATAGGAGATCAGGGTTGACGACATAAGTATATTCAATAACTTCTCTGGAACGTAATTATTCCATTGAGTTTTTTCATTCCTATTTCTTTCATTCTTATTTCAATTTCATTATTTGAAATTCATGTTATTCCTGATTCATCATTCCCCTTTTTGTTTCATTCTAGACGGAGATTCCAGTTCGAGAGATGGAATAAACAGGCAAAGAATACATATACGTGAATTATATAATTTCTGATAGTTATATATTACCAAATCCGCTGGTAATATTCGGTTAATCATATATGTACATTTCTTACTCAATGTATAGAAATCTGTCAAGAGGTAATACATTTATTCGAGTGTTTATTTTTCAAGTTATTTTGATTTTCTTCATAAAACTGTAAATATTTGTGAATGTCCTCATTTTTTAAATAAAATTGAATCGAAACATATTCATCGAGTTTTATTCATTTTCCTCATGGTACATCTTTTGCTTATAAATTTTCATACCATACCACTGAACTTGTGAAATCGACAATATGCTATTATGTTTATATAATATTATATTGTTAAATTCACAATATTATATTTGAAAGAGCAAAATTATATTTTTGAATTGACAATATCATATTGCTGAAGTAACAAAATAGAATACCAATCCACTACGTTATTCAGTACTAATTTACCAAAATGATTTGTCGAATCACCATCATTGGTTTTACTTTCATCGAAAGAATGTTGTTGAAAATACGAAATATATCCGATGATTTCGCAAAACCGTTTTGTAGTAACTCCAAAAAAACTAGTATGATTTCGCAACTAAGTTTTGTTATTTGTCAACTAAGCTATTGCACAAATTGACAAGATTCATTCGACTACATGTACTTTTGTTAATTTAACTAAATAAGGTTAGTGGATCGAGCTGAGCAACAAGTTGTAGTTAATTTTAACTACCCAGTTTTTACTGTGTACGTGGTTCATAAGAGGTTGTAAACTGAGAGAAGAAACACCTAAATTTTCCAGATGTATGGAAAAAAGTGATCTCTGATTCCATCATCATGAATAATTTCCGAATCATCAACCCAATAATTGTATGCCCAGTAATCTCTTGGTTGTTTACAACGCCATCAATTCTGACAACAGTCATGAACATTTCAGTTTGACGTGTAGTATTCGCATAAAATGTCAAAATTGTCGTACAATGGAGGAATTTATATCCCAATTCGTCAAATTAATAAGTAACACTGTAATAGTCCACATCTACTCGTACCCCCATTTCGCTATAGAAACGTTTCTATCGTCAGTACTCTGCATAACCCACATCCTCCTGATCTTCGAGGTGAACAACTTGTACCGAAGAACCAACGTCAAGGCCGCCGCCAGGCTGAGAATGCGACACCCGCAGCTGAAGGACGTGGAGAGCTGCTCCTACCACACGATATCCAGGCTGCACACGCAGATTTTTCCGCAGAAGATCGAAGCAACGGCCACCAAGCACGCCTACTTCGCGCCGTCCTCTCGAAAGCTGAGCAACAAGAGAGCCAGCACCCATTCCAGTTTCGGCTGGGTCATCTCCAGGGGGGACTCAAAGTTCCTGAGGAACCCCTACACCGACAGGGTGGAGCATCTGCTGTCCATTTCCCCCAGTGAGTACGTCAGGAAGGATAAGGAGCGGAAGAACAGGGAGGCCGGCCTCAGGTCTTGCATCCATTCGCTGACCTCCCTCTTGGAAAAGGCGATCAACAATGAAACCGGGGTCATGGAGGACGCTTCGAAGGATGCCATCAAGAAGAGTATCAATGCAATCAAGCAGAATTTCGAGCAGCAGATGGCCAGTGCGAAATTTCCGATGGCTGATTATGGGAACCCCAGCTTGCACAGCTTGGTAGGTCAGTCGGTGAACAAGAAGTACATCAGGAGTAATTTGTCGCCCCCGCACTATGGTGGCTACAGCAGTATCTCCAAGCACGAATTCGATAAGGGGGATGATTATAGTAAGCGGGGAGAGTCGAATACGAAGATATGCAGGAAAACTAGTTCTGGGGATTTGAGAGGTTTCTTCGATGATAGTCTCGAAGTTATCCATGCAGATCAGAAGATTCCATTGAACAATCAATAGGTGTCGTGGTTTTTCATCAATGTATTGTATGAACAGTGCGAAATAATATTCAACTAATGATATTCCGGATTCCTGTTTGAGACTAATAAATGCCAATAATTATTTCTTCACAATACCTGATTGTTTCATCCATCATACTCTTCTTGTTCATGAAGTGTGCATAAAGATGTTTCAGATTAATGAATCGGTAAGAGAATTTAGATTATCTGAAATCCAACTAAAATATTCTGACTGACACACTATTTCAATCCAAAAATCCAAACTCGAAGACTGGAATGAGTTATGTAAGATATAATTTGGTTGGAGAAAGTGACATATACCTTGTATGCATATAATTGATACTTTATCCGTGAATGCCCGAGTAGGTTGCAAAAATGCCAAATTGATTAATGATTTTTGAAAGGAATAAATTGTTCCAACCCATCGGATTATAATATAGCGAGTACTATAATTTATATTCAAACGCTTGTCAATGTATATCGATATCCACACTGTGGATTCTCGGAACAAAAAATCAAACCAGAGAATTTATTTCTGATTGATTTAAAGCTAATTTAAAGCTAGAGGATTTGAAAATGCGAAGCGCGAATTTTACAAGGTATTTCGGAATTCCACAAAGTTCTTCAGGTGATTGCTCTCGTAATTTGATACATTACGAAGTATGATTCCAGGTCCTCCTGTATGAGGGGTTATCCAGTATTATATTCCTTGAATTTATTTTTTCACGTAGATTATGAAGAATGGATCAAAATAAATTTGAGTACGTGGCCGAAAGTGTCGTGTGTTAGAAATATTCAAGAGTGAAAAAGTATAATGAAGAAAGTTGCGTCTTTTGACCTGTAGAATGATGAATCCAAAAATCCAAAAAATCAGATGAGCCCGAGGAATACATGTTCCAGTCTCATATATGTCCTTCAACACTCTGTATTATGAGACATATGATTTATGGTTATGTTTTTTCCGGGCCAAACCCGTATACTTCTTCTACTTATCCCTGTATTCATAAGTTAAACATTTTAATTTATCAAATTAAATGACATTATGTACTTTCCATTTTTTATTCCTAAGGACACCACTATTACAACCGCACCCATCAGAATCGCTCTATACTATTATTATTAGTGTTGATAACTTGATGCGAATAATAACTTTCAATTTCTATTAATTGGTGTATGCAAAATATGCCCTGAGGAAGATTTAACCGAGTTCAACGATTCATTGTCAACCATAAGAATGTTTGAAAAAATATGTCACACACAAGCTTTATTAAAAAATTCCTCTTATAGGTGCTGTGCTGTGAATTTTTATTGATATTCCACATTTACTGTTTTTTTTTGAGTTTCATGTGAACGTTCATTCTATTTTTCCATCAACATAGAAGAACCAAGAATATAATATGTTGAAAATGTTATTGATTGTGATAGTTGAAAACTATTCACTATACTATACAGGGTGTCCGAAAATTTTACGGAAAAAAATGGACTGATTCTAAAAAATATCCCTTTTTTTGAAAACTCACTAGTACGAAAGTTATAAGCCTTCAAAGTTGGTTTTTCCACATCAATACTGTTTTGTTATAATTATATTCCTGTGTGTCATAGACGAGAACCTATACAACAAACAATTTAAACAGATTAATAACCCAATAGGCTTAATACATTATTCGTACATTATACATTTTCAGAATATAAGAAACTATTCTAGAAAAGTCATTTTGTGAAATTATGATGAAATGAGCTGTTTTCGAGAAAAATATAAAAATATTGAGTGATATAATAATTATGTTATTATAGATCAGGTACTGAAAAATACTTCCTCATTAGTTACTTTTAGAAAAATGTGAGATAAAAACACTTCTTTCACATTTGTTTATTAGGTGAGTGAAAACTTTTCATGATTTGCACTGTATCTAGAAAACTAATAGTAATTATAAAAATAGTGCATCATCACAAGCCGCATAATTTTGACATATCTGGGTATAACTTATTCTTATTTTAAAGAAATAGATTCGTTAATCAAATTATTAATTCTAGGACACTCATTATTGCCCCACATATTCAAGTTTACGGTATGCATAAACTATACCCAGAGGCGGATCTATGATTTGGAGAACACGGGGACAACTGTTTACGTCGGAATTTTTTCACCTCGAAAACAGGTTAAGGTGCATTTAGTCAACATAAACATAACTGTAGCATAAGCATTATCATCGACATAAGCATAAAAATAATATTGCATGAAACCTATATTATACAAGTTTTAATTTAGGAATGACAGTTACTGAAAGCGACAAATGACAATTAGTCAATCGTACAGTTCTGTGTTTTGATAGATAATTTTTATGGACAAGACCATAATGTATGTTATTCTTGGGACCTTCTTCAAGCGGTCTTTATTTCAATCCCAACGACAAAAACATAAACCATGGAACAAGTATCGTTCATGACAGCTGCCACGAAACTTTGACTCGCACGCCATGGTTTTAGCATAATCATAAGAGTCTTCAAAGTTGTGAATTTCAAGGTCACATGTTTTTAGCAGAAACATAATATTGTTGTATAAATGATGCCATCTGATATCACAGTTTCATCTTTCGACTTTAATATTAACATAAGCACAATTTTAAAACCGTGTTGACTAAATGCACCTTAATGCATTCAATGAATTTGAATATAATGTTCTGTTTTTTTATAATATGACCTCTCGGTCTGCTCCTGGGGCAACTATATGGCCTACAGTTTCTTCTTGACTCTTTTTAAGGCGGCCCTTGAGGTGAGTGTGAGATTAACTCATACCCATCATTGAGTTGAGTTTGTATAAAATGATGAACTTCAAATCCACTTCTATGAATTCTATTACCTCTAATCAAAATCAAATGAACAAGAAAACATCATCATATTATCAAATCCCTAAATACTGAATAGTACAAATAGTGGTTAGGTTAGGCTCTTCTTCTCCTTTTTTGTCTTATTGGCCTTTTCCTGCCAAAAAATTGGCCATGAGCCATAATGGTGGTTACTTTATTTACATCATATTAATTAGATATCAATTCTATTGGTTGCAAGAAAATAGCCTGATGTTTCATTCGGATCAAAAATGACTCTGACTCGCAAATTTTGCGTTCTCGGCTACGCTGAACAAAGTGTAATTCTTAATCCTGATAAAACAATGTACACACATTCAGAGCAGGTGGCTGTTGACCAACTTATGATATATTCGTTCTGTGATCAATAATGTTAAATTGCAATGTTTCATTCACTCTTAGCTTAACAAAATATAAGAGTATCCACAAAGCATTGTACGAAATACTCACACATTTCCACACATCGAACCAAAATTAAAACTATATATACATTTAACCTAATATGATTCGTATGCCACTGGACCAATCCATGCAGCACGGAAATAATCGCGCTCCATCCGAACAAAATTAGCCATTCTTTCGATAGTTTTAATGCACAGAATGGAATCGTTTACACGCTTCATGCTTGATGAGCATACAAATTCTACATGCAGGTTCATTACCATCATAATAATGATGACAATAATTGAACGTCCATCGGACGTAAATCACCGAGTTTGCCCGCACAAGCCGATCCAGTTAGTTTGCGATCTGTGTTCCCAGATGCAATGGACCACGATAGCACAGGATAGTTGGTACCGTTCGGATAGGTCAAGAACAAATAACAAATAATAATCGTACGATGATTGATCGAATTCCAAATCAATCAGTGCTGAATTTACCATTAGGCTGAGTAGGCTGGAGCCTATAGGGCGGCAAGTTTTGAGCCAAAATGTTTTATGATTGAGCTCTAGTTATCGGGTTGTCCCCTGTAGATAAATTCTGTTTTGAAGAACTAATGTATGTAATTTGGCCTCCTGAACATAAAATTGAAACGAAATTTTTGGCACACAAGAAAGTCCTTATTCTCTAGCCAAATCCGCTCAAAATTCCTTCTTCTTTTCGTCAGCACAATATATACACTATTCATATTTCATAGATTAAATATGCCCCTAATTGAATAATTTTCAACATAGTTTCAACACATTTTCACCAAAACATTCACCTGTAAACTTACAAAAAATCACCTGTCAACAAGAAAACTATAATGAAATTGGGGTGAGTATATGGTTCGGATACAAAGAAATATAATATTTAATGAATATGACAAAGGGCTATAGTACAAACTTCTTTACGAGTAAATCTCAAAAGTTTGTGGTCTATTTAAATGTTCACGGGTTCTAACTGAAAGTTTTCTAGTAGTTTTTCCAATATAAGTACTATTGCAATCGGAACATGATAATCTATATATACCGCTTTTGTCCAGAAATTTTATTTTTTCTTTGGTGTTAGTGAGTAAAGTACCTAAATTGTTCAAAGTTTTGAAAGAGATTCTAATATTTGTGGATAAATCATTGAAGTAGTTTGAAATTTGATTGGAAATTCCATGAATATAGGGCAGAGAATAATATTTCAAAGGAAGAGTAGTTGCCGAAAACGTTTGAGATTTACTCGTAAAGAAGTTTGTACTATAGCCCTTTGTCATATTCATTAAATCTTACAAAGTACATATACAACCACTTTTTTTGAAAGAAATATAAACCAAAACTTTTTCTCATAGGAATTGATCACCTATAGTTGAAATATTACAATAATACTAATTACGGGAAATAGGTGCCGTAATTAGGACGATAGTGTAGGTAGAGGGTGGTTCAAATTGGACACTCAAGTATGGCACACCAACTTTTTCAAAAAAAAAAACATCAAAAATAATTTGAAAATATTAATAAAACATAATTTTCAGAAGAAAAGTGTTAGATATATATATATATATCTGGAAAGATAATTTCATTTCGAGAACGAATATGCGAAAATATACAGGGTGCATGGTCCGCATGAAAAAATTAAATTTCATGACATGGCTTTTATTGAATACCAGTCCTTAAAAAAATTGAACTAGAGACACCACTGGATTCCTCCCAAAAAAGGCATCGAGAATATATTCACAGAAACAAAACGTAATCTAGAGGGTAGAGGTTTGAGGATCAAGATCTCTACTCGGTAACTATCCTGCACTGATGAGGGCCGATAAGCCCGAAACCGGTCTTAGGCGTGCCTGTCTTAATGTGAGCATTGTCGCTTGTTATAGAAGTAGATATTATTAATTTTTTTTGCGTGGCATTGTCCAGGAAAGTAATCAATTTCTACTCGGTGTCCGCTTTCAAAGGTCTTACAGCCGTATTCGCCGTATACTTTTAAGCTAAGCTTGACTCAAGGTCGCTTTAAAAGCATACAATTTCTCTTTGTTAAGCGAGCTTATTTTCCTAAGCTCAGCTTGAAAGTATACGGCGAATACGGCCGTTAGATGTTTATTGGTATATTGTTGATGTAGGTAATTTATTTCATTATATTGATTAGAATATAGTACGCTCACTATCATTCATTTCGTAATATGAAGGAATATATTTCCTCACCCTCAAAATTTGTTTGGCGGGTTGATATCTGCCAATTTCAGTGGGTATCGATAGCTTTCCTATCAATAATTTATGATTCAGATTACTGAAAGTTGAATTCGAATTCAGCGCCGTCAACACACAAAGGTGTAGGTATCTCAAATTTCAGAAGAGATGAAACCGTTATTGTGAATTATTTTAAGCGATACGATTTTTTTAAATTGTCAGAACGAGGAGGCGTGACTTGGGATTTTTCACTATGTAACTCTTCTGAGTCTTCTGTATCTAAATTCGGAGATATCATCAAATTAATCTGTCGAACTCCTTTCATTCAAAGGTGCGCCACTGACTAAATTCGAATGATCTGCTGCACCTATCCCATTGTGTAGACTTCCGCAAAAATATCGGATGTATAGAATTGACATCGCGATCAAAAACCAACGATTTATTTTTGGCAGTCATTTACCCCCAGCTACTTTCACTTACATGAATGGGCCTTTCTCTGTTGATATACATCCATCAACTGTATTTTGTTCATCTGTCATCTCATCGCCAGATTTCAAACACCAAACTTGTGGGCGTTAACAGATCCAGAGGTAGAACATTTGGATTACGCTATGAACTACTTTCACTTGTTATTTATGCTAATAAAATAGTAAATGCCATAAAGAGATCGTATGCGGATTAGATTTGAGAATGACCTTTCACGAGAGAAGACCTATCTCAAGATGGACATGTTGAAAAAAAATTTCATCGCGTTTCTACATTTGAGCAAGGTATACATCACTTCAATTTAACACAAACTATAAATTAATGTGTAACATCCGCTATATTTTGAATCAAGGTTCAAAATTCACCGTTTGGTAACACTTATATATTTCGAAAAAAAGATATGAAAGAATGTCTCAAATAAAAGTTGTAGAGATCAATGAAACCTAAGCGCCTTCATTTTAAGGATTATGGATATGTGCCTTTCATCTCCGTTGCTTTGATTTTCAAAAGGGCCATCCTCAACTCTATATCTTAGAATACGGACCTGTACTTTTTCAATAAATTCAAGTATAAGTTTCATTGTTCACTGAAATAGGTGTCGTATCATTTACCATTCTCGAATGCCAATAGTTTTACAACAAAAAATTAAATTTCAACATGAAAAAAATTCAATATGATTACAAATCAGAACTCAATAATCACCCAATTGTCACCCGGTATACAGTTAACATTCAATTATTCAACCAAAAACCGCTTTTCTCGATATTCCACAAAAGAAATAGAGAAAAAAGAAAATCTCTAGCTCCCTATACGTCGGATTTCACCAAAACATTATGTTAATAATTTCCTATCGATACTTAAGTATACAATCGTGTACAGATTTCCACTCTTCTCGAAAATACATGTCAAATTGTACTGGATTATCATACAATACATCGTTAATTCGTAAATATTTAGATACGAATTCGTTTCACAGTCAATTGAATTCATGAATTTGAATTTCACATTCACCTTTGATTTCCCATTTCGTATGTACCAATACAGCTTTTCTGTTACATATATAACATAGGATAATTTTTTGAAAAAAAAATTAACAATAGATAGAAAAGTTAAGGAGGGTTCAAAATATACATTCAACTATTTTTCTGTTTACATATATCTGTATTTTTCAGATGATGAGTTTGTTAGTTTGGTATATCATGTCATGATCCATTGTATATGGTGATAACCGGGGGTACATTTTTCAGCAACGTTGATAGAAACAGATAGAAAGGAAAAAGTACATGGTTTTCTTGAGAACTATTGGAAGAACCCCTACCCTCGCAGCACTCAGAAAATCTAACCCAAATGCTGTTTCGTAACAAATTACAAAAGATCATTAAAAAAAATTTAACAATAGATAAAAAAGTTAAGGGGGAGTTCAAAATATACATGAATACCCAGTTCTTCAACTGTTTTTCTGTTTACATATATGAAATCTACAGGAAAAATTACTTAAGATCATTTAAAAAAATTGAACAATAAATAAAAAAATCAAGGGGGGTTCAAAATATACACGATGACACAGTTCTTCAACTGTTTTTTATGTTTACATATATACTTATATATAAAATCTACCGAAAAAAAAATATAAAGATATTTTTTTTTATATTGAACAATAAATAAAAAACTCATAAACTTGAATATCCATGCGCATATATGTAGTATGGTGAAGGCGATGGTCAAGGGGTTATTCGTGCAATTTTTTGAATGTTTTTATCTCGGTTTTTACATATGTTGATGCGTATTCTTGATTTGTACTATAATAAATATCACCTTTTAATTCAGCTTCATCGTCAGACTTTTATCTGCATAGTTGAGGAAGGCACCACTTTGTATGAGGAAAGAGGATGAAACCTATTATTACGAATCCTCACATTTAATCAGAATAATAAATGGAGTTTCTTGAAAAACTTCAAACCAAATACTGCAACACAAATTTTGTCTTATCTTGGCACAGCGCCCAATGTGTCCTTTCCATTTAAATCACCGTTTCCTTCCAATTTCACTCAACATCTGGACAATAATTAAATTACCATACAATGGACCGTTTGTGGGAGCTCAATGGAAATATTCGTCTACTTTCAGGTAACGCTTTCCACATTAAAACAAACAATTAAGAGCAACCCTGGGGGCAACTAGAAGGTACGACGATTTTTTTCGTCTGAATCGATCACGACTGGGCGAAACCTGAAAAACTAAGGCATGCTTTCTCTAATTAAGTAGGTACGACACTGCACAAGATGGATTTTAATGGCTTCGTGACTGTTTTGGCTTCGATTCCATGGAAATAATGGGAATCATAAGTAATGATACGACATTGCGCACTTTGTTGAGTCAAGTTCAATACAAATAACAGTTTTACTGACCACGTATTGATTGAGTATCTACGCAGAAAGTTATTGGAATGTTCTACTTCGTTGCCTATAGTTGAATAAATACCCATTGGCCATTCAACAGTAACAATCGCGCCATTTTTTACCCCTTTACATGTGGACAAAGCAGATTATTCTTATTAACCTCGCTTGTTTGATATCATGTATGATCAAGAGTGAATATAAACTTTCATTCACTTTTGTTATGGAAGAAATGTTTCATTTTCAGTAAACTTAACACTGAAATCATAAAAATGGTCAAGCACAAACATATTTTAGTTAAACTATTTATTACACTGTACTACGTAATCAATACTATCGAAACCCCTTGGTGACACCCCAACCATCTTTCAAAGAGAAGTACATGCTTTAAAGATATGTGCTCAGGAGTGCCTCGAAATGGAGATTTGATGTGCAGAAATCTATATTCTATCGGATAGCCAAGCAGCACTAAAAGCTTTGAAGTCATACACTTGTGATTCTAAGCTGACTTGATACTGTATGCAATCCCAGAGACAACTGGCAGCGAACAACCAGGTCACTTTGAGAAGGTTCCATGTCATAAGGGAGTTAAAGGCAACGAGGAAGCAGACTGCCTTGCCAAAGTAGGGGCAAATACACAATTTCTCGGCCCAGAACCCTTTTGTGGACTCTCCAAGGCCCACTTGAGAGAAGAGGTTCGTCGTTAGGAAGCGGATGAAATGAAATCTCACTGGAATAAAGTGCCAGGACAAAGACAAGCGAAAAGGCTAGTGAGCCTCTCGCCAAGGAAAGCAACAGCTTATTGAGTTGGACAAAAAATACTTGAAACTGGTAACAGGACTCCTCACTGGCCACTGCCCTCTGAGGTATCACCTCAAAAAGATGGGCAAAACAGAGAGTTATAGTTTTCGCTACTGCGAGGACATCGCTGAAACTGCAGATCATTTGCTTTGCGAATGACCTGCGCTCTTCTGTAAGAGGCTCAAGATCCTGGAAGGGGTCTTCATAAAGTCCTCCAATGTCAGAAACAGGAAATATTTTAACTTTGGAGTCAATCAAGTCTATTGTGATGCCATTGTCATGTCTTGGTCTTTCAAGGACAAGCTTTACAGTAACCATTTCGATGATTATTGTGGTATTTCTGAGGAAAGTGATTTGACTTTTTCTTGAAGTATACCACGCCTTTTGAAGGCATCAACCAGTAACTGCTCTGAATGGTATAATACATGCGCTTCCATAAGACACGACAATGAAACCAAATTGAGAAAGTTACACAACGTTATAATTACGGCAGCACTGTAAAAACGTCGAGACGGTGAAGAAAGAAGATTTATAGTCAGAGGGCTCCCGAAACATAATCAAAACATGACGCACAAAGGACAAGATGCAGCAGCAAAAATTCAGTTCATGACCAATTAATTAATTTTGGATATATCAAGGATGAATATATTATGAATTGATAATTGGCTATTTATACTTCTACGTTTACATTAAAGATTGCTTGAACCACCTGCATTATTTCCATATTCACGAATAAATCTAAAAACTAGGTGATAGGTGATAAAATAGCATAGATAGATAGCAAAGATAGATTCGTTGTTAGGATTATTTTTTTAAAATTTGAAATCATATTTAATAGCGTGGAAAATAACATACCCATATCAGAAAGTTTGTTCAATACACTTGTCTGAGGATCGAAATATGTATGTTAAACACAGCCACTTTTGATCCCAATGAAACAGACTATTTTTCTCGCAACCAAAAGAATTGACATCTACAATAATTATAACAAAATGATTGTAATATTTTATGTTCTTAAGCACGAGCTTAAGCATTCGTATCTGAGTTTCTTATTGAATATGATAAATAGGAATTACTCTTCAACTTCAGCTCCTAGACAGTGAAAGTGTTACCCAGCACATACATATTAATCATTTTATTGTGTCTGTAAGAGAAACGTCAACTTCAAGAGCTAATTTCAGAATAAAAATTGAAAACTTTTGAGACGGTAATATTTCATTATTTCCTTCACGTAGAGTATCTACATTACAGTAACTGAATAAAATATTTATTAGTACTAAATTGAATTAACTATTTAACCTTACATATAAAAGTTATCAACTCAAATGCTTTCCAGGTTCACTACTCCTAGCAAGTTGGTATTAACCTCGGTATTAACTGTTGCTCACGGACTATATAATCCGACGCAAATATCTTCAGGTTTGAGTTCACCGAACTCTCTTTCAGTTTCATCTTCAGTTCAGGAATGCATTGCTACTCGAACTGCACGCAAATTTTACACGAGATGTCCATCTGGAGTGAAGAAGCAATTTTCAATTCATGATTTCAGAATTAAATAGTACCTGCCTATTTAATGGATAGCCTGTGGCCCAACCTAATGATATACCCACATAATCTTACATTATCTATTTCGATTACGGGATTACGCCGTCGTGTATAAACGCAGAGCCGGACTGCCCCAAAAGAAAAAAAATATTGTAATCATAACAAAAGTTCTTGTTAGTAAGTATAGGCACAACCATATGATTTTGTCACCATAACAATTTCGTTTTGTTATACTAACTATAATATTGTTAACATGACAATACATATGGTTATGGTAACGATATAACATTGTTATGGTAACAAGATCATTGGTTGTGCCTATACTTACCAGATACTTTTTTGAGTGTATTTGCAAATGGAAGAAAGAATATAATATTCTCTTTCTCCGTCAATGTTTCCACCCCTGCAACCCTGCTTTAATCAAGTTGGCCTATGCAGGGTCGTAACAATATAACTTCTTTAACTGGGTTCGTGCTTATTTAAGCAAGAAAAAGAATGGTGATGGGTGTAGATATAAAGACACTCATCACAGAGTACTTATATCTATCTATAATTCGAATCGATTAGACAAGCAGAGTTGGCAAATATAAAAAGGATTTCTTACATGTTTGGTGGTTGATCACAATCATAATAGCTTTTCAGATGATTTCGTGAACTGAACAAATTGCAAGAATGAACTGAATACCGGCACAACAAGATGACTTTTATTCAAAACTGTCTGATGGTAATCCATCTTTCACTGTTCTGCAAATTCACGTTCACTTATTGTAACACACTTTACGAGGGCGGCACTGAGATTACGAACTGAGGAACATTGTCTGGAGTTGAGAGCTTATCTGTTGGATCTTGGACTACTCTCTCTTCTGATTCTATAGTTCCGCTAATTACTCTGAGACGTGGTTCATGTCGATTTTGCCAAATGAAAATCATTCTAAAAGTATGGTCATGTTAAGAGTAGTTAATATAAACTATTTCAGATAGAAATCTCATATTTTTGCGCTCTTTCCATTACTCTTCAATCAAGTTAATATAAATAATAATAAGTTGGTTCAAGGTTACTGGGATAATTAGTTTTTACGGCTGCAGATCTCATGCCCATAAATTATACACGAGCTAACTTGAAGTGCAAACAAAAGTAACGTTCCTATCGATTTCCTTATTTCCTCTCCTCGAATGATACTTCCTTCAATGACTTCGAGTGACTTTATTCATGCAGAGTATGTTCTTCAGTTCAAATGTGTATCACCAAACTGGTAAGTCTATCCCATAGTCATCGTATTGTGCCTCGTATTTACATTATTTCCATAATGAATGTTCATATCATACTTGATTCTCGTAATAATAATATTAGCTTATTCTTAATAATCTTTAAAACCCTCGTGGACGAATGCATCTAATTCGAATCTTCTATCAGAAAATATTATAACAAACACTCACCCTTAAGTATAAATATGGCTTGGTACTTATAGAAAGGGAATATCACCGGAGAACATAAAATTTGTTTATATTTCGAGCCGAGATGACCTAGCGACCCATATGAATATTAAAAACAGGACGGATATTTCTTGGTACCTGATCTCGAACTTGTTACGATTCATTCATTAATTTTTCTGTACGATAAAATATATTGACAAAATTGGGCTTCAATACACCCCAAACGAATGGTCACGTGACACTCCTCGTTTGACAGAGTACTATAGGAAATTAAGATTATCTAGGCGTAGTTTCAAGTATTTCTTTCAATCCAAAAGTGAGTATTGAAATTATACCAAATTAATACAGTACCTACCTGAAACAAAACGTTTGATGGACGAAACAGTTTTTGGAATGAAATATTTGCATGATGAGTGTCAGCATTTCATCCTAAAAATAAGAAGATCAATTTCAGAAATTTCAGAAGACTTTTCATTCGAAGGTTCCCATTAGAGTTTTTGCCTCAAGAGACTGTTTCTCGTTGATGACCGTTGATCACCAACAACTAAATTGGAGATACTAAATTCTTAACCATAACTTCAATTACGTTTTACACCTTTCCGATCATTACAACTTTAGCAATCAATATGCATCCTATAAAATGTTGTCACAACTGAGATTGTTTGAAGTTTCAAGAGAGATAGACAATTTTTTATAGATCTGTATCCACAGTGAACTATCAAAGAACATTTTTGAACGAACAAACGTTTTGTTGGGAAACCTAAGTGTATTTTAAAATCAGATTGTCCATCGAGATGAAGGGGACATTGTTATATTATTTGTTTGATAATGCTCAATGTAGGTGAATTGTTGATAACAATGATAACCTTTATGAATATCCGAGTGAATATCCCAAAAACTAAGTAGTATACATCCGGTAAATATTTCATCCCGTTTCATACGGCCTTTCCCTTCTTAGGTTGTCTTCAACGTCAATCAACTATTTTTTGTTGAGTTTGACTGTATCGTCTGAACATTTCCTGCCACACAGCTTAACTTACAAAGATAACTAACTAAATTGACTATATGAAAAATGAGGTTTTATTTCCGCTAGTGAAATATTCATTCATTGATGCTAATTATGATATTGCGCCGAGTATTTCTATTTCTAACCAATCCGCCCCTGGACATACCATATAATACATTATCTCGCTGCTTCATGGCATGTGCTAGGTGGTTCTTCAAATCATACCAGGCCCCTGGTGCTTAACAGTAAAACTAAAACCTTGAAACTTGTTCAATTCCCGATTATTTGCGGGATATCTCAGGTATCTTTAAAGATAGAGAGTTGTGGTTTTCATCACCCGTTCTAATAATAATATTATGTGAAATAAACGACTCCGCAACAGAACTAAAATATTCAAGATCAGAGGACCCTATCTCTATTTTTAACCGATTCAAGAACTTATTTTCATCTGAAAAATCATCAGAAAAATTAACTGGAACTGAGTTTCGAGATATAAATTTTCAGGTCATAGTTTATTTTTTCATGTTTTCCCAGACTGGAGTTTCTTGTTTTGCCGCCATTTTCAACTGCTGTGAATGTTGAAATCATTTCAGAGTACTCTACCATCTAACTAACAGTAAGTCTAACAACAACCTTTAGATTAAATAAATATTACATCAGTCCTGATCAAATAAACAATGATATCACCCTTTCTAAATATTTCGGTGATTTCGCATGATGAATATTTCATGAAGTGCCAAATCAATATTCATCGATTGTAGTTTGACTTGACGACTAGAGGTGTGACAACGGTTCTATCGGCTCTGAAGACGCGATTCTAACAGAAATTTACTGTATAGCAGGCGTATGATGCATATATACGTACAATTTTGCGAGCTCACTCGCATAGATGGCTGTGGACGTAAAGGATTACGAAAGAAGTGCTTGTTGGTAGTACGGAAGATAGTATTGCATTTTGCGAAGAAATGTATACCGACTGAAATTTTATTTTCATCAATGGTTGAGAATTCAGAATTTTGAACCGCCCTGTATGTGATTCAATTAAATGTCATCAGACATAGTAAGGGAGCCCAAGCGGGGATTTTGGAGTTTACTCGAGCGCGGCAGATTAACATATGGGAAATACCTTACACCCTGTTGAACACCTTCACCAAATCTCAGCCCTCTACTTGGAGCAGCGCATCTTGGGCAGTCGATCAGAATAGTATAAACAATCGATCGTTGGATAAACTGGAGAGTGTCAGATTAAGGCAAGGTGAGCTTATTACATGCAGAAAAGTGTGCATTTCAAAAATTTGACGATTTACACAAGCCAAAATAAGTATTTAAAATTGTCCAACTCCGCACCTATCTTCCCTTATCACACATTTTCTATTTCCTACTGAAGGTGGATATAGATATGGTGAAACGACTCTTCAATTGTTTTCCGTCAAAATCTGTAGACTGGTTTAGCGAAGATCATAACACCGGTAATATTTCACTAATCGTTCGGAGATGGCGTTAATATCACATTTGATATCAATATCGATAATTCAGTTTTCTATTAATATCCGTATTCTATGGTTTCGTGTTCAAGTGACAGTGACAGAACTGACAGGTCATTCATAATTGTGGTTTTGGCTTGAAATATGAATATTGTTCGATTATTCAATCATGATATTGATTGAATAAATCACACAAAATCAAAATGACTGAGAAATTGTGAAAATTAATATTCATCATGCGGAATCAGCAGACGTGGCGCTATCCATATGAAGTCGTGGAAGTATTACTAGTGTTTGAAACTATGATTGAAATTCAACAATATCAAGTAGGCAGAAGTCTACAAATATTTCTAGTGCCTTTTAATGGGACTCGTTCCACCATATCTATATCAACCTTGTTCCCACTCTTTCGCACTGTCCCCATACTTTCTGTTGTCATGATACATAATTATGTGATTAAAAATACTTCAGATTGAGGAAACTCCTCCACATAATTGTCAGATTATGGGTCGGCACAAAAAGGACATCAAGCTGAACCATCTGTATAATAATCTGACGCGCTCGAGTATTTCAATGTTTTTTGAATTTTCAAAAATCGGCTATGAGTTTCGGTCGCGTTCAAATCGTCAGTTTTTTGAATAGTAGCTTCTATAGGGTTCACTCAACATCTTAATATTATGAATATCTAACGCGCTAGAATAAATCTTTCTTTCTTTTTCATTCACGCAAACCGGCAGACTAATATTTATTTTATTGAACACACGGCCTCTTGGCCTCTCCTACTAATAATTAGGGACATGTAAGCCGTTTTGACCAAAACAGAATAGTTTCTACACACAAAATTCTTGAAGTTGAATAAACTCGATTTTTCAGATTGATATACATAATATGCCTGGTTTGAAAGGATCATCAGAAAAGTCACAATACGACCATATATATCCAATGCGTTCAGCTTGACTCACCCTGTATATATGCTTCGCAATACTTTTGATACTTTTGTATGAGCTTGTTTATGCTTCATCTGAAATGTATCGGAAATAGATATTCTGGTTGTATTCTAAATTTTTTTGGTGGATGAAAAGAACGAGAATGAATACTGATGAAATAAAATTAAGTTGGATGGAAAATCTACATCACGCAAATGTGTATCTAACTCTCGGATAAAACATATATCGAAAAATGGCCAAGTCCGTTTCGAACTTCCATATATGGTATATTTTTTCACTCCCACATAATATATTAACTCATTCTTATGGGTATGAAATGATTCCTTCGTATGTAACGCTATATATCCGGTACTATTAGAGAATGACCCTTTTATTGGATGCATTATTTTGGCGGATTTCCGCTTTTTTCGAGCTATGCATAGGAATCCGCATAATTGTGTGAAAATTATGTAAGAAATGATGATGAAATAAAACCGATTATTAAACCAACAGCAGATATTCGATGCTCCTCACAATACATTGATTGATCTCGAATCAACCGGTATATAATAAGCGTAATTTTTTTTCTATTGAACTATTCACAAATTTAGTGCGCATTCATTCAAAAAACGAAGCAATTAATTATTTCAACTTATACGAACTAATGAAAGTAAATTCTGCATATGAAGATGTCATTTTTTGTACCTTCGTACATTCGCACAAATCCACTCTTGAGTGGGGCTGGAAGGATATGGAGATGGAGAGGTATAATAAACAGCTAAACGTAGTTTCTTGATGATTCAATATATGTGATTTTTTCATAAAACCCGAGACTATTGAGACTATTATCCGCTATTATCACTTATGTTATCAATTAATAGCCCGATATCCTGCGATGTTTATCTCCTTCAAGTTTAGTTCAAGATGGTTTGCAATATGTCTTACAAATATCAATATTATCAAAAATATACAAGTACAAATATACAAGTACAAAGTTCATACAATTTCGGGTAGACTGAAAGATTTTTTTCTGGAATCTGGCTTATTTGTGCCTGGTTTTTCATGTAGGTTACATTACCTCTGCTGTGATTTTAAATTTTTTTTCTCTTTCGTACGAATTGTCCAAAACATATTATACACTTTAATTACTGAGTAAATTCCTATCACTATAAAATGGCTTGTGATAACTTCATCTCAAGAATTCAGTATTGAACAACACGATGTATTGCATAATTTTCTAGCCCATTTAACAAGTGTACAGTGTACTTAGATAATGCATGCCACTTAGCCACAACTAATAATGATAATATCAATAATGATTAAGGATTCGCCTGATAATATCGAAGAACCAGGTAATAAATTTTCCGTACTTAGATATAATTATACCAAAACGGATGCTATATTTTCCATAATTTTCATATAATAAGAGCCCCGTTTCTGTAAATTGTTCCAAATAGTTTTTTTTTTCGATAGAGAATAAGATCCTTTAGAGTTCAGATAATAATCAATCGGCGTTCATTTACATGTAATGAATACGATCATGAACAATAAATTTGTTAAAATTTTTATAATAATGTTGTAAACATTCTCTCTATTGAGGTCACGGTTCTATATCGGTTCTATATGAAACTATTTGAACTTGGCTTTTACTCTGATGTTTATTCCATAGAATTAAAATTTTCAATAACTGTTGAAATGACCCTCTGTATGATGCGTAACTTTTTTCTCATTTCATATTATCTTCTCTCGTTTCCGAGATTTAATACTGTGATACGTATACCTACCTGACCTATATGTATAGGAACTTAACATAACATATAGGTAAATATATTGATGAAATATCAGTCATTGTCAAATAAAAAAAATGTTCTTCCTGCCTGATACATGACACTGGGCGTATTAAAAACGAATCAAACAATAGGATCATTGGAAGAATATCATATAGGTATCTACCTACCTACATATCAGGTGTTCATATAGAAAAATATATGTAGTACATTCAATTCAAAATATATTGATGAAATATCAGTCATTGCCAAATAAAAAACTGTTCTTTCTGATATATGACACTGGGCGTATTAAAAACAAATTAAACAATAGGATCATTGGAAGAATATCATATAGGTACCTATACCTCCCTACATATCGGGTGTTCAGATTGGAAAAATATATGTAGTACTTTAAATTCAAATACATAATATACAATATAGGTACTGATGATTATTGATGAGTTGTGATGACGCGTACCTCCATTTTATATTCACTCTCTTTTTTTTTTTTGAGAAGACAGAAGATTGTCGAATCCTTGTGTGTACAATTCAACTCCCGGGACATCATTCTATAAAAAATCCTTACAATTTCCCCTCCAATTTCTGTTCTTAACTTTCCAAATGCATCTCTGAAGTTGTCATGAAGATGTAGGTACTTTCCTTTTTTCTTTTTCTATGAATAAATTCCTCGATAAATTCCGAGATTAATTCCTTTCCCTGATGGGGTCAAATTCTCAGTTATGGATCAATAACCATCTCGCGAAAAATTCACTCGACTTATTACAAAACTAATTTGCGTTGTTGATGATAAACAGTTATTCATCCTTTCGAATCCAAAGATTGCATTACAAGATAAAAAACAACATGAATACCTCTTGCGAAAGAGGCATCCCGCGAAGTGAAGTAAAAGTAACACCGCCATAAATACTCAAAAACACTTGTGAGAATGAACTTGACATTAGTTCCAGAACGTGATACGTAAAAGTATAGTGAGCGAGAATGAAAATGAGAGTCGTTGGCATTACGAGAAAAAAATTGCACGATTAATCAAGTCTCATTCACGATATCATTATAGTGGTATGTGGTTCTAATGGTTCCTAACTCGGTTCTTAATAGGAAATACATGCATATATGGTGTCTAGAAAGGCTAAAATCTCGAGTAATATCTTCATAATAATGATTGTGGTGTTCCAATTTGTCACTCTGTTTAATTTGAGTTATTGAAATGAGAAATTGTAAAAAAAATTATGTAGATAACTGATTAATTCTAGAAAAAAGCAGCTCCAAGACTTCATTCGACTTTATTTATACAACTCTCACCTCAAATGCAATTCCAATCAGTCAACTACATATTTTTTTCGTGTATAGATCTAGGTTTAGGCTTTTATTTTTCAGCCATTTTTTTTATAAATAGAAATAGATCAAGATGGACCAAACTACTAGGAATAAGTATATTTCATAAAGGGAAATTAATTAAGGAAAGCTCGAATGTTGCATTAAAGTTTTCAATAAAAAGTTATTTCCGAGGTTATTTCGTAGGCAAAATATGTTGACTTTGTCGTGAGCAGTTCTCCGTGAAATATAAAAATATTGTTATCTTAATGCGGTACAAGTCCCGAGAAGAAATCCCATACTCGGTCCAAAAGTAAGAAGTTGACAGCAAAATTCATAAATTTCATCTATTCGGCCAAAATATACTATTTTGATACAAGTTTTATAAGACGCTTTTGTCTCACGAGTTTGGAGTACGAAGAGCGAACCTGTCTTAATAAAACGTGTGTTGACGTGTGTTATATACATTTTTTTATTGAAAAAAACTGATTCAATATCGATAAATAACAGAAACATCTTCTATTGGTAACAATGATGACATTGAAATATTTGAAATCTGACGCACAAGCGTGAAGCCCAGTTTACTGTTTTGCGATTTTGACTTTTGCGATACCAGCGGTGAGGAATGCTCTGAATAGAAATTAACAATAAAAACATTAAGTTTTTCACTGCCCGAATCACCAAATCCAAAATCGCTCAGAAGTAAACTGGGCCTAACTCTTTCATTTGACAGTGTGATTGTACCAACCTCCGAATAATACAAAATTCGTATCGAAACAGGCTACATTTCGATACGCATTTGCGTTTCATAATGACTTCATTATAGAACCAAAATAGAAAAATAAATTTGATTTGAAAACTTTCTGTAACTCGAAAACACATGAAAACTCGAGGAGAAACAGACAAAAACATTCACGTTTCTCTTTCGGTTTCTCCCGAATGACCATGTATACAGGCTGTCCATTTTTCGAGTGCCATATTTTTTTTATTTTTTTTATATATTTTTTTTTTTATTTTTTTTAAAGTGCCATATTCTATATGCGTATCTCCTAGGGGTTATGTCTCGAGATCTGTCTCATCTTGAGGGGTAATAAGTTGGTTGAATTGGGGCAAAGTTGCACATTTTTGTGCGGAATAATAATCTGAAAATACATCGGAAAATACATTTGGAATATCTTCAATAGTTTCGAAAATAGGTATTCCAAAAAAAAACGAACATTTCTTTTACGATAAACTAATCAATGTCTAGCACATTTATTACTAAGAAATTATTCAAGTCCTTTTTTATGGTGAATTAGAATATGGTAAAAGGGAAATAAAACGATACCTAAAAATATTAAAATCTAAAACGGCGTTCAAGATAAAAAATAAAGTTGACAGAGTTTTTTCTTCACCATGTTTAAAATCATATTAAACGATGCCATATTGAATTCATCAAAAAAAAAATTGAATAATGTATTGGGGTTGGTACGATTATTTTATGGTAAAACAAATTAAAACGAAAATCAGAAATGTTCGTTTTATTGACATTTTTTCCAAACTTGAAGATATTCAAAATTTCTTTTCAGTTTATTTTTCAGCACAAAAATACGCAACTTAGCCACATATACATAATAGTGGCATTCGAAGAATGCACAGACTGTATATAGCTCGGTATATAGGTAGTTATATTAACAACAAAATTCAACGAAAGCAGAGCGTGTATTTTGTTAATATGAATTCAGCAAATATCATGTAGATATTCAGTCAACTATAGTTCGCTATTATAATTATAATAATTATTGGTAATTCTTCCGTTAGGTGGTGAAGTCTTTTTTTTCAAAAATTTTGGCTTTACTTACGTATTTTGGCCTCCTGATCACGAATCTGAAAACCAAATTGTGCGGAAACCAATACTTTTCGAGATATTCGCAAAATAAAACCTTCATCATCCTTCTTTTGCTATTATTCAACTGATCATCACTGGCTTGTCTGTTGTAAACGAAACTCGGTGTAAGTGCTCGCGGAAAATAGATACCATATTCATTATAATCCAGTTATCAGAAAAGCTAAACGAGATTGCTAAAATTTGATATTACCTTAAATATTTATGTAGTTTTTTAAATAACGGCCATGATAGCTGTCAACAGAGACAACACTGGCAATGTTGCCAGTGGTCGTCCGTTCACTAGATGGAATTCTCATTCAATATATATCTGTCCTTCTTTTCGTCACGAAGTAGAGATAGAAAGAAATACTGAATGCTCCACGAGAAAATTTGTCACCAATGTAACCTTTTGTCATGGAAGATATGTTAATATGAGCATTGATAATAATTTTGAAATAAATGGTTAAATTAATTAATAGAATGCCGTTTCTCATGAAATATTACTTTATAGTTGATAAGGAAGGTATATAGCTCTTCAAACAACAATTAAAGAAGGATGATAAAGGTTGAATCACTGATCTGCATTCACAGTGTAAATCGTTGCATGGATTACGAGCAGATATAATTCAATGTTCTGCGTGGTATTTACCAGGAAAGTAGTTGTTTTCTACTCGTAGTCTACCAGACATTCATTTCAAACTATGTTTGATATTCTAATTGGATAGATTATTTTCTCTTTCTAAAATTGTAGTCCAATTTATGGCTTTTCCATTTTTCACTGAATAAGTGTTGCTAAATAATAGGGTTATAATGACTTTATTTTGCGAATATCTCGAAAAGTATTGGTTTCCGCACAATTTAGTTTTCAGATTCGTGATCAGGAGGCCAAAATACGTTAGTAAAGTCAAAAATTTTGAGAAAAAAAGACATCGCCACCTAACGGAAGAATTACCTAATTATTTATAGATTTTAATAAAAAATACTAATCTCAATAAGGATTCCATCACCTACTGTTTTCGAGTATTAATCAGCTGTGAGTAGGTATATGTAGATGAACCTATCAATAACATGGAAATTGTCAACACTTCCGATTGCAGTTCTGGCCAAGACTTTTTGCACATCTTTTTCCACAGTACCTTCATACGAATATTCATTCAAAAAACTCACCTGCTTCAGTCCAGTTATCCTCACTGCGCAACATCGACCAGTCCAGCTGTAAATCTCTGAAACTCGCCATTCCGACAATTGAACTCGTTCAAAAAAAGCACAAAATCAAAACAAAAACTCCACTTCGCAATTAGCTCCCGCCATAGCCCGCTTGACTGTCAAATTTCAGGTTCGCTTGTGTCGCGCGACACAAAAAAACGTTCGCGCATGGACTTCTGTAAGTGATCAACTTCTTTCGATTTGTCGGTGAGGCCGAGTGCCGATGAAGAAGAATCGTTAATTTCGGCACCGACTGCGTAAGAGCGTGCAAGAATCACATGTAGGAGAGGCAGACTTCGAGCCGTTTGGTATCAATCGAACGAAGAAAGAGCGCAGGTCACGTTCAGATTCCTAAGGTGGTCAATCAACAGGTTACTTGTTTTTACGATCACGATCAAGATCTTTGAGGGAACGTGGGCGCCGTTGCCAAGTCTGGTATTATTCGTGGAACACCTACGAACGAAAGCGTATAAAGGCCACCGGGATTAAACTCGGGATTGTTTGTTTCTGACTTTGAACTCGGAATTTCCGACTCAAAACTCGGAATTATTTTTTCATGATCTGATATTAGAGGTGACCTTCTGTCCTGTCCACAACTTTGCGGATAAAGTGTGTTTGAAAAGTGTTTTTTAACCGTGATAAAAACTAGTTTTTGAAATGGGAATCTGATAATCTGGTAGAGTTCGATGCAACCAGACTCAGGCTTGCATATTTACTGCAAGAAGACATAATGCCTAATATGATGATGCCAGGCATGATTGTTCTTATAACATCCTCGACCAATATCCATCATGCTTTGGTGGTATTACCATCAACAATACCACATGATATGATTATGTATAAGATCTATTTCAAAATTGCTCTTTCGCGTCAAGATCTACTTTCACACTCCTACACCTTCTCATGATTTTCAAAGCACATTTTCTTAGAATACCTAGATAATTATAGTTCACATGTTTGTAGTTCAGCTTTCAAACAAATTCTGAGGCTTCTGGATGCTATCCAATTTCTGTCGAATTCATTGACTTCTCTGGAATATAACTGATATAACTTTTTAATAGATATTTTCATAGTCGATGCTCATGGAAAATTATTTATACCATTATGCCACCACGAGCAATTCTTTTAGCAGGCAGACAAGGAGACTCAGACTTGTTACCCTTTTATTGCTAGTCTCGAGACCTGCAGAACTTCTATCTCTAGATAGATGGTTGTTAAACTCATTATCCAGTATGGTTTTTCCTGGTGCCTATATCTAAGCAGGCCAGGAAAAAATATCGATATACTTATCGATAAATTTTCCAGTTATTGATATTTTTCCAGGCCTATTGAATGTATATAGGCACCAGGCGAATCCACACTAGATAATGTTACAGAACTTCGCAGTTTGATGAAAATAGAATCGTGATAGAGATAAGTTCTGCGGGTCTCGAGCCTGGCAGGCTCAAGGTTGGCATAATCATTTGAATGATTTTTGATGATTATCGACCATAAACATATTTACAAAAAAGGAGATATCAGATCTCAATTTCATAAACGTTAACTAAACCTTCATGGATAGTATCCACCTGTCTCCGCTTTGCACCTCTATAGTTTCTTTGGATGATAATGGAGCTCTAAAGGCAGAATGGAGAGTACTATCATCTCATACAAGACTCAATAAGAGGGTTGCTTTGCTGGACAGGACTGGAGGTCACATCTATCAGATCATGATGTGAAGTAGGTACAAAGTTGGTACCATAACATATCCTTGTGGAACAACTTTCCACCATCCAACGTATAAAACAAAATTCCGTCCGAGTTTAAAGCCAGAAATTCCGAGTTTGAATTCGTAAAAAAATAATTCCTAGTTCAAAGTCGGAAATTCTGAGTTTAAAGTCGCTTTCGTGAACACCATTTGAATTTATTAAAAATTATTTATTCACCGATGATGATTGGTATCTTCGATATACAGGGTGAAGCATTGAGATAGAACTTGAAAATTTTGCACTTATCATGTGATCTATTTTTCAGTGAAAATTTCTGTTTGTACCTATGTATTTTGTTTCACCTCAGGAATCCGAATTTTGAAGAAACGTACTATTTTTCGAGATAATTCATGCCAAAGTTCGAGAATCCATCTTCATTGTCTGACAAGTTTGGAACAAGTATTTCGAATTCTTAGATTCCAGTACATATATTAAATGCATGTACCATGGTTAATTAATAATTTTCTTCGACTATCATAAATATGTCATTTTTCCTATTATTCCACCAACTAGGCTACATAAATAACGGCCATTTTGAAAACCTCCGTGCGAATCTTGAGCGAATAAAGGTGGATTCATTGCCTTTTAGCAAAACGACTAAGTAAAAGAAAATGGAATTTCGAAATATGGTATGGATTATCTCGAAAAGTAGAGGTATGTTTACGATTTCATAATCAAATTCGGATTCCTGAGGTCAAACTACATTAGTGCAAAGAAAAGTAAAATAATCGCATGATAAGTGCAAATAAATTACTACTACTAGGAACTTTTCATGAGGATTTTTCATCTTTTTTATCCTTGAATCTATTGAATCAAAGCTCAATTTCTAGTGGTGACCTTCTGTTTGAATTTGATTTCCTGCTGTAGAAATCCTATTTCACAGTAGATTCAAACTACAAAAAATACCGGTAATTTTCAGTCGTGGTAGAACATACTAATGAGAGTTTTGTCATTTGAAATAATCAAGAGATCAAATGAATTCAACTTCAATAATAAATCAACTAAAACTTACGTATCGAATTGCTTATAAAATCAGCTTTCACCTGAGAGATTTTCTTCCGCCAGATGGCGCTAAAATCAAGTTACACAACGAACTATAGATACCTATTTAAATCGTATTGGTAAGGGTGACAGAGGGGAAAGGAAGGAGGTATTAATTATTGGCAAAATAAACGATTCCTATAGAGCTCTATAATTAGTACACAATCCTAAAGTCTAATTAGTACTTTTTACCACTGCTGGTATTGGTACTTTCGACGGTGTTTGTAAAGCGAGTTATACAAT
This sequence comes from Chrysomela aeneicollis, assembly GCA_029955515.1. Lineage (NCBI taxonomy): Eukaryota > Metazoa > Arthropoda > Insecta > Coleoptera > Chrysomelidae > Chrysomela > Chrysomela aeneicollis. The sequence continues at coordinate 11,739,186 of JARUHQ010000003.1, read as the reverse complement.
ATGTTGGTGAACAGTGAACACGCAGTGAAAAGTAAACTATTATCAAATAAAAGATTCATTATTTACGAACGAATAATCATTTGACCGCATTCGACATGAATGCAATGTGATCATTTTTTAGATTTGATGAACCTCCAATAAAGTACTATATACAGTGTCACACATAAAATTTGCGACATATGGAAGTTTTTTTTATTACTTTATATAAAGAAAATTTGACTTCGCAGTTAGTTTGAGCTTGAAAAATGAGTAAAATACAGCAACTTTACTTTTTTCATGTGCTACTCTAAAACTGTCAAATTTGACATTTTTTTCGGAAAATCATAAAAAAATCAGTTGTTTTTTAAATTTCGAAAAATTTGGACTCTCTACAGTCACTTCGACTACTACTAAGTGAAAATTTTATTTCAATTTGATCAGTATCTACTATTTTCATGCCGAGATGTTGCATTATAGTCTTGTTTGAAATCATGTCTAGTACAAATCGCTAGAACGAAACTCTTTTGAATAGTTATGAAACTGTATTTCATTGTTTAGTTTACAGAAAAGTATGATATCTCGGGTTTGTTTGTAACTGAATTATTGGTCAGAAAAATAATCAAACTGGATAAAAATCTATTTAAAAAAAAATACGAATGTAATAAGAATGAAGAGAAATTCGTTGATTCGATTACTGATATATTAACGTGCATACATTGAAAATCCACATCAGATTAACAATGAAATGAAAAAACTAGATAAATTTTGCAACAAAGACGAATTTCTGGAGATGCATTTTTTTTATTTTCTGGTAACAGGCCAATGTGGGTATTTCCTGGGCAAGATATGATATTGAAGTCTCATATTCATCAAAATTTTGAAATTTAAATCATGTTTCGTTCGAATCGATAGAGTGAAAGATTCGAAAAATTAAAAAAAAATTGACAAAAGTCGAAGTGACAGTAGAGAGTCCAAATTTGGAAGGAATGTTAAAAATTGGAAACTGAGCAACTTTTTTCTCTGGCATTTTTCGAAATTTAAAAAAAACTGATTTTTTGAGGATTTTCGAAAAAAATTTCAAATTTAAGAGGTTTAGAGTAGCGCATGAAAAACGGAAAGATGCTGTATTTTACTCATTTTTTAAGCACAAACTACTGCGAAGTCAAATTTTCTTTATATCTATTAATAAAAAAACTTCCATATGTCGCGAACTTTATGTGTGACACTGTATATGCCGAAATCCGAAACTGACATTTTGTAATATCTATATAAATATGCTCTCAATAATATGTACTTTCTAAAAATACTGCGAATAAATTCTATAAAATATTCCATTTCTCGAAAGCAAAAATATATTTTTCAAGAAAAATTCTAATAATAATTCTTGCATCAATCATCGCCGTAAAAAATATTGCAATAATTTTTAAGTATTACAACATAGTGATGGAACAACATAGTGATGGAAGCAATTAAAGTCATTCTGGTGTCTGTTACTACTCCCATAACATTGTGATTCATCAAAACCATTTTTTGTTTTTATAAACCCAAGTGATATTGCTGTTCCCCAGTTTATATTGATCATTTATTGGAAATATAAGTGATAGCAAAACATAGAAAGCATGTTATTATTTATTATAAGCCCCATCAAAAAGTGCATTTCACTCGAGAAAATTTTAATGCCCTGATCTTGATCTTCTGTGTGGAGTAAGTGGAGCAATCTGATTGAGCTCCATATTCATAGTATATTCTCATAACAATTCATTTGTGATGGTTGACCAAACATGCAGGCTAAATATGAAGCTCTCAAAACTTTTACTGCCGACAAAATCTTCAGAAAACTTCATATTATTCACAATTAAAAACCATTAGTCGTCTAACCAGCATGAATGAATATTCATTATTGAATATTGAATTAGATTGATGAATTTATCATAAGAATATCAATATCGATGATTATTTTTTTACAATTATTCATTTTATTTTGTATTTTTCAGCATTAGGTACACTTTATTATACATACAATATAGTCGGTAAATATCGCGGTCCCCCTGTAGAAAAATGCTGTTTGGCGAAACTTATGTAATTTGGCCTTCTCAACAAAAAAAATCTAATGAAATTTTTGGAGAAAACTCATCCATCCTTTTGTTATTATCAAGGTGGATATAGGATGGTGAAACAGCTCTTCAATTGTTTCTGCGAAAAACTTGTAGACCGTTCCACGACTTGAATGAAGATGGCGGTAAGATCGATTATCGAAGAAGATTTCTGTTGCTTACGTATTTCTGTGGTTTGCATCTGACAGACGTGACTTGAAACGACATTAAAACAATATATTTTCGATAAATCTGGATCGAATATTGATATTTTGACTCTTCTCAATCATTTTTCATCTAGAACAGATGAAACTGGTAAAAAGATTACAGATGCAGAGTTTCTGTTTTACCGACACAAGGTATGTCGCCATCTTTGATAACTTCAGGAAATATTACTACGGTATGAAATCAAGCAAAGGTCTACAGTTTATTCTAGTGCTTGTTGATAGGAAGCTGTTTCACCATCCTATATCCACCTTGGTTATTATATTGAATATTGTTTCAAAACATTTTAGTAGATAGGCTAGGTATACAGGTTCCAGATCAAAATGCCATGTTCTTTCTTAGGTTCATTTGGGTCAAAACTGGTTTTTAGTTGATTTTCAGTTGGTTTTTAGTTGGTTTTTAGTTGGTTTGAAGTTGATTTTCAGTTGGTTTTTAGTTGGTTTTTAGTTGTTTTTAGTTGGTTTTTAGTTGGTTTTTTGTTGATTTTTAGTTGATTTTCAGTTGGTTTCTATTTGTTTTTTAATTGGTTTCCAGATGGTTTTTAGTTGGTTTTTAGTTGGTTTTTAGTTGATTTTAAGTTGGTTTTCAAACCTGAAGAGTAACAAAAATCATCCTTATTATTCACTTGTTGACAATCGCAATCGCGATCGCGGTCGACAATCGCCTGTCAATAATGAATAAGAAGGATGATTTTTCATTAGTTTATATCAGATGAATTTGTTGTGAAAATGTATTGAAATTATAATTAAATTAGGTATATGGTAGGAGGAATTTTGAGTGGATTTGGTTGGAAAAAGCCATGTTTATCTTTTCTTTGGGATGTTGTATTTCCGAAACTATAGTTGGGAGCGCCAAAAATTTTATTCCATTTTTTTTTGTTGAGCAGGCCAAATTACATAGGTTCCTTCAAACAGCATTTCTCTACAGGGGGGGGGGGCGATAACTGAATATTTACCCAATAATCTTTGGTAGTTAATGAACATAGTAAACTCATTGAAAGATCTAGATATTCACCCTTGGAGATATTTAACACAAAAAGTTCCTTTGCTAATCACATCCTCAACTCAGACCATCATTTCGATATTAGTAATGATATTAAGGTTTTACATGTTTGCAATAAAGGCCCTCTCTTGAATCTTCTGAAAATTTTTGAAATTAACAAATCTTTGAATAACAGTGATATTTTGTCTCTGAATGAACAAACTCATTTTGACTGCCAAAAATTTTTTCAACAGATTAACCTTTTGATTATTCTGATACCTAACCTTCCTTAACCATATCACCTCTATGTCAATGTCATGATGTGTTCTCTGTTCAGATTGTCAATTGAATATTCAATCAAGGTCAAATTAATTCCCGTATTTCCGTTAACAAGATGTCGGTGGTTGATAATTTTGTAATCATGTATTCCCCATTTTTATCTTTCTTTCTATTTCAATCCTGATGGACTGAATTATAGGGCACAGAGCCCTAATTATTACTAACCTGTTTTTCTCCTATTTAAATTTAATATGTTGTAAACAATTTTTTTCATCTACATGTAAGTATTTTTTTTCATCTACATGTAAGTAGTGATGTGAAATTGTATTGTATAACATCTAACTTTAATTCCCCCCTTTTTTCTTTGTAGAACGTTTATTCAGGCTGAAGATGAACGTATATTCGTTCGAAACATGTCCCTGATATAGGTATTTAGATTAAATGTTGTGGAGATGATTTAGAGTATTTTTCTTCTTTCAATTTACCCAATAGTCCATCGAATCATGCATATAGCGATCGAGGTTCCTAGACCCTAGAATACCAAAAGTGCCGTCAGGTGTTTGAAACCGTTATGGGTTATGCTATATGCACCTGCTGCTGCTGCCACCTTTTCAGGTATATTATATCATCACTATGACTTTCACGGAAATCATTGCTCCAGGCCAGGCTGTCTGTTGAGGAACTGATGAGTGATCATTTCTTCGAGTACCTATCATGGTTGGGGATGAATAATTTCATGAGTTTCGAAATCAATAGGATATTTTCCCGTATGTCTGAAGCGAATTCTGTATTTTTTGTAGCTTGAGTGTCCCAAAAATTCCATATTCGAGGACGAGGACATTGAATGAAATTGAGACGATTAACAGTATGAGTATAGCTATTTATTGCAAATAAGCGGAATTGTATATTGTTAGCTACAAACAAAAGTAAATTATTTTATTATTATATCAAGAGTACCTAATAGTATCGTACAACAATATTTTTTTTTTCTTTATTATTATTATTTATTAGTATAATATGAATTCATATATCAGGGACTTTAAGAAAAAACAGATGAAAACAGTGGTAACAGCAAATGCAACAGAATGTAGAGGGAATTTACAGTCCAATACTCAACAAAATGATATCAAGCTAATTCACAACAATATTAGAAGTATAACAAAAAACTGGGATGAATTCAAAATAATGCTAAGTGAGCTGGATAACTGGTTTGATATTATTGTGTTGACCGAAACGTGGAATATACAAGACACTTCGTTTTTCAATCTTGATGGTTATGATCTTCTTTATAATAATGGCGATTTCAATCAAAATGACGGAGTTGTTGTTTTTCTCAGAAATAGATTCACCTATGAATACAAAATTATTGATATAGCTGGTGTAAAAATTATCGAAATCAAAATTGAACTTCATGATAAACATTTTTTATTCGTCGCTGCTTATAGACCACCATCACTTAATGTCGATAATTTTATTGAAAGCTATGGAAATTATCTCAACACTTTGAACAAGAAATACGATATGTATATACTGACGGGAGATTTTAACATTGACATTCTAGCAGAGGGAAACTACATTAGCGATTATCTCAATATTCTGGGAGAACTAGGCTATGAATCAATGATTAATGACTACACCCGTGTACAGAAAGACTCCAAGTCATGTCTAGATCACATATTCATCAGAAGTAAATCTCAGGATATCAAGATCAACCCACAAATTTATAAAACTCAGGTAACTGATCATTTCACCACCATCACCCAAATCGTACCACTTGTTACAGAAATTAAAGAACATGTACAAAAAACGAAATCATTTTTGGATACAACAAATCTTAAGAAAGCACTCAAAAATGAAAACTGGATAGAAATTTATTCATCCACTAACGCAAACATCGCAGCAGAACTTTTTTCAGAAAAATTAAAATACTATATCCACACATTCACCAAAACAGTCAAACTGAAACGAAATGAACAAAAAAGGAAAACTTGGATTACGAATGGAATTATAAAATCTACTAATAAAAAACGTGATCTATACACAAAAATGAAAATGGATCCAAATGAACATAATATAATTAATTATAAAAAATATCAAAATGAACTCAATAAATTAATCAAACTGGCTAAGAAGAAATTCTATCAGAACATTATACATCATAATAGCAATACCACGAATATATGGAATGCTATAAAACAAATCACAGACACCAATAACATCAAGAAAAACGAAATCACGAAAATGAAACTAGATAATGGAACCATAACTACCGATAAATCATCAATAGCAAACACATTTTGTGAATATTTTACCAATGTGGGAACAAAACTCGCTAGTCAAATCAAAGCAAACAGGAGCGCATATCCCACTTGTAAGACACATACGTGCAATTCTATATATCTCGAAGAAACGAACGAGAAGGAAATTTCAGAAATCATTCATAACCTAAAGAACAAAAAAGCGCCTGGCATAGACGGGCTCCGTGCCGAAACCATTAAAATATTAGAGTTAGAAATTGCACATCCACTTGCATGGATAATCAATTTATGTTTATCGAAAGGAGAAGTCCCAGAAATTTTTGAAATAGCCATAATAAAGCCGATACATAAAAGTGGGGACAGGATGAGTGTGACTAACTACAGACCAATTTCCCTCATCTCTAATTTAGCAAAAATTTTCGAAAAAGTATTGAAAATCAGAATAGAGAAATACCTAAAGAAATATGAACTCTTATCAGATAGGCAATTCGGTTTTCGGGAAGGTAAATCTACACAGGACGCAATTGCCAGAGTAATATCAGAACTGAGCGATTGCATTGACAAGAAAACACCAGCAATTTGTGTCTTTGTAGACTTAGCGAAAGCCTTTGATACGGTTGATCACAGACAGCTTGTCCACACGCTCGAATGTTTTGGCTTCAGGGGCGTAGCAAAAGATCTAATGAACAGTTACTTGCAAGGAAGAAAACAACTCGTGAATATTGATAATGAATATAGCACTATGAGAATAGTTGAATGTGGTGTTCCCCAAGGTACTGTACTAGGGCCAATGTTATTCAATATATACCTTAACGACCTATATCAATTATCACAGTCTGGTAAAATAACAAGTTTCGCGGATGATACAGCCATTGTATATCATGATACAGATTGGATTTCTTTGAAAATAAAAGCTGAGAGAGATCTCGCAAAATTATTTAAATGGTTTAATGGAAAATTATTAACAGTAAATTACACCAAAACTCATTTTATATCATTCACCTCATATGCTACAAATCTACCATCCTATCAACAGCTGAATATACAGATCTAAGATGAGTTAATTGCTGTTTCTATCATTGATACCATCAAATATTTAGGGATTTTCATAGATAGTCACCTACGATGGGACCGACACATTACATATGTAACTAAAAAACTTCGTAGTTTACTATTTAAATTCAGACAACTTTCTGAAGTTCTAGAAATAAAACAAATGAAAATACTTTACCATTTCCTCATAGAAACTCACATAAATTATGGAATCATAGCCTGGGGCGGGGCGCACAACACGCATTTACTCAATCTAGAAGTAGTTCAAAGACGATTGCTGAAAATAGTATACAAAAAACCATGGATATACGGAACGAACACACTATTCACTGAAACACAAATAATGGACGTTCGACAATTATTCTACAAAACTATTCTTGTGAGACAACACAATAACAAACATGAACTTGCTACTATCGACCATATGTATAGTACTAGATACAAAGAAAATCGTGTCTATGTACCAAGAGCTGAAAAATGTCAAATGCAAAGAAACTACCTTTATCTAGGCCCAAAACTTTATAATCTGATTCCCACTGAACTCAAAATTATCAATACAAATGGCTTATTCAAAAAATTGCTGAGTAAATGGATCTTTTCAAAACCTCGAACAGAGCTACATAGACTGATTAACCCTCAAACAAATACGTGAGAGATATGTGACTACTCTGTTGTTAGTTTTACTCATTCCATATAAGCAACATTACGAACAAGTATGTAAATATAAGAAAAAAAAATGATTTCAACACATACATAAAGCTGATTTATATATTAATAAAAATGTGAAATAACCATCAAGAAATGAAAACGATGACATGAAATATACCATAAAAATGAAAAGGTAGATGAAGTCTATGCACAGGCTCCGCCTCCTTTAGACCTTCAACTTTTTCAATTCTATTAATAGTAGTTAGTTCAATTTTTTTTTCAATTGTACTCTACTCAACCCACGCACAGGGTTACCCTCCTGTGGGAATCTAATATTTTATTCTTTTTTTTATATTGTAAATTATTGTAAACGTACCTACCTTAATGTGAATAAAATATTCATTCATTCATATATATGTGTTGGATTTCGATCTAAAAGGAGTACAGGCTGGCAGAAAGTTCGAATACCGGAATACGCCGGAATATATTTTTGGAATAGTTATATCGAGGACTTTTTATGCGAACAATATTCCTTGAAATTTGCAGATTTTCCGGATCTTCATCTAACTTTAGGGACTCTATATATATTCATTTATTTCGGGCAGTTTTTTTTCTTCATTCATCAGCACTGGTTGAAATAGACTGTTATTGATATTGTTGAAAAAAAGATCAATATTCCTACAATCGATTTCATGGAAATTGTCTGATTCATTTTCATTATGAGCAATAACTATACTAGAACGTAAGAAATAATGAAAATATCAGTTTATCTAGAAACATCTGAAATGCCTAGGTAGCGGATTGTTCATTAAAGAAACAGAAACTCGTTCATTCGGAAACTATAATGAAATATAATTTACTGACGCAAAAAATGGTATTTAATAAATAGGATATAGGATAATTCGAAATTTACTGTTGCTCGTTTGTATCGCTGATATGCTATTATTGGAGAATTAAAAAGAATTGATATTATTTTTATTGTTACTGAACATTCGTGTTAGAGCTATTAAGATATACCTACACCAGTTATTATTATCTTTTTTATGTTTTACATTTCTAAAATTGAGTGCAAATAGGCCGGGGGATAATAATTCACAAGTGGCATCGTCGATACGATTTTCAAGTTCTTCGGATAGATCAAAACCCCTAAGGGTGCAACATTTCAATAAAATCTCATCAGTCATTCCAGGGATATTCAGTTTGTTTCCAGACTTTATCGCCCTCCGGTATAGATATAAAGAGTATCGAGAATATAATAAGAGAAACAAAGAAGGCTATTGAATTAGGACAAAATTGTGAAACTTCATGCTTATAATTATAATGAAAATCACTGAATTTTTGAATTATTATTTTCATTTATTTTCTGCTTTCTATCTTCGAATTGGCATTTTCAGATTCTGAATAATGCGACGTTTCTACTTTTCGTGATCACTTTGATTTTTTTCAAATACGGAGATGTTTCTTTTTCATCTTTATCAAATTTAGAGAATTAAACAATTGAAATGAAATTCTGAAAATTTTTCCATTGCCAGAAGTAATTGTTAATTTTTGGCTGAACTTTGGTTTACTGGAAATCAGTTATGGAAAAAACGATGTATATCTTGGTTGTGGGCTCCCAAACTGATTCTAATGGCCCCATTGGACCAACTTGGCAACAGCGCATTTCCGCAAAACAAAAATATGTATGAATCGGTAAAAGCATAGATCTTACTATCCACCTCTATCTTATTGCTTACGCTAGATCCGGCATTCTGCAGTATGAACGCGATTGTCATTTTTTATTTTCATAATTGATTTCCAACCAAAGTTTCACCTTATTTTTTAATTCGAGAAAAAAAATCAAATGATTGAGGCAATTTCTTATGATCCGAGGGTTATTTGATTTATTTTAAGAGAATATCCTTGCGATAGTAGTACATCTTCTGTTCTTTGAACTATTGGCACACAGAAATGTATTTATCATATTTTCGTTTATCGGCCTCACAGCAGGAACCAGTGAAGTACAAGATCACATCCATTAATAGATGTTAAACAACGTTAAACTGTATAGCCCAGTTTATTCCTAGGCCATTTCGCGCAAACTGACTTTTTCCAAAGAGAATTCAGTATCGCCAAAGCCAAAATGTGCCAAAATCGCCTAGGAATAAACTGGGCTTATGGGATGGATCAATCAATGTGATCTTGACAACCATACAAAGATTAGTACCTTACTACTGTACCACGTACTTGACTGTACTCTGTGACTAACGTAATCGTAACATGATCGTAACCTGGTGGCTGGTCGTTACGTCTTTACGTCGGCCAGAGACAACGTATGACGTCACGTCTGAGATTAATTAGCAAGTGAAATGAACCTGGGTAAATGATCGAAGAGGAAGAAAGAAGGACAGTAACATAACCTAAAAATCTAAACCTGTGTGAAGTCCGCTGCCACGGCCGACTGCTTTTCTTTCCGAACGTACCCGATCGCACAGTGTCATAGGTTTCCCCCAATTTCCCCTAATGATTAAAATAATAGTCTGAGCAAAGTCAGCTAAAGACTAGATTTTTTCCATTTAGCTGACTGGCTGAGTATTGAATACAGCGAGTTTATAGGTAATTTCAATCATTTCAGTCAATATGAGACATCTGAATGAGATGTATAAATAAATAAAATTGGTATGGTGTAATAACGAAAAAAACATTGATGGATGAGTTATTCATAAATCATATATTTTTGAAATACTTTCGCAAAAAACACGGGTGGTTCAAAATTTTGAGTTTTGCATCACCCTCTATTTGTTTCTATTAAATGTCAGTAGATAGTAAATGAAAAGTTGAGATAGGAACATGTAAGCCGTTTTGAGCAAGAATGGATAGTTTCGGCACAAAAGATTCCTAAAGTTGAAAAATCTCAATTTTTCACACCCTATATCTCTGTAATCATTCGCGCTACACCCCAAGTATGATAGATCGACGAAATCAGCTTTTCAGGAAGAATCTAAAAATGAAATAAAATACAGGGTGTTCCATTTAAAAAAAATAACTTCTAAGTCACCGTGCTTTTTTGAGACACTCTGTATGAATGAAACTTAAACCAATAAAGAGATCGAATGAAACCCTACAACTTATGTATTTAACATTTTTTTGTAATATGTAGAATAAAGAAGTTACAGGGGGGGCGACGGACTTTTGGTCCTCACTGTATAATCGCTGTATTCAATACTCAGACCAAAGTCAGCTAAATGGAAAAAATCTAGACTTTAGCTGACTTTGCTCAGACTATTATTTCAATCATTATATACCTTAATTGGGGGGAAACCTACGCCACTGTGCGATCGGGTAAGTTCGGAAAGAAAAGCAGTCGGCCGTGGCAGCGGACTTCACACAGGTAAAATCTAAACCTAACCAAACTCAACGTTTGTTGTTGTTTTCGTCTAGGCAGTGTCAGTCAGTACTCAGTAGTCAGGTGAAGTAGTACTAGTCACAGGTCTTTTGGCAAAGATTAGTGGTTTTTGGTTTGGTAGTTTTGGTTTAGCATGTCTTTAGCCGATGAATTATTAGCCGATCTTGAGGAAAATGATCATGATGATTTCGAAGATCCCAATGAAGCAGAAAACGAAGTCGAAGAGGTGGATGAGAAACCAGATATAAAAGATATTTTAATGGAGCAAGATACAACACAAATAAATTCTGTACGAGAATTGTGTAAACTAAGAGATTCAGAAAAATTAATGAATATCATAAATGACATAGATAAATATGTAGTGAAATACAGAAGAGCAGTTGATGTAGTGGGACCAGTGGAAGCTGATCCTGAATATCAGTTGATAGTTGAAGCAAACAACATAGCTCAAGATGTTGATAATGAAATTGGTAAGATTGGTCTTATTACTTGAGTCATTATATACTTCTGTTCATTCTGATGAATGTCTTATTCCAGTTACTGTTCATAAGTTTGTGCGTGACAAATATCAGAAGAGGTTTCCTGAACTTGATTCATTGGTTGTCAGTCCATTGGAATATGTTCGTACTGTGAAGGAACTTGGGAATGATTTGGACCAAGCCAAAAATAATGAAGTTTTACAGCAATTCCTAACCCAAGCAACCATTATGGTTGTATCAGTTACTGCTTCAACAACTCAAGGGTAAGTTTCAGTACCCTGTGTAATATAAGTAATTTGGAATATTATTTTAGACTTTCTCATTTCAGCTCATACAGATATTATATTTAGAAAGAAGAAAAATACTCTAAATCATCTCCACAACATTTAATCTAAATACCTATATCAGGTCTAAATACCTGATATAGGTATTTAGATTAAATGTTGTGGAGATGATTTAGAGCTATATCAGGTCTAAATACCTGATATAGGTATTTAGATTAAATGTTGTGGAGATGATTTAGAGTATTTTTCTTCTTTCAATATACACTACTCCACTTTGAGCTATTATATGGACTTCTACCAAAGATATTATATTTGTTCCAATATAAATTTCTTTGCATCATCAACCAACATTCAAAAGTCAATAAATTAATATGCTCCATATTTGAAACACAAAAAATCTTGAATGTAATACTTTCTAAAATCCAAACCTTATCATCATTCTATTATATATTTTGATGAGGAGATTTCCAATAAAATATTGCATTCTATACAAAAAATATAGTTTCATGTGTTAATCATATCAAGAAGACCACAATGCAAATGACACATTGCAAAGTTAAAAAAGTGAAAAGTTGTGGATGGTCAATAAAGTGAGAAGAAAATATTGAAAACTCCTGCTAATAATGTAATCCATTTGTATTCATGGAAGTTTCCAACATTGCAATCTGTATGTATCCACTAGTTAATGCAATATGTATTTCATTTTTCTTTGTCACTGTATAAATTTTTTTTTAAAATTAGTTCTGGTCTGGTTCCTCCACCATTTTGATAACCAGCAAGTAAAATGTCGCGTTTACACCTAAAAAATGCAATGTTGCTATGCTTTTATTTTTTCCTAGATATCCTGAAATGGACACTGGGATACCATTTCATGAATTATTATTTATGTTTCATGAAATAAAACATATTATTTATGTGTTATGTCATTTCTTATTGTTAAGCCTAAGTATGATATTTCTTCAGTTGCTATTGCTATACAGACTGATAAGTGGTATTTTTTTCGCTGAAAAACGTGGTGCTAACAAAAAAAAATTCAACATCGCGATTTTGATTTATTCCTCCAAAAACATTTTTTTTCAATGGGACACATCATAGATTGTCAACTTCTTTCTGAATATACATGAAATGGTTACCATAAAATTCACCTTAAAACCACAAATAAAGATGTTACTTTTTTTTGTCAGCACCACGTTTTCCGCGGAAAAAATACTACCATTTTAACCGAACTCGTATCTTCAATAATAAATAACTTGAGTTTGATCAGCCTGTATAGTGCGTTAAGAGGTTCACATAATTACATTCAAGCTTTTTTCTTCTCAACAGCTTTGTGTCAACTCAATTCCGTCGAACTGTTTTTTCTTTATTGAAATCTTTAGAAAATCAAGTTTCAGGGTAAAATGTGATTTAAGGAAGAATGGAATGTTGTCAGAACATAAGTATTTGTTTTTTATTTTTAGCACTTTACTGACAAAATATGAAAAAGAACAAATTGACGAAGCATGTGACATGGCAATGGACCTCAACAATTTCAAGCTAAGAATATATGAGTATGTTGAAAGCAGAATGGCATTCATAGCTCCCAATATTTCCATTATTTTGGGTGCGTCAATAGCAGCCAAAATTCTGGGGGTGGCTGGAGGGTTGACAAGGCTCTCTAAAATTCCAGCTTGTAATGTTTTACTGCTTGGCCAGCAAAAAAAATCGTTATCAGGATTTTCTCAGACAACAATGTTGCCACATACTGGATTTGTGTATTATTCGGAAATTGTGCAAAACACCCCGCCGGTAAGTGACTAAAACTGCTAAATCACCTTAATGCACTAATATGCTACATCATTATTTTTTCAACTTCTTTTCAATAGTTTCGATCTGCCATAACTTCCCAAGTAATTGCACTATATAGAAACAAAGATAAAACCAAACGTGACCTCAGATTTGGCGGATATAATAAAAAAATAAAAAATAGACAAGATCGAAAAAATCTATTGAGAAAATGTATTTGGAATCCTTGAGCCTCACTTTACCCACTGTGATTCACTTTACCCACTGTGATTCACTTCACTCATTGTGATTCACTTCACCCATAGTGATTCACTTTTTCCATTGTGATTCACTTTACCCATTATTATTAACTTTATCCATTGTGATTCAATTTATTCATTGTGATTCACTTTGTCCATTGTGGTTCACTTTACTCATTGTTATTTACTTTACCCAATATGATTCACTTTACCCATTGTTATTAACTTTACTCATAGTGATTCACTTCACCAATTGTTATTCACTTCATCAATTGTAATTCACTTTACCTGTTTTGATTCATTTTACACATAGTTATTCACTTTAACCCTTGAGCCTCACTTTACCCATTGTGATTCACCTTACCCAATGTGATTCACTTCACCCATTGTAATTCACTTTACCCATTGTTATTAACTTTACTCATAGTGATTCACTTCACCCATTGTTATTCACTTTACCAATTTTAATTCACTTTACCCACTGTGATTCACTTCACCCCTTGAGCCTCACTTTACCCATAGTGATTTACTTTACCCACTGTGATTCGCTTTACCCACTGTGATTCACTTTACCCACTGTGATTCACTTTACCCACTGTGATTCACTTTACCCCTTGAGCCTTACTTTACCCACTGTGTTTTACTTTACCCACTGTGATTCACTTTTACCCTTGAGCGTCACTTTACCCATAGTGATTTACTTTACCCACTGTGATTCACTTTACCCACTGTGATTCAATTTACCCATTGTGATTCTTCTTACCCAATGTGATTCACTTCACCCATTGTAATTCACTTTACCCATTGTTATTAACTTTACTCATAGTGATTCACTTCACCCATTGTTATTCACTTTACCAATTTTAATTCACTTTACCCACTGTGATTCACTTCACCCATTGTGATTCACTCTAGGACCTGCGGCGCAAGGCGGCCCGGCTGGTGGCCACCAAGTGCACTTTGGCGGCGCGCGTCGACGCGTGCCACGAGAGCGCCGACGGCCGCATAGGGCGGCAGCTGCGCGACGAGGTCGAGCGCAAGCTCGACAAGCTGCAGGAGCCGCCGCCCGTCAAGTTCGCCAAGCCGCTGCCCAAGCCGATCGACCAGTCGAAGAAGAAGCGCGGCGGCAAGCGCGTGCGCAAGATGAAGGAAAGGTACGCCATGACGGAGTTCCGGAAGCACGCCAACAGGATGAACTTTGCCGACGTGAGTAGAATTGTTGGGCCGCATGGGTATTAGAAAATTTGATGCGATATCATTTCTTAGTTGGAATATAGTTCATTGTACCTCTCTAAATTTTTCTCGTTATGCATGATAAATATATCATTCAAATCAACATTCGACTGTTGGAATCTTCAAGGTATTATTCATCCTTTTTTTATTGCCTAAATTGAATCAGTAAATCGTGCATTGCTGTTTTCGTCTATGACTCTATGCTTTATCCCACCTCTGAAAATCATTTGGGTGGATTTTTATCATTCAAACATTTGACCTCGCATTTGACTGTTAGAATCTTCAGGGTATCATTGATCCCTTTTTTATTGCATAAATTAAATCAGTAAATCATGCATTTCTGCTGTTGTCCATGCTTTATCCCACTTCTGAAAATCATTTGGATATAGGAATGAATTAAACAGAACATGATTTATATTATTCAACAATAAGAGCACACACTCATTATTATCTGTTTTCATCAGAATGATTTTTGTTTTATGACTTCATTAAGTTTTGAATTGACAGATAGAAGATGATGCTTACCAAGAAGATTTAGGCTACACAAGAGGCACAATAGGAAAAGCTGGAACTGGGAGAATAAGACTGCCACAAGTGGATGAAAAGACAAAAGTTAGGATATCCAAAACATTACAGAAGAATTTACAGAAACAACAGATATGGGGTGGCAGTACTACTGTAAAGAAACAGATATCTGGGACAGCTTCTAGTGTTGCCTTTACACCTCTACAGGTGAGTACAAATATTTTTTATGATTCTTGTTGGAATTATAGTTTTGAAAATGTGCTTTCAATCATGGTTACTGATAAGAATTCAAATTGTTCAGAATCAATGTCAATTTAATTTTTTGTTATTTTTAGGGTCTGGAAATAGTAAATCCACAAGCAGCTGAAGTGAAAGTGAATGAAGGAAATGCAAAATATTTTTCTAATACATCTGGATTCCTCAAATTAGATAAAAAATAGACTACATGTTTGAATTATATTGATTGGAATTAAATTGTCATTGTGTTTTCAATTGACTCAAAAAAAAATTATTCCAATTTTCCTATTCATATTATGGTTCATGCAGATTCATATATTCACATAAATTAAAGGGTGTGATGCTGGTTTTCTCATAACAATTTATTTACAAGTAACAACTTCAGATTTACTATTATTGAAAACAGAAGTCTCAACCTGTTTATTGATTTTGAAATCTTGTGGCCCCATGGCCTATTGTTACAAGCAACAAAGTGACAAAAAAATGCACACTCGAAATAAATTTACTACCACTTCATCATTTGGGTGTTCTAGTTTCTAGATGAATGCCATGAATTTGTTTTATTTGATCTCTCAGTGCATCATATACTTTTTTGTGTTGTTTCATAACTGACAAACCCTCGAATTCTGGACTTTCAATCACCACATTGAACATTGCTCCACAGCCCCCCGAAGTGTCTTCAACATTGATATTATCAGCAGCAGGAAAATTTTCTCTGAGTTTAGTTATTATTAAACTTTCAGTCACAGGCCCATTGCTTGACAGATTCCTGGAACCATAAAACTGAGCCGAATATTAATAACTTGAAGACATCCATGTCAAGATAACTTACATTACTGAAGAGAAACTTTAATGAATTAATGTACTGCTTTGGTACAAATTTTTGTATTATTTGATTCATTTTATTTTCAACTTTCGAAATCCACCATAACATAACCTTTAACCTAAGAATCCTAAGATTTTAAACTGTGACTTGAGGAGCATTTGAGATGCTTACAATACCTGGTGTGTGCATTCTTCAATTGTTTTTCGTCAAAATCACTGGATGAGTTTTTTGATGGCCACACTACCAAATTTCACATGTAGATGGCGATCAAATCGGTTCTGTCACAAATTTTTCACTTGTGCAGTTTTGTCAAGATTAAATTATTTGAAAATTCGTTTTTCGATTCGAAATTAGTATTTTTAGTTGGACCAGCAGTGTTATAAGTGTTTAATTCACAATCATTTCATTCAATTTGACTGTGGTTGTTTGTGGTTTTTGAGATTTTACGATTGTTTTCTAGTTGTTTCAGTTTATTCTGAATAGTGAACATTGTGATTTTGTGGACAATCTGATGCTTCTTTCGTTTATTTATACAAGATCTAGTCAAAATATAATATATTCACATGCATTTCATCAAATAGATTACTATATTATTCAATTGATCTTTGTGTAGGGCAAAGACATTTTTGAATGTCTTTGGTGTAGGGCAATGTACTATATATTCAATGAAAACTATATCCTGATGAGATCCTTAGTGGACACAGGTTGCAGAAATTTTCCTCTAGTCCAGCGAGGATCAAAGCGCATACTATGGAAATTCCATTATGTGAATAAATTTTTCAAAATTATAAATTGGTGTGTTATGTTGACAATCTTTTTCCCTTTCCATTATTTGACACCAAATATCAAAATTCAAACCAAACCATGTACAAGATTTGATATTCTTCCATGGGAGCCTCGATGGGAGCCTAATATA
The DNA here is from genome assembly GCA_029955515.1 of Chrysomela aeneicollis. NCBI lineage: Eukaryota > Metazoa > Arthropoda > Insecta > Coleoptera > Chrysomelidae > Chrysomela > Chrysomela aeneicollis. The sequence goes on along the minus strand of JARUHQ010000003.1, from coordinate 11,721,764 downwards.
AGAAAGAAAGCTTGTTACAGACACACTTATTCAAAGTATTAATGTAGACTAATGCAAATTGAATAAAACCTCTGAGAGAATATATTATCACTCCCATCATATCTGATGCACTACAAGGTAAGTTTCACCTTATTGCAAGCTATATTCATGAAACATTATTCTTTTATATTCAATTTATGGCAAATGAATCTATTATTTCATTTGATAATGTTTATAAAGAATAAACTGAAATGATTAAAAACTTTCCAAGGCTTTTTATTGATTCATCAATTGTTAAAATTTTTGAAAACCTTGACTTTGCAATTTGTATACATTCTGAGGTTGATACTGATATCCTCCAGCATACTTCTTATTGATTAACTCTGCTAGTTCTGTTTATTATATATTTTATTGGAATACTGAACAAATCTCCATCTACTGATTGTTTCATGGATTCTTCATCTACATTTACAAAATGTCAGCACAGATTATAATCAATAACTCATTTGAAGAACAATATTATATACTACACAAGAAAACTAGTTAGTTCCCTAATAATATCATGTGTATGTGAATAAAAAAGAAAATACATTCAAGTACATAAAAGCATAAATGGAACTTTTTGAACACAAACATTTTATAAAAATGGTAAAGACATAGTTATCTACCAATGAATGCAAAATAACTGACAAAAATGAATAAAAAGAAGGTCAAAATTATTCTGGATTGCATTAATTGAAACTCTCAATTAAAAAATTGATATTTTCACTAGTGATTGGGCAATATATGGAATCCAATGTGGAGATATCCTGTAGTAGAGTTGGAAGAATGGTGATGTGCATCCAGTTGATTGAAGTTGTGAATTGAGAATGTTCTCAGACTTTCCTCACATTATCAAATGTCTATGCAGTAACCTGAAAAGCAAAAAGTGTTATCTTAGTATTACTTATTTTATGATAGTATCTAGGACATTATATCACTAATCTAGGATTCACAGAATTGAATATGAAACTTTTCATAACTCACACATTAATCAGTAAAACATATTTTTGGATAACATCTCAAATTAAAATAAAGCCAAATATTGTTGCTGTAAATAGATAATATTCTGCATGAAATTTGCTAGACAAATATAGATTGATCACTCGAAAAGGTATATCAATATAATAGAAAATACAAGAACCTACTCACAAGAGATGAAAAAATACAGGGAAAAATCATTTAGGATATAGAAACTTTTTCTTTTTCATTGAATCTCATCTTTGATCTTCTAGAATCACATATGAGATGAATTTTTGGTGACAAAAAAGCAAATTGCCTACAAAATAACTTATAATAATAGCCACATTCATCCAAAATATGTTACAAAAATGTGCACTTGACTAGGAATCTAGGTAGGTACCTATTGTATGTGTTTTTAAAATATAGTAAATATACTCACATGATGAATTGAATGATAATGAGATAGATAATGTTCTCAATGCCTGTCCAATAAGTTTTTCAATCCCATTGTGTAGCTTGCTGCAATGCTGTGCTTGGGTACTCATAGCAGAACCACAAAGTATAGGTTATACTTTGGCAGAACCTAGTCATGAATTCAACAAAATATCGGAGTGTCTTCAATCGATTATTGACTGTTAAACAGAGGCCTCTTCCATTCAATAGTGATATGTACTTCTGTTATATGGCTACAAAGTCATGTTTCTTATGTCCAGATTATATATTTCATGAATTGAGGTACTCACCATTCGTTTATACAATTGGGAACTGAAATATACCTGGATGATGACTTGTTTGTGGACCACAATCATCATAGATTCTAATTTATTTCTGATGTCTTGGCTGAATACAGCCCCCCTATGGAATTAATACATCGTATTTCTTCGATATAGTTATTTAACCTATTGTATAACTGGTAAATTACTGTTATGAATATCATCAGAGCAACAAACACCTCAAAACTTCGCTCACAATTCACATTTATTTGAATTTGTAAACAATAATTTCTCGCGAGACGCCATTTTATCAACACTTCGCAACCTGGCGGATCTTTTGAAAAGGATGGCCATCGAATTAAAAATGATGGATATCAAGTTGGCGTTGAGCCAAATCCATCCACAACTTTTGACGAAGCTTTTTCTATTGACTAGTTACACCAGGTATTGTAAGCATCTCAGGAGCATTAAACTGTGACACTTGACTGTGAAGTGTGAACTTGCTGTGTGAAGCCTGAAGTGTGGTCCAGGGTTGTTTTCCAACGAGGTAGGTACAAAATGGTATGATTCAATTTTCGTGCTAGATTCAATATGAAGCGTGCTAGATTTTGTTTTGGAGGGATATTCAAAATAGATACTAAAAATAAATCTTTATTTAGATCAACAAGAAACCAGTGGGTATCTCATACCATTTCACATGAAATCTAAAACTATCTATATTATGATATCAAAAGAAAGGTATATAAAATAATTTCCATAGTACCAACGATTTTAACTAAAAAAAGCACCAGAAGTAATAATATGTACTCTTATTAGATCATTCTATATAATCTACAGTCGAATAATACCCTTATATAAACTTCTCCATTTTTATCTTGATGAAAATGGTTGTTGTGACGAGAATAATAATGATTTGTTGAATATTATAAAATAACCTTATGTAAACCAGGTATGTGTGATGTGTATTTAAATCACAATGTAAACCATGCCTAATATTTGAGTTCACAGGAACAGAATTCAAGTCTGTCAATTCATATGTCAGTTGTCAGTTATGTCTTGTCAATGTATACCTTTTTTGTCAATCCAGAGGCGTACGATATTCCAGTGTTTCAGTTCAGTTGAAGTCGTACACATGCTCTTTTTTGTAAGCGTACAGCGTACGTACATTTTCCATAGTAAAATAATAAAGTGTCAGAAATAACTTCGTGGTTGAATAAATAAATCCAACAGGTTATGGGCCCAGGCCACGCATTATAACTGTACGAAGTTTGGACACGATACAAAGTTATAAAGATGGAATTCAAAGCTCACATTGAGAAACTCGAAGGAGCTGGAAATTGGACAAAATGGCGGCGACAGATCGAGTTGTTGCTGCGACACCATGATGTTCTCGATGTAGTTAATGGGGTTAGGCAGTTGCCGTCTAATCCGGGAGCAGCAGCTACCGCTGATGCATTAAGTGCATATGAAATGAGCTTCAAGTCATTCAACAAGAGCGATGCATTGGCTCAGTTGATATTGGTTGGCAGTATGAATGATTCCAACGTAGAATTGACGGCTACGTGTGAAAATTCAAAAGCAACCTGGGAAAAGTTGCTTGCAGTTTATGAGCAGAGCTCAGGTCAACGTGTTGACAGGCTGATGGAGCAGTTTTTCAGTCTGCAAAAAGAACCATCTGAGGATATAGTATCTCATGTAGCTCGACTTCAGAAAAACTTCTATGAGCTGAATGATGAACTCAAGAGACTGGTTCAGACTGAGCTTCCAGAGCTGCTTCTGATGAGCAGGCTGATGTCCACCTTACCAACAGAATACTTTGAGTTCAAAAGTGTTTGGGAGTCTGTACCAGTTGGGGAAAGGACAATCAACAAGTTAACTGAACGCCTTCGTTTAATTGAGATGAGGTTACCAGGAAGATCTGACTCAACTGCTTTCGTTGCAAAAGCAGTGATGGACCCAAAGAAAAGAGCTCCAGAACTGGTGAAAAAGTGTTTTAAGTGCCATCAGGCTGGGCATTATGCAAGAAACTGCATGAGAAAGACTTCTGTTCAGTCTAAAACAGGAAGTCAACCTCAAGGAGATGCCTTCTCATGTATCTCTCTGAAAAATGCTGAGGAAAATAGGTTCTGTGAAGAAGAATCATGGCTAGCTGACTCAGGTGCATCTGCACATATGACTAGCAATAAAAATTACTTTGTAACTTATGAACCATTTTCTGTTCCAAAAGACATTCAAGTGGGAAATGGAGAGATCATTTCAGCACATGGCAGAGGAACTATCAATGTTAAAATGAGAGTTCATCAGAAGTCTGTCATGAACCATCTTGAGGGTGTTTGGTATGTCCCTAATGTAGGCAGAAATCTATTTTCTGTTGGTCAAACCATAAACAAGGGCTACTGTTTCGAAGCAAATCAAGATGGGTGTGTAGTGAAAAAGGATGGTATCACTCGTCTAATTGGAAAAAGGACAGAAAAGGGGCTGTATGTACTAGACATGAAAGTATGTATGCCTGATAATCCTGCTGAGGTGCATGTGGCATGTGCATCTGACAATGTACAAATCTGGCATGAAAGATTATGCCATCAAAATAAACACCATGTCATCAGTATTCTGAAGAGACACAACATCAATGTGGTACAAGGCATTGATGACAAATTCTGTGAAGGTTGCATCATGGGAAAACAACATAGGGCCCCATTCAGAACAAGGAAAAACAGACCAACAAAACCAGGTGAACTTGTGCATGCTGATGTCTGTGGACCAATGCAAGAGGACTCTCTGGGAGGTGCCAAATATTATGTCTGTTTCAAAGATGACTTTACAAAATTTCGCAGAGTTTTCTTCTTGAAGCAAAAAGGTGAAGTAGCAAACTGCCTGAAAATATTCTTGAAAGAAGCAGAAGTCTTTGACATCAGAATAATGGAATTCTTGAGTGATGGTGGAAGAGAATTTGATAATGAAGAAGTTAGGAGAATTCTTCAATCATATGGAATTAATTTCCGAATATCCATGCCCTATAGCCCTCAGCAAAATGGGCTAGCAGAAAGGGAAAATCGAACCCTTGTAGAAAGTGCTAGATCCATGATACATACAAAGAAGTTACCTCTATTTCTATGGGCTGAGGCTGTCAACACAGCAGCATATGTTCTTAATAGAACTGGACAAACTAATGTAAAAGATAAATCCCCAATTGAACTGTGGCAAAAGAAAACAGTGTCAATAGATTACCTTAAGATCTTTGGAACACACTGTTATGTTCATGTGCCTAAACAAAGAAGGCAAAAGTGGGATAAGAAAAGTATTGAAGGAAAATTAGTTGGATACTGTGGAGACAAAGATGGGTACAGGGTATGGATTCCAGATGAAAATAAGGTCATAACCAGTCGAGACATAATTTTCCAATCAGAAATCATTGTAGACAAAAAGGTACCTCTGCATATCAAGAATAGTATACCTGATACTGAAAGTGATGCAATCCAAGGTGATGAAAGCTCTGATGATATAGACCTCCAGGACTTGTCAACAGTGGAATCTGAAATTCAAAATAGTGATGATGAAATCAGAGAGTTTGAAGAGCCCATACAACGTGAAAACAAACGAAAAGTCCATCTACCTACTCATCTCAGAGACTTTCTTATGATTGCTGAATCAGATGTCCCAGAGTCTTTTGGTGCAGCTATGAAGTCTACTGAAGCAGAACTTTGGAAAAACGCAATGATAGAAGAAATCAATTCTTTAGCAGAGAACAATACATGGACTCTAGTTGACTGCCCCCCAGGAAAGAAGCTGATTTCAAACAGATGGGTGCTGAAAGTTAAAACTAAACCAGATGGTACTGTTGGGCGTTATAAAGCAAGGCTAGTAGCAAAAGGCTTTAATCAAAGGGCAGGAATAGACTATGAAGAGACATTTAGTCCAGTAGCTCGTTTTGACACACTCAGGACCTTGTTGAGTGTAGCAGCATCTGAAAATCTGAAGCTACTACAATTTGATGTGAAAACAGCATTCCTGTATGGAAAACTTCAGGAAGAAGTTTATATGAATCAACCAGATGGCTTTCATGATGGGACAGGACGTGTATGCAAATTACACAGAAGTATATATGGGTTGAAACAAGCACCTAGGTGCTGGAATACTCGCTTTGTGAATTTTATCAGAACTGAGAAAATGAAAACAAGTACTGCAGACCCATGTCTATTTACTCGCACCTGTGAAAATAAAAAATTGATGGTGGCCATCTATGTAGATGATGGAATTGTAGCTGGTACCCATATTGAAGACATTTACTCATTCATAAGTGTACTTAAAGTGAACTTTAAGGTAACTGAGGGTCCTTTAGACTGTTTTCTTGGACTCCAGATAACACAAATGAGTGATGGAAGCATATTCATGAACCAAAGTGCATATGTTACCAAAATCTTGAAAAGATTCAATATGCAAGACTCAAACACAGTGACAACACCATGTGATAGTAACTCTGCTTGTTCTGAAGATGATCCTGAGCTAGAGAGTGATGTACCTTATCGTGAAGCAGTGGGAAGTCTCATGTACCTAATGACAGGATCACGCCCTGACATTGCCTACTCTGTAGGAATTGTATCAGAACAATTGAACTCACCTAAAATGTCTAGCTGGCGTGCTGTGAAACGTATAATGAGATATCTGAAAGGAAGCATAAACTTTGGACTACTCTACAAAGCAAATGAAGAGAACTGTCTCAAAGTGTACAGTGATGCTGACTATGCAGGGGATAAGCATACAAGAACATCCAGAACTGGTGTTGTCTGTGAATATTCTGGAGCAGCTATAACTTGGCTGAGTCGAAAACAAAAAAGTATCTCACTTTCGACTACAGAAGCTGAGTATATGGCAGCCAGTGAAGCAACAAAAGAACTGATATGGGTGAAACGACTTCTTAGTGAGATTACAAACTTGAAAGAGCCTGTGACTTTATTTATGGACAATATGAGTGCCATAAAACTAGTGAAAAACCCGGAATTTCACAAGAGGTCAAAACACATTGAAATTCGCTTTCACTTCATTCGAGAAAAGTTCCAGGAAGGAGTAATGCAGATACAGCATGTTTGTAGTCAAGAACAAACTGCTGACATCATGACCAAGCCATTGGTGAAGCCCAGATTCACTGAGGGAAGAAAAATGCTAGGAGTTGTAGATGTTAAGTGATTTGAAAAGAAAATGCATTTTTTTTATGTGTAAGGTTTATTTTAGGAGGAAGTGTTGAATATTATAAAATAACCTTATGTAAACCAGGTATGTGTGATGTGTATTTAAATCACAATGTAAACCATGCCTAATATTTGAGTTCACAGGAACAGAATTCAAGTCTGTCAATTCATATGTCAGTTGTCAGTTATGTCTTGTCAATGTATACCTTTTTTGTCAATCCAGAGGCGTACGATATTCCAGTGTTTCAGTTCAGTTGAAGTCGTACACATGCTCTTTTTTGTAAGCGTACAGCGTACGTACATTTTCCATAGTAAAATAATAAAGTGTCAGAAATAACTTCGTGGTTGAATAAATAAATCCAACATGATTAACTATTCTTTTGAATATATGAAAGAAGAAAGGATGAATCGAATCTGACCAAACAAAAATACAAAATCCTCGGAAATCACAGCTATCACACGGACACGGAACTCACAACTACATGGAACTATGGAACATGTAAGGAAACCGAACAAGGAAACTAGTTCCTTCTTCGGCTATGTGTCTTGATTTCTATGGTCGTGAACGTCACTGTCGTTGTTGACTTGTTGTCAATGTTGTCTTGTGTTGACGTGTTACTTGTGTTGGATTGGAAATACAAAATCACTACCCATTTTGGATTACTCTTATTGGAATCATATAAAAATGAGAATTTTAATACTCTGCTTATCTGCAATTATTGCTGTGAGCACTGCTCAAGGGCCTACTTTGGTGCTTTTAGATAATCAAGTGATAAAGGAAACGCACTCAATTTTTTTCAAATCCTTACAAGGTACTTATTTCATTATATATTCGCCGGTATACCACTTATCAATATGCTTTTTTAGAAAGGGGCTATTCTTTGACATTTAAGATTGCTGATGATTCTTCATTGGTTTTGTCCAAGTATGGGGAATATATGTACAAAAATTTGATTATATTCGCACCTACTGTTGAAGAATTCGGTGGCAGCCTCAATGTGGAGACTATCACTGAGTTTGTTGATGAAGGAGGAAACGTTCTTGTTGCTGGAAGTAGCTTTACAGGAGATGTGCTCAGGGAACTTGCATCAGAATGTGGTTTTGAGGTGAGACAGTGATGCAAATAGTTCTATAGGTACATTTCTCAATTATTTATTCTACAGGTTGATGAGGAAGGTGCCTTTGTAATTGACCACCTTAACTATGATGCATCTGATGAAGGTCAACACACCAAGATTGTTGTTCCTTCATCTAATCTTATTGATGCACCAGTTATTGTTGGCCCCAAAAAGGGAGTAGCTCCTTTACTGTACCAGGGAACTGGCATATTGGCTGATCCAGAGAATCCATTGGTGTTGCCTTTATTGACTGCAGACAGTACAGCTTATAGTTATAATCCTGATCAACCTATCAAGGAGGTAAAATTTTTGTCTAGGATTTGTACACTAGGCATTCTAACATTTTTTTCAGTATCCACATGCAGTTGGAAAAGACACTGTTCTCATTGCTGGATTACAAGCTAGAAATAATGCCAGAGTTGTCTTCAGTGGGTCATTATCATTTTTCTCAGATGAATTCTTTACTGCATCCATCAAAAGATCACTTGTGAGTACTTTGACTTTATATATTTCCACTATTTCTATGTCTGCAGGAAAAAAATCTTGAAGTTGTACTGTTCTCAAAAAGAACTTGTGATCATTCAATGTTTGGAACCACTGTTTCTTTTTAGGGTGGTTTGAATGCTCCAGTTTCTGGAAACCTGGATGTTGCAATTGCTATAAGCCAATGGGTGTTCAAAGAACATGGTCAGTTGAGAGTACGCTCAGTTAAACATCACAAAGAAGGTGAAAAGCTTGCACCTCAGGACTATACAATCATGGATAATGTGGTAAGTACCTACCTACCTCCTTGTATCTATAATGTGAAGTAGCTTCTTAGGCTTTCTTTATTCTTGTTTTTGTGTCAAAACTGAAATTAGAAAATGCTGCTATTGAACTTGATAACTAGCAGGTAACACTGATCCAATGCCAAATTTGTTCAGCATTTTGTAAGTAATTTCTATGTGATCAGCTGATCTCTGAGTTGTTTATTCTTGAGATTTTTTTTAAAATAATGAATGTGGATAATGAATATTATGCAATATCCACAAGGATGGAAATATTTTTGATAATGATGGACTTTGATTTAATGCTGTGAAGGAGGTAAGTAAAGAATGAGATATCATGTCCTTGTACAAGAAGAAGTGTTAGTTTATTTTATACTAAAATTTCTCATGTTTGTTCTTCAATAAACTAATGTACAGTTGAAATTTTACCGAATTTTTACATTTTCATATCATTCCACATCTAGACATAACATCAACAATTTGTTTTTTGCTATCAAAAACACAAAATTCGTTCTTTTTTCAATCAAAACACTACACTCGCATATTCATGTCTACTTGTTTCCAACACTATAAAGCAGAACACAAAATGTGTTATTTCTGTGAAACATTTGAACAAAAAGTAACCCAATTCTGTTTATGAACTGAAATTCTGTTTTGTACCTACTTCAATCATAACAATTTGATGAAATTGTTTTTGAATCATGATTCATCTGTCAATCCTTAAAAAATGACCCAACAAATGCACTATAACTTACATCTACACTAGAAAGAGGTTCAACTTCTTAGTTAGTGTTAATTTAAGTTGGAGTTTAGTGTAATTTGTGCTGCATAAATCCACCTGCACCTCCCATTCTTTTCCAGGTATACACCATCGAGATCGACATCCTTGAAAACGGCCAATGGAAGCCGTTCACCGCCGATGACGTCCAGCTGGAATTCGTGAGAATAGACCCGTTCATGCGCACCACCCTGCGAAGGAACCCCTCGGGTCAGTACGAGGCCAAATTCAAGATCCCAGACGTGTACGGGGTCTACCAGTTCAAGGTCGACTACGATCGGGTGGGATACACCCGCCTCCACAACACCACCCAGGTATCTGTCAGGCCCTTGGAGCACACCCAGTACGAGAGGTTCATCACTAGCGCTTATCCGTATTACACCGGGGCGTTCTCGATGATGTTCGGCGTTTTCGTTTTTTCATTCGTGTTCCTTCATCTGAAGGATGACGAGAAAAAATCGAAGCGCGAGTGAAGAAACGTTCGGCACGTCGATAGTTTTTGTGCATCTTTTTTATTGTTACAATAAAAGTGTTTCACGTCGATATCTTATTTCTGACGATGTCGCTACTGTACTACTATGTTTCACTGTCAATGTCAATTTCTTCTTCTTTTTAATCCGGTGATTTTGATGTGGATATTGAAAGATTGAAGCTTCACCTTGCTTCCTTTGATGTGAGGTGGTTTTTTGTGTTTGAAATAATGTAATGAACTTTCTCGCACCTATTTCATGGCTGAAGCATATTCAAAAATCAACAATTTTATTTACATTAGGCACATATTCACATGAATGTGTTAACCGAATTATTTTCGAGGCATACAACACCACCCAGGTATCTGTCAGGCCCTTGGAGCACACCAGGGCACAGCATGCAAGGGTATGATGCAACAATTTATTGAGTGTTTACAATTACAATTGAATGAACTATATGCTAAAAAAATGAAATATATGTCTTATTTGAACTCAGTCTCTTCCCCAACTGTGAGTATTCGTTGGTTTATCAATTCTGTAAATTTTTTCTCCCAAAGTGAAATATCCCAAATACTCCACAATGTCAGGCGTTGTATCATAATGATAGTGTCCAGCCTCTCCATGGTGACTGAAGCTATGAAAATGTTGGACCCTCAGATCTAAATCCTGAAAAAATATACCAAGCAATGTTCAAATTATCTAAATTTTTTAGGATATCAACCATTCAATATTGATATGACTGTGTTGTACATGAAAATGTTTCCAGGAAATATACATTCAGTTAGTGATTTGTGTGCTGTTTTGCCCATTTTTAATTATAATGTTTTACAAACCATATCTGCATTCACAAATGTGCCAACTGCAATAAGGGGTGCTGACATTTCAAAGAATTTCAGCCATCTATCAAGTTCTTCTTCATTGCTTATTGGAAATTCCGTGAAATCTCTCATAACGTGTTGTTTGGCTTTACCCTCCTTCAGTAAAAATACTCCACCCATTCCTTGAAAGGTTGTTGAATAAATTAGAGCTCAGTATCATAATGAAATTGAAAGCTGCATTACTAACCAATATGTTTATCCTGGTATTTATTCTCTAAAGCTTTCCTCATAGAACTTATGAAGTTGTCTTCACCAATACGTTTTTTAACGTGAACTTTTATTACCTGAAATGAAACTTCACTTCGTGAATATAATATTGAATATGTAGTTGTAGATTTGGAGAAAATATTCAACACATACCTACTTGATTTATGCTTGTTCAAAAAGTTCATGCTGTATAATTTATTCAATAAGGTCTTAGTTTGAAATTTCACAAACATTAATGATTTAATTCCATATTTGACATATCCTTTGTGAGTTCTTACCGGTCCTGGTTTTCCTTCTGTGAAAAGCAAATTTCCCAACAGTGCTAGACGCGTCTCTGTGTTCGGCAATGCGATTTGTTCCGATCTCTCATTTTCATCAACTTTGGAGATCCTAGAATGTTGATCCACCGTTCCATTCGTGATATTCAAGTTGTAAATCCCCTAAAATTATTGAGTTAGTGACGAATATTTTCTGGTCAAAATTTTTAAAACTGATAAAAAAAAATTAGTTTTAACAATTTTTAATTTGCTAAAAGAAACAATCGATTGAGTTTGTTCTTTTTTGTTATTACTTCTACTGAATTGGCATTCCCCATATTTCAACAAAAATAAGACATCACATGTGTGAATTTTTATTCCCTATCTCTGACATTATTCTTTTCCCCAAATTTAATTACCTCACAGTTAACACCAACGAAAGGATTAGGTCCTGCACCCGCTCCAATGATGAACGCAGGATCAGAGCCCACTAGCTTGACTATATCCTTCAGATCATATATTTTCTCTCTCTTCACCAGCGGAAGCAGATAGGGACTGCCTCCTAATTCGATGATTTTTGGGTTACCTCCAAGACCTACCAATTGCAATATAATAGTATTTCAGCCAGGACAGAAGCAATATTATATATTATTTGAATATCTTTACCGCCCGCGAGCTAGTGGTATTTTGAATTTAAGAGACATATCCTGTGTTTAAATAAGAGCAGTTGCAAATTCCAGTATATGTATTGGAATATCGGAAGCCGTAAGAGAAAATAAATCTCAAATTTAAAGTAGCGAAATTCTTGAAAATAGTGAATTTCTCTAAAGTCAAGATTTATTTCTTGATCAGGTAAATTCTTGAGTTCCTCAACTTCAAACAACTATTGAATCAATAACTATCTGGCACGTCACTGTTCAATTTGATTATATACTTTTATTCAGAGAATTGTTATCCGGTGATGAAGATTTTTCGAGTTTCTGATCACATTACAACTCATTGGAGATTCAAAATTGATATTCATACTTCAGACACCAGGAAAAAAAATTTGTTATCGTCCAATCAGTGATGACGATACAAAAGTACTTTCATCGAAAAATTACCTGTTTAGACAATTTTACCGAGACGCTTTTGCTTCTTACAAACAATTACCTAATTTAATAGAAGAGAAGAAAGCATATTTGGTTTATAAATGGCAAAATAGTGAAACAAAGGAAAACACTGGACTGATTTTCTGAAAATTAAAACCAATATTATTACTGAAAAACGGCACAATGACTATATTGCTAATTCACTACATAATAATGCAACAACCGATGAAGAATTAATCAATTGTAACAACATCAAAGTGAAATAACTACTATGGATATCAGCTTTTTTAACTAGGGACTTATAGCTGAAATTATCCTAGATATAAATTACTAATCATTCAGATATGCTGACCATGTTTCATTCCTGTAGTTTTTTGAAATATGAATGAATGTCTGGCTAGAAATATTTTTCAGATTCAGAGTAATACCGTTACGAAAAAAACCTGAAAGTTACCTCCGCTGTATACCCACCTCAAAAATATCATCATCATCATGAATTGGTATTTTACTAGTACCAGATGCTATGATGACTTGCCAATGTGGCTATAGTCGCGCAACAACTATCTGATGTAGATAGCGATACAATATTTGTTTTGGTATAAGTTCTCTACTCCAAAGCATGTGATATGATCAATCAATCTTGAAATGTTATTATCTATGTTCAGTATGTTCTATTGTTTATAGTACTAAGTGTTCATATGGATGATGAAAATTTTCAGCCATCTCATGTCCACTATTTAATTCGCTGTATACCTCAAATTTCACCAATCAAATCATAATGAAGAATCTCGCAATAATCACGATATCTGTACTTCGTACACCCTGGTAAACATGAATTTAGTCAAATTAGATAAAACTTAATTGATTACGACAGCAAAATAGTTTTCTATAGATTATATTTGTATAGTCTACTTATATCAAAGTTTTACTAGATGTAAATACCATATTTACATAACGCCTGATTTCAATGATTTTGCTTTGTGATTTAAACTTAGGATGTAATGAACGAGAAACTATCGAACAAGCAACAAGATAACTAAGAGACAATGAATAAATTTTGTAAGGAGTGCAGAAGTGGTAAATTTCGGTGTTAGTATAGGGTAACTCGGTAACTATATGAGATAAAAATAAATGGAAGTCGCATTTTCTCGATCTCATCTTTCGAATTCACTGTTATCGAAATCATATAATGGTTGTTTGTTGAGATAAATTCAACATTCTTATGGCATGGCAGTTTTTTCTGTATCATCCAGTTGTGTCGGAATTTTTTTTCAAAAGTCCCCGACGCCATCAAATTACACAGAAAAAATCCTTTCTTGTTTATCTACTGAAAAAATCGAGTCCTTTGCCCATGGAAGGATATTTCCCCATCCCATATAGCCGTCTAGCGCCCAAAACTATATGTGACTTTTACACTCAATATATTGTTCGGAAACAAAATATTTATATTTACTTGATAGCGTGTCGAGGGACGACAAAAATACCTGTATATAATGTGGTCAAATAAAATATATTCACGGATATCAGATGATTACCGAAAGAGTTAATTTTTCAGTTGGTTAAATAAATAGATTACCTTTGCTGGCAAGTGTAAATGGCTCTTGTGTTAAATCGGGACATGCCACCACTTCCACAGTGACATGTGCAAAATTCGAGATCAAACCTTCTTTCAGAACTACAATAATGTAATTAGGAACCCACTGAACAACTCAATAAAAATACACACCCTCTGCAACTGATTTCAAAGAAGGCACGAACAAATCTTTCGATTCAATAGGCAGCAAAGATGGTGCTAGTGCCATTGTACTGAAAAATAGATAATAATTAATCATATGAAAATTATCATGCATTTATATATGAGCAAATAAATCGACAGAATTTTGAATGATCCTTAAATATTTACCATACTATAAAAACACTGAGGAGAGTTGAAAAACTCATCCATTTATACAACATAATTATAACTTGTTCAAATAATAATGGTATTATCAGTAATTGTAATCATAAAGGGATTTTTCCTTAGATCTTAGGTAATGGGCCCGAACTGAAATCGAATTGAACTACTATTGAAATGAATCTGTGTTATTTGAGTTTTCTCTTCGGACTGACAATATTTGGATTGAAGATTTAAAGTAGAATTTCCATGATGCTACAAGACAAGACAAACGCATACCAATTGATTAAGGAAGTGACTACAAAGGTCAAGGGTTCGATGCAGGGATGCGACAGAGGCGTTACACATAATTGAAACATTGAACAAAACAGATTACCACTACTAATATTTGTTAATTAGTACCTACAATTTCTGAAGAGTGATGCATGTGAAGAATCGAAATGACAATGAAGACAATGCTCATTCAACAAAATTACACACAGTTATACACAATGCACACACAAATTTTGAGCCTATGTATTTATAATGGTTGTTACCGAGCTAAAGTAATCTATGTATTATATATTAGCTACATTTGTAGTTACTCACAATATATTGGTTATTTCAATACCTAAAATACTGGTTAGGTGACCTAGATTTTCTCGTTAATAGACAATACTTAAATTCATATTAGTTAGATTATAGTCGATTTTGGGCATTCCAATTTTATGATCAAATAGTTAATCTGTTGTCATTGGGTTTATTGTTCTGCTAGAATTGTTTAGTACCAAAACCAAGGCCAAATTCGTAAAGTACATTTGTGAGTATTACGGAAGAAATTAGGTAATTTACTGATTAATAATTAATCCGAAAGTGACATAATCATGGTGACATTGCGATATAGTTATGTCGGTTATTATCAAAGACATTTAAACATGAATGTCTTTGGTTATTATAATAAATACTATTTTCCAGTCATACATAGGAAAACTTTGCATCTATACCTTTTATCGAAAGGTAGGACAATAGTGGTAACCACAATTAGCAGAATTGAGGGTTACTGAACAAATGTGTCTGTAAACTTTTATAAACGCCCCTCTATGAGAGTCATCTAAGAGAAATAGTAACGTTATAACGCGAATGAATACTTTGCCCAGTCTATTGTCGCCTTCGCCTAGTATATAAACAAATCACTAAGAATACCTACTAAGAGAATTAACACAAATAATCAGTTATTATATAATATATTCAGTGCATTAAATTCACAAATCCAAAAGTCGAAAGTTCATATACAATTTCCAATTCCCTCCCTACTGAGTATTTGTTGGCCTGTCAATTCTGTAGACTTTTTCCCCCAGGGTAAAATATCCTAAGTACTCCACAATGTCAGGTGTTGTATCGTAATGATAGTGTCCAGCCTCTCCATGGTGGCTGAAGCTATGGAAATGTTCGGCTGTCAAATCTAAACCCTGAAATAATATAATATTAATCTCATTCTCCTACAACCGCATGCTTGAATAAAAATTATATCGGAAAAAGAAACCAAAATCTGCGGAAATTTTCCTGTCAAATTATAATTATATACCAACCATATCTGCATTTACGAATGTTCCAAGTTCAATTAGAGGTGCAGACATATTGAAGTACATCGCCCACTTGTCGAATGCATCCTGACCTTCTATAGGGGTCTCAGAAAAATCTCCCATTACATGCTGATAGGCTTCACCCTCTTTCAATAAAAATACTCCACCCATTCCTTGAAAAAGTAAAAATGGTTTCTTCATCAAATTCAATTTTGAACAAAAAGTGCAACAACGGATAGACTCCGATACTAACCAATGTTTTCATCCGGATATTTATTTTCCAAAGTTTTTCTGATGGTTGTTGCGAAATTGTCTTCGCCAATTCGTCTCTTGACGTGAATTTTAATTACCTGCAACGAATCCATACATGCATGCAAGGTTCAATGCGATTTTGATAGACATAATAATCATATTCCGCATAATAATAAATGTTTAAATTGTTGGTTCTTACCGGTCCTGGTTTTCCTTCAGTGAATAACAGATTTGCCAAAAAAGCTACGCGAGTCTCTGTATTCGGCAGTTGAACTTGTTCGATTGTACCCTCATCTCTGTTCTGTTTGACAATTCTAGAGAGTTGATTTACCGATCCATTTGAAATCTTCAAGTTATAAATCCCCTGAAATTACACACGAAAATCAACACGCTCAAAAATATACGAATTTCTTGAACTATGCATCGAAGAAAAAGCCGGGTCTGAGAATAAGACTTTTCGTTTTGTAAATGTTGAGGTATTCCTGACTATGCGTTGACTAATAAGAATCATGATTAGTTGATATATTTTTTCAAACAATTATTGTTCTCACCTCACAGTTGAAATTAAGGAAAGGAAAAGGACCTGCACCTGCTCCTAGGATAAACGTAGGATCAGAGGCGGAGCCTACTAGATTGGCTAGATCTTTCATATCATATAACTTTTCCTTGTTTGCCACTGGAAGTAGATTTGGAGTGCCTCCCAATTCGATTAAACGTGGGTTACCTCCAAGACCTAGGAAAAACCAAAATAGACATTACAACAAGGTAAATAATAAATGTAAATAATTTCTAGTAAAGTCTAACCAGTTTTCAGATTGCTAGTCAGCAGATTCAAAAATGAGTTACATTTCAAAAATACAAGGATGGGCATAACATGAGGTAGATATTAACTTATAACAAAACCAATCCCATCTTCATTAAAATTATTCTGCTTGTTAATTGGAAAGTTCATGGTGAGGTTTGAAGGGAATGTAAAATTACCACTGAACGATGTAATGTCGTGAAAAAAATCCAAAAAATCACAGGATTATCAATGATAATTTTTGTTCAAGTAGGCCACTTTCAAAGTCAGAGTCCTAACAGAAAAATATGTATAATGTCTTATTTGGGGAGGAATGATAGTAAGGAAGAATTTCATGCAGTGTGAATATAACCCTTTAGAGAGAAATAAGAATCCAAACATCACGAAAATTAATAAAATGATGAATTAACGTAATCTGGGATTAAAGAACATGAAGGATACTGAAAATAATGGTAATTAATATTAATTTTTTGAAATTTCATCACCTTCGCTTGCCAGTGTGAAAGGCTCTTGAGTTAAATCTGGACATTCCACAACTTCCACAGATACCTCCGCAAAATTTAATCTCAAACCTTCATCCAGAACTGCAAAAAATTTGATGATTGAACTTTAGACTTATAGATGAATCAGAGCAATGCACCTACCTTCTGCTAATGATGTTAAAGTAGGAACAAATAAATCTTTTGTTTCAATGGGCAGACTGTTGGGATCTAGTGCCGCTGTGCTGAAAAATTGAGAGTAGCTATAACAATATATATTGCTGGTTGAATACAATATTAGATTGATTTAATTCATAGTTATAAATATAATTACCATTTTATTACAACACATATTGTAGTTAATATCACAAAATTCATCTTCTAAATATAATATATTATAAAACGTACAAGTAATCGCCTCAACCGTTTGTGAGGAAATGAAAAGTATCATCCAAGGATAATCATGATATTAAAAAAGGCACTTGAATTAATTATCTTGATGTTCAAAATAATAAAAATATTAATCATAATCATGTAATTGAGAAAAATACACTTAAATTGGATATCTTGATGTTCGAAGTGATAACCAAAATCAATTATGTAATTGTAACAAAAAAACCTACTTGAATTGATTATCTATTCTGAAATTAAAAAAGATAATTTTGATTAGAAGAAATTCATATATCCCTACAAAATGTGCATTATTTCGATAGATTAAATTTGTCATTTTCATTCTGCTATTCTTCACACCGCGCTATATGTATAAATAGCGTATCAGTACAAGGTGTACTAGTATGAACTAGAAATGTTTCTGCTATAGTGGTAGCGTTTAATGGCTATTATTCTCTCGGATGATTCCGTAAATTGCCTTCTGCCTTTTTTGAATTTTTGATCCTCGAGAATAATATCCACTCTACGCTCGTTGAAAACGTTTCTGAAAACTACTTTGAAAGTTCGCCTAGTTCGATAAATGTGACATTGCGTGGGTAAATCTTGGTAAATTCACCCTGGTTTCCATCCAAATTTACAGGTAACTGCAGATTTAAATACAAAAGCATGAATATTCGGTTCTGAATGATTTCAAATTTTTGCTAACAAGTTCAAGTTGTAATTTTGCAATGAGTTTGATGTAAATATGTACCTATCGAAAATTATTGAAACCAACATTTCGGGGCTGAAACTATTAGAGAGTAGGACTATATCAGGTATTTTTGATAGATTTAAAATATTTCAAAAACGAAAATTTTTGGTATAGGTATTTCCATTTTATGCTATTGATAGTCGAAGTGATCAAATGATTCTACTGATTCATTTGTTGCTATGTAATCAGCCAATCATTAAAATATCACGAGTTATTAGGGAGTTATGCGTGTCAATCATTTTCAAAAACTGTTATTGAAATCTCAAATTCGGTTATTTGAATTTATATTCAAAAATAACAAAATACCACAATCTCATCACAAAAGTTGGTAAAATTCAGATCAAAATAAAAATACTACTCTACTAATAACAATATTTCAAATCGGGATTGACATCAGATCCATTGTGTGGAATTTTTTTCAAAAATTCTATGTATTCGGCTGGCAAGCCTGACTCCTTGGCACCCTGTATAATTGTATCAAGATAAGCTGGTGTCGGTTTTCGTTCGTCTGGCAGATTTTCTAGATGCGCCTCTTCTGCACTTCCTGATTGCCTATAACATCTACAGGGGATAGTTTTTCCTTCGGGAGTAGTGACGTTAACCGTTATCGGATAATACAAGTTGACATGAACACCTTCTTGCCTTAAATTGAAAAAGAACGAATTATATATCATGATTCATATTCCTTGTTTTATTTAAACTTAATTTCGCAACTCAAATTCACTTGAATGAAATGTAGCAGTGTCTAATGAACATGACAATATTGTCTTGATAACAGGGCCATCATCGGTTTTCCATCTTCCCAAATTAACAGAAATTATGAACCAACAGAAAATTATGCTAATTCATTCGCATTTTTCAAAAGCCCAAGGGTTATAAAACTTCAGCCAATAACATATTAGGACTATTTTTCCTTTCTCTATTACCATTTGTAAATCGATTTTTTTAAATTCTATCATATTACCTGTCCAAACTATCTAAATGTTCATTTTTTATTTCCCATATGGCCCCCCATACATGGCTTCCTTTTTTCGGAACAATTGTGGCAGCATATCCTTTCCAAATCTCCGAATAAGCTACAAAATCTATTTGATAATCCTGAAAATCATGTTCTGCATAAACATGAAGATACCTTAGGAAATGAAATATTTTTAGATATGGTAAAAAATAGATAGTGAGTCAGCTTTTCGTGAATATGTTGTATAAAATTTTGATTCATACATTGAGTAGATGTTTTGAAACACGTGGAATTTTAGCAACCCATGGATATATGTAATAGATTTTTAGTATTAGACGCATTGATAGGATAACAATATTATACCAATTCCCCAAATAGACATATTTCTTATTTGTGAAAATATAAGTGGAATGAATCAACTCTCATAAAGATAATGTAGAAATTTTTTCACGAAGAGGTAAAAAAACGATTATAAACGATTATTTATTTGTTACATTTTGATATGAAAATAAAATTTTAACGTAGACAGTAGAAGTGATATTTTCAAAGTTTAGCATATAATTTCTTTTCTTCAATTGTAACCTGACTCACCTTGTATTAGAATGAGAAATTATAAAATATACTTACATCTACTCTACCTATTCCAGCCCTAATGGCATTCGGGTTATTAACGTGCATTCTCTTTGCTGACAAATTACTTCCAAAGGCGAAATATAATATTCTGTCATTCATGTTTGTAGATAACTTCGATGATCCTTGGTTTATGGCTAAAATCTGTCAAAAAAAACATATAAGTAGCACTACCGTGTACCTACTTTGGGTGATATTATAGTAGTATAAGTACTTGATAAATCTCTTTATGGCGGATGGGTAATCAGAATCATGTACTTTATGTTATCTAAATCTCCTTTATTTCATAACATTTTTTTCATTGTTGAAATGATGCATTTTATGATAAGCTCATACACAAAGAAATAAATCAGTAACATTTTAAGTGCACGTAAATGAAAACTGCTGGAATCGAAAATTTCATTTTACAGACCTACTCACCATGGGAAATGCCAGAAAACCTCGTATCAATTTCATTTGAAATGCTAATGTATTCTATCAAGGAAATGTATATTTTAACCTTTTCTGGTAACAAGTAATAATATATATGGATACTATAGATAATATGTATTTTGTTTGTGTCCAGTTCGTGATAACTCATTTCAAACATAACTTTGGAAATAAAGAGTTCCCGTCTATTTTTATCTCACATTGATTGTGTGAGCTATGTATTGCCTCTATTTTGTACATTTTATGACTCACATAATATATTTCAATATATTTTTGATTTCCACGAATCATTTTGAAACGATTTTCGAATATATTAAATATGCATATCTCTGGAAGTTACGATTCTGAATGTCTTAAATTGATATATAAATTTAGTTTTCCAAATGAAAAACCCATTGGTTTTTACATTTGCGATATTTCACTTTTCCAAATCTATTTTAAAATAGTGGAGTTCGGTAAATTTTTCAACACAATACATAGAAGATATTGACAGAATTGCGTTTGAAATAACTGAGATTCAGACATCGTAAAGTTCTAATTTCAAATAATATAAGAAAAATATTTTGTTTTTCAAACAAAGCAAATTAGAGAGGTTATTTGCCTTGTGCATGGTGACCTGATATTTGATGAATAAATCTCTATATACTGAGGATGATAATGGACATTGAGGAATAATGGGGATATACTATGATGATAAAAAAACAATCAATGATAAAATATATTTAGTGCACAAAATTCACGAAACCAACAAAATAAAAAACTATACACATGATAGGAACATTTCAATCTCTTCCCCATGTGTGAGTATTTGTTGGTCTATCGATTCTATAGACTTTTTCCCCCACAGTGAAATACCCCAAATATTCGGCAGTGTCAGGTGTTGTGTCATAATGATAGTGTCCAGCCTCTCCATGGTGACTGAAGCTGTGGAAATGTTGGACCCTCAAATCTAAACCCTAGAAAAAACAATATCAATCCCATTCGCCTAAAATCGCTTGTTTGAATTAAAATAAAATCTTGATCATGAAGTTTTACTTTATAATTATATACCAACCATATCTGCATTTACTAGGGTTCCAAGTGCAATTAGTGGTGCAGACATGTTGTAGAACTTCAGCCACTGGTTGAGTTGTTCCTCATTATCTATGGGGGTCTTAGAAAAATCTCTCATTACATGCTGTTTGGCTTTACCCTCCTTCAATAAAAATACCCCACCCATTCCTTGAATATAAATTCTATGAGTGTTTCAATGGTGTACAATTCTTTATGAACCAACTTGTGCATACTAGTAGTAACATCGCGATGAAGTTGTGATACTTACCAATGTTTTTATCCTTATATTTGTTCTCCAAAGTTTTTCTGATGGTTGTTATAAAATTGTCTTCACCAATACGTCTCTTAACGTGAACTTTTATCACCTGCAACAGATGCATTAGATGCAAATAAGGTTCTTAATTTTGTTTTCTAATGTTAGTTGTTTGATATATAGAAAATAGGAATAGGAAAAAGTACCACTACATCAGGACGATGAGATAATTGGTAGATTTTTTCATTTTTATTTTCGCAATAGTTTTTCTTGAATAAATTCCTGAAGAAAAGTTTCTGTTGGAACACTTAGGAAGTCATGCCGAGATGTGACGTAAAAAGTTCTGAATCATCATCGAGTGCGTTGCCGAGCGTTATTCATAATATTTATTTACAATATGCGAATAAAAGACCAAAAAACTAATGACATACCATTCAGTATTCAAGATTAACCAAGTAACATGAAGTCTCTATTTCAGTATGATGAATGCTAAAAAAATTTGATTTATTCATGGGATGAAATTGAACATTTCCTCAGAGATTCCGAAAATTAGTGAAACTGGCAACACAGGAATATGCCTATCAGAGTACCTGTAACGTCACAAGAAGTGGCCATGATGATGTGATAAAGCGGCGTTTATGCGAACATTATATCTTCTAAATACTATAAATACATGATATTTTACCACTATATTTTCGAATACAGCCACGTTTGAACCAAATTTACGCGTTTGTGATGTCGCCTTTTGTTAGAATTAATTTTTGACTGACGTTTATATTTATCAAACCGAAAGCTGTAGAAGAATGACAGATGAATGCAACAATAGTACATTGTATATCTAGTAGATAGCAAAAACAATATATTTCCGGACGCATTCAAGTCTGGGAATGTGCTTTTTCTACGAGGTACACATTTTTTCTGAAATCGCAATCAACATTATCATAAATAGAGGCATTTTTATAATTGCATACCAACAATTTTTCGATGGAATATTAAATATGCCGGTCATGCATAAAATGTAATTATTTCTGGCGAAACTTGCTTTTACGGACCTAGGTGTGTGACACTCGCCATCGCTCGGACTATTGTCCACACTGTGGTCCATAAAAGCCTATATTTATCGCCCTTGATACATAAACCTTTAATCCTCACCGGTCCTGGCTTTCCTTCTGTAAATAACAGATTCCCCAATAGAGCCAAATTGGTCTCTGTATTTGGCAATTCAAGTTGTTCAGATTTATCATCATCCTTATCCACTTTGGAAACTCTGGAGAGTTGATTTACAGATCCATTCGTAATTTTCAGGTTATAAATCCCCTAAAAAATTGTTGAAGAATTTACGAAAATCAAAAATCTCAGAGTTAGTTCGTCATGCATCACATCAACTTGTGTCATAGTAAAGTAATTTGCATTTGTCATTCAACACATTAGCAGAAATTACGTTTTGTCACAATGGTCGAGTTGGTCGAAAATTAACGAATTGTACTGGTAGTAGCTTACTAAACCTGAATTCGTTCCGAAATTGCTGAATGTCATCAGTAAATTCAGTTATATCGGAACGCGACTATAATAGAACTTTTATGCTAAGCTCTATAACTCTGATTTTGTATTAACTGGTCTTAACTGGGTTCTAGACTCTTATGCGCTTATACTACCTCCCAATTAACCATGAGTTAACAGATATTCTTCCGACAAAAATTATTCTCACCTCACAGTTGACACCAATGTGAGGGTAAGGTCCTGCGCCCGCCCCAATGATGAACGTTGGATCAGAGGCGGAGCCTACTAAATTGGCTATATCCTTCAGATCATATAGCTTCTCCTTGTGTACCACTGGAAGCAGATATGGATTGCCTCCCAATTCAATTATTCTTGGGTTACCCCCAAGACCTAGAGGAAACATCGAATGTGAATTACTAACTAGAGGGTTTTGAATTTCTACATTTCGGTAGCCGTTGAACTAGTTAGAACTAGAGCTATTGAACTATTTTTTTCATGTTCTTTTGGAAAGGGACGTTCTGCAGGTCTCCAAAGTGACCACGAAGGGGTGTGAAGACTGAACTTGACGGGTTAATCTCGAATAAGAGACTGCTAATGGAGGAACGATTGTGGATATTTCAGAAGAGCATCGCCCATGAAAATATCTATAAAATAGAGATACATCGCCAACTTTGGTACGGTGTTCCAGAGAAGTGAGAGGGTTTGTAAGCGAGGCATCACCGACGAGACGAATTGCCCTTTTTGGACAGAATCCAATTGTTTCAGGATATGTTTTGGTGCCGCGCTCCAAATATATATGGGAACAGTATTCCAGGACAGGTCGGATCTGTGCCTCATAGATCATAAGCAGCTGACTGGGAGTGAAATAGCTCTTGGCTCGAAACAGAAATCCAAGTTTTTGGTATTCACTTTTGGCAATGGACCTCACGTGATTTTCCCACTGATTTACTGATAGTCACACCAAGCAACGAAATGGATGACTTCAATGGTTACTTCTGACTGAATTATGTTGGACACTGAGATCGGCCTTTCTAGAGAAAATACATGCTTGTGTTTTGTTTGCATTGAATTCTAACAGGTTATTAGATTCCCACTCGAGAATTGTTGCTAAGTCCATATTTATTTTGTTAACATTTCTTCCTCGTTTATTTCTGGTTTGACTGGCCGATATGGGAGCCCTGGGGGAGAAAGCGGTATGGAGGGTACTATATCATCCGCGAAGCTGTGTATAGGACATGAAGTTGCTTCCATCAAATCGTTGATGTGAAGTAGAAATAGTGTTGGTGCTAAAATTGATCCCTGCGGAACACCAGCATTTATGAGTACGAGTATCAGATGAAACTCCATCGACCCCTACATGGAGAGACCTGTTTGAGAGAAACTAGCAAGCATAGAACACAGCTGAGGGGGCAAACCATAAGATAAATGAATATTTATTTACATCTCTATGTTAGTAATATCGATAACTATTTAGAAATATGTTGAAATATTTTTACAATGTTACCCCCATCGCAATTAGCTAAGTGAAAAAGAGGAAAATTATTATTACAGCTGTTATTTTTATTAATTGAAGTGTTTTTGAATATGTAGCTGTTATATATTATGTCACTTCCGGTGAATCCGGAATTTGCATGAAGTTGAGTTATGGTAGGTACTTGTCAAAAAATGCAGTTTAATGCATTTAACAGATCTTCCTAATTTAATTATTACGGTTTCCGAAAACGGGAAATAATACGATATTTGGTTAAATTAGATAAAAATTGCCCATTTCAGTGAACAATATCAAACGACTTCTCCAGTAATCGTCTATTGGCAATGTTATTTTTCTAAAATTTGCTTCTTGGCTTGCAATAAGTTTGATAAGTATTGTTTATATAAGATTGGGCCATTCAAATGGTGTGATAAGCAGATGAACTTTGAAATATATATCAGATATGCCTGGGATCGAGATGATGTGATAGAAAATGAATTGAAGGTTTCTTATTCATCAACAAATTGACCCAGGATATAACATTTCAATTTCTTACTAGAGTTTCTGTGGCATAATTTGGGTTAGATATACGAGTATTATTATTTGTAAGTTTGAAGGGAAAGTCAAGTTTTCATCAAGAAAAATCACAGTACCTACATATAATCGCAATACCTTATGCTTTTTGTGCACTTATTGGTTATGCATGATCATGTATCTTTGGGTTATGATTATGAATAGACCCTTTCTGCAAAAATGATGAAAATTATTGAAAATAATGTATTAATTGCGATGAATATATAGCATAATATATATAGTTTATTCTTGAAATTTGGATTTTTCAATACCTATATGTGAGTGCATATATTTTTCGGATATTATTTTGAAAATATGACTAGCATCAACCTACCTTTGCTTGCTAAAGTGAAAGGCTTTTGAGTTAAATCAGGGCATTCCACAACTTCCACATCTACTTCTGCAAAATTGGATCTCAAACCTTCTTTAAGAACTGAAAAAAATATAAAACAAGCATAGCAGATCAAAGACAGGGAGAATCCACCTACCTTCTGCTAATGATGTTAAAGGAGGAACAAATAAATCCTTTGACTCAATGGGCAGATTTTTTGGTTCTAGGGCCATAGTGCTAAAAAATTGTGGAGAAAACTATATTAGCTGATGGTTTAATATTTACCTACCTATATGGTAGTTATATTATATATCAGATTGATAATTCATAAATATATTTACCATTTGATAAGAACACAGATTGAAGTCAATATCACAAAACTCATCCCATGAATTCACATTAGTATAGGTAAAGAATAAAAAAACTTGATTATTTAGCCTCTGTTTATGTAAAATATTAAAGATATGATATTCTACTGATTACCCACTGAATAAGTTGACCTCCAGCCCACAGCAAGATACCAATACCAGAGATAAGTCACCTAACAACTTATCTCTACCAATACTGTGGCAAGACCATGACTAAGTACATCTTGACCTTGTGATAATAAGAATTAATTACTCAGTTTATATTTATTAAATCCCAAGATCAATTTACTAGCAAATCCGTTTTTCCCTGGTAATATAAATCAGTAGTTGTGCGGTTGGAGGAAGTTGGGATTGGGAATTTTACAAAATTCTGTAATTTACCTTGTCCATAAAATAAAGGTTGTATTATATTAGTTGATCAAAGGTTCCTAGGTTCAATTCTGCACATCCTTTGTGCTAACAAACATACCATAGAATGGTCAATATAATAGATACACGGATTTAGACAAAGTACAACTACCTATATAAATATCAAGTAGTTAGCCTCCACTAAAGAGACAGTTTTCAATCAAGTAATATGACTAATAGGAGTAGGGACAAGGATCGATGTTTCTGAAAGCATAAACTTCGTGTCCAGAACAGGTTCAAGAACTCAAACTCATTCCCCCAATTTATTATTGAGATGGAAGATTCCTCGATGCAACTACGAGATTTTGACTTAATTTCATTAATTTGATTTGATATTGTATGTCTGTTAGGTATATATATGTTCTCTGATGTTCGCTTTAGTTCCTTCAGAGATAGAATTCGAGCAATGACTGCTAAATGAAAAATTCTCAATCTAGCCACAGCACAAGCAGGATAGATATGCGATATTTATGGATATTATGCATCTCAAATATCTATCCACTAGCAAGCTGCTAGTGAACCATTGGATTCTCATTGGAGATATTGGATGGTAAACCTACCAGCTGGCTAGATTTTTTTAGTCATTGGACCTTGGTCATTAGCATCTATATCAAGGTGGATATCTATATATTATAATATATGAGGCCAATGATCTAATACTATACTACTTGGTTGGCTGAGATGTTGAGGTTGAGACAAGAACAAGGCTGAGTTTGGGGTCAACCAACTGAACCAACCACAGATTGCTTAGGCGAGTTTTCAACCAGATTTATAGTACTGTAGGTATCAAATCAAGCAAATTCTGAAATTGATAATCTGCCTGCAGGCCAGTGGTAACTTTACGTCTGGCGTCTGGCTTTAGTTTGAAGGACATTCAGAAGAAGCGCTATTATCAATTATCTAATAACAAGGCAAGCTGAAGCTTTCACAACGCTTTCACTCAATGGAAAGGAAAGGAAGCAAAGATAAGTGCAACTTATCACTTATCTCAAAAGGAAGTAAGAAAAGAACTTGTCTCAGTTGGCGCCATCTCTTAGTCAGCGATTGAACTAAAATCTCTTCTGTCTGAGTATAAAACCAACCTTTGTCGATAACTATTTGAATTTTTTGATTTGTACTTTGAAAATAAAAGGAAAAGTATTGTACATTGGCATTTGGCATTCGACTGACAGGTTGACAGTGCAGAACTTGTCAACTTGTCAGTTTTGAGATGGTCAATGTTTTCTAATGTCAGATTGACAGACTGGTCAGATCAAGTGAAGTGAGAAGAGAACTGAGATCAGACTCCAAACTAGTACCTGTGCTAGTACTACGTCATTTGTTGTGGTTGTGAATTTGTGATGTTTTAATAATTTTGATAAGTATTTATTGAATTTCGAAGTAGATGAATATGTCTTTTTTATCAAATGCCCTTATTGGGAATCCCTTCTCAACACCTGTTGGAAGTAGAATAGGTAAGGTTTTTCACTCATTCTGATATGATTGTGACAAGTCAGCATTATACCAGTGAAACATTTATCACATCACGATCTATTTACTTTCGAGTTTGAGCTTTCACTTCATATTGTTTTCCAAATCCATAAATGAATAATAGATATTGTTTCCATTATGAGTCTGTCTAGAAGCGTTGATTGATATATTACTACAAGAAGTCCGATGGTGCAATGTGCAATTGCTTGATTGTTCTTTAATTGCTCTAGTCTAGTGTTGTTAAATGACTGACTCATGGAAGGATTGCAATGTTGTTCAGGTTTATTTCAATTTGCTTCAATTTCAAAACAGATAATACACCTGTAGTAACACAGGAAAAGCAAGATATTTCAAATGAAATGTATTACTGATGACTTCAGGTGAAGGATGAAGAAACATGTAATTGTGATTTCTTATTATTATGCCAAAATCATGGAGGTGATAATTCTCTTTTTCTACCGAGTTTTTTACAAACGTTAGTAAAAGTCAGACACTGGTGTTAAAAGTAAATCTCTTTTAGCACTGGTGCTAAAAGTGATTTATTTGTATGATAAAATATAAAAACATAATTCAAAATGTAGTGTTTATTCAATTGAACGCACAATTATTGAAACTAAAAATAATAAGAAACCATAAGAAACTCCAGTCTCATTGGTAGATGTAACAGAATTCATATTGGTGAAGCTTGTACCAGGGCAGAGAGCAATGTCATCCGCTGAAGTTTTGGACAAAATTTGATCCGCAATGTTGGTAGAAAAAATAGTGCATGATATACTTGCTAAAAGTGATTTTATTTTGTTTGAAGAAATAGGACACTCCGCCTTCGGCGTCGTGTCCAAAACTTCCCTTCTCACAAAATAAAATATCAATTTTAGCACTTATATCATAAATAACTATTGTTGATAAATTGCATTGCATCATGGATGCCGGCAGTGCAAGAGAGTGCCCTCGAACCCCCTTGTCAGGAGAGAAAATACATTATTTTCATTAAGTTACTGTTTGAATAAAAATTGAAGGCGTCTGGGTTGCAGTTTGCAGTCCACATATCACTTCAATAAATTCCTCGATAAATTCACTATTTTCTTCTACTATTTGAAAGAAATATATATTCAATCAAATACCCGCGCGCGTAGAACAGAAGAACCTTATAACCTTTGCCTATATCAATATCCATTATAGTCACAAAAGATTATATTATGACAGAGGTATTTCACAAGTAATACAAAATATGTTCCTATCTATCATCAAATCGATGGCATTTGACCTAGAACTATAAAAAAATTTTCGACTGCGGCGCATTTTTATATTTATTTTGACTTGTCCCAACCACTCCATTGCACCCTCAGTGGCACCCATTGTACAAAACAAAATTTGCCGCCACTGGTTAATACTTTGATATGTGCAGATAATTAATTCAAACTTTCTTTCATATTTTGTATTTTATGCTCAAATGTTTATTCATCATAATATATTAGTTTAATAATAGACATATTTTGAAATGTATTGAAAGGCGCTAGAATACCAAGTAGGTACATTGTTTTTCCTATGACCACATATGAAAACGTCATAAGGCACACTGTTTTGTTACTTGCAAACTAGCTCATATCACCATTGCATAATTATTTGAAAGGAAAAAACCACACGTGTTGAAATGAAAAAAAAAAACGCACGCTCGCATGTGTGGATAGAAATTGTTTGTGCAAACGAAGAACGTTGAAAAAGAATTAAATGATCGCCTAAAATATAAAAATATACTGCAAAATATGGAAATAAACAGTACTTGATATCGAATCGACACCACCTGAAATTATAGAAGCCGCTCAAGTTACATCTTTGAAATGACTTCTCGCAAAATGAAAAAAAAACATATGTATATTTATGGTCTCAGGAAAAGTAGTGCATTTGTTGCACTCGTTACGACTACCTTCGTGCGAAATAGGTTTATCACTGTCCACACTTGTTATGTGATATACTATTATTAGGATCAAACAGACCCATTTCTTGATCCTAATGAAATATGCTATTTTTATTTTCTTCTGCTACCGATTCAAAGTTTGAAACTTTGTTTACTTCGCTTCTCGGGACCAAAAGGCAGAGACGGCAAATATTGTTTTCATTTACAGAAATGAAATTTGATATTTATTTGAAACATTTTCTATGGATGAATCAATTTGAATATAATTATATGGAGAGTGAATCTTTCTATTTAGGTGCTATTAGGATAGCATATTCATTTGCATATTATATCTCAAAAACAGGCATTGGTCATGGCGTTGACGGTTGACAAAATGTAAAAATACAGATAATTTTGAAATTAGCTAATTTCATCAGTTTGTGGTGCCAAAAATAGCCAATGGCTGTTCACTTTCGCAATATCCAATCAAAATTTCATTACAAAAATCTAGCGCGACTTAAAAAAATCATCTGAATGAAAGAGCCAATTTGTTGTAAAGCTTGTAGGAATACCTAAATTCCATCGATTTTAATATTTTTTTCAGCCACTTGATTTTCTCTCAATTACTTTAGAATTTAATCAACGTTAATCAAAAGTGATTATACAAGGTGTCCCAGAACAACGTACCATAAATTCTACAGGGTGAAGTAGAGACCTAAATAGCTCGATTGAAATCAACTTACCTTCATATGAAAATGCACCATTGAGTCGTGACAGGGCGATGAAGAAAAATTTTATTTTAATATTATCTTGAATATTTTTATATCTTTGCAAGGTACTGCTGAAGGGTAATTTACTACCGTTAATATGCATACAAAAATATATCAATTTAATCAATATACAAGGTGTTAGGTATTTCGCATTCTTTTTGAAGAAAATCGACATAACTTTGAGAACACCAGTGATGACATTCTGATTTTTCAATGGATAACTAAATCAATTTTCTAAATTTTTTTATATTTTTTCTTGGTTTTTGAGATATCTAACAAAATTCATATTGGTGCTTCTCCACCCTGTAGAATTTATGGTACGTTCTTCTGGGACACCTTTTGTAAGTGATTTTTTTCCTATTCTTTTATTCTTCACATCCATGATTTTGAGCCATACGTCTGAAGTTCTTGGGATTATTCGAATATTTTTGTGAGCTGAATAATTTCATAGATTTTGTGTGAAATAAACATTGGATGTAATCCTGGATACAAACATAGTATCCTATTCAAATTCAAAGCACATTACTTTTTGTTCATGAATTGCGACAGCTCATATTAAACGCTCATTCTCAAAATTAGTTACATAATAAAAACATTGGATGCACTCAAAATACAATGATGAAAACATTTCAAAAATTATACTTTTTCATTTCATAAGAATATTATAATAATTCAATCATATTTTAAACAACAAATTAATGTATTAGAAATTACAAGAAATACAACAACACCATTCATAGAATTTGGTCCAAAAGCTCTCAGTATTTTCAAAAAGTTGAGTTGAATCATCATGTCTATCTTCAGCACAACCACCATCATTTGAAACAGCCGATTGTAAAGTTCCAACTTTCGGTAGATTACTGTTGTTTCCTTCAGAAGGACCAGCTGAATTTGAAACAGCCGGTTGTGAAGTTATTGCTTTTGGTACACTTGAAGGGGTAATTCTACTACGTACGTTTCTTCCTTCAGAAGGACCAGCTGAATTTGAAACAGCCGGTTGTGAAGTTTCTGCTTTCGGTACACTCGAAAGGGTATCATTAGTGTTTCTGTTAAAGTGGAAATTTCTCCCTGAAGCTATTGGATTGTCATAAGTTGGTAGGAAATTTTTATTGAGGGAAATATCCACAAACGTGCCTAAAGATCTTGCATCAGCCGCATGTTTTTCCATACTCAATTTGTTTTCTGTGTTTTTCTTCTTAGGTGAAAGCTGTGAATTCTTCTTTTGTTCTGGAGGCAAAGTATATGGATAGACCAGTACTTTGTTCTGGGAAACTTCTTTCGTTTTTTGTTCAAATTGTGCGGTATTGGTAATTTCTTTGCCTATCACAGTGTTGAATACCGATGTGTTTGAATCGGAAAATGATGATACATGACTGTTGAGAAATTGCTTGGTTGCACCCTCAAGGGGTTGCGATGAAATACTTCCTTGGGTTGTATGAACACTATGGGTTTGATTGAAGCTTGTGCTGCATTTATTTGTACCGTGATCAATGTTTTTCCTGGTCAGGTGCTTTTCGACAGGATCATCGTTGATATGTTGGGAACCTTTCTCGTGGTTTCCCATTGACCCCTTGTGGTTTCCTTTACTAATTGTAAATATTTCATTTTTTTCAATAATGCTATCCGTTGGTGTCGGCTGTTCATTGTTTGTGGGAGTTTGGTGTACTTTGGTAATTTTCTTCTTATTTTGTTTTTTCTTTGGTCGTTTGGTTTTGGGATGGTTTGTATCCGATTTCGGTGGCTTTTCAACTTTTTCGATGACTACTACTTTCTTGGGATCCACTATGATAGGCCCCGGTTTGTACTTGTAATATTCTTCATCGAAATCACTTTTTCCGTTGCTCGAATCACTAGTATAATCATCGGGACCGTCGTATATGCCATGAATTTTGTTAGCATACTTATTAAGTTCCGCTTCTAACATCATTTCTTTTGTTCCCAATATGTTTGATGAATGTGTAGGACAATGGACATCGTACGAACCGTACAATTGTCGGGGCTTCCCCGATTGCTTGTAGACTTTCGTATTATATATATGTGGATTTTTGTTGTTCATGATACTCTACTTTGCTCTGGACAAGTGGAGATTACCTGCAAATAAAAAATATTTCTTAATAAACTAAACTCACTATCTTATGATTGATTCATATTAGGTACGTGATTCCACTGTCTTTCAATTCCACGTTGACAGATTATATTTGAAATGAGATCAATAATAGGGATATGAATGGAATAAACTAATCAGCAGATACGAGATAGAGATAAGATACGTCTAATATTATCCGGAATCATTATTCTAAATTTCAGAGACAAACATAATATATATTGTCACAATAGCTAGAAATCAACTTCCTTCCTGCAGTGTGCATGAAAATCATAATAAAATAAATGGAAGTTACTTACTCTGTCAATATCGGTCTGTTCTCTGAGTTCGCTCGTGAGAGTATTCACTTGCTTGTTACACTATGGGAGGGTTATTTGATACTGATGGACACAACAACCCTTAGCAGGTAGTTTTTGTATTGGTAGTGTCATAGTTTAATGCTTGCTGCATTGAACTGTGGTGGTGCTTCATCACAGAATGGTTGGAAATATAAGAAATGGTGAAGAGCTCGTTTAATGATATTCGAACTGTGATGTAGTATCATGCTCCATAAGGTCACAGTTTAATGCTTAACGACGAACCGATAACTACAAACTGAGTCGAAAAGAAGGCTCCTTTTTGTATACGTTGCTCATAGCAGCTGGCGATTACCGTGATAATTTTGTTAGTTCATATTGACGGAATTAATAAGTGATAATTTTTCTGTCAAAAATTAAGCGCCTTATATCTATTGACAAACGTCACTCAGAATAAAATCTGGGTAGACATGTGATATTAGATGTTATGATTGAAAACGGATTACTGTTTTGAATGTTCCTGAAATATTAGTAATAAACATCAGTTACTATCTACAGTATCTACGCAGAATAGGTCGTATAGGGTTCATCTTCTCATCATATTAAAAGCAACTATCCAATGTATGAAATTTTCTTACCGGTAGCAGAATTAATTCCCAATAATTTTTTTCTCGGTTTCCCTAATAACAAAAACATTCCGTGACCTTGAAAAAAATTATCGCAGTAATAATTCTGCTGCTAGGGAGATTACAAGTGATAATTATGAAGGTAACTTATTGCACTAGTTTTTGTAAACTTTCATACATATTTTTCCGAAGGGCTTGTTTGTTAATAAATTCATAAACAGCAATTTTTTATTTATTTGCTAATATTTGAGGTTATTCTTGGATTCATTTTGAAGGAAAAAATCATATGAACATATGTCATGAATATCTCAATATTTGAATTTTTAAGAATTTTTTTTTGTGACAACTTGGAATGAATTCTGTATTAGCATTCCAAAATGTATTCAGATTACTTTGATTTTATAATTTTACCGTTTAAAAATTATTCTCTCGTAAGAATTATTCGCTTGACCGTACATCAAACGAAATGAATAAGTAAGAAAATAAAAACGATACCAAATTTGATCAGGAATGAATGAAAATTTAAAAACATATTTTTCACTCCAAGAAAAATAATTTCTCTGAAAAAATAATGAGGACAAATCCCGCTTGGACGTTACTAATAAAAAAAGTTTTTTTTCAACAGCATTAGTGGCTGTTGTTCAAAAGATAAGACCTTCAGAACATATTATATGTTCATAATTTTTTTTTTCTCATTATAGACTTTCAGCATGTTATTGAGAAACACTCCGTACTGCTATAGCTATTCCGCTATATCGAAGATTCTAAAACTCAGTTTTTTTTCCCTTATCTCTAGAGAAAACTTTGAAAAGTAAATGAACCCTGTGATTATATGGCATGCAAAATAAATGTTTTTGAATTTCAAAATCTGAAATGATTAGAAAATAAAGCATTTTAAAATATATAATGCATCACAAAAAGATATACAGTGTGCCCAAGATCAGGATGAACAGCATGGGGCTTATGAGGATCCCGGTCACCATAAGAGTTACAAAGTAGTTCGAATCGGCAAAAAGTCACGTATTAAAGGGTAAATAAATAGATGTTCAGAAATCCCAAAAATGATCTACTTTCGGTGATATTCGAGAGAAAAAACAAATTTGGCGGTTTGGTTTTTATTTTTTCTGTTAGTTATTTGAAAAGTTTCGAAAAAACCAAAGGCATTTTCTCATTGCTACTTTTTCAGCTATACAAAATGGCGTTCACAAAATCTCCGTACAACGTTTCGTTTTTTATTCTTTTTATAACAAAAATTATTCAAATAATATTGAACAACAAATGTAACATACCATGAAACAACAAAATTGATATTAAATTTCACTATTTTTAGAACAAGCTACTGATGGAACATTAGCTTCAGAGAACTGGGCTCTCAACATGGAGATTTGTGACTTTGTTAACGAAACAGAGGAAGGTCCTAGAGATGCTATAAAAGCGATAAGAAAGAGACTGACTCAGAACGCTGGGAAAAATTACACGGTCGTCATGTATACCTTGATCATTCTGGAAACTTGCGTGAAAAACTGCGGAAAACGCTTTCATATTTTAGTTTGCAACAAAGAATTCATACTGGAATTGGTATGTTAAAAACACCAATTTTAGAAAAAAGAATAACAGTGAAATATCCGTTTTTTAGGTTAAACTCATAGGTCCCAAAAACGATCCCCCAACAGCCGTTCAGGAAAAGGTGCTGAGCCTGATACAATCATGGGCTTCCGCCTTCCAGGCTCAACCGGAAATGTCCGGAGTACTGTCAGTGTACCAAGATCTGCTCACCAAAGGTATAGAATTTCCAGCTACCGATTTAGACTCGCTGGCTCCAATTCACACTCCCAAAAAGGTAATGTTATTTTGACCGGCAATACCGATTGAAGAGTCGCTTCAAGTTAAATAAAGAGCTGCTTAAAGAGGCTAATTATTTCTTTATCACAAAATTTAAATAAAAAGGTAGTTCCGCCCTGTGCTGTGTTTTTTGTTATGTAAAGGGCGAGACGGTCTTAACATGGAAAACAGTGTCAAACAAACCAAGCTAAATTGTTTTGGTAGAATGATCCGCAAATTCTAGGGAATTGGGGTGTATATGGAACCCAATACGAAATACCTAGCATTTGAGGCTATTTATGTTAATTCCGATATAGGGTTTATCCGCAGTTAGAATGAGGTCTTAATAGTGCATCAGGTAGAGTATATTGGTTTATAGGGACAATCATTAAATTAGGATATGAATTCGGTCTAACGATTACCTAAGAGTGTTCAAAGTCTGACGTAAGGCGTAAGAGATAAGTTTATCAAAGGAACAATAATAGATACATCCAGGACCATTTCATGGTTATTCCTTATTTTGTAAATGTATTTCTGTGAGAACCACCGTTTTTCTTGAGCTCGATAGAACAACATTTGCAACATATTCTTGGTCCTCAGAGTCGAATAAAAGCGTGTATAATATTTGAAAACGGTGGTATCATTACATTGATTATCACATATTTTCCATTTAGGTACTAGCTCTTTATAGACAAATTCCTTGATCACCTATACACCATTTGAAAATTCATAATTTCGACAACTCAAATGTAGATTTTTCGTAATACACGACTTTTCCTCCAGAATAAAATTTTGCCATATGATGCAACACTTATGTTGTATCACTAGTAGTATTTCGAAAACGGTAAATAATACGAAGTTGGTAGAATTAGACAAAAATTTTGTCCAATATTAAATATCACGAACCGTTTTCAAGAAATACGGGGACATCAGAAATGGCCTGTTTATTCTTTTCTTTGCGCTGACGCCTTCATTCAGGAACATGAAAAAGTTTGAAATGAGGTGTTAAAAAAGTTAATACAAATTTGATTGATAAATAAACGTCCTTCAGACAAAAGTAGTTGGATTTTTATTGAATCGAGATCTTGACCGTCCGAACACAGAATTCGGACAACCAACAATATCGGAGCATGGGACAATTATATTTCAAATATCATTTTATGACAGAAGTCATCATTCTTATATTGACTATTTCACGCACTTGCCAAATGAACCAACCAGGAGCTATAGTCAAGTTCGGATTATCGATAACACAAACATGACTCTTGACTCTGATTGGCCTGTCAAGTTCAGTGTTTTCAGCTTTGTGTATGTGACAGTTAAACGTCAAATAAAAATGGTCACGTTGTGCACACATTTCAAAATGAGCATATTTGAAATGAATTTCATCGAATCAATCAATTTCAACCATTCAGTCTCTTTGTGAAATAGTGTAACAAAATTCCACTCGTGTGATTAGATTCATCTCATAAGTATGTTTTTTATTTCATAACTGAGTTGCTTGAAGGAAACACCACTCGTCCTGCGGACTCGTGATGTTTCCAAGCAACTCAGTTTCGTATGGAATAAATCAACAGACTTATCGTGAAAATCCAATCACTTGTGGTATCACTACTGAGTATACTGTTATCCACAAAGGAACTATTCATCTATTTATTTATTTATTTATTCATTAAACAAGTGAGAATGGGCTGAGGTATAAAAAAACCTATAAAGGCCCATTAATACATTGTATATAAGTATAAAAAAATATAAAAAGATTTAAAATTACATTCAATGAGATTCATTAGATAAATATATGCATAATAGTATTCCATAAAAAAAATATATAGCGAAAAATATACAACAAACAAGAAACACTGAAAAACCGATATTGATAATATATATATATATAAAAACAGATATATGTATATAGATGTTATGTTAGACGATCTCGAGGACAATCTATTCGGTTTTTAAAGATTGAAACCGAGGGAGCATTAACTGTTTTTGCATCTAAATTGTTCCATGCCGAGAAGACACGATTTACCAAAAAGTTCTGGCGTTTGGTGGTCTTGAAATGTTCCTTCGTAAGTTTTAAATTATGCCCTCTCAATCTAGTGTCAGCATTCATCTGGAACATATTACTAAGAGACGGCAGGAGTCCATGAATAATCCGATATGTTAGGATCAAATCTCCTCGATGTCTTCGGTCGTTGAATGTAGTTAGACATAGCTGATTCAGACGATCTTCGTACGATGGTCTCCTGACACCGAATGACATTCGGGTTGCTCGTTGTTGCACAGATTCCAGCATGTTACGGTCTCTAACCAAATCTGGGCTCCAAACTTGTCCTCCATATTCAAGAATTGGTCTAACATAGACTTTGTAGAGGTTGGTAAACGTTTCAGGTGGCGTTTTCGATAAGATTTTCTTCAGAAGGTATATTTTTGTATTTGCTCGTTTGCATACATTCGAAATATGATGTGTCCATGTCAAATCACTGGTTATGGTAACTCCAAGATCGTTGTGATATTCCACTTTCACTAATTGCTCGTCGTTTATAGTATAATTATGTCTTGGGTTGTTTTTTCCAAGATGAAGTACAACACGTTTACCAATATTGAGTGGCAACAACCATTCACAACTCCAGTTGTACAAAGCGATTAGGTCATTTTGCAATACTTGGTGCGATCTTGGGTCATTGTAGAGTTTTGTGTCATCGGCGTAGAAAGAACAGGTAGATGTGAACACATGTGATAAATCTGAGGTATAACACAAAAACAATAAAGGACCAAGTACGGATCCTTGGGGTACTCCACTCAGTACGGGACATTGATCGGAAAAACAATCATATTCGAACACGAAAATGTCTGTTTTCTAGAAAATTCTGAATCCATTTCAGCAGTAGTCCACGTATTCCAGTTTAAACAATAGTCTTTTCCTAGGCACACAATCGAAAGCTTTAGAGAAATCAAGATATATAATGTCCATAGGAGTATTATTGTCCAATTGTATTGACCAATCATTCACGCACTTCAATAAGTTTGTTGTAACTGATCGATTCGGAACAAACCCATGTTGTTGATCAGGAGTTATTTTATGATGTAACAGGAATGTTTTCATCTATACCGCATTTGATTTTAGCAGAGCAGTATAGTGATGTATATATTTATGCATGTTCATACACTATAATGTACCTAGGCTAAGATGTTAAACTACTGTAACCCCGACACAAAAACGAAAACAAAACGGCGCACTTTCCAGAGCGTCCCTGACCTGGCGGCCCCAGAGGCCCAGGTGGCCGTGGAGGTGTCTCCCCGTCACGCCCCAGCTGCCCCGGCTGCGGCCGGCCAGCTGACGCCCGAGCAGCGGGCCAAGCTGCAGTCCGAGCTCGACGTGGTCCAGAGCAACATGGCCGTGTTGGGGGAGATGCTGTACGAGGTGAAGCCGGGCGAGGAGCAGCCCGACGAGTTGGAGTTGTTGCAGGTGGGTATTTGTTGTCATTATAAGCGTTCCCGAATCAAATTCATATTATTTATTGAAATTTCTTTCTTTTCGGATCATACCGAGAATTCGTTATCTATTAACAGAGATAAGTAACCCTAACCCTTATGGAAGATTTGGAAATATAGTCACGTGATTGATTTTCGTTTCAATGTATTATCACAGATGGCGTTTAATGCATGAATCTCCATTTTTGTTGATGTGAAGTTAGCGTTTCGCAGCTAATTCGAATTACGAACTTTCACGAACTTAGAATGCAGTACTCGAGTTGATTTATTCACTTCACATCTCATTTTTCATTTAGAGGAGTTTTGTTTGATAACAGAGTTTCCATTGATATGGTGAGAAAATAGGTATGAATCACTATAAACTATTCATCCTGGTCTAAACAAAATTAACATGTAAAAAAAGTGTAGATGATAACTTGAAGATTGGAAAAAATTGTCTCAACATGAGCTCTGCATTGGAGATGCGCCATTGAAGCAGATAGCAGATTCAAATGAAATAACTACTGAAAATTGCTGACATCAACTTCAGGAATTTGTTGGTGTGGTGCCATATGATCATAATTTCAGTTGCCACTTTAGTATACAAATAATATAGAATACCTACATCAAAGATACATTTGAAAAAAAAAACGAGCAATGTGATTATGAAAAATACCTTTAACTGTTTTGTAATATGAATAAATATTGAATTGTCAGTGATTATTTTTATATAATATTTAACAATACATTGGAAGTAGTAATTATTTAATAATGATGACTAGTTGAAGATACATTGGCTGATGCATTGCTTTCCCTCTCCTCATCAATTGATTAACGTTTTCTTATCATACTGATGGTCTACAAAGTGTTCCCATAGGTGCTTCAGATAGGTATTCAATCTATTCCTGATCAATGGATTTCTATAATAATCATCCTCAGTGAAATGATATTCACAAACTAGCCCTTTGTGCGATTCTACCCAACTCGAATCTAGGTCAACATCTCCTGTAACAGAAAAAGAATAATCAAGTATATTACTCAGAACATAGTAAATAGAGTGTAAAATAGGTAGTGTTTCACGTACCTGAATAATTAACGATCCATTTTTTTGTTCGAAGCAAATCTTTGATTGGGAAACAAAATCCTCATTTCGGCGACGTGTTCTTTCACAGTTCAGGTAGGTACTCAAATTTTTTATTTCCTGATCATGACATTGCCACTGTCACTGTATTTTTCTATAATAAATTAATTGGGTATGCAATATGCAACTGGGGTATTTCATATTGTTCAGTTATAGTACTTTGATAAAGATATGGATGACATTCTGATGTAAAACCACAATATTCACGGGAACTGCTGGGAACAAATACACCGTACGAAAAGTCGATAAAAATCAATGAAAATAAACAAAGTGGAAAACATTTAAGACAAACCGATGAAGAAAAAGACAGAAAAATCTGACCTTGAACATGGCAGCCAGATATGGCAGCTGAAAAAGCTATGTTCACTCTTTGGAATCAACGGCACTAGTTCCATCTTGTGGCTGATTCCAAAACCATGAAAGATATATTGCCAAATTATAGCATTGACGTGCACATCTTGTTAGTGGGTTACTTATCTCTGCTATTTATTTCAATATGTCAATGAGACAGAACCTCTGAACTCACTTTAATGAAAATTTGGGACAGTGACTGGAACTATATCTATACATGTATGATGATCTTGATGGCAGCAGGTGAGATCATCCACAACTTGCTCCCAAAGAGTACGTTTACAGTTTTATGCGCGGCTTGCATCAGTTGCATGTTGCATTATATCGCAGATGTTTGCACTATTTACATTTGTCAAGGAGGCAGGAACTCGTGTGAAATATATCACTTTCCACACTTGTGTAATGTACTATTTTCTACGACCACGTGTGAAAACGTCATATATCACACTGTTTCGTTGTTTGGAAAGTAGCTCAACTGTGGCATTGTTATTTGAAAGAAAAAAGCACACGTGTTGAAATTGAAAAAAAAATCGCATGCTCGCATGTATGCATAGAAATTATTAGATATATTAGTTGGTACTCACTGTCATCATAAGCGCTTTTGTTACACTGCCTCTTCTCGGATTGTAAGGAGAATTCGTAATTAATTTCAATGTGTCAATGAAACATAACCTCTACTTCACTTTGATGGAAATTAGTCTGGAACTATTTCTTCTACATTTCTGATGATGTTGATAGCACCGGTTGACATCATCCACAACTTGCTACTTAAGTACTAAATAGTACGGCTTGCATCACAGAAGTTTCCATTTTTTATATTTGAGATAACGCACCGGTTAATGTCATAACGCACTGCTGTATTTCTGGTTGCCTATTGGCGACAACGCATGAAAGGTGACATTTGAAATAACTTCCATATTCGGAACATTCTGTTAGCGACTAGCCATAGTCCAGACGCCCCGTATACAGAACGGCTATCGTATAGAGTTAGTCATGCTATTACTTAATCATTAGTCAGATAGGTATGAATGGGTAATTCCGATAAGGGTGACTAGTTGAGTCAGTCTGATATGAACTGTCGTCGTGATTGGTTGTATACTATAGGTTGATGAAGTGTTGATCATATTGTGGTAGTGATCGTGTCTTCATATAAACCCACTAGCGCTAATAATTCGTGTGGGCGTGTGGTTTTGAAT
The DNA here is from genome assembly GCA_029955515.1 of Chrysomela aeneicollis. Classification (NCBI taxonomy): domain Eukaryota; kingdom Metazoa; phylum Arthropoda; class Insecta; order Coleoptera; family Chrysomelidae; genus Chrysomela; species Chrysomela aeneicollis. Next base: position 11,680,071 of record JARUHQ010000003.1, on the reverse strand, counting down.
ATCAATGTATCAATGACATAATTTGTGCAAACGAAGAAAATTCACTAATTCATATCTGGTATTGTCGAAAAAGTTTTCAATAATTACCTACATTATAGGTATAGACAGTTAAATTGAATTGACACCACCTGAGATTATAAAGGTCGCTGAAAGTTACATCTTTGATATGGCATTCCGCGAAATAAAGAAAAATATTTATGGTCGTAGGACTCGTAGGAAAAATAGTGTACAAAACTTGTTGGAAAGTTCAATCTTTGCTTTTCATACGGCATGCGGCTCTTGCCATACGACTACTATGCAATATAATATTTTCCTACGACTACCTATGAAAACGTCAATAATCACACTGTTTTGTTATTCAGAAAGTAGCTCATATCACCATGGTATTGTTTATTTGAAAGAAAAAAAGTACTAGTGTTGATATGAAAAATATCACAACGGTCGCATGAATTGATAGAAATAATTAGGCATATTGTGAAGGTATAAGCGTTCTCAAATCAAATTCATATTATTTATTGAAATTTCTGTCTCGTTTCGTATTGAGTATTCTTTATCTATCAATTTCAATGTGTCTGATACTTAACCTCTGAATTCACTTTAAAACTGGAACCTATATTCTTTGCTGGAACTATTTCGATGTTGATGACAGCGGGTGAGATCATTCAAAAGAGTATGGCTACAGTTTTATGCGCGGCTTGCTGCTTGCATCAGTTTGATATCACAGTATCACCAAAGAGAAGATTCTTTGGTATCACAGATGTTTGCAAGGAGTCAAGGACGCACTAACTCGTACGCATCTCGTACGCGCTTGCGCACTACGTACTTCTATGGTTCTGTATTCCTGGTTGCGTGATTACTGGCGCTAGAAGGCGTATGGTGTCAAGGTTGTTTATGTACGCTGGTGTCAATATCAATAAAATTTGTCCAAACTAAACTAAATCAATAATATCATCATAAATATCATCCTGAATATGGAAATAAACAGTAAGTACTTGATATCGAATCAAAACCACCTGAAATTATAGAGACTGCTCAAGTTACATTTCTGACAAGACCTCCTGCGAAATGAAAGTAATCGGAGTCGTAGGAAAAATAGTGTACAAAACTCGTTGGAAAGTGCATTTCCTTCACTCGTTACTTTTCCGCACTCACCGCTACGCGGCTCGTGCTAAACGACTACTCGTGTTAAATATGTCACTTTCCACACTTGTTGTGTAATATACTATTCTTGCCAACATCCGATTGAGGTCAAATTTGCATGGTGGGTGTTCATAATTCCGGTGACAATGCATTATAGAATTTTTGTTGATACTTCCATTAGATGGCGATGTCGAATGTTTTCGAAATGTTTGACTGTGCTCTCGTATTATGGACTCAGATACCGAACCTGAGAACCAAACAATGCGAAATATTCGCAAAATAAAATTGTATCTTGTACAGGGTGGTCCGAATTTGACGCTTCATAGGAAACACCGATTTCTGTAGGAGTTGGAGAAAAAACTAAGATATATGTTGATAGCTCGATTTTAGTGAGAAATCAGATGCCGAAAAGTGCACCTCGATATCTTGTGTTAGAAAGGGCACTGGGGTTTGTGAATAACGAGTTATATTCGATGATTCACTTCTATTTCCACCTTTACAGTTTCGTGTTCTAATTGCAACTACTCGTCTCAGCTCATTTGTCATCACCACCTATTATTCCTCTCTTATGTAATCTTTGTAGATTAATAATGCATTAGTCATGAACTAGAACTGACACTGTGTTTTACTATGACGTCATGGATGACATCACTTCTCACGCTTAGAGAGCTCACAGTTTCGAGGTAAAGCAGTCTGAGCGCTGTCACATTTGTGGCATTTATCGGGTGAAAGAAATTTTTATACCTACCTGAAGCACGATTTAAATTCCTCTGTAGAGTATAAAGGAACAACTCTCTCAATTCGAGGTCTTATAACTCAAGGTTAGTAGAATTCGCGATAGAAAATAACACGTAGCACTATCTCATGGTAACAACTCGAACTTCTCGAAGTGGTGTCGTTTTTGTTTTGTTTTCATATTTTTGATGTTTGTGTCATTGTGACATAGGTGTCTTGTCACCAAACAATAACTGGAACGAGAAAAACGATATGATTTCACATGTATTTCACCAAAACATCTCTCGAAAAACTGCTGGAAGTACACCTTTCACATCAGAAGAGAAAATAAACAGAACAGAGGTTAAGTTTTTCTGTGGGTTATCCTCCAGAGAGTTCAGTGGTTATACCACTTCGAGTGGTTCACGAGTCACCGCTAGGTAGCGTATCGCTTAGCACCTATCGCGAATACTAACCTTGCTCAAAACCAACGATCTTCTTTGTGCGATAATACCAAAAGTACATTATAGTAAAGGGCTGCATCAACTTCTTCATCATCGCTACTAGATGAAGAGTCGATAAAGAACATTTCAGTATCGCTATCCTCATCATCATCAATTGAAGTTATTGTTCGCACCAACGCTTGTTCTTCTATGATAATGTCAGATGTCAGCTCCAAGTTGTCAGTTGAATTCAAATTCATATTAAGCGCGTTCGAAGGTGGTCCGAATCAAAGCTGTGCCAACTGTACAAACTGATTCGGACCAGCATTGACAATTCAGAGCGCGCTCAGAATAATTAGCGCAATTGGGGCCACGGTGTGAATATGTATATTTAGTGATAGGTGTCAGATGTCGATTTGTCAGGAAGACATGGCAATGCCAATTCGACATCGCCACCTACCGAAAACTTCACCGAATTTTTTGCTCTCGTAGCTGCCACAGATATTTTCCTGTTTTGCAGATCATCACGTCATCAATATCTGTCCGCAAGGAAAATGAATATGATATAAAAATCGCTACAAGTAGGCTCCCTTTTCCATTCCTAGGAGCTCTACTCGGTGTGTCGCAGCATGCAAGAACGCCTGGTCGAGCTGGTGGGCCAGCTCGCCAACGACCCGCTGTGCGAAGAGATGCTGCGCATCAACGACGACCTCAACAACCTCTTCTTGCGCTACTCGCGCTGGGAGAAGAACAGGCCGACGGCCACGCCTGCGCCTGGCGTCGGGTGGGCGTCGGCGGTGGTGGCGCGCGCTGTGCCGCCGCCTAAAGCCAGGTCGGACACCGCAGACGACAGCTTGATCGATTTCGGCGACGAACACGACTTGGGCGCCAAATTCAACGAGATGAGTGAGTCTTTTTTTTTTTTTTTTTTTTTCGTTGAATGTGGATTATTTGCGGTGGTGCTGCGGGACACGAACGATCGTCAAGCGGCATTCGAATGCGCCATTTGAGTGTCAGGCATGGAATATTTGTTCCTTTCGATGCATATGTCGGTAGAAATTTCTTCCTGCGGCCATTTAGTGTGAATTCCATTTATTGTCATTTACCTCTGACAGTGACATTTTTGAAGTCCACGGCAATCCAAGTCGTTTAGTTCGATTATGGAACATTAATTTCATGTACCTTGTTAAAGAATGAAAATACAAGCAAAACACATGAGGAGCACACAACATCTTTTACCTAAAGAACAAGTGTTTATCCAACTCCAGAGTGTGAATGTTTACTTACTAATTATTCACGGTTTCAGAGGCTCATCCTTCAAATGGTTCCAAATTTTCCTTCGAAAAATTTTAATGTGATAAAAATAAATTGTGGAGTCCCCCAAGGATCTGTGCTTGACCCTTTATTGTTATCACGTTATGTGAATGACTTTTATAATATTGATGTACAGGGACATGAGCACAGATTCCTTTAAAATACAATATAAATGACTAATTGAATGCAAGTATCAGGTTATAGAATGAAAATACATGCAAAACACATGAGGAGCACACAACAACATCTTTTACCTAAAGAACAAGTGTTTATCCCACTCAAGAGAGTGAATGTTTACTAACATTCTATTTATTTACGGTTTCACAGGCTCATCCTTCAAATGGTTCCAATCATCCTTCGAAAAATTTTAATGTGATAAAAATAAATTGTGGAGTCCCCCAAGGATCTGTGCTTGACCCTTTATTGTTATCACGTTATGTGAATGACTTTTATAATATTGATGTACAGGGACAAAGTCATGGTACTGATTCCTTTGAAAATACAATCTAAATGACTAATTTCATGCAAGTCTCAGAGTTTATCATATTCAAACTTGACAGCTGATGTTTCCATGTTGACAAAATTGAATGTGTATCAAGCGATATTCTATGAATGCTTCTAAGCAAAACTTGCATTTTCTATCGAAATATGTATGCATTAAATCAAGAAGGAATTGAACAATACAATCAAATGGTGTTTCATTTCAGGCGTGAATAATGCTTCAGGTGATGTTACTTCTAGCAAGCTCACCCTTGGTAGGAACGATGATGAATTTGACATGTTCGCGCAATCCAGAAATGTCACTTATGAAAGTTCGAAACAGAGGTTAGTCTGAAATATGGTCGTCATTTGTTATGTCTCAAGAAATATTATATTTATGGAATGAACAAATATTTACAGAATTTTCATATCATAGTAAATCGTATTTCTATCAATTTATGTATTCTGTTACTGTTTCTGAACTGTGAAACAATGTTTTATCAGTTGTGTATTTCATTTTTAGTGGAAGTACATATGAAGATAATCGCAATCCTGACCAAGTAGCCGGTGGTTTGAGTAGTTTGACTCAAAGGAAATCCGTGAGTAATCAATATAGTTTAATTGGTGCTAATTTTGTTGTCTGTTTAATTTTATGTTATATCCTGATGTGTTGCTTTCTATGTGTTGTGCAGAATCCCGAAGACTTAGAGATCGACGAAATGGCCTCTTGGTTAGGAAAAACGGTGAGTATTCGCGTAAAATCAAAGACCTGAAAATTACATAGCTGAATTTCTGGTGAAATTATCTATTCTATGACATATAGAAGGTAGGTCATTATATTTTGAATTCTCGGGAGTGTTCTATTCGTCCATAAAAATGTGATAATGTCCATAAATTCCACATTTCATGGAGATATTCAATTATGTGATATTGTATTCATATTGTCTCGTCTTCAAAAGACTGCATTTGAAATATTCGTATAATATAAGGATAGTTGAGGACTTATTGGTGGTTTTGAACAAGCAATTGACAATATAGATGAAATGAACTATCCTTTTTTTAAATCGGTTGCATATTGGTTTTGCTTCACTTTATGTCGTGAATATGTTCGTTATTGTTTTTGCTTTTCTATCAATTATCGATAAATGTGAGACAACGGTAACTAAATGGGTTGCTTTAGAACATTACAAGAAAAGCGTTTGTAAGATCATATACCGAGTGAAAATTTTTACAAGTTTGAAATGATAAATACTGTGGAATCGTATTTTTGTGTATTTGGTCCAAACTTTTCCACAATTTTGAGCTGTCAATTTGACCGATCCAATGCCGATTTTCAATTATTAAATTTCGCAACTGTTTACTCGTTTGTCCTCAGATTTACCATCACATATTATCAAGTGAAACAATTATTATTATTTATTTAAAAAGATAAGAAAGAGAGAATCCAATATATTTATTAGAAGTCAAATTTGCAAATTCGATTGAAGATAATAGTTAGAGTAAAGAGTAGGAGAAGAGTAAGAATTTAACTCATCTGCAGATAATATTATTAATTATCGTATTTACATGATTACATGAAAATAGTGTATAATAGAAAGTGCTCACACGAATCTTATATACAATTTTTGCCAGCACTGATTAATTTTCAAATTTTTATCATATTCAACTGACATTCAATTTCATCTTTGACTTAAAAAAACTAATTTTCTTCCTATAAGATGACAATAGTAGGTTTTTTACCCATATACATGGCATGCTGTTGCATCGAAGTTGTAGACAATTTCATTCTTGGTTCCATATTTATGTTGTACCTGGTTATCCACTTCAATTTTTTTATATACATGTTGTTTCAGAGTTGAAGTGACGAGCGGAAAAAAGTCCATTTAAACATGGGTCCGAAAATGGTTCGTTTCCGAGTTACGAAGTGTTGAGTTTTTTGAAAAAAAAAATAGTTTTTTATTAGTTCGAAAAGGATTTCACTGGTTTTTATGAAATTTCCAAGGGTTCTTCTACTATACCAATAATTAGATTTTATTCAGGATTTTTAGGGACGTACCCAGCGAGCAAACCGTTTGTTTTTAACAGAAAAAAAATCACCACTTTTTTTTTTTTTTCGTTTTATATGATGTATTCAGATATAATAATAATTCGTCTTCATTCATCAAGTGCAAGAAATGACAACAAAAAGGAACACAAAATTTACAAACATAGACAATATACCTTTACCTGCTACTGTGAAAAGGCGGAGTATCAGCAAAAAGCTGTTTTTCAACTCAACCAAATACAAAATGTTTGTCTTTTGACTTTTTTCCGTGTTTCGCTTCGTTTTCGAAAAAAAATTACAATACCATACTCGGAAACTAAGCATTTTAGGACCCTTGTTCATGTGAACTTTTCCCATAACTAGCTGACCGCAATCTTCCCTAGGCTTCTGTCACTTCAACTCCGAAATATATTGTCGATAAAACGATTGTTCAACATATGAGATTCCAGAATGTCCAAATAACGCCACCAAAAGTGAATCCGACCCCCCAAACAACACGTCCTCCTCGTTTGCAGACCGGCGTCGAGGAATCGGTGACGAGCAGCGACTTCGAGCGCTTCCTGGCCGAGCGGGCGGCCGCGGCGGAAACGCTTCCCACCATATCCTGCTCGAACTCGGCCAAGCCGGACGCCGGCAAGGACAAGAAGGCCGGCGCCCCGGCGCTGCTGTAATTCGCCGACCGCCCTGCTAGATAACGATGCGCAGGCGCGTCCACAGAGGGCGTGCTAACGCATGAATGTATTTGTGATTGTATGGATAACCGCTGTGTCTCCTAGATGTGGATGGGGAGGCTCGCAGGCGACCTTCTGGAAGGCGGAAGGGGCGTGATGCGCATGCGCGGGAATTTTGGAGGTTAGGTTTTTTATCTCAATGGACGAGTTCAGAAATTCATTGCAAACCTTGAGAATGGCAACACATTATTTTTATAAAATATCGATGCCATTTTCATTCTTATCGATTTTTGAAGTTCCCGACTCAAGAATCTCCGAAATAAGTTTTTATTATTTCGGAGATTTGTAAATCTAGGACTCTCAGGATGATTCAAAACATTAAAATGACAACGATGTTTTATAAATATGATGTGTTTCCAGAGGAAGAACTTTTAAGCTATTTTCAAGGTTGCAATAAATTGCTGAACTCGTCTATTGACTCTTTCCTGAATCGTTTTTGGATATCAGAATCAGTCATACTGTGATGAGAATAATTGGCCTGTTTCATTTTATTGAGTTATTATCGAGCAGATTATAAAGTTTTTCAAGGATATTTATTTGAAAATATTAAGCACTATCGCGAGTGGTTGATGATTGATTCAGGTAATCATAATCGTTCTGCACCCCAACAAATTGAAAGAAAATGTTCGGTGGCACGGAAGTTAAAATGCCGGCCAATTTTCTTCCGAAAAAACACCATTCGACATCTACCATTGAAAACACACCAAAGTCACCTTACTTTCAACTAAAACACCACACACGCGTACATTCACTTATTTTCCACACTTTTCAGGAAATTCACACTTCTTCGAAACGCGAACAAAACACGATACTTTGATCCTTAATTCTGGTATTTTTCATTTATACCTTTGGCCAACGTTGAGTTGAAAGGATTCCTTGTGTGCTTTCAATAGCAGAAATTTGAAGTGTCAAATGGTGTATTCCGTATTTTCACTTTGGATTCGTGTCCAGGTGGTCAAAATACGTAATCATCACAATATTTTTTTTTCGATTCGTAGAAGTGCAGTTAATGAGAATTCACCAAAATGTTACGTTCACTTATCCGGATGCATTTCTGTACAAAATGAAGATATGTTTTGAGGTTAGGTTAAACCAGCTTATAATAATCAGATGTTCACCAGCGCATGCGCGTGTCACGCAATTAACTTGTCTTTTTCCTCATTTATCGGCTTCGCTTTGGAATCCTCATTATCTTCACATAAAATATGACTGCCGTCATAGCAACTCAGCTGTGGTCCGATAAGTGGCGCCGCAACTTAGCAGGTACTCTTGAATCTCCACCCCTCTTGTAATTTAGAAAATGAAATCTTGAATACAATTGAATCTTCACAATGTCTGTTTTCAATACTTTTTCGACATCAGGGATTTGTGTTTGAAACAATAATAACATTCATTTTCGTAGGTTATTCTCATTTGAGATATTCATAATATCCTTGAAATATGTTTCATGCTTTTTGAACCTGGTTGCGATACTTCAACGTGTTTGTATACAATGTACTATACGTCTCACAACCTTCCAACGATGTTGACAAGATAAATCTTGCAATTTTACTTCCATTAGAAAAAAAAATACAACGCCTTCATTATTTAAGCTCTGTTTTTGAGGTCCTTCAATATTTCATGTATGAAATCAACTGATTATATTATCTACTTGTATTGTGATTCAATATATCTTGAGAATTTCAATTTTATCTTGAATGAGCATCGGAAAATATTTTTTATAGAATGTGAAGTATATTCTGTGATATGTTAACCAAAATATGTATTATTGTTTATGATTAATTTGCGCTACGATATGGAGATTGTATCGTACATAGTATATTTCTACGAGCTTATGTGATCTATACCTATGCAGGGTGTTTCATAATTGAATGCTCAGCGTAAAGGGCGATAGTCCTTGGATTATTTTAATGAAGATTCTTCATATGAACGTAGATCCGTTACCGCTCCATTTCTGAGATACAGGGTATTAAAATTGTTTAGGATGCAATTATGAAACACCCAATTCAGCATTTCTGAAATGGGCCGAAGTCCCGTATTGAAAACATTTCCTTGGAAATTACATCAACCATCTTTTACGACAGCATTGAAAAAATACAGATCTATTTCAGGCAGTGCTGAAAAAATTTTCAGTATCTGGTATATTATTTTCCACGATAGATCGCTTGTTTAATTTTGTTTATTGAGTCAATTTTATCAATGTATATTTTATCTCATTTATTGTTGATTTGAAATGATATGAATTAAATTTATTATTTTGTTATAGCCACTGATAGAGGAATAATATCAGATAGAACGCTCGAAACCATGTTGAAAGTTGATGAAAATCTTACCCAATTCAAATTTTCGGAAACTGTCCTTATATTTGAGGGTATTGTAATATATGCTATATTTCGACAATTAATTTGATTAATGGACTGTACTTATTCATATAGATATTATCTAGTAGAATTTGTATAGTGGTGATAGAGAGAAAACATACGTTACATGATGGTGGAATGTTATTTCAGTTGTTTGATGGTTATTACTGCACCTTTCGCTTCATTTATTTCTTCTTTATATATTATCTATCTCAAATTCCAGACATTGTTCGGTGTTGGATGTAAACCACTATGTGAATCCTATTCTGTATATAGCTCTTATTTTATAACAAGACGTTCATGAAAACTATCAACTCATTATGTTGAAATGAACGTCTTCAGATGAATAATATAGCTTAACCAAATATATGTAATATTTCGTTATTCAATCATGCATTTTATTTCTCAAAATCGAAGGTTAGTGTGAAAAAATGTCCAGTCTCAGGATTTGGGGTATTATATATTATACATATACATTACATAGCTAGAGTTGATGAGTATCATAGGTGAGTCATTCTGCAAATGAATAATGTAAGTTTTCCTCGGATAATTCTTCAGGAAATTGGAATATTGTTTTTCGGGCTAAAAAATCAACTTTGTCGTGGGGCCTTCAAATATTTTATACAGGATACTGAAGGCATTATCTAGTGCGTAGTAGGAGCTAAGCTTTCTGAGACATATAAAGCAAATAGAGAAGAACTCGAAATTATTGATTTTATCACCTAAGAGTATGGAATATAGACCATCGATCCTGTATTCGACACTTGAACACTGAGAAGTGAATATATTATTTGAGATCAGGCAAATTATTCATGGTATTTGTAGATAAAAATTTATTTTTTATTTATTACATATTTTAATAGTAACAATAAACTACAACAAAGTTTACAGAAAAAATGACAAACATGCACATTATCAAGGTTTCCAAATTGGAGAAAAATCTACTGCACATTGTACCTATAGAAAGAATTTTGCTCAACATGGATAAAGACTCGATAACATTACTATTTCAACATAAAAATCAATACAAATTTGTCGTAAATAAAATATCCTCCATTTGTCTTCAATATTCGAAAAACATTATAGCTGTTGTTGGTATGAAAATACAAACACAAAGACGTGTCTTATATTAAGTACACATTCAAAAACTTCATTCTCTACTAAACCCTAATCACAGTCTAATCACATATAGGACGGCTAAAAATCCAATTGAAAGATCTATCTAATTTCCATTGATTTTGAGCAGATCATGTAATCTTATAGGTTTGGCAAAATTCAATTTCAAATAAATATAAAACTGAAACGTTCAAGAAATATTATATGTAATAATAAACACTAATCGATTATTAATCAAAAAAATAATCATTGAATAAAAGCCAAGCATTTTAAGAAAATGTATTCATTCGAAATATGTACTGACACTATTAAAAACAGGTAAAAAGAAATGTGTATCCACAACATAATCTGTGATATGATGAGAATCAATTTTCAATCAACAATATTGGGTCATCTCCTCAACATGCCTAAATATAAGAAGGACGTTCAATACAAAAAATAAGAGAAAGCTAAATTTCAAATTTTTGTGTGATATCATGAATCTTCCACTCTCCATCATTTCCCAAAGGATGGCAATGACACATAACAACTGTTCCTTGCTTATTTCTATTTTGTTTGCTATCAACATGGTGTGTTGGTATTTTTTCTTTCGAAACTGGATTACTAGTAATTCAATGAAGAAAATTTCTCAAGAAACAATATATATACAATCAACAGTTTTCTAATCTTGAATCAGTAAATCAAAAAATATTCGAATAAAAGTTGAGAAACTTTTCACCTCAAAACGATGAACATTACAAATTCAGTAATTAACAACTACTCATATTGTATAATATATATATAACGTAATGTTTATTATAAAAATATATTTCCTATAAACAAATATCACATTAGCACACGGACGCATTATGAAAAGCTTCACGCATTTTTGAAGGGTATATTCGAGCCCATGCCTTGATGTGATATACAAAACTGTACAAATTATGTACAGAGGATATATCTACAGTTTATTATTATGTTCTAGTTCAATTGACACGAGAGCCGTAGGGATTGACGTATGAAAAATAAAATTCGATATTGTCACTTTCCAATTTGATAACCTAAGAAACAATAATATAATAGCTATGTTATATATTCACTAAATATCATCAATGGCCATCATATTCCGTTTCCAAACATTGATTTTTTATCTATAAAATTGAAATATATCTGAGGGTTATTTTTACCTACCACTACTTTTTGTTTTTTTCAATTGTATTTCGAAATGCAATCAAGTCCATTGATCAATCACTGCAAGAGCCTACTGAGGCAATGCAACATTTTATTTGCATTCTAACCATCTAAGATCACTCTTCAGAACACTGATTGCTGCCCATGTGAATTCAAATTTTTCATCCAAAAATAAATATCTGAAATATATTATTGCACTTACAATCGATAAAACTATAATCCATTCCGTATGTGTTATATTTTCACTTCTATAGTGAAGATGATTTGTTGGAACATTTTTATTTCAGTCTACGATTGAACAGGACGTTGTTTCACTTCTAATAATTGTGGATGATTTTCCACTATATTGAGTAAAATTCCCTCGATGTAAGTCCTCAGCTGTCTGTTCACTTCTTGTTGTTCTTTGAGAGCTTGATGTACCTGAAATCATAAAGGAAAAAGTTGAAGTTGAATCTCTCATCCTCTTTAAATTTTTGAAATATTCATGAATAATAAAAAGCTGATATTTTCCCTTCCCTAACATGAACTATTCATCTGCTCAAAAATGAAGGAATAATAAAAGTAGATAATTTATAATCTGTAGGTTTTATGGCGACAACCTCGATGAAGGTTCGATCTCTACCAAATAATGGAAATTATAAAATTTCGAAATACAAGAGGATCCGGTTTTCCTGATATTTCAGGAACTACGTAATATACCCTCGATTTCTTCTGATATGCGAGATGGCCATGAAACTGCGTTATTTAACCTAGTTCGTATGTCCCTCCTTTTCCGATTTGAAAATAGTGTACCATGAAATTTGCATTACCCTATATTTCAATTGAAAGCACGTTTGAACCAAATTTACGCGTTTGTGATTTTACATAAGCTGTCTATTTTAGGGATTTCGTTTATCTACAAAGTTTGATGAATCGGGATAAAAAAATTGGAATATCTTCAATAATTTTGAATATATCACAAAAAAACGAAAATTTCTGATTGCTTTTGATTTTTTTTCGATAAATTAATATAGACATTCGAATAATTTTTTTTGTGGATAATTCGAAAAAAAAAACGTCATCAAATAACGCTAGAATCCAAAATGGTCCTGTTCATAAGAATAAATAAAGATGCCAGGTGTTTTCTCGCAAATTATTTAAAAAACGATGTCATATTCGACTTCTCCATGAAAAAGTGTTTCAATGATGTATTTGATAGATAGTACGATTAGTTCAATGTAATAGTAGCCGCAGGCAATGATGAAAATAAGACCTGGTGGCGCTACTGTTTCGGCAGACAAATATGTCATTTGAAACAATAGATGCGCTAATGTTAAAAAATATTCGAAACATTTCCTTTATATCATGTTCGATGAATATTCGCTTCAAATTCATTGAAAAATGGCTACAAGGAATTGTTAGGAACAATTAGACGTCACTTGCATATGCAAGCACAATCATATTCAACTGAGCCACTAACACTTTCCTATTATAGTAAGGATTTTGGTATTACTTGAACTTTTTTTTGTTTAATTAGGTGGATAAATCTTTGATAGAAACATATCGATTGTACGCTGGAAGCTTGTAGAACTTCCGGTGGAGTTCAGTTGAATTTGTTTTCGCTTTCTGAATTCATTTTTACGAAATCAATTCTAAATCACCCCGGGTAGGTATATTGTCAAATCATGACATTTCATGGCGAGTCTGATTCAAACATTGCACTGCATGCCCCATATTCCATTTCAATTATGTACAACTGGTGTCAATTGTTTCGTAGGTAATGAATATATTTTGTCGCTGATTGGCCATAGCCCGTTGTGTAAAGGCTCTTACACACGGGGCGTGGCTTGTTTTGTGTAATGCATCCAGTACTAAACGAAAAAGGAAGAAAAAAGCCACGAATTGCACTAAGTAACGCAAAAATAAAAATGAGATTCAAAATCTCGTACGTCAACAATTCACATGGAAAACAACTAGGATGTTTGAAAAGGTAGACTACGACAGAAAACAACTAGCTTCCTGGCAAATACCACGCAGAATATTGAATTATATTTACTCGTGGTCTTAATTCAGAATGCAAGTGTTTCTTTCTTCCTAATACGCGGTTATGGTCATGGGCTAGTTTTCCTGCGACATTTTCGCAACCACTGAAGACATTCCAAATTCCTCCCTCACAAAACCAACCACCGACCTCGTCCTGCGACATGACGTCCAGCTCGTCGGCCAGGCTGGCCTGCTGGCCCAGCGACAGTATCCTGCCGGTTTCGAGGCCGGCGTGCACCAGGCTGGCCTGCAGCTCGTCGTTGAGGTCGCGCAAGCGCGCGTTGTCGTCGCGCAGCTGCGCCACTTCGCCGTGCAGCTCGTCGAGGCGCAGCACTTCCGGCGACGTGGTGGGGAGAGCAGGCGTGCGCGCCTCGCTGCGCAGGCGCTCGATTTCGCGCGACATGTCGTCGCACAGGTGGGACTGCGCCTCGAACTCGCGCTTCAACCTGCAGTGATGATGTTGCGATGTTTCTGCTTATTGGGTTCGTTAATTTGAACGCTCAGTACAAAACTGAACAATTTAATTCGCTAAACACTCGAAATACAACTTCGATATTCGCTATACAAATCTCAATGTTCACAATACTAGCTTTCTTTCTAAACTGACTGTCCGCGACACTGCGGTCCTTTATATAGGTACAAAACATTCATTCTAGTAAAATCACCCATTCTCCAGAAATAACCACTGAAATAATAACTGGAAGAACAATACATATGCATGCGCGAGGTATATTTTCGGCACACATGCGAACTGAAATGAGAGAGCTGCGCACATGCGCAGTACAAGGGGAATTAATTTAGGCAAATCGAGACGTATTTTTGTCATATATGTGCATTTTACCCATATATATATAATAACAACTATAATATGGAAAATACCTATTCTTATCTTCACGCGAGAGTGAAGCCAGTTTTGGAAGAACAAAAGACTGTCTACCTTGCTAATGATGAATTGTGCGCATACGCGGGTATGTGAAAGAGCGTTAATAGAGTTATTTATGTACTTACTAATTGTTTACAGAAGTGATTAGTGAGTGATAACAGTGACTGATCGAAAATTAGCCCACGAATCTTGTTCCCATGACTTAATCGTTACAGGTTTCTATGCAAATCGCTTCGTAGATCACATTCATTTCTGTATCTATCAACCATTATCCAATATCAATAATATCATCCAACAATCCATCGATGAATGAATATTTGAAAAATATATGTTGTGATAAAATAAAAACATCGAATTACGTAATCGATTACGTGACTCATTTGATTGTTTTTTAATAATTATCATACGTTTGTCTCTCTCACTAGCAAAACTACTCTCCTCCATGATGAAAACGAATGTCGATTCTTAATTCAAACTTGCGCATGCGTATATCCGCGATTAGTCCCGCAGACTGTCATTTATTTCATTTTTCAGCTTTGGGATCCTTGTTACCTATATAGATATAGTTAATATTAGATATATGAATTTACCCAGAGATGACCTCAACCACTGAACTAAAATTGGCCTCAACGTGAAGTGATTAACTGCTGACGGTGGATTTATTTGTGGATGTTCGAGTTTTTTTTTTGTACGTTTTGTTCGTTTATCATTGTTTATCATCTCTCGTGTTAAAATTGAATTTCTTTAAACTTTATTATATATCTGATAGTTGAAAAAGAAGTTCGTGAAAAGGCCGCTCCAGTAAGTGTCAATTCGTAAGACGTTCACTGCGCATGACCAATATCTATTATTTAAATTCATTTTTTCGAGCATCCAAATTTCATTCCATTATCTCGGAAAACAAAAATGTTACATGGGCGAGCCACCTTCCGTGGACACCCGGTATAATTGCACAAGTTAGTAGCGGCACAGATGAGAGAACCTTACAGATGAGAAACTCCGCCCCTTTTGTATGATGTTTGCACTCGCCGCTTTCATGACCTCTGCCCTTTAAATTGGTACGAGGCAATGTTGCCTTCACATGATTTTCTGAAATATGACGGCTCACACTGATGCCACAAACTCAGTGACCAATAAGAATTGAGAAAGCATGAAACCCGATCGTTCACTCAACATCTGGGAATAGCCGAAAGCCCTTCAAATTGGTACAATTATCTTTCCCTTTCTAATGTCGGTTGCCTTTTCTATCCTTCACCTCTGTAGCGGCGTCCAAACTGGGCCGCGATTGGCTGTTGGCAATGCCAGGTTGGCAAAGCCAACGCGGCAAAGCCGATTATGGCTTCCTGTCCCCACCTGAGTTGACATTCAGTCGCAAAATGTCTGCCGAGGAGGATGTACTAATTGCTTTAGGTGCAGAACATTCTCTACAAATGAAACATTTACTCAGTTAAAATGTGTCTTAAGTTCATTACAACACAAAATGAAACCACTCCATGACTGAATACAGCGCTGTCTCATACACAACTGAACCACGAGCGTGCCGCCTGAAGCCAACGGTTGGCTCGTCCCCACTACCGGCTCTTGCTGGCTTCCTTTGATGGAGACCGACACTAGAGCGATTTTCGTTGGCAAACCATTGGCTCAGCGGCACATGCCAACGGCCACGTCTACATTGTATTGGCTTTGCCAAATTGGCAGTGCCAACAGCCAACCGCGGCACAGTGTGGACGCCGCTTATGATTTGTCTACTCTGTGGTAGCGGCGTTAGGGTAGGGCACCGGATACAAAAACCCACCGTATCTCCTGGTCCTTCATCATCTTGACCTCTTCCTTGGCGTGCTGCACCTCGCTCGCCAGGTCCTGCGTCTCGTCCAGCAGGTTCTGCCGCTGCAGCTGGACCTTCTCCAGCTGCCCCCTCTGCCTGACCACCTCCTCCTTGAGATTGGCACACTCGGCCTCGGAGCCCTGCAGCCGTATGCTGGCGTTCTCCAACAGCAGTTGCTTCTCCCTCTCCAGTCTGGCGACCAGCTCTTTGGTCCGCCTCTGCTCGTCCTGAGGAAACATGATGGCATGTCAGATGCAAGAATTCATATCCACATTAATACATACAAGCATAGCTATTAAAATCGACCAATCAGAATCATTTTCGTTTTGGCGGAAGGTTCGAAATGGTTCGTATCGACAGAGATAAGTAACCCTAACAAGATGTGCACGTCAATGTTGTAAATTGGCAATATATTTTTCATGGTTTTGGAATCAGCCACTAGATGGAACTAGTGCCGTTGATTCCAAAAGAGTGAACATAGCTTTTCCAGCTGCCATATCTGGCTGCCATGTTCAAAGGGCTATGTTCACAGTTCAAGGTCAGAATTTTCTTTCTTTTTCTTCAAGTCAAGAAGTCACACTTCCTATCCTTGCTGTATTAGCAAATAAATTTCATCAGAATTTCATCTATCTTTATCGAAATACTCTTGAATAATGTTGGTGATTGAACATTAGATCTCCATGTATATAAATATGATCTCTGGTATCGATAAAGACGGTATTATTGACCAAACGTACTAACCTATCAGTGAAGGCAGAGATCATTACCATCAGTAAATTTTTGAAGAAGGAAAATTTGATTGAATAAAAAGAAATTTGAACGCGCTATCGCGCTATATTTTTCTAATCAGACTTGCCTGACCTGAACGAACTAACCTATCAGTAGATCATTATTTTCCGTAGACTTTTAGGAAGGAAAAATTGATCAAAATAATTCGAATTTGAACACGCTGTCGGCTATATTAATTCAATGAGTTACCTGACCTGAACGTACTAACCTAACACTAGATCACTATACGCAGGCGCAACTATAATAGTTCTGATTGGTCGATTTTCATAGCTATGCTTGTATTAAAGTGGATCTGAATTCTTGCATGTCAGATACGTCAGATTTTTGGTACTGTGCTAACCGTAGTGGTTATACCTTCTATTTCACCAACCGGCAAGAATTAAGATTTCCATTCGAGTAAAATTGTAATGATATGCATAAGATTTGCAGTCATGTTGTCTATTACAAGCTTTTTGACAACATTTTATTTATTGGCTCCACTTATAACTTTGTAACTAACCGGTAATACGAGTTTTGTGCGTTTGTTGTGCTACCTGTACTATTGATGATTCTGACTTATGATCTATAATGGATCATCACGCCGTTTCTTAGTCATAACGATAACGGTCGATTCGTATAGCACCAAGAATGAAGAAAACTGTCTTAAGCAGAACAACAATTTTTATAGTCGGATTGCTTTTTTCTTATAATTTTCACAAGCTTTTATTTAGCTTCATTTGTCCCAATTCTAATCGTCCGATTGAATTGATATTCGGCTGGTGTTCATAATTCCAGTGGAGTGGTCTTCAAAAAAGTGTTTAAATAATTTTTTTTCAAAACCATTTGCCTATTACCACTAGTACCTTACCAATATTAACAGAATCGAGTAAATACCTATCTAGGCTTAGAAATTGACGATAAACTCTCCTTCAATAGTCACGTTGACGCTGTCTGTAAGAAGTTGAATAGACTTTATTTTGCATTTAGCACTCTGAAATCAAATCTCCATAGATACTATTTGATAAATATGTACTATGCTTTAGTTTACTCCACTATCAGCTGCAACATAATTTTGTGGGGGAAAGCAACCGAAATAAATAGGGTATTCATCATACAAAAAAGGTTCATGAGACTCTTGTTTGACCTGGGCTATAGAGAATCATGCAGGAATGTGTTCATTGAAAATGAAATTCTGACAGTTACATCCATCTATATTTATAAATTATTGATATATACCCATCAAAATAAGCAAAAGCTAGAAAAAAACAATGAATACCATGCATATAACACAAGAACAAAAAATGATTTTCATCTACAAAAGTGCCATAGAATGCTTCATAAAAAATCGCCCACTTATGCTGGAAGCTACCTCTTCAACCTGCTGCCTGAGAGTATAAAGTCTATCTCAAACCACAAAATATTCAAAACTTGCATTAAGAATATTTTACTCCTCCATGCATTCTACTCGATTGATGAGTATAAACAGCTCAAACTATAATAATTCTGGATACCTATTGATTGTCTGTACTCAATTACATATTAACATAAATCTTTACATAACCACATATTTAATCAATTCTGATGTTTATATACTTATTCTACCTCCCCATCACGTTTGTTGATTGGTTCCCAATATTCATATCGCCTGATTTTATTGATTTATGTATTTTGTATCTTATTGAATATTGTAATGTATTTTATTTATATCTTTCATGTACCTTTTTGTAACTGACTTGTCTCATGTTTTTGTGAATAAGACCTGAAGAGATTAATAAAGTATCTATCTATCTATCTATCTATCTATCTATCTATCTATCTATCTATCTATATATCTATATATATATCTATCTATCTATCTATCTATCTATCTATCTATCTATCTATCTATCTATCTATCTATCTATCTATCTATCTATCTATCTATCTATCTATCTATCTATCTATCTATCTATCTATCTATCTATCTATCTATCTATCTATCTATCTATCTATCTATCTATCTATCTATCTATCTATCTATCTATCTATCTATCTATCTATCTATCTACCTGCAATTTTTCCTCGTATCGAATCTCAGTTTCTCGAATTTGTTCCTCCAACATGATAACTCTCGCTTGAAGGGCGGCATTGTCTGATTTCGCCCTGGTATACCTTTCGTCGTGTTGGTTTGCTGAGTCCTGTAATACCCCCACCTGATTTTGGAGGGCCTGAAACTAAAAAAAGTATGATGAATAATTTGTAGAATTATCTGTCTGACGAGTAGTACCAAATGAGATTGAATCTCATTGAAAATTTGGAAAAATAACGTTCTCAAGTCAAACACTGTCAGATCTCAAATGCATATAGAATTCACATTTGATATGCACATATATTGATTTCACTAAAAAACAAATAAACTATCAATTCTGTATATTCATAATCTTTTCATCAACAATCAAAATGACCCCTACTTGTTAATAACAACTGTTTGGCATCATGTATGGTGATACAAATTGTTGCAGAACTCAAGAAAAAACAATACTATTTGGGGGTCACACCATATCTTAGAATGAAAAACAAGTCATAACAAACTATTAAACGCATTGATAACGTAATATGAGTAAACTGAATTCATCAAGGTTATTCTTATCTAATAAAATACCTTCATATAGAATGTTACTTATGCATTTGCAAATTAAACACGTAGCATCTAGAGAAATAATACATACAACTTTTAATTGCGATATTTCACGGCAGATTCTCATTCTCCCATTAAAATTGACTGCGATGCTGATTCATAAAAAACCGGTAGGTAGGTGCCATTTGATTTATTTTTGAAATTTACAAGAAAATACCATGGGTTCTTAGAGTTGCCAACTCTCAGACATAATATAAGAAAATACCATGGGTTCTTAGAGTTGCCAACTCTCAGACATAATATAAGACAATCAATTTTTTCTGATGCTATTGGTTCTGCTTTGGAAAACAACACAGTATGTGGTTCCTTCTGGAATATGGATTGACGTTTTATCAGAACACTTCGCAGCGTCTAACACATACCGCTTCCTGATGATTTATGTTGCATTTTTCGCAGTTGGAAAACCTCTTGAATCCGTTGCTCTGCGAAAAATCCCTCATTCTGAAGTCTTTCA
Organism: Chrysomela aeneicollis; assembly: GCA_029955515.1. Taxonomy (NCBI): domain Eukaryota; kingdom Metazoa; phylum Arthropoda; class Insecta; order Coleoptera; family Chrysomelidae; genus Chrysomela; species Chrysomela aeneicollis. The sequence continues at coordinate 11,659,930 of JARUHQ010000003.1, read as the reverse complement.
CGTTCGAACCGACGAATTCAAACTGCCCGTCCCACAAATCGAGAGCCAGTTCTTCCGACGTTTCGAGACCATCATCGTCTTCGTTTTTATTGAAGCCGTTCATTTTTCGGGGAAAAAATCACATAAAAGCGCTCACACAAAGAAATTCTCCCCTAACATCGACTCGTATTGTTCATTGGATATTGTGGTTTTCCTATTTGAATGTTGACGCACCCCTATGGTGAACCCACCGTTTAAAGTAGATTAGCTAGATTGGCTAATAAAACCGATGGAATTTTGTGTGATGTACGAGGGGCATCCAGTAAATCCACAGTGACAATCATACGCGGTGTGGATAATATATTTTCACCGTGATGTAAACGAGAGAATAGTAATTAACGTAATAAATCAAGGTGTTTCAATCGATGACACGGATTCTTCTGTAACTTCTGCAATGAGTATTGAATATTCGAAAAATAATTTTGGCGGAAGTTGGACTTGACTCCACATTTTAAAATGATTTTGACATATACAGGATGTCCCAAAAATTGTGAAATTTCGAATTTATATTTTTTCTTATGAAAAACCCTGTATTTTGTTGCTTTCTCAGATTCTCCCTGACGAGCTGATTTCATCGATCTATCACACTTGGGGTCTAACGGGAATGATTACAGGAATATATATTGATATATAATAATATATTGTATTTTGTGATAAAGGTAGAAAACTCAATCTTCTTGAAACTTATGAAATTAATAAATGCATTAATGATTCTGAATCGGTATGTCTCAATGAGCAGACTCATTTTGATAGCCTTAAATTATTCAATTCCTTGATTTTCTAATATTGTTTTTACAATTTTCAATTTCCTCTTTCTTTACTACAGTTACCCGTGGTTGCGGCTCTGCCTTGTGGTTAATTCATCCCATTCTATCTTTTGTCAAATTCACTCATAGGTTAATTTGGATGTCAGCTTGTCACTTGTCAATATTTTTACTATTCTATGATGTTTATTGTAATAGAGGTGGATAGATAGACTGGTGAAATCACTTCCTATCCTGTGACTGGTCCCAAATCTCTTGATTTCGCCTACTTCGATAAAACTTGCATAACGTGACATGGCGTGGGTGAATCTCGCTAAGTGAAGCCGCGATTTCAACCAAATTTACAGGTCACTGCAGGTGTCAATACGAAAATATGAATATTTGATTCTGAATGACTTCTAATCGTTTCTAACAATTTCATGGAACCATTTTCCAATGAGTTTGATGCGAATATGTATCGAACATGATTGAAAGAAAATTCTTTAAAAATCTTTCGACAGTATCGCCATCTATTGTTGTACCTGAAAACCCCACGTAATGAGCTGAAATTCAATTGTTCCAAATCAAGGATTTGTCTGCTGAAACAATTGAAGAGTAGCGCCACCAGGTCTTATTTCCATCATTATTGTAATGTAAGATCACTTTCACTTTTATGTCATACTTTGAATGGATAAGATGGTTCCCTGACACCAGTTTTTGATTTATATAAATTGCTACTTTAATTATGTTAACTTTCAAAATTCCCTAACACTAGTGGTCCGCACTTAGTGCGACACTCAAATGTTTTGAATATTGTTTGAATTTTCTTGTTAAATCTTTCCACTATTGGTAAGTCTTGGGTATCAATTTTTTGCATGTGTCCAATTATTAACTGTAATTTTTCTTCCTCTTTAGATGTATTCTTTCATACGCTGATGAGGAATTAATTCCTCGAAACATGTCCGTTTTAATGTAAGTCTGTTGACTAATAAATTTAATAATTTTGGTGGAGATAGACTGAAAGTGTTACCCCCAGTTTTCCTATAATGATATAGTTATCAAAACGGCTTACATGTCCCAATCTCAACTTTTCATTTACTATCAATTATTATTACTATTGATACTTAATTGTAACAAATCAGGGTGGTTCAGAATTTTGAATTACTCTGCATTTGTCGCTTCCCGTTCGACAGAAATAATCATCAACCTCTTTTTTTCTCATATGGACGAACTCATATATCTCAATATGTATATAATACGTGTATAATAAATAATACTCTGCCAATTCTTGAAAAATCGCGTTTGAAAATTCAACTTTCGACTGAAAACAATTGAGATACTTTCAATTCAACCCGCTACTGATTGTTTTTCCGAATCCATGCATGAAAAGTTTGAATTTTGAATTACAAATTATTTGTACGTTTCGACGAATAGGTAACTTGTTATTTTATCACGAAGAAATTCTGGAAATACCATAGTTATGATGAACTGTGATTTCGCTACATATTCCACCAACAATATAAGCAATAAGTGCATGACGCTTATCAAAATATATTTATGGTCGATGCAACTTGACCTAAAATTGTTAAGACTCAAACCGACTTAAACCCTCAAAATATTGTACCACCGAGCATCGCTATATGATTTCATTATTTAATACAATAAATGATTCATCGCATAAGGAGACACCCAGTACATCAGACCAAGCAATCGTTATTCAACCTCCAAAATAACCACCTCACGTACGATCACTTCACAAAAATATCCGTGATAGAAAAGAAAAACCTGGATCTACCAAAATACCACCTAGGTTGTAGAAACATGACTGCGCCTCAATCTCAAACAAAACACCGTATCACACACTATTTTATATAAATACCGGTTTATATTTAGAATTTTCCGCGAACGAACACTCGATATAGGAGGATTCCCATTCCAAATGGGCGCGAGTTTTCTCGAAGAAAATGTGAAACTTTCAGTTCGCTTTCGTCATCGCCCTGTCACTGTTACTCATTACGATTTTGTACGAACACACGGCCCGTGGATAGGAGATACCGATACGTACTAAGTCAAGTGACGTCCTACGGCTGTAGATAAACGCGGGTGTTATCAATTTCTTTATGGTTCATTAATGTTTGCTCGAAATTTCGCGATACTGCTGAATTTTGATAATCACACCAAAGATATTCTGGTTTAAGAAAATTTGAGAGACATTTTCTGAAACATGCATCATGGGGGAATTCTCCTCCGGACGATAATGAAGAAATTCTTATTAAATATCTTCAAACTTGATATGGGGATTTAAAATTTAAAGCACCTTGTTCCTATTTCACAATTTGGCAACATCGACTGCAGATTTCATGAATAATAAAGGACAACAAATCGTTACGTTGATTAGGTGAATAAAGATAGTTATATTTTGATCATCAGGTCAGAAAACAAAACTTATACTACCAATAAGTTCTGTTCCACTGTTCCATGCTTTAGTCAGTTTTAGAGGTTATGTTTATATTTGACTTGTGGGTGGATTGATGTTTTTGTTGGACTGAAATTCATGTTTGACTGTTTTTTTATATTAGCAGTTTGATTCCTGAATTATGCATTGACATCAAGTGTACATAATGAAAGTGTGGCCAAATGTGAGTTGTTGTTCTTCTAGCCTACTAGGCGCTGTTGCCAATTTGTGATCTAGAAACGACGCACTTTAAAATTTAAAACCCCATATTTGAAAAATTAATTTAGATAGTTTCCGCAACGAATTCGGAAAATTCATGTATGAAACTCAGAATCAATAAGTTCATGCGTGCATTTGCTTGAATTGAGGAATATTCCCCATTCTAAATAGCTGTTAACACAGTATATAATACTATAAGAACGTCTAGCCACTGAACATCAATTAATGAATGTATTCTATCCACCTCTCGTATCAAGCAAAATTTGAGACATAATTTCGATATAAGATCACCAAATCGTTGAAATATTGCACTGGAAAGTAAATGCGTTCTTTATTCCTCACCTAATGTTTGACACGCCAAAATATGCATACGAAATACAAGACTTTGAATTTATCATCAAAACTACAGTAAATCACCTTGTGACTTGGGATCATGAAGGCTATGCAGCCTTCTCTCAAGCACTCTCAAGCAACTCGACCTATAAGAACTTTTATTCATAACCCTTAATCTATTATTGGAGGACCGGGATTCCGATACTTCGTGCAAAGTTCATCAGTTTTCTGACACCGGAGGGCTTTAAGAATGCCTCTTCTAGGAAATTGAGCGCTGGACATTCGCAAAACAAATGTTCCACAGTTTCAGCGAAGTTCTCTCAGTAGCGGCAAAGTTTTTTGTAAACTTTGGTAGCGGCAACTATCACTCTCTGTTTTACCACATATTAGAACCCATATTTTTGAGGTAATACCTCAGAGGGCACTATCCAGTGAGGAAGCTTGTCACCGGTTTCAAGTCTTTCTTGTCCAGCTTAAGAAGCTGTTTAGCATTCCTTGGCGACAGGCTCACTAGCCTTTTCGCTTGTCTTTGTCCTTGCACTTTGTTCCAGTGAGATTCCATTTCAAAATTGAAAGGGTGGCTCAATGGCTTTTTCATTTTGAGATTCCATTTTATCTGTTTCCAAGTGTCGAAACTGTTCTTTCAAGTGAGTCCACAGAAGGGCTCTGGTTCGGTAAGATGTGTATTTGCCTCTTCTTTGGCAAGGCAGTCTGATCTCTCGTTACCTTCAACTCTCGCTCTAACTCCCTTGTGACCTAGAATCCACAGCAAAGTGACCTGGTGGTTTGCTGCCAGTTGTCTCCGACATTGTTTGATTGTTTGCAGTGCCAATAAGTCAGCTTGGACTGCAGATCTTTTAGTGCTTCTTGGCTATCTGATGGTAGATGGATTTATGTCCTTTGAGTGTCCCTTCCGAGGCACACTCCTGGGTACATATAGCATGTTATTTTGTTTGGAAGATGGTTGGGGTGTTATCAAGGGGGTTGAAACGCCCACTTCAGCCCTTTCATTCATCATGGATCCATCAGTACACCACACTGATTCATGCCTTTCCTAGTTGAGGTCAAAGCATCACCTTGTATGTTGTAGGTAAGTAAATTGAGATATGTTTTTATAGATTATTTCGTGAATAAAAAATCCCATGAGAAAGTGTGCTAAATGTTTCATTTCACACTAATTTAAATTTGTTATTTCATTTTACTGCTATTGCCTATTTCATATTCATATTATGCCGGTATACCACAAAGGGTCCATGCCGTGCTTTTCTTTATTTTCAATTTTTGTTCAGTTCACCCCTTTTGCAGATGATACTGTCATATCATTATTTGTGAAAACAAACCTTTTTTAAATATAGATCTCCATCGCGATACCTATTTCGAATGATCCTAGGACTCAACTTCAGGGATTCATGTAGGCACCATTTTAAAGACCATTAAATATTCACCTTCACTAATCTGTATATATCTACAAAATATTTCGCTTGATCCACGAAAATAGAAACTCTCTGGATCAACCCGCAGATATACACCATTTTCCAACAAGAAAATAAATCATTCATCCCACCAGACTATAAAAATTCAAACGAACAAAAATATACCTACCTTGCGAGAACTATGAAGCTTTAACCGTCTGATAAGTTCAAATAACTCTTCTACACACTATCAAAGTTTACAGAATATACTATTATTCTGTAAACTTTGACACTGCACTCCCTAACACAAGGCATATCATTTTATGAATCGTTATTGGTCAGCATTTCACCTAAGCCAACGACAAAAGGTGTTTAAACACCAAACGAATTTCCACAGCATAATAAAATAATTCCTAATAGAACAAGTGCGAAAAATAAAGCTTAAGGTCACTTACTTTATGATGAAGATCGTGGACATCTTCCTCCAGAGAAGCATCCGAATACATATCATCAGTAGTGTCGCAGATGCTGCTTCTACCTGAAGAATTGAAACTCGAACTGCGGTACAGCTGACTGAAAAAACATTCAAAATAATAGATAATTATGAATCTTATCTGCACATATTTAATCTTTGAGTATCACTTATTATGATGAATAATGAGTGTGAACGAACTAATTATAACCCTTGTGATTTTACTCGCTATCATATTTTCACGATTTTTCCCGCAGATATAACTAATAATTTATATGTCCCTCATCTCACTTGCGATTCCAGAAAATAAGCTAAGTTCTTCAAATTATTAGAATGTGATACCCAATCACGATTATCAGTTGATTGTTATCAAAAAAATAATATTTTGGTGTGTAATAAAGTATCACAAGTCATCAAATTCTGATTGGGTTAGATAAAAACCAATATGCAATACAAAAAGTGATGTCAGTAAAATGAAAGAAATACATGAAATCTTACCATAACCACTCAAAAATAAATGTTTCATGATAATTGATAAGGCGACTTTAGTAAAAATCGGTTTTCAAATAAATATTTAACGCTCTAATAAATAATGAATGTTTTTTCATACGTTACACAGTTATGGAGGACACTGTGTACCAAATATATCTAGGACAAAGAGCGCGTTTCTTTGTCAGATCAGGTACATTTCATTTTCGATCAATGTTTTTTCATTTTTCTTGTAGTAAAATATTAATATTGACCAAATAATTTTCACTAACCTTGCTAGCGCGTTGGATCCAAGTTGGCGTCGACCATTGCTAAAAACCAAAATTGACATCAATATATTTTTACAACGATTATAATACTATCACACTAATGAGTATGGGATCGTTGTTCAAATATTTGTACATGTATTATTTGCGCGTTTTATTTTTTCAAACAGGGAACTTTATTTTCAAACCACCATTATGTTGCTAAAGATAAATCACTCAAAAAATAAATCTACTCACTGTCTGAAAGATCCCCATCTTCTATTAGATGAATTTTCTTGATTCCTGTAGATAAAAAAACAAATGCATTATCGTAATATTGTTCAAAAAATCAAACGCTCTCGATTCAAAAATCGAATTTCCAAATTTCATCACATCCTGAATATAGTTAAATATTCGACTTACACTGGTGAAGACCTTCTCAAACTTGTCCGCAACCATGTGTTTCTGTTTATTGCCGCATTTCTTGCTTCACTGGCCCTGAAATGGAAAAATATGGTACCTCGTACCTACACTTGACAACCACTTAACATAATGCCATTTCCGACTGCCAGTTTTGAACACACTGATATTGCTAAACTAGCCGCAACACAGCGGACAGCATTAATTTGTGACTAATCGGCAGGATTCTAACGAGATTAACAGTGGCGCACAATGGACATCAAAAAAAAAATGAGAGGAATGCCATTTTTCTTGAATACTAGTAATAATCATGTAATATAGAATGTTTGAGTTCATTTCATGATTTCCAATTTTCCTTGGACTCCTCATAGCATTTTTTTTTCTGCATGATCTCCTTGATAGCTATAATAAATTCAAAAACACTGTAGTAGATAATTTTCTGCGAATATCTCATACTGCTGATGAATTTTCACGGTTTGCTGAAACTACTTAATGATTTTTCATCGTTTATTTGTACCGATGAGTTCCAATGATGACTTTTCAGTGATATCTTCGGGCTCAATAATATTAAACGGCCGAAAATTTGAATTCCTGCGATTTATCAAAACTACCTACCATATATTTCTCGATAATATGCCACGATTTCCCATCACTTGGTGTCTTCCTAGAACTTTCACATAACTTAATAGAATTCCGTAAGAAAAAAATTCAATTATCATTCTATATATGCATTCCCAAGAGTTCGTGAAACTATTGAATAATTTATTAGGACGTCATAATTTTCTAGGACTAGGTACTTAAAGATTTCCTAGGACTCCTAGTAGCCATTGAATATCAAATTATTTCAAATGATTTTGTAGGATAACTTGATAAACTGATTTAATAAATGCTGGAGACTTTCCATCAACATCATGATCAACATTTTATTATTTCCTATGATTCTGTAGGACTCCCAAGAACCATCAGTGATTTACTAGGATTTCATAATTTCTTTGGACAAAAAATCTTTTGGCCATTGACCATTAATTATTCATGCACTGATTTTATAAATAATCAATATTCTTCCAACGACATTTGACGATGTCCTATGACTATGACTTCCTAGCACAAACTCATGAATTTTTAGGACTCTTTTGAGCCAATTATTTTCCCTAGGACTCCTAGAACCATTGAGTGTCCAATAATTTTCCACGATTTCCAAAAGTACTTATTTATGAATGCTTGAATGCTATGAATTTCTAGGACTACCAGATAGTTTCCTTGAACTCGTTACGATGATTTTAATATGATTTTATTACTAGCTTTATGCACGCTCTTTAGTGCCATTTTATGGCTTCCTATGACTTCTGATCCTCAGGGCGAATAATTGTATTTGTTGATACAATGATCCCTGAGACTACCTAATTATTTCCTATGATGCTCATGCGTCTAATTATTTCTCGCGAGATTAATCCCTCAGCACTTAGGCGACTGTTTGAGACCTTACCCGAGGTCCTAAAATACTCGATAAAAAAAACATACACACTGTTTCCGTTGACAGCTCCTGTCTCCGGTTGGTCTTCTAGGACTTCGCCGCTTCCGCCATTCCATTGGTAGCTCTCCACGTCAGAAAGCGACGAGCACTGGCTCTTGTTTTGGTCAGAACCCTGGAAAAAATGACGCCCGGTATTCGAGGAGGAAGCCACACGGGTACGCTTTAGACTGAACGATTGTCAGGCTATGCAGCGGCCATGAATTTTGATTCATTGGTAGGTAATTTAAGTGCACGGAAAAGTGGGAAATAATGATTATTTCAGATATACAGGGTGTCTTCATGAGAATGCCTACAAGTATTCATCATAACAGAAGTGTTTTATTTGAGGCCAACTTTAAGGATGTGCCAATTATTGCTCTCATGTATCATCGTTAAATATGATGATGTATTTTTTTTTGGGAATGAACTTATATGCTATTGAACTAAATCAATATCTATAGGTTGCTATAGGTATAGGTACATAATTTTAATTATTCGACAAAGTTCACGTAGACAAGAAAAAACCTTCTGGACCTTTTCTATGCCTTGAATTTTCAAGAAAAAATGAATACAACAAGAAACTATAAATTTCGAATGAAATTTCAACATGCCACGACATGAGTGTATTTTTATTGTTTTAGAGTAATATTTCTCTAATCCGAGCTTTAATCTTTAGTTTTTATTTATTATTTGAAAATTGTCAGAAAATATATTTTTTTATTCGAAGGGACTGTCTTGGCTAAATGTGTATTCTCTCCTAAGAAATATTCCATGATTCTGATTTTTATCTTCCCCAATCAAAACATTTTGGTTCTTCGAGCCGGCTATATCTACTAATTTTGAGTTTAATTCACAAACATTCCATTAATTCCTTCAGTTTTGATGATTTTGAGCATCAAACGAGGCAACAACATTCTCAATAAATCAATGAACTGCATGAATCATTCAGATTGTTCAGTGTAGGCAAGAAAAATGTTCAGATGCTTTTAATTTTCGCATGTTACCTAACAAGTTACAATAGCAAATGAAGATGTTCTTCTTGTTATTTGAAAGTGAAATGAACGTATATATAGGTAATTAACGAGAATAGTATTGTTGCCGGGATAATTGTTGGAACCTTGAATTGAAATTAATTGGATTTTATTATTATTATTGGTAGAGCGTTTTGAGAGGGAGGATCAGGGATCCAACACACCTTCAATGCAAATCTAAAAGTCGAGTAATAATATAAATATGGCATAATGAATAGATGACAGATGAATTTTAGACGAATAGTTCTTTGTTTTCATTCGCTAAAATATTTTTGTTTGCCGTGATTATGTTTAAGAAAAATTGTGGACCCTCGAATGAACAGATCAAAATATTGCAAAATTCATTAATATTTGAGGAAATCCACGAAACTATAAAAAAATAATTTCTCTTTTACAAGGTCTCGAGAATTACAGTATATGCATTGGCTACACGCCACACGGAAGCAAAGTTCGAATTGGGACAAAGTTACGTTATTATATGCACGATAATGATATCAAAACCGGAGCACGGCTATCTTGTTGACAATTTTGCACTGATACAACTAAACTACGCAACACTAATTACGTCGCACCCCGAAATTTTGCCCCTGTTTAAATTTGAATAACTTTTTTCTTCTTCGAACAATTTGAATTCTGTTTGCACTGTTCGCTAGCTCAGTCCTTCTGCTTTAATCTCGTACTTCTTTGATGCATGAGGTTATTTCCATAAAATTGCTACATAATGTTTATTGGAACTGTGCAAAATTTCGAAATTTTCAAAAGGATCCCAAATGAAGAAAAACAGTTTTTTTTCATCTTTAACAGCAGAGGCATGAAGATTATCTCATTACCTTTGGCCATTTCCAAAATTGTCTTCTTATCACTTTTCTTTACAGAGTGATCTCAAAAAATCAATTTTTTGGTTTTGCAGTCCTAACTTTTTTCCTATTCAACCGATTTTTAAAATCTCAGGCTCATTTTGAAGCTGAAACCTCATATGAGAAGATTTAAAGATCAGAATTAACTCAAGATGAACATTCAGAATCGAGGGTTTCCTCAAAGGTGACCCAAATCTGAAACACTCTGTAAATCCCGACTGGGAGGAGAATTAAATGAAAATCAACTTGTTTTCGGAAGGATCTTCCATTCTGGACACATCCAGTACTCTTTTTCTTTCAGTAGTCAAAAATTGTGCGTGAGAAAACCGAAATGAAACGCCATGTTCTAGCAAAAATATCAGCCAAAAAAAAATGCATGGTCCGTAACCAACGTAACAAAAATCATAATGAGTGACTGACAAGACAGGTTGAAAATTACGTCCTCGTGAAAATAAAGACCAGGACAGAAAAAACTAATCGTAGGTCTTTCTTTTCTGAAGATATAAGACTTCATTAAAAAAATTCTGAATACTACAAAATTTCAGGGTAACCTTCTCACCCCCTATACAAAGTCTTCCATCATGTTTTGGATTTTTTCAAAAAATTTAATTTTTTAGACCCCCAAAAAAAATGTTACACGTACGCCTATGAAACAAATTTTTTATCTCTTTGATCAATTTTTTCCGCTGAACACAGCTATGGGTACCGCTTGTCTCGATTCTGAAAAACAACTTTTTTCGCCCTGTACATCAAACTATGATACTTGGAGAAGTCGAGTTTGGGCGATTCTTAGTAGTTTTGTACGAAACTCACGAAAATTATATGTAAAAAAATCACAAAATTCTCCTTCCCCTTCATTCGTACCCAAAGTATCCCAAGGGGGCAAGGGGGGCGAAAGAATTATATTATTTTTTAATATCCGATCCCGATGTGGGGGGGTGAAATATGTTTACCGATATATCTAACCGTTTGACCAGCAAAAATTTTACCCGCAAAAAAAATTTTGGGGGAGAGGGGGCAAAAAATTTTTTATCAGTATTTTTGGTGGTGATATTTTCGTTTCGGTCAAGCAACGTTTTGGATATTTTTCTTTTCTAATCGGGATTTCGAGGGGGATTAAGATTTGGGTCACCTTTGCAGAAACCCTTGATCTTTAATATTTATCTTTAGTCAATTCTAATCTTCATGTCTGTTCATCTAACGTTTCAGCTTCAAAATGATGCTGAGATTTTGAAAATCGGTTGAAAAGGAAAAAAGTTATGACTGCAAAACCAAAAAATTGATTTTTTGAGATCACTCTGTAAAGAAAAGTGATAAGAAGACAATTTTGGAAATGGCCAAAGGTAATGAGATAATCTTCATGCATCTGCTGTTAAAGTTGAAAAAAAACTGTTTTTCTTCATTTGGGATCCTTTTGAAAATTTCGAAATTTTGCACAGTTCCAAAAAACATCCTGTAGCAATTTTATGGAAATAACCTTATGTATCGAAGAAGTACGAGATCATAGCTGAAGGACTGAGGTAGCGAACAGAATAAACAGAATTCAAATTGTTCGAAGAATAAAAAAGTTATTCAAATCTTAACAGGGGCAAAATTTCGGGGTGCGACGTAATTAGTGTTGCGTAGTTTAGTTCACAAAGTAGCCTTTGACACTTTCAAATCTAAAGACATTTACGTTTTCCGATGAATGTCATAAGTGACAGCATTTGCGCTCGTGAGCAGATATATTGAAAAAACGCTCTACCATGATGAGTATATTGTTGAAAAAGAACTCATATTCACTTGCATGATTGAAAATAGTGGACTGTGAGTTATCTAAGGCAACTCTTTGTTCTACAAACTTCATTCTCTATGGTAGTTTGAGAAGCACCAGAAGTAGTAGATAGTAATAAAGTATCGAGTTTTCTTGTCTACGAACTTGTTGTAGACAATTTTTATTTTCTACAAATGGTTAACAAAGTAGCCAATGACATCGCCTTTGACTCTTTCAAATCTCAACAAAAAGTCGACGTTTTCCGAGGAATGTCATTAAGTGACAGCATTGCCGCTCGTGCGCGGAAATGATTTCATTAAGTGACAGCAATGACAGCATATTCGCGCTCGCATCCATCATTGTTGAAAACATACTCATCATTCTGTTTTATGATGGAAAATAATATTGACAGTGAATTATCTGAAACATCTCCTAATGTAGCGAAAAGTGCGAACATTGTAAATTTGAAGCTTCTACCAGAGAAATCGAGGAAAAGTATGAATTATGATATGATAGATTCATGACATGGTCCCATTAAATGCTTGAATGCTAAAGATATCAAAGTAGGTATCCTAAAATCGTGGCATTACTCAAAAAACCTCTGTCCGTTGAATATAAAGCAAAAATAATATTTACTGAAAATGGTAAATTTCAATGTACTCCAATACTCTATGGTCTCTATGGTAGTTTGAAAGGACCAGTAGAAGTAGTAATAAAGTATAGTTTTCTTGTCTAGGAAATGTGGTTTTAAAAAAATCTTTTGTAAATTTTTAACGCAAATTGTCTGTTTTGTGCTCTAAATACACAAATAGCTATTACTTGAACACAGAATCGGAGAATGCATCTTCGAGTTACCATCATCAAGTTACTCTTTCGATACGGATGCGAATTTTTCCCTGCATTTGCAGTTACCTTGGCATCAACCTAATCTTGATGAAATACCGACCCAGGACAAATCGGACTCTTTACAGTTTACACAGTCACTTTCGCCCACGAATAACCCCGCTCCGTCAACTTTTCACCCTTTTTTCACCACAATAAAAAGACACTTCCCCACTTTGGCGCAGTCTTCAAATCCCTCGCAATCAACCGAAATAATTCCGTGTGTACCTGAGATGCCCCCTCGGACGTCAACACGAAACTGGGAGTACCGTTGCCGTTGACCAAGAGCTGCTCTTCCACCGTCGGTGACATCATGCTAGGCCGTGATGCTTTCGCCAGCGCCTCTTTTAGTGCTCTTTTGCCGTTTCTGTAACATATGGAGTAGGCGATGGTGACGATGACTGTGACTGGGCATGCCAACCGCTGACGAAGGCATCGTGCCTAATTAGCTAATGAGTAACGCCGAATATAGGTAGAGGTAAACAAAGCGGAATGGTGATGGCTCTTTGTGGGATGGAGTCGTTTGGACTCGGCAAAACATAATTCTTATTTTTCACAAACAGAATTTGATTGTGGTTCCTATTATTTATTTATTTATTGAATAACTGGAATTTCGAATTTCATCTCGGAATTCTGATGACTTTTAAGTCTAAATTTTGCTTCTAACTGGCAAAGATGTCCTATTCAGGAATACATACACGGTGGATATAAGAGACAAATCATTCTTAATTTCTGGAACTAGGTATAACATTTTCTATCTATTCGACTTTAACGTCGGAATTCCGAGATGAAAGTCGGAATTACGAGATAAACGTCGGAATTCTGAGATAAATGTCGAAATTCCTAGATAAACGTTGGAATTCGGTGGTGATAAGCCGTAATTCGGTGGTGATAAGCCGGAATTCCTAGATGAAACCGGGAATTCCTAGATAAAATCGGGAATTCCAAGATAAAAGCCGGAATTCCTAGTTAAAATCCGGAATTCCGAGATAAAAGGCGAAATACCGATATATGTTGAAATTTCGAGTTAAAATCGGAATTCCTGTTGATCAACAAACCAAATTTAACGCCCTGCATCTCGCCTTATTCTATGAACTATATTAAATTAGTTATTCTATCGATTTTAGATCGATTTACTTTTCCTAGATAAAGGCCGGAATTCCTAGATAAAAGAAGGAATTCCTAGATAAAAGCCGGAATTCCTAGATAAAAGCCGGAATTCCTAGATAAAAGCCGGAATTCCTAGATAAAAGCCAGAATTCCTAGATAAAAGCCAGAATTCCTAGATAAAAGCCGGAATTCCTAGATAAAAGCCAGAATTCCTAGATAAAAGCCGGAATTCCTACATAAAAGCCGGAATTCCTAGATAAAAGCAGGAATTCCGAGATAAAAGTCGAAATACCTATATAAGTTGGAATTTCGAGATGAAGTCGGAATTTATGTTGATAAACAAACCAAATTTGACGCCCTGCATCTCGCCTTATTCTATGAACAATATTTATGGTAACTTGTTTTCTCAAAATTAGTTATTCTATCGATTTTAGATCGATTTACTAAGTCCTGCTGTTTGAAGCTGGGACACTATGTATGCAGATACTTGAATAAGGCTAATGGCGTTGATCGAAACCAGTGATTTTGGACAGTCCGATTGATTTCTGTGGTCCGATAGCACTAATTCGAGTTTTTCAAATACAATGAATAATTTTGACAGTCTTGTAGCATCATGCCAAATTCAACTTTTACTCTCTCTGTATCATGTCTACCGTCTACCAACATGAACATACAACACAACAAAATATAGATTCTAGTAGCATTCAACCTTGTATCTAAACAAATGCTCAAAAAGTCAAGTTCTGATATATCGTGTATAATCTCGTGTATTAAAATCGAGATTATAATACACAATTAATTATTCAATCATCCATATCAGATTCTCAGAATTTTTCGGAATAATTATAGAATAGTATATTGTACACCAAGCATGAAATTGTCATTCCGTGCGAGTTCTACACTATAATTTTTCTACGACTGTTATAATATACAGTGTAAGTAGAATGAGAATTATATATCATAATACCGTTCTGTCAAAATGAGTATTACCTACAATGTACCACATTTAGAAATTATCATTGAACATACAATGAAGGTATTTCGTAACAGTCGTAGAAAATAGTATATTATACAAGTTTTATAAGACGTTTTATAAGATTTGAAGAAAAAAATTGATTTAATATCGAAAATAACAGAAACATCTTCGATTGGTTACAATGATGACATTGAAATAATTAAAATCTGACGCACAACCGTAAAGCCCAGTTTACAGTTGAGCGATTTTGTTTATTACCAGCGGTAAAAAATTAAATGTTATTGTTTTTATTGGTCAATTCAAATCAAATTACACTCTGAATTGAAATTCACCAATTAAAACATCGAGTTTTTCACTGCTAATATCACCAAATCCAAATCGCTCAGAAATAAACTGGGCCTAACTCTTCTGACATTCATTTGACAGTTCGATTGTACCAATCTCCGAATAATAAAAAATGGGTATCGAAACATAGGCTATTTCGACACGCATTTGCGTTGCACAATGACTTCATTATACAACCAAAATAGAAAAAGGTATTTGTAGTCGAGTTTGTAGCATAACAGTTTGAATTATTTACTTTCTCGGCAACATCTACAAGTACCACAAGATTCTAATTCGGATTATTTGCTCATTTCACTTCTCATCAATGATTTTTTTAATGGCAGTCCACTCAAGAGAAAAATAATAAAATTCATTAAATTTCGGAAAACGGTTTCCGGCGAGTTTACTTACCGTCTAAAATCTAGTTACGTTTCAATGATGGAGTGATATTTCATCAACAGTCTTCCACTAAGATAAAAAATATAAATAGCTAAGTATAAAGACATATTATGCGTCCTTCTTACTTTCTCTTGACAATTTCGATTCTCAGGAGTATAGCTATATACATAAATAACCATTACCAAGCTGTTTCCAATTCAAAAATCTATTGTCTTTACAGGTTTTAATATCTCTAAGTTACACAGGTAGATGAGTTGGATGAGCACATTGATTTGAATATAATAATAGATCATAATATTAGCGGAATCGAGGTGTTTCTGAAATTCAAAACATGTACCTTTTGTATATTTTAAATTAAATCACACTTCGGCGATAGGGAATTAGACCATGTTTATTTCGCAATTTTGGCATTTCAGATAAGCGGTTTGTTTCCATTCCACTGAAATGTTTGCACTCAATGTATTCAATGTGGCATGCTCCAAGTTCAACAACCAACCTTCCGCTGTTTATGCATTCGAACTTCTTATGATTCATCATTCTTATAGGTATTTTTCGCCATTTACTTTATTCCACTTTCAGCACCTAGCTATGAAACAACTCTACTCAACAGTCAACCTAATGATTTATTCAGTGGAATATTGAACATTAATAATCAATGTTCATAAACAGGAAATCCAGCGTTTACCTTTCCAACGCCATTTATAGAAAAAAGTTCAATACAATCAGAAAAAAAATCTGCGTGGAATGTAAGCTCGAAATACACTTTAAATGATGATCTGCGCAAGCGCGTCGCTACGGGAGGGGTAATGGGGGTAATTACCCCCCTCTCCATGGAAATACTGACCTACAGAAATTGGAATATATATATACACATAAATTTCTTCCAAATTTTTCTTCTTTTCGACATTTTATTCATTTTTACATCCATCAATAATTTCAAACCACTTTTGTGAATGTTACAAAATTCATATAACATCTTTGTTTTGTTTGGCTCATTTTCTGAGCTCAACAGAAAACTTAGAAAACTTGAGCAGAATTCTGCAGAAAAAAACGGTCGAAAAAAGTGTCGAACAAAAATTGGTTTAAAGTATAATTTCGGTAGTGAAAAAGTAAAAGGGATAATATCGATATTTGCTTCCATTCAATTTTCGAGAAAGTAAAAGATCTCCACGGAAAATTGGACATTTCGATACACCTCACTCCTAGAGTCAATGCAAGACAAATGAATAGGGCGAATTTTGTTACCAAAGATCCTGAGGAATATTACAGAATCAGCATATTCATCCCATCGCTCGATAATGTATTACAGGATCGCAATTTTCGGTTTGCTTCAATTTTTTCCTCTGCCATGGAAATCAATGGCCTGTTAACCTCCTCTGATACTCAAGAGAAATCGAGCCGAAATTGAAAAAAAATATGAAAATTTGAGCCATTATTTCAAGCATTATTTACAGCCTTTCTTAAAGGAGAGTTAAGAATATATTTTCAATAAATTGCAGCTAGAAATTGGGCTGTGGTTAGAAAATCTAAGAAAAACCGAAGGGTCATATCGTTTGTAATTTTCGATTACCTCTCCCAGAAGGGCTCGAGGAGAGGTGTCGTTTTCTGTTGAAATATATCCAACAGAAATTTTAACCTTCGGGAGGGGGGGGGGTTCGGAGTTCAACCCCCCAGAGATCCATCATCAGAAAAACCTCGAGAAAAACGGTCTATGATACCTTTTCCAATTCTCGAATCCGACAACTCCTCGGACAACCCTGTCAAGGTTGAATCCCATACCTGGACAACCCTGCAAACCATAGCTATGGTTCTCTAATCCGTGGCTCTAGTCAAAAGATTACGTAGACACCAGGTATATCATGGACGTATAAACGGGGTATATGGTAAACATCATTTTTAATCTTCTCTGACCTACAGTTGGATTCATACAAGTGGGTCACATATTATTATCACTGAATAGGTACATTATCAATGAGTTTTTTTTCATACTGAGGGTGAACTGAGGTTGTCAGGTTGAACGGTTAACGTATATTAAAGTTTAATAATGGGAAAATTAGGGAAAACCTATAACAAAATTCAACCGTAGGCACCTACAAAAAAATCGTACTGCAAATCAATATCAGGCTGTGCAAGTCAATGAATTTCTCGATGAAATTATAGTGCGTAGGTACCTATAAAGAATATTGTAATTATTGAGATTCCTCGGTAAATTTTAAAATCCTAAATCCTTTGACTAGCTTCGCAAGATCAACCTATGAATTCAGGGATGAAGGGAGTGCATGCGTAAAACCTGGTTAATGCTTATACGAATTTCGCAAAATTGTTGCGAATCGTAAAATTATAAATATTACATTGATATTCCTACTCTACAACACTATTGATTTATGCATTCTGTAGTATCATAATATCATGATACTATAGAAAAATCCGCAAAAAAGTTAAAGTAATTCAAGTTTATAGCGATATTTCTTTTCAACGGCCATTTTATTCGCATAAATTTTGCGAAATTCGTATGAGCATGAACCAGGCTTTAGTCCCTCGATAGTATAGTTACACCACTGGTGTTTATTTTTTACCTACGAGGTTACCTCTAGTAAAGTTTATTGTACAGCGTTCAGCATTTTCAAGTAGATCCGAGACCATATTTCGTACCTCTTGGTTTATCAGTATTTATAACTTTCTAATAAATGAATTACTTTCATGGACGTTTCACAAAATAATGGAGTTTATTAATCAGGTATCTATGCATTGTATTTTGTCGCTAGATACTTCATTTTATTTCCCCAAAAGTGGGATGATCATCATGGTGAGATATCAAATATCATTTTATACGTTCAACTATAGGTTTCAGTTTCAAATTACACAACCGAAAAAAAAACGAGTCAAAATCATTATTGAATAACTGCTATTCTACGTAGGCAAGACAACAAAAAAGTATAATTACCTCAGTGGCAATTTCTATATCCCAATCCAAGAATGAAATTCTCGATGAAATTGGTAGATAGGTAGGTGAGCTGTGGCTATGCAAAATTGAACTTCCTCGCACCTATTCCATGGCTGAAGCGTATTTAAAATTTACAATATTACTTATATTAAGCACATATTCACAGCCATGTGTTAACCGAATTATTTTCGATTGGCAAACAACAAACAATGTCGAGG
Organism: Chrysomela aeneicollis; assembly: GCA_029955515.1. Classification (NCBI taxonomy): domain Eukaryota; kingdom Metazoa; phylum Arthropoda; class Insecta; order Coleoptera; family Chrysomelidae; genus Chrysomela; species Chrysomela aeneicollis. Next base: position 11,641,096 of record JARUHQ010000003.1, on the reverse strand, counting down.
ATTCATAATATTATAATAGAACTAATAGAAGCACCTGACTAGCGTACTGTCAGAAACAAAACAGAAGAGAAACTACTTCAACCGCGGATGCGGCGTTGTCAGACTGCGAGAAAAGTCCGCGTTTTGGGTGCGCCCGACCGTGAAAGAGAAATTCAGTGGCGTTTCCGTCAAAAAAAAAAAGAAGTGCTGAAATAGGCTAAGAATTAGATATGAAATAAACCATTGTTGAAGAATCTGAAAGAGAAAACGAAGATTTTTATGGAAAATTCTGCGGTTTCAATTTTTCATCCGATGAGATGTATTGTAAATCGTTATGGCGAAGCCAAGATGTCTCATTCCACATGAAGAATTTAAACAGTTTTGAAAAATCTACTGTACGAATATTCTTAATTGATTACAGCCAAAACGTTTAAGCAATAAAATCAGAAACATTCGTCTATTAATATAATAATCGAAGAACTTGAGAACCACAGATTAGAAAACCTCATGTGCTTGAACATTGTTGGAACTGTTGGACAGTGTGTGGAACATATGGTATGACGACTACAGAAAGGTCATTGACCACTTTGAGGCGCCAAAAGTCTTGGCTAAGAGCAAATTTGTTAGGAAAGAGGCTGATGCTGCCTTAGCCCTTTTATCTAGAGATTTCCCCCGATATTTTGAAAATTACCATCCGGTTTTCCAAAACGAATATCCTATATATGCTTTACTTGCTTCATTAATGAAGTTGTCTTTGGAATTGTATACTAGAGTCAAGAGTTGACTGACCACAAAATATGAGTGTACTCTAGAAGAGTCCTTTTGAAATTTCGACCATTCAATAGAACGTAGTTTCACTATACCTTTAATGTGGTATCATAAAAAGTTGAGAGTTATTTCATGGCACATAAGCCAAATCTTCAGATTGTTAAACATACACTATAGTCAGACATCAGTTTATGTTGATCTCAAAAATGGTGAATGATACAAAGTTGGTAAGGTTGGTATTAAATTTGACAGAAGTTGCTGATTTTCTATTTTTCAATGAATTCAAGTAGTCCCCGCTTGATTAAATTTCTAACATCTTACAACGTTTTATTATTCAAGTTTTTCCTACTTTAACTGTTGTAGTAGTATCTATAATAATAACCGTAAAAATTATATAAAAGAAAGTGAATTACTTTAAAGAGGGATACCTCCCATATGTCAGATGTATAATTTCAGACTTTCTCCTATAGTAGTCATATTATGTATACGGGTATGTTTTAATTATTTAAAATTATGAGAAATCCTAAACAATTACCCGCTGCACATCGTTCTTATTATTCATGAAAATGTATATTCTCCAGATTGTTATTTAATAAAATACTAGATATCAGTGAAAAAAATTTAGAATCAAAAGGAATATAACGATATACATCAAAATTAAAATAATACCAGTAATAATTGTAGACTATTTGGATGAAAGTTTGCATCTCTAGGATATGATTAGTTTATTTGCATATCAATTATTTGTCAATTTAACTTTTTACCGGTACCTCTTGCTTTCTAGTCCAGGTAATAATACCAGGTGAGTTAGATAAATCTGTGGATCATTTTTCTCGGTTCCTCAACTAAAAACATCTCAATTTTGATATGATATATGATACATATCATTCACCATATTCATATTCAACACATTTCAGAAGATTGGCTATACCGTTCACTGTAGAATAAAGTTAACTGTGATACGATACTATCAATTATTATAAACGTCAGTTGATGTACGAGCAGTCCTGTCAAGGTTGAATTTTTCTAACTCAGTAAGAAAACACAATTATCAAACCGAGATCCGCATCTATGCATTTTGATTTGCATACATTTGAAAATTCGAATTTCAAATGACTTAGGTTGTATGATAATTATCTTCTTTCCACTCGATTAGCTATCGGAAGAACCAAGTAGGGAACGCCTGGCATCGCGTTTCATGTCTGATCCACCAATTTTTATGTTCACCTGGATCACCTCCACCGCTAATAAATCTGGCAACACTGTTCCAACGTGCCCGGAATCTATCAAATGACGGGATGCCTCCAAACAAGGACAGATCCGTGCATTCGAAAGAGACAGGCAGACAGAGCGTTAGCGTCTGCTTGCACATCCCGTGCGCAGGTTGGCATCTCACCTGTGAATCGTAAGGTCGAAGGGATTCCGAATTCCAAGGCGATTACGAGACGTGCTCGAAGGGCGTAGCATAGGGGAAGGGAAAGGGGTCGGCAGTAGAGACGACACGGGAAATACCAACGTGCCCAGAACAGTGGCGTTACTATGATTTTTCTCAGACGTTACTCGTTAGTTAATGCGATTTCAATCCAAAATATTGGATTCGAAATTGCATGGGAATTGAAGAACTTGGTTTTTGAATCAGAAGTTGTTGTTCTTGTTTGATATCAACTTATCATATAGGCCGTATTTTTTATGTTGTACCACTATTGGCATCTTGAAAACGAGAAAACGGTGAATGATACGAATAATAAGTTGGTTAAATTTGACAAAAGATGCCTATTTTGGTTTTAGAAATATACGAGTTTTAGAAAATATACGAGGAAATATAGGTATATACACTGAAATTTATCGTTTTCTTATCTTTGCGCTGGCGCCCTTATTTTTAGGAATATAAAAATGTGTAAAAGAAGCTTCCTTCTCTGTTTCAAATTTACCATATTATTTGCTGTGCTTCAATTTCAAATTAGTTCTTCGATGGTCACACTCAACTTCATTTTTCAAATACGGACCTGTATATTTTTATGAATTCAAGTAGTTAAGAACTCGGTTATAGGTATAAGACCAACTTAATTTCATAAAAAAAATTCTGATCCGTTTATGAAAAAATTAAGTTGAGATAGTGATCCTGGAAGAACGAAACTTCATATTGAAAATTCAAGCACAGCAAATTATAGCAAATTCGCAACAGAGAAGGTAGTTTCTCGAACACATTTTCAATTTTCATATTACTGAAAATAAAGGCAACACCGCAAAGAAAAGAAAACGGGTTATTTCGGTTTTCCCCGTATATTTCTAAAACAGTTCGTGATATTTTCGATTTTGAAGCATATCGTTCCATTCTTGACCAATATACAAAATAGGAAACTTTTTTTACCGTTTTCGATATGCCAATATAGTGGTACGAGGTACGACATAAAAAATACGGACTGTATAGATATTATGTGGTAACAAATGAAAAAATTAAATACAGACAGGGTGTGCAATCATTTTGAAAAAGCTATGTCCCTAGCTATATAGCTACTGGTTCAATGTCTAAAGATATACAAAATGCACTAAAAAGATAAAAATAATGTCTTTAATTTTTTGGTCTAGGTTATTTTTTCACAGATTCAAAAGCTTATGCTTTCTTTCTATATTCACGGTGAACTTTTCAATCTATTACTCTTAGAAACAATGAGAGATTTTTTTTTCTTTTTTGATGAATTCGTATGAAAGCAGCTTGTTTTTAAAAATATTTCTTACGTGAATTTCATTTTATACTTTTCAGTATTATACTTTGTTCAATTATCTGGCTCAATACTCATTTTTGAATTGGATTTACCTACCCATAATCAGAGAACTCACCATATTGGAGTCGTAAGAGTATAAAATAGTTGGCAACTCCGAAAATTCCTATTCATTCTTATTTCCAATAGGATCATATCATAATTAAAACTTTGACCGATCCCGAAAGCTCCTCATACCAAATTTGAATCGAATTGAACTTTCACCACAAAACTCGTCCGCCATATTGGAGCCGCCATTTTTTTTAAACAAATATTTCAACGATTAGAAATTCCACTTGCAAGATTATCAGATGTAAGTTACAATAATTAGTGAAGCTGAAACAAAGCTTATTCTGAGAAAAAATTGTGCGAGTATGAGTAGGGTTACTCACAAGCAAATGAGACACCCTGTTACTTAAACTTTTTTCAACTGCAACAATTCAATTATTTTAATTTGTTTGTTGTTCTTCCCACGCTCACGATCCAGTGGCGTTCTCCTAGGAACATGCGAATAATGAGGCAATAATGACTATCGTTAGGGCTGTGAACCATGAAGTTCTCACGGCTTTTTAAATATTCCTAATGAGTTGGAAAATGTTTGAGGAGAGAACATGCGGTTTGACACTAACAAGCTGAGCTGTATAAATGTTCAACCGAAGTTCTTCACGCCATTCAATTTTCGTTTTTGGGTTGATGGGTATCAGTTTCAGTTTATTTAACGTTCAGAAACGTCAGAGTTCAGATCAGAGCTAGGTAATCTCACTGATCTCTTCAGTCAAAGAGTATAGGTTAAGTATTGCCAGGCTCTATTGGACGACATTGAGGAAACTCATTACCTCGATTTCAATGTTCTTCGCAGGAAATAATATAATATATTTATCTTCGAAAAAGACATTTGTTGTGTCCGTTTCCACATCTTTGTTCAATTTTTTGTAATATCAGCAGTGTGAGGAACTTCCTATACTCTACTAATAAATATAAAAGGAAGAAAACTTTGGGATTGAGCTGTCAGTTTTCACAGATTTTGAGTTTCAGAACCGAAATGATGCTTCTAATAGTTGTAGAATGCTGGTAATGTTTATAATGTGATATTCCATATATTTGTTCTAAATTACCATCCTCTAGATTTTTCAAATTATGTCAATCATTGAGGAAAGAGAATTATTAGTCTTAATACTCAAGGGTGCTATAAAAAATCTTCTCGGCTCATATAATTCGGTTTTAATAAAATAAGCTCCTTTTTTCAATAAGGCTATACTCGATCATTATGATTGGTTCATTATTAGGTTGGTAAAGTCAAATTTTATTTATTTTTCTAATAAATGGGAATATTTTCTTCACCATTGCAAATCGAATATAGAAATATTGGAAGTACTTACCAAAAGCATTCGAATTTATACCAATAATGGGAAAACTCATCAATTTTAACTGATATTCAATTGAAGTTATCCCAGATGCTAGATGTATGTGTTATTAGAATCTTTGTATGGACTCCTTGTTGTAATTTGTGATACCTGACGAGTAAGTACTTTGTACATGTCTTTACCGAATAAATGTTTTTAAAATAAGCTCTCCAATCAAGAACTTTTTAAATGACCTGGGAATAGGGAGTATCTAGATAGGCATATGAAATAGCAATAACTTGGCAAGACTGCCCAGTATGTGCAACCTGTTGAAAGTTGTGGAAATGATAGATGCTGTACATGTGAAATATTTTATAACATAAAATATGTATAAAGATTATTTATCTTCACAATACTTCACCAACTCTGGTGATTGGAATTCACAAAATATTATAGAAAGTACACATTTACGAATGACTCAGACTTTTTCACAGATGCCTGCCATGCTGTGACGTCAGCTGCAAGTGGTCAATTTCGTTATGTATGTGCCATCATATCTTGTGCCAGATAATTGATTCCACAAGAATAAAAAAACTTATGGAAATATAGAGAGCAGTGATTTCCCAAAATAATTTAGTATAGGTTCCAATCGAGCCAAGTAGAAATTTGTTGTTGAATTTGCACCCTGGCTGCCTTCAATTGGGGTAAATCAATGTCCCTCGGAGGGTACATTTCTGCGCAATGTGCCGTACCTGAAAAAAAAACAGTGTTGTTTTTCCCCAGTTGATATCAAGAAGTATAAAACGGGGCATTAATAATAATGGGGTTTCCATTTAAAACACTTATCAATATAACCATTTCAAGTATAAAGGGTCCCTGAAAAAAAATGTTTTCAATTTTCGAATTGAAAATCGACCTCTGAAAAATTCACCTTCTTTCAAACGTAAACGAAACTCGCCGAGAATCGAGACCGATTGGAGCCCTGTGTTAGTATATATGGTGTGTGGTGGTGTTGCAAGATGAAATTTTCGTGTTTTGTTTACGTTTCAAACAAGGTGGATATAGGATGGTGAAACAGCTTCCTATCAACAAGCACTAGAATAAACTGTAGACCTTTGCCTACTTGATTTCATACCGTAGTAATATTTCCTGAAGTTATCAGAGATGGCGACATAGCTTGTGTCGGTAAAACAGAAACTCTGCATCTGTCACCTTTTTATCAGTTTCATCTATTCTAGATGAAAAATGACTGAGAAGAGTCAAACTATCGATAATTATTCCAGACTCACTGAAAATATTGTGTTTTGATGTGATTTCAACTCATGTCTGTCAGATGCGAACCACAGAAATACATGAGCAACAGAAATCTTCTTCGATAATCGATCTCACCGCCATCTTCATTCAAGTCGTGGAAATATTAGTACCTTCTCAAACGGTCTACAAGTTTTTCGCAGAAACAATTGAAGATCTGTTTCACCATCCTATATCCACCTTGGTTTCAAAGAAAGATGCATTTTCAGAAAATATCAGTTTTCTACTAAAAATTAGTGAAAGCGATTAGATGTAAGCGTATGTAGTGTTTTTGTTAGAAGAAGGGCACATTTGATAATTATGTCAAATGATGTATTTCCGAACCGAAATGGGGCCCATGTCTCTGAAATTTTGAAATATGAAATAGAATACTTTTTGATTATGAATTTATTATGGCCAGGTTCAAAATAATTATGACACTGGCAATTGATTTGATTATGTTACTCAAAAATTCGCTGTTTTAATGAATATCTCAATTAATCCATGAAATTAGTGACTTCAATCTGGCAACAATGTAAGCAACATATTTCTACTTCTTCTTTTTTCGGTCCGTAGGCCCGAATTAAGTTCAGAAAATTATAATCAACATATATCCCCAAATGTCACCAAATCTAGGTAGTACGTCATAGTTTCCCGCCATAAAAATTGTAAATCGCTGTATTTTGGGAGTTGAAATTCTAGACAACAGACATAAAAGTTGTACTAGTTATTCAAACAATCAATTTATGAAAGCTAAAATGAAATCATAAATCCGACAGGAATGCATGTTCCTGATGATTCGAAATAAAATGAATTTCGATATTTTCTTTTTAAAAAATCACGAATCTCTGAGGAAAAAACCGAAATTCAGATTTATATTCTTGTTGTGTTTTGATTCGGAAAATTCATCGAATATATAAACTCAACTGAACCAAGTATTATAAATTAGGAATTTACAACTTCATCAACCGAAGAGGCGTTTATAAACAACACCTGAGAATTAGGATTTTTATTGTTCCGTGCCTGACATTCAGAGCAAAGAAAGTGTTCTGTGCTCAAATATGCCTTATGCGCATGTGTTGAATTCATAATTGTTAATTCTTAGTTGAACAGATGAAAGTTTTAGAGCCCTCGATGGGATTTTCCTGTATTGATATGGTGTTCCTGATGATTCGAAATAAAATGAATTTCGATATTTTCTTTTTCAAAAATTCACGAATCTCTGAGGAAAAAACCGAAATTCAGATTCATATTCTTGTTGTGTTTTGATTCGGAAAATTCATCGAATATATATACTCAACTGAACCAAGTATATAAATTAGGAATTTACAACTTCATCAACCAAAGAGGCGTTTATAAACAACACCTGAGAATTAGGATTTTTATTGTTCCGTGCCTGACATTCAGAGCAAAGAAAGTGTTCTGTGCTCAAATATGCCTTATGCGCATGTGTTGAATTCATAATTGTTAATTCTTAGTTGAACAGATGAAAGTTTTAGAGCCCTCGATGGGATGTTCCTGTATTGATATTCCTGAATTCCTGGTTATTTATTCAATCATTAGTCAAGTTGAGTTCATAAATTCACCATCATCCTTTTAAACGAAAAGAAAACACAAATCCTTGAACGTACCTTGAATGAAAATAGCCGGCGCCAAGTTGGACTCGGTCTCGGTGATCCCCAGCACGTGCCATGGGTCGACGGAGCCGTGCACGAACATCACGTTGGTCACCTCTACGTCGAGGGCGCCGTAGGCGACGTTCGTGCGGCGTACGGCGTCCTCCTGGAAGCGCTCGTCGAATTGCTCCCCGAAAATGTCGACGCACTGCCGGACGGAGAAGTCCAGCGGGAACTTGTCGCCGAAGACTTGCGGCTTGTAGTCGGAGGTCTGGTAGAAGCCGAACTCGGTGCAGGTCTGGTAGGTCCATTGTCTGCCTGATGTCAGAGGAATGACATGAATGAAAATGGATATAAACTACGCAACACTAATTACGTCGCACCCCGAAATGTTGCCCCTGTTTAAATTTGAATAACTTTTTTCTTCTTTGAACAATTTGAATTCTGTTTGCACTGTTCGCTAGCTCAGTCCTTCAGCTATAATCTCGTACTTCTTCGATACATAAGGTTATTTCCATAAAATTGTTGCAGGATGTTTTTTGGAACTGTGCAAAATTTCGAAATCGAAATTTTCAAAAGGATCCCAAATGAAGAAAAACAGTTTTTTTTACTTTAACAGCAGAGGCAAGATTATCTGGTTATCTTTGGCCATCTCCAAAATTGTCTTATTAGCTCTCTTATTTACAGAGTGATCACAAAAAATCAATTTTTTGGTTTTGCAGTCATAACTTTTTTCCTCTTCAACCGATTTTCAAAATCTCAGGCTCATTTTGAAGCTGGAACGTTGGATGAACAGACATGAAGATTAGAATTGACTAAAAATAAATACTAAAGATCAAGGGTTTCTGCAAATGTGACCCAAATCTATATCCCCCTCGAAATCCCGATTAAAAAAGAAAAATATCCAAAACGTTGTTTGATCGAAACGAAAATCTTACCACCAAAAATACTGAATTTTTTTTTTACCCCCTCCCCCCCAAAATATTTTCGGGATCGGATATTAAAAAAAAATAAAATTCTTTCGCCCCCCTTGCCCCCTTGGGGTACTTTGGGTACGGATGAAGGGGAAGGAGATTTTTGTGATTTTTTTACATATAATTTTCGTGAGTTTCGTACAAAACTACTAAGAATCGCCCAAACTCGAGTTCTCCAAGTATCATAGTTTGATGTACAGGGCGAAACAAGCATCGAGACAAGCGGTACCCATAGCTGTGTTCAGCAGAAAAAGTTGATCAAGGAGATGACAAAATTTGTTTCATAGGCGTACGTATAACATTTTTTTAGGGGCTAAAAAATTAAATTCTTTGAAAAAAATCCAAAACATGATGGAAGACTTTGTGGGGGTGAGAAGGTTACCCTGAAATTTTGTTATATTTGGATTTTTTTTTATTTTGAATTTTTTTATGAAGTCTTATATCTTCAGAAAAGAATGACCTATGAATAGTTTTTTCTGGCATGATCTCTATTTTCACGAGAACGTAATTTTCAACCTGTCTTGTCAGTCACTCATAATGATTTTTGTTACGTTGGTTACGGACCATGCATTTTTTTGGGCTGATTTTTTTCGAGAAAATTGCGTTTCAATTCGGTTTTCTCACGCACAATTTTTGACTACTGAATGAAAAAAAGATCAGAAGTGTCCAGAATGAAAGATCCTTCCGAAAACAAGTTGATTTTCATTTAATTCTCTTCCCAGTCGGGATTTACAGAGTGTTTTAGAATTGGGTCACCTTTGAGGAAATCCTCGATTCTGAATGTTCATCTTAAGTTAATTCTGATCTTTAAATCTTCTTATATGAGGTTTTGGCTTCAAAATGAGCCCGAGATTTTGGAAATCGGTTGAAGAGGAAAAAAGTTATGACTGCAAAACCAAAAAAATGATTTTTTGAGATCACTCTGTAAAGAAAAATGATATGAAGACAATTTTGGAAATGGCACGAGGTGATGAGATAATCTTCATGCCTCTGCTGTTAAAGTTGAAAAAACGACAGTTTTTCTTTATTTCGGATCTTTTTGAAATTTTCGAAATTTTGCACAGTTCCACAAAACATCCTGTATGTATCGAAGAAGTACGAGATTATAGCTGAAGGACTGAGCTAGCGAACAGTGCAAACAGAATTCAAATTGTACAAAGAAGAAAAAAGTTATTCAAATTTTAACAGGGGCAAAATTTCGGGGTGCGACGTAATTAGTGTTGCGTAGTTTATATATTCTGTTGATGATGAAAATAAGACCAGGTGGCGCTACCCTTCAATTGATTTAGTAGACAAATACTTGATTTGGCTCATTACGTGGGGTTTTCATGTACAACAATAGAGGCGCTACCCTCGAAAGAAATTTTGTTTCAATCTTGTTCGATACACATTCGCATCAAACTCATTAGAAAATGGCTCCATACAATCAGATGTCCATCAGAATCGAATATTCATACTTTTCTATTGACACATTTTTTTCTTTTTTTTTCTGTTCTGGTTCTCACGAAAAGGGATATCCTATAATGTTCAGAGAACATCGTGAGAACCGAGGGAAAGAAGGTAGGAGTTGGTGTTCTTCTTACATTTCTGGAGATCGTATGCCTCGGGCAATGAGTTCCAAAGTCTCTATGTTCGTTGGATGAACGAGTCTTTGGAAATGGACGTTCTAAAGTGACCACGAAGGGGTGTGAAGGCTGAACTTGGCGGGTTAATCTCGAAGAAACTGCTAATGGAGGAACGATTGTTGATATTTCAGAAGAGCATCGCCCCTGAAAATATCTATAAAATAGAGATAAATCGACAACTTTTTTACGGTGTTCCAGAGAAGTGAGCGAGTTTGTAAGCGAGGCATCACCGACGAGACGAATTGCCCTTTTTTGGACAGAATCCAATAGTTTCAGGATATGTATAGGTGCCGCACTCCAAATATGGGAACAGTATTCCAGGACAGGTCGGATCTGTGCCTTATAGATAATAAGCAGCTGACTGGGAGTGAAATAACTCTTGGCTCGAAACAGGAAACCAAGTTTTTGAGATGCACTGCTGGCAATAGACCTCACGTGATTTTCCCAAGAAAGGTAATAGCCGATAGTAACGCCAATCATCGAAATGGATGATTTCAATGGTATGGTTACGCCTGACTGAATTATGTGTTTTGTTTGCATTGAATTCTACCAGGTTATTATAGATCCCCACTCGAGGATTGTTGCTAAGTTCATATTTATTTTGTTAACATTTCTTCCTCGTTCATTTCTGATTTGACGGCCGATATAGGAGCCCTGGAAGAGAAAGCGGTATGGAGGGTACTTTCATCCGCGAAGCTGTGTATAGGACATGAAGTTGCTTCCAACAAATCGTTGATGTGAAGTAAAAATAGTGTTGGTGCTAAAATTGATCCCTGCGGAACACCAGCATTTATGAGTAGAGTATCAGATGAAACTCCATCGACCACTACATGGAGAGACCTGTTTGAGAGAAAACTAGCAAGCAGAGAACACAGCTGAGGAGGCAAACCATAAGATGGAAGCTTGGCGAGGAGTACCTGGTGCCAAACTCGATCAAATGCCTTGGAAATATCTAATGTCACGGCTAAAATTTCTCCATATTTTACGATAGATAGCTGCCATAAATTTGAGACGTAAGCGAGCAGATCACCAGTTGATCTCTGATGACGGAAGCCATATTGCCTATCGTTGACAATTCCTGAGTGTTCCAGATATTTCATGAGCTCGATGTTGATAGATGCAGTAACCTGTAACTTTGGTTAAAAACGCGTCTAAACTTGGCGAGATTTACACCTACGTAATGTCACGGTTGAGACTTTTTATTTAAATAGGCGAAATCAAGAGATTTGGCACCAGGCACAGAATAGGAAGTGAATTCACTAGTCAATATCTTTCCATCTGTATTCAGTTTATAAACGTGGCATATATTGTAGGGTGTGGACAAATTTCGATGTTCGTATGTTTTTAACTCGGGAATTATAGGAGATACATTTTTTTGATATCTTGGCAATTTGGCCCACTTTTGTCACCACTGACGATTTTTTATTCAAATTCTCGCCAAATATAAGTCGTAACGGATTTTTTAGTTGCTAGACAGGCAGAAACGAACCGCCCTAAATTTTTTTCAGAAATATCAATAACATTTTTTCCCATACGTAGCCAACTTTATGGCAGACACTGCATTTATAGATAAAAGCGTTAATGTTTATGGTGATGAGGTAATCTGAAATAATCAGCATTTTTTTCATTCTATCACATCAACCCACTAACCTCCTTCAGAAGAAGCGCTTTCCCAACTGACGTTCCTCATCTCCTGAATCATCTTGTCATATTCGTAATCCAAGCAGGTCTGATTGGAGATGCCCAGAATGATGTCGTTCACCGCCGCCATTCTGTTGACCTGTAGGTAGTGATATGGGCCGGATAAATACCCAGCAAAAAAGTTATTTACAAATTGGGTATTTACACAGGTATTTTCCCAATCGAATTATAAATATCCAGAACAAGGGGATCATTTGTTATTATTTGACCAATTGATGAAGTGAGGATAATTGTTCGACTTGGCAGTTTTATACCAAAAAGCTAAAAAGCCGTACCGAAGATGCGGCCATATGACACTTTCAAGAACTTAATTTTTTCAGGTAAAATTAGATATTTGCAAATAACTCAAAAACGATTGGAGATATAGAATCGCGGTTTCCACCATTATCTTCAAATGTAGTGATATAAATTTGTAGAATTTCAATCAATTTTTTTTAGAAATTCTAAAAAACTGAACATTTGAACAACGCCCTCTAGTAGACGCGGTGTGAACTGGAGATCAACATCGAATGAAGCGTTCGAATGATTGTGGAATTCTCTATCAAACGTGCCCAAGTTGATTGAATTTGGAGCAGGGGTGTAGGAGTAACAGCGATTTCAAAAATTATTTTTTCAACAGCTTCCCTCACCACTATTTTTCGAGATATGAAAAAAAAAAAGAAGAGAACAAACTGACACAAATTTTGCTAAACTCTTCATTCAGGTCATCGAAACAGTACCTTGAATTGGTGATTTTCTGAGAAAAATCGAATTTCAGTTATTTCATAGTAATTGTGCCCTCTAGCGGACATTTTAGGAACTTGAAAATATTTTTCATCAATTTTTCTTGGCCGATTTAGTCCTCAGTTTTTTTTTCTCGGAGCCCTAAGGTTTATGGTTTCCATAATATCATACCTCGCCGACCTTTTCTTTGAGTTCTGTGGTATATATCCGGAATCTACCTCGACTTATAAATACCATATATCTATTAACTACAATATTGACCATACGCCATAAGAGACAATGTTAGCAAAGTGAAGCCGATTTTCATATATCTATCCTTCTCTAATCGGCAACGTTGATTGAAGGCGCATGCGCGAGATCGAGCGCGAAATTCAAATCAAAATGTTTAAAATTCGAAATTTGGAACATATCCGATGTTATTGGAATACATGAAGTATAATTAGCTTTGACAGAGAGTATAATCAGAGATCTTCTAATTCAGCGAACCACTCCTTTCATATTTGAAAGAATATATGAAGCAATCAAGATCGAAACAATGGTAGACATATAAATTACACTGATTTTTGCAATATTTTGTTAGACATTGATGATACAGGCACTTCCATTGTGTCTGGACATATTAACGGCACTGTTGAACTTAAATTACGGATAGTATAACCATCACCTGAACAACTATGAATTAATGAAACACAAATACTCAACACGCAATCGAAAATAACGAGAAACGAGAAAATTCACACAACAAAACAGAAATATATCCTGCTTGTTTGAAAAAGATCGCGAAAGTGATACCCGAGAGAGTTGCTCTTGACTGTCATCATCTACTTTTATGTTGGCGCATGCGCATAAACTCATCGTTGCCAGCGATGCTCTTTTGTTTCGGCTTTAGATAGGCTGTCCTTCAAGGTGGATATAGGATGGTGAAACAGCTCTTCAATTGTTTCTGCGAAAAACGTGTAGACCGTTTGAGAAGGTACTAATATTTCCACGACTTGAATGAAGATGGCGGTAATATCGATTATCGAAGAAGATTTCTGTTGCTTACGTATTTCTGTGGTTCACATCTGACAGACGTGACTTGAAACGACATTAAAACAATATATTTTCGATAAATATGGATTGAATATTGATATTTTGACTCTTCTCAATCATTTTTCATCTAGAACAGATGAAACTGATAAAAGTATGACAGATGCAGAGTTTCTGTTTTACCGACACAAGGTATGTCGCCATCTCTGATAACTTCAGGAAATATTACTACGGTATGAAATCAAGTAGGCAAAGGTCTACAGTTTATTCTAGTGCTTGTTAATAGGAAGCTGTTTCACCATCCTATATCCACCTTGCTGTCCTTATTATCAATATTCGTAGTTAATAGATATATGATAAATACCCACGCATCCCACATCACTACCTGCGGCCCGACATTCTGATCCTCCATCACCGCGCACAGCGTCTCCAGCGTGACGTTGTGCTTCCTGTTGGCCTTGCGGTTGTCCCCGTTGTACTGGGCGATGCCGGCAAAGTTGCCGGCCAGGCTCGAGAACAGATTGGCGACGTCCTCGTGGTCGTTTGCGTTTCCGTCGATGGGGTCGCACAGGCGGAACAGCTTCTCGAGGTTCTTGCGGCCCAGTGGGTGCTGCAGCAGCACCTCGGCCTGCGCGGTGCCCTCGCGGACGGCATCGAGGCAGGCGTCGCTGCAGCTGCGCAGGTCGTCGGCGACCACTCGGAAGAATTCTGGAACGAGCAGGGATTGATTCAGAATAACTTTGAAGTAACATCTCTCACAAAATATTGGATTAATATATTATAACAAATCTGTTAACGAAGTAGCCTTTGATGCTTTCAAATCTCAACACAAAGGTGACGTTTCCGTCATTAAGTGCCCAAGGTGGATATAGATTGGTGAAACAGCTTCCTATTAACAAGCACTAGAATAAACTGTAGACCTTTGCCTACTTGATTTCATACCGTAGTAATATCTCCTGAAATTAACAGAGATGGCGACAAACCTTGTGTCGGTAAAACAGAAACTGTGCATCTGTCATCTTTTTATCAGTTTTATCTGTTCTAGATGTAAAATGACTGAGAAGAGTCGAAATATCAATAATTATTCCAGATTCACTGAAAATATTGTGTTTTACTGTCGTTTCAATTCACGTCTGTCAGATGCGAACCACAGAAATACGTAAGCAACAGAAATCTTCTTCGATAATCGATCTTACCGCCATCTTCATTCAAGTAGATGAAATATTACTACCTTCTCAAACGGTCTACAAGTTTTTCGCATGTTTCACCATCCTATATCCACCTTGGCAATGCCGCTAGTACGCGAAAATAATGTCATTAAAGTGACAGCATATTTGCGCTCGCATCCATATCATTGTTGAAAACGAACTCATCCTTCTTTTATATGATGAAAAATGAAATTTGAACCTCCTACTAGAGAAATATAGAAAAAGTATGAAGCATGATATGATAGATTCATGACATATTGGTATCCTGAACTTTTCGTATTTGTCAAAAAACACCAGTCCGTTGAGTATATATCAAAAATAAGTTCGACTATATCTTTGTGGTTCATAACGTATTATATAACTGTAGGATAGACATAAGTTTTCATGTAGCCTCAATAACCAACAGGTTCAAAACGCGACTTCTCAATGAGTCATTTTCCCTTCTTTTCTTTTAGATGTATGAGTTATTAATAAGCTGTAATAAAATAATAAAGGAGGTTCCTTTTGGAATAACGAAGTTGATGTTCACTTCCGGTATAACCGGAAAACATTGCATGTTGTTACTTGATCGGTCATGATTTCTGCAGCCAGCTCTTGCCCACTATCAGTAGGTAAAGTTTGAGAGTTAATATTTAGACAATGATGGAAATAAGACCTGGTGGCGCTACTCTTCAATTGTTTCAGCAGACAAATCATTGATTTGGAACAATTGAATTTCAGCTCATTATGTGGGGTTCTCATGTACAACAATAGATGGCGATACTGTCGAAAGATATTTGAAGAATTTGGAAAATGGCTCCATGAATTTTTTATAAACGATTAGAAGTCATTCAGAATCAAATATTCATATTTTCGTATTGACACCTGCGGTAACCTGTAAATTTAGTTGAAATCGCGGCTTCACTTAGCGAGATTCACCCACGCCATGTCACGTTATACACGTTTTATCGAAGTAGGCGAAATCAAGAGATTTGGGACCAGTCACAGGATAGGAAGTGATTTCACCAGTCTATCTATCCACCTCTATTTAGACATTTATATATTTAGTTTCACAATCATTTTGATATTTATTCTAATTGTTTGTCACCGTCTCCACATTTACTATCATGATTTATTACTCACCCTCGAAGTTTAGTTTGGCCAAAAGTGGCCCACTGGTAGAAACGGCACCGTGTACCAAATGGGGATATCTCAGTCTGAGCCAGGCCGCCAAAGAACCAGGGTATGATCCGCCGAAAGCTATCCATTTGACTTCGGGAGACAGCTCGTGCTTCTCGTTCATCGCTGCTATAAAGGAAGCCAGATCGGCCAGAGCTTGCTGGCTGTTGAGAAATTCTAGGTTCTCGGTGCTCATGTTCCTTTCAAGAGAATTATTATTATTTTCGATATGAGCACAGATTATAACCACAACCACCTATATTAATTTTATTTGAGAAAACTCAAATATATGAAACATGTGAGTGTGCATGTAAGAAATAACAGCCTCATCATAGAATTAGTTCTAAGTGAATTAACTTTTTATTTCATTGAAATCAGACAGTAAGCGTCATTTTATACAGTCACTGTATAAAACAAATGAATCATTTCAATATGATCAGTAGAACCATAGCCAGAAATTTATGCTTAGATTTAGCAGGGTATTTTTGACGGTGGTTTTCTTATAGGTACTTACTTTTATAAAGCTTTATTGCTCGAGCGATTTTATCAGAACAGCTCTCGTTAAATTGCCAATAAAAGTAAGTATTCGAAAACAAACACAAAAATATCCACCCAAATCTGAGCTCTTGTCGGTTTACCCCGATTCCTATTCATATTGTTAGTGTCAGTTCAACAGAATGAACCTCCCGCTTCGGTTGGTTCATTTCGACTTCCATAATTAGTAGTTACCATAGTTCATATTGTTACAAACTACAAACTTTGTACAAACAAAGTGCGGCGTAAATAAATGACGTTTTTGCACGATTGATCATTTTTGACTGTTTACTGTGATAGATTTTACGTCAGTAGGTGACATTTACTAGCAACTCGACGGTAAGTAATCCAACTCGACGGTAAGTAATCCAACTCGACGGTAAGTAATCCAACTCGACGGTAAGTAATCCAACTCGACGGTAAGTACTCCATCTCGACGGTAAGTAATTCACTTACCGTCGAGTTAAAAAATCTCTTAATTTTAATTTATTTATATAATTTATAGTATCAATCGTGCAAAAAACGTTATAAGCATACCGACCGAAGACAATTGTTTGGAGGAGGAGCGGAGCGACGACTCCAATTATTGTCTACCGTTCTCCACACTTAATATACTATTATCTCATCATTGTCAGAAAATGAGTCGATTATTTGGTGCTTTTATAATTGGAAGTGATTGACGAGTGTGTATGAATGACTGGACTAAAAACATAATGGCCTCGAACACAATTCATACTTCAAAATATTCAAGGTGAGATTATACACGTGTCAATTCAACAAAATCGACTGTTGAACTGACACTTTTTGGAACTATTCAACAAGTTATATCGATTTATAACCCGAATATTTTAAAGTTCTTATGGTATTACTACTAATATGATGGGGGCCATATGGGAAATAAAAATTGAACATTTAGATAGTTTGGACAGGTAATATGATAGAATTTAAAAAAATCGATTTAAAAATGGTAATAAAGAAAAGAAAAATAGTCCTAATATGTTATTGGCTGAAGTTTTATAACCCATGGGCTTTTGAAAAATGCGAATGAATTAGCATAATTTTCTGTTGGTTTATAATTTCTGTTAATTTGGGAAGATGTAAAACCGATGATGGCCCTGTTATCAAGACAATATTGTCATGTTCATTCAAGTGCATTTGAGTTGCGAAATTAAGTTTAAATAAAACAAGGAATATGAATCATGATATATAATTCGTTCTTTTTCAATTTAAGGCAAGAAGGTGTTCATGTCAACTTGTATTATCCGATAACGGTTAACGTCACTACTCCCGAAGGAAAAACTATCCCCTGTAGATGTTATAGGCAATCAGGAAGTGCAGAAGAGGCGCATCTAGAAAATCTGCCAGACGAACGAAAACCGACACCAGCTTATCTTGATACAATTATATACGGGGTGCCAAGGAGTCAGGCTTGCCAGCCGAATACATAGAATTTTTGAAAAAAATTCCACACAATGGATCTGATGTCAATCCCGATTTGAAATATTGTTATTAGTAGAGTAGTATTTTTATTTTGATCTGAATTTTACCAACTTGTTATAAATTTACGGAAGATTTGTGGAAATAATTCCGAATGATTTAGCGATTTTGGTAATTTTGCACTTATCATGCGATCTATATTTTGATGAAAATTTTTGTTGGTACTTACGTATTTTGACCTGAAAAACACGAATTTCATAATATCATCGTGAACATATCTCTAGTTTTCGAGATAATCGACACCAAAGTTCGAAATTTCACCTTCTTTGTATGGCAACTTTTGGGCAAGTATTGTACCTTCTTAGATCCCAAGACATATTACATGCATTTGCCATGGTTAATTATGATTTTTGTGTAAGAAAAACATCATGAATATGTAATTTTTCCTTATTTTTCCTAATATTTCTTAAACTAGGCTACATAAACAACGGCCATTTTGAAAACCTCAGTGCGAATCTTGAGCATATAAAAGTGGATTCATAGTTGCCTTATTGCAATGCTAGTCAGTGATATGTTTTTTCTCTCTTCAATACATGTCGAAAAGAAAGATGGTTATCAGTACAAGAAGGTGGAATTTCGAAGTTTGACATCGATTATCTCGAAAACTAGAGATATGTTCACGATAATATTATGAAATTCGTGTTTTTCAGGTCAAAATACGTAAGTACCAACAAAAATTTTCATCAAAATATAGATCGCATGATAAGTGCAAAATTACCGCGATTTTAATATCAGAAAATAATCAATCGAATACCGAGAGTTCGATAAATTAAGAAGGGGTTAACCTTTACAAACATGTCAGAGTATATTTGCGGTGTAAAGGGGGAAGTAAAAATCCCGAGCGAAAGGGGCGGAGACCAATGTCGAACAAAAAACGCTAAGCGCTGTTGGCGTCTCACTCCAACTCAGTGTCGCGTAAATTCGTAGTAAATAGTCGGGATGGCTCGGGTCTGCGGCCGTCGGCCGGCCGTTACAATTCTCAGAATAATAGGCCTCCGGCTTTTCATCACTCATCAGTATATTTTGAACTTACTGTGTCTATGAGGATAATTTGATATGATATGGGAAATATAAAAAAACTTGTCGAAACAGATGAAACCCTTTCGAATATCAAAAACAGTAACACAAAAACGTCTACACGAGCTAAATTGAAACTTATAAATACACAAATTAGAAAATGTCTCTCGGTCGTGGGAGAAATGGGACTTTCGATTGGACAAAAGAGAAAATTTCAAGCAAAAATTGGTGAGCTAAAACGGGTTTGATTTCTCATTCCAAAAATAAATCGGGGGCATGTAGGTTCAGGATTGATACCCTCTGTTCGGTGGCTAAATGTAGAATCAATTTGCAACTCGAGAATTCAGACAGGGCTCCTTATCAATTTGAATCACGATGAAATTGAATGAATGAAAATATATCGGAATGTTCTTCTTCGATAGGTATGAATGAATGACATTTTTCAAGGTATTCAGTATATATCTTTACTGAACTTGAAAACTCGAAAACTCACATGATATATTTGAAAACAAAATTTACAAATAACATCCTATTTGTCTCTTATATTTTGACCCTTACCTACAGCATCAAGTATACGAGGTGGAAAAAACATTGAATATAAAAGTTGTAGGGTTTCATCGGTCCTATATTTTATCACTTCCAAAACGAACAAATGCGAATCGCAAATTTTTTTTCAAATGGATCACCCCCGGTCATAGGTTTATAGTCAGAAGTCCACTTGTTTGTTTTATCTTCTGGTTTCCATGGTATATTGTATCCATATGCAAGGAAAGGATCAAATCAAAATTTCATTGGAAATTTTCATTCAATATTGGAATTGAAATAAGTGGAAAGCGGCTTGAGAAAAAAAAAAAGTATTTCATTATGGTTGAAAAAAAACTGTATTTTTTTCAATTTTGCGATTCGCATTTGTTTGTTTTGGATGTGCCAAAAAATAGTACCGATGAAACAGCCCGAAGGTAGTACAGAAATATCTCTTATTTCCATATTACTCTCGTATCTACTGGTCAACTATTTCAGGCAGCAAATATTTCATGTAAAAATCTACTAATTTTGATTCCATCTTATCTTGCCAAAATCTATCATTACGATGAATTTTTTAATTTTTATTCCTTTATTTGTCCATACCGCGAAATAACCTGCATGAAATTTCGAAAAAAAAAGTCGATGGCGACCCTCGAATGACGAAACGTCGTATTAAAAATTCTATACTGCTAAGTTATAGAGCATGAAATACAGTTTCAAGAAAATTTCTGCTCTTTTCGTATCTATTAAAATAAAGCCAATAAAAAATTAAAATCTAAAATCTAAAATTTGTATTTCTTTGCGGCTCATTGTTGCGCACATGAATACACAACTTTTTCTTGATTCAACCGATCCTGTATCTCTAACCGTTATCGAATTCCCAATGTAGGGCTTCGAATATGGGACATCGATTCCAATTATTTCTTATAAAAACATTCGAAAATATTTACGTACCTTATCAATCTCAATATCTTTTTTTCGACTGACAATTTCCTCACAGAAAGTCTTTTACGATGTTTATCGCCAGTTCGATAATTTGAACTCGACATGCTTGATCACAATAATAATACTAGTTCACAAACTAACAATAGTGTCACCATCTGAATGCAATCGCATATTATGATACATGCATATCTGGACGGCCCTTTGATGTGCACATAGCGCCTGCCGCCGCCGTTCGCAAAAAATGTTTACGTTTTCTTTCACCTAATTAGTCTTATTCGAGAATGCAATGAATCCTTTTCGCAACTTCCATTGATATCATCACATGTGCTAAAATTATTGGAATAGCTTCAGTGCTATTTTTGGTTTTTATGAATGCAAATACGATTCATTCATAAATTCATAGTATCCATGTAAAACTGCTTATTTGGTGCGAGGGCGCTCGAATCAGTCATGAAAAATGCTCCGTAATTGAGTCTGCAGGGGTTCAGCAAAAATCATTTTTGAGCTAGTAATTATTGATGGATCGCGATAATTTTTTTTTTCAATAGAGACAATTGTATGATTGAGGCATCTCTCGGAGTACTTTTTCGAAATACGATATATCTTGTGAGATAAAAAATAGTGAATATGGGAGAAATTTCGCAACTTTTTTACTAGTTTTTTTTCAAAAAATCAAAAAAGTACTACGAGAGATGCCTAGATCCAACCTTCCTCAAGCAGAAAGTGAAAAAAAAATTCGATTTTTTTCAGCGAGGTCCGAGTAATATGATTTTTGCCATTCCTTGTTTCACAAAGTTTTACCATCAATCCCAAATAAGGTTAACCCCCTCTTAAATAATAATTGTTCGGACCTTTTCTTGAACTTTGTTGCCGTAAGTCAATCTGTCGAATTATTTTCAAATTATTTTGCCTCTCTCGTGATATTATACTCTATAAAAGAAGTTCAACGTTTGAAACCAATAAAATATGCCTCATTATGACTCGATGCGAGAAAAACCCATGAAAAACCATTGAGGAGAAGTGATTTGGAAATTTTTGGACATTTGAGAAGATGAACATAATATGATCAACAATAACTTTGCCATCTTATCTTCTACAACCTATAGAAGCACATCAGTTCAGTTTCAGAACTCACTCTGTTGGGCGGCTTTTTCCATAGTACCGATGTTCCAGTTGGAAACAAATCGCCTGAAATTCTTTACCCCAATCAATCCAAGAACCCTCCTCCATCCAATCGGCAGTGGCTTCTCCTTCACCTCCTATCATAAGGAATGCCAAGTTTCGAGATGAGGCATTGAAAAACTCATCGTTGACGTAGTACCGCTACAACAAATCATTTTCTAGATGGAAAAATTGGTTGAAAATTATTTGTTTAGTTTGCTTTTGAACTTTTTGTATTTAAAATATACATCATGGATATTGTTTTCTTTCTCTTCTCTACAGTCGGTAGACTCTATATTATACTGGGTGTCCACGGAAGGTGGCTTGCCCTTATAACTTTTTTGTTTTCGGAGATAGTGGATCTGTTCAATGCATTTTTTGACAAGTAACTCAAAATCGTGCAAATTCTGGATGCACCGGAAGTGATAAACTTTCGATTGTTAAACTGGACACCTCTGGTATATTTTCAGTTTTTTTCTTACAAATAGAGTGCGGTATCAAATATATCAATTAATCGTAATAAAAATCTCTTTTTACTAACTCGAAGAGCCACCATATGTTGCCATTTGAGAAAAATAGTAATGAAAATTTCAAAACATTTTGATCGAAAACAGTAAAGTTTTATTTTAACATTTCAGAAATGAAATTAGTTATTCGAACGTATCCTAGAATAAGGAATTGAAAAAAAAAAACGGTTACAAACAGTAACAAATAATTGATACATGATGGTTGTATTTTTATTTAAAAATCGAGAATTTACGTCACGTCCGAATAAGCCGGAAATTAGGTACTTCTTCTTCTTTTCAATTTGAATGGCCTTAGTTACCAGGACTATCCGGTTGTCAGATAATGTGGTTATATGCATAAAACTGATCTTAGTGATCTTCCAAATTGTTTCATTCCATCATCTCCGTTAACAAAATGTGCGCAAGCCACCTTTTTCCGTGAACACCCGGTATATATAGGGAGAATGTGGGTCATTTTCTACCAGATGAGCAGTATTTAGAGTATTTGTTTATCAGCTGAACGGTTCACCAAAATCTCACTTTCCATCGTGATTGATAGATTGATTCAAAAGGTAAGGCTCTCACATCTAAATCGAGATATCCCTTTATATTCATATCGCAGTTTGATTTATCAGTAGATCGATGTATCATCAGAGATTATTTTCAAGTGTCAAATATTCATTGAAACATCTAATTTGTTTAATAACAATACGAATTGTCTGGGTAATGGCCGCTGTACCCCATATCGTTGAGCAATATCAAACAACGCCAATACATTTTATTTTGTGGTCGAAGTTCACCATATAGTGGCTTCGGTGGCCACTAACAGTTTATTTTCACCTATAAAGGCACGTATCCATTACACGCGGCAAACCTTTTATTCACCATCCTTGCGCTCCGCGGCGCGAGCCAAAATCTGTCGGCGCCTTTAGAAACAGCCAATTTGCCTTTTTCTATAAATTGAGTGGAAATAAGAAATATTTAAAAACTTCTGCCTATATTTATCTATATAATAAGCATTTTATATTTTTCACAATAAATGCGTTTATATGATCTTGACCACTTATTATTTTAGTGCTTGAATATTTTATATTAAATGGCGTTTTACAGGTGGAATTACGACTCATAATTATTTTCTTTTCCTTCTGATTTCTGATTTTATTGTTCCGTTATGGGATCTTCTGTTGGTGATGACGAATCCTCTATTATATATATGGACAAGGGGGGATATAATGGAACAGAAACAAAAGGAATAAAAAGGAAATCTTTTCAGAGAGAATAAAGAGGGAGGAGATAAGGGATATGGCTTCGAAAGTTACAGCCCATCAGCAGTAAGTACCTAAAGTGCTAAATGCCTAAACCTAAAAACCTATACTGAGCATACTAAGACTGATGTCTAGTATTAAACTTTAAAAAACAATCTGCAAACAAATAAATATGTTTTCGGAATTCAAAATAAATCCACATGATATTTTGATGTAGGACCTGAAATGTTGATAAATGAGAACAAATCTTGGGCACCTGGGGAAATAAATTGAAGGTCTGGCCTGGCAACACTGGACACTGGACTAGACCAAAGTCAGTCAAAAAAATCTAGTCTTCCGTATAGTGCACGGAAGACTAGATTTTTTTTCCATTTAGCTGACTTTGACTAGACCAAGGTGGATATAGGATGGTGAAACAGCTCTTCAATTGTTTCTGCGAAAAACTTGTAGACCGTTTGAGAAGGTACTAATATTTCCACGACTTGAATGAAGATGGCGGTAAGATCGATTATCGAAGAAGATTTCTGTTGCTTACGTATTTCTGTGGTTTGCATCTGACAGACGTGACTTGAAACGACATTAAAACAATATATTTTCGATAAATCTGGATCGAATATTGATATTTTGACTCTTCTCAATCATTTTTCATCTAGAACAGATGAAACTGGTAAAAAGATTACAGATGCAGAGTTTCTGTTTTACCGACACAAGGTATGTCGCCATCTTTGATAACTTCAGGAAATATTACTACGGTATGAAA
Organism: Chrysomela aeneicollis; assembly: GCA_029955515.1. Taxonomy (NCBI): domain Eukaryota; kingdom Metazoa; phylum Arthropoda; class Insecta; order Coleoptera; family Chrysomelidae; genus Chrysomela; species Chrysomela aeneicollis. The sequence goes on along the minus strand of JARUHQ010000003.1, from coordinate 11,616,710 downwards.
TCAAGTAGGCAAAGGTCTACAGTTTATTCTAGTGCTTGTTGATAGGAAGCTGTTTCACCATCCTATATCCTTCTTGGACTAGACTAATCAGTTCTTTGTCGTTTTTACTTACCAGGGGTGCTAATTGGGTGCTAATGATGGTGCTATATTTCAGGTTTCATATTTAAATTATCTCACCTGTTGCCAAGTTCTGTTATCAGTGGGATGGAAATGATCCAGGGTTTGTGTGATCCACCTTTCATATTTGCTAGGCTCAAGTATTCCTTCCTTAGATCTGTCCACCAATCTACCATGATGGAAAAATTTCCAGCTATGAACTGTATCAATTTTGAGTAGAACTGACATTATTATCAGTAAAATGGGTAAACTACGAGTCATACTGTATGTAATAACTGTATTCTTCGAATTTCTACAAATTGGTGTTCCAACTACTTGAAAGAACTCTTCTTTTTTATACCTCTCACTAAACTAAAGAAGTCTCTCACTATTGACTGTTTTGTATGTTTTCGAGACTATATAGACACACAAAGCATTGGATATTCTAATTTAGACGATAATAATAAAAACATTTTTATCTATACTTATCATTATTGACTGATCAGTTGTATTCAAATATCAAAATAAAATTATTCTCAGAAACCATCAGCATACCTCAGCAGAGCAGTGTCTAATTTACCATCTGGCGTGCGTATGATTCATTCCAAATTTCCTATGAAACAAAATATCAAAAAATATCCTGCATTTTTCCACTTTTTAAGAAATCAAGCTAATATATTATTACAATTTTATTCCCCTTGTTCACAACATGGAACTAATTTTCTACATAAGATATTACAACAATCTTAATAGGTCATATAGGTAGTTGATGAGATGAAATTAAAACTGAATCACTATTCAAAAATACACATACAGGGTGAAGAGAAACCATTATAATTCAAGCATCAGATGCTGCAATATCAAACATATCTTGTTCAATGGGTTTGGATACCCAGCCTCCTAACTGGGACCTTATGAATGCTTGATATAGAATTTTCTTAGCCTCATTATAATTCCCTGAAGACTCTTTAGCCTCCATCAGGGTAGCAGGTGCTATATTCACTTTGGTGAGACTGGAAAGTTTTCCACAAAGCTTAGCAAACTGGCTAACTAATTTCTGTTTGCTTATCATGGAAACTCCTTCTTCTGGTTTGCCTGTAGTGGAGTTGATGATTTCAGGGGTTTCCTGCCCATGGCACCATACAACTGAAAAATTAGGAGCTTTCTGGGGCTGCCTATTCTCACTAGAAGTTATTTTCAGCATTGATGGTCTATTCAAGAGATATGGTGGTGGCAAACCCTGTAGACTATCTTCAATTCTTCCACAAATGGCTCTGTACAAATGGGTTGGCTTCATTAAGCTGCCCAGTACAATGGATTTCAAGTAGATTGGCTCAATAAAATGCGACAAGAGCGCCCCCTGTAAGCCTAGGATGTTCCATCGACAGATTTTATCTGAGCAAGACATAGTGAGCAGTCTTGAACCTTGAACTATACTATCCCAAGTCTGAAGAGATGGTGCATTTTTTACAGGAATAGTCCCTTCACCAGACTCTATTTTACATCTAAGTAGTCCCCTTGATATCCTATTAGGATGTTTATCCTGTGCTGTGTTTTCTTCATGTGGGCTGAAAATTCTGGCATCTCCACAAGGTGCTGTATTTATGTATAGATGAAATTCAATGCCAGACTTGAGACAATACCCAAAGCCATCATCTTTGGCTTGAAAAATTGACCTATCAGAGATTGCAGAATCCAGGAAGATGTTTAGTTCCTTATATAGGTAATTGATAAGACAGCGCCTAGCTAGTATTTCAGCATGCATGTCATTAAGGGAAGCCCCCTGTATACTCATGTACTCTCCAGATACACATTTGGTTCCAGTTGTAACACAGATAACTTCAGCAGTAGCCATAGAAGAATCCCTTGTCATTACAATGCCAGATAAGACTTTGCGTTTCATATGTGCTATATCTTTTGCCATCAATGTACTGAATTTTTCATTGACAAGTCTTCCAACCGTGTCTGCAATTTCTTGGTCTTCCTGGCTAAAAGAGGAAACTTCACAACTAGAAGTATTTGGTGGCATGTAGGAGTAATTGATTAGTTTATTGAGGGCAGCAGATGCAGCTGCATTTTTGGCTAATTTTTTGTTAGATCCAGTTCCAACAAAGCTATCTCCTTTGATGGTAAGTGTGATTTTAAACCTTGCATAAGGATCATTTTCATTGCTGACACAGGAAAATTCAGAGTTTGGAAATAATTCATTCAATAACATAAGAGGCCCTTTGGACTCTTTGTTTTTCAATACTGACTTATGTTTCTTATTCTCTCCATCTAAACTGAAATCAGTTTTTTCAGAAGACAAAGAGTTTGTGGATAAAATTGCTCCATTAGTAGGAAACTGAATGAAGGACTTCAGAGCCTCTGCTGCTGCTGTAGTTCGAGCAGCTTTCTTAGAATTTCCTGTCCCAAAGTATAGCTGTCCATCAACTTCAACACGTACTATGAATGTGGGACTATGTGCTGGGCCTGATTCTTCAACAATTTCATATTTGAGGCCAGTACGTAATTCATTCAGGACCGATATAGGACTCTTTTCCTCATTTATCGCCGATATATCACTTTTCTTTCGTTTTTTGCGGGAAGGTGGAGTAGTACTCTCTTCCATATCATTACACTCACGCTTGACCTGCGGATTTGAGGGAACAGTATCTTCAGATTCCATTTGCTCATTGTTTTCAGTTACTTTCTCATCCCACTTCTTAGGTGAGGGATTAGGAATTGCAGGTTGATCTTCAATTTGCAAGTCGTTCGCCATTGTAGTTATTCTTCAGAGTCAACACAACGTCTCAATTTATATGATTAGAGCATCATTGCCATTAGGTTTGGAGCGTAGACAACTCGATTTTCGAGTTATCAGTTTGAAAGGAAAAGCGCAAACGAATTAAACATTGATATAAATTCAACAACAAAAATAACGCAACCGGGCAAGACCAGCAAGCACAGCAATACCAATACCGGGCAGGCGGGGCAGGGGCGGCAGGGCAGTGGGCACACTGACACGACACTAGTGTAGTGTAGTGACACTGACACTGCTTGTGTTGTGAGGTGACATGGTTGTGACGGTTGTGACACTGCACAGAGCACTCACCACTCACCAGTCACCACGATAAATCGTGACCAGTCACCCACCACTCACTCAAGTTCATTAAAATGAATATTATTCATTTCAATGCTCAAGTCAGAGTACTTCCTTGGTTCCCTCAGAGTTCAGAGCACAGACGATGCGACTGATGCGAGAACGAGAGTCGATAATGCATTTGACAGTTTTTTGACACATATTCATTTCAATCAAGGTGGATATAGGATGGTGAAACAGCTCTTCAATTGTTTCTGCGAAAAACTTGTAAACCGTTTGAGAAGGTAGTAATATTTCAGCTACTTGAATGAAGATGGCGGTAAGATCGATTATCGAAGAAGATTTCTGTTGCTCATGTATTTCTGTGGTTCGCATCTGACAGACGTGAGTTGAAACGACATCAAAACACAATAATTTCAGTGAATCTGGAATAATTATCGATATTTTGACTACTCTCAGTCATTTTCCATCTAGAATAGATGAAACTGATAAAAAGATGACTGATGCAGAGTTTCTGTTTTACCGACTCAAGGTATGTCGCCATCTCTGTTAATTTCAGGAAATATTACTACGGTATGAAATCAAGTAGGCAAAGGTCTACAGTTTATTCTAGTGCTTGTTAATAGGAAGCTGTTTCACCATCCTATATCCACCTTGATTTCAATGGACACAGGTGTCGATGAGAACGGTCGGACCGGGCAGTCGGGCACTAGTCACTTCCAATCCAACTGTCAAAACCACATCGCAAAGTGGAGTGGGGTTATGTTATTATTGAGTTATTATAATTTGAAAATATTGGAATACTGGAACAAACTGGAAGTTCAGCGAAGTTACAACATGAAAATAACAGTGGAGTTTGGGTAAATATCAAATTGATTCTGGATAATATATTGCTGATTTATTTGATTTTTATTACAGAGGAGGTGCTGAGCTGTTATTCGGGAACAAAAAGTATCATGAAGTGAATCTTCCAGCGAAAGACAAACCATGTGAGTCCCAAAGTACAAAGTCTTACTATATAAATTGTGATACTATTTTAATTATTCAAGACTGTATAAATATCTTCTGTTTAGGGATCATAGGTGACTTCTTATTATGGCTCAAAGACAATTCATTAACAGATAGACCTGAATTATTTCTTCAAGATCAATCTGTGTGAGTAGTTGAGTTGTATCAAAAGGAACAAATCAACCTCACATGTCATTTTTCCATTTCAGACGTCCAGGAATTTTGGTACTGGTGAATGATACTGACTGGGAACTTATGGTGGGATATTTTTACTAGTTTCAACAAATCATGAATCTAATCACAAATTAATATTTTCAGGGTACCACAAGTTATGTACTAGAACCAAATGACACAGTAGTTTTTATATCTACATTACATGGAGGATGAATAATATGGATACACTAAAATATGCTTGAAAATATCTTTTTTATTAATCAATTACAGTATTGTTATACAGTAAAAAAATCGGCTCTCCAAAATTTTTCCCTCTGAACTGTGACAACTTTGAATTATAATTAATTAACATTAATAACGTGATTTATACAAGAATTATAAAACAAATGTGTGGCTCCTTCAAAAAGTTATATTTTTTCATCAGTGTGAGAGTTTGAATTGTTTTTACTACTGGTTGCTTCCTGATCAGTTTCACAAAGAGACAGCAAATTATACTTCTTATACTTGATGAAATCGGGCACAACTCCAATCAAAACAATACTCTTTATAACCTCAACTATAATTGATACTTCAGCAAACTTCAGATCCACTTTGCTATCACCATTGGTTTTGAATACAAGGTCAGCAACCAATTTGATAACATCATCTCTGTTCAAACTATTATTATTTCTATGATTGAATATCACTGAAAATGATCTTGGTGTATGTTTGAAATATTTTTCAGTTATTGGCACCAATGCAGTTTCTATATCATTCAAATAAGCCTTGCAAGTAATTTCAATTGGAATGAGACGAATTAAAAAACGTGTTTGTTGGTTTTTCGATGATTCTATGTCTTGAACTATAGTGTGTGCAAGTTTGATAGGATCTTCTATAGTTGTTCTAATGAACAAAATATTTTTAGCACCAGATTCTACTACCTGGAACCTTTTCATGTCTTTTTTTGAATCTTTGAGTTCTGATAGCTCTTTTTTTAACTCATCTTCAATACTAATCTCTTCCTTCAACACTTCACCAGTGGATTCCTCTGTAGCTTGTGGAGGAAGAAGTTTATCTGCATATTTGTTCAATAGATTGTAAGCTTCTTTAACGCAATCTTTCTCTCTGTTATTGCAGCTGCACAAAAACCCTCTGAGGTTGGGTTCAACAGTTGACCTCTTGGAGATTCTTTTGCTGGCAAATTTGTTATATTTTGGCTTTTGAATTTTACTCATTTTGATATTTCAAGCCTCTCTTGCTTGTGATTTTAACCTCAATAAACATAATTTTCAAATTTTCATCCTTCTTTTTACAGGAACCCACGTTTAACGACTGTAGACCTTGAAGTACATTGTCCAAACACATTTTTGCCTGTCAAAAATCAAAATTTCTGAAAGAGGCCATAAATTGAGAAGAAGAAGAAGAATAACCTATTATTGTCTCATTCTTGTAAAGTAAAGTTGTGTAAACAAACTCTTTGGTACCACTACCAGTACTACCACTAACGAATATTTTTGATGATGGATGAGAATGTTGAGAGCTGACTATTTTTCCCTAAATCCAACTGCAAGGTTGGTTGCCAGCTGAGGCACAACCTGAACCATCAAGCTTACTGATACTTCCCAGGAATTTTTCATAATTTCTTATAAAATGGATGATGAGTATGATGACAGACCTTGGGACAGCGGGGACCGAAATGATAACGATGTAATGTATAAATAGATACCAAGGAACCATTTCCTCGAATTCCTTTTTTTTAGTCTGAAGCTGGAGATGAACCTGAAAATCCAGAGCAAGTACTGGCAGAATGTGCTGAAAAGTTCTCCACAAATGACTACATCATGGAACCAGGAATTTTTTCACAGCTGAAGCGTTACTTCCAGTCTGGAGGCAATCCCTTGCAGGTCATAGAAGAGCTATCACAAAATTATACTGCTGTTGCCCAAATGGCTAACCTTATAGCAGAATGGTTAATAATTGGTGGTATGCAAATATCTCATCATAGTATTTGGGTTTTTCTTGTAAATTAGGCTCATAATATCAATATTTGGTCATCCAACAGTGTTCACTAATTGAAGAGGTATAAGATATAAAAAATCATTATTTTATGTATAAATAACCAAACAGATAGGGAGACTGAAACTCAACCAAAAGTCTTACTTATAATCTATACCCTGAGAAGCTTTCTTGAAAATATAATCATTCTCATATAATTAGGTAGTTTTGTTTGTATTGAATGTCTTGCCCTGTGATGTGATTCTGTTTGGATGGCTATTAGTCTTGCATTAATTATTTCCATGATAAATTGGTCCAAAATAGCTAATAGCTGAATTTTAGTCTACATTGATGAAACTTTCATCTAAAAAAACTGAATATTGTAGAAAACACATTTAGTGGTTTGAGATACTTGAGGCTTCTTAGTTTTTATTAGGTGTGAAAGTAACTGATGTCCAAGCAATGGTGGAAAACCATTTAAAGGAAATGATACTGAAGACATTTGACCCAAAAAAAGCAGATACAATTTTCACAGAAGAAGGAGAAACACCAGCTTGGTTGACACAGCTTATAGAACATCCTACATGGAGATCATTGATTTATAGGCTAGCAGAAGAGTACCCTGACTGTCTTATGTTGAACTTCACAATAAAGGTTTGAAAAAAAAATCTCAATGTTTGAAGCACACTGAGCATTCCTATATTTTTTTAGTTGATTTCTGATGCTGGCTTCCAAGGGGAAATAACAAGTATATCAACTGCTGCTCAACAATTAGAAGTGTTTTCTAGGGTTTTGAAAACATCAATATCTAGTTTCTTGGTCAACCCTGAAGAATGGCAGACTACAAGTAGAGAGTGTGCAGTAAATTTATGGAATATTTTTTCTGGATTTGTTCACATACATTATTTGCAGAAAATGGTTTGTCATGGACAGCACACTTATGTTTATAGCCAGCTGGTTATTCACATATTGGCCAGGGAATCCAAAGGAGGCAGTGGCATGAAAAGGCTGTCACAAGAAATAACCAAATGTGCACAGAAAAAGTAAGTTATCAGCATTTCCATATCAAGATGGGCCAACTCATCATCTTTGTTTTTTAGTGGAAATGATGTGACACCTATAACTATGGCTCTGAATGGTGCTTCAGTCTATCCTACTGCAAGTCAAGCTCTCACAGCTATGTTATCTAGGAATGCTTTGAATCCTGCTGATATTACAGTACTTTACAGAAACTACAATGCTCCAGATCCTCCACCTATAGATCTTATCAGAACACCACAGTTTTTAGGTCAGTAAAATAGATTAGGATACATTTGTTGATATATAAATAATTAATGAAAATTCATAGTTGATCACAACATTTATCGAACAAGATTTGCTGATCTACTGCTGATGGAATCAAGCATTGATGAATATATATATATATATATATATATATATATATATATATATATATATATATATATATATATATATATATATATATATATAATAGACAGTGGAATCAAAAATTAATTTGAAAAGTTTATTCAGTTCTATGATTTTTGTTTGAAGGTGGCTGACAATGTCTCGAGTTGTGAAGAAAAGTTTCGGACTTCCATTGTCTAAAGGTATGAAGATTTGAATCCTGAGAAAAGAAAAGATGAGTTATGCTGAAAAAACGAAATAAGTGATGAATAAAAATTAACTATTTTATCGAATCAAGAAGATTCGAGTATCAATAAATCAGGTTAGTATTAGTGTTAGTATATATGAAGTCGAAAAATGTAGATTTAAATGGGAGTTTAACTAGTCGATGAGCCTGAAAATAAGAAAAAATTGAATTAGAAATCAATAGCCTGAAAAAGAAAGGTTGAATTAGAAATCAATAGCCTGAAAAAAGAAAAGTTGAATAGCCTGAAAAAAGAAAAGTTGAATTAAAAATTAAAATAAAATGAATGAATAAAGAATTAAAATTATGAGAAAGATTCAAATCGAGTTTTTCACGACGTTTCGATTGTGTGTATCTACAATCGTCTTCAGGTGAGAACTGAAGACGATTGTAGATACACACAATCGAAACGTCGTGAAAAACTCGATTTGAATCTTTCTCATAATTTTAATTCTTTATTCATTCATTTTATTTTAATTTTTAATTCAACTTTTCTTTTTTCAGGCTATTCAACTTTTCTTTTTTCAGGCTATTGATTTCTAATTCAACCTTTCTTTTTCAGGCTATTGATTTCTAATTCAATTTTTTTCTTATTTTCAGGCTCATCGACTAGTTAAACTCCCATTTAAATCTACATTTTTCGACTTCATATATACTAACACTAATACTAACCTGATTTATTGATACTCGAATCTTCTTGATTCGATAAAATAGTTAATTTTTATTCATCACTTATTTCGTTTTTTCAGCATAACTCATCTTTTCTTTTCTCAGGATTCAAATCTTCATACCTTTAGACAATGGAAGTCCGAAACTTTTCTTCACAGTTCTATGATATCTCAAATGTATGCCAAGAAGATGTCACTACTGTACAGTATCATCTGATGCTCATTTGTTTGAGTTGTTTCACTCTCCATTACTTATTTGTCAATCTGGTGTTTAGCTGCAATTATCAAATGATTGAAAAACAGGATAGGTCATTTCTTTGAATTTGTCTGCCTTTCCCCCACTCATCGACAGCTGAGCCTAACGTCACCTCGGAGCCTCTACGGTTTGTTAAGGCCCGTGTATTTTTGTCAGTTTTCAAAGCCTCTTATCTCAGTATTTATAAATTATTCCTGTTGGTTTTGTTTTTTTTCTGGTTGATGTGTTACTTTCCTATTTCTCCATATAATTTTCAGAACTCTAGATGCCCTCCTTTCCTGTGGATAACCCATAAAATGAACTGATTCTAGACGAGTTGTGAACGTTATTTCGTTATTGCAGTTTTGGAATATTTGTGGAAAATCCAGCTGCATAATTCAAGTCCCTTCTTATGATTCTATAGCCTTTCAAAACCTATGGAATATTATGATCGGACCCATTTTTCCGGGGGATTTATTGTTTTTGAGAAAAGTTTCTCTGTACTTTCAATCTTTAAAAAATCTGTGAACGGCACGTATTCTTCCAGCCATTATCTGCAATAAAAATAGTCAAAAAGTGTCAACACGCACTCAACAGTCGATTTAATTTCTACTTATTCAGAAGCTACAAGGCACTGGGAATAGTGGAAATCCATTTGAACAAAAAATGTCAGATGATTTAGCAAACATGAACAATCAGAAACAAAGGAAAAATGTTAAAAACCGTGGTGAAAAACTAGAAAATGAAACGGGCTCTTGTGGCAGACGAATCGTCGTCCCTGGTGACGTCAAATCAGTAGTGGCGTTAGGGTAGGGCGCGGTTGGGCGCCGGATACAAAGGGGCGCCCCAGGCACTTTGGCTATTGAAACTCAGAAAACTTATGTTCAAGTATCTCATGACAATACTCCTTTAGCCGAACAGTTGAAAGATCTCAAATTAATGTTGTGATAAATGCACAGAAATGTTGAAAAATTGCTGCACCTCATTATTAAATGGTTTGCTTTCTTTTCATATGGGTTTGAACTGCGCTTTAGAAATCTCGCCCAGGGCGCTGATAGTGCTAAAACCGGCACTGCGTCAAATGATCGAATCCGCGCATGTGCAGTTGAAATTTATCCAATTCGCGAAGAAAAAGCGAGCTGAGGTAGTATTTTGTGTTTGGGTTTGTGTCCTTCAGCTTTGGAAATCTGCCCTCTGCACAAGATATAATGTAGTAGGGCAGGCAAGTTAAGCATGAAATCAGAAAAAAATATCGAACGGTAAATCAAGAAAGATTACAACAGCTATTTCCTCTATAAATATCCTTTCACTGGTTTGCACGATGTTTCACGAATATTATAGATTTTCCTTTTATGCAGTCAACAGATAAAAAAATATTGACAATTATGAGCTATTTTTTATGTTTTTACCTTTCTATTAGCTTGAATTATAAATATTTTTCAGAGTTGTTGATCGATTCCTTATTCAAGCCAGGTGTAAAACTCAACCCTGATTATAAACCTAAATACATTCACCTGCTGGCGTATGCTTCCAGCGTTTCTGAAAGTCAGAAAAAGGGCCAAAAGAGAATATCCAATAAAGACGAATTGCAATCCACAATTCGGGCAGTAGAAACTGTTCATAATATTTGCAACGGCAATAAGGGCAGCTCAGAACTGATAGCAGAACTATCTACAATATATCAATCGCTCAAGTGAGTATTCATGAACTTGACTATGAAATGTATTGAACTGGAAAACATTCTCAGAGTATAGTTCCGTGGTTTTTGGCGAGCTGAAACTGCGATGAATAGCTGAATTTTGGTAGTGATTCGAAAGTGAGAAAATATTTTGAATGATTTGATTTTCAGATATCCTGTAGTATCTATTGGTATAATTCGATGGGTTGAATGTACGGTAACCGAACCGAGTTACTTCAAGTTGTGCACTGAACATACGCCTATACATTTGGCGCTTCTCGACGAAGTTGTAACTTCACACCCATTGTTGCACAACCAAGTTTTGGATTTGCTCGTTCGGTTGTTTGAGTCAAAGCAAGACGAACTGGAAATATTGGTTCAGGTGAGCAAAAACTAAAACAATTTGACCTCTTTTGAAGAAATTCTTCCGGTATGGTAACCGGAATCACTATTTTTAATACATGATTTGGACTAACCCGAGCTCTCTGTAAACTTTTCACCTAAGCATTGACTAATTATTATGCGCGGTACTTATTTTTTTCAGCTGGAAATGCGTAAAATGTTGTTGGACAGAATGGTGAATCTTTTATGTTCAGGTTGCGTCGTCTCAGTAGTGAAATACATCAAGCAGTGCTGGCAAAGGGGAGACACTGATATATCATTGATTAGATATTTTGTAACAGAGGTATCGTTTTTACAGATCCAATCGTGAATTGATTAATTATTTAATTTTCTTTTCGGAAGGTTTTGGAGACTATCGGGCCCCCATATAGTTCAGAGTTCGTTCATTTATTCATGCCTATGGTGGAAAATGATGAAATTACAGGTACAATGAGAGGAGATGGGGAAAATGATCCTGTATCCGAGTTTATTGGTAAGATAATTACGTAAAAAATATATTTTCCTGTAGTTTACATTGCTCTTTTTTTCAGTGTACTGCAAAGCAAATTATACAACAGTTTTGTAACGAGAAAGGACATTGATTCTTTTGTAAATGATTTTTTGAGATACTTTGTAAATTCAGAAAATATATTTCCATGATCTCAACTATATATGTTTTTCTAATAAATCAAAATTAGTTCCGATTCAAAATGTATTTATTTTAACAGTTCCCAAATAAAAATCAAGATTCTCAATATAAATTAAAAATAAAAAGACAAGAAATGTGTTCTGGGATATCCTAAAAACTACTGGCTATTGCATTTCACAATTACTTCATAACATTAGATGTTTCATAAAAAATCTATAACTAAAGCCTAGCTGTCAGGAAGCAAAATAAAATCACATTTTCACTTTGGCTTAAGAAATTGCACCAGTCAAGCAAGAAAATAAATACACAAGATGATGAGGATCGGGCATTAGCAGAGGCTGAAATTTTAGTTTAACAAAAACACTAGTTTAGCTTCTCAATCATGGTGGAAGTAGGATGGCGAATGCACTCCTATGCAAGGCCATATAAATTATTTCATCCAAATCACTTTACCTATTTCTTGCAGGATTCATATTTCCAGTTGTGAACGGCACTAAAAATCATTGACGCATAGTTGTCAATAATGTCAATGTCATTATCAATTGTTTTTTTTAATTAGTTTCAAATATTCACGCGGGGTAATAATGATTTTTGAACCAATTTATTACATTGAAAAAAAAAAACTATTGAATTTGATTGAAATTTTGACAGCAAGAACAGGGTTTTTCGGTTGATACAAAACACCAACAGCGACTTCACCATCTTGCTTCCACCATGATCTGAATTCATTAAACTGTGGTGAGAACTACCTTAGCCTGAAATCACTCGGATTATATTCAGTATAGCTGAGCTTATAAGTATTTATTTTAATAAAACTATCACAGTACACACACCAGGGATTGTATCAATATTCTTCGAGAATAAAAACAATGGAAATACGGGGGGGGGATTCAATTTTGTTGATTTTTCGTCTGATGAAAATAAAAAAAGGCAAGCAAAATGATGTAAACCAGACTTTCAATAACGAAAACTCCACTCTGAATAGAAGTCACGATAATAGTGAACAATCCTGAGTCAACGAATTATCTAACCTAGATTATGAATAAATCAACACACAGCTTCCTTTTGTATGGTGTTTGCATTCCATTGAAGAGTACACGGCGAAATGGATAAATGTCACTCTTTGAAAATATTCAGTTCTCAATGGCAAAGTTATATAATGGAGTGATACTACTTCTTTTTATAGACCATATTAGTTAGGTTAAATTCACTCTCTTGGCAGGAGATTCATGTTCAATTTTTTTGACATGTAAGTCTAATGGAGGTTAGCATCGAAACATCAACTATTTGGTGCCCTCAGTAGGGCAGGCAGGTTAAGCACGCAATGAGACAGAATATCGAACGGCCAATCAAGAAAAATTTCAACAGCCAAATCTCTAAATATCCTTCTACTGGATGGCACGATGTTGAAGAACGTGTCTTGATGTCCATTCCACACCACAATCTTCTTCTATACATCGTCAAATTGAAATTAAAACTAGTGTTGTAGATGATTCAAGTCCGATTGAGGTTATGATATAAGTATTAAAATAGTATTGGCTGAGTTATTAAGCTATCAGTTTAAAATGATCGTCTCAGGATGATATTTTTTATTCTATGAGTTGAAAACAGTCCATCTTGGCATTTAGAGAAGTGTAATTATGATACTGCTCTTCAAATCATCAAGGGAGAAGTGAAGGACAGCATGAAGTTATGGTTGATTGTGTTTCATTAGTATTCAGTTTTACTTTCATGTTTATAATCGAATTTCCTGCCAAGCATTGCCTCCATCAATCAATAATGAAATGAAGCTAAGACAAACTCCCATCAAATTTGTTCACAAATTTTTATATTCATCAATCATTTCCAGAATATACAATTCCATTATAAACTTTTGATTATAGCATATTGAGAGAGGTTCAACAGAAATGAATCTCAACAAATTTGCAAAGCATCTGAAAGTGAAAAAGGGCGTACGCCTATTTTTTAGACCCATAAGAAATATATGGAGAACCTAGTAGTCTAACCTCACTAATAGGGTCTATTGCATGGATGCACAGACCGCGGCCCTCGATTGGTTCATTTTGCGGCCCGGCAGCAAATTTCTATGTGAAATTTATTACGCTTTTAGTGCCCTGTGCGTTGTGGCTAGATATGTCTTGCTTCAGATTGAAAATTAAATGCACAACGTCTGCCCGAGTGGCCCAACGTTCCAATGAGTCTGTGCATCCCTGGTCCATTGAGCATACCAAACAGCTTTCGATGACAGCTTTTCGAGCCTTCTTAAGTTGGCAGGAATGAGTCATCACCGTCTATAGTCATGAATGTCAGTTGTGCAGATGAATTCAAATATTTCTAATGAATTTGTATGAAACCTGATCCTGATATGGAAAAAATCGAATTAAATGACAGTTGGCATTAATGACAGTTGACATTAATGACAGTTGACATTAATGACATTTGACAGATTTGTACCTAGAACGCTGAAAATCTGCCACCAACAGCTATTAGATATAGCCAATTGCAACGAGAAACATCCTGTACATCTCGCCAACCCCTCTCCACGCTGTGGAGCGTGACCACAAGCTCTAAGAATGGCGCCGTAAATACCCCCGCCATCGAAATTGGGCCCCTAGTTGTCGTTCCCCCTCATAACCAAATAATTACTAACAGGTACATCGGGGGGACCGCCGTCGGGATCGACCGACGCCGGTGGTTGATTGTCTGGGGGCGGGGACGGGACAAGGTCCTCCTCGGAGGCGCCGACGAAGTGCTCGGAGTAGTAGTACGGGGTGTTCAGGTAGTCGATCATGCGCCTGGGCAGCGGTAGGCTGGGAATCAGGTCTCTTCGTACGTGCTTGTGGATCATGAACCTGGCGAACAGTAAAGTACTGTTACGGACTGTGCTGTGTTCCGAGAATACCGGAAGTCATTATCTCGGCGGCACTCGTCTAGCTGTTATTTATGACATCGCAATAACATCGGTCGATAGCGGATGACTCATAACCGTCGCAGTTTCTCGAAAATGAACGGTATTTCTTAAAACTTTATTGAATATGAAAGATTTTGCTATTATGAGTGGTTTGTATCTATTATAAAAGGCGCGGACAGTCAGTATAGAAAGAAAGCTAGTATTGTCAATATTGAGATTTGTATAGCGGATATCGAAGTGATTTAACTGAGTGTTTCGAGTATTTAGTGGAATAAATTAACGAACCCAGGTAGAAATATCGTAACAGTACTAAGCCATTGATTGGTCGTTTCAAAATTTTGATGATACACAAGTTAGTTTGACATAAATGAAAATTCCAATAATGTCACTTTTAGCGAATTCTAGTGTCGATCGGGTCTGATTTACATTTTCGAGTGTTTTTCTTCGAGAAATTAGTTCGAAAAGTCGCATTTCCCATCAAAATACCGAAATCCTGTTTGATTAGCAGACACATTCTGCCAGATATCATATTCCATAATCCATAGCTGTTTTGTTGGATTGAACAAGAAGTGAGAATAGGAACTTCAGGTAAGTTATGAATACTCTAATTGGATTAATTTGAATTAATTGAATATTCAGAGCTTTCGGCAATCACAAAAGTACCTCTTGGATGAATTGCTGTTTGTTTCAGCAATTTGTTCATAAGATGATGAAAAATTAAATATGTGCTGTACCAAAATATCTCATACCAAACCTATACTACATGATGCCGTATCTAGCGTGAGCAATATGATCTAATTGTCGGAGTTGTTATGGGAGCCGGATTATTATTTTTCGAGCAACGTTTTTCTCTAAGACTATACTACAACAAAAGTGTGAATCGTTGTATGGACTATGAGCAGACATAATGAAATGTTCTGCGTGGCATTCGCCAGGAAAGTAGTTATTTTCTGATCGTGGTCCACCAGACATTCAAATTCAAACTATGTTTGAAATTTTTAATTGGATGAGATTAGTTTGTCTTTCATTTCTCGCTTTGATATCAGTAGACATTTGAAGGTAACTCACCGACAAATGTGCTGCAAACTTTGGACCTGCTTGAACCGCGATACTGGGTGCAAAAGTTGCACCCTCACCGGCCCTATAACTGGCCGTCGGTGCAGAAAAAAAAGGTACCTTCCGCTACGCGAATGCTCCACCGCATTCTCTATAAACTCGACTATGGTCTGCGACTTGAACTTGGCACAGCTTCCAAAACTAAAATTACCTGCAAATATGAACAGACAATATGTGGATGACAGTGAGAAATAAACACCGTTAATAACCAAAATAACATGACATTTTGTAAAAAGTACACCACATTGATGTGAAATAAATTCAAATTGGTGTGAAAATTACACAATATGGGTATAAATGTTGATTCAAATTATAAATTTTGAAAATCAATATGTAGATAGCTGTGGAAAAATGATGCAATTGATATACCATGTTGGTGTGAAAGTACACTTTTTCGGTGTAAAAAATACACTATTTTGGTGTGAAAAATACACCATTAAAGTATGAAAGTACACTATAATGACTTGATAATATATTATAATTATTAGCGTGAAAAGTACACCATATCGATGTAAAACGTATTCTATATCAGTGTAAAAGTATACTACACTGGTGTAAACTTACAGTACCATAATTTGAGACTTACCCTGATCGTGGTCTATCCTAACGTGTCTAACACAGTCATTCAGCTTAAATGTTAAGGAAAATATGTAATGATCGTCACTACTATCGCGCACGATGAAGGAACCATCCGGTTCGTTGGAGAGGATCTTTTCGGCTGCCTCGCTAGATATCGGTCCCCAGTACCAACCGTACTGCAAGAAAAAAAAAATGAATTACATATTTTGTGTATGATGTTGGAAAACTCATTCCATGATGGAAAATAAAGAGGTGATTGAACTTTTGAGCAATGCCATATGAATTGTTTCCTTCGAATCACTCTCCGTAAATTACAATCATTTTGAAAAAAAATTCACATTTTATGATGCAATGTTGTTATTGGTCCATTTTAATTCAGATTGTGATCCGAGTTGAATTAACCAATAAAAACTTCGCATTCTTCATTAATATACAGGGTGTTTCATAATAAATGCGCAGGACTTCAGGATATGATAGCTCTTTCAAGAATATGAAAAAAAGTTCCTATTGACTTACCCCCTAAAATGCACCATTTTCGACATATTATTGAATTAAAAAAAAATAAAATCGTTTTTTGCGAAAATTTCTGGAACCGTTTATCGCACAAAAAACAGATTTTGTAGGCATTTTCTCATTATAATAAGCTATGTTTTGGGCTGATTTGTTATTTTTTTAAATTCATAATTGATGAAGATTTTGAAGGGGTAGTGGGTGTTATTTCCTCCAACTTTCACGCCACTGGAAAAAGTACAATTTTGAGCCACCTATTCAAAACGCCAATGTTTTCTACACAAAAAAGGGACTCTTGTTTATAAGCTCTAAAGTTGACCGTTTTCAAGAAAAATCAACTTTCATGTTGAAAAACATGGTCAATTTTTTTCATAATTATACAAAATTTATTTAAACGTTAGAACAAATAACAAAACCAAACGTTAACTTCATATTTGCAAAATAAAAAAAACAAATCATACTTAGTTAAATTAAGTGTTGGAATATGTCGAAAATGGTGCATTTTAGAGGGTCAATAGGAACTTTTTTCATATTCTTGAAAGAGCTATCATATCCTGAAGTCCTGCGCATTTATTATGAAACACCCTGTATAATAAATGATCAGTCTCTAAATTCCTCAACCTGAAATGTAATATAGCATTATGTAATATTATATTATATAAGTATAGCAAAAATAGTGATATTCTCATTAAATGAAAAAGTTTGATTGAAGTCAATAATATCACTAAATATAAGTACTCACAGTTTTTCGTCGTCTGGAAGACAATGTAATTTCCCCGATGATTGATTGATTTTTAATGATTGCCAATAAACAAATATATTATTGTACCTGATTCACATTCCAGATAATAAAGGTACGTATATACCTATGATCACAGGTTGTTTAATTTGTGCTGTGATAATCCTCGAAACCTTTATTACTTTTCCTTTTGAATTATAGTTTATGGAAAATATGTTATACTTGGTAAGAACATAAATCCGTCCTAAATACTGGATGGTGAATCGTGTAAAACGAAAACATTTGTAACATAACCAATAAAATGAGGACAACGATGTGAACAAAACTCTATCAATATTTCAGCGCCTGCGCATATCTATGACTGGACCTTCAAATCTTGCTCTTTCGACATCTCTCTCTAATTTTATTCACTCTGTCTGACTGGCTCATCTGTAAGGTTCTCTAATCTGTGCTTGAAAGGCTGCACAGCCTTAACGATTCCCCCCCCTACATCCCACAATCCACTCACGTCCTTCACCCGTTGGATGCTGGTCGCAAAATCCGTCCCCACCTCATCCTCCCCGCCCCCCTCCTGATGCTCAACGCCCCGCTTGGGCAGCGGCGGCAGCGCGCGCGCCCCTATGCAGCTCGGCGTCTCGGCCGCCCTCTTGCCGCCCTCGGGCGACAGCAGCTTGCGGAAGCGGAACATGTTGCACAGCGCCTGCTTGAGAGACAGCAGCCGCGCAGGGCGCTTGCGCTTCTTCCCCTCCTCCTTCCTGCCCGTCGGCGGCGACGTGTCTATCTGCTTGCCCACGCGCTCGCACGAGTCCTGCATGGTGATGGGCGATTTATATTTATATATCGATATTTGGAGATGTTGATATCGATGTTTCAGTGTCGATATTAGAAACTGATATCATAGACTTAAGGTGGATTTTACGCAGCACAATCAACATCAAACTTCAACTGGAACTAAACTTGAATTACTTGAAAATTATTCCTTGGTTTGGATGGTATTTTATGGAACAACATTAAGAAAATCACCTCAACAAAAAGTAACCTAATTCTGTTGGTAAACTGAAATTCTATTTGGTACCTACTCAATTTGTCGAAATTGTTTCTAAAATTGATTTAATTCACCTGAAAATCTTAAATAAATGCGCCACATAACCTAAAAAATTTACATCTACACTAGAAAGTCTGATTTACTATAAAAAATTTCATTAATACGATGTTTGTACGTTTCAGAAAATGTTCTTGATTCCTTCCAATATTAATATACTTGGTTATTGAAATATACTGTAATAGATTTATTGAGAGCCTTCTTGAAATATAGCTCAAAATTGGTCAATGAAGTTCATTTGTTTTCTGAAGAAATATGATCATATCAAAACTCAACTGTCAGATACACATATTCAATCCATTTCAAAGGGATACAGAAGGGACTGGATAAATGTTCAATCATGAATGGTCCTCACTGAAATAAAGTGCCAGGATAAAGAGAAGCGAAAAGGCTAGGGTCAAGGAAAGCTAAACAGCTCCTCGAGTTGGACAAAAAATACTTGAAAACTGGTAACGGGACTTCTCACTGGACACTGCCCTCTGAGGTATCACCTCAAAAATATGTGTAAAATAGAGAGTGATAGTTGCCGCTACTGCGAGAACTTTGCTGAAACTGCAGAACATGTGCTTTGCGAATGCCAAGCACTCTTCTGCATGAGGAAGGGGCCTTCTTAGAGCCCCCCGATGTCAGGAAACTTCGCAAGAAGCCTCGGAATCCCGGGGCTCGAATAGATTAAGGGTTATGCACAAAAGATCTGATAGGTCGAGGTGGTTGAGAGGCTGCACGGCCTTAACTCCCCCCCCTACAATCTACAATCAATGGTCCACTGACCGACTGGAATGTATTTTTAGACTGGAATGTATTTTTGCACATCCGATACTGGGAAAATATTGCACTCGCTGGATAATATTTCAGGTATTATAAAAACCTGAAAAAAGCAATTGAATTATCAAGAAATCAACTGAAATTTTGATAGGGAAACTATGATTCAGTTTTCTAATGGAAATTTTGCTTCGTCAATGACAACACCGCTTCAACCCGTCATTTCAACGTTAAAGTCACGTTATCTTCAAAGTCACAGTACAACCAAAAATGTCATGACCTCACAAGAACGATAATTGTGACCTCACAAACGACGATACAAATGACGTCGCAATGACTTTACACATGACGTCCTGGTTTGTGACATTTACCGGTCATTTTAACGTTACAGTCACGTCATCTCCAACATCGCAGTACGACACAGATGACCAAAAAGTGTCGTCCAAATGACGTCAAAGGTACACTTTGTCAGACTAATGGTCACGTTTATGGATCATTCTGAGATTTGTGAATGGGATGTCGCGTCTGTCTCCTTGGGGTAATAAGTCTATGATAACAATAGATATCGATATTATTGTTAATATCAATTTGGATAATTAGTTTCGATATCCGATCAGTACCTGCACCTTCTTGTTCTTGATGTTGAGCAGGAAGGCGCCCCTTTTGGGGCGGGCAGCCGGCTGCAGGGCCGGTTCACCGGGGCCCGCCGGGTGCTTGTTGTTGTTGTTGACCGTCTTCGATTTGAGAGGCCGCTCGGGCACTTCGGAGGAGTCGGAGGAGCTCGAGTAGAGGGTCTGAAGGTACTGGCGCACCTCCTGGAGGGTCATGTGGATGGGCTCGCCCTGCGTAGGGCAAGACGCGCCCGCTACGCTGTGCCTTTTGGCGTCGACTTGGAATTGATGGGTCGTCTGGAGTAGGGGTGGGCGGTAATGATTTGGAAATATCGATTGTCGATAATCAGAATTCATCGATATTATCGGTTTATCGATACTATCTGTATTATCTAAATTATCGATCATATCGTGATTATCGATATTGTCAGGGCAGTATTATCCATAAGGCGGATTATGCAAATGCCTAGGAGGGCCCCGCAACGACTAGGGGCCCACGAGGTCATAGTCGATGTTGAACGCACCAAGAAAAAAACGTTTTAATCGGTTTCATTCGTGGCATTTCCGATTAACATCTGGTAATGTCACCATAGAAAAAATGATGGATGCGGGGACATCAGATAACATCGTTTGGATTGATTTTTGATAATATGGTACAATCAACTTTACCGAATGCAATGATAGCATTGCAAATATTATATAGAAGTCTGATGATATCAAACGCCACAGGTGAACGAAATTTTTCAAAATAAAATCAATAAAAAAACCGTCTTCGTTCAACAATATCATAAAACCATTTAAATTTATTGTCGATAATAGCGAATAAAAATGATGTGTTGAAAAAGGTCAACTTCCAAGATGATTTTAACGATTTTGTATCTAAGAAGTTACAATAATATTTAAACTTATATTGTACCTACTTCACAAAAATATTTTCTTTTGTTGTGAAAATATTTCTGTGATCAAAATCATTCCATTCAATGAAAGCAAAAAGCAGGAGTCGATCTAATCGACTCGATATTTGTAATTGAAAAAACTAATTTTGGAAAGTAAGAAAACGGTAAACGAAAGGGGCCCCGACAATGGCATTGCCTAGGGGCCCCGATAGGGTTAATCCGGCCCTGGATATTGTCGATAATTTTCACTTTAAACTTTATTACTAATGTTAGTGATAATTCATACTTATTCAATCCTTCAAGAGCTGTTGGGACCAAAAATTCGAATAATTTATTGTATTGTGTACGTGAAAATGGAAAAACTATTGATACAGGATTCAGAAATTCAGGAGTGGGCGATAACGATTTGGAAATATCATCGATTATCATAATTTATCGATATATATAGAATATCGATAATTTTAATGGAATATCGATATTTATCGATATAAAGATGAATTTGTCCACCACTAGTCTGGAATATTCGAAGAATCATACGAGCATCTTGTTCTACATAATGAAACAAAGCAGGCGAGATCACTTATTTATGAACCACGCCTCCAGAAGGATGAGATGAGTGATTTTTTTCTTGCAATAATTTTTCAGAATAAATTCCCAAAGTTTCTGTTTGAATTCTGTGGAAACCGTGCCGAGTTCTGAACTATCACAGAGTGCGTTAGGGCTATTCCACATAAAGGCAGTAGCAGCGTCAGTACTAGCAGTGACTCCGCCCCTTTTGAATATGAATGACATTGGAACACATAATAAATAAAAAATTTCAAGTAATTGTTTGAAAGCAGTAAAAAGGTATCATTGAAATGGACAAATCGGTAGGTCAAGTAAAAATAACTAGGCTCTTGCTCCTATATTGGTTATTGCTCACCCCTGATTTTATGAATACTGTAGAGTAGTTTTTCCATTTTCACGTACACAATACAAGAAATTATTCTAATGATGAAATTGACTAAGATTTCCTCAGAAGTTCCGAATAATAGTGAAATTGGCAACACAGGAATATGCCTATTAGAGGACATGTAATGTCACAAGAAGCGGCCACGATTCTGTTGTTTGAAGGAGGGTTTTAGAGAAGCGTTTATCAGAACATTAAATAATATCTTCTAGGAGGAACTATAAATATGATACATGATATTTCATCACTATATCTCAACTACAAGCACATTTGAAGCAAATTTCTGTGTTCTGATCTCGACTATTAGTTGAACCGGCGTCACAGTAATGATGTTTAGTTACCAAACAATGATCATCTGTAGTAATGATAAAAATAGAAAATAGGTTCCTTTGAAAGAGTTGCATCTGAAGTCTATGGACTCTGAATCCCCATATCCAGTCTGAGCATTTCATCCCTGCTTGGGATACACAAAGATTCTCACAAATCAGAAACTTTCTTAATACTTTGTACCTTCCATGTGTTTTCTCTTCCTGAAGTCTATCATCAAATGTTAATACATCAACTCATTTGATAATCAGGAGATTTTGGGAAGCATCTATAGCATTGAAATGATTTTTTAAAGGAATAAATAAATATGTAGTTATCAAAAATATTAACATACCTTTTCAATTTTGACAGCTGTCTTTCTTCCTACCACATTATGATAATGCCTAGCTTCAAATTCCTTGCACCCAGAGGCAGTGTTTCTCCTCTTCTTCCTATTCAGCTGCATCTGCTTGGGTTTGATAAGTGGTTTAACAACATCAATAGGCACTGAATACATGTCACTATCAAATGGTACATTATACAAGTCACTTATTTGATTAGATGACAAAGTATCATGTGAAACTGCTTGTGTGATGAAAGAAGAATCATCCACTCTGTGGCAAGTTGGAATTGACAGTGAGTTATGGGAGCTGGAGAGTCTTGAAGATCCCAAGGAGCTCCGTGAGCTAGGTCTACCAATATGGCAAGGACTGAAAGGCATGAAGAGTTTGTGTAGATGCAAGTGGCTCAGTATCCTCAGTTTCTTCAGCTCTGCTTCTTTGAATTCATAAATTGCTTTTCTTATAATTTGTGCTGCTAATTTGTCACAAAAAAAAGCCAACATGGAACACTTTGGACTATCTTGAAATTCTAGAGGTGGTTCTATGGGTGAGTGTTTGCAAGTTATGTCTGTCCAATAGGAGCCTTTTTTTAAAGTATTAAAGTTCTCACCACATATGATGTCAGACATACCATCCAAAGAATCATCTTGGGAAAGAGATTTCTCCTCACAGTCACTATCCTGAAAAAATATCCAAATTACAATCTTGAACTTGACTGATTGATTTTGCACTACAAAATGCAAAACTGATATCAATCAAATGTCCATGCATGTAAGTTTGAAATTGGTTTGAAAAATCTGAAGAGCCCACAATAAATAAAAGCAACCTGAATTTCATGTGGTATGTACAATGATCCAATAATATAATTATGATATTATTATTAGATCATTGGGTATGTACCTCAGTATGTACCTACAGTGAATATTGAGCACACTCTTTTACCTCAAAGTGAAAATGCTTCTTTTCATTTCGATTTTCCCCACTGGATACTGATCCAGTAGTCAAAAGCAACCCACTGTCATTGCTCAGAATAAATGCTTCTGACCAAGTGGAACTGGAAGGAGAATCCATGACTCACCAATGTTTATTCATTTCACTCAGTTTATGATGAGATTAATTAGCTCATCTGTGACCAAGATGATGCATTATTTATTCATTCATATTCAAATTATGCATCACCAGTTCATTGTAAACACATCTCATATTTATTGTTCTCGTTCAGGTTGAGGATTCAGATTTCTGCACTTTCTGCTCACACAATAATCCAAAACTTGCATATTTTTGGTTCCACAGTAATTTCAAACTGATATACTTATTTGTCCGAGTATCCGTCTTTAGTATTTGCCTTTGTTCACAAGTAAAATTTTCAATGCATGGCATCACAAACATCGTCAGTGAAATAACAATAAAAACATATTCTTGATACAGCAATTATATGGATTTCTTTTCAAAAATATATCACTATTTTGACACTTGTATAATCTTTTCTCGGAAAAAAATAAAAAATTGAGAGGTTAGAAAAGGGGGAGATTGGTGGAAAATTAAGTTGGCCAAACTGAGATTTTGAAGTTTGTTGTATGCCAAACGTCAACTCAAAATAATGAAAATGCTATGATTGGGACTAAAAGAGAAGAAGACTTATTTGTTTTTCTTGTTGTCTTCTTCTCTTTTTTTACGTCATAATCATAACATTTTCATCATTTTAAGTTGCAAATTGCAATCTTGGTGACAAAGACAAGACTAGGGCAAGACAGGCAAGACCTTTCTAATATAAGGGCAAGACATATTTTATATCTCTCAACTGAGTCAACAGCAAGAATTCAAATCCACATGAATACAAGCATAGCTATTGAAATCCACCAATAACAACCATTTACGTTTTGGCGGTAGGTTCGAAATGGTTGGTATCGATAAAGGCGGTATTGACGAAGGTTTATTGACATCAGTGAAGGCAGGGCTCATTACTATTAGCAGCTATTAGTGAATTTTTGAAGAAGGAAAATTTGATTGAATGAAAGGTGAATTTGAACGCGCTATCGCGCTATATTCATCCAATGAGACCTACCTGACCTGAACGTACTAACCTATCACTAGATCACAATTTGTCGGAATCTTTGAGGGAGGAAAATATGATTTAAAAAAAGTGCTCTTCAACTACTGGGTGCCCGGTCAGAGATATTTGAGACTTTGACCAAAGTTTACAGAATATAGTTGACTAAAAAAAAAGGATTAATGGGATCCGAACCCCGGACGCCAGCTTGAATAGCTGGCATGTTACTCTCTATCCATCTTGCTTGTATATATTAAATTAAATCTGCTAGCTTCGTTTTTTATCGGACTGTTGTCGCAAATCCTTCGTAATACACAGGCGCGAATATAATAGTTCTGATTGGTGGATTTTAATAGCTATGCTTGTATTCATGTGGATTTGAATTCTTGCGAGTCAACAGTCTCAACGCTGGCTGAACTTGTCAATTACACCTCCATGATGGTACAACCATTGAAATCTGAATAAATACCCTTTATGAATTTTCAATTATCTAGTCTCGATAGAAAAAGTTATATAATGATCAATAATTGATCAAGAATAAATGAAAGAAGGAAAATAAAAAAGAAAGGTAACAGGGCCGGATTTACTACATAGGCGCCCTTTATCCTCTCCCCTTTGACGAGAGTAAGAAATTATGTTCACAGTGTGGTGCCTTCTTAGTGTGCATAATAATATTTTGATGTAGATAATAAAACGGGTAGCAATATTCAAAAACGGCATTTCTGAAAATACCTACTTTTCAAGTTCAGCTATCGTTGAGAGAGAAAAAATGTCTCATCAAGATTGCAACTTAAAATGATGAAAATGTTATGATTAAAACGTAAAAAAAGAGAAGAAGACTAATATAATAATTATTTTGTGGAATTATTCAACAATCATTGTAAGCTTAGAATGCTCTCATAATTATATTCGAAATAATCGGAATAACGAAAATACTACAAGAAAGACCAACCGATTGTATATAGGTTATATAAGTCTTCTTGTTTTTTAGTCCCAATCATAGCATTTTCATTTTTTAAAGTTGCAATCTTGACGAAAAAGACAACACTAGGGCAGACTACAGTGGGCAGACAAACAAATCCACCTTTGCAGTGATTCTGTGCATATTTTTTCTCTCTCAACGATGGCTGAACTTGTCAATTCTTATTTCTTATACGTCGGTTATCTAATGACAAATATGTAGATGATGATTCCTCATACACGTGTTGGATTCTCAACATTATTCGACTTCTGACAACCAATCAAAAACTTCGAATCTTCAGAATCTAACAGAGGCTGAAACCAATGACGAAGCTGATGTGATGAAATTTTTTTTCGAAAGTGGGCTCTACTCCCCTGACTCGGTTATCGGGAGCAATTACACAAAAGCTTCAAAATTACCGATAATTTTCCATGAAACATGTTGTCTAAAAACTGCATGAGTTTATTTTCATATTTTGTCGAAAGAGCCCGACTCCGAGGGAGGAGGGATCTTTTAGCAAAATATGAAAATAACCGAATGCAGTTTTTTTACTGACAACATGCTTGAATGGAAAATTATCAGGTTTATTTTGATGCACGAGTGTAATTCGGTAGAATATTTCCGGAGTTTAAAATTCAGTATTTATGCCTGTCAAGATGACAAATGTACATTTTAACAATCGCTACTATAGATACACGGACCGAGCGGGTATTTTTCGATACCTACCGGGTATTTACCAGCCCGAAAATGTCCCGCCGGGAATTTATCGCTGTATTGATAGAAAATGTCCTGCTTCATATGGGATTTTTAACATACCATGGAAATATTCGCAATAATTTAATTTTCAATGTGATGAACTGTCACACGAATTGCGAGATGATTGTTAGAAAGAGTAATGAAATATGAAGAATATGAGGAGTGAGTGAACACGGCAAATAATATGTATGTTGATTGATATATTGCTATTGAAAGTTTGCTCCGATGGTGTAGCTTCCATAGTACTGCATACTGACACTAATCTTTAAAACATCGCCAGCACGCCAGCGCAGTCAGTAAGGCGGCAGTTAAAAGTAGATGACAAAAAGCTAAGGTCCCCGTCTTCCTACTCATACAAATCCTAGACTCACGAGGGTTGCTTTGCAACTAGTTTGGCGGTTTAAAACACTTTTCAAATACACTTTTCAAGTGAGTTCTAATCCCTCCAGGACTTTTTTTTTACTTTTTCTATTCTTTGCACCGTTTTATATATGTACAAATAGCGCATCAGTTGTATCGTTAAGTTAGGTGTTTTAGGTAGTTTTTGATGTCTTTCATAAGATTCAGGGTTTACTAGTCTTAACTAGATATTCTAATGATATAGTCGCAGAGAAAGCATAGTCTTCGCGATGAATGCGACTTATTGTCTCGGATGGATTTCGAAACTTGCCATCGGCGATAGCCATTATATATCGTATACAAATTTGAAAATTACACTCCATGATCAAAAGGAAATTGTTCTTTGAAATAATCGTAGATTACAGATTTCTGCATACCGACTATTTTGAACAATTTGATGACTCGAAGAATGCGGTAGGTCATCAAATTTACTGAATGTTCAAAATCTCATGAAATCATCGGAAATAAGATGACGGGGACAGTAGGTTAATAATAATTACGATGACTCAATTTTTCCTACCATGACATGTCTATAGATAAGGCAGATAGTATAGGTACTTTGGTATCAACTTCCTGTGAAATCATCTATCCTGTCTACTGATGACCATTCAAATAAATATTGCGACGTGCATAAGGCACTGATCATGGCTATGTTGCAGTATAATTGTGTCGTTCTATTTTCACTTTGGTTTCATGTCGCTTGTGGTATGGTTTTTATTGAAAATAAGGCGGTAGAAATAAGTTTGGGTGAATATAAAGTGAATAATTCGTATTTTGGATATTCGCTATTGTTGCAAAAAGGAGCTGAACCAATGTAAGTTTTATAGTAGGTAATCAATATTTCATTATTCGTTCCATAATCGGCAAAGAGTAGAAATTCAGTGCCGGATTATCCATAAGGCGGATTAGGCAACTGCCTAGGGGCCCCGCACCGACTAGGGCGACTAGGGGCCCACGGAGGCATAGTCGATGTTGAACGCACCAAGAAAAAAAAAACGTTTCATTCGATTTCATTCGTGACATAATATCACCATAGAAAAAATGATGGATGCGGGGACATCAGATAACATCGTTTGGATTGATTTTTGATAAAATGGTACAATCAACTTTTCCGAATGTAATGATAGCATTGCAAATATACAGGGTGTCCCCTCTCAATTGGAAAAAACTTCTGGGGCATATTGAGGAACCATAGACAAGCAGTTTGAGATAAGAGACTGATGTCCGGAAGTGCATGGTTTTCAAAATACAGGGTGTCAAAGTTTTTTTTCAAAAAACTTTTTTTATTGATATTTCAAAGACACGTTAACCGATTTTCTTGAAATTTGCTAGTGATGTAAGCTTCAATAAGACGCTCAGTTAGCACTAATTAAATGTTAATTATGACTTCCAGTGGCGCCCCGGGGGACAGTGTCACGAATAAAAATGACAAAAAATGTACGCTGCTGACTTTTTTAAAAATTTTATATATTTTTTAGAAAGCTCAGTTAAAAATACAACTTTTTTGTCATTTGATATTTTTTCGTATCTCTCTCCGTTTTCGAGAAAAATTTTTTATTAAAAACTTTATTGAAAGGTTCATTATTATTATTTTCTGCCATTATTATTATAAAGGTTCATTATTATTATTTTCTGCACCTGTCGAGCCAGGATTCGCGCACCCGAGCAAATACGCCTGGATTGTTCGCGATAAATTCCGCTGCCACCACAACTCTAGCAACTAGGTCCTCCATGGTCGGCACAGGAGTTGCATAGATCAACCGTTCCATTTCGCCCCAAAGAAAAAAGTCCAGGGGGGCCAAGTCCGGCGACCTTGCTGGCCAAGGGACGGGACCACCTCTACCAATCCACCTGTTGTTGTAGATTTGGTCGAGGTAACCTCTCACGGTGCGCGCAAAATGCGCTGGACAACCATCGTGTTGGAACCAGGCCTCTCTACGCAACTGGAGGGGTACATCTTCCAGCAGCTCGGGCAGAATATCTCGCAAAAAAACTAGATAGTTATTCCCGTTGAGGTGATCAGGTAGAACGTACGGCCCAATCAAATGGTCGCCAAGAATACCTGCCCAAACATTAACACCAAACTTCTGCAGATATCCTCTGATGTGCGTAGCATGGGGATTTTGTTCGCTCAAATCCTTTTTCATCGCTCGTGAAGATTATACTTAAAAAATCAGCGTTTTCATCCGCTTGACGGAGCAACCACTCGCAGAACTCGAGCCGCCGATGAGCGTCGTCAGGCAGTAGATGCTGCACCTTTGGCAGTTTAAATGGATAGAGATCGTGGATTTTCAATACTCGATGGACAGTATTTTTGCTGCAATCAAGTTGCGACGCAATCAGACGAGTGCTAGTGTTGTTGGGCTCATTCTGAATGCGTGCCATGACTTCAGCGGAATTTATCGCGAACAATCCAGGCGTGTTTGCTCGGGTGCGCGAATCCTGGCTCGACAGGTGCAGAAAATGCATCGAAATGCATGGTGGACACTTTGAGCATTTGCTCCACTAATTAATAATAAATTATTTGTAAAAAAGCCTCCTTGTTTTTCTTTCTAATAATAATGAACCTTTCAATAAAGTTTTTAATAAAAAATTTTTCTCGAAAACGGAGTGAGATACGAAAAAATATCAAGTGACAAAAAAGTTGTATTTTTAACTGAGCTTTCTAAAAAATATATAAAAATTTTAAAAAAAGTCAGCAGCGTACATTTTTTGTCCCCCGGGGCGCCACTGGAAGTCATAATTAACATTTAATTAGTGCTAACTGAGCGTCTTATTAAAGCTTACATCACTAGCAAATTTCAAGAAAATCGGTTAACGTGTCTTTGAAATATTAATAAAAAAAAGTTTTTTGAAAAAAATTTTGACACCCTGTATTTTGAAAACCATGCACTTCCGGACATCAGTCTCATATCTCAAACTGCTTGTCTATGGTTCCTCAATATGCCCCAGAAGATTTTTCCAATTGAGAGGGGACACCCTGTATAGAAGTCTGATGATATCAAACGCCACAGGTGAACGAAATTCTTCAAAATAAACTTAATAAAAAAATGTCTTCGTTGAACAATATCACAGAACCGTTAAAATTCATTGTCTATAATGGCGATTGAAAATGATGTGTTGAAAAAGATCAACATCCAAGATGATTTTAACGATTTTGTATCTAAAAAGTTACAATAATTGCTATAAACTTATATTGCACCTACTTCACAAAAATATTTCCTTTGGTTGTGAAAATATTTTTGTGATCAAAATCATTTCATTCAATGAAAGCAAAAAGCAGAGGAGTCGATCTGATCTACTCGACTTTTGTAATAGAAAAAATATATTTTGAAAAGTAAGAAAACGGTAAAGGAAAGGGGCCCCGAGAATTGCATTGCCTAGGGGCCCCGATAGGGTTAATCCGGCCCTGAGTAGAATTATAAGAGTAAACAGAACAAAAACGTCAGCTGGCTTCAGTAAACTTCAGCCAATCAGCGGAACTCCCACTCCTGGCATGCATCCCCAAAACAACAACAACAACAACCCCTCTACTGATCTCAAAGGTCTCTTCGGCCTATGGAACTACAAAGATACCGATATCGAACTAATTCATGTGTATTTTTATGTATTTCATCGTATCGTATCATTGAAGATAAATACATCATTACATGAAAACTCTATTGATAATTATCGACATCATAAACGTACCAAAAATCTTAGTAACTCACAATACATTAGTTACCATAATTTACGTCAATTACGAAAGCATATACTACTTTAGACACAATAAGCATGATAATGATACGTTATACAGGATGCCCGTTTTTTGAGGTTAACCATGGGGATCTCAGATTACGAAGTCGGTTGAATTAAGGCTAAGTTGCGCATTTTTATGCTGAACAATTATCTGAGAAGAAATTTGAGGTATCATTTTTAGTTTCTGAGTTATTGGAAAAAAACGGAAATTTGAAGCTTTCGTTTTCATTTTTTCACGCGAAAACCAAGAGAACTAGAAGTTTTTAATTGGGACGTTCTTCAGGGACTTTTTCACAAGGAATCTAAATCTGTCATCGTATCTTCCAAGGCGTTCTTGATTTCAGAGATACAACACTCGCCATATTGGATTTTTAAAAATCTGTTTTTTTCTGATTACTATGACGTATCACTCGATATGTTCGAATCTTATACCTGCTGATCAAAATTGGTAAAAAATCGTTTTTGCGAAGAGTGCTTTGGAAACAAAGCCAAACATTTTGTTTAACAAACTAACTTCTGATAGTTCAATTGAACTTGGAAGCTTACTTGCATGAATTAGGAACGACATTTGAAGTTATAAAAGTTTTTTCTTCGCAAAACAAAACGGTCATAAAAGATGCTCGAATATTCCACTATTCACTTCTAAACACAATTTTATTCTTCATTTCGAGTTCTCAATAGCTCAATCTATTGGTAGGTATCTACAATTCCAAAAGAATACTGGATTATTGTTTATGGGAAATAAAGAAATATTTCTTGAAATTGTACCTATCGATGATATTGATGATCTGGAAAGAAGAAGAACGAGTGAAATTGTGTCTAGAAGTGAATGGTGGAATATTCGAGCATCTCTTATAACTTTGTTATGTATTCAATAATTTTGTTTCGTTTTGCGGAGAAAACACGTAATATCTTTCCTGTTCGTTCCTATCTTCAAACCTTCGTTTTTAAGATGGTGAACTTGACAGAAATGTGAACGTTCCACAAAATTGTTGGCGTTATTTTCAAAGCACTCTTCGTAAAAAAAGGTTTTTTCTCAATTTTGATCAGCATGTGGATTTCAAACATATCATGTGTCACATCATTGTATTCAGAAAGTGACAGACTTTTGAAAAAATCCAATATGGCGCCCATAAGAAAATCCAAAGTTGACTGATGGTTGACTGTTGTATCTCTGACATCTAGAACGCCTTAGAAAATACGATGACAGATTTAGATTCCTTGTGAAAAAGGTCCTGAGGCACGTCCTAGTTAGAACCGTCCAGTTCTCATGGTTTTCGCTTGAAAAAATAAAATAAAAAAATACAAAATTCAGTTTTTTTCCAAATTCAAAAACTAAAAATAATACATAAAATTTTCTTTCACATAATTGTTCAGCATGAAAATGCTCAACTTTGCCCCAATTTAACCGACCTTATATCTCTCATAATTACTGAGATCCCCATGGTTAAGCTCGAAAAACGGGCACCCTGTAGATACAAAATTTTATTCATTTATTTTCGCATCGCCGTTTTCAATGATACGATAAAGCTTTGAATGTACTCAATTATTATCGATTTAACACTGTCTCGGACATTGCGGTTGACTCGGCTACCGCCTCGTAACCAAGCAAAGTCCTCGACTATTTTAAATCGCATAATAATCTCGTTACATTAATAGCTATAATAATTTTGGTTTGATATGTACGAAGCCCTTACAGAAGTGAGAGTCAAAATAAAATATTCGCTTTTTCTAAAATTCCGAGATATAACTCGGAATTTTGAACCTCCGAGATATAAGTCGGAATTTTGACGTAAAATTCCGAGTTATAACTCGACATTTTAGAAAAAGAGAATATTTCATTTTGACTGTCCCTTCCAGGGCTTCGCAGATATGACACAGACCCATGAGTTGTTAAAAACCACATAATGCGCTCAACCCCTTTTAGGACTGCGCATAACTGAGGGGTTTCGTATCTTCGTATTGAAGGTTGATTCGATTTTTTTCATCAAGCGATGATAATCCATCCATAATGTTTCATTGTAATATGTTTACTGGAAATCCCTCGTCAGAACAGTTAATCGTAACATTGGTGTATAAAATACACCCCAATGAGATTAGATTCAGAATAAGGTGGAAAGGACTGAAGGAGGTATTAAATCCTTCATAGATATCTTTCTTTGTATGATAATCTTGATATCCGCAGTATGAGTTTGAAATCAACGGAATATTCGATCCCATAAACTTGGTATCAGCAATAAGGGCGTTATTTAATATTCCTCGACTATGAAAACAGTGGTAAAGTGGGATAGCAATCGTTCCTATGAACCCC
Organism: Chrysomela aeneicollis; assembly: GCA_029955515.1. Classification (NCBI taxonomy): domain Eukaryota; kingdom Metazoa; phylum Arthropoda; class Insecta; order Coleoptera; family Chrysomelidae; genus Chrysomela; species Chrysomela aeneicollis. Next base: position 11,584,077 of record JARUHQ010000003.1, on the reverse strand, counting down.
CCAAATAATGCTTATGAGCATCTTAGCACGAAATTATAGGATGCATGCATATGGTGCCTTGCAACGAAGGTGGATATGGGGCGAAAAACTTGTAGACTGTTGAAGATATTTACATCTTACTGTGTTATTTTTTTTAATATTTTACTTCGATGTTGCCGAGGCTATGGAAATGATTGAATTATTGGTGTGATGGAAAATAAATAGAATTTTAAAACTTGTCAAAAAATTGATTATTCTAAAGAAGAGATTATACTGGTAAAACTTGTTAAAGCTTCAAACAAAATACTTCGGGAAGTTTTAACAGTAATATTTCCACGAATTGAATAAAGATGGCGGTAAGATCGATTGTCAAGGAAGATTTCTGTAGATCATGTATTTCTGGTAGTTCCAATCTGACAGGCGTGAACTGAAATGGCATTGAAACACTATATTTTCAGTAAATCTGGAATAATTAACAATATTTTTACTTTAATCGGTATTTTTTCTCCTAGAACAGATGACACTGACAGATGCTCAGTTTCTGTTTTACCGACACAAGATATGGCGCCATCTGTGGTAATTTCAGGAAATATTACTACGGTAAACAAGTTAGGCAAAACTCTACAGTTTATTCTAGTGCTTGTTACTAAGGAAGCTGTTTCACCATCCTATATCCAGCTTCCTTGCAACTGATGAGGCTTGGCGAGGCGAAACATTATGTCAGTTTCCAACTTATTTCACTTTCGAAATTAATTTACGCTTCACTTTCAACAATTTGTCATCACGCTTCATAATGTAGGAAGGCAATGAAAAATTTATTTTTCAGTGTCATAGTAGGATCACCCAAACAGGATCCCAGATATGGTGGTGCTATATACGCTTGTAAAATATCAGCGAATTCCAAAGGAGATTGCTCAGAATATAATATGAAGACTGGTCAGTATATAGCTCTGGTTTTAAATTAGTTAGATCTAAAAATACTGTGTTTTCAGGTAATGTAGATCATTTCAATGGGAATTTATTGGGACTGGCATTAGACGGAGGTTCAGAGACGGGTCAACCTTTCATTGTGAGTGAGAACACTATATTTAACCCTTCAACAGTATGATGTCAAAGAGTATAGGTTCTACTAGTATAACCTATACTTTGTGATGATGTCGTTGCTGATGAATTAATAGACTTCTAGGATTCCTAGAAAAACTATATATTTCTCTTATTTCTCATAATAAAAACGACACTTCATAGTCATTTGACTAAGACACGTGAGACGTTGTATGAAATGATGCAGATTTACTTGTGCATGAATTCTCATTTTCTTTTTCAATTAGGCATGTGCACCAAAAAGAATATTCGAAGTGGGAACTAGAAATATAACCTACTATATCAAAGGGTTCTGTTTTCATCACGAGAATTCTTCCAGACCCAATTCAGTAGATGAGGAATTTTATCCCTTGGAAGAAGATGGAGTGCGTAAGTACCTTTAGGAAGCAATAAGCATTATCTTATTTGTTATGAGAACATTAACGTCTTTTCTATTTTCAGTTGCTATTGGACTTTATCATAATCAGTATTATTATGATAATGCATTCGGTCAAGCTGGAATAGACATCGAGTATACTCCGGTAAGTGGAATTAAAATATTCAATAATCAAAAACATTCCTGAATAATCCACATTCAACCACTGATATTTTTCACTTTAGGAAACGGGTAGAGTACTAATGGGAGCCCCCGGTGTAAAAAACTGGAATGGTGAGGAAATATACAAGTTTTAGACAACCAAAACGAAGTATATATATCTATTTTTCAGGTGCTATGGTATCTCAGTCCCTCGAGAATTTCAAGGATTTCACTATAATACCCGCGAAAAGATTTCCTGTGGCGGCAGAAAACATCAATTATTTAGGTTAGCATAGATTGAAACAAGTTTCAGAGATGCATCTACGCAGGAACATTTTTCAGGCTACGCAGTTGCGACCGCAAGAATTGATGGAGCTACATATGATGTAGCAGGTGCACCAAGAGCTGAAAATCTATATGGAGTGGTAAAATAGCTGTTCGTGTATTTAGAGCGCAAAGTGATAGATTGCCTCTCGAAAGTAGTTATTTATGTATCAAGGGCGTAAAATAGGCTTTTATGGACCGCAGCGTGTATAAGTAATATCGTGAGAGATAGCGAGGGCTATTAACACGCCTAGGTCCATAAAAGCAAGTCACTCCCGAAATACAACATTTTATGCACGACCAGTATATTTTATTGTAAATACCTCTTCACCTCTCAAGCATAATAGGAATAAAACGGTTCTTAAATACCTTTTAAATCCCTTTAAAATAATGTATGCTACGTCCACGAAGTTCCTCTCGAAAAAGCATTGCATGAGAGTGTTTTTACTTTTTCTCTATCTCTTATAATAATGATATGCTCATGTTCCAGACTGGTGGGTGAATAAATAGGCTAGTAGCCATATTTGCTGTCAATAGTCATTACGAAATGCATTCCAGTCACGAAAAAAGTGTGAATTGTACTCCACCAGAAATCAGTAAAGCAGCTGAGGATGCGAATAATCAATAATTTATTGTCCGGCGGGCGGTTAAGTGCCATTTTACGCCCGGCGGACGGTAAAATAGTCCGAGGGCGGTAAAGTGCTATTTTACGCCCGCACAACCGGGCGATAAATTGTCATTTTACGTCCGGTCGTGCATAAAGACAGTTATGATCTTTCGAGAGCGGCAAGACACTCTGCGTTCGAAATACACATCACAAAATTTTTTGTTCAGTAAATATTATTTTTGCTTTATTTCAACGGACTGATGGTTCTTGAGAAATGCGACAAGTTTACGATACTTACTATGATATCTTTAACATTCAAGTATTTCATGGCATCATATGCAGTGTCCGCCATAAAGTTGGCTACATATAATGGAAAAAAAAAATTGTTATTGATATTTCTGAAAAAATCTAATGACCCTAACTGAGAAACAGTAGGTATACATTTTTGTTTTATCTGAAAACAGCTTTAATTACCTAAATCACCTAAGGTTTGGTCAAAACTAATCAAATATTTGTGGAATAGACATTTTGCGGGAGATTAATTATGAAAATACGATTTATTCTTGTCACTAGGTGTAGTCATGCCCTGTATATTGATGAACATGAGCTTGAACAACGTTATTAAGTATCCATTTTCAATCATGCAAGATATGCAAGAGAATGAGTTCGTTTTCAACAATATACTTATGGAGGCGAGCGTCTTTTCAATATTCCCGTTCGGATAACGTCAATTTTGTGTTGAGATTTGAACTCGTCAAATGCTACTTTGTGAATCGGTTGTAGAAAAGTTCAATTCCTCTTGAATGATCAATAATAAGATACGAAGGCGCTAAACGGCTAGTTTAGACCTTCATATCACCTAATCTGTGGTTTATATGCCCGTGGAAAGAGTTTCAGAAGATAATATGAAAGCTTTTGTAAGCTTAAACTCGTTTTGTTGCTATGGAATAGCCAATCAAATCACTGGTTCCCTAGCAACTAAACCAAGTTCAGCTTGAACGGAGTTTATTCTCGCGGTTATAAAAACGGCCCTTAGGGTGTTTAAAATTCATACAAGTTCTTGAATTCTCTTGACAATCAATAAGATTAGGTACACAAACTGATACTGCTTCAAACGAAATTGTTTTTTAATGCCACAACAGCTTCTCGCATGATATACAAAGAACATATTATTCGACCTGTAATTTGTAGACTTGTTCGATCGTCTTGTTGATCTTATTGGCCTCTCTCTAGAACATCTCAGAAAATTTGGCGTTCTTTCATTTTTCTGAATATTCTTTTATGGTCGATGTCCATCAGAAATCAGAAACGGACCTTAGTTTAGGAAATGTATGTATATCTGAAGTAACATTCTAGGTGAAAATGTACGAAAACCACGGAAGATACCAACTTTTTCGATCATTCAGGGGCGATGAGATGGGCGGATATTTTGGCTCGTCCATTTTATGTTCTGACGTAACCAAAGATGGAAAAGATGATTTATTCGTAGGGGTGCCCATGGGAAAGGGTGCTACTTTCGACGAGGGTTATGTTTATTTTTATCTGAACGTAAGATCCCATTTTTTATTCGTATTACTATCAAGAATAGAACTATTTTGTAATCGTGGTGGAAGTAAGATGGTGAAATTACTGATATAATAATGCATGGGGAACGCTTTCGTTCCAAAGCCTGCCCTGTTTTGAAATTCTTGTTCTGTTTTTGAAATGCCAATTCATAAAACGTAACAATATTGTCTGAAACAAGGTGGATATAGGATGGTGAGACAGCTCTTCAATTGTTTGTACGAAAAACTTGTAGACCGTTTGAGAAGGTAGTAATATTTCCACGACTTGAATGAAGATGGCGGTAAGATCGATTATCGAAGAAGATTCCTGTTGCTAACGTATTTCTGTGGTTCACATCTGACAGACGTGACTTGAAACGTCATTAAAAAAATATATTTTAGATAAATCTTGAATGAATATTGAAATTTTGACTATTCTCAATCATTTTTCATCTAGAACAGATGAAACTGATAAAAATATGACAGATGCACAGTTTCTGTTTTACCGACACAAGGTATGTCGCCATCTCTGATAACTTCGGGAAATATTAGGTACTACGGTATGAAATCAAGTAGACAAAGGTCTACAGTTTATTCTAGTCCTTGTTAATAGGAAGCTGTTTCACCATCCTATATCCACCTTGGTCTGAAAATATGAACCCCTATCAACTTATTATGCTATCAACATGACCCCACGTCAAATTGCAAAATCTTTATACAACAACACAATATACATCAATGACATTGACATTATCGACTACGCGTCAATGATTTTCAGGGACCTCCTCAGCAAAAATGTGAACCTTTCCTCAATAGGCCAATTCATAGGTAGGTCAAGCGTTTAGGAGGAGAAGTGTACACCTATAAATATCTAATGCATAATTAATGAGTTCATTTACCATACTTACTTCCATCACACTTTCGATAGATTGTTCTGTGAAAATTGAAAAACAATAATTTTTATGAGAGAATAATCGAGTGCTAGATCTTTTTCCGCGAATAAGAGAAAAATAAATCTAACCTATTATTATCAAAGACATTTTTCAGGCTCTGACAACAAAGATGAAATTGTATGGTTCTAGAAAACCAGGTGCTAGGTTCGGAACCAGCATTTCTGCTTTAGGAGATATTGATCGTGATGGTTACAATGGTATGAGCAGTTTTCTAAATTAAAAAAATTCTGAATTCTTCACATACGTACGTACATTTTTAGGGTGTGGCAACATTACCAATAACTTGTTAATGTTTTGTTAATTGGATATACTCATGAAAATGAAAAATTTCCATGAACATTGAGTCGCAAATACGAATTAGGGAGCTGAATTGTTGTGAAATATATCGTTCTTTCAAAATAGCAAGTTAAGAATAAGAAGAACAATGCGATAATTTCCAAATTCGTTTCAATTTTACCTCTCAATAAAATATGATATCGAAAAATTTATAATTCAATCAAAAAGTGTAGTTTTTATAGGGATTTGGAATTTTTCAATTCAATATTTTCACCTAAAGGATATTATTTTCAGAGGACATTATATTCGCATAAATTTTCAACCTATAACTCCTGCATATAAATATTTTATTTCAAGGACACCACGTAGTATATGTATATTGGATCCAAGGCTTTTTTGCATTGCTTATTATTTTTATGTAAAAATTCGACACATTTCTAGACGTTGCCATATCTGCCCCATTCGAGGACGATGAGTCTGGCGCAGTTTATATTTACATGGGGGACCAACAGGGTATCAAGGCTACATACAGCCAAAGATTATCCACGCTAAAATTCGATGGAAACTCTTTCAATGTCAAAGGATTCGGTTTGGGATTATCTAAAGGCAATGATATAGATGGAAATGGACATAACGGTGAGTTAACAAGTTCGAAAGATTATCTTCGAAAAGTGCTAATGTGCAAAGATAGCAGAAATAATAATTATCATAGACATATTATTTCCCAAGTGGTAGATAGGTTTATAGTACCTATTTCAATGTTAGATGTAGGTAGATTTTTCAATTCTGAAATGCCTGTATATATTTTGTATTTCAGTCTCAAAATGAAGTGGGTATTTCAACTTCGTTTAAAAGTTGATCAAACTTTTGGAAATGTGAAAAAAACAACTATTAACATGAGTCATGGAATATATTACAAGAAAATACTCCTAGAAGAATGAATTTTCACAAGAATTTAGTGAACTCGACCCATTACCTACTCACGAAGAGACATGATCCAATACAATCTCTTTTGTGTTTTTCATACACATACAACTCAAATGAGAAATCCGATGGTTTTAATTTCGTTTGATTTCAAATAGTTGTAACTTTAGTTCCTACTGATTTTGTCTAATAATCAAGAGACATGGAAGTGAATGATAGCTAGGCTAGACTAAGCAACATAATACATACGAAAAAAAAGTAAAAGTAAAAACAAAATGAGAAAACTCAAAAACATTGGAATAGTTACCTGAAGGATTGAAACAAAAGCGGTTACAAAATGTGCTACATACAAAAATATCTGTTTTTTACATCTGATCGTAGTCCATATAATTCAATGTTTTGCGTGTTATTTACTAGGAATGTAGTTGTTTTCTGCTCGTAGTCTACCAGACATTCATTTCAAACTATGTTTGATATTCTAATTGGATAGACTATTTTCTCTTTCTAAAAATGTTTTGTCCAATTTATGGCTTTTCCATTTTTCTTTTCGTAGATATTGCGATAGGTGCTTACAAAAGCAATCAAATATTCGTCTTCAATAGTAAGAGTGTCATCGATTTCGAGATCAGTTTGAAAGCGAATGTTTCTTCAATAACTGGAAATAAGCCTTTGTCGGTGACGTACTGTATAATCTGCCAACAAAGAAGCCCAACTAAGAATTTAAAATCGGTTGATTTCCGATTGGATCTTCATCTGGACTACAGAACTGTCGGAGTCACGGACTATGAAAAAAACATAACTGCTTTTCCTGAAAAGAGCATTTGTGAATCAGTAGATGTAACTATACAGGTTGGTGATTATCGTGCTGATTTTTATTTCTTAGATGTTTCGAAATACTTTTTCAGCAACAAGTGACAGATATTCTACCGTTCAGGATTATCTTGACTAGCAATGTATTGGGTGATGTCGTGGCTATTGGAGAAAATCAGATTACAAATGAAATTCCCTATTCTCACGGATGTGGCGCAGATAACATTTGTCAGACTAAATTGGCTCTGGATCTGTGGTTGAAAAAGCAAAAGTGAGTACGTCTGTGATTGTTAATGTGACTTAAAAAAGACGCTATTTTGTCGCACGCATTGAACAAGTGCGACAACGTGTCTTATAAAACGTGTGTCATGTAACATTTTTTCTAGTTTGCATTTATTTGAAGTCTTTTATTTAAAACGAAATGATTTAATATCTATAATAAATAACAGAAACATGTTCGATTGGTAACAATGATTACATTGAAATATTTAAAATCTGACGCATAAGGGTAAAGCCCAGTTTACTGTTTAGCGATTTTGATTTTTGCAATACCAGCGGTGAATGTTATTGTTTTCTTTGGTCAATTCAATTCAAATCACACTCTGAATCAAAATTCACCAATAAAAACATTGAGTCTTTCACTACTAGTATCACCAAATTCAAAATCGCTCAGAAGTAGGTAAGCTAGGCCTAACTCTTCTGATTTTCATTTGACAGTTCGATTGTACCAACCTTCGATTAATAAAAAATTGCGTTTCATAATGACTTCATTATAAAACCAAAATATAAAAAATATTTAACGTAGGTAGGTTGGTAGGTACTTATTAGTAGGTATACAATGAAACAAGAATTATATTTTTTATTATTTTTTATGGTTTATTGTATCTATTTCATTTCTGCCTTTATATCTAGGGGAGTTTAGTTCTTGAAATTCTTGATGAGATTAGAGAAAAATGATCTGTTTGTGTGGGCAAAGCATTCAATTATTTTTTCCATAGTTGATTGTGTAAAAATAAACTTGAATATCACATCACTGAAATCAGGAAAAGTATATCTATGAGCAACAATTCGAAAATATACATACTCAATCGTCTAAAAAAAAAGGAAATTTAGGAAATAACTGTGTCATTTGGATTTATTTCTAGCCCAAATATTGTTCTGGGGTCGGAAAATGAATTAGAAGTGGTGATATCTGCAAAAAACACCGGAGAACCCGGTTACCAGTGTTATTTAGAGATTCTCATACCAGAAGAGCTGAGCTTGAGGAGAAGAGATTGCAAAACTGAAAATAACACCACCATTTGCATGTTTTCTAGAAAACTGGAGTCTCAAGATACATTAGAGGTGAAAACCCAAATACCAGTGCATCTATCGTCTCAAAACACTCGCTTATTTTTTTATAGACTACAATGATTTTCGATGCTAACTCCCTGAAATTAATTACAAAGAAAATCGATATTGAAGTCGAATTGAAGTGTTCAGGGGAGAATTTGACGCCAAATAAACAAAAACTCAGTATAGGAGTTCTTATTCGAAATTCCCCATACATTGAGGGGTGAGTATTCATATACGAACAGTGGCTAAATTGGAATTTCCATGTCTAGAAATAGAACGACAATCACATCTGAATTATTTTTAGGAAACCTCAACCGGAAAATATTTATTATGATGACGAAAGCGTAGAAAATGATTACGAAATATCTCACACTTTCACAGTGGGAAATTATGGTCCATCACCTGTCAAACTGAATGTCTATTTATTGCTCCCGATGGTCCAATATGACGGAGAAGATGTTTTTGAATTTTTAACTGCAGTGGTGAGTTTTCAATAGATAACTATTGAAAAATGCACAGAAAAACATATTCAAAAGTGTAGAAAATGAAATCCATATTTGGGCTATTAGAATATTACAGAACAAAGGAATAATGTCCAGAATGTATTCGAAAACCGAAATCAGTGATTCTGAATTTTTTTTAGAACATTCGGATCTTTATACCTAATTGAACTAGAGAGTTTTGAATTGTTGTTTATTGTTTATAATAACTTGATACATTTCGTTATTGAAATATTGTACCGCGATTCAGAATAAGTATTTTGTACACGGTGATCATTTTTGTTATTTTTCACATTAGACAAAAATGATAAATCAGAAAGTTGTACAAGATGATGCAAGCTATCTGCAGAATATATTGTAATTTATACATGACGTTTCAGAAGTGCGTGACAAGTGAAAGTAATATTTTTTCAAACGGAACACCCTGTATATTGTCAATTTTATAGAATTCTGAAACAATTCTGAACATTTTTTGTATAATATGTCATATACCTAAATGTAAGTAATAGTTTTCGAAATATTCGCATTTCCATTAAGCGTCTACATTCGAAAAAAAAATACAAGTTCTCGTTCTTGTGGCTGTGAATCAGCCATATTCAATGCGAGAGCTTCAAATAAAGAAAATATTATCTGGGGGTTAATTATATTGAGTTTTAAAATTTATATTTGTTTTAATAAATGTTAGCAGAATGAATTGTTTTTCCCTTTCTGAAATAACGCATTTGAATAAAAATAATATGTTATATTCCCTCAACGTGTTACTGATTTTTGTTTTTTCGTGACCGCCTTATTCACCGCCACCTAGAACTGAAATTTATGGAATATTTACTAGAATGTAGCCGCCGCTTAGTGGAAATGCGAATATTTCGAAAACTATCACATTTAATTATGATTAATTAATAAATATGACATATTATACAAGAAATGTTCAGAATTGTTTGAGAATTCTAGAAAAACAACAATATACAGGGTGTTCCATTTGAAAAAACGTAACTTCAACCTGTAACGCACTTCTGAAACGTCCTGTATAAATAACAATATATTCTGCAAATAGCTGACATCATCTTGTACAACTTTTATATTCATAATTTCTGTCTGATGTGAAAAATAACAAAGTTGAGAAGGGGGGGGGACATTATGAATGATCATGGAAATAAACTCATTGTTTATGTTGTTTATTATCATTATAAAGATACAGGTCCGTACTTTGTTGACCATAAATCACTAGAAACCTAAATTAGAATGAAATCAGATCATAATATATCACTAAATTCAAAATGAAAAAGGTATTACTTTGGTTAGGTTGGTTGAAAATGTTAAAATCGAAAATACTATGTCGTCTAACATCGAAAGTTGCTTTGGACAAATTAAGCATTCCAGATATTTTTTATATCTAGGAAGACCGAAAAGGCACCCAAGTCCAGTGTTACCCATCGAACGAGACGGTGAAGACTTATGAAAAAAAGTACGACGTCCAATCGGTCCTTACAGAACCACTCAACAATACCATAGTCGTCGATTGTTTCGAAGAAGGCTCCGGATGTCTGGAAATCCTGTGCCAGGGAGGGTACCTGGAGAAATCCTCGGAAGTTGCCAAATACACAGTCAAAGTCAAAACAAAGACCGAATTACTAGGTCAGTTATGATGTTTATCGATGCTTTGATAAAACCAACAAAATACAATGTTCTTAGGAAGGTTTGATATGGCACCTTCTTATGAATTTCCTCACTTCTTGTGGTCCTTACCTTATTTTGTTATTTACAGCTGCACATTTTCAGAGTCAGCTGCAGAAGAAAAGCAATGTAGCTTACGTAGCTTCAGCGTTTCTATTTAACTCGACTATGAGGTGAGTTCTTACCACTTACTTACATACCATCAAGAAATTATAGATGTTTCAATCAGCTATTCGATGTCAGATATTGAAGACCAACATGAATATCACATTTTCACTGAATTTTTTCCTAATTTATCAGTTTTAATAGTTTTCAGATATTTGATTCGTAATTTTTAGATCATTTTTGTCAGTGATCTCGTCGATGATTATAAATATTATTTTCTATTATACTGGGTGTCCTAGTATTGCTGTTCCAATGGCATATATCAGTCATTTGGAAAGTGGAAAAATTGAAATTCTCACGATCAGTTTTTCATTCAAAATACCTTTTATTTCAACTGAATGAAAACCGGAAGTCACTGGTCATTTTAGAATTCCTTCAGTACTATATACTATACCTATTGATGCAATAATAAGTTATTACTGGTTAAGAAAAAGAAGTATTTCCGTTGGTGGATTCTCAACTATCGAAGTTTATCGGCTTTATTTTTTTTACAAAACAAGCGCAACCTAAAACAATACAAAAGTTTAACTCAAATTTTCAAGATATTCCAAATTTATTTTCCTTTCATTTTTCAGTACGAAATTACTCAAGTTTTGTCGTAATTTAATCAACTTATTATCTCTTAAGATAAGTAGCGAGATCACATAGTGGCACTCGAAAAACGGACAGCCTGTATATATTAAAAAACGTTCAATTTATTATTGTTGGAAGTAAATCTTGAAATGTAACCTTTAACTCTCCCTATCTTCCTTATTAGCAACCTTTTATTAGAGCAAGTTTGATGTTGGTTTGAATCAATGAATCTACTATACTCTTATTTATACTTTAATCTATGCTTATACGGACCACTCTGTATATTATCGATAAGCAAAAAGTAAAAAATCTATCGAAACAAATGAAAAACAAGGTGAATACATGACTGTAATCACTTTCCATTAGGTTTACTTTGCCATTGACGTCCCAATAAAACATTCTGTAGGGTTCCATATCAGATGGCTTGAAAAATAATAAACCTATCCAATTAGAATTGATATTTTTCGAAAGAGAACATTATATGGATTTCTAATTTATATTTCTAGGAGTGGAAATGAAATAAACCACCTACTGCATTTATTACAAGAAATCATTCTCGTGCATATGTAGCACCACATCTGTAGTGACTTCCTTGAATTTTTCTGAGTCGAAAACCCTCGGTTTCCGCATTTCGGCCACATCGCCGTCCATGATTTTATTCAAATCTCTCACCCCCGCTGTGAATCTCAGTTTCTGTTCCCAACAAATAACGCCCATCATAAAACCGAACTTTGCTTGCGTTTTCCACTCTTCCTTGAACGTTTCAAAGGGGTACGCATTATTTGGATCGCAGCCGAATTTCGCGAGAGTTTCCGAAAAACTCTGGTGGTAGATTCTCTGGAAATGGGGTAGATTTTTGAGGGCTGTCCCCGATGCTCCCGAATAGAAGCAGTAAGAGAGATCGAATATCGGTGAGCCTTTCCTGATCATCTGGAAATCTATCATTTTCACGTCGATTATCTTACCGCAAACCTGGAAAAACAGAGACTGAAGAAAATATGTCACTGTCGCGACATGGCAACAATGCAACTGTCAACTTTGCCATCAGTCACTTGTAAGAATATAATCAAGCGTCTGTCAAACTTCAATTGTCTACCGTGCCTACATCAAAGCTTTGTTTTGGTTTTCCTCAGAACCACAGATTAGAAAAATTTGCAGAAGAGACAGTCAGACAGAGCGATTAAAATTAGAGAGAGATGTCATAGATATGCGCAGGCGCTAAAATGCGCTAAAATATTGATCGAGTTTTGTTTATATCGTTGTCATCATTTTGTTGGTTATGTTACAAATGTTTTCGTTTTACACCATTCACGATCCAGTATTTCGAATGGGTTTATGTTCTCACAATGTATAACATATTTTCAATAAACTATAATTCAATAGGAAAAGTAATAAAGGTTTCGAGGATTATCACAGCACAGATTAAGCCTGTGATCATCGTTATGTACTTTCATTATCTGGAATGTTAATCAGGTACAATAATATGTTTATTGGCAATAATTTCTGTGTATATATGAAGATTGCAAATCATCTTCAAATAAATCGGAGAATATCGAATTACATTGTTTTCCAAAGGACGAAAAACTGTGAGTTCTTTTTTTGAGTGATATTATTGACTTCAAACTTTTCCGTTTGATGAGACTATCACTATTTTTGCTATACCAATACTGCTATATCATATTTCAAGTTGAGGAATTTTGAGTCTGTTCATTTATTAGATAATTGAATCTTGTTTTATTTTTCCTGATGACAATGCCCATTCATCCATACATTCGAAATATTCGAATTTCATCCAGAAATTCATTTAATTCCTGATGGAAACTAATTTCTGATAACAACTTGTTCATAATACAACACTCATCAGAAGTAGGCAACCTTTTATCACATATCTTTTATATTGGTGTTGATTATATGCATTACTAAAATGACAACATTGCATATCAGTAGTTCCAGCGGTGACAACGACTATCCGGCAACTGCGATGTGCAAAATTTAAAGGTCCGAGGTCAAAGAAAACGGATATCGGTATATATCAAACAAAATGGGCGGAGTGTCTCATCTGTAAGGTTTTCTGTGTTTAAAGTGAACAATTTGAAGACAATGCGCATGAGCAGTATAGTTCCAGAACGGTTCTGAGGAGAACCAAAACAAACCTCAAGTCACTACAGGTTGTAAGAGGTTTCATAAACGATACTTACATCATATTTGAACATTATATTGTTGCTCCAACAATCTCCATGTAGCAGCACAGAATATTTTCCAGTGTAGTTCATGATACTGGCGTAAAACTCCGGGCCGTTTTCTACGTATTTCCTTAACTTATCCCGCACTATTACGTGACAACCCTCGTCCAAGTTGTCCCAAACGAATTTGAAACTCCGCCTCATCGATTTCTTGAACCAGTCAGTGCCGGTAAGAAAATATTCGAAAATGTTCTTCAGAGGCTCGCACAGCTCTTCGAACTTTTCCGGACACCTCATCCTGTACGCGAAAGAAGTACCATGGAATTTTCCGTAGGTGAGGAAAGCGAATTCCAGTTGGTCTTCGTCCAGACATTGTTTCTTATCGGGCACCCGAAAGTTCTGCAAGTTTAGATTCTCCAGGACCAGTTTTTCACCACCACTTTCCCGAACCGTTTCCCAGCACTTTGGTATACCCCGGAAAATCCCTTGCCCCCCGATATTTTCCACCTGGTATTCATCCAAGTGAGGCCACAACTCTTCGTAAAAATAAAGCTCGTTGTGGAATACTGTCGAACTAAACTGTAGAGACTTTGGGCCAGAGCTGGTCAGAGCTTGCTTGATCACCAGGTGTGTTTCGTCCTTCGTGGAAGTACTCTTCAGGCTCACGAAAACCATGCTGCCGAGATAACCTGCTCCCTTCTCGTTATTTTCGTGTACTGTTACATGGAAGTTTTCCAGCCTCTGTTTCAGAGTTTTTTCCAATAGATCGCGAATGTTCGCAGGTATAATTTCTACCGCCATTGTTCTCAATGACCGTAAACTGGCGACGAAACCGAACAATGGTAGGTATAATAGTGTTTACTTTGTTATGAAACACGTGAAACCTACTAATCTTATCTTGATTCTCTCGTTTTTGGAGGTCTTTATTATTATTGGTTTAGTATTGGACCAGCGTTTCTTGATAGGTGGAATAAGCTTGATCGAGACATTATGATGATATCCAGTATTTTCCAGCTTTCTGCAATTGATTGATGACAGTGAAAGTATCATCTCGTGCAATGAATTAGATTTTTTGATTCAACAAAGAATACCTTCTGAATTTTTTAGCAAATCAGTATAAGGAGGTTAAATACTTGTTTTTACTTCACATTTGCTGGTCTAGAAAAAAATCTCAGTCCTGACAGCATTTTCTGGTATCCTCATTGCTATGATTGATAATGAATTTTTTCCACGGCTGTAATACACCACTCATTCTCAACTGAAAACTTTTTCAACTGATGAAACTATCAGTGCAAAACTGTACCATTTACGTGTATTTTCAGGATAGAGGGGCATTCGGCTACATTGATTTTTTCATCACATAAAAAGGCTGTGCCGTTATGGGTGTGGGTACTTGCTGCAGTGCTTGGTATCCTGCTACTAGTTGCACTAATTTTCTTGCTGAAGAAGGTAATTCACTGAATTAAATTAGCTGACATATCTTATACATCATTTGTTTTCGTGGTTCCACCACGATTTAATCGATTTTTAGCAAAAATAACAAATAATCCTATCAAATATTCATTATAAAGGTCGTGAGTTTGACTAAACTATTTTTATTTCAGTGCCACTTTTTCGACCGTACTTATAAAGATAGACTTAATGACGAACGTCTCATGGTGAGTATTGATTTTTCAACACCTTAGAACAGAATCTAATGTATTATATAAACTTTCATTAAATAATGAAAACAAAAAAATCGATATGAGGGAATCACGAGTATCGAATTATTCATTATATTATAAACGAGTAACATATTGTATTTTCCCCACGACCAGAAAGTATGAATCGTAAACAAATAATTATATTCAGTACATGTACTGGTTGTGGAGAAACTATATTTCATCACATATCACAGTGACCACAATATTCTCTGTCTATTCTTAGGATCAACAAACTGTCGCAATGCACCCCTCGGGTACGTGTGAAACTGAAACAGAAGATTAACAGTGTAAACAAAAAAATTATCATAGGATGACAATAAGATATGTATGCAATAATAAAATTATATTTTATATGCATCAACCCGAATATTTATTATCATGGACCTGTTCTTTCCTGATGTAAGCATTTTAGAGAACGATTAAATATTAGATATACATGGGGTTACCCAAGGTTTCACTTTGACAAGAATTTATCATCTGGTGATACTTCCTTATTTCTTTCAGCATGCCTTGGTCGGATAATTATTTTTTGATTCTCAAACATTCAGAAGTGAATTTTTGAATGCGTTTTTCCAAATTACATCTGTAAGCAGTTATTTTTCAGGATACAATACGTTGAATTTTATGGGATGATATTCTTACTAGTCACCATATTGATAATTTTTTCTTCACCATTGGAAATATCAGGTGATACCAAGTAATGTTCAAATTATTACCCCCACATAGACTGATTTCAACAGCAGGTGTACGTTGTTCTGTTATGCCTTCAAGATTATATCTCTAATCATTACATGAAAAAATGGAATAATACACGTTGAAGTCTCTGTTCACTCACTTTATAATTTCTATATTTTCTCAGTTAGAATATAAAAAAATTGCTAAACATAACCTGTACAAATTAGCATTAAATAAATCCAAAACTGAAACTATCCCACTATACATCAACACTTCTTGGAAATATGGGTAAGTATAGGTTTTCAAGTGGAGAAAAACGTTCACATAAATTCTTCATTTCCATAACAAATGACAGATGAATAATAATACTGAGAGATAATTTACCCTTATCTCTGAATTAGTGAATAATTCAATTAAAACGGTGCGGGATTAATCAGTGCTCATACCTACAAACAGTTCACCGTGCTTTGGTCCAATTATTCACTGTCTTGAGAGCTTATTTTGAATGTTGTGCAGGTTGGAAGATCATAACGAATCATTTCGGTAAGCGTTCATCATCAGTTCACTCACTTTTTGGCCATACTTCTTCATGTCGATCTTTCTTGCTTTCCGCAATTCCGTCAAATCATTGTCCACCAATCTGAAGTTCACGAAAATATATAAAGATTAGTCAAATTAGCCGAAATTGTTGTCAAAATGTTCAAGCTGAGTATCAGTGCGCATGTGCTAAGTTGACACAATTTGTAAGCTAGTTAGGTTTTTTAAGGTTCATGCTTATACGAATTTCGCAAAATTGATGCGAATCCGAAAATTATAAATATTACATCGATATTATTCCTACTTTACATCACTATTGATTTATGCATTCTGTGGTATCATGATATCATGACAATATAAAAAATCCGCAGAAAAGTTCAAATATTTCAAATTTATTGCGATATTTCTTTTCAGCGGCCATTTTATTCGCATAAATTTTGCAAAATTCGTATAAGCATGAACCCCTTTACGCTGTATCGAGGAATGTTCACCATATGATTTAATTGTACAGTTCAATGTTGACAAAATATTTACGAACGATATGCATAAAAGAAAGTGATGAACAGTCTATCACATCACATTTCAATAATATAAATAAAGTTATTATAGTCACACTTGAGAACGAGTATGAATCATAGAAATGCAAATATTGGTCATTCGCACATCATAAAAACGGTTGCATATAGGGTGATTCATCTCATTTTTGATAAAATGATTTTCCTATTTTCCTTTCATTGCAGAATACATCACTTCCTGAAAATGCTGAAATTTTCAGAGTTATTGGGAAACTGAAATTTGGTATGGTTATATGTGATTACCGAGATTACTCAAATCTGAAATTACTACAATACAAGGTATTAAAAAATAATAGGTAAGTGACTGAAAGTCGATTTTTTCAAAAAGATATATATGATTACTGACGAATCAAGTTCCTGACATTTGGACTTCGCCATTCGGTTTTTAAAGAGGGCCCTCGACTTTCTGATGGAGATCGTAACACACAGTTGAGAAAAACCTGTATATATTTTCGTATTTGTTCATGGAACATTTACAAATTAATTTTTCAAGTCCAGGAACACGAGTAGATATAGATACATATATATATAGTACAAAGATAAGGTTGGAATCATCTGAAATGTACCTATATCTCCCTCATTCTGAAGCTGTCAAGTGGGATTATATCAATTATTTTCGTTCAATTTCAAGATAGATTACTCAATTGTTGGACGTTTTTATTTGGAAAAATATTATTTTCCATTCTGGAAATGGACCTCACGTGATTTCCCCAAAAAAGGTTATTGCTGATAGTAACGCCAAGCATCGAAATGGATGGCTTCAATGGTATGATGGTTACTCCTGACTGAATTATGTGTTTGGGCACAGTGAGATCGGCTTTCCTAGAGGAAAGATATGCTTATGTTTTGTTCGCATTGAATTCTACCAGGTTATTATAGATCCCCACCCGAGAATTGTTGCTAAGTCTATGTTTATTTTGATAACATTTCTTCCTCGTTTATTTCTGGTTTGACGGACCGATATTGTTCGGATACCATCACCATATAATATAGACCGCGCTCAAGATTCGACTCTCAGGTTGATGAAAAGCACCACTCACTTGTTGAGGTCGGCTACGTCTTTGGCTTCCGTCATTTTACTCCTCCATATCATCAGACCCAACATCATCCCGAACCTGGAGTACTTCCGCCATTCCTCTCGCAGCGCGCTCATGGGGTATATTTCCCCCACTGCGCAGCCGTACGTTTCCAGCACACTGGATAGCTTGTCATGGTACACCTTCAGCAGGTGGTCGAGCTTTTGCAGCACCTCCGCAGATGCGCAGCTGTAGAAGCTGTAGGACAAATCGTGCACAGGGCTGCCTCTTCTGGCTATTTGGAAGTCGATGAGTTTCACTGCGGTGATCTTCTTGGAATCCTACCAATTGCCAGAGAAAAATTCAGCATTAGGTATAATAAGTCTCATTCAATCATGGTTACGTGTTCACGTTTGAGTTCAGAAAGCAATCAATTTCTGCACTATGACTAATAGAGTTTCATGATATTTAATGTGATTCATTTAATTAAAGATCGAAAATTATAAATCCTCACATTCCTAAAAATCCATTAATAAATGACAGATAAATAGTTTAGTTGAGTTTACGTATTTTAGCGCAAGACTTCTGTGGTCTCTGATTCGCCTGTGACGTCATTTGATCTATCGGAAATCGTCGCACCACA
Source organism: Chrysomela aeneicollis (assembly GCA_029955515.1). Classification (NCBI taxonomy): domain Eukaryota; kingdom Metazoa; phylum Arthropoda; class Insecta; order Coleoptera; family Chrysomelidae; genus Chrysomela; species Chrysomela aeneicollis. The sequence continues at coordinate 11,565,463 of JARUHQ010000003.1, read as the reverse complement.
AATCACTTGAAGTCGACCGTACTTCTTGTATTAGTTAATAGGTTTTCATAAAATCATTAATTTGACGCCACTTTAAGGTATAAGTGAATTGAAATAAATTTTAAGCTTTCATTCATGCGTGCTCTAAAAAGGAGAAATAAAACTTTGAAGTATAAATCAAACTCATCATTTTGTTACATAACACAATCTTATGTAATCGAGAAAATTCTAAGTAGACATTAAGGTGGTAGTCCCAACATCCTTGACAACCCACAACGCAAGATGGCGATGTTCCAGGGCGCTATGAAAATTAAGTTTTATGCAACAGACTCCGTCTAATTGGGAATGCGACGTTGTCGGTTGTTATAATTTAGTTGTTGATGTTATGAAATAAAGAAAAATGTTACAAAAATAAATTACTGATTGTATATAATTCACATTGTTATGGAGATTTTCTTGTTATGACATATTTTTGAAGAATAAAAGTAAAAAGTCAGAAAAAAGCAAAAAAGGAATTTCTATACATTTAGAATAAGAATTCACATGGTCCTTCGAGATTAACACAGAATCAAGATATACGTTATACAGTACATATATAAATCAAGATCATGTCTGAACATCTGAGAAGATCGACGAGGATGAATGCTGGTAGAACAAGTTATTATGATGAGTTTTTAACACAATTACCTGGCAATCGTAGATCTAACGAACGTAATGTAGAAAAAGTTCAGTCTGAAAGTAATCTCAGAATATCCAGGGAAAATGTACGTTATGTCGATGACAGTCGATCTGAAAGAAACCATGTTTTACTTCGTAAAGAGGCTGGATCAACGAATCAAGCTGGGATATCTTATGAATCTGTAAGGAATGTTGAAGCACAACCGATAGTAGAGTGCACAACAAATATATCAGCAGATAGGTGTTCCCAGAAGAAATCGCAGAAATCCAAGACTTCATCGAAGAGGGTTGAATTTGAGAAGAGACGTTTGGCGTTGGAGGCTGAGGTTACAAGGACAGAGTTGAGGATGAGACAACAAGAACTGGACAATCAGATGAGGATTTTTGAATTACAGACGAAACTAGCAGAGAATAGGATAGAAGTAGAAGAGGAAGCCAGTTCTAGAGGATCAATTGAAGACATTTATGAAACAAAGAAGGTGGATGTACAAAACTGGATAGATGAGTATACCGTTCACCATTCTGCAGTATCAAATCTTGAAAATGAACGAGAAAGGTCTTCAATGACACATGAAAATGACAATTTGTCAAAATTATGCAATGTAATTGCCGATGCTATAAAGAGTGTTTCTGCGAGAAGTAATGATGGTGTCGCTCAAGAAAAAATAGACAAGAGCTTTCCATTCTTCGATGGAAGGGCAGATAGCTGGCCTTTATTCATAAGTCAATTTTATAGAAAAAAATCAATGTATAAATATTCAGAAGATGAATTGACAATGCAACTACAGAAATGCTTGAAAGGAGAGGCTATGGAATCGGTAAGGAGTTTATTACTTCATCCAAAAAATAATGATAAAGTAATTGAAACTTTGGAAATGCGATTTGGTCGCCCAGAATATATTATTGGTTCATTAATAGATAAAATACAGAGCTTATCTGCAGTTAAAGAAGGTGATTTTAATGCATTGATTAAATTTTCATGTCACGTGAATAACTTGGTAGCAACGTTGGAAAAATTCGAAGCTGAGAATCACCTGGGCAATCCAATCCTATTGGAGCAGTTAGCAGCTAAGATACCAAATAGCCTAAAGTTACAATGGGGACATATCATTGTACAGAAGAAAGGTAAGGTGACTTTAAGAGATTTTGGATCTTGGACAAATGAAACTTCATCAGCTGCGTGTTATGTAAGTCCTAAAATATCTAATAACACACTTTCTACTCCTCAAAAGAAATATCAAAATGAATATCGAAAAGATAATGTATTGTTTACCAATGATCAAATGAGTAAAGTAGAATGCTTGTACTGTAAACAGTCTGGTCACAATATATCAGATTGTTCCATGATGAAAAGTGATAATGTTGATGAGAGGTGGACAAAAGTGATAAAATTGAAAATCTGCTTTTGTTGTCTTAGATTTGGACATCAGAAAAAAAATTGTAAGTCAAAGAACCGTTGTGGTCATGATGGTTGTAAAATGCGTCATCACATTTTATTGCATAAAATCAATGCAAATAAGTCAGATGAAAATAACATTTCAACTAATGAAAATGTAGAGAGAGTTTGTCTTACTAATGCAGATTGTAAGGTTTTGTTGAGAATTTTACCTATCAAAATATATGGCCCTAGAAGTTGTTTGGACACTTATGCACTTTTTGATGAAGGTTCTACTGTTTCACTTGTAGAAAATAAAGTAGCTGAGGAATTAGGATTGACAGGTGAAAATAAACCACTCTGTATGCAATGGGCGAATAGTATATTGTCATATAATAATGATTCAATGTGCATAGATATGAAAGTTTCTGGAACTCACGATAGAGCTAAAATTTTTGAAATGAGGGGGGTGAGAACTGTTCTCGATCTATCCCTACCGACTCAAACAGTTATTCTGGATGATTTTAAAAATTGTTCGCATCTTCAGGGATTACCTATTCAAAATTTAATTGAAGCAAAGCCAACTGTACTTATTGGCCAGGATAATATTCATCTCACGGTAGCTCGAAAAGTATATCAGGGCAATGAAGAAAGTCCTGTAGCAACTAAATCTCTTCTAGGTTGGGTAGTTCATGGAAATGTTCGAGAAAATAACGAAAATAATAATTCAAATTATAACTTTCATGTATGTGCGTGTAGTACAGAAAATGAATTAGATCGATTAGTTAAAGAATCATTCTCCATTGAATCCTTTGGTGTTACTCCAACCGATAAGCAGATAAATGCTTCTCATGAAAGAGCTATAGACATTTTGGAAAAAACGACAAAATACTTGAAAGATGAAAAAAGATATGAAACAGGTTTGATATGGCGGAAGGATAACTTAGTTTTTCCAGAAAGTAAATCGAATGCTTACAATAGACTTCTCTGTATAGAAAGGAAGATGTTGAAAAATAAATCATATTCAGAACAATACTGCAAAAAACTGGAAGATTACTTGAAGAAAGGCTATATAAAAAAGTTGAATGATGATGAAATCAATAATGTAGATAATTCAAGAATTTGGTATCTTCCACATTTTGGTGTGGTAAATCCCAACAAACCGAACAAACTACGTCTTGTATTTGATGCTGCGGCAAAGAACCATGGAACCAGTTTAAATGATTATCTCCTTCAAGGACCAGATTATCTCAGTTTGCTTCCTGGTGTACTCATGCGCTTCAGACGTTCAAAATGGGGCTTTTGTGGAGATATCACCGAAATGTTTCACCAGATAAAGATTCGCAAAGAAGATAGATGTGCGCAACGGTTTCTCTGGCGGAATGGCAACCCGAATGTGAAGTCTGATGTCTATGAATTGCAAGTAATGATGTTTGGTGCTTCTTGTTCTCCATGTTCCGCTCAGTACGTTAAAAATTTGAATGCTGCGCAATCTAAATATCCTGAATTATCTAGAGATGTAGAACTTAACTTTTATGTCGATGATTATTTAGATTCTTGTCCTACAGAACAAGAAGCACTAGAAAAGATTGAGAAGATGATTGAACTTCACAAAGATGGGGGTTTCAATATTGTTGGGTGGTCTTCTAATTCTCCATTAGTGGCTGAGAAATATGGCATCGGACTTTCTGAAAAAGGTTTCAATAAATCAACATCTGAAAGAATCCTAGGTATATGGTGGGATGTGAAAAATGACGAATTCGTATTCAAAATTAATTTCCACAAAGTCTCCACAAAAATAGCAAGTGGTGAAGCTATTCCTACAAAACGACAAGTACTCCAATTGGTGATGTCAATTTTCGATCCACTAGGATTTTTAACTTGTCTGACTATCAAAGGAAGAATCTTTCTTCAACAAATATGGCGTAGTGGTATTGGCTGGGATGATTCAATTCCATTTAAAATTCAAGACACCTGGATAATGTGGTTAAAATATCTTGAATTGATTCCTTCAGTTCACATAAGTCGTTGTTATTCTCCATCATTATCGTCTTCGTTAGAAAATGAAATCCATGTTTTTTGCGATGCCAGCGAAGAAGCTTTTGCAGCGATTGCCTATCTGAGAATTATTTTGACAAGTCATGTAGAAGTATCATTCATTTCTTCTAAAGCAAGAGTTGCCCCGCTGAAGCCGATTTCGATCCCTCGATTAGAACTTCAAGCTGCTGTATTGGGTAGTCGTTTACTGAAAACCATTTTGAGTGAGATAAATATTCCAATTAGTGGTTTGTATTTATGGAGTGATTCCCGAACTGTTTTATATTGGATTCAAGGGGACGGTAGGAGTTACCCACAATTTGTTGCTCATAGGGTTGGAGAAATTCAGGAGACAACAGCTTCGGCTCATTGGAGATATGTACCCACCAAATTGAACGTAGCAGATGAAGCAACTAGATTTATAAATACAAACAATGAAGTTATGAGCAATAGATGGCTCAATGGTCCAGATTTTTTACGGAATTCCAGTGATTGGCCGATTGAAATTGATCTGAATGATTTCAAATTGGACGAAGATAATGAAAAGAAATCTACTGAACAGTTTGTGGGAATCATTATCAATAAAATGGATCATGTACCAGATGTGACACGATTTTCAAAATGGAGAAAATTTATAAGGTGTTTGGCTTGGGTCATGAAGTTCTATAGACGTTTACTTGGAAAGGTTAGAAAAGGAGTAGAACAATTTTCTGAAGAATTAACAGTTGTAGAAATTAGCGAAGCCAAACGAATATGCATAAGAAAATGTCAAGAGGAGAGCTTTGGAAATGATATGAAGCAACTCAGAGAAAAGGGTCAGGTAGAAAAATGTAGTAGACTCTTGAAACTCTCACCATTTGTTGATGATGATGGCCTTTTGAAAATGCGAAGTAGAGTATGTAATGCTCTTTGTTTGAATGAGTCAGTCAAAACGCCTATTATATTGGACCCCAAAAACAAGATTGCCATGCTTTTAATTTCCTATTATCATGAAAAATGTCACCACCAAGGAAAAGAAATGATTTTGAATGAGCTTCGTCAGGAATACTGGATCATCAAGGGACGACAAGCTGTTAAGGATTCATTCAAGAGATGTCAGTATTGCAAAGTGAAGAATGCAAAACCAGGTACTCCTCGAATGGGCGACTTACCTGAAATACGACTAACTCCAGGAATGAAACCATTCACTTTCGTTGGTATCGATTATTTTGGTCCATTATTTGTCACAGTTGGACGGCATAGAGAAAAACGGTGGGGAGTATTATTTACTTGTATGACAATCCGTGCGATTCATTTGGAAATTGCATATTCTCTTACAACCGATAGTACTATCATGGCAATCAGAAGGATGATTTCTCGACGTGGACCCATCAGGCACCTTTATTCGGACAATGGTAGCAACTTCAAAGGAGCGAATGAAGAACTCAAGAAATTCTATAAAGAATTGCATAAGAACGTGATATTCAATGAGTTAACAGAGATGGAAATAGAGTGGCACTTTATTCCGCCAATGACTCCAAACATGGGTGGATGCTGGGAACGTCTCATCGGATCCGTGAAGAAAATTCTGCAGGTTACTCTTAATGAAGAAGCCCCAAAAGATGAAGTTCTTTATACCCTATTCATAGATGCTGAGAATATTGTTAACAGTAGACCTCTCACACATGTCTCAGAAGATCCTTGTGACCCTCAGTGTTTAACGCCGAACCATCTTCTAATTGGTTCACCATCCAAGAATCCTTTTCCGATACCATTCGGAGAACAAGATTTGCGGAAACAATGGAAGAAGTCTCAGAGGTTGTCAGAAATATTTTGGTTCAGGTGGATCAAAGAATACTTGCCAACTTTATCCCGACGAGCCAAGTGGAATCAAGATGGTAAATCAGTTGCTGTTGGAGATGTTGTTGTGGTAATTGATGGTAGTTTACCACGGAATTCTTGGCCACTTGGAAGAATAAAGGCAGTTTTTCCTGGAAAGGACGACATTGTTCGAGTGGTGGAAGTACAAACATCAACTGGATTGTACAAGCGACCGGTAACGAAGATCTGTCGACTAGACGTAGGTGGTGAAGATTCCGAGAAGAATGTTCACGGTGGGGAGAATGTTATGAAATAAAGAAAAATGTTACAAAAATAAATTACTGATTGTATATAATTCACATTGTTATGGAGATTTTCTTGTTATGACATATTTTTGAAGAATAAAAGTAAAAAGTCAGAAAAAAGCAAAAAAGGAATTTCTATACATTTAGAATAAGAATTCACAGTTGAGTCCGGGTATTCTATTGAATAGGTAGAAAAACTATAATAATTATTGTATTGAGTGATATCGTTTTGTAATAAATTTTTCAAGCACTTACGCCATTCGATTTAGCTGAAATTTTGTAGGTATTCATAATTCCAGTGACAATGCATCACAATTTTTTTTTAGAGAAAAAAACAAAATGGTGGCTCCATGATGGAGAATGAGTTTTGTGATTATTTTGATCCGATTGGATTCAAAATCGTGTTTTCGGGATCAAAATTCAGAATTTCAAGATGGCGGAGTTTTGTGAATATGGTCCGATTCGAATCGAAATTGGTATTTGGGGATTTACGGGGTCAGAGATTTTAATTTTCTCGTTGTAAATCAAAATTTCAAGATGGCGGACGAGTTTTGTAAATATGGTCCGATTCGATTTAAAATTGATGCGTAGCAGTTTCAGGGGTCGGAGATTGTATGAATGATTTGTCAAAATTTGTGAATTCAATATGGCGGTCGAGATTCGTGATCATGGTTCAATTCTATTCAAAATTGGTATATATGGGTTCTGGGGGTCAGAGATCATAATTTTTTATCAAAATTTATGAATTCGAGATAACGGCTCCAAGATGGCGGACGAGTTTTGTGCATATGTTCAGATTCGATTTAAAATTGGTATGTAGGGATTTTTGGGGTCAGAGATTATGAATTATTTGTCAAAATTTGCAAATTCAAGATGACGGACGAGTTTTGTGCTTATGTCAGATTCGATTCAAAATTGATAAGTGTGGGGTTTTAGGGGTCGAAGATTATGAATAATTCATCAAAATTTGTAAATTCAAGATGGCATATGAGTTTTGTGCTGATGTTCAGATTCGATATAAAATTTGAATGTAGGGGTTTTCGGGGTCGGAGATCATGAATTATTCGTCGAAATTTGTAAATTCAAGATGGTGGTCGAAATTTGTAAATTCAAGATGGTGGTCGAGATTTTTTATTACACCCGCCATCTTGAATTTATAAATTATAATGAATAATTCATAATCTCCGACTACAAAAACCTCAATATACCAATCCTCAATCCAATCGGACCATAATCGCAAAACTCGTCGCTATCTTGGAGCCGCCATATTGAATTTAGGAATTTTGAAAATCAATTTATAATCTTCAATCCTTAAAACCTCCTTATACCGATTTTCAATCGAATTGAACCATGACACAAATATCGTCCACCAACTTGGAGCCGCCATTTTGAATTTACGAATTTTGACAAAAAATTCATATTCTTCTACTTAAAAACATCCACATACCAATTTTCTATCCAATCGGACCATAATCACAAAACTCGTCGATATCTTCGAGCCGCCATTTTTTTCTGTAATACATGTTCTAGACATTATTGTCACCAGAATTATTAACACCCACCAAATTTCAAGTCAATCGGACAAATAGAAGTAGGTCGAAATTCACTTGCGAGAATAACAGAATTCGACTAACAAAAACTCCAGAGTTGAATCCGAGAACTTTTCCGTCATATTGATTTTTGACAAGGAAAATCATAACTTACCATTCAAAAAAACCTATATACAAATTTCGAAACAAATTCACAAAACCTGTCCGCGATCTTGCATTTTCATCATATAATAATCGGTAGATTGTATTGTAATGACGTGTTGACGACATTCAGATCGAAATTGAATCGTACACACATTACCCGAAAATGAAGCCGCTGATTACGGTTCAAAATTGTCCGTTAGGAAAATCTCGCGGCAAACTTCAAAAGTTTTTGATCTACCTACTTCAGTTTATTTTCTTATTCTTTGAGTAGGTACTTCAATAAAATCTTGTTTCCGAGAATGTGTTTTTACTTCGGTATAATTTGAAATTTTCAACTGGACCTTTCTCTCTGAGGTATCACCTCAAAAATATGGGCAAATCAGAGAATGATATTCCCGCTACTGTGACGTCAGAACTTGCACCCAGGAAACTGAGTTGTTACGTTATAAAACGCGTCGTCTTATTAAATTTGACTTGAATCGGGCCATAGTAACAAAACTCGTCGCCATCTTTTAGCCGCTGTCTTGAATTCATGAATTTAGACGAGGAAATAATGATCTCCGACACAAAAAACATACACCTACCAAGTTCGAATAGGATTGATCCATCACGAAACTCAACCATCATCTTTCATTTTAAATTTTGGCAGTGAAAATCCCCAGTTACCAAAAAATTCATTGGGGCATTTTTACTGTCGTGCTTTGATATGTAGGGACGAAACAATATTTGTAGGCGTATATTTTCAATCTTAAGCTCAATTTATAAACTCCGCTGCCACAGCTACAGTTGACGCTACCGTTCCAAAATGTATTGACAAGATATCCGACGGCACCTGCTTCAGCTGCGGAATTTATGAACAGATGTTTAATTTTAGCATATTCCATCTACGAACAGTAACTGCAGCGTCAACTGTAGCTACGACAGCGGAGTTTATAAATCGAGCTTTATAGCTATCGTGTAATGAACAAAACACGACCGCTACCTCTAGGACAAGTGACGTCACACGCTGGAACGCCGCGTGTAACGTAATGATAATTATTATATTCATGCAAGCGCAACTTCAAAGTCCCATAACTTTTTTATTCTTGTAGAAGTTTTTATGATTTCTTCACATTTTTGTTTAATTTTCCTTGATTTTTCATAATCAATCCAATAAAAAGAAGGAAACTTGAATAAGTCTAAAAATATCAATGAAACCAGAACCTACTCACATTGTATTTGAACATAAAGTTGCTACTCCAACAGTCTCCGTGGAGCAGCACTGGGCAATCCCCGTCATAACCCGCACTTCTCCCGAACACCGTCCCCAGGTCCTCTATGTACCCCTCGAGCCTCTTCCCAATCACCCCCCTCAAATCCGGCCCCACCCCTTCCAAAAACGTCTCGCAACACGATTGTATCAGCCTGGGGAAGAACAACGCCTCAGTCATCTTCAGCCACAGGTTTTCCAGCGGTCTGACCATCTCCTCAAACACCCCCTGGGAGTTCTTGCGACGAAGGGCCATCGAGAGCGCGTGAAACTCCGCGTATACCTCGAAGACGGCCTCCATGTGGGCAAGGTCAAAGGGCTCGGTGCGCTCGAACATCGCGAAGCCGCTGGCCTTGAGGTCCTCGAGGACCAGCTTCTCCTTCTCCCGCTCCTTTTGGGCGCCGTAACACCGGGCTATGCCTCGGAAAGGGCAGCTGTGGTGGAGGTTGCTCAGGGCCGGCCAGCAAGTCAGGTAGAAGTGAATCTCATTGGCGAACGCGCAGCGCATCATGCGCATGGAGGCGGAACCGCCGGTTGGAAGGGCCTGCTTGATGGCTAGGTGGTGTTGTTCGCCTGTCGAAGGGTGCGTCAGGGTCAAGGTGGATAAAGAATGGTGAAACAGCGCTTCTATTGTTTCTGCGAGAAATTTGCAGATCATTTGGTAAGGGTAGTAATATTTCCACTACTTGAATGAAGATCGATTACCAAGGAAGATTTCTGTTGTTTATGTATTGTATCTGTGATTCGCATCTGACACACCTAAATTGACATTAAAAAATTGTTGTGAAATTCGACTGGAGTTTATCTCACCTTCATCCATTATTTATTGATGGATGCAAATTTTGGCAGAAATTTTAATAATAAACATGAATGAAAACATGAAAGTAAAGAAGTCCTAATACTAATTACATACAATCAACCATAAATTTAATTCTTTATTCTGGTCTTCACTTTACTCTTGATCATTCGTAATCCTGGATCAAAATTACATATTTCAAAATGCTTCGTATTAACAATCATAAATAATGTTTTGATATTAACATGTCGATCGATCATAACAATATAATAATTATTTGAACAATACTGGATTTAATTACAAACAAGGTGGATATAGGATGGTGAAACAGCTTCCTATTAACAAGCACTAGAATAAACTGTAGGTCTTTGCCAACTTGATTTCATACCGTAGTAATATTTCCTGAAGTTATCAGAGATGGCGACATACCTTGTGTCGGTAAAACAGAAACTGTGCATCTGTCATACTTTTATCAGTTGCATCTGTTCTAGATGAAAAATGATTGAGAAGAGTCAAAATACCAATATTCATTCCAAATTTATCGAAAATTTATTGTTTTAATGTCGTTTGAAGTCACGTCTGTCAGATGTGAACCACAGAAATACGTAAGCAACAGAAATCTTCTTCGATAATCGATCTTACCGCCATCTTCTTTCAAGTCGTGGAAATATTAGTACCTTCTCAAATGGTCTACAAGTTTTTCGTAGGAACAGGGCATTTCCAGTCATTTTCAGAAAAATTAAATTTCGAAATATTGGACTCTCATGTAACTCGTACCTATTTTTTGAGATTTTTTTTTCATCAATTTATCTAGTTAAAAATTATTGAAAACGCCAAAATAATCTACTGAATTCAAACGATCCAGAAGAAGAGGGAAGCCATGACGTCAGTGCGCGTCCGATTCTGATTGGTTGTCCCGTTGTTATACGTTGATGATCTAAGCACCGCACAGAGTTGCCAGATCAAAAATAAAAGATTAGTAAGACAGAAGGAAGGTAATCCAGAAATGGCAGAAATACATAATCCCTCGTCTAATCACTTGATTAGCGTATTAAAATTCCATTGCGTTAATATCTGTTAGGAATAGGTGGTAGGTATATAAGGTGCTACTGATTCGAGAACTTTATTTTATCTTGAGACTGCAAGTGATAGCAAGTGATAGTGTGTCAAACTATCAACTTGGCAACTGTGTGTGTGTATTTATATTTTTCATCTGTCGTCGCGTCCTAACCTATAATATCTGGATTGTTTTGTTTTTGTTTGTAAACGATTACTGTTTTCAAGTTTCAAGTGTGTTCAAGTTCAGGATGAAAAAAATAATTTGCCGATGGTGGATATTGACATGATGGGTGATTTTTTAACGAATAATGCAAATATCGTTAGTGCTGAAGTTCTCAACGTGAAAACACAAAGGTTAGTTTATGTTTACATTCCTCCAGAAGAGTGGTGAAATGAAAACCTGTTTCCATTTTGTATTTTCAGTGAGTATTCTGGGTGATATTGAAGGTAATTTTACGTTTCAGAACCATGGAGGCTTATGGTGATTAAGCAATATCATAAGTTGAGTTGAGAAGTAATGGTGATATATGTACAGTGAACAAAAATCATACCTGAAGACAAGAATCACAAGAAAGTCTACAATGTTATGGCGATAATGAATGAAAAAGAGGAGAACAAATCTTTTGGTCAGCAAATTATTCATACTCAGACAATCACATGAACTTTATACATTTTTACACATTCTGAAAAATCATAGTTCCTATTTGATTTCATACTTTTTGTTCACAGGAGGTTGTAAACATGGTGTTCCTTTTTTATTATTGATCCATTTATTGGAAGAGTGCTTCATTATTAAAAGTGAGCAGGATGGATTTTTACATACCTGTGTATTCTTTATCAAGTACCTTATTATTGATGATTATCAGATTTTAATTATTAATTAGTTTTTGTTTGATATGTTCATTCAGTTATTCATCTGATATATTCTGTGTGCTGCTATAAAATATATAGGTATTCAATTTGTTTTCTGTATATCTTATATTTCAATTCATTCTGAAACAAAACATTGAAATGTTAATATTACAAATTTTTGCTATTATCATTGGGGATTATTATTATATTGAGAAACAGAATCTGCTGTAAAAAGTTTTACCTGCAAATATATTGAAATGGTTTTGTTTTAATAATTTAAATAAATAAATTCTAAATAAAATATTAATTTACTCCCTACTATTCCAAATCACACATATGAATAAAGCTCATCATTTATTTGATTTAACATTTTTATTGAGAACTTATTTCAGGGTAATACTGTGATGACAAGCAAAAGTATCAACATATTTAGGTCTTCTATTCCTAAATACAAATTAATTTTGGAAATATATTCAATAGATAATACAGTGATATTTTATTTTCTATATAGGTATATGTTCTCAAAACAAGTATTTTAACTTCCTATGAAATGTACAATTCCATTTTTTGCAGAGTTTATAGCAATACTATTCAGCAGTGGTTTTTCTAAATTAATGAGCTGTATCGAACATGATTGAAAGAAAATTCTTCAAAGATCTTTCGACAGTATCGCCATCTATTGTTGTACATGAGAACCCCGCGTAATGAGCTGAAATTCAATTGTTTCAAATCAAGGATTTGTCTGCTGAAACAATTGAAGAGTAGCGCCACCAGGTCTTATTTCCATCAATCCAGCGATACACGCACTCGACCACCAGCCCAAGACCTGCTTGATGACTAGTGGTGCGCTCACCTGTGGACTTGTGGGTCAGGGTGACAAACACCAAATCGCTCAGGAAGCCCGCGCCCTTGCTGTTTCCTTCGCCCAGGGTGACTTGGAACTCGGTGATGGGTTTACTCAGCGCGGTCTCTAGGAGTTCGTTGACATCTCGCGGTAGGGTCCCCATTTCTCTGGGTGTAAGGCTGGTGTAAAGTAGAGACAAAGTTGTAAGACTGAATGTTTTATCTGACGCGGATCGATGACTGTTCGAAAAAAGTCACATCAGTTATGAATAGGTGTATTGTGTTTTGTCTGCGCCAAGGACGGTTTGCTATAATAAATACCTACGTAACACTCGAATTAATTGATCAATTGACTAAGTCAGTAGCGTAGAATATAACAGGCCAACATTGTATACCTATCTTCCTGCAGCATGATTCTGGAGAAACCATGTGGTTTGAAGATTTGAAATCTATTCAGACCAAAGGACTTTTTGGGATAAATTTGACAAAATTCCTACTTCAAAATGTGCTTATGTATGTCTGTAAATTCAACATCTTTTTTATTATGTATTTTATATTAAGCGTTGTATCATCTATGTATTTTTGTAACTTTATTGTCAGATGTTTTTCTAAAGGCTTCTCCAACGATGTATTGCACATAGTTGCATGTTAATTTTTTGTTAAGTTTGACAATGTCTATATGATGCTGCGAAGTATTGTCCATGAAAATAAAGGATCTATCTGATCAGGAGAAGTCATCTATAGGGTGATAGATGAGGTATATTAACCATTCCATTTCAGAAAAAGAAATATGTTCTGATATCATGATCATGAATTTCGATATCATCATTGTTCACAATAGTATTCAATATGGAGGTTGTTCATACTCATTTTCTCTTAATTATTGATTGAAATGAATAAAAAATATTGTTGGTCTGAAATAAACTATGTCCTAGCCATAAATCCCCTCTTCCCTATATATATTGAACGGTTATTATACATGACGTGACTATTTTAGTTTCACTTGAAACGCAAGGGCAGTGATAATGTCATCAAAAAAATATAATTTTGTTATCAGCGTAATTTACGAAAAAGCAGAAAATGTTCATCATTTTGGTATTCTTCTGATGAAAATATTCATTTCAACATATCCGGTGATGATTTCAAATAAGAATTGAATTGTTGGCAAATTTTTTTATCTGAGTATATTCAGACGTTGTAGCGAAACACTTTTGCCAACCGCAAATATAGTTTAGTTTTATTTTTCCAGATATTTAGTATCGGTAGTTTTTTTTGCTCACCCAGTAGCATGCTGGCATGCTCGTATTTCTTCTTCAAGTTTTTACTGAGCCATTGCATTTTTGTTGTGCTCGCCTCGTCTGAGTCTCAGGTTTCCTGTGATTATCAATTGTACCTGTATTGCTTAGGTGAGTTTAAATAAGCATTGTATAGTTCCAGTCAAATGACGAGGGTTTGGTTTGTGTCTAACGCCTGGTTATTGCTTTTTTGTACGAAGCAATCCTCGTTGTACCATTAGAGCTTTTGTGCCTTTCAAACCGAATTGCACTTTCAAACCAAACTTTGAGAAACCCCGTATAATCACAACGTCCTGGTTCAAATATTTACAGCTTGTGAAATTCGGCAGCTATAATAGTTCCCATCCCACAAATTCTTCCATAAGTTTTCTATTATATATTTTTGTGTTTTTATCAATGTATTTGTTTTTCCTAATAGGGACAAGAACCGATGCGCAGAGGAGAATAACAGGAGAGCTATAGAACATGAGCAGATCCAAATAATGTCAGACAGTCAAGCGGCACTCAAGGCAATTATAAGCAAGGAAGTGACGTCGCGACTGGTATTTGATTGCAAGAAGGAACTGAAAACGCTGGCAGACCGGAACAGTGTCAAACTTACCTGGGTGCCAGGACATCAGGGGATTGCTGGCAATGAGAAAGCTGACGAACTTGCAAGAAGAGGGTCAGATAATGAACCAGAACCAGGACAGATTCTAGGAGTACCCAAGCGTGCAGCACGAGCGTCTGTAACAGACTGGATTCGGGAAAAACATAAGAACTACTGGAAAAACATTCCAGGAAATATACATGGGAAACAATACATCAAGGAACCATGCCACAGACGAACTGCAGATCTGCTAAACATGAACTGAGAGCAGATAAAAACTGTTATAGGACTCATGACCGGCCACGCCCCAGTCAAGGAGCACCTTACCAGAATGGGACTGTATAATGGTGACCCAAATTGCAGGCTATGCGGAAAGGAACCAGAAACAGTATCACATATACTATGCAAATGCGAGGCATTGGATCGCAGAAGGCAGACAATTTTTGGGCAACCAGTTGGCGAACCAGAAATATACAACTCACATCCAGTGAAGGACTTGTACAAACTTGTACAAGGCACTGAGATAATAAAGTGGGTACAATGATGATAAATAGGCAAGATACAATGGGCCATTAGGCCTAAGTGTCATCGGAGACTTCGGTCAGACGAACCTACGAAGGGGGTGGAGTTTTTAGTGGGTAGACCTGGCTGAGATCAGGGAGTCCCACATTATCATATGGGGAATTTGACCCATATGATGTCCATAAAGGATTTCAATCACCTCTGAAAAAAAAAAAAAAAAAAAAAAAAAAAAAAAAAAAAAAAACGAGGAAAATTCTGAATAATCTGACTAGTCTGATAATCTACATAAATCAATTATATTTGGAAACGTTGAAATTAATGAATTAAAACCTTCTTTGAATCCATATTTATAAGCTAACCTGACCTTTCATTATTCATCTAATCTATCAAAATGACTTCAATATCCCATAACATACGCAGAACCTTGCTCATGGATTTTTTGAGCTTTTCAGAATGCATAGATGATTTTTTTCACCGCAGAAAATCCAGAGGACTAGTCGATCAGGAAACCCTTGTAATATAAATTGTTAGAATTGTCTCCGCCTAGGGTAACTTAAAACTCTGGGATCTGGTTTAACAGATTATCATCACTGATATCGCTCGACATGATTTGAAAATTGGTACATTTCTTATCATATCGTCATATTTTGAGGGCAATAATCTTGCTAGACACTCTAGACTAGTCTAGACTAAGCACTTAGTAACAGGCGGGCTATGAATGTAACAATGCCTAGATGTTTAATAAATGGTTTCAGATAATAAATCGCTAGAATACCTAGTACAATTAATAGGTAAAGCTAGTAACGTTGGCTACGTTGCTAAAAAATAGCTGAATAATGATAGAATCACAAGATAAGTTTCTCGAATATGGAGTTGTTCCGCATAGTTGAATTTTCACCTCAAACGCTTCTCAAGGGGATCCATTCGGCCTTTCATCATTTATAAATAGCTCCTGATGCCACTTTCCAAATATTCAACACATGTTCTCAATTCTTGAAATTAAAATTGACACCCTCTGAAAACGGCAGATATCGATGATGATGCCTGATGCCAAAAGTAATATTTGAGAAATTTTATACAGTAGGTTTACCAATCCGATAACGAGGTGAACGTATCGATTTTTTTTTTAATTGTTTTTAACCGCCAACTTAGCTGAGACGCAACCCTCCTAAGTCTATGACTTGTATGAGTAAGAAAGACGGGAACGTTAGCTTTTTCAAGTGTCACCCGAAGCACTACTCGGCTGGTTATCGTTGAGAGTCCGAAGGATTGAAATCTAGGTACCAAGAATGTTCGGTTGGTCACCTATCTCCTTTCGCTAAACGATAACAATAATATTGAAATAAATGAATATTTCCAATAGCCGCCGCGGGATTTGAACCAGGACCCTCTAGATAGATTATCAGCCAGCGATTCAACGAACTCGACCACCAGCCCAGTACCTTTAAATATATATATATATATATATATATCAATATTATTGTTCGTGTCATAACACTATTTCATGAACATAACAAATTGCGTAGAATGTTTTGTGAGAGTCGTGTATGGAACTCAAATAATCTGTCGCTAAAAAAGCAAAGGCCACTTCTTATTGTAAAATATTTGAAAATTTGACGTTATTCTATAATGTTTCTTTGACTTTCTATGTGGTGAACCCTCTAATCCAGGGGTGCTTCGACTTATAGTGTCGATGATAATGCTAGGCTAGACTAAGCAATATACAATACAAACGAAAACAAGTAAAAGTAAAAACAAAATGAGAAAACTCGAAAACATTGGAATAGTTACCTAAAGGATTGAAACAACAATAGTAACAAAATGTGTTACAAAAATATCAGATCTTTTTATACCTAACCTTAGTTCAGAGTACTCGATCGAGTTTGCTGTGGATCTACCAAAAAATACTAAGGTCTAGCTACCTTAGTATTTTCGACCGTCTACCTTACCTCGAGACTACGAGACCTACCAACTACTTCTGAACCAAACCCTTTTTGAAATATGCATTTATTTCATTTCAATATCAATGAATTTTTATGTTTAGGAATTACCATGGACTTATTGGAATTACTGATTTTTTTCTGATGTTGATGCATGGCACTGCATATCAGCCGCGTACTCATGAAAATAATAACATGTTTCAGTTTGTCGAAATCATAAAAACTTAATTCTGTCACGAAAACATCATAATTCAAGTCAGCACCCATATATAACTCACTCTTTTTCGTTTAGGCATTGCCACTAAAGCTCGACAAATGAGACAGATACTTATCTTTGACGATATAGTGAAAAAAAATAGTTCCTCCCATGCCGAACTCATCGCGAATTCTAGTGGGCGGCGTGGTATGAGTCTGTTTTGATTTATTTTCGGAGGTTCTTTGGAAAATGATAGAAAAATTGGTCAAGAATAGATTTATAGACTTAATTGCTCTTTAAATCATTTTGAACCCTCAACAAATTGGTTTTCAATCCAAGTAAAGCACAGGGGATGATGTTTTTCATTTCTTGAAAAATTTATTTTCAGAGTTGAATTTAAAAGAAGCAAACACGCACAAGCATTGCAGTAGATACTTTGTGACCTCTTGAAAACCTTTGACTCAGTTGAGCAAGAAATACTGTTGCGAAAACTCGTGCATTATGTTTTTCTTTGCGCCGAGAGATTTGGCATTGGGAACAGGGAGACAGGTCAATGAGTTCGTTAGTGCAGGATTTCCAATCAGACGAATGGCTCTCTTCTGAATAGTATCCAGGAGCCTCAGGGTGGAAACTGTGCTTTTCAGATCATCTCATGATAGAGTATTGTCGATGGTAATACCACAGATTAGAAAACCGATACCGAGCATGGATATTCATTATTATTCCTGTTGTATTTCAATTTTAATATTGATTTTCAATGCAACTCAGAAGGATCTACAGTTTAGTAGAGTGGAATCCAAACTCCTGTGGCTTTTGATCTACTCTTCGATGATCTGGAAGAACTTGGATAACAAATCCTGGAGAATCAGGATCCAGTTGCCAGCTGGATTTTATTAGAATAGAACCAATCATTGCTTCTTCTAGAGTTGATGAAATACTCAATAAAATTCGATATCATTGTATGATCCTCGTTCCGGACCGATTACTTTTGAAAAAAATAATTTCATATTGTACCAAGGACATATCGAAATTTCAGCAGTATAGTGAAGGTCAACAGAACCTAACCTTTTAGTTTACGTGGATGACATTTTTCTATTTATTCCTAACTTTTAGTTTTTGTTGGTAGAAGAGAAAGGATTTCGTTAGGGATATTAAAGAACTTTAAGGTAATTTGAAACTAATAAAACTACATCAAATGGTACAAAATCATATCATTGTTCTATTATTTGGTTTCAATTACAAGAACGAAGCCTTCGAAGTGAAATCAGTTTCACTTCCCAATATATCACTAACATTCACATCTAAAACTCTGACAATCAAATATAATTACTGTGCGGTAGATTACTGGACCCAACGTAACTTTTACTCTTCTTCAACTTTATCTTCTCCTTGATCTGGTACAACTTGGAGGAGGACTCCCTATGGACCTGGGGAACCTCCACGCAATACTGCACGCCGTTGACCTTGGAGCATTCCAGTTGCACCACAGACTTCAGGTCGTAGCAGAACCCCCCGTAGCACACCATGGGGCTCTGGAGACTGGTCAGGGGGGTCTTGAAGATGCTGGACTCGGTCTGGTTCTCCTCGGGAGTGTCGACGAAGAACTTGGGGACGGAGCTCTGCCTGATGATGGGAACCTCCTTGGGGTAGTCGATCTTGAGGTGCAGGCTCTTTGACGTCCTGCGCTCCATGAGGGATCTTTTTCTCAGCTCCACTGGCTCGGGGGGTTCTAACAGGTTGGGGTTTGGGTTACGGGGGGCGTCTGTTACGTCTGTAAGGGTGGTTTTGGGGTAGATGTCTTCGAAGCTGACGGTTTTTTTCACTGGACTGATCGTTTGTACATCCTGAAAAACAGTATAATGATATCGCATGTAAGTTTAGTGAAATGCGCAGAGAATATTTTTGAGAATGTAATTCTTATTTTTCTTTCTTATTCGTATGCCAAGTTGTTGGGAATCTTGACATTTTTGTAATATAATATTGTGGATGAGTAAGATATTTTTTACCAAATATAGATATCTTACTATCAATAACAAAATATAATTTTTCGTAACCCCATTGATGTCGCCAGTAGGTTATCACGCAACCAGTAATACAGCAATATGCAATATGCATATCGAAAGATATAAAAAAAGCGCTTTGTGACTGCAAGTATCAACTAATATACTTAATTATTTCTATCCATACATGTGACCGTGCTATCTTTTCTCATTTCAACACGTGTGCTTTATCAGATATAACAAAATGCTGTATGACGTTTTCATACGTGGTCTTGTGTGAATATTAATATACTAAAAATAAAAATCGAAAAAAAAATCACGCACTTTCTTTTGAACGGAGGGTGCATGTCATCTTATTCCGATAGGATAGAAACAATTCATTCAGCCCACTGATTGATATCATTTTTGAAAATAAATGGATGCAACTATCAAAGGTTCAGAAATAAATCTAGTATTGCGTACACGAATCAGGTTTCGCGATAAAAGATTTTGCCATTTTTATGATAGGAGAACAAAGACGGCAAACTTTTTATTGTTAGCAATCATGTTACGACCGCCATAAAAAATTTATAACGGTGTTTGTGATAGGTATCATTTGTTGAAAATGACCATTACATTTTTAGTACTCTTGTGAAGTGAACATTGAGTGAATTGTGCATTGAATTGCGAAACGAAATATGAGTGATCAATTAAGGTATAATTTGAAAAATATTTTTATTATTCTGAATGTAAGGAGTATTTCTTATGTACCTATGTTAGTGTGTATATCTGGTAAATAAATCTTGATGTTTCTGTTGTTTTCATTCGATACTCGAAGAGAGAATATCTTCTCAAATATGAGCAGACTTTTCAATTTATATTTATGCATATATTACAAATGCAAGCTTTTTTTGAAAATTTAGAGGAAAAAAATTCACAAAAATTGAATGGAAAAATTTACTGAGCTGTTTAAAAAAAATGAGTCTTGGGATGTGGCATTGTCACTCTACAATTTCATCAAAGATCTTGTCTAAAAACAAATAAATATGAAGAAAATCATCTGGCAGTCAGACCATCAAACTGATATACCTACCTGTATTGTCTAGAAAAATCTAATGTAGCCACAAGATTAGAGTACATCTCAGAGTGCCAGTAGGTCTGTTTACTGGTCACTGCAAACTCATAACACACATGCATAATAATAGATCGGAATAGCAGATAATGCAGAATGCCGAATATGGAAAATGATGAGACGGCAGAACACATCTTATGTACCATTCATGCAGCGTCCAGCATCTGGTTCTCCATTTTTGGCGACACAGTAGTGCTACCAGGAATCAACAAATTCACAATCAAATTCACCTATATCTATACATAATAGATCGGATGGTCAGATAGTTGAGTAGTGATCGAGCTGAAAATGACATGTGCAAGTGCTTGTGAAAGTTATGCTACGAATATCAGAATAAGAATGCAACTACAGACTACGATAAGAAAAATCTGAGTCAAATCTAAAGAGTTTTCTATTAGGTGGCAGCCGTAAACATTATGAGAGGCCACATTAAATAAGACTGGCAACATCTTAATTGAAGTTACCTTGTGCATGTGAGAGTTAAGATACGAACATCAGAGTAAGAATGTAACTAACTACAGCCTACCATTAAAAAAATCTGATCTGTTAACTTTAAAGAGATTGCCAAGAAGGCAGTCGTAAACACTAGAAGGGCCACAGTAAATACGCCAGTCAAGATTTAGTCCCAATCAAAACATTTTTATTGTTAATTTGTGCATGTGGAAGTTATGCTATGAATATCAGAGTAAGGGCCGGTTGCATAAAGATTTAACAGACGATTATAGCTATTTATGTACCAAGTGCGTTATATAGATCCTAACGCCCGGAGGGTAACATTCACCCGAGGGCCTTTGGCAACATTTACCCTCCGGGCGTTAGGATCTAGTAACGCTCGTGGTGCATACAAGATTTTATTTTTCACGAAAAAATTATCTTAAACGACGTTGTTTACTTCATAAATTTTTTCTCATAGTATTTACTGCGTTCTGGTCGGCAACTGAGCACAAGTGAGCTTCTATGGTACTAATTTTTCAGGAACATTTGAAAATTGTAATTTCTATTTGAGAGAAAATAATTAGTCCCTTTTTTATGTACAGTTATAAATAAAACTTTTCTGAGTAATTAATTTATTGAACTACAGAAAAAAACATTTAGCGGGCGTTATGATTCATAATGCCCTCCATAACGCCCCGGGCGAAAAAATTATCTTAAACGACGTTGTTTACTTCATAAATTTTTTCTCATAGTATTTACTGCGTTCTGGTCGGCAACTGAGCACAAGTGAGCTTCTATGGTACTAATTCTTCAGGAACATTTGAAAATTGTAATTTCTATTTGAGAGAAAATAATTAGTCCCTTTTTTATGTACAGTTATAAATAAAACTTTTCTGAGTAATTAATTTATTGAACTACAGAAAAAAACATTTAGCGGGCGTTATGATTCATAATGCCCTCCATAACGCCCCGGGCGTTATGGGTCTGTTAATAGCAACCGTTGCCGAGATATTATAAAGCAGTAACGATCAAGTGAAAAATAAAATATTTAATTTGTTTATAACCACAGCAACGCATGCCTTAGCTCGCGCATTAGCAGAGTTAATCCCACGTTAAATTAACAGAAGGCTTGGCGGGCTTTTATGCAACCTGCACTAAGAATGCAACTATAACCTTCCATAAACAAAAGCTGATCTTTTAACGCCAAATAGTTTGCCAGGAGGCAGTCGTTAACACTATGAGAATCCTAATCCATACATTATAATTGGAGTTACTTGTGCTTGTGAAAGTTTTGCTATGCATATCAGAGTAAGGATTCAACTACAGCCTACCATAAGAAAAATTTGATCTGTAAACTCTAGAGAGTTTGTCAGGAGGCAGCCGAAAACACCATAAGATGCCACAGAATATGAGATTGTCGACACCATGAGAGGCCACAGTAAATAAGACTGTCAACATTTCATCCTAATCCATACATATTGATTGGAGTTAACTCGTGCATGTGAAAGTTATGCTATGCATATCAGAGTAAGGATTCAACTACAGCCTACCATAAGAAAAATCTGATCTGTTAACTCTAGAGAGTTTGTCAGGAGGCAGCCGAAAACACCATAAGATGCCACAGAATATGAGATTGTCGACATTTAATCCCAATACATACATCTTAACTCGAGTCAACTCGATAATTCAGATACATCTCCGTCTCGAAGCCTTACTTCTTCTTCTGCCTTCTCAGTCGCACTCTCCTCGCTATCGTCGCTGGGTTTGTCCAACACGAACGAGGGCATCCTGTGGACCGAACCCTCGCTCTTCGTCTTCTTCTTGCGCCCCTCCCTATCCGCCCTTCTCAGTCTCGCCCTCGGCTGCTGCACCACAGCCGGGGCAGGCTTCTCGGGCAGCGGGTCAATGGTCACTATGGCCCTGCCCGCTATGATGGCCACGCTGTCGTAGAAGGCCATGTTGTCGCAGAAGTTGTTGTTCTTCTCCTCTCTGGTGGCTGGATCCTCGTAGGCGGCTATGCTCTCGTCGAAGCAGAAGCGCTCCTCGATCAGGTTCCAGTAGCATGATTCAAAGCAGCTGGAAGGAAACAGGAGAAGGTGAGTTTTTCGGGTAGGTGCTTCGTTGGATGACTGTGACATGTCCCAAATCACTTGATTTCGCCTACTTCGATAAAACGTGTATAACGTGACATTGCGTGGGTGAATCTCGCTAAGTGAGGCACGATTTCAACCAAATGTACAGGTTACTGCAGGTGTCAATACAAAACTATGAATATTTGATTCTGAATTAATTCTAATCGCTTATAACAATTCCATGGAGTCATTCTACAATGAGTTTGATGCGAATATGTATCGAATATGAGTGAAAGATAATAATTCAAATACATATCGATAGTATCGCCATCTATTGTTGTACAGGAGAACCCCACGTAATGAGCTGAAATTCAATTGTTTCAAATCAAGGATTTGTCTGCTGAAACAATTGAAGAGTAGCGCCACCAGGTCTTATTTCCATCATTGTTGGATGCAAGCCAGACAACAGTGGGGCATTTTGAATATGTCAGGATGTTTCCACTGAGTGATCTGAATACTTATTCTGAGAATATTCTAGGAATATTCTTGGAACGATAAAACGGGACAGAAACGTTCCAAGAACGTTATTAGAAATATTCGGAGTACAATCAAGATGATTCTAGGATTATCCTAAGAATTACCCCCAGAACATCATGGGAATGTCCTCAAAATATTCTATGAACATTTATCAGAATCTTCAAAAAACTATTTCAAAAAAATCAAAAGAAGAGCTAATTTAGGAACAAAAAGTTAAGATAATTGTACTTTACCCTTGATTTATTTCAAAATGATCAATAAGCAAGTTTTGTTCTTGAATTTGAAACAACATTTGCCACAAAAGTCGTTGCAAAGCATCACACAGGCTGGCCATTTGAAAACGACACATAGCCAATTTTGGGCACCCCAGGTCATTATTGAAAAAACGCTATGGGACCCGTCAAATTTTGATATTGGGGGGACATATTTTTTTGCTTGTTTCGCCCCCTAAACGAAAACCTTCTCATAGGGGTCAAACTACACTACACAAAATGATTTTTTGTATAAATAATCTCCTCTACTGAATCCTCGAATATTATCCAATAAGTTTCAAGAAACCAAGTATTATATCAGGAATAATATTCCCAAAATAAGCCCATTATAAAGCTTGGCGGTCAACCTCAAGCTACTACGGAGAACATTCATGAAACATTCAGAAATATTCTCAGAATTATCAAATAATACAATCTAGAATATTCCTGAAGAATATTTATATGATAGAATAAATATTCCCATAGAATATCATGGAATATTCTAGAATGTTTTTGGAACATGCAAATAAGATATTCCATGAATTTTTCTGGAGAACATCAGTAGAATATTATGGAATCTTCAATGAACTTTCCTAGAATATTCAAATAATACATTTTATATGTATACTCCTGGAGTAAATTCATAAAATATCTTGAAATATTCTGAAGTTCTCACAGAATATTCTGGTGAAATACTCTATGATAATCCCCTGAGAACATTCTATGAATATATTGAATATTCTTGTCACATAAAATATTCTCATGTTGTGAGAATATTCATAGAATATTCTGTGCTGTCTGGGAAGCAGCTTCATAAACACTGCAAATTAGTGGAGGGGCTTATCATCATATACTTTTTGTAGTTGAAATATGTGGGTACTGTTTGAAAAGCTTAGTCGATTCGTTTCCAAAGGTTTTCAAATCCTTTACCTAAACCTTTTCAATTTTTGAATTGCCACTTATCGATTAGCTGGGTTATTTTGAGCAATGTGCATAATGGATTTATATTTTCACGCGGGTCAATCAATGTTTTGGCGAAAGCTTCATGCAATAGCCTTCATGTACCGACGAGGTATACGATTTCGAGGAATTGAATAATACATCGAGTCAAGCAGAGCTTTATATTCATAATTTCCAAGTCTATGATAATTTCAATGAAAGAGTTCTGATATATTCGATTCGATATTCAATAAGGTTATACGTGTACTACATTATGTATGTTCAGAATTCAGAAGGTTATGGTGGGCATGTTATTATAAAAGGTCGCAGAGTATGAGTATACTAACAGTGATCTAAATCTTTCAATCGCAACATTCACAACCGTTGATTAAGTAGGAGGATATTAGGCAAACAAAAACATGATCATTTGAATAAGAACATCTACAGATATTTTATTATACGAATATACGGAGTGTTGAACTTATCAAGGAAAAGAGACATCAATTAGTACTGTTGAATTCATTTGAAATATTTCAGTAATGTCCGTAATGGTGGCGTATTTATGAGCACTGACTTGAAGACAAAGTGCCCTCATTGAATTTCAGTTTTTTTCCCTGTCATGCGTTTCAGCAAAGTTTCAGTCTTCGAGAAAAAACCTATTGTCTGAGAAGATCAATGTTATTATTAAAAAATTATTATATGATTAATGATAAATACGTCGTATGGCTTGATTTGTATTATTTATCGTCATCGAAGCCATTCACGTATGGTACCGTATTTCCATAACTTCTACATTCACTATTAATAACAAGATTATAAAAATGAGATATTCTCAGTGGATAGATTCGTTCAATCGGAACTTACTTGAAAATATCAGATTTGTTGTGGAACATCGTGCAAGCCAGTGGAAAAATATTGTAAAAGGAAGTAGGTATTTATCAAAGTCCGGAGGTTATAGGTACCAGAATACCTATATAAGAATAAAATTCCATAATTTCGATTGAGTTTTTGTGAAGCAGTTTCAGCATTGGACCTCACATGATCATCCCATGATAGCATGGATTTCATAAGAACAGTTTTGCCTGAGGTCCGCCTTCTTGAAGAAAATAAAGAGAATTTTGTAGAGCATCCGCACCAAAACGCGTATTTTTTCCACTTTTTGAAACTCATGTGGACATTTTCAGTACTGTTTGTGGTGTAATGGCGACGAGATGTTTGCGCTCTGATTTTTTGTTAATTCCTCTTGTGTGAAATTTTATACATGAGGAATTTCTTTCAAATTGGTGTACCCACCAGTTTCATCTTTGAAATAAACAACGTACGCACGTCACTGTTGTAGCTAAAAATTATGTTTGAATAACATGTGCATTATTTACCAACTAAAGATCACTTAAATATTTCAAGTGGTTTTGTAAATATCAACTGATTTACCCTTTTTTTTGTTATACTTCAACATCCCGCACCAGTTTCATCTTTGAAATCAACAACGTACGCACGTCACTGTTGTAGCTAAAAATTATGTTTGAATAACATGTGCATTATTTACCAACTAAAGATCACTTAAATATTTCAAGCGGTTTTGTAAATATCAACTGATTTACCCTTTTTTTTGTTATACTTCAACATCCCGCACATTTGATTTTTAGCCAGCAAAAATATTTCTTTCTGCATTAAAGTTTGTTATTGTTTGGTAATTCGAAAATTGTGCTGGATAGTTTCTTGATGATATGATAGAAGTTTTCAAACTATTTCAAATTTAATAGACCATGCGCGTTTTTTTATAATTTACTATCAACAGCGCTATATACAGGAAGTAACAATGGATACCCACAACTTTTTTTGAATGGTTTGAATGACAATTTTATTCTTCAGACAAACTATATTATATCGACTTAGATCCAACTTCTTCCGATATTTTTTTACGAAAAAATTACATCTCGAAAACTTTTGATAGTCAAAGAACCAGATATTTGAAGCTTGAAGCAGTTAGTTGAATGCCTATAGGCGACGTTCCATTGGTGCATGGTCCTATTTTATATACCGGGTGTAACAGGATCATGGTACACCCCCCGTATCTCCGTTAGTTTCAAAATTTGGGATATGCTATATATAAATAATAAGCGTCATTTTTTGACCTACGAATGATTTGCTTTTCACTTCCGGTTTCGCCGGAAGTGATACCAACTCTCGATTTTTAAATGGAACACCCTGTATATTATTGCATTTCTGAAAAATGCAAAATTTTCGGGATCCAATGTTGTCACATAAGTGACATTTTAAACGTCAAAATGTTTAATAATTTTATTTTCTTATTTTCTTTAAGCTGTAATTTCCATTGTATTTATCGCACATTTTATTACTAGCTATGAATAAATTCCTTATTGGTTGTACTAATAAATGGTACCACGGTACCAATATGGTTCCATTTGAAAAAAATTTGTTTAACCGCAAAATCGACTACGATGAACTTTATTTGCTCATAAAAAACGCAATTTAGTATTTTTGACGGGATTTAAATTTTTCTAGCACTAGACGGATCAATTGGAATTAATCGGAATCATTATGGCACACCTAAATGGAAAACTAAAAAAAAAAAATTAAAAAAAAATTTGATGTTTGAAATATCACCTATGTGGTATCATTAGATCCAGAAAATTATGCAGATTTCAAAAATGTAATAATATACAGGGTGTTTCATTTAAAAATCGAGAGTTGGTATCACTTCCGGCGAAATCTGAAGTGGAAAAAAAACATTTTTAGGTCAAAAAGTGACGCTTATTATGTTCATAGCATGTCTCAAATTTCAATGAATTACCTCTGAAACTAACGGAGATACGGGGGGTGTACCATGATCCTGTTACACCCGGTATGACCGCAGAATATTTTCAAATATCGCCGCCAAAATTGTCGAAAAGTTGCTTTTTCCAAATCAAATCGTAACCTCAATATTCTTCTGAATAGAATAAAGAAAATCGAATATATGTCATTTACGAAAAGTCTCCGGTTATTATTGGGTTATATATATGGAGTTAGGAATATGCCAGGTTTTGATATTTTGAAATTGCAGCATTATCTCATACCTACCATTGACTCAAGATATTTTTCAAAAAAACCGTAGGAAGGCTCAAGAAAATATCTGCCAATATAGTATGAGCTAATGAAAAACCTAACTTTTCCAGAAGCATGTGTATTGATCATAATGGTTAGTTATTTTTCATTGTTAGTTTCCTTCGCATCCCATGCAAGTCAATCCAATAATCCTTTGAAAACTTACTTTTGGCAACATTTGCACATCCTCGTCTAGTAAATATCTCATAAGTACGCTGACAAACTCACATATTGTTCACTTTCCACACCTAAATCGAGTCAATCTCATTGTTTGAGAGATAACATCTTCGGTCACATGTCTATTCGATAATGAAGATAAATATAATCCCAATTACTGTTTTCAGCATTCGCTCGAGCAAGCTAGGCAATTATTTTTTTACGGCTTCCTATTCTTATTTTTTCTCTTAGACTATGCTCCAAGTCCAGATGATTACTCTGGATCCTGTGCCCGATGCTGAAGTGATGTATTTAGAGGTACTGTGAGAGATTCTCGGCCTCTTTGTGTAAATACTTGCACTTTTAATAGCATCACTTCGTAACAGGGGCGTACCTAGGGGTGGAAGGATGTGGAATTTTTTGTATCAACTTCTTTTTCTGGAAAGCAGAAATCTAAGAACGCATTTGATATTTGTGTCTACCATATTTCATCAGATCATCTCAGGCCCTTGTAATATCGAATATTTTCGAATACACCGTGAACCTTTGACGTTCAACTATTATATAATTGATTTAAAAGCTATTCTTTTATCCCTGTATTTTTTATGAAAAAGTGGAGCATGATACAATATGTGATTGTGATGAGTATAAGTGAATGAGAAATAACAAGAATGGCGTCATTTAAAAAAAAACTGGAAAGCTATACGAATATAAAAAATGTTTCCTTCATGAAGAGTAGACTTTTGCCCATTCAAGTGATTATTTGGAAGATATTCCAATTATAAAGACTCGAGTTTTAGAGTGTGAAATATATTTTATCAAACAAGACATTCTATTCTCACCAGCATTGAGTAAAAATAAAATTAGGCAGTTATCTGTCATAAATATAGAAATAGAATTGATCATCTATCAAGAGTAGGTGCTCAAAATCCATAATTGCTCGCAAATCATCTGTTTTATGAGCAATATATACTTGTCATCGATAAAAAGAAGCATCATAAAAAATTCTAGGTAGGTTTTTGATTGTGATTAAATGATTATTTCATTCATCTACAGTGTGAATATCTAAAATCTTCATTTCATTTTCCGATTTCTGTTTTTTCCTCAAATTCAAAATGAAGATTTTAGATCACATACCTACTCGATTCATTTCAATGCTTCACAAGATGCTTATATGAATATATTGAATCAACAATAGAAACATCACCTTGTTTATGAGTTATGTTGACACTGTATTCGAGACTGAAGAGTTTCATCAGAGATATTTTTGGCCAGGTGAGGAGGAACCAGCGTTACATTTCTTTGTAGCATATATATATATATACAAGATCATTGAACTGCCATGGCCATTCTTGACTAAAAATGCGGACCAGAGCGAATACAACTGATGATAAAAATAAAAGATCTACCAAGTGGATGAGCGAAAATTTGAGTAACTTTCATGAGCTAATTAATATATCGATTTTTAGTTTTGACCAGGCGAATGGCGAATACTTCTCTAAAATCTACCAAGTTCTGAGTAGTGAGTTCAAATTTCGCTTCCTAGAACAGATGCTCATGAAACTTCCAGTGAGCAAACTTTTGAAATTGTTTGGATTTTCTTGAAATTACTGGTAAATTTCTCAAGATTCTGGTATACCTTTAATATTTAAACGATTTGTTGCAGAAATATGAGTATGCTCAATATGAAACATGTGCATGATTGTTTGAAATTCTTGATGGAGATTACTGCTGTTTATAATTTTTAGATTTCACAACATTCTATATTCGTACTGTCCTGGAAATTATGGAATACAAACTTTTTGATTTATGTTCGAGATAATTTATGAAGCTGTGAATTGTGCAAAAACAGTGTTAATGGACTTACAAATATGTTATGCAGGTGATTATCTTTGTTGCATTAATTAAGAACACTATTCACTTGATTTGTTTCTCAAAAATATACCTGATTTTATTTACGTATATCTGGATGCTGCTGAATCATTGAGAACCGCGCTATATTTCTATGAATACCCACAATAATCTCTTTCATAGAAACATCAAGGTTCTTCTCTCAAACTGATATTGAATACATAAGGTAATAAATATTAATATGGGATACTAGATTCTTGAGTTTCATAATGAGAAATTTTTCAAGCTTAACTAATGCGATTTGAGGTGAATCTATAAATCATATAATGTTGCTACGTTGCAGTGCGGTATAATGAAATGAAATAATACAAAATTCGAGAATTCTATAACACCAACTTCCGCAATACCTCGAATATATTTATTAGTCAAAAAAATTAACTATAGTTTCCATCGGGGTTTCTATATGATTAGAGTATAGTTTCTTGAATTTAATTTTGCATTTCGCATTTGAACCAACAGTCCGAAATCATCAATTTATCAACAAAACGAATTGTGTGAATAATGAAATAAAATAAAAACATAATGAAAATACCTATCACTAAAAGAATTGATAGAAATAATCATTAACAGTATTTTGTTCTATTATTGACTTTCATGTAGGTACTTCAGTGTTTTTGAGAATATTTTTATGATTGAAACGAAAAGAAAAGAAACGAATCATTTACTTCTCTTCTCCACAATCATGCTGAATGAGTTTCCAGATTCTTCATTTTATTCAAGATTGTCAATTTTCGAATACAACAAGGAGTGTGAGAGATTCCATGGTTTAAAAACATATTACGTGTTCCAAAACTTTCAGTGATATAGATAAATACCTAGTTAAAAAAATTACCGAACAATTAGAGATTTTTGCACTACCCGAACACTCATCTAGAGGGTCGTTTTGCTATACCGAGGGTACACAAGATAGAACACTTGAATCACATGTCAATATACAATGGAGTGAGTTTTATCAGGACTAAGATACAAAAGAAAAGATTTTGAACCTTCCTGAGCCGAAAGCAAATACTAACTACTGAAATGTCAGTCATGAAAATCGCATAAGATCGTATACCTACTACCAAATGGAATTTCTCGCAACGCAACGCAAGTCAACCGAGCCAAATACCTGGTGATTTTCAATCTCATCATTTATCTCCTCACCTCACTTCATTTTTAAAAGTTTCAATCCGTTTTGGTTTCAATGAATTTGTTGGAATCTAAACGATGAAACAAAATCTTCAGCGGATTTCTTAGCTATTCGCCTTCTCTGATGACAGTGATGACTTGTTTGAACCTTGAACCAACAAATTCGAACTGACTCTTTCAGTTGCTCTCCAATATTCTTCGTGTGTATATAGATTTGAACATAAGCTACTGAACAAGTTCCGATGCTCTGAAATTTTTGGAACACGATTCAATATTACTAGCTACATTTTGACTTTGCATTGAGAGTTTCAGAATCAAATTAGCTAAACTGGTCTTTAGCCGAGTTGGCTCTTTCGATTTCAAGTCAGGTAGGCCGGTTACCACGTGAGACATAAGACAAAACAAAAAACCTGCGTTATTATCACCGCGAATTTACCTCAAGAACGTTGGTCCGGTTTCGCATGTTCACTATCTGACATTGAATCAACGTTGTTTCCTTTCTCCCACTGACCTGACAGTCAGTAATAACAGGAAGATATGAAGTTACCACTATAGAATTCATCTACACTACAACTATCAAAGTATATTATCAACAGTTTCCAACAGTCATTGATGTGGTGAATCGAGTAATAATGACAGTAGGATTGAGGATTGAGTAATATGACATCTCATATCGTCTTATCAAATTCTAATAGGAGTTCTGTACTAAATAAAACACAACTGTTTGTGAAATTCACAAAGGTTTTCATATAGTTTCAGTCGCACTTGCACAAATAAGAAAAAGAAAAAATGTTTTTTGCAAAACTGCCTGCAGAAGAATCAGCTTTATGAAGCGGAGCGGCGTTCACCATGCAAATGTATTGTTGGTTGCATAAGGGATCTCAGTTGCATAGTAGCAGTATTACGGTGGATTTATGCAGAGGTTTTAAGTCGTTAGTTTTAAGTCGTAAGTTTTAAGTCGTAAGGAAAAATCGACCATTAATGCAAGAAGTTTCAAGGACTGTCAATAGTGTCAATCCTGTTATTTTGTGTGCTTATTTTTCTCATTTCCTTCGATTCAATCCAAATTTCCAGACTAAATCCTATTTTTATCTATGTCTATTTGCCTTACATGCATTCAACTCCTGCTGTTTGTTACGATACCCTTTTGCAAAATCAGATACGCATGCGCAAATCGATCGAGTTTTAAGTCGTAAGTCGTTAGAGATAAATGTTGGCCAACTTTTCTTAAGACTTAAAACTTATGACAGCTGTATAAATGGTAACCATTGAAATGAATATACTGACTGACTGGAAGGAGCACGCCGTGCTGCATCGGTGAGGATCGGTTGTTAGAAGAGTGCGACTGCTCTGGCAGGGAAAGCCATCCTTGTTTAACACATATTCTTATATGGCGGGAGAACAGCATTGAAATATATTTTGCGGGATTATAGCTTTTATCTATCACTTACACATTCAGTGGCAATAATTTTTTCAAATCAAATCCCATACTAGATAATTTAAAATTATTGAAATAAAAAGAGCCCATAGAAAATGACTAATGAAGCTTGGAAATTTGATAACTAACTTAGCCCTTCGAATTTAATTCTAAAATACTGATCCAAATGCAGAAGGAGATAAAGTTTTCACTTTTTCAATGAAAATCAAAATAAAACATGATACTAGAATTGTCAATTCCATGTATAGGATAGAAATAATATAATAAAAAAATCAAAGATGAACTCACGTGGTTTCATTAGGATAGGAACAGGTATATAAATAAAATGAAGATAATTTTTCTAGTATATATTGATACACTTGCAAGGTTATAATTGATGAGGAAAATACAAGAAAATAGTTCTATCCCACTATCACATTTCGAGTTCTTTCATTGTTTTAATTCTCGTAGAACTTCTTGACAATTATAGATAATGAAACAATTAAAATATATATGTTATCTATTTTGTAAATTTTAGTACTATATGTAAGGTATACTAAAAAATAATCAATAAAATATCACATTCCTCATAATATAGATTTACAATTTTTGAAGAAATTCAATCTGTCACACCCATACACACACAAAATGGACTTTTCAATTCACCCAAATATAATCATCATATACTTACTTATGGAATTTAATGTTCTTTCCAGGAGTTCGTTCATTTTTTCATCCATAGGCACAGCAATTAACGACCATATTTACTAGCTTTTTGAAAAAATAAATTTCAAAGTACACAATGTCACTTACGACACGTTTAACACTGTGAGATAGAATGAGATAGCATTCCCTCTTTCAGCGTCTGCACGTCTCTCACAAAGTGGTCACACTTTTCTGCTGTTTCGTCGGATTCGTGCTCCTTCCAGTCAGTATATTCATTTCAATGATGGTAACATTGAAAACCAATGGATGAACTTCTTATGACTTATTACTTAAAACTTGAGACTTAAAACTTACGACTTAAAACCTCTGCATAAATCCACCGTTAGTTGCAGCACTGATCTATAAAAATATTCGAATATATAGATCAGAATTTTAAGCAAATCAAACCATTAATGTCATTAAGTGACAGCATTGTCGCTCATGCGCGGAAATAATGTCATTAAGTGACAGCATATTTGCGCTCGCATCCATCATTGTTGAAAACGAACTGATCAACTGAAAACGAACACGAATGCTTTGACGATCAGGGCTGCGGTTTGGACAGTGAGTATGACGTTCCAGCATGCCTGTTGTACGTCCGAAACCTCGGCTGTGAAGAGGTCGATGGCAGCCAAAAGCGGGAACAGCACCGTGGTCGCATAGGAGAAGTAGGCGTAGAGTTTGTAGAGCCAGCTCGGTCAGCCCGTCTGGCGGGTAGATGGCGCAGATCTTCGTACACCAAGAGGTTGTCGGACATGTCGGGCAGTTTTTTGACTGCTCGCGCCGATTCGGCGGGTTTTATAGGGCGGTTTTAATTGCCTTATTAATCGTTGATAATGTGGGTACAGGGTGATTTTTGACAAAGGATAATTGGACGGTTATTTGCTGTTGTATTTATCATACCAAAGTTTGTGTTCTTAAAGAAGCTCTAGAAGTTGACGTTTCACATAGATAACGCTGACTTTAGACACCCTAGAACGCATAAATTCGCCCAATTTTTGTTTGCATATTGTTGGGTTATGTCCCAATAGTATGGAAAATGCAGCTTCGGAAGGCCTGCGCTAAATGCGTGGTGATCGATGAACATAGACATTTTTTGGCTAATTTCGGTTTTTAGCTCAAAAGTCCTGTAAAGGTCGATTCACACATAGCAGTGACGTGACAGTGGTGTGACCGGCACGTGATTTTATCGGCCGTAAAGTCAGTGACTTCTATTCAAATTGGTCAGTGTTTTAGCAGTGCCGTGACAGTGTACCTACCCAGTTTATAGCCAGATGAACATATTTTCAGATGAAGAACTTGAAATGAAAGAACAAGTAGAAGGGTATAGGTAGAGAAAATACAGTGGTCCATAAAGCATGGAAAAAGTGAGGAACAGAAGGAGAATTTATAATATTATACAAGGAACTGGTAGACGATGCAATAAAATGTTTTGAATACTTTTGAATGTCAGAAAATTCGTCAACTTTCCTCCAGATAGCATTCTTGAAATCAGAGCATGTATTTTGAGTTGCATATGTCGAACAAGACAGGATAACCACGGGCCAACTCAATAAGTTTCTCATCATTCATGATTTTAAATGCAAAATACACGATTTGTACGACCGTGAAAATCCAGAAATTTCGTCGGGAACTAATATAACTATCACGTTACTTTGTCGGTGACAGCACTGTTTGCACTGTCACTTGTCACTGTCCTGCGTCGGGCAGATGTGAATAGGTCCCATCAAATTCCAACCAGAATAATTTTGATCTCGCCGGTGAAATCACGTGACGGTCACTGCACTGTCACGTCAGTGCTATGTGTGAATCGCTTATACGAATTTCGCAAAATTGATGCGAAATATTACATAGATGACATCATCAAAAATATGAGTAGACCAAGAAATTAGCAACTAAAAAAGAAAATTGACATGTCTGAGCTTTTTTCCGCAATGGCCATGCATATCAAGCTTTTAACGAATTTGTTCCAACCTTTACGTGCTCACTGTATAATACATCAATATTTCAACTCATATATATCATACGAGCCAGGTGAAATGTTGAAAGATGCGAATTTTGTTATATCACAATATAATTTATGAAATATTTCAACTTCAACAGCCTGTAACTTGATAACTATCAACAATATTTCGAAAATCGTAATTTTTGATGTCAAGATTTTAAAATTGCATTGTATAGGTATACACAATGAATGATATGAATCACCCTTTTATATTTCAGCATCGATCAACTCAATAAATGTGGATATTGGTGGGTGCTAATTCAGTTACGCCTATCGCCTATAGATATTCTTAATTAAAGTTTTGAGCATAGCCATATCCAGCTTTTGTTTATCAATAATAAAACAAAGACATTTATGACCTGCCCAAAACTTTTCTTCTCAGATAATTATTTCTTTTGATGGAAATTCCAAATAATGGTAAATAATAAGGCTTTATAAAATAATTATACCTATCGTACTGATCAAAAACAGGGTAAAAATGTATACTTCGACTATATATATATATATATATATATATATATAAGAGAGATATATATATATATATAAGAGAGAGGTATATATATATATAAGAGAGAGGTAGTCTTGTTTGCTAACTAGTTAGGTAATGAGTGCTTTTATTTGGGATATGCAGCAGGCCAATAAGAGTATCTACTCTTATTACACAGATTCCAAGCTTTCGATAATCTTTATTATCATCATCAGGGATGCTACAATATGGATAAAACTATAAGTGTTATACTTGATAAGAGATATATATATATATATATATATATATATATATATATATATATATATATATATATATATATATATATATATATATATATATATATAAGAGAGAGGTATATATATATATAAGAGAGAGGTAGTCTTGTTTGCTAACTAGTTAGGTAATGAGTGCTTTTATTTGGGATATGCAGCAGGCCAATAAGAGTATCTACTCTTATTACACAGATTCCAAGCTTTCGATAATCTTTATTATCATCATCAGGGATGCTACAATATGGATAAAACTATAAGTGTTATACTTGATAAGAGCTAAAATGAATTACGACTTACGGTGTATATGAGGTTAAATGGCATTAAACTTAAAATTCAAATTAAAAATTGGACAAAACTGAAGATAAAATTTCATTTGACATCGAACTGATATGTGATAAACCATTATTACATTCTTCTTACGCATCAAAATTCAATTTGTTATTCGTGATAGATCACAAGACAATTGATATATATATACACTAACGTGAGCCTAAATTGCCCATGACTTGTTCAATCACATTTTTCCATAATCTTCTCCTATCGTGTGCCTTATACTTCCAAATTTGTTATGTTATACTGCTTTAGTGCTTTATACGTCCATGGCTGGATGTCTCTCATTACTTCGTCTATCCATCTTGCTCTCGGTCTTCCACGTCTTTACTTGCCACCCACTCCACTTTCCATGATTTTCTTCGGTATCCTGTTGTTATTCATCCATGCAATGTGACTTAGCCATCTCAGTCGCTGTCCTTTTATTATGCTCACTATATCTGGCTCATTGTTTAGTTCTTGTAACTCTCTGTTAGTCCTTCTTTCCCATGTGGCTCCATTTCTTTTACCTCCGAATATTTTCCTTAGAATTTTTCTTTCCCACACTTGAAGAAGTTTTTGTTTCGATACACCGATTGTCCACACTTCACTTGCGAATATTGTTATTGGTCGAATGATTCTCAGTTTGAGTCTTCTCGAGATGGTTTTGCTATGCATTATTTTTTTGAGCGCATGTATGCAGCGATTTACTGCCATCAGTCTTTTTAATTTCTTCTCTTGTTTCTGGTGTTCTATGAAATTCGGCCCCTAAGTAGGTAAATCGTTCAACTTCCTGAAACCCATAACTTTTGCCTGCCTTGGTGTTTATTGTCAGATTGTTCCTTATTTCATTATATTCATCCTCTTTCCATGTCCTGACCTATTTATTCCGGCTTTCCTCTGATACTTATATTCATGTTGAACATCTCCTGACTGCACAAAAAAACCTACAAGAGTAATTTCAAATGCCAAAAAATGTCATCATCTTTGTTGAAAAACGCCTTACCTACATATTCTTGTGTTTTCATATCCAAATTTTTTCCCTCTATTACATATACATTCAATTCGGGGTATTAAGGAAAACGTCAAAAATATTCCAGTATTCAAGAACTCAGATAAAATAATTCAAAATGTAGTGAGAAATTTTTAGTTAGCTAACGTGGAAAATTAAAATCAAATTTTGAATTCGTCGTCGAGTGAAGGCAATAACTTACAATATATGCACATTTCAGAGGACATGCTGAAATATTTGATGACTGACTCTTGAAATGTTTCATCAAATCGAATTGTTAATAACTTGAAGAATGAGATTCTGAAATAGGTAATGTTTAATTACATTTTATAAATATTTAAGGGCCACATGACCAATTTACAGATCAGCTAAAAACAAGTATATACCTATAAACATACCGGTTACTGAAGTAAATAATACAACAAAAGCTTCTGAGAATTGAGTTGCAAAGTTCTTACATCAAAGTATGTCCTAAAATCATCTAATAATTTAATTTAATTGGATGTCAATGGAAATCAAAAATGTTTTCATGTATTTACCAAATGTTTGGTTTGATTCAAATTTCTTGCATAAACGATTTTTTTTCACAGATGAAGTAATTCATGTCATATACGTAATTTTATTATAAATATTGATCTCCCTTTTAGTCATGTACACCTATTAGAATCTTCCTATTCAATTAACGATTCATTCATTCATTCAAATACTAGGTATGCTATGATTCTTGTTTTTTTTTATTTTGAGAGACGTTCATAACTCTTTTAACTTTTCAGTAAATAACGTCCTAAACACTGTGGAAATTCACATAATTTTCACAAAAAAAAACATTATTGAGTTGTGGAGAATATAATCGACATTTAATCAGGTGTGAATTCTGCTGTTTCCTGATTATATCTTCATTGTTTTCTAAATAGGAATGGTATACGGGGGTGGCGAAGAATGTACTGCTATTGGCCTTCCATTGGGGTTGCGATTTGTCGGTGTTCTTCCTGGTACGTTCAATGTCACCGGAACGTTTTGGTCTTTCATGATATCATCGTACTTGGGAGGAGCCTCAGTGTCTGAAATTTTTATCCGAGAATTAAGAACAAAAAAATGAAGGTCACATTCTCGATCTCTCATTTCGAGACAAACTCACTGACAAAATGAAAAAATTCCTGTCTTCTTTTGATTTCGAGTTATGATCAAAAGTTTTATTTTTTCGACTTTTCGGCACGTGTGAATATCATGGATGTGTATAAATTTACGAGACAATTTTTTTTTGTATAATCCCACTAGAGAAAAAAATACAATTGTTGAGGCCTGACGGGTTGGTTTATTTGTTTCTGTCATATCATCAATCAACTCATTTAATCGTAGAAATAAGAATCTCGTTCAGAAATTACGAAAAATATGATATGTTAGAAAGCTTTATCGAAGTAATAACAATTGTGATATTGCTATCCAGAAATGCATTCCAGTGTTAAAAAGGTTCAAAGACTTATTTTAATCCGTAATGCTTTTTTGTAGTTTTATAACGATTGAGATATATCTCAGATGCAATGTGACAATTGTTATTACTTTGAATCATATTTTCAGTAATTTTCGAACGACATCATCACTTTTACAATTACATTAGTTAATTGTAATCATGACGAAAACAAAAGTGTGTTCGAAAGTCGAAAAATATAACATACTGATGCGTATGAGCACTGAATTTGATATCTTTAAGGCAAAAATGGTATGCCAATAATTTTTTCCAAATGAAAAATTGAAAAATACTCCACAACGGCCTCGATGTTATCATTTATAGAAACTCTGCATATTTTTACTATTATCGTAACCTCTGCACAATAAACTATGCACTCGATATATAGAGATCCAATATACATAATATTATGATAACTATGTACTTAATTTTCAAATGTCTACTAATTGCTCGATTTTTCAAATTCGAGAAGTGTCAAGGATTCCATTAAGCCGGGAACACATTGTTCTGATGCTACACCACGCCATGCCACGCCATCCGACGCAACGTCAGAAGGATCTGACACCGTGGATTTTAATGCATATTTATATATTGTGTGTACACTGTTCTGATGCAATCCCATCCTACGTGACTCGACGCCATCCGACGTGGTACGAATCCCGTCTTGCCTGATTTTCATCATATGACATCACGTCGCGTGGCACTGCTTTGTGTGCACGTCAAGGTGGCATCATATGTAAAGAATGGCGGCAAAAATCGATGAAGTTTTATTAATTGAGTTGGTTCGGAAGCACGAGTGTCTTTATAATATGAAAAGCAAGCACTGTAGAGACCAGAATATGAGAGGAGAAGCTTGGGAGGAAATTTATTGAATGTACCCAACATTTTCTTCTTTGTTTCCGTTCTAATAACAGTAAAGCTGATGCTACACATTCTAGTTCTTCTTTCCACTCATCTGAGGAAAGGCTGCTCGCCATAGTTTCTGAACTCAAACTGATCTCATTTTCTATCATTATGTAACGTAGCGTCGCGTCGTATCGGATGACGTGGGAACAGTGTGCACAAAGTACATCTCTGACGCATTATGTCGGATGGCGTGGCGTGGTGTAGCATCAGAACAATGTGTTCCCGGCTTTATTGTTCTAACTTACGAATATAGGGAGGTGGAGCTTCGGGAAAAATGCTGGAACTATTTTCATTCTCAATGAAAGTTATATTCACAAATCCTTCTGATACAGATGGTGGCTGTTGCTGATGTCGCCTTGCCACCCTTTCTGAAACCAGAGATCAACAAAATAATAATGCAAGCCAAAAAGACATCACACACGAAAAATATTTGAAGAGAGAATAATGATGAATATAAGGTCATCAAAAGTTCGGATCTTTTAGTGCAAATGGTCAAAAAATAAACATGATGAGGAAGCGTGAATTGAAGCATGATGTTTCTAGTAAATGACGAACAAACGTTTCATAATACTGCTTTTAAAACTTCATCATGCACAGATTTCATCCAGAGATTGCCGGTACATGACAGATGCTGCTCACAGAACCCCAATAACTATATACAGGGTGCGGCACCGAAAACGAAACAGATCGAATATCTTATAGACACATGTGTTGTGAAAAAATGCAAAAACACGTCGATTTGTAAACCAAGGGGGACATCTTTCTACCATAACCTCAACTGTCATAACTCTCTCTCCTCCCCTTGGTCACTATCACCCATACAATTTAAATAGGGAAAGTACTAAGTGTGACACATCACTGAAAAGGTAATTTGAAAAGGAATTCAGCCATGTGAGTGTTCGCTTCGTAACTTTTCATTTTGGCGCCCTCTT
The DNA here is from genome assembly GCA_029955515.1 of Chrysomela aeneicollis. Taxonomy (NCBI): domain Eukaryota; kingdom Metazoa; phylum Arthropoda; class Insecta; order Coleoptera; family Chrysomelidae; genus Chrysomela; species Chrysomela aeneicollis. The sequence continues at coordinate 11,525,090 of JARUHQ010000003.1, read as the reverse complement.
GCGGGAAAAAAAAATTTATTCGAAGGTACGAATGTCGTCAAATAACTCCAGAAATGCTCCAAAACCTCAGACGTTTCGAGACTAACTTATACTCATGTATGGCAGTTAATGGAGAACACTTTGAGCAGCTATTGTGAATTATTGTAGTTTGGAATGATTGGAGTAAAATTTATGCAAGCCTTTCCAATTTTTAAGTTCATACACTGTCATTTGAGGTTATGGTAGAAAGATGTCCCCCTTGGTTTACAAATCGACGTGTTTTTGCATTTTTTTCACAACACATGTGTCTATAAGATATTCGATCTGTTTCGTTTTCGGTGCCGCACCCTGTATATGTATATTAACAAGCTGGTTATCAGAAAGCAAAGCTGAGGTAATGCAGAAGAAAAGCGCACACTAGATTCGAAGATATCGGAGTCAACTTTGATATTTCTAATGGTAGCCATATTGGATTTTCACTCCATGGGATAGATCATAAAATTGCCAATTCATCGATGTATCACACTTTTGTGTTTATTGATAGAAAAGTTGAAATAATAGGAAAAATAGAAAATATCGAGTACGAGATCTGTCACGCTTATAATTCCAAATATTTTCACTAAAAGTGACAAAAATGATGTGAAACTCAATAACAAAGGTGCTAGAGGGCCACTCTACTGCAAAATATAAGTCATTGCTGCTCTCCTTTGGGTTGCCTCCTGTATTGAATTGATTGTACGATTTTTTTGCAACTCATGCAGCGTCACTGATTGTTCTGAAAAGAGCTGTATTTTTCAAGTAGTAGTCTTCTCACTGTGAAATTGGCAGTTGTAATTTCCTCATATTATAACATCAAGCACTGTGAGAACTGGACATTGTGACAACCGCTTCCCTTACTTGACTGGCACGTGTCGAATTTCGAAAGCAAAGATGTAAACATCGTAGGTGCATATCAATCACTCTTTTCTTCGACATCAGATGAGATCAAAATAACAGTTGAACTAAACATTTCATTATATTATTATCAAATCATAAATGGTTATTCTGACAGCAGCCTACTTGACTCTGATGATGAATTTTCCACAATAAAATCGGAATTACACATCAGCTCGCGAATTTAATGTGCAGATAGACTTACGTATAAACTTCTGTCTACTATAACATAAAAACAATGAATAATCTAGAAGCATTGATGCTACATCATAGATTTTATCTCATATTTTCCATTTTTTTTTATTTCAACTTCTCCTTCTTAAAACATACAAGAGTGATATATCAATGAATTGATAATTTTATGATCTCTCCGATGGAGTGAAAATCCAATATGGCTACCATTGGAAATATCAAAGTTGCCTTCGATATCTTCGAATCTAGTATGCCTAGATTCTTTTTCATTGGTAAACTTTGGATTCAAAATGCGAACTTTAGTAACTATACCAAATTTCAAAATCCTAGCAGCAATAGCTGAAAAGTTATCGATAACTATAAGAATCGACAATTTTCAGTTTTTCCAGGATATTTCAGGAACTACGTAAGATATCCTTGATTCCTTTTGATATTCGAAATGGCCATGAAATTGCGCATATTTTTCGTAATTTAACCTAGTTCGTATCTCTCTCTGTTTCCGATTTGACAATAGTGTACCATGAAATATGCATTACCCTGTATAAAGAAACTATACAAATTCAAATCTAAAATATATATTATGATATATTCTGTGAAGCTCCGAATTCAGATAATACATTGTGTGAAAATATTATATTATGATGCAAGTTTTATAAGACGCTGTTTTGTTTGGAGTACGACGAGCGAAGCGAGGAGTGCTCCAAGTGGACAAGTGCGACAACGTGTCTTATAAAACGTGTGTTATATGTAATTTTTTCTATTTTGAAGAAAAAAATTTATTTAAAATGGATTCAAAATCGATAAATTACATAATTTACATAAATATCTTCGATTGGTAACAATGATGACATTGAAATAATTGAAATCTGACGCACAAGCGTAAAGCCCTGTTTACAGTTGAGCGATTTTGATTATTGCAATACCAGGGGTGAAAAATTCAATGTTGTTATTGTTTTCATTGGTCAATTTAAATCAAATTACACTCTGAATTGAAATTCACTGCTAATATCACCAAATCCAAATCGCTCAGAAGTAAACTGGGCCTAACTCTTCTGACTTTCATTTGACAGTTCGATTGTACCAATCTCCGAATAATAAACAATGATATAATTGCACAATGACTTCATTATACAACCAAAATAGAAAAAACTTTTTATGCAGGACTACACCTATGAAGCAAATTTTAAGTTGTGAAAAATATCATCAATATAGGTACTGCTTGTAAACTTACCATTACGCTTTCTACGTCGGATAACTATACGAATAACTAAAGAAATTATCAAAATCGGACAAACACTTATCCCTACGGTGGTTCCAGGATGATTAGTGGAAGGGGGAATAGTAATAGGCCTGAAAGGGGGAAAAGTAGGCATAGGTGGAAGAGTGGAAAAACTGTGTATAGGAGGAAAAGTAGTGTGCCTCGATGTCCAAGGGTAGAAGGGAGGATATGAGAAGTTATAATAGAAGCCAACATCAGAATTGTACGGGTTTGTAAAATCATAAGTTGGAATGGGACTCATGTTCGCGATAATCAATACCGCACTCAATCAAAGATTGTAATACTCACATAGAAACAAATTGGCAGTGATTTATCTCAAATCAATTGATAAAAACTATCTTCGTGATATGCTGATTGTATAGTACCGGTGCTTGTATAATATCATTGTACAGAGTGTCCAAAATTTGAAGCAAAGAACTCGAGAGGCGGTTATATACTTGCAAGTTTGAAATATATGAGATACAGAGCGTCAAAATCAGATTGTTTCAGAAACTTTTCTGCTACCATAAAATTCAGTGAACTCGTGATTTGTGAATATTAAACAAATAAGTCGTGGTAAACTTTTCTACGGAGAAGTGCTATCGAAAGGATGAGCCTATATGATTGTGAATCTTATTACTTATATTGAGGTCTTTCCGGATGTTATATCATCCAAACTAAAAAAAAATCCTAATACCCACGTCATCTCCCAATATCCTTCTATAATTTTTCTTACAATCGAAAGATTGTGAATCAATCTTTCGAAAGTCTAAACCTTACAACTCTCTAGGAAGAAGAGAGGCATAGGTGGTCATGCCACAATTAAACCAGCCCACACATTATTATTATTAATTGCACGACTCAAGTAGACTCGAGAGTCGAAATTATAATTACCATATAATTACATAGTGTTTGGCGCTGTCGTTCAAAAAATCGTACGACTCTGTTGAGTCGTATAAAAGTTTGGCCGGCTAAAAATGTGTCGTACAAACACGTTTCTCAAACACTACCGATTTCATAGACCAGTTAAAGAGAACTGAATATTTACATTCAACCATTTATGCATAGAAATGGACTTTTTTATTTTTGCAAGCGCGATTCTATAAAACGGATAATGTCTTCTAGTTTTTCAAAAAAAAATGAGGGAATACATATAAAATACTAAGTACATATTCTTGTGATTATTAGGATGTAGGAGTAGGTTTAGAAGAGGGATGTTTTTGTATGAAAAATACCAAGTAAATGAAGGTTGTGCATAAAGGCATTAAAAACCTTGGAGGAAAATATGGTATGATTTCAGTGAAAGAAAGTAATATATTAATGAAAAAGCGTTGTGCTTGTGCATAAATTCATAGGCACTAATTGCATGTCTCAGATTTGTATCTTATTTTATTATTTTCTGTTGAACCAACTCTGATAAGTTGAATGCGACATTGTACATCCTCAGATGATTTTGAAAAACTGATGATTCCTGCACAATTCTCTCTTTTTATAAAATGTCCTTAGCTCATAGAAAAGTCTTCATCATCTGAGTAATTTTATCATCTGAAAAAGCGACTAGGTACTATTGCAGCAGTAGCGTGTTTAGGTTATGTATACATATTTAGGTGAAATGTTCAGATCATTAATTTTGTGTGTGTGGCCAAAATCCTATGTATCGGCTGTTAATAGAGGATCTGAAAAGTTTACAATCTCACGTTTTTTTGAAGGATCTACGTACAATATGAATAGAGAGCTACTTGATTAACAATGTTAGATAGTTATATTAATTAAGTACCTTCTTATAGCACTGCGTTCATAGTTAAGGACTATAATCTAAATATTTATACAAGCTTCAAAAAAACTCTCAAATTAAAAGAAACAATATAATAACAAGAACAGAGATCTCTCTGAAAAGATTCATCTAAAATAAAAATATATCACCATTGTTTTCTTTTTAACAATTTAATTTGTGCCAAAACTCAATTGTATCATTAAATATATGATGTGAAGGTGAACAATGTTTATTTCTCTATTCAACTTTTTTAAACTAGCCAAAATCGAGAAAAATATCAGGACAAAAATGATAACAAGTCAAATATTATAGGGGTGTGTCTAATTGAAAGCGCACATATCCTTTCTCAGATAAAATAAAATAAGAATATAAAAGTTTTTAAATCTTACTTTTATAGTCATTTCCTAGTTTACTTTATTTCCTGAATAAACTTTTTTTTTTTAGAAATCAGATTATTGGGCGATCCAATCAAGTATAACCAGAACTGTTTGAAGATTTTACAGATACTGTCATTACTGTCAAGTGTCACTATAAATATAATGATAAATCGATGTTTTTCACTCACCAGCTATAATCCTCTCTCTCTCGTACGACTGTTTGATTTTCTGGAGGAGTCCACAAAAAGATACAATGAAGATGAATATAAGGGCACTAAGTAGAAGCAGTTCAAGGCCCATTCTAAAAAGAACAACGCGGAATTAACTGGAAAAAAATCACCTGGAGTGTACCTACATTATTGAGTCTGACTGATTCCCTCATAATTAGAGATATCGATTATTTCTAATCAGAGATGATTAGATAAGGATGAGAGTGGCGGAAATTGCGTATCTAGTCTTTTGATAGGTGATCTGAAACAATATTATTTGATAACGTGGGTACCTGAAGTAAGACTTTTGTGGCGTAAATTTTATGAAATTGCCACAAGAAGTAGTATGCCTATATACAAATAACTCCCAAAGTTTGTACTGATGGCACTTCTGTTACATGCATTACAAATTTAAATAACTCATCAATAAACCCTTTTCCTTCGGAGTATATTTCTTATCGTCGATGAATGTCTAAACTGGAACAATCATACTGAGTGCTTTGGTTATTTGGCTCTGAGCTTCTTTTTCAGAAACCTCAGGTATGTCTTGACAGAGTCTCAATTTTATATCGTCATATCATGCTCAAGTGGCTTGCAAATCAAGATATAGAATCTTTTTCAAGAAATAAATATATTCATGACGTTAACATTCGCCAAAAGGAGGAATGCTACGTTCCATTTTTGAAGCTACCTATTCATCTGATATTTCAGGACGACAACTATTCTATCTTATACTTCTAGAAGTATAAGAAAGTAATTGGTCGTCGTATAAATATTTCTTTGTAATTTTTACAATTTGTGTGAATTGTAAAATCTCTTATGGAAATATATGAAGTAAATATCAAATAGTTACCAAAGAGGTGTTTATTTCTAAATGATTGTTTAGAGAAGATGGCCTTCTACAGTAGATTTAGAGTGAAATATGTATTTCCATAAACCATTTGAAATCAAATAGGTATCCAAGGTTTTCAAGCAGTTGACCAACCTGATTTTACAAAATCATCTGTGCTAATATTGTATCGAATAATATGATTTGATAAAGTATCATTTTTGGAGTAACAAAATTCAATTCAAAACAAGATAATGCAACACTCAGAAAACATGGTGATATTGCTATAAAATATTATGGTTTATGTCTTCTGGAAATAATAAATGATAAGACTCCATTTATTTATATTACTAATAATATTTAAGACTTTTATGCATATTCATTTATTAGATAACACCTGTTATTACAGTTGAAAGGATTATTTTGTTTTTCTAAATTTTTGAACCGTCATCATTATTATGTTCAGGATAACCATTAAATACCTACCTAATTACCTGAAAGTATTAGGTAGCTACATAACCTTTAGGATGTTTATGAAAACTGAGCATATACAGTGAGTCTAACTTTGCAAGGTAGAATGATGAAACTCTCAGGACTGATGGAAATGCGGAAACTTCATCTACCGACTTGATGGAGTTGGCCTAACTAGAATACACAACTCACTACCGATACGATTTTTTTCTGAAAATCTCAGGACTTGTGGAGAATTGTGAAATTTCACGAATCCACCTCGAAAAGTACGGAATATACGGGGTGCTTCCATGAAAAGTGAGACAAATTCAGTTTTTTTCACCTGGCTAATTACGGAAGTTACGGGGGTGCTTCAATGTGAATTCTCAATTCAAATCTACAGAGTGTCTCATTTTAAACGGCCGCCCCACTGTATCTCAGTTATTAATCATGCGATTCCAACCAAATTTGTTGTGGTATGAATAACCATCAATATGATCAGTTTTACAGAGATGAACATTATTTTGGACAGTGCCGTGCGTTTATATTGATAAAAAAAGGGGTCGATTTTTCATAAAATCATATTAGGCATTTTGTCACAGGAAATCTAACCTCATATTTTTGTTCTTCATGGTTTGAAACCCCCATATGTATATTTTCACCTACTTTCTATTGAGGGTTTTGAAAAAACGGGCACATCTAAACTGCATTTTTGCGAACGTGAATATAATCGTTTTAACAGAATTTTCAGAGGATCGATCATCAAATGTGGTCGGAGTACCTTCAACATAACCGCCCTTCAATATAAAACATTTCTTTGTCACTTCCTTAAATGTGCATTCACAATTATTCCAAGCTCAGCAGGCGATATTTCAGCACGTGCTAGTTTGATTATATTTATTATTCCCTGTTTCGAGATCAATTTTCATATACTCAATAATTCCTCAGAAGTAAAGATGCATAGGAGTTAGGTCTGGTGAACGTGGGGGCAACTCAAAAGATCTTTTTCCACCAATTCACTTATTCGTAAAATGTTTCTTATGCCAATTTCTGGCAACAACTGAAGAGGGCGGATTAAATGTGACGATCGTTTTTCTGAAAATTCCGTTAAAACGAGTATTTACGTTCGCAAAAACGCAGTTTCGATGTGCCCTTTTTTTCAAAACCCTCTATAGAAAGTAGGTGAAAATTTACACATGCATACTAGCAGTGGAATGTTTACTGAAATTCAACGAAGCGTTGTCGAGGTATTCGATTTCAAAAGGTGCATTTTTTAGTGACAGTGGTAGAGTCTATTTGCAAATTCTTCCTTCACCTCAATATTCTCATTTCCAAATCGTTCAGGTCAGTAGGAACAGTTTAATAAATAGTGGCTTTCAAATGAATCCAAAGAGAAAAATCATTTGATGCCAAATCCGGCGAGCCAGCTGGACATTCTATTGGGCATATTAATTCGTTTGGAGATATTTGGACAGTCCTTCTCTCATTCAATCATGACATAAGTACTTCTCAACTTAAATATATGTCATATATCTTGCGATCAATATAGCTAATAAGTATGCATCAGTAGCTCAGCAAAATACTGAAAGGACTGAATTTACGAAGTTAAAAACTAAACTTTGACATATATACCCAATAACGAAAGATAACAACATCTCGAACCACACCTTTCTCCACTCTTTATCGAAAAAGATACGTTGAAGTATTGCTTACCTGGAAAAATTAATTCACATCTTCGTACAAACTACAGTATTATCAGATCTTTCCTTTGAAAGAACTTATAGAATATTTTTAACCCATAGTACAACTGCAATTGAATTGAAACAATAGAGTCGGTTTCGCTTTCCAATCAACAAATAGGTACTACAACACTGAACTCGATTTAGATAAAGGTAGGTATTCAACACACTTATGTTTACCTAATGATTATACAAGGGGGTCTGTCGTTTGTCACATGTAAATTTGCACTGTTGTTGAGTGTTCATTATCATCGCTATTGTTTCTCAAATAACAATAATTATGAGCTCTTGAAAACTCGCGGTAATTTAAAAAATAAATGGCTCACTAGAATCACACGATTAAAAAAAGTTTCAATTTTAGGATAATGTATTACCTACTCTGCTAAAATATTTGGATCTCAGGATCACTGCAAGCAATGCAGCAGAGATCAAGTTGTGTAAAAACTGTGGGTATACTCATTTTCTAATCTCACTTGAAACCTCGTCTTGGATGACTTTATACCATCTTCAGTTTCGCAGTACAAAACAAAAGCGAATTTTGTGAAAAAGATGTCAAATATGCCTATGAATGTAGAAACAAATAAGTTGCATTAGAATAAGCTGAAATCTTGATTTCAGAGCAACAACAAGTCTTCAAGACTGGCTGGACGTGATTGGTTGAATCGACTCATGACCAGACCAGAATAATAATATTTCTGTTGGGAATGGAGGTGCAGTTGTTCTATGAACTATACCAGGAAAACTGAAGGAAAAGCAAACTATTACGACAAAACAGAGACAAATGTAGAGGAGACAGATCTATCACAAATTGGGAAGAGGAAAAAGCATCACCTAAATGAGTGCACTGAGCTTTGCTGACGGATTCAACCCTCCATTTTACATTTTTTCATAGAAAGATGTTGAATGTTGATTAAACTACTCGAACAATAGCCTAACAGGAGCTTTTTACAAATAACGCCCACGTCCAGCATAAAGTCAATAAATGATCTAATTCCAACATAATTTCTTTCAATATACGATATTTTCTATGGCCATCAATCTTTACCTTTCACTTCAATATGAATAACGAGCTATGTTGTAACGATTTTTTTATAAAAATATTTCGATAGAAAAATTTTCCAATTATATAGGACACCTGGTATAGTCCATAAGAAATCAAAGAGAACTCGTTCATTTCATTTATCTCCATCAACTTCTCAAACAAGTATTGATGTCCAGGAATGGTCAAAATGTTTGACGATAATATCAAATTGAATAAATTGAATATACCTTTATATCGATAAAAATGTGCATCTCTATATATATGATATCATGTATTGTGAAAAATGTTTTGTTGATGAGATTATTAAAATCTGAATAATTTCTGAATTTGATTAGAATGACGCGTTGACTGGAAAATAACTTCAATCGAGATTTTGGTATTCACTGGAACATAATTGCAATTGCGTTACCTTCCTGATTCTACGATGACAGAGAGAGATTTTGGCACTTATCATAGCGACAAATTTCAAGAAAGGTAGAGAGCAAACAAGAAATTTATAAATAATTGAATTGGATCCATGAATTTATGGATTGATAATTATAATTCAATTATGAGTCTTGTTGAATGCTGAATCTCATCGAAACTGAGGTTGATCTTTGATGGGACCAACTCTTTACGAGATATTGATATACATATAAATATAAGTACGACCTGGTATATTATATGCATTGCGCAATCATATCGATTGGATCTCAGGTTTATTTAATTTTTTATCAATATATGGAATAATAAGTCTATGAATATACTGTTTCTTTGAATTTTCATTATACATACATATGTCTTCCATGATTTTTCTTATGTACTATCCCTTTCTTTACATATAACTGAGTTATTAGTAAGTAAGTTATATTTTGAGATAAAATTATTAATACTTCAAACTAATTGGCGCCCATTTGCTTGTAATTTGAGTCATAAAACATCTCATTTCAAATCTCAATATTCACGACCTATAAGCTCCCAAAAAAAACAAAAACTGAGTTACCATCAGCCAATTTGTGATTCTCAGAAAAAAGGGTACAATGTGAATCATTCTATGATTACAAGTGAGGAAAAACACAAAGTCGGTCGACCACACATATAATAATTGAAGGAACGTTCCTAACCGATTTCGGTCATCTAGCCATCATCAGACTTAATTTATTAATATGGATTCTGTAAATCCAATGTGGTTGTTACAACGCCATTTGGGGTTGTTTAATGGGGTATTGCCCTTTTCTTTGATAATTTTACAAAATAATTTTCGATTTGAAGTTCCCTTTGATTGATTTCCTATAATGGTATATTAATAATTGAAGTATCTTGAACCACTTCGAAAAATGTGATACTTTTTATCCGAATTGAACATGCCATTCTTTCTGCACATGTTATAGTAGGTTTTATATATCAGGAGATTTTCGTTAGATCTTTTTGTTTGTACATTGAAAATCAATCAATACCCTCGTAATTTTTTGACTTCATTATATATATAAAGGATCAAGCTAGAGAGGAGATGATTCTATCTACTTTAAAAAAATTTCAATTTCAAGAAAAAGTATAACAATACAAAAGATAACATAGCCAATTCGGCGAATAAAAAATATTTCCAAATCAGATAATCAATTTCAAAATAGTATCCTTGCAATATCGAACCTTAATCTTACCAGATAAAAACACTTTCCGAAATTTGAAATCTCTAAACAAAGCGACAACGGATTTACGAATAATAAATTGGTTCTTGCATGTCCATCCGATATATGGACATATTATCAAAACCCATCACATTAATAATTAATAAATTCACGATACTCAATTTTATTATTCAGTCGTTTTATTAATACATTCTTCAACAGCATCTCGCTTGCTATATACACATCAGCACTCCATTTGAACAGCATAAAAATGTGTGTTCGTTCACAAATTATAATCGAGATTTATACATTCCATTCAATACTTATATCAACCTATCTATATACACTAAAGAAGATTTTAGTTCAAAAACTATACATATAAATTTTACATATAGATCTCTCTCCATTTCAGCTACCTCAACTAGCAATCATCATTCTTCTTTAAACAAAAGTACACAAAAAATCATATCACATTCGATTGGATTCTACAACTATTGAGTGAGAAATTACAACATTTCAGTTGGTATTTCCTCATGAATACTTCCCACCCTTATTTTGGAAATGTCTACAATAGACAATATTTTACATACAAATTGTGGATCTTGGATGAGTGTGCAAATTTCGAGCAGAATTAGGTAGGGTTTCTCAAGTAGATTTCTGTGTTTCTCATGCTAGCCTTTTGAACGAATCCCAATTTGAGTTCTGTGGCAGATTCTCATTGGGTGGATGGTTTGGGGGCTACAACTATAACAGTGGGGGTAGAACCTTCCCCTGACATACTATTCAGCGACGCTATCCTCATTGCTTCTTCATAAGTTGGAGGTTCTGAAATAATAACAGATAAGAATCAATGATCGCTGGCAACGATGAATGTATGCGCATACGCCAAAATAACAGTACATAGATGACAGTCAAGAACTCAAATTGGAAATGATCGTGTCGGATATCACTTTTGCGATCTTTTTCAAACAAGCAGGTTATATCTGTGTTTTGTTGATGTGAATTTCCTCGTTTCTCGTTATTGTGTTTCATTAATTCATAGTTATTCAGATACTATTCGTGCCTGTGCTATCAATGTCTACCAAAATATTGCAAAAATTAGGATAATTTATATGCCTACCGTTGTTTTGATCTTGATTGCTTCATATTCTTTCAAATCTCAAGGAGTGGTTCGCTGAATTAGAAGATCTCTGATGATTACTCTTTGTCAAAGCTAAATATATTTTTTGTATTCTTATATCATGATATGTTCCAAATGACAATATTTGTTCACATATAAAGTAAATATTTCCTATGAATATGAGATTTACGGATTCTGGACATTTTGATTTGAATTTCGCGCTCGATTTCGCGCATGCGCCTTCAATTAACGTTGCCAATAAGAAAAGGATAGATAAATGAAAATCGGCTTCACTTTGCTAACTATTGTTATATACTTCAACACAGTCATATCAAGTAAGTTAGTTGTAGTAATATACACTCAGTGTAATGTGAAAACCGCAACTCTCTATTTCCAAAGACAACTGAGATATCGTGCAAAATCATCGAGAATTGGACACGTGCTCACACAGCACTCATGCCCAGGTATTCGTAGATCTATGGACGATGCCCAGGTGACTAGATTGTATCTAGTGAGCAGCTAACTTGGTTTTAAAATATCTTACCATCGTTGTAGTTTGGTTTGTTCATTTGGTTGGTGACCGTGATATGTTCTATAGATAAATACGCATCGGGGGCTGTCCATTGTCGATGTTCTTGACCTTGAATCCTACTGCTGATGTTGTAAACATCTTCCTGTTGATGCGCTGTAACAAAAACGGAAGAATAAACATCGGAGTCCTTGGAAGGATAGCATATAGTATTGGATGGATATTTTGATTTAAATTATAATGTGGACGAACTCAAATAAAACTTTTGCTGAAAAACAAATTCAAACTGAATGCATTCTCATCAGGTTCGTTAATTGTTATGCAAATAGTGCAAAAAAAAATTACCATACTAGTGGAAAATTTCTAGTATAATTAGGATGGCGGTTCATTATGTTTCTAGAGGAACAATTTCAAATTGGGAATTCAATTCTCTGAAATGAAGAAAGAAATATGATTGACAATCTCCATTTGGAATAAAAAGCTTTTGCCACAACAAACTATTTATTTTATAAAATGTATTCTGGATTATCCCAATCGACACGTTACTCAACCCACTTGGAGGTTTTGGAAATTGTCGGTAAATCCGAAAGAAAAGCACCCAAATAAATATCACTCTTGACTGTCATTGGAAAAGATATTTAAGAAATGTTTCATGTACCATCATCCTCCTTGGTAAAGAATTAGAAAAAATAGTAAGGTAGTCTGAAATTGGGAAAACGGCCGTCAACCTTGATTATATAATAAACTACGCAACACTAATTACGTCGCACCCCGAAATTTTGCCCCTGTTTGAATTCGAATAGCTTTTTTCCTCTTTGAACATGAATTCTGTTTGCACTGTTCGCTAGCTCAGTCCTTCAGCTATAATCTCGTACTTATTCGATACATAAGGTTATTTCCATAAAATTGCTACAGGATGTTTTTTGAAACTGTGCAAAATTCCGAAATTTTCTGAAGGATCCCAAATGAAGAAAAACAGTTTTTTTTCAACTTTAACAGCAAAGGCATGAAGATTATCTCATTACCTTTGGCCATTTCCAAAATTGTCTTCTTATCACTTTTCTTTACAGAGTGATCTCAAAAAATCAATTTTTTTGGTTTTGCAGTCATAACTTTTTTCCTCTTCAACCGATTTTCAAAATCTCAGGATCATTTCGAAGCTGAAACGTTAGATGAACAGACATGAAGATTAGATTTGACTAAAGATAAATATTAAAGATCGAGGGTTTCTGCAAAGGTGACCCAAATCTAAATCCCCCTCGAAATCCCGATTAAAAAAGAAAAATATCCAAAACGTTGTTTGATCGGAACGAAAATATCACCACCAAAAATACTGATAAAAAATTTGTTACCCCCTCCCCCCCAAAAATTTTTTTGCAGGTAAAATTTTTGCTAGTCAAACGGTTAGATATATCGGTAAACATATTTCACCTGACCCCCACATCGGGATCGGATATTAAAAAAAAATAAAATTCTTTCGCCCCCCTTGCCCCCTTGGGGTACTTTGGGTAAGAATGAGTGGGAAGGAGATTTTTGTGATTTTTTTACATATAATTTTCGTGAGTTTCGTACAAAACTACTAAGAATCGCCCAAACTCGTGTTCTCCAAGTATCATAGATTGATGTACAGGGCGAAAAAAAGTTATTTTTTAGAATCGAGACAAGCGGTACCCATAGCTGTGTTCAGCGGAAAAAGTTGATCAAAGAGATAAAAAAATTCGTTTCATAGGCGTACGTATAACATTTTTTTGGGGGTCTAAAGAATTAAATTCTTTGAAAGAAATCCAAAACATGATGGAAGACTTTGTATAGGGGGTGAAAAGGTTACCCTGAAATTTTGTTGTATTCAGAATTTTTTTTTTGAATTTTTTTAATGAAGTCTTATATCTTCAGAAGAGAAAGACCTACGAATAGTTTTTTCTGTCCTGGTCTTTATTTTCACGAGAACGTAATTTTCAACTTGTCTTGTCAGTCACTCATTATGATTTTTGTTACGTTGGTTACGGACCATGCATTTTTTTGAACTGATTTTTTTTCTAAAACATTCCGTTTCATTTCTGTTTTCTCACGCACAATTTTTGACTACTGAAAGAAAAGAAGATCTGGATGTGTCCAAAATGGAAGATCCTTCCGAAAACAAGTTGATTTTCATTTAATTCTCCTCCCAGGCGGTATTTACAGAGTGTTTCAGATTTGGGTCACCTTTGAGGAAACCCTCGATTCTGAATGTTCATCTTGAGTGAATTCTGATCTTCAAATCTTCTCATATGAGGTTTCAGCTTCAAAATGAGCCTAAGATTTTGAAAATCGGTTGAAGAGGAAAAAAGTTATGACTGCAAAACCAAAAAATTGATTTTTCGAGATCACTCTGCAAAGAAAAGTGATAAGAAGACAATTTTGGAAGTGGCCAAAGGTAATGAGATAATCTTCATGCCTCTGCTGTTAAAGTTGAAAAAAACTGTATTTCTTCATTTGGGATCCTTTTGAAAATTTCGAACTTTTGTACAGTTCCAAAAAACATCCTGTAGCAATTTCATGGAAATAACCTCATGTATCGAAGAAATACGAGATTATAGCTGAAGGACTGAGCTAGCGAACAGTGCAAACAGAATTCAAATGGTTCAAAGAAGAAAAAAATTATTCAAATTTAAACAAAGGCAAAATTTCGGGGTGCGACGTAATTAGTGTTGCGTAGTTTAGTTCATGTATATTAAGGGCGTAAAATAGACTTCTATGGACCGCAGCGTGTAAGTGCTAGCCCGAACGATGGCTATAGACCACGCTAGACTATAAGCTATTAACACTTTACGCCTACGGGCCTTTAAGGGCGGTCGTGCATAAAATGAAAACATGTAAAAGTTTTGAAAACTACCACTTTTTCATATATCGACAAAAGGACTATCGATATCGTCAAACACAAACAATTATTCAAACATTTAGGTACCTATCAGAATGGTATGAGCTGTATAAGACTTGCTGTCAACCATCATAAGCTCTGTCATACATTATGGTTCAGTGATTCATTACACAACTCAAGAATAGCTCAAATTGTTTGTATACAGCTGATATGCATTACACAAAACAATCCAGATTATTATATGCATAACCTAAACATCAACGCATATATTCACCTCCTCTCTCCAGTCTCTCCTTTTTTTTCTTGGTATAGAGATGGTACAAGAAATACGCCATCAGCATCAGAACAAAAGCTGTCATCAAATTCAACCACATAGCATAGCACTTCTTATTAGAACATTCACAATCATTATGGTACAAAACTAGAGAGAATAGGAAAATATCGCCATCAATAATGGTAATGAGGCTTATCTACGCATAAGGTAGGTATGCTTTGGTTTTTCCTATGGAATTGGGAAATACCGATAGAAACAATCAACGTGAATTGAATGTTTATGTTATTGTCTCGAACAGAATAGATGGACCATGCATGGTTTTGAATATTTCGGATGACACTTCAAAACTCATACAATTTTCGTGTGTTGCTTTGCAACTAAGTTGGCGGTTAAAAACACTTTACAAACTAGCACATTGGACTAGAATTTGTTCATCAACTACTATCCTTATTTATTGACGAGAACAAACAAAGGTATCTATCGGCTGATCAGGTGAATGATGTAGAGAATTCGAAAATCACAGAGTGATTCTATTAGACGAGGGATAATAAGATAAAATAGATGGATTAAAATATGCTCATTTGTTTGAATTTCCGAAATTCTTACGAAGAAAAGCTGTTTCTATTTCAATCTCACTAATGTATTTTATTTTATCAGACACCTTGTAGTGACGATGAAAATCGGTACAGGTACCTATTTCCAGAATCCCTATAATGGTAACAACTTTAAAATTTGAATCTGCATAAGACAATTTATTATTGAATATATATTTCGAATACTTACATAACATAAAGAGGTTAGGTTAGGTCGATCTAAAAATAAAGACTGCACAGAGATTGTCCTTAGAAACACTGATGAGAAACGGATATATTATGACTATGCATGAAAATACGCTAATAACAGGTTTTCATTCAGTAAAATACCTACTTACAATTGCTTTGAAAACGGCTATCATCGCCGAGCATAATCATTACATAATCATTTCTCCGAGAATTAGACTTCTTCCTTTCCACTTTCCACTGAGCATATATGTAGAAGAGGAAAAACAGCACGAAAATCACAAAAAATAAGACTAGAATCATGGAGCACATAATATATAGAATATATCACCAACATCCACGGGCTACTTCTGAGTTGTTTACAATGATTTATTATGATTACTATTAAATGTGTAAATTAAGATGTTGTTATTGAAAGTGGTTTTCAGTCCAACATGAGATTCCACTATGTTTGATGTTTATAAATCATTATCAAATCTTGAAAGAGTCGAAAATGTAATTCGATTTAACATTGAGAATCAATTCAGATCAAGACACAAAATGACATTGCATCAGGATTCCTTGAATTTTGTTCTAGACTAGAATTTCCGTGTGCAGATAATAGGTGAATAGATAATTTACCGTCAACAATGCTCTATTATGGGGTGATCATTAGGTATGATTGGGTTTGAGGTACATTGCGAAAACTGTTTTACAGAAACTAGGTTTTTACTTGCGTGCCAAGAGCCACTTATTAATGTAGATAAAAATGTTCATGTTCATGGTTGTTACTCATCGGAAATCACGTCTATTATTTCACTACGAGCGCTTAGGGTGACTTTATAAAAACTTTTAACATTTAAGATTTATTACCTAAAATTCAAGACTTAAGAGCTGATAAGTTCATTCTGGAAGCCAGTCTGACATTCAGGAATTATTTTGAAACAATCAGACCATTCCTGCAGTCTGTTCAAGAGAACACTTGTGAAAAGTTTAATAATACAGTCCACTAATGCAATTCCTCTGTAATTTTGCGTATCCTCATGAGGACCCTTTTTATGTAACATGGTTAGAATGATATCACCCCAAGAAGAACGGATCAAGCCAGTCTCAAAAATTTGATTGAAAAGTACGCAAAGATATATAAGCCAATTTTCAGAAACTCATAAGGGATACCATCCTCATCCTCACCTCACCTTGGAGGAAGTCTATTCTCGTAAAATTCTTCCCATACAGGTATCTGTATGTATGACTGATTGTGTCTATTGCGAAATTGCTTCAAAGTATGCCAAAAGTCTTTTGCATTCTTCACATTACTCAGTTTGTTTAGTATAGTCACATCATAACGGGATTTCTTTTTTTGTGGTATTTTTGTATAGTTTTTTTGTTTCCAACATTTCTGTTTTTGATTCATACGAAAAGTTATCGCGTTTACAGCGTTTCAATTTCTGATTCAGTGAATTTTTCAGTTGCCTGCACTCATTGTCAAACCATGGTTTATTCAAATATTTATTGGAGTGAGGTTTAGAGGGGTAGATAATTTTGTGCAAGCCAATTTCAACAGATGATTCGTATACAGCTGCACAAAATTTAATATAGGATTCGTTTGTTTCGGGAATGAAAAATGCTTTAGGTGACCAAGACATCTTACCTCGAAAGTCATTAATCTATCATCCCATGACAAGATTGATATAGGTATATCATCAGGTAAATCCAGCTTATTATATGCAATATTGTAATTCATTGCCATACAGATTGGGAAATGATCGGAAATCAGAGTACTATTCATAACACTAAAATCATTTATGATTCGTAAACCCGAGTTACGTACCCATGCCAGATCTATTACACTCTGGCTTACATTACTACAAAAAGTATAATTTGCCTTCCGATCTCCAGGAGTGCGACCATTTAGCAGACAATAAGGGTGACTTTATAAAAACTTTTAACATTTAAGATTTATCACCTAACATTTAAAACTTAAGAGCTGATCAGTTCATTCTGTTATAAAAAAACTTAAGATTTAGGAATATTTGACATGGAACAAATAATTTTGACGTTGGCAAGTTCTAACCTATATCTATTATTATTGTTTTTGTTAGAATTTTCTTCAATTTTATTCAAATATTATTTGTGTCATGGACGATATGCTCTATAAATTCAACAAGTTAAAGAATTCAGGCATATTTATGATAAACAAAATAGTTATTCTAAAATAAACTCGCCAGGAAAACTGCCTGGAAAACAATTGGCCAAATATATCTTAAAAAACTGAAGGTAGAAATGGAAAATTGAATTACGGAATACATTTCCATCATGAATCATGATTTGATCCTGGACAGCCTACATCAATGAAGATGAATTTATGAGATGCATCACAGATAGCCATCAATACCTCGATCAATACTATGCTTGAAAGTCTTCTTGTAGGAGAAGTTTCCTGTTCCAGCATGTTTTGTATTTTGTATCTGAATATGCTTTCCATCAAGGGCACCAATACAGTTTGGCATATTCCATTTTTCATAAAATTCCATGGAGATTCCATGCCAATCAATTTTTTCAGTAAATTTTCCACAGTACATCGATGGTTTCCTCTATGATGACATGTGTACATAGTAGTCAGTCCATCAACATAAGCAATTTGCTGCATAAGAGCATCCCTCTGATCTGATAAATAGCTATAATTTGGAGTTATTATTGATGACATCGATTTCAAAATAGAAAACTGTTCAATATCCATATTATCATCATGTTCAAATGAAAATGGAGTTGGAATGGATATTCTTTTTCCTATGTATGGGTTTAACTTTGTATTTCAATCCAAAAATCATGAGCAAACTACATGAAGTAAATGGAGTCAATGAAGTCAATGAAGCTCAATAAACTACGGCCCCGTTTGTTAAGACTTTTGTCAAAACTAAGCCTATCCATATACAAACAAGTTTCCATGAGGACATCCTCGGATACTTCACCGGCGTTGCCAACTCTACAATTGAAATCTCCGGCAATTATGAAATTGTGGTTATAGTATTCATCCGTAACTTTGCACAAGGATAATAAAAATAATTCTAGCATCGTAAAAATACATAATGAAGGTATCTCTGCCAGAATTCCTTTGTCTATCGAACGGTGAAGTTGTGGAATTCATAGGATAGTGAGGTATTTTCTAACCCCCACGATTTCAAGAAAAATTTCAATACCCAATATCCTTCTAATGGCTCGCACGACGTGTAGTCAAAAGTGAAAAAACATGAGTACCAAAGAGTACCTTGAAATTAAAGTCATTTTCACTAACTTCTGCATTCAACATTTTTTCATATCTTCAGAAACAAAAAGTCAACGAAAGGTTCAATTTCAAGAAGTGCACCCTGTACGGTTGAATTAATTAACAATATTTATTATCCCGAGAATTGTACCTAATTCGATGCTTTTCGATATGCATGCTTTTGAGCACGTATTTCCATTTTCATTGGAGTCTCTCAGATGATAGGAAAATTACGTAATTTTTTAAGTTAGGTGGATGTATTATTTCCATTTTAGGAATCCAAAAACACGCAGCACACAACTTGTTATTACTCCCTAGTAATGTAATGTACTCGCTGATAATTTGGAATCTAATGATTGGAATTTTAAGAAAAGTTGAGAGGTACCAATACTTCTGTTTTTTCCAATATCATCCTCTGATGTATGTGATTCAAAGAAAATTTTGAATCAATGAGGCTGATATTTGATGAAAATTCTCAATTGAACACTAAACTAATGTGGAACAACGGAATAAGTGTTTCGCTATACTATATAGTTTCAATGAATCCTCTAATCTCTGTGAAAATGTTTAACGAAAACGAAGTACTAATGGCCCTGAAGAGGTTAAAGTCAAAACAAACAAGTGGTATCGATAAAATTCCCAGCTTCTTGGTAAGAGACTGTTCTTATGTATTTTCTAATAAAAGCCACTTCTACTGATTTTCAACCTCGCACTCAAAACAAACTCATTCCCAGATGCATGGAAATCATATGAATTCAACGCTCCTAGTGCACCACAAAGAAGCAACCTTGCACCACTCTTATTTTTACTTTTTATCAACGATATATGCAACAACATAAGCAGCAGTGTGCTTCTCTTTGCGGACGATCTCAAGCCAAGCTATATAGCCAGAATATTGTATCATCTGTCAAAGCGATATCGATTCATGAACGGTGTATATACACAATAATTTATACCTCAATATCAAAAAATTCAAATCCACAACATTCACCCTAAAAAATAACTCAATTCGATTAGCAATATTTTACTCGTCTGTGACTATAAAAAAAAGGATCTCGGAATAGAATTTGACCCCAAAATAAACTTTACTTTTCACGACTGG
Source organism: Chrysomela aeneicollis (assembly GCA_029955515.1). Classification (NCBI taxonomy): domain Eukaryota; kingdom Metazoa; phylum Arthropoda; class Insecta; order Coleoptera; family Chrysomelidae; genus Chrysomela; species Chrysomela aeneicollis. The sequence continues at coordinate 11,504,796 of JARUHQ010000003.1, read as the reverse complement.
GTTTGTGGCCGAGTGCGCAAAGGCTTTGGTCTATGGGCCTGAGGGTCCGCGGTTCAAATCCCGGCGGCTATTGGAAATATTTATTTATTTCTATGTGACCAACCGAATATTCTTGGTACCTAGATATGAATCCTTCGGACTCTTCACGGTAACCAACCGAGTAGTGCTTCGGATGACACTTGAAAAGCTAAGGTCCCCGTCTTCCTTACTCATACAAGTCCTAGACTTACGAGGGTGGCTTCGCAACTAAATTGGCGGTTAAAAACACACTTTTCAAACACACTTTCGAACACATCAACAAAATTACATCATCGGCAAAAAAATGCTCGGTTTCATCTATAGAAATTGCAAAGACTTCACCAATGAACAATGCTACCTGTCTTTATACACCTCATATGTTCGAACATGACTTGAATACGGTTGCCTAATCTGGACTCCATATTATGAAACACAAGTACAACTTGAGTCAATACAACGCGCCTTCATGAAATACATAGCATTTCAAACACATCAACAAAATTACATCATTGGCAAAAAAATGCTCGGTTTCATCTATAGAAATTGCAAAGACTTCACCAATGAACAATGCTACCTGTCTTTATACACCTCATATGTTCGAACATGACTTGAATACGGTTGCCTAATCTGGACTCCATATTATGAAACACAAGTACAACTTGAGTCAATACAACGCGCCTTCATGAAATACATAGCATTTCAAACACATCAACAAAATTACATCATTGGCAAAAAAATGCTCGGTTTCATCTATAGAAATTGCAAAGACTTCACCAATGAACAATGCTACCTGTCTTTATACACCTCATATGTTCGAACATGACTTGAATACGGTTGCCTAATCCGGACTCCATATTATGAAACACAAGTACAACTTGAGTCAATACAACGCGCCTTCATGAAATACATAGCATACAAACTGGACGGACTCTATCCTGAACAATCTATCAACAATGACACTCTACTCAACAGATTCAACCTTTCATCACTCAATCATCGGAGAACTACCACTCATGTATATTTATTTACAAACTTGTAAACTATCATATAAACTGTCCTGAGCTGTTATCCCAGTTGAATTTTCACGTTCCCCGCATTAACAGAAGAAATGCAAATTTTTTCTACCTTCCTACACCCAGAACAAAAATGTTTTCGCCAAATTACCAATATATGCAATGTGTAACAAATTTAACAAGATTGGAGAAGAAACCGATTCATTCAATCAAAATAGGAATACATTCAAAACAAAAATAAAGGAAATTCTATGTAAACTAAACAGTCAGTGAAATACACATGAACTACTTGAATCGTTAACTCTTGAATAACCTATAGCAGATATTCTACATAATATACGATATAGATGATGTTGGTATTACACTGTTTGTATTTCTATTTCTAAATTTATAATTTCATACTAGGCTTATAACTGTAACTATTCCTATTCCTATTTCCTGACCTACCATATGTACCTATTGTACCAAAGTGGTTAATAAATTATTATTGTTATTATTATTATGTATTGCTGTCTTGTAATTGGGGCTCGGCCCTGTTTTAAGTGCCGCTCTATAGTTTGAACATCTCACTTCGTAACGTTAGATAAGTAACCCATCAATAATATCGAGATGCAAATTTTGAACTTATAGTCAATTACCCTCCACGTACATATGCGCTTATCGCATAGGACAAATTGCCAATTTTTATATCTTAATACTTGACCTATATCCAGGGACTCCAACTCTTTGTTAATGACTGATAAGGTGAGGCAAACCTTTGATCCGAACAAGCAGACACTCTTGCTGATAACCGAAGTTGACAGAATTGACACATTTAATCTTAAATTTTTGTGCTACGAAATGTGATTTTCTATACTTCATATTAATATTAACTCTTTCAGAACTTCAGCCTCGGGGTAAAAGCAAAGCGAATCTATTACATACCTACTATTTACCAGTGACGAGTTTTATTTTGTCCAATGAGTGCCAAAATTGCGCGATTAGGGCAAGAAAAAAAAGCGCTGCATGCGAAAATGTTTCATGGTTCAAGGTCAAATGCCTTTAAATTTGAAGATAAAAAGGAGCATATTTGGCGTTACGTGTAAATGTATATTATGTAGATGAATGTAATGCCAAATTCAAATCGCGCTAGTATTTGATTGAATGTATATTTCGTTCAAAGAGTAAAAGAAGAAGAAGAATTTATTGACAAGATGAAGAACAAATTTGGACTGCAACCAGATGCCTTCAGTTTTTATTCTAACCGTAACTTAATTTGTGACAGGGTATGCAAGTGCACCTCCTTGCAACCTACTGAGGTGCCCATGACGAAATATTTTTTGGCGAAAGTAAATTTGGAGAAACTTTACAGGCTACCTCTGCAGTCTCATCATTGGTAGTGTTGAAACTTTTTTCTTGAAAAGTGCATTTTATTATTTATTATTTATGTATATATAAATGATTTACGTCCATTCACGATTAGATATGACGAATCGTGGTTACACTTATTATTATTAGTCATCTGATGGTCCCAGAAAGTTAAGTGTAATCGTTGTGTTCTTTTCCAAGAAACACCATCAACGGTTTTCCTATATTTTTTTTTCAAGAGAAAAATAGTCTATCCAATTCAAAATATCAAACATAGTTTGAAATGAATGTCTGGTAGACTACGAGCAGAAAACAACTACTTTCCTGGTAAATACCACGCAGAACATTGAATTATATATGTTCGTAGTCCATGCAACGATTCACACAGTGAATGCAGATCGCAAATGTTTCTTTCTTCCTAAGACGTGACAAATTCACATCGAGACAGGCACGCCTAACAACCTACAGACCGGTTTCGAGCTTATTGGCCCTCATCATGTCATTTACGATTAATGCGACCATATTGCTTGAAACCAATATGTATGCAATAAATTGGTTGAAAAATAATGAATTATTATCGATACTCCACCATGAATTTGATAGAAAAGGGTAGATATGTACATTTGTGATCATGAAAAAGACCACCATTATTGAATATGTATAAACATTCAAAAGAGAACGAAATATCCTCGGAAATATCAATAACCCAACTCAATAAAATGATTACCCTATGGTCACAGTTTGCCCATATAATACCTTCCATTTTCTTCTTCTGGCAATGTTCTACACCCTTGCAGCACAAAACACACCCTAGGTAAGCAAAACCAGCACCCAGACCTGCTGCTAGAGCGGCCATCTCAGTAGAAAGTATATGTGAAACTATCACGCACTTGCTACTCAATCATCGAATATTGCGGATATTTTCCTTTTCGTACTTATTACAGCGAATTAATAAGACGCACGATTTATCTTATCTGGGAGAGTGGTAGGGGAGGCGGGAATATGAGTACGATTAACGAGCTAATCTTGGCTAAACTGTCATTGGATGATTAATTTTAATCATTAGCATTGGTATTCGCATGGTGACCACGTTATATATATAACTACTTTGTGAAGAAAAATATATAACTGCTACAGGAGATCGTTTCCTGAACCAACAGATACATTCTCAGTATCTGCATAAGATAATGCTCAAGGAGCAACAAAAAATACATATCATATTAGAATCCTTTTCCTTAAGGAAGACTTATCGAATAGATTATTTAAAATTTCCCGAATGATTTCTGTTATGGACGTGCTATAGATTGGAGTACCTACCTATTTAATCTATATACCTATAAACGAAGAACATAGTTATTTACATTAGATTGTGAGACCGAAAACATCGTGAAAGGTTAGTGAACTGGTCATTAGTCTACAAAACATCGAAGTTTGTCAAGTTGAATTGATATAATAATTAATAATCCCTTCACAGGTTATTTTGTTCAACACACATTATTTCTAACCAAAATTATTATGTCCATACTAAATATATTATTAGAAAAACTGATTCGATAGTTTTGAAAGACATTATTCAGAAGGTAGAAATAACGAAATTTATTTACATCTAGCAACTGATAAAGTGCCTATAGGTATTCTGTCTTTCTCAACATGTGAAATAATTTCAATTTTTTTCATTTCAGAATTCAGGTGAGAAATTGTTGTTTTATTTTGTTAATTATTTCATGATTCAAGTGATATTTATGGTGGATTCATAAACTCAACAAACTATGAATTAAGTTAACAACCGATAAGAAAATATTAACAAACAGGAAAATCTTAAAAGATCGTCATCTATCATTTTTTTAAGAATTAACAATAATTATTAATTCATCGCATGCGCGTAAGGCTTATTTGAACACACATCAGGCTTACACGGAACAATAAAAAAATAATTTTGAAATAATGTTTATAAATGCCTCCTTAGTTGATGCAGTTGTTAATATTCCTAATTGTTAATTCGTAATCTTGTTTAGTTGAGTTTGTAAATGCACCATCTTTTGGAAAAGTATATACATCGGATTCAAAGTTATTTGAAGACCGTTGTAGCAAAAATTCAGTCAATTTCATATTTCGGAAAACTGAGCCATTCTGTAGGTAAGATAAAAAAAATTGAATTTAAAGAACAATGCGATTTTCAATTACTTCAATTTGGTTAGATTATTGCATGATTCTTATTTTAAAACACTCAAGTGTTTTTCAAATTGAATTCCTTTGTTCTGAAAAAATCAAAACACTTGAAAGTACCTGCTCGGAAGATGATGGTCCATAGTCATGTCGTATATTCAGAATAATCTGTTGTTCAGAATATTATCGTACTGATTGAAGATTGATATTTAAAAATCGGTCAATTGGATATGTCTGATAAGTATAATAAGACCTTCAAGCGTAATAGGTAATTAATGTCATGTAAGTCATTTCACGAAATTCACCGTATAGATTTAGTTCGTTACATGTTTTATTCATCATCAACTTAAACAAGAGCCTCAAATCTCAATTCAGAATGCTCAGATCATTTAATCCAAAATCATGTGTGTGTCAAATCTAATATTGTTAAAATAACGTTGCCATTACCAGACAAATCTTGGAGACTTCATACATCCTCAAGTTCTTAGCTCCCTCCTATATATCCTACGAACGGTTTGGATTAGAGCATTTTTTGATATTGTGAGATATATTGTGAGCTATCTAGCCCATAATAAATTATTAAATTGTCGCAGTATTATACATAAACAAAATTAAGATATATTACAGCTTAATTTGTGCAAAGCCAGCTAAATGGAAAAGAGTGTAGTTCTCTTGTGACGAATAGTACATTGTTTACCGGGTAGGAAAACATTTCTGGGCGACTGTGAGTCCAGGAATGTGGCTTTTCCTACGAGGTAAACATACTATTTTTCCGCAAATCGTTTAAAATTCGACAGATATTGATTGATTTAAAAAAAACGCGATAATTTTATTCCCAAATAAATGGTGCTTTGAAATTCCTAATAAAATTACTTGGGCTACTATGGAAACGTATTGAGGTTGAATTGTCAAACTTGACGCTTATAAATTTAATTGCTGGTGTTCTCGAAAGTAAAATGATAAGTGATGATGAAATTTCCATTCCTGGGACTCCTCCAGAGCTGGTTGAGGCAGTGAATACTGCTTCATTAGAATTATTGCCAAAGAAATCAAGAGAAAAGTACGAAAATGCATACAGACGTTTTATGGATTATCGCATGAGTAAAAATACGAGTTCTTTCTCAGAAAATGTTGTAATGGCATATTTCCTAGACCTTTGTTTAAAGATGAAATCTTCAACATTATGGGCCAATTATTCAATGCTGAAGTCAACCCTTGCAATTAAACACAATGTAGATATATCTACATACTCAAAACTTCGTTCTTTATTGAAACGGCAAGCTCAAGGTTATAGGACAAAGAAATCTAAGATTTTAACGAAGGAAGAAATTGAAAAATTTATCCAGGAAGCTCCAGATAAAGAAAATTTAATGATTAAGGTAATTTACAAGGTTTTAATTTCTATTTAGATTGTACCTTTATTTATTTCTTATAGGTGGCTGTAATATTTGGTATTTCTGGGGCCTGTAGAATGGATGAGTTAGTCCGAATGACTGTACACGATATAGAAGACCTAGAATCTAAGCTTTTAATCAGCATACCTGATTCGAAAACCAACAAACCAAGATCATTTGTAATTAATCAGATCTACTTGAATGTTTATCGAAAGTATACTGTAAATATAACAAATTGATCTTAAAAATGTATTCAGCAATGACTTGATGTTTTCAAAATATAAATTAATTCCTTATAAGCAATGTGTTTTCAATCATTTATGTAGAACACTAACAACTGTACGGAAATATCATTTCCTTACAGTAAGGAAATGACATTTCCTCACAGTAAGGAAATGACATTTCCTCACAGTAAGGAAGTCCCGACTTTTTCTTCAAGAAATATTAACAGGAATGTCAAAATTTCCTAGCGATTTGCGGAAAATTCTATTGTTCGGAAAATAATGTATTTTTTGTCTGTTTTTACGAAACTTCAAAATATGTCATTTGACTTTTTGAGTTACAGAATATAGGTATTTATATATTGTCATACATTTGCTGTGAAATAAGGTGAATTGTTCACATGTTAGTCAAGTCATTGGTTGGCATCACAAATGAAAAGGTATGAATTTTGAATAATTTAAAATAAGTAAACAATCTTCACTTCATGCTTCACCAGGCGCTTGCAACTACAAACTATTGAAAACTCACTCAGAATCGTATCGATATATCCGAAACCCCTGAAAGTCTCCATTTCCGAGAACCCATCGGTGTAAAACTGTTCGGTCAATTTGATCCTGCTCTGGATGTAGGAATAAAGCAGGAACAAAACGACGAACAACGTCAAACACAACACGAAAGTATCCATCGACACTGCCATTTGAACACGAATAATGCGGAGGTTGCAGCACTAAGTGGAACTAATCAGGTCGTTGAAAACTTTGCTAAATTGGTCTACAGGTCGTTCCGAAGTCATTATCGAACATCAGCCCCAAATAGGTGAATGACAATATTTCGACAACGTTATATTATGTTCAATGCTGTTTGTTCGAGTCGCCTTACTTGCTGATAAGAAACAACGTCAATTTAAGTAGGAAATACTTTCCTTCGACATATTATATCTGAATCAGCGGAATTACAATTACCTACTTGCCTAAACTCGTCATTAGTCAAGTATAGTGTAAACCAAGGATGGTAAACTAGAGAAGGATGGTTCATTCAAGCGATTTTTTCGGCCAAAAGGCACTAAATTCAAAATTATTAATGCTGAATATCACTAAATGGTCATTATAAGTAATTTTACTGTGATGTACCTTTTTATAATCGATACATATTAATTATTGTTGGTTATTGGTATTATATGGCTTCAAATATTAGTAATTTTTGAGAACAAAAACTCCTTGATTCACAAAAATTCCTGAATGTCCACCCAGAAAATAAAACATGAGATAATTCAACGTTTACAAAACAGGGAATAGGTATACCTATTCTATAGGTAAAACAATTTCATATTAAAAATAGGGAGATTTCAATGAAGAATTCATAGGTACTGATGAATGATGCATGTAATGTATGTGTGCATATACAGGGTGCGGCACCGAAAACGAAACAGATCGAATATCTTATAGACACATGTGTTGTGAAAAAAATGCAAAAACACGTCGATATGTAAACCAAGGGGGACATCTTTCTACCATAACCTCAACTGTCATACCTCTCTCTCCTCCCCTTGGTCACTATCACCCATACAATTTAAATAGGGAAAGTACTAAGTGTGACACATCACTGAAAAGGTAATTTGAAAAGGAATTCAGCCATGTGAGTGTTCGCTTCGTAACTTTTCATTTTGGCGCCCTCTTGCGGAAAAAAAAATTTTTATTCAAAGGTACGAATGTCGTCAAATAACTCCAGAGTGCTTCAAAACCTCAGACGTTTCGAGACTAACTTATACTCATGTATGGCAGTTAATGGAGAACACTTTGAGCAGCTATTGTGAATTATTGTAGTTTGGAATGATTGGAGTAAAATTTATGCAAGCCTTTCCAATTTTTAAGTTCATACACTGTTCATACACTCTCATTTGAGGTTATGGTAGAAAGATGTCCCCCTTGGTTTACAAATCGACGTGTTTTTGCATTTTTTTCACAACACATGTGTCTATAAGATATTCGATCTGTTTCGTTTTCGGTTCCGCACCCTGTATATTTTTCAATTCACAGGTTATTGAAAGTTCATATTTTGAATTGAAATTGATATACCTACCTATTTTATCAAGTTTAACAATTATCACTGAATGGTGAAAATAAAATACATTCTTTAATTTAATTTATAGGTACCTACATTATACATAATAGGTACCTATATAAATATATTGACATCAATTTCGATTTTCTCATTAGCTGACTATTTTCTTCATTTATACGTTGGACTCTACTATAGATGCTTCTTTTATTTGCAGGTTTTTATATCCTCATTATATCTCAAAGTATACAAAATTCCTGAATCTGATTACATGGAACATCATAAAATAATGAGAATATAGGTACTTCTTTTTTATAATACATTCACATCTACATCTACTCATTTTGTAGATCTCTTTCTTGAATTTGGTTGGACAAATCACAGCTCTGATGTATGACTTGTATAAGGATTCACAACATCTGCATGTTCACAACTCATCCACCTTTTCATAAAAGTATCCCAAACAAAATCAATGCCTTTTGGAAATGTGTTGTAAATAATACTGGAATCCTCTTGGTTTTTGTCTAAAAATAGCAAATCTGCTACCTGGCATACTGGTTATCAGATGGTATATGAAATTGAAATGATTTCATAAACACTACACACTTTTCAATGGAGGTGATGTAATAATTTATTAATATTTATCGACACTGCTGAATCTTCTTACTGAGTAATTTTTATATACCTACAATTATTGAAGAACTACATTTGAAAAAAAAAACAATTCCTACAGCTACAATCCACAATTGTGCCACAATATGAATATCGGAACATAATTACATAAACGTAAACAAAGATTGAGGGCCGTCAGTGACGTCACGAACGCTGTTCGATGTGCCAACATTGCGTCTTATGGCAATGAACCATCCTTCTCTACCATCCTTGAGTGTAAAACAGCTTTGATCGAGATCGCGCAGAAAGTTGAGAGACGCGATGATTGTTTTTTCTTTGTAATCCAACAATATTTTTTCTGAACTGTAGATTCGTCCTAATTAACTGTTGCAATTGTAAATTGGCATTCCAAGCATCCGAGCTATCAAAGCATACTTCATTGAGAGTCTAGAGACTTCCATACTATTATTGCTGTAGAGTGTAGACATTCTAAAATTCTGCAGAATACGGAAAATTTAATCAAAATTTACTAAGACAGAGGAGTAAGGTTGTGTCAAATTCCTAATTTCTTCTTTGCTTCAACCAGTTCTATATACTTATATACTCAGCTCAGCTATATTTGTAGCCTTTGGAGATGAGTGATAGATTCTACAACCAATATTTTTCTATATACTTCCGACCTTGAATTATTTCAGTTCAATAATTATCTTCTTTTTATAATGAACTTATAATGAGCTCGCAAAATTCATAAGTGTTATCCATTTTGGACTTTTTACTTTTTCCAGACAAATAAATATGCAGATATTTTGAACTATGGCCTTGCTTCGCACTTTCCCAACCTACATGTACCAACTAAGCCATTTATAACTGCAAATAAGGAAATTATTTATCAATTATTTCATTTGTTTTGTTTGATTTATGGGTGATGCGATTTTCATTAGGTAGGTGACAGAGAGAACTTGACGATTTTTTCAATCCACTCCATATAGATTGAGTCTTCATTTTTAAATTGCCTTTATATATGTGACATAATCATCAATAACGTAATAATATTTCAGGTTGAAATTTTACTTAATTATATAAAATAACTTTTCCAACTAGATAACTTTCAAATATACCTTTGCACCAAATATGCGAGGACTCCATTTTTTATGATCTGATATCACTTGTATCTTGTATCCAACAAGTTCTATTGTTTTTTCAATCTTCAATTATCATCAAGTGTAATAAATATAATTCTTTATCTCTACAATAGAAAAAATCATTATTGAAAGATTAATTATCGAATGATTATTTTGTTGAACCACACTAAGAGGACAATATTATCCACAAGTATTTCAATTCCGTTCGATGATTCTGTCTATACTATATAATGCGTCTTCAGAGATGCTTCAGAGTATTCTCCATTCTCCATTCTCCATTCTCCATTCTCCATTCTCCATTCTCCATTCTCCATTCTCCATTCTCCATTCTCCATTCTCCATTCTCCATTCTCCATTCTCCATTCTCCATTCTCCATTCTCCATTCTCCATTCTCCATTCTCCATTCTCCATTCTCCATTCTCCATTCTCCATTCTCCATTCTCCATTCTCCATTCTCCATTCTCCATTCTCCATTCTCCATTCTCCATTCTCCATTCTCCATTCTCCATTCTCCATTCTCCATTCTCCATTCTCCATTCTCCATTCTCCATTCTCCATTCTCCATTCTCCATTCTCCATTCTCCATTCTCCATTCTCCATTCTCCATTCTCCATTCTCCATTCTCCATTCTCCATTCTCCATTCTCCATTCTCCATTCTCCATTCTCCATTCTCCATTCTCCATTCTCCATTCTCTATTCTCTATTCTCTATTCTCTATTCTCTATTCTCCATTCTCCATTCTCCATTCTCCATTCTCCATTCTCCATTCTCCATTCTCCATTCTCCATTCTCCATTCTCCATTCTCCATTCTCCATTCTCCATTCTCCATTCTCCATTCTCCATTCTCCATTCTCCATTCTCCATTCTCCATTCTCCATTCTCCATTCTCCATTCTCCATTCTCCATTCTCCATTCTCCATTCTCCATTCTCCATTCTCCATTCTCCATTCTCCATTCTCCATTCTCCATTCTCCATTCTCCATTCTCCATTCTCCATTCTCCATTCTCCATTCTCCATTCTCCATTCTCCATTCTCCATTCTCCATTCTCCATTCTCCATTCTCCATTCTCCATTCTCCATTCTCCATTCTCCATTCTCCATTCTCCATTCTCCATTCTCCATTCTCCATTCTCCATTCTCCATTCTCCATTCTCCATTCTCCATTCTCCATTCTCCATTCTCCATTCTCCATTATCCATTATCCATTATCCATTCTCCATTCTCCATTCTCCATTCTCCATTCTCCATTCTCCATTCTCCATTCTCCATTCTCCATTCTCCATTCTCTATTCTCTATTCTCTATTCTCTATTCTCCATTCTCCATTCTCCATTCTCCATTCTCCATTCTCCATTCTCCATTCTCCATTCTCCATTCTCCATTCTCCATTCTCCATTCTCCATTCTCCATTCTCCATTCTCCATTCTCCATTCTCCATTCTCCATTCTCCATTCTCCATTCTCCATTCTCCATTCTCCATTCTCCATTATCCATTCTCCATTCTCCATTCTCCATTCTCCATTCTCCATTCTCCATTCTCCATTCTCCATTCTCCATTCTCCATTCTCCATTCTCCATTCTCCATTCTCCATTCTCCATTCTCCATTCTCCATTCTCCATTCTCCATTCTCCATTCTCCATTCTCCATTCTCCATTCTCCATTCTCCATTCTCCATTCTCCATTCTCCATTCTCCATTCTCCATTCTCCATTCTCCATTCTCCATTCTCCATTCTCCATTCTCCATTCTCCATTCTCCATTCTCCATTCTCCATTCTCCATTCTCCATTCTCCATTCTCCATTCTCCATTCTCCATTCTCCATTCTCCATTCTCCATTCTCCATTCTCCATTCTCCATTCTCCATTCTCCATTCTCCATTCTCCATTCTCCATTCTCCATTCTCCATTCTCCATTCTCCATTCTCCATTCTCCATTCTCCATTCTCCATTCTCCATTCTCCATTCTCCATTCTCCATTCTCCATTCTCCATTCTCCATTCTCCATTCTCCATTCTCCATTCTCCATTCTCCATTCTCCATTCTCTCTCCTCTTAACATTTCACTTAACATAATATACATTTCTAGTACGTACTCCAGGAAAGGGTTTGATATTTTAATTGTATAAAACTCTTTCTCTTTCAATTTGGTAGAATATTGGGTTATGATATGATATATTAAATAATATATTTTCAGCAAGGAACATTGTGTGTATATATATACATAGCAAGTCAAAAAATTCCCGTCCAGTTTATCTTGAAATTATTGATTTCGAAATGTGAAAATAAATGGAGTGAAGAAATTGATACTCATTTCGAAGGGTGACGTACCTAATCATAGATTATAGAAGGCATTTTATGCATCGAAGTTGTCACCTGAGGCATAGATTAAATACTCCCGTGAGGTGTCACTTTGACTAGTGACATATAGCTGGGAAGACTGTAATGAAAGATATATAAATAGAACAAATCTTACTCCGACTGCTGATCCTTCTTCCGGCGTTCTGAACATGCGCCCCTTTGAATCTTATCCTGATCAACGCCCCTATTAAAATAATCACTATGACCACGGAGATGATGTATATCATGGAAGGTGCATCCATATTGGTTTTTAGGTACTGATCGCGGGGTATTTTTCTCAATTTTGTTTTCGTTGAGCTAAATCCTCCTAAACTTAGATAAGATAAGATATACAGAGATCATCAGACGGATCATCATAAATCGATTAAAATATTATAGTTGTATTGATGAGGTGTCAGTTTTTTCGGAATCAAATATTAATTTATAAGCGCTCTATGGATGTCTTAATTCGAGTTCCTACCTACCTATGTCATTTTTTGTTGTACTAATCCTGAGCCAAACTAAATTGAGGGAGTATGTATTGTCCTGAATACAACCCTGATGATTTTCAACAAACACTATTTGCGAATAACAATAATGTCACAACACATACAGTCTGGGTTGTCTGGAGGAAAAACAATCAAACAAAACTTTTTGATTATCATGTTTTTCAGAGATTGTGCTTTATGTGAACATTTATATATTTTTATTGCTTGTTTGTCCCCTCATTTCAGGAAATGAATTATTTCTGCCGTTATTTTACATCAGAATTCAGAGATAATCGTACGTTCTCCTTACTAAAATTTAAATAAACAGGACGATTCATGTGAGTCTAACAGAGCCAGTAACTTGATTATTCAATGGAACTTTTATGATGGACTAAAAAAGTGTTTTGATATTCTTCAGCATTTTCTCTCAGAAAATTTATACCTGCAAAGAGATATGATATATTTGATTTATTGAATGCATTATATTAATTGATGGCAATTAACTAGATCTTTGAAAAACTCCTTCCTAAATTCATTTAACGGTAGAGGGCCTCAGCTATTTACATTTTCCTTCAGATAACTCCACAGAAAGAATTCGCCAACCACCTCCTTCTTTGCCTGAGACAAGGATTGGATGACCAAAATTCAGATTATTTGATTTGAAAAAAAATGCACAGTGACCACTTGGAAGAACAGACCTGCAACTCAGGTTTCATTTTCAGTTCGCTTTGGCAATCATTTCACTGATCATTTGAAATTTCTTTGTTATTACTATTTTGCGCTAAATAGGCCGTTTAATCATGTCTTATAACATTGCCAGAAAGGTGGAAAAGGAAAGTTTTATTATTATATCTGAATCTTATATGTGTCTTTACGTCCATCATTTCTCTTTTGATACTTGTTTTGAAAAAAAACAAAATAAAACATTTTTAGTTTCCTATGCAGAAAGTTTAAGTAGATTTTTTTCGTCCAGAAGCAGTCTCGCGAATGGTGAAACAAGGCGTGTATGAGACACTAGAAAGAGACACTAGAGACATAATAGTATATTATGACACAAGTTTTATAAGATGTTTGGAGTAAGACGAGCGAAGCGAGGAGTGCTCCAAAGGAACAAGTGCGACAACATGTCTTATAAAACGTGTGTCAAATGCAATTTTTTCTATTTTGCATTAATTCGAAGTCTTTTATTGAAAAAAATTTAATTCAATATCGATAAATAACAGAAACATCTTCGATTGGTAACAATGATGACATTGAAATAATTAAAATCTGACGCACAAGCGTACAGCCCAGTTTACAGTTGAGCGAATTTGATTTTTGCGATACCAGCGATGAAAATTCAACGTTGCTATTGTTTTTATTGGTCAATTTAAATCAAATTACACTCTGAATTAAAATTTACCAATAAAAACATTGAGTTTTTCACTGCTACTATCACCAAATCCAAAATCGCTCAGAAGTAAACTGGGCCTAACTCGTCTGACTTTCATTTGACAGTTCGATTGTACCAACCTCCGAATAATGGGTTCCATAATGATTTCTTTATAGAACCAAAATAGAAAAACAACATTGGGAACTCTGAAGGTAGCATGCAAGAGGCTCTTATAGCTCACAAACCCTTCTTCGTATAGTTTTGTCATTTGGTTCATATAAAACGGCCGGTGCATGTATATTGCTGAAAGTACCTAGTACTTCCATATTTGATTGGAGGAAATTGTATGGCTATCACATCAACGAAATCATATTATATATACATACATATACATACGTAGTTTCAATTCAATGGATTAGTACAACTATCAGAATCTTAATCCTTATTCAAAAATTTAAATAATGAAACGCTCTCTTCGAAATTTAAGACTCACATTCTGTAGAATTACTTTCTTCAGCTTGCCTTCTGAATTGCCTCCGTTTGACCTGCATATACTTCTTGATTAGGAAAAACAGGAAAATAATCAGACCAATAAGTACAAAAAACCCAATTTGGTCTCTGCTGTCTAGATCGAACATGTTGTAAATAATCACGACACTGTTCATATCACCTTTTCACTCGGTTTGAAACCTTAAAGCAATATCATTTTACGAAATATAGTAAATACAGATGATTAGATAAAGAATTTAACAATCTGTAAATTTACAAAGGCTTTTGCAAATGGAGTTTGGACGAAAATAACACCTTTATCGCTATATTTGGCAAGCATAAAGGAGAGAATATGGCGGATTATAGTCTCCTGATTTATATTTAACCTCAGATCATTGTGAATTATTGAAATAGGTAGCAAATCTTAAAATTCACAACCACTTGGTACCTCCACCTGATATGTAGAAACGTCGAAATTTGGCAAAATATATTCTATAGGAATGGCATTTCATGAAAACATTAAATCAACGTGACTGTATTGTGTAGAAAATGTAAATGTTGGATTCAACATAACGGCCATTATTCGACAAAACTAAATATATGACAACAGTGAACCACCATCATAACTGTTTTTATAGAATCAATGATTCATCGTCACTGTATTATATTCTATAAATTGAGTTTCTCTAATTGGCAATGGAAAGTGAATATACATTGAAATGAAAAATAGCATATACAACTATTTTCCTGGCAAATACCACGCAGAATATCGAATTATATCTACTCGTAGTCCATGCAACGATTAACACTGTGAATGCAGATCGCAAGTGTTTCTTCCTTCCTAAGACGAGACAAATTCACATCGAGGCAGGCACGCTTAACAACCTACAGACCGGTTTCGGGCTTATTGGCCCTCATCAGTGCAGGGTAGTCTTAGATCATAGGAGTATGATCTAAGAGGGTAGTAAACCGACTAGAGTCCTTTAGATCTCCACTCGAAGCGGTGCCTGTCCCAATGCTTTTCTGTCGCGTCTACAAAGTGAAAAATAAGTTACACCAGCTAACACCGTCTGGTGTCCCCTGAGGTCCTGATTGTTTTAGTGTCAGTAAACACCGGCATATTATTCACCACTGTAGGTGTTATATGTGACCTTTCCTATTGGTGTTTTTCATAATCAAACCCAGTTGTGAATAACACTAGTGTTAGTGCTGAAATTAGCAGAATTAACACTTTGGTGGTGTTCTTTATGCATTTCCGAAAATGCGATTTGATACCGCGCAGTGGTGTGATGCACATTCAGAGATTTTCTTGATACTGGATCCTACCTCCACGAAATTCTCTTCGGTGTATTTTAACACTGAGCAGATACATGCGCATACTTTTCTGGTGTGAAGGAACACCATATCATGAGTGTGTTCATGCGAATCAGTGCTTTTCTTCTCCAACTCAATTGTTTTTTACTAAGTTGAATTACCTATTGAATTCATATGATGATAAACTAGACTCAGAAGAATCTAGGGACAATAATTCGGATGATGTCGAAATGTGACTCATTCATCCTGATCAGTGGCACTAGGGCCCAGGCCAATTGATTTGATCAAGGTGGATATAGGATGGAAAAACAGCTTCCTATTAACAAGCACTATAATAAACTGTAGACCAAGGTGGATATAGGATGGTGAAACAGCTTCCTATTATCAAGCACTAGAATAAACTGTAGACCAAGGTGGATATAGGATGGTGAAACAGCTTCCTATTAACAAGCACTAGAATAAACTGTAGACCAAGGTGTATATAGGATGGTGAAACAGCTTCCTATTAACAAGCACTAGAATAAACTGTAGACCTTTGCCTACTTGATTTAATACCGTAGTAATATTTCCTGAAGTTATCAGAGATGGCGACATACCTTGTGTCGGTAAAACAGAAACTGTGCACCTGTCATCTTTTTATCAGTTTCATCTATGAAAAATGACTGAGAAGAGTCAAAATATCGATAATCATTCCAGATTCACTGAAAATATTGTGTTTTAATGTTTCAACGTCTGTCAGATGCGAACCACAGAAATACATGAGCAACAGAAATCTTCTTCGATAATCGATCTCACCGCCATCTTCATTCAAGTCGTGGAAATATCACTACCTTCTCAAACGGTCTATATACAAGTTTTTCGCAGAAACAATTGAAGAGCTTTTGTTTGAAGGTGGCTGACAATGTCTCGAGTTGTGAAGAAAAGTTTCGGACTTCCATTGTCTAAAGGTATGAAGATTTGAATCCTGAGAAAAGAAAAGATGAGTTATGCTGAAAAAACGAAATAAGTGATGAATAAAAGTTAACTATTTTATCGAATCAAGAAGATTCGAGTATCAATAAATCAGGTTAGTATTAGTATATATGAAGTCGAAAATTGTAGATTTAAATGGGAGTTTAACTAGTCGATGAGCCTGAAAATAAGAAAAAATTGAATTAGAAATCAATAGCCTGAAAAAGAAAAGTTGAATTAGAAATCAATAGCCTGAAAAAAGAAAAGTTGAATTAGAAATCAATAGCCTGAAAAAAGAAAAGTTGAATTAAAAATTAAAATAAAATGAATGAATAAAGAATTAAAATTATGAGAAAGATTCAAATCGAGTTTGTCACGACGTTTCGATTGTGTGTATCTACAATCGTCTTCAGGTGAGAACTAACAAAGTCCTGGGATACGGGGGTATTTATAGGTCAGCTATGGCGGGATTTTCCGGTTCAGTGAGCCGTAACCGGTTGATTCGGCTAATCAGCGGTTTCAATGTGTTGCGGATCTCGACGCTTGGTTGACTGAAAGCGTTATTATTCATTATGTATGCTGCTTCCTTGAATTTCCTCTTGAACCAGTGTTCTTCTCTATGGATGATTTCTGCCTCAGACCATTTGATGTTATGTTGGTGGGTCCACACATGTTCTGCGATTCCTGACTTGGTGGTTTCTCCTCGTTGGGTGTTTTTCTTGTGTTCGCCGATTCTGGTTTCCAGTGGTCTCTTGGTTTCTCCGATGTATGATTTGCCACATTCGCATGGTACTCGATAAACACAATTCTTGGAGTCACTGTTTTTGTTCGTTGGTCTGGTTTTGGTGAGTTGGCTGCGGATGGTGTTTCCAGATTTGAAGCAGGTCTTGATCTTGTATTCTTGATTCGATAAAATAGTTAATTTTTATTCATCACTTATTTCGTTTTTTCAGCATAACTCATCTTTTCTTTTCTCAGGATTCAAATCTTCATACCTTTAGACAATGGAAGTCCGAAACTTTTCTTCACAATTGAAGAGCTGTTTCACCATCCTATATCCACTTTGGATTTGATAGTGATCTATATTGAAATCATCTAATATATCATGCCCAATATTGAAATCAGGTACGGTAGGAAGGACGCCAGTGCCACCTATTGGCAAAAGTTCTAAGGTTCTAAGATCGAACAGATGAGCGCATGAAATTCACACCATTCAGATGCCTACACACAATATTTTTATCAATTTATATCAAATCTGGTGTTTTCAGGATGCAATACTTAACGAATGATTATTGCCACCAAATTAGATGATTAATACTCTGCCTCGATTCTATCGTGATATGACACGGTGTAACTTGGTGTTAATTTTAGATAATAGATTTTTTTATATGCGTTAACGTCAATGATATCACCATTGAGAATATTAAATTTCAACCATTCACTACAAGATCGGAATTAGCACCACTCAACACTCAATTGTGAAATGTATAATAAAAAGGACACAACTTTTATATTCAGGTGTTGTATTCGTCGGAGTTTGTTCTGAAATTCATTTGATTGAAATTGCACCCAAGTTTTTTTTGCTGTGTATTTCACCCAATGTTCTAATAATATAAATTATTAGATCATTGATTTCACCTACCATGCGGCAAAGGAATTTCCTTGTAACGCGCAAATCGTCAGATTATT
Organism: Chrysomela aeneicollis; assembly: GCA_029955515.1. Taxonomy (NCBI): domain Eukaryota; kingdom Metazoa; phylum Arthropoda; class Insecta; order Coleoptera; family Chrysomelidae; genus Chrysomela; species Chrysomela aeneicollis. Next base: position 11,486,182 of record JARUHQ010000003.1, on the reverse strand, counting down.
GAAATGTACACTTTTCGATCTTGTCAGTTTATCCAACGATCAATTATTTTTTACTTTTCTTATCAGCTGTACTACATGCGCGGTTGAAATTTGGTGGGGGTGCTCAACAGGGTGCAAGGTATCCCCCATATCTTAATCTGCCACGCTTGAGTTGATCCCAAAATTATTTCTATTTATAATAGCATGTTGAGAAGCAAGCATGATAGATAGAAAATACGAAAGAAAAAAGTAAAGCATTGAAATGTCACAAGTTAAAAATACTAAAAAAGATAGATACAAGTAGTGAATTGTTTACAATTTAATTACCAAAATTGGATTCCTGAGGTCAAAATACGTATATGAACAAATATTTTTATTGAAAAATATATCGCATGATAAGTGCAAAATAACCGAAATTTTTGTCGGCCTCAACTAGTTTCGGAAATAAGGCGTCCCACTGGCAATAACAACGGGGCTTTGCCAAATTCTATATACCGAGTATTATAAATTATGTGTCTGATGTAGTCTTTTTGGCTTTACGCTTTATAAATATGTGTTCTTCTCCAGCCAATTCCGCTCAAAATTCCTCATTCTCTTCAGCACAATATACACACGACTCTAATCGAACAATTTTTCAATATTCAACATAGTTTCATCACCTTTTCATTTTACCCTTCGCGTAAAAAATTAAGTGCCGGTTGCATAAATAATTCAACAGACGATTATAGATATCAATGTAACGAGATTATTATGCGATTTATAATAGTCCGGGACATTGCTTGATTACGAGGTGGTAGCCGAGTCAACCGCTATGTCCTTCAAAGCTTTATCGTATCAGTGATAACGGCGATGTTAAAATAAATAGAAAATATATAAATATCATTTGGTATCTAACGTATTATGCTTTCGCAACTGACGAAAATTATGGCAACTAATATGTAAGGTTTTGGTATACGATTATGATGTTGTCTTTATATTCAATGATACGATATAGTCTATTATGATACAAGTTTTATAAGACGCTATTTTGTAGCACGCGTTGTTTGGAGTGAACAAGTGCGACAACGTGTCTTATAAAACGTATGTCATCTGCGATTTTTTCTATTTTGAATTGATTTGAAGAAAAAAAATGGATTTAATATCGATAAATAACAGAAACATCTTCGATTGGTAACAATGATGACATTGAAATAGTTAAAATGTGACGCACAAGCGTAAAGCCCAGTTTACAGTTGAGCGATTTTGATTATTGCAATACCAGCGGTGAAAATTTCAATGTTGTTATTGTTTTTATTGGTCAATTTAAATCAAATTACACTCTGAATTGAAATTTACCAATTAAAACATTGAGTTTTTCACTGCTAATATCACCAAATCCAAATCGCTCAGAAGTAAACTGGGCCTAACTCTTCTGACTTCCATTTGACAGTTCGATTGTACCAACCTCCGAATAATGAAAAATGCGTATCGAAATAGAGACTATTTCGACACGCATTTTCGTTGCACGATAACTTCATTATACAACCAAAATAGCAAAAATTATGATTATACTCCTGAATTTCTACAATCAACGGCTGATATATTCCAATATTACGCGGTATTTTATACGTCTGAGATTACACGTCAGTATTCAAATTAGTATTCAACAATGAGAGTGATGAGACTTAAAGCCTACTTTATGTTGGAACGAATTCCGCAAATAAAATGCGATTTAAAATGGCGTCTCTTTTGCCGGACGAAAGTTCAAAAAATGTAACTTTATTGCGATTTCCGCAGAATATGTCATTCCAATAAATGGGGTTATAGTAAGAACAGGTGTTTACAAAGAGATGTTTACTTCACGGAGAGTTGTTGATGTGGACGAATTATCAGGTTGTACAAGTTATACAAACTTTTCCGTATTTGTTATTTTGGATCAGAAATAACACGAAAACCTCTTCATTGCAGCGCAGGTAAGCCTCGTGGCTGAAATACCATACACACATTAAAGTTTCAACAGTTCATGGAATCTACATCTTCTGTTTTTGAATCCATGTTGGTGTTTTATTTAATTTGGTTTTTGCCCTTTGCATTGTTTTTGTTTTGGAAGTCAACAAACTTGTGAAGCAAAAAATAAAGTTATGCATTTGTTGGAAAAATCTTAAACAAAACAAACTATATATCTCTATCCTTTGCTTCCACTCACGACTTTGGGGGATGGAGAAACTCTTGGAGTATAATAATTTCAGCGATTGTCTGCTTCAACATGAACTAGGTTGTTCGACAATACAATCGAATTTGCGGAATCTCATAAAAATAATTGAGTGTTTACATTTCCATCGAGATAAAAAGTGCTTACACCACAATACCACAAAGTCAAAGCAACATTTCTGAAAATTCCTTTATATCTACATAGTTTGAAACTAAACTATTGTCATAGAATAAAAATGTCACTTACCTCTGTAGTTCACCTTCCTATCACTGCGAACTTGAATGTATTGCAGCAAAAATAATATCAGAATCAATATGAAAGCCACAATGAGTATGAATGCGATCTCTACGAATTCTTCACCCATATTTGATACTGAATATGATGCTTCTTTCTTTGCCGACTGTTTCACGAGACATTAGCATTGTTTGAAATCGGACTTATCCTGGTCAATAAAAAGCAGATAATTTTGATTGCCCAGGATTACGAAACCACGTGTTTTTCGTATTTGGTGCGTGTGAATTGCTCGGCAAATAACACAATATGATCACCGTATAGGTTCGTATATAGCCTTGCCTATGTCAAAATGTTTGAAATTTTTAGCAGGGAATTATTACCTACTCATTCGGTATCGCCGAGATGGCAAGAATTCAAATTCAGTACATACATACCTTTAAGTAACACCCTGACCTTGTATATTTCATTTATGTAGTTTTTTCATCTCTACATACAGGGTGATCCACTTATACTCCGGAGTTCGATTTTGTCTTGGAAGATAAGAAAAAGTTGTATGCAAAAGTTGCAGATATCAACAACTCTGAGATTTAATCGTTCATTGCCAAGGAATTTTTCTCTGTTATTTCGAGCATTCCCTGTATCCTTTGTCTACTATGTAACGATTGATAGCACTTGATAACTTGGACACATTAAGAATATAATGCGAGCAATGATAGCAGCTTAAAATAGAAAACAATGTATACAAATCAAATATTGAATATAACTAAGAATACACCAACTATGAACCTTCCATGAAACACAACAGTCATGACTTATACCTACTCAGAAAATATACTTTAGTTATCAATTCGCGATAGAAACTAACACGTAGCACTATCTCATGGTAACAACTCAAACTTCTCGAAGTGGTGTCGTTTTTGTTTTGTTTTCATATTTTTGATGTTTGTGTTATTATGACACACCAAACAATAACTGAAACGAGAAAAACGATATGATTTCACATGTATTTCACCAGAACATCTCTCGAAAAACTGCTGGAAGTACACCTTTCACATCAGAAGCGAACATAAACAGAACAGAGGTTAAGTTTTTCTGTGGGTTATCCTCCAGAGAGTTCGGTGGTTATACCACTTCGAGTGGTTCACGAGTCACCGCTAGGTAGCGTATCGCGAATAGATACAGAGCAGAGACATGCTAACAAACTTAACTTGATTACTGTAACATTAAGGTATAGGAAAGACTCAATAAAAGTCGGTATTTGGTACGCAGTTTTGGAAAATTTATAAAATACAGGGTGTTCCATTTCATTATTTGAAATAACAGAAAACATTGGGCGTTAGGTATTGTGCGTCACCCTGTACATAAAATGAAAGCTATCAAGTATAGGTGATGAGTTGCAACAAAACTATACTACTACAGGATTCTTTTGGCCATGCAACATCAACCCTCAGTTGTTGATTTTAAATAATACAGGATGCCGATTCCACTAAGATTTTCACATAAAAGTGGCCATATATCTTCAAAAAGTACCATGTATAGGGACTACTAGAACCTCGTTGGAATAAGGAAAATGAGAGGAATTGAAATTCAAGTTCATTTGAAAAAACATAAATTTAATATCCTGTAGATATGTGAAATATCCTGTATATTGGAGAATTATTTTTAAATGTGGATATAGAGTATATCCATAACTTTTAAATAAACCTTTTTTCGTATCTCTCAAGACAACAGAAGTATCTAACTCCGGAGTATCAGAGTTGAATACCCTGTATAAACAAAAAACAATACCGAAATCCACACGTTCCTTATGGAAGACCGACTGTTACATTTAATTGTAAATAAAATTACTATATCTACTATTATTACATGATTATTAGATTAATCAAGATCGCGATCTATTGTATGGATTCATTTCACGCTGCCATTATTGAAGCACCAAACGACTTTGAATAAAACTACGAAAAAATTCAATTAAATGATGACGGATCGTGATAATTATCTCAGAATTTCCGTGTTCATATCTATAGGCATCTATATCAAATTATCAGTTTCGTGATTCCTTCGAGTATCTTTGTGACATTGATTTTCACGGATCGATAAACAATCTATTGTCAATGTCATCCCCACAACCAAATACGAAAGATAATTGATTCTGATGATTTTTGCGGTGTGCAGTACCTACCTGATAGTAGCCCACGCGACATTGTCAAAAAATGGCGAATCATCTATTTACTATTCTGACAATATGTGTATTCATTATGTTATACTTGATTATTCTGCTTGGGAAAAAGTTGTGTGAGTAAAAAATTTCCTTGTGAAGATGCACAAAGATATATGATTAAGTAGTATTGTGATGTACCTATATCGAATGGACCCGTATTGATTCAAAATTTTCATAAACAGTTTATTTTATCATGTCTCAACTTTGGTATATAGACGAAGACGAATAAATGTGAACTATTTTGCAAGGACTCTCACTCTTCTCGAGATAAAAAACAGAAAAGTAATGTTTCATTGCATCTGTGATAAATCTATTTTCGAGTGTTCACGATCGCCATTGAAATTTTTTTTAATACGGACCTGTTTTCAATCTCAAATATCGATGAACCGTTCACGAAATAATGTACGAAAGATCCATGACAGGACACAAAAAAATAAATCACTGATGACATTTTTGTTCATTTCATATAATTAATAGTTAAACTTACAAGTTTGATATATTCATAATTAAAATTACAAAATTACAAATATGGCAGCTATGATAAAAAGAAACGTTGTATCGAAGACTTATTATTTGCACTACTTATATAAGTCTGAATTCCAGATACAATAATTAAAACTTTCACTTCTCCACTTTGTTTTATTAATCGAAACATAAATAATTGTGGAAAAAAACAAAAATAGCATCCAGGTCCGGCTCAACAATAATGAATTCGAATATAAAACAAATTTTTTCCTACCAATTCTTGTTGAATTCATTTCGTTTCAATGAAATTTTTTCAATGCCTATAACTTTCAAACATATGAAAATGTATAGTTCAGGTCTGTACATAAAGATAAAATTTCCTCAATATATAACTGATTATATATAGATTCTTAATAATTATGTATGAAAATAATTAGTAATTGCTTTAAAACTTTTTTTGATGATATCTGGTTGCAGGCGCGCATACAAGGGGGGGTAGAGGGGGTAATTACCCCCCCCCCAGAACACGGGATGAAGGTTAAAAAAAAATGAAGTTGAAATTCTCATACTTGACGCTAGTATTGGCAATGAAAATTTGGCATTTCTGGCAACATTTTTTTAAAGACTAACAGCGGCCATCTGAATGTGCATCATTCATTTTTGTTTAGTTACTTACCTACTTTTCCTAACATCTGTGCCCTTACCCTTACCCACAGTAGGTAGGCGGCAAGCGGCAGAGTGGCTCTAAGCTCAACTCAAACGGTTGTCTTTACTGAGAACCCGCTGTGGTGAAAATTCTTGATTTTTTACGTTGGTATAAGTATACAAATTCATTCAGAAAGTGCTTCTATCAAAAGGTGTGGTTTATTTGTCGAGTTGATCATATTATGTGATCGTCTCATTTCATTTCACACGTTAACACAGGATCATACAGGTATATGTCGAGGATGTTATTACCGATGTGCCAATAAAAAAATCATACTAGATTTTATTTTGTCGTCACTTTTTCATTCAATGGTTTCCTTTCTCCAAAGAGTTATTTTTCAAATCACTTTTTTGTAATTTATTCTTTGTTTTCATTCTTTGTTCGAATGTTGATGACCATTTTTGTTGTTGATTTTTTTAATAGATTTTTATTTTTAGTTTTTATTTTTATTATGGCGGACACTGTATATATATATATCTGATCATTGGACATTTACCCCCCCCAGAACTGAATCCTAGATGCGCTAGTGTCTGGTTGAAGATTTTTCCGTGGTAGCTAAAATGTTGTCGATTGTGTGTTTCAGATGATAAAAAACGGAATTCGAATAGAGAAACGGTAACAAATGATCAACAATTCATTTTTGTCATCGACAGGGAATATCTATCAGGTAAAATACTCGTAGTTTTATTATTCGTACAAAACAAACATGTCAATCTCAAATTATTTCAAGCCTTGATAATGAATCACATTGATATTATCTGAGATTTGTTGATTTCTAATAATAGAACCAAATAAGGTATGACGTGTTTATTGGTTTTTCTGAAGTATAAATTTTTTTGTAGGGGTATACGTACCTACCTACCTATCTGCATGTCCATTATCAGCGTCCAATTTCTTTGATTTAGTAAAATTTAAAGTTAAAATATGAGTAACTTATATAAGGTGTGGTTAACACACCATGAATTCTCAAAGAAAGAACCTCCAATGGGTAGAAAAAACTCCCCAAGTTTAATTTATTTTTTGATATATATGTATATATATAGAGCATTGCTGAAGAGTAATAATAAATATATGATAATTTCATTCTGCAGGTCCTTGTATAAGTGCGGATGGAATCGCTAAAAATCCTAAGCATTCTCAGGATAATTTAGCCCCGCCCCCTTACCAGCTCAGAGAATCCAGTCCTTCGTTTTCTTCCTTCGAATTGCCTCCTGAATATCAGATCGACCCCCACTGAAAATGAATTTCAAGGGTAAACTCAAAAGGAATCTCACATTTTAAACGGATATGAGGTATAAGCTGCGTTCAACCACGTTCTGCATCTTCAGGATTCAAAAAATACATGCCGGATAAAAAGAGCATGTGTGTGTTTGTGCATGAAAAATAAATTATTTATTATCAACACTTTTATCGTTTCATCCATTATTTATCTTCAGTTATGTCCCCTATATCTGAACGATAGTAATTCAAAATGAACTAACATAATAAAATTGATTGTATATGTCATAATACATACAGTGTCACACATAAATTTCGCATATGGAAGTTTTTTCATTAATAGATATAAAGGAAATTTGACTTCGCAGTCAGTTTGTGATTGAAAAATGAGTAAAATACAACATATCTCCTTTTTTCATGTGCTACTCTAAACCTGTCAAATTAGAATTTTTTTTCGAAAATCCTCAAAAAATCTGTTTTTTTCGTAAATTGCCACAAAAATGCCAGAGAAAAAAGTTGCCCAGTTTCCAAATTCATACATTTGTTTCAAATTTGAACTATCTACTGTCACTTCGTTTTTTTCCCATTTTTTTTTAATTCTTCGAATCTTTTGCTCTATCGATTCGAACGTAACATGATTCAAATTTCATAATTTTGATGAATAAGATACTTCGATATCATATCTTGCCCAGGCAATACCCACATTGGCCTGTTACCAGAAAATTAAATTTGTTGTTGCAAAGTTCATCTAGTTTTTTCATTTAATTGTTAAAACTGATGTGGATTTTCAATGTATGGACGTTAATATGTCATTAATCGAATAAACGAATTTCTCTTCAATCTTATTACACTCGTATTTCTTTTTTGATAGATTTTTATCCAGTTTGATTATTTTTCTGACCAATAATTCAGTTACAAACAAACCCGAAATATCATACTTTTCTGTAAACAAAACAATGACCTACAGTTTCATAACTATTCAAAAGACTTTCGTTCTAGCGATTAAGACTAATGCAACATTTCGGGATGAGAATAGTAGGTACCTATATACTGATCAAATCGAAATACAATTTTCACTTAGTAGTAGTCTAAGTTACAGTAGAGAGCCCAAATTTGGAACAAATGTATAAAATTGGAAACTGACTTTTTTCTCTGGTATTTTTCGAAATTTAACAAAAAAAATTGATTTTGACAGGTTCAGAGTAGCACATGAAAAAAGTAAAGATGCTGTATTTTACTCATTTTTCAAGCACAAACTAACTGCGAAGTCAAATTCTATTTATCCATCTATTAATAAAAAAACTTCCATTCCTCGCGAACTTTATGTGTGACACTTTATACCTATACACATGCACAGAAATAAACTGTGGTAGATATCAACGATCATTATTTATATTAATGTATTATTGTGATGCAAAATAGTTATATTTATGTTTGCGTCTCGATGTTGGGCCTTACCTCTGAGGTTATTAAGGCTTATTAATTCCCGTGGTTCATTCATAATTTTATGTCTGGCCGATTTCAACGGGATAAATGTTTCAATTTATCATCTTTCCAGTATATTTGAATCAGGAATTTCAGATTGTTGCTATGTTACTTTTTATAGAGGGAATTATATCATCTCTCTTCCCAAGGATGTTATGACCTCCTTTAGGGCGTTTGCCCACAGGACGGTAACGACACGATTTGCCGCGCGCGGTGAATCGTACGCGATATCGCAACGACAGAAATGCACAAATTGTCCATACAATTAAATGTAGTGGTCGCCCACTGGTTAAAAAATGCCGCGACGGCATTCAAAACCGTCGCGGCAGGACGTTACCGCACAAACCTGCGATTTGGCGGTCAGAAACCGCGCGAATTCGTGTCGCGTGACTTTTGAACGCCAATGGGATTAAATGATGTCTAGCCGACAGTACGAAATCGGCAACGATATTTTCAGTGCTGTGTTGTCATTGAATGCGTGCAGTCTATGAAAATACAGGAAGCCCTAATGATTTGTTGGAATAATTCTATATAATTACATAATATACTCTGTGTTTTCCAAAATAAAATATTATACTCATACCTTAATGTTACTGCTACCATTTCGGTTAGAGGTACACATTCCCTCATTTGTGTATCTTGAAGACATATAGACTCTTTTATTCGGTCGACCAAATAATCAAACGTGTCTCTGCTCATGCGAAAATAATTGAAGAATTTCGCAGGATTTGCTTTGAGTTTTTCAAATAATGTATATAATGCCCCTTCCACATATCTGACCCTCAAAATGGGATTGACCCAATATCGCCTTTGACTTTTGATAGCTTGCCTTCTTCGGCGCCTACGTAGAACAATTGTTAACAAAATCACTTTTCTTCGATCCATCACGTCGAACTCACAGCAAAAACTCACTAAAATCGATCTGGCAACACGGAGTATTGATCTGAATACGTTTCGCACAATATACCGTGTAGTGGGCGAGCGCTCAGCGGATGCGGCGCGATATATCGCGCGCGGTAAATCGTGCCGCTACCGTCCTGTGGGCAAGCGCCCTTATAGATATCGTAAATATGACGATATAAGCTTATAAATGCTTATAATATGCCAGTCAGAAATAAAATGAATTTTTTCCTGTGATTATTTCAATCATACTATTAATTTTAATAAGGAAAGGGTGTTTTGTCTATGGAAGTGGGAAGGGTCCCTGATTCAACTGCTCCCTCTGCCGCTGAATGTTTCCAAGTTCTCAAATGCTATGATGATGTCAATGGCATGTCAATATATGCATGTATGCATGTCAATATTGTCAATGGTCAATGTCATATTTTGTAAGTTATCTTTGTCATCTTTGTTTTGTTTTTGTTTTCATCAAAATATTCAAAATGAAATTTGGAAATATGTTGTTGCTGTGAAGGCAGGTTTCTATATGCAGATAAAAACATGAAAATAGCATCAGAGAAATGATACAAGAAGACTCAAATGGAGAATCTTCCTTCGAAGTAATCCGTGATAGCTCGAAGAAAATAACAGGTAAGATTTGTGCCACCTGACCAGACCATTCTTCTGTCAAGATGGACCTGTAATTACTTCATATTAGGATCCTCCAGTACGATATCGTCAGCCTCTTTTATGCCGCCCCCAACTGGAAACTTGTTGGCAAATGTTGCTCCACCAGCTACTTTACCAGATTTCCAAATACTGACCACAACTGCTCCAGATAATACACCAACTTTTGCTGATATGCCAATTGGCAGAGTTGAAAATGTCTATCAGGGTCGAATCGCAGCAGTTCAAACCCAACCAACCCTCGCTAGTATCAACCCTCTACAACTGTCAGAAAGTGAACAGTTTCCTAGTACACAATTCAGGTAGGTTGAGTTTTAGTAAGTACATAATTCAATTTCTCAACTGATCTTCCAGTGCTGCAATTCCACCAAGTAAAGGTATTCAATTGGGCCCCACAATTTCCCACAAAATAATTGATAGAGATGGCTCAGGTGGTTTCATGGGTTACTTCAAAGAGGCCTTCACAAGTGGGAGAGTTCTGTCCAAAATGGCAGAAAAAGCCAAAAGTTCAGTGGACTCTATCATCACAACTTTGGATCCACAAATGAAAGAATATATAAGTGAGTAAACACATTAGTGTTCCAGTTTTGAATATGTGAGTATTGTGAGTGTTGCACTGAAAGTGTCAACTAGAATCAGTTCTTAAAGACTATTATTATTTGAAACAAATAGCCCAATCTGGTCTATTTTCATAGATTCTGGGGGTGAAACTGAGGTGACAGTAATCTCTGATATTGAAGAAGAAATAGGTGCAGTAAGAGAAGCATTCCATTCAGTTTTTGGAAAAGCATGGGTGAAGTAAGGGATTTGTATTACTCTGACATGTTATACTAAATAATGTTCTTTCAGTGGGATCAAATTGAATTTTCCTGAGAAAGGATCTCAAGCTATTGGTTTCGAGATGGGTAGAAGAAATGCAGAAGAGAGCATTAGGCAGTCAATCAAATACAGGAATACTCCTACAGTGGCAATTGAAAATATTTTGATACAAGAAAATAATGAGTAAGTGTAGTAGTACATTTTGTTGACTCATTTACCCTAAGCGGATTCTCTATTGAAATCTAAATTGATTTTAACAAAAATCTGCTGTTATACCTAAATCAAATAATAATAATATTTTGAACAAAAGTTGTTTATCAGTGATTTAAAATTAATGATTAATTTCTTATTGGGACCCACTATTCATACATTATATTGAGATATATTTCATTATATATTATATGACTTGATTTTCTGTAAAATAGGCAATAATGTCCTCCCTTATTTTTATCCTATTGAATATTTGTGAATTGGGAATACCTGTTTTAATCACTTTCAAATAATTTCTTGATGATAAAAAATGTCAATGTTATCCTTCCAGCTTATCTTTCACATATTGAGTGTCATTATTCCTTATAAGATTACTGATTTCAATAATTGCTCTTGAAATTGATTTTGCCTTCTGGAATTTTTATTAATTTAATTTCAGCTAGTTTATTTTGTTATTTTTCAGGTGGTTTGATCTCACTATCCTGCTGCTGAAAGATACTGAAAAACAAATAACTTCACAGACATTCAGTCAAGCTACTCCTGTTCCTATAGATGAGTTTCTAAAGAATGTTGCAAGTGAAATGCCTGAATGTCAATCCTTCAGTGTTGAGGAAAAGCTGGCGCTTTTTGCTCATGTGAGTTATCACTTTTATTCTTGTGCAGTTTGTATATTTGTTCAATATGTCTTTATACATCTAATTATCTGGATCCTCAAGTTTTTTCTCATTACTTAACAATGTTTTTTTTTTCCAAGGCAAGAAGTAACTGGCAACAACACATCTCAGGGGTTTCAAGGAGAGATGTTATTTGCCTAGCAGCAAAAACTTTGTTCAGAATATATAAAAATAAACTGTCTCGGATACCATAAACATCTATGTACACATGATTTGACATGTGTACAAACTAGTGAAACAGGGTGTCTAGAATAATTCCACTGACCAGTGATTTAGACTAGCACCAACATTTTTTCTTATTTGCCCATGTTTATTCTGGAATTTAATGTGAATCAAAAATCCAAAGTGAACTAAATTATCGATAATGGATCATCAAAATTTCAAATTATTCTGAAATATGGTTGTTGCCCGTGATTCTATTAGTGAAGAAAAGAAGTCACTATTATATTCAAGTCACTGCAAAAATTCATTGAAATGGTTCTATGAACGCAGTAATGATGTTGCATTTTCATGTTCGTTAATATACTTTTATTTTAATAAAAATATTGACAAAAGTTCTTGTGTTTTTATGAAAATTATTGAATTCTGAAGATTCTTGGCTGGTGTAGACTGAAGAACTCTACCGGGTGTAGCTGAGGTATTTATAAAACTATAGGCCTATATGATTGAGCACTATCTGGCTGCGAAATTTCAAACTCATATTGACTGCACTCTGCATCATGATATCACAGAATGCAAGAATCAATATTTTTGTAGAGTAGCATGTTCGTTAATATACTTTTATTTTAATAAAAATATTGACAAAAGTTCTTGTGTTTTTATGAAAATTATTGAATTCTGAAGATTCTTGGCTGGTGTAGACTGAAGAACTCTACCGGGTGTAGCTGAGGTATTTATAAAACTATAGGCCTATATGATTGAGCACTATCTGGCTGCGAAATTTCAAACTCATATTGACTGCACTCTGCATCATGATATCACAGAATGCAAGAATCAATATTTTTGTAGAGTAGCAATATCAATGTATTATTTATAATTTTCCGATTCGCATCAATTTTGCGAAATTCGTATAAGCATGAACCAGGCTTTAGGCATCGAATTCAGAAACAGAACAAATGGAAAGTAAAAATATGCTTTATTAAAAATCAGTAAGAATTATTTTGATCAACTACAGGAATTTTGTCACAACCAGGTCCATGCCGTCTTGGTGTTTTTTGCAGGTCTGAAAACAAAAAATATTATCAATGATCTATTGAAAAACGTTATATTATAAAGTTTCATCATTATGAATCAGTTGGCCGTTCTTTTCGTCTTCAAGAAAACTGTCAGAACAGGTCTGTGAGAACAATCATCATGGAAAACAAGCATACTTTCATAATATATTCAACGCATCAATCAGAATTATTCATCAGCGTATTAATCTAGTTTAAAAAACATTCGAAATTCACATACCAGATGTATTGGTAATTAAAAAAAACTGAATAAACTTACTTATTGCAATTTGGTAGTTGTACTGCCTTGCATAAGGACTTGTTACAAATTTCCATATGGAAGTCCTGTAAAGATAAATAATTCAGTAATCGATAACAAAAAAAAAACAAGATGAACTTCACGTTTATATATATCAGACCTGTTGAGCAAAGATACATCCATCACAGCTATCTGGTGTAGAAGTTTCATCATGGTGTTTACAATTGTAAGAAAAATATGTGGTGAAAATATACTTACAGCTATTTTCTTTCACTCCTATAACCTCGTATGCGACACCCTTCTTTTTTATATTGTTCTAGACCTGAAAATAAAGGAAAACGTATAGATATGTAGCAAACTGGATATAAAAATGTGTTGAAGCCAAAACTTCAGACCTGTTGAGCTTATAAATTTACATCCATCACAGTTATCTGGTGTAAAATGTCATCATTCAGTTACTACTCAAAAAAATATTTTCGACTACTCAAGTTGAAAACTCACCATTATTATTATTGCATATCCAGAATTCCTTCGTCCGGAGAAGTCTGTAAAACAAAATACTCTACGTCAACATAAAGTTTGGGGTAATAAACGTATTTTTTTTCAGCAATTTTTTTCAGATGGCCGTTCTAGTTTCATCAATTGAAATCAGAACAGGTCTGTGAAGAACAATCATCATTAGATGTGGCAAAATCAAGAAGCAAAGACAAGTCTCACATTATCAACATTACACAAAAATGTAACTTTTTCTCTGTTAAATTTGGTGAAGCTACATTGGAAATGTCACGAGTTTTTTGTGTCATTTCTAACAAGCAGCTCAAATATCGATATTCGCGATAGGTGCTAAGCGATACGCTACTAGCGGTGACTCGTGAACCACTCGTAGTGGTATAACCACCGAACTCTCTGGAGGATAACCCACAGAAAAACTTGACCTCTGTTCTGTTTATGTTCGCTTCTGATGTGAAAGGTGTACCAAAGGTGTACTTCCAGCAGTTTTTCGAGAGATGTTTTGGTGAAATACATGTGAAATCATATCGTTTTTCTCGTTTCAGTTATTGTTTGGTGACAAGACACCTATGTCACAATGACACAAACATCAAAAATATGAAAACAAAACAAAACCGACACCACTTCGAGAAGTTTGAGTTGTTACCATGAGATAGTGCTACGTGTTATTTTCTATCGCGAATTATATTATTAATGAAATGGGATAAACATTTTCAAATACCGGACTTTTGAAGAATCATGAACCATTTGTCCTATACCAAGAATAAAAACGAAATGGAGAGAAGGTAAGTAATAGGATCTTACATTTTCTATTATCCCATTCCTGTATGCCTCTGGTCTCATGGATGGTATTGCAGAAATCCCTGAAAGAATAACACATTTAGGACCCAAATATCAAAAACATTGAGCAGAACTAATTATAATTCTTATCAGATGGCCGTTCTATTGTCATCAATTGAATCAGAACAGGTCTGTGAATGAACAATCATCATTAAAATACAATTCAATTCAAAACTAAAAAATTGTATTATTATTTTGTTTATTCTTATACAGATAAAAATAATATTCAATCACCTTGTTCTTGAAGCAACAAGAAATTCCATCATTGTGAGCCACATTTGCTAGCTGAAAAAAATAAGCAGTTAAAAAACGCCGATTTCAGAAAAAAAAATGAGAAAAAAAAATCATCAGACATCCAAGGAAGAGTAGGTCTTCAGATATAAATCAGTTGGCAACATCCATTGTCATCATGAAAACAAAACAAATAAACGATCAAAATAGACATAATAAACTGACCTTTAATTCCTCAGTTTAATTCCAAATGACTGCAACCTCTCAGCACCTAAAAAAAAAAAACAATCATGAGTAATTGAAAATAAAATGTCGCCAATATTATATTGAGAGAAAAATCAGACATCCAAGGAAGTTAATTCTTCATTTTGCTCAGTTGGCAACATCGATCATCATCATGAGAAACGCAAAAAAAAATATTGTAAAGATTCTAAATGCTCACCTAAATGAATTTCCTTGTCGCAAGTTTTCCATCAAGTGCATTCTCTCCAAACCACAGATTCCATACATGCTGAAAAAATACAATGTTATTGCACAGAAAATAACAATTACAATACTTTTAGGGGGAAAACGAATCAGAAAGACTAATCAACTTTCATAGTATATCAAGAAGATGCATTTTTCATCATTTAAAAGTGCATGAAAAGAAATTCAAATCGTTTATTTGGATAACTCACCTTGCATTGCTTGGTGGGCCTTCTTTATAACTCTTCTTCACAAATATCCTGGAAATAAATTTGAATTGATTAGTTGATGAGGAATTAAAGTTCCACAATATTTTAGAGAAATAACGAGATATCAGAAACTTATCATTTTTATAATCAGGGTACTTCGTTAGGTGTCCTAAGATTTATTCATCATTATAACATTAACCACCAAGCTCAACTTTTAGTTCAATCCAATTATTATCGTGAATTTTGAACTCACCTTAAGATATTGCTTGGTTGGCATTCAGAAGTACTTTGAAAAACTATCTGGAAAATAAAATATTGTTAATTCTACTCAAAGATACTGAATAATGTCGATAAATAATATAAGAGTCAGAATAACTACATGATTTTAATCAGGGTGCTTCTTTAGGTGTCCTAAGTATTATTCATCATAAAAATTCTAACAAAAAATGTTTAGTAAGATTATATGTTTATAAAGTACCTTGAATATATAAATCCATATAAATTAGTCTCCATTCACGAGCAAACATCCTGAAAATAAAATATCAATTAGTGGATAAGAAATCGGAGCTTGACATTCTCGAAAAATAACTCTTATCAGAAACTATCATTTTTATAATCATGGTACTTCGTTAGGTGTCCTAAGATTTATTCATCATAGAGATATGCTACATGATTCATTAAGCTTAATTATCGAGTTCAACTTACCCTTCAAGAGATTCACAGAGGGATCTTCCATCAGTCAATAATTGTAATTCTGAAAAAAAAATCAGCTGTCAACTGTAATTCATCAAGTAAAAGTAAGTTACATAATATGTAAAGGAACTTGTCAGATAATACATGCTATCTTCAATCATGGAACATTTTTAGGTGTTCTAAGTAGTAAATATTCATCATGTAAAAAAATTATTATACAAAAATAGTTTTTTTGAAAACTCACCTGTTTTTTATTCAATGTTTTCATCCACAGTAACCATTTGTTGAAAGGCTCTGTAAAGAAAGAGTTATTTTTTTAAATATGTTATCAATTGATAAGAACTGAAATTGATGAATAGTGAAGGTCAGAATCCTTTTGGTTAAAAACAGTGTAATTTGTATGTGTCAGAAAATCAAATTACTTCTCTAACAAATTCTCATCATGTTGTGGAATTGTCGAAATAACAGGAGGAAAATATCCTACATAGAATTTTAAATTTAATAATCTAAAATACCGAAAAGACAAGAAACTGAAAATATTCATGTGTAGAGGATCAGGCTGGAATATTGTTCATCTATTTTTAGACAAAGACAAAAAAATCATTGTGGAAAATTAGGATAGAGTATGTTACCTTTCATATGAAATTTTTGTAATTGGTCTGAAGTCAATTGAGGAATCGCTCTGTTCAGGAATACCATATTCAGAACCTGTAAGAAAAGATTGCATCATGTAGGAAATCTGAATTCAAATATAATAAGAGTTCAAAAATAAAAATACAAGTTAAAATATCAGAAACTTCAATGAACCAATCAGTCATCAGAATCAGACTGGGGCGGTATATAAAATCATCATAATGAAATATGGAAAATATAGGTAATTGTTTTTCTTATTACTCACCAAAAATACTTTTGGCCAATTCAACAAGTTGCTTTATCCAGAATTAAGAATCTGTAATAAAAATGATTTGAAACTGAGTGTGTAAATAATAACAACCCGAGTAATCCAAAAAGTTTTTGAAGAGATGTCAGTTTGATTTACTGACCAATCAGTCATCAGAATCAGACTGGGGCGGTAAAAGAATCATCATAAACGAAATCTGTGGTGGTATAAAAAATCATCATATTATTTGATCATTGATTATCTCATTACTCACCAATAATAATAGTTCATTTGGCCATTCCAACAAGTTGCTCTGTCCAGAATCGAGAATCTGAAAAAGAAACAATAATGTTAAAACTGAATGTTTAAGAATAAACTAACTAAACAGCAGACAAATTTTTATGAAGGGACATCAGAATTTGAATTATTGATCAATCAGTCATCAGAATCAGACTGGGGCGATAACAAAATCATCATTTGAATTATCTGGGATGGTGAATAAAATCATTATACTGAAATATGGAAAATAACAGATTATTGATTTTCATATTACTCACCAATAATTCATTTGGCTAATCGAGTTGCACCTTCCAGAATCGTGAATCTGCATTAAATAAAAAATAATGTTAAAACTGAGTGTGTAAAGAATATGCTCAACAGCCCAAAAAGTTTTTGAACGGACATCAGAATTTGGACCAATCAGTCATCAGAATCAGACTGGGGCGGTATATAATTCATCATAAAAAAAAACTCAACGAGTAGCAGAGCAAAATGTTTCAATTCATGGGAGATCATATTTTAACCATAATAAATTGTCCACAAATTCAGTACTCACGATATATTCATCAAAAATTCCTGAATATATATACCACTACATGGTCAGTTTGTTAAATTATTGAATTGTTTCGCTGAAATGTAAGTTGTTGCATATCCTAATGAAAAAATGACCAATTGGTCATCAGGGAATTTATTCTGAATAATGAATGATCAGTTCAATTCGTTTTGGAAATAATCCTTACCCGAATTAGATGGAGTCACTTCTAGCTTCAGTTGTTTCAAATCCCTGCAATAGGAAAAACATCCAATAACTTGATTTTAAATCACAATTCAATGTGAAAGTCGTAATGAAATTATCAGAATCCTTTTGGATAACAACATTGTAATTTGTATGTGTCAGAAAAGCAAATTACTTCTCATAAAAAATGCTCATCATATAAAATCTTATCCGATTGGAATTTCAATGCATACATTAACATTTTTTCTTCAATGCCTTGAGACAATGCAATTTTTTTTACTGAAATGTAAATCACAAAAAGGTAGGAACTTCAATCACAAAAAATCATAAGTAGTTTTGTTGAATAAGAACTTACTTACTGAATTGTGAATCACAAAACGTAAAGAACCTCAATACGAAAAAAATCATGAGTAGTTTTGTTGAATAAGAACTTTGAGAAATCAACGAAATTGATACTGTGGACAGAGTATTCTAATTTCCTTGTATAAGTAAAATTAGATTAGTTTTCAATGAGAAATGAAAAAATACTGATTCTACTTGTTATAATTCATTGGGTATCTTAGGAGGACTCACCTCCAAACAATGAAGAAGACTTCTACAATCTGTAACAAAGAAATGGATATATTAAAAAAAAATAAAAAATTGCAAGTTTCAATAAATTTAAATTGTGTATCTAACAAAGCCAGCTACACCGACTGGGACGGTGAAAAACTCTTTTACTTTCAAAATATCTTGAATGTTCAAAGAAAAGTCAAGTACCAAATAAAAAGAAAGATTTCAAAACTCACCGAAGCTTCAAACAGGCGGATCCACATCGAGGCTCTTCTTGAAGGTCCATTTGGGATTCATTCAGTAAAATTGCTAAGACAAAATTGCCTACCCCCATATGTTATTTTCAATAATTTGGAAAACCCAATTCCTCAAATGAAAAACCGGCAGCTCGATAAAAAATTCTGTTTTATTTTACATACATCCAAAAACACATTTTACTTAAAATTAATCAGTACTTAAAAAATAACTACATTCTCACACATTGGGTTATTTTCCAAAATATTTTGATTTTTGTCTTCCCACAACTCAATATCAATCGCCGTAAAAAATAAAGAATAAATAACTCAAGCATTTGATTTTTCACAGTTTACTTTTCGGTCAAGGTAAAATAAATATACAAGCTGTTCCGGGTATTTAACAAAAATAATATGATATATTATAACAGATGGATGAATTTGTCAGAGGAATAAAATGGCCAGCATGGAGAAAACTCAGTATTGGAAACAAATCAATATTTTTTTGAGTGAATTTGATTAAATAATCTGTACATAACCTAAATATCCCCTCAGCTTACAATTTATCCAGATATTGGGAAAGGTCTGGTACTCCTTCTTTGAGACCCTTTCTTTTTCTTGTGTCCTACAAAAAAGATCATGCTCATTATTCTCCCGGAAGAAAATCAAATTTCAATTAATACTATAACATATCATAGCTCAGAATATCAGGAACTAATATTGTCTGTCCCCCTATTCTGACCAAGGGATAGATTCACCCCAAGATCGAAACTAAAAGACACTTTATCTGCCTTCCAAAGTGAATACTGCAAATATCAAATACTTATGCAGCATTGTCTATTGGAGGCAAAAATTAATGAAAATCAAGTATCAAGATTTATAATACAACTGACATACATTTTTGAACAATGATAAACCTCAAGAAGGAAAAACTTGAAAAATGTTCTGTAATGTTGAGTTATCTGAAGTTACCAATACCGGATTTATTCCTTATCTTCGTAAATTGACCAAATTTCAAGTGGAAATTGAATGAAGAAAAACTGAATATTCTTTTATTGAGTTATATCACATAATTTGTGAGCAACGTAAGGAACCTCAAGTATACCAATAGAAATTGTATAAAAATATTGAATAAAAGTGCCACTATGGAGATCTTAATCTTAGAAGATAAGAAGTTATACTGATTTTTTAGGATAAATCAAGATGGCGAAGAAGCACTAGGCAACTCTTGCGAACGCCATTTTGGATTTTCGAAATTTTAGTACAAACGTAAATTTTAAGACTAGAAGTAAGATCAAACCGTCAAAATATTGTTCACATGCTTCGAAAAAAATATTAAAAACATCAATAAAAAAGAATCTAAAAATGTTGAAATCCAAAACGACGTTCACAAGAGAAATTGAAGTTGACAATTCATAGATGCATGAATTATTGGATTGAATTTAAATAGAATAGTGAATAATTAATTAAATTAATGATTCACATTCCAGATAATAAAGGTATATTCCTATGATCACAGGTCTGTGCTGTGATAATCCTCAAAACCTTTATTACTTTTCCTTTTGTATTATAATTTATTGAAAATATGTTATACATTGTAAGAAGATAAACCCATCCGAAATACTGGATCGTGAATCGTGTAAAACGAAAACATTTGTAACATAACCAACAAAACAAGTGACAACGATGTGAACAATACACGCGATCAATAGTTTAGCGCCTGCGCATATCTATGACAGGACCTTAAAATTTTGCGCTTTCGACATCTCTCTCTGTCTGTCTGTCTCATCTGTAAGGTTCTCTAATCTGTGGAACCGGTTAGAAACGTCTAGTTTTTCAATTGAATTGCACGTCTCGGAAATCGTATTCCTATCTTTGGCAAATGAGTTGTTAAACTCAATGGGGAAGTTTCCTTTGAACTGATTTTCATGAAATTATTGTTTGAATAACTAGTATTACGTTTCTGCTGTCTAGAATTAGTGTAATCCTAATCCTATAATCAACATTCCCTTGGGCACCGATATGAAATTTCAAAATATAATTCAGTTTCAACATATTATCGATATAACTGTGTACAGGCGCAAAAGTGCTAGCGTGCGTCAAGACAATGATGAAAATATCTATTTATCCATCTCTGTCAAGGCTCTTCTAATTAGTACGTCATCAGAATGGTGAATGAGCCGTAACTACATTTTGGGAATGTTTTTCCAAGTCAAATTTGATAGCACGAGGTAAATAAAAAAATACGTATTCGATGAATTTTCATAACCTTCAACTTGTAATGAAAATCTGAATTTCGGAAACTTCCCCATTCGACCCACATGATCAAATCCACCGAAACTCACCTGCACGATGGTGAACGTCCTCGAAGAGGGCTCGAGCGGGTCGCCGGGCATGACCTGCCAGTGATCGAACACCGACTGCGGGAACGCCTGCCCACCCGTGTTGGAGCGCAGGTCGGCGGTGAAGCCGAACGACTCGTTGACAGGGAGGTACGCCTTGACGATGAACATCGGCGTGCCGGTGACCTGCGACTCCTCGAACACGTGGCCGCGCCGGCGGTTCAGCACGCCGTAGATGCCGCCCACGGCCACCTCGGGGCACTGGAACGGTTCATTTTTTGATTACTTCCACTTATAGGGTCTGTTCGCTGTGTATGCATACAATTTATATTGTACACTACATTTTCTTACACTCGCTGCTCGTTGTCGATGAGTGTAGTGGAGTGTAATTAGTTCAACATCTGTTCGGTGCTTTCTGCTAATCCTAGGATTTTGATTTGGAGGTTACGCTTATAATTATTTTGTATTTATTTGTTGCTTGTGAATCTCTTTTGAATGTATCAAAAATGCACAGTGATAATGAAATAATAATAGATAATATCATTGCGAATTTGGACGATGAATTGTGGACAAGTTCATCTGACGAGGATCAATCAATGGCATTAATGTCAATTCTTTTGATGCTCTCGTAAAGGGGGACAAAAAATTCCCGGGTTACAAATATAACCATTACGTACTTTTTCGAAGTTGTTTTTTTCAAAATATATTATATACATGTAACCTCATATTATTCAATATCCATTTACACTACACTTATCACACCTCCTCTAAATCGATTGTAACAACTGGTTTTTTCGTGCTTACAACATTTCAACAACGAACATAGTTAAGTGTACACGGGAAATCACCGAACAGTATCAGTGTTACACAATCTACTAATCTGTACAATAGTGTAGTTAATGGAGACACAGCAAACGGACCTATAATATCCAGTATTCTAGGTGGATTCAGCCGGGAACACATTGTTCTGATGCTACACCACGCCACGCCATGCCACGCCATCCGACGCAACGTCAGACGGATCTGACACCGTGGATTTTAATGCATATTTATATATTGTGTGTACACTGTTCTGATGCAATCCCATCCTACGTGACTCGACGCCATCCGACGTGGTACGAATCCGTCTTGCCTGATTTTCATCATATGACATCACGTCGCGTAGCACCGCGTTGTATGGTGTAGTAACAGTGTGCACGCCAAGGTGGCATCATATGTATAGAATGGCGGCAAAAATCGAAGAAGTTTTATCAATTGAGTTGGTTCGGAAACACGAGTGTCTTTATAATATGAAAATCAAGCACTATAGAGACCAGAATATGAGAGGAGAAGCTTGGGAGGAAATTTATTAAATGTACCCAACATTTTCTTCTTTGTTTCCGTTCTAATAACAGTAAAGCTGATGCTACAAATTCTAGTTCTTCTTTCCACTCATCTGAGGAAAGGCTGCTCGCCATAGTTTCTGAACTCAAACTGATCTCATTTTCTATCATTATTTAACGTAGCGTCGCGTCGTATCGGATGACGTGGGAACAGTGTGCACAAAGTACATCTCTGACGCATTATGTCGGATGGCGTGGATTTTTTATTTGGAGGGTACAGAGGAAGAGAATGATTAGTTGAAAATTGTCAAGTTTGAAGGAGAGCGTTTCCAAGTGATTGGGATCGAATTATGTGCGAAGTAATGCATTTTGCCGCGTGATATTTCAAAGCAAGATCCATTATAGTTTCGTTAAGGGTTCCCTTCAAGTTGAGAATCTTCCTGACTTATGCTTCATTTATTCCATGATCTTCACATTCGTGAAACAATAAATTCAGCGAGGGTCAATGAAAGATGAAGATGTAATGGGCTAAACTCACACATACATTCTGATTACTGGAAACTTAGGAAATGAACTATTGTATTTTCCTTCAAAAAACTACCGACATTAATATATAAATAAGATAACATTTTCAAAGGTTTGTCTCTGGTCTTCCTTTGGTGACTTCATATGGAAGATGAGTCACCATACACTAGAGAAGACTTTGCTGTTCCCACGACGAGCACACCAATGCCTACTCTAAGACGCAGACATGGCCGGCTTATTTGTGTGGGGTGTTGTAATTATTTTATAATTGCATACAAATAATTTGAATTTTCGCGCATTCATCATAAATCTTTTTTGAAAATTGAACATAAAAAATGATGAATTTATGAATAATGTCACATGTCTTTGACTAAAAACTTGATAATCACAATTGAAATATATTGGAACTGATGGGTTCAGGAAATTCGATGATATTTGATTTTTCTCAATAATAGGAAATTGTTAGATTATAGTTAGTTTGAATTTCTATTAGTTGGATTTTAATTCAATGGTGTTTCAAACAAGATAATTCATTATAATTGCTTATTATAGCTGAAAACCAAAAAATTAAAAAAGGGCTTCAATGGCAGTGAACTAAAAATTGAATAACAGGTTTTCATGTAATTACTTGGAAGATTAAAAAAAGGTTGGCTTCAGGATAAAAGTTGCTGGCGTTATTATCAAAGCATTCTTCTTAAAAAAGGTTTTTTCTCAATTTTATTTAGCATGTAAGATTCAAACATATCATGTGTCACTTCATTGTATTTAGATTCCTTGTAAAAAAGTGCCCAGTTCTTATCGTTTTCGCTTGATAAAATAAAAACGAAAATTACAAATTCAAGATTTTTGTCATTAATTCCAAAACGAAAAATGATACATGAAATTTTCTTTCACATAATTGTTCAGCATAAAAAGGCTCAACTTTGCCCTTATTTAACCGACCTCGTATCTCTTATAATAACTGAGATCCTCATGGTTAAGCTCGAAAAACGGGCACCCTGTATATTGGATTTATACAGGGCTTTTCAAATTCGAGTCTATGCATGGGGATTTCGATAACGGTAAGAGATAGAGGGTTGGTTAAATGGGGGCAAAGTAGCGTATTTCAGAGGTTAATTAATATGGATGAAAAAAATCTGACCTAGCTTCTTCAGTTCTGGAGTTATACAGGAAAAATCGAAAATTTCGAAATTCTTTTTTTGCCTATATCTTTTTATTTTACGAAGATTTTTTTTAAATTACTTTGACATAGCAACTTTTTGTAGCCTTTCCAAATATCTGAATGAAATTTATATACAGGGTATCGTATAAATTGGGCCACCCTCAACTTTTAATTTTCAAATACGGACCTGTATTTTTTATTGTATTTTTTTGAATGGCAAGAGTCATGTTCCATATTGACGTAGTAGTATATAGGCAAAAGAAGGATTTCGGAATTTTCGATTTTTCCTGAATAACTCCAGAACCGAAGAAGCTAAGTCAGATTTTTTTCATCCATATAATTAACCTCTGAAATACTTTGCCCCCATTTAACCAACCCTCTATCTCTTACCGTTATCGAAATCCCCATGCATAGACTCGAATTTGAATAGCCCTGTATATTGTGTAATGGGGTTTCTCGTAAATAAATAATACTGCGTTTGGGGCTCCGAAATGACCCCGCACGGTACGATAAGGGATAAACCCGCAGATATGTCTTGAATTTTCCAACTTTGACCAAAGATTCGTAATACCCGACCCCCAAAAAACCCCCCAAACTTTCAAACCACAATCACAAAACTCACCGTGATCTCGCACTTGTAAATCGGCTCCATCAGCCTCGGCTGCGCCGTCAGCAGACAAGCGTACAGACACCGCCTGGTGGTCGGAATGATCTGGCCGCCGCCGCGATGGATGGCGTCGGCGTGCAGCGTGACGTCGTAGATGTTGAAGCGCACGCCGCGCAGGTTCTCCTCGGACAGCACGCCCTCCTTGGTGGCCCACTGGAAGCCCGCCACCACCGAGTCCTTGATCTCGTTCAGGTACTGCACCCCCTTGGTGCAGTCGAGCAGCATGTTGGGGCCGGTGCCGTCGGGGCCGAAGCACCAGATCTTGCGCGCCTCGGTGATGTCGTAGTCGTACTTCTCGGTGAGGTAGCGAGCGCGAGACTTGAAGTCATCGCGTGGGTTCACCTTGCCTATGGGGGAATAAGAACAGTAGAAATTAGTTTCTCAAATATGCATATATATAATAACAACTATATGGATAACACCTATTCTTCTCTTCACGCGAAAATGAAGCCAGTTTTGGAAAAACAAAAGACTGTCTGGCTTGCTAATGATGAATTGTGGGCATGCACGGGTTTTGACGAGTTGAAGTCTACTGACATTTTCAGAATTTCATAGGTTAGATATGTTTGTTGACTCAAATTATGTAAAAGAGCGTTAATATAGTTATTAATGTACTTACTGATTGTTTACAGAAGTGATTAGTGAGTGATAACAGTGATTGATCAAAAATTAGCCCACGAATCTTGTCCCGATGACTTTATCGTGACAGGTTTCTCAGCAAATCGCAAGTATCGCTTTGTAGATCACATCCATTTCTGCATTTATCATAAACTATTATTCAGTATCGTCCAACAATCCATCAATGAATGAATATTTGAAAAATATATGTCATGATGAAATAAAAACATCGAATTGAAGGTTACGTGACACATTTGATTGATTTTTAATAATTATCATACGTTTGTCGCTCACTAGAAAGCTACTCTCCTCCATGATGAAAACGAATGTCGATTCTTAATTCAAACTTGCGCATGCGCATATTCGCGATTGGTCCCGCAGACTGTCATTTGTTTTATTTTTCGGCTTCAGCTCTGGTATCCATGTTACCTATATAGTTATTATTAGATATATGCAAATATGTACACGTTCATAAACTATAGTCCAATACAGCTTTGAAGAGATAGGGAAGGTTTTTCCTCGCTTCTCATTGGTCTAGAAGCCAGGCAAGTTTACACGATGTGAAATATTACGATATCGCAACAATGTAAGTGATTAGTTGATCGGTCGGCGGTGTATAAACACTGAAATAAAATCCAAAGTTGACGAGATTGAATGTTAGGGCCACTTTATAAAAAACTTTCAAGACCTAAGATTTATCACCTAACATTTAATACTTATCACTTATGACAGATGAATCATGGTAATATAATTGGTTGTGTTATAAAACCATTTAAGACTTATGATTTTACACCTAAGACTTAAGAAGATGACCAACTTCCAACTTAAGAAATGGATGATAAATGATCATAAATGAAAATAGGAGATGCGCATGTTCGAGCAACGAAAAGTGACATACTGTTTCCCGCGATATTTGAATTTTGTGTTATATTTTCGAATATTATTTGTTGGTGTGGATAGTCTGTAATTATTTGGTTGCATTTATCAATTTTTTTATAATAGTGATAAGACCATGGGCATCATTTACTTCATGTAGTTTGCTCATGATTTTTGGATTGAAATACAAAGTTCAACCCATACATAGGAAAAAGAATACCCATTCCAACTCCATTTTTATTTGAACATGATGGACAATATGGATATTGAACAGTTTTCTATTTTGAAATCGATGTCATCAATAATAACTCCAAATTATAGCTATTTATCAGATCAGGAGGGATGCTCTTATGCAGCAAATTGCTTATGTTGGACTGACTACTATGTACACATGTCATCATAGAGGAAACCAGCGATGTACTGTGGAAAATTTACTGAAAAAATTGATTGGCATGGAATCTCCATGGAATTTTATGAAAAATGGAATATGCCAAACTGTATTGGTGCCCTTGATGGAAAGCATATTCAGATACAAAATACAAAACATGCTGGAACAGGATACTTCTCCTACAAGAAGACTTTCAATCGAGGTATTGATATCTGTGATGCATCTCATAAATTCATCTTCATTGATGTAGGCTGTCCAGGATCAAATCATGATGGAAATGTATTCCGTAATTCAATTTTCCATTTCTACCTTCAGTTTTGAGATATATTTGGCCAATTGTTTTCCAGGCAGTTTTCCTGGCGAGTTTATTTTAGAATAACTACTCTGTTTATCATAAATATGCCTGAATTCTTCAACTTGTTGAATTAATAGAGCATATCGTCCATGACACAAATAATATTTGAATGAAATTAAAGAAAATTCTAACAAAAACAATAATAATAGATATAGGTTAGAACCTGCCAACGTCAAAATTATTTGTTCCATGTCAAATATTCCTAAAAAGTATTTTTATAACAGAATGAACTGATCAGCTCTCAAGTCTTAAATGTTAGGTGATCAATCTTAAATGTTGAAAGTTTTTATAAAGTCCCATAGTCTTATTTCTATTATATTTAACATGAGTTTTGTTAATCGAGGAGTATGATTTCAATAATCGCCAGACATAAATTTGATTCTCATTAACACCTGGCAGTTTTCTTAGTTCACTAGCTACCAAATCCGACATTACTATTTCGAAAAATTATGGTAATAATTTGTGATCAACAATTAAAAATTGAATTAATATGTCAGAAAACCCTGAACCAGGCCTTGCAATCTGCATAAGTATAAATTTATAATTTCACCTCTGCTAACTCGCCAGCTAAGGCAAATATTTAATCGTTCGTTAAATCTTAACCGGCCTTCAGTCTAAAAATAACTCCTACAGGATTCAATTCGTTTTATACCACAAATGGCTCGGACAGCTCTTTTTTCATCAGGAATGTGCGGTTAATATCTAATGAATGTCTCCATATAGAAATAAACATAATATATTGTTATTGCTGCTCCTATACCAATATTTTCTCTTATGGAATATATCGCAAATAATGGAAGAGTTCGATTTCGTCTTGGATTTTTTTCAATATGCAGGGGAACACTAGGATGCTGGAACACGGGAAGAAATATGTTTTGTTTGAAACATTTATTGCTATTTGTGCGGGTTTATATTGCCTGGATAAAAAAGAAGACAGATGTTGAACAGCAGGAAAACAAAATTCGTCTTGGAAATTCAAAGGAGCACACAATATATTTGTGTGCCCAATTGGAACAGAAGATTCCCCTTGGAAAATAAATATGACTTTCCTAATATATTCCTTCTCAAATGTTCCCTTCTTGCAGAGAATATGAAAAATTCAACTCAATACTGTTTTCAAGATAATAACGTTTTGTAAGAAAGCGGATTATTCGAGCAACGGTGTACGTGGATTTCATTTTCATTGCAGCATAGAAAATTCTGTTCGTTGACCAAAAATATAAAAGCTGTTAACCATCAACATTTATTATCGCCTCGGTCATAAATAAACAGACACACTTGTTCTGAATAGAAAATATAATCTTTGGAAATAAGTGGAAAAGTCGTAAAACTTTAAACCACCCTCATAATTCGTAGTAAACCGCACAATCTCCATCGGTCAACGTCATCTCAGATACATATACTCCAGGATATGTTAACGATAACATTTATTGTAATTTTAGTAAATTGATATGTTGATGGTTTTAGTTGGATTTTTCCCCATATCGTCCAATATATTATATAACCGAACGACATTTATGGGAGACGAAATAGATATCTTTCTAGGATAAGAAATCAAGTGTTTATTTTGCTGAATAGGAACGTCGTTAAAATGTCAATAATTCGAAACAAATGTGCTCTGTTATAAGTGGAGATTAGCGCTTAAGAACACATGCCTAGGCAATAACCCAAAATTCGGGGAATAGATTAAATATGATCGATGAGAATATGTCTTAGGTTTGTAGAAGTCTATAAATTAGTCAAAAGGGAATGAGATGGAACCTTATTCGTCCGTTAGGTCGAACACTGTTCTGATTGGACGAGAAAAGTCAAGAAAGACACCCAAAATTATAGCCAACACCCTCGTGTGGTTAGTTGTTGAGTTCACGAAGTTTTGTTCAATTTTAATTTCGTCAGTTCGTTTTCGATTCTCATTTAGCTTGCCTCGTGTCTAGTGCGTGAATTCATCCCTTTGGTAAATTCTCTGACTGTTATAATAATTTGACTTTCATCTCTTTTCTCAGTTCGAAGATTTGGGCCGTTTTGGCACACTACATTCAAATTTCAGCTATCATTTTATTTCAAGAGAACTCAGTTATCAGCCTTTTGACTAGTTTTCAACAATAGTTTATATATTTCTTTGTGAAACAACTTGAGTATTTTTCGTCTCCCAATATCAGGTATTGTCGTTAAGAATTTAAACCATTTCTCTATGTATTCAACTCATCATCAAGTCTAGCCTAACATTTTATAATTAAATAAGTGATTTAGAACACAACTCTTTTATTATCCAGCAAGTCCGTTTGTATTTCAGGAAGGGAAACTTAAATTAATATCAATCACTTCACCTCTTAAATTTTGCCAGTAATCAAGTCATTGAGAGAAATTACCAAAGAAGTGTGTGTGTGCTTAGAATCAGACATCATTACTCTGGGAATACCTGACAAGGACGCCTGAGAGATTCCGCCGGTGGTGATAAGCTGATCATTACTTCTTCTGAGCCTTCACAAAGTAAGTACGTTCATGGATAATGTATTTGAGTATGTTTAACGGGTTTGTGCGTATTTTATCGAATCTGGTGTGCCTTATGTGCCTTATGCAAACGATTGAATTGTTCATTAAGAAGGTTGCCCGAGATAAATAGAATCAGAATAATGGTTATCTCATTTAAAGAGATAACGACGTGGGACCACCCTTCTTACAGTTTGATAACAAATCAAATCAATTGGTAATTGAAACATTGTCTCCTCTGCTCACTGGCGTACCACAAACGGACATAAAGATAGAGGTCCTGTGGCAGCGTTGAAGCAAACGAAGTTTGTCTTCTTCCATTGCACTGCCTACAGAATCATGGTATACAATGGCGACCTCACGGTCACCATTGCAAACTATTCAGAGGCTCTGTTGTGCTGGAAGGCCAAGATTAATCAAATAAATATGTCAATACACAATTATAAGAGACTAAAGGTGGATTTATGCAGCTACATTTAACAATTATCGAGTAAAATTTATCAATTAACAATTAGCAATCATAAGTTGAACTCCCTGTTTTTAATGAATGTGTTTATGCAGACAATTAACAATTATCAATTTAGAAGTAACAAGTAAGAAGATGGCCAACTTTTAACTTTGTTACTTTAATTGAACCAAATTTCCTTCTACTGCGCAAATAGTACGCAGATGATCGCTGATTGGTTCCATGATTCATAGGAGAAAGCATAAGATTGGCCCGAACTTTGTTTTGACATATGGTAGCAGAAGGTAAGGTTCCAAATCTTGCAAGTACATTGATTTGATCAAGTTATTGAAAAGCCCCTTTTCTTTCCTCTGTCTATTCACAGGCTTGATAGACCACCTCCTATGCCTTTTCTGTTTTAACATAAAAAAATTCGCAGTCAATAACATCATTATGATAAAAAGTGACTCAGTTTCTTCTAGATCAGGAAATATAATCAAGTTATTTTTGTATTTACCTTCCGAAAGATCAACAAACATAAAATATGAGGTTATGGCAGGGACAGTTGTGCCAAGTACGCCTGCGTACTATTTCTTAATGAATTGTTAATTTGGCATGCATAAATGCCAATATTTTCACCACTTCTTAATCGATAATTGTTAATTGATAAATCTTACTTGATAATTGTTAATTGATAAATCTTACTTGATAATTGTTAAATGTTGCTGCATAAATCCACCTTAAATTGAGTTTGAATTTGTTGTATGTGATTAAAATTCGTTCAATTATTCTAGTGGCTTCCTGAGAGGCCACTCAGTTAATATTTTTGGACGTTGAGCCATTCAAATGTTTTTTTGCCAAATGAACAGTTTTTGAGTTATTTCAGTGAACTAGTAAATTTATTAGTTTGCCAAGAAGAATGAAATACATCAATAATACAACAACATTCAAGATTGAATTGAAGAAATGCATTCAATATATTTATTTTATTTCCTCAACATTGATTCATTATCTTCATCATTTGATTTCATATTTCATTTATCTCTTCGAATTTTATGTATTCCTACATAAAAACTTCATTTCTTGGAATCAATAAGTTATTAGTTTTTTCGGCTGGTTCCCTAACCTCGGCTATCTATAACACTTGTATGTTTTGGCCAAATGAACAGTTTTTGAGTTATTTCAGTGGAATAAAAATTCATTACAGTTTGCCAATAGAATGAAATCCATCAATCCTACGACAAAATTCAAGAAATGCATTCAATAAATTTATTTTCTATCAAGATTTCTACATTCTGATTTAACTGTTCATCATCTTCATTTGATTTCATATTTAATTCATCTCTTTGACTATAATGTGTCCCTACATGAAAACCTTTAGTTGTTCAGCTGGTTTTCTAACCTCGGCTGTCTATAACACTAGTAGCTTGTGCTTTTCTGCCGTGTCAAACATAATTTTTTCTCCAAATTTGTTCATAACATAATGAAAATATTAATTTTAATGTTGCCATTTGCATTCAAATTAATACCTGAAACTTTTTCTGCCCAGTTAGTAAAAATAAAATTTAATGACTGAAAGGTGTATTCTTTGTAAGAAAATCAAGTTAATCAATTTAAAAGAAAACAATTTCTTAGTTGAATGGTGGCTCTTTCTAAGTTTCAATCTTAGTTTTCATTGCTCAATTCTTTACATGTATTACCTTTATTGCTTTACATGACTTCAAAATATTGATTGAAGTTTTAAATTCATAGTTAAAATTCGTGATTGCATTGATTCCACCATGTTTTACCATTAATAAATCGCTTTCAAAGTAATCTGAATAACAAAATCTACAGGCACTCACGGTCGATGGTACCTTAGACGTTTACGGAGAACGGGACGTAGGATTATTCCGAAAATTTGGTTTATTAGGTAATCAGTTTTGTTCTATCGATCTAAAATACTTTCAGCGTTGCGGCGTTGCCGCTTCTATCAAAAAATAGCAACAACTTTGTTATTTCAAATGGAACACCCTGTATTTTATTTCATTTTTAGATTCTTCCTGAAGTGCTGATTTCGTCGAACTATCATACTTGGGGTATAGCGCAAAATATTACAGAGATATAGGGTGTGAAAAATCGAGATTTTTCAAATTTAGGAATTTTTTGTGCCGAAACTATACATTCTTGCTCAAAACGGCTTACATGTCCCTATCTCAACTTTCCATTTACTATCGATTGATATTTAATTGAAACAAATACGGGTGGTTCAAAATTTTGAGTTTTGCATCACCCTCTATTCCTCACCATCATCGATATCTTCGGCCAGACCGTCCGGCATCGGGCACGCCTTCATGAACAGCCTGTTGTGCTTGTTGGGCGACTTGGAGAGGCACATCTGGTCGGACTCCTCGCTGACTGTCTCGCGGTACGACACCACCGGGTCGGACTTCTTGATCGGGATGCAAGCGTGGTCCTCCTCGAGGTCCTTCAGGCAGATCTCGAGGTGGAGCTCGCCAGCGCCGGCGATGATGTGCTCGCCCGACTCCTCGATGAAGCACTGCACCATAGGGTCGGATTTGGTCAGACGCTTCAGACCTACGGGGGAACACGGAAATTTTGGATTTGGAATTATATTCACTTATACAAAGTAATATTCACTTATATGAAGTAATATTCACTTATATGAAGTAATATTCACTTATATAAAACAATATTCACTTATATGAAACAATATTCATTTATATGAAACAATATTCATTTATATGAAACAATATTCTCTTATGATTTCCCTAGAGCTTGAATAGTTTCCGAAAAAATTACGGAGAAAATAACCCAAGATGCAAGCGAAATGTGAGGTAATTCAATCCAATTCACCTGTGCTAGTGATTAAAACGGTTATTATTCAAATGTTCAGCCTTTTGGTGCATTTGTGCGTTGATCTAATATTCCGTACTATACGTAAAATAACAATTGATGCAAATGCCGCAAAACGTGGATCTTACTAGTCAAGAACTAAACTGCGATAACGGAAAGTGACTTTTAATAATAACAAATAGAAGAATATCAAATACCCTCTACATTCTGAAGCCATTTCTGTCACACATCTTTATCGACAACGTGATACAAAAAAATGTCCCTACAAATGTTCAGAATGCATTCCATTATTTTCAATGCAACTAGCATGATTGAAGAACGATTCCCATAGATATCACGATGGAAATAGAGGAATAGTTTGCATCAATTGTTATTTTGCGTATAGTACGGAATATTAGATCAACGCACAAATGCACCAAAATGATGAACATTTGAATAATAACCGTTTTAATCACTACCACAGGCAAATAGGAATGAATTACCACATATTTTGCATGCAATGCAGACAACTGAAGATAACAGAGATCATAGAAACAATAAACTTGATTTTTTCAGGTTGAATTAGTTATTTGCAAATAACTCAAAAACGAATGGAGATATCGAATCACGGTTTTCAACGTGATACAAAAAAATGTCCCTACAAATGTTCAGAATGCATTCCATTATTTTCAATGCAACTAGCATGATTGAAGAACGATTTCCATAGATATCACGATGGAAATAGAGGAATAGTTTGCATCAATTGTTATTTTGCGTATAGTACGGAATATTAGATCAACGCACAAATGCACCAAAATGATGAACATTTGAATAATAACCGTTTTAATCACTACCACAGGCAAATAGGAATGAATTACCACATATTTTGCATGCAATGCAGACAACTGAAGATAACAGAAATCGTAGAAACAATAAACTTGATTTTTTCAGGTTGAATTAGTTATTTGCAAATAACTCAAAAACGAATGGAGATATCGAATCACGGTTTTCACCAAAATGTAGCTAATTCCATTCTTTTCAAATGTAATGATACAAATTTGTATCATTTCATTTGGATTTTTTGAGAAAATCAGAAAAAAACTGAACCTTGGGTGAACAACGCCCTCTAGTAGACGTGGTGTGAACTGGAGATCAACATCGAATGGTGCGTTCGAAAGATTGTGAAATTATCTCTCAAACGAGCCCAATTTGATCGAATTTGGAGCAAGGGTTCAGAAGATGAAGCGATTTAAAAAAATATTTTTTCAACAGCTTCTTCCACCATTATTTTTCGAGATATGAAAAAAAGTAAAAGAACAAACTGACGCAAATTTTGCTGAACTCTTCATTTCCGTACCTTGATATGGTGATTTTCCGAGAAAAATCGAATTTTCATTTATGTCTTGGTAGTTGTGCCCTCTAGCGGTCATTTTAGGAACTTGAAAATATTTTCCATCAATTTCTCTTGGCCGATTTAGTCCTCAAAATTTTTTTATAGGAGCCCTAAGGTTTATGGTTTCCATAATATCGTACCTCGCCGACCTTATTGGGATACCCTGTATATTATTTCTTTTTTAATATTAAGATACTGATGAGAACTTTGAATTTCGAACATGTGCCATCTGCCCCATTAGCATACCACAAACGGACATAAAGATAGAGGTCCTGTGGCAGCGTTTGAAACAAATGGAGTTCATCTCCTTCCATTGCACTGCCTACAGAGTCACAGTAGACAATGGCGACTGTGAAGCCGCCATTGGCAACTATTCCGAGGCTCTGTTGTGCTGGAAGGTTGAAATTCAAATTTGTGGAGAACATGTGTTTTGAGACAGAATCTCCACAATACTTTCATTAACTTAATTAATGGAACAATCAAGGGATTCAAGTAATTTTTTGAGACCATATCAATTCAAAAAGAAGAAATTCGAAGTTGATGATCAGGTACAACATAATTATGGAACCAAAAATTAAATGATGGTTGGATATCAACCTGTACAGTGCCGTTCGCCTTTTCGTTTTTGGCGGGAAATCAGAAAAAAGTAGTATTTTTCTCAAAACACTTAAAAAAATATTGACGTTATTTGGAAAAGTTGTTCATAATGACATTATATCGATATGTCCAGTTTTGAAGGGAATCACAAATAAACAATTTCGAAAAAAAATTCTGACAAAGATATTCATTAATAAAGTCAACAGTAAAATATTTTCTAAAGATTCCCAAACTATTTTTATTTAATTTGGAGAAAATTTGAAATCTGTAAATTTTGCATCATGTGTTGCTTCAAAGAGGTCAATGAAATATCCACATGACATTATAATCCTGAAAATGTTTATTATAAATAAAGGTCCTTGTATCTACATAATTTCAATATGAAATTATTATTAGCACAAAAAATGTTTGGAATTTTCAACATAACAATAACTTATGAAGCTCCTGAAATGGCGAATTCAGAAATTTCAAATTTTCTGTGAATAAGATAGAGCTTGTGTTTTCACAAAATATCATTTTGAAATCAATTGTTAGCTTGTAGTAGCAATGTCAGAACTCTATTATTTCAAATCGAAATTTTTACATAACAAAAAATTTAATGTTATTTCATTATCTTAGATTTTTCACAAAACTCGTACATATATATAAAATGTGGAATAACTTTCGCGAATCCCGATTTTCGGTGTTTTTTCAAATAACTGTTAATACATAATTTTCGTATATTTAAAATGTTCTGCCAAATACGAAAACTTGAATGACATTGTAGAATTTTCTTTAGATGCAGAAGCGATTGTGTGAATTGATAAAATTTTTGAATAAAAGAACTTTCGGTGAAAATATTTACAATAAATTGTCATTTTCAACATTTTTCATTGTTTCAGGACCAAAATTGAATGCTGAATTGGAATTCAGAAATTTTGGAAAATTTCATGTTCATAAATTATTTGTTAATGTACCTGTACACAGGATTATTGAAGCTTTTCAGTATTTTATTCAAAAAATCATGGACAAGTCATATGATTATTTAAAAAAACTATTTCTACACATTTTTTTGATTCTCAAAAATAAAAAAGAATGTGGCATATAAAATAATCACATTCATTGTTTTCAAACACAATGATGAAAGTTTGAAACTTGTCCATGGATATGTAAACTGAAATCTGCAAACATATGCAAAAATATGCAAAGGAAAATAAATAAACCAAAATGTATGCTTACATAATATTGTAATAGGTGAAATATATAATCAATATTTTACATTCAAAATGATTCTCCAAAAATTCTGAATACTCAATAAACCAGCATTTTATTTTGTTCTTGAATCCAAATAATGCAGCCACAATATTCGCGTTTTCGATAAAAATCAAGAACAAGGATTCACTCAACGCATTTCATATTAAAACCTCCACGCAAGTCTGGTCGATTTGAAAATGATTGAATGTCTGGTCGATTCGAAGTTGATTG
Source organism: Chrysomela aeneicollis (assembly GCA_029955515.1). Lineage (NCBI taxonomy): Eukaryota > Metazoa > Arthropoda > Insecta > Coleoptera > Chrysomelidae > Chrysomela > Chrysomela aeneicollis. The sequence continues at coordinate 11,449,837 of JARUHQ010000003.1, read as the reverse complement.
GAAGTCTGGTCGATTTGAAGTTATTTGGAAGTCTGGTCGATTTTAAAATGATTGAATGTCTGGTCGATTTGAAGCAAAACACCCACTCACCTTCAACGAGCTTCGGCAAATCCGCCGGATTCTTCGGCTCGACCGCCACCCTCACCACGGGCGACACACTGAACTTCATCACCTTCAGATTGTGCGCGTCCTTGAACGTCGAAATCGTTCCGGTCTTGACCAGAAACTGATCAACTCCCACCAGACCGCAGATGTTGCCAGACGGCACGTCCTCGATGGCCTCGACATAGCGGCCCATCATGAGGATGGTGCGCTGGATGGCCTTCTCGTAGAGGTCCTCCTTCTTGCCGGGCGTGTAGTTGGGGCCCATGATGCGCGCCTTCTGGCCGGTGGCCACTTTGCCAGAAAAGACGCGGCCGAACGCGTAGAAACGGCCCTTGTCCGATGTCGGCACCATTTTGGAGACGTACATCATGAGGGGCGCGTTCGGGTCGCAGTTCTTGATGCCTTCGGGGGGATGACACAAATTAATAATGATCGATGTTTGTCTATCGATTGATTTATATTTTCAAAAATCATGGATTTCATTAAAAATTTAATGTGAGATATGAAACAAGATATAAAAATAGTATAAAATAATAAAAGAATTAAGAAAAATAAATTTACGAAAGACTATATCCAGAATCCAGAAGAAATTGAAAAAAACAAGATTGTTTTATTCATATAAAATTAAAGGACAGAAGTGGATATTCAAGAAAGATTAAAATTTTCTAAATAAATGAATTATATTATCATTTCAATTGATGTTTTACTTACAGTACCACTAGAGCGTCAATATTATTACTGAAAAAACTGTTCCAGAACACGATTATTCTGAAAATTCTAAGACGTAGAATTTTCTAAAAAATATTCGTGTCCTGAAAAATTATGTATAAATCGACTTTTATCTACGAATTATAATAATTACGACTTTTATCTCCGAATTAAAGGAAAGTATTCACAAGTGGCCGCTTCAGGCTTTCGTACTAGAACTTCGATTATTACTCGAAAAAAAAAAATTCCTGTTCGAGAATAGTATATTATGATAAATATGATACAAGTTTTATAAGACGCTATTTTGTCGCACGCTTTGTTTGGAGTACGACGAGCAAAGCGATGAGTGTTTTAAGTGAACAAGTGCGACAACGTGTCTTATAAAACGTGTGTCATATGTAATTTTTTCTATTTTGAATTAATTTGAAGAAAAAAATGGATTTGAAATCGATAAATTACAGAAACATCTTCGATTGGTAACAATGATGACATTGAAATAATTAAAATCTGACGCACAAGCGTAAAGCCCAGTTTACAGTTGAGCGATTTTGATTTTTGCAATACCAGCGGTGAAAAATTCAATTTTCTAAATTTACCGAGTTTTTCACTGCTAAAATCACCAAATCATTATACAACCAAAATAGAAAAAGAATTTTATTTTCTGCTTTTAAACTTTGCTGATTAATTTTTTTTGTAAAATATTGTTCATTTATTTCTTACACCCATATGTTTAATCATATTTTGAACTATATTAAATCATTTTATTTATATGACATGTGAACAAATGTTCAAACTGTGTGTATTTGCGTTTCAACATTATTTTTAATAGGAATATACAAAATATTTGTTAAACAAAATTTGTAAACCTCAATGTTATGTTAAATTTTATTCTATTTTTTTTTAATTGACATGTGAACTTATTTTGTTCAAATTGTGCTTGATTATTTGTGTTTTTAGTTTTTTCAATTCTTTATTAAAGCTTTGTCAATAAGAAAGTATTTTTCTTGGACAATAAAGTATATTTTCTTCTCTCTTAATTGATGCTAGAGTGGTATTTGGTAAAAAAATTCACACCAAGACTCCAGTCGAGATTACGCTAAACTAAATAACATATAAAATACCGACTTTATTTACGCAAAATAATAATAAGGTAGCTGCTGGTAGTTCAAACCATTATTAATGACTAACTTCGTTCCACCAAAGTTGGTAGAAATATAAATTCTGATAAAGAACTCAGTGGTAATTAGTATCTGAAGTTAAATGCGGATGTCATATAACCTATAACCAGTGTAATTTCATGCTTCCCCCAAGGAGACAAAAATTTCCTAAAATTTGTGTAGTTGCTAAGGCTTTTGATTTGTAGAGAATGTAGGTATGAAATTTTGATTAATAATAACAAAAGTGATTTGGTAGAATCACCGTTATTATTCATATTTGACGTTTAACTGTCATACAAAAAAAAACTGCAAATGTTAATTTATCAACAGGAGAATATTACTTATGAGAGCAAAATACATTAGATGAAAAACACCTCAGGAGTGAAATTATTACAATTTCAATGTGTCACTGTAGGAAACTGAAGGGAGTACTGGCAAACCTCCTAACAGGGCAAAAGGTGAATTTTGATATATGAGTCATCTGCATCAATCAGCAATTCAAAATACTAATCAAATGAAGTATTGACTCAACTTCAAGCTCAATTGAAATAAGTAAACATTATTTCAAAAAATTCTCAATTCTCAAAGATCGTCCTATAACATATTTTTAAATATCAAAGGAAGGAAACTTCATATATTATGAAAAATGACCTCTACCGCTCAATCAATCGTTTCTAAAGTAGAAATGTCGTCTGACTGATATTCGCGATAGGTGCTAAGCGATACGCTACCTAGCGGTGACTCGTGAACCACTCGTAGTGGGATAACCACTGAACTCTCTGGGAGTTAACCCACAGACAAAGTTAACCTCTGTTCTGTTTATGTTCGCTTCTGATGTGAAAGGTATACTTCCAGCAGTTTTTCGAGAGATGTTCTGGTGAAATACATGTGAAATCTTATTGTTTTTCTCGTTTCAGTTATTGTTAGGTGGCAACGACACCTATGTCACAATGACACAAATTTCAAAAATATGATAACAAAACAAAAACGATACCACTTCGAGAAGTTCGAGTTGTTACCATGAAGTAGTTCTACGTGTTATTTTCTATCGCGAATAACAAAACAAAATGCGATAAAAATATAGATCCACGAATTACTAAATAAAATGAGGAATAAATGAATGGAGTATTACCTAGGGCAGCCTCGTCATCGTGAGGACCCTCGTAGAGCATCTCCATCCTGTACTTTTGCGCGACGACCGGCGACGGCAAGTGGATGGCAATCATCTGCAGGAGGGCCTCTCCGGCTGGCAACCAGGTCCTCATCACCACCTTCAGCAGCTGCTTGCCGTCCTTCTCCTTGTCCTCGTGCTTCAACACGATGCCCAGCTTGGGGAGGAGGGCCTCATAGTCCTCTTTCCTACAAAAAAATTTTGGTTTTTTCATTCAGTAAAATTTCAAGAATATGTTAAAAATGATTGAAAAAAATTTCCAGAGGGAAACGAATTTATCAACAAAAAATTCAAAACATGTTCATTTTGTGAAGTAACCAGATTTAAATGTTACACAATGTTTCCTTTATGGACAAGAATGAAAAATTGGCTCCACCAGATATATTCATCAAAAAATCTATCAAAAAATTGTATGTATCAAAAATAAAATTGGTGAAGCAACAAAAGTGGAAAATTAATAGAGCCCAAAATGATTTCTTGTGTAGAAATGGTTTTTAAAAAGTTGGAAAATGCATATACAGGCACATCTCGAAAATGGTAAATGATGCTTTCAGATTGGTAATATCACAAACCGTTTTCGAAATACATGTGAAAAATAGAAGTAGATGTTTCATGTTCGGACCTTGATGATGGAAGTAATAGGCAGAAATGTAGAAAAAATACCAGGTAAGCTACATAACTGAAGATTCTAAAAACATTTTTCCATATTCCTAAAAATGGATGCGCCAGCGCAAAGAAAACTGGCCATTTCGGTTTTTTCCGTATATTTCTGAAACGGTTCGAGTCTTCTGATTTGGATTTTTATTGTTCACCAAAATTGGTAACTTTCGTCTAATTCAACCAACTTTGTATCATTTACAGTTTTCGAGATGCCAATAGTGCTATATTTTTCCTGAAAGGGTACAGAAATGGTAAAAAACGTGTGAAACATTGAAATAAAAAAATGATTTTTAATATGACTTCATTGGAAGTTTCGTTTTAATTTATGTATAAACTGTCGTTTTCACAAAATTTGTTGAAATCACTGTACTAGGAAATTATTCAACCAGCATTTTGTTTTTCAATGGTACTGTCTGATATTTGCCATGTTACCCCTCAGCTATGTTTGAGGACTTTCATGTTCTTTTAATGTAGCCAAATATGCGTTTGAAAATTTTTTTATGATACTATGTCGATTATTTGAAAACAAATGTTTTTACATATAAAACATGAAGACTATGAAAAACTTGGAAAAAGTATTTCCAGTCATTTCTGAAAGGGTAAATAAATAGTTAGAACTTGTATCCTTTATTAAAGTTGGTTAAGCAACCAAAGGGAAAAATGCAAAATTATTTACTTAGACAAAGTATGGAAAGTTGGCTTCATAAAACACTTCAAAATGAGAATGAAATAATTTCAAGAAACATTATATGAAAGATAGAAAACATCAACTTCAACTCAAATTCTTCCATACTATCTCTGGAAATAAAAATAAAATATGAAAATGAAAATTCTTCGTAAAAGAATATTGAAAATGTCAACTTTTTAAACAAAGTGGATTAACATTTTGAAAGTAGGAATCATTCTTCAAAAATAGAAAAAATGAGATATTCAATTTTCAGGACAGCAAAGTAGAGAATATTTGTAAAAAAAAATCCCGTAGAGAGAACAAACGTCCTTACTTGTAGTTCATGATGGAGTCGAAAATCTTGTAGATGGGATCGAGGATGTACATGCAGAAGGAGCGCTTGTTGTCGTTGTCCTTCTGCTTGGACCACTTCTTGGTCTTGGGGTTGAAGAAGCTCTCGCCCCACAGGCGGTTCATCAGCTTGACCACGTCGATCTTGAATTTCTCGGCGTACATCTCGGCGAACTGCTTCAGGGTGAACGCCCAACCGTGCAGACCGGAACCGAAACCGACCGAACCCTTGCTGGGGTCAACCTAGAGAAAATCAGTTAATTGAGAAAAATTGTAATAAATTGATAAGTATTTATTAGTAGTAATAGGTTGGGGAGGCAGGCCTATATAAACAGGTATTGATCACTTTCATCAATTCAAAAATATACATTGAAAATTACATTTGAAAACTTTTTTATTATTCGTCCAAGAATATTCTTGAACATTATGAAATTTCAACTTTCAAACAGTTATTTTATAAAGCATTGATAATATATACCGGGTGTACACGGAAGGTGGCTCGCTACTATAGGGATCTGTTTGATGGATTTTTTGACAAGTAACTCAACTTCATGCAAATTCTGGACTCACCGGAAGTGTCAAAATTTTTCAATTGTTGAATCATATTATTATATTTTCAGTATTTTGTCTACATATGACATTTAGAATACTACCATATATCATTTGTTAACACTGTTAGTGACAGTTCTCAATTTTTTATATTCCTGAATAATTTCAGTCCTAAAATGTTTGTAAAATACAACTGTTTTCGATGAAAATGTTAGACAGAAAGAGCATTTTATTAAGATTAATTCAATACCGCACTTTATAAGGTTGTAAAAAACACTTTTGGTTAAAAAATTGACAATATAAAATAAGAATTCAAAAATTTATATAAAAAAACGGTTTCAAATAGTAATACATTCAGAGACAAAAAAACTGAAAATATATTAGATGTCCCATGTAAAATTCGAAAGTGTATGTCACTTCCGAAGAATCCGGAATATGCACGAAGTGAATTACTTGCCAAAATATGAAGTTTCATGCATTAAACAGTCACTAAATTCAACTCCATTATCTCAGAAAACAGGATCCACCACAGGGGAGCCACCTTTCGAGGACATCCGGCAAAAGAAATTCAAAAAGGCATTATTTGGTACAACAGAAATATATAACCAAAAATTAAATTGATGGTTGGACATCAACTCAAAATTTTTATACATCTTTGATCGAACAGCATGCCATTTATATAGGTAAGAAAATTTACAATAAATTACCATACCATCTTCTCTGAATTTTTTTTTCATTTTATTCAAAAATTTAATTACATGTCAGTTGATTGAGAATTCAGAAATTTTAGAGAACTATTTGAATATGAAATAATATTCCCAATATATTGTTTGATAATTGTTTTTGTAGATACAAAATATAGGAAATATTATGTATACTTATCATTCAGTTTATGTTGACAATTATTATTCATTTTTTTTGCATTATATTAGGCATAATTAGTATAATTCATGTGTACTTAAATTGAATTGGGTTAATAATTTTTCACTATGCAATTCACATAATCATGGAAAAGTTTTCAAACTTCAGTATTATGTACTATCACATCATATTTATTTCAAAATAAATGGAAATAAATGAAGAAAATCAATCCACCTGAATAAAGCTTTCTTCAAAACTCGTCCACACTTACTCTGACTTCTCCCATCGGTCCACCGTCGTCGTTGTAGGTGGCGATGATGACGTTGACGTTCTCCACGATACGCTGGAATGTCTGGAAAAGCTCCTCGGCTTCCAGTTGCAACTCGAGCAGAGCCCTGTCCATCTTGTTCATGAACAAGATGGGCTTGATGCGTTCGGCGATGGCCTGACGAAGTACGGTCTCGGTTTGCACGCACACACCTTCAAAAACGAGAAACACGTCAGGGCACAGATTAGAGAACCTTACAGATGAGACAGTCAGACAGAGCGAATAAAATTAGAGTGAGATGTCGAAAGCGCTTAATTTAAAGGGCCAGTCATAGATTTGCGCAGGCCCAAAAATATTGATCGCGTGTTTTGTTTACATCGTTGTCATAATTTTGTTGGTTATGTTACAAATGTTTTTGTTTCACACGATTCACGGTCCAATATTTAGGATGTTCTCACAATGTGCAACATATTTTATTTTCCATAAAACATAATTCAATAAGAAATGTAATAAAGGTTTTGAGGAATAATCACATCACGAGCAAACATGAACAACCTGTCACCTAGGTACCTACAATATATATTTATTTCAAAGTTTATTAGCTTTAGATTATAGGATATATTATTATCTGAGATTACTGATGGCCTGTTTGCTAGTAATCCCAAGGTAGGTACTCATTTCTGGTACCTTACTCTTTCAAATGAAAGTAACAATGAAAATTGAATGCATGTTAGTTTCAGATCAGAGACTTTTTGTAGTGTGTGTGTTTTGAAAAGTGATCTGTTCCTGACTGTAGAATTGTGGTTTATACAAGAAACAAGTGTTGAATTAACAATGAGTGAATCAAGGAGAGAAAGTGCACCTCCCAGTGGCAAACATTACTGTGTGTATAATGATTGCAAATCATTTTCAAATAAATTGGAGAATATATAATTACATTGTTTTCAAAACCTATATTGAGATACCTATTATTGACTTTAATCAAAATTTTCCATTTCCATGAGAATATTGACATTTTATGCTATATCACATATCAAGTTTCAAGATGAAAGTAACACTTTTTGTATTCTTACTCAAAGTTCGAGGTATTTTTCATAAAACTTATACCTACCTCACCAAACAATATATAAATTCGCTTTGCATTAATTTTTTTCTCAAATATATCTTCCTAATTTGCTTTTCAAATTCAGAATACTCTATGTAACATAAAATATGTGTCATATTTTGTGTATTTGTTTATACATTACATCATCAGATAATTGAATAGTGTTTCATTCTTCCTGATGACAATGAATGGGCTAAAATTCGAAATATTCGAATTTCATATGGAACTTCATTCAGAATACATCGAGGAATCCATCTTATTCCTGATAGAAACCAATCTCTGTAGACAACTTGTTCATAATAAATCACTCAGAAGTAGGTAACCTTTTATATTGTTGTATAGTTGTATACCTATCATGCATTAAAATGGCAACATTGCACATCAGTAGTTCTAGCGGTGACAACGACAATCCGGCAACTGCAATGCGCCGAATTTAAAGGTCCGAGGTCAATGAAAACGGATGTCGGTACATCAAACAAAATGGACGGAGTGTCTCATCTGTAAGGTTTTCTAATCTGTGGTCAGGGGAATGCTCGTTGACTTTTTCCACCAGAAATTTTGGTTAAAATGAACTTACAAATAGTATTACTAATGGCATACATAACATTGCCAGAAAAGCGGAAGATTATGTCGTATTAAACCTAATTTTCTCTCCAACTTTGATGAAAATGCACGCTCATTTTGTGTTCAACTAATGTCATTGTCAGTTTCATTATTACCCGTTTGATTTAAATTATTTCCTAGAATGTTTCTCAACAACGTACTTTTTCTGCATAGGCAGTGAAAAAATGCATCTTATTATGCATGTTTTTTATATTCCAATAAAGATGGAACTTTGAAGTGCAGAACTCACTTCAATTTTTCAATTTTTTTTTCTTTAGAATTGCCTTTGATATAGGCGATTACCGATAGTCGCCTAAAAGGCCGATATAAATATCAGTCGATCCTGAAGATTATCTTCCGAAACTTGTATTTTCTAGAACATTTCAGAAAGGAAGTGAAAGCTTTCCTGTTGGATAAACCCTACTCAAGCTTGTTTCAATATGTTTCTCATGTGCTAGATTTTACATACGAGACATTCTAGTACAATGTCAGTGTCGACTTATTGTCCCATTTCTACTTTTGTGTGTATTTTACTTTACCTTAATTCAAGAATTTTTAGGTCCTTACTTTGTCAATAAGATTTTGTATTTTTGAACAATAAAATAAATAAAGCATATTCTCTATACCAGTCACAGAATAAAGTGAACATGATGGGGCTATTTTATGTTCGATCGAAATCAAATATATCTACGGGATTTTTCGAAATGTCGGGTAAAAAACAGAAAAAATTAGATTTTTCAAATGGCGGTTGTGAGGAAATTTTATAAAATTTGGTACTTTCGTACAATGGAATAACGTCAAATAAATCGACATTCTAAAAAAGATAAGAAATTGAAAGTACATTATTTACTAGCAGCACCTTAGTAGTGATTTAATATTCAATAATAAATGCGGTATGTCGATTTGATGAAAAAGCAATATATTTGACCAAACAATAATCTATAAATCATAGGATATAACACAACAATCCACAAAAAATATTAAAATATTATATGTGAAAGGGCCAAGTCAAAAACATGGAAGTGATCTCAATTTTCCACCTCATCAACATGCTTTATTCCTTGGGAGAATATACCTCAGATAAAAAACACCTCAGGAAAAAAATTGTTACAATATAATTGTATCACTGTAGGAAACTGAAGGGAGTATTAGCAAAACTCCCAACAGGACAAAAGGTGAATTATGATATATGAGTCATCTGCATCAATTAGCAATTTGAAATACTAACCAAATAAATTAGAGACTCAACTTCATTTTGAATTGAAATGAAGATTGTCCTATCTAAAGAATGTGAAGATTGTTTTTCCAGATTACAAGAAAAATCGGAATAAGTACTTTGAAAAATTCATATAAACCATATTTTCAGTTTTAACTTACCAGACACACAATCTACTACTACCAAGGCTCCATCAGTTACACGTAGGGCGGCAGTTACTTCGGAAGAGAAATCAACGTGTCCAGGTGAATCAATCAAATTGATCAAGAAACCTTTCTGATCTTTGTCACGTTGGTCAGGGCTGGTGATGAAGACAAGATCTTTGTCTTCCAGCTCGAAGAACATGGAGATGGCACTTCAATTAAGAGAAGAAAATACATTCTGTAGAATGAGTCGAAATTTTTTGCTAACTGTATGGTAATCAGAATAAATCTTCAATGCCGAGAATAGAACTCAAAATCATCAATCATCATTGGGTTCAGGCCAAAAGCTTTTCTAATCAATATTTCAAGTGGCTAAATGTGGATAATTTTTTTAAGTGTTTGAATGAAATTGAAACAATTCAACAAAAACAAGAAGCAAAAATTAGAGTTACAAAATGCAATGATGGTACTGAGGAAAACACTAGTTACTCAAGCTGGGGTCAAATGATGACTAGGTTCAAAATGAATACCAGGTAAGACCAAAAGATCTTTTGTAACATCTGGTAAGCAGGTAGGAAATTTGCACAATAAAACCCTTAGTACCTCCAATAGGAAGAAATTCAGGTACAGGTATGAGTTCTATTATTAAATCTGCACACCTTGGTCCTTTATACCCATTTCTATTCAGGTAAGGAATTTGACAAGTCATTCAACATTTTTCAAAATTCAGCTTCAATGCACAACTAGAGGCAAAACTTCATAAATTATTTATATACAACATAACAATTTGTCAATAGAGATGGGAATGGTAATACGACAATCAATTTCCACAGGTTCAACTTTTTTGGTGGTTACTCAATTTTCTTAAATTCAATAATCTTGGTGGAAGTTATAGTCCTAGATTCCTGGCATTTGAATAAGGACAATTATAATAAACAATATCCTAATCATATTGGAATATAAAACAAATTTTTTTGAAATTTAAATATTTGTTGTTGAATTCCACTTGCAAAATTCATGAAATAGCACTTTACAACAAATCTCCCACTTCACCATATCTTATCATTATCATACATTGAAATAAACAATACATTCAAACAACAGAATCAATTTATCATTCCACTTGCAATTCATCTCAAAAATGATGATATTTGGTTTTCATTATCATATCAGATAAAGAAAAAAACTTGTTCTGCCAGCAGACACACAATTAAACTTGTTTAATAGAAATAGAGTTAATACACTATCAATGAAATTGTGCTACTAAAATTGAAGATATATTTTCTGTCTATAGAAATATGTGGGTCATACTTATAATCCCAACTAAACAGCTCATGTTAGGATATTGAACCCACTATGTACACAATAAGTTAAATACAAGAAACACCACAAAGTACAACTGATACTTCATCTTCAAACATAAATAAAAAGTTACTACTATGAACAGACCTTCTTGAAATGAAGAAATCTGAATGATCACCCTCAACTTGAATACCATCATAGTAATTCTACTCACGTTGATTTGATAGTAATGCAACGTTCCTGTTCATCTTTTCTAGTATCAGTGAATCTGGTCTCTCCAGCTTTGGCACCAGCAATGATACCAGCTTTAGATACAAGGGAGTCAGTCAGTGTAGATTTTCCATGGTCTACATGGGCAATGACGGACATGTTACGAATGTTCCTCTTTTTGTCCATCATGGCCCTGATTTCGTCTACGGTAAAGTTCACCTAGAAATAAGATAAAGACCAGGGATCAGCAAATGAAATCGAGTTCTAGGCAGCATGTGGAGTCCAATGAACTCACCATATTTCAAGTATTTATCGAACAGTATTGAAAATTCCGTAGATTGAATTTATGCACCTGCTAATGAGGCTCATTCATCAAGTTCTCAGTTTACAGAGCAAAACAAACAGAATACATAGAGAATTGATGTAAACATTGCCAGTTTCACATACTTTCATACTGTTGTGCAATCCTTTCAAGTCTATATTTTCCAATAAAAATAAAAAATGTACCCGCCAACATTTGGAAGAACTGCTGTAGCACATTAAAAATATAGAGAAATAATTTAAAACTACTCACCATCTTGGATGATTTAAGATTTTCTTATGCACAATCAAAACTACGATGCGCCAACTATGGCGCACTCCCGTGAAAGAACGAGAAAAAATCTATGCCACGCACACTCGGTAAGAGAATGTCTGTCATCTTACCATTCGTACCAACATTCTCATAGAACACAAAAAATCGTGAAAAATGAAAGTACCTAAAACAGTCCATAGTTATAGTAGTTCATAAACACGTCAGTACAAATAAAAGACAAATCATCAATGATGAAACGGATGAAAAAATATTAGATATGATCGACATTATTTAATCTATATTTTTTCTTGCTTTCAAAAACAACGAAACCGTTGAAACTGCTGAATATCTCTCTCTGACAAAGGGTCGGTCTATTTTAAAATATAAATAAGAAGAAGACTGATGTGAAGCTAGCTGCTTGAGAATCTTGAGAAACATTTCCGAAGGACCGCGGTGACGTTTCCCCCATTTTCTGAGAAAATACTACTTCATTTATAAATACAAATATCTCCTGATATATAACCGATCGACCCTGTATCTCTAACCGTTACCACCTCATTACCGAATTCCCCATGTTGGCCTCATAGAAATCATATTATACTTAAGAATTCAGATCAATTATTTCAAAAATGAATTTCAAACCCGATTTTGTGGGAGCAAATACGCCACTCCACTGGTTGTTCGGGAATGTTCGGAAATGGCAGCCTCACTCACGAGTCACGTTAGTCTGCTTTGAGGTTGTGTTTTGTGTTTCAATTTTGATAAATTTATTTTATTTTATTTTAAATATTTTAGTTGTATTGCACAAAAATTTGATTACCTAGGATATATTATTTATCAATAAAAGTTTTTCAATAATATATTAGAACACTTTTGAACATTGGTAGAGACGAACAATAAATATATGATAATGAAAACATTGAGTAGATAAATATATAAATACAATATTTCAAAAACAGAATAATGTGCATAAAAATATATCACAATCATTGGTAGAGAACCATAGAGAACAAATTGAATATTGATGTACCCATCAGCCTGAAACATCAAGAGGCTCTATAATCCGCCTTCCTATTTTGGATCTTTTATTTGGAGGAATCATCCTCCTTAAAACTATATTTCTTCTTTCGTTTAATTTGATTCTCTCTTCCTTGGTTAGAAACAATTCTTCATCATCTGTATCTAGTTCAATATATTCCAGAACTCCATTTTGATATCTCTTAAATAAAAGTAAAAATCACATTATTGTTTACTTGAATGTACAAAGGCGTAGAACGGACATGCGATATTTTTCGCATGTCCGTTCTACGCCTTCGTAATGAATGATTGGTACTGACCATAAATTTGTCAACACGATATTCCTCTTCATTTTTGGCCCAGTCCACCAAAAAATCTCTTATTCTTAGAATTGTCTGTATTAGTTTTGCATCGCTGATGGTGAAGTATTCATGGTCATAAAATAAACCATAAATTCTTCGTTTATAATTGACCGGAAAAGAATCTCTTCTCACATGCCATCTGCGATAGGTCTTGAGATATTCCAATGAACATCTAAAAAGCGTTTTTTTGCTGACGTGTTTGGTGATTTTTGACGGATCGAAAACGAATCTGATTTTCTCATGTGTGAATTTGTAAAATGAAAGTTCTGGCATCGAAAACATCGGTAAATCCTTGTCTTCCAAAATTGACCCAAATATTTCTTCTCTTGATGATTCATGTACTCTTGAATATTCTAGTTCTTTCTGTCTGTCTTCATAAATTGCCTTGGCTAAAATTTTTTCAAATTATTGTTTATCCATAACAATGTCCATAATATAATCAATGAATTCCTTACCGATTCTCTCCTCTTGACTATAAGATGTTAACCAAGATGACTCACTCATTTTGAATAAAGAATAATTGACATTGGAAAAATCGTATGCAAGTGATCGCCAATCTCGGATATAAACCTTATTAGATGATAAAACCTTGACAAAAAGTGCAACACAGAAAGAAATAATGAAGCATGACTTATTTTAACACACACATAATATACAGAGCGATATTGTTAGCGATATTCAGGAAATGGCTATAAAAAAGTGAAATATTCATTGGTTGTATCAGGACTAAGTTCTTATTGTGACCATATGTAATTTGATTCGTTTTCAAGATATAGATGAAAAAAAAAAAGATTTGTTATGTGTTAGTAGGTAAAGAATATTTCGCTTTCATACATCGATAAATTTGTTGCATATGTTGCATAGTTACAAAAATTGGCAGTTCAATAATTGAAGCAGGTTAAAAACGAATATATTATACTAAACTTTTTATACTTAAATTGTTGAAAATGAATGGAGAAATTATGAGAAAAATAACAGCTGTCATTACACCATATACAGGGTGTTCCTTAAATACATGCTAATATTTAAGGGGGTGATTCTTTGACTTCTTATAATCGTATGTCCTAAAAGTCTTAACTTTTGAGAAACAGGGTGATGAAATTTTGAAAAAAAATCAGTTTTTTAATAATAACTGAGATAATATTCTAAACATCTTTATAAAATATGGTACATGTCTTCTATGCATCAAAGTGCATTTTGTGATGTACGAAATTTTTCATTTTCTCTACCAGTGGCGTCCGTACGGGTTTTGCATTGAATATTTTTTGAGAAAAAAATACTACGCCAATGCTTACTTTCAAAATGAAATTTACTTCAAAGATCCTCATTCATTATTGAGCAAATTTGATCTCATGGATTTTCTTTGTCCGACGCATGGTTTTCGCTTAAAAAATAAAAATCGTTTATTAACTTCAGGATCTATTCCTCAAAAATCTGATGCAGCGTGGAAATGTTTGTGCATCGACAGAAAGCAAATTAAGAGATAAAATTTGTTCCAAAATGAATGGGAATCCAATAAATATGTACCAAATTTTATAAAGATGTCTAGAATATTAGTATCTCAATTTTTTTTTTAATTTTATCATCAGCTGTGTCTCAGAAGTTTTGGGACAAGTTTTTTCTTGAAATGTGTCGAAGAATCACCTGCTTGAAAATTAGCATGTCTTTAAGGAACACCCTGTAGGTATATAGAAAATATACATTTTACGAGGACATTTGCCCAGGAAGTATTTTGAATTTTCTCGATTCTTCACATTTTACCCATTTCACTGAAATCAAACGATAATACTACTTGTTTTTCAATTTAATTGCCAAACCAGCACAAGCTTTCTCGTGTGTTTCTATTCTATCTGGGAAAAACTTCCTTCCACATTTTCTACACTGGATCAGTTCTGACAAGTGATTGTCCCAAATTCTGTTGAAAGTCCCAACAAAATCGACTCCTCCCGAAGCTGAAACATGACATGATTATTTAATATTTAATAGATTTACCCTTATGAATTTGTTGGTATATTGTTATAGTATATATTCATCAGCAAGTTTCAGAATAATAAACGCTTGTTTTGAAAAATAATTTAATTTCACAATAATATCACACGCAAACATATAGAAATGTACATCTTCGTTCAAATTCCTTTGCAACTTCTTTCATGAACATCAATTCTGTCCGGGTTGAAAGTTCTCGAGCAGTTCCTACATGGTATCAGCTGACTCAGATGAGAATGCCAGTTTGCTTCGTTAGTCGCTTCGAAATCTACATTACCATTTCCTACAAAATAAATTCTCAAAACTAAAAAGAATATAAATGCAAATACGCAAAGGAAAATAAATAATAAATTTTTTTTGGCTTGTGAAACTACAAATGCACACACCTCAAAACTAAACTGGATCAATCACAGAACCATTAAAGAAACATAAACAGAATGGAATTGAAATTGCATATCATACATAAACATTCGAAAGATTCATTAAAAATCCTATAAGTTTAAAATAAATTCCACGTACAGTATTCACGATCTCATATTTTCCACATCAAACTACTGAATAAAAACAGAGTGATCACGAGTTACTGACTTACTTCAAGTTTTTTGTGTATTCATATTGTCATTGAAGTTTTGTTGCGGAATTTGAACATTAAAACAATTGATTCCATTTACATATTATTTAAGGCAATAATTGGAAACTCTTTATTACTGAATTACTCGAACATTTGGAAGATTTTTCAAATTTTACCCATATAGTTATAGTTAACACGCAAGTGTGTTCATCCCAAAACATCTGTGGTGCAAGCCGTACTACTCTTTTTGGTCGCAAGTTCAGGATAATGTCACCCGAAGTCATCAACATCTTCAGCCATGTAGTAGAAATAGTTCCAATCAAACACACATCTGAAGCGACCCGACATATTCATGGTTAGAAAGGTACAAAAATCTGTTCCAAACAATCCATAGCCAACTATTATGATTCCCATTTGAAAACCTTCAAATTTTGGCAATACCCACTGGAATATAACCAATAACTGGAATGCCAAAGGAACTTCTCAAGCATAGACCCTTTTGAATCTCGCGCAGACTGAAAATAAATCAGGCCGGGAGCATGCGCACTATTACTGTAACCAGGTCCGGTCTAGCCTTTGGTACACAGACCACCTGGACTGTACTTTGGGACCAAATGTCAACATTAACATCTCTGAAGAAACATTGCATATAGGATTATCTGAATTAGCAGTTCCAGGGTGAAACAATAATTTTTGGGTGAATTATGGAAACCATTATACAACCGAATTGAATCGAAACTGGTGGTAGGATTTTTTCATATTTTTAATTAATCAAATGTTTGTATTTTTTGGATTTATTGTCTTGATTGTATATTTCCAAACGTTCTTTAACTATTCCAAATTTCTACATGTATGTGTATGTAAACTTCTTCAGCGACGAACAAATTCTGTTCTATAATCCTTGTCCTACAGTAACCAACCTTTGTAATAATGATTTTAGTTCCTGTGACACAATATGGTAAGTAAACAGGCAAAAAAAAAACGATTTCCATATAGAATAAAGCACATTATATTATAATATATGTATTTACTCTAAACTACACTGCACTAATCACGTCGCACCCCGAAATTTTGCCCCTGTTGAAATCTGAATAACTTTTTTCTGCTTTGAACAATTTGAATTCTGTTCACACTGTTCGCTGGATAGTTGACATAGGCTTTTGAGGACCTATATATTCAGCCTGGGAACTGAATCACGTTTCAGTCGTTTTTTATTACCAGAAGTTATATGATGTCATCAATGATGAAATGTTCTTCACAAATCACATTTCCATGGCTCAAAGTCTAGATATTTGGATAATCTACCAATATCTAGCTTTCATTCATGAGCAATGTCTATTCTAAGTTAAACTGAAAATGGATGTAAGTATAAGTATCAATCTCAACTCACCAAAAAAAGGTTGAACTAGAATTAGTACTGCAGTGTTTGCATTGCAGCAATGCACCTTCATCCTTTTTTGTTTATGAAAATGTTATCAAACTATCAAACAGGGCAAATTGACGATATTGAACAACATCTCTTTGATTTGGATTTGGCGAATGACCATTTACCGCTTGACCAGTGAGAATTAACACGAAACAAAAAGTGCCAAGCCGCGCCTGATTTAGTTCATATTATCACAGACGTACGTCATCAAATGTATACAGTTGTGGTGATCAAAGACATGATTTTCATACCTTTACTTTTACTGCGTCGGCGCATAATCTGAAATCTCAGTTCGCATAGTTGGGCCAAAAGTTCCCCCCGCATTTACCTATATTAGCGTGAAATATAACCAATAACTGTTATTGGTTATATTTCAGTGGGCATACCCAACTCGAAATTGCACATTATTCTTTTTTAATTTTTGCCAACGCCACTGGATTATACAGGAAAAAGTGCCACAAGAATGTGAACGTTTTTATTTCGAATGTGTCTGATGATGTCGAAAAGTCAAATTTTTCTTTTCGACAGTGAATTTTTCTCGAAAAAAGATATCGAGGATGCGACGACCTCAATTTTTTTGTATCTTCTATATAGTTACCCAGTTACTCTATACCATAATACTAAACCCGAAACCCTGTACAGTTTTCTTACGATCCCAGGTAGAAGTATCGTGTCGGCTTTAACATATATCAAATTTTTGGCTTGATACATCGCTCTTGAAACCCCAAACAGACCATAATTAATTTGACATACTTACGTGTAAACTTGATGTCTTGTTTCAAAGGCACCGATCTTCTTCTGTTGGGCGGCAGCTTGTCATTCTCGACGTGCCACTTCTTCAGGCATTGCGGTTCGTGTATATAAATGGAATTTACCGTGAAGAGGTTCCCACAAAGGTAGCAAGGAAACAGGGGTGGTTTCTTTGATGAAGAAGGGCGGTCCTCCACGTCATTCGAGGCCGTTTGGGAAGAGGTCGAGAGTCGCGACTCTGGAGCTTTTTCTGAATTGAACATAGAATATATATATTCATATTGTTACGATATTACCACTTGGGTTCGTTATTTTAAAACACTCAGTACAAAACTAAACAATTTATTTCACTAAACCACTAAACACTCTAACAGCTATATGCACCGTAGTTATTTAATCGCGATTAGGACGTAATCTGGATTAAAGCTGATTTTTTGCATGCGCCGTAGTCTTAACAGCTATCAATCGCGATTAAATCTAATCCCACCAATTTCTGGGCTTAAACGTAGTTTTGCTTACCTCTACTTCAAATTTGACATTTATGGAGCGCCATTTGTTGTTTCGTTAGAGATTTTCGATGTGAATTTTCAATATTGATTCAATAATGGATATCGAAGATGAACTCTTTCTGGAAGATGATCGTGATATACTCGAAATTATCGATTTTGGTTTTCCTCGAAGGAATTACTTACGTGAAGAATATTTTGATCTTATGGACAATCACACGTTTTTTAAACGATTTCGCCTCACCAAGCAAACTACTGTTCAAATACTGGAGCAAATTGAGGAGCATCTTGAATTTGATAATGACTTGTAAGTAACTAGTAACCCTAAAACATCATTGTATTGTTTTATTTACAATATTTTATGTTTTAGAAATAATTCTGTTTCGCCCATCAATCAGCTACTGGCAAGTTTAAGATTTTATGCATGTGGTACACATCAGGATGCAATTGGAGATTTTATGGGAATGCACCAAACAACTGCTTCAAGAATTATCAAAAAGGTGTCTGAAACGATTGCTCTTCTAAGGCCAGCTTACATCTCAATGCCAATTGGCAATGAAATAATACAAGTTCAAAATGATTTTTACCAGTTGGCTAGATTTCCTGGTGTTGTGGGATGTGTAGATGGAACCCATATCAAGATAAAATCTCCAGGTAATACCTACATATAACATCAGATGGTTAATATCATATTGAAAACCAGATGGTTAATTCCTATTTGGACATATTTGATTGAGCTAAGCTGTAGTTTTGAAAAATACATACTGAACTCATTGTTTTGTTTTTTCTATTTTGTGAATAAAATGATATATTTTTGAAATTTGCATTCCTGTTTTTAGGTGGAGAAGATGCAGAAATCTATAGAAACCGGAAAGGCTATTTTTCGCTCAATGCTCAGGTCATTTGTGATAGCAAATTAAAAATAAGGGACATAGTGGTGAGATGGCCTGGATCAGTGCATGATTTCACTGTGTTCAATCATAATAGCATTAGAGCACAGTTGGAAGCAGGAGAATTTCCAAATAGTGTACTTTTAGGTCAGTATTTCAAGTTCAAATAAAAGATTAATAATGTATTTCATAGTAACTCTCATTTCATTTTTATAGCTGACAGTGGATATGCTGACAGACCATATCTTATGACTCCCTTGGGTAACCCCAATAACAGAGCTGAACAACTATATAATGAGTCACAAATTAGAACTCGAAATTCTATTGAGAGGCAGATTGGAGTATGGAAGATGAGGTTTTTATCCTTGCTGTATGGATTGAGATGTAAGCTGCAAACTTGTCTATCAGTTGTTGTAGCCACAGCCATTCTACATAATATAGCAAGAGACATGAATGAGGATATGCCCCCTGCTCTGGAAAATATTAATGAAGAACAACTTAGATATCTAGTTGAAATGGGAAACATTCCCCATATCCCACTTAATGAAAATGATCGCATTCCAATGAACAACCATAGACGAAATATTATCAATCAATATTTTGGATACCTGTGATTTTCATTTGATCATGTCTACTGAAAATAAAAGCATTAGTGGAAAACGTGTAATATTTTCATAACTTTAAATGTTCACAACACAGTGTCTAAATTTCTCATCAACATTTTCTTGTATTGAATTTCAAATTTTATTAATTATAATTTCAACTTATGCTCTTCCTTTTCAAATGCAGTATTTTCTTCAATTTGTTCTAATTGTTTTTGAACCAGCGTTAATCTTCTATCCAAGAGTAGATTATATTTTTCAGATATATCTGAAGTTGTCAACGCTCTGTTTACCATTGGTCTTCTCCTATTTTTTGATTTGGTAGTAGGCACTACTCCTGAAGGTCCTGCACAGTGTAGAGCGGGATTAAGTGGCAGTTTCAAATTTTCACTTTTCAGTTTTTTCCATGCAGGAGTTCCTACAAAAAATATGTTCATGATCAATACTGAAAATAAGTTTCAATGCACTCGAAATATGGCATAACTTACCACTATCAGTCTCTGATGTTTCAAGTATATTTTTGTCTGAAGCATTCTGGAAAAATCAAGTTAATAAGTGAGCACCTATTTGAAAACTAGATTTAAAAATCAAGTACCTACTAAAAATATCTACCTGTAGGAATGACGGCCTTGAAGGGGTACTATGAATAACCTCCCTACTATAATTGATATTTTTCATGTGGTTCTCATCAATCTGAAATAAGTAAGTATGTTGGTGATATAAAAAATCCAATTTTCCTGAACAACTTTTATACATACCTTTTCAATGTTACTACCAAAATTCTGTACACCCACTATCTTTACTTTATTCAGACTCAGATTCTTTCTTGGATTCTCTTCATCTCCTCCTTCATTTTCAATGTCATTTATAAATTCAAATTCATAGTCTCCACTTTGCATGTTGATGGGTGTTTCTTGATCCCCATCACAGTCAAAAGGATTTTGAAGGCCTACGAGACACTTCTCATTTAGTATTGACATCAGAAGTTTATCTAGGTCGTCAAAAAATATTGGAGGCATAGTGCCTCCACCAGTTAGACGACGCTGTTTTTTTTCCTCGCCTAACTTCTTTCTCAATTCTTTTTTTTTATTTTCGTAGAGTCGTCTCAATGATTCTGCATTTCGAAAACACACCATGGGACCGCTAGCATTAAACCTTCTCTCTATTTCTTTCCAAACCTCTTTCTTTTCGTCCAGAGAAGTCCGATTTGTTTTTTTGTCCTCTAGTATTTTTCCATATTTCTCGGAAATCAAATTTATCAGGTGAAGTCTTTCAGAATGTGTAAAATTTGGCACTCTTTTGCTCTCTGCCATTTCGGAGATCTCTGATCAGCAGAAAAACATAAATATGGTAAAAGGATTCAAAAATTTTTAAACTACTTAAACCGCCTTTGAAGTTAATTGTCAATTTGAAGTTATCCGTTATCCTCATCATCTTCTTTTTTTTATTTTGCTGCGTTGCCAATTTGACAAACACGATTTACTAATCCATTCACTTGAACAAACGATGCATACAAAACGGATCGCAATTGGTTAATCCAGTTTTGTTAATCGTAGGAACGGTGCATATGGCTGTAAATATTCGCTTTACAAATCTCAATGTTCACAATACTAGCTTTCTTTCTGAACTGAAGTATTTCCAAACTAAAAATGACTGTCCGTGCTGATCCGTTCCTCTTATATAGGCACAAGTTCTTCATTCTCGTAAAATCACCCAATCTCCAGGAATAACAGGAAGTAACTAGAACTACAGCGATTAATTATCTTCTAATTATTGGTACGCCGCGCCGTGTCGGCGAGTGATGTTATCGCGAGGCCATAAATCACGGCCTGCCGAGATAATGACTTCCGGTTTTCTTGGAAGCACAGCGCGTAACAATATATAATAAAAATATCGAACACAGTATTTGAATTTGAATGACTGGTAGACAACGAGCCATATACATAATATTGTTACGGACTGTGCTGTGTTCCGAGAATACCGGAAATCATTATATCGGCGGCGCGCGATAACATCGGGATGATATTCATTGCCGTCGGAGTTTATCGAACATGAAAAATATTTCTAGTTATTTCCTGTTATTTCTGGAGAATGACATACGGCAGTGTCGCAGACAGTTTAGTTTAGAAGAAAGCTAGTATTGTGAACATTGAGATTTGTAAAGCGAATATCGTAGCGATTTAACTAAGTGTTTATTGAGTTGTATTTCGGTATGATCCAGACATTGGTTGACCATTGTCGTTTTAAATAGAAACCTAGTAGGCTGGATCATACCGTCTACTAGGTGTTATCATTTAGATCGACAATGGGTTGAATCACCAACCTTTTCTCATAGGGGGAGGGCTCTGCATGTCGGGGGGCAAGGAATCGTTTTCCATGTTCCATTTCTTCAAGCATTGTTTCTCATGGACCTGGATGGAGTTGACGCCAAAAGGTCTTCCACAAATGTAGCACTCGAAAGTTGGGGGTGGCCCATGATGCGGGGAAGGGGAGCTTTTGGACATGCGCACGGGGGTGAAAGAAGGGGAGTCGACCTCAGCTACAGGGTGCTTCACCTAAAAGACAATTTATTTAAATCAAATTCAATTTTCATATTTTTGATGCCAATAAGCTAATAATTATTTGGAACTAGGTATGGAGAACTTATGAGTGATTACGTACGTTCGCTTGTGGATGTTTGCAACTTCTTTGATGCACCAATAGCCTGTCGGGGTAGAAGGTTCTTCCGCAATTCAAGCAAGGCAACAAAGCCGACTAAAAAAAATAGAATAACTATTCTTTCAAGCTTATGGTGATTTTCTATTAATAAATCTGATCTGCAATGATGACAGCAATATGAATTATGCAATGACATCCTGGGATTGGCCAAGATTGTTTGCTTTGATTACGTTCAAAATACATGGTGATACAATACATAAAAAATAGTATAGGAAGTATCACAATAATATGAACTGCACCATTTTTCGAAATAAAAACAAATAATAAATCATAATATTCAATTCTTCAGTTGACATATAATATAAATATACTGTGGAAGTTGTCGCTTATTTCATTTCTTCTGATGATGAGGAAAGAAAAAGGTAAATTATTACAAAATGGGTATTCGTAGTCTATTATATATTGGAATAGTAATTTTATCGTTATTCAAGATTCAACTTGAATTGGTTTTAGAGTGACTATTATGCTAATGCCTTTCCTGAATGTTATTAGAGATAAGTGAAAATGTTCCGATTTCAGAATTGCTTTGCTTCAAACATGACGTGAAGGTCGTTTACACATATTCACTGTCCACTAAGCGATGAAAAATGGATAACTTATTCATATGCAGGGTATCGATCGTTCAAAACAGAAGTTATAGTTGGATATATGCGGTGTAATTTCATGTATAGATATTTTATGGCTTCCGGTACATTATTGTCGACCTGGAACAATTTCATATTTTTTCAAAATAGGTTTTTCTATGCCATAGAGACAAGCGTTTAGTTTCTACTTGATGATATCCTAATGCGAATTGATATTTTATTAAAAAATCCATCAGTTTTACACGAGCCTTAATAGCAGAAAATTTCGTTTCTTAATGTCTTATAACCATGGGAAAACACATGGAAACAGGGAAATCGATTTGTAATGTGTTGTATACATCAGTTTTCAAAAAGCAATTACTTTCAAAGTTTAATAACGGTGAAGGTCCCAAGGTTATCGATTTGTTCTGCAGAAAAAGCGCTCGTTTTCTATAAATATTTTATTACCCACGTTCTAATGATACTATTATGTAGGTGTCTGAATTCAAATCGTGATGATATGACGTCAACAGAAAATTGATCTCATCGATTTGATTAAGTCATTTATTGTTTTTTAGTAGTTGATCATTCTATTCCTTCTAATTAGTTTCTTTATCTCGTACTTGCATTGCATTTCATGTGAATCTCATAAATTAATCATTGCAGAATGCAGAATATTTTGCCCTCACCTGTGAACACTGCCAAGCCATTTCATCCCATACTTCTTTGTTAAGGGAAGAATCAGGCTTTGGCGGTGGTTTTCTTTGTAAATGGTGTGGTAGGATTGCATTTTCCCGTTCCCATTTCTGCAATAATCACAAGCAAAATTGAGTTATCCTTTATTGCCACATTTAATTACTGATCAAAATGAAAAATTCAGTTAGTATCTAACCAACCCGTGGATATATGACAACTCCATTTCGAAAATATACAATATTTTCAGAGTTGAATCTATATCACTGAAATGGCCTAGATGTGGAATCAGTACCTTTCGTTAAATCAATAATTTATTCATCGAAGCGAATTTTACAGTGTCCTATATTTTATTCGGGCAATTGGGTCATTACCGTATAACTAGACACCTAAAATATGAGCTGAATGAACACCCTTTCAGTATGTATCGTGACTAGGATCTGAGAAATTGCCGATAATTTCAGTCGAATTACGTTAACTGTGGTTATGCAGATTGCAACGCGAGTTATTTTAATCTGTGGCAACATGGTGGCAACGCAAAGTAATCTGTTATATAGGGGGTTGTTCAAAAAAATAGAATTATTGAATGTTTTAGGATACTATTTTATTGCGAAAGTAACTGATGTTGAAAAAATGTTGACGATGACAACAGATAAAGCAAAACCAATTCGTTCAATTTATTTTCGGTTCCATAGGATTTAAGGAAAAGTTTATGCTAATTTTACATGATTGTCCTGTTATATTTCGACCCCCATCGACACCTTTAACTATATGTAGTGGACAAAAAAACATTGAATATGAAAGATGTAGGATTTCACCGGTACTATCTTTTGGCACTTCCATAACAAACAAATGCGAATCGCAAAATTGAAAAGATTATAAATTTTTTTATTTCTTTTTATTTAAACCCCATTAATTTTAATTTTTTTTGTAAGACTTTTTTTTCTGTTTCTGAATATTTATAGTTTGCCAATGTTTCCTCAAGCCGTTTTCCACTTATTCAACTTACATTATTGAATAAAAATTACCTAGAAAATTTAGATTTCCGTGGAATGTCATGGAAACCTGAAAATAAAACGGAATAAAACAATGCCCAGCGACATTCTGACACCCAAAATCAGAGGAAGAAAATACGATACATCAAATTAAAAAAGAAACCATATACGTTTTATTTGAAAATTTGTAATATTGATTATTGATTCAGTATTGTGAACTGAATAGAAGGAAATATTAGCAAACTATATAGGTATTTTGGAAAACAGAAGAAAAAAGTCTTTCAATATAAAAGGGGTCTTTCATAGAAAACAAAATTTTTGTCATTTTTTTAATTCTGCGATTGGCATTTGTTTATTTTGGAAGTGCCAAAAGATAGTACCGATGAAACCCTACAACTTTTATATTTGAGGTTTTTTTTAGTTTTATAGTGAAAGCTGTAGGTAGGGTACGAAATATAATTATTTATAGATACAAAATGCAATTAAACATCAGCGGTATGAAGCAATACACCGATGATATTAAAAAAGTATGCATTTACCTGAAATGTGACCCATGAACTTATGCCAAACGAACTTTACATAAACGAGTTAAATGTCGAAAGTTCACAGGTTCTTCAGAATGCATACATACTATTAAAAAGTATTCCTCTTCACTTCCTTCATAGCGTGTTTGAAACAAATATATCTGAGCAAATCTATAAATATTCACAAAGCACCATACAGTGAGATAACATAATTCCAACCTAATCTTGAATCGTTCACAGACGCAGTTCATTGAATCGAATATTCCGAAAATCTTTTTTTTTGCGGAATCTAATAGTTATTGCCCGATTGTATTTGTCAAAAGTTAAGAAGTAGCGTTGAGTATTGAACTGAGACATATAGTGCGTTAGCGTTTATAATCAAGGGTTGTAGATAGATATTTTTTGTTTTGTGCTTACATTTCACAGGATTATTATTTAATCCATATAGTAATCGTGATTTTATGACGTTTATCTATATCAATATCTAGATTCTAGAAGATTAACGGAAATGATTGATACGCTTTTTGTGACAAAAATGCACCAAGTGGATGTTTACAACAGCTTTGAATTTCATTATACAGGGTGAAGGAACTAACCTGCAGACATTTCGGTTCGTGCAGAGGCAGGGACGCACTCCCAAATTCCCGGCCGCACAGGTAACAGGTGAGCGTCCTTTTGGCCGAGCCGGACCTGGACGCACTCGCCTGGTTTTTCGGAGATGATCGCGGCGCATTTTGGATTTTCGCTTCGGTTTTGGGCGCGGTGCACCCCGGTTTTAGGGACGGTGTAGGAGGTTTTCGGTTCGGTCGGGCTTCGATTTTGAGGTTGGATTTGTATTTTATCGCTACGGGCTTTTGGACGGTACTCTTCACTGGAAGAAAATCTGAAATGTCTTTTGGGAAAGCAGAACAGGAAACACTATCAGGGAAAGTTGTGGATAGGATTGGATCACTATTTTCGGTACATTTTTGAGGAAGGAACATTCCATTCAAAAAAAGGAAAAAAAAGATCGAACACAGACAGTGTGCAGACTTTGACGTCTCGCATGGTCTCTTTGACAATTGCTTATTTAAAAAAAAATATAACAGTGAATAGTTGAATAAATCTGTAGGTATGGTGTGTTGGCCGAGAAAAGGCGGTCGAGTCGATCAGATCAACTCCTGCTTTTTGCTTTCATTGAATGAAATGATTTTGATCACAAAAATATTTTCACAACCAAAGAAAATATTTTTGTGAAGTAGGTACAATATAATAGCAATTATTGTAACTTCTTAGATACGAAATCGTTAAAATCATCTTGGAACTTGACCTTTTTCAACACATCATTTTCAATCGCCATTATCGACAATGAATTTAAACGCGGTTCTGTGATATTGTTGAACGAAATTATATTTTGAAAAATGTTGTTCACCTGTGGCGTTTGATATCATCAGACTTCTATATATTTGCAATGCTATCATTACATTCGGAAAAGTTGATTTTAAACCATATTATCAAAAATCAATCCAAACGATGTTATCTGTCCCCGCGTCCCATCATTTTTTCGGGATGTTAATAATCGGAAATGTCACGAATGAAACCGAATGAAACGTTTGTTTCTTGGTGCGTTCAACATCGACAATGCCCCCGTGGGCCCTTACTCGGTGCCCCTAGGCAGTTGCCTAATCCGCCTTATGGATAATCCGGCCCTGGATACCGTTTTAGCTACCTTCACCGATAGGTATCTCATCAGTAAGTATTGGTTTCACTAAATAATGTTTGTAATTGACTTTTTAGTTTCTTAAATTAACTGGAAAATAAAATACAACTTCGTGCATGAACGGAACTCCTGTGAATTAAATCAAAAAAGCAATCTAGTAGGTGGCTGTCAAGTCAACTCGGTTTCGAATAATAATTATTACCTACCTACCCGCACTAGCGGTGCGACTTGAGAGCCGTTCTCATTATTGGAAGTGTGTAACTTTTTAAGGAAAGGCCTAAGAGCTTTTTGTTTACATAATTACATGAAATATCCTCTTAAATTTTCGACACGGCATTTTTCCCTAAAAACTCATTTGGCAACACCATCATTACGTAAGTTCAGATATAGGTTCAGGTTTATTCAGCGTAGAATGGTAAGGTAAATTTCACAATTATTTTTATCTACTTTTTCAAAAAAATATCACTGGATCAATACAATACAATAATTTTTAGTGATTCTGTATGTTAGACATGAATTCTGATGTGTATATAAAGGTGTGCAATATCATACCAAAAAAAGCTTCTGAAAAGTTACTTGTTTTTATGTTCTAAACAAAAAAAAACACGTCGGTATCAGACTACAATAATAGAATAATTGGTCTGAGTCGGGATTTAACAGCTATATATATATATATGTATAATAAGGCTGAAATTTCCATTTTATTTCTGTGGATTGAGGTAAGTTTTTCTTCATTTCGTAAATTCTAAAGTGGTGTATGCTGTGTGACCACAAAATGGAACACTGAATGATAATGATAGATTGAAAATTCAATCATTTATGAGGGTTAAGGGCTGTGTCACTCTGTGATAAAAACGAAGTCAATAAGTGCAAGTTGAGGTGCAAGTGCACGTACCTAGGTAATGATAAGATATATGGTAATGATTTATTTGTGGACAGATTTGAGGTAGAGCTTGCTCCATGGCTAACGTTTCTTGATTTCGGTATTTTGTGACATACAATTATAGAAATGATAATCGTTAGGAACCACAAAATACTTGATAAACGCTGAACAGTGCATACTTAGATTGTTGAAATTCGAACATTTATGTTTATAACAATGTAACGTTTTCATATAGAAGAAAGGCAAGTAACCTAATATTTTATGGAAATTCTTTTTTACCTGGTATCTTCGTTGTGCCTTCCATTTTTCGGCTAGTTTTCATACCGCTGGTCGGATGACTGTGGAACCTCTCAGGATGGTCGTTCCTACCGCAGGATTTGCAAGGCTCAGGAAGTTTGGTCGATGGCGACTCGTTTGCAATGTTGCCAACTCCGTGTTGCTTGCTCTTCCTGCACGGACTTACGGTGGGTTTCGAGTTGTTGTTGGCATCACAGCATTTCTTCGGCTTCGTTTTGATCTCAACATCAGGTTTCGCCTTTTTGGCGATTTTCTTGTTGGCTTGTTTGGTGCTCCTGGTACTTTCTGCTTCCCAACTGCTGTCAGTGCAATCGATAGAACTCTTCTTTGCTGGTGAAGAACACCCACCAAGACTCATGTTAATCGGTTTGATTTCGATAATTTTGACAAAGTTCTTATCAGAACTGACTTGAGTTTCAGCACGTTTCATCATTCTAAATGAGAAATTGTTATGTCTAAATGGGATGCATAAAGTCCGACTCTAAGACGTTTTGATGCATTCAATTTTCGAATGGAATATCTTTTTTGTTTTCGGAGATAATGGAGTGAAACTTGAAGGATTCGTTTATAATGCATAATTACTTTTGGCAGGTAACTAAACTTGATGCAAATTCCGGATTCACTGGAAGTGACGTACACCTTTCGAATTTTAAATGGGACAACTGGTATATTTTCAACTTTTTGTCTCCATATGACATTCGGAATACAACTATGTACAAATTATTTATTACTGCGTTTGTGATCGTTTTTCCTTTTATTTTTTCGAAATAATTTTTTCATTCTAGAAGAGCTATGGATACGTTTAAATAACAACTTTCAGTCCTAAAATATTTTCGATCAAAATGTTTCATATGTGACGTTTGATTTTAAAACTTAAATTTCAAATTTTTTTAAACGGCTATATGATGACTCGTTGAGTCACAAAGGATAGCATTTCATTACGACTAATTTGATACCGTACTCTTTTAGATTGTAAGAAAATACCAGGTGTTTCATTTAAAAATCGAAAGTTTATGTCACTTCCGGTGAATTCAGAATTTGCATGACGTTGAGTTATTTGTCATAAAAAGCAATTTTATGCTTTAAACTAACCAGTAAACTACCTTCCATTATCACCGAAAACAAAAAAGTTATAGGGGCGAGCTACCTTCCGCGTGGACACCCGCTATATTATTTTGTTATACAGAATCCTAGGAGAACTCTGAATAGTCTTTCAACTATAAGTTTTTGTGGATTCCTAAGCTCATTTTATTTCCTGGAATCCAGATGTTTTATTTTGATTCTAGTGCTGATTAATTTTGAATATTCACGAAACAAAAATATACAAATTCGTACTTCAATTCACAAATTAAATATCAAAGTACATTCTAATCTTTCAAAAACAACGATTTGGTCGAATAGGAAAAATATAAGTATCCAAATTGATACAAAAAATAAGTCGATGACATTTAGATTTCAAAATTGACAAACAATGTTTCAAATATAGCGATAGAGGTGGATAGATAGACTGGTGCAAGGTCCCAAATCTCTTGATTTCGCCTACTTCGATAAATGGCGTGGGTGAATCCCGCCAAAGTCAGCTAAATGGAAAAAAAAATCTAGTCTTCCGTGCACTATACGGAAAAAAAATCTAGTCTTCCGTGCACTATACGGAAGACTAGATTTTTTTTCCATTTAGCTGACTTTGATCCCGCTAAGTGAAGCCGCGATTTCAACAAAATTTACAGGTTACTGCAGGTGTCAACACGAAAGTATGAATATTTGATTCTGAATGACTTCTAATCGTTTCTAACAATTTCATGGAGCCATTTCTTCTTCTTCATCTTTCGACAGTATCGCCATCTACTGATGTACCTGAGAACCCCACGTAATGAGCTGAATCAAGGATTTGTCTACTGAAACAATTGAAAAGTAGCGCCACCAGGTCTTATTTCCATCATAACGGCGATGTGAACCTTGTGAGACTAATTATTCTTCATAATTCTCCTAATTTGAATTATTTGTGAAGTTGGCGAAAAATACTGTTCGGTTTTTTCAAACATGTCACGATTATTCATCACACTTCTGTTTGATGGATTTCAATCAATGAAATAATTCCAAAATAAATGAAAAATATG
Organism: Chrysomela aeneicollis; assembly: GCA_029955515.1. Taxonomy (NCBI): domain Eukaryota; kingdom Metazoa; phylum Arthropoda; class Insecta; order Coleoptera; family Chrysomelidae; genus Chrysomela; species Chrysomela aeneicollis. The sequence goes on along the minus strand of JARUHQ010000003.1, from coordinate 11,419,588 downwards.
TAATTATGGTAATATATTTTGCAACACAAAAAAACACCCCAAATGTTTTTCTCACCTTTGTGTTTTGGAGGAGGCAAACTCAACGGTCTACGATGTTTCACGCATTTGGGCTTCTTCAGTATAAGAGGCATCCGACACAGGTTCGAGATATTCAAAAACTCCTTCTTGATCTTGCTCATATCTATCTTTCCCATCAGCCTGATATCCAGAATGGTCGGTTTCTCGAGGGTCGCTGTCAAAGGTCGTTTGATCTCTTCCTCTGAATCTTTCTTTTTCGCGGTTTTGGTTTTGTGCGGCCACGTTTTGACGAACAGATTCAATCCGGGATTTTTGGCAGGCATTTCCGGGACAGACTCCTGGTTTTTGTCCTCCAGGTCGAGTTGTAGGAGGGGCAGGACGAGGAAGGGTTTGATTCTTGCTGTTTTCTTCATTTGTGGTTGTTACATTCTGGAGAAGAAACCCCATAAATTACACTGAGAAATGTCCCAGGAGAAAGATCTTTGCTGATTTTTTTTCTCCTGTCGATTGTAGTAATGTTACTCTCGCTCTTATACAGAAAAGATCACTTTACTGAAACTGCTTTATTGGGCCTGTGAAGAAACTCTCTATCACAGAAAAAAATTGGCTGTAGTAGTAGAACTGCAATTCTATGAAATTATTTCTGCTACCATGAAAATGTACTTTTCCACGATACTTAGTTAGATATTTATTTATTTATTTAATTACAATGTACTATTCTAAGATTCAAAGCATACATTTCTTATTGAGTTCTTAAACATTTATAAAGAGTTAACAAAAGGGTCGATATTATATTTATTACACCATCTTAAACCTCTAGAAACAGGTGAGTTGTAGCCATAATTTGTGTTATGATTTTTTATTAAAAATAATGGAGGGTTCCTAGTTCTATGAGAAGTAACAAAAAGGTTAATCTGATTCAGAAGAAATGGACAGTAAATTTCTCCAGATAAGATTTTATAAACTAATAACAAATCAGAGTGAAAACGACGTGTTGTGATATCAGTTAGGTTTAGAGTATTTAAAATAAAATGATGATTAAATTGGAGATACGTACCCATTTTGAATGAAATATATTTCATAAATCTGGTTTCCACATTTTCAATTTTTACAGTGTCACATTTATAATAAGGAGACCATACTACAGAGGCGTATTCCAAGTGAGGTCTTACCAAGGAACAGTACAATGTTTTGAGGGTGTTACACGAGAATTGTTTGCCGTTTCTCATCAGAAACCCCAACATTCTACTACTCTTTGCCGAGACATTATTTATGTGACTTTTGAATGATAATTGCTGGTCAATTGTAACCCCAAGGTCTTTAATTTCGTTGACTCTATCAAGAACCATACCATTGATGTTATACTCATAGTTAAGAAGCTGTTTTGATCTCGAAAAGTGATATGTTACTGTTGTAGCACAGAAGATTTAATCAATATTTCTTTATAGAAACCGTACTGTTATCTGCTATCCTAGCAGAAAATATATAGCCCCTTTCGTTTGTATGCAAAGTGTAGCACTCTCCTACACCTCGTGTATTTTGCACCACTTTTGAGCATTCGTTTCGCGAGGTGTATTTTACACCAGCGTATAGTTTATCTCCACCTATATAGTCCGAAACAAGTGTGAAATACACTCGAAATTAATTTGAAAATTGTGTGGTTAGGTCACATGTAAAGAAGCTAAAGAAATCCATGAGAACATCAAATCGATGCTAAATAGGTATAATCTTGATATAATTCTTCTTTAAAAAAATGGTGGGTATTGAATTGGTGAGGTGTGGACTTATATATATCCGGTATGTAGATTTGTTGATGATTGATTAATCGTCTTCAGATGATGAATTCACCATTCAGTTCTCAGCAACCATATATAATATATCAATCAGCAATTTTCGAGTTCTTCTTCTATAATTATAATACCTACTTAGTTCTCAGGTGTTTTGTTCACTGTTCATTCAAATACTTTCATCATGGTTTGAGTAAAACCCCAAACGAATGTTCGGTGTAAATTTTTGTGATACCTACAATTGGTATGTATGAATTATGTTATGCTGGAACAGTCTGAAAGAAATTTTTCAGTAAGTGGAAGTTAATTATCTCAATAGCATTATGTTTGCGGGAAATCTCTTTGAAAGTGGAACCATAGTGCGTGCAACAATAAAACTAGAATAAACGAACTTTCATTGAATCTCTAAACTTTCAGAAAGTGCTTGCAATAATTTGAATACCGATTGATGAACATTAAAATGGGTTTGGTTAAACTTTTTTCATCCTAGTTTTGTTGAATGCGCTAAATGATACCACTTTCAATAAGGATATTTCCAGCAAATATATATATTTGCTATTGTAACAGAATTAACTTCCACATGCTGCTCTTGGCAAGGACTTTGCTTTTCTAGTAAATACTCTTTCCTGTATCAGTGAGCATTCATATTAACAACAACAAATATCTCTCCTGTATAGTAATCTACCTTTCAACAACAAAATATTAGAATGAAACCTCTTTTCTAACATAGCATAGGTAGTCAATTTTCCATAACAAGAGAGTATATTTATAACGACAGTATGTAAAGATATTTCCTGTCCCCTATGTAGCCAAAATTTTTGGCTATAGCAGCAGAAAAATCTCCTGTGACGATGAACACATTTTCTCAGTGTAGATTCCGATCATGATGTTGACGATTCGTATAGAATTCGCAGATTTCCAAAATTAATGTTATGACTTGAGTTTGATCAGCCTGTATATTTTCGATTCGATTTACGATCGGTCGTCTCATTGAAGCACTACCACATCTCGTACGTCGTTTGTTTAGTTCGATTATGGAATATTCACATTATGTATAGTATACCTTGTTATATATAGAATGAAAATACATGCAAAACACATAAGAAGTATATGTTTTTCTAGCTCAATAGTGAGAATGTTTGTACTGGTGGATAAAATATCTACACTGACTGCTCAAAAATATCGATTAATCGACAATTATCGGAGGAAGATTCAGATATCCTCTACATGATTTACAACTGACACAGACCCATGGAATTTACTTTCAGCAAGATGGGGCTGGTCCTTATATAATGCAAAACTGAATGCTACTGAATTGGATAAATGAAAATGTTGATGAGCCGTGGATTGAAACTCATGAACCGATTCAGTAGCCTGCTAGCTCCCCTGAACTCACACCACTCGATTTTCGGTTTGGCAATTTGGGTTTCTCAGAAGTTACCTATGTCTGTGAATTTTCAGTTTTTTTATTGGTTCCACTCATTCAATTTTGAAATTTTATTGCGAGTTTTATTGTAATGTTGTTGTCTATTGGTTCCTTTGTTATTCATTGAATTTTGAAATTTTATTGCTTGTTTGTTGTTTGTCATGCTTAACTCAACAGTATTTTCTTGAGTTGAAATCATTCAGTTTATTTTTAAATCGCATAAAAATATAAAAGTTTACCGAAATTATTATTATACGGATTATATATGACCTGAAGTTGTTTTTTTCGGTATCAGTGGTGGGTAATTGTTGCCTCAATTCGGAAACCAAGGTAGATTGGTGACACGGAAACTGAAAGTCTAATTTTTTTTTCAGAAGCAAGCATATCATTTTATGATTATGTACCTAATGAATAATGTAACTAGCACAAAGTCAATTTAAAATGAGCTTCCAGCACAATATACGGGTATTTTTCAACACCGCCTTCTGTGTTTTGATCTACAGATTACAATCCATTGTTTTCGTTCGATTGATAGCTGATAACTTGATCAATAATTGACCTTCACACCTTCGTGAAATTGCGAGTAATTATTTTCCAATCTATTTCCAATTATGATTTGTGATTACAGGAAATGAGGCCACTATTTCCATCAGATTTGTGTTTATTGAATTTATCAAGGCTCCCATCGAATTGTCAAACAAAACGAATTGCGAAATAATTATCAATAAAATATAAATATACAGGGTGATTGAAAACGTCGAGGAATCTGAATGAGAGTCGAGGAAATTGGAGCTGTGCTATTTATATGGCCTGATGATTTTGATCAACGAAAAGTCAAATTAAATGACTCATTGGATACGAGGAGGAGGAAAGTATTTATTTTATTGTTTATGTTGAAGTTTTTTATTGGTGATTACCGAATATACCTATACTAAATTGATTTTCTCTTTGCTATTAAGAAAAAATGATAAATGTTATGAACCTTTCAATTGGTTCGTTGAATGTGACAAATACGTGAAAATCAAAAAAGTTCATTATTATGTCAGAGACGATATATTCTCAATACTTTAGAGAGTTCCTATCACAAATAGCATCCTAATAGAAGAAGGTAAGTAAGGTATATAGGTATAGTTAGGTAGTTAATTTCTAGTTATATTTATGAGTTCTAGTTTCTCATCAACAATATTCCAAGCAGGATAATTATCCAAACAACTTTCTATACCTACCTATCCATTGTTACTAAAACGTTAGGAGTGTTTTCTCATAATTAGTGTCTCGTTTTCAAATTACTTCAACAAAGAAATAATCTCATGTAGTGGAGATTAAATGATGAGTAAAGCTTTCAATCTGATGATATTAACTCATATGGTGAATTTCTCAACAATTTGTTAACTGATATAACTTGAGTCTATTTTTTATACCCGCGAAATCGTTCATTTGAACAATTGAGTTTATCTCTGTGATTTCCGATTTAGAAAAAATAAAATATTGCACAGATTTCAAAAATGAAATAATGATTCAATTCCTGAGAAAATGAAAGCGAAAAACTTGTACCATGATTGAATTTAGCAATATTATATTCATAGAATACGAATAATTCATTTCAAAACCACATAATAGTTCAATATTTTCTTCGGACCTCTTTCGCACCTTTTTCAAATAACTACGTAAACAAATGAACGTCACCCACAGCACACTTTATTATTGTCAATCACAGAAACAAGAAAACACGCATAACATCAAAAGCGCTATTATACCGGTGGATACAAACAAAAGCAACACCGACGATTCGATAGTCGATGCAAGACTGTTTTCAGGCGAGGCCCACTGAATGCCCTGTCCAGGAAAGGTGAAGTTCACCCACGCGCAAATGCTTGCCCATGACTAACAAGATTTACATTACCCATATGAAAACGCAAAAAAAATGAATGCGTCTCTATAAGGAACAGACACAATCTGTGGTATGACTGTGTGCCCGCCTACTTCTAGAATATACCGGGGGCTATTTTTTTGTCCATACAAATTGAGAGCTATTCCTTCAAAAATCTCGAGAAGTCAACAGAGTGTGTAACATAAGTTGAAGAGCAAGTTGAATAAAGTGATGCATTATTTTAATGGTCTTAATACTTACTAACAGTTATGTTCAAAATATCATTCCGCTGCCTCACAACACATTCTTGATCTTATAATAATTGAAGACATAAGCCCTCTGTGAAGAGTATCTAGATTATTCTAGATCGTTTGTGAAGTTGTTATACAGATACGCTGTCACATTCATATTCACTATTTGGCGAAGGTCTTGATGCTCTAGGTCAGACCGAAATTTCAAGTTTTGGAGCTATGTTTAGAACCAAAAATATGGAAAATTATCATTAACTCGAATACCGTTAGAAATGGGTGGGCAAAAATCGAGACAAAATTATTCAGAAAGTGATGAAATTACAAAAAATGCAATAATATTCAGGGTGTTTTATTGAAATATAAAAGATGATGCTACTTTTCGTAATAAGGGCCAAAGTTGCCTCGCGAAAAATATTTTAAATCGTTAGAAAATTTTCGGAATAATCCAATGTTCCGTTATTCGTAAACGTTTAAGGTATCATCGAGCGTGAGACACCCTGTACAGTCTGCTGTAAATAAACGATTAGATAGTATGTACGCTAATGTTTGATCTATGATGCTAGTTAGAGAGACTATCTTAAATCATGGAACCTCTGACTAACGCTTTTGCATTTCTGTCACTTCTGTCAGAATATCCTTAAAAATAATAATGTCGATCGATCACTACCTTAACAAAATGAAAAAACAATTACATGGCCTACTAGATTGTATACTATTTTGGATAAATATTTGAGACACTATACACAAAAATATTCGCTTATGTCATGGATTCATCAATAAAACAGTGAATTTACATTACAGTTAATCCTCCGCCATTATATAGATTGCACGCATTCACCATTTCCGATCACCGTGGGAAGAGATTCTCCTGAAAATGTCAAAAAAGAAATAGGTATTCTACGTGAACCGTGAAATCCTTCAACTGATAAATAGGATAAGATTTCAAATGCAATACTCGATAGAATGTGCGCGTTTTTTTTCTGAAATATTTGTTATTTCGAATAAATATCTGTACAGGGTGGCCAGATAAGAATGCAAAGTGCAGTATCTCGGAAACTATTCGTCTAAGAGACTTGCGTTGAGAAATTTTATGACGGAAGTTATACCAAAAGTTACGGTATTCACTAGCCAATTAAGGTATCATTCCACTACATTTTCAAGGAAAAAAGTCATATAATTGCATTTGATTTTTCAGACAATTTTGCAATTTTTTGTTATTATGTCAAAAAACGCGCTCCAGTGGCATCACTTGAAATCAGACATATTACAAATAAGATGAATTTGATAGACCAATGAATGCTCTTTCCAACGATACCAAGTTTGTTGAAATCCGTTCAGTCGTTCAGGAGTTACAGCTGTTTATTTGAAAAAACATTGAACCACCCCCCACCACTTCATTTTAATAGATACGTCAAAAAGTGTTGAGCAAAAATTACTCGAATGAAGCTCAACTTTAAAAGGTGTATATTTTATTGGTACGTTTAATAGGCGTATTTCGTCAAAAATTCATTTCAAAAGTTTTATATGGCGGTTACACCCCCTGGCGGCCATCTTGGAAACATGAAAATAATTTCCAGGATTTTCTTTTGGTAACTTTAGTTATAACATTTTTCACCGCAAGTCTCTTATACGAATAGTTTCCGAGATAGGTACTGCACTTTGCAATCTTATCTGGCCACCCTGTACATTAATTTTAATCTTATATAATCCGTTAAGTTCTGAATTCTAGTACCTAATACCTACATATTTATCATCATCCTCTGATCCTTTTTGAAATATTATGTCCTCCTACTGGCTTGCACGTTGTTCCACAATTGGTTTTCCTTTCGTACAGTCATGAAAAGTAAAGTGTTTTCAAGAATCCATAGGACATTTTTTATGTTCTATTCGAATAGCTTCGCAGCGTGTTGAAAGAAATCGCTCGCTCATCATATTCAATCTAGAAATCATTATGAATGAACAAATTGTGATGAAATGAGTGGTTTAGGAATACCACCAGAACAGTGTGCTCAATAATATGTTTTCTTTGTAGAAATTAGAATAGAGAGTTATCATGAATGCACACCTTTTTATGTCTTCTAACTTTTATAAGTATTATCTTTGTCATTCATGAGGCATAACAAAGGTTCCGGAAGGGAACCTTGAGGAAAAAAATACGTCTAGTTTCGACCTCTGTTGTTTGTTGCTTGAAAAATCCCACCAATATTACAGTTTCAATCAAATTATCATTGAAACCCAATTTTCTCAGTGAACCCCCCGAAATTAAACTAAAAGTGACCACGACGCATTGTTGCCAAATTTCATAGTATACACGCGAGAAGGCTATGGTTATACACAAAGAGAGATCGTTGGATCTTGTCTCCAAACAATGTATAAGTATCGATGATATGTAGTGCCTTTTATTATTATAAAACTGGTTCGATCTCGATTGCTTAATCCTCTTTTCAAGCATTGCATTGAAATCTCAAGTTTATCTGGTAATCTTCGCACAAAATAGATACTGATTACAGACATAAGGCCCACAATAATCCCTAAATACTTCAATAAAAATAAAAATCTGACTTCTCACATAAATATCTTATCAGATCCACAGGTATTCTCTCATAATTCCTCGCGTCACGGATCTCATTCCTATCGTAGATGTAGACACGCACGTCAATAGGTGGAACTAAAACAAAACGTTATCTTGACGTGCTTGGTGAAGGTGTGCAACATTTCGAGAATGGATGCACCCCCAGCCATCTTCGATGTGCCGACGCCATTTCCACAAGAGATGACCACATCCACAGATGCGAGGGCGAGGAATGCAACGATAGTGTACTCGACTGTGTTCTCCTCGATTTTCGTGTTGACGCTGCTAGTTGTGACCAGGGTTATCATCCGAAAACGTGAGTTGTGGCCACACCGACGTAATTCGATTGTTTGCAAGGGTTTGGAATTCTTCGTTTTAAAAAATCACTGGCACGTAGATAGGCTAGGGCAACTCACCTCACGAAATGATAATCATAGCCACATAGACTTTCGGTTTCCAAGGACCCTTTTACAGCTATTTCAGTATTTGCACCGGTTACACTTAAGGTGGACTAAGATTTGAGTGAAACTTGTTACTCTTTTGTATTGCACCATACCTTGAGTGGAACTTATAAGTAGAAGTTAAGTTGAGCATAGGAATACTGAAGCTAAGGTTCTACTTGGACACCATTACCTAATTTTTATGTTATGTTTTTATCATTTTTCAAGTGGTGTATACAGGGTGCCAGTTTTTCGAGCTTAACCATGGGGATCTCTAGTTATTATAAAAGATACGAGGTCGGTTAAAATAGGGCAAAGTTGAGCCTTTTTATGGTGAACATTTATGAGAGAGAAAATTTCATGTATCATTTTTCGTTTCTGAATTAATGACAAAAACCTGAAATTTGTAATTTTCGTTTTTATTTTTTCAAGCTAAACCATAAGAACTGGACGTTTCTAACTAAGACGTTCTTTCTTCTTCATTCTCCAAAGCGTTTTCTCATGGGCGCCATATTGGATTTTTGCATTTTTGAAAAGTCTTTCACTTTATGATTACAATGAAGTGAAACACGATATGTTTGAATCTCACATGCTAATCAAAATTGAGAAAAAACTGTTGAAAATAACGCCAGCACTTTTGTTTAACAAAAACTAAATTTTGATACTTCAATTGAGGATAAGGAACAGGAACGTTCATATTTCTAATAAGCTTACCTTATTAAAAACGAAAGTTTAAAGAACGAACTTGACAAGAGAGCTAGAAGTTTTTTCTCCGCAAACAAAATTATCAAATACATAACAAAGTTATAAAAGATGCTCGAATACTCCACCATTCCTGGACAAAATTTTACTTGTTCTTCCCAGCTCAGCAATATCATCGATGGATACAATTTTAAGAAATCTTTCTTCATTTTCTATAAACAATAATACAGTATTCTTTCTTTTAGGATCTGATTCTTGGAATTGTAGGTACCCATCGATTGAGCTATTCAGAACTTGGGGTGAAGAATAAAATTGTGTTTAGAAGTGAATGGTGGAAGATTCGAGCATCTTTTATGACTGTATTGTTTTGCGAAGAAAAAACTTTTATAACTTTAAATGTCGTTCCTTATTCAAAATAACCTTGGTTTTTATATAAGTAAGCTTTCAAATTCAATCGAACTATCAGAATTTAGTTTGCTTAACCAAAGTCAGCTAAATGGAAAAAATCTAGTCTTCCGTGCACTACACACTTTTTACATTTTTTCCAAAGTAGGTACTCTTCGCAAAAAAGATTTTTTGCTCATTTTGACCAGCATGTAACATTCGAACATATCGAGTGATAGGTAAAAATCCAATATGGCGACCATAAGAAAAACCAAAGTTGAGTGTTGTATCTCTGACAATCAAATTCGAGTCTATGCATGGGGATTTCGATAACGGTAAGAGATAGAGGGTTGGTTTGTTGGTTAAATGGGGGCAAAGTAGCGTATTTCAGAGGTTAATTATATGGATGAAAAAAATCTTACCTAGCTTCTTCAGTTCTGGACTTATACAGGAAAAATCGAAAATTTCGAAATTCTTCTTTTGCCTATATCTTTTTATTTTATGAAGATTTATTTTTAATTTAGCCACTTTGCCATAGCAACTTTTTGTAGCCTTTCCAAACATCTGAATAAAAATTATATACAGGGTATCGTATAAATTGGGCTGCCTGGACCTGTATTTTTATTGCATTTTTTTGAATGCCAAGAGTCATGTTTCATATTGACGTAGTATTTTTATCTGAATTACAGAGTGTTGGTGAACTATTACCAGAAAAATTTCAACTTTGTTTTAAATTTTTCCTGTATAACTCCAGAACTAAAGAAGCTATAGGTCAGATTTTATGATCAACCTCTGAAAAACGCTACTTTGCCCATATTTAACCAACCCTCTATCTCTTACCGTTATCGAAATCCCCATGCATAGACTCGAATTTGAATAGCCCGTAGGTGTAACATACAGACATTTTAGAAAATTCTATCGATTCCTATGAAACTCCTTGTTCATGTTCTTTTACATATCACAAATGCAATTTCTATCTTTGGGTATAAAATACTAAAATTTCAGCAAATTCGATCAATACCTAGAAACCCTCCTATGTGTGTGCCTAGTCCTAAATATTCAAAATTTCAAAAGAAACTTCTTCTTCTATTCGGTTTGCAATTCTAACTTAGAAGAGATTGAATTCTACTTCCTATATTCTTTCGTCTGGTTCTTTGGAGAATCCCTGCATCGTTGCCAAGTGTTCGTCAAACTTAGCTAAGGAATCGATGGTGCAACACAGATCGAGGTTATGGTTCACCTTGAGCTAAGGTGTTTAGCTAAGTTGCAATTTTAAGCAAAGCGGTGCAAATAACTGTTAACCGAAATTGTAATTGTGTTGAGGTTAAAATTTGAAATTGATAATGGATGATTTTTTGTGGTTGGATTCAAGTGAGACAATGCGAAAAATTGAAAATGAATTTACAGAAAAGCACCAAACTATTTTGAAATAATTTTGCTACATTTTTTATTGCGTCCTTCCGGTTGCGCTATATTTTTTCATCGTTTGATAGCTGTCATCTTGACATTACCATCTTTAATTTTTTGATGATATATATATCATATGTCACTTTGAGAGGTTTCATGTCAAACTAGAACGTCATATCACAGGAACTCAAAGAATTCTTTGAAATACCTTAGAATCACCTAGAATTTCTTGTCGAATTCAAACATGATGAAACGGACCATATCATTTCGATATTTTACGAGAGTTTCAATCATCATGATCTGAACTTATCTACCTACTACAATTCGAAACTGGCTGATTAGATAAAATTGTCTCATTCTTCTTCAAAATATATCATAAAATTATGGTAATAGTTCGTATTTGGGATCAAAACCGAACAGAAAATGAAAAAACCAGGTCGAAACATTTCAAACCACTGTATATGTATGATAGAGAAAATGGATTCAAGATTAAAAAATACGAGCACGAACACAAAACTATGATATGTTATTTTGTTTGAAGGTGGCTGACAATGTCTCGAGTTGTGAAGAAAAGTTTCGGACTTCCATTGTCTAAAGGTATGAAGATTTGAATCCTGAGAAAAGAAAAGATGAGTTATGCTGAAAAAACGAAATAAGTGATGAATAAAAATTAACTATTTTATCGAATCAAGAAGATTCGAGTATCAATAAATCAGGTTAGTATTAGTGTTAGTATATATGAAGTCGAAAAATGTAGATTTAAATGGGAGTTTAACTAGTCGATGAGCCTGAAAATAAGAAAAAATTGAATTAGAAATCAATAGCCTGAAAAAGAAAGGTTGAATTAGAAATCAATAGCCTGAAAAAAGAAAAGTTGAATAGCCTGAAAAAAGAAAAGTTGAATTAAAAATTAAAATAAAATGAATGAATAAAGAATTAAAATTATGAGAAAGATTCAAATCGAGTTTGTCACGAATCTTTCTCATAATTTTAATTCTTTATTCATTCATTTTATTTTAATTTTTAATTCAACTTTTCTTTTTTCAGGCTATTCAACTTTTCTTTTTTCAGGCTATTGATTTCTAATTCAACCTTTCTTTTTCAGGCTATTGATTTCTAATTCAATTTTTTCTTATTTTCAGGCTCATCGACTAGTTAAACTCCCATTTAAATCTACATTTTTCGACTTCATATATACTAACACTAATACTAACCTGATTTATTGATACTCGAATCTTCTTGATTCGATAAAATAGTTAATTTTTATTCATCACTTATTTCGTTTTTTCAGCATAACTCATCTTTTCTTTTCTCAGGATTCAAATCTTCATACCTTTAGACAATGGAAGTCCGAAACTTTTCTTCACTATGATATGTTACTTTGGAGACGTGATTTTAGTTTCGCAATATCTCAAATAATGAAAGAGAAAATCCCATGTAGATCTCCTGGAATGATTGTATACAGGCAAATAAGTGCGATCCATATTGAGGAATAGATAACTGTTTTTCCAAAATTTAGAAAAATCGAGGTTTTTAATTTTTAAGTTTGACCCACTTTTGCTCGTATCTATGCAACTTCAATAGATTTGAAAGTGGTGCTTTATCCATTCAACCTTGAGTACCTACCTACTCACTCCTATTGAATCACAATAGATTTTTCAGAATGTTATTTGTTCATGTGAAAATTATTATTGTATTCTTGATACACAATAACCTCATTTTGTTCAGAATTCTCGATAAAATATTGCCTTTCATCATCAGGTAATGGAAGAAAGGAAAATGAGACTATTATATCAATAGAAATACGTATCGAGAAAGGTCAATGATTGAAGGAATTATGACAATATACGATTATAAAGATAAATAAATTGAATAATAGATCGCTTATCTTTGCGTATCTGCTTTCAAAATTGTTAAGAAACAAAAGTGTTGCTTTGTCTATAAAAGTTATTGAATTTTTTCAGGAAGGCGCACAAACCCAGTTTTGGGGATTGTGGCGAGCAGTGTCTATTCAATACCTAATCAATTGTATGTATCTCCGCAACCGCCAGATAGGAAAACCAAGAAAGATACTCACGCACAGAAAATTGCGAATTCCAAAGAAAAGCCACAGTATCCTCGTAGAGCTTTGTACAAGAATCAAGAACACCCCGTATATCTTGTACCTTTCACAGCTTTACCAACAGATTTCGGTGAGTAACGACATTTTGTAATCGGGAAGTCGATTAAACAATGAAAATGAAAGGAAAGATACGACGAAAATAAAAAAAAAATAAAAAGTATAAAACCTCTTCCTTTTGACTGGAGTCGTTTTCCACTTATTAATACATATATATTAAAAGAAAATTACCAATAAAATTCAAATACCATGGTGAACTTCTGACACTCGAAGTCGAAGGAAGAAAATACATCAGATTAAAAAAAACTATATTTCGTATTCCGTTCCTGAATATTACTTTCTTATTGATTCAATATTGAAATCTTGATACGTGAAGAACGGCTTTGAGGAAACATTACCAAACTATATACTTATGTTTGGAAGCAGAAGCGAAAAAAGTATTTTACTATAGTAGGTCAAAATATAATAGGACATTCTATACCTAAAAAAATTTCGAATTATTTCTATCGAGAATATTATATATTCTATCGAGAATAATAATATAATAATTATGTTATTTTTATTTTGGTGGAGCACAAATATATGAAAAACAATAATTTAAACTCTTCAGTGAAAGTGTGTATGGAAAGTAATTAATTTACTTATACTTTCGAATATATTTGTCTATTTCTAGGAATCTTTTTAATACTAATGTGTCGGACCATTTATCGTCTAGCGATCGAAGTAGATATGGAAGAAATTTTAGAATTGATTGAAGTTCCCAAAAGCAAGATTATTTTGAAGAAGTGGCACCACAATTCAGTGATGAACTTTGTTTGCATAGCTTTTTATTCGCAGTGAGAATTGTGTTTTTTTGAGTTCATTTCATGACTCTCCTCCGAGTTTGTATATTGGGAACACCAAAAATTCGGCAAGAACTTCTGAAAATGTTTGTTGTTAGTAAACATGTTTTTGTAAATCAATGCTTAGTATCACTTCCTTCGGTTTCACTCATTTTTCAAACAGAAAGCATCAGGAAGATTTGGTTAGGTTAGTTCTTAGGAGTTCTCTTTTGGTTATGAAATCGTTCGCGTTGAAATGAAATCCTGAACCAGTTCATAATTAGACATGCGCGTTATGACAATCCTGAATTAGTTCTGGACCATTCTGGACTGGTTCATAATTGGTTCAAGATGTGATTTGCGAACAAAGCTAATATATTTGGGCCAACCTCGTTCCCTCTACCACCATCGCTTGCGCGCCCAATCAACGCAATGCCAGTTCGGACAGCGCACGTTTGGTTGCCTACCCTCTTGGCTCACAGCACTCAAGATATCTGTTGAGTTATGGGACACCTTGTATATTATTTTTCAAAAAAATTAACATAACTTCAAATTTAGATCATGTTGAAGAAAACATTAGAAAATAATGTATCGTACTATACTTTTCGTGGGTACCTAACCAAAATTTTTGAACAAATAAGTCTACGTAGTCTAACGATTATTGTTACATTTGGAAATAAGTGAAATAACTTTTGACAGGTAGGGGAAGTCTAGTGACCCCTTTCGATAAGGCCACTTTCTATCTATCTTAAAACAAAAATTTCAAAATAATACAAGTTTTATATATTACCATATATAAAGTGTCAACTTTTTGAAGAACACTTTTATACTGTTTTCTTTGAATGAACAAGTTTATCGAATGTTAGTATTAGTGATGAATTATCTATTTTCAGATTTTTCTTCTCGGAAAGTCCAAGTTTGCAGTGATTTTGTGATTGTCAAGGACCTGGATATTTTACTAAATTACCGAATGGAAACACCAGTTAGTCATCATCTAGAGGAATACAAAAAACAAACCTCTTTTAATCCAACTTTTCCAAGAAATCATATGGTTTATTGAATCATTCAAGAATAAATGTTTGTATAACCACTTGAGAATGGTAAAAAAGTAAGAAATTTTAATGTAAATATAATTTTTGTTGGTAATCCATTATGGAAAAGATAATTGTATGTATTTTATTCTGAAAATAATAGTGGATTACGTTATTTGAAGAAAGAACTGATAAACTATATTTTATGCATGAATTAGACAAAGATAAATTAATATAGCGCTTCAAACATAATATACTGTGGATACCCAACTGAATAAAGTCTTAGTTTATAGATTTAAAACACCCACTTGTATATATATAATATATATACCTCAAATAAGGTGTCAAATATTGGATACATTTCTGTATCATCTATTTTAAGTTACCTATATTATGAGATTGATATTTATTTTATTGTGTGTGAGAATTGGATATAATTGTATAGTTCTAGCTATAAATGAACCAAGAAATCAGCAAAATCTCATTTTCATATCGTCCTATCCTTTTTGATTATAAATTCAAGAAGACTCGATTTTGTCCATATAGCTGACTGATAGATTCATTCAATGAATTGTCATGTCATACTGATTTCACTTCTATAAAGATAGTGTAGTGGAAAGTACTGAAATGACTGGACTGTAATTATTATGTGGGAACTTTGTATTGTTTTTTCATACCCCATTTTTATAGAAAAACTTGTGAAAACTGATTTCCAGAGTGAATATCTTGTAAAAACGGAGCAGGATTACTTTCTAAGCTATGAATTGAGAATAGCTTGATTGTGTCACACTACCCCAATTATTTTTTGAAAAAATGAAATCATTCGAATTAGATTTGTCCAGATATTGTGATTAGAGTAGATGGACGACGTTTCGTTTCATATTTATGTCATTTTGAGATATTTCAGCTATGAGTTGAACTGCCCTACAGATATATAAAAAAGGTTAATAAAAAAGGGAATATTTACATAAACATATTTTATTTGATAATAATACAGTCTTACAGGATTTTAACAAGTCATAAAATATATTTTCAAGTGAAAAATCCTAAAATTCAACCGTCATGCACGAGTTCTTAGAATACTTCTTAGAAAACTATTTTTTATATCGAATATTTACATATAACACTGCCAGTTGTTGATACCAGCAACCGACAGCTGTATCACATATTAAAGCAAAAACTCATTATAATATACAGGGTGATTCGAGGAGAACGGACACTTTAGAAAAGAAACGAAGTGTATTATTTGGCAAATTAAAGCTCTGAGTTTTGTTCACATGGCGCATTGTTGGTAAAAGAATCTGCATCTCTAAATTCAGCACACTCGCTTCAATATTTAGATTTCTATCCTCAACTTGTCATAAAGTCCGCCAGTTTTGAATATACATTTGTCAATTTTTTCCTGAACCACCCAGATTATTACAAACAACATAAGGCTACGCACGTAGAAATATGATTAACGAAATATATTCTTGCTCCTCCTGAAACTCACGGAAATTTTTAGATGTTAATAGATATTCTTGTATTCTCAAACTACCAGCAAATTTTCAGGAAAGCAAACTTCTTCAATCCCAAGAAAACTGCCTCTAACTCATCTGATAAACTGCTCCGCTATTCTGCCACTTAACTCATGTGGATTGAGATATTTGATCATACAGGATATGAAATTGACCAGCGATCTGGGATGCAAAACAAAGTGTTGCAAGAAAATGCCTATGTTATGGACGCATCTTATCGAGAATATTTTTCTGACTAAACTACAGGTAGGTATGGAGAGAATGTTGACACTTGAAAAAAATCGAGGGAAATATGAAAAAATGTTACTTTCATATTTTAGGGAAGATATTCGATTTTTAACCTTTTATTATCGCTGCTAAAAATAAGTACCCTACACAGAGTAAACCAACAGGGATCTTGGGTGATAACGGCTAGGTGTGCGGAATTTTTTGATCTGTTTAAATTTGGAATCAAATTTTATTCTAGATATACAAGGTGGGTAAATTTCGATGTTTGTACAGGGTAAATATAGTAGATTATGACAGAAACAAACGGACAATCCTAGTCATAGATGACACCCGCCTACTTTGAAGTATAAAAACCCGCGAAAAGTGATCTAGTGAAATATTATTTCCGCTATCAAAGACTTACACCATAGAAAAAAATCAAAGTTTTAGGATATGAATGGAAATTGTTCCTACTTTTTTCAAAATTTTCTCGACACCACTGGTTTATAGAGTTAAAAGTGCATTAAGAATGTAAAAGTTTTCATCTCGTTACTTTACATACAAACATGATTTTCGAAATTTATTTGTGACTGAAAACAAAAGAATATAGCGAATTTTGTTTTTCACCAGTGAATTTTTCTCGAAAAAAGAGAAGGAATTTGTCCACCTTGTACAGGCTGATAGGCATAATTATTTGATTTTTATGGGAGTTATACAGTTTTATTACACTAACTCATCTATAAATTTGCATAGCCGCTCTTCCGAGAACTAACTGTTGAATCACCCTGTATACATCCTCAGATTACTTCATTTCAATCCCAGTAGGAGGAAAATTCTCAGCATTAGAACAAAATTTGAAAACGAAAAATGAGAGGCACAAACTTAGTAAGTAACAAATACATGGCATGGGGTGGAGTGATTTGATAGAAGGAAAATGCCATGTGGATTCAAATACAGGATGGTTCACGGTGATTTATTATTTGAAAGTGAAATTGTGACGAGCAGGTGTATACAATAAGGTTTAAAGGAGGGTTGGAAATGTGTATACAACTGAATTACACTTTCAAATCATTATTTAAGCTCTTCTGGGAATCACGAGAAGGTTAATCTGCTTTCATTTTCATATGTTCATAATGTTAATTACGCATTTTCCAACATTCTGATAACAGTTTGTAACCTGTGACGTTAATCAAGGTAGTTTATAATTTACATTTCAACCAGTTCACTCAACGCTAGCCACTTTGTTTAACCTAACCCACAATTTATGATAGAAATAATCTGATTGATCAAAAACTTTGAATGGTATATTCACACTCATGTTTATTGTTCATGTTGCTCTTCAAGATGGAATATCAATTGCATTACATTAATGTACATCCTTTTTATAATTTCAACATTCATTTTTGTAGAAAAGCTCTGATGATGGCTTATAAGCGCTCAGCTTATAAATTAACGCAGATTCAGCATTTCTTTTTCATCAATGCATAATCATAACTATCGGAACTTCCCTAATGCATAATGCATAACTGTTGGGAGTTTTGGGGGTCATTTATTGATTTCTCAATCCATAAAGAAGATCATGTGTGTGACAGCTATAAATCAAAGACGTTGGGGTGTGAGGCGTCAATGAAAAACACTTTTTAAAACTCATGTCAACACTGGAAAATACACAAATACACATTGTTGAATTAGAAAATACTAAGATATGACATTGACAGTTTGGAGTAAATATGATGGCGCCATTAAATTCACGCAGGTGCACAATCTATTTCGATATGTCATTATTCATTAGGAACTTCAAGGTTAAGCGTTATGCATTGTGTACTACGACTTATCCTTATGAGTTGGATAAACCATTTCACTTGCAACTACAGAGTTCAACTTTTATGAATTGTACATTAAAGTTATGTTTACGACAATAATTATGCTTATGCATCCGCTAAATCCGCCTTTAAATGCCTTTTCTATACACTGCAATACACACTCCCAACCCTTCTACTCATCCACCATCAGTGAAAAATATAAACAAAAACCATCTGGAAGATTCGAACGCTCGCATCCCCTCGACAATCCGCCCCCCTAGAATACCACTCCACCCCCCCACATCGAAAACGAACCCTCCTAGTTGTAGTGGGGGTTGTAGGGCGCCTGCTTCACGTACCCCTCCCTGTGTACGCCAGGTTGGGCGGGCGGCGTTGAAACGGCCACGTCGTACGGGGGCGGGTTGGCTTGGTAGTCCGCCCCTGCGGGCGGGTATGGCGTGACGGTGGGCGGGTAGGGGGCCGGCGGGTAGGGGGCGGCTCCAGCGGCTGGGGGGTAAGGGTAAGCCTGGCCTGGAAAACGTCGTTGGAGATATTCGGGGGAAGGTGAAAATGGAAATACTGCTCGCTCAGACAAACACAACAGTATGATGGAATTTACCCTTCCCAGAATAGAAAGTTATCATGGCGGATTTTGACATTTGACAGATTTAGGGAAAAATCTAGGACAAAATTTGACACTTGACAGTTGACAAAATAAAGTGTTCCATGTAAAAATTGAATTAAAATGTGAACAAATCCAAATTCCAGAATAATATCCTTCTACTTTGTGCCTTTTAATTCTAATCAATATCTATATCGATATTCTGGAATTTGGATTTGTTTCCATTTCAATTCAATTTTGACATGGAACACTTATTTTGTCAACTGTCAAATTTTTGCCTAGTTTTCCCTAAATCTGTCAAGTGTCAAAATCCGCCATGATCTTTCTATTCTGGAGGGGATGTGAATGATAATTATTTTCAACTTTTGCGGATTCTACAGAAATGGTTTTCCAAAATTTTGCTACAAAAATATAAGGGTCACTAACGGTCGATATATCATGTGTCATAGACTCATGATACATTATTTGGTCATAAAAAAACGCAATTTAGTATTTTTGACGGGATTTCGATTATTCTAGCATTAGTCAGGTCAATTGATAAGTTCAGCCAGCGTTGAGAGAGAAAAAATATGTCTGCTCTATTGTTGTCTTTGTCATCAAGATTGCAACTTAAAATAATGAAAATGCTATGATTGGTACTAAAAAAGAAGAAGACTTATATAACCTGTATATAATTGGTTTGTTTTTCTTGGAGTATTTTCGTTATTCCGATTATTTCGAATATTTTGTGAGCATTGTAAGCTCACAATAATTGTTGAATAATTCCAAACACATTATAATTGTGATATTAGTCTTCTTCTATTTTTTACGTCAAAATCATAACATTTTCATCATTTTCAGTTGCATTCTTGATGACAAAGACAACACTAGGGCTGACATATTAATTCCCTCTCAACGCTCGCTGAACTTGTGAATTTGGCACACCTGAATAAAAAACTAAAATTGAATTATCAAATTTTTTTTACGTTTCAACTGTCAATATCATTGAATTCAGAAAATAATGCAGATTTCAGAAATGTAATAATATACAGAGTGTTCGATTTGAAAATCGAAAGTTGATGTCAGAAATATAGGTAGAGGAACAATTAGGGGGTGTACTATGAGTCTATGACACATCATAGGTAGGTTAAACGATTATGGATAACAGGACATGGACATGTGATAACTTTCTCATGAAAATAAACTCATTATTATTACATATTACATCGCCAAAAAATTAGAGAATTGTAATATGATCAGATAATATTCAAGATAATATTATACCTCGATTATACCACATGGAAATAATAATTCGTGAAAAAATATCTCGAAAAATACCGTTATTGTGGTGTGGTGATAGTGTCTCAAGGAAAAATGTTTATTTTATCTTCGAAAATATCCTGTTTGAATAACATTTCTATTGTTTTACTAATGATAACAAACATGCAGAAAATAGTATGAAACAAAGTTTCTCAATAACAAAATATCGAATTATTAACCTTGGATACCCTTCAGTAAATTGCACTAAAACATGATAAAACCGGATAAAACTATATGAATACATATTGACGAAGAATCTATACAACTGATAAAGCCACAAAATAAACTGTTTTTGTTTATGAAAGAAAAAATAGGTATATTCAATACAAATGGTTTAAGTAATATGTATAGATATCATCAATATAAATGAGGATTTCATGATAAATTATTTAGTTGCAGGATCATTCCTACATATATTTTCATGACACCTATTAATTATGAAGCGCCGTTCGGGTCAAAAGTGTTTTGTCAAATATATATTATTTCGAGTCCATATATTTATTAATTGTGGCAATATTTGTTATTTTGCGCTCCGATATATTTATCTTCGACTTTACCTAATGTATTTACCTTTCTGATGCAAATTATATAAACCTGTCAAATCCGATATATTTATAAATTCGATCTATTCTATTTCGTCAAGAGATGGCGCAACTGATGCGCTTGTACAGGATCGAGCATATGACAACATGGCAGCTGGCGAGCTGGCCGAAGTACATAATTTGGCTAACAGATGGCAACCAAATAATATATTGAAAATTTTGAATTTCAATCAACGATTGCAGTAGCCAGTATGGATTCTTAAGAACATTTGATCAACATTTATTCGATTCATCACTAAATTGCTTGAAATCAAATTCCTCAAAAACAAAAAAATGATGATCTAACCTTACTTTTGGATTTTTCAGAGTACTTGTTTACTTCAGACTTCTTAGAGAACAAATTTATTTTGTTTTCTATGTTTCGTTATATTCTAATAATTGATTCCTTGCCTTCCATCTTCTAACAGTGGGTCTGGTAGAATACAATTGACTCATGGCTAACCACTCGTGCAAGATCATGAATTATGATTGAGAGTGTATATAATCTTTGATGCCATCTGTTAGCCAAATTAGGTACTTTGGCCAGCTCGCCAGCTGCCATGTTGCCATATGCTCAATTCTGTACAAGCGCATCAGTTGCGCCATCTCTTGACGAAATAGAATAGATCGAATTTATAAATATATTGGAATTGACAGGTTTATATATTTGTATCACAAAAAAGGAAATATATTAGGTTTAGTCGAAGATAAATATATCGGAACGCAAAATAACAAATATTGTCACAATTAATAAATATATGGACCCAAAATAATATATAATTGAAAAAACACTTTTGACCCGAACGTCGCCTCATAATTAACTCTCTTCTGTAACTACTTATTTAACACATATGTTTATTCCCTGAACCACTCAAAAGATAAAATACAAACGTCAGTCAGTTAATCAGAATGGATGAAAAAAGCATGATGTTTAGGTGAAGCAAAACTACCAAACAAGTCACTATCAACTACAGCATGAATTAGGATGCAAAACTACCAAACAAGTCACTATCAACTACAGCATGAATTAAGATATAGCTATTAATGTAACAAGATTATTATACGATTTATAATAGTCGAGGACATTGCTTAGTTACGAGTCGGTAGCCGAGTCAACCGCAATGTCCGAGACGGTGTTAAATCGCTAATAATCGAGTTGCATTATATATAATAATGATGATGATTTTAACCTGAAAAGTGCAGAACCTGAAATTCTTTAGGTAAAAGTCGGAACGTATTCGAATTTTTGGCGGATGAACTTGATACGCTCTCACAAAGATCGGCCAATGGAATCATAAGCCAAAACGCGAAAAGCCAGCATGTGAACGCGCCATTATGCTTGTAACTAATGTATTATGAGTAACTAGAGGCATTTTTTTGCGACGAAACAGTTTCAAAGACCGTTTTAAAACAGTTTATACGTCTACGTCATAATTTTATAATCCGAAAAAATGCAACGTTTCAAAACGTCACGTGTCATAGTTATTTAACCTCAGATGACAGTTCGCCATATTGAAACATGATTGAAACGGTCCAAAAGACGCTTTCAAAACGTTTTGAACCAGAATCAATTGTGACGTCACAAATGGTTCAAGAAAATGGAGTGTTTCAAAACTGTTTCAAATAGTTTCAAAACAGTTTCTCGCAAAAAAATGCCTTAAGGTTTTGGTATTAATATAGATTTCATATAATAATGTCTCAATCTTCAATTATACGATAAAAAATTTAATTGTTTCATGCAATATAATTTGAATATTATACCTTCTATCCATATAATATGGCTATTAAAAAGTTAAAAACAAAAAACAATGTATAGACCAGTTAATTCTACTGAATGGCAAGGAACTTATTATTATTTACCCATTAAACAATATCTAAATTCTATAAAAATACTTGTGAATTGAGCATCACTTTTTTATCCAACAAATTATAGCAGCAAGTAAAATTTAAATAAAGCTTTTGATTGATTATATACAAATCAATTATTTTTTACATGCAGCATTTGATGAAATGAAATAGGAAACACTCAGTATTAGCAACTGACCATTATACATTGGATAACCCATTGAGCCCATATGTGGTGGTAGTGGACCATAGTGAGCAACTGATAGCAGAAAAATGCATACAATTAGTGACATGTAATTTCCATGTAGGTAACAGAAATGAACAATGTTCTTCACTATTGAATGATTGGTGGTATGATTTTAATTTTTTAAAATGCGCTGTCGCCAAGTTGACAACTTCTGGCTGACATCAAATTTCGCGCGTGACTCATTTTTCGCATTTTCCACCAGTGTGTTGGACATTTATATCAATATTCTCTAACCAAAGTTTCGATGAATCCCAATTGAGATCTCAATCTCAAAGTGACCAATTTGGCAACAGCGCATTTCCGCAAGACAAAACTGGTACTATTTGAATATCAGTATGTAATGGTGAAGAGCCATAAACGTGATTTTCATTATTTGCAACACTTCAGACAAATAAAATTCATATAACAAAAGAAAACTTGGACACCAATAACTATGACAGGGAGAATATGAGTGGTTATTGTTTTGATGTTTTGGTCCAGCAGGTCTAATTTTCGCTAATTTTATCTAAAATTTTATCTTTTGAAATAAAAGCTTCAAGATGTTGCATTCAAATAATTTGTTGTAGGTTATAAATTGCAATGTTATCAAATAGATGGTCAGAAATAAAATACAAGATTAGTTTTTATATTTTCCCTCATACCTTCATGGTCAGGAAGTTTAAAATAACTCACCTGTTTGGTTATATGGCGTTGGATGAGCTGGTTGTGTTGGATAAGGAGGCTGATGTGTTCCAAATCCCAAGCCAGGAGCATGCATATGTGGAGTTGGATGATGAGGCTCTATGGGATATGGGGGAACTACAAGTGGAGACTGTGTGGGTTGAGCTGATGTTGTAGTTGTAACTGTTACTGATGGACCATCTTGAAAAAGAATTTGCACAATAATCAAATGCAGTTTAGGCCACAGGTCAACAATGCTGAATTTAAGGGGCTTTGAAGGAATAATTAAATATAATAATAATGTCCTGAAAAAGGGATAACTAATTGTTTCTTTTCTGACACCTTCAAACTAGATTTTCAAAAAAAAAATCCAGTTATTAATTTTGATACTGTATCTGGAGTGTCTTATCAAGGCCCATAAATCAATATTATTATCAAAGGATTATCATCGGGATTATCAAACATTGAAAAAATTAATGAATTCGATCAGAGTACTCATATATGGATTTTGAATAAGATATTCAGGTCATATGAGGCCTTCTCGAAATTCCATCATGAGAATATAAATATAACGAAAATAGCAAACCACTAGTCAATAGTACATGAGGAATACTTACAACCATAAACAGTGCCCTCCCGTTTCCTTTTGCAGCACCAACCACATATCGTAAATATAATCACGATAATTACACAAATTGCTAATGGCATAAAGATATCCATATTGAGAATAGTTCGATATCAGCTACAGGAAATAGGATAAGAAGATCACTTATGATGTTTCAACAGGAAAAAACTATTTAATCGAAATGCCAAGATGATTCACAGGTTTTTGTTGTCCATCAACTTCCGGGATTGATATGATATAGAAACTGTGAATGTATAAACTTATTGATAAGTTATAAACAATTTATTTTTCTGTATTCTATCAAACATTATTTCAAGTTCACAGGCAACATGATATGATTAGGATCAAAACTCATTCAAATCACTCAAATAAAAATAAATTAATAATTTGATTGGAAGGGATTTGGAATTTGGATTGGTATTTGTTGGTATTTGCTGTCATTGCTGTCATGCTGTCAAAGGCAAATGGATATATTAGAAGTGACTACTGCTCCACGAAGGCGGAATATTAGATATGAATGATAATTATCATATTCTTTTTACCAACTTCAACTGAGATTTACTGAGATTCTCATCACAGTTCAATAGCTCAGTTAATAATATCTCTTCACAGGTCAGTTATTTAGCTCAATGGAAAATACATTTTTCGTCTAGCTGACTTTGCACAGGTGAACTAAGCGAGATTAACAACCAAACTTTTTGCGTTTTGCTTTTTACGTTTTGCCTCTTGATTGGTGAAGCAAAATCTGCAATCGAACTGAAGCAAAAGCGTTTTCATAACAAAAACTGTTATTTATATTTTCATGTTTCATGAAGGAATCAGAAATCAGATTTCCAATTTTTGTTTCCCTACTTTCATAATTGAAGAATAATATCAACGGGTATTTTTCACATTTTGCATTCAGTAGATGAAATCACTAGTAAAAGCAAATAATCTTGAGTACTTCAATAAAACACCACCAGACCACCACATAACCTTCTTTCTTCACCAAAAATCTGAGAATATTCATCTTTTTGCGTCAGTTTGACGGTGAATGGCTTTATGAAATCAAAATTTCATAAGATGTGTGATTTTTATTGTTCAGTGATAACTCACAATTAACACAAATCGGACAAATGGAATAATTAAGCGACAAAATCGGCGCTGAGTGGTTTACAAAATATATCGAAGGTTAGCCGATTCAAATAATAATATTTCCTGGTGGCGCTACTCTGCGGTGTCTTCACTGATTGTTTTAGCCTCAGACGAATTTCAGCTTATTACGTGGGGTATTCATGTACAACAATAGATGGCGATACTGCCTATAAGTACTTATTTGAAGAATTTTCTTTCAATCATGTTCGATACATATTTGCATCAAACTCATTGGAAAATGGCTGTTAGAACGATTAGAATAAAATATTCAATTGACACCTGCAGTAACCTGTAAATTTGGTAGAAATCGCGGCTTCACCACTTTTAAGCGATATTCAACCTCTATCCACTGAAATATAACCAATAACTGGAATGCCAAAGGAACTTCTCAAGCATAGACCCTTTTGAATCTCGCGCAGACTGAAAATAATTCAGGCCGGGAGCATGCGCACTATTACTGTAACCAGGTCCGGTCTAGCCTTTGGTACACAGACCACCTGCACCACCTTGGTTTGCTTGGGACCAATTATCAACATTAACATCTCTGAAGAAACATCACCTAAATATTTATCTAAATTAGCAGTTCCAGGGTGAAACCAAAGGTTTTGGAGCGAATTATGGAAATCATTATACCGAATTAAATCGAAACTGGTGGTAGGATTTTTTCATATTTTTAATCAATCAAATGTTTGTATTTTTTTGGATTTATTGTCTTGATTGTATATTTCTCAACGTCCTTCATCTATTCCAAGTTTCTATGTATGTATCGTTTTATGTGTATGTAAAATTCTTCAGCGACGAATGAATTCTATTCTATAATCCTTGTACTACAGTAAATAAGTTTGTGATCAACCAATCTTTGTAATTATAATTTTAGTTCCTGTGACACAATATGGTAAGTAAAAAAAAATTCCATATAGCACATTTTATAATGACATATGTATTTATTCTAAACTACACAGCACTATAATCACGTCGCACCCCGAAAATTTGCCCCTGTTGAAATCTGAATAACTTTTCTCTGCTTCGAACAATTTGAATTATGTTTACACTGTTCACTGGATAGTCGACAGAGGCTTTTGAGGACCAAGATTATTCAGCCTGGGAACTGAATCACGTTTCAGTCGTTTTTTATCACCAGAAGTTATATGATATCATCAATGATGATATGTTCTTCACAAATCACATTTCCATAGCTCAAAATCTCGATATTTG
Source organism: Chrysomela aeneicollis (assembly GCA_029955515.1). NCBI lineage: Eukaryota > Metazoa > Arthropoda > Insecta > Coleoptera > Chrysomelidae > Chrysomela > Chrysomela aeneicollis. Next base: position 11,393,006 of record JARUHQ010000003.1, on the reverse strand, counting down.
GATATCTACCAATATCTAGCTTTCATTCATGAGCAATGTTTATTCTTAGTTAAACTGAAAATGGATGATTTTAAGATAAAATAATACAGCTCAAGTATAAGTATCAATCTCAACTCACCAAAAAAAGGTTTAACTAGAATTAGTACTGCAGTTTTTCCATTGCAGCAATGCACCTTCAACCTTTTTTTGTTTATGAAAATGTTATCAAACTATCAAGCAGGGCAAATTGACGATATGGAACAACTTCTCTTTGATTTGGATTTGGCGAATGACCATTTACCACTTGACCAGTGAGAATTAACACGAAACAAAAGGTGCCAAGCCGCGTCTGATTCAGTTAATCTTATCACAGACGTACGTCATCAAATGTATACAGTTGTAGTGATCAAAGACATGATTTTCGTACCTTTACTTTTACTGCGTCAGCGCATAATCTGAAATCTCAGTTCGCATAGTTGGGATCATAAGTTCCCCGCGCATTTACCTATATTAGTGTTCCAGTTGTTGGTTATATTTCACAGGATATTTGGGTATTCAGTGCTTAAAACTGATAGCAATTTTCATTGGACATAAACATTTCTGTCTTTCTTTGTGAATGTATTGAAAAGAGGAAGGTATACACTGAGTGCGCACTGGTTGTACCAATGGAAATTGCTATATGAGACTATGCAAATATTCCGTAGTAATGAACGAGTAGACACTCCTGAAACGACAACTGACAGATCTCGTGCTCTGACAAAGAATCCTTCTCCTGTTTCCTGTTCTGTGACAAGAACAATTTGTTTTGAGTTTACTTTTGCTACTTTTGGCAAAGAATCCTTCTCTTTGCTTTTGGTGAGGTGTTGGTTGGATCGTTTGGTTATTGGAAGCTTCCATTCCTGATTTATAATATGATTATGTTTGAAATTATTTATAAATATTCATTGAAAATATGGTAAGCCTATCAAGAAGCTTCAACACGAACTCAGGGGTAAGTTGAAGAAAAATAAACAAAATTCGGACTTGCAAAACGACCCTTGTCTTACAGGGAGCCACATTTTTTAGCGAATCCGTAACCACGGAAGAAAGGGAGCATCTCCAGCCTGTGCTTGACTCATATGGGGTGTTCAGACCATTGAAGACTATTCCTGCTGTCAGTTTACATCTAATATTTACATTTGCACTAGATGTAGTATCCATTGTGTATGCTGTTCAACATCCTGATGAAAAAAGCAGGTGCAGGGAATACTTTGTGATAATTTATATGCATATAGGACTATGGTTCTTCACATTAGTAAGCATAAACTTCCTCACTGAAGACAAACTCATTGATAGTGTTTATTTTAAATGTTAAAGGTACTGGATCAAGTTATAAAATATAAACACCATAGTCTTTGTCTCAATGGGTACCTGGAATTCCATCAGAAAATGAACCTGCACATCAGCCTTCCACTTCATGTAGTTAGCCTCTGGAGCATAGTACTGATGTTTGTAGAATCACTCATGCAACATTTTTATCCTGACGATTTTGCAGAGAAGTGTGTTAAAGGAGGCACTTTTTCACCTATTGCATACATTTCTGCTCTAATATCCCTGGAGTTCTGTGTGCTTGCAGGCATCAATGTGAACTATATGAGTAAGTCCAATCCAACTTAGTTTTGTATATTCATTTGAAAATGAGTGTCATTCTATTGCAGTGAGAGTGTGGAAGTTCAATTCTCAAAAACCTCTACCTGATGTCCAAAAAGAGGAGTGGCAAAACTGTACTTCTCCTGAAGGGGTAATGCAGAGTACAGTGGGTTATAGAGAGATTGGTGACAAAGTTCTTGATTTGTTAGAAAAACAGGTATGTTAGCATAAAAATCTAAATCTATCCAAATATGCATTCAATCAGAAGTTGATTTCATGAAACATTAATATTTATATGATATGACCTCATTCTGCCTAGAGAGTTTTTATATATTTCATCATATCATTTGACCTGAGTGGAGTGATGTTATCAGTTAATATTTAATTGCATTCCCTATATTACTAAGAAGTTACAGATTTCATTGTGTAGAAAACCATTTATTTCTGTACTTTTCATGAATCTCCAGAACTGTACACCCTCTAAGATTATAACAAAAAATTGATGAATATGATCTTTGAAAAGTTTTATTGGCAAAGAAACTCAATTTTCAAAATGAGGGTATTGTTAATCCAAACAAATATTGATAATTCTCCTCATTATCAAACTACCTCACTATCAGTGATCTTGTTTAGCAATGGGCTCCAACCATCAAGAAATGATAATAATTAATGTTTAATACTGAGAAGATAACTCAAAGTTGTCCCCACAATCAATTTTTAATTGTAGTTCACACAGAACATGTTTCAGACCTATATAGGTCCTTCATCAGCTGAATCAAAACATTCTGAAATAGAAAGTACATAGTAGAGACACATAGCATATCTTTAAGGTTAAGTAACTACTTACATGGAGAAAAAAGGAAAAATAATTACATATTATTGATATAAAAATGGGGGAGTAAAAGTAAGTAATTATTACCATACATTTTCATTTTTGTACAGCTTTGCTGAACATGTGACATTGAAGTCACATTAAAGATATGCCATGTGTCTACTATGTACTTTCTATTTTAGAATATTTCAATTCAGCTGATGATGTACCTATATAGGACCGAAACATGTTCTGTGTGAACTAAAATTAAAAATTAATTGTGGGGATGACTTTGAGTTTTCTTCTCAGTATAAAAAATCGCTACTCAACTTAGAGATACCAATTGACTTCTACTTTGGATTAAATAATTAATGTGAGCATATCCTGAATATACTATTTGAAAATATTAGCTTTAATTTATATTTGACATTGATTTTTGTGGAACAGGTTTTTTTTTTGCTAAAATAGCTTGAAGTCTGAGCAATATTTTTATAAACCAGTATTTTGATGAAAATGTGTATTGAATCAGTTTAAGACAAGTTTAAACCAGTTTTTCAGACAGCATTCCAAATGAAATTTTAAAGTAGGTAACTTACTACAAAAAAATGCTAGTAAAAAATACTACCTAACAACCATGATTGGACATTGTCATGTCAGTGTTGATTTACTTCAGTCTATGCATTCTGTTGTTCCTCCCAAATAATTCCATTTATATGGAAATGTCTTAATATATTTTTTCCTTATTCAGGCCAAACTGATAAATTTCTTGCAAGAACACAATGCTAGGTTGGGAGAGAAAACCATGGTACTGAGTGCTCAGTTACAACAAGCAAGAAACAGAGGACTATAGCTTGATTTTTCTTCATCTCTTAATTGTATATAATAACTTGTAATATTTGTCTGGCCTATTATTCTCATAATTTCTGATAATAAGATTCATGAATCACATGATTCAAAATGGAAAAAAATCATGACTTATCTGATATTTGAAAAAGGTTAACTGTTTACCAACATTCTAGAATAATATTGTACAATAGAGTTATTGTATAATGTATATCAGTTTTTTTATAGCTAAAGATTATAATGAATTTTTGTAATGATGATGTATAATTTCTTTTTGAATGTATATATTAAATTTGTTGATATAAAATCTATGTGTTTTAATATACTTGTTCATAAAAATGAGCAACTTTTGAAACAATTTCAAGTTTTGTGGTTATGATATAAGAAAATAAAATGAAGTGTTATCAAAAGATTTCATACTGCTTGTGACAAACATCAATTTTGGATGGACACATTCATTGGCAGGATATACCAGGTTTTTTCATTAATGTACAGTTGTGTCATAAAAATTCGTACAGCAGTTATAGGCTATTTTGAGACAAACTCTTTTTGTCACATAAGTTCCAAATGTGCACCTGTACTACTTTTTAATGAAATCTGGAATATCATGGGCAGGTTTACACCATACAAAACTCATTGTACGACTTCTTTATGCACATAACTGTACACCTGCATTCAGGAAAAAATCTGCATTATTTGAATTTGTAGGCTTTTTGATATTGTACTCTGGAGCTCCTTAAAAATCTTCTGTATCTTAACTCTTTTCAACACTGTGGGCACCCGGTATAATATTGTTATCAGTCAATTTTCTGATCAGTTTTAGCACCAGGATGAATCTAGTATACATTTTCCTCGAAACCATTGATATTGTATTTGATTTTCGGGACTATAATTTTCCACATTATTTATTCCTTCCAGTGCCTCATTCCTGTCCTGAAAAAAAAATGCAATACATTTTTTGAAATCAGAAAATTTATATTTCTTTATGTTCCCATTCAAAGATGTGGGTTACCATAGCAGGGGGAAAAATTCTTTTGCAGTCTCCTCTGTGCAGGTGCTCTTTATATGCCTGTGCTAAATATTGTCTGGTTTCTGGTGACAGGCAAGGTTTGCACAAATGACATTCTGGTGACACGCAACTAGATCGGCAAAGAATGCTGTTACAAGTCTTCTGAAATACAGCCAAATTCTTGTCGGACACAATCATCTCTTCCTCGGCCTTTGATCTGGTGGCTAGGGAGTTCTTGTAGACTCTTTCTCCCACCCCGACTAGCCCTAGTATGTTGTACAAAACTTGTTGGTACAAGAGTCTGTTTGGCGGGAAATGAGCTGATGACAGGTTGGGGCTCATATTTGCCTCCAGCAAGTAGATTCGCAGCTCTTCGTCTATCACAAAATCGAAGCGCATCATTTCGAAAAAGTTTCGTTTAGATTTGAACCTGAAAAATACCACGATACGAATTCCATACTAAAACACAATATCGCGATTTGGATTTTATAAAATACTTATGTAGGATTATTGAAGAATAAATTTAACAATAATCTGAACCACCTTCGTATAATGTATGCCCTCACTTTTTAACAATATCCAGCATAAGTGCTTCTTTAGCTACAATGACAGTCCTGATGGCATCTTCTATTTGCTCCCATATAATACTAGGGTCTTTGCCTTTACTCTCCAGGTATGCATTCAAACTATCTCTCATTCCGAAGCCTAATTCGTTATAGTAGTAGTCTAATGATGGTACTTCCCAAATGGGCAAGTAGTCATCCCCTATGACGTATTTATCCAAGTTTTTTGGATTAAACGGGTAGTATTTCACTGGACAAAATCTAGAATCACATCATTTTGTGAGAAATATGCAAATATATACATGTTGATTACCCATTAATGTCCCCCCGCAACTTGGTTATTTCTGAACCGATTCTAATAAATTCAGAAAAAGATTTTGGAATGGTTTTTCCTTATTTCACTTCATCCAAAAATACAGGGTGTCCGAAATAAACGAATTATCGGGTACTTACCTGTAGTACTTACCAATCGCGATTGTGAAATACTTCAGATTATTATTAGGAATCGATATACCTATAATTGATTTTGAAACTTTTAAACGACATATTGTCGTTTAACTATATCGACTATATTCGTATCTCTTATGGTTTCTGAGATCCCATATGATAGACATCCTTATCGTGGACACAGTGTATACATCAGGCTGTATTCTTTATTGTCATACCACTATATTTTGGAATCTCGAGAACGGTATGATACGAAGTTGGTTGAATTAGTCAAAACTTTCATATTTTAGTGAACAATGAAACGGTGCTTCGATCCATATCGGAAATATTGCGAACCTTTTTCGAAATATACGGGGGAAACCGAAAATTCCCATTTTCTTTTCTTTGCGCTTTGCTTGTGCAGTGCTTTGATTTTCTATACACGACGTTCGTTTTTCATTTACCGTCTTCGAGATGCCAATACCGGGTGTAACAGGATCATGGTACACCTCCCTTATCTCCGTTAGTTTTGGAGGTAATTGATTGAAATTTGGGATATGCCATGAATATAATAAGCGGCACTTTTTGACCTACAAATGATTTGTTTCTCACTTCCGGTATCGCCGGAAGTGATACCAACTTTCGATTTTTAAATAGAACACCCTGTATAGAATTACATTTCTGAAATCTGCATAATTTTATGAATTCAATGGTACCACACAAGTGACATTTCAGTCGTCAAAATAATTTTTAGTTTTCCATTTAAGTGTGCCATGATGGTTCCGATCCGTCTAATGCTAGAAAAATCATTTAACAAAATAATCGTATTTTCTCATTTTCTTTTAGCTGTGATTTTGATTGTATTCATCGAACATTTCATCACCTGGTATGAATAAATTCCTCATTAATAGTACTAATAAATGGTACAACGGTACCAATATGGTTCCATTTGAAGAAATTTAGTTTTACCTCAAAAACGATTACGATGAACTTCATTTGGTCATAAAAAACGCAATTTAGTATTTTCGACCAGATTTCGATTTTTCTAGCATTGGACGGGTCAATCGGAACCATCATGGCACACTTAAATGGAAAACTAAAAATTAAATTATAAAAAAAATTGACGTTTGAAATGTCACTTGTGTGGTACCATTGAATTCAGAAAATTATGCAGATTCCAGAAATGTAATGATATACAGGGTATTCCTTTTAAAAATCGAAAGTTGGTATCACTTCCGGCGATACCGGAAGTGATACCGGATAAGTGAAATCATTTGTAGGTCAAAAAGTGCCGCTTATTATATTCATGGCATATCCCAAATTTCAATCAATTACCTCCAAAACTAACGGAGATAAGGGGGGTGTACCATGATCCTGTTACACCCGGTATAGTAGTACGACCACATAAGAAATACAGTGTGTCTCACTTTTCATGGAAGCAACTCCACTATATAACTACCAATTTTCAAGATAGAATCGTGAACTATGCAGAATTTCATAAATTTTGACATTTTTGTCAAGACATACTTTTATATAAAACATTATGGAATCATTAGATATAAAGACATATATAGGTACATATATTGAAAATTGTATCGTTGATATCGTTCCAAATATAATAATTTCTAACTGAATGTGAAATAAAATACAGGGTGCTCCGTTTTAAAAAATTATCTACTATCCAATAATATTTGTTCCTTTAGTTGAAAATACTTCCAAAGTCTCTTATGAAATCCCGAATCAGTTCAGGAATGACCAAGTTACGGAAGGAGGCATTTATGATGAATCACCCGGTACATATATAATAAATATTAAATATACTACCTCAGTAGAGCTTCACCATTGTAAATGTATACTCTCAATGGATCTAGCGAAGTAATGACCGTGTATATTCCAATATCAAACTTATGCCCATTCACTAACAAAGGTTTGTCGATATATTCCTGCAAAAAGCTTCCCTCCGCATTCAAATCCACCTCGCTAATCTTCTGGATCCGAATTTCACGGTGATCGTTGTTTTTCTGGACGAAAGTGAGGTTAGGGTTCTTGCTTGCATAGTCCAACAACTTATCCTTGTCCCCCGGTAGCTTGAACGCCTTGGGGATGTACCGTAAGTCACTGGTGGCTAAGTTCACTTTGTTGGTAATGTAGCCACAACCAGGGAAATGGTTGACTTTTTGGTGGGGTTTCAAATTGTTGAGTTTGGGGTAGAGTTTTTGGAAAGGGTAATCGTGCGCCCATAAGAGGTCCCAAGTCGTGGAGTTAGGGTCATTTGTATAACCCAGCCTATCTAAAACTGTAAATACTTCTTTGAGGTGGCCAGAGTCTACGTTTTTTCCATATGCCCAAAAATTTTTCCTGTCGGCTTGGGGTTTTATTGGCTTTTCTGATTCATTCTTAAAACACTGTCTGCATTCCTCGGCAGCTATGAAAATTACTGTTAGAATTGAGATGGCGCATATCAAAACAGATAACATGCAGTAGCTTTTGTACATGTTATGTGGATGAATATCAGCCGATGGTTCATTCTGGATATTTCCCTTTGAACACTCCTAAAAATCGATAAACATAGATTGAAGAAGTCCACAAATATTCATAATATATAGATAATTATATTGCATTATTTAGTGAGAAAATCAATGATTCGTGTCTAGAACTACCCATCATGGGATATATAAAAAAATCTACATCAGCCAATGGGTGCTCTATTTTTTGGTTTTCCAAACAAATTTATTTACTGGAATCATAGATTTGATGCTTGAAGATATTTAAAAAAGTACCTACTTTGGAATTTTTCAAATATTCACTGTTTTCTTGCTGAACCATCATTCTTCACCTGTTTGATTAAAATGGTTGTTTTCATTTAGCACGCATAATATTCGGTAATTTTAACGGTACCATTGTATACTCTCACCTTGTGTATACATATAATGCAGTCAAGTCGTGTGAGCGACTGAGCCAAGCATTCATTCATTTGAATAACTGGTTCGTTGTATAACGTGCTGCATACATTCAAGAGAGTACATGGGAGTGTCTTGTGATGATGGTCTGGTTGGAAAATCATAAGTAACACGACAGAACTTATTTTCTTCTAAAATAATGGTTTCATTTTGCTAACCCCAGATCACCAAATCAAGGAGCCATTTGTTTGAGGAGACAGTTTCACAGAAACATGATTGGATTTAGAACTTTTTTATTTACAATACTTTTAGGAATATTAAAAGTAGAAAAAAATTAATCGAAAATTAGGGTTCCATACTTGGGAGAAATATCTCGAATATTTTCAACTGAACTAATTACAGTTATATAATCCCGATTTCGTGTAATTTATTCTTCATTTTCACGATGGTTCCATCCCATAAGGTCTGCAAAGGCTCCCTAACTGTATCAACCGGAAGGTTGGTCATTATACCAATGGCTGCTTTCAAACAAGCTACCATATCACCTACAAAAAAATATTCCTCAATACTAACGATGGCCATATATTTTTTGATATTTTCACAAAACCTCATATTTTTCAACAAACTATGGACATTATTAATAATTATTATAACTATTTACCATTTCCATATATACCATCCATGGCTTTTTTCAATAAATTCTGGGAAGCTTGAGCACTTTTGATTTCCCCATCTTTAATACACTGACATATTGATTCAGCCAATTTGGGTAAGATGTTGATGCTATTTCCCATTATACAAGTGAATCCACTTGCCACAGCACCCAACATAACCTGAATTGTAGAAAATCATTAGTATGGTGTATGAGATGATTGATTCTGAAGTGACAGAGGAATTGCTTTAATCTACCTCATCAGTACCCATGAAGACAACATATTTATCTGGATTAAGAGTAAGAGCTGTAAGACCATCTTGTAGATCATTTGTACTATAGATCACTCCAACAAAGCTTTCTATTTCTCCAGTAATATCAAGCAGAAATGCAGACATATCAACTGGAACAGAATTTTCTTATAGAACAGAGTTGTCCAAAAATGATAATATGCACTTACTATCATGCAGTTGAGTGTATTTTGGATAATGGTGGTACAGTATTGGTATTTTGTCTGTGTAATCTGATACTATCTTGATGTATCTTATAAGATCTAAGTGGTTTTTTGGTCTGTGGTATAAATCTGCCATCAAAACTATAGCACCTACTTTGAGTCTCTCAGCATGAATTGCCTGCAAATTATTTATTGTTACAACAAATACTACACAAACCAGCTATGTCTAATATTGTTGAAGAATATGTTGATGTTTCATTCAAAAACCATATTGATAAATTATTAATTTACCATGTCAATTACACTTTTGAGAGGAGCTCCTCCTACTTGCACCATCAGAAACTGATTTTTTTCCTTACAAATATCAGACCAAAAGTCTAACAACTGTTTTCTTTCTTCAGTTGTTAAAGACATGCCTTCCCCTGCTACATCATTCACTGAAAAATAAGCAATAAACTCAAAACATTGTTTTGTACATTCAAATGCTACTTACATAATATTCCTTTTACTCCACAGGCTTTAAGAAATTTTGCATATGGTCCAATCAATTTATAATTCACTTCTTTGTTTCTACAAATATTGCTGTTAACCAAACATTACTTAAAATACTAAGAAACTTTACCTTGATTTAACAAAAGGTGTTATTGCAGGACAAAGTAGACCTCTGAACATAAATTTATTCTGGAAAATAAGATTAATTTCATTATGACATAATATCTTAAGTAATCCCATTGGATTTTGTTTCATTTCTGAGAAACTGATCCCTATCAGTTCCAATTTTCTATCATGGATTCTCACCTACCTATTTTAATCACATTCTTGAAGCACTTCCTATGTGAATGATAAGGAAATTAAAATATCTGTGTCAACACTTTCAGATTTTTGAATATTGGTGGAAATGACTTGATAACAAGTGCTTTGAAATAGTTTATTTGACTTCCCAAATATAAAATTTTCATATAGTTTTGACTCACCTGGGCCGACTGAGTAGGATTAGACAAATGCTTTTTATGTTTCATGGCACTCATGTGCTTGAAAATTTCAGTTTTTCCACATTTGTAATCCTTTTTACAGAACCTGCAGTAGAAATAGTGTGCACCATGTATACTCTCAGAGATCCATGGTCTCACAGATGGTATAGCTTCCCACTCTTTCTTGTATTTCTGAACATAATGTTTCTACAACAAAAGTAGATGATGATAATGATGCATTTAGTAATACAGAGTAAAGTTATCACACCTTCTTTTTGGAGTCATCCAAGCTGTTATCTAATAGATCCTTTTTAGAGCTTCTCTTCTTTTTGATCTTCATCCGTTTAGAAAGAGGCTCATCGGAGTCTGTATCAGTAGCATCATTGTTTGGTTCATAGTCAGATTCGTCTGAAGCCTTGAAATCTGAAAACAAATCTTTCACCGTTTTAGGTTCCGATTTGTCGTCATTGTTTACTACGTTGATTTCGATCAATTCCACTCCATCTTCTTTAATGTTTTCCTCGATATTCGATTTGTTAGCGTTTTCCATATTTGTTTACTCGGTTTCACCTAAAATAGCTAACCTCAAACATTTGACAAGCATTTGACATTTTGACAAATATTGACATTGATCGAGAAAAACTTGTCATTCACAGGGTCATGTCACCATGTTATATTTTTGTCATCCATGTCGCATGCATAGATCTTATTGCTTACGCTAGATCCGGAATTCTGTAGTAATTTTTTGGTCTAGAGGGGTCTGCAAGAAAGTAGGTACTATATGATCACGTGGTACAACACATGTATGGACAAAAATGAAAACGACCAATCAATGGCTTATTAGTACTTTCAACCACCCCGGACCTACAAAACGAGTTACCTGGATACAGGATCTAGCGTAAGCAATAAGATCTATGAATGATAGTGTGTTTGAAAAGTGTTTTTTGGTTTTTAACTGCCGGGATTTGATTTCTCTGGCCCATAGACCAGCGCCTTTGCGCACTCGGCGACCAACCCAGTTAGTGGCGCCAGCTCTTAGTCACCGATTGAACTAAAACATGAAGTTATTAAAAAAACGAAAGGCATCAGTGAAAACACCTCAGAAAGACTATCTTCCAGCTGGCTAGATTTTTCATTTTGGCCTAGAAAAAAATGAGGTTTCTGGGTTTCTATGATCTCAAAAGGATCTCAAAGATGTATCAGTTCAAAAGTGGGGTAACTTATCTCTGGTTCAAATCTGACAATGAAAAAAGAGCGACCAAGCATTTGACCAAGCATAGGTAAAATAAGGTTTTAGTTCAATCGCTGACAATGAGATGGCGCCTCTGAATACATTTCAATTTTGAGGTTATGTGTTATGTCTGAATTCAGATAAGTCGGATCGGATCTATTTTTGTACTTGTGCTGATTTTGTAGACTGTAGACTATTTTTAAAATTATGCACATTAAAAGGTAGTACTAGAGATAAAGATGTCGCAGATTATGTTCATTATTGCCACGGCACATATAATTTATTGTCCTTTCACCAAAGTAGAAGAAAGTTTCAATTTGCAGGCCATTCATGATATTTTGTACCACAGGTTCAACCTGTCTCAGGTAAACCTTATTCTATTCTGTCATTCTAACAGTAATTTTTTTCATTTGTTACAGTATGATCATCTCGAATATCCTGGTGTTGTCCCTCGTACCTTTATTGGACCCCTAACAATCGCATTTCTAGCATCACCAATTGTAGCTGTCTTAGAAACATTGAATGTTAACAAATTTTGGGCCCAATATCTGAGTAAAACGTCCATATAAATTGCAACTCACTTTTTAATGAGGTATTTTGCAGTAAGGACCATTATAGCTACATGTGTGGTTGCTTGTTTCAATATTTTGAGTAAAACTTTGGAGAAACAGTTTGGATCAAGATGGTTACAATGGTTTATAGCCATAACTGTGACACAGAGTCATTTCATGTACTACCTAAGCAGAACATTGCCAAATATTTTTGCTTTACCATTAGGTAAATGTATGAATATATCAACTATCAACTGCTTTCATCACTGATTATTTTCAGTTTTGTTATCACTGAATGGTTGGATCAAGAACAATTATGTCAGTTTTGTATTATTTTCTGCAGCAGCCATTTTAATTTTTCGAACAGAGTTGGCATTATTTTTAGGAATATTGCTGCTTTATGATCTTTACTACAAGAGGATATCTGTAAAACGGTAGGTCAGTAAAATAATTATCTCAAACAGTGATGTAAAATCAGTAGGTATTCATCAAACATTTTATTTCTCAAGTTCTGCAGATTTTTGCTTCAACTATTTTTCAGGTTATTGCAGATAGCTATACCAGGTGGAATAGGATTCCTAGTGCTATCAGTTATAATCGATTCGATTTTTTGGAGAAGACCACTATGGCCAGAGGGAGAAGTTTTGTGGTATAATACCATCATGAATAAGAGTTCAAATTGGGGAGTATCCTTTTTTAAATATGAAAATCATTCTTTCCAATGATCCAGACAGAAGTTGATAGTCAAATATCAAATAAAATTTCCTTAATTTTTGTTAGACTTCACCATTTTTGTGGTATTTTTACTCAGCTATTCCCAGAGGTATGGCAGCCTCAGTTTTTCTAGTTCCTGTAGGATTCTATCTGGATGAAAGAGTCAGAAAATTAGTGATACCAGCTTTACTTTTTGTCTTTTTGTATTCATTTCTACCACACAAAGAATTGAGGTTCATCATATATGTTTATCCATTTTTGAATGCAGCTTCTGCCACTGCATGTCATAAAATGTGAGTACATACTGAACAAGACATTTAAAATAGTTACATATAAAATATTTAGTTGAACTCCACAAATATGATTAATAATTTACCAATAATTCAAATGTATCATAAGACTGAAGAAGGGCTCACATTTTTAGCCTATGCAAACAATTATAAAAGATGACTGACTCAATTGTGGGTAAGGAGCCGCACACAACCAATCGGTATTGACTTCATCAGAAGAAGGATTGAGCTTGAGATGATACTATCTCATTTTTAGAAATTTCAATAATATAAGATATAAAAATATACCTGAACATCGCCAATTAGGCGAATCGAAATAAAATATTCCTATATCAAATAATCAATTTTTGAATAGTATTCTTCCTAGATCGAACCATCATCTTTCCACAGATAAAAATCAGATCAAAGTATGGACTCATTATAAGATGTCTAGAGCCGAAGTCCCGGATTTGAGGCTGGGAAGTCAAAGAGTTCCCGGATGTATTCTTGTGTATGTTTGACAACTAGTGTAGGACAGACTGTTTCGTTCGCCAAGCATCATCAGTTGCACTAGACCGGTTGTCAATTGATCCACTACTCGTCTCAAAATATTTATCAAATATATATTTACCCAACTTAGTTGTCTAAATACTGAAGACCACCAATTGAGTCTTCATTTCAAAATTCTCAAAGGAACAACAAAGCTGGTGGTAACGGTCAGTTTCTTTTAGTTGGGAAAATCGCAACAAAACCCCCTTCTACCATTTGATGTCTCTTGGAGTAGTGGGACACCTATTGGTCAACATAGTTTTCACCCTGTTCTTGCTGAGCGTATCCAGTACAAACTACCCCGGCGGCAGTGCCATCTCTCATCTCCATCGACTTGCAAGAGATGAAGCTAACGCTAGGGTACATATCGCGAATTTGGCAGCTCAAACGGGCGTATCCAGATTCACACAGATCAACACCAGTTGGACGTGAGTTACCGTCTCGTCCTCCAAAATTTTTTCCAATTTATCGACATGAGTAATTTCTTTTGTGTAGGTACAGCAAAAAAGAAAATCTTAATCCAGGCGACTATGAGCTCTACGGTTTCACCCACCTAATTGTAGAGGCAAAGAGCAAGTTTTCAAACAGCCTCAAACCTTATTCTGCCACCCACGACGTAATAGACACCATCGAAGCGTTTCACCAAATTTCATTCAACTACCTGACCATACCACCGGTCAAAATAAAAACCAAGCCAGTTCTCTTCATTTTGAGGAGGCGTCAAAACTATAAAGATGTTCTCAAGATAGACAAAAGCATAGAGGAAGTACAGGAGGATGAGTTTGAGGAAAGTGTCGAAGAAAACGTAAACAATGAAGCATTTACGAATCGGGAAATAAGCGAAATTATATCACAAATCAGCGATACTTTTGAACAAAGTCAAAATCCTGAAGGTGTAGAAGAACTTGAAGATAACATGCTGTCTGAAGATATACCAAATACAGATAGCACTGATACATTAGTAGATGAAGTAACATCCATTATAAAAGAAGGGATTCCAAAGGCAGAAGCAACCACTACTAAAAATCCTTCAAAAATATCGAAAGATTCCTTAAATCTGGGAACAGAGAGTGAAGACGTTTTTGACAAAAGTACCCCGAATTTTGAAGAGAAGGGAAAAGAAGTGGAATATAATGAGAAATTCCAAAAATTGAAAAGGGACAATATCATCAAAAACAAACACATGAAGAATGACGATGTTAAAGATTTGAGGAATGAAAAAACTACTGAGAGATATTTTGAAGCCAGTGCCAAATCCTCAGAAACAAATCCAGATTTTTCTTCCTTTGATTTTGAAGAAAAAATGATCACTAAATTGAAGATAGAGAAACATGCATTCAGAATTGAAGATGTTGACCAAAGCAGAGATAAATTGAAGAATCTTGAAGATAAAATCTTGGGAGATACAACCCTCAAAGTGAAGAAAACTGAAGGGAAAATACCAAAGAAAAATGTATTTGTGGAAAAATTGGAAGAGAACAAGGCATCAAGGAAATCCAAATTCATGGAAACAGATGGAGATTCAGAGAATAAACTGCACGTTAAATTGAACATAAGGAAAATCATTCAGAGGTACA
Source organism: Chrysomela aeneicollis (assembly GCA_029955515.1). Taxonomy (NCBI): domain Eukaryota; kingdom Metazoa; phylum Arthropoda; class Insecta; order Coleoptera; family Chrysomelidae; genus Chrysomela; species Chrysomela aeneicollis. The sequence goes on along the minus strand of JARUHQ010000003.1, from coordinate 11,377,878 downwards.
AACGAGGGAAATTAGATGATGAAACACAAGACAATGAATTGGACCAGAAGATACTAATAACAAAAACAGTAGACAAGGAGGATTTAATGAAAGAGGAAAAAGAAGAAATACTGAAGATTCAGCAGCAGATCATGAACATCATAGATAACAATCCAAGGATTATCAACAAAGAATTGATAAAAAAGAAACTCCAAGAAACTATAATGAATGAATTGGTCAATTTTGTAGAACAACCTAGTGAAAATGATGTGAAGGAAACCGAAGACAAAGCACGTGATAATAAACCATTGGGGTTGATGAATGGCAAATTTCTGAGGCATAAAACTTCGAAGGTTCGGGAAATTCTTGAAGAAGCAGAAACTGATGAACATTCGGATGGTCTTTCTTTGAGTAAGGAAGATTTCGACTATGGAAAACAAAAAAGCACTAAAGATACCCAAGAGTTCCCAACCATCAGGAAATCTCAAGAAAAACCTAACAGAGTAAAAAATAATGAAGAAGTGCTGGTCAAAGATGAAAGAATAGCATTTTTGAAGAGATTCAAGAAAGCCAATGAAAAGTTGGATAATATAATGACTATCATTGACGAAATTGTTGATACTATTGAAATTACTGATGAAGAATATGAAGAACAATCAAGATAATATTTCGAAATTATTTCGGTTTTTTGTTTTTGTTTTTTTGAATATATGTTGTGTTTTCAATTTGGCTTCATTCTTTTATCTACGGGAAATTGAGAAATATACTTCATCTACAATAAAAGTTCATGCATACCAAATTTATCAGTCCTATAACTGAATTGAACTTTGGGACTGAAATAAAAGGTTTGAGAGAGTTTTTCAAATATGTTATCAGGTCGTCAGAATGGGCACAATCAATATGTGTAACAATATAGGTATATTCATTCGATTTTCCGCTATCTTTAACAGTTTTCGAGTTGAAAAAAAAATTGGACGTGGGTTTTATTGAAATTTGCGCTGGGAATTATCTAAAAAAAAAGAATTCATAGAACAGAAATTGGAGCACTGACAGACGAAGTTAATTTTTGGGTCCAAAAAAGACAAACCCATTTGAAAATTTGTTGGGTGTTTAAAGGTACGTACACATTTCCGCGTCGCGCGTGTGCTGCTCGGCCAATGTTCGTTGGAATTTATTATTTCAACGAACCTCCCATAGAAATCCCGCAAACATTCAGTTGCTAGTTTGGAGTGTTGAATAACTGTCAGTCGAGCGCAAAAAATCGTGTGATTTTGGAGATGACAAAATCAAGTCAAAAGAAAAAATGACGTCGGTAGAACACTCTCCTATTCAAAAATGGAATGGATTTGAAGTCGCAGAAAATGAGAGCGGTCATTACAAGAATTTTACATTTCTAAATTGTTCCGCAGACGTATCAATTGCAACTGCTATTTGCGATAGAGGCAACAATGAGTTTTAATTATTTTTCATCTGACCACTCCATGAATGCAACTGGAGAGTAAATAAGCGGACGAAAAAAGACGAACCTCTCCCGTTTCCGTCTAAATCTGAACGGTGAACAATCAAAGTGTTCGCGGAAAAAAATGACAGTAGATGGATCGCTGCGTGCGATAAAGCGGCGCGCAGATGTGTACGCACCTTAACAAGAATCACACGCGTCTAAAAATTTAGGTCGAATGTGAAACTGGCGGGCCGTGCTTTCGATTTTGATTTTTGGTTTGATACTTTTATTTTCGAAATTCTTCAGCTCCTCTGAATAGAAAGATGACTCGTATAGAAGGTGTTCTCGATATATTGACTGAAGTATTTAGGTGTCTCTTCATTAAAAATAGTCGAGTGTATGTAGGTATGGCGGCTTGAAAGTATATGATCTCGATATTTGCAGTACAAGCCTGAAATAAACGGAATATTCGATTCTAGCCAGCAAATATTTCACTCCCATCAATGGAATTTGGATAATGAACTGAAAAATGACCTCGTTCCTTAAATTTTCCGACCTGAATCAAAAGGTATATCTTCAGATTTTCTTGTAGGTTTTTAGAATTCTAACACGAGAATAAAATGAAATTGTTATTTTTGTTAGTGTTTCATTAATTATGATACCTGTTGAAACCAAAATGAGAATTCTATTGATATTACGAGTGTCTATCGATGAAAACTAAGACATAAATTCTATTGAATTTTTATTGCAATTTCAGAATGCAAGTTCCAAAAAATCATGTGTTGAAAAAATGCAAGTCAACTTATTGGATTTCTAAAATCACTATTCATAAAAAGAAGTTGCAGTATATCCGTTTCGTGATTAAACATCTTTATAAAAATGTGTTGCTGTTGAGAATAATCTTGAAACTTGATGCAAATGTCATCAGATGTGATGAATATTCATACATTCAAGAAATGCCATGAAAAGTTCATTATGCAAAATTCTAACACCACATGAAATTGAATTTGATCCTGAAATCAATCAGTTTTTCTGTAGAGGCTGATTTTTACTACAAAGAGGATATGATGCGAAAAAAATAAGACCAAGTAACATCCAAATATACGCCATTTTATTACAGCTCTAACAAAATCCAAAAAGTATAATATAAAATATTATATGACTACTTTTATTACATTCTTTATACACAACAAATATGTATTTAAAACTAAGGTAATTAAAAATTTTTATGCATGTTCTATCGGAAAGTTTGTAGATTGCTATTATAAAGTATAAGGTTCATCCTGATTGAGAGGATCTTTTATATGAGTAGAAATACGAATGATGTAACAAGTTCCACACAAATATAGAAGCTTAACTCAAGTTATTAACACCATGTTAGCATAGACGAGGTAAAAAATAAAGCATCGTGAATGTCCAACTATTTAACTTATTCTGGCGATAAAAAGCCTCTTTTTTATTAAAAAAACATTTTGTCCTGAATTGATGACGTTTTTCGGCAGACATAAAAATCGGTAGGAATTCTGAGTTGCTTTCGAATTGATTCGTTCATTTGAAGTGATTATTATATTTCTTGTTCTAGACTAAAGACGACTGCGGTAAAACACCTGTCTTGTCCTCACGAGATATATGATATGAAATCGTTTGAAAAAAAAGTATGCAGCATTCGACATTTTACAAAGGTAGATATACCTACCTATCGCGATGATGAATAGTTATATTTTCAAACTCTCGTAGTAGTTAGTTTATTCTTAAAAATCTCCTGAAATGTTTGATAATACGCTATATATAAATGACAAAGTCTATATTTCACACCGTAAACATATCATAATATGAAACTTATTTATTCTAAGAACAAAACGAGAAATACTTAGTCCAGTATAGGTATTTTTAATTTCGTCATGTATGAAATCAGACATGAGACAATTCAAATTTCAACTGAAAATCATCATAATGCATGAATGAAAAGCAACAGTGGATAATAAAATCTATATTGGTACATCTCACTCCGTGCCTTCTTGTTATTCCTAAAAAGAATATCAATATGCATTGATAGTTGTATATCAGTTGATCAAAATTTCCGTAATCTTATATAGGTATAGGTAATAAATTGATATGATATGATATTATTTGTTGCTAGGTGCAGTCTCTTTTTCAATTCCACTCTTATCATACAACGTTCACTCACATCCAGTTCTTATCGATCTGATGTTAAACGTTCATGTCTGATTTCATAAAAAAAAATTGGTGGATGAACCTCGGTACATTGAATGCGGTATTATCAGAGATTGAATTGAACTTATATGTCTGATTCAGACTTATGAGACCGAATTGAATTTGAAACTTAACACAGATACATCAACAAGAAACCTTTCACATTTGATGAAAAACTATTTAGGTCAAAAATCAAGGGCACAATCGATATAGACCGCGTTGGAAAATTTCGATTGCCTTGATGTTGAAATATGTACACATATATAATTATTTGGAGGGTACCTAATGAATAATATATTATTGTCAGGTTTAACATTCAACAAGATATTTTGTGTCTCATAAGGCTGAACCGAATTTATATTGTAACTTTCGATATAATTATAAAAAAGATAAAGGAAACAACAATATCATATTGAACAATCATCAATTAATATGACAATGAGCATATCATGACCACAGATTAGAATGACCAAGTATGTTATTATAGGGTCAACACGACTGGGGAGAAAGATAAGGTATGTTGGAAAATCCAGAAAAAAGATTGCATTTGAATAACGAGATGAGGTGGATGGTGATAGATGAATATCAACAATGATTCCTATGCAGCCACTTATCAATATATAGATTGATCAAAATATCAAATATGTATTCTTGTTTGGTGAACCATATATATTTATCTACATCCAAAGAGCTTCAGAATATATGAGTATAGGTATACTAAAAAAGATTGATAGAATGAAATACCTATCGATTCTCTTTTAAATGTAGGTAAAAGTATTAAATTCTTTATCCTCCATGAAATCCATCACCATCCATTGCATCTCTTAGAATTACGACACTAGAGTAGTAACTAGAAGATATCACTTTTCCCTCATTATAACATAGCGTTCGAACTCAGAATCTTCACTCTCTTAAATGGCTCGGAGTCACTCAAAAACATCCATCCAAATCAAGTCTATTCGAGACCTCAACCTCCTGTGCCTGAATCCTAAGAAATCATGTCCTGCCCTTTGACTTACATAACGCCACTCAACAAAATCGTTTGAGGTCTCGAAAAGGTATGCCAATTAGAGTCTTCAAAATCTGCGGCGATGTGGCTCTAAGAGCGCTCTTTCAAGTTCTCAACGCTCAGCGACTTATTCATTGAAATTACCAGTTTGAGGTCTTTGAGGTGGCAATCGAAATTTATAGCGTCCCCCAAAACACGAACGGAACCATTTTGAGTCTTCAAAAGTAACCTATAATTCAAGTTAGCCCACCAAGTCGATAAATTAGCCGATGTGAAGCCTGCGAAGAGCGCCTGATTAAGTCCAGCCAATTCCCAGCAAGTTATCATCATTCGTTCGAAAGTTTAAGGAGCGTTTGGAAGTCCAAAACGCCCTCCATAACCCGAAAGAAAGTGTTGTGTTTACAAATCTGCCGCTATGAGCCTACCAAGAACTTGCTCAAGTCTCAAATGCTCAGCAAAATTACCCGCTCTGAGGCCTCAAAAGTGACACTTTAAAAAGTAAGTTCAAGACCGCATAAAAGTCCTTGCAAGCCCTTTGAGTCCCCACTAGGTCCTCGCCACTTACACGTACCACTCTTTGATGTCCTTGCTGTCCCTTTTCTTGGACTTTGGCATTTGCCCGATCGACTTGTCTCCGTTCTTAAGGGCGCCGTTCACTTGGTATTGGCCATTGAGGCTGCCGCCCGATGAGTGGCCGCCCAATAGGGCAGCGTTCGGGCCCTGCTGGTAGGATTTGGAGTCGTCGATCTTGAAGGATCTGTCGCTACGTGACTTGAACTTGAGGATCACCAGGATGATGAGAATGATCGCTATGAGAGCGCCAGCAATGATGCCTGGGGAAATCCGGTATTAGTCCTCACGGTTATGGTATGTTTGGTTAGATAGGGTCAGGTAGGGAAAGTTTGCCAATTTCCTACGAATTCGAAATGAAAGTGTATATTTACACCCGACGTACATTTCTCCATTTCCCAAGCAAGTAATGTGTGTCGAACTCAAAATTATAGATTCGAAATTAATAAACAAATATCATTTTATAAGATCAAGTGTTGAAGAATATTTGAGGGATCAGATACAGCAGATAATAGATAATATTGTGAGAACTGAGTAGGTAATCAGGAAAATATCACTACACCACTGTAAATTTTTCAATTACTGCAAGTTGTCGATAGACAATTGCAATAGTGAGTTTTCAGGCTGAAAGTGAAGCTCAACAGTGTTTGTAAAAGTTCAGTTAAAAGTCTTCTCAGTTCACACCAGTTAGTTTGCAAAGTGTCGCGAATTTTTAGTATCACCTGCGAAGTGAAAAGTGAGCTAGATACGTAATGTGTAAGTTGTCCAAAAACCAGTCTTTAAATGCCCGATAACAAATTATTTCAGATCATTGACTCAAAAGCAATTTAAGTGTCGCGTGGTAGAAAATTATTGCCTTTCATCTCAGAGAGTGGTCGTTTGTCGGATAGTAGCCAGGGTTGTATTTAAAAATATTGAAGTATTTGACGTAGGATTTTATGGTTAGATAGGTGACTGATAAAATAGTTTTGTGTAGGATAATTGCCTGTGTTAAGCATTATAGGTGATTGTAAACCCGATTTTGAATTCTTTTATGTAAATTGATATGGTTCTTTCAGTAGTAAATATAAATCTTGATGATATTCCTGTATGACAGTAGATCATCACAGTTATTTGTTGAATAAATAATTCATGTTCAGATTAGTAAACTCAATGCCGTTGTTTTATTCGCCTGTATAAGACCTTACCCTAAGCATCTGTAGCTATTCCACCTCACATATAGGACAATCCGCTCGGGCCAATTCAAAATTAATTAAACATCTAAACAACCAATGAGGAATGCAGCACACATTTTGTAATTTCCAAAACATCGTTTTTTGCTGACTGGTTCGAGCATATCAATATCAGATTTTTATCTGTTCCGAATCAAATTTTTTCCGAGTTTGGATATACTCTGTAAACTTTGGTTTGGGTGAAGTAAAGAAAAAACTACCCGACATCAATCAAAATCATCCGCTATAATGGATAGCAACACTGCCCAATACGAAACTTACCGATGATAAGAGCAACCACTTCGGACGTTTCCGAGCTGACGCGTTCGGGTCTCTTCGTCGATGGTGGTCTGTAAACGTTGTTTGTGGGATAGAGCTCGGGGGGCAAGGGGGCCGGTACGATCACGTGCGTAGGCAGCCTGTCGGTGGTGGTGCTGACGGCGGCAGTGGCGGCAGCGGTGGTGGCGGTGTCTTCGGTGGCGGAGACCGAGGTGGTGGTGGGGGCTTGGGGCCTTGTTGTGGCGATCGAGGAGGGGTGCGGAGGTTCCTGCGTCGGCTTGGAGGTGTGGTTGGAGGGCGGAATCGACGTGGGGAGGGTCAGAGGGACGGTCTGGTGGGTGGTTTCTTCGGACGCTTTCGTGGAGGTGTTCTCCGAGGTTGTAACGATAGGCTCCATGAGATCTGCAACAGCAGTTATACACTTCGTAACTATTATCACGAAAACCCTTTCAATAAGCAATTCTCAATAACTGCTATATGAATTCCCTTGATATATTTGAAGCGATTTTTAGATTCCTGAAGTCATGAAAGATATTTTAGAACAGGTGATTATTGTTCACTGAGTAGTTAATTGTTGCTTATTCATGCACTTGAGATTGAACATTGATTCATTCTAACAACTTCTGTAAGTGTCTATTTCAGTCGAGACTTTGGTTCAATAAATATCGGTGCATAGTTATCTGGTTATCACGTACTGAAATCTTAGCAGGTTATAATTTGGTCAGTCTCGTTTTTTCACTCTTATTTCCAATATATGTCACATATTCAATTCCATTACTAATTTTTGTTATTGTTAAGAGTGATAGAAGTTGAACTAAGTATGAATTCTTACTTAACACAACTCTTCTTAACTTTCGGACCAGTCATAACTAATGCCATCGGTACAGAGCAGAGATCATATTCTCATAATATTAGATAAGTAAACAATGAAGTTGCTTGTGAATGTTATCGGTTTATTGAGGTTTTCGATAATATATATGTGTGTTGAAAATAATGGCTTCAGTGGCTTTGTCCTCTCATAAATGGTGACTATATTTGGTTTTGGTACCATACCATACCAGGGATTATATTTGACTAATTGATACGTGGCCCATATCACTCCACGTATTATGGGAATAACACCCCTATAGAGATATTTTTAGTAAGATATATTTTAATATTAAGTTGAAACCTTTGTAGTTGGAAACTGAATTGCACTGCAATACGTATTGATTGAATGTAAAACATTTTGATGATATCTGATCCCAAGAGATGATTTCAATAAGTGATTCGTGTTGAGAGTTGGGTACTTGTTTGCTTCAGTATTTATTATATATTTGAGATAAAGTTAAACAAATTGTATATTTTTGGAATTGTATTTTTGCTAGGTAATTTGAAGTTGTTGATAGAGATTGTCAGATTTGATATTTTTGAAATAAAATCTTTGGAAAAGTGATCAGCGAAAGAAAAGATAATTGAAGAGACAAGACAAGTATATAGAATTACAGATACTAAGATTAACACATGTTATTGTGTTCATTTCAATATTTTTGGGGTTATGCCTTTTAAATGATTAAAAATTAAAGCATACAAATATTCGAGAACTATTTATCTATTTGGTTTCTTCGTTATCAAACTGGTCACTTGAAACACTTTATAACAACCACAATCGAGTTTTAAAACACCAGATACGCCAGTTTGAGACGATTTTTATACGTTCATTATTCTACCTGTACTCTTGATGATTCTCATTATCATAACGATCCAGTTCAATAACTGTTTCAAGTTTTCTTTGGGGCTGTTGGATTATTCTATCACGGTAGGTGGAATATATATTTGTGATAATGTACCTATGTGAGACATCTAAAGTGATATGGATTTTATGTGATGTTTTTATATTATTCACTGATGGGCGTTATGATCTAGTAACGTTCGTGGTGCATAGGTACAAGATTTTATTTTTCACGAAAAAATTATATAAATTTCTTCTCATAGTATTTAGAAATAGATAGAAATCTTTATTTGTTCCTTTTGAAAAAAGACCTTAAAAGGTGTAGAACATGTCATTTAACTAACTAATAACTAATAACTGATTGTGTAGATAGACAAAATGATAAACAGATAACATTACATTAAATTAATTGAAATTAAAATTGTCATTGAGATATTCTTCAATTGTATAATATGCTTTAGATATCAAAATGGTTTTCAAACTTTCCTTGAATTTCTTGCTGGATAGCAATTTCAATGTTTTTGGAAGCTTATTATATATGCTCACGATAGAAAAAGGAACATTCCTCTGAATATAAGAGAGGCTAGTTTTTATGTTCAACAAATTGCTTTTGTTTCTTGTATTATATGTATGGGTTTTGATTTGCTCATTGAATAGTGACATATTCTCGTATATAAACATTACACTCTCATAAATGAATAAACATGTTAAGGTGAGCATCTTCTTTTTTATAAAGAGTAATTTACAACTCTCAATTCGAGATATGTTAAAAATGTTCCTAAAGCAGCGTTTTTGTAATACAAAAATTTTATTCACAGTGGTCGACATGCCCCAGAATATTATACCATATCTTATGCGGCTTTGGATATAAGAATTATAAGCCAGCATCGCTGCATCTATCGTTACATTTCTGGATATAATTTTCAGTGCATAACAATATCTTGATACATTCATAGCAAGATTGTCAATGTGATTCTTCCAGTCTAGTCTAGAATCTATTGTAATACCAAGCAAGGATATTTTTGAGACTGTGTCTAAGCTAAGCACGCCCCCATCAGTGTAATTAAGTTTTCTATTACAATTATTTCGAGAAAAGCTTATTATTTGAGTTTTATCATTATTCAATTTGAGATTATTGTCAGTAAAATATTCTTCCAAAGTACTCAGTGTTTTGAAGAGATTGTCCTGAAGTGATTGTTGATTGTCTGAGCTGAATATTAATGAACAGTCATCTGCATACTGTACGAGTGTTTCTGTTGTGACTTCTGTAAGGTCATTGGTGTACAGAATATATAATAATGGTCCTAACACTGAACCCTGCGGCACACCTCTAACTATGTTAGCTTTTTCAGAAATTAGGAGTTCACCGGTAGCATTTACTTCAATGACAGATTGTTGTCTATTCTTTAGATATGAAGAAATTAGTTCAAGCGGTATACCTCTGATGCCATAGACTGACAATTTTGTAATTAAAGTTTTATGATCTACGCTGTCGAATGCTTTTGATAGGTCCAAATTCACAGCTGTTGTGACTTTTTTGCTATTAAGGGAACTAATTATTTTACATAATGCCTGATAATTTGCACGGATTGTCGATTTATTCTTTCTAAATCCATTTTGAGTATCACCAAGTAGATTATTATATTCCAAGAATGTGATGAGTCTATTATAAATTATTTTTTCAAAAATTTTACTTATGTTTGATAGGAGTGCAATTGGCCTATAGTTATTAAAATAGTTTTTGTCTCCTTTTTTTGAATATGGCTTTTACATTGGCAATTTTAAGTTTGTCTGGAAAAATCCCACTTGTCATTGAAATGTTTATTAGATAAGCTAGAGGCTCACATAATTCTTGAGCACAAGTTTTCAATAGTTTTATCGGAATTTCATCGTAGCCAACTGAATTGGTATTTTTCAAAGATTTTATGATATCAAGGATTTCTTGGGCATGTGTAGGCATAAAGAAAACACTATGTTGATAATGTTTCATCGATAATATTCTGTCACTTCTGGTAGGTATTCCATTTTGTCCACTACTGACAAAGAATGTATTTACTTTGTTGAGCGTTGCTATTTCGTTTTCACCTTGAGTGTTGATATTTTCTAGTATTGAGTTATTTTTATTTTTTTTGTTGCCACTTAATGTTTTTACAAGATTCCATACAGCTTTGGATTTATTCGTTGACGATTTAATATATTCAGCATTATACCGTTTTTTGGCTTCGTTTACAACATTTTTCAAAATCTTACAATATATTTTATAAATATCGCTTGGTATGATCCCACTTCGCATTTGTTTATGCATAATTCGTTTTCGCTTACTTAAGATTCGTATTCCTTCAGTTATCCAGTATCTATTGGCTCCATGACTTGTCTTGACATTTTTAATAGGAGTTATAACATTTAATATTTGTTTTAGTGTACCAATAAAGCAATCATAGGCTTTGTTTGTTTCGTTAGTAGAATAGAGTTCATACCAATTTATCATTTGCAATTCCGTTTTGTATTGTCTTAGTTTTGCATCTGAAAATAATCGCTTTTTACATGTTTTTTCTTTGGTCGTGTCCTCAGCACCATGCAACTGAAGGACCTGAGCATCATGATCAGATAGTGCTGAAGTAACGACTTTACCAAAAGAACCATTTTCAAAATTGATAAATATGTTGTCAATTAACGTTTTGGTAAGTTTTGTTATTCTAGTAGGAACGTGTATTTGTTGTTGTAGGTTGTGTATATGCAAAAAATTCAAGAAGAGTTGTGTCTGTTCACTATCATTATTCATTAAATTAATATTGAAATCACCACAAAGTAAAAGTCTATATTTTCTATACCTATTGTACACGAGATCAATAATGTCGTCAAGTGTTTCTAAAAATATCTCAATGTTGCCTGTCGGTGGTCTATATACGCAGAGTACAATAAGATTGATAGATTTACAAATAACAGAGGAGCACTCTAAGATGTCTTCAACACTTTTTTGTCTTACATCATTTACTGCGTGCTGGTCGGCAACTGAGCACAAGTGAACTTCTTTGCAGTTGCCATGGAAACATTGCTGGAGGTTGCTGAAGGTTGTTTATTACAGAAAATATATGTAGCGGGCGTTATGATTCATAATGCCCTCCATAACGCCCCAGGTGTTATGGGTCTGTTGATAGCAACCGTTGCCAAGGTATTATAAAGCAGTAATGGACAAGTGAAAAATAAATTGTACATGCTCTCATCGATAACTTCGATAGGCTGTGTGCGTCGTAGATGTGTTCGATGAGCTGTGTGCCGTCAGCGATGTGTTAGGTATACGCCATCTTCATTGATATGTTCGATAAGCAGGCGTATATTGTGTATCCTATATTTTGCATCATATTGCATTGAGGTTACTGTTGAATATTGATACCATGTCGTCATAATAACATCAATATAACTTCATACTATTTGTTAGTGGCTGTGAGTATTGGTCAGTTGATGAGAGTATTGGTTAGTGGATATGTTTTGCACATTGATGTTGATGCTTCCCTTGGGATAAATAAAAATATATTGTTACGATATTTCTACTTGTGTTCGTGAATTTAAAACACTCAGTACAAAACTGAACAATTTATTTCACTTAACACTCTGAATACAACTCAATACACACTTAATTGAATCATAACAATATTCGCTTTAAAAATTACAAATCTCAATGTTCACAATACTAGCGTTGTATAAGGACTAGATAAATTGGTAACCTAATGGAGTTTTCATTGGATCCAAAAGGAGGACAAATGTAGATGGCAGGACCATCGAGGGAGGCCAGCGATTTCATTGGCCGATTTAAGGTCGAGAATCGCTTGGCTCAACTTGCCTGATTCGCTGACCTTGAGTTGAATTGTCGATTATTTTGCAGATGCCAGGTCCAAATTTGTTGGAATTTGGATATATTTAGATTATTTCTTATGCTTTCAAGTGTCGTGACGTCGTGACGGATTATCTCATGATGAATTAGTGGTTTGTGTTGAATATTTTCCTGTTTGTATTTGTTGAATATAAATGATATATCTGTTTTATATGCATTTGAATATTAACAGAACCCCTTGATCCGTGTCTGTCTCGATTACAATTCACAACGAAATCCAATAGTTCCTTAGGTTTCTGGCAGAAGGCGCTAAAAACCGTCTCCAACATTTGATCTTACTATCTCTAGCTTTCTTTCTGAACAGAACTCTTTCCAAACTAAAACTGAGTGTCCGTACCGATCCGTTCTTTTTATATTGGCACAAGTTATTCATTTTCGTGAAATCTTGAATATTCAATAGAGTTATTAATGAATACTGTTCATTATGGAGAAAATGCGACGGGTATGAGTGATCCGCTAATTGGTTCGATGGCGATCGCGAGGCCATAAATCACGGTCAGTCAGGCCGCCGAGATAATGACTTTCGGTCTCGTGGAAGCATGGTTCGTAACAATATCTAACACAGTCAACCCCTGGAGGTATCTTTTCGAAATTTCACTCTCATAACCCAATAACGACCTCTGCGAATATTTGATACAGTTGAATACCCATCATATACAAAATCCCTCATCACGTCTTCCACACCCACCTGTACTTTTGGCCGTCGGCCCGTCGGTGGCCTCGCCGCCCCCGCTGCCCTCACTGACGCAGTCCTCGTCGTCGCACGGCTTGCCCGCCCCGTTGCCCTCGGGCGGCCGCTTGGCGGGCGGCGGTCGCGCGGGCGGCTCGTACACTGGCGTCACGAGGTCGTCGTCGGCGACGCCGCTGCCCGGCTCGGGCGGCAGCGGCGGGCACTCGTCCTCGTCGTCGCCGTTGCGGCAGCCCGAGCCGGCGCCGCTGAAGACGAGGTCGTCCTCCAGGCCGGGGAACCCCGATGCGGGGGTCTAAGAGTGGAGAGGGGGGGTTACAGTCTTAATATAGGTACTTTATACCATATATCTAATAATAACTATATAGGTAACATGGATACCAGAGCTGAAGCCGAGAAATAAAACAAATGACAGTCTGCGGGACAAATGGCGAATATGCGCATGCGCAAGTTTGAACTAAGAATCGACATTCGTTTTCATCATAGAGGAGAGTAGCTTTCTAGTGAGCGACAAACGTATGATAATTATTAAAAATCAATCAAATGTGTCACGTAACCTTCAATTCGATGTTTTTATTTTATTATGACATATATTTTCCAAATGTTCATTTATCGATGGATTGTTGGACGATTTTGGATAATAGTTGATGATAGATGCAGAAATGGATGTGTTCTACAAAGCGATACTTGCGTTTTTTGCAGAGAAACCTGTGACGATAAAGTCATGGAACAAGATTCGTGGGCTTATTTTTGATCAATCACTGTAATCGCTTCTGTAAACAATCAGTTAGTACATTAATAACTATATTAACGCTCTTTTACATAATTTGGGTTGAAAATTCTACCTGATCTATGAAATTCTAAAAACTTCAGGGTATTTCAACTCGTCAAAACCCGCGCATGCGCACAATTCATCATTAGCAAGCCAGACAGTATTTTGTTTTTCCGAAACTCACTTCACTTTCGCGTGAAGAGAAGAATAGGTGTTATCCATATAGTTGTTATTATATATATGCTTTATGCACGTGTGCCGTCCGGTGTGAAATTGTGGAATTAAAATGACCAATAATCGATTGTATAATGGAGGAAATTATTTAATAGTATATTATGACTATTATGTCAAGTTTTATAAGACGCTATTTTGTCGCACGCGTTGTTGGGAACCCCGATGTGGGGGTCTAAGAGTGGAGAAGGAGGGTCCAGTCTTAATATAGGTACTTTATATGCACGTGAGCCGTCCGGTAGAATTGAAATGACCAATCATCGATTGTATAATGGAGGAAATTATTTAATAGTGTATTATGAATATTACGATACAATTTCTATAAGACGCTATTTTGTCTTGTTCAAGAACGTCTCTCGGCATTCTTGATAGTATAATTTTGAATTAGTTAGTTTTAAGTTACTTCATCATATTCAATAGTGCATCCAGAAACAATTTTTCCTCTTGTCATTTTCATACTTCTAAATATGTAGGTACGCCATTTCCGCGAGTATCTAGAGTTACTTGCCATCCTGACACCAGCGTCTTCTGCGGCGAAGAAAAGGAACATCACGGGATCGACTCCGTATTAAAACGTCATATAGCCAAACTGTTTTGTTATTTGGAAAGTAGCTCATGTCACCATGGTGTTGTTTTTTGAAAAAAAAAAGCACACGTGTTGAAATGAAAAATATCACAAGCTCGCCTGAATTGATAATTAGGCATGTTTGTTGTTACTCACTGTAAATATGAAAGCGTTCTCAAATCAAATTCATATTATTTATTGAAATTTCTGTCACGTTTCGAATTATACCGAGAATTCTTTAGGTATCTATTAATTCCAATGTGTCAACGATGCGTAACCTATGATAAAAATTAGGGTCAGTGACTGAAACTATTTCTATAAGTACATTTCTGACGATGTTGATGACAGCGGGTGAGATCATTCAAACTAGTACGGCTACAGTTTTATGCGCGGTTTGCATCAGTTGCATGTTGCATCATATCACAGTATCACAGATGTTTGCACTATTTACATTTTACAAGGAGTCAAGTATGCACTATAACTCGTACGCGCTTGCGCACTACGTAGTTTTGTGATTTTGTATTCCTCTGGTTGCGTGATTACTGGCACTAGCAGACGTATGGTGTCAAATATCAATAAAATTGTTTATCCAATCAAAACTAATTCAATCAATCATTAATTCACATAGAGTACTTGACATCGAATCTAAACCACTTGAAATTATAGAGACCACACAAGTAACATTTTTGACAAGACTTCCCGCGAAATGAAAGAATTCGAAGTCGTAGGAAAAATAGTGTACAAAACTCGTTGGAAAGTGCATTACCTTCACTCGTTACGTTTCCGCACTAACCGCTACTCGGCTCGTGCTAAACGACTACTCGTGTGAAGTGTGTCACTTTCCACAGTTGTTGTGTAATATACTATTATTGGTCGATAATTCAAATCACACTCTGAATTGGAATTTTTCGATGAAAACATTGAGTTTTTCACTGCTAGTATCCCCAAATCCAAAATCGCTCAGAAGTAAGCTGTGCCTAATTCTTCTGACTTTCATAAAGTTGTAATGATTGAACAAACAGAGAAGTACCTAAATACTAGCCACTGTAGAGTAAGATATAGATCCTATGTTCAGTGTGAAAAAGCATTGAATTTTTATCAAAAATTTCGTTTAATTATGATGCGATAGTCAGATAGCAGATGAATATTCAGCAACATGAATTTAAATCTATATCAGTGGCAAAGGCCGAAAGACGAGGAACGTATTATGTATCCATCTCAGTACAAATGAATGGAGCCGTATTTTCAGAAATTCTCTGGTTGCTGAATGGTTGAATATAATTTTCCATGATTTCCTTACAGGTCTTTTAATATATGGATTTCATTAAGTTAGTTTATTATGATGCATGTAGAAAAATAGTTGGCACCACTCAAGTGTGAATATATGGAGAGGATATATATTCAGCAGGAATTGTCATCTAATCTATAACAATATATCTTTCGAATGACTTTTTGTATTTTAATATCTGATTTGGTCAACTACTGAACTGTTGAATAATTCATCTCATAGGTTCTCTACGAATAAGAACTGTGTCTCATCCACGCCATCTTCAAAGGAGTGGATTGAGTAGCACACACACGGGCATGAAGTAGAACTTCATCGCCTGATTTGGTCAGATTATGGTGGTTGATGAATTATCAACTATCAAAACACCGCCTATTGTACCTATATAGGTATTCTCGATTTATTGTGTTCTCGATATAATCAGGATACACTTCCTCACAGCAACCGTGGTATATTTCTATCGTGCTTGAAAGGTAATAACCTTAAAAGTGTCAAGATAAATTTCAATAATCATATTACAATCCCAATATCTTTCTACTAGCTTGCGCGGTGTTTCTTCGAGAGTATTATAGGTTTTTCTCTCGAGCATTCAAAATGTATGACGTTCTTTTTCTTGATTTATTCTCCACCTTTTAGTATTGATGGATTAATCAATTAAGTTGCACCCTATCATCCGATCGACCTACATTTTCTTTCTTTGAATAAAATTAATTTACCTCTGTCTAGAATTATTGGTAATCAACTTGTTTTCAACATCGATTGAAAACTTACTTGTTGCATTTTCTGGAGGTGATCTTGTCTATCCAGGATACCAGAAATCAGCTGCACGTCTCCTCGTATTGATGCATGTATATCTTTTTCGGCGGCCAAATCCAAAACCCTCAACCCATTGACCACCACGCCAGATATGACCCCTGAAAACGGCCGCTCGATTCTCCCCTTCTTGTTCCATTTCCCCCCGATTTGAACCTGCGATTGGCTATTGAACACCTGTAGTTGATGACCTGCGGCAGACAATCGATTCGAGGTGATTTGACTCAGCTTTCGAGAAGCGTTCTTAGCGATCATTCTTACCTGTTGGGTGGTAGGTTTGGACATTGTAGTCGTCGACTTGTAGTGTGGCATTGTGACCATGTCTGTGATATTTGACCACGTGATATGCATTATCATTGACCTTCACTGAAATCTCCCCTAGGAGAAGGTCGTTGGAACCGAGATTGTAAGCCACGAAAACATTGCCCTCGACCTGAAATCAAATCGAAACAGTGCTTTTCCAAACTTGAGGTTGTCGTTTCACTCACAATGTACATCTCAACATAATCGTTGGAAGTGCCGCTGACGACTCTCAATAATACAGCATCCGATTTCGTGGTTACAAGGCCAACTGCTACAGAGTCTTCTTGCATTTCGGGCCTGTTGTCCTCTGGATATGTATAGGTGATTATTCCTCGATTAGGACCGAATTCGTACGATACAGATTCTGTAATAATACTGGTTGAATGTTTGTAGCTTGTTAGGACATTGGACTGTTACTGACCGTCTGAACAGGTGGGCCCCGTGAAAGTAGTCATATCGCAGTCGCAAGTGTAAGAGTTCCATTGCTGGACGCATACTCCTGCATTTGCGCAGACGTTGTGGCTGCATTTCGCAGATTGACCTTGAAATCAAATTCGAATATATATTGAGATGATTACGATTGAGTATCAGTGTCAGCCATAGACGTATGAATAGGTAAACACAAAAGAACAACGTTATCGTTTCCGGAAGTCTACGCCCTTTCCACTTTTCTGTGATGAACTCAAGGAACACCTCCATCTAGGCGTGCCTTGAGTCCATCACAAACGAGTTGAAATTAATTCACGTTTTTGTCGGCTTTCACGTTTTATTACCTACTTAGCCTACCAAAGACGCCTGGACTGAAAGCTTACTGGAAGGTTAGTCTATGAGTTGTCATGTTAAGTTGATAATAATGCCTAGCTACATTTATTCCCTAATTCAAATATTGCCATCACCATATTTTATTCATTATATCAAGACAAAATCGTGATTATCTCTGGATATTTCATTCTAATTATGTATTTGATACAACTGCAATAAGTGTTGAAATGTATCTAGATATTATTTACAAGGTAGGAGTAACCTCACTTACAATCGGCAACTCTTTCAACCTCTTGTATCGGCTTTTTTATTCACTGAGCCTCAACAAGTGTTTTCTTCTGGTAATAAGTTATTTCCTACGTGATTTGACTGAAATTTTTCTACTTCTATGCGATTCTAATTGTGGGGGCGATCCGTTTATTTCAAACCTACATCAATATCGGGGTGAAATTCAAGACTGAAAATGTTAACTATCGTATCAGTAAGAACAATCATGTTTCAGTCATGTCTCAGATATATCTCAGATATGTCTCAAATATGTCTCAAATATGTCTAAAATATATCTCAAATAGTCTCAGATATGTCTCAGATATGTCTCAGATATGTCTCAGGTATGTCTCAGATATGTCTCAGTTATGTCTCAGATATGTCTCAGATATGTCTTGGATATGTCTCAGATATGTATCGGCTTACTTTCGCATCCGGCAGTAACCAGTGAGCTATGGACCACCGCGTCCTCCATGATGTTCGGCGACTCCCCGTTCAGATCCAGGCCGGCGATGCAGCCCTCGAAGCCGTGCTTCGACTTGACGTCCTCCTGCGGCAGCAGCGCATACAGATCCTTGTAGACGCCACCCAGGTAAAGGATGCCGTCGAGTTCGAGGTTGCCGGTGCCCAAGTTTGTCGCCACGACGATGTCATCGTCCACCATAAGAGTGTGCTGCTTGGAGGAAGGCCTCCTGATGCCGACAGTGTGCCAGCGGTTGTCGTTGAGGTGGGTGCGCACTGTGTCTCTTAGGGTGACAGTGCCGTCACCTAGGAGTAGAGATCGATCTACCTTTATTCATCATTCTGGATGCTTTCAGCAAAGTTTACTGATAACTTTAAGTTGCGAGTTGAGATATCACACTGATATAGTCAGATTTGAGAACTATGGAAGAGTGAAGCTGGGATGCGGACAAAGTACGATTTAATACTTTAGATGCTCAATTGATGAATCTCCGTTTGGCAATGCCGTAAGAGGAAATAAAGATTACACTAGATTTCTGGGAGTGTTGACAGATAAAAATCTTGAATTTGATGACCATATCAAACAACTCGAAAGCAATATCTCTTCTGGCTGTAATCTTAATCAATAGATGTCACCCAAAAATCTCACCAGAGACTCTTATTTTCTATAAGGGTGTAGATGTATAATCATCTACCAGTTAATATCAGGATGGCGAATCAAAAGAGAGACCCAGCTATACTCGTAGAAATTCTTCTACTCATTATAATGAATATGTATATACCAGATTTTATATTCTTTGTATGCTAGTTGCGAACAAATACCAAGAACACCTCATAATTGCTCTTTAGTATTTGCTCTCAGTAGGTACATATTGTTACGGACTATGCTGTGTTCCGAGAATACCGAAAATCATTATCCCGGCTGCGCGCGACTGGCTGTGATTTATGACTTCGCGATAACATCGGTCGCCGACGTACCTCTATAATTAGCGGATGATTAATTGCTGTAGTTCTAGTTATTTCTGGAGAATGGGTGATTTCACTAGAATGGATTTTTTGTACGTATATAAAGGACCGCAGTGTCGCGGATAGTCAGTTTTAGAAAGAAAGTATTGTGAATATATAGATTTGTATTGCGAATATTTAAAAGATTTAACTACGTGCTTATTGAATTGTATTACGAGTGTTTAGTGGAGTGAATTGTTCAGTTTTTTACTGAGTATTTGAATTAACGAACCCAGGTAAAAATATCGTAACGATATTTATCTCAGTGCACTTGAGAGAGATCACTGGGACTTCACTCACCGACATTGACGATGTAATTTATGTGTCCCTCCACCAGTTCTACTGCTACGAAATCCTCCTTCTTTCCGCCGTTGAAGAGAATCAATCCGTTCGCCTCTCTGGTCCTGAACATGAAATCGATGTGGATGCTGGAGTAAGCCCGCAACATCGGAAGACCGATGAAGGTGTGCTTGGATCGAAACGTTACAGGACGGTGAAGATTGTCAGTTGCGTGCTTGACAAATTTAGCAGCGACCTTGAGGAAAAAAAGAATTTACAACTATCTGAATTGGGTAGAGTCGCAACTGAATTGGGTGATTTGTATCAATTGTTTTGAGAGACAGGAACTATTATTATTTGAATATTCGTTCCACTTAATTTAATGTTCCTAAAACCTTCCAAACCATGTGAAACGATGTTTATACGTTCGTTGTGCTACCTGTATTATTGATGATGATTATTGTATATAATGGTGAGTCCCAATTTATTGTTATGTGATATGGATGAGTTACTGAGGATACCGTTGAATATTGTTCGCCTTGCTATAGTATTAATGTAACTTCATACTTTTTGTTAGTAGCTGTGATTATTGGTCAGTGGATGTGGTTTTTACATTGGTGTTGATGCCTTTCGAAGGAAGAATAAAAATATACAACAAAGGAACATGGTCCAGAGCAGTTGCACATTGACAGCTTTATCAGTCTAAACATTCCCTTTAATCTCACGCAACCCTATTATGTACATTTTTGATTGAGCTCACTCACACTGCCTTGCATTTGGTTCGAATGTTCAAGAAATTTTATACCCTTATACGACTCACTTTGATTATGGGGAAGCCGGCAATGGATTGTTCCGTTCCCAAAGCCCTCGCCAATTCTATGTAAGGGATGTTGTTGAAATAAAATTGCTGTATGTCCCCAATGAAATTGGGTACTGTCGTCGACATGCTGATTTCTTCTTCTAGGTGATAAAGTCCACCTAGATGTATGGTGCGCCACTGCAACGAGGTGTGTTTTCCTTGGATTTCGGCTGAAGAAAACAAGAGAGACGATCATGTATATAATGTATATGTTGCTCGATTAGCTGAATTTGTTGAGCTGTTTACAACAATCAACAATCTCGATTGTTTTCATTCAATTACATTGAAAACTTAGGTAGGAGCACGACAATGGATGCAATTTTTCTGTGAATATAAATACAAACTCATGTGAAGAAAATGCAAAGATTATATTGGACAGATCATAGATCATAAGACAAAGTTTCTGAAATGAACTCGCATTCATGCGTAGAGGAAAAAATAGTACTAGCAAACCTATCACCTGATAATTCTTATCAAAAATTATCTAACTATGAACATCTGCTCCATCTAATATAAGGTTTTTAGAACTCATTCATCGAATCAGGTTCACTATTACTACGAGCACTGTATGATTATGATGTCCAGCAATTGTATGATTATGAGCAAGGTGGATATAGGATGGTGAAACAGCTCTTCAATTGTTTCTGCGAAAAACTTGTAGACCGTTTGAGAAGGTACTAATATTTCCACGACTTGAAAGAAGATGGCGGTAAGATCGATTATCGAAGAAGATGTCTGTTGCTTACTTATTTCTGTGGTTCACATCTGACTGATATTTTGACTCTTCTCTATCATTTTTCATCTAGAACAGATGAAACTGATAAAAGTATGACAGATGCACAGTTTCTGTTTTACCGACACAAGGTATGTCGCCATCTCTGATAACTTCAGGAAATATTACTACGGTATGATATCAAGTAGGCAAAGGTCTACAGTTTATTCTAGTGCTTGTCAATAGGAAGCTGTTTCACCATCCTATATCCACCTTGATTATGAGATTCAGTGAGGTAGTTTGATGAATTCTCCCAGCTTGAATGTGTTTCTGTGTCTTTTGAAAGTCATTCAATAATTTAACTTTCCGAAAATTATAGGGATCTACATGAAACTACAAAATTTCTGTGGTTTCCTCAGCACCCAGTGCCAATATTTTTTCTACATATTTTCTTCTAATCATTATTGACCATTCATCCAACTACTGAACAGATGCTCGCTAATAACTCAACATAATTCTTCTAAACCTTTTACGGGTTTCATGATGAGATTCGCTTCCTCATTGAAACACGTCCTAAGATTTTCCATTCACGCAAAACCGAGGCGCCTTTAATGGAAGGATTTCGAGGACCTATTCCCCGTCGATTTCCTGGCAACCTTATCGGGGATATTACCTTTATAAAATACAGCTATTACCCACCTCTTATCGGAGATTGGCTATCTAACTGCAGCTTCAAATTAGATCCTCTCCTCGATAATTTGACCGTATGGAATTCGTTATCGTTCACGTTCTGCCCTGCCAGTAGTATCTGAAAATTATGTCAGACATTGAGGAACGCCCATGGCCAAAGGAGGCGAAATTCGATGTGATCCATCAGTAGATGAAGTATGGGAGTTCGGGGACATTTACTGGGCGGGTACTGAGAGAGGCGTGGTCCAAGTTAACAAGAATATTATTGGATATTGTCTCATGGTCCTAATTCTATGATGATGTATGGATACAAAGTAACTTATTGGAGAGATAACCAAGATATACGGCGCACGAACTCAATAATAGGAAGATGAACATTTCTCTTTATCAGTACCTACACATTTATGGGAGGAAATATACATATTGGCCTGGTTATATATCTGTATATTTATATACAGGGTGCGGCACCGAAAACGAAACAGATCGAATATCTTATAGACACATGTGTTGTGAAAAAAATGCAAAAACACGTCGATTTGTAAACCAAGGGGGACATCTTTCTACTATAACCTCAACTGTCATACCTCTCTCTCCTCCCCTTGGTCACTATAACCCATACAATTTAAATAGGGAAAGTACTAAGTGTGACACATCACTGAAAAGGTAATTTGAAAAGGAATTCAGCCATGTGAGTGTTCGCTTCGTAACTTTTCATTTTGGCGCCCTCTTGCGGAAAAAAAATGTATTCAAAGGTACGAATGTCGTCAAATAACTCCAGAAATGCTCCAAAACCTCAGACGTTTCGAGACTAACTTATACTCATGTATGGCAGTTAATGGAGAACACTTTGAGCAGCTATTGTGAATTATTGTAGTTTGGAATGATTGGAGTAAAATTTATGCAAGCCTTTCCAATTTTTAAGTTCATACACTGTTCATACACTGTCATTTGAGGTTATGGTAGAAAGATGTCCCCCTTGGTTTACAAATCGACGTGTTTTTGCATTTTTTTCACAACACATGTGTCTATAAGATATTCGATCTGTTTCATTTTCGGTGCCGCACCCTGTATATTATTATATGTATGCGAATCATAAATGTTACCTTGTCTTTTTCCCGATCCTCTTTCTTCTTCTCTCTCACCCCCAACCTCAGCGCTAGTCGTATCCTACCAGCAGCCACTGCCAACTCGATTCTGTCACCAGTTTCTGCTGTGCTGGTGATCAGAAGCAAGCCCAGAGGCTTGCTCGTCCTGTCAAAAAGATTTCACATCAAGATGGATTTGGAATTTATGAATATATATCGTCTGGTCATCTAGATCTATGGTGATATAAATTTCAGATTACTATTGAAGCCTGCTCTTGCTTGATATCAATCTTTTCGATTAATCCATCCATTTAGATCCACCAGGGAGATGAAAAAATACATTTGCATGACGTGAATAATGTGGAATGCCTTGAATACATAGCTGCAATATACTAGGGGACTATCTAACAATGAATAAAGAAGTCAAACCTCACCTGAACCTCAGTACCATATCCTCTGTCTGAGTGATTTGTTCGGTGTCCATGGTTACTTCCATGTGTTGGGTTCCGTTGAAGTTGAACGTGGGGGCTTCTTTGCCGCACGTAGGGCCGCTAAACAGGGTGCTGGTGCAATCACAGACGAAACGGTTCCAGCCTTCTGTGCAGGTGCCACCGTTCAGACACGGCTGGGAGGGACACTGAGCTGGTTGGGTGTGACAGAGAGTCCTGATCGAACCTGAGCATATAATTAGATTAGAGGTGTTGAGATCGATGAAAATTTTAATGAGTGTTGACTGTTTTCGAAGAAACAATAAGCTATCTAGATCCTACTCTTGGTACGCGATTCACTAGAGTACAATGGGCTCAGAAACAGGTCTTCCAATAATGCAAAATTGCATTAAAGCAGGAACCAAAGTTTGAAGTCATTAGCAGAAAACAACCTATTTTCCACCATAAAATGATTGAAACAGTTGTTGATGATTTTCTAGATTTTATATACGGTCTCCTTCACTTGACAATTTTAATATTTGTGTTTATCAGCACTGATACGATGTCTTGATGCCTGCCGAAATATTCACGAGCACTGGTAGCTTGAATATGATTTATTATCTTTGGTTTTGAAAATAATGAAACTTGAATTCAATGATGATATAAAAGATTTATATTAAGAAACCATCAAGGTGGAGGAAACGGTCTCAGACGAATGACTGAATTATTGAAATGAATAATAAAATTATCCACATATGAATAGCATAAATACGATGAGGAACATACAACGTCATCATTCGAAGTTGTTCTCCATTTTCTATAACAGAACGTGTAGAAATTGTTTAAATATACGGATTAACCTTGTTGCTTAAAGACCATAGTGAAATTAAGGTACCTAATGTTGAAACTTCTGAGAAGATTAATGAATAATGTTATAGCTAGTTGATATATTAGTTCCACGAAGAGTGCATTCTACGTATACAGTTATTTCTTCTGAAAATTGAATGTAATACCGATAGTTCACTTGCGTGGTATTATCCGGAAATTTCCGAGAATAATGCATTATGTGGCTCTGAAACTGCTACATTATTGAATTTTTAGTCCATTAGGTTACGTATAGCAGTGGGCTGAAAGATATTGAACACGCGAGTCAACTCAATTCTCAAGTTATTACTACGATTTCGTCGAAATAAAAACTATGCATACTACCAAAGATGGGACGAAAGAGCTGATTATCATATAGTATATTCAAATTGTGTCCGATTCTGGATATTGATCTCGATAATTGATTTATATTGAGATATCAAATTATCATTATCACGTTATTCATAGTATATGATGTTCTGCGATTCTGCTAAGGCTTATTTACTTATCATAACATTTTAAAGATTGAATCCTTCTGAAATTGGGATTGAATACTAATCAATCCGTCTAGTGGAGTTTGAAGATATTATTAGGGAGGATCCTACGTCATTCCACGATAAAATTCAATATTGAATCCATTGATGAACATTTGACAACTCGTTTCATCTGTCTCTAGCCTAGATGAATAATATTACATAATAGTAATTTTCCGTTGCCATCAGGTAACGATTAGTGTAAGGAAATACTGTTTTTTTTCTAACAGAAAGATTATCAAGAAGGTCAACATTTCTGATCAACTTTTGAAAATTGTACATCTAATAAGAAAAGCTGATCATAAAAATGTTCACTGTTTTGCAATTTCTTCAAATAATTTTTCTTCGGCTCCTAGGGAATTTGTTCCAGTTGAAGTCCCCACTCGACTCTCAGAAACTATTGATCTTCAAACAGAAACCATATCGAAACCAGATGAATTATTTATTGAAGAGCTGTTTATTCAATTTCTACTTGCACGTTTGCTTTTCCGATAAACTCGACCAATAGTATTTTTCTCTCTCATGCAATTCGATTATTCGTGATGACACTACACACTACACACTACCAGGGCCGGATTAAAGTGCCTGATGCCCTAAGCACTGACGGCAGTTGGTGCCCCTCCCCCCACAATCCATCGTAAATTTTTTTATTAGGTTTTTCATATTACAAAATACAAAAAAATATAATTTTATTTTTACAAATGGATAAAAACTTACAAACGTACTTATTTTATTTTATTTAGTTTTGAAAAGTTTCCTTCTTGTTTTTCTGGCTGCAAATTCTTTAATTACATTTTCAAAACTAACATTACGTAAAACATCTGCTTCTATACATATAGAATAGATAAAGCATCTAGTCTGTCTTGTTGCATAGTTGCTCTATTGGGATTTTTGAGATGTTTCAGCTGAGAAAAAGAACGCTCAGCTGAGCAATTTGTAACCATTAATGTTAAAAATATACTTAAAGAAATGTCCACATTTGCAAAAGCATCCTCAATATTGTCGCACATATAAGTGAAACTGCTGAAGCTCAGTTGAGAAATTAGTGTTCAAGTCTTCTGGGTAAGATTCAATTAGCTTTTGACAACACTGAGAATACCATTTCATTTCATTTTCAGTAGATAATGGGGTGACATTATGGTCATTATAGAATACATCGCTTAGAAAGCAAAATTTTTCTGCTATTTCTTTGTATATCTCTCCTCTTTTTCTCATCTCAGCTTGTAGTTTGTCAATAATTGTGTGAAACGTGTTAATACGAAATTTGTCCCTGACATTCAGGTATATATCTGGCGCATCGCCGTCATTGGGCAACTTCTTTCTGAATCTTTTTCGAGCTACTTTGTAATCAACATCTGGTAACGTTTTCTTTGCAGCTGTCTCATATTTTTCAAATTATTCTCTTGATCTGCACAATTGGTCAGCTAATGACCCATACAAGTCGGCACATGTTTTTAAATTAACCTCCTCCTTCTTCTGTAGCACTTTGCTTACTCTACGAAAATTTTGCAAAATCTCATCCCATAAATGCAACATAAAAACAAATTCTAGTTGTCTCATCTTGTTGGCAATATTAGTTGCTTCTCTTCTAGTATCTCCTTTTTGTTTTTGGTCTTGAGAAAATATTTTGAATTTTAAATGTGGTAAGTACCTACTGATTTTTTTTTCTGTGGTGCCCCCTTTTCCCTTGGTGCCCTAAGCAATTGCTTATTTTGTTTAGTGGTTAATCCAGCCCTGCACACTACGCATGATTTCGGATTGTCATTCAAAATATGTATGTTGAGTATGAAAAAAATAATCACAAGCGAATCAACGATTGGGATTAGTATTTGTTTTTGCTTCATCCGACAGGCATATTGTTTAAATTTTCATTTCTAGAAAGTTTATTCAAATCGCAACGAATAAAAGAGAGGGAGCAGTCGTATTGAAATTGTTCAATGGGTGAAAAGAAGATGTATTCATCAGGAGTTTTGTGACTTTGTAAACTTCCAACAATTTTGAAGTAGGTAGATACCTTTGTTGCAGACATGCAAAACTTCCAAATTAGATTACGAATTGGATGATTAGCAAAGACGTTCTGAACATTGTTTTCATCGAAAGTAATTGAATTGCAGTTCTTTACTCTCTTCCCTTTCACTGAGAAAGTGAACATTCAAATAATGAGAAACTCTTGAGGTAACACAATATTATGAATTTGAAAATTTTGAATTAATTCACCTATGTGTAAGTACATATGTTCATTCCGTATAATTAAACAGCTTCAGTTCATGATCAGAGATGAAAAAATCTACAAATTACAAATGGAAAAGTTGTATGGTTCGTTCTGAACCTCTATGAATTTATACCAGATCAAACAAATGAATATCGGTGATATGAAAAATGTGTTCCAATTTCTTTATTTTTAATGAAATACCCTATATTGAATCTTTTTTCTGATTTCAAGAATATATTGGTTATTATTGATATTTGGTTGAACCGTTTTCGAAATATTCGAGAATGAACATTTTACACTCAGTTATAATTATTTTGGTTCTATAATGAAGTCATTATGAAACGCAAATGCGTATCGAAATAGCGTCTGTTTCGATACGCATTTTTTATTATTCGGAGGTTGGTACAATCGAACTGTCAAATGGAAGTCAGAAGAGTTAGTATCAGCTTAATTCTGAGCGACTTTGGATTTGGTGATACTAGCAGTGGAATACTTGATGTTTTGTTGTGATTGGATTCAAATTAACCAATGAAAACAATAGCAACATTGCATTATTCACCGCTGGTATCGCAAAAATCAAAATCGCTCAACGCAATAAACTATACTTAAAATTACTCACTCCATCACTGTAAACAACTTAAAATTAGTTAGACATATCACGAACAATAAGGAGTTGGATAGTTTTGAAAGCATTTACATTAACCATCGTAGTAGAAGCCCATTGATTACCCAAGATGGCGGCTCTATCTCCTCTTCCATATTGTTCAACCTTATATTGACGTTTTACTTCACCGACGTTCCACGTTAGTGAAGCGGGAAATCCAGGTATAAATAAGGTGTCCATCAGCTACAGACAAATCAGTTCAGTGGTATTTCCACTGAAGATGGCAACTTAGTTGCCGAAATATGTATTTGGTTTTTCTCAAATATTTTGTGGTTTTTGGGTTATATTTTCATTTGTTGTACCTGTTGACGCCGTTCAAAATATACGGAATGATCCTTCACCTACTGCATTCGCGATGATGACATCAAAATTTGAGATTTTTTTTTCAACTCACTTTCATTCATCCAATTAGTATCTAGGCACGCGATTTTTTTCGCAACTGCGAATGTTTCCCTACTTAATAAAATACTCACCGGAATCCTGTTCTCTGGCAAAAGTGGCCACATCCACGGCCTCATTGTTCATAACGAGGTCCTTGAAGCACCCGACGTAGCCCTGCTGTAGCATGGCGGTCCAGAGGCCCCCTGGCACAGGTATCTCGGAAAAAGGGGCCCCCAGACCGCCCACGTACATGTTTCCATCCAGTTCGAGGCTCGTCGAACCCTCTGTGGAAGTGGAAGAGGCTGGTGAAGCAGATGCATGATTGATTAGGGTGTGTTCGCATTATGGCGTTTTTCTTTTTCGCGTTGCAAAAATCATTAACCCGTGAACGCTCACATTCCTGCCGATTTGCCGCCAAGCATATATTTTTTCCCTGCCACATTTATTTCACGACGCGCTCTGGAGTCTCCCTATAAGTCGAACAGGTGGGCCAGCCGCCAGAGATAGATAGATATTATGTTAATTGTAAATAAGAAAAAATCTTGTTGACAACACATGGATACAAAATACAAAGTACGTGGAAGAACGTGATTGAACAAACATAAATTCCTGTAAGAAACTGATGAACAATTTGCAGAATAATAACATAAAGCTCAATTTATAAACATTATATCTACGAACAGTAACTGCAGCGTCAACTGTAGCTACGACAGCGGAGTTTATAAATTGAGCTTATATGCTGAGCCTCAATTGGAACATGAACAAATGTAAACATCAAATTGAAGTGTAGGTATATAGTTAAAAAAATCTTCCAAGCTTATCTTTCAGTAGATTTTTTGATTTGCTTGAAAGAACCTGAACATTTCACATTTCGGTATTAACTGGTATTTTACATTTTCAATCCAATGTGAATAAAATAAATTTTTACGAGATTGGATGTGATAATGTGGAGCTCCATACTCTAGTATATTCTAATATATTATAGAAACGATCTCATTGAGGTAATATATAGGATTTTACGATCTTTGAAACAATAATCTCTCCAATCTGCTTTGTGAAGGTATCTGATTGCCCGTTTTTGAAGTATAAACAGTGACTGGACGGGTTGATTTTTACATATCCCCCAATGTAAATGGGAGTCGATTAGTGCATAATAAACCGATTTGACATCAGTAAATCTAAATTCGTGTAATACTGATCTTGAAACATAACAAGAAGGCAGTTTTTTATTTAAATGAGTGCTCTTCAAATTTCAAATTAGGTACTGGCCAAAAGTGATCCCAAAAAATTTGTTGAGTTCTTGTTTTCTATCGGTTGACTTTATACTGAATGCACATTCAATGTACAATATTCGAACGGAATAACACTTGAATATATTAGGATCAATTTTAGATAACGTGAATTAAGATATTTTGATTACTTTTATTTGGTTACCATGAGTCATGCCTAAAAATTGTAAAATGTCAAAAACACCTACTGAATGAATTTCTTCTTCGCCCTTGTTCCACCATTTTTACCGGCTGGCCTTATTTTATGGTAAACTTTTTGATTTCCCGATAGAATAGTGAAAGAAACATAATAAGATTTTACAAAATTACTATCCCTGAGACGCACAGGCTATCGATCCTTTTGTTGTAATTTGTGTTGAATATTCCCAATGCCTGTGTTATGTCGATATCATCAAAGATTATCACATTATTTTTTCAAATACCATTTTTTATCAGGGAGACCAAACATGACATGCGACGAGTAAAACATTGACTCTGCCTTCTAGAACAATATGACTGGTGTAATTCACCATTATGAGAACCTAATTACTGGAATGTAGTTCTACTGATGGATTATCCTGGAGTTTCCATATCGCTAATGAAGTTTTTCCAAACAGAGAAAACCTCTTGTCAGTCGTGAGTTCGGATTTCTCTCTGAAATAGCGTGCATACTCATATTTATTTATTTATTTATTTATTTATTTATTTATTTATTGAATACATCCAGCAGGTTCGAAAACCCAATTACAGGTGTACATAATGTCTATGGCGAACATGATTTCATAAGTAGGTAGGTATTACAAAAAATTGAAAGAAAATTTGAAGAGCAAAGATTAGAACATAAAACTGTATCTGTACCATATTAGTTAGGTAATAGGTTATGTATTGCGTGTTTGAAATGTGCTAGGCTAGAAAAGAAGATATCTACGTTGCTTAAGTTATTATAACTACGACACATTGTATAGATGGGACAGTGAAAATGATGAAGCGTGTGCGGAATCCCAATGTTGAACAATAGTTGAGATCTAGAAGTCACTCGTGGAACATTGAAATTAAGAAAGGACAGTAAGGCTGATGAATCTATTAAGTTGTTGACAATTTTATACATAAATATCAAGTCGCCTTTTTCACGGTGCTTTCTCAAAGAGCACAGACCAAATTCTTCAAGGAGCAAATTGTAGTTGTATCCTCTTTCAGGATAGCGTCCGTGTTTTTTCAGGTAGCAAAATTTTAGAAATTTCTTTTGAATACTTTTAATATTTGAGATGAACTTCAAGTGATTGGGATTCCACACTGGGCTACAGTATTCGAGCTTACTTCTGACATGAGAATAGTACAGGGTGCGTAGAGTATCTGTTGAGGTGAATTCCTTACAGTTCCTTATCAAGAATCCCAAAGACCTGGCGGCTCTTGAGATGGTTTTATCAATGTGTTTCGAAAACGTCAACTTAGGATCAAATGTTACGCCGAGGTCTTTAAATTCAAAAACACGAGTTAAGTCTGAGTTGTTGATTTGATAATTAAATTCAACTGGAGTTTGTTTCCGAGTGAATGACATAATTTTGCATTTATCGATATTTAATCCTAGTTTGTTTTTTTCACACCAACCACAAAGATTTTTTATATCCTCCTGTAGTAAATTACAGTCTAATAAAGTATCTACTTTCCTGAAAATTTTCATGTCGTCAGCGTACAATAATGTATGGGAATTCATGCAGTGTGTTATGTCATTAATAAATAGAAGGAATAGAAGAGGTCCTAAGTTGGAGCCCTGAGGAACCCCCGAAGTAGCAAGAAATGTCGTTGATTTGACTCCTTCATATTCGACAAATAAAGTTAAAATAAATATTGAGTGTTTTATTGTATCATGTTAGGCTAAAAGATACTTCAGTTCTTGCACTATACATATATTGAGTAATTCAGGATATAAATAAATAACGAAGCTCTTACGGAGGATTAAACTGTCGTCTTGGTGAAACTTCACCTGTTGAATTTTCGTCTTCCTTGAGCTGTGCATAATTCATTTCACTTCTCGTTGAGTGCTCGCTGATCAATCAAAATTTCTTTGTTCAACAGATATTGCAATTTTATACCTAATCATACCTAACTAAACTTCAGCGCACAGTCTAGCGAAACGTCTCTCGTAATAACATTTCACCCATATCATCTATCCCGAGCAACCTCCGCATTCTGAATTATTCCGCTGTGGCCAAGAGAAAATCATAGTGTCGAAGAGTTTTCCTCGTAAAATTCCCTATCTAGTTTGCGCTGTGCGCCAAGGAAAAGGCAATTATTCAAATTTTGAAGCCGCCACGTCCCAAGGATAACATCGCACATCCTTATAATTTAATTCGGGCACAAGAACTTCCCTGAATAGTTGATCTGCATCTGGAGAATCGGACACCATCTGTTATCCTTCCGTCGGGATAGTTACTAAGACGACGTGTGAGATGATGATGAGAACTCTGGCGAAAGCTCCAGCGAAAAAGTTCTGGACTTAGATTATTTGTAGAATGTATCTCTTTCCCCACCTTTGTTTCACTCCTGTCTCTCCCACTAAGTGGAGTACGTGGCAAAATGTGTGTACTTTATGAAGCGCATGTGCGAAAAGGATGACCCTCCAACACCAACCAACGAAGAGAAGAGTAGGCGCAAAAGGTGAAACCGAATTAGAGAATGGTTCTTGGCACGCTTCAATCGAAAACTAAATAATACCTACAAAAATTTTACTCTCACAATGTAAGGTAGCGGAGTAATCGGATTCTAAAATTACAGTTGTTGCTGTTGAGACGAAAGTTTCATCGTCGATTTGAAGTTCCTTTCAGTGAGTAGGCGTTGGTGAGTTAACCTGTTAACCTAGGCTACGCGCCTGGCAAATGTTCGAGGTTAGTGCAAATACATGAGTGTATATATTTTGATCATTGCTTCGTGGGAAACTTGGATTCTCTTATTCAATGTATTGAGTAAAAAATTTAGGTAAGGTTATTTCTCGGGTTATTCCCTTGTAATGATTTGAATGAATGTCTAGAAGTGACAGAACTCACCTGAGAAATAAATCCAATGTGAGAGTCTACATTTTTCGGTATATTCAAGTCAAAAAGGATTTTTTGATGATGAACGCGGATGAAAACAGACACCCTTCGTCAGTAGATACATTGCAAAGGTCTGGTGATGACTGACTTTTCTCCATTTCTGGAACGCAGCCTGAAGAGAAAGTGAGCAAGAAAAGATAGGATGGCTATGAGGAAGGATTAAAATAGCTCCAAGATCTCATTGAAACCTGTGAACTTTTGGTAGCGTCATTTAAAAGACAGATACTGATATTGACGATGGAGCAGTCATGTATATTCCACCACATGTGGCTAGGATCGCTAGTTTTTTCATTTAGCCATCATTGGTTAGATTATGCTCATTCCGTTTATTTTTCTCTATCAGCGGTTCAATTTCAGCTTGAAGTGATGTTGTTTCTTTTTTTTTAACTCAACATAAAATATCGAATGGACAATGTACACTGCACAGATATGACCTGAATGTGAATGTTACCAGCTACAGAGTTGATGAAACAGTAGCTACCTATTGATATAGCATATCACTGATAATCACAATCATAAAGATGAGGAATTGTTTTAGAAAAGTGCTCCCACCATAATTTAGTCGAAGAGTATAGGTTTAGTCAGTTATATTCTGCATTCTTAGCCCAAAAGCAAACTCACCCACAGTTTTGAAATCGGTATGGAATCCATCTACGGTTATCCTGGAATCCCTACCGGTCCTTCTGAACGTCACCTCATGCCAAACGCCATCGTCTATTCTCCTTCTAGATCCCCTTTGTTTAGAAGGACCTGAACCCAGATCCAGATGTACGTAAATATGCCCGTTGTAAATTTCAACAGCAAATAAGTCCACCTAGAATAAAAATAAATATCCAGCATAAGCATCCTGATGGATGATGGTAAGTCTCCATACCAACGCCACGACTGCGAACTGCGCGACTGCACTGCGATTTGACCAATCACAGGCACGACGTCGAATTAGAAAGCGCGAAAGTTACCTGAATTTCAACTTTGAACAGCAACTACGCGACGTTTCAACGCTGTTTATAACATTTGGTAACCTCACACCCAACCTAACAGCCGGAAAATCAAAGATTAGTGGTCATGCAGTCGTGACGACGACGTTGTACTGTCAGTATGGATACTCAGCATTATGGTAAGTCTCCATACCAACGCCACGACTGCGAACTGCGCGACTGCACTGCGATTTGACCAATCGCAGGCACGACGTCAAATTAGCAGACGCGAAAGTTAACTGAAATTCAACTTTGAACAGCAACTGCGCGACGTTTCAACGCTGTTTATAATATTTGGTAACCTCACACCTAACCTAACAGCAGCAAAATCAAAGATTAGTGGTCATGCAGTCTTGACGATGACGTTGTACTGTCAGTATGGAGACTCAGCATTGTGGAAGTCTTCATACCAACGCCACGACTGCGAACTGCGCGACTGCACTGCGATTTGGCCAATCGCAGGCACGACGTCAAATTAGAAGACGCGAAAGTTAACTGAATTTCAACTTTGATCAGCAACTGCGCGACGTTTCAACGCTGTTTATAACATTTGGTAACCTCACACCCAACCTAACAGCCGGAAAATCAAAGATTAGTGGTCATGCAGTCTTGACGATGACGTTGTACTGTCAGTATGGAGACTCAGCATTATGGAAGTCTTCATACCGACGCCACGACTGCGAACTGCGCGACTGCACTGCGATTTTCAATCACAGACAAGACGTCAAATTAGAAAGCGCGAAAGTTAACTGAAATTCAACTTTGAACAGCAACTGCGCGACGTTTCAACGCTGTTTATAACATTTGGTAACCTCACACCTAACCTAACAGCAGCAAAATCAAAGATTAGTGGTCATGCAGTCGTGACGATGACGTTGTACTGTCAGTATGGAGACTCAGCATTATGGAAGTCTTCATACCAACGCCACGACTGCGAACTGCGCGACTGCACTGCGATTTGGCCAATCACAGACAAGACGTCGAATTAGAAAGCGCGAAAGTTAACTGAAATTCAACTTTGAACAGCAACTGCGCGACGTTCCAACGCTGTTTATAACATTTGTTAACCTCACACCTAACCTAACAGCCGGAAAATCAAAGATTATTGGTCATGCTGTCGTGACGACGACGTTGTACTGTCAGTATGGAGACTCAGCATTATGGTAAGTCTCCATACCAACGCCACGACTGCAAACTGCGCGACTGCACTGCGATTTGACCAATCGCAGGCACGACGTCAAATTAGAAGACGCGAAAGTTAACTGAATTTCAACTTTGAACAGCAACAGCGCGATGTTACAACGCTGTTTATAACATTTGGTAACCTCACACCCAACCTAACAGCCGGAAAATCAAAGATTAGTGGTCATGCAGTCTTGACGATGACGTTGTACTGTCAGTATGGAGACTCAGCATTATGGAAGTCTTCATACCGACGCCACGACTGCGAACTGCGCGACTGCACTGCGATTTTCAATCACAGACAAGACGTCAAATTAGAAAGCGCGAAAGTTAACTGAAATTCAACTTTGAACAGCAACTGCGCGAGGTTTCAACGCTGTTTATAACATTTGGTAACCTCACACCTAACCTAACAGCAGCAAAATCAAAGATTAGTGGTCATGCAGTCGTGACGATGACGTTGTACTGTCAGTATGGAGACTCAGCATTATGGAAGTCTTCATACCAACGCCACGACTGCGAACTGCGCGACTGCACTGCGATTTGGCCAATCACAGACAAGACGTCGAATTAGAAAGCGCGAAAGTTAACTGAAATTCAACTTTGAACAGCAACTGCGCGACGTTCCAACGCTGTTTATAACATTTGTTAACCTCACACCTAACCTAACAGCCGGAAAATCAAAGATTATTGGTCATGCAGTCGTGACGACGACGTTGTACTGTCAGTATGGAGACTCAGCATTATGGTAAGTCTCCATACCAACGCCACGACTGCAAACTGCGCGACTGCACTGCGATTTGACCAATCGCAGGCACGACGTCAAATTAGAAGACGCGAAAGTTAACTGAATTTCAACTTTGAACAGCAACAGCGCGATGTTACAACGCTGTTTATAACATTTGGTAACTTCACACCTAACCTAACAGCCGGAAAATCAAAGATTATTGGTCATGCAGTCGTGACGACGACGTTGTAATGTCAGTATGGAGACTCAGTATAACGCTTTCAAGCAACAAAGATACATCAGCTTATATGAATTTATTGATTCATGGCATTCTAGATTCATGATTTATGTCTACTATTGACAAATCCTGTACATATCGGAAAATCCATGGCGCTGAGTGAATATTGGAAGTCGTTTCTCTTGCTGATGCTCCGGATAATTGTCAATACAAATGAGAGTCGCACCGATCAGAGGCTGCGATCCAGCCTCTCCTATTCGCTCGCTAATTCATATTCAAATCCGATGCGCCTCTCTCGAGCTGCGGAAACATTAGCAGGGAAAACCTTTCGGGCAGAGTGGCTGGCAAATGAAAGATAGGGAGAATAACGGTTGGGGAAGAAAACTCACTCTGGGCGGTCTGATACCCCCGTTGAAAAGTATCAGGCCGTTCGCTTCGTTCGTGCGGAACTTGAAGGATATGTTGCCCGACTTCTTGGCGTTCCATGGCGGCAGGATCTGGAAATAAATCACAGGTGAAACTTGCGGAGAGGTGGATGATGAATCGAATCAGGGTTAGTCTGTTTACAAAACCTGTTACATGCTCATGGCATTTGTAAACAATTTCTTCTGCAATTAGTTCTTGAAATTGACGTTTCTCGCAATGACACAATAAACTGACATTTTTGGTGTCTAGAAGATAAAGTTGATTTTCAACTTCAAGAGTCAAAAGAGATGTACTACTTCATTAGGAATGAACAACATATTATTCATAGATACAAATGCATACATAAATATAATATTCAATCAATTTGTGATGTTGACATTGAACCTAAAATTTTAATATCATTGCAAAATTGAATAAACCTGGTGAACACTAGATAATAGTAAATATATTCTCTTCTGTTTCTTCACATGGCCTCGATTTACTTTTGGTCAGTACTTTATTTCTGACATTCTTCAGAACCACACTAGATTAAGATTAAGTCGTACCCATTCAGTTGAATTTGTATATAAAATAATTAATTTCCAGTACTTCCACTTTAATGAATATCATTTTCTCTGATCTAAATAAAATGAATAAGAAAGCAATGCTTCGATCTACTTATATATTTATTATCTAAAATCTAGATCATTGACATAGAGGTAAGGTAATTCTACTTATTATTCTTTTTTGTCTTATTCCTATTAGCCTCTTCCTTACAGAAAATCGGATAAGGTTAGATTGGTGTGAGCCACAATGGTGGTTACTTCATGTGAATTTCATTATTTATATATCAATTCTTTTGGATGCAGAATAAATTGCATGTTTTTTCATTCGGATCAAAAGTGACTTTGTTTGACTCTTAAATTTTGCGTGCTCGGCTTCGCTATCTGCATATTTCGCAGTGAAAAAAAAACGATCCCTTTCCCTTCTACACAAAGAGGGTTGAAACGAGCCGATACCACGTGGGGAGGAATCGTTTATTAACAAACTGTTACACACTATCATCTTGAAAAGTCTAGGTGAAGCTATACCTTAGGGCCTTAGGGCTTAGGATGTTTCAAGTAGTAGACATTTTTCAAAAACTTTAGGATATCCTATCAACAAAAATAATGTGTCCTGTCACTAGTTCTCCTCCAACAACGATTTGCAATATCGTATTTTATGATATAATTCAGTAGGCTTCAGTTTGAAACAAAGTTCAGACTGTTACAGATCGTAACTATCTCGATCCATGAAAATATTTTATAGGCCATAAAGTTTTGTGACTCTGTTCGTGATTATTCTGATCTAATTTTATATTTCTGTGAAACTTCATGAACCTCCTAGGAAGACATCGATCTATCTACTTACGCTTCGACGAGACATGGAGAATGAAATCCAATTTCCATTTAATAATACAGTGTGTTGTCTAGGATTCAATGATATTACCTATATTGAAAACTCTGGCATGATGTACTATTGTACTGATATAATGAAATACTTGATCGAAATATCTTCTTCTAAAAGTTTACAACGATGTGTCAGGTACGAATAATGCCTGTCATGATTACATTTTCATAATAGTTGATGGAATGTGTACTTTTTTAACTTTTGTATCGGTCGACATAGTACCCGAAACAAAATTGTGAAAAAAAATCGAGTGATATATAAAAACTTGTTCTCTACTCGATTGGTTAACAAATTAATGCATGATTAGCTGAATGTCATTCTAGCTCATTTTCTCCAGTCAGAACAATACATCTATCGATTCCAGCGTTCATGTTATACCCTGTTATACTCCAGTCAATGAATGCTCAAAACATGGGTGTAGCATACATGAAATATGCGAGGATTTTGTTAGGAATAGTTAAGAGGTAAACATACTGAAAGTCCCCATCCTTGGATGGTGAGCTAAAGGTGGGAGGGGGGTGGAAATGTGCCATTTTTTGTTTTTTTGCTTATATCTCAAAGATAAAGCATAAAAATTATACATCAAATTGAAGAAAATCAATGATCTACAACTTTGGTTCACATGAAAAATGGACGTGGAAGGCACTACATAGAAGCAAATGTTTGGGAAAAAGAGTGAGGCAAAAATGATTTTTTCGAAAATTACCGATTTTCAATAACGTATATCTTGGAAACCGTTCAAAATTCTACAAGTACACAAGAGACCAATTCTATAGAAAATTTAATCAGCTTTTATTTTTATTTGAAACATTTTTCTCCACAGTGCATGGTTTTTGAGATATAAGCATAAAAACAAAAAATCCCCCCTTCCACCCTTAGCTCACCACCCAAGGGTGGGGACTTTCAGTATGTTTACCTCCCAACTATTCCTAACGAAGTCCTGAAGTCAAAAATTCTCGCATATTTCATGCATTCCATAATCCATTCCAGTCTCATCGGGAAATCCTCTCTGGATGCAATTCATAAATGCTCTGACTACATACTAAGTTGCGAAGTACTTACCAAATGAGATTCCCTGGAGGTGAACGTGATGGGGTCATGTGTCTCCCCTGTCGGACATTTGTAATCCAAACGTCCTGCCACCTGAATGAGATGGCTACCTGATTTTCCCAACTCCAGGAGATTCAACCTCAATGTGTCCGCCACGAATTCCACCTGTAATAA
Organism: Chrysomela aeneicollis; assembly: GCA_029955515.1. Classification (NCBI taxonomy): domain Eukaryota; kingdom Metazoa; phylum Arthropoda; class Insecta; order Coleoptera; family Chrysomelidae; genus Chrysomela; species Chrysomela aeneicollis. The sequence goes on along the minus strand of JARUHQ010000003.1, from coordinate 11,339,150 downwards.
TTGGGGTTGAACAGTTTTGATCAGGAGAATTAACCGAAATTATTACGTGAATGCAATTCAGGTTTGAATATGGAAATTGTCAGTCGGGAGATAAGTGTTACAAACAAATGAATTTCTGATGGAAAAGTATTTTATGGTATGATTACTGTGAAAATTTCATAAATTTATTTTCAACCAATCAGAAGGCTCCTTTCTGTATACGTTGCTTTTAGCAACGGGCGATTACCGTGATAATTATGTTAGTTCCTATTGACGGAATTAATAAGTGATAATTTTTCTGTAAAAAATGAATCTTCTTATATTAGGTTTGTTCTACCAACGATTTCGAATAGTTTGCAATCGTCCGGAGCATGCGCATACTGATTAATGCGTCTATTAAATCAGTATGCGCATGCTCCGGACGATTGCAAACTATTCGAAATCGTTGGTAGAACAAACCTATTCATTGACAAAAGTCACTCAGAATGAAATCTGGGTAGACATGTGATATTAGATGTTATAATTGAAAACAGATTACTGTTTTGAATGTAACATCTGATATCATAATGTTAGTAATAAACCTTAGTTACTATCTACGCAGAATAGATCGTAGGATTCATCTTCTCATCATATTAAGAGCAACTCCAATTTATACAATTTTCTTACCGAATCTCCCACGCAGTAGAATTAATTCCTATAATTTTTTTCTCAGTTTCACTCATGTTTTTCGAGTCGAAGACGTCTTCAACTCGGGATAATTTTCTATCAACAACAAAAACATTCGTGACCTTGAAAAATATTATCGGTAATAATTCTGCTGCTAGGGAGATTACAAGTGATTATTGAAAACCTAATTCCACTTCATTGATTTTAACAATATCTCGAAAACTCATATGGGGGAATTTATAAGATTAACACGCGATCACTGCAGTATTGAATTGACTCTTGACCTTATTTATTACCGATTTTCACCATAAAATAAGTATTTGAGACATTCTGGAGAGAATTCCTGAAGTTTGGAATGAAATGGATTGAAATTCAACTTCGATGAGTAAAGTTTGAATCTTAATGATAAGATCGACTTCTGCACGTCTCAGACGAAATTGCTTCCAGTGAATCCGAGTAAGTATTGAAGTAGTACCTATGTGATGAGATAAAATTGTGAACTGTAACGTCTGTGTTAGTATTCAGCCTTATTGTTGATTCCAATAAAAAAATGTGATGATAAACTCCATTAATTTGAAACTAGTGTGAAAGTAGCATTACAGTTGAAGAAATTCACTACATAGGTATCATTTTATGGAGCAGGTTGAAGATATTGTGTTCCTCCATTCCTCTTGTAAGTATTTCCGAAGTCTAATCATTTATTTTCACATTACATTATAAAATGAAACTGTACAAACCAAAATTCGGCCTACATCTCCATGAACTCTCCTGACTCTGATTCTTGGTCTTGAACAGAACTCGAAACAGTAGGTCTCTTAACTTCTCGTGGACTCTTTGAACATCTCATTACTCAAATAAGGACTATTTGGATCCCATCAGGGTGCCTCGACCTCCAGGCGTATTGGCGGTTGTTATGCGGTTGCTTTTACAGAAATTAAAGGGGTTGGCTGCTAGTGCTAGATTCTCGAATGTAATTGTGACGGAAATCACAGGGTGGCCGTTCGATAGACGTCCTCGAAACTTCAGAAAGCTTGGTATACCAAGAATTGAGTCGCCATTTCGACAGTGTTGTTGATCTGCTAATCAGATCAACTACCATCATTCTGCATTCAATCAAGCGAAAAATACCAACACCAACTTCGAGCTTATACTTATAGAGTACCTATATTTAATCAATTTACTCTTGATTCAAGATACATATTTTCCTGAATCGAAAGATTATGAAGCTCAAACTGTTGAAGATTTGCGAAACAAAATATTACCCTATCCAGGGCTATAGAGAACTCGTACAATTATTCAGAATATTATTGTGATTTGTGATTATTGTGATTTCTTCAGATTTGAAATGTGGTCATTTTTATAGTACCTAGAATTCCGCGTATAAATTGGTTATCTGAAACTGCAAGCAATCTGGTTTAACTTTCCAATGGAGCCTAAACAAATTTGAGAGGAAAAAAAGACATCTTGAACAAAATATACTATTATGTGGATTATACACATTATGTTCTTCAATTCTGGATTCAATTCAATTAGACAATTTTCACTTCGAATGCTCCTAAAAACAATTGGATATTAAGTGGGTTTTCATCTATTGTTCAATATACCTTAATCATTCATTCAAGTACCTAATCAAGTGTATATTCAATGATTCATAATGATTATTTCTAGGATCCATTAATATCTGTTATTGGATATATATATCGTCCATGTATAATTAATAAAGCTGCAACATCGTTATAAACTGCAATTATCACACGAATCACATATAATATGTTCTGTTTCATTGATATCTGAAACATCATAATATGTATCGAGCCTCATTACTCATAATTGCCACTTTAGTAGAAAGTTATTCATAAACATGTTTCATAATTCAGAGTGCAACCGATCTGTTGGAGAAGATTCATATAATATATTGTGTACTGCTGAAAGAAAATTTTGATATCACCACGATATGTCAGATGAAAAAATACGAGAACGATATTGAAGCAGAGAACCAAATTCCCTTATTGGAAAATTTGAGATGATGTGATGATTACAGTCGTATTTCCGCAGAAATCCTCGCTTGATGATGATGAACTTATTTGTTATTTTGACTACCGAAAACATAGTGTTTCTTACCTTCCTCATGCAGCCGACAAAGTTATTGTGCACCCTGGCTCCTTGCAAAGCCCTTGGGTTGATGCTACCACCCACGTAGACTCTGCTAGATGATAGCATAGTGAATTTTCCTGCTATGTGAGAGTGATCTGCATAAACGCCATCCACTACTGCAGAAAGCTGGAGCATAACAATAATATAATCATAACTTATTTCTATCACGATTTGCTCATATAATCGAATCATGCATACAAAATGATTTATATGTATAAGCCCTTTTGTACCCTAAACATCCTGCGGTTTTCTGATCTTCATTTCTCGAGTGAACATAATGAAGATATGAACACGCTGTACATGGTTCTCGTTAGCTTATTATATGAATCTGTTGTAGCGAGAATTATTTTGAATGTATAATCCTCCTGAGTGAAACATAGCAAACGAAACTAAATTGGGAATAACGTTTTTAAGGCGCTTACGTCGCTGAAAGTCCTCTGTCTGGCAAAATTTAAACCTTCATAACCTATTAAGGTTGACGTCGAGACAGAAAGAGAGATAGAGAGAGAAAGGAGACGCGAGAGGGATTATTTGGCGGAAAGAAGCTTTGAGAAGTGGAGTTGATTTTACTCGGCAACCAACATCTACTCTCAAAGGGGTCGTCGCAGATCATATATTTCCATTCAACCAGCAGTCTGGAAGCATTAACAAATAATCATTGCGTTTTTGGCTTATTCACATAATGAAAAATGCCTATTGAACTTTTGAGATTGACATATTCTTCTTCAAATTATTATTCGAAATTTTCGATGATCGATTTATAGCAATAGATCATCCATTATTTTTCCACGTAATAGAATAGAGCTTATGCTCATCCCCAGAGACAATATTTTCACAACCTTTTTATATCTTATCAGAAAAGCTCTTGTTTTTTCCATATTTTGAACCAATATTCCATCAGGAAAACATGGCTTGGAAGAAGGATTCCGCTTCTCTACAATGTCGAATGATTCATGCACTTATTTGGTAGGTTATCAGATTAGGTTATCAGATTATCAACTGCACATTGTCTATGCTCCAATTTTCCTCGCTCATTTCCATGTATTTAGACAATACGAATTGGCACAATAAGCTCTGGAAGAGATTTTTGAATACCTTTTCACTCCGAAAGTGTAGTATTATAAATCCAGTTTTCACCGGAGGAAAATGTTCCCAGGAGTTTTTGTTTGAATTTTCCTTTATTCGGTTTACATCGTTGCGATTATATTATCATAGTCGTTTGCTCGAATATTAGCAATAGCATTACGGGAACAAGGTGGGATGACAATTTTGAAATGTATTACTTTTAATTATGCTATGTCTGAACTTATATCAATTTGGATACGAAATTACAAATTACAAGCACATTATATTTGCAGAATAACCATTCATTATCTACTGACTCTTGAATATATAGTATACTGGTATACAAAGTTGCTACAAACAACGAAAATAAATCATCATATTCATGCTACTTGTTGAATCAAGTATAAGTGAAAAGTAGTTAATTACTTACCCTGCAGAAGCTTGCTATGGGCGAAATCTGAAACAAATTCACAAGGGATTACTCGAGAATACAATAGAGTGGGGTATAATGGAATCATTTTCTATTTGATGCGGCGATTTGAGATGTAATCGTCCGAAAATTCTGTGCCATTTCCTCTTCAGCGGATGTTCCTATTATAGCAAATAGAAAAGAATTACTCCTATACCGGTCTCTAAGCAAGATAAATAGAGCTCAGACCGCACAATTCTGGCATTTCCCATCTCCCACCAAATAGGGCGAATTTCCTTTAATTCCAGGAAGACCGTCTGTTAGACATCTATTATGACGATATAATTCATTTGGATCTTTGAAAGGAATACAGATGAGCCCATACTTCTATCAAAATAAATTATTGTTCTTTCCTTCTTGCCAAAACAGGTCAGTTAAAATGGGAATGAGCAGCAGTGGGAGACAAGAAAGCGTACAAAATACTTTTTTCAGTCATCTGATATGGATGTCCATAACCAGGATTTTCGTTTAATTTGTCTAAAACGTTTCTCTACTGTGTGGGCACGGATATAATGCATCATGATTGTGAAAAGTAATCAAAGATCAAATGTCAAATACAGATAAACTAATCACGTCCAAAGAAGAATTATTACTGCAGGTGTCCTATATCAAGTCATAAACAGATGAATCTCAAAAGCGCCGAAAATATAAGTTATGGTCCACTTCGTTTATCAACTAGAATGATGAAGCCAAGAATTTATGTACAAATGACCCAAAAGGGCACTGATAAAAGAAGTAAATAGCTCAAAATTTGATATCACAGAGTAAAACAAAGCCATTAATTTGGAACTTAATGACAAAATGTGGTGCACGTGTTCTTTTGTCGAATTGCCGCTTTGATAGAAACAAAAGGTAGATTTTTATATAAAAATGATGAACGAAAGTCAATCGAAAGCAGTCACAATCATGGCTCGGAGGAGCTAAGTTCCTTAATACCGTGGTCACCACGGTTTGTTTTGAAGCTAACGGACTTCTAAGTAGCGGATTCTTTGTCGACAGACATCAGAACATACTTTGTCCAAATTGCAAGTAGTCGATAGACATTGCAAAAGTTAGTCTTCAGGCTGACAGTGAAGCTCAACAGTGTTTTTAAAAAGTAACTTGTACAGTTGAAAGTTTTCTCAGTTTAAACCAGTCAGTTTGCAAGTGTCGCGAATTTCCAAACGAAGTGAAAAGTGAACCATATACAAAATATGTAAGATGCCCAAAACCAGTCTATATAAATGCCCGTAGGAAAATATTTCAGATCATTGACCAAAAAGTTCAAAAGGCACATGTTAGGGAATTATGCCATTCATATCAGAGGGTGTCGTTTGTCGGATAGATAGTAGCCAGGGTTGTATTCAAAAATATTAAAGTATTTGACGTAGGATTTTCTGATTACAAAGGTGACTAATAAAATAGCTTTGTGTATTGAAATTGATGGGATAATTACCTGTATGATTGTGAATTCGATTTTGTAACTTTTTATGTGAATTGATATGGTTCTTTCAGGAGTACTCATAAATCTTGATAATATTTATATATGTCAGTAGACCACTATGAATATTTTTTGAATAAATACTTCATGTTTATATTGAGTTAATCGATGCCGTTGTTATTTCATCCGCCTGTAAAACCGAACCCTAATAACATATGTAGCTTACCACCTCACATATAGGACAAATCAACTAGTGAGGTGTGCAGCACACTACCTATTCGCTTCTCAAACTCATCGAACTCACCTCTTGGATTCTTCGGTGGATGCTCACTTTGTGCCACTGATTGTCATCAAATCTGACTTTGTTCGGCTTTATCTGCATCTCTTGCTTACCATTAGACAAACCCATGGTCAGGCTGAGGCAGCCATCTTTGATGGCCACGTTGAGATAGTCATTGCCGTCACCTGTTCGAGAAGAAATTATCAAATATACGACTGGAACGTGAAGTTTTTCATCCAAACAAATGAGAACATGACAACTATGGTTGATTTTAATTCACCGCAACAGACGGAACCCAAAATATTGGAGTGAATGACATTGATATTATGCGAGAAATATAAGTTGATGCGTTCATCCCCAATGTAAAGTGTGAACATCTCTGGAGTAACCGTACTCTTTCGGTCGCAAGTTGTGGATGATGTAGTTCGCAGAAATCAGCATCATCAGCCATGAAGTAGTGCTAGTTGCAGTCACGATGAGTCCCTAATTTTCATCAAAGTGAATTCAGAAGCTTAAGTTCATAGATTTCCATACATGATGGTCGTAGGAAGACAAATTTCAACAATGAGAACGTAAACACATAAGGAATTCTGACCTGTGTAAAATAATAATCCACTAGGCTGGCGTGTCTTGAAAAAGAAGGTGACGGAGTCTTGAGCGCTCACGATGGGTTCACCACCTGTTTGGCTTAAGTCGTAGGATAAAAATTCCGTTCCTCGGAAGACGGCTTCGGATGGGGCTTTACCTGCAACAGAAAAATGGCGGCTGTCAAGGGAGCGGATAATATTCGTTTGGATTCATCGGGGAAAAACCAAGCCGAGAAATATGCATTGTTGAGTTTTAGGATGGATTTGGCGAACTGCTTCTTCTTTAATCTGCTCTTGTCATTTCACTGACATGAAATCCATTATTCATTGAGAATTTTATCGTTTAATGCAGAGCCATTTATTTTTTTATATAAGCGTCTTACATGTTTGCGCTATACAATAAGGAAGAAACCAAAGAGAGTCGACTCGGTGCTATCAAAGGTAATAATAGGGGGTCCAAGCCACATTCAAGGTAGTAAATATTGTGATCGATCGAGTTCGCAATTTCCCAGTATTCATGTGGATCGAATACCTGGAAGATCGCAGTGAACCCTCAAATTCTGAATCTTGTTTATGGAATGTTGGAATTACGCTCGGTCATTGGTTAGGCCATGGCGATAACAGGATGCGGTTAGCTAGCCAGACGGTCTCTAATGAGTCTCTTAGGCTGCATATTTGCATCGATGTCTAATTAGCATGCTGACAGGTCACATTCTGTTCGCAACAGAGCTTAGTGGAAAGAGCTACAGGAAGTTCTCCTATTTCTATAACTAAACGATCAAGCAACATTTATTTTTGTACCAGAAAACAAACTGATTTCGCCAGATCAATAATTATCCCATTGTTGTGTAGAACAGATGCGAAATTTGTCAAAAATCTTTTCCATAACAGTCCTCATAGGGTAAAGTGGCACTATCCACTGAAAAATCAATTAATCAGTCTATCACTGGGCTGGTGGTCGAGTGCGTGTATCGCTGGCTTATAGTCTAGAGGTTCCGGGTTCGAATCCTGGCGGGGCTACTGGAAATTTTATTTATTTCTGTAGCATCGTTTAGCGGGAGGAGATAGGTGACTAACCGAACATTCTTGGTACCTAGATTTCAATCCTTCGGATTCTCAACGATAACCAGCCGAGTAGTGCTTCGGATGACACTTAAAAAGCTAAGGTCCCCGTCTTCCTTACTCACACAAGTCTCAATGAGACTTCGAGGGTTGCTTTGCAACTAAGTTGGCGGTTAAAATAGTTATTTATGTATTAAGGGAATTATGAGGGCCTTAATTACCGATGGCAAATTTTGCGTCCCGAGGGCCTCTGGCCCGAGGGACAGCAATTGCCAGAGGTTATTAAGGCTCTATAATTCCCGTGGTACATAGATAATTTTATTTTTGACCGATTTTCATAACATTATGTCCATATTTAGAACGCAATAAATGTTTAAATTCATAATATTTCTGGTATATTTGAATTAGGTAGCGTTGATTGTAGCATTGTTGGTTGTTGCTAGGTTGTCGCTATGTTACATGTTTATAAGCAAACTTTCTTTATCAATCAATGTTTTTCCGTTAAAAACGTGTTTAGTTTTTACCACAAATCGACGATCTTTTTCTGATATAATGGAGGATATTATAAAAAAGCGGAAAAAGCAAGACAATCATTACTTCCATCGAAAAGTGAAGCCCTATATCAAAAAGAATACAACTTATATCTGAAGTGGCTGACACAGAGAAATGTTATGTCAAAAGATGCCAACGAAACTGTCTTTCTGGCATATTTTCAAGAACTGGTAAAGTATTTTCAGTATTTTCTGGTAGATTTGGTAATAATTGTATTTATTCGTTGCAGTCAGAAACGTTTTTGCCCAAATTCGTTATGGACTAAATGGTCAATGCTCAAATCGATGGTGACCATATATGAGAAAAGAGATATCACCAAGTTCAACGAACTAGAGGCTTTTTTGAAACGGAAAAGTAAGGGGTATAAGCCGAAAAAGTCTGCTGTCTTATCTCCTAAAGATGTCATCAAATTTCTAAAGGACGCCCCTAATGAAATTCATTTATTGCATAAGGTAATTTTTTCTCATAATTTTCTTTTTCGTTTGTTTATTTCGTTTCATTTGTTATAGGTTGTTCTAATTATGGGTTATTTTGGAAGATGCAGAACTCAGGAACTTCTAAATATGAGTATAGCAGATATAGAGGACCGGGATACTGTTATGGTAGTGAACGTACCGGAAAGTAAAACTGGTGTATCGAAGATTTACATGGTGGATGAAGAAGAGTTCTCTGCTTTGCCTTTATTGAGACTTTATATGTCCTTGCGTCCTGAAGGTACAAAACGATTTTTTTTGAGCTTCCCACAAAATGAATGTACAACTCAGCCAATTGGAAAGAATATGTTTGGCAAAATTCCCAGCAAAATCGCAATGTATTTAGGATTGCCAAACCCACTAACCTATACGGGACATTGCCTTCGTCGCACTTCTGCTACTGCCCTAGCCAATGCAGGAGCAACTATGACAAACTTAAAAAGACACGGAGGTTGGAGAAGTTCCACGGTGGCAGAGGGGTATCTGGAGGACAGTATTGAATTGAGAAATAAAACGGCGCGTATGCTGTCTACTTTGCCATCAGAAGAGGCAGGCACCTCGACTGTAGTGAACAGCAACAGCACCACCCATGAAAAAGAAGAAATTGTTTCCAGCGGCGGAAGTAATTTTCAGGGAACATTTGAAAATTGTACATTTATTATTTGTAATGACGTGAATAAGGAAAATATGTCTTAGTTTTCATTACATATAAACGTTTATAAACATTTCTTGTATCATTTTCACCTGTGAAAGGTAAGAGGGTGTTTTTGAACCTTAATATCCCAAGGGAGTTATAGATATCGTAACTATGACGATATAAGCTTATAATGTCACTGTCAGAAATAAACACATTTAAAAACACATCAAAGTATGAATATGATAATACAAACATTTCCAATCGTTTATTCGGAAACCTCAGTGAATATTGAGATTGATATGGCATCCAAACACTATCCTGTAGGCAAATAGTAATGATGTCAACAATCAGTTATCCTCACCAATATCTACTCTGTTTGTCCTCTCGATAGCTGACCGATATATCACCGCAACCTCAACGCTCTATCGAACCGTCTATCAATATGATCGATTATGCATCGCAGATTTGTATGTAGATTCATGCATAGTTACGTCACGATACAGCACCTGAGAACCCAGGTACGTATTCAAGGATCTAACAGATCTTATAACAACAATCGACTTAAACTAACGAAGGATCTTCAGAGGCCAAAATCTCTTCACTGCTTCCCTTGGCGCAGTCGGTAGGACCATATAGGTATGCAAATTTCGAAAATGCATTTCAGATGAGGCCATATTATATGGAAGCATTTATAATATTGTCATATATTCTGTAGCTACAATTTTATTATTATTATTGAAGAGATTTATTTGTTTGCAAAATAAGCTACGTCAAATATGGTTTCCTGCAATCATAGGTTTCCATTAATCGAATAACCAAGAATCTGCCATACTATGCCGAGCCGACTGTGATCCCGATAAACTTTGGCGCAGTGACCAGTGGTAGTCTTTTGGGGAGGAAACACGTAAAAAAATTCAATGACATATCCAGATTTTTTTACTTCTTGATATATTTTCATGCACTGATGGTGAACATGAGAGAAATCAATACATATAATATATGCAAGTTGGACTGTGAACATTGTGTTATAATTCAATATATAAATCTGTTCAGGTAGGTGATCTCGATTATTATAATTATGCAGTTGCATTGAATTGAGCCAGATAATCATTTTAAGAAGATAATTGCTATATCGATGAATCAATAATGAGAGCTTCCGATATACTGAAACCCTCCACCGAAAATCACCTTATTTCATAAACAATTACATGTAGTCAAATCTATTAGCAGAATATCTAAGAACACGACCATTGCTTGTAATTATTGCGTTCTGACCTCATTTATTATCGATTTTTCACTATTTGAAGGACCAACAATTATCCTGAATACCAGTCTCTGGAGTGTACTCGAAAGTGTTGAAATGAAGTAGTGGTAATTTTTCAATGTGAAGAATTGATGTTTCAATCTTTGGGTTGACTCTGGATGTTTGAACAAAAAGTGCAACTGGTCAATCCATAAACCATTGAGAAAATAATTTTGAAATACAATATTTATCTTTTAGTAGTGGAAAAACTCTTGTGAAGAGAAATGCTGAATCGAAAATGAACTAGTTGAGACTCTTTATGGCCTCACCTGTGCCTAATTTGACATTTGATTATTATTAGTACTCATACGATGTCCCGGTCGGTAATTCAAATACATTTTTCACTAAAGGGCGTTACTTCCCAAATCCTTCAAACTGAAAATTATGTTTTGTGGAATCGACTTGAAGCTTTTCTATTTCACTAACTATAACTCCACTTTGAGTATGGACTACTTCCGACACTTCTTGTTCCTGAAATACGCTTGAGTGGAATATCGTCCACACGCCTCTGTCTGGGCGTTATCTGCACCCAACTTGTGTAGCGTATATCTTCTTCACGCCCTACTTTCCCCAAATTCGGTTAGTATCGCCCCGGAGGGGGCCTCGACAGTGACACCTCTCCCTTTATCATAATTGAATGCAATTAGACTGATAGGGCAATGGAGACGACGATTATAGCGTCAGCAGCGGGAAATGCCGACAAGAAACATTTGTAGTCCGGTGGTAAGTGACGGAATTCAATTTGTTCTCCGTGTTGACGTTCCACAGAGTTTTCTGTTTCCGTTACGAGCCATGCCCAAGTTTCTATGCTGAAGCAGAAAATAACATAACGTTATTCGAATGAGCGATAATAATACGTTGTGTGGATAGAGAGACTGGGCATAAGAGATCATTGTTATTTTCTACCATGTTTCTGAGGAAAGTCATCGGGTGGATGCAATTTCCACTTTGGAGTTTATATCCATGTTCATCGAACTCCGAATCCATTCGTGTAGATGAATATTTCAAATTATGTCTGGATCAAGCACGAACTCATCATTTCGATTTAATGAACTATCTGAACGTAGATATCGATATCTCTCACAAGTAACTTTGAGTAATAGTCATCCTACATTCAATTCCACATCGCTTGTACATTTTAAGTTCTTCATTGTTCGGTATCATATTATTCCAATTTTCATTTGTAGGAAAATGACAGCTTGATCCTCATTTTTTTTAAAATTTTGAGTCGAAAAGACAATGTTAAACTAATGTCCATTTGTATTTTGCACTCATGTGCCCTTTTCACTATTTGATCGTTTTAATTTGGCACACAGACTTCAGAAATGTCCTTTCTCATGTTAAATTTTTTTCAAAGGTTATTTACTTCCTGATTCTTGTTTTTATACGATCTGTGAAAGTTGCTTATTGCTATTCTCCTTACCCTTTTTTCATGAATTTTAGGACGTTGGTGCGAGCACCATTCCACTGCTACTAGTTCCATTATCCATGTCTAAGAGTGTAGTTATTTTATGTACACTATTTTCGAGCACCATCACTATGGGTTAGTACTTTTCCGCCGGACCAGCTAACAAAATGAACGTCAAGAGTTCAACACCTATGTTCAAGACTGTGCCACGGAGCTTTTGTCCAATGTTCACTATTTGGTTCACGTAGTTTTTCATTGAGCCACATTCATCAATTCTGGTCGGAATTAACTTTCTCACCAATTTTCCCTATTTGTCCAGAATCATCAAAGAGTAGGTTCTTTCAATTTTTGTTTGCCTTCTCGTCCTGCTCTGTGATAACATCGATGTTCAATGTTCATTCTCAACTAATTAGAGTAAGAAAAATAATTGCCGAAATTTGAATTGCATTGTGAGTCGAAAACAACGCAGATGATGAAAAGTCAAGGAATAAAATGGTTGGGGCTTGGGGCATACCATGAGTATGACATATGATAGAATAGTGAAACAAGCTCTGAACAATAGAGGAATGGATAATAGAGGAAAAGGAAACTTAAGTAGTTGAAGCAGGTGGAAGAGGATACTATGAAACTCGGGATCACCGGATGGAGGAATAAGGCTATGAATAGAAAAAAACATAGGCCAAATGTTCAAAACAAGCCAACAAAATAAGTGGGTCTATGAAGCCTGTTCGTGATTTGGAATTAAATCTGAATGAAGACGCCACACCCGACACTGAGCTCTACCAAGTTTTCGTCTGAAGATACTAGGATTTCGAAACCCCTAGCTGGTATTGTTCGAGAGAATTGTGAGAATATTTGACCTCACTGTTCGCATATATTTGGAATTCATCAAGGTTCAAATTCAAATGAAATTATAGAGGCATATTGTTCTAAAGCAACTCGTTGGTATGTTGGGGTAGTTAGTTGATATGTTGAATAGAATGGCATGTTGCTACATAGATTCGAACTGAATACATTGTAATTGAGATGTATAATTGCTATTTGAAAGACCCTCTGATGGAGATCTATTATTAACAGTATCCAAGCAGCCTGATGCATTTGTCATGATGATTTTGATTGTCTATTTCGTGAAACTTATTATTGTTGAAATGTGAAAGTTGAACATCCTGAACTCTGTAGGTACGAACTAATTTCCCGTGGATATAACGAAGCAACTTCAACATTTAGGATTACTTATGAAATATGATACTGAGCTCAAGCTCAGATAATTCATTCACTCGAAACTCTATTCGAGAATTAAGTGCCTGCTCAAAACTTACAACTTTAGTTGTGAACCGTTGCAATATGAAGTTATTCCCAGCCTAAGTATGTTTGATAATATTTTTGAAGTGAAATTATGTCAAATGGGTAAAAGCAGCTACAGGATGATTAGTATCTCGAATATAAATGAAAATTTTTCCTTCCATAAATTTCAATAAGTTTTGCCGACTTGTTTGCATATTTCCCGAATTGATTTACTGTCAAGCCACAGGAAATGGAAAGAATTCCCGACTAAGGCCAGCGATAAATATTCAATTTTCTGACTGACTGGTCATCGGTTTTAATGCTCAATGAAGTTAATTATTTTGTCCCTCACAATCTCGGATTTTGCAGGACTTGAAATAATAGTCGGCAGGATTACTGTAACATTTTTTATTACAGTCAACTACGCCTGAATCGAGTATCGTCAGAATTTGAATCTAGTATTTTCAAAATTTGTCACATGTCATGCATTAGCAAAATTTTTCAGTAATTTCGATACTTATTTTATGCATATGGGATGAGTTGTTGAGACATAAACGGGGATCATTAGCAATTTGTTCTAGTTAAAGTTGCCAAAAGCTATACATTGCAGGAGCATTGTTCCAGTAGCCAGATAGGATGATGTCAGTCGAGTTTGTCCAACTCTTTATCTTGTTAAAATTACTCGATCTCTTCTTCTCAGATCTCTGGTCTGTATTATTGGTTTCGTATTGTGTTTGATCCTCGTCAAATGTGTATTCTGATTGGTCCACTTATTTTACCAAAGGATGATTCATATTCATTTTTTATGTGTAAGCAGAATTTGCAGGCTCTCTTGTGGCTTCATCAGCTCTCTCGTTTCCAACTATTCCTTTATATTACAATATATGGCTAACCCCCCATTACTCCAATAGCCCAGTCTCTCAGATAATAACTATTCACAATCATGTTCTCGTATACTGCATGTTCTGTAAGTGGTTTTAGATCAATCATATCGACTCGACATATTAGTATTGCTCAATGACATGGAAAATGAAATATAATGTTAGAGATCATACAAATGAGGTCTGATCCTACCGTTTTATTTTTTTATTCGATTACATTTCAATCTGTGAAAATCAATTATCATCCCAGATGCAATGTTTTTCTGAATTCGTTGTCGACGTAGCTCCAATCGTAAATTCCTGAAATTCAACTTTCAAAAATACCTAGAGAGACGTGAAAATATTTGCTTCGGATAAATCGAGCGGTTCGAGTTTGTGTAATGAAAGGAGTCACTTACGAAAGGACGGCAATTTTATGCATCCCAATGGGAATTTTAATGAGTTTCTATCCATTTCATAAGCCAAGTTCGCCTTGGAACAGGAGTATGTCTGAATTTAATGAAAATGGGTTCTTTGTTTTTCAGAAAAGATAGAAGTCAGTCTGAGAGCCTCATTATTTTGATGATATTTCGAGTGGAAAACCGAGCACAACAAGTCTTGTTAGAAATACAATACATTGAAAATCTTTCCCGTCTGGCTTTAACTATGAAGTGAAAACGGAATGTGAAGGAAAGAAAGTCGAACAGACGAGTAAATTGCATATTTTTATATTCTTCAAGTTTCAGTGTGCATTGAACTGAATGATTGATCATGATAACGATTTAACACCTTCTTCATTACCTACTCAATTCATAGTAGACTTTTTAACCTGAATTCGTTCGGTCTCTATAATAATATTAATCAATAACTGTCATTTTTCATCCTTTTTTGCCTTTGGGCAACCCTCATTATCAAGAAAAAACAAATAGAAACGAGCTCAGGCGTCCTTTCAATACGATAAACGAGCCTCGCATCTTTTGATATTCAAGGAAAGCTAGTATTGTGGATGAAAAAACCCAGCAGAAACAATACCAATAAATTGGAAATTATTCCAAGCAAAATCCAACCGGACGGGAGAATAAACAAAATAAAACGATTCACAAACAGAGGGATGGGAGTTTGGGTTGGTAGTCGACATTCCTCAAGTTCTAACTCTGCCGTTTTTTCCTCCTTTGGAAGGAGAATTCAATATTTCTCGGACGAATGCACATTCAATATGAGCTCGCTATGGCGGAAAACTTGTTTGATTTTCCTCTATCCACTAGAAAGAATTCAATTTTGAAATGCTCAACTGGAATACATAGTGATAGCGAAAGAAGTGATTGTAAATATATTGACAAATCAAATTGCTAGAAATTATTCTGTTTGACTTGTTTGTCATGGACTGTTGTTCAGTTGAGTATAACCGACCAGAGTGGCTAAATTTGATGTGAAAACTTTTCCAAAAATAACACACATACGGTCTCGATATTTTAAATCTCAAATTTCTGCTAGTGAGAACACATAAAATTCTTCTTCCTTTCATTCGAAACACCAAGCAAACACACTTATATTTACTCGTTTTCAACACTTTTTAGTGGGAAAATCCGATAGTTTTCCAAAAATGCACCTTTCAAATATGAACAAAACAGGACTCAACACTATTTGATTATTTAGCTCCCGTCGGGCTCGGTTTCCACTAAAACGTGTTGAAAACAAGTGGATATAAGCATAGGTGGTGTTCTACTTGAAAGAAGGACGCATTATTTGTGTTGATTGATAGCAGAAAGTTGAGATGGCAAATGGTGTATTTTTGAAACAAAATAGGCTCATATCTCCAAAAATACTCGACACCGCCGTGGATTCGTGATCAGGAGGCTAAAATACGAGAGTACTACCAAACACTTTTTCATAACCCATAAAGAAGATTCATCATAAACTGAATTACTTTATAACCTTATAGATTGTAGATTATAGAGGGGGGAAGGGTCGTTAAGGCTGTGCAGCCTCTAAAGCACCTCGATCTTTTGTACATAACAGTTTATCAGTTTCCTGGGGGCTATGTTCTTGACATCGGAGGGCTCTAAGAAGGCCCCTTCCAGGAACTTGAGCCTCTTGCAGAAGAGTGCTGGGCATTCGCAAAGCAAATGCTCTGCAGTTTCAGAGAAGTTCTCGCAGTAGCGGCAACCAACACTCTCTGTTTTACCCATCTTTTTGAGGTGATACCTCAGAGGGTAGTGTCCAGTGAGGAGTCCCGTTACCAGTTTCAAGTCTTGTTTGTCCAACTCGAGAAGCTGTTTAGCTTTCCTTGACGAAAGGCTCACTAGCCTTTTCGCTTGTCTTTGTCCTGGCACTTCATTCCAGTGAGATTTCATTTCGTCTGCTTCCCAGCGTCGGAACTCTTCTCTCAAGTGGGCTTTGAAAAGTCCACAAAAGGGTTCTGGGCCGAGAAATTGTGTAATTGTCCCTTTCTTTGGCAAGACAGTCTGCTTCCTCGTTGCCTTCAACTCCCTTTTGACCTGGCATCCACATCAAAGTGACCTGGTTGTTCGCTACCAGTTGTCTCACGGATTTTTTATAGTCCCAAGTCAGCTTAGACTCACAAGTGTATGACTTCAGAGCTTCAAGTGCTGCTTGCTCTCTGATAGAACATTTTTGCCCTTCGAGTGTCCCTTTACTTCTGCTTGAAAGATGGTTGGAGTGTTACCAAGAGGTTTTGAGAGCCTGAAATTTGGTCCTGTAACTCCCACTCCAGCCCTTTCATCCATCTTGGATCCATCAGTATACCACACTAATGCATCCCTTTCCAGATGAGGTCCGTTCTCTGTGCAAATTTGGTGGTTGCTTATGACCATTTCAAACTGCATTTCGAATCTTACCTAACTGGCATGATATCTGTCGGTTTAGACATGGATTCTAGGAAAATATTCTCCAAAATCTTCAAGTGTCCAATCCGATTTCCTGATTTGAGATTTATTGTCTGACTCAGTCTGAAGGCACTGATTGCTGCTTCTTTCATTACACACAGGTGCAATGGTGGAAGGTTCAGCATTACCTATAAGGCTGCAGTGGGGCACGTGAATATTGTCCCTGTGATTCCCAGACAAGCTAGCCGCTGCACTTTCGGCAGCTTGACTTGTGCCACTTTAAAACCTTCGAAACGATGGTAATTATGTGCCAGCTATATAGGCAAAGATATAGCAGATTGATTAGGTAGAATGTAGATGATAATACCTGCAACTATATGTCTCACACAACTTTCTACTCTTCTGTTATTTAATGTCACAATTTCATATACAGTGACCAAGTGGCGTTTTCCATCATTCTATATGGTTGGTGTCTGTTTTGTTCTTGTTCTTGTAATTCTTTGAAGTCTGCTTATAGTCGGAAATTACAACTGCGTTCTCGATTCTGTGACGAAAAAGATTCCTATGCAGAAATCAAAGTAAAAATTAGGAAATCTTTTATTCTGAAAACCAGACAGAAAAAAACAAGGATTTTCCACTATCCATTGAATTCCTTGGATTCAGTCTCCCTCGCTATATTAACTCGCTGTTTTCTGCTTATCTATCGCCGTCCTGCGTTTTAAACGCTTGTTCCATCGATTTCTCAAGCCGTTCCACGATTCTCTTCTGCATTCCGCTGGGAGTCGTATATTCTATTCCTAACAACCGTTTTTATTTTTCGAATTGTTCCATTTCTGGCACCATTTATCCGACCAATTTGGAGAGAAGGAACGTGGCGGAGAATTCTCGCACTCTCCAACGTCAGTGTGAAATTGCAGAGAGCAGGTGTCAATATCGGAACTTACATAGTAATGTCAGCTTTGGTTATTTTCAGTAGCGAAAAGTGTTCGAATATTTCAGGGAGAGTCAAGGGATAGACAGCTACAGGGTTCGATAAGTGCTTTTTTTTTCAACTTGGGCAGACGTTGCTTATAGCTTTCGATCATTGAAATCAGACAAAATGAGGCGACAACTTTAGAATTCGTGTGTCAGACTTAGCAAAGGATCAAATACAAAAAAAAATCAATCAATATTTCATTGAAAATAGTCTTTAGAATATTTTATTATGATATTTCGTCTGACGTCTATATGACGTCTGACTACCAGTGTTTTCGGAATTATCCCACCATAGATCTTACTGCTTACGCTAGATCCGGCATCCTGTAGTAATTTTTAGGTCAAGAGGGGTCTGTAAGAAAGTAGGTACTATGGTCACGTGGGACAACACATTTGTATGGTCAACAACTAAAACGACCAATCAATGGCTAAGTACTTTCAACCCTCCCGGGCCTACAAAACAAGTAACCTGGATACCGGATCTAGCGTAAGCAGTAAGATCTATGAATCCCACTGATTTTTGACCACGTTCAGTGGGTAGGCTTAGTTTCATATGTCAACAGCCAACACGATGTTACAACCATTTGTATTAGTATATCAAAAAAATCTATCCTATAAATTCGAGGTGATATGTCTCATAACAGACTAGATTTCCAACTTCAGTTTAAACCATTGAGATTGCATACACTTCTACCATGGATCATCTTGATAATATCATGCATGTTTCCTACGAAAGCTCTGAAGGGACACTGTAGATATTCTTTTTTATCTCATTAATGAGTTAGATATCTCAATATAATGAGATACCAACAAATGTTTTTGCTACTGCTGGAAGCCACAGTTTTAGTGCATTTTTCTCATCATGTTTCAACAATAGTAAAATAATGTTTCAACATAATATATTATAGCATACATATAAGATCTTTTTACTTGTTTCAAGATAGAGGTGTAAGGTGTGAAGATACAAAATATTACTGCTGTCTGTTGACTTTCTTGATCCATTATAGTTATTGTATAATAATTAGCAGATGATATGGATGTCGATGTCAAGCAACTTATTGAAATATTTATCCAGGTTCAGTGATCAAGCTATAACCTACTGAAATGTAAATAACAGCAATCTGAAACTTCAAAACATTCTTATATACATAAAATCCATATTAATTGGAAAAAAGCACTTGTTGGCACATTGCTTGATATTAACTCATTATAATGACTTATGGTATCTCATTATTATGAGATAATGTATCTCATTATAATGAGTTAGCTATCTCATAATAATGAGAAACCTAACTCATTATATTGATTTAGGTATCTTATTATATTAAGATAGCTAATTCATTATAATGAGATAAAAAAATATCTACAGTTTTCCATCAGTGAAAGAATAGTAATTTTGTAGACCTTGCTGACCTTTCTCGCAAAATTCTCCTTCATAGTCTGGATTTCTACACTCGCAGATTGGTCCACTGTCT
The DNA here is from genome assembly GCA_029955515.1 of Chrysomela aeneicollis. Classification (NCBI taxonomy): domain Eukaryota; kingdom Metazoa; phylum Arthropoda; class Insecta; order Coleoptera; family Chrysomelidae; genus Chrysomela; species Chrysomela aeneicollis. The sequence goes on along the minus strand of JARUHQ010000003.1, from coordinate 11,319,655 downwards.
GTGGAGATGCAGATGCCATCGTGTTGGCAAGGATCTCTGATTTCACATGCGTCGCTGCTATTGCCTCGCAGTATCTGGAAAGAGAAAAACAAGTTCAGTGAACGCAAAAATTACAATGGCTTCTTTCATTTGTCCGGTAGAGCAGTTTTTATTGGAATAAACTGGTGAATATAACACAATGAGTGAAACCGCAGAGATACAACAAAGTTAAAATGGAGACCAGGTTGCATAATCAGAAGACCAACAAAATGCCGGCAAGAAATTTGAAATACATGGAGGAACAATAAGTCAACATTATCATTATCAATTTTAATGAGTCTGTCGTTTTGGCTTTGGCCTCTATCACCAACTTAATATTCTAGAATATGCAAACCTGGATTTTTTATTACATTTTTCTGAAGCTTTCAATCTCTCGAGAATGATAACTGATCAAAGTTTTTCAAACAATCATCAATGTTTTATCGATCGACCCCTGATTCAATCATGTAATGAAGCATGCCAGACATTTCTATCTGCCTTCCACAACCGAATAGAGCTCCAATTCCTCTTGCGATAATCGCACCATCCAATAATCTACATTGTCATGTCTCGCTGTAATTACAATCCTTCAGAATATTCACGACCCACCTCTACATGAATGCTAGAGCAGGATCGAATTAGAAATTTCATGTATTCTGTGATTCAATTAAATTAACTTCGTCGACTTCAACTGTGGATATAGAAACTTCCCCTCTACAATGATTGGTCAAGCTATGTGAATAATACACTGACATACCAATGAAAATAGAATATCAAAAGTACCCATACAGAATTCCTTGTTTGATCACTGAGAACTCACATTGTCTTGTTTTCCATAATGAAATTATTTTAGTATGTACGACTATAATATTATATGTTTATTTATTATACTTTGAAATAATTTCGTGTAGGCAAGAATTCAACGATCTATATAATTCTTCTTCCCCTTGTAACATTGGGAAGCACCTGAATTTATATCTCCGAGGAGATCATCGATTACCCTTCCGTTCCCCCCCCATCTGTCTGATGCCACCCAACCATTCAAACAGAATTAGAAGTTCTAGAACAATAAATTCGTGTTTCGGAGTTCTGTTCAGGTTCCGGTGTTGGTGTTTGAAATTACTACAGATCTTGGCACTTTGTTTCACGGCCCGCTTTCCACTGGAACACGCCGTGAAAGATATTCTGAAGGCGGTACACAAAGGCGGCTGCTGTTGTTGTTGAACGAACAATGTGGGGTGAAAATAAGAACTTGGTCACCTGTCTGAAACTGCTGGTCTTGTACCTTGTAGATTGGGAGGTAATACCCAGTTAACACAAATTCATCTCAGATATGTGGTTGGGCATCACAATCATGTTCCAAATCACACTCATTGAATTGAGACTCTGACATCACAATGACTTCTATTCCGGACCCTTTTCGTCATTCTTTCATTTCAGAATACGTTGCCAAATGAAACTTGAAATTATTATTAGTCAACTTTTTATTCAACATGAAACGAAGAACTATTTCTGAATGGGAAGTAATTTTCAATTCTTCAACTGCCTCACATCCTTTTGTCAAGAAATCTGTATGATTATAATATGGTGCTTCTGAAGAATGTCATATATACCTTCTTGATTTTTCAGTTCATGAAATGCGTTGAGCATGGCTAAAATGTGAATTAAATCACGTTTGTGTGACATTGTCTGAGTAATAGGTTTCACAAGAGTACTCCTTTTCACTTGGTCATTAGTCTCATTCTGAATCATATCACACGAATGTTTTATGAGGTATCAGAAGACTTCAAGATTATTGTCGTAAGTGGCGCCATCCCTAAGTAAGCAATTGAACTGAAACTTTTTTGACTCATAATCGGTCGCACTTTCAAGAAGATCGGATGTTGAGGCGACTATACAACCATCAGGTAGGTCTTTTATCAATTACCTTGCGATAGGAACTCGTTCTATACCATTTACTCACTTAATATCCACATCCACCTTGCTAAGCAACAAGCACTACGTTTCTATCGATATCCAAATTCGAATCAGTACCTAATTGTGTAAAATTTCGTCTTTGTGCTCTGCTTTTGATGAATTCTAACTCCGAACTCGGTAATTGACAAAAATCAATGTAAACCTGCTCCCACTCTTTCGTACGCAAATATATAGGTAAAAAATCTGAGCTATTCATTTTTGCTTGCTTGAATATAAATTAAAATGGAAAATTCAACTACTCAAAATAACGTGGACCAATTATTTCCATTTCAGAAATCAATTCCCAGGAGATTCATAAATATAATCTATCCATGTTTTTACAGTATTTGCTAGATGCTAATCCTTCCTTCAACAATAAACATTGAATTTGATTCGCAACGACTTAAGTTTCCGAGTCGGAAATTAATGTTGCTTTTTCTTTGAACGCTTCACAAATTCACCTCAATATTAGTCTCAGAGCAAACGAAATGAGACGAACAAAGAGAACGCATTTTGTCAAATAAGGAATTCCATGGCAATATCAGTGATGTATAATAATTGTGATTTGCTTTGATATACATTGACTGACATGAATGGGCCATTTGACCCATTCTATGATTTTCAATGAGAATATCCATCTTTATGTTGGTTATCATGCCTTGAGTCATAGATTAACCATGCTTGAGTCAAATTTGACACCAAAATGGAGGAACTACATTTCACGAACTTTATGGTCAAAGTAGGCTAGTCGTTCATCAGTGGAAGGTTTTCCTCATATTATTCATCCCAGCAGATGTCTTTCGATTTATTATATTACCTAATAGACAGAAAAAGCGTCTACTTCCAGTGTGAAAATAACGTTCCTAATTGGAAAAACTCCGAACCACGCGTTTTGGACGAATTTTCGTCGAGATTAATAGTGGCAGTTTTTGAATAAAAATGGTATGTATTGAAGGTAGCCTAGAAAATATATGTATTCAGGCGTATCTGTTCGCTCGTGTGTCATGTGATATATTGAAATAATATTTTTGAAAATCAGAATTGGCTCTTAAGTTGAGGACATCAAACACTCTCACAAAAAAATCATACGAAGAATAAAGACACCCATAAAGAGCAATGAAAATGAAACTCAAGTAGAATTTACCGTATAATGTTTCGGGTCATTAATTAAAAACTTGATACGGGATTCTCAGTGCACTAAAGTATGGCGCAGTATAACTGAGCCATAATGGCAGAAATACGCTAAATATGGTAATTAGGTTGAAAATAATTTCGATAAATGTACTTCATATCACCCAACGAATGCGAGTTCCACTTCATGAATGATTCATTGGATGTATTCGGAAGGTATTTCCACAAAGTTTGCTCAATTTTCTTATGCCGAATGTCAAAAATGTTATCTAAATTGAAACCTATTTGGAGGCTATAATATTGTCTGTTCACTGAATAAATGATTCAGGTATGCTAATAAAGAAAATGGCGCTATAAGCATATTTTTTCTCGTTTGGAATTTCAATGAATGTAATTTTTGAGATATTAGATCTTCTTCATCGAAAGATCAGGAGAGATTAATAAGAGTTTGTCATATAGTCGGTTGGAATATTGTAAATTATTCTTCTTCGCAAATGATGGTTCCCATGGTTGAATTTCAATACCTTAAATGTACAAATAAACATGAACAGAGAAAAATCAAGTGATTCGACTTCAATTGGACATTTGTTGTAGGAAACATTGCATAGGGTATCTTTAAACACGTATTGTTCCATAAGAATTCTTGTGTGCTAAATATTTCGAATTAAAAAATACTGGGCATCTTCAGATAAAGATTGAACTGCTTCAGAAAGACTAACCATCATTCGTAGTGGGACATTCCCATGTCACAACGTTTCACCTCTCCAATCAATTCCTGAAGAGATTTATTAATCAGTGCCAGATTCAAAATCGCTTCCAGATAAACGAAACCCAGTTAGGAACTTGGAAAACTTAGATTGGATATCACCCGTTGCGACTCAGCTAAATAATTCAAATTTTCCGACAAGGAGAACGGAGATGCGGTGAAAAATTCAAAGATAATTAGGATAGACCGCATACCGAGAAAAAATTAGAAGCATCAACGTCCACCCATATTTCTTGAGGGTATCCTCACAGACAGTTGCTTATTATTCATAACAGTAGCACTTATACCTATGAAGTTATCAACAAGTATGTCCAGCAAAGTTATCATGTGAATAAATGTTACCATGTTGAGATTCACAAATTAGTTCATAACGATTCCATTAATTGTGATTTCTAATTTATCTTGGTAGAAGACAATCTGAAGTGAACAGACTACTGATTGCAATGAATTATAACTTTGAAGTGCAGAATATAGTCCACAAAATATCCAGTAGGATTTTCCAATATTTGAGTAAAAAATGAGAACAGTAAAACCTGCATTAGTTATAAAGAAGTAGTGAAAATTCCTGTGGATCAAAATCAGGACCAAAAGTTTATGCTTCTAAATGTAAGCTATTTCTGATTCTTTGCGGATGGATTTGTGACAACTCCTCTTGGCTAACCATATATTATATAGTGAGAAGAATGAGGACGTTGAAAATTTGCAACAATACGATGTGTCACCTCTTCAGATATTTCTACAGATGTTTGTGTCTTCTGATACTAGAGCGAGAAAAATCAATAGTCTTATTCTGGGACGCCTATGAGAACGTTGCGCGCTCTATTAATTTGAAAATAACAGCTCTTCTTCGCTAAAAAATGACGAGAATCGAGAATAATTGGTGGGATTCGCGAGGATTCATTATTCTTTCTTGTTTTGCCGAGAAAGAAGCGACTAATTTGACAATAATTCGAGTTGATTAATGTGCTTCTCGTTAGACGGCCAACTCGAAATGAGAGATGATATTTGTACAGGCTATATCGAAAAGAGTTCTTTTAGACCTTTTTCCAGGTCAGATCAAAATAACATGATAGGTACCCACAAAAACGTATCAGATCATTATCATTTCATGACTCCTTTTGGAGGAACAATCCACATGAACCTCAATGTGGATTCACATCGATATCATCGACATTCCTCACTGGATTATCACAGATTCCTTTCCCATTGGAATTTTCAAAATCAATTCTAATCAAGTGATGGGATTCTACTGGGTTGACTAGTATTTTCACATAATTTTAGCATTATTTTTATTTACATCAATTTTATTTTCGGAGTACTTTTAGCTTTTCTTTCAACATATTTTGTATTCTGTGAGTATTCATATATGTGCTATTTTGGTACTCTTACTGGAGTTAGACTTATTTCTTTTAGATTTTATTAGTTAGTAAGATAATACATTTTCTTTTCGTAATGATTCTGATCTTTCCGTCTAAAAATATGCTTTCTACCTCCCATAAACATAAAAACGCATGAAACATCCACGAGACACGCTAACAATAAGCTCAGAATGGCTCTTACAAACCTGAGTAGATTATTCCTGTTTCCGAATTTCACGCGAATTCCAGCAGATATTGTTAGTGTTTTTTGCCTCACGGTGAATTCCATTGTAATAACTTGTTCAGGCAAAAATTCAATTAAAACGTCAACGTTAAATTTATCTTATCACTAACAATACGTTTTGGAGTTGGGTTGGATTATAAAACATGCAAGTTTTCATCAAGTAACGACCAACAATGTTGAGCAATAACTCGATATTGAAGATGAAGTGTAGAGTCGCTGGAGCCTGATTCAATGCATTCGGCTTACTCAATAAAAATTTCTCTATTTTCCATTAAAGGAAAGCTGTCATTTCAACCAGCGGAAGCTAATTTATTTCACCTCCTGGCAGGAAGTAAAATTTATTTCCTCTCGCACTTTTCCTGAAGTCGATATTGAACGACGTGCAATCGAGGAAGTCAGATTCTTCATTACTACCATTATCAATTGATATGTGTTGAGGAGGTAGGAATTGGTAGGTGTCAATACCAGAGAAGAGTTATATGTTAATGAATTAACATTTAATAAGCTTTCAAAATTACTTCAGATCAACAACTCTGACATCATTCCTGATTTCTTGTGTGTGTGAGTGAAAGAGAGTTGGCATCGGAGAATCCAATTGATATATACCTGAAGAGCTACTGAGGCTTCCAATACTATGATTGATATATGAACAAGATTTACAGCAAACTAGTAACGTACATCCGTATATATCACTCAACTTCTTCAAACGATAACATGATAAAAGTTTAAGTGATATATTATACCAAGGCATCGTATTTTATCAATTTATCTCATATTACACATTTGTATTGCATTCACCGAGTTTCTGTTGAATTTGTCACATGTTTCAATCGCTCTAATAAACTACGCAACACTAATTACGTCGCACCCCGAAATTTTGCCCCTGTTGAAATTTGAATAACTTTTTCTTCTTTGAACAATTTGAATTCTGTTCGCACTGTTCGCTAGCTCAGTCCTTCTGCTATAATCTCGTACTTCTTCGATACATGAGGTTATTTCCATAAAATTGCTACAGGATGTTTTTTGGAACTGTGCAAAATTTCAAACTTTTCAAAAGGATCCCAAATGAAGAAAAACAGTTTTTTTTCAACTTCAACAGCAGAGGCATGAAAATTATCTTATTACCTTCGGCCATTTCCAAAATTGTATTCTTATCACTTTTCTTTACAGAGTAATCTCAAAAAATCAATTTTTTTGTTTTGTTGTCATAACTTTTTTCCTCTTCAACCGATTTACAAAATCTCAGGCTCATTTTGAAGCTGAAACCTCATATGAGAAGATTTAAAGATCAGAATTGACTCAAGATGAACATTCAGAATCGAGGGTTTCCTCCCAGGTGACCCAAATCTGAAACACTCTGTAAATCCCGACTGGGAGGAAAATTAAATAAAAATCAACTTGTTTTCGGAAGTATTTTCCATTCTGGACACATCCAGATCTTTTTTTCTTACAGCAGTCAAAAATTGTGCGTGAGAAAACCGAAATGAAACGCCATGTTCTAGAAAAAAAATCAGCCCAAAAAAATGCATGGTCCGTAACCAACGTAACAAGAATCATAATGAGTGACTGGCAAGACAGGTTGAAAATTACGTTCCCGTGAAAATAATGATCAGGACAGAAAAAACTATTCGTATAGGTATTCAAAATAAAACAAATTCTGAATACAACAAAATTTCAGGGTAACCTTCTCACCCCCTATACAAAGTCTTCCATCATGTTTTGGATTTTTTTCAAAGAATTCAATTTTTTAGACCCAAAAAAAAATAATTTATACGTACGCCTATGAAACAATTTTTTTTATCCCTTTGATCAACTTTTTCTGCTGAACATAGCTATGGGTACCGCTTGTCTCGATTCTGAAAAATAACTTTTTTTCGCCCTGTACATCAAACTATGATACTTGGAGAACTCGAGTTTGGGCGATTCTTAGTAGTTTTGTACGAAATTCACGAAAATTATTTGTAAAAAAATCACAAAAATTTCCTTCCCCTTCATTCGTACCCAAAGTACCCCAGGGGGGCAAGGGGGGCGAAAGAATTTTATTATTTTTGATATCCGATCCCGATGTAGGGGTCAGGTGAAATATGTTTACCGATATATCTAACCGTTTGACCAGCAAAAATTTTACCCGCAAAAAAAATTTTGGAGGGGAGGAGGCAAAAAATTTTTATCAGTATTTTTGGTGGTGATATTTTCGTTTCGATCAAACAACGTTTTGGATATTTTTCTTTTTTAATCTGGATTTCGAGGGGGCTTTAGATTTGGGTCACCTTTGCAGAAACCCTTGATCTTTAATATTTATTTTTAGTCAATTCTAATCTTCATGTCTGTTCGACCAACGTTTCAGCTTCAAAATGATCCTGAGATTTTGATAATCGGTTGAAGAGGAAAAAAGTTATGACTGCAAAACCAAAAAATTGATTTTTTGAGATCACTCTGTAAAAAAAAGTGATAAGAAGACAATTTTGGAAATGGCCAAAGGTAATGAGATAATCTTCATGCCTCTGCTGTTAAAGTTGAAAAAAAACTGTTTTTCTTCATTTGGGATCCTTTTGAAAATTTCGAAATTTTGCACAGTTCCAAAAAACATCCTGTAGCAATTTTATGGAAATAACCTTATGTATCGAAGAAATATAAGATTATAGCTGAAGGACTGAGCTAGCGAACCGTGTAAACAGAATTCAAATTGTTCAAAGAAGAAAAAAGTTATTTAAATCTTAACAGGGGCGAAATTTCGGGGTGCGACGTAATTAGTGTTGCGTAGTTTATTATGCAGCATTGATTTGTTCTTCTATTGTTACATGCCAATACAAATTGTAGCAAGAAAAATCCAGTTATTGATTTTCCTACTAGTCATAATGAACGATCATCATGGTGCAACAATCTTCGGCAAAAGTCAACCTGCAGAAAGTGCAGTGGCTTACTCATCTGACAATCACAAGGGAATATTTACATGCCCTACAGCAGGTAATGCTGAACCCTTCGCCATATCATGTGTGATGAAAGAAGTAGCAATCAAGACCTTCAGACCTTGCCAGACAGACCAACAAATTCTCATAGAGAAAGGACCACAACTGCAATCAGTGTGGTATACTGATGGATTCAAGATGGATGAAAGGAATGAGAGTGGGCGCTTTATTATTAGGGCCAAGTTTCGGGCTCTCAAAACACCTTGGTAACGTCTCAACCAACTTCCAAGCAAAAAGTAATTACATGCTGAGAGGATGACCAAAGATGTAAAATATGATGTCATATTTTTGAGTCTAAGCTGACTTCCGGACTATAGAAAATCCCTGATACAATAAATGGCAGCAAACAACCAGTACATTCTGCTGTGGGCACCGGGGGCTAAATTTCTGGCCCAGACCCTTTCTATAGACTGTCCAAAGCCCTCTTGAAAGAAGAGTTTTGAGTTGGGAAACTGATCACATAAAAACTTATTCCAATATAGTTATTTTTGGGAATATCCTATTCTTTCAGTTCAATAGCAAATTAATTATGATTGTATAAAGCATTCTTTGTAATGCATATAGAGTGTTCATGAAGAACCAAAGAGTGACTTTTGAGGGATAGGAAATTGGTTTCCCACGAACCTATAACTGTGATATAAATCGAATGTATAGAGTATGAAACAAGTCATTTGTTGATGTCGCTCTAGTAAAAGGACGATTTTTCTTTATGACTGGAAACACATGCATGAAACTGACCCTATCTGGTGTCGAGTTTCAGTGCGATACTGACAAGAACATGATGAATCTGGATATGCGATTTCAAATAAAGGTCTGGGATATCCATCATCATTTATATGCTTTGATGAACTGACAGATCCAAAAACGCTTGGTGTACCATCAGAAAGTTTCAAATCGATTGAATAACAAGTGTTATCTTCTCTGGCGAACACGAATTGGCAGTAGAAAGATAAAAGCGAACACGCATCTGCGACCACCATTCGCGATAGAAAATAACACGTAGCACTACTTCATGGTAACAACTCGAACTTCTCGAAGTGGTATTGTTTTTGTTTTGTTTTCATATTTTTGATGTTTGTGTCATTGTGACATAGGTGTCTTGTCACCAAACAATAACTGAAACAAGAAAAACGATAAGATTTCACATGTATTTCACCAAAACATCTCTCGAAAAACTACTGGAAGTTCACCTTCCACATCAGAAGCGAACATAAACAGAACAGAGGTTAAGTTTGTCTGTGGGTTATCCTCCAGAGAGTTCAGTGATTATACCACTTCGAATGGTTCACGAGTCACCGCTAGGTAGCGTATCGCTTAGCACCTATCTTAGCACTTCGTTTCCAATCGTAATCGCATAAAAAGTGACCATCATAGATTACACATAATGTATGGAGTGACTATATATGGCGAAACAATTTGATGAACAAAATAGCAAAACTTATATGCATCCTTATATTATTAAAGTTAGTGATTGTGGCTCTCGGATTGGAAAACTGGCGTTTATTGTTGTAGCCGATATGAGATTCAATCTGAATGAACTCCATCTGAGAGGATGGGGAATATCACTCCATCGATATTGATGACGTCATAAATCAATGCAATGCATCAATTATTCAGAGCCTCTCAACTGTTGTGAATCTGGTGAATAAAAGATGTATTACTGAATATTTGTGGATACAAGTTGTTATTCTTCACCTTGAGATTGAAACAACCCTGGAGAAATGAAACGAAAATCCATTATTCCAAAGCTATTATCTTTCGTTGAAACAGTAATATAGACAATGGAATCCACTGATGCAGCAAAAATATGTGTACAACACGGCAAACCAGCCAGTTGGCGTTTATATCGGCCATTTCTTTTCCCAAAAATCTAATATGAATCATCAAAATCCAAAATATATGTTGCGTGGAGAACAATTAGTGGAATAATTTAAGACTATGATCCAATAAGGAAAATATACTCCATCGACGCAATTTTAGTGTTTAGCATCCAAATCGAAGTTTGACCCTAGGAGTTACCAGCATTTATAATACGAGTATTTCTGGAAGAGTAGAGTTGGAAACATTACATGATTATATGGAGAAACACCACAAGTCACAAACATCAAAGACCATGGACCATTTCAGAGTAACCATTACAATTGGTCTGAACTCACCAAGAATTTTCTTTCCCTGACCTATGCCAGGACATGTTCATGAAGTTTCTGGCGAACTCATGAAATGGCTTCCTGTACGATTAGGATATCAGGATATCGGAGATGCGCCTCCTCTGTGAAGAGTGAATACTTCGATCGATATACTAGCGAGGAGTATTGGGCGTGCAACTTGACGTAGACGCCAAGATTTTCGGATAATACGGGTTATCGAGATTATTTTTCAGCTCCTCGCGTAACAGCGTTCATTCCTTGGAGGAGAGATAATAGATCGAGAATATCGAGATCGACTCATCTACTTATATTGAATCCAACTGTAGTTTGGAGGAAACGAGAATCTCTTCAAGTAAATTTTTCTATGAGAGTATAATTCTAACCACGATATTTATAAGAGAATTATTCAGGAATTCAGCTCACGATCCTGGTTTTATTCGAAAAGTTCTCAATATAAAATTTCCAAGACTCATTATAGGTCCTTATTTTGTATTCTCGTGGTGTAACGAAGTGGCAGGAGTCGAAACATGAAATTCCAATTTCACCGACTACGAAAAGGGACTTGCATTAACGATTGATTCTTCTAAGGAAAATGTTTCGCCCCAGACGAGGATGTTATCGACACATTATCATACATCCATGCATAATTGTTGGTGATGTCACGATTCTATTCGAACAGCTATTTGTATTCAATATTGGTGGGTTCATTATAATCTATTCTAAGCCGTCAAGTCGATATTCATGCGACACGATTTCTGATTATAATGACAATGTTGCTGGATGATGTACATGGTTTACATGGAATCATGTTGGATAATTTCTTTTCCCGTTGACTACACGAAAGGGAAACCTGTTATTTTCGTAGAACATCGAGCAAACCAGTAGAGTGATATTGGGAGAGGAATTATAGGTATTGGAATTTTTCTAGGAGTTGGAAGGTTATAGGTATGTATGAGGAAAATCCTCATACGTTCGAAAGAAAAATCCGAAAGGCAGGTGTCGTCTGTACCATCTGGTCGAAATAGCTCGACCAGACCAGACAAATAGCACTCATTTGAATGTAATCTAGGAGCCTTAGAGTATATTCGGAACATAAAACACGAAATTGTTTTGTATCCGGATTTGCTTGACAACTATGACATTCACGACAAGACTCTCCATTCCATTCGCGATAGAAAATAACACGAAGCACTATCTCATGGTAACAACTCGAACTTCTCGAAGTGGTATCGTTTTTGTTTTGTTTTCATATTTTTGATATTTGTGTCATTGTGACATAAGTGTATTTTCCACCAAACAATAACTGAAACGAGGAAAACGATGAGATTTCACATGTATTTCACCAGAACATCTCTGGAAAAACTGATGGAAGTACCCCTTTCACATCAGAATCGAACATAAACAGAACAGAGGTTAAGTTTGTCTATAGGTTATCCCCCAGAGAGTTCAGTGGTTATCCAACTTCGAGTGGTTCACGAGTCACCGCTAGGTAGCGTATCGCTTAGCACATATCGCGAATACCCTGTTGAAAACCTTTCATGTGTTCATCTATTCCCGCGCCTCTTCACATATCTCAAACATTACGTGAAATGATATATGATTACTTTTCCTCTCAACGTAATTTTCAGCTTCGTTGGTGAAAATGTCATGGAAAATTCGAACTTCATCACTGTTTATTGGAACGAAATTTTATGACGTTGAAAGAAGATATAGATTACTTCACTTCAAAAGTTTTTCTTGCCTGTGAATGAGCAATTAAGGAAACGAACGCGACGTGTTGATTGTTTTTGTAGCCACCGTAAGTAGTTTCTTCCATTGGAATCGATCGTACTTGTTGATACGACTGAAACTGCTCCTCTAATGATATTTATTTTTCCACCGAGGTGTTTGGAATATATCTAATTAGATGAAAATTGATCCAGCATGAGATGTCTGGATAATTTGAAGAGGCCCTAATCATGATTAAACAAAATTGGCAGAGACAGGCGACAACTTGTTAACAATCCGAAAGAGAATATCGCTAGAATTTTTTCACCAGAAATGTTCATGAATATTAAAACAAGAATTATATTGTGATATAAAATCTCATATTACCCTATAAAAAAGCAGGCATTCAGATTTGAATGGAATCTGGAATTAACAGCTGGCTACTCTCATGAGTTTAATTTGGTAGGTAGGGGAGTTTCGTCTACATCAACGTTTTTCAACGGAGAAAGCATCCGGTGTTTCATTACTTTCATTATGAGCGCCCAAAGTGAAAACAATGACTTTTTTATGTGTTTCAACAAGGATCATCAACAGAGATATCTTGATGGTATCCTCAAGGCGGGAAAGGAAATATAGTATCGACATTGTGATGGAGAGAGGAAAATGGTAGAAAAATTACATACTTGAATGTCAAAATATGCGATCTTGTCGGTTTTTATAGGAATGAGGTCGTTGACAACAAAAAAAAATATCGGATAGAAGAAAATTATGTTGAAATTAAAGAAATTACCCTTTTAATCCCGTCGGATAAGACGGATAAACAATGAAAAAATATATACCAAACTGAACTTACGGCATGTTGAATGAATAAAAATCTGTTGCAGTCATTAATAATAGGTCTATGGTTATAGATACCCATATATGAGAATTGATGGAAATGTAACTTTTATGTCGTATTTTTATGTGAAGAAAAAAATTGAATAATGATTGTTTAGTGCTTCGGATGGAACTTGAAAAAACTAAGCTCTCATTTTCCTAACTTATACAAGTCTCGATGAGATTCGAAGGTTGCTTTGCAACTAAGTTGGCGGTAAAAACTTTTTTCAAACACTTTTTCAAACACTTATTATTCTTCAACTTGAAATTTATGGAGCTTATTTCAATTCCCATTTAAATACAATATTCAGATACAGCAAATCACAAATCTTGCTATATAGATTGTGTTATAATTCTATGATAAAAAACAAGTAACCCACTTATCAATTGATTGGACAAGCACGATATCATTAGCCATAGGCAACATGGTTTTTGTACCAGAATGTCAACATCTACAGCAAAGTATTCGTTTCACAAACGAATTGCCCAATTTGTTGAAGCTGAAGAATGCCCTGCTGCAATATTTTGCGACTTAAGTAAGGCATTCTATTGTGTGAACCATCGAAAATTAATAGGTATATAAGAGAGTTCTGGAATTAGGGGTATACCGCTGAACTGGATTTCATCTTTATGTCGAACCTAAAGGAAGTTGTATCACTGCAGTTCCAACACGAAAACCAAATCAAAACTATGCGCTCGGTCAGCAGGGAGATTGAAATGGGTGTCCTTCAAGGTTCGATACTGGGCCCTATTCTCTATTCATTTTGTATGTATACCATTTGGATTCATTTATTGGCACTGGAGATTATACTGCATATATATCTTCACAGATACTGATAGTTCATATCCGAAATGCATTGAAACAATCAAAAGAGTATCATCTTTCTTTAATTGTAGGAACTTCAACATTCAAAATACACAAATGTTACAAATTCACTGCCGTCAGAAAAACATCGATGAATTAAAATTGGTGAAAACATTTTGAACAAATCACATAGTGAATTGAATTCCTTCAAATTTCTATTTATCAATTTACGATCGGTGTTGGAAGTGGATCAGATGTTGAATGTTTGTCATGCTCAAATTGTATCGAGACTCAGGTATGGCATTTGCCTCTGGGATAATTCAGCTAGTTCGAAAGGAGTGTTTATTGGATCAAAGATATTTGAATATAATAGGTTGAAATATATCTGAAATAATGAAGAAAAGGAATCACTATATAACTATCATCAACATCAAGTTATTTTGAGAAATCATCCATATTTAAAAGGTTTCATTCACAGTGGATGCAACATATTCGAACAATTTTCAAAATAAATCCTCCACTCTTGACACTCTGAAAATACTAGAACGTAGAATCAGGAAGATTTGCATTTTCTGAAAACAGATTGTATCCGTAATTTTCAACTTTGATTGCGATTTTTTGCTGCAGTGAATTCTCGAATGTTTGAAACACCACATTATGCTAAAAAATGTCACTGAAGCACTTGAATATACAGAGTTGAACACTTAGCTCGTTGATTTATTGGAATAGATGCAAAGGAATAAATTTCTCATTTTATTTATTCCATTCCCTAGTTCTCAAAATTGTGATCATGAACTCGGCTACATGAAACATCTTGCATGCTATATTATTCAAAGTTGATATGTAGTCTTGAAGTAAACTATATCAAAACAGAGGGATATTGCCTATTGAATACTGGATGGAGTAATTGTTATCGAATTAGTCTTCGAAGAATTTGAAACTTAGTTCAGCTATATTCAGCTGCGATTTTGATTTTTTTGGCGAATGTTCATGAAAAAGTGCCTCTTCGAAAATACCTCTCTGTATATCCAGACCTATCATATCTTAGTTTCATCATTATTCGGACATTATACGCCATACAAACGTTTGATTAGACGTTTCTACATGCGAAATGATTAGGACGAACACGAATACATTCCATACTATCTCGTCTATCTTGGTCGAACGATAATAACGCATTTATTACATCGTGAAATGTTGTGATAATAGCAACCATCACGGCATCTTATGATTTGTGGTTGTCAGTTCAGTACTACGATGGTGAGAATGTATGCAGAATTTGAGGTGCTGGATGACGAAGAGTATACAGTCACAGTTTTGAGATGATATTATATAGGAAAATGCAAATTTTTCGGTTGCAACAAACACTTCACTATACCAGATGGAGTTTCAGTATTTTCTGAATAAGAAAGTAGTGACACTCTCCCGGTTGATAATCCTACTACCAAATTCCCGAATATTTCCCGCCGACTTAACTGGGTCAATCTTGTCGTTGCACACAGCTAACACGACGATAACGAATGCAGAAATGCGAGTAGGACCTAAGAAATGCCTCGCAGGATTCTGATAACGGCCTTCCAGTTCGGGATTTGTCTGGAACGAACGGCATATTTTGCGCCGGGGATTATGGAAACTGATCTTCCAGATACTTGAGGCGCAGTTTGGCATAGACTCTGGGACCATCTGCATGACTCTCAATGTGATCTACGTAATGTATTCGAAAAGCTTACTCTCAAATCATTTTGCGAATCTACAGTGCATTATATAGTCCAAGCACCATTGTAAACAGTCATTTATATCGAAGAATCTATGAACTAATCGCAAAGATTATACCAATAATATATTTCTAATAACTCTCCGGACAAGCACGAAAAACCTCTGAGTAAAAAACTCGCTAACGAATTATACAAATCGACCTCATATGATATATTGTATATGAAATACTGAAATAAACTGTTTCCTGTGTGTAATTTTCACATCACCAATCATCGCTTCTCTGAATAAATAAAAAGTTATGCTATCTGTATTCAGAATATTCAATCTGCTGATCAACATAATAATGGAGTCACGTTTGATCGCTTGAGAAAAACCTAAATATAGGTTACATGACTGTATGTCAGCACCTCGAAATATACCAGGTAAATGGCAATGATGATGATGTTCACTCTACTTCTTGGGAAGCCCGAAACAGATTGAACTGGTTATGAAGTGTGTATTAATACTATATTGTCAGTTAATTCAAATACTTCTAGATAGTATAATCATGAATCAGCAGAGATACCATTCTGAAAGTTATATCTGCAAGGGATTTACCGCTCCACTTCGAGTAGACACGGATTTGCTCCCGAACAAATAGGTAGATATTGCATAAGCTGCTGATGAAAACATCATAACCACACATGCGTGAAATTGCAGGTATGCTCTCAACATTTACTCTTCGAATAATTCATGATTTCATTTGATGGAGATTAATCATTTCTTGATATATGTGAGTAAGGAATGGCCAAGATCATAATGTAATGATTATCAGAATAAGGAGGATCAATCAGAAACATCTCGGATGTACCTAATTGTGATGGACTCGAAACAAAGGAATGAGAGTTTTCGCGAATGACATTTGTAGGTACGTAGTTGGGTCGCATTGCAGCCTCAATTAATTCGAGTGCGAGGCACTGCATGGTTAGCTAACAATAATGGGTGTTCTAATTGCCGGAGAACAAGAGCATGCAGCTACGTTCTTGTCGAGAGCTTACATTATTTAATAGCGTTCAGTCCGGTGGATGAGGTTCTAATTTCGATACCGAATTCGTTTAACGACGATATTTTTGCATCGGGATGATTTGCATTCATTCAGTCGATACTCTGATTAACAGTTCATTGTTTCTATACAACTACATTGTTTTTATCCTACTGAATTTGAGCGTACTCGAGAACCAGAATTAACTCTAACTGCTCTCTATAGCTCACCAAACTGAACTTAGAGTGTATTACAATGAAATTACCTATGAGCAGAGCAGTAATAATCGATACTGTTATACTAGTTATAGATGAAGAATATATGTTTGATGAGGAAGATATATCTCATTCCAGAATATATATGATCCTCCATAAATTGTTATACAAATGAATTTGCACAAAATTATTCATTAGTTTGCCTCAATACCTTCTCTTTGTTCCATAATCCTAAAGCTGATTGCAAACATCTTTATATAATTCTGATTCTGAACACTAATTCCTTTCGAGGGCTCTCAAAACGACAAACATGTTCTAGAATTGAATTTTCCTAGGCTCATTTCCATCAGGAAGTCTCATTATTGCTTTTCCGACTTCCTCTTCGTTAATCATGCAAATTGGACAGTTTACAGTACTATATTTGAATACAGACATAAAAAAGCGACTTTATATCATGGATACTGTGAATTGTATCTTGGGAAGGAAAAATAAATTGCGTCAAATTGTGATGAAATATTAGTTTGAAAATAGTTTGTTATTGAAAGTATGTACTCCTATTTTTTTTCTCTCAACTGCACGTGAGTAAAACCTATAATGCATGTCAATAGAAGGATATTGGGATAGAAAATAGGAATTGGAATTTGCCTCAAAAGTTTGGGGGTTATAGGTATCAGAAGAAACCTCTCCAGGAAGTAAGTTCCACAAGTCCGCAGTTCGATGAGAAAAATAATTTTGATAGTGTTAAGTTCTGCAGTTCTCCAGCATCACAAGGAATGTCCAGCATGCGTCCGTTCAATCATTGATGGATGTAGTTATTGTGAATTACTTTGAATTTAATCATCACTGTTATTTATATCTAATGTTAGCTTCTTCGATAAGCGAATTTGAGAATCGATTGGGCCCACAGAAAATCAAATCTAATGGAAAATATAATTAGTGCATCTGATTGGTAGTCGGCTCGAATTTGTAGAGAAACTATCACGATTCGGTTGTCGGTCGGTTAGCACGGATATGAGCAAATCGCGTGTTACTAGCTACTGAAAAAACAAATGCGTTAATGATAATCGAACTCCGACCAATCTCAGCGGCGTACAATGAATGGCAACGAATACTAGAATGTGCTAATAGATGGAAAATGTCCCATGGAAGACTAACATCCATGGCCCGGGACTATGCCTGTCTACTGTTCCCTCCAATGGATGGCGGATCTTCATTTTATTTCATGAACCACGCTGGAGAGATGTGAAATGACATCCTTTCAAGTTTCATCATCATTTCATGACATGACTCGGTTATCTCCAACATTTCTTGTTATATTTTTGCACAATTTAATTATCAGATCTAATAGGTTTGTTATATATAACGCTCAAAATCTTCTGGTTGATTTTCATGGCTTCATTGGTGTTCTTAGTTGAATACCTTTGGAGTTTAGATCAACTCTACACAGAGACAGTAGTATATCATCTAAGGAAACTATACTCCTCCTCCTCCTCCTTCTTGATTATAGAATTGTTAGTTTCCTGGATGTATTTTCCTCGTAAAACTCATTGAGATACACTTTATAATTGAATTGTAAATCACTAGGGATTCTCGAGAAGCTGAGGTCATTCCGAGATTGTTTACTTTTAGAAACATTCAAAAACATTCCGCTTTGAAAATTTAGGCAGTATAACCAAGGAGTTATATCTACCATGCACAGAAAATATCCTATAGGAAACAAATATGTCTTAAGAACTGATTTTCAACAGTTCAAACGATGAAAACTCAAGTTGCAGCAAAATTATTCGACTTAGTGACAGCGAAAATATGTGTGGTTATGTTTTGGTTCATCAGTATATCTTTGGATATTTGATTTCTCTAGCCTAGCTACAATGATGTGGCAGCCTGGGATTTCCCTTTGAAACTTCAATTCCAGCTCCTTGCATATTTCTCAGTTCACTACTTAAATTTCAGTTATGT
The DNA here is from genome assembly GCA_029955515.1 of Chrysomela aeneicollis. Lineage (NCBI taxonomy): Eukaryota > Metazoa > Arthropoda > Insecta > Coleoptera > Chrysomelidae > Chrysomela > Chrysomela aeneicollis. The sequence goes on along the minus strand of JARUHQ010000003.1, from coordinate 11,300,767 downwards.
AATAGGACTATAGAATTTCAATGTAGGTACGTCACTGTTCACTATTTTTCACGTAGTTGTGAAACACTATCGGAATGGAACAACAAAAAGAAAAGGGCTATTGAGATCTTAGATTATTTGAGATCGACATGCACAACTTATTGTCAGATTGTCGCGAGTGATACAGATCTGGAAATGATGACAATCCATTTTTCTGAATAGGGAAACTAGTCATTCATCATATTTTTTCAGAAAGGAAGAATTCATCCTACCTGATGATCCCACCTAATGCTATGATGAAAATTGATGGATGGGTAGATTTTCACTAAAGCCATAGTCATGAGTTATTGTAATTCACCAATGTTCAATAAATTGCTACCTCTGGCTGATATGACAATTATATTACAAGGTGGGTATATCTGATAAGATTATTGACCTTTTAATTCCTAGAATTTGGTTAGTTTCATCTGCTGTTGTTTCATTGGCAACGTTCTGAGCATCAAAAATATACTTATATCCTTTTATAATTTCATGTCCGTTCCGAATTAACCTTGACACAATAGTTAAAGTAAGTTTTCGAGGTGTTCGTTTCAGGTTTTCAGTAATATACATTATTATGTTCGATCACAGCCTAATGGCTCTGCGTGTTTCACGTCAGACTGCTCAGATTGATAAAACGAATAAATTTGAATAATGTTAAATGAAAGTAGCCTAGGTCGTAATTAGAAAATATTTTTAATAGATGGATAAGCAACCCACGACTATTATTTAGCTATCAATCACATGTCTGTTCATGATACCAAAACCATTTCCAATTGATAATAACATAGTCATTTCGTAAATTTGAACCATATTTTGATTCAACATATCTGAACAATGCGTTAGGGATGTTACAATAGGCAATATGTTTGTTCAATTACGTTAAATGAGATACAAAATCGCCTGTTTACTCTGTTTTGTACTCCTCCTACCTGATCATTTCAATCGATAATGGAATAATAAAACATCACACATTTCAATTCCGTTTTTTTTTTTTTTTTTTTTTTTTAAAGATTCGCTCTCACCTTTCACTCATCCTCATTCATTCATTCACTCATTAATTTCTCTCATCCTGGCATCGAAAACTAGTTCATTTGCCACAGAATTTTTGTAACAGTAGCAAATATACATACAGATACTATTATAATTATTTATACATGCATGCATATAATATATATATATATTTTTTTTTTTTGCAAATAAATTCAGGTAACCCACAAAGGAAATCCTGAGCGTGGATAATCATGAAATAATCTACAGTGACTAACTCGGTAACCTCATCTCTGCTACATGATTCTATACAAACACAACATATATATATTTTCCACTAGCAGATATGCGATAAATAATGAATATTCTTATGCAATATATTCATAAACTTACAAACTAGAATTAACATAAATAAATCAACACCTTTCATAACATTAGATGATTAATAGAATTTGGGAAATTTCGGTGAACATTTTTAATTGTTTTTCAAATCTACGAGTTTTTGAATCTCATGACGGGATTTGTTTAATAACCAAATTTTGAGTTTGGATTTGAACATAGAGAGAGAGAGAGTTGAGTGATTTCATGGAGTTTGGAATTTCACTGAATATTTTTGGGGCAAGATATAGGTGGCTCCTTTGTCCTATACTGTTTTCAACATCCGCGGTACGATAACAGACTGGTTCCTATGCCTAGTTTGATATCTATGGTCTATCATTAAGGACTTAGCAAAATTCTTACGCTGATACATAGCAAGAGATAGGAAAAAAATTTGTCTAATGTCGAGGACTTTCGCTTCTTTGTACAAGTCATCGCTAGGATACCTATAATTTTTTCCCAATATTATCTTTAAGATCCATTTCTGCATAACTTCTAAATGTTTCAGATAAATATTTGTAACACCTCCCCAAGCTATTATACCATACAACAGATGAGTTTGTATCAAAGCGAAATACATAATTTTCAAATGCTTTATTTCGATAAACTTTTTCATGTATTTGAATTTGCTCAGATAGTACCTCAGTTTTTTATTGAGATTTTCTAAGTGAATATTCCATTTCAGGTTCGAATCGAGATGGATTCCTAGAAATTTTACTGATGAACGTGATGAGATTGTTAGTGTGTCTTCATTATATTGGATGTCAATCGATGTGTATTCAGGTAGATTCGAATTATAACTAGTGAAGGGAAGATAAACTGTTTTTTTAAGATTAATGGTAAGTAGTTTACTGTTGAAGAAGTCTAATATCACGGGAAATGATCTTGTAATTTTTTCCTTCAGGTTAGTCCAGGAAACGTCTTCGAAAAAGATGACAGTATCGTCAGCAAAACTGCTTATTTCCCCCTCCACAGGTAAATCAAATATAGCGTTCAAGTATATCAAAAAAAGTATAGAACCCAGTACTGTTCCTTGAGGGACACCAAAACAGACTATTCTTGTGGTGCTTAGAGTATCATTGATTTGAACACATTGTTCTCTATCCTTCAAATAGCTTTCCAATAGTGTGTAAGCAGTTCCCCTGAATCCATGATTTTCCAGAGTCTCTAGTAAGTCTGGGTGGCTGACCGTGTCAAAGGCTTTCGCGAGATCGACAAAGATGCAGATTGCAGATTTTTTTGAGTCCATAGCCGCATATAATTTCGCTGTTAAATCTGCAATTGCATCTTGTGTCGATCTCCCTTCCATGAATCCATATTGTCGGTCCGAGATAAGTCGGTATTTTTTGATGTAGTCTAATATTCTAGTCTTTATTAATTTTTCCAAAATTTTACTGAGGGACGGAAGTAATGAAATGAAATAGGCCTATAGTTAGTAACTGCTGTCCTGTCCCCAGACTTGAATAAAGGTTTAATTACGGCGATTTTGAATAGTTTCGGAAGTGTACCAGTTTGTATAACTTTATTTGCAATGCATGTTAACGGTTTTACCAAATATTCGCAGCATTTTTTTATTGTTTCAACATTAATATCATCTATACCTGGAGCCTTATTCGATTTTAATTCCATTATAATTTTCTTTACCTCAGGTTCATCTATATCTGAGAGATACATAGTGTTCGCAATTCTGACTGTATTGAATTTTCTTATTGGTTTTTTAATTTTATCAGCTAACTTGGCACCAATTTCTGTGAAGTACTTATTAAATTCTTCAGCAATCATAGTGTCATCTTGAGTTTTCAAATCATCTATTTTGATTTCTTTGATACTTTCTGAAGCGCTATTGCCCTGTATTTTTTTACGCATTGCCACATATGTTTAGGGCTATCCTGATTTTTTGCAATTTCTTTTTTATAATAATCAGTTTTTGCTTTCTCAAGCAAAGCATTCAATGTATTTCTATACTGCTTGAATTCATTGAGAAAAGTGTAATTGTCTTTGTTACGTTGCATCTTTTTATATAGTGTTAGCGACAGTTTTCTAAGAACACCCCGTATTGAGATGGAAACCTGCAACGAGGTGATGAATCACCTTAGTCATCGTTGGAATGAAGCGTCATCGTCACGTAAGAAGAAGCGAGTCACTTCGGTGCGAAGATAGGAACAGTTAACGTTGAGTGAGTACCGGCAAATGTATTGCTTTTTGGGTACAATTGTGTGAATTGTGTTCTTAATCAAATTATCAAACTAGTAAACTAATATCAGAAGTGCGATTCATCCACGTCCACATGCCGTCGATATATAATGTGGAAGATTTGTTAGCCGAGGTTTGAAAAACTTTCAAATCCATGCGATAAGGATATTGCTGAGAATTGGCTGTGGCCAATACAAAAAATGAATGAATGGTTAGATCTACAAGTAGTGGTGAGAGTGGAAAAATACCTTACTAATGATGCTCAATGGTGATATGAGAACTGGCCCTTGTAAAAAGAGACCGGTTTTCCGGAAGCATTTCTTTGTGAGAATATTATTGTTTCTTTTTATGTGAAGTTGCAAATATCAATGGTTCCGGTAGTAACAGGTTCCATATATTCATCAGAAATGGCAAAAGCTGAAAAACTTGCGTGAAAAAAATATTGGCGTTTTCAAGATTTGATTGAAATGATTATTTTTTAGATATTGGAACATAAAGTACGTGAATCTTCAATGATTAATGATTTTTTACACAGTTAACGTATGTGAGTACGATTGCAATGCCTGTGATTCCAGAGGCGTATGGTTTACATCATTATGATAAATCAGGACGACATCTGTTCAAGCGGATACACATCGAGCAAGCTCTCACGACCAGTAACGAGGGTTAAATAAATGCTGCGAGATTGTGAGTTTTGGGATGCTTGGGGCATTCAATATCATTCCATATTTACTGGTATCCACAGAGCTGAAGATCAAGCAGAACGCAGTATGCATACTGGGATGAATTTGATTCGCTTTGAAACGCAATTCAAGGCAGAATGGCCGAGCTTGTTATGGAGGGTTCAACTCGTATTAATTATCATTTTTCAGAAGTCAAGAAATAATGTAACCATCTATAACTTGGAATTGGATCGCAAATGTATTGAACTTGAATGGAATCGTTGTCATCACTTCCGAGAACTAGTACGAACTGAAGCGAGTTGGCAAGAGCAAAATGATCAAGGTCACCAAGGAATAGCTAAGGCCTTGGCCTCGGTCCTGGCCCATGGTTTGTTGAAACAAGTGATTTATTGAAAGATATTAATGAAGGTAACATTCAAGAATATTTCGGTGTGAGTTTGAATGAACATAAACCCATGTTGAGTGAGAAAAGTGCAGAGCAATCGAGTTATGATGTGAGTCTCGGGTGGTTAATGTTGTCTGAAAGCAATTAATAGATTGCTGAGCAGTAAGACCGGGTGGCTAATGCTGTCTGAATGCAATTGATAGATTGCCGAGCAGTGAGACTCGGGTGGCATTAACTGTCTGAAAGCACTATTTGTTGCAATCATGTTCCGTAGCGACTTGATTGGTGAATTGTTGAAATTGTTATGTTATAGCTAATTGATTGGTGAATTGTTGCAATCATGTTCCGTTATCGACTTGATTGGCGAATTGTTGCAATCATGTTCCGTAGCGACTTGATTGGTGAATTGTTGAAATTGTTATGTTATAGCGACTTGATTGGTGAATTGTTGAAATTGTTATGTTATAGCGAATTGATTGGTGAATTGTTGCAATCATGTTCCGTTAGCGACTTGATTGGCGAATTGTTGCAATCATGTTCCGTTAGCGAATTGATTGGTGTGTTGTTGCAATCATGTTCCTTCAGTGACTTGATTGGCGATTTGTTTCGATAATCAGTTGATTCCTCAATAGTTATAGATGACGAAGGCGATGTATGTTCAGATGCTGAGACACCACTTACGCAGTAGCCCGGAAATGCGTATACCCGAATCATCGACACAGCACTTCTTGGCGGCGATGAAACCAAATGCTCCGAGACCGTAGCATCCGTCAGTCTGGCCGTGTTAGCGACAGTTTTCTAAGAACACCCCGTATTGAGATGGAAACCTGCAACGAGGTGATGAATCACCTTAGTCATCGTTGGAATGAAGCGTCATCGTCACGTAAGAAGAAGCGAGTCACTTCGGTGAATTTTGGTAGGGAGCTTCCAAAATTTGTTTTTAAAAACTTTATTTCAAAAACTCGGTTCAGCTACAAAAGGCAATGTCAAAGCCTGAATTATAACTGAGCTACCTAATTACAGAAACTGAATAGATGCATATAATAATTTTATCTCGAGAATGCAGATTCAAGCAATCTTGCATTTATATAATATTACGTGTTTGAGGTCCGTATCTTGCTTCTACGGGCGTCGTGATAGTGGGTATCCATATACAAGGCGAGATGATACTTAACACCTCCCCTCATTGTTTAGAAATTAGGGCCTGGTTCCGAATTTCTAATCCTAAGTTCTTCTATAGGCACGAACTGGTTGTCAGGGCCATCTGGTTTCTGGGTGATACTTGATGATTTTTTGCAAAACTTCTTCTTATACATCGACTGAAGTAGGTAGGCGACGATGGCGGCAAGGGCAGCATACAGGATGATTGTCCATATACTGATTCTTGAAGAAATGGGTTGTTCTTCATCTTGTAGTTTTTCTACGATTTGGTTCATCTTATTCTGGATTGGCTTCATTTCATCTAGGTTTATAGATTCGAGTTGAATAGGTGGTAATTCACGAGTTCTTCCTTTGAGGGATTCTTCTATCTTCACTTCAAGGGGTGGCACCTCGATGATTCTTGTTTCTATGCGTGGATCTTTGTAGGTTTGTACTGTAGTTTCGATTTTAGTTTCACAGGATTCTGGTACTTCGATGATGTAGCTTCCTTTGATTGTCGACCTTTGTTCTTCTTTGTCACAAATTGATTTCACTGTTGTCTCGTTGGGAAATATTCCAATCCATTGATTAGAATTGATTTTTTGAATTTTCTTGTTCTGGAGTTTGATGAGCTGTGGTTGACAATTGTCATATTTCTTCGTGAAGAGGATGAGGTTGACTTCGCATGGTATTCGTTCGTCTATTGGATTTGCTTCTGGCAGTGCACACATGGCTTCTCCTGGGATGACTTCTTCACATGGTTCATTTGAAAATATATAGTGATGCTCATTGAGGAAAAGGAATTTATTTTCGGGGACAATGATATGATATAGATTTTGTTCTGTTTGAATTGGGAAGGAGTATAGGTGGTAATAGTTGTATTGTTTAGGTTCGACGATGGGAACTTCTAGAATAAATACGATTTTTCTATCCTTCTGATATGCTTTTATGTTGATAACTTTCTCGAAAATGATTATATTTTCTCGATCTGGGCTATACGGTAATGTAACGTCGTTGAGATGCTGGTAAATAGATTGCAACTCTTTAAGTAGGTCATCGGGTTCAATAATCGATGGGTGAAGAACTGCTATTTTGGCAAAGGTTATAGCGGTTTCTAGTTCTTCGATTACCCTTAATATTGTGTTGAGAACCTCAATCAGCTGTATGAAAATCGTGTGTAGATTCACTAAAGAAAGTGTTTCCGAGTTTGATATTTCCTTATCTCGTATAGCAGCTTCGATTTGCATAATTCTTGATTTCAGAACTGGTTGGTAACTAGTTTGTTCATTGTTGAATTAAATTTATTTATTGCCTCAGTAGTTAATGATATTTGTTCTCCAATCAGTATCTTTTGTTTTGTCTGTTGTCTCTGTATCTTTTGTATGGCTTCTTCGTAACGGTATCCATCTTCTGCGTCGAGATTTCCTGTAATACCCTTAATGATACTACCAAAAATATTTAATAGTCCTCTTTTTGTTCTCGGTGAATTCGGAAATATTTGTGACAGTTTTTTCCTTGTTTCTTCTATTAGATGTTCTAGGATTATTTGGTAATTGTGCATTTCTCGTTCATACGATGCACCATGCTCTTTGTTCGCCAGGCTTTTATTTAGTTCGGCAGCGTTCAGTTTTATTTGTTCAAATTCTCGAATTAGGGTGTTTACATCAAAAATTCGAATGAATGTCCAATAATCTACTATATTTCGAGCTATTCCCATTTTTTGTGGTAATAGTCCAGGATTTTCTGTTATTTTTCTGATTGTTGGTCGGTCGATTCTTCCAATGGTCCATTGGATCGTTCTGTAACAAGAGGATGTCTCAGTTTATCGAGATGAATTCTTCTTGGCGGTTTATCAGGGGATGATATTAAACATGTATGGTGGTCTATATTTATTTCTGTGATAGTAAATGGTCCAACGTATCTATCTTTGGCTTTATTCCTGTCTGCTTCGGGATTTTTCTCGAATACTATATCTCCTACCTTGAAGGTATTTTGTATCATCTGGTTGTCATTCTTTCTGGTGATTATTCGCTCTTTATCTCTCATTAATTTTTCTTTAACCTTCTCGTATGTCAATTTGAGTTTATTCTGGTGTTCTTCGACATAGTTTTGATAATATTGTTTATCATAATATATATCGTATGGATTTCTTGATGCTGTGTGGCCATATACAAGTTCTAATGGTGTGAATCCAGTAGCGGAGTGTATGGAATTATTATATCCGATAATGGCGTACGTCATTAATCGTGAAGGGGTATCTGGAGAATGTTGTTTCACAATTCGATAATGTTCTGTTAGGGTTCCATGTAATCTTTCAATCAATCCATTTGATCGGGGATGTTGAGGAGTGATAAAATGAACATTCACTTTATGAAGATTTAGTAGAGATGTGACTGTTTCATTGTCGAATTCCGTGCCGGAATCAAATGTAATTGAAACTGGTATTCCGAAATGTTGGAAAAAATGTATTAGTTTGTCAGATATTTCGATGGCATTCTTGCTAGTTACTTGATAAGCTTGACCTAATTTGGAAAATTCATCGACGATTGTGAAAAATGATGTTCCTTCAATCGTGAATATATCTGCATTTAGTTTTTCGAATGGTCGTGTGGCTGTTTCGGTGACTTTCAGAGGAATAGTTGGTTTGTGTCTTTCGTATTTAGCTTTCTTACATATGAAGCAAGAGTTGATGAAACTTTCAATTGATTTTTTCATGTGTGTCCAAAAATATCTTCGATTTAGCTCTTTATATGTTTCATTAATTCCTCGATGATTTGTCTTTCCTTCGTGGTAATTTTTTATAAGGTTTTGTTGATCTTCTGGGTCATCTACAGATATCATTCTGTTAGTACATCTTATAAGTACTGGGTGGTCCCTATTGAATGTATTGCAGAATACTCTACAAAAATCCTTATACATTGCTTCTTTTTCAAAATAGCAGAAATATTTCTTTCTTGGTTCACAGTACTGAATCAGTAATGCCTTGATTTGATCATCATTGTTTTCCTTAGAAATTTGGGCGTAAATAATTGTTTGTTTACCTTTTTTGACAATTTTCGGTTCTTGAGGGTTATTGAATACGGTTGTGATAATGAATTGTCTTTCTTTTTTATCTATGGCATCTTGTAAAATAGAAATGCTTTGAGGAGGATCTGGGTCTTGTCGTGATCCCACTGTTATTTCTTGTTCCACTACTTCTTCTTCTTGAATTATATCAATTTGGGGTGGTACAATAGTTAGTTCCATTTCTTCGTCTATACAGGGTCGTGTTTCTTGGAAAGTTGGTAGGGAAACTGTTGAATCCATTGGTACAGGAGTATTCAGTTGATTACTTCTTTCTTCTTCATAATTAATCAATTCATTGAGTAGTTCATCGAGTTCAGTGTCTATTTCGACTGCTGTTGATCTTGCGTCAATATCTAATGGATTTATTTGGATTCTAGACAGTGCGTCTGCATTGGTGTTGTGTTTTCCTTTTTTATATTCCACGGTATAATCGTATTCTTCAAGGCGTAACCTCCATCTAACGAGCTTGGAATTGGGTTCTTTAAGAGAAAATAACCATTTCAGAGGTCGATGGTCAGTGAAGATGGTGAATTTTCTTCCATATAAATACGGAAGAAAATACTTGGTGGCCCAAACAATAGCAAGAAGTTCTTTCTCTATCGTTGAATATTTTTGTTCTGTTTCATTCAATGTTCGGGATGCAAAAGCAATAGGTTTATCTTCTCCAATTTTTCCTTGGGATAAAACTGCTCCCAATGCTACATTGCTAGCGTCTGTCGTTAATATAAATGGGGCAGAGAAATTCGGATATTGCAGAATAGGGTCATTTGTTAGAATTTTCTTCGAATTTTCAAAGCTTTCGATGAAGTCTTTGGAATGTATCACTTTAGAATTTTTCTTAAGACATTTTGTCCTGGGTTTTGTCAGCTTTGCGAAATCTTTAATAAATCGTCTATAGTACCCAAGTAAGCCTAAAAATGCTTTTATTTCCTTTTGAGTTTTCGGTATTGGGTAATTCAATATTGCTTTTATTTTCGAAGGATTGGGTTTAACTCCTGCTGGTGTTATAACATGACCGAGGTATGCTACGTCTTTTTGTAGGAATTCACTTTTGTCCAATTGAATTTTAAAATTGGATCGACGTAAACGATCAAAAACTTCTCTCAAGTGTTCGACATGTTCTTGCAGGGATGTGGAAAATATAATAATGTCGTCAAGGTATACCAAACATTTCTCGTTTTGTATACCTCTCAGCATATTATCCATTACCCTCTGGAATGTTGCAGGGGCATTTTTCAAGCCAAATGGCATCCTTTTGTATTCATAATGGCCGTTCTCTGTACTAAAAGCAGTTTTTTCTATATCTTGTGGTTCCATTTCGACTTGATGGAATCCTGATGCCAAGTCCAGCGTTGTGAAATATTGACTGCGTCCCAATTTGTCTAATATATCGTTGATGTTAGGTAGTGGATACTTGTCATCTATGGTTTTTTGATTTAGTTTCCTGTAATCAATGACTAGCCTCCACTTTTTCTTACCTGAAGCATCCATTTTCTTAGGAACGATCCATACTGGAGAGCTCCATGGTGATGTCGAGGGTTGTATAATACCTTGTTGAAGCATAGATTGTATTTGGCTTCTCACCTCTTGTTGATGAACTTGAGGATATCTATACGATTTCGTGAATATTGGAGTATTATCCGTCAATTTTATATTGTGTTTAATTTGATTGTTGAAAGTCAAGGGAATTTCTTCGCAGTGAAAAATATCTTTATATTCATAACAAAGGTTAGCGATTTCTGACTTTTCTTCTTTGTTCATGTGGTCGAGACGTAGATTTTTCAAATTTTGTGTTTGTAGTTGTCGGAAATAGTTCTTATTTTTGTCACAAGTTTCTTGTGAGGATGTCTCTTCATAATTATGGATTTCGAAACACTTCAGTTCTTCAATTTCAATTGGTTCGAATAAATCCAAGGTTAATGATTCTTCTGTTGGGTTAACTATGGTAGTTGTCGCCGTTTTGTCTTTTACGGAAACGTATGCAGCAGGCATTTCTACACTTTTGAATTTTTTATAGTTTATTATTCCTTCAGAGATGTCTTTTTTTACGGGTATTTGAACAATATGTTCTGTTCGTGGTTGAAGATCTATATGAAATATCGAAGTTTTTTCTTTTGGGGGTCGTTTCGATTGATTTTCACTGTTTTCTTCCATGTGTAATGGGATCGATGTATTTTGAGTGACGAGTGCATTTTTCTCTAAATCAATTGATGCTCCAATTTTTTTTAATAGGTCAATTCCGATCAATCCGTCATATTTGGGATTGAAGTCAAAAACATAAAATTTCTGGGCAATTCCTGGTTTTTTGAATATTTCTGAAAGCGGTATAGTAATACTATAATCATGGTTACTAATACTGTGAGCTGACTGAATTTGAAATTGATCATTCCGAATATATTGTGGATAGTAATTATTGGCAATATTTGAACTGATCAATGTTTTTGTGGAACCAGTATCAATCATGAATTTTGAATTCGTTTCTGGAAATATAATATATGGTAATTTAGAAGTTATAGTGGCGTTGATAACTATTACGTTTTCTTGCTGGTCGATGGACCAATTTGAAAATTTTGGTCATCATAATTTTCGGCTTCAGAAGGTAGTTGTTCAGATGGTTGTTCGTTTTCTTCATTTGGGTAATAATAATCCGTTAATTGATTGTCAAATTCATAATGAGAATCTTGTTCGTAATATGGGTATGGGTATTCTTCGTTGTAATAGCCGTCTTCTTGGTAGAAAAGTTCTTCAGCTACGAAGTTTGGTTTTGGTCTTTGTTGTGTGTTTTTCGAAAAATTTCCTGAAGACGTATCCATTGCGGTTGGTTTCGGAAGTGTCTTGAATGGATTTGGTTGGAAAACATTTCTTTGCTGCGGTCTTTGTTGAGATTGATTCCAGTAATTATTTTGTTGAAACGGTGGTCTGGGAAATTGTCTTTGTTGTTGCGGCACAAATGGTCTGATTTGCCTTGGAGGGAAATTTTGTATTGGACTAATATTCGGGTTGAAATTCTGTCTGAAAGTTTGTCTGCTGTTAGATGATTGTTGTTGTGGAAAATGTAAAGGTTGTGGTCTCGTGTCTTTTCTCTGTTGTTGCTGGATCAGATGATTTGTTTTGTTTCGGGCATAATAAATGTTTTCTTCTGTCATGACTTGGGAAAGTGCTACTTCCAATGTATGTGGGTTTCTAGAACGTATTATAGATCCTAGAGGTTCTTTCAATTCACTGAGGAAAGCTTTCAAAGTTAGGTTATCGAACATCATAATTTTGACTGCACGAATTTGAGCATTTCCTTCTGTACATGATAAGTTAGAAAGTAGGAGACTTCGAATATCCTGACACCTTGAGCAGAATTGTTGTGGGGTTTCGGCATGGTCTTGTTTGAGTAAAATCAAATCTCTCAATAGAGAATTCTCATCTCGTTGATCAGCAAAGTTATGTCTAAGCAGCATACGAAGTTCCGCCCATGATTTAATTTCGCGAGCCCCGGCTACGAGTTTGGCTCGTCCAACAAGTTTATTTTTTACGCATGTAATGAGGAACTCATTAATGAATGCGTTTGGGTCTGTTAGATTTTGAAATTGCTGAACGATGAGGTCGCATGCTTCGATGAAATCGGCTAATTCGGCTGGTTCACCTCCGAATTTGGGAATGGCTTTCAGATAACTAGTATGGAAAGCTGTTGCCATGATGGTTTCTTCGTTTCTTTGAGTTTCGTTCTCTTCGACTAGACTTACGTTAGCGAGTAATTCGACTAAGTTGTCTTCCAATGACATTTATTCAGGGATAAACGGAGAAAATGGATTTTTCGTATGGGAAATGGGAAATGAGCAATCACTTACATTGAGATGGTGATTGTAAAGATGATCTTCATCGGTGCTGGTATGGTAATCCAATAAAGTATAATCCAAGTGCACTGCACAATTTTTCTCTAGTCCACTTTTTCGTATTGGTCTTTTCACTTTTCCGTACGACTACGCGTTTCTTGTTTTCGTTTGTTTGTCCTTACACTACTTTTTGGTAATAACTCCGACGATTTTGTTCAAAGTCTACCGGTTCGCGGGATAGCTGAGGATAATGTCGATGCTAGATCACTAGAGCCTTTTGCTATCCTACCGACTGCGCCAATTTTGGTAGGGAGCTTCCAAAATTTGTTTTTAAAAACTTTATTTCAAAAACTCGGTTGAGCTACAAACGGCAATGTCAAAGCCTGAATTATAACTGAGCTACCTAATTACAGAAACTGAATAGATGCATATAATAATTTTATCTCGAGAATGCAGATTCAAGCAATCTTGCATTTATATAATATTACGTGTTTGAGGTCCGTATCTTGCTTCTACGGGAGTCGTGATAGTGGGTATCCATATACAAGGCGAGATGATACTTAACAGGTGCGAAGATAGGAACAGTTAACGTTGAGTGAGTACCGGCAAATGTATTGCTTTTTGGGTACAATTGTGTGAATTGTGTTCTTAATCAAATTATCAAACTAGTAAACTAATAATAGATAATTTTTTCTATTGACTGATATGACTAGACCATCTGTGATCCAAGGGCTTCTCTTGATCAGGTTTCTTCTGGTTTTAACTGAAGTACTGCTTGTTTTTATATGTTTTTGCAGCATCTCTGTGAACACTTCCACCATAATGTTAACATCATTTTCTGAGTATAGTTCATGCCAATTTTCAATACTCAATTTATTCATTAAATCTTGATAATTAATATAAGTTTTGAAATACCTATATTTATTTATTTCTCTTGTTTCAGATAGTAGATCGTATTGGATAATTTGGGAGTAATGATCAGAGAGACAAGTTTTCATAATAATAGGGCGTATATTGTCATAATTATTTTTTGTATTAATAAATATATGATATATTGCTTCCACCTTGTACACGTGTTTCTTTATTAATGAATAAATAAACTAATTCCGATACGTTGCCGTTTTCCACGAGTTGAACTCCAACCTTTGCCCTAACTGGAAATGTCAGAAACGCAAGTGGGCGGAACTTCTGGAAGTATCCTTTGGAATATTATCTCCACACAAGCGAGTGATATGAGGATCACCTGTGTTACTTCAGGAAATAGGAAATTTGATTACCTACTATCGGAAAAGTATATCAGATAAGTTAGAAAGCAAATTTTCGCCAACATCACAGAAGTTCAACCAAAAGAAATTAGTTTGAAATCAGATCCCGAGATGCTTCGATTCACTGGAAAGGATTTCCTCAGAGGTATAACTTCTACGATAAATTCCTTTGCTGGAATATTATATTTTTTCGTGTTCAGCTCTTCAATCTCAGGCATGGCTAATTCTAATGAAATATTAATCATCGACTGATACAAATGCTTACCATTCTAACCAAAGAGAATGTTTCTGAATAGTGGCACACGTACAATACCTAACCAGTTATTTCAGATTGGTATCACTATCTTATAAATAATAATTGGACTGTTACAAAGGAAAAACTTGCAGGGCAATATTGTATTTTTGATAATCTTGGAATCCGATGTTAGTCTGCCTATAATCAACGACTTTTTATACTAAATAAATCATCTTGTATATTAATAAATACCTATTATACTTGTAGGTTGAATATTTCACTAATATTCTACACCTATATCTTCAACTGTTTTTGAAATAATGTGATATTTTGCAATTTTCGACAGCCTATTACCGCAGCTTTATTAACTCAACCAAAATATGGGTTATATTTATATTCAAAAATATCACATAGAAGGTAGATAACATATTTATTCATCGAAAAACGTCCTGTGTGCTGTGTGGGTCTAATTCAATCTTTATTTGAGATTTATCAAAAATTATATTCTTATGGTGAAATGAGAAATTTATTTCGCTTACTTCACCCCAAGGTGGATATAGGATGGTGAAACAGCTTCCTATTAACAAGAACTAGAATAAACTGTAGACCTTTGCCTACTTGATTTCATACCGTAGTAATATTTCCTGAAGTTATCAGAGATGGCGACATACCTTGTGTCGGTAAAACAGAAACTCTGCATCTGTCATCTTTTCATCAGTTTCATCTGTTCTAGATGAAAAATGATTGAGAAGAGTCAAAATATCAATATTCATTCCAAATTTATCGAAAATATATTGTTTTAATGTCGTTTCAAGTCACGTCTGTCAGATGTGAACCACAGAAATACGTAAGCAACAGAAATCTTCTTCGATAATCGATGTTACCGCCATCTTCATTCAAGTTGCTGAAATATTACTACCTTCTCAAACGGTCTACAAGTTTTTCGCAGAAACAATTGAAGAGCTGTTTCACCATCCTATATCCACCTTGCTTCACCCATACAAATTGAAAATTTTTGAAGACTGAGAAATACGGAATACCTATTATATGCATATAAACTTTTGGACTATTGAATTGAATAATTCAAATTTATAGACGCATTTTGATCCAAGACTATCAAGACCAAGACCAAGATTATCAAGACAAAGACCAAGATTGAGTCAGTCTCGTTTTGGTCTTGAAACATCAAGACCAATACCAATACCAAGACTACATTTATTTTTCGCAATGCCCTAACCAAAATGTAAAAAAGTCACTGTCAAGTAATTCTGACATTTATTGGGTACTCAGACGCAAGTAGCTTCGATTTGATCACCCGTTGAATAAAATATTGCATGGTACTCGTGTGTTAAGTTTCCTAAGCTATTTGACAATTCATACCACTCGGCCTGATTTTCAACATAACACACTAGTAGTAATAGTTTCTTTTGCGGAAAAGTATTGGGAACAAGTGGATATAAGCTTGTGTAGTATTTTGGTTGAAGAAAGGATGAATTTCGTGGGTCTTTAATATCACAAATTTGAGATGTCAAATGGTTCATATGCGAGACAAAACGGGACTGTACCTCCGAGAATACTTGACACCGGCGTGTTTTGAGTTCCGATTCTTGCTTATGGGGCCAAAATACGTAAATTTCACGAAATTTTATTTGAACTCTCACTTCTGGGGGTCGATTTTCGAATGTCGAGTGATATTTGTCGAATTCGACATGTGTCTATGAAAGTTTTCGCACCACACTAAATTGTGGCATTCTCCATTGGTTTCGACATCAAATAGACCAAGAGCCCGTGTCACCTTTTTTTGTAGTGATAAGTTCACGACCATCGACTACTGAAACTTGTATTATCGACGTCGATGATCCTACAGAGATTCTCGCCATACATGATTTCCGGGGCGAAGTTAGGGTAGGGGGCTTAAATATCTTTTTTCGGCAACCGTCCGGAAAGTACGTACTTTCCAGACGATTTTTTTTTGAGAAAGTGGCATTTTTCCGGCCTAGTCCGGGAAGTACGTACTTCCCGGACTAGGCCGGGAAGAATCACATCGTTGTTGTCATTGTAAATATGAAAATCTTGGTAGTATGGTTTTGATAAATGCAGTTGATCATTACCATAGCAGCAAAATAACGACATAAAATTAGCTAACATTTCAATTTTTGAAAGAAATGTGTTTCTTTGATTTGTTATTCTACACGGTTGCCGAAAAAATTGTGTACGCAACACGCCCGAAAACAGTTTTTTTCGGCAACCGTCCGGAAAGTACGTACTTTCCAGACGATTTTTTTTTGAGAAAGTGGCATTTTTCCGGCCTAGTCCGGGAAGTTCGTACTTCCCGGACTAGGCCGGGAAGAATCACATCGTTGTTGTCATTGTAAATATGAAAATCTTGGTAGTATGGTTTTGATAAATGCAGTTGATCATTACCATAGCAGCAAAATAACGACTGACAGCTATCTGACATAAAATTAGCTAACATTTCAATTTTTGAAAGTTTGCATGTTTTTTGGTCGCAATTATCGCAATAAACAATACTATGGAAAACAGCAGCGATAGTGAGTTTGAAAATGTGCCTTACGAAATTTCCAATGCAGCAGCTGCTGCTACAGCTCAATTATTGCCTGAAAAATCAAAGTCCAGGTACGAAAACGTTTATGATTTGTTCACGAAATGGATGGATAAGAAGAAATGCAAAACTATTACAGAGGATGTAATTTTGGTTTATTTGGCGCAAAAATCTGAAACTGTCAAATCCTCTACCTTGTGGAGCATGTTCTCTATGTTAAAAAGTACCATTTTAGTGAAGAAAAATGTAAACATAGCCACTTTCCCAAAGGTTATCGCATTTCTTAAAAGGAAGAATGTTGGTTATAAAGCGAAGAAATCAGAAGTATTCAGCAGCGAGCAGATCAACAAATTCATTAGGGAAGCAGATAATGATACATATCTAATGCTAAAGGTAATTTCAACAAAATATTACGATTGTAGGATATAAAAGTATCAACTTAATTTGCTTTATTTTCAGGTAGCAACAATTATTGGGATAGCTGGTGCGTGTAGACGGGAAGAACTAGCAAAAATGTCAATTGATCTAATAAACGACAAGGAAGACATGTTGCTTGTGAAAATACCAGATTCCAAAACACATATTGAGAGAACTTTTGTTGTTATTGGGCAAGAAAACCTGCTGTTGTATAGGCAATATTTATCTTTACGGCCATCCCATACTCCACATAACAGATTATTCGTGTATTACAAAAAAGGAAAATGTACGATTCAGCCTGTTGGTATCCACAGTTTTGGAAATCTCGGATTAAAAATCGCAGAATTTTTAAATTTACCCAATCCTAAAAATTACACAGGCCATAGCATTCGTCGAACTTCAGCGACGTTATTTGCTGATAATGGTGGAAACATCACAAATTTGAAGAGACACGGTGGCTGGAAGTCTACCAATGTCGCTGAAGGATATATAGACAATTCACTTACAAACAAAATTAAAATTGCCAAGACCATTCAAAAATTATCAGATGAAAACAATCATTGTGAAACGGAAACTTTACCTTCTTGTTCTGACTTCAACAAAAGGCACTTAAATATACCAAGCATTTCAAACAAATTGAATCCATTCAATATTAACAATTGTTCTAATTTTAATATAAATATTAATACAAATAAGAATTGAAATGTTCGAAATTTTGTTCTAATAAAGAAATGTGTTTCTTTGATTTGTTATTCTACACGGTTGCCGAAAAAATTGTGTACGCAACACGCCCGAAAACAGTTTTTTTGGACTCGCAGACTTCCAGGACTCGCTACGCTCGTCCTAGAATTTTGTCCACTCATCCAAAAAAACAGTATTTTCCGGACTTGTTACGTAAATTACTATTTTGGACTCGCAGACTTCCAGGACTCGCTACGCTCGTCCTAGAATTTTGTCCACTCATCCAAAAAAACAGTATTTTCCGGAATTGTTGCGTAAATTACTATTTCAAAAAAGTGAGCAAAATTTTTCGTAAGTTTACGACTGAGAGTAGTGGAAAAGCAAAGATTTCAGGAAAATAATCCGACGCTCGCTGACTGTCAGTCGCCTTCATCGTGGCGTTCAACCGCTGCAACCCTCGACATATGTGAGGAAAAAAAAAAACAATCAGTATACGACTGACAATGGAGGGTATCTTACCATTAGCATTTTAATAACACAAATTTCGCAGGCCAGCCTTTTTCAATGGGGCGGAAGGGCGCTGGGCCCACCTGTTTCGGGAAAATGTCTGAGTATTTGTAATGTCTATGCATAACACCTATTCTTCTCTTTACGCGAAAATTAAGCCAGTTTTGGAAAATGAAAAGACTGTCAAGCTTGCTAATGATGAATTTGGCTCATGCGCGGGTTTTGACGACTCAAAATCCACTGACGTTGTAAGAATTTCATAGGTTAGGGATATTTATCGAGCCAACTGATGTAAAAAATCGTTGATATAGTTATTGATGTACTTACTGAGTGTTTACAGAAGTGATTAATTAGTGATAACAGTGATTGAATTGATCAAAAATTAGCCCACGAATCCTGTTCCGATTACTTTATCGTCACAGATTCCTATGCAAATCGCAAGTATCGCTTCGTAGATCACATCCATCATCTATCATCAACTATTATCCAATATCGTCCAGAAATCCATCAATGAATGAATGTTTGAGAAATATACTTATGTCATGATAAAATAAAAACATCGAATTGAAGGTTAACCGACACATTTTATTGATATTAATAATTACCATACGTTTGTCGTTCACTAGAAAGCTACTCTCCTCCATGATGAAAACGAATGTCGATCCTTAATTCAAACTTGCGCAAACGCATACCGCGATTAGTCCCGCAGACTGTTTCATTTTTTGGCTTCAGCTTTGGGATCCTTGTTACCTAAATGAGTCATATTATTTCGTTCTGATCCATCTGAAACGTTTCACTTGAAGTGAACCGAATCAGTCAGTTAACCCGGTGTTCTTCCGTACACCGTTGATGAATCCAAGTGAACTTAGTAACATGGTTCAGAACGAATGAATATGACTATAATAGTCATTATTAGATTGAAAAGAAGAGAAATCGTTGCTGACCGATAAGAAAGTTGTCCAAACTTTCGGAAACGTATATTTCTGTTTCTGTTATTATTAGATACATGATGCGACATTGATTGTCGACTGCTTTGACACCATTCGAACATTTTTGCATCAACAATTTTTGAATGCGACATTGGAGTATAGACAAATTCAATTCTTGTTCGACAAAGAGAATATCTCGCATGCGACATTAAATGTTAGGATTTGAGAATAGACCGCTTGATAAACGAAGATTCACCACCCTCGACAAACTCACCCTGTGATCCTTCGGCCTGGTCTCCTGCCTCCTAGGCGTGCCCCCTTCCGAGTCGGCGTAGATGAGGTTCCGAACAGTGCCGACGAACTTTGGCTCGAAAATGACGCTGGGCAGCGCTAGCAGCGTCAGCTTGGTGTTGTACCAGGCGGGCATGCCGCCAACGAAGACGTCCGAGTTGGTCGAGAAGCGGCCAAAGTTGAATTCCTTGCCGCGCGAAGTGCGCATCTGCGTCACCCCGTCCACCGTGAGTACGGTCCTGTCCTCGTGACGTCGCACGTGCACCTGCGGAAAAGATTAGCGTCTGCGTCCACTGAACCCAAACAAGAAATGGAACGATAATGCAATTCAGCAGTTTTACGCTAAATTGAATTTGCGCATACCATGTGATCATATAGCAAAATTGAATGTGGATCATGCGCAGAAATCTTTTGCACAGGACCGGCACTACCAAAGATGACAAACTCAATAACACGGCTTTTTAAACAACAGATAATTTAACAAGAACACAAAAACACAATATGAAGACAAAAACAGCTTGCTGAAAATCGAAATGGACAAGATTCGAGAACAAAGAGCAATAAAATACAATGTAAACAAAACTTATAGGCTGACGAATGGGCTGACGCCAACTCTTAGTTCTGTGGCTGAAATATATAATTTCAGACATACGTTCACATAACACATCAAAAACGTAGTCTCAGACATGCCCAGCTAACCCATATATATATAATAACAACTATATGGATAACACCTATTCTTCTCTTCACGCAAAAGTGAAGCCAGTTTTGGAATAACAAAAGACTGTCTGGCTTGCTAATGATGAATTTTGCGCATGCGTGGGTTTTGACGAGTTGAAATCCACTGACGTTTTCAGAATTTCAATGAAAGGTATGTTTGTTAACTCAAATTATGTGAAAGAGCGTTAATATAGTTATTAATGTACTTACTGATTGTTCACAGAAGTGATTAGTCAGTGATAACAGTGATTGATCAAAAATTAGCCCACGAATCTTGTTCCGATGACTTTATCGTCACAGGTTTCTATGCAAATCGCAAGTATCGCTTTGTAGACCACATCCATTTCTGCATCTATTATCAACTATTATCCAAAATCGTCCAACAATCCATCAATAAATGAATATTCGAAAAATATATGTCATGATAAAATAAAAACATCGAATTGAAGGTTACGTGACACATTTGATTGATTTTTAATAATCATCATACGTTTGTCGGTCACTAGAAAGCTACTCTCCTCCTTGATGAAAACGAATGTCGATTCCTAATTCAAACTTGCGCATGCGCATATTCGCGATTTGTCCCGCAGACTGTCATTTGTTTTATTTTTCAGCTTCAGCTCTGGTTTCCGTGTTACATCTTACATGTTACCTATATAGTTATTATTAGATATATGAGCTAGCCCTGGTACATATTGCGCATGTGCTCGATTCAAGGTTTATGATTCGCCTGTTGGCCGTAAATAATCCTCGCGCATCCTGCTATATTGTCTTCGTCTAGAAGTTTTTATTAGCGTATGCGTCTACAAGTTCTACTTCGCAATCTGCGCTAGGCTAATATATATGCGCGTATAAAGGGTGGGAGAAGAACAGAATTCGGACAACGTATTTTAAAAGATACAATACCGTAGTGGACAGCGCATTTGTATCTCAAGCTAGGCGTACAGGATTCGATTCCAACTAATATATTCTTTTTTTTTTCAATTGTTCCTTTTGAAAAAATTCACGAAAATAGGGATCCGGACACTCAATGATAGGTTAGTTTGTATGGTTCAGGCAGTCTCATTCAATAATATGGGCGCGACGTTGAAGAAGCCTAGATTTCAAAGTAGACTTTAATTTATTTCATTGATCAATCAATTGTTGTTCCTTCCTTAAAAATACATCGAAAATAGTGATCCAGACCCCCACTGATAGGTTAGTTTGTTTAGTTCAGGCAGTCTCATTGAATGATATAGCGCGATAGCGCCTTGATTGTGCCAGGATTTCAAAGTACACTTTTCTTTTTGCAATCATCAATCAATTGTTATTCCATCCTCAAAAATTTATCGAAAATAGTTATCCGGGCCCTCATTGATGAGTTAGTTTGTTTAGTTCAGGTAGTTTCATTGAATAATATAGCTCGAAAGCGCGTTGTTTGAGCCGAGATTGCAAAGTAGACATTCTAGACGTAGACGTTAGTCGAATTGAGGACGAAAGTTTCGCCATTTATGCTGAAACGAAATTCGCGTAACCATCCATACCAGAGCGACAGATTTGTGATTAGTAGTATTTGCGAAAATGTAAACTTCATCAGATGATGAAGATGCATTATTAGTTCTTACGTTCGGGGATGAACTATTCAAGGTCTGCATCTAACCACCTAATGATTACTTTCCAAGAAATATTTTTTTGCAGGAAGACGAGGAAGTGGGTTCATGAAATAAATTGATATATAATATATAAATATAATAGAGACATCTTCAACTAATTCAATAATTGGTTTGTCTGTTCTCGCCATCTTGCAGTCGAAAAGACTGCGATGAAAACCGTGCTTGCAGCGAAACAATATAAATCGCTGCAGAATCTTTGAAGCCGGGTGAAATGTTCGTACCGGTATGGGTATTTTCATGTGTCGCTATGCTTTCTCAAGTCCACAACAATTTCGCAAGCGATAGTTTCGCCTCACACCAGTCATTTGGTGCTCAAAATGGGGTTAACCTGGAAAGTTTTCCGGAAGTTTTGAAATTTGATGATCTTATAGATTTCGATGTGCTCTTTGCCAATTTCAACTTCACGACCTCGTATCTTCACCGCTCGAGCCGCCATATTGAAAAAATGGCGCATAATAGCAGTTTTTTTAAAACATCACCTTTCAGACTCATTTTACGATATAAACATATATGTATAAATACAAAATTTGACTAGAGGAAATTTATTACAATTTATGTATCAACATTATTTTTACTATAAATAGACACGATTGATTCGAATGAAACATGCTTTTATTTCTGCAACCAAAAGAGTGTCTCATTTATAAAATATATGTGAAATAACCACCATTGTGGCTCACGAAAATCTAACCTAAACGAATTGTCTGGCCGAAAGAGGCCAATTAGACAAAAAAGAAGAAGAGGAAGAACTAACCTCACCTCTCCTTTTATATGTAGAGTTTCCTTGTTTATTTGATATTTGTTTGAGATAATAAAATCCATTGAAGAGGAAGTATTGGAGGATTATCGTGTTATACAAGCTCAACTGAATAGATATGAGTTAATCTGAGATTCACCTCAAATGTGGCTATATAGGAAGACGAAAATAATGTGCTGGCCAATTGCCTCAGGAGCAGAGGCAATATAGAGAGAAATCATCATAATAATCACAATCTTATCACAATGCTACTAGCTTGGTACCTTATTTTTGAATCCTAGAATTTGAGAAATCAACTTCTAAGCACTGAAAGTGTTGCCTAGCAACATATATGTCAATTATTTTGTAGTTTCAGTATGAAAAACGTGAACTACTAGAGCTAATTTCAGAAAAAAATAGACGAATTTCGAGTCGGTTTCAGAAAAAATAATGTTAATTTTTTTGATGAAATTTTTTGTTCGTACTCACGTATTTTGACCTGAAAAACTCGAATTGTATTATATTATAGTGAAAATATCTCTAGTTCTCGAGATAATCGATGCCAAAGTTCGAAATTTCACCTTCTTTGTATGGAAAGTTTTGGGCAGGTATGTAATTTTTTCGTATTTTTTCCTATTATTTCACCAACTAGGCTACATAAACAACGGCCATTTTGAGAACCTCTTTGCGAAATCTTGAGCGAATAAAAGTGGATTCATAAGCTGCCTTATAGCAATACGTGTCAGTGACGTGTGTTTCCTCTCTTCAATATATGTCAAATAGAAAGATAGATATCAGTAAAAAAAGGTGAAATTTCGAACATTGGCTTTGGTTATCTCGAAAACTAGAAATATGTTCACGATAATTTTATGGAATTCGTGTTTTTCAAATCAAAATACGTAAGTACCAACAAAAATTTTCATCAAAATATAGATCGCATGATAAGTGCAAAATTACCATAATAATATATCTAACAATCGGAAAACCCGCTTTTCCCCCAACAAACCTTGTGCCACCGGCCGTCATCAAGCCCCCTGCCCACCGTCAGTATCTGCGCACCACCGCCGAGATTGTAGCGCAGCCTGAGCGCCCCCTCCACCAGCTTGATCTCAAAGAAGTCGTACGTGCCGCCATCATCCGTATAGAGCAGCAGCCCATTGGGCTGCGCCGTCCTGAACTCGAGCTCGAGGCTGCCATTGGCGCCGCCGCCCCACCGCCGGAACTGCGCGAACGAGCTGGCCGAGCCGTCGAGCAGCAGGCCGCAGCAGGCGCGGGCCAGCAGCAGGAGCAGCAGGGGCAGCGCCGAGGCCGCCCCGGGGCGGGTCATGATCGCGCGGGCGTTCACGCGGGCGGGTGGTTCGGAGCGGGGCGGGCGGGTGGGGAGTGCGCGCGCATCGTCGTGGGCGGCGTGGGGTGGATGCCCGGTCGGCGTGGTGTTGTTTCGGTTTGCTCTGGAGATGTTTTCTCGACGTGCGAGGCTGAAATGAGAAGGAATGCTGTATAATGTGAGACGATTCATTGTGCTACTTGTACTATTGATAATTATGACCTATGATTCAGAATGTATGATGCCATTTTGAGCAAGCTTTTATTAGCTTCACTAGTATGTATATAACCGATTACGAGCGTGCAGTCTTTTGAGTTTTGTGTCATCGTCCAAGCAAAATAGCTAAATTGAAGTAGCCAATCAGCGTTCAGAGGTCAAGTGGGCGGGGCCTAAAAGAATACCACCAAGGCCTATTAATTTAGATTGGCAAATTTTTGCTGTTTTTGCTCGGACTTCATCCTGAGGTCATTATTTAAGATGTTCGGCAAAGCCGTCTTGTGTTTGCAAGTTTGTGACGCCAAGTCACTATTCCACTGTAAGCGAAGAAACCAGTTGTTTTGACAAATAAATATGTTCAATACATTGTCGCTGGTAGCAGTTGGCCTGGTGTCTGCCTGATACCCGAAGGACTTTTTATTTTAGGAAGAAGAAGTTGATATGTTCGATAAGGCGTAGGTATCCCATGTGCTCGATAAGTTTGATAGGCTGTATGCATTCATCGATATGTTCGATGGGCTGTGTGTCATTTTCAATGAGTTCGAAAGGTTATACGCCATTGTTGATATGTTCGATAAGGCGTATTGTGTAGGTATCCTATATTTTGTATAATTGTCTATAAGGGTGAGTTCCAATTTATTGTTATTTAATATAGTAAAAACATACTGGAATGAGTTTTATTACTGATGTTACTATAGAATATTGATACCATACATGAGGGATATGGCTCTAGGTTGCCAGATACTAAAATCAATATTATTTCATACTATTTGTTGTGAGTATTGATCAGTGGATATGTTCTTTACATTGGTGTCTTTCATGAGAGGAATAAAAATGTATCTAACAATAACAAGTGTGGAAAGTAACATATTTCGTACGAGTAGGTATTTAGCATGGCCGCATGCCGGCTTCGCGGGAATCCATGGCAAATATGTACCTTCGAGCGGCCTCTATAATTTCAGGTGTTGTCGATTCGATATCACTGTTTATTTCCATAATTTGGGTAACAATTGAAAACTTCTTCGACAATTCCTGATGCGAATTACTATTTTTTTTTTGTTTGTTCATCGATATTCAAAATCACATGCCTTCCGAATGTCACGAATGTGAAAGTCGTTTCAAATGTCACCTTCAACGCGTTGTTGCCAGTAGGTAATCACGCAACCAGGAATACATCAGTGCATATTATAGTGACATCAACAGAGAAATATAAGTTGGTGCAATATTTCAAATGTAGTAGTGCAAAATTATGTGATGCAAGCCGTGATATTCAATAGCAAGTTGTGGATGCTGCGATCAACATCTTCAGATCGGAACTATAGTAGAAATAGTTCCAGATTGATTTCCATCGAAGTGAATGTAGACTAGAGGATATATATATTTCAAGGATACATTGAAATCAGTTAGGAATTCTCTTAACAATTCAAAAGGAGGAAGAAAATCCAGTGAATATTGTGTGTGTAACAAAAGCGCTTATGGTAACAGTGAGTAACAACTAATATATCTAATGTTTCTTTTCATACATGCGAGGTGATTTTTTTATTTCAACATGTGCGTTTTTTTTTAAATGATATTGCCATGGGGTTATGAGCTACTTTCCAAATAACAAAACAGCGTGTTTTATGACGTTTTTATACGTGGTTGTAGAAAAATACATGCTCCAAGAAATAAACTGTGTAACGCTCAGATAGGATAGCAGTTTTATGAGCAAAATAACGAAGTAACTATGATGAAATTGTCCTCAATTGGTTATTGCTAAAATGTCAATTCAAACCTATTCAATAATCCATTATTTGTAGATATCATAAGAAGTTATTCTAATAGTTTTCATATGTCTCATCAAAGTTCGATGATGTTATGAAAAAATCACCACAAGTGATACTGAAATTACCATATCCTCATTGACGTTTGACATAAGCCAATCAACTTGTTGTTGGATTCGTAATGAGAATCCCCAACCGAATTCGTGATAAAATATAGGTCGCTCTATTGAAAACAAGAGTGAGTTTATACCTCGGTTTATACGCTTTTCTGAATAACCATGATGTATACTTTTGGAATGGTAGATGAGATGCGTCTTGAAAAATGAGATTGACGTATTTGAGAATTCATTGCGAAACCTCGTGGTTTCGCAAAAATATCGAATTTCTTCAATATCTTTACCGCCCACTGTATATTCCGACCACAGTCTATGTGCTGATGACTGAAGTTTGTGGAATTTGTCCAAACTCATATTGCAACCTCACCAGGCTACAAATTTACGTTTCTTTTTTGCAAATTCATATTTTCTAGACTGCAGTATTGAAAAATATGAATATGAATATTTAGACAAAGTTAATGAAATTTTATTCTTGAACTATGTTTGGTTTTGATTTGATATTCGGGGACTATACAAAACCCGTAGATAGCAACGCTATTAATTTTTCAATATCGTTGATCACTTCATCTTGAGCTGAAGTACATTTAGTCTGGTAGCATTATTGTTATCCATACTATATCAAATATGTATGGTATCATCTCGTACTGTACCTACCCGATATACAGGGTGTCCCAAAATTGCTGGGATACAAAGCTACCACGTGTAAAAGGGTTCAAAATAAGTTGAATGGAACCGATTTATTTATATCCCAAAATATACCGTTTGTCCGTGAGAAGAGTTCAAAGTTCACATAAAAAAACACACTTTTGTACGCTGCTCAGAAATAAAAGGAACAACTTTGATAAAATTTCACAATAGTGTACTTGAAAGGATAACTCTCCTTTTGGTTATCGAAGAAACCTAAAAAAATTGTAGAAGGGTTAAGACCACCCTCACCCCCTGACATTTTTTTCAGAACATTCTTGGAGGTTCTCAAATATTTTGAGCTTGAAGACTGTTCGATTATCTTCATTTTGTTACTGTTGTGAAAATTTCGTACACCACATAGTTTCGAAGGAAAAAAATGTTCTCTCGAATAATGCTTCCAGATATTCCTAGTACAAGTTCAATGAAATTGTGATATAAAACCTAGTCTTTATAATAAATATTCAATATGACGGCCACCTTCATTAATGCAAAGGTCACTTTGTAAACTTAGTTTTACATCACAATTTCATTAAACTTGTACTAGGATTATAAGAGAGGACATTTTTCTCCTTCGATACTATGCGGTATACGAAATTTTTACAACAAAAATGAAATTAAGATAATTGATCAGCCTTCAAGCTCAAAAAATTTTAGAACAGTATAACTACCCCTAAGAATGTTCTGAAAAAAATGTCAGGGGGTGAGGGTGGTTTTAACCCTTCTACAATTTCTTTTAGTTTTCTTCGTTCACTATTGTAAGATTTCATCAAATTTGTTTCACTTATTTCTGAGCAGGGTACATTTTGGTACATAAATAAATCGGTTCCAATCAACTTATTTTGACCTCTTTTACACGTGGTAGCTCTGTGTCCCAGCAATTTTGGGACACCCTGTATATTGAAATATGAAATAAACTCCGATTCTAGCAAACTTGCATATACAACCCTTTTTACATCGTTGTCTTGCCTGAATTATTTCTTTTGTGCGAGTCGGATTCAAAGGTGCACAGAGGTGCGTTCATATATGATATTGTAGGGGTCCATTTATCAATTTGGACAGACAAATTTCTGCTGGCGAGGTCAAATGAAATATGTCAACTCACGGAAAATTTATTTACTACACGGAGTACGTTCTGTCCAGAGAGAAGAATTTAATATAAAAGTAGATGTCGTCCACATTCATGAGATTGTATGAAGAGTTGTCGTATATGGGGAGGAAAGAAAAGAATAAGAGAAGCAATTATTATGAAAGCTGCATAAAGGTTGATGAAGTTACTTCAATATTTGTTGTAGGTGAACGTATGCATCTCTCTGAATTCAATGAAAAATTAAATAAACAACGAATATTTATAAAAATATATAGAGAAAATACCTTGATTAACGATGAACAACTATTATTTGAACTTGTTCGTATATATACCATGCTATAGACAGAATTATTCAAACAAATATGATTTACCTTCCCACATTCGGTTCAAGTTTTGAGATCATAGGGGGAATTTGGAAATGAGTAAGATATTTATGGGGTACCTACCGGATTATTGATGAGATATCTATGATGTGAAGAGTATCTAACTGTATTATTCATTGGACCACACAGGAATTTGTTCTCAAAGACTCAAAGAGCGTACTAGCTTTTACACAGAAATATCCTCGGAAATATCACAATCCAAATCATGCTTTATTCGCTTTCTTCGCATCCTTATAGACCAAACGAGCACATATAATACTGGAAAATTGCATGGATAAATCTTAGTTTATCATCATCTTAAATTTGCTTTATTTGAGTATGTACTTGGAATTTTCCTTAGGAAGGAACAATAACGGTTATCCGTTACTCTTTAAAAATTATCTACAATTGCCCACAAATTTGTTGAAAACTTTGCAGATCGGCAGTTGTCAGTGGATATATTCGATCGAAATAGTAGATTATGATTGTTCGATACTCTTTAGTCTTTGTGTTTAGCACATACCTACTACAACTACCCTTGCGACGCGGTTGATCATAATCTACTGTTTCGATGGATTATCTTCACTGGAAACCCCCGGTCAGCAAAGTTTTCAACAACGCATTCACAAGTATAAACTGCCCTTTCCAGGAGATTGATCTCAATTTCCTCCATGATGACACAAGGATGATGTTTGGATTGATCATAATCTACTGTTTCAATGGAATATCTTCACTGAAAAACCACGTAAACAATATTAAAGAGAAAAAGAGAAATATACCCTTATTTCCACTATGGTGGCAAAAACAGTATACAGGGTGACTCACGGTCGATGGTAGGTTTAACGTTTCTGGAGAACAGGACTCAGGATTATCATGAAAATCTGGTTTCTTGGGTGATCAGTTCTGTTCTATCAATCTAAAATACTTTCAGCGTTGCGGCGTTGCCGCTTCTATCAAAAAGTAGCTACAACTTTGTTATTTCAAATAGAACACCCTGTATTTTATTCCATTTTTAGATTTTTCCTGAAGAGCTGATTTCGTCGATACATCATACTTGGGGTATAGCGCGAAAGATTACAGAGATATAGGGTGTGAAAAATCGAGATTTTTCAAATTTAGGAATTTTTTGTGCCTAAACTATCCATTCTTGCTCAAAACGGCTTACATGTCCCTATCTCAACTTTCCATTTACCATCGATTGATATTTAATTGAAACAAATACGGGTGGTTCAAAATTTTGAGTTTTGCATCACCCTCTATTTGTTTCTATTAAATGTCAGTAGATGGTCAATGAAAAGTTAAGATAGGGACATGTAAACCGTTTTGAGCAGAAATGAATAGTTTCGACAAAAAAAAATTCTAAACTTGAAAAATCTTGATTTTTCACACCCTATATCTCTGTAACCTTTCTCGCTATACCTCAAGTATGGTACATCGCCGAAATCAGCTTTTCAGGAAGAATCTAAAAATGAAATGAAATACACTGTGTTCCATTTGAAATAACAAAGTTGTTGATACTTTTCGATAGAAGCGGCAAAACTGTAGTGATGAAAATATTTTAGACGGATTGAGCAAGTTTGATTATTCACGTCCACAAATTTTCGAAATGATCTGTCTTTCTGTTCTCCAGATACTTCTAATGTTCCATCCACTGTGAAACACCCGGTATGTTTAGCAATCTGTTACAGCAAATATTCAAGAGAAATCACAGGTATAAACTACCTTCACGAGAGGGTTGATTAGAATTTTTCACCTCATCATGCAGAACTTAGATTCAGAGTTAACTTGGTTATATATTCCGGAAGAATCGTATTGCCTGGAATCTTTATTCTTTATCAACAAATCATCCAAACTCTTTGATATCTCCCTCTCATCCTCACCATTTCATTTTTGCTACTAAGGATTGACATTTTCCTTTGTGTTTTTTTTCATTGTGTACACTCAATGGATCACACCAAATCGAGAATATTCATTTCAGTCTTGATAATATTTTATGATCTTGATACGTAAGAGCTTAGTGAATTTAGTTGCTCCCTCATTCGAATATGTATTCGAGCGAAATGTTCAGGTTGCACTACCCCACTGACCAACCCAGCGCAGAAATATTCTGGAAACCCCCAGAACCATAAAATCCTCGTACATACAGGGTGAAAACTCACCGGATCTCACAACGCCAACGTCACCAAGGACTTCCACCGAGCACCACCAAGCAAAAGTCAAGCGCAAGCGGTCGATCGCGGCCCAAACGCGCAAGGGTTGACAAACATCTAGGCGCCCTTTCGGCCGCTCGGCGCTCTGGTGTGGCGTCGCGACGCTGCCACGGCGCAGGTGGGCGTGCGCGGCGCGAGTTTCCCGCGTCGGTTTGGCTCCTTCGTCGGGATGGTGACCGTCGGCGCAGTTGGCCGCTAGATGGCGTTGGGAAATTTTTGAAAATTTTATTAGGCTCTGGCCCTGGGACATTGTTTTGCTGATTCCCACAGATTTTGATGAGGGCAATCGCTTCTGCGTCCGCATAAACCACGAAACACATTGTACAGTTTCGTCTTATCGTGTTTAGCGGGAAATTGAAAAAAATAAATTAAAAGTTATGTCTCAAAACACACTTATTAGAAAAAATATCGAATAATTTTATTTGAAGAAGAAACTCATCAGTAAAGCAAACAGTAATATTTTAATAGCTTTAATAGGCAGGCGACTTGAGAAGTCGCGTTTAGAACTCGTTGGCTATTGAGACTACTTGACAACTTATGTCTATCGCACAATAATTATAATACTTTATGAACCAGAAATATATTGTCAAACTTATATTTGCTTCATATTCAATGGAGTTTACAATTTTCACACTTTCTGCTACATCAGGAGATGTGTCAGATAATTCACTGTCACTATTATTGTCCATCATTTAACCTAATGATGAGTTAGTTTTCAACAATGATGGATGCGCTCGAGCGGCAATGCTGTCACTTGATAACATTATTTCCGCGCATGAGCGGCAATGCTGTCAATTAATGACATTCCTCGAAAAACGTCAACTTTTTGTCCAGATTTGGAAGCGTCAAAAGCTACATTTTTAACCGTTCGTAGAAAAATAATATTTTGTAAATATTCACAAGCTGTTTCTATTTTATTTGGAGAAATTTGAAATCTGTCCATTTGCCATGCCTTGGGTTGAGCTACTTCACGAGAGATTACTGAAATATCTCCAGGACATGATAATTCCGATACTTTCACTTCATGTGAATGTTATTCAAAACAAAAAACAAATTTTGATATAACAAGAACTTATGATGAAAATCTGAAAATAGGAATTTTCGCAGAATATCATTCGAACTATTAACTGTTGGTTTCAATAATGTGTTCCTTCGTTAGAATTGTACCTATATAACCAAATTGATTTTTTTTAGGATTAGGAATAGAAACGAAATTGAGGTGTTGAAAGTATTTATCGTTTTTGGTTTTCTATTGTTATTGCATAGAAATTGAGCAATACAAGAATAAAAAATCGTTCCGGATGACATTTGGTTTCAATACTGTATCTACCATGCCCCAGCATGAAATCAAAAGCATAAAAGCTTTAATACTACCCGTAGTTTATGTTTGATCGGGGTTTTCTCTTTTCGTTCGTAAATGTACAAGGAAAAATCGATCGAAAAATCATTAGTTAGCTTGTATTAGACAAATACTTTGCGATGGTTAATTGAAACAGTCGAAAAATGTACTATTGTAAAACAGTTATAGCATTTGTTTTGATTTCATGCTAATTATATACCCTTTTCAATGTAATTTTTTAATAATTTTCCAAATTGTCAATGGTATTATTCTGACACTGATCATTTTTAGGAACCTGTTTGAAATTCATGAAGATTATTAAACATTAATAATAATTATACAGCAAAAATCACAAAGTCATCTCCACAACTTTAATTCAAACAAGGGTACATGTTTCGGACCTAATTAGGTCCATCATCAGCCAATACTCATAGTTGTGTAGATGAAAAAATCAAACAAAATATTGAAAAAACACAAAAATCCACATGATGCTCAAGTGTTATTGAAACAGAAAAATTTGAACAATTACAAAATTGAAGCATCTTCATCTTAAAATGGAGATCGAATGGTTCATGAAAATTCATTGACCGATTAATAATAATGTTTATATAGAAAGTTCAACTCGGAAATAGTATATTATGATACAAGTTTTATAAGACGCTATTTCGTCGCACGCGTCGCAAGTGAACAAGTGCGACAACGTGTCTTATAAAACGTGTGTCATGTGCAATTTTTTCTATTTTGAATTGGTTTCAAGAAAAAAAATTATTTAATATCGATAAATAACAGAACCATCTTCGATTGGTAACAATGATGACATTGAAATAATTGAAATCTGACGCACAAGCATAAAGCACAGTTTACAGTTGAGCGATTTTGATTATTGCAATACCAGTGGTGAAAAATTCAATGTTGTTATTGTTTGTATTGATCAATTTAAATCAAATTACACTCTGAATTAAAATATACCAATTAAAACATTGAGTTTTTCACTGCTAATATCACCAAATCCAAATCGCTCAGAAGTAAACTGGTCCTAACTCTTCTGACTTCCATTTGACAGTTCGATTGTACCAATCTCCGAATAATAAAAAATGCGTATCGAGATAGAGGCTATTTCGACACGCATTTGCGTTGCACAATGACTTCATTATACAACTAAAATAGGAAAAAATATTGCCTACGTGAGATAAATCGTTTAGCTATAAAACGAACCGAACCGTCATCTTTCATCAATTAACTTCAAAATTGGGTCGTCTATTATAGCCTGTTTTCCGAGCGGACGAAACCTGTTAGGCCTGTTAGTTATAGACCGAAATTGGGAATTTTATTCTCAATTTAGTCGAATTTTATACGATGTTTAATATTTCTACAGAATATGAGCACATATTACCATCACAAGTTTCAAGTACTTATTATTGAAGACAATATATCAACAAAGATCAGAAACGATTTTATTTCTATACTTTGGAATTGCTCAAGTCATGAAGAATTCAACATTTTCACCTGCATATCAATGGTCCTGAGCAGAACTTCATCCAACACCTGACTTGATTCACATAACGGTAACAAAATATTTGGAGAGAAGATTAACGTGCTTTGTGAATTCGAGCACTAATTCTTAGTTTTAATGTTGAATAAACAACGCTGGTGCAGCTTCTGATTCATTGATGTGTACCAAACTTCTCTATATACAATATCCTTGATCTTTCCAAATGCACGAATGAATTGTTAGTGTGACTAGAGTACGTCTAAAGTATTTTTTTTTTCATTTGAATCTTTTATTATCGATGTACTCTACCACACATGGTAAACATACTGAAAGTTGACAGTGGTATATCTCGAAAATAGAACTCCGTTTTGGGACAAGATCGGGAGAAACAAAATAGCGAATGAGCAAATATGGGCAGCCCCCATACATCATCAGAATATGTTCAAAAATGCTATTTAGTTTTCCCCAATTTCGAGTTATATCTTTGAAGAAATCAAATATATGTAATTGATGTGAATCAAGATTGGTTCTAATTAGGATCTTTTTGGTTGGTTTGGTTCTGGAAACTATGTTCCATTCAAAAAACGTCTAACGCAAAAACTTTCCCTCATAAGCTCAGTTTTCTGTTGTATGCCAAAGCTTCCCATGATGTTCCTATTACAACAAAGCACAAATTCATCCAGTCAAAGTATTGTTACATAATTCAGCTCTCAAACATACATGTAGCTCCAAGATTCTATCAAGGCACCTGTCCTTGTAGTTGATTATTATGCCAAAGTTGAGTATGATGAACAAAATAATCCAAAACTCTCACTTCCACTCATGTGCATGAATAAATCCCTCGCGCTCTCGCGGCTTGTTCTGGCTGCTAAAGAAAGGTCTCAAAGTAATACCCACGCATCTACCCCTAATAATATAATTCATATCACAAAAACATGAGCTATTTTCTGTAAATCGACTTGGCTACTTTGGTTGGTTATTTTGTGTCCCGTAAATGTTATATTCCTGCAAAAAAACAATTTTCCTAAATTGTCCCGTAAAATACTTCCGTTTATGCTATAAACTGAAAAGTAGTTACCAGTCCGGTGACACTGGGCGATGTTCTGATTCGGTTACAGGTGCCTATAGCTCATAGATGAATAAGTGTGATCATTCAGTGGTGAAGTTTTCATTCAGATCGGTAGTGTCAAAATTGTTTCAGCTAAGATTGACGTCTCAAAAATCGTTTGATTAGGGTTTATTCAACTCAACCAAAGTTCAAGGCGAACCCGTATATTCTTAACACGAAACGACTCGTTATACATAGCCGCGGAATTACCTTAGCCGGTTTTCGGGGATCAATAAATCACTGACGCTTCATGCTTTCCTGCTACAGCAGGATATTTCCTGACCCTGGCCAAGGTGTTACAGCCGGTAAGGTCGATAGGCTTTCCATCCTAGAGGAAGGTATTCGCTCTTGTAAGATTCGATGTGTGGAGGTGAAGAAAATCAAGTTTATAGAGCGAGCACGTAGATGGGTTATGAACTGAATTTAATGACATTTTCAGTATGGACTGTACAAATTGGTGCTCCTATGGAGTGGAGGATTAGTTTTTTTGAATATGACGCATTTTTTGATTCTCCATTGAATTTTGAACAATTATGATGAATGGTATATCAAGTTATAGTTTTGGAATTATGAGCTCCTTCGGCACTTGTTCAGTTATAAAACCAAGGTGGATAGATATATATATATATAGTGGACCGAGTCCCATTGGAAGGCACCAGAAATATTTGTAGACTTCTGTCTACTTAATTTTGTTGAATTTCAATCATACTTTCAAACACTAGTAATACTTCCACGACTTCATATGGATGGCGCCACGTCTGGTGATTCCGCATGTTGAATATTAATTTTCACAATTTCTCAGTCATTTTGATTTTGTGTGATTTGTTCAATCAACATCATGATTAAATAATTGAACAATATTCATATTTCAAGTCAAAACCACAATTATGAATGATCTGTCACTGTAACTTGAACACGAAACCATATAGAATACGGATATTAATAGAGAACTGAATTATCGATATATTGATATCAAATGCGATATTAACGCCATCTCCGAACGATTACTGAAATATTACCGGTGTTATGATCTTCGCTAAACCAGTCTACAAGTTTTGACGAAAAACAATTGAAGAGTCGTTTCACCATATCTGTATATCCACCTTTGACAAAACTATGCCCTGCCCTGCAGCAGTTAAAAATATTAAGAGGTACATACATTTTGTTCCATTTGTTACGGTTTTCTCACTAAACTGGTATAAAAGTACCTATAGTCGAAATGATAATTCACAAGATTTCTAAAATTATCTATATTATATCAAAAATGCATTGATATATATAGAGTGAACCATTAAAGAAAATCACTGAATCTCTCCGACACTCATGTCATTAATGGGATCGAATGAAACCCTATAACTTTTGTGGGTACTCAATATTTTTTTGTGGAATCTATAATGGAGAAGTTACGGGAAGGGCGCTATACTCCTGATCCTCACTGTACACATAGAATAAATGAAATAATATTTTTTGTTGCATATGAAAATTGCTGCTGCTGAATATATAACGATTCAAGTTATGCTATTCCAATACGTTCGATTCAAATTATCACTTATTTTTTCAAGTCCCGAGAATACATTTAAAGTGATATGAAGTTGATATTCGTAAATTATGTTTCTTTTGGTACCAAAAAGTCACTGATTTTTTTCGAAATTTTTGTCCAATTGGACATCAGGACCATATCCCTATACTGATTATTACGTGAATGAAAACTTCTGAAAGCAATTACTACTGCCCATTATCCATCAAGTACAATTCATTTTTGAAACCATCCAGATGATTATTGAATATTATATCAATACGTTACTGCCGTTGTATACTTACATCATTTTTGAATAATAAGTCATAATATACATTACAGAAACGTTTATGAAAACAGTATATCTAGTTCACTGCAATAAACGTTATTATAACGTGGCATTATTGATATCTCAGATTATGGTCAAAAAACAACTTATTCATAACGTTGATACGAAACGATCTTTTTCTAACCAAAATATAAACCGTTGATATTTCAACGCAACACGGTTTATCAACCAATGACACGTTGATAATACGTTTATTAAACGTAAGTGTGTTTACTGGGCCAGCACAACAAGGAATTCAAGCTGAACCGTCTGTATATATAATAATCTGACGCGCTAGATTATTTAAATGTCACAATTTTTTTTATTTTGAAACATCGGCCATGAATTTCGGTTGCGTTCAAATTGTCAGTATTTTGGATAGTAGCTCAAATAAGTCCTTTTTTTTAATTTTCAACCCCCTCGTATGGCCACCCCCACCATGCAAACCAGCAGATTAATATTCCTCTGTTATCAAAAACACGTGGAGCGTATACACTAGCAATATCTGACGCGCTCGAGTATTTCTGTGTGACTATTTTTTTTACATTTTGAGAAACTGTACACGCTCCCCCCACCAGTGAAAGGGCATACATCATATAACCTAACCTAACCTTTTTTTCTTCTCAGCATCTAATCTTTACAATCCAAAATGTCCCTACGACGCTCGAGTGAATTCACATTTAGCCTTTCCTCCTGTGATGCACACCTCACTAGTTGATAAGATGTTGAATTATTTTTGAATAGGCCAAGCGGATTTGTCCTATATGTGAGGTGGTAAGCTACAGTTGTTAGGGTAAGGTTTTACAGGCGGATGAATAACAACGGCATTGACTGACTGCTAACGGACTTTCAAGTAGCGGATTCTTTGTTGACAGACAGAATCATACTTTGTCCATTTTGCAAGTTGTCGCCAGTTATTGCAAAAGTTAGTTTTCACACTGATAGTGAAGCTCAACAGTGTTTGTAAAAGTAACTTGTACAGTTGAAAGTTTTCTCAGTTTAAACCAGTCAGTTTGCAAGTGTCGCGAATTTCAAGTATAGTATACAAAGTGAAAAGTGAACCAGATACAAAATATGTAAGTTGTCCAAACCAGTCTATATAAATGCCCGTAGGAAAAGATTTCAGATCATTGACCCAAAAGTAATTTAAAAGGCACATGGTAGGGAATTATGCCATTCATTTCAGAGGGTGTTGTTCGTCGGATAGTATAGCCAGGGTTGTATTTGAATATATTGAAGTATTTGACGTAGGATTTTCTGATTACAAAAGTGACAAATGAAATAGCTTGGTGTATTGAACTTTGATTTTGTATTCTTTTATGTAAATTAATATGGTTCTTTCAGGAGCAAATATAAATCTTGATAATATTCTTATATGTCAGTAGACCACCATAGTTATTCGTTGAATAAATTCTTCATGTTTATAATAAGTTATTCAATGCCGTTGTTATTCATCCGCCTGTAAAACCTTACCCTAACATCTGTAGCTTACCACCTCACATATAGGACAAATCCGCTAGGCCTATCCAAAAATAATTCATTATCTTATCAACTAGTGAGGTGTGCAGCACACTCTATTATTTGCGTAGGCCAGGAGAGTAGTGATTTTCTGCTCGTTGTCCACTTTTTTCAAACATCTCACATGGTTATTAATGAATTTTTATGACGGTTGGGTTTTCTCATAATGCTTTTAATTTTATTACCGTGACTCTTGTAGATTGATATTGGCGATTTTTCAGTACAGGAAAAATCACTGCTGTCCAAACCATCAGCGTTGGGGGCTTCATAAGTGGATTAATCCGCTCTAGGCCAAATTGACTTTGAAATTCCAACAATCTAATGAGCTTCAGAGAGCGTATAGTCGACGTGTGCTCCGCAGTTATAAACGGATAGTCCTAATTCACTCAAAGCGGGCCTCGGATGGTGTGGTTTCGGTTAATTCAGTTGTTTAAACATTTTAAATGAGGAGTGGCTAATGCTCCTACGATCCATGCACCATTTACATGATTCCGGATGTCAACTTGGGGAAGTATTGCCACGGCTCGAGAGTTGATATTAATTAACCAAAGGAGAAAATCGATATTTTTTTTAATGATCTGTTTTTCATAACAAGGTCGGAAAATAATAGGATAATGAAACTAATTTGATAAAGGAGCCACCATTTATTTTTTCTACAAACGTCAGTAAAAGTATAATTTTTAAAATGTCATTTTATGATACTGGTGTTAAAAGTAAATCACTTTTAGCATTGGTGCTAAAAGTTATTTATTTGTATAAGAAAATAAAAAAACATAATTCAATTAAACGTATACAATTAGTGAAACTACAATTATTATAACAAGAAACTCCATGGCCAGTCTCATTGGTAGATGTAATAGAACTTATTTTGGTGAAACCTTCACCAGGGCAGAGAGCAATGTCATCCGCCGAAGTTTTGGACAACATTTGATCCGCAATGATCTGTTTCCTTTGTAGCGAGACTTCTATATAACCCTCTGCTACTGTATTGGACTTCCATCAACCGTGTCTTTTAATTTTAATGGTGTTTGTAGAAAAAATAGTGTATGATACACCTGCTAAAAGTGATTTCATTTTGTTTGAAGGAACTTTTTATTAACATTTATGTGTTATCTATTTGTTATTGATTGTTTGATTGTTCTTTATGACAATCAACAATATAGAATTGTAAAACGAATTCTGCAGGAAAAAAGTGGATACTTGGGTACCTAGGTATTTTTCGTAATTAAATGTGTTGGAATTGACAATAACATTTAAAATCAATTTTGTATTTCACTCTCTCCATCCCATTATCTTTATTTTTTTATCAGCTCATAAATGTTATGATTCCGATTGTATGAATTCGTATTCAGCTCCGATACTTATTCGTTATTCAGTCTATGGTGAACATCATACTTTGTGATACCGGCAGCATAAAATACAGGTTATTGGACCTATTGGTTTTGCAATTGCAATCACAATTGCAATTCCGAACTCTGCACCTCATAATAAATGTAGGTAACTGCCTGGTACACAAATCATAACAGAAAATATGAACTCGAAATGGTTTTGAACATTTCCATTTTGTAATTATATTTCTGATAACCAGACTTTGTTTTCTTATAACATAATATACGATCAACCATTTCGAGTTTCACTCGAGTATGATGAGTCTCCCTTCGTATTTTCGATATACGGTATATCTAGAAATTTTCAAGAAATGTGAAATGTGAATTTACTCGCTCAAAGAGTGAGATAGCCTTACATATAAGTATAGTGGAATAATCAAATATGAAACCAATAAACTGATAATAGAATTTCAAATTTAGAAAAAGTGAATATTGATACAAGATCGAAAACATCAATATAGTGAAAACATTAGAAATAAAAAAAATTTAAATAAAAATCTGACACCAATATAAGTACAATACTTCAAATTTCATTAAATTAATTTCATTCTTATTCGAAAAGATCAGACACTTAACTAATTGAGACTTTTGTTGATCTGCTGCTTATAACCAATATTCATCCTTTAAAAAAATGCGATCACTTTGTGGAACGTGGCTTTCTTTGTTCGCATTGTTCGTTAATAAGATTGTACTTTCAAATGGAACACCTGGTAGTTTATTTTTCTCCATATGACCTTTAGAATACTACCATGTATCATTTGGTACCGTTTTTTACTTTTTCTTCGAAATAAATTCTTTATTCTATGGATACGTTCAAATAACTAATTTCAGTCCTGAAATGTTTGTGACTATTTCACGCACTTGCCAAATGAACCAATCATGAGCTCTAGTCAAGTTCGGATTATCGATAACACAAACTTGACTCTTGACTCTGATTGGCCTGATGACAAGTTCGATGTTTTCAGCTTTGTGTACATGACAGTTAAACGTCACATAAAAATAATCACGTTGTGCAAACATTTCCAAATGAGCAGATTTGGGTTGAATCTCATTGAATTAATCAATTTCAACCATTCAGCCTGTTTGTGGAATAGTGATTGGATTAATCTCATGAGTCTGTTTTTTATTTCATAACTCAACTGAGTTGCTCGCAGAAAACACATTTCAAGCAACTCGGTTTCGTATGGAATAAATCAACAGACTTATCACGGAAATCCAATCACTTGTACTATTATTACTGAAAATACAGCATTACTGTTTTCGAACAAAATGTTTCAGCCATGTGTCGTTTCATTTTGAAATGTGTATTTCCTTTTTTTAAATACCAACATGGTGGCTCGTCGGGTTAAAAGAAAAGAGCGTGTTATTTACGATTAATTTGATTACCGCACTCTATTAGGTTGTAAGAAAAAAATTAAAATATACCAGCTGTTACATTTGAAAATCGAAAGGTTCTATCACTTCTGGTGTATCCGGAATTCTCATGAAGTTGAGTTACTCATCGAAAAATGCAGTTTATCCATTATCTCCGAGAACAAAAAAGTTATAAGGGCGAGCAACCTTCCGTGGACACCCGGTATACATCTCTAAAGATGCTTTTCCGAGATCACTGTGATATCTACAACTGCAAGTAAAATTTTTGCAGCACTACATATGTTGTAACTACTAATGTGACATGAAGTTTCCGAGCAGAAACTCCACCAAGCTATTTCAGAAGTTTCCTCATAAATAATAGAGACGAACAGCCCAAGTGCTCCATAGTATTAATTCGCATGGTATAAAGGGACTCGAGCATTTTCCAACAAGTCGACTAGCTGTCGGTCGTTGAGGTTGAAATTACATTTTCCGGATTTCCACTGGAATATTCTAATTGAAATTGAGCTCGTTTGCGATATGGACGGTGTTTACTTTGGATTTTGTATTATCCGGTGTGGA
Source organism: Chrysomela aeneicollis (assembly GCA_029955515.1). Taxonomy (NCBI): domain Eukaryota; kingdom Metazoa; phylum Arthropoda; class Insecta; order Coleoptera; family Chrysomelidae; genus Chrysomela; species Chrysomela aeneicollis. The sequence continues at coordinate 11,259,702 of JARUHQ010000003.1, read as the reverse complement.
ATATTATATACAATACGAGTTAGCAAATATTTATTTTGAATATATGGGCGAAATTCAATCATCTAGCCCTGAAGGAACAAACTTTCTATAGGCAATACATCATTCCGTTGAATTAGGTTTTGTTGCATTTCGCTGCATGCTATTGATGGAAATCATTCACCAAAATTACGTACACAGAACTCCATTCATTCAATTATCAATAATAACTTGAACAAAAGAACAAATGACGGAATGTTAACATGATTACCAGTGTACACAGTAAAAAAAACTTGGATGTTTTACATCAAATGGATTTCAGAGCAAACCCCGACTATTACAACACCTGAATATCAAAGTTGTGTCCTCTTTATTACACATTTCACAGTACATTTCAGAGTGTTAAGTGGTGTTAATTCTGATCTTAGTAGTGAAAAATGACACGGATGTGGCAAAGGAGAACGATTCTGAAACATAAAAACATAAGGAATACCAAATGGTTGAAATATAATATTCTCAATGGTGATATCATTCAAGTTAACGTATAAAAACACGTATTATATAAAATTAACACCAAGTTACACCGTGTCATATCACGATGAAATCGAAGCGGTGTATGAATCATCAAATTTGGTGTCAATAATCATTCGTTAAGTATTGCATCCTGAAAACACTAGATTTTATATGAATTAATAAAAATATTGCATGTAGGCATCTAAATGGAGTGAATTTCAAGCGCTCATCTGTTCGATCTCAGAAGCTTAGAACTTTTGCCAATAGGTGGCACTGACGTCCTTCCTACCGTACCTGATTTCAATATTGGGCATGATATATTAGATGATTTTGATATAGATCAGTATCAATTCACCTAGGCCCAAATGCCACTGATCAGGATAAATGAACCGAAACATTTCTTCATGAACCGAATTGTCCCTAGATTCTTCTGAGTTATATTTCAAAAGGTAATCCAACTTAGTGAAAAACACTGGAGTACTGATTCGCATGAACACACTCATGATATGGTGTTCCTTCACACCAGAAAAGTATTCGCATGTACCTGCTCAGTGTTTTAACGCACCGAAGATAATTTCGTGGAGGTAGGATTCAGCATCAAGAAAATCACAGAATTTGCATAACACCACTGCGGTGTCAAATCGCACTTTCGGAAATGCATATAGAACCCCATCAAAGTGTTCATTCTGCCAAATTCAGCACTAACACTAGTGTTACTGACAACTGGTTTGATTATCAAAAACTCCCATGGGAAAGGTCACATAACACCTACAGTGGTGAATAATATGCCGCTGTTTACTAACAGTAAAACAATCAGGACCTCAGGAGACACCAGATGGTGTTAGCTGGTGTGAGCAGGTGTAATTTTGTTTTTCACCGTGTAGAACCTCACAACTTTTGAGAATTTCAAAGGCTACTTACATCATGTACATCATGCAAACTATTTGAGAGCTGTCTAAAAAACAGAAAGCAGATTGTACAAATTGATGACGAATAAAGTGAAGCGAGATATATCGAGTATGGTGTACCTCAAGGAACAGTCTTGGGCCCTTCGCTGTTCAATATATATCTGAATGGTCTTCTCAATCTCAATACTTCTGGTGATGTCACAAGCTTTGCTGATGATACAGTTATTTTCTATAGAGGTGAAAGTTGGGAGAACTTGAAAACGAATGTTGAGTGTGATATGCAAACTATAATCCACTGGTTCAATCACATGAAGCTCACAATAAACTTCGAAAAAACGAAATTCATACCTTTCACATCATACAAAAACAAATTACCAGACTATGATAAACTGGCAATCACATTCGGGGATGAAGTAATTTCCATTAATTACATAAAAAATATTTAATATCTGGGAGTAACTATAGATCAACATCTCAGATGGGATAAACATATTCAGAATACAGTGAACACCTTGAGAACTATGCTATTCAGATTCAAACATTTGACTAACATTCTTGATACGCATCTCATGAAAATAATATATTATGCATTGGTAGAATCACGCCTGCAGTATGGCCTCTTGGCTTGGGGTGGAGCACTGGATATTTACCTGAAAAGAATGATAATCATGCAAACATATTTTCTAAAGATAATTTAAAAAAAAAACGTACTCATCCAACAGAGCAACTGTTCGCTGAAACAGCTATGCTAGACATAAGGCAAATGTTCTATTTTAATGTACTCATATTTATTCACAAACACAAGGGCATTATTCATTTAATAGACCATTCACATCAAACACGTCAAAAAACGAAGTCATTTGCGAAGACAGAAACTTCTAAAAAAAGTGTAGGTCAACGGAACCACTTTTATTTGGCTACACGGATTTATAACTACTTACCAGATTTTCATGAAAAATATATTATGGAAAATAATAATATACACAAAGTGAAAAAAACAATGAAATATTATGTTCTCACTTTAGATCGCCTTACTATTCACGGAATGGTGAATACAAACAATTATGTTTGAATATATTTAGTGTATGTAATGCTAATGTTTGTTAATTATCTTCAATGTGAAAATGTATATTCTCGTATTTGTAACTGGTTATATTTATATTTATTCATTGATGCATATAAAAATCACTGCCCACGTACAACCTCGTGTTCCAGTGGGATTTTGTGGTTATTTACATGTTATACTGTTTTTTTGTATGTTATATATATTTATGATATACCATTATGTTACATTTCGTAAATAAACATTATTATTATTATTACTTTGTTAACCATTTGTATAAGAGATTCATTGTCTATCACTTTTTGCCAAGTTTCTCAAACTTTCCATCATTGAATCACAAAATGAAGCCTCACGGACAATAATTTGTTCAGGTTAGCTTTTTGCGCCATGGCCATTTTGATTCGTTTATGATTATTTTCGTTATTTCCTCTTCACTAATCCTTCATGGAAATGACCAACTTTATTGCAATGATTACACCTATAACACATATCAGACGGAGCTATCTTATCTCATCAAAAGTGCTTTTGCATCAAGTAGAAAGCGCACTGAAATATTTCCAGTTTATTTTGGAAAGATAAATACGAACTATTCGTATTCCTCTATTTCGAATTTTCAGTTTTTTTTGGTCAAGTGAATGGAGCTCATTTGCATCGTTAAATAACCGAACTCCATCCCTGCTCCTGCAATGGAAGCTCATAGCTGCTTATGGACCAAAGAAAAACTGACAGAGACAAACCATTTCTCTCGGAAGAGTTTATTGAATGAGTTCCAGTTCCACTACGTACCGGTGTGGAAATAGCACGGAACAATTGAAACAGGTCGGAATAATTAGTTCTGAGGTAGTCGGAATCCGGAGAGGAATTTTCCAATTTCCAATGCTGGCAAAATCTGTGGTGCGATTCGGATCGCTGAGGCTGATTGCTTGTCTCCAGATTTAGCACTTTCGCTATCGGCCGCGATCGATTTGCGAGCATAAATTCAGCGTTTTCCATTAACCCATAGGTTTATGAATAACACGGATTTTCGCATTAGTCCTATTGGAATGCTTGATATTTTTCTCCGCTCACTAACCGAAGCCAATTTCCAAAGGTTATCATTGAAATATAAACTGAACTGATGGCCATATTGAAACGAATTACTTTTTATAGATGAATGAATACACACATAAAAAGAATTACTTAATTTGATTTGATATGCTTTGGTTCAAGAGTATGGCTTGTTTATATATACTGGAATAAATGTTTGCTCAATTCAAGACTTTTATGATGTTTCCAACTAAATACACTCATACCAATGTTATAGATTTCTTGAATAGTAAATGAATGGAGTTCTTCGTGAGAATAATACAATATTTCAGATTGAGAACACAATATATTCAAATCATAATCTCTCAATGACTCGCGTTTTTCTTTAACAAAAAGAATCAGATTTTCAGTTTTATATAGCTGTAGATTGTTTTGTATCAAGAATTTTATCAAATTAGAGGAATTATATCGATTTCTTGAAATGAGAATCATCCTCAACTCCCTTCTTCTTGACAACCTTTCCCCCTATTCATAGAGATTATTTCTGGACTTGTCCACCAGTTTACCTCGCAATAAAGTTGTATTTTTCTGGTTTCAAACGACTGAAAAATATAAAATATATCATTCACAATTCCATGTAGGTACAACGTGAGAGATAATCTGACTTAGCACAATGCATGGTTATTATATTTCTTCAAATCTGGGTTCACATTCTTACTACTGAATTCATTTTCCTTGGATCGAAATTTGGTAAAAAAATGTAAAAATATGTTTGGAATAATATGCAATATCAAAATACCTAAGATGTCTACAAGTTCAAAAAGCTCTTTTCCACTGTTAAATCTGTGTGTTTGGACAAATTTAAACGTTCATCCGCACATAGGTACCTAACCACAATTTTCACTCACTATGCCGATACTGGTTATTCAAGTTTTTCAAGAATTATCAGTTTTCCAGGTGATATAGCTACGTTAATTGATTGGATACACAATAATACTTACCCAAGAATGAACGCCGATAAGATGTAGGCATGTAACTTACCTCTAAAAGTGGTAATTATATCCTCAGATATCTCGTAAAACCTTAGTTTTTCTTTCATGGTAAGCCAATATTTCTATGCCAATAAAATAGGTTGAACTGGTTGAACAATGATGGATGCACGACAAGAGCACCGAAACAACACACTCACACCGTTTGGCAACATTCTCGGCTAGAAGGGATCGCAATTATATTCAAGTAAATGTTATGGTCAATCTAAAGAAACTTTCTCAGAGATTTACTTATTCAGAGATTAATTGTCTTGTCAATCTCGTTATTGAAAGAAGACATTCCGTGATATATTATTCAAGAACTTCATTATTTTTTCTGGATACTTTGAATTTCTTGAATTGAGAACATTTTGTTATACCAAATGAATATTCCAGTGAAATAATTTTCTACAATTGACATATTCAATAAATTCATTTCAAATAAATTATTTCAGAAGGAGAAAGCGCTTTCTCAAAACAAGAATTGGACATTGAACGAATATATCTTTTTCACTTGAGAATTTGTTTTTATATGTGTAGGTATATGTAAATAACTTCGAACGAACAGAAAGCTCAGTTCGACTACTGAAAGAAGAAAAGTAGAAGGATGAGAACTGAGAAGGCGATAGGAGAAGAATGAGAAAAAAATTCATGCAATGTTCATTCTGAGAATGATGGGGAATATGGTAATAGCAAATATGATGTATTTGCATTGAGATATAGTTGGTATAGAATTTGCTGTTATTATAATTCGCATTGCACGGGCATGTTTTGAATAATATATTATCCTTTGAGGAAGATGTCAGGTTAGAAACATACATGATTCATTGAAGCGAATCCTGATGTTTTTCCAAAATCTGAAGGGAAACCTCAACACCCAAGATTGAACAAACCATTAAAGAAAAATCGTGACTAATTGAATCAATTTAATTTTAGTGTATAAATATACCACCCTGACACTTATTCCAGAAAGTAAAGACATTTCAAATCGCTTTAACAACTCTTTACGCTACGATTCTCTTTGATATATAAAACATTTATTTCATATTTCGTTTACCTAGAAAATGTATCGATCTGAACAACTGACTTCCTTGAAAAACACATATGACCCTCAAATTCGAGTGCTTTTATATATAATTCAACAATATTGATCAGAAATTCTTCTCAGAAAGAGTGCTATATTGGTTTTCTTAGGGTATAATATAAATGTCGATATTATGACCAAGTGTGTACAAATGCACCATAAAAATATACATCAATACATGGAATATTTGAAGCAGGGGTAGATTTTTTAGGAACCTATCATGATTTATTTATATTGCATAATATTATGGTATTTTATTTCATTGGTCAAACCGAATTCACTGTACAATTTATATAACAAAATTATAGAAAAACAGGTACTTATGCCTTACTTGCATCTTTTCCTCCGTATATTCATCGGTCAAAGGTTCGTATGATTCGAACTTTCCGGTAGATGGCATAGGTAGACTTAAAATTGATTACATTATTGAAATATATTTCAATAACGATATAAAAAAATCGAATCAGAGTAAGCAGCAGGAATATAACTATTCTGCTAAACACGTGATGAACATAGCAAAATAAACACATTTAAATAGTGTGAGAATTGTTCTTGTATTCATAACCTCTCTTGAGCTTCTTATTATGAAGCCTAACATTCGTTTCGCTGATGAAACCACCTGATATAAATGTGATACAAAAGTAAATTTATAATCTAATACAATTCCCAGATACCTATTTAATTTCATGAACTCGATCGATTGCATTATTATTGATCTTGTAGGGGAAATAGTTGTTTTATTTATAACATTTTGATATATTCAGATGTTCATGATGGTTGCTCTGAATCCAATCAAATACCAAGTTGATTTCATATTCAGGTTTTTCGATAGCTTTAAATAGCTTCAAGTCATCAGCGTAAAGAAGTCTCGATTAGAATATAGATCGTCGCTGAAAAGTAGGAATGATACAGGCCCTAATTCGATCCTTGTGGCACTCATGAACTAAGGAACAGGCTTATGTAGTGCAGAAATGTGAAATGAGAAACGATGTCCTGAAAAAAAAATTAAAGAGATATAATTCACCTCAGGCATTTATAGTAGGAAGGAGAGTTCGATAGTTTCTGGAGAAATGGATCCCGAAACATTGATGATTTTTTCTGTCAGGGTTTCGGTCAGATAACCACATAAAGAAAATAAGTTGAATAACATTCATTAACAGGGTCACTCACGGTCGATGGTAGGTTAGACGTTTCTGGAGAACAGGACGTAGAATTATTCTGAAAATTTGGTTTCTTGGGTAATCAGTTTTGCCACTTCTATTATCGAAAAGTAGCAACAACTTTTTTGTTTCAAATGGAACATCCTGTATTATGTTACATTCTCGAATTCTCCTTGAAGAGCTTATTTCGTCAATGCGTCTTACTTGGGGTCTTGGGTGAATGATTACAGTGATATTTTTCAACTTTTTTGTGCCGAAACTATCCATTATTGCTCAAAACGGCTTGCATGTACCTATTTTGACTTTCCATTTACTATCGATTGATATTTAATTGAAACAAATACAGGGTGGTTCAGAATTTTGAGAATTGCACCACCCTGTATTTGTTTCTATTGAATGTCAATAGATAGTTGATGAAAAGTTGAGATGGGGACATGCAAGCGGTTTTGAGCAAAAATAAATAGTTTCGACACAAAAAATTCGTAAAGTTGAAAAATCTAGATTTTTCACACCCTATACCTCTATAATCATTCACTCTAGAACCCTACTATGTTAGATCGACGAAATCAGCTTTTCAGGGAGAATTCTAGAATGTAACAAAATGCAGGGTATTTCATTTGAAATAACAAAGTTGTTGCTACTTTTCGGTAGAAGTGGCAACGCCGCAATGCTGAAAATATTTTTGATCGATAGAACAAAACTGATTACCCAAGAAACTTAATTTTCAGAATAATCCTACGTCCTGTTCTCCAGAAACGTCTAACCTACCATCGACCGTGAGTGACCCTGGTGTTATCATCATGGCGTAATTCTCTTTATGGTTCAACACTCAACACTTGATAATTCTTTTTGAAGTTCTGAGTATCAGAATAAGAATGGTTGAGCTGCCGAATACTCCGGAATTTCACTGAATATTTCATAAATTTATTTTCAATCATTTAAAGGCTCCTTTTTGTATACGTTGCTTATAGCAACGGGCGATTACCGTGAAAATTTCATAAATTTATTTTCAACCAATTAGAATGCTCCTAAGTGATATTTTTTCTGTCGAAAATGAAGCGCCTTATATTTATTGACAAACGTCACTCAGAATAAAATCTGGGTAGACATGTGATATTAGATGTTATGATTGAAAACGGATTACTGTTTTGAATGTTCCTGAAATTTTAGTAATAAACCTCAGTTACTATCTACAGTACCTATCTACGCAGAATATGTCGTAGGGTTAATCTTCTCATCACATTAAAAGCAACTCCAATTTATGAAATTTTCTTACCGAATCTTCCACGCAGCAGAATCAATTCCCTATAAATTTTTTCTTGGTTTTGCTCATTTTTTTGTTGATAGAAAATTTCCCTTCGTCTTCGACTCGGGATAATTTTCTATCAGGAACAAAAACATTCGTGACCTTGAAATAAATTATCGATAATAATTCTGCTGCTAGGCAGATTACAAGTGACAATATTACAGGTTTCCATGGTATAAACCTCGACCTAAATCACCCTGGTGAAATATCGGAACATCCTGTAGCGTGGCTGCTAATGGATGACCCGGTTCAATAGGCACCTACCCTAATGTCATTGCATATGCATTAGGGAGCAATCGACGTGTGTGCGTCGCAGCGCCGTCTATCGAAGCGGACGCCATCCTGCCGAGTGTTTTTCGTGGGAAATCCTCGTTGATCCTGCGGCATCGCTCGGTTTCTATCAGCAGAGCCGTCCTCTGATGCATTCTCTGAGCATGTTTGGAATAACGCGTCAGCCACTTGCAGATCGATTCTTTCACGCCATAAAAGCAGCGGCGTCGCAATAATTCGGTACATATCATGATATGAACTTCATGTTGAAACGAAAATAGTCTTATCTCATTGGAAATATCGAACACAGTTTGAATTTCGATGTCTGGTAGCCACGAGCAGAAAACAACTACTTTCCTGGCGAATATCCCGGAGAACATCGCGCGTCACACCCTCTTTCTTATATTATAGCTTATTTTGGGAAACAGCCGGGGTGACAATAAATAGAGCTCTCACTTCTTATCAAGAGGTATATACCCTCACACGTAACAGAATAAACCATCAAGTTAATTTCAGAAAGCATCAATTGTATTTCAGAATAGTCAGTTCAATATAAGAAAGTGTCAAATGTTTTTTAGAATTGTCAACTCTATGGAGAAATCGACGAATAATAGGAAATACATGATCCTGTGAAATATAACAGTTACACTTGGGTTTAGGACATTATGCATGAAATATATAAAAAATCTTGCGTAAAATCGAAAAATATATAGAGGGTTCAAAATAGAGGCGGTCCATTTCTGATACAATCGAAGGTGCCAAACTTTGCCTTTACATTCTTGAGAATATAAGGTTAGATGGATAGACCCCAAACACATTAATTTACTAAAAAATTTTCTGATTCAGCTCATTTTATACATATTTTGTCATAGGAACAATGATGTGACCTACTAACTCTTATTTCTCAATCTCGTCAGCAACTACATAATTTCTCAGAGAGAAATGGAAAATAAGATCATAAAACAGGGAGTTAAAAATAAACCACTGTATTCTGAAAACAAGTGACTATTCTGAGATACAAATGATATTATCTGAAAATAAAATGACGAATTCAGAAATTCAGCTGACTATTCTGAAATACAATTGATACTCTCTGATATACAAGTGACTATTCTGAAATTAACTAACTTAACGCTTTCTGAAATACAACTGGAAAAGGTGTAGAAGGTTGTCAAAGGATGACAAGCGACTCAAGAAACTATGAATAACGAGATTTATTCAAGATTAAAATGATGTACCCATATTCTCAGCACTTTGTCCTAACTGGCTCTATATCTCAAACTCTTGGCACAGTCTTCCCGAAATCCGGGCCTCTTTTTACAACAAGTGTTAGCCCTCTTTTCGACGATGCTAAATCCCTCCAGACCTGATATAATAAATTTGAATTGATTCAGAGATTTGATATTTTCGAAAATCAGAGTTGACAATATCTGCCCGTAGTTCATGCAACAATTCATACCGTGAATGCAGATTGCAAATGTTACTTTCTTCCAAAGATATGACAAAGTTCACATCGAGATGCGAACCACAGAAATACATAAGCCACAGAAATCTTCCTTAAAATTCGATCTTACCGCCATCTTCATTCAATTCTTGAAAATATTACTACCTTCTTGAAACAAGTTTTTCGCAGAAACAATTGAAGAGCTGTTTCAACATCCTATATCCACTTTATTGATCTGTCTGTAGCATCGTGTCATAACCCAAACTGCAAAACCTACGCCAAAAATTAATAATCTTTGCCTACGCGAAATACACCATCTGAAAACATAAAATTTGAATTTACCGCCACAGAAAAGTGGGTGGAGCTATGACGCGCATAGTGGCCTCTGATTGGTCTGGGGGGGGGGTTAAAGCAAAAGTGGGTGGGGGGTCGACAGGGTATCGGACATACTGATCAATGATTTTTTTTCAAAAGTGTTTAAATATACGATCATGCTTAGGGGTAATGATATTTGCTACTGCATGGAAAAAAGAGATATCTGATCACAAATTCACCCTTGAAAATTTCTCATCTCCCTTTCCTAACCAATCGAATGTTTTTATATTGAATCGTTACAATAACAACCCTCCTGTTATCGCTACGATCGATATAGCTGTATGCCTGAAATGGTCTTCCGCCAACGCAAAAATCAACACGTTTTTCTTGGTTTCAATGCCATAGATTGTCGATTGTAGATTGTAGGGGGGGGGTCGTTAAGGCTGTGCAGCCTCTCAATGCCATAAGGCTCTGGTGCTACAAAAAATCCTTCAATCGTCCTCAAGAAATGTGCCCGAGATATTGCAGATCTTTTGCTCTTTCCTTATAAACTTGGAGTGTTTCTCTTAAACTGGAAGACAGTTCCAAAAAAGGGCAAAAAGATCAATATGTACAAGTAATATGTACGTGATGTTGTGCACAAGTCAGTATTTATTTCATTGAATTATATTTTGTTATTCATAAGACAAAAATGATTTTCAAATTTTATCCAAAACGTATTGTGAAAAACATTGTACAAAGTGCTCCTTCATACCAGGTAACCTTGTCAATGGAGCACAGTTGTGCTTAAATGGCTCTCGACGTCAGAGATCAACATGAGATTTGTTTGCTCACGACACATATATAGTAGGGGTAGTTGAATCTGAAAAAAGGCCTTTTTCGAAAACTTCTCACACGATTTGGCGCCACAACCACGTCTTTTACTATCAGCCAGATCAGTCCAAGTGGTCAACGTTGAAAATTGAGTCCTCTCATTACGTGACACTTGTCAACTGTCGATTATTTTGAAATCATACGGGCTCATCATGGAATAGAATAGAAATCAAACTAACGCTGAAGTGAAATGACAGATCTGACAAGGGGTATTCATACGACCCCATCATCTCTTCCCGTTCAGCTTGTCGCGTTGCAGCTTTATCTCTTCTGCTCCATTCTCGAACACATGGAACCTCATTACGTCTCCCATCTATGTATCTCTCGCTTTCTGTGTTCGAAACGTATTTCCGAACAATTGGCCTCATCATTTCGCTGTGTGCACACATCTGAATATGTGTGCTTCCGCGTTAGAGATAGTGGTTGCATAGGTTGTGTTCCGATAGTAAGGGCAATAACTCCTCAGTCTTGTCATGTCAAGGAATATGATCATTTCGCTGATAGATCAATAATGTACAACTATCCATATGTTTACAACTATCCATATGTTTACTGGTTACACCTAGTAGTAATAGTTTAATAAAAGAAGCTCCGTTCTTTTCTTATCATCAAGATCCAGCCATTTATCGCTATCAATAGATGGATCAGAATTGATCACAGAAGAATTACAGGAGGCAATAGACTCATCTATTCAATAACAATTATATGGATACCGCCTATTATTTTCTTTGCGTGAAAGTGAAGCCGCTTATGGAGTAACAAAAGACAGTCTAGCATTCGAATTGAGGGCTATGTATTATGTGACGTATTCGATTGATTTTCAATAATTATCAAACGTTTGACGTTTACTAGAAAGATTTTCATCGCGTCATGATGCAAACAAATGTCCAGCACTCTTAATATGAACTTGCAAATATCATTGTTTCTGGGTTGTATTCGTTTATATCGTGATATTGTATTTATAGTGATACTCACCAAGTACTGTTCTTCCGTTTCACATATAAGCAACTGAATCGGAACAGAAGGTTGAATGGATAGAAGCAATTTGACCCGTTTTCATTATTCGGCTTATTATACTGAGACGGATGAAGTCAATAGAAATAATCTATTGACCAGGCTATTATTATTCCTGCGATACATGTATTTCAATATCGTTGAAAAATCTCACTTTATATTCATACACAAAATTGAACTTTGCATTTGAAATGGTGCGAAATACTCACATTTCGTGGAATATGTTTAGAACATAAGGGGTAAGGCATTTAACGATTATAATGGTTGCATAGACTACAAAGGATATCTGTCATTGTTTCAAATTTTCATTCCCTGCTTCATTCTGGTCTGGTTGGCCGTACCATGCGCTAGGTACAGAGCATTCCCATTTGACTATTATCGGGAAAATATGATGGGAATCCAGACGAAAACGTGAAATGGTTTCGTATCTCATCATTTCTCGAAATAGTTTTATTTTTATTGCCGGCTATAAAAATGGAAATTAACCGAACATCGACAAAAACTTGAAGAATGGTGGAATTCGTAGAACAGGAGACTTTCATATGGAATAGAGGGATCGATCAGGGTTTAAGACAAATGGCGGGGTGAATAATCATAATTCCTATACAGCAAAATAAACTGAATATTCAAACTCACACGTTTAGACCAATAATTCCGAAATTATACTTCAGTTACTAATTCTAGCGCGGTCAAAAATACTTAATACTTACATAATCGTTATCAGAAAATTTAAAAAATACTCGTTATGCCGAGCGTAATGCCTATATTTACGAAATCCTACAAAAATAGTTCCTTATTGTCGAAGTAAATATTCCTATGGAAAAATCGCTTCCATTTTTAGTTCCCGAGATGTTATCAATTGTTCTTCACTCAATAAAAAATACCAGACGTGAGAAATGTTAGGACATGCCTGATCAGCTGAAAACACCTATTTCGAATCACCCTGTACATATAATGGTGGTACCAAACCTTTTGAATCGTTTCAGGAGTTTTTCGAAATATCACATTTAATTTCTAATATTTCCTTATGTGATGATGACGATGTTATTGACAAAGCTTTAGATCGAAATGAAACAAAGATAATAACTGAAATTACGTTGAATCCAGTACGGTTTCTGGTGGGATTTCAAAATTTGTTCTCATTGTTTTTTTTTGTCAACTCTCATGCATTCTCATCATTCGAATTTATTAAAAACGTCACTTAGTGGACTTTCTATATCAAAATGCGAATTGTGTATGCTGGATCTTTTTTTTTCATTTTAATCTTGAATATATCAGGTAAGTAGGTACTTCTTTAAACTGCGAAGAATGTGTATGTGGTTTAGGAAATCAGAAGACTAAAAAAATGTATAGGCAGCTGAAGAAACTAATGAAGTTAGCAACAATCCAATGTGCAACTCAAAACTCAACATATCGCAACATTATTATATCTTACAGCGTGAATAAATCCGTTAAATGAGGAAATCGATTTGTGATCTGCAACTGACGACATCTATTGGTTACACTGAATTCAAAAAAGGTGTTACAGATTTCTGTTATTGTTGGTGCCTGCAGGAAAAATCGATTGCTCATAAAAGAAGAGTCTGGTTTTGAATAGATTCCTGTTTGAAAGGATAACAGAAAAAATCAATTATTCCTGAAAGAAGCAGTCAGAGAGATATGGTGGTGTTCATTCATTATATAGATTTCTTTTCTGATTCAACCGTGATTCAATGTCTATTTCATAGATGATTTTATACATGAGCCGCAAAAGTAGACTGTCAATTCAAATCCTGTATCATTCATATTATTGTATCCTTTTCATTGTCGAATAATTTCAGACTACACATCTTTTATATTATGTTCCCAAAAAACAAATCCAATCGGAGACTACCAAAGATGCTAAAGAGGAGTTGGTGAGTTGGTACATACTCAACAAAGTATCAGTTAAATCACAGGGGTGATGTATTCAACTGGGAAATATTATCAGAAACATAACAGAGAAATCATCAAGTATGAATTTTCTTCTGCTAGCATTAACTTGCTATGATACTGTCAGAAATTCTTTCTTCGCTATATTCAACTCCTTGATGTCTGTCATTCGATGATAGCATTTTTCTTCTAGCAATAGACTGAAAAAATATGAACATTGCAAGAAAGTTCAGTTTTCATTTCAAGTAAAAACAACGCGAAGAAATTGAGACATCTTCTCGATACTCCTTTATAGCTATCCCCTATTATTTTCTGCCCTATCAGCACCCTCGAAACTTCGTTAGATCGCTGATAATTTCATGTTAAAGAGGTGAAATTTTCCGCTGACTGCCAAGATGAAACAAGAGCGATTGGCCTTTACATTCTAATTTTCCAGCCACTCGAACTGGAAAAGGCGAATCTCATAGAGTAGATAACTATATCGAATCGGTCCATTTGGATCATCAGAAATGACGAAAGATCCGATAAACAGTTCTGACATATCTGAAAATCATCTCCCATAACCAAATCGATATCATTATTGGGAGATAAACTTTTGCATACACGAACTTGAGAATGTATGAATGTAGAATCTTGCAGTAGCGGAAGATATACGAAAGGTAGGAATAACAAATCATCAAATGACACAATGTTCAGTTGATATGGGTGGGTAATGTTTCTGAGTTTCTTTCTAGTTGAATTTCTCATGAAGGAGTGGCCATTGAGGGTGAGTATTCCTCCCAGCTATTCTGTATTTATGTACGATGTTTATTCTGAAATAAATAATGGAGAACTTGCCGCGTCGCTGTTCTGTGATCTATCGGAAGCTTCCGACTGTGTAGGTAGATAATGATATATTGTTTGAAAAGCTCCAAGTTTATGGATTTCGAGGACGAACACTGAGCTGGTTTCAATCATATTTAGCTGGTCGAAAACAGATAGTGAAAACAACATCACACCCGAAGAAATTAATGTGAATTTTGGAGTTCCTCAAGGATCTGTGTTAGGGTCATTATTGTTCCATTCATATATAAACGATATTAATGTTCTCAATCTATCTGTCTGTCTATCATGTGGCATGGCAAAACCGTAGAAGATTTGGAATATAACATGATATTGGATCTCAATAAAATTGAGAATTGGTGTGATGCTAACACACTTTCATTCAATATTAAAAAAGCGAATGTTTTATGTTTCAAATATGTCTTAGATACCATATTATTGCACAACAATGTGATTGAAAAGAAATATTGAACAACATTTTTAGGTCTCCTCTTGGATAAAAAATTGAAATTAAATGATCACGTTTATAACCTGAACAATAAAATATCATCTGGATGTTACGCAGTGAGGGTTATTGCAAGAGAATTTAGATTTCTGCCAGCCAAAATGGCATACTATGCCTTAGTGGATGCACAACTTCGGTATGGTATTCCATTTTGGGGGGTTTGTTGGGTTCAGTCTTGGGTTCAGAAACGAGCTGTGAGGAATTTATGCAAAGTTCTCCCTAGAGATTCTTGAAGAGAGCTTTTTAGGAGACATCAAATTCTCACCGTTGTATCGATTTCCATCATGGAAACTGTTTCTGTAAGGTACATTTGTACAAGTTTACTAGTAACCTAACTCATGTTACTCGTTAAACCAGTAATAACCTACTGAATCTTCCAATTCCGAAGACAAATATTTAGTGAAGGATTCAAAATACTATAGTGGACGTAAAATGTATGATCATATACCAAAAGAGATGAGAAATATTGTTCAATGTGATCGCTTCAGACATGCCCTGAATTAACTGTTTTCCTCTAGACCATATTATAGTATACAAGAGTTTTTTGAGGAGGATTATCAATAACATGTGATAAAATATATTTGGAATTTTTTTAAATATGCTGTCTGTGATAATTATCCATTCCTCTTCATGAATTTTTATATATGCATATATTTTTCTTCAACTTGCTTCATAAATTTTATATAAGTATATATTTAACAATATCAATGTTTTATATCTGTTTATGTTCTGACTGATAAGTACACTATAATATCTATTTTTCAACACTATGTACAATGCTTCGTCTACAAAATTTTATTTCATGACAATAAAGTAAATTTTTTATTATTATTATTATTCCCACGGCTAATGTTTGGGGCTACAAACACATATTACCAATACATTAAATGTCAGAAACACTTCTGCATTAAGAATCAATTGATACATTATTAAGGTTGTCGACGCCATAGTAGGTCTGAGTAGGTTATTTCACTTCAACTTGTGACCTACAGTACATGGACGTTGACCGATCTTTCTTATAACTCAAAACTGATAATAAATTATGGATATAATCATTCACATTAGTGAGTCAAAACCGCTTATGCATATAAATCAACCATGATGAAAATCAACCAATTCGAAGATTCTCACAAAATTTAATTCATCTTTTAGGGTAGCAGTTCTGCTGGGAAACCTATGTAACCAATCAAAAAACTACTTTCCTTGGAGACCAGTGGGAAATCCTGGCTTGCATTAACTGCTACTTTGCAATTCATATATCCACTAAAAGCAGAGAAAAACTCCCTTGATAACTTCATTTGCGTGAAGTGGAGCGGAAGAATAATAATATAACTTTGCCACAGTATGAGAGGGTTTAGGAAAGCATTCTCGGTTTAATTTGATTATCCTATGAGTAGAACTAGGAGAATCAAGGTCGGGTTCCGGAAAACCACGAGAGATTAGAATTAATTCCGCTAATATCATGGCCTAGCTGGTGTAGGAATTTTCATTATTACCAAGCCATTAATCTTTAATGGTCATGATTGAACGAGAAAATCTTTACGAATACTGCATGCACACTTAAATCATATATGCTTACGCTAGATCTGGCATCATGTAGTATTTCTTTGTTATTGGAGTATGTACTATGTATGTACTATGATACATATGATATATATAATCTTGAACCCTCTTACCCTCAGGGTGTCGGGTTATCATTTTATTGTTGCTTTATGAACTTTTTCCATTCTTTTCTGTCTCTAGTCAGTGTCTTTGCTTCGTTCCATTGTTTATTTCTTCCTTGTAGAATCTCTCCTATCATGTCGTTCCAGGTTTTTTCAGGTCTTCCTCTTCTTCTCTTGTCTTGTGTTTTCGGTTTATAAATTTGTTTCACAGGTCTATTGTTTGGCATTCGCTGTATGTGTCCCCACCATCCTAATTGTTTTTGTTTTATAAATGAAATAATGTCTTCTATGTCTAGTTCTTCTCTTATTCGTGTATTTCTTATCTTCTCTCCTTGTCACTCCTATTACTCTTCTCAGGTATTTAATTTCTGTTGCTTGTATTCTACTTTTGATTTTTATTGTTAATATCCAAGATTCACACCCATATGTTAATACTGGCCTATACATTTTTTTTTGAATATTTTCAGTTTTGTCTGTCTTGAAATTTCTCTTTTATTGATGAAGTTCTTATTCATTGTTTAGTACAGTTTTATGGTTTTCTCGATTCTGTTGTTAATTTCTGCTTCTTGTCTTCCCTTTTCGTCTATCGTTATGCCTATAGATATTTGAAATCTTTTACTTGTTCTATTTTTATATCATCTATCATTATATTTATATCTTCGCCTCCTATGGTCATCACCTTAGTTTTATCTTTATTTATTCTCATTTGTTTTCTCTTCAGTGTTTCATTCCATATTTATATATTGTAATCGTTCTTCATTTTCAGCTATCAGTATTATGTCATCGGCAAATGCTCCCTCAGCTATCTCTACTCTTTGCATATTTTTGTATCCAATTCACATTTTTTTGCTATTTCTATCACATTCCTTGATGATGTCGTCCATGAAAATGTTAAAAAGCATTGGGCTCAATGATCCGCCTTGTCTCAAACCCTCTTTTGTTTTGAAACCTTCTGATTCTTGATAACATAATTTCTATTATTCCACTTATTATATATGGTCAAATTTTTAAAACGACCAATCAATGGCTTAGTACGTTAACCCCTCCCCCGGACCTACTAAACAAGATACTGCTCATGATGAATATTTCGAGTCGTTTGAAATTCTGTTGAAATCATTTTCATAAATTCTATAAATTTTTTGAAAGATGAACTCTTCCTCATAAAATAGTTCTCATTGAGGTGTTGTGAATAAGCAACTAATTGTGTATTAAAATTCCAGTATTCATTTGAAATACCAAAAATTTAGCGTCACAATAAAAATTAAATCAGTTTCCATTTTTAACATGTGATGATTCTTCTTCCCAATATACCTCTAGGAATTTGCTGATACAAATGTTTGATAATTCTGGTGTCTCACACATTATTACTGAATTTGTTGAGTAGATCACCAAACTGACTCAGAACCCTTTTCGCTATACTACTAATGAGTATAGTAGATCCTGTCTCTGCCCCAATAAATCACATTTTTTCTCGAGGTCTAAGGGACTTCCAATGAACTGTCCTGGTATCATACATCGATAATTCATTCAGCATCCAATATCAGGAAAACCATAAATGTTTCCCATCACGTCTTCTTCTCTTGTCGTATACCATTTTCCTCTTCTCCCAATTCCCTTTCCCAGTACGGTATCTTCCATTAACTGTCGCTACTGAATGGAGGATTGCAATCACCCGCTTGCACTGTTGCCAAATCACTTAGTAACGTTCTCAAAACCACAGTGTTTTTCGAAGGCTCGCAATAGCTTATTCCAGAAATGACACCCAAAAAGTTACAAAGTTTTCTTTACGGGATTGTTCTTGGTGATAGCAGATAATATGTGCAAAAGTCGAAAAATCGAACTTTTGTTTATAACTTGAAAACAAAAGACGATAGCGAATTCTTATTTTCGCCAGTTAATTTGTCTCAAAAAAGAGATCGAGGATGCGCCTTCCATTTTTTGTATCTCCTATTATAGTTACCGAGTTACCCTGAACAAACATTTTTGTTGTTTATGGCTATACATATGGGAACAATCTTTTTATCGAAATTTTTGGAAAGCTCCAATGACGCCTTGTTTCTGCATGTCTGGCAAATGAAAAATCCGTTGTGACTTAACCTCAGATTTGGCGAAAAAAAATTGTCTGTGGTGCCGAAATATCAATCCCAGATTGAAACAAAAAATCAAAAATACCTTTTTACACTACCCTTACCTACAAGGAATCATTTGGAACTATTGTTTCATCTATCATTCAATAAATGATTTCTCTCTCTCCCTCTCAACAGCAGCTTCAATAACCTAAATTACATGAATTTGGGTCAAGAACAATCGAATATTTGTTGAATAGATATTTTTAGCTTATTTAATATTCTTAACCCGCAAATAATATGTAAATCAACTAAAGTTTGTAATTGAAATTCGATAATGCATTACCAATCCTATCAAAATTTAATATTTTTCTACATCAACCAACTTTTTTTTTAAATTCCCTAGTTCAATAATATTTTTTTCGATATGTAGCCAACTATATGGCGGACTCTGTATATTTTTTTAGAAACACCGTCACTGAATATGTTTTGCCTTTTATATCAAGAAAAATGTTTTTGCATTTCTGCAGTTCTATTGGGGAATTTATAACAAACGGTATCCAATAACAGACAATTCAAAAAAAATCGAGTGTGGATAATTTGCTGACCAAAAAATAATCCTGCCAACCCGAACCTTGGCAGATATATAACCAAGTGAAACTCAAAAACTAAGTTATGTTTGATGAGGTGTTTGTGCCACCGCAAGGGTAGTTTATACTTGTAATTTTTCTTAAAACTTTGCTGACCGGGGGTATCTAGTGAAGATATTCCATTGAAATAGTAGATAATGATTGCTTGAAACATCCTCTTTATGCCACCATGGTAAAAAATTTAATCAACCCCCTCGCAAGGGTAGTTTATATATATGATTTTTCCTAAAAAAATGCTGACCGGGTATTTCCAGTGGTGATATTTTATTGAAACAGTAGATTATGTTTGATAAATACATATCCTTGATGCCACCATAGTGAAAATTTGAATCAACCCCCTCACAAGGGTAGTTTATACGTGTGATTTTCCTCAAAACCTTGCTGAATGGGGGTTTCTAGTGCAGATATTGCAGTGAAACAGTAGATTGTGATTGCTCAAACCATACTCTTCATACCACCATAGTAAAGATCCGAATCAACCCCCTCACAAGGATACTTTATAGTTGTGATTTTCCTTGAAACTTTGCCGACTGGGGGTTTCTAGTGCAGATATTGCAGTGAAACAGAAGATTATGGTTGCTGAATACATACTCTTTGTGCTACCATAGTGGCGAAGTTTTAAAGAAAATCACAGGTGTAAACTACCCTTGCGAGGGGGTTGATTCGGATTATCACTATGGTGTCATCAAGAGTATGGTTTGAGCAGTCACAATCTACTGTTTCACTGCAATATCTGCACTAGAAACCCCCTAGTCAGCAAAGTTTTAAGGAAAATCACCAGTATAAACTACCCTTGCGAGGGGGTTGATTCAGAATTTTTTCATGGTGGCACGAATTATCTGCATCGAACAATCATAATATAATGTTTCAGTGAAATATTTCTACTGGAAATCCCCGGTCAGCAATGTTTTCAGTATAAACTACCCTCATATGGGGGTGTATTCAAATATTTGATATGGTGGCAAGAAAGTATTTCTTCATAGATGTGTCTTTTGTATTGTGAGCCCGATATTCGCAGTAAAAGTCTGAAATCCAATGAAATATTCTATTCTGGTCAGCAAAATACTTTTTCCCAAGATCATCTATGATTAGTACTCTAGGAAATACGAGTAAAAATAATAGCATTCTCGAATTTTAACCAGAATATCTAGCAGAACCAAAATTCTGGTGATGGCAACACCGCATAGAGAGCGGTTCACTAACCAAAACATTTGTCGGAGATCTACCGATTTTCGGGCAGACGCCGCAACGTCGCGACGAAGGCGGAGTCGGCGGCGTCCCACGACTATCCAGCGCGCTCTTTCGACGCCGGCCAGTAGACGTCGAACGTCGGCAGCGTCCCGACGCCATGTTCACGCTTTGCATGTCCCGCGACGACAGGCCGGCAGTCAGCAGCACCGAAGACAGTGAGTGTCGATTGTTTCCGTTTATTTTTCCATGTGTCATGTGCTACATTGACAGGTCTTGCATCATACCAAACGACACTTTTTTGCGTTGAATTTGTTCACTTATTCTACGGAAAACAATGCCTTTCCTGGCTAATACCAAACTTCTTAATCGACGATATAGCTTTTCGACGGTATTAGTAGGCATGTCATTGGCAAGCAGCTGTTTTAGGCAAAAAAATCTTTGTATACAGGGTGATTCAGCAAGAATGGGTAATCTCTGATCTTGGTACATATATAGTGAATATGAAATTTGAAGACTCAGCCCAATGTTGTTTATTAATATTAGCAAAGCGCATTCAGCATTTCAGCCATCATCAAAGCTTATTCGTCAGGCAATGCAAAAGTTCCATAAAAATATTCATTGTACGATCTGTTACATATTAAAATAAACACTCTCTCTAGCTCAAAAATAAGTCACATTTTAAGTGATTTGGGTTGAACATCAATATTTTGCGTCCAGAATTCTATAAAGTTGAAATATTTCCAATTATTTATAAAACACTGATAAAAAGTCGTACAAGATTTATATGGGGTAAACCTGCCTATGTTTCAGATTTGCATTAGAAAGTAGTATACACTTACACATTACTTGTGTACTTGTCAAAGTTGATAAGAAGTTCAATTAAGATTGACAAGCCTGACTGCATATTACTACTATGCGACTTTTTTATGCACACAACTATACTATTATTGTGCCTGTGGACTTTTCACTTATAATACCATAACTAGAGCCTGTAAAGTATTACTGGAAATTATTTCGGGAATACGAATTTTATAAAAAATATTCGTGTTCGAAAAATAATTTTCTGTTTTCAATTGAAGCTAGAGTGGTATTTAGTAAGAAAATTTCACACCAAATAATAATAACGTTCAAACCTCGGTTCACACCTCGGTTCAAACCATTATTCTTGACTAACTTTATTCCACTAAAGTAAGTAGAAATATATTTTCCGACGACCTACCTGAAATACATATCATTTCGCACTGTAAACTAGTACACAAAATAAGATATTTCCCACTAGTACGCTCTGCGATTGTTACGATTACCTACTATAGTTAACTATACTCTGATTTTTACTCCTATGTAGCTGTGACATTGACATATCTACAAACGAATTCATAACACTATAATGTCAATGTGATTTACCAAGTAGATAGGTACCGAATCGTATAATTTGTTCAGTTTTCTTTGCTGCAATGTCATCCGACGATGAGATGGTCGATTCTACTTCCCCAGAAGTATGCAATTTAGGTTCGATAAAAGAAAATAATAGTATTTCGTTAGTACGGAACAATTGTTCAAATATTACCATCAATAATTATTTTTCCAATATTTCATAAATACAGACCAAAATGTATCCAAATATTTTTGTTGAATGTTCAATAAAATTTGTTCTCTTATATGCTTCTCCAGGCAATTGAATTGGTTTCCTGTAAAAATGATTTGTAAGTAGGTAATACAGTCATGTGAAATTAAAATCCGACATAACTATGTTTTTCATATAGGTCGTCGGAAAAGTATAGTGCACAACTCGTGCGAAAATTGGATATTTCATGAGCCGTAGGCAAGTGGTTCATCATCTTGTCAAACGAGTATGAAATATCCTATTTTCCGCACTAGTTGCACAATATACTATTTCTTACAAGAAACTTGAAGTGGTGCTTAGTATCAGAAGTTAATTGAATGTGAATGTTATTCAACCTGTAAACATCAGAAAACTTTCCTCAAATAGATAAAAATTTCCGGAAATTTGTGTAGTTGCTATAGTAACGAAACGGAATACAAGCTTTTGATTAGTTGAAGGCGTGTGAAATTTTTGTTATGTAGTATCTACCCACGTCCGATTCTCTTTTTGCACGATCGTAGCATAAATTAATTTTGATACTGTTGTTGGTTTTGTCACAAAAAAAAATTATTCAAAAATCAATCACAACTATGAATAAAAAATGCAGTGAATGAAATTGTCAATTCGTAAAAAAACATTTCCATTCTTCCTGAAATAAATCACATATAAAAGAGTGTGATCGTAAAAATATCCCAGTACTAGGAAAAGAGCTGGCGAACTACCCATAAAGTGGAAAAACTGAAACTCGGCTTCCGGATTTCCCTGCTATTTTCAACGTTTTTCCCTAACTATATTTCAGTAGATGAAGTAGGTAGGCGCTGGAGAGCTCCAACTAGTTTTTAATGAAAAGGTTTTCGCTGCATTCTGTGTACTGCTTAATTAATGGAAATTATGCAGGCACACGCATTGCTCTTGATTGAGAACTAGGGCGGTTGTATTTGTTTTTGGGGAATGACCCGAATGATATCGGCATCAAAGATATATACGGCACAAAAAATAAATTCGGAAATTTCAGCATATTCCCAAGTGAATGAACCTAGAAATTGGATGGCAACTCGTTACAAAAATAAAATTTGTTTTTTGAAATTTGCTGAACAAATTAATGTGAAGATTAGCCGATTAGGACAATTGTCTATACAAAAAATGAGAACTTTAATCCTTAGAATGCAATATAACTGATCTTTCTAATATTTTCAGTTCAGGAATCCCTAGAAGAATTTTCAAGAGTATAGACGCAATTATTGTAGAATGCTGTGTTTACTCTAGTTTGCTTGTTTACTATACCTTTGAGGGCCTTTTTTATAAACGAGTATAAACACCGTTTAAGATGAAACTCGTTTTGTTGCTATGGAATAGCCAATCAAATCACTGGTTCTCCAGCAACTAAACCAAGTTCAGCATAAACGGAGTTCATTCTCGTTTATAAAAACGGCCCTTAATGTCTCTAAGGTGATGTGTTTATTAAGTTTTTAATAGTTTGTTTTTGATAATTCTCATGCAATACATGTAATGAAGTTCAAGTGACTTTGAGTATACGATTTCCTATTGAACAATGAATATACAACAGACAAGCCAGTGATGAGCAGTCGAACAATATAGCTAAAGAAGGGTGATGAAGGTTTTATTTCGCGAATATCTTGAAAGTATTGGTTTCCGCACAATTTGGTTTTCAGATTCGTGATCAGGGGGCCAAAATACGTCAGTACAGCCAAAAAATTTGAAAAAATTCGACATCGCCACCTAACGGAACATTTACCCCTGTCTTTTATTTGAAATCATTTTATATGGGCTTGGTCCCATTAAATAAAAATAACTTGGTGAGTGTTCCATCATCTCAAGAGTTCGGCAACCTACGGAAGTGCTGAAGGGGCACATAGGAGCATTTTTTTTTAAATCCGGCTAATAGCCGACTCAAACTAGGCTGTTAGCCGACTTAAACTCGGCGAACAGCCTACTTAAACTCGGCAAACAGCCGACTTAAACTCGGTTTACAGCCGACTTATGGTGGATTTATGCAGCAATTTTAAGTCATAAGTTTTAAGTCGTAAGTTTTTAGTAATAAGATTTAAGACATAAAGGAAAAAAAACCATTTATGCAGGAATTATTAAGGCCTGTCATGTCTTAAGGGTAATTTCTCCCATTGGTCACTTTACAATTTCATTCATCAATATTCATTTTTTCTTTTTATAATCTGATCAGAATTGAAAACTTCGAACGCATGCGCAAATATGATCAGTTATAAGTTTTAAGCCATAAGAGATAAAAGTTGGCTAACATTCTTATGACTTAAAACTTATGACTTGCAACTTAAAACTTATGTCAAGTGTATGAATGGTAACACTGAAAACCAATGATTGAACTTCTTACGACTTATGACTAAAAACTTAAGACTTATAACTTATGACTTAAAATCGCAGCATAAATCCACCATTAAACTCGGCTAACAGCCGACTTTACCTAGCCGACTAGCCGAGCAGTGTTGCCAATAAGGCGCAAAAAGCGCAATAATTGCGCTTTTCAACTGTGTTTTGCGTAATTGCGCTATTTTATGCATTTTTGCGCTTTTTAAGGAAAATAAATACAAATGAATGTCCCTATGCTGTAATCCCATATCGAAGTAATAACGAATCAAAGTTTCCAAATGTTCATCCACTACTTCCATTTTCAGATTGAGTGAGTTGTGCTTCCTTTATTAAATAACTCGAATCACTGCTGAATGATCAACGACGAGAGAATGGATATGGTGAAAATAATGTACAACAGGAGATACGAATCACATTTTATCTCGGCTTTTAGTCGAAAAACCAACAGCCGAGGTTAAGTCAGCTAACAGCCGAGTTTAAGTGGGCTAACAGCCGAGTTTAAGTAGGCTAACAGCCGAGTTTAAGGCGGCTAACAGCCGAGTTTAAGGCAGCTAACAGCCGAGTTCAAGTCGGCTAACAGCCGAGTTTCAAAGTTGGCAGAGTTAAAGTCGGCTGTTATCCGAGTTTAAGGCTGGGAAAGGCCAGACACTTTGTCCAAATCCGGGACAGGGGGGGTTTGGAGGAAACAGCAGTGGGCGGTTACCAAATCGTCATAAATCAACGGTTATCCTTGTTCAACGAACGATCTTCTCATCTAGTACGGGTGATATCGCGACTGACGTTTTTATTCGCATTGCTCGATAATCTAATATGCGAGTAATACTGGGATGCTGTCTCTCAGTTTTCGAGAAAACAAAACTGGCGTAGATTCAAATCAGACTTGCTGCGGATCTTCAACTTGATGATTGTGTATACCAAATCACTTTTTACGACATTTTCTCTAGGCCAAGAACTTTTTTATTCTGAAAAAACACAAAAAGTACGATTTTTCTGTAGAACACGTTTTTTATCGTTCCTACCGTTATATTTCTGGAAATAATTGAGCGATCGGACTGATTTTTTTTTTCAAATTGAAGTATACATGATAGCGCTTCTTGCCATATACAATATTGGTGAAAAATTCATGTTCATCAATTTCTAGAACTGTAGCAAATTTCAACTTGTTATTTTCGGAATGACAATTTTCAGTAATCGAGAAAAAATTTTATTTATGAAAATTTTTGTATACATGCTGCGAACAAAATTGAGCCAATAGATGAAATAAGTTTCCAGAATGAAAATTTTTCATGTAGCAGATATCTACATGTACTTATTTAATGAGACAATACTACATTATCGCGCGCTCGGCGCTCGGCTCTCTCCTCACACAGTCAGCCAACTGGTATTTGTGTTCATAATGTGTAGTCGAGCTTTCATCAGTATATCAAATGAGAGGAAAATATACATTATTGGTATGAATAAAGTATCTACCTATTTAATGAGTTGGTATTAAATAACTCCATTCATTTTTTTATGTTGACAAATTAATAGTTAAACACATTGCTGCCTCATGATGGCATATTATGCCTTCTTCCAGTCCAATTCTGGCATCGTATAGGTTAGATAATTCTCCTTCGGTTAGGTATGCCATCATGTGAAATCTGTATAACTTCATAAAACATTGTGTATACTAAACGTTTGTGGTATACTTATCCGATTTATCATGAAAGTTTCATGGTATAATATAATGGAAATTGCATTGTAATTAAAAAATCAGACAAATGTTAATTGAAAAGAAAAAAACACTTAAGTTGCGATATAAAATTTTAAAGAATCAAGCATTGTCTTATATCACTCACTGAATATCGAATTTTTTCGTAAAAATGACAGATGCCACTCGGTAAACATTCAGAGGACAACTACTATGCTTCCGTGGAACAAACAAATCTCTCCGAAATATTCGACGAAAGTAGAAAAATGGCGTCTATACCTATTTGGAACTATGTCTAGTTGGGCAGTATCCCCTACCATCATTTTTTCAAAAAGTTCAAAAGGAGGTACCCATTAAAAATGAACTTATGAATTTCGTGATTTTATTTTCAATTTCTGAAAATTGAGATTCTGAAAATATTTTCCTGACTTCTTTAGGTTGGATTTCAAAAATGACATTGTTTAGATTTCGGGAATTCAATAATATTCCATTTCTGGTATTACCGAAGTTTACACGAAACGGAAATTATTATGGTTGAAACGAGCAATTTGGAAAATCCATGTTAACGAGTTTTCAAAAAATACACGTTCAATGTATTACTGACACCCCTTCAATTGTTTATATTTTCAAACCATTTGTCGTCATTTAAATGCTACAAAGGATATTCAACAATTTATTTTTAATAAGCATTTTGCATGTTTGAAAAAAACCTGTGACTCCACACAGTCCCAAACAATGAGTGAGAGTAGATGCGATACATTCGCCTGCATGTGTGCGGAACGAGGATCGAACACTTTATCTGATAATCGACGGTATATTCACCAGTAGGTAGGTACCTATGATGAATATTTGTATTCTATAAACATTATGAAAAACCAGGGTTGCGACGTTTTGAATCGAATAATGAAAATATAAGTAATTGATTTGTGCATTATTTCCATATTTGAAAAATTATGAAAAATCAATATGAATAGTAAAAATCAATCTTTAAATCGAAAAAATCTTATTTTGTTGATTTGAAAAAAATCATGATGCTTCGCAACTCTTACAAAATTTGGATAATTCTGTATCTATTTATATGAACAGCTTTTCAAGAGTCATATAAATTACGAGGTATAACATTAAAATAGCCATACGGAGTGATTGGGAGATTGAGAGCTACTTTCAATAACGTTGATAAGTTATATTCTCGGTTATTATCAAAGACATTCAAATACAGGTTATTATGAATATTATTTATTTACGAATAATAATGAATAATGACTATATTTTCCTAAGGCCTTCATTCTTCTACTTTTTATTTCTTTGATTTTTGAGGACTGCTTTCACTACATATTTTGTATTTTGGATATTCATCTCCCGTTGGTCCAAATATATGTACCATTTTCAGAATCATATACATTCCACATGAGAATACAATATCATTTTCTTCTCCATTTGGGTTTTTAGATCTCATTACACCTTTGAATTTCAAAATTTCAAGCTTTTCCTATGCAAATCCGCAAATTCATCATTAGTTGCACCAATAATTTCATAATACTTATTATGGTTCCAATCTATGATATTGTGTTGACTGACTCGTTTTTTCATCTTCATATTTTGGAGTATCACCAGAGGGCGCAAATATCATCGGACAATTCGCGCTCTGGACTTCTTGTGAAAACACCAGTCCATATTTCGATGTGATTTTTTTTCTGTAGGAAGATAGGGATTCAAACTAGGTCCGATACTATTTGAAAAGTGTTTTTTTTATTATTCGCCAAATTCGATATGTTCAGGAATATTTGTATACCTTTTGTATTTCATATTTTTGAAAATAAAATAGTATTTCCATTAGCTGGATCACCTATCTACTTGATGAAGTCAATAAGTCATGAAAATATTGATTACTTTACTTTATGACAAGTCTATAGAGAAAGAGTGCTATTCGTTATTGCTCACTTCTTCAGCACCCTCTACTTCAAAATTTAGACCTTTAGGATATTACATACAGTATGGTGGAAATGTATGGAATAAATTCATTATCTCTAACGTTTATGAATTTTAAGGAAAATCCCGAGACAGGTCGATTTTTATTTTCAAATTGACATCTCTTGATATACATACGGAGTATGTGACAACATCCGCGTAGTTGTGGTGACGTCATCGATTATTTTTTTAAATTAGAACATACCCCGTCCATTTTTTTTTCGGAAGGTATATTCATTATCTATCTGACGGTATACTAATATTAGGAAAATAAAGTAATACAGGGTGAGAAAAAATTATTTTATTCAATATTTACAACGGAAATCGTTACAATAAATAATCAAATTCGTGACGTTCTGCAAGAATACAATGTGATAGACAGAGAACAAATCATTCTCGAACTTTGCTATCGTTTCTGAATATATTTGTGAAATATTCACTCGTATTCGTTCTTTCAAATTATCTGATCTTTCCGGCTTCTTACATAAACTTTTCTCTTCAAATAACCTCTGAGGAAAAAATCGAGAGGAGTTGAATCAGGAGATCTAGT
The DNA here is from genome assembly GCA_029955515.1 of Chrysomela aeneicollis. Classification (NCBI taxonomy): domain Eukaryota; kingdom Metazoa; phylum Arthropoda; class Insecta; order Coleoptera; family Chrysomelidae; genus Chrysomela; species Chrysomela aeneicollis. The sequence goes on along the minus strand of JARUHQ010000003.1, from coordinate 11,230,738 downwards.
TGGCCATTCGATTTACCCTCTCCGACCTATTTAGGTAACTGTGTACATTGATAGCATAATTATTAGCTTGTAAATATAAAATAATTTTTTCTTACCCTGTATCACTTTATTTTCCTAATATTCGTATATGGTCAGATAGACAATGGAAACACCTTCCAGAAAAAAAATTGAACAGGGTGTCTTCCTATTTAAAAAATAATCGATGACGTCACCACAACTACGCGGATGACGTCACAAACTCCGTATGTATATCAAGAGATGTCAATTTGAAAATGAAAATCGACCTGTCTCAGGATTTCCCTTAAAATTCATATGCGTTAGAGATAATGAATTTATTCCATACATTTCCACCATACTGTATATATTTTTTTGAATAGATTTAACCCTTTCATTACGGGCATTGTTTTCGCTTAGTGGTCTCTCAGAACGGGGGTCCCGAAGCCTCGCGCACGCGTGTGTCTCCCGTCAAGGGCACTTGCGCATTCTTGCGTTTCCCGACTTTGAGGCTACACGAAAGAATGCGTTTTCCGTGCTTAAAGCTTTTACTGGATGTCACTTTGAAAACTTTGGACTGTCAAATTGAGGTATCACTTGATGGGGAGTTGTTATTCATAATTTTTCATCTATATAAAGGAAATATATAAGGAATGGAGAATTCCATTTTGATCAAAAAATGTCATTATTGACACGAAATGAGGTCCAACAAATCTGAAATAAATGAAAGAAAATAATGAATGAAATAATAACCTCTTATTAGGTAAAAAATATTCAGAATCTCTTCGGATGCTGACAGTTCTAACGCCAGTATTCATTCTTTTTATGATAATTCTGGAAGCACGGAATGATAATCAAAATCGACGATGTTGATAATCGTCATCTTCATTCAACAGTTTTTCTAGTTATTCGCCACAGTCAGATATTTACGACTCATTTCATTACTAACAAACAAACAAATTATATGTGAACTCCTCCAAAACTTACAATGAAATTACGTGAATATAACCTAAACAGCCATTTGCGCTATACCAGATTGTCGCAAAAACGCGCGCTATTGTATGGCCAAATCAACTGTAGAGGAAGTCAAAGGAATGGGAAACACGTGTGTATGGTCGCACGCGGGCAAATCCCGTATTGAAAGCTATCCCAAGCTCATTGTAAATATGCGTCTTCCGTCTATACGTCAGTCAACAATTAGCGCGTTTTTGCGGCTCCCGTAATGAAAGGGTTAAGAATTCCTATATTAAAATGCCATTAGGTAGCATCCTGTATATATAGTGTCAATACCCGATTGCAAATTATCATTCAGTTATACAATGTTAAATACAACACGGTTTCATATTTATACTGTTCCCTCTCTACTTTTACGTATTGAGATCTGTTCAACATTCAAATCATCGCAATGATAAATCCTAAATCGATCCCCGGTAAATAGAAGCGACCTTTGTCGATAGGTTTCTATTCATTCATATTGTATACCTTCTGGGTGTATATATAAATATTCTTATTTGAATATCATACATACCTATTCCTCATTATGTATGAGAATTTTTTCATTGTGAACAATTCAGAATATTTTTATTTTCCACGCAATGTATAATTATTTTATACATATAATATACCATATTTACTAGCAAACCTAGCAAACTGATTCAAATAAATTTCTATTTCCTATTCTAATTTCATAATATCACCCGTACTATCGATTGTATCGTGTTTATAATCTACTTCGTTGAGTTTCACCAGGGGGCGCAAATATCATCGGATAAATCGTGCGTATTTCTGACGTTGTAGAGCCTCGGCTCTTGACTTCCTGTGACGATACTAATCCATATTTTGATCTGATTTTTTTTGTGTAGAAAGATGAAGGTTCGACCGAGGGAGGATGCTATCTCAAAATTGATTATTTGATGTAGAAATATTTTTTTTTGATTCGCCAAATTGGCTAAAAATTTGCTATGTTCAGATATATTTTTATATCTTTTCTTTTCGAAATTTCGAAAAAAGAGATAGTATCCTCCCTAGCTTGATCCTTTATCTACATGATGGGATCAAAAAATCATGAAAATATTGATTGGTGTTCAAATGAGAAGTCAAGAGCGGGAGTGCTGCATTCGGTATTCTGCGCGTCCCATTGCCCACTCTTAAGACGGCTGTTAGCAGAGTTTAAGTCGGCTAACAGCCGAGTTCAAAAAAAGCGCTCCTATGTGGCCCTTCAGCGCTTCCGTAGAAACCCCTGAACAGTTTTTTCTTGCATTCCATCCACACCATTTCAGCCACAATACGCGCCATGCGAACTCATCGATAACTTCGACGCTCCCGTAAAATACTGCGACAATGACATTCAAAACACCGCCCTGCGTGGCCCTAATTGGGGCCGCCGTTTCCCGCGACCTGCAGCTTGTTAAAGGACTCACCCTCGGGCCCTTTCTCTCCTCGAAATCAATCGTCATTAGCGAAGGTGTGTCGCAACGGGATCTTGAAGGTCTCGTTAGGACGTTCCAGTAGTCGTTTGTGTGCCGCCTCCGGGCAAGTAAATATACCTCGGCGGCGGTATGGAAAGTCAGCAGAGGTTATGTGGAAAACCAACTGCAATATTGCCTTAAGACACAATGTCAGCAAAGTGATGCCAAATTTCACAAAGTTCAACTTTCCTGGTTGGTTGAGGGCGCATGCGCGAAATCGAACGAGAAATTCAAATCATATGTGAATAAATATTGTCATTTGGACCATATCCCGGTTCTCGAATGTGTATATTGATATTGATGGTAGAATACTTACGCTTACGCTTGATCCGGATGGATCTGGTATATCGCATGTATTATTTGTTTGGTATTAGATGGGTCTGCAAGAAAAGAAAGTACTATATGATATTACGTGGTACAACACATATGTATGGTGTATGGTCAACATTTTAGAACGACCAATCAATGTTAAACCCCCCCAGACCTACCAAACAAATAACCCAGATACAATCAAATCAAATCAAATCAAATCAAATTTATTTCTATACCCATACCTTTACATTTCACATTTCATTCACATCACCTACTCGCTATAACGATTCATTTAACATAAATTGATATTATTAAAATTGGATGGTGGTCACTGATAGAACCGAACCTAGGAACGAGTTCCTGTACTGTTGAGGTCCTATAGAAGCACCAAATCGCGAGTATATTTTTGCCTATTGAAGGACGATACAGAGAATGTGAATGATACAGATACCGTATCTAGCGTAAGCAAATGTAGAATAAATTTAAGTTGAGTTCCCAATGCAACGTTTTTGCTTCTTGCTTCGCTCGCCATGCACTCTGATTGGTGAAGCGGATAGAAGCGAAAAAGTAGGATATTTTCAACATTCTTGCGTCGCTGATCGCTGCTGGCATTGGTTAGATTATTTATTCAACTGAAATGGAGGAACAAGAGCATGAGGAAATCTTGAGAGTGAGTGAAATGATTGCTGTTATCCTGAATCGTATTATTGAGGTTTTCAAATAATCGCAGTATTATTGTCAATGAAACAGACTACACGGTGGCTTTATGCAGAGGTTTAAGAAAAGTTGGCCAACATTCATCCCTTACGACTTACGCTCGCATGCATCATTATTGAAAACGAACTCATCATATTGTTGCATGATGGAAAATAATACGGACAGTGAATAATCGAACAAATCTCCTGATGTAGCAGAAAGTGCGAACGTTGTAAATTTGAACCTCCTTCTCCTACCAGAGAAATCGAAGAAAAGTAGAAATTATGATGAGATAGATCCATGACATGGTGCCATGAAATGCTTGAATGCTGAAGATATTGAAGTGGGTATCCTAAACTTGTAGCATTTCTCAAAAAAACACCAGCCCGTTAGTATATAAAGCAAAAATAAGTTTGACTATATATCTTTATGGTTCATAACTGTGGGATAGATATACATTTTCAAGTAGCCTCAATAGCCAACGGGTTCGATCACTGAGCAGGACAATTCTTTTCAATCTATGAGTAATTTTCCCTTCTTTTCTGTTAGATGTATGAATTATTGTATTGAATTTCAATATAATAGTGAATCATCAATGAGATTAATAAAATTAAGATGAAGAAGATTATGAAATGTAAGTTAATTGAATGAAATACCGGGTTTTCTTGTGTAGGAATTGTGTTTGTAGAATCGTGTTTGTAGAATATTGTGTTTGTAGATTTGTGTTTGTAGAATTGTGTTTGTAGAATTGTGTTTGTAGAATTGTGTTTGAAGAATTGTGTTTGTATATAGAATTGTGTTTGTAGAATTGTATTTGTAAAAAAAATTAAATCCACAAATAGCTATCATTCTCTCTTGAAAAGTTACGCGTTATTAGAAATGGTATTTTGTGGGGTTGTTCTACGAATGTATATGAAATCTTAAAATTTTGTGGCATCTTAGTTAATCCTAGGAAGTATAGCAATTATTGTTAAAGACCTTATAAGTGATTTGAGATATAAATCTCCGTGGGGCACCGAAAGTTTCAGTTGAATCCCGTAAAATAATAGACGAAAAATTGTCAAGTAAGTAACCAAAACTTGAGAGACTAAATAGTTGATAAGGAATACTGCTATAAAGAAGATTTACGTTGATTTCTAAAAAATGTAAGACTATACAAATCACCTGGTTCAATGAAATTGAGTCAACTTAAATGACAGACCACAGAAACTTCAACTCCATAACTCCTGTAATCATACAAGGATTCTCCTCAAGACATCGTTAATATAATATACGTTATTAATGAAAGCAGCCACCAAAACGCGCAAAGAAAAAGGTCAATCTCTTCCAACGGAGGCTACGATAAACAGATATCAGATATACAGTTCCAATCTCCAGATTTCGAACTGTATTGTATAAAACAGTTCCTAGCAAGGAATGGTAGTATAGATCAGGTCTGAGGTTGAACGACCTCATCACGACGAAGCGCGCAGGAATTTCTATCCTGCACCTTCGAACCGAATCAAAAGAAATTGTGTATCATATATAGAGAATTCCTTCCAGAATTATAACTAAGAGCACCGATGCTCGATGCACAATAGCAATGTAGTGTGTTCTTTGAAACGAGTAGGGAACGCTTGGTTGGTATGGCCAATGTATGGAAAATCAATAAGTAATGATATTGTTGCGATACTTCTACATGGGTTCGTGAATTTGAAACGCTCAGTACAAAACTGAACAATTTATTTCACTAAACACTCGAAATACAACTCAATAAACACTTAGTTGAATCACTACGATATTCGCTTAACAAATCTCAATGTTCACAATACTAGTTTTCTTTCTAAACTGACTATCCGCGACACTGCCGCGTCTTTTATATAAGTACATCATTCTAGCAAAATCTTGAATATTCAATACAGTTCTAAAACATACCATTCATTTTCGATAAACTGCGACCGTTATGAGTCATCCGCTATTGACCTCTAATTAGTTATGTCGGAGACCGATGTTTTCGCGAGGCCATAAATCAGCCAGATGCGAGCTGCCGAGATAATTACTTCCGGTGTTCTCAGAAATGCACAGTCCGTAACAATATAGTAATCCTCGTGAATATTTTCACAATTAGAAATCTGAATAATCAAAAAGTAATGTGAAATGGAAAACATAGTGTTTCATTATAGGTTTTTCATTCATGCAATCTAGAGATGAAATAAAATGAAAACAAAATCAAAAACAAGCTTTTACATATGCACTAAAATAAAAAATAATTTCTTTCATTGTATGATTTTTGTTATTCTGTAAACAACCATTGAATTCTAATGCTTTAATTTTCTGTGAATTTTGTATGAGAGCTTGTCAATTATTTTTCATAATTTTTATTTTTGATTCTTTCATTTGGGAAAGTATGACAAAAGAGATTCCGATCCCAAAAACTCCCACATACCGATTTTGTAGAAAAAAATAATAAAAAAAAAACACTCAAAATTATGTACGGGACACATCAGTGTCTCGTATATGAGTCAGGTTCAAAATAGTCCTTTCAAATGGAGTTGTTTCACATCCGAATATTATCTACACTGATTCAAGATGTAATGTCATGTCAAAATTGAAAAAAAAAATATTAGTCTCCCGATATCCAAAATTTCATGCTACTGGTAGCAAACGTGTTGATTGATTACTTCGATTATACCACAATTAATAGTTGGAAAATAATAATCAAAGATTTTTTTCAGGAATATCCCATAAGCAAGTGAAAGGTGGATACCTGCTGCGATATAGACGTGAGTATATCTCTTTCTACCCACTCGAAGATTTTCACACCATCTTCCCAACATCAATCTCAGCATTAGTAAACTGTCCCGTTAATAGTACAACAGCCCCACATATTGCCTAACAATGGCGTGCCGTAAGAATTTTCCAAGGGGGGTTTTGGTGGTAACCTAACTGGAAAATCGTATACCTACTGTGAGAATTGAACTCGAAATTTTCATTACCATCAGATGTTTTTATGAATTTCTGATGGGAGAGTTTGAACCACTAAACCCCCCGACGGCACGCCACTGCCCAACTTAATGTAGTTTCATTAGTTTAATCTCCTTTAACTACTGTGATGGCATTCCCGGAACAACTCATTTCACTGGAAAATCCCACTAACTGTCGTCGTAAAAATGAAGAGAGCTACCAATTTCGAACTCGAACTCCAGAGCTTCCGTCTCCAGATGAAATATACCGAAATTCCGAGAGCATGAGGTTCGATTCTTCTGGGCGTTCGCTCCAGGGAAATTTTCGACCAAACTCCAGTTGCGCATAAATCAACTTCAGCTGGAGTTTTCTGATATTGATATTCATCAGGAAGGTTGGTTTGGATGCAGAGGAAATTCGTAGGAAAGGTAAACAGACCCTGAGTCATCTTCGAAACGTGTTTGACTATAGCTTGAATTGACTGGCTAATATCAATTTTGAGGATTAAACTCGATCGAGCTTCAGAGTTTCTCATTCCGCAAACATCTTGGAATATTAACTCTTATATTTTCTTCCAAGTGGAATTTTGAGAACCGCCTCGAATTTCTTTGGAAGATTTTTATTTTCATCCTTACAAATTGAGCTCAGCTAATATAGAAAACTGGGCTAGCATACCCGTTGATTGATATATAGCAATATATCAATCAACGGCATAACCCAATCTAACTTATAGTGAACAATCAACAAGCCGCATGATTAGGTATATAAAATGGCCGAAAAAGATGAAAAGTACCAGAAAGCATATGTGTTCATGAAGAAACCATTGACAGCTCCGTCAGTGTATATCATTGTGGATGGATATTAGTTATGCCAGAAGTAAGGAGCGAAAAATTAATTCAGGTAGGTATATTCATAACTATAAAACAAAACATGGAATCCTAATCACAAAAGTTGTTGTGATTTGTATAACTCGAAAGTGTTATAACAAAAAATATAAGTAGAGGAAAGAAACTGAGGAAATAGAAGAATTATTGATTTCGAAAATAATACGAAGTTTCTTTTATTCACAACTATCAAGTATATCATCCATTGCTTACTCGATTTTTAACAGTTAATGACAGTAATTGCTGTGATGAATCAAATACAAAAATACAAATATAAAATGTATTTATTGAAATATTACAGCAATGCAATACAAATATATAAATATATAATTCACAATAAACATAGAAGACTCCGAAAAGTATAAAAAATACTTGTGTGGAGGGGGTGAAAACAAAAAATATACATACAAAGTATAATAAATATTGTTGTATATAATAAATATGCTTATTAAATATATTTTGATGTAGATTCGAAGAGTTTTTACAATTTTTATTAAAGTTTTGTAGTTTACATAGGTAAAATTTAATTCATTTTGCAGACAACATTATATGTGGTTGTGTATATTGAAAGGATTGCTAATTTTAATAATAGGTCGATTTGTTTATAATCTCAGTCTTTGTTGGCGGTTAGGTACGTATCCCTACTCTTTTTCTCTTGCAACCGTTTAAATTATTTTATTGTAGTTCTCTTTTGAAAATGAATAACGAACTAACGAAGAGGTAATTTTCAATGTATTTGGTAGGTAATTATATAGTTCTGGGCTCAGATACAACAAACTTTAATGTCCTATTGATTTTGGTGGTAGGTATGTATGTCTGATTTTTATTTCTTGTATCATAATTATGTTCATTGATTGTTAGGTGGTCTCGAGATTGGTGCTGTTTTATATCAGAGTTAAAGAAAAATAGTTGTCTTGGATCCATAATTTCATATTCTTTGAAGAGTTGATCCGATGGATATGTGGAATTTTTTCAAAACATTATTTTCAAAACTTTTTTCTGCACAATTATAAACTCATTGAGAATAAGGGTTTTTCTAACGCCACCCCAAGATAATATGACATAAAGGATATAGGATAAGGATATAGGATTTTACAGTTTTCAACTGACTTACATTTAGTATATCCATCAGAATCTTGAACTTATGCATATGATGGTGTATTTATTTGATAACACAAAGGATATGTTTGTCCCATTTTAGGTGTGTATCAATCATTATTCCAAGATACTTAATTTCTTTACATGGTTGTAAGATTTTGGTCAATAGTCAAGTTCTGAAAATTTGGATAGTAGGTTTTCATAAAATTCATTGTTGTAATTATAAATAATAATTACAGTTCAACTAAGTATAATATTGTGACACCCCATCGTCTTGTAACATTCAAATAGGAGTTTTACCAAAGCACAATACAAACGTTTCTGAAATATACCTAACTTCTAATAGTCTGAGAGCCAGTAAACAGCAGACGACACAGACAGCGTGAGTATACCTAATGTGTAGTAGATACGTCGTATACGAAATATATTGATTTGAGATATTCTGAATCAGAAATGTTCATTTTCGAACTTCCAAGACTCAATCTTCTAATATAACATTAATATTATGCAATAATATGTATAGGCTTGGCAATGTTTGTCACATATTTCTCAGTAAGCTGTTTTGTTTTATATTGATTTCAGATATTCCGATTTCATATCGGCGATTAAGCAATGTTCATTTTCGAACTTCCAAAGATATTCAGATACTTAGTTGGTAGTAGGTATAATATTCTACTATTTGTTATCTTCATCCCTAAAGCTACAATAAGATAAATCAATCATTGGAATTATAGAAGATGACAAAATAGATTGCTGATCCCTGGTGATAATGTATCCAAACACATACCTACACGATCTGGTATAGAAATTCAGAACGAGATCCAAACACATGCAGACACAATCACGTAACCAAATCATACCAGAAAGAAAGAATCTACCTTCAATTCCAATCCAACAAAGCCTTCGTTTCCGTGTAGTTTTCAAAGTCAGCAAGCACCCACGCCGAGCCCGATATGAATCGAAAAATCAGTCGCTAACAGGATCTCAGCCACGCGACGTGAGGCACAATGAGTTTCCAGGACAACGACCACGATGAAAACCTGAGGAAATTCTGGCAGCGGCCCCTATCCGGATCGCACCAATGAAATTAGGCCAAGAATTGGTATTCAGTAAGGAGACCAAGGCTACAGTTCCTTCACGAAAGTCGGATCGATGCTAGGAAAATTGGATTTCGAATATACATAGTTGGATCTCAATATATCGAAATTCAGAGATGCGACAGCTCATTTGAGGCCTGTCATTTGTGGAACCAAGTCTTGTTTACTTGAGAAATTAGGCAGGACATTGTGTCTCAGGGAGTCAGGAGTAACTAGTGATGGAGCATTCATGATGACATCCTTCTGACCATCCTATCATATGATGGCATCATCTGAGGTGTGGTCATTCCTCCCTGTTGATGTTAGGTAACTGAGAATTTGTGGACTTTCCTTAATAATGATCCGTAGTCCTCTCTGCTGAAAATTCTTATGTTTCCAACAGGATTCCTCAACACCAGTGCTGGTGGTTCGGACGTTCAAAAACAGATATCATTCGACTAGATTTGCGATGAAATGTTACAATGCAGTAGATAAAATGCTACTAGCTATACATATACAAGTATCAGTGGTCAATGGCTCAGTACTACTGTGTATTCATAATTTCGACTGAATCTTCATGCAAACCAGGTCAACAACTGCCTACTTCCTTCGCACGTTTTCCATGAGAGAGAGAGAGAGAGAATAATCTTTATTGTCTAAAATGTTCTATATTTTATCGACAAAGATATATGTCATGTGTATAAAAAACAAACAATTGTAAAATAAATAGTATAAAAAATATTTACATAAAGGTTAGAATGAGGTACAAACATGTTTCCACAAGTACAGTTCATCAAAATCTTGATATAAATCTCAATATTTATATGGAAAGACTAGAAATTATATGCAAAATACTCTTCCAAACTATAGAAGCACTTTCCCATTACAAGATTCCTCATCGATTTCCTAAATAGCTTCTGATCATTGATTGCTGTTATTTGTTTAGGTAAATGATTATATATCTGTCTACTTCTATAGATTTGAGAATGCTTGGTCAAAGTTGATGTGGGGAGTGGAAGGACAAGTCTCATCTCCCTACGTGTTTGCCTTCCTGTTCGATTCAAGAAATTTTCTTTATGTTTGTGAAGCAAGCATACAGTCTCTATAATGAAAAGTTCGAAAATTGTCAGTATTTTATTATTGCAGAAGATTGGCCTACACGAGTCACGCATCCTCAATTTGAATATTATTCTCAAAACTCTTTTCTGAATAACGAATATACTTTGCAATAAAACCTGGCTGCAAGAGCCCCAGAATGGAATTCCATACCTAAGATGACTCTCCATAAGTGAATAGTATGCGGTCAAAGAAGCTGAAAGTCCGAGTTCACGAGATATGACATTTACGGCAAAGCAACCAGAAGACAATTTCTTTTTTAGTGCATTAATTTGTGTATCAAACCTCAAGTTACTGTCAATAAATATACCGAGGAATTTCGTTACAGGCTTACTTTCAATCGTCTGATAACCTAAAGTTACCTGATCCAAATCCCACTTAAATGTGACCAAATTTGTTTTAGAAAGATTAAGTGAAAGATTCGATTCACACCAATTTTTTATTCTTTCTAAATCTGAGTGTATAGTTCGAGTCAAAGTAGTCGGATCTCTATTACGCCAAAATATCGTGGCGTCCTCCGCGAATAAGGTGAATTTTCCTGATATATCCAATTTAGCCAGATCGTTAACATACAGCAAGAATAGAATTGGACCCAAAACTGACCCTTGAGGAACTCCGTGGACAATTTTTCCACTATCGGAAGTATTGTTGTTCAAAGATACTTTTTGGCTTCTACCAGTAAGATAAGATCTGAACCATTCTGAGGTTGTTCCCCGATATCCATACTGAAAAAGTTTCCGCAGGAGGATTTCATGTCACACACAATCAAATGCTTTAGAAAGATCCAGAAATACTGCCGCTGCCACTTCCTTCTCGTTAAGAGTTGTGTAGATGTTTGATACTTCCCTCTTTATTGTTTCATCTTCAATAACATCTTCGTCCCGTTCTTCATTTTGTTACTATTTTTGCGTCGCCTTTTTTTAGTTTTACATTTAGTTTCTTCAATAATGTTTTTTTCACTATCATTATTCATCTTAGATAGATATAATAACATTAGTGTTTTCTGCTGCTTTCAAGTTTCATGAAGAGTCAAACGAGATAACTATCACGGGGTTAATGATTGATGTAGTCGATTATGATGAAATTCGTTCATCAAGTCCATCAAAGTATTGGAGTTCCCAACTCAAGGATCCATTTGCTTTCAGCAACAATCATTGTCTGTTCCGAGTATGTCTCATCATAAATAAATTTCACCAAATTGTTCGCTGTATAAAATTCGAGCTTTCGCATAACTCACTCAGACGTAGCATAAGTATGCCGATGAAAATTTGACTTTAATTGCATTCAAGAGGTTTTCCATGTGCACGGTCTCACCTGATCCTGAGTCTTGGGAAAATGAGGTTAATTAGATAGGAGTTTCAATAGAATGGTGGATGACATTTATTCCCAAGCTACATTGGCAGCTTGCTGATAAACATAATGAGCTTCTTATTATAGAAATAAAACCCAGATATATGAACTATTTCAAACACAAGACACTCAGAATCCCATATCTACCACTCTATTTTCATCCTATATTCAATTATTGAGGATAGGTATTGTTGAATATTGATGCAATGCAGTAGCATGATCAGTATCAATATAATTTCTTTCTATTTGTAAATGGCTGTAAGTATACCTATTGGTCAGTGAATGTGTTTTTTTATTGGTGTCGATGCCTTTCATTGGGGATATAATAATAGAACCTAACCTAACTCAACCTATTCATTCACTTTACAGAAAATTAGTCTGGAACTATTTCTAATACATATCTGATGATATCGATGGAAGCGCGTGATATCATCCACAACTTGCTACTAAAGAGTACGACTTGCATCACAGAAGTGTGCACTTTCTACATTTGAGATAACGCACCATCTTATTCTTAAATATCGCGGTTAATGTCAATACGTTCCGCTGTATATCTGGTTGCGTGATTACGTACCGGCGACTATGCGGTTCGTGCTAAACTACTAATTGTGCAAAATTTGCCACTTTCTACACTTGTTACCTAATATAATAATACTATTGTCCTCACCGCTCAGGATTATTGACACAATTCTTTTTCCTGTTCAACGGTTCATTCGTAGTCGGTTCCACATTCAGTCGGTCTCAATTGAATGTAAGTCGATTTTATGTCCCCATAGGATACTAGTCCATTTTATCTCGATGAGACGGGGCATATCCTATCTGAAAGCTTTTTTCTAGTCATGGAATTGAAAACTGGTATTCGGTTTCTTTGTTCTTTCAGCAACTTAGCAGCAAAATTATAACTTAACTCAACAGTTCTGAAACATTGACACAAATTCAATAGTATGCCTCAATGATATTGGATACCAACTTTTTCTATATATCTTTTGACTGCACAAGAGGCAAATCTATAATGTTCGTGAAGAAACACGGTGTCAGAAGAAGGACTAAAAAATATATCTCAGGATGGATGGAAGGAAAATTATAATGACCAATTATTATCCAATGGATGCAGTACCTGACAGTACAGTGAAAATCACTGTTCTCTATATTGAACGTACAAAGGATGCTGGATAGAGTTATTCTTTCCATCTCTTCAGTTTCCATAATACGAAGGAAATATTCTCTTTTGACTATCGATATTCTCCTTTGTGCTATACATATTGCTCTTGTATTGCCTCCTAATTTCATTTAACGCTATGAAGAAACGACTTATATATAAATACTATAATGAAATACGAATCATTGTGAGTGAAAATATCATTGATCGTTCGAAAGAAATTGCATCCACAAAAAGAATATTTCAATAACGTGGTGTGACTTCATTTTCGGGATAAATGAGCCGAGAATTGTCTGAAAACAGGGTTTTTGCAACCAACACCTTTGTTAGCAAGATCAGCTTCACGAGAGTTTAATATCCTACGACTTGTAACATGAGAAATTCTTCTGAAATTTCAGCTCAGACAGGGAATTCGAAATAGAATACCGAGTAAGCGTTTTAAAGTTAGATGATATCTTTCCCTCGATATTTCATTCTGTCTTGATACCAGCTCGTTTAATGTTTCCAATTATTTCCTCCCAGATATAATCACATTGAACTGGAGAAGAAATTGATGTGAACACGAGATTAATAGTGGATTAGATACTAGCAATGTAAATGTGACGAAATTCGTGGATAAGCCTAAATAATTTTTCAGATATTTTATACTGAAACAATGGTCTGTATTCTGTCACTTTTCTTGAAATGAGTTATCCTGAGCTTGAAAATAATGGGATCATTTTATATTCCTGATGGGATTATGTCCATTTCAGTTAAAAATACAGCGTTGAAGAGATAGGGAAGCTTTTTCCTCGCTTCTCATTGGTCTAGAGACCAGACAAGTTCACACAATGTGGAATATTGCGATATCGCAACAATGGAAGTGGTTAGTTGACCGGACGGCTGTGTATAAACAGTGAAATAAAATCCAAAGTTGACGAGATTGAATGTAAAAGACTCATTTCTATTATAGTGCCAGCGCCAGAAAAAGTCATGGTAGTCAGGTGAACATGTACGAAGTGTGTTTATCAGACATATAGAACAGGAAAACTCAGAAACTCAGTGTTCAGTTAGCAGCAGCTGAGGTAGCTTTTCGGAATCAACCATGTGGAAAGTTGTGGCTGAGATGCAAGCTGAAGGCACTGTTGCATCCCAAGGAAGAAGCGAACCCAAAGGGATACTTCTGCAAGCATTGGATGAAGCTGAGTAACAAGCTGTTCTTGCAACAGATCACGCTTTTTTCGTTCATAGAAATTAAATACCAACATTGTGATTATTATTATTATATGTAATACAAAGAAAGACTGATTATATTATTGTCATGGATAATGCTCAATACCATTTATTGGAATAAACGAAACAAGCATCAGACTCAACCTGGATGAAATCAGATCATGTGGAATGGTTGATATCAAATTATAATTATGTATAGTGGTTTCATCATTCTTTGTGTATGATATTGAAATTACTATTGATTAATTATCCTGAGCAAAACCAGATTGGTTATATTTCTTGATTATTCTAAAAACATTTCCAACTATCTCATATTTGTCCCTTTGAAGCATAATCAGTCAAGGAAAATGAATAATAACTTGAGTTTTTATTCAAAATCCCATAATCAACGATCTTGATCTGCCGTTCTGTGAGGCAGAAGGCGTGGGCTATCTCGATGCGTCTTCTTCTGGTGAGATAGTGGTTGAAATGGAACTCCTTTTCCAGCTCGAGTGTTCGGTCCTGAAAAAGGAGGAAGTTTCAGGAAATATCGGGTTCATTGCTGAAGAAACCAGAAGAAAATAACGGTATTTATCATTAAAATGCAATGGCGAAATTGGAAAACTTTGGAAAACACCAATCTCACCGGAATGTGCCTCAAACTGTGGTCACTTTACCAGATAGGTTGTTTAATAAATAAAAGTGCCAATGGAATTGAGATGAACCATTTTTATTTCTTGAATGCAACTGATACCTTGTTTCATACATTGATTTTACGATCCACTTCTGTACCTAGTGCTTATGTGCTTCTCGAAATTCTATAATAAAAATATTGTTGTGAGTACTTGATTTTTGCAATTTGTTCACTAAGAAATTAATAATTCAACACATCTCATATCCTTCAGAAGATACTCTTGAAGAGCTATATAAATATTCAATTATTGATTCATCACTAAACATTTCCATTATTCTTAAATATTCGGATTTAGCAGGTTTGCTAGTGTAAACCGGGCTATGCTCACCAGTCATACCACTGTATTCTAAACTGAAATAGGTGATTCAAGGTGATTCGGTAATTGACATTTCATTCATAAATTTCACCCTCAATGCTTAACTTTAAACATGGATGCTGTATCCCTCTCTCAATCAACATCCCTGAATTCACTTCAAAGCTTTGATAAAAAATTTCGTTATTCAAGCGAAACTTTCTTTTTTTTTTAAATTCACTTCGCTGTCGAAAAATGAATGGGATGAATTAACTCCTCTCATCATCTTCCGTTCCTTGATCTACGACTTTATTAGAAACCTCTGGCAAAATTTAATATATATTCTTTGTTTCCCTCAGCTTAAATATAATACAAAGACTTGGAGGAGTTTTATGGAGCATCAAATCAAATGAAAAAATTAATTTCAGCTAGGTTGGTTATCGAATAACGATATTCTCTTACCAAGGTTTGTTGGGGTTGTTTCGTGTCCATACCCCATTATATACTAATCAAAACACATAACGCTTTCAAGTGTTTAGCTAAAACAACTTACCCTTATCGTTATTGCTCCCTTGATCCCTTCGTTTACATTGAATTTCTCAGTGAAGCTCTCGTTTGTTTTACTGCGTCTCGAATAAACACTTCCGATTTGTTTTCTTGCCTCGCAGCATTTTGTACATCTCGAGTCATGTTGGCATGAATGACGTCCCGTGCTTCTTGATAGAAATTTCTTAGTTCTTTGTTCCGGTATGATTCTTCTATATTTTTCAATTCTTGTTCCATGTGGCTTTTCTCCTGCATAACTTTTTGGCCTCTTTTCGTATTCTCCTATACTCTTCTTTGTTATTTTCATTCAGATCTTCCATTTGCTTCAATCTTGCTTTGTTTCTTTGTGCTAATATTTGTTTGAAGAATGAGCAGTTACCATCACTTTTTCCTAATGCATAAACCATTTGAAGCGTAACCTTGTTTCGTCGCTCAATATATTGTATTGATTTTGTGGACTGTATATTGATTTTAATGATTCTAAAGTACAATGTTTGCCTTTGGCATAAATTATTACATTATTTCAATTGACAGTAAAAAATAACAAAAACTGCTATCCCAGGTACATGAACCTGATGAAACATTGAAAGTGTAGTTGCATCGAAATGTGAAAAAGGTGATTTTTCAAAGTGAAGTCTAATAAACTACGCAACGCTAATTACGTCGCACCCCGAAATTTTGCCCCTGTTACAATTTGAATAACTTTTTTCTGCTTTGTACAATTTTAATTATGTCTACACTGTTCGCTAGTTCAATCCTTCAGCTATAATCTCGTACTTTTTCGATACATGATGTTTTTTGAAACTGTGCAAAATTACGGAATTTTCAAAGGGATCCCAAATGAAAAAAAAAAATATTTTTTCCAACTCTTGGCAACAATTCTCGAGTAGGGATCTAATAACCTGGTAGAATTCAATGCAAACAAAACACAAGCATGTATTTTCTCTAGAAAAGCCGATCTCACTGTGCCCAACATAATTTAGTCAGGAGTAACCATATCTTTGAAGTCATCCATTTCGATGCTTGGAGTTATCATCAGCAATAACCTTTCTTGGGAAAATCACGTGAGGTCTGTATTGTTTTGAAAAGTTACTGAAAAACGCAGAGGTGTGTTATTGATTTATTTGCATATTATTCGCATACAATGTGATCATGCCGACTGGAAACTGAAAACCCTAGCGTGGCTTCGACAGGTGTTGGATGTCGTTGACCCTGTTGCCAGAGTGGCCATTTTATATGGAATAGTCATACAAGATATATCCATTACCAAAAGTGCATCCCAAAAACTTGGATTTCTGTTTCGAGCCAAGAGCTATTTCACCCCCAGTCAGCTGCTTATGATCTATAAGGCACAGATCCGACCTGTCCTGGAATACTCTTCCCATATTTGGAGTGCGGCACCAAAACATATCCTGAACCCATTGGATTCTGTCCAAAAAAGGCGTTTGTGTGTTTGTCCCTCATTATTTGGCAAGGCAGCCAGCTTCCTCATTGCCTCAGTAATCAGCAGACTTACAAGTCTGTGCTGACTTAGGACTGCAGACAATCCCTCAGACATCTGGCAGCAAACAACCAGGTCACCTGGATGTGAGTGCCAGATCACAAGGGAGTTAGAGACAATGATGTAAACTTCAATCGAGAATGTTGGGTTAGTACGACATAAAAAAGCAGAACATATCATACTTTGTGTCTGTCACGCAGCGGTTAGAATCATCCCTACATACTGACATTTCTGGAGTGATCAACTGATAACTGGCCTAAGTTCACGGATATTGGCCCCCGGAATAAGATAGGCGGGTGGGTCATTTCGTAATTTCAGCTTTTTGGCTCCGGTATCAACTTGTCTGTAACTTTCCCGGGTCATTTTTCAAACTAAACTCCCAATCGCTTCCGGACAGTTCGATTCAATCTTTCAGATGAACAGAATTCGAAACGACACAAACCCCCTTCTCTCAGGAGATTAAACAAAACAAAGTCGTTTGTCTCCGTTGATATTACTCTCGAGAAGGAGCCAAAGACCCATTGAACTCTGCTTGCCTTTTTCCTTCGTGGTCGGATAAGCAAGTCGGAAAATTCGATAACAGCTATCAAGGAGTGTAACTTTGTGAATTACACGAACGAAAATTACTTTATTTTCTGAACGTAGGAAAATGCTCACACTTTGTGCATCAATACTTAATGGCTATTTCTCCTTCGGGCGATAATGAAGTAATTGTTATTAAATATCTTCAAAACGTCGCATTTCGAACTCACCATTTCAATCTTTTTTCGAAAAAAACATTTCAGGTGTCTCAAAAAGAGACTTGATATGGGTATTTGAAATTTAAAGCACCTTGTTTCTATTTCACCATCTGGCAACATCGACTGCAGATTTCATGAATAATGAAGGATAACAAATCCGTTACGTTGATGAGGTGAATAAAGATATTATATTTTGATCAGGTTAGAACACAGAACACATACTACTAAGTTCTGTGGGTTAGGTGCCATTCTGCTTATTTCTGTTCTATGATACTCAGTTTTGGAGGTTATGTTCATATTTGACTCGTGGATAGATTGGTGTTTCTGTTGGACTGAAATTCATGTTTTGACTGGTTTTTTTATATTATCAGTTTGATTCCTGAATCAAACATTGACATCTAGTGTACATAATCAAAGTGTGTCCAAATGTGAGTTGTAGTTCTTATAGCCTAGTAGGCGCTGTTGCCAATTTGTGAACTAGGAACAAAGCAATTTTAATTTTAAAACCACATATTTGAAAAATTAATTTAGATATTTTCGGCAACGACTTCCAGAACTTCATAAATGAATCTCATAATCATTAGGTTCATTCTTTGCCTTTGCTGTAATAAGCCGAATTGAGGAATATTCCCCATTATAAGTACCTAATTTATATGAAAACAAATTATTCTAACAGTCGAAGAAAATTAGAATAAACAATGTTTGTGTGGAACATCCAATGCGTATCCTCAAATTAAGGGGATTTTCTTAAAGGTCTATAAGATATTCACCAGATCAATTCGATTTGAACACATACTTTTTTCCAGATTTTGTCGACGTCGCTAGGTTATACAGAAAAAAAGCCCCGATAATGTAAAAGTTATTATCTCGTAACTTCACGAACAACCATGATATTCACACGATTGTGTCTTAAAGTCGAAAAATCGATCTTTTTTAACGAATTTTTGTCTTCGCCAGTGAATTTGTCTCGAAAAAATATAGCAAGGATGCGACCTCAATTTTTTTGTATCTCCTATAGTTACCGAGTTACAAAATATCGAAATCAATTGGTTACAATAATTGGAGCTAAATGAAAGCTTGTAAAATCGAGATCATGTGTCAACTTCTTGAGAGGGACTCTTTATTCATGAAAAGGTCACCTTGAAAAGTTCTTGGAGTGGGATTCATTCCCGATACCTTCACGTGGAAATTCAAGAATCAATCTCTGAAAGGTTTGTTTTCGCTTTGTCAACTGAATAAGTAGTCTTTTCGTTTTCGTCACGCTCCACTGTAAAAGCCGATATTTTTTATTGATTTTATAGCAGATTTCCATTGCTCAGTACGGATCGGGATTTGAATTCTTCACGATCGTGCAGTTCGACTGAGAATAAAAGACCGGCTTTTATTGAATGTAATATCCTTTGATGATCTCTTATGGAGAGGCACGAGCGGAAGTTCATCCCTGAGTGTTTCGAATGAAGTCTCTCGTATATTATATTCGTATGGATTCGTTAGGAATTGGATGCATTTTTAGCGCAGAAGATATTTGATAATAAAAATAGCTGTCGGGGTTTCGAAAAATGATATGTATGATTTCTTGAAAAATTTAACAATTTGAGGAAACTCATTGCAATCGATATCGTCAAAATCTTCGATTCTTGGAATGTTAAAAAAATAATAAAAATATAGCTACGTATATTCACGACGAGATTCTGGATAATACAATTCGATAAACATATCTACATGAAAATTTATTCAATGACAAGAAGAAGTTGGTGCCAAGTCCTAAAATAACGGTAACTATCTCAATATTTGAAAATAAAGGTTTGGTATCTGGAAACATTGAATTTCATTTGAATCATCAAGAACACCCAATACTTGTGATTTGGCAAGCTCATCAAAATATTCCAAAAGAGGGGAGAAGAATTGAATTGAAGTACGTATACTATTCATTTTTTCGCTATAAATTCTAGTGGTAAGATTTCGACAGTATACCTATTCAAAATCGTTGAATCCTCTGTATCTCATTATAAAGACTGTATTATGAAGATCTCCAGGATCATTGAATATGGTACCATCAACATATTTTCCACGAGTATACTCATAGTACATTGCTGTCCATAATTACCGTTTCTTTCACAAAAAATTCAAATAAACATAGAATATATCATGAAAAAATAAAAATCGTAGTTTCCATGGGCAATGCATTTTTGTAAAAACAATTGGCTCCCGGTATATTTCTGAAGATGTTTTTTTAATAGGTATACGTCCACATCGATCAATCGTTGACGGTCGTCCATTTAGACTATGTCAAATGGAGTTTTATCGGATATCATACATTTTCCGAATCTGGACCTATCGGAAAATGCAGTAGAACGTGAAGTAGTCGTGACAGGGAAAAATGGGACTAGATTTATTTCCATGACGACATGAATATGCAGAGGGGATGAAGGTTCATTGTTCGATGATATTTCATGTTCACAAATGAAATGCGATGTTATACAAGGAGGTCAAGTTCGGGTTTCTCCTAAACTACAGAAGATACGGATTTGGTTAAATGGGAGATAAGTTGCACAATTAAGTCGATTCGAGAAAAAACTTATGACAAACCTCAACTTGATTCCCTTTTTGATGTACCATTGTTTTGTGTCGATTGTCTTTAGTGTCTCTAATCATTGTCACAATTCAATTTATTTCCGTTTCCACTTTTCATTGTGATCGCCATCACTGTATTACATGATGTTAATGATATCAGTTGACCACATGTTTTTCACCAAGTTTTACATGTTACCGTCCTGACAGCCACAATCTTTGGAGTACAGGACCCTCTAATTACGTGTTTTATAATTGATAACTTATAAAAAAAATATATGATGTAACTCCACTTTTTTCATCTTCAAGTAAGTAATACTCTTCTTCTTGTACTCAAATTATACCGTATGTTTGACTTTGAGATTCATTCCTGCTTTGTTATTTTTCGAATGTTCGATAATATTTATTCTGACGTTATTAGTGGAGTTAGAGAAAATCTGTTGATGAATCTCGATATAACGTCATCAGTTTCCTTATCAAATGTTTCGTCTTAGCATAACAGACATTAACTTGTAAAGTACAGTTTCGGACTCCATTGTCTAAACTCTGAAGGTATGAAGATTTGAATCCTAATAAAAACGAAATGAATAAATTAAATATTCATAAATGTTGAAGAGAAAACTAGATTATCGAATTAAAAATTCAGATGTCAATAACCTGAAAAGATAAAATTAAGTTAGTCAATAGCCTGAAACAAGAGATAGTTAAGTAGATTAGAAGAAATAGAAATAAAATAATAAGATAATAAAGGATTTCAAATCGAGTTTGTCAAGACGTTTCGACGTATTCATTGTATCCAAAATGATTCACAGCGCAATTGACATTCAATCAGGAAAACATTACAACAACCATTTGTTTCAATATATCTAGATTTATAATGGATCTATATTTCTACAACAAAATCTGAATCATCATATATTTTATTCGTGTTTTCGCCTCATCGTTGAATAATATATTGGAATGATTCTCTGAAATATTTGATTATTTTATTCCTTCGTGATCTTCCATGAGATTTAGTCTACATAGCATCTAGGGTAATATTACCTAAAAATATTATTTCGAGAAATATAAACTTGAAGAATTCACTTCTATGAAACTATAACGCACAGAGATGGCAACTCAATTCCATTATAATTTGAAATACGAGACTTCCAAGGTCTCAATACACTTTGCTACTTTCTCGATGTTTTTTTCAGATTACCTATTCCATATTTTATCATTCTGGGAATTCTGTCGAATAAAATAGACAAGATGCGAGTTTTCAGAATTCAATTCGAATGGAGAAAAGCATCAATGAAATTCTTGTTAGTCTGCAGAATATTTAAATGATATCGATCGAACTGGATGTCGAATATTTATGGGGCAAAGTGGTGCATTCACCCAACAAACAACATGCCACACAGGAAATTTTGAAATTACATGTCCGAAGATATAAAACGGAAAAAAACGGAAATAATAGATAGATAGCTAGGTAGATAGATAATGAAATTGTTTTTATTATTTCCTGTCCTTATTCATTGAAGGGTAGCACTACATTCTATTTATTCAATTAGTGATTTTATTCATGACTACTCGACTAGTGACTCACATTTTTTGAAGATATATGAAATAGAAGAACTGCAAATTTTGTATCTAACATCTGCAATGATGTAATCATGCTGCGCTATAATTTTATGAATGAGCTATTTCGGTATTCGAATGAACTTCAGAAACCTTGAGAATTCTTGCCGCTCCAACGTTCAAAGCGATGTAATTCCTCTCCAACCCAAATCCATCCCTGAAGCCATCCATCTTGCGTGACTTCCTTCAAGCAGTTCATTTTCGCTCCCCTTCCTCCGCGACCACCACCTTTAAGAGCCCGATCCTCCTCATGTTCGCTCATAAATCTTGTGCCAAAGACGAGCAGCTATATAAGATGAATGCTCATGCACCACACGTTCACTGTTTGATGATTCAACTACAATCAAGAATTAACTTGAACTTCGTCGTATATATCGTAACTACAGAGGAATTACTTCACCAAAGCTCAGAAAGAAATGCATGAGAATGAGAGATATTTTGGATGAGTGTCACAGACTTGTATGAAAACAAGGATACTGAAGTAGATTGGCTATCAATCTTATGAATAATGGAAGTTAAGAAGCATTTTTGATAATTCAGGTTACCTTACAAATCAGTCAACCCTCGCAACTTCCTTCTGAAATGGCAATGATGATGAACATTTCATGTGAGGTACTTAACTCGAATCAATCTTTCAGAGGAATAAGCCCTATTATAGATTGTTTATCAGATGTAGACTGGAATTAAGGTCACCAAATTTCCCATTCATCTGAAACAAAGCGACCACATTATCATGGGGAACTTGGCTGGAAGGGGATATTGATATTCGTCAATTGTGCGACTTTGACAATATCCAAATTCAATTTTAGAAATTGTACGAAATCACATCGCCACTTCAAAGTTTCTTCCATGCAATAGTAGTTCGGATGTACCTACTCCGGCGTGGAATTGAAGTGGAGGCAACAATGGCAATTAGAGGAACTTTGCGAGAGAGAATGAAGTTCGGGAAATTCATCGATTGAAAGTCGACTGGATACGAGATTTTCGATGAATGAACTTCACGAGGCAGGAAGTTCACCAACCCTATCGTCAAGTTTCAATGTATTACAACTTCGAATAATCAGCTACCAGCTCTCGAATCAATTAGACGTTTTATCTGTTTGAATGAATCGGCTTCTCATAGATTTGAAGCTATTCACCATTTGATTATCTACACTTTTCCCAGTCACAATGTCCCATGCTAATTATGAAGAAGAATAGGTGTTAATATCAGCTATTATTTTTTATGTTTAAAAAAAATATCTCAATAATCCTGTTCGCTGCTTATCAACTAGTTCACATCGATGTATGGATTGGATAATCTCTGACTTAAAATATGAAAACATTTTCCCCCCCAATGAATAATGTTGGATATGCGATTCATCCACGATTTGCCTTTTGGTACAGGTGGATTCTTTTGCCCGAAATGGTCTGAGGAATGGGTAGTGCTCTATGAGGACTCGACCCTCGCTTGGTACTCGGACAAAGGACTAGGAAGGCCGAAAGGGTACGTGAGAATAAGCGAAGCACCCGAACTGTTGGCAGTAGGTGAATGGACCAGACAAGTTCCGAGAAGACCCAAGTTTCCACATTTCTGCAACATTGGTGAGTAGAACTCATGGAATGAAGATCGATACTACAACCAGGGATATTTTCATTGTCAAAATGGTCCAAAAAGATTCAGTAAAAGTTTCTTTGAGTATATGCTACATTTGAAGTGAAAACTTAAATAGAATATCAGATAATAAAAATATAGCATCAATTTGAATATCATTTGAAGACCCATTATAATATTAACCTATTATGAATTGATATCGGAGGGGGTAGACTTCAGCAATAATGTTATTATTATTATGTTGCAGGTCAGTTGCTTGCCATTGGCAGTAGAGCAATGCGAGATGTACACTGGTTGATGGCTCAATCTCCATCAGAAATCAAGTGAGTTGCGATGAGGTCGAGTATTACTTAAAACTTCGAGATGAGGTGCAATAAGAGAGCTATGCAGTAAAAATAAAGTATTGCCAATGACAGTGATATAATACATTCATGTTGAGTAACACAACTGCAGGAGTTGAATCACTTATAGCTACAGCTAAAATAGTGTTATTTCTTTTCTATGAGTTTCTTCCTGATATTGTTTTACATGGATCGTGCTAGTAGAGAGGAAAATTCCAGGAAAACATATAGTATTTCAAAACTAGAATTCAGATATAAACGATCTAGAAGACTGTTCCTCAGGGAATTTCCAACAATATTTTTTCAGTAAACAAACACCCCGTTCGGTTTCTATGAATTTTCTATTCTCTAGGCGAGCGAAGCGTGAAATATATTGGAAGGCTCTGAATGGAGTTTTCCACCTGACATTAATGAAGGTTTGCAGGATATTGCCTTTGGCCCTTTGGCTGCGATCCCGAGAAATCCTCGAAAATATCGTTGGCTCCTTCCGAAGAGACAAAAATAGTCCTTTAATCTTCGAAGATTTTCCTTTCTTTTCTGTACATCATTGATATACAGGAGGCTGAGGAAAATATTTTATTGGTAGATAAGTATGGGTTCCACAATTCTGCTTTCACCTGACCCTGTCAACAAATATCTTTATGAAACAACCAATTCATTATACAAACACAGTTGTAATGTATGGTAGAAAATGAGTAGAAAACAACTACTCTACTGGCAAATATCAAGCAGAACATTGAATTATATCTACTCGTAGTCCATGCAACAATTCACACAGTAGATGCAGAATGCACATAAAGATTGAAAGAAAGACATATCTGGTATTGTCCAATTGATAATCAAACACAGTTTGAATGACTGGTAGACCACGAGCAGAAACCAAGTACTTTCCTAGTAAATACCACGCAGAACATTGGATTCGTAGTCCATGCAACGATTCACACTGTGAATGCATATAGCAAATGTTTCTTTCTTACTAAAACGTGAAAAAATTCACATCGAGACGCTTGACAACCTACAGACCGGTTTCGGGATTATTGGCCCTCATCAGTGCAAGGTAGTCAACCAAGTAGAGATACTGAGATCTCCACTCCACTATAGGAAATAAACATTTGATATATGAATTCACAGTGTGAATCGTTGCATGGACTACGAGCATATATAATCCAATGTTCTTCGTGGTATTTGCCAGGAAAGTAGTTGTTTTCTGCTCGTTGCCTACCAGTCATTGCAACAACTGCATACTTGGAAAATTGATTGGTTCAAACGAAAAAAATATTTTTTCATGTATATCACGTTTCAACACCATTATAACCTGTATTTTCATTTGCAGCGATTGGATGACAGCAATCAGCAATACGGTGAGTTTTTGTTTATATGATACACTATACCTACCTGATTATGATATACAGCATGTAATAACAGTGAAGAAACGACCAAATATCCCAGATGAGGATGCGATATTTTTACCTATGTATTTAGACCACACGGCTACTTTTAGAGATATTCCATGACAAAGTTCGAAATCTCATTTTCTTTTACTGATATCTATCCTTCTTTTTTACATGTATTGAAAAGAGAAAACATCATATACCACTAAGAGGTTTTGCTATAAGTCAGCTATGACATCCACAGCACCTAGTCGCCATAGGAAACAATGTTTACAATAGTATTCGCCTTGAAATGGCCGTTGTTTATGTAGCCTAGATAGTGGAATAAGAGGAATATGCCATATTTATGATGTTTTCCTCGGATAAAAAGCATATCAGTCCATTGTAGGTACAAGCTTCTAATGTGTCCAGTGGTGTGAGATGATATACAATTGCCGAAAACTGCTAGAATTGACATGTATGTGGACATGTATTTCGTCATGTTTTTCTTTTCATACATAGATCTCCATCCCCATCATCAAAAGGGGAAACAAATTCTGGATTTATTGAATATCGTTTAATTGTGGTTCTGAAAGAGCGCGATCATAATAATTAAAGTTGAAATCACAATAACAATATACATTGTAATTGTAATAAAATTATGGTTGGGGTAGACACTTTTTCCTATGTCTTCTATACAGATTTCCTCATTCAATTTCCTCGTATATAACTTCAAAAACTGATAGAGAACCCAATGAAGGAATTCAGAAATGAAACAACAACTTTCCCATCTCATGCACACGAACAAATATCGATTCTTCATTGTTTTGTTGCAGCTCCCCCCTCCCCCACACCTGGCCTTGGACGACAAAAGACTATCGCTGACGCCTCAGCAACAGCAGGATATCGTCACCAACAAACGTGAGTATCAGAACGAAGCAAGGATTTCGTAAAATGCCTGCAGTCAGTTTTGTATGCATAAAATTCAATCAATGGATAGACAGTGATGATGGGGCCTCGAAGAAAAATCAATGAAAAATTAATGTAGGTATATTAACTGTGAGTTTTCTTTTACGATACGACGAATATTTTGAGAGGAATATTCGGGAATCTCAGTGTTGATGAAACATTAATTCATTTCACCTCGTTTAGAACTCCATACTTTGAAGTAGTATCCGAAAGAGGGCAAAGTCTGTGAATCGATAATGTTAATTTCTGTTTTCATGAATATTGAAACATAAAATTTGATCAAGTTGACTTATTTATGGAAGAGCACTGTGAAATAGACCTATAGAAGAAAAGCCAAACATTGGAAACAAATCTGAAATTCTCATGCATGAGCGTTCTAACCGAACTTGAGATCATTGATATGGCATTGTTCTCTAAAATGTCTGATATATTCGCCAGAGTTGCTTGATTCAGATAAAAATCACATAGGATACTTTTTGTTATTTTTCTATAACTAACTTCTATCGACTTTGTTATCTGTTACAAATCTGATATTGCAGAAAGGAAGTCTATAATCATCGCGCTTTCCTAATTGGACTAATTAAACTTGATACCTTGTTTCAAGAGAGTTCTAAGGGAGGTGGAGGTGACATGAAATCTGTTTGAGAAAGTTGCATTCACCGTTGCCTGAGAGATTTTCCTTTTTGTCACGTTTCAAGAGCTTTATTCTCTATTGGATCCACGTGGCAGGGGTTTTAGGACATTAACACGTGTTGGTGTCAACTGACTGGCTAGCAACCGTCCGAAAATTCCATCAGAAAAACTCGGAATGAGCTCAAGAAATAGAAGCTCCCTTAGCTTCATTGGGAATTTTTTCATGTTCATGAGTTTGTTATACTTTTATAATTTGTCACACAATTCCAATGATACCTTATTGTATAATTCAATTCAGTAGATACCCCACTCTATTTTCATCACCTACGAGTTTTCTCGCCTCGCAAGATGAGAACGAAACGATCTCTTATGTCATCTGTCTCCTGTCACAGACAGGACAATAATGACTTGTTGTCGATCTCGATGGGAAATCAAGTGCCTCGGCGGCGTGACAAATGAAAAACGAGTCATTTCCCCGTCGTCGATTCTCCCTTGTCTCGATGAAAAACTCTTGCTCAGCGTTCCCGTGAAAAGTCGTCCTCGAAGGGGAAAATTGTATTACGATTGGCCTTTTCCTTTTTGATAAATAAGCGTATTAGACCCGCGCTGTGGTTTTCATCAGTAATGAAAACAAAACGATGCATTGAATTTTGGCCGCAGATTCTTCCATTCAATATTCCACCATTACTGGACCTTAAACTTTCATGTCACATAAGCCAGAACTATTTGGCTCTCATAAAGACATCCATTAAAGTTGCATATTTCGAATTATATGCTCCATACCGAGATGTTACTGGTTCCTCCAAGTTTGTCATGTGTTGGGAAAGTTCATACTACCGACATGTGCTTCATAAGTGGTATGATAAAACGAGGATAATAAAAAAGTTTCTTGTAGGAAGAAACGGAATGAGAGCAGAACGTGACTCGACAATAATTTCCGCGAACTGGTTTTATGATTTATATTTACTACTATGCAACTGACATTTGAGTATAGTAAACGTCAAGATTACTTCAATAAACGGCAGTCTTGTTAATTTCAAGATGGTTACTATAAGCTATAACAGGGTAACAAAAATATTACCAGAATGATGTACTCGTACTATATCTTCATGGCAGGTAACATTAATCTATTCTGGTGATTTTTCTAACTATGTGTGTATTTTTTCTGATATCCAATATTTTCGAATAAAAAATCTGTGTTCACGTTCCAACATCACGATAAGATATGGTAGGCACGTACTCCAAGATAACAGTGACGCAATTGTTTTACGGATAATAAAATCATATGCAGAATAATTAGAATCATAGGGGCCACTCTGCTTTACCATACATAAAATCAGTCTCAATGAGAAAATTGTCAGAACTAACTGCAGAGATATTTTACATTCGTTTCTTTGCTACCTATACTATCGATGATACTGACCTATGATTCGAAATGTATCACGCTGTTTTCAGTCATAACTATAACGGTTGATTTATATATAGCACCAAGATTGATGACAACAGTCAGTTTAAGGGATTGATGAGATATTGAGACCACAAAAAGACAGAGAGCTGTTTGGGGTTGGACTGTGGATGTTAATATATTCTATATGATTTTATCAATAAGTTTTACAGGTTATACGCCATCGATAACTTCTTACTGTTTGTCAGTTGCTGGCTGTAAGTATTGGTCACTGAATGTGGTATTTTTATTGATGTTAATGCCTCTCATGAAAGAGAACTATGAATATCTAAGAATGTTCGAATCAATAATTCAGCTATTGTGACGTGATTCATAGGACGTCAATTTTTTTGCGAAAAAGCAACAATTTATAATATTGGATGACCCAGGGCCATAGTGGAACGAGGAGTGGAAGCTATTCATACATTTTCTTCTTTGTATCATTGGACAATGTGATTTGCTGTTAGTAGGAATGGGAATGAATTGACTCGAATTTATCAAAAGCGTCAAATAAAAACCTGTTTATCGTCGATATTAGCATTAAAACAATGAATATCAAACACTCTGCCTCCACTATGCTGCGAGAAGGGGTACATATCCTGAAATCCTGAATAAATGCGTCGCCTAAATACATAAATTTCCATGATTTGTTCTGTGCCAGTATAATGCGAGGAACGAAGGAGCATATAAACCCTCAGACTACCGAAACTTCGGACTATGCATATGTGAAATGGGGCTACAGTTGGATTTGAATTTGTTTTCTACCGTGTTTTTCGCGAAATTTCAGGAAGTTTTCGTAAACGGAAATCAATGATACTAAAGCTTCCTGTTAGTGATGATACCCTTTTGTGAATAATTAGGCATATTCAAAAACTTCTTCGTTTTGGACAATCATTAAAATTAAATGTGCAGCCATTTCTCATTCACGTAGGATGTATCATCTTTCTCTGGAAAACTATTCAAGAAACAGCTCATTCTTTGGATTGGTCAAATCACCATTGTTAAAATTCTTCTACTAAATAGAGTTCTCAATTGTTTTTGATATCGTTGAAATTATCTATTCTCCTACTGATTCCATCAACATTCGAAATTCCAGGGACATTCGCTATTGTAATCTCGGTAATAATGATCACGAATAGTATCCAATCTATCACAAACATCATTCCATATATTCTGACAGCAGCATATTATACGCTCTAAAGTAGATCACATTGAAACTACATAATCTATGGGCTAGTTACCATATGCACGTAAATGAGTTATGGGAGTTGATCAATTTCGTTTGTTCGGAGGTTGACATGAATGTATTTGTTCTAAAGGAGCTGTGTATGAACCGATATAATATCACAGTGCAACCCAACTCTTCATTCATAATACTTTCTATTTTTTTTTTCATCATACCAAGCTTGAAATATCTTCCGTATTCTATTATCCTGAGGTGTTGCCTCTATCTAAAACAATGATCCTTCAGAAATATCGTTATTTTCTTCGTCTGACCGAAGTCTCCGATGACACTTATGCCTAATGGCCCATTGTATCTTGTCTAGCTGTCATCATTATACCCACTTTAGTATCTCAGTGCCTTGTACAAGTTTGTACGAGTCCTTCACTGGATGTGAGTTGTGTATTTCTGTTTCGCAAACTGGTTGCCCAAAAATCTTCTGCCTTCTGCGATCAAATGCCTCGCATTTGCATAATATATGTTTCTGGTTCCTTTCCGCACAGTCTGCAATTTGGGTCGCCATTATACAGTCCCAACCTGGTAAGGTGCTCCTTGACTGGCGCTTGGCCGGTCAAGAGTCCTATGACAGTTTCAATGTACTCTCTGTTCATGTTCAGCAGACCTGCAGGTCGTCTATGGCATGGTTCCTTGATGTATTGTTTTCAATGTATATTCCCTGGAATATTTTCCCAGTCATTCTTATGTTATTACCGAATCCGGTCTCCTACAGACTCTCGTGCTGTATGCTTGGGTAGGGTACTCCAAGAATCTGTCCTGGATCTGGCTCATCATCTGACCCTCTTCCTACAAGCTCGTCAGCTTTCTCATTGTCAGCAATTCCATGATGTCCTAGCACCCAGGTAAGCTTGACGCTGTTCCGGTCTGTCAGCGTTTTCAGTTCTTTCTTGCAATGAACTACCAGTCGCAACGTTACTTCCTTTGCCGCTTGACTGTCTGACATCCAGACCATGATGAGTTTGCAAGGATTTTTGATGAAAGGAAGTTATGGAATAGATTCCAGGGAATGATTTGCCACCAGTTTCATCCCGATTTCAGTGCGAGTTCACAAGTAAATATATATTTTTTAATTTAGTGTATTCGCCCATGTAGTTTTCAAGAATCCCTGATTGAAGGAAGTCTTGGAATAAATCACAGCTTGATTGGACCTAGAGAGTTTCAACGTAATTCATTATATTTTTGTATAAAAAGAGTTGTTATTGAAGTTTCCTGCTGGATTATTTAGTAAGCAGCGAAAAGGGAACAACTTTCCGACGCCACTGGATGTTCGGTTATCTCCGGAAATTTCTGCTGCTGACCTTGGCTGCCAGCTTCACACCGCTCCCTGAACTTTATGAAGACAATCGGACACAATCAATATATTTGTTGATCATTGGCGCTGACCTCTGGTCTATCTCTTCACAGGCCAACACCTCTCCAACGGCTGCGCAGCAAGAAACGGCTGCTGCCAAGGCAGAACCTCTTCCTCCGCCTCCACCACCACCACCTCCAAGAAGCAGAGGCCCTACGAGGCCGACCACACCGTCCTATCGGGGGTGTGCATCGACTGGGGCCACGGTTGGGGCTGGGGCCAAAACGCTTGGACCGTACACTCGCTCTACGCTAGTGACGTCGCCGCGGTGACGTCATCGGTGGTGTGCCACATCGCGGATGACTACGCCGTGGGGGGCTTAGAGGAGGCCGACTGGAGCGCCTTTGGCGACTTCTGCTTCTGAGGTGCCCTTGAGGATGGGTCCAAGGGCGGGAATTGTTGATTTGGGTGCACCACCAGGAGGTGGCGCGAGTGGCGTGGTTTTGGGCTGAGAGAAGACGATTTGGTTTGGAGAGATTTCACCATGTAGCTGTTAACTACGAGTATTGATAAGGACAGCCTATGTCGTGAAGCCGAAACAAAAGGGTGTGATTGGCAAGGCTGAATCTCTGCGCATGTGTTAACATAGAAGTAGAAGATGACAGTAAAAATCGACTCTATCGAGGTGGATTCATGGAACATTACATGACTCATATAATTCAATATATTGTACGAAGAATATATTGACATAGATAACTTGAATAATTTGAATTTCGCGCATGCGTCCTCAATCAACCTTGCCAGTTAAACAAGGAAAGTTAAATGACATTTGGCTTCACTCATGTGGCGTATGGTCAATATTGTAGTTAATAGATATATGGATTCTAGATTTACGTCCGGCTTTCTTCAGTCTTCCCGCACTGAGATACACAGTTTTTATTGAGTCAACGACTGGTATCAGGAAATTAGCGTGTGGAGAAAGATTCTGAATATAATAATATACCGGGTGTCGCCGAAAGTAGCTTTTCATTCAGTTGAAAGAAAAGGGCCTTCAATGGATAATAGATACTGTAAATTTCAATTTTTCATACCGATTTCCTGAGATATATAATTGGAACGAGAGAACTGGGACATCCAGCATATGATTGTGATGAATTAGGCACCATTACAATTGATATCCAATGAAAATTGGTACTTCTGACTAGAATTTTTGGAAATGTTTCAAATTTCAGAATATTTCATGAAATTCGTCAATAACATCATCGCATTAACGCATTATTGATCTTTTTTCAGAACGAGGGTACACATGAGAATTTGTGATACTGACCGCACAGGATATACAAAATTATGATGCCTGATGGAGAATTCTACTAAGAATTCCAATCAACAATCAATAATTAACAACTACATCATCTAAGGAAGTGTTTATAAACATCAATCAAGAATCATCTTTCTTAATTCTTGGTTGTTAATTCAATTCTTAGTTTAGTTGAGTTTATAAATTCACCATGATAGGAGTCAATTTCAATTTCGAGTAAAACAGTTCGAACAAATACCCATTTAGGCGTCAATTTAGAAGCAATGCTCCTTGGGAAATATAATATCAAAATGGCCATTTCATGAAATCGAATCGAATTTTTAAACTGCGGAGGGTTTCCAGTTCTATATTGATGAATCCAAAGCTATTCAGTTCATTATACCGGGTGTCAACAAACCTATTAGACAAGTCTTAACTTCTAGAATATTAGGTGATTCAAGATGAGATTTGGTATAGGTGAATGTCACGTGAATAGGAAAGTTTTTCCATATTTTTCACTTTCTGGTCACTTCCGGTTTCACCGGAAATGGCTGGATCAGAATGTAACATTTCAAGAAGTTTTTGAGCCTACTTAATTTTTTTAGAGTCACTTTTAATATTGCATCTATGTGGCCATGATCGGACGTAAACTAATCTGAGGACATCAGGTGATGTCAGAAAATTACAATGGGAAAGTTTTAGCGACTAGTATGATAGATAGGAATAAGACAATTTGGCAAAATTACATTTTCGTGTCTAACTATTATTTTTCAAATGGCAACCATTTTTTGACAAGCACTTTCCGAAAAAAGGATTTTTTGACGAATCTACGATACTAATTTATTTGCGATTGGATTAAAAATAAGCACATAAATTAAATATTACTATGGAAAATACTGGATAATAATTTATTTACTTTTGTCAAGTGTGCCATGAATCATAATTTATTTACTTTCATTGTAGTGAGAATTGTCTCTGAAATCATATACAATATACAGGGTGTTCCATTTTAAAATTCAAAACTGAAGCCATTTCCGGTGAAACTGGAAGTGACCATAAAGTGAAAAATATGCGAAAACTTTCCTCTTCACGTGCCATTCACCTATACCAAATCTCATTTTGATACATCTAGTATTCTAGAAGTTATGACTTGTCTAATAGATTCGTTGACACCCGGTATATGGGGCTCATGAAATTTTTTCTGGTTTGGGAAAATGACATTGCCTAATTTCGAAAATTTTGGTGAGCTGACGATACAATCCTAATCCTAATTAATAGGTTCGCTTCGACTAGACTAGATACAGCTTGTATATTTTGCATCTCCTGTACTTGTCAGATGCACGAATTTCATTGTGGAATAATTCAATGAAAATTTACATTTCTATGTCAAGTGCAGTCGATTGGAGATACATTCCATAAATAGCGTCGAAATATACCATATTGTAGTACTGTAAATATTCATTGAATTCGTTTAGGTTCAAGCAGACATGCAATTGGAGCTATTCGCTGGAATGAAATACTTCAAATAACAATTATTGTTATCACCACTGTGTGGCTGGTAATTTTATAAAGCAGAAATATAGTGAAGTTTTCAGCTCAAAAATGATTGGATGTCAGTAGAAATAACTTAACTGTGCTTATTTTTATTATAATTAATGTTTAATGATTTATTCTTAATGATACGGTTTGCACAAAGGGATTTTACTGTATATGATATTGATTTACATGTTTTGAAAACATAATTTTGTCATCTGAATCTACGTTGATTCTACAAAATTTGTATCGCTATTTAGTCTAATATATTTGAAGTCACTATCCACTTTGACTCAGTTCATTTCTGGGGATATTTGGATTTTTGTGAGCATTGTGGCTACTGTAATAAGTGAAAAAATTTGTGTAGCATCAAAGTGTGAATATTATGTCGTATAATTATTCTAATCATATGTGGAAAATGTATGGTGAAGTGTACTATTAGCTAGGATTTACCCTCACTTATAAAAATGGTAGACTGAGATATTTATAAGTGTTTAGATATACATTGTACATTCCCACTGCCATATAGATATTGGTGAATTAACTCAATGAAATAGATGAAAATTAAACTGAATGAAACGGAGGTATAAACATGGGCGTTATATCATCCTGATTTCAACTTTTCTAACCGTTTCAATGTTGAAGGAATTTTTTTTTCAATCAAATCTACTCCAATGTGTCTAATAAAAGGTACCTATCTAAGTATTTCTAGACCTCTTGTTGAATTTCGATGATCATCTGGTTTATTTTTGCATAACCGTCTCTATATTTCGTCTACTACCATTATGTAATGTCAAACATCACAACACTGTAGTTTCTGTGTCGTGAAGTGAATAACGTCAACATCTGATACCGATGGAAGATGTCCAGGTGTAAAAATAGGGCTTCGGCGATTACTTTGAAATTCTTTGTTTGATCTCTTGAACATAATGTTTATGGATGATATCTGTTGTAGAATAATCGATGACTTATACATTTATATAAATATAGATATAGTCACCATTATAAATAGTTGAAAGATGTTGATATGATAAAAATGTAATATTATAGTTGAGATATCAAATAAATATTTCGGTGAGGTATCATAACAATAATAAAAGATTTTTATACATGTTGATATAAGATCCTATGTTATGTGTGAATATGAAAAGATACAGTGCACAAAATATATAAAATGATATAATTTACATGAATGTTAGCAATGCCACTCATATTCTTCAATTTCTAGTACAATACCAATACGACTGAACCTGCCAATTTGTATCATCAATGTTGCTATATCGGTACCGCTATGCACATGATATTTTTACCTAGACTAATTTTTATATTATTTTTTTATATGAAATGTAAGTCAAAACTCCAACCCTGTTAGAATATAGTCTACTTAATATAGTCTTCATAGTATGAGATAAGCATTCATAATACGAAGTAATCCTGTGTTTTGGCAAAAAAAATAATAGTGTAGAAGTCGAAGAAATGATTTAGAAGGAGTTTTATAATATTCCTCATCAGAGATATACATATTCAAGGTCAAATTATTTCTACTCACTTCTTCTTATATGGAAGTATTGATCATTCTCCTCGAGAATTCATATCCTTTAATTTTACCTATACAAAGTTTCGATAACGACTTTCATTTTCGGTTCCTCTAACAAATACAAAAGAAGCTAACAAAATGATGTCAAATCCCGAATGGACAAAAATCCGCCTGATCTACTGAAGAAGAATAGTAAATATTCATTAGTTACATCATTACCTGACTAGTTTAAAAATAGCATGAATTCACTTTGTGAAATAAGTTCAAATCAATTTGAGTTTGGTTTGATATTTTTTCAATTAACTGCTGTGAAGTATCTAATTCTAATCAACCATAATTCTAAGTTGAAATATGGGTCGAAATAAATTCTATACCCACCCATACGTGAGTTCAGAATGTTGAATTATCTTGTAAGCTTTGTATACCGAGTGTTTTGTAGATTTCTATTTACATAATCATTGAACGATAGGTAGATAAAAAATTATGGTCATCTGAAGGATTCTTGATCACTTTCACTTCACTTGATCATTTGTATGAAATTTTGAATATAAGTACTTTGAATATGGATAATATAATGGATTTAAATACTTAGGTATTGTAAATGAAGTCATATATGTGAGTATTGTGTGTAGTATACCTATTATTCGTCTGGTTAATGTCATTATAATTATATTGTTGATTGATATATCAGCTACAAAAATGAACAAGAGAGAGAAAAAAAGCATGATACTCGTGAATACTTTTAACTGAATATTGAGTACTTTGGAAAAATATTGACCAATTCAAAATATTTTCATTGATATATATATAACTCATGTTTACCTATGTGAGGGTTATTCCATGTGGATATGTCCAGGAGAGAATATTTCTTATTCCGAGAATCGTCCAAACTGTTCCATACACCAAGTAAAAACCATGAATGCATGCATGTGATGTGTCAGTCAAATTGGATATTTATATTAGATACATGTATGAAACATAAAATATTGAATTTTATAAGGTGAGATTCATCAATTGAATGGAGGAAGCAAATTTTCAAATGATGAAAAAACTTCTTGACCACAATGTATTGATGTACTTGTTGTGTATCCAATGAATAAAAGTCTGTGAATAGATGAATTATTTATTTTCCAATTAATTCAAATGAGTTTACCTACTACTATGCAGAATTGAGAAATATTTTGGTGAAACTGTCTAGAATATTCCCGAATGACGTATGTACAACAGTGCGTTTGACTTTTATGTTCCATAAAGAATTGAAATGTTTGAAATGTGTTTTTAACCGCCAACTTAGTTGCAAAGCAACCCTCGAAGTCTCAATGAGACTTGTGTGAGTAAGGAAGACGGGGACCTTAGCTTTTTAAGTGTCATCCGAAGCACTACTCGGCTGGTTATCGTTGAGAATCCGAAGGATTGAAATCTAGGTACCAAGCATGTTCGGTTGGTCACCTATCTCCTCCCGCTAAACGATGCTACAGAAATAAATAAAATTTCTAATAGCCCCGCCGGGATGCATATAAACATTCCACTATAGGATTCGGCACCCGCCTTCATTCCCATTGGTTGATTCAAAATTAGGTAATGACGGTGCCGAATCGCGTAGCGGAATGTTCAAACGGTGCCGAAATCCACATTGGAATGTTATATGGTTTACGGTGCCGAAATAAAAAACAGTTAATGCTTTTATTGCATGCATGCTACCTAGGAAATTGATTTTAATCAATTATTATCATACATTTCTCATTTATTCAATAATCGGTTGATGAATTGATCATCATTGATATAAGTGTAGAAAGTCTCTGCTTTTTTAGGAGATAGGTGGAACGAGCGAGGATAGGTATTTTCATAAGTTATTGGCAACATTTATAGGGTTGAACATCAAATGTTGGCAACGTATGTAATTCTGTGCTGGGAATACACGTACATCACTTGTGTTCGTTGAATACATATTCTACCTATTAGTGGTGAAGTGCGATGGATCAGCTCATTAAAGTAGATAATTTTCTTCATCGGGGAGAATTTAAAAAAGAAGAGGACATTGTGAAATGGCTCCATACATATGAGGAAGAGAGTAACACTTCGTGGCGATTAAATCATCTTTGGAAAATAGCGTACGATTTACATGCAAGTAAGTTTAGTAAGTTACGGTTTTCGCTTGTTTATTGTGGTTCTGTATTCACAGTTAGTATCAGATACAAAGAGCTACCTAGTGCTTTTTTTGTAATACAAGAACTTGTTCGAAAATCTGAGAAATCGTGTAACCAACTCAGCTTCTATCAGATATACTGAGTTATTTTCAGTTTCTTCAGAAATCGCCTTTTTCAAAATAGCAATTAATGTGCAGAAATTAATAAGGACTTTTCACAAGCCATTGGAATGAGAATCAGGTTATTTAAGGTATTTTGCGAATAAGTGTCATGCAACAAAATCCTTACGTTTTTGCACAAAATTCACGAACGAATTTTATATGAAATAAAAGGAATAACTAACAGTTTTAGATGGTTTTGCAGATCATCACATTACTGAGGTCACCCTAAGAAACAAATTAAGTATACCTATTCAAACAATTCCTGATATAAGATATTTGTATAATTAATTCGAAAAATTAAAAAAAAAATGAGATTTTTTCCAATGGTTGTGTACCTTATGAATGTCACTGTATATCTATCTATCGAAGTTTTTCGTTACAATCGTGAATTAATTCCAGTTGAAAACTATTATTGCTGGAGGAGATTGAAAGAATGTGAATTTTGTTTTAGTTTTCTAAATTGAAGATATATATTACATTTCTTACAATGTATCGGTCATCATGTCATCCGAATCGGATGAATTGTTTGAATGAATTTTCAGAACGACATTTCTTTGTCATCACGGTTACCAGAGGGTAACTTCAGAAGAAAATAAAAAGAGCAAATCTAAAAATACACAATTTCGTGTGAAGATAGCTGTGCAAAAACGTAAGGTTTTTGTTGCATGACACTTTTTTGCAAAAAAACTTTTGTAAAAAATAATCCCTCAGTCCATTCATCAAGAATTTGTTTGCATGGTTACAGAAATCATCAAGAGTGGTTGTCAGATAATAATTTTCAATATTGTCATATTTTGTTCGATGCGTTCATTAAACGGAATTTCTAACAAATAAACGTTCAAAATACTTCTTCAACCTGCTGCAAACCAATACACGAAGATACACGAAAACACCTTTCATCACCTGATTCTCATTCGAATCGCTCGTGAGAACTCTTAATTGGTTTCTGCAAATGAATTACTATTTTGAAAAAGGCGATTTCTGAAGAAACTGATAATCACTCAGTACTGATAGAAGCTGAGTTGGTGACACGATTTCTTGGATTTTCGAACAAGTTCCTATATTAAT
Organism: Chrysomela aeneicollis; assembly: GCA_029955515.1. NCBI lineage: Eukaryota > Metazoa > Arthropoda > Insecta > Coleoptera > Chrysomelidae > Chrysomela > Chrysomela aeneicollis. Next base: position 11,191,862 of record JARUHQ010000003.1, on the reverse strand, counting down.
AAAAAACACTAGGGTAGTTCTGTGTAATTGAGACAAACTAGGAATACAGAACCACAATAAACAAGCGAAAACCGTAACTCACTAAACTTACTTCTATATGTAAATCGTACGCTATTTTTCAAAGATGATTTAATATGCCACAAAGTGTTACTCTCTTCCTCATATGTATGGAGCCATTCCACAATGTCCTCTTCTGTTTTGAATTCTTCCCGATGAAGAAAATTATCTACTTCAATGAGCTGATCCATCGCAATTCACCTCTAATACCTATAGGTAGAATATGTATACAACGAACACAAGTGTCACAAGTGATGTACTTGTATTCCCAGCACAGAATTATCAAACTAATTCTGTGATTCCCAATTGCCGTTGCCAACATTTGATATTCAACCATATGAATGTTGCTAATATCAAATATGCCTATCCTCGCTCGTTCCACCTATCTCCTAAAAAAGCAGAGACTTTCTACACATACCTCAATGATGATCAATTCAACAACCGAATGTTGGATAAATGAGAAATGTATGATAATAATTGATATTAATCAATTTCCTAGGTAGCATGCGTGCAATAAAAGAATTGACCGTTTTTCAATTCGGCACCGTGAACCATATAACATTCCACTGTGGATTTGGGCACCGTTTAAACATTCCGCTACGCGATTCGGCACCGTCATTACCTAATTTTGAATCAACCAATGGGAATGAAGGCGGGTGCCGAATCCTATAGTGGAATGTTTATATGCCGCCGGGATTCGAATCCAGAACCTCTAGACTACAAGTCAGCGATACACGCACTCGACCACCAGCCCAGGATATCTGGATATCGGTCTTTAGACGTATTTGTATATGTACAATATTTCTGAAAGTTATACATTTCCTGAAACTATGCAAGGGGACCACGAAATAGTCTTCAATATGTCATTTCGATATATATCCACTTCAATTGGGTACATTATTACAAAATCATCATCTATAATACCAATTTGATTATTCATTAGAGTGATCATGATATTGACAAACCTTGACCAAACAAAAATGTGCTAAGAGCATTAAATTTGTATCCAATTATTTATTTTGTCTCTGACCTTACTAGGACATCTGTGAACTGGTTCACCAAACCATTTGAAAAATGAATTCTAACTCACCTTTGTAGGCGAAACAAGAACTGAACCGCTGAACTAAGAAATAACCAAAGATGGAACAAGAGAACGTGAGTGACGTGAGTCACGCTATTGTATGAGCGATTTGAAGGACAGAAGAGAATAATTGGTGAATATTGAGTGGGTTGTGAGTGGTAAGAATACAATGATGTGATTTCCAAAAAGGAGAAGCCAAATCATGCAACAGTTTATACTAGAGGCTTCAAAAGAAACTACGCTTAACTTCTAAGGGCACCATTTCTCTTCATTGACTCTGTAAAATACCCAAATGTCAATCAATTATTGTTCATCAAAAAATTTGTTTCCTAAGTGTATTCATCAGTAAGTGATGGGAAAAATGAGAAACAATAAAATAAGAAGATGGTAATAAAATAGTATCTCTCAATAAAATGAGACAATGGAAAGGGAAAACGTATTAAACAAATTATGCATTGATTATGAAGAAGCGTAGTTTATAGCCATTTCATATAGTTATACATGTAGCTATAGTTCTTGCTATCGAGAGTGTAATATTTTCAGATTTTCAGATCTCATAGAGCAAAAGATTGGGCAATCCAACATTAGGTGTTGGATTCATGAGACTGATGATTGCATACGGTGCATAATTCATTAAGGTTTATATGACAACAAGAGCCCTGAATTTTATCATAAAATCATTACAGGTTCTGAGTTGAGCAATTATTGTTCGTGTTATTTTGATTGGTAATTTCAGCTGGAGATAGCTTTGCGGTGAATACCTAACGCTACGACATGGTGTAAATGTTGATTAAATGAGAGGAATTATATATTGTCTGATAAGGACATTTCTATCGTATGTACCTAGTTTCTGAGAGTAGATACATTCTTTTGTGATTGAGAATATTGTAGTCAAGTCAGTAGTCAATGGATGCGTAATACTCGAGGTAATACTGCCTTACTTATCCAGTTGAAACGTTCGTCAGTGTTGCTTAGCCATAGTTGCCTCAATAAGCAAAATTTAGGTCAGACGACTATATTTTCTGGATGGAAATGTTATTATCACACGTCCGGTTTCGAGTCTAACAATATAACGAGGGATGTTTTTGAATAGTATACTCACAACTAATGCTTCATATAGTTTGGCTATAGAGTGCCAGAAAGTAATTTTGGTTTTGGCTATAACCGGAAGTAGTGCCCATACCTACTTCAGATGAGCTGAGTGCCATTTCACGAAAAAAAGGATGATTTCAGAAAGGTGACGCCAAGACATATATATACTTGGTACTATTTCCACAATATATTATTATTCAGGATGAATAATAATATATCGTGTGGGTAGTGACCATGCTTTAATGTCTGCTGAGAGAAGTAGACTCGAATTTTCGTCGATGAAAAAGATATTTGAGGGAACATCGGATTATTCAAGAATTGAATCGGATTCTTTAGAGATGTGAAATATTTTTTCTGCCTATAAATAATTCAAACACTGGTGTGTGATCCTAGAAGTAACTATACAAACATGAATCACTGTTATCACTGTGAATATTACAATTATGATTCCCTACAGAATTTGATATTTCTGAGTTCTCTCAGATAGAAACTTCACGTTCTAGTAGGTACCTACCCTTGGAACTTTTCAAATTTTCGAATGGATGTAACAATGATGTAACGATTTGAATGTTTTAGACGCTTTCGTCTTCTTTTTCATCATATAGAATAAGTATAATTATTGTCTCAGAAAATCCGAAATCGTAAATTAAGGCTTCTGAATTTAGATTCTCTTAATAAACCCACGATATGTTGCTTCATCCATTATGTCGAAAACATAATAAAAGACAACATGCAAATTGAAGACATTCATAATCAAGACACTGTGGACTTTTTTTTCATTTTATAGGTACGTTATATTTTCATAAAACTTGAATGATATTTTATTGTGATGATATAAGAGAATATATCACATATTACATCAAGATATTTCAGTCAGTTTTTGTTGATAGGTATCTAGAAAAAACTAGAAGCAATTAGTTTTTTTGTGAAAGCTGATGTATTTTCATTTGCTGCCTCATCAGAATAGAGCCTAAACTAGTTATTGAAAAATGTTTTCTGTATTTATTTTCTGTAGTTAAATTTTATCGCATAGAAAAATGAAAAAAATAAGTGATAATTTAGTATAAACTTTATGAAAATATAAAAATTTCAATGTTGGAAACTTTCTCATTACGTTAAATTGCGTGTTTAAACTTGGAAATTTTGATTCAATTATTTCCATGTCCATTGAAACATTATAGATTGAGATTGCTCAAGATAGTTTTTTGCAAATTTAAAGAAAATTCGAATCAATTCCTTCGCAAGGTTTTATAGTGGAATTTTTCTAAAACTTTGCTGACTGAGAATTTTTCATTGGAGAGAGATATTCAATGAAAACAGTAGATTATGATTCTAGCACCAGTAGCACATACCTACCTGCCACAACTACGTGGTTCATTCAAATTTACACCATGGTGGCACGAATAAAATATCATGAGCAATCATAATCTTCTGTTTCTATTGAATTTATTCACTGGAAACCCCCAGTCAGCAAAGTTTCCAAGTGTGAACTACTTTGCAAGAGGGTTGATCCGAACTTCGTATATGGTGGCCCAAAGAGAATATTTTGTTCAATCATAATAATTGTTTCAACACTCACGTTGGGATCGCCATATTGACAATGCAGTCAATTCGCGAAAATCACGGAGTGGGCGGCCTCTGGTGTCAAATTTTCTAAGCCTTCTGAGGGTGATCAACAAAGCAATTTAGCATTGTATAGCATAGGCTTTCGTATTATTTTTAATGAAATTGAATTGTTTTGAATAGTTTTCGGACTTGTTTCGTGCTTATCAGCTAGTAACTAATATTATTGAAACATGCAGCAAGTTCAAAAGGTCGTAAAGACGAAATCGACAAAGATGTCTTCAGTATTTCAGCGTTCCTCCTACAGTACAGACATCGTTCCTTTGGCACAAAATCCTGAATTTCCTTTCAGGATTGTGTGAAAAATGGATGATCACGTTGAAAAAAGAAGAACTTATCACAAACATTTACGTTTGTAGTAAGCACTTCCTATAGAACTGGATTTCTCAAGTGAATGCGAAGGTATGTCTAAGGTTAAATCAAACAAATAAGATCTGGTTCAACTGTAGTTGTGTCCCTTGTTGTTTGTAATGAAAACCTTGATTTTAATTTAGGACCATCAAGGAGAATTAAACCAAGAGATAGGCTCAAAAAGAATGCAATTCCTTCAATAAACATCTGGAAGTCATCACATGCAAACTTCAAGAGTGAGGGCAATGTGGGCTGAATGAAATCAAATCTTTATTCAAAATGAATAAGCTGTGAATTGAATGAAGTATCAATTGAAATAAATGAATTTGAATGACTGGTAGACCACAAGTTATTCTTGGAACATACCTACTCATCTATATTATATAATTATTTTTATTATATAAATTATCATGTTATTGTTAACATGAAAATAATAACTTGTGTTGCCTATTTAAGATAGGTAGGTATCTCAATATAATCACCCCTATACTTTCTTCTCTCAGAGAATAAAGTTAATTGACTACAATTCTTTGTTTTTATTTTGCTAATCATCTATTTTTGGGTTAGGATAAAATTATTACAGGTTTACAGATATATTCACACTTCCACTGCTAATTTTTCCGTGGAACTAATTTAATTTCATATTAGAGCTATCCTAGAGCTGAAGTTTGTGAACAGGAGTTTATTTATATTGTGTTCGAGTATGTGTTTGACATCTTTCCGACAAAGTATGTGACCAGCTTTGAATAATGCTTTTCGCTATTTTGAGGGTTTCTTCTGGTTTCTTCCCATCTCCAATATACTCTAGATACTTATTTCAATCTTGGCCATTCTTGACATAAAGAGAAATCATTGAAAAACAAATACCTTAGTGGTCCCATTGATTTTGCAGAGGTGGTTTGAAAAGCCTATAAAAACATAATAAATTCACGAAACTCACATATAATACCTGTTTTGAATTCTATAAACGATATTCTATCAATAGCGCCCCTTTTGGATACTCAGGATTATTTATTTCTTCCCTAAAATTCGAATTTAAAATTGACATATTACCATTGAAAACATATACCAAATGTTTGTTGATCACCCTCAAGTCAAATTTTTGACATTTCTCGAGCGCCATCTGTTGGTTCGTGATTTTCGCGAATACACTTAGGGCCGGTTGTACAAACGGGAGTTCAGCTGTAGCTTAACTGAACTGAAGTTCATCGGAACCAAAGCTTAAGCTTTTGGTTCGTTGTACAAATTACGTTCAGGTAGAGTTCAGTTAAGCACCAGAGAACAATGTTCTTATATGGTTAGTAGAAGTTTTGCATACATATTTTTAGCGAAATGTCACGTATACAGTTGGGAGTGACAAATCGAGGACACAATAATATAATAATTATTATTGATGTATTCATTCTCTTGTATTCAAGTATAGTATCTAAATTTCTTTCGACTATTCTGCTCGTAACAATTTGTTCTTCAGTATTTATAATGTTCACGAAACAGGCAGCAAATTTCAGTTCCAAGATGGAAAGTCTCCTTATAAATGTGGTAAAAGTACACAAAGGTATATTGGAATGCAAATTAACAGACAGCAGGACGCACTCAGAAAAATCTAAAACGGGTGCACATTGAAAAAGAGTTTAATGGGATGTCATACATATATAAACACGATGGAAAACGAGCAATATTATAAAATTCGGCACTGTTTGATCTCATTTTATCGCCATTCTGATAAACAAATTGTGAAGCCAAGCAACTGCTCTGACACTGAGCCGAAGCTTAAACCGTCAATTTTGGAGGTTCAATTTGAGCTGAGGTTAAGCTCAAGCTCAGTGTTGAAGCGCCAATGTACAACTCACATTTTCTCTGAACTCAAGTTTATCTACGGTTCAAGAAAAACTGAATTTACAATCGGCCCTTAGGAGTCTTCTATACAAATTCAAATTTTTGAGAAATATACTTGACTTTTATACTTTGCTCTCGTGGAATTGCGACTCGCATATGGAATAATGGGCTGGGAAGGAATTACCTCAACGTATTTGAATAAACTCGAGGTTATGCGAAATTTTTTTTTTGAAAATAATGTATAAAAAAAATCGTCTTCACTCGACATATGCGTTGTATAAAGAATCAAATATTTTTGATTTGAGACAATTATATTTCTCAAAAGTCTCACTTTTTATACACAAAAATAAACACTTAATAAAAACTATAGATCATGATCACTCCACTAGAAGTAAAACCAAAGAACTAGTCAAAAACCGTTCTCCACTAAAACCATAGGACAAAGAAATTTCAATTTCATTGGACCGAGATTATATAACTATCTTCCTCTCGAATTAAGATTATTATATTCTATTGGTAAATATAAAAATATACTGAAAACATTCATAATGTCATTAGGTAGACAAACAATCAATAGTAATTATAGAAAAATAATACATAATTATATGAATTACTGTGATATTTTATTGTCATCAGTAAATTGTTTTAGGAATTAATTATTATAGGTTATCCATTACTCAGTCAAATCTAATTATATATATATATATAATATACCCATACAGTTTATTTATTATCGTCTTCGTTATAGATAGTTTTCAAGCTGGTCAATATTTATATAATTAATGTTTATTTGTGATATTTTGTAAAACTGTGATAACTTGTCATGATGATTCAAATAATGATAGTATCCCTATTATAATTTGCGTATACAGGTTTTTTATATTCTTTTATACACATATTTGAAAATATAATCATCATCAAAATGTTATGCTACGCACATTGCAGTACAGGGTGGCTGGAATTCGAGCCTAATCATTGGGATATCGTAAACCGTAAGAGATACAGGGTCGGTTAAATTCTGGCAAAGTTGCGCAATTTGATGCCTTACGAAATATCGTTTTAAAACTTGGGAAATTCCGAAAACTTTCGGAGATATCCGAAAAAAATCGAAATTTCATAAAACCGTTTTTATTTTTTTCTGGCGTTATTTGAAGATATTAATCGATATGAATAACACTTCACCATGCATGGGCACTTTTTCTTCCCTACAAGATAGCATTTTCAAATTTTATATACGACGTTTCGTCTCCCAGAAACCATCATCAACTTGTTTTTTTTTATACGGACCTGGATTTTTTATTTCATTTCTTGTTACCTTTGGATAGCCCGAAAATTATGAGCTATCACAAAATTTGATTTTCAATTTTTTCGATGACGAAAATTGTCAGTTTCTCTATTTTTTTTTAAATTTAATACAATTACCGAAAATGGAAAAGGCGGCCTCGATTTTAGAGATGAAAAGTCATAACCAATCGACAAAGTATGACAGTTCAATGTTTTGAATAACTTGCGAGATCAAAAATGGTGTTTTCTAATTCAGAAAAACGTGACAACCACATTACACGTATTTCAATAATTTGGACAAGAATTTGAATCTATATGGTAGTTTTAGTAAACCCCGAAATGCGTATGGCGAAAGATTCGAAGATGAAGATGAAGGAGCTGTTATAAATGCGGTAAGTTTCGGTAGGAAATGGGTTGTGTAAATTTTATTAAATTTAATATTTGCGATAATATTTCGTCGAAAAATTTTTAAGGTCACGGAAAATCCTCGAGGTTCCACACGACAATTTGCTCTAGAATTAAATATGCCTAGAAGCCGAATTCAGAAGATTCTCAATAATCATAGGTATCATCCTTATAAACTACATGTCAGTCAAGAACTAAGACCAGGAGATAGTGAAAGAAGGCTTGAATTCTGGAATTGGCTTGATGGAAAATTGTAACAGAATGAAGATTTCTTGAATAACATTATCTGGACTGATGAATGCAATTTTTCCACGAACGGCATTTTTAACAGGAATAACGAGCATTATTATGCAGTGGAAAATCCGCACCAAAATCAACAAGTGCGAAGGCAGGGACGGACATCATTCAATGTCTGGGTGGGCCTGTATCGAAACAGAATCTTGGAGTCAATTATTTATGATGGAAATTTAAATAGTAATCGGTACCCCGATTTCATCCAAAATTTAGATGCTCTTGAAGACGAGCCGTTAAATATACTCCAGCAACTATGGTGGCAACAGGATGGCGCACCACCCCACAATGGAAGGGCCGTTACTCAGAATCTGAACGAAACATTTCCCAATCAGTGGATTGGAAAGAAAGGGGTGGTGCGCTGGCCTGCAAGGAGCCCCGATTTATCCCCACTGGATTATTTTTTATGGGGATATTTAAAAAAACTGTGTATTTAAAAATATTCCACGAAACATAAACATTTTACGACAAAATTTTATGTTTGAAATAACAACCCTACGAGCTAGAGGAAGAATGATCCAGCGCGCTCTTACGGTCAACCTGCAAAGACGCATGCGAAAATGCCTAGAGATGGAAGGGAGATTATTCGAGCATTTATTTTGAAATTTCATTTCGTTCTTTTTACAATTTAGATTGTTCAGTTTTGTAATAATTAGGCAGTGGATGGGTTAGGGTTCAGAATCAGAATCAGAATATTCTTTATTGTCAGAAGAAAATGTTATTCTTATAGACAAAGATATCGTGTAAAAATATAACAAACAATAAAATATAATAAATATAAAACATACATAACATACGATAATACATATAATTTTAAAACAATGTTGAAAACAAAATTTGTCATAAAAAATATCGAATAAGTTGGTTAAAATTTTCAGGATGAATACTAAAACAACTCACTAAAATATTCCTCCAATTCATAATAAACTTTTCCAGCAAGTAACTGTTTGAGACTTTTTCTAAATTTTTGATGGTCCGTAATTCCCTTAATATAATTAGGTAGGTGATTATACATCTTCAATCCATTATATATAACCGAGTCTTTGATTAATGTAGTTGATGGTAAAGGTAATTTCATATGATTTTGTTGCCGAGTTGTATATTCTGATGAATTATTTTTGAATTTATTCCTATTTTTGTGTACTAGACTGACTGTTTCGACAATAAATAGCGAAGTGAGAGTGAGAATACCTTGGCGTGCGAACAAAGGCCGACAAGATTCCCTCGATTTTGCTCTATTAAAATCTTGCCAGTATTTAGTTGCAGATTATAATGTTTTAAAAATAGTCTCGGATTAAATATTTACAAAAAAAAGAAAAACTGTCAATTTTTATCATCGAAACATTTAAAAATAAAATTTTGTGATAGCTCATAATTTTCGGGCTATACAAAGGTAACAAAAAATGAAAGAAAAAATCCAGGTCCGTATTTGAAAAAAACAAGTTGATGATGGTTTCTGGGAGACGAAACGTCGGATATCAAATTTGAAAATGCTATCGTGTAGGGAAGAAAAAGTAGCCATGGTGAAGTGTTATTCATATCGATTGATTTCTCCAAATAACGCCAGAAAAAAATTAAAACGGTTTCATGAAATTTCGATTTTTTCCGGATATCTTCGAAAGTATTCGGAATTTTCCAAGTTTCAGAACGGCATTTTGTTAAGCATCAAATTGTGCAACTTTGCCATAATTCAACCGACCCTGGATTTCTTACGGTTTACGAGATCCCAATGATGAGGCTCGAATTCCAGCCACCCTGTACATACTCATTTTTCGAATGAATTAATGTGGAAATAAACAATGAGAATTGCACTCACGTACTGGTCCGCCTTGTGAGTTACTTTCATGTTTATTGAACATATTCAGTTGAATTATATAAAGTTTCTGTCACTGTATCAATATTGTACTTATGAATATGGAAAATAAACATTATTATTATTATTAAAAAAAATTAAATATCTTCCCTAAAAAAAAACAGTCGGTAAGTATTAATTCACAAGAAGTATAAACTACCCTTGCGACTCGCGAGGGGTTTGATTCGTATTTTTTCTAAGGTGGCATGAACACCTCATCACACACAACTGAGTTATTGAGTGTTACTTTACTACTGCATATACTGAAGAATATTCCTATGTGGAATGTGGATAGTAATTTCGAATCATGAAATATTTTTTTTGTGGAACATGCCAATTTGAAATGATATTGCGATATCATTCGATAAAGTGCTCTCTTCTCGACATCCCAGCTACATAACAATCAACACACGAATTAGCAACCTGTCGTCCCACATAAAGGCCGGGACACACTTTTCATACACCGCTCCGATCCGACTCCGATCCGTTGTTTCCCAAAAAATCGGATCGGCGCGTGATCGGAACGGGGGTGGCACACATGTCATACATGCTTCCGGCTCCTTCTCGATTTCTGACTCTGGATCGATTCACTCGCCAGTCGCCACTCGTATCAAACACATTTTCGAGGAAGGTCCTGTGCATAAGATGTTCAAGAATTTCACCAATTGTGATTTAGCCATGCTGGCACTTTGTTTAGAAGAAGTAGATGATGAAGAAGAACGGAGATCTCTTATGGAGAACAGCGGAATACGCAGATTTTGGGTACATCCCGCTTGGCAAAGAAGATCTGCTGAAGGAGAGTTTTCCACACTTTTACCTCATCTATTAGACGACGAGACGAAATTCTATCAGTATTTCAGAATGCCGATAGCAGCGTTTAACCAATTGGAACTAAAACTACAAGAGAAATTGTCTAAGCAAGATACATATTTTAGAAGAGCTATAACTCCTAGACTCCGTTTGGCAGTTTTTTCCTGATAACATAACGAGGATTGTACTCGCAGCATGCATCTTACATAACTTTATTCGAAATAACGAAGGCTACAAAGTGCCTGAACTGACTGACAGTACTGATGATACGTCTCGAGAGGAGAGATCTCGTCTTCAGAACTTTCCTCGTCGTCGAGGAGGGGAAAATCGTGAAGCATTCAATATCAGGGAGCATTTTAAACAATTCTTCAATTCCCCAGAGGGTGAAGTGGAGTGGCAAGAACGTCGGGCCCTAATGATTTGATTAGTTTGATGTTTTTATGCAGCTATTCAACGTACCTACTTCAAATTCAATAAAAATGTTCATAATATTTCTATTCTATTTAATATGGCCTTACCTTCGACATTTAATTCCTTCGCAATTTGTCTCCAGATCATGTCTTTATAGTCGGAGTTTCGGTACTGCTCTTTGGTCTGGTCATACAGTACAGGATACTTTCTCACTTCTTCAATAAGCTCCTCCGGTTTTATAGTCATTTTTCTCCAATTCTAGTGAAACAAAATTCGAATGCGAAAGAAAATACCAAACGACACGAGTCCCGCAGCGGGAGAACGAATAGTCTGCACGATCGGAGCATGATCGGATGTAAAAACGGAGTGGGGTGGGTGTGGGATTGGACACGTTTCGGAAAGGTGTGAACTACAGCGTTCAGAGTCCAGTACTATTTCCCTCTCAGACAGTCGTCCGACTGTATGATCGGCGTCAGATCGGAGCGGTGTATGACAAGTGTGTCCCGGCCTTAAAGCGACTCGTTCAGTTGTGTTTTACGCCGATTTCGGACTTCACAATGCTCCAGGCACGTTGCAAGTCCTGCAGTCACTTCGACGCGCTTGGCTGATCGACTTCCGAGTCCGGTCGCTCCTTGGTTGCGTTTGTTTTCTTGCCGGTGTTTGTTCGAAATGTTCGAATTATTCTAGAAATCGAAGGAAATCCGCCTTTGCTCGCGACTTTATGGCCGCTAGCGAAAAGAACAATAGCAAACATTCCGGCGATTTTGCATGGTGAGTCACTACTAAACGATATTTTAACACCACATTTTTTATGATAAGGGCCCACCCTGTATATTCGAGAACCAGAGGAGATCAGATTTTGTTTTTTGTTTCAAAATGTTATTGTTTCGAGTATCTTTTGGCGTTTTTCAATACCAGAAAAATTTCAATTTCAGTCATTAATATACGTTCTAGCCAATCAAGACATCATAAAAGTGGGAATAATCGACCAATGTTATTCTAGCGAGCATGATTATCGCCCTACATTGTTTCTACTGCATGACAATCATCACATGATAGATCTGACGCATGGTGCGTCTGTCATAAATTTCACGAGAAATTTGTGGAATCACTCACGAACGTTTTCACGATTTTATATAAAAAAATAATCTATCGAATACCACACGAGAGTTCGGTATATTAGATGATAATTAACCAGACCTTCTCTCAAAATTTTCTTACTATCTTGTGATGTTACTACAAAAACTTTTTTTGTGACGGGAAAAATGATTGACATATCTTTTGATAGGTTGGAGAATATTACTTATCCCCCTCGAAAAAAGTGAGTAGATACTCTTTTTCCCGGATAGGAAAGTTTTCTGCGATTTAGCTGGCAATAATTTTTTGTGGTTCTACTAACTCCGGTGGAGTTAGTAGAAGGAGCGAATTATATTGACAGATATTTGATTAATTCAAAAGTTTATTTAGGAACGCAGATCTTATCTAATGAGTACAACAGCCTACACCAAATTCAAACTACAAATCGATAATGCTCCCGCCCTTCCCGTGTTTTCAAGGAATAAAAATAGTGAAAAAATTTTTATACATAGAATATCAAAATTTATTGGATACACAAAAGTACAACAGAATATATCAATATTTTCGATAGGGGTACAGTGTATATTTATTCTTGAAACTCAGTGTATATAAAAAGGTTTATTATAATTTGATAGACAACCAGTGAACATAAATGCATTTAGAAAATATTTTTAGTAACATTAAATCATTAAATATTATCGTTTTTGTTTCTCTTCAGGTCTTTGCTCTCTGCACGAATATCTTTATTAATTCTTGATGTGACGTCCGTATAAGACGCAAATTATAACCAGACTTGCATAATATTATCATAAATTTACCTATGATAAGCCTAAACTAGCACGAAACATACAGTTGATAGAAGAAAGTTTCATGGACCAAATTATTAATCGCAATAAGAAATCTGTTAGAAAGAAACTCTCTTATTCACATGTTTTCTGATGCCCCTATTTCAATGATAACATTATTGATTATGGACATGCCAAACTGCCAGATACCAAAGAAATACAAATATTTATATATGTTATCTTACAGATAATTGCAATTTCCTGTATATGGTTTTATGAATCCTCATAATAGCGTTATCTTTATTCATCCATGGATATACTGGGTCAATCTATAAAACCTCCTTTTAGAAGTATCTGTAGATCCAAAAGAGATGATGATGGTCCGAAATGTTTAGTATATAACTATGGCATTTCTGATGACTAGAGCACTTTATCGAAAGATTAGTACCTATTTCAACTGCTACTGAGAAAATTATCATATTTGCATCACGAACTGTCTACTTGTAACCGAGACCTTTAACAGTCATAACTATCCCTCAAAAAACGGTGGAGCCTATTATAAGTATTGGAATTATCAATCGAAATGATCCTGTAATACTGTGTAGAAGAAGACTCTAAACAATTGAACAAAATACAGGGTATTTGTATTTTCCTATTCGAAATAGCCAGCAGATGGTCACATAAAAAAATCGAAAGTAAAAAATTCCTTATTTTTCATTTCTAATACGAAAGCTCTAGTGAATGACCTTGTATAGATCGCATTCACTTCTCGATATACATTGTATAATGTAATATAAGCATTTTATGATGACCATTGCATTGCATCTGTATATTCAAAAATTACGTGATTATTTTCGATTTTCCAAATAACATCTGTATACATGTATCACTTCCTCTACATGTGTAATATTTATACTATTAAATCAATATTTTTGCAATTGGGTCAATCAATCAATATGTAGGACAGTCGTATATGTTTACAAGACGACATGACAACTTCAATCATTGTTTTGTCAGTTCCTCAATGTTTTTCCTCGTAATAATTCTTTAATATTATCTCATATTGGGTTTGATTTTACAGAGTAAAAGTAAGTAGACAAATATCGATAAATATTTCATTATCAGTGGAACAGAATCTATATCTATTTTTAGCTCATTTAACATAACGGTGTCATAATTCAAGGCAATCAGGAATGTTTCATCCAAGCAAAATAAAAAAATAATAATTTACCATTTTTTCTCTATACTATTTTCAATAACACTACCTACCACTACCACCACGCTAATACATTCCAAAAGATTACGGAGATATTTCTGATATATTGGTAATACCAAATCCCGTTTCAAATGAGCAATAATAAAACAGATATAGAACATAGATTAGAGTATTTAATCGATGATTGGAATGATAATCTGTCGTGTGTCCAAGAATGCCATTTCCAATTCTAACATCAGAAAGTTGCTACCATATTTACTAGAAGGGTTTGTATAACCAATTCATCATACCCAACCCGTTTTGGGCATTACCACTTTGATAAATTATGTAGAGCTAGGTAATATCTTCACCCATTTTCAAAACAAACAGGGAGCGCCCCATTAGCAAAATTGATGCAGTGAAACTGAAGAACATGCTTTCATCAACATGTGAAATGGTCGTTTAAAAGGGCACTTTTCAGCCAGGCCCTTTACTCCATATCTGAGGTTTTTCACTTCAAATGGAATAATAGATGGAGGTTGAGATTCAGTGACTAACATATGTTCCAATAAATATTCTATTCCATCACTCACATCTACAATATCTTTTTATTTGTCATCAGAAACTAATCAGATGTGGGATTGATGCATAAAGGTAACAAGTGATGAAGATAATTCATAGAAAACAATATTTTAGCGTATTATATGAAATGTCAATAGTCAATATCATCATGAGGGGGTACTATTCCGAAATAAATGTGGGACAAATCGGTATGCAAGACCAAATTCCACTCAAGATTTCATCTGAAAGAGGAGAATTGTTCATTCCAATATAGTACAAAAATAAGTATGAACAGTTTCCGGAACTGATTGATATGCATATTCGCCAAGAACAACACGATCTAGGGCAAAGGCGAAACAGTCAGATGGGCCAAAGAGGTGAATGCTAGGGTGAATGACACCATCAATAAACGATGTCACATCCAGACACGGCATTACACTCTATATTTTGCTCTAAGTATGTCGGAAAAAGTATTCAAATCGATTAATAATTATAGAGAAATTTTCGATGGTGATTAGTGGATTGTACGGATTTTGTGACGGTGAAGATTGATTGTTTTTAGGATAATGTATGAACCGTTGGAGAATCCCGAGGAGAATCCTTATAGTCGCCTCTAAAACAAATTAGATTAATTTCAATCAAAAAATTTATATTGAAATAAGGACATCCATAATATATCCAATTCGTTTCAGAGTAGAAAAGGTGATATAAAGTGCGGTCCAAATGTAAGGCGCACATTGATTTTTCACGGTATTAGCAATATATACTTAGCCGAGTCCTTAGCCCAATCGAATCGTATGGGAGTTTTGGTAATTCACAGGGGTGATTGTAACTTCTATCACCAGGTACCAGGTGGCATCAGTGAACATACTGTTCTTGCAACTTTTCTGATGATATTTCGATTTTGACGTCATATTCTTCGCGTATATGCGCGATCTCATCAATAATTCTTCAGAGACTCAGGATTTTTTTCTTCCACAGAATGCAATAAGCTGTGATCTACACATTCCGAGAAGATGACGTCAAAACTAGCGCAGATTCAGGTGAGTATTATTTCTTCAAACGTCATTGTCAGAAGTATTACTCCAATATATAGAATAAACACCAGTGTGAAAACTGTAATCATGTCTAAAATTTTGAATGAAACCAAAAAGGAATTCTTCTATTAGCACGACAATGGACGAGACAATGCCCGAAAATTTTGACCAGAGTAATGCCTAACTTTTACCAATAACTATACCTATTTGAATAAATCAGGAGATTTTTTTCAATATTCAATTTCGAATAAATTGTTCTTTTATTTGTTCACTCCCATATTATAGGATATCAAAGTTTTTAGGTTGATCGATTTTTTTCCATTCGGAAGAAATAATCGCACTTTTCCCTTGACTAAAACAATGAGGTTGCCTTTGTTCAAACCCTGCATTCCATTTTGATTAAATAACCCACGTCAAAGCCTACTAGTATCTTAACAAGACATTAATTAGAAGCGTTAGCCGACCGATTATCATATGTTTGACTAATCGGCCTACTGAGACTGCGTAATCTTTTTAGCGACCATAAAAATGCAATTCAATTAATCGGATTAGGAACGTTTGCTGTGACTCGAACTGGTACTGAGAAAATATATCAAGAGGCAAGGATTAATGGATTAATTTCAAAAAATCTAAATTGAATCTCTCGCTTTTTCATTCATTAGTGTCTACGTTTCATTTCCATAAAAATATTCCCTTAGCATCTAATGAGGGAAATGCAGGAATGAAATATACTGTTTTTGAAAACTGTGAGCACAATGGAAGCCCCCGCAGTGGTCCTTGCAGAATCCAATTAATTCGGTACTATTTATTATTAGCAAGCTACATATTTCGAACTTCATATAGTGTGGATTAAAAGATAATCAAAATCAATACATAATCTAAACTTTATCAAAATTATTGTAGGTACCTATATGGTGTTTCAAAACTTTGAAGTATGAAACGAAAAATGATATTTACTTCTCAATACTTTATTTTGGCATTTACACTGTTGTTTGTTGACATTGAAGCCCATATTAGTATGGGCAATGGAACGACTATCAAACCCACATAAAATCCCTCGCAATTATTATTGTTGTGGGATCAAGAAACAATTGATTTTTTTATGGAAGTATCCATAGCAACGGCAATCACATGGGACGGTTACGTCAATTTTCTTGTCTGTAAAGTAATGGTTATTACCTCTGTAATGAAAAGAAAATCTATTAATAGGTAGGTAGGTATCTGCGTTTTTTTACTTGTTTATGTCACGAAATAACTAGAATCGAATCATCAACTATTTTGAGATAATTGTAGTTTCTCGGTGGGAAGTAAGAATTCAATCATGTCTTATTATTCGACCTGTCATTTGGAGTTCAGCTCCCAAATATAAGCGAAACTAGCGGTGAAAAATGCAATGTTGTTATCGTTTTCATCTATCGATTTGAATAAAATCACACTCTGAAATGAAATTCACCAATAAAAACAATAAGTATTTCACTGCTAGTATCACCAAATCCAAAATCGCTCAGAAGTAAGCTGGGCCTAACTCTACTTCTTCTGACTTTCATTTGACAGTTCGATTGTACCAACCTCCGAATAATAAAAAATGCGTATCGAAATAATCTCTGTTTCAAAATGACTTCATTATAGAACCAAAATAGAAAAAAGTGTATTTAACCGTCAACTTAGTTGCAAAGCAACCCTCGTAAGTCTTGGACTTGTATGAGTTTCAATTAAATCAAACAGGTACTTATATCTTCCAATATTCTCTCTCTGGCTTGCACGATGTTACACGAACAAACATTATGGGTTTTCTTTTTGTGCAGTAAAGGTTTAAAAAAGACGAGGAAGCATGATTATTTGGTATTGAATGACATCTAATTCTTACTAAAAATTCTATGGAGCCATTTTCAACTGAGTTTCGTGTAATTGAACCGAAATTTTTCAAATATTTTTCAACGCTAGTCCCTCTATCGTCGGATATGAGAACCCAACGTCCCGAACTGGAATTCTTTTGTTTCGGCTCAAGTTTTTGTCTTGTTTTGATAATCATTAAAATAAATGGAACACGTCACAGTAAACATGCACTGAGAGTTATGACAAATCATTCGAAGGTTGGTACAATCGAACTGTCAAATGGAAGTCAGAAGAGTTAGGCCCAGTTTACTTCTGAGCGATTTGGATTTGGTGATAATAGCAGTGAAAAACTCAATTTTTTAATTGGTGAATTTCAATTCAAAGTGTAATTTGATTCAAATTGACCAATAAAAACAATAACATTGCATTTTACACCGCTGGTGCAGCAAAGAACAAAATCGCTCAACAGTAAACTGGGCTTTACGCTTGTGCGTCGGGTACCAATCGAAGATGTTTCTGTTATTTATAGATATTAAATCAGTTTCTTTCAAAAAAAGACTTCAAATTAATGCAAAACAGAAAAAAGTGTTCAATTATGACACACGTTTTATAAGACACTTCGCTCGTCGTACTCCAAACAACGAGTGCGACAAAATAGCGTCCTATAAAAATTGTATCGATACAGGGTGCCCGTTTTTCGAGCTTAACCATGGGGATCTCAGTTATTATAAGAGTTACGAGGTCGTTTAAATTAGGGCAAAGTTGCGCATTTTTATGCTGAACAATTATCTGAAGAGAAATTTGAGGTATCATTTTTAGTTTTTGAGTTATTGGAAAAAAACTGAAACCTGCAGCTTTCGTTTTCATTTTTGATTTCAGAGATACAACACTCAACTTTGGTTTTTCTTATGGTCGCCATATTGGATTTTTGCATTTTTGAAAAGTCTGTTTTTTTCTGATTACTATGACGTATCTTTCGATATGTTCTAATCTTACCTGCTGGTCAAAATTGGCAAAAAATAGTTTTTGCGATGAGTGCTTTGGAAACAATGCCAAACATTGTGTTTAAAAAACTAATTTCTGATAGTTCAATTGAACTTGGAAGCTTACTTGCATGAAAACCAAGCTTATTTTAAATTAGGAACGACATTTGAAGTTATAAAAGTTTTTTCTCCGCAAAACAAAAACGGTCATAAAAGATGATCGAATATTCCACTATATATTCACTTCTAAACACAATTTTATTCTTTATTCCGAGTTCTGAATAGCTCATTTCCAAGAATCAGATCTTTAAAAAAATACTGGATTATTGTTTATGGGAAATGGAGAAATGTTTCTTAAAATTGTACCCATCGATGATATTGCTGAGCTGAGAAGAAGAAATAACGAGGAAAATTGTGTCTAGAAGAGAATGGTAGAATATTCGAGCATCTCTTATAACTTTGTTATGTATTCAATAATATTGTTGCGTTTTGCGGAGAAAAAAAAAGTAATAGCTTTCCTGTTCGCTTCTTATTTCAAACCTTCGTTTTTTAAGAAAGGTAAGCTTGACAAAAATGTGAACGTTCCTTATCCTCAATTGAACCATCAAAATTTTCATGTGTTACATCATTGTATTCAGAAAGTAACAGACTTTTCAAAAGTGCAAAAATCCAATATGACGCCCATAAGAAAATCCGAAGTTGACTTTTGTATCTCTGACATCTAGATCGCCTTGGAAAATACGATGACAGATTTAGATTCCTTGTGAAAAAGTGCCTCAAGAACGTCCTAGTTAGAGACGTCCAGTTCTCATGGTTTTCGCTTGAAAAAATAAAATCTAAAATTACAAAATTCAGTTTTTTTTCCATTATAATTCAAAAACTAAAAATGATACATAAAATTATCTCTCACATAATTGCTCAGCATAAAAATTTAACCGACCTCGTAACTCCTATAATAACTGAGATCCCCATGGTTAAGCTCGAAAAACGGGCACCCTGTATACTATTTTTTAATCACTCGATATTGCATGTGCACTACTTCTTAGTTTGAATTTAATTCAAACGTCACGTTCATCTTAGTTGGGGTTTATCTTGTATGAAACCAACTTAATCTTCAATTTTCTCTTCAACTTTTGTCACATCGCGACCATGAAAATTTCTGTTACGAACCCAACTTTTCAACATTCGAGTCGTATAGGGGCGATGCTGATTTACATGCGATACCGAAATAATATTGACTATCGCGTAATGGATAATGTGAAAGTCGCCATCGAAATGCAGTTGGCCGATTCACCTTTTCAGGTCGACTTGACTCCAACCTGATGATGATGGTATGGTGGAATACCACACCACAAACCATAGACGTTTCGTGGGGTACTTGGCTTCTCAGATTCTATCAACAGAAGAAAAAAACATTCAGGTCCAGTTCCTCTTTCAAAATTATTCAAATTTCAATTCTTTTGGATGCATAATGCATGGTTTATGTTTTAAAAATGGTTAGTAATGATATTTTCAACTTGAAATCCATTTAGTATTAGTTTTTTAGACATTTTAATGCACTCTTGTTAGTTGTTCGATTAGATATTCTGAAATTCTGGTTTGGCTAGAAGTGACAATTTTTGACTTTCAAATGAAACCCTATATTTCATTGAGTCTGATTGTATTTAAACTGTTTTAGTTTTTTTATTGGTATTTGATTCCTGTAAGTTAAGTTTTTAATAAGTGCTGAAATAGAAATGAATCATGAAAGATATGAAAAGTAATGAATGAAAAATATAGATTTGACAATTATCAATATCAAATATCGCTCTGGTTATGGTAGATACTCGAAATACAAGTTATATAAGACGCTATTTTGTCGCACGCGTTGTTTGGAGTACGACGAGCGAAGCGAAGAGTGCTCCAAGTGAACAAGTGCGACAACGTGTCTTATAAAACGTGTGTCATATGCAATTTTTCCCATTTTGAATTGATTTGAAGAAAAAAGTGGATTCAATGTCGATGAATAATAAAAACATCTTCGATTGGTAACAATGAAGACATTGAAATAATAATTAAAATCTGACGCACAAGCGTAAAGCCCAGCTTACAGTTGAGCGATTTTGATTTTTGCAATACCAGCGGTGAAAAATTCAATGTTGTTATTGTTTTTATTGGTCAATTTAAATCAAATTACACTCTGAATTAAAATTCACCACTTAAAACATTGAGTTTTTCACTGCTAATATCACCAAATCCTCTTCTGACTCTCATTTGACAGTTCGATTGTACCAACTTGCGAATAATAAAAAATGCGTATCGAAACAGAGGCTAATTCGACACGCATTTTCGTTGCACAATGACTTCATTATACAACCAAAATAGAATAAGTCTATTTTGACACCACAAGTTTCTTCTGGTGAGTACCAAGGCCGTTCGTCCGTTTGAAATGAAATAATTAGATTTTTATGGCCCACCCCTTGTTCGACTCGCAATTACAAATTTTCAAAAATAGTCGTGTCACAAACTCCAAGATTTTTCGGAATATAATCAGAAAGCAATATTTGACAAAGTGTAATTTGCCATTTGAAAAATAAAAATTGACTCATCATACGAGTCCTAGACTTTCGGGTTGTTCTGCAACTAAGTTGGTGGTTACAAACACTTTTCAAAACATACTATTCAAACACACTTCCGATATAACAGGAAGTGGAATGTTTCAATAGTGATGTCTGAATAAACATGCATCTATCAGTGATCTAAACATAAATCTATCTGTTTTTCAGAATCTTTTTGAAGCATATCAAGCATTATTTTGAATGTTTTGCTTATTGCCTGAATATAAATTTGGAAACCCTTGAAGAAAATTGAATTGTGTCCCCCACTAGTGGTTCGGATTCCTCTATAAGCTGTAGATTCCGCTCTTCTTCGCTCTGGTCAAGATTCGACTTTCGGAGAGTTGGTTCTCAAGTTTTAAGTAGAGACATACAAAGCAAAAAAAAGGGTCGAGTCGAAATCAGAATTGCTCTTGCTAATTTTATCCTTCGATCCGAAGTAAAATCTACAGAAGAGCATTTTAGAATGCTGTCAAATTAGACCTGCTGGACCAGAACAAACATAACCACACATATTTTCGCTGTCATTCGAGTATTCTTGAGACATGTTTGGTCTCGAAAGAGTCTAAATACTGATGATGTCCAAGGAGGCAACTTTTGGAAACAATTCCACGTCAGTTTCAACTTTATAATTTCTAATAACATAGGGATCAACGGAATTCATGACTCTTATTTTATCGATCCCTATATCACTCTGCAACATCACTATACCAGAATTTTCTGAACCCAAGAAATATTTACTTTTACCTTAACAAGCCATGAACGAAATAATCTTGAAATTCATGAAAATATCTGATAAATCATCAACTAACTTCCCTGTTTACTGACATACACTGTGTCCGTAAAGTATATAGAACAAATTCATTTTTAGCTAAACAGGTCATTTCAAGAAATAATCCTGACGTGAATACTCGAACGTAATTCACCCTGTATATTAGATAATTATTTTAAAATACGGTAAATTAACATAAAAAATCGACGTGTTTCAGGATTATTTCTTAAAATGACCTGTTTAGCTAAAAATGAATTTGTTCCATACTTTACGGACACAGTGTATATGCTTACGCTAGATACGGTATCCAGGTTATTCGTTTGGTAGGTCCAGGGGATTTAACGTACTGCCATTGATTGATCGTTTTAAAATTTTGACCATACGTATGTATATGTTGTACAACGTGATATCATTGTACTTTCTTGCAGACCCCTCTAATACAAAACGAATACTACATGATGCCGGATCTAGCGTAAGCCTTTATGATCTAAGGTTTTGTCCAACAAGGTCACGTGTTCTAAAATGCTCTATTGACTCGACGCCCATGTCATTGGAATTCTCAGTGATGATAAAAAATATCTACCTAGTGCCTGTAACGGTTTTTCATACGCGAACTTGATCATCAGTTACTACCAGAAAAGGATGACAAGTAAAGATAAAATATGTTGATGACCCAGCATGCCGCTGCCCCCATTCGATGACTAACTATACAGGGCGTTGTTGAACTCGAGGCGATAAAAAATAGACCACAGGCTGACGACCTGTGAAATGCCAAATTTCACCTTCAAGGATTTTACCAACCTAAAACTACCTACTAGAAGATCGGGTTGTATTGAAATGCAACAACTCTTACTAGCTAAAACAAGAGTCAGCTTGGCAGAATATTGAAACATATTAATAAGAAACTGGGCTAACAAGTTTTGGCTGTACCTTATTTTGAAGGTAGATGCAGAGAAATACTCAATATTTGTTCAGTCATCTGTCAACATATTATTTTAATAATAATATATGCTGATGATCTACATTTTTTTTAACCACGACAAAATCATATATTGACAAGAGTAATCCTGATGGAAAATATTTGTCTTGACGCATACGTTTTATTAAATATTGAAAAACATACTCATTATCATGATTTCAAAGTATTGATTTTAGTTTTGAAACCATTCTAGTTTAATTTTATGGTTGCATGAATCCTCCTCAAAATCGTAACTTCAGTGGCCTAGTTGAACGAATATGTGTGTTAAACAGTCTATTTTTCCGTACCTAAGCGATGTGGATAGGTAAACAGAAATATCGAGTGCAATACATATTTTCAAAATGTTGTTCCTTGTTCCTAACATATGCGAAAATTGTCTGCGATTGAAAAATTCCACTTCCTAGATGTGGGAAAAGGACCTTCCACTCTATTTGAATTACAAGAGAGGGTGCATTTCAGTTAGATGAAAAAATTTACAACAAAGTATTCATCGATTCGTTATTATTGCAAGATATAGATTTCAAAGTTTGAAGGTCACTTTACGTAATTCTAGAACTTCATTTTTTATTCAGATAGGAGCAAGGCAACCTTCATATTACTATTGATATTTTATAGAATTATAAAAAAATATCGATGAGTTCCTACATAATTCAGAGCGAGAATCAGAGTATACAATTTGTTGTATCATATTTAGGGGAGTATAATAACAACTTGTAGTGTTTTCTTAATTATGGTATGTGGAAGTGTCATTTTCATATATATGTGTATACTTACAGTTTACATTACATTGAATTTTTCTCTATTGTCTACTGTTTATTTTAGCATTAGATTAGGTTAAGGAAGGTTGAGAGTTATTATAATAATTGATAAACTGCAGTCAACATGACAAGGGTTTAGTGGAGGAGCACTGTGAAGTGAACTCCCCCTTCAGATTTCCGAATTATTTCAGAGAATTGCTGTTGGACAATAATTTATTATGGAAATAAAGGCATTTATTATTATCATATGAGTGTCATATATTCTCGAGTATATTCTCAAATAATTACCTACTTTTAATGAATATGTCTTTTTTCCAACTATAGTATTTGTATGTTTTGCAAGTTATCACAATAATATAAAAAAGAAAAGCTTATCAGTTCTTCACTACTAAATGAGAAAATTCAGAGGTCGATCATATTTTACATAGAACGCTTCATCACAGATTATAGAAAGTATGTAGTCCATTCATGAAATGGAGTTTAAATTTTCCGGAAGGAAAACTCACCTATTCTTACAGTACCCATAATTTTTAAGTGAGGTTATGTTTTGATCACCAAATATTCTTTGTAGATTTTGCATTATGGACTGATGATGGACATTTTCTTTACTATCACTGAAAACATGGTCTGTTCTATATACAATACATCCCCATTAGTTGCAAGAAAAAAAAACTAAAGTATCGTATCATATAATATGATCTGACACGTTATAGAAAATATTATGTCATCATGTTCTCAAAATGATGATAATTTCTCAATAGTAGGTGAATTGCGAATAGTGAAAAAAAAATGATATTTCCGTGATGTGGTCGTAGAAAAAAGCACGCCCATGCACGTTACTCACACCTCATATAACAACTTATAGCTGTTTCCATATCTAGTAATAACATTGCATAATCACAATGGTCAATGATTCAATCGTTCTGTGATAATTATTAAATTATAATTCACGATGATGTTCATGTAACAGAAATAGGAATGCTTGTCCTGGACATAAATTTCAAATCATCAAATCAACTATAGTGAGTTCTTAATGGAAAATTCAACAATCTCGGTTTAGTTAGAAAACAGTAGGAAACAATAATAATAAACTGTGCGATATTGTATCTTTATGATCAAGTCATTCAAATCATCCTGATAACTAACCAGATGAAATTTCTAACTCTGAATAAGCACTTTTCATAGGTAAATATCATCACACACTGTATATATTGCATTTAAATTCGATATAGAACATGCACCGTTGCATGGTAGAGTAATCGTTACACGCACATGTACACATCACACCTTCATGTGTGCACCACCCCCATATACCTCCCTGCTAACCCACTGACCGAAGTTCAGTTTGCAACCCCTTTTTCATATAATAGTGGCCAGTACAGTGGTGATATTTAACGTAACGCCATAGAAGCGATATATTATCTAGCCAGCGATAGTTAAGAGTTGAAGAAGTGTTAGTTTTACTTAGGTGAAAAACAAACAAGGCATCGGTGATATAATTAGGGTGTTCCTAAATATCATGTACATACGGATCATAGGTGATTATTTAATGACTAAAGTTATAATACATAAATATAGGTCTGCAAACGTCTAGGTACCGACGAAGTTATACCTATATACTGAATTTAAATGACAATATTTTTAGCTTTTTCTTCATATTTCCTGCAGTTTTCGATATATTCAGCTCAACCTAATACGCTGTATTGGGGCTCACATCTAAATGCATATGATAATCTACAGGAATATATTTTTCAGTGATCATGCCCTCTGTTTTTCCACTGAAATCGTTGAAAAACAGTTTTCTTCGAGGAAAAAATGAAAAAAAAATTCTGTAATCCTCTAGGTCTAGAGACTAGACGATTTTTTTTGAGAAGTAGATTCAGCGGCAGAAGAAAAAACTGAAAAATCTTAGTCATGAAATATGATGCTGAAGAACACCTATTCTTTCTTATGTACATGATATTTTAGGTACGCCCTGTAGAGATTTTTTACTTGAAGTGTAGTTAGTCACGTCATTATTTTGACTAAATATTGCTTGAAAAACACTATGTAAAACTAAGACATTCAGAAGTGTTTTCAATATCAATGATTTGTTAATTAAACCAAAGTCAGCTAAATGCATATATTGCACGGAAGACTAGATTTTTTCCATTTAGCTGACTTTAATTAAACCCTTTCCTATTAGGAAGATTGGTCTATTAGTTATTTCTATAATGCTTCGTATTTCGACATGATGACATAACTATCTACCTCGAGTGAAATATCTGTAGTATTGGAATCTTGGTAACAATAAAAATGTGAATGTGAAACAAAGATGTACCGATATTCGCGAGGATATTCGTCTCCTAGTTTGAGTCATGCAGTATCAATAGATTTTGAGTCGTCTTGGGCAGCAAAAAGCCTACAGCAGGTGGTGGAATTACGGAAATCAAATGTAAAATTGTTTAGAATGGTATTTGCAAAGTCATTTGAAACACCGAAAAAAAATCGAATGTGCTGCCAGTTGTTAAATTTTGTGAGAATATGCCGCTGACAAAATATTAGTTGCAGGTTCTCAAAGTATTTGCGATTAACCAGCTAAATCGCTATTTGTGTATTTAGAGTGCAAAGTGACAGGTGACAAGAGCGGCAAGACACTTTGCACTCGAAATACACGCACTATTTTTCTACGAACACAGTTCCTAGACAAGAAAACTTGATACTTCATTCAATTTACTTACATTTCATAATATTCTTCTTCTAAATAATTAATTTTGTTAATAATTCACTATTATATGGAAGTTCAATCCAATAATTCATACATGTAACAGAAAAAAAGGAGAATGACTCTTAGTTTAAAATAGAATTGCCCTGTCTAGGGATCGAACCCGGGCTGGCGGCTTGAGAAGTCGCGCTTTGAACCCGTTGGCTATTGAGGCTACTTGAAAACTTGTGTCTATCTCAGTTATAATACGTTATGAACCGGAAAGACATAGTCAAACTTATTTTTGCTTAATATTAAACGGACTGGTATTTTTTGAGAAATACAACTGACAAATACAGGTTTAGGATACTTACTTTGATATCTTTAGCATTCAAGCATTTCATGGCACCATGTCATCATATCATAATTCATATTTTTCCTCAATTTCTCTGGTAGGATGTTCAAATTTACAATGTTCGTACTTTCTGCTACATCAGGAGATGTAATCGCATCCATCAACAATGAAGGATGCGAGCGCAAATATGCTGTCTCTTAATGACAATGGCAATTTTACCGCGCACGAGCGGCAATGCTGTCACTTAATAACATTATTTCCGCGCACGAGCGTCAATGCTGTCACTCGGGAAACATCAACTCTGTGTTGAGATTTGAAAGCGTCAAGAGGCTTCTTCGTTAACCGTTTGTAGAAGAAATATGTTTCGGTGTCTCAACTGACCATACCCATCATAGTTTTTATCCACCCGACATTCCTAACCCAACATTCCGTCTCCCCAGGCGCGCTTCCAGCAGAAGCAGCTGCAAGAGCGCGAGGAGAAGCTGCTGAAGCTGTACGAGAGCCAGCAGCAGCGCGCCTTCGAGCGAGTGGGAAGGGGCAGCGCGGGCAGCCAACCAGCGCTGCCCACTGCGGGCGGCAAGGTGCGCCAGATGTTCGATGAGCGCCGCCAGAGGGCGGGCGTCGACCGCGGCTGCCCGCTCGAGCCGCTGAAGCCGAAGGCGAGAGGCGCGAGTCTGGACCGTAAGGCGGCCGGAGCCACCGTTGCTGGTACCAGGAGCACCGTGGTGCGGTCTACGGTACAGAAGAGTGTCACTGCGGTCAGAAATGGCAAGTTGGCAGCTCAGAAGAGGCAGGTGGTACGGAGTTTGTACGAGAACAACAACGGGAGGGAGTCGTATGAGGAGCGGAGGTTTGAAGACGATGGTGACGATTTAGTGGATATGATGAACGGAAACAACTTGGGGGGGAGCTTGGATGATGAGGTGATGCCCAAAATTGGGTTCGACGAGCTGGACAATTATGAGGAGGTGGTTGGAGCTGGAACTGATGATGGTGCTGAGATGCATGGGCAGAAGAAAAATGTGATATCTAATGGGTATGCGCCTGTCTATAGGAAAGAACAAGTGAGTCTTCATGAAATAAAATGAATTCGATGAATGATTAGTGGTAAACATTTCAAGAAGAAAAATAAATTGTAGTCATCTAATGAAATAATTTACTGAAAACGGACCATATCAGTGAGGTTAGGCACGAATTTCAAATTGATAATTTTCTTAAGATGTATTTCTGCTGAAATAGAATTCAAGAAGCTTTCTCTTCTTGCTATAATCAAAAGTTCACGAATTTTGAATTTTGAAAATAATTGATGAATATGAAATTTGTGGACGAATTCGATGTGAATTTGGCTTAGCTTCATTTCATTATTGACTGATGGAGGCCAATTTTAGCGCGATATTCAATCATGTGGAATGGACATGATGTCGCAGAGCTAACATTGGCATTTAGACAGCGTGGTTTCAACTCAAAGTTGAATCTCTGTCGATAAGATTTCCAAGTTGAAAAAATAACATGAATCTTTTGTAAAGAGAGTGATTCTAACCTTACCAATCTATATAATGTTGCTCATAATTTTGTGAAGTAATAAAATAATTGGCGAAGAAAATACCGTTTTATGCGATATTTTCCTAGTAGTTATCCTCCCAATATTTATCAAATGGTTTTTTATCGTTCCACTATCTCTATTGTATTCAAGTCATTCATTATCAAAATTGAATGTACCTACATTGTGTTGATTTCAATCCGAGAGTCGATCGATTCTATGTCCGGTGGTAATAAATGTTGCTGTCTTCGTAATGACCTTGAAACCAAACTCCTATTAATAATTCGATATATCTCACTCAACTTCCGAAGGAGTAGCCCGTATGAGAGTTGCGTGTCCCTTATGCCCATTCTAACATTAGAATCGAATAATTTTGACTCGAAATGGCGATAACATCGAAAAACGCAGGGTAACACAATGACATGGAAATCGGCCTATTAGCAGGAAATTTCGCTGAAAATATTTGAACTCGAGGGCGTTTTATCGTTTTTCATCGGAATTATGTGGGCTCCAACTGACCTTGAACGGTTGTTGAATTATAAAATATCCTACGAAAAGTCCTACGGTATTTATTATTCCGTTCCGTTGTATGGTAGCAGTGTATTTTTCTTGGAATAGAATGGCAACCCACGATGGAATAATTTTCCAGTGAATTTCTCTAGAATTGGATGTACATCCATGAATTGTTAAATCCATCTGACTCTTTTGTTACGTGTTAAGTCATCATTCAACCCCAGTAATAGTAATCAAGATAATATGACGCGGAAAAAGACACTGTACCAGTACTACCATCACGTTTAATTCATGGCATATATCAACTAAATGTCAAACTGAACAAAAAAAGTCAAAATTTTAGTATATTCACGTCTAAACCCGAAACCCGCTACTGTCATATTTTACCAATTCATACATCCAGGTAGAATTTGAAGATATAAGAAATATTCATTTAACGAAAATATCAAACTTTCTTTATTCCAGCCATCAACGAAAAAAACTAGTACCTCCACCGTTAACGCAAGAACTTCACCTATACAAACAAGAACTCCACCTGTACAAACAAGAACTCCACCTATACAAACAAGAACTCCACCTATACAAACTAGAACTCCACCTATACAAACAAGAGCTCCACCTATACCAACAAGAACTCCACCTACACAACCAAGAACATCCGCGTCTCCTAGGAACAACGAAAAGACAGTCAGTAGGGCTAGCAGCAGGAGCAGCAGCGGAAGTACAGCTATGGGAGACAAGGTTAGTACAAAATCACAAATTCCGATAAAAAAATCCTTAGTGCTTAATGGAACTCAGTACCGCTTGATAACACCCCCAACCATCTTTCGAGCAGAAGTACATGTCAAAGAGATATGTGCCCAAGAGTTCCTCGAAAGGGACACTCAAAGGGCAGAAATCTATGTTCTATCAGATAGCCAAGCAGCACTAAAACCTCTGAAATCATACACTTGTGACTTTTACCTGACTTGGGGCTGCAAACAATTCTGGAGACAACTGGCAGCAAACAATCAGGTCACTTTGATTTGGGTGCCAGGTCATAAGGGAAATGAAGGCAACGAGGAAGCAGACTGCCTTGCCAAGAATGGGCAAATACACAATTTTTCGGCCCAGAACGAACCCTTCTGTGGACTTTCCAAAGCTTACTTGAAAGAAGAGTTTCGACGCTGGGAAATAGATGAAATGAAATCTCACTGGAATAAAATGACAGAACAAAGACAAGCGGAGAGGCTATTGAACATATCGCCAAAGAAAGCTGAACAGCTTCTCAACTTATACAGCTTCTCAAGTTGGAAAACAAAGACTTGAAACTGCTGACAGGACTCCCCTCTTAATACTGCCCTCTGAGGTATTACCACAAAAAGATGGGCAAATCAGAGAGTGATAGTTACCGCTGCTCCGAGAACTTCGCTGAACCTGCAAAACATTGGCTACAGCGCCTACCCTACCCCTACCCTACCCTGCCTACCCGTCACCACATCCCTTCCCCTTCAATTCTCAATCCAATCTTTGGTTAACCAATCTTCTATCCAGCACTTACGGAGTGATTCCTATAGATCAAGACCAGAGCGGCTTCAGAATCAATGTATATGACTTTAGATTACTATTCCTTCCAGGGAAAATATCCTTCCGCCTCCTCCAGAAATTGATAAACTTCGTACGAAGTCTGGTACTCCATCAGGGCCTCGAATGATAGATGAAGGGTCATGCCCAAAAGATCTGCCAGGTCCAGTTGCTTGAGAGACTGTCTAGCCTTCACCACCTTCCTTCCGCTTCAATTAAAACCAATCTTTGGTTAACTAATCTTCTATCCAGCACTTATGCGGAGTGATTCCTCCAGATCAAGGCCAGAGCGGCTTCAGAATCAATGCATATGACTTTAGATTACTATTCCTTCCAGGGAAAATATCCATCCGCCTCCTCCAGAAACTGATAAACTTTGTACGAAGTCTGGTACTCCAGGGCCTCGAATGATAGATGAAGTGTCATGCCCAAAAGATCTGCCAGGTCCAGTTGCTTGAGAGACTGTCTAGCCTTCACCACCTTCCTTCCGCTTCAATTAAAACCAATCTTTGGTTAACTAATCTTCGATCCAGCACTTATGCGGAGTGATTCCTCCAGATCAAGATCAGATCGACTTCAGAATCGATGCATATGACTTAAGATTACTATTCCTTCCAGGGGAAATCTCCAGCCGCCTCCTCCAGAGCCCCCACCGCCACTCGCCCCTCCGCCAAGCAGTCCCCGCGATCTGCAGTGACCAGGGATGACCTCACCGAGTGCGGCTACTGCGGCCGCAGGTTCGCCAGCGATCGCATCCAGAAGCACGAGGAGGTGTGCGCCAAAACGGGGAAGAAGAAGAGGAAGGTGTACGACGCCACCAAGCACCGAGTCGTCGGCACCGAGCTGGAGTCGTACGTGCTCAAGGGGGGCAAGGGGAAGCCATCCCAGATGACCAACAAGGTGAGTTTATCGCAATAATGAAAAAACACTTTCCACCAATTAGTAATCTCGAACACAGTTTGGGAAACAGAGGGTCAACGAGCAGAACATAACTACTTTCCTGAATAATGCCACGCGAAACATTGGATTATATCAATTCGCTGTCTATGCACCGATTCACGCATTGAATACAGGATGCAAATGTTTATTTATTCCCAACACGTGATCATGATTCTTTTGTCAAAATTGAATAATTCAAGAAGGTGCCACCAAAATGGCGGACTAGTTTTGTGGTCTCATCCTTTTGAAAATAAGTATTCAGGGGTTTTTTGGGTCGGAGATGAATATGAATTCATTGTTGATATTCGAAAATTCAAACTGACGGCTCCACGATGGCTCACGATTTTGTAATTAAGGTCCAATATCCTATTGAAAATAAGTAAGTAGGGGTTTTCGGAGTCGCAGATCAAGAATTTTTAGTCAAGATTTATGAAATTGGAAGGATGGTTTCAAGGTGGTGAATTTTGTTATTATAGCCTATTCGATTTAAGATTGGTTTCTGGGATTTTTCAAGGTCGGCGATTATGATTTTTTTGACAAAATGCAAAATTGGGGGCTCCTAAATAGTAGACAAAATTTGTGATTACCATCCGATTCGATTCAAAATTTCCATCGGAATTCATACATTCGAGATGAGCTGCTCCAAAATGGCGGACGAGTTTTTTAATTATGGTCTAATTGCAACAAATATAAATATGTCGGGGTTTTCGAAGTCACAGATCAAGAATTCTCAGTCAAAATTAATGATTCATGCCTCTGCTCCAATATTGTGAGTTTTGTGATTATGGTGAATAACTAATCAAAGTATAGGTGATGCATAAAAGTTCGAAATTAATGAAACGAGAATCTCCCATAAAAAAAATTTAGCAAATATTTCATTACTTTTTACCCAAAACTCATGTGTTTGTATAGGTTATTAAAGATGTCCTCAGGTGAAACAAGAGTGCATGATGTTTCTTAGTAAAGGTATAGAGAAATAAAATGGTATTTTGGTACATGGGGACCTCGTTGGATTTCAAATAAAATTTTTTCAACGAAATGTTTCGATATCTTGCCGAATTGACGCCTATTTTGACACCACAATATTTTTTTTTATTCCCGCCAAATCTGAGGTCATGTGATATTATTCGCAACAGATTTTTCAGTTGTCAGATATGCAGAAATAAACCGTCTTTAAAGTTTTCCAAAAATTGCATTAACAAACTTTATTCCTGAGAGAAAAATAGTCTATCCAATTAAAAATATCAAACATAGTTTGAAATGAATGTCTGGTAGACTACGAGCAGAAAACAACTACTTTCCTGGTAAATACCACGCAGAACATTGAATTATATCTGTTCGTAGTCCATGCAACGATTCACACTGTGAATGCAGATCGCAAATGTTTCTTTCTTCCTAAGACGTGACAAATTCACATCGAGACAGGCACGCCTAACAACCTACAGACCGGTTTCGGGCTTATTGGCCCTCATCAGTGCAGGGTAGTTATCCGAGTAGAGACCGTAAGATCTCAACTCGAAGCGTTGCCTGTCCCAATGCATTTTCGTCGCGTCTATTTGACCGCACCGAGCCGCGTTCCAACAGACAATTGAAAGTGGCGACATCATGCGGCAGAAGAAAGAAACACTCCAGAACCGAATCTCCCAAGTTTTACAGAACTTGGAAGTGGCTGAGAGCTCGACTAAGCTCAATAAATGAAAAAATGGATTAGCCATAAATTGGAAAAAAATTTTGAGAGAAAAATAGTCTATCCAATTAAAAATATCAAACATAGTTTGAAATGAATGTCTGGTAGACTACGAGCAGAAAACAACTACTTTCCTGGTAAATACCACGCAGAACATTGAATTATATCTGTTCGTAGTCCATGCAACGATTCACACTGTGAATGCAGATCGCAAATGTTTCTTTGTCACGTCTTAGGAAGAAAGAAACATTTGCGATCTGCATTCACAGTGTGAATCGTTGCATGGACTACGAACAGATATAATTCAATGTTCTGCGTGGTATTTACCAGGAAAGTAGTTGTTTTCTGCTCGTAGTCTACCAGACATTCATTTCAAACTATGTTTGATATTTTTAATTGGATAGACTATTTTTCTCTCAAAATTTTTTTCCAATTTATGGCTAATCCATTTTTTCATTTATTGAGCTTAGTCGAGCTCTCAGCCACTTCCAAGTTCTGTAAAACTTGGGAGATTCGGTTCTGGAGTGTTTCTTTCTTCTGCCGCATGATGTCGCCACTTTCAATTGTCTGTTGGAACGCGGCACGGTGCGGTCAAATAGACGCGACGAAAATGCATTGGGACAGGCAACGCTTCGAGTTGAGATCTTACGGTCTCTACTCGGATAACTACCCTGCACTGATGAGGGCCAATAAGCCCGAAACCGGTCTGTAGGTTGTTAGGCGTGCCTGTCTCGATGTGAATTTGTCACGTCTTAGGAAGAAAGAAACATTTGCGATCTGCATTCACAGTGTGAATCGTTGCATGGACTACGAACAGATATAATTCAATGTTCTGCGTGGTATTTACCAGGAAAGTAGTTGTTTTCTGCTCGTAGTCTACCAGACATTCATTTCAAACTATGTTTGATATTTTTAATTGGATAGACTATTTTTCTCTCAAATTTTTTTTCCAATTTATGGCTAATCCATTTTTTCAAACTTTATTCCCTTATCTAGCCCAATTTATGACGGACACTGTATACAGAGCTTTTCTTTAATGCCCCCCCTTTTATTTTTTGAATGGAGCAACTCAAAGAATTGCAATTTGGGATAATGAAATTGAAGCATGGATACTATATTTTGGAGTGAAATTGACAGATGAAACTTTCAAGATGGCGACTTAGCGCCATCTAGAAAAAAAAATGAAAGGGGGGTCTTGTGACACATCCTTTTAAAGCTCCTGACGAATACTTCACAACCCTAGAATATAAAGTCAATATATTGACCAACTTTATGATTCGAGAAAAGAAGCTGAGGTGAGTTCAGAGGATGCTTATTAACGACAACAACAACAACAACACCTTATCGGGTCGTGTATGATGGTAAATGTATCGATATTAATGTGTTTGTATTCAGGTAATTATTAAATGTTCCGACATTTTGTAGTATGTGAAGATATTGACTTTATATTCTAGGGTTGTGAAGTATTCGTCAGGAGCTTCAAAAGGATGTGTCACAAGACCCCCTTTCAATTTAATTTTTTTTCCAGATAGCGCCCAGTCGCCATCTTGAAAGTTTCATCTGTCAATTTCACTCCAAAATATAGTATTAATGGTTCAATTTCATTATCCCAAATTTAAATTTTTTCAGTTGACTCGTTCAAAAAATGAAAGGGGGGGGGGACATTAAAGAAAAGCACTGTATATATGTGGAACAATATTTGCATACCCCTCTCGAATTACGTACTCCGCTCACCGTGATCCCCCAGCGACCCCAATCTCAAAAACCCCTCTTCCCCCCGTTTCAGTCTTCCAAGCAGTCCGCGAAGAAGGACTGGCGCCGCACCCACGAGGAGTTCATCGCGGCCATCCGGGCGGCCAAGGAAGCGCAGGCGCACCTCGCCAAGGGCGGCAAGCTGTCCGACCTGCCGCCCCCGCCGCCCTCCTCCAACCCCGACTACGTGCAGTGCCCCCACTGCGGCAGGCGGTTCAACGAGTCGGCGGCCGAGCGGCACATACCCAAGTGCGCCGACTTTCAGTTCAACAAGCCCAAGCCCAAGCAGGGCAAGCCGCCGAGGCGGTGATCGTTGGGTGGTTGAATTTTACGGCGCCGTTTCGCGATGTTTTGTATTTTTATTTTATTATTATAGTTCGATCAACAACCGCTTGCTTTATGTCGGATATAACATTGAAAGAATTCCTACGAGAAGAGAATCAATCGCGCCAGGAACTTCTTATACTACATGCTGATGGCGGGTGGCTGCTCGCGATTGAGCATGCGCCAAACTCTAAAACTGGTTGTGAACGAGCTGTCGCGCTTTATTTGTTCAATGATAGTGGGGCTTGCCTGACCTGAACGTACTAACTAACCACAGACTTGACTTAATACCCTCAAGGAGACGAAACTCTCTAAGAAAACTTCAGTATAAACAAACCTTTCTGTCCCTAGATTAAGGTATGGACATACCGAATATGCTTTCCATTCAGTGTTCCTAAAGATTCTGGAAAAACTCGCGCACATCCAGGCATCTTTGGCATGTCCGTACTTTGTCTTTATTCTTTTCTTACTTAACACCTTCTTAGATAGATATATTTGATTAGTATGCGTGAAGAAGCATAGCGAAACACATGTTGTGGTTAGTAAACCTCAATCAGGTATTGAAAATCTTGTAGTGTTCTACATTATTTTTGTATTCACTTATGGATTTTCATCAAGAATCAGCCTCATCTATTCAAAATAGCGATCAGATCTTGCAAACAAAAATCAGAATGAAGTAATCGAATAATCAAGTAATAATTTACATTTGAATCAGGACTCTATTGGATTCTGTTGTCTCATGAAAATTTCTTGCTACGTCACTGACATCGGCGCACTTCGTCACAGAACAGACAGCTGTTTGTTCTGTGACTTCGTTCCATGAATGAGATCCCTGAAGTTTGACAGATGATAGTAGTTCTCGTAACCACTTCATTGCATGCTGCATTCTTCGATGAATATCTGAGGTTAACTAGTTTGTCGCATGCTCACTCGACAGTAGCCATTGTTCTGTGTCCATGTTGTGAGAGAGTTCCTGGAGGGAATCTCCCGTGAATTTATACTTATCGGCAAGTGTGCCGAATTCCAGTTCAACAAGCCCAAGCAGGGGAAGCCGCCGAGGTGGTGATAGAGGCGGAGGATGGGAGTTTGTACTTTTGTACGGCATCACTTCTCGATGTTTTGTATTTTCATTGTATTATTATAGTTCGATCAGTAATCGCTTGCTTTCTGTCGGATATAACATTGGGAGAACTTTAATCGCGCCAGGAACTCATTTCACTCCATTCTGATGGCTGCATGAGCATGCGCCAAACTTGAAAACTGGTTGTGAACGAGCTGTCGCGCTTTATTTACTACGTACTAACCATAGAGTTATCAATCCCAAGGAGATGGAACTATCTATCGAACCTTTCAAGAAAACCTAGGTAGAAATGAATCTATTTGTTCACAAAGTATAAAGTGAAAGCATGTGTATAGTGAAGCCTGTATGTCAATGTCACAGGGCCTGGGCGGCTATTCGAGTTGATTACAAAATGTCGGTTCACATTGCTACTAACGTGTTAAACATTGTAATACTTATGAAAAAAATCGCGCCATTTGTTATACGAGGCCGTGGCACAGCGGCACATCCCAAGTAGGGGTGGGAGTTTGTATTTTTGTACTGATATATTGTAATTTTATTGTATTATTATAGTTCTATCAGTAACCGCTTGCTTTCTGTCGGAAAAACTTCTAAGAGAAGTTTCTGGATAATAAATCGCGCCAAGAACTTCTTTTACTACATGCTGATGGCTGGTGTCTGCTGATGAGTGAGCATGCGCCAAGCCCAAGAAATGGTTATGAACGAGCTGTCGCGCTTTATTTGTTCAATAATGGGGCTTGCCCGACCTGAACGCACTAATCATAGACTTATCACCCCAAGGAGACGGAACTATCTATAAAAACTTTCAAGAACACTTCGGAAGAAAATAATCTTTTTGCCTCTAGATTAGAGTTTGGACATACCAAAAGATGCCGGGTTGTGCACGGTGGAGGTTGCAGTGGAAGATGCTTTCCTGCTATTTGGATGTAAGTAAAATATTGGACGGTGGATTGGAACTATCCATAGATCGATTCAGTTGCCTCCTCGCTCTACTGACCTTACACCACTTGATTTTTGGTTATGGGGTTAATTGAAATTATTGGCCGGTTGCATAAATATTTAAGAGACGATTAAATATTAGTTATATTAAATACGAGTTAGAAGAGTTAATCCCACGTTAAGTGAACAGAAGGCTGATGGAGTCTTATGCAACCGGCACTAAGTGTCATAATTTCGGAGTTGTATCGCTGAATTCTATACAGAGGATTCTCAAATATTCAGGATAATTTTTGAGAAAAATAAAAGTTCTAGTCACTTTCCATATTGATTTATGAAGTGTACCTCCATCTAGTTTTTTCATAAAGAAGCGAAATTTCTATTATTCTGAATAAATGGCTCACCACTTCTTGTTCCATAACGAAATGAAAACAAAAATAATTCGAAAATACAACAATCGCTTTATTTTAACGTTATACAATATCATACCTACTACATATTATAATTATATTTATTATATTATACAATCAAATGTTGTTGCCAATAATCTTGCATTTTGTTCGCTTTATATTTTGATTATATCCTTATTTATTGTTTATAAAGACCTATATATCTACCCACCACACCCGTTTACGTTTACTATAATGTTCATTTCAGTCATTTTTCGAAGAGAACCAATAATAGTTAAATGGAATAATACATAGGAAATTGGATATCAAAGTAAACAGGAAGGATACACATCGATTTGGTAGGTAACTTATGAAATGTTAGTGATATAATTAGAGGCGCCCTCTATCAGATTTCTGCACAGACAGCACATGGTCGAAGTTTACAGAATTTTCTGTGAACTTTGGACCAACATGCCAAGAAATCTACCGCATCTCGATATAATATCTAATCCAGTAGTATAGCTTATTTTACTTCCACTTATTAGTGAACGATCGACAAACTTTTCTTTCGTCACATTACTTTGTTCAATTGTATTGTTCAAAATATTTCAAGGTACCTACCTATATCGTAAAATATTCCAGACATATTCGTTTTGTGCACAAGTCAACTTATTATCAAAATCAAATTTATTTCTATATCCATACATTTCATCATTATTTATATAACCTACTCGGTTAAGATTCAGATAATATCAATACATCACTGAAAAAAAAATTCTTTCAGGAATAATAAAATATATAAAGAAAATGACAGTCGCTGATATTGGAGTTAAAATTGAAATGAAAATTGTCAGTGCCACATTGTAGTATTCGACAAGTCATTCCATTTGCTAGTTTTTGATTTCCAAAATCGGAGAATAAAATAGCGAAAAGCCACGAATTGCAAGAGGTGAAAGTTTAAACAGGATGAGAGAACTCAACGTCAAAAAAATGCATCAATGAGCATCTGTGATGTTCAAAAATCAAAAATAAACAACGAGAAGAAAACAACTAATTTCCTTGCTAATACCACGCTGAATGTTGACATATCTACTCGCAGTCTTTGTATCGATTTACTAAGTGAAGATAGTATGCGATTGTTTCTTTCCTCTCAACACACAACAATGTTCACATTAGGACTGGCTCGCTTAACCACCTGCAGAAAAAAACATTTGCAAACGTACTACTTACTGTCTTTACTTAGTGCAATTAGATATAATTCAATGTTCTGCGTGGCATTAGCTAAGAAATTTATTTTTTCTGCTCGTTGTCTATCTTTTTGAAATATCTTATGTCTGATATTTATTAATGAATTGTTTTGACGGTTAAGTTTTTTCTCATTTTGTTTTTAGTTTCAGCATGTCTAGGTTTTCCAACCTCTTAAGCAACTCTGAAACTGAAATAAACTTGTTTATATATCCAAATTATATATCCAAACTCCCATCTGTCTGTATCTGAAATAACGAGAATGTTACATATGAAAACACAGTAGGTATAGACCAAAGTGGATATAGGATGGTGAAATAGTTTCCTATTAACAAGCACTAGAAATGACTGTGGACCTTTGCCTACTTGATTTCATACCGTAGTAATATTTCCTGAAGTTATCAGAGATGGCGCCATACCTTGTGTCTGTGAAACAGAAACTGTGCTTTTGTCAGTGTCATCTGTTCTAGGAGAAAACATACCGATAAGATTAAAAATATTGATGATTATTACAGATTCACTGAAAATATACTGTTTCAATGTCGTTTCAATTCACGCCTATCATATTGGAACCGCAAAAATACATAAGCTACAGAAATCTTTCTTGAAATTCGATCTTACCGCCATCTTCATTCAAGTCGTGGAAATATTCTCAAAGGGTCCACAAGTTTCACCATCCTATATCCACCTTGGTATAGACTAAAAATTTTGACAAGATTTGAGGTCAATAACAACCTGATGAACTCAGGAACAACTTATTATTTCAATCGAAACATTTAAAATTAATGGAAATGCCAATTATCACATATTTTCATCTGAATAAAGAAAATATATACAACTATATGTTTGGAGATTACCAAGATAGAGCAGGTGATTAAAAAGTGCAATCTTGGCCTGCTTCTCAAACACACTAATAATAATAATAAGTGTCTCCTCTTGGATGAATAGATATGTGTTATTCAGAAAAAAATCGTTAATAAGATATGATTATAAAGCGAATGATGAAAAATAAGTGCGATTCATTAGGTTCAACCTTGCTGGATCCTGACGAGACTGATATTGTGATGAAATTCCGAAATGTCTAATGAAATAATTGAAGAATCAAGATCAAATTGAATATTTCGCCATAAAAATTATAATACTTCCTAATTTTCGATTGGTGCCTTGCGTTTCCATATCCCAGAGTATTACTTTCCAATAAATATTGAGCTATTCCGTTTTCAAGGGGAATCACACAGTAAGTATGTAGATAAAGTGACTCTCCAGTGGATTATCAGCCCTCCGCTGATTCAGGTTTGTCTTCTCTCGCTGTCACATTATAGCCTATGTCGTGATATCTGACGGGATAGGTCAATTGGTTGCCTTTATCCCAGGAATACAGTTCCTGCAATAGGAAAACCAGGAGGATTAGTTGGATCAGGCAAAATACGAAATAAATTACTGTCGAGGATATCTTATTAATTATTATTCTCCACTTCAGACGAACGAAATATATTGATCAGAATCTTTTTATTCCACTTTGACTACTCATATTTCCATATACTTTCACCTTATAATTTCGGAGTTATCGAAGAATTTTTGATCGGTGTGATATGAATGATTAGGTCTCCAGGACAACTACATTTTCATCGAGGTGACTGAGAGTTTTCATTATTGAAATATTGGATACAAATAATAACATCTCATCAGAAGACGGATACTGTCAACTATATTGCCACACTGCTGAATGCCTTCCATGCTCTAATACAATCTCATCTGAATTACGGTGTAATGCTCTGGGGAAACACAAATTACTCTAAGAAGGCGTTTGTCATACAAAAACGAGCTCTAAGACTTATTACAAATGCAAAATATAGGGATCACTGCCGGCCTTTATTTGTCGAATTCAGAATCATGCCCGTTCCTACTCTATACATTTTTCATAGTCTCTTACACATTCACAAAAACAAAAACCTCTATACAGTCAACGCTGATTTCCACAATTATAGCACAAGATCAAGGAATAATATAAGAGAACCAAGACATCGCCTCGTTCAATCTACAAAAAATGCAGTGAATGTAAAACTTTTCAACAAATTACCGGAAAATATACGGAATCTTGATTTCAACAGGTTTAAAAATAGAATAAAAATCATACTTTTGAATCACTGTTTCTATTCAGTCGAAGAATTTTGGAATACTGACATAGTGTAATGGAATATACTCACAGATATTACTATTACTCATTTGTTCACTTCAATATGTTCATTATCTGAAATATTATTTCCATATTTCATAGGATATATTTGATATTGTTTTTGACTTCATCTGATATGTATTTGTAATCTTAACTTCCTTTTTTGTTGTTTTTTGTGTGTTTTTTTTTTTTAGTATATACTGTAAATCAGATTTTAGACCTGCTACAAATGTATTTACTGTACATAACGTAGTCAAATAAATATCTATCTATCTATCTATCTATCTATCTATAAATGATTTTCTAATTTGCGTACGTGGGTGAGTTCGAGGAACTAAAGTGAAAGATTTGATCGGCTGTGTGCATGTATCAAATGTAATTCAAACAACTCAGATTTGTATTTCATGCAAATTATGCACATAAGTGAACATCTGAATCCTAACAAGAACACAGCTTTTGGACATCACCTTCGATTTAATAACCATAATTTCAGTCCCAACAGGAACTCTCAGGTATTGAAATCAGTTTCATCCAAAAATTATAATAGATTAGATTTTTTGGAGGATTTATGTATTGAAGAGGAGTTGCTGAAAAATGATCTATGTCTGAATTCACAAGTCAATCTGAACAGATCATACATTCCTTTGCATAGAAGATTGAAATAACCATAAAAGTAATGTATTAATTTTCAAAATTTGTCTATGTTGAATTTATGAATTTTCTTCTATTTATTGTTCCATGTCCATTTCAAGTCACATCACATCAGAATTTATATTTCTATGCTGCTTCACTCTCGTCATTACTTCTCTGTGGACTTTTGAACAGTCCACATGTGATATTCGTTGACGATTTTCTAATTTTCATATTTTAAATTTTATAACGGGTTTATCTCAATGTTGGGAAGATTAAATATTTTTTATTGATGTAAAGCAATTTGTAGCAAATGAATACATTTATGATTTAATGGAATTCTTGTAATACCTGACAAGTAAGTATTGATTTACCTACCTAATGTTTTCAATCCTTTTATCTCTATATACATTGATAATAATTTTATCTACTTAAACAAAATCATATACTTGCTTTCAGGTATGCACTGATGATGACTTAACTGTCGAAAGCGCTTTGCTATGATTTTAAAAAATATATAATTTGCATGAAATACAAATCTGAGTTGTTTGAATTACTTTTGAATTCGAGGAACAAACTCTGAAGCCTAACGCCGTTAGTAAAACTCGCAAACAGTCCTAAAGAGATATAGTTAGGTATTTTCGTGTTTTGGAGATAGAGAGTCAGTCTATATGTTTTATCCGTCTGAGTTCCTTCAGATTAAAGATTATCGAATTGTACCTATGTAGGCTGATTTTTGTATGTTTTTGATAAAAACATCATGCAACTTTATTCTACAAAGATTTGTTAGCTTAGTTTCAATTGCAGCAACTAAAAATATTGAAAGATGTACTTATACTTGATCCGAAAGTTGATGAAAGGGAAAATATTCCTTCAATATACAAATATTCAAGGACGCGCCGTCCATATGTGCAAAGTCGTGCGGCGCACGACGGCGCCAAGACCAAAAAGGCGCCTACGGTCGTTTTGAATTTTCTACACAAATCAACATTATCAAACCAGTGGTGAAAATGTACTATCCACCAACACAGTTCGCCGATCGGCAACCGGTTGATTCTTCATTATTGTCGCAATAAGCGCCTAAGTCGTATAGAGTGCCTTATTTGCTATTATGTATCTGAGGTGATCTGAGGCAATTTTGAAAAATAATTGAGCAAGTAAGATTTCAGTAGGGCGAAATTTACGATGTTCTTTATGAAATTTTTTCCGGAAATGATTTCGACAATGCTACAAAACATATAGCTACTTCCTTAGGTAAAAAAATTAAAAACTATGAGTTTGTGTGTATGGTAGTCTTGTGGTACAAGATTATGAATTAAGTGGATGTTGTTACTAAGATTCTGCAATCAAAAAAATTAAATATTTCCCAGGCTTCCGAAAGTTTGAATAGCCTTAATGAATTTCTCAAACAATATCGATCTGACAAAGGCTTTATTGACTTATTAGTAGATGCCAAAAATAGCTTCTTGCTTAGAAGTTGATGCAAAATTTAGATCTACAAAAGTGTTAAAGCAAACGAAGGTGACGACCAGCCGATTGAAAATCAAGAAATGAAATTCAAAGTAAATTGCTTTTTCGGAATGCTAGAGACATCACTCTTTCATCCGTAAATTAAAATTTTCAACTATTATCGTGTCATTCTGATGTTTTTAATTTTTCGTGGAATGTTGAGGATTTATTTGGCAAATATTCCGATCAAAATCAATTTGATTTTTGTAAGAAACTGGAGGAGACCTTAACCGACAAAGATCGCAACGAGAAAGATATAGATGGAACAGATATTTCACACGAATTACAATTAATGCACAATGGCGACAAGGACGCGATGTCTGTAACAAATAACCTAACCCGCACTCATTTCCAAACATTACGATTGTATTGCGCATATTATTAACCATTCCAGTTTCTGTAGCTACAGCCGGGAAGTCATTCTCTAAATTGAAGTTGATACAAAATTATTTAAGATCTAGAATGGTCAAAGAGCGGTTAGATTATAAAATCTTGCAATTATTTCTATAGAGTCTGACTTTTTAAAGCAACTCGAAATGGAAAGTATTATTGATGAATTTGCAAAAAGTAGAGCTAGAAAAGTCCAATTACTGAAAAATCTCTCCATCATTATCTGTTCCAAAACAAAATTGCTATTATATTTTTGTTTTCTCAAATACTGTTGTTTCATATTCTATTGATATTTCTCGTGTATTTTTTTGTCACAAATAAAGAGATTTGACAGAAAAGTATAGTATTATTGAAAAAATTCAACAAACTACTAGAAGAGAGGGGTGGTAATTTTACCTCAATATTATAACATTGGTTATTAGAGGCGCTTATCATTATTTCGCACGACGGCGCCGAAAATACTTGGCGCGTCCCTGAAATATTCACATTTCAGGTCACAAACTTGCTCATTTCACTTGAGGTGATTGAGATTGCAACGAACTGAGGGAAAATCATCAGCTTCCGAAGTTGTGAATCAAATGTGAAGAGTTTTTATATTTTCAATACTTCTCGGTCATTTCAAAAGATAAAAATTTGATGAAAGGAAAATACCCAATTAAACGCGCGAAAATGAACTTGTAACGAAACAAAAAAAAATAAGGGCCTCGTTAATTCCAGCTGATGCTGCGTCTGCAATATCACATTCTCCCGATATCTTACTTGATTTCTGGCGTTATATCCCAGCATGGTGGTTTTCCGAAAAGGATTCGTGAAAGACAAATTGACGTCCAACAAGTTGTTTTTGTACAAATCGAATGCGAACCGAATTTTGCTGTTTCTATCCGTGACGCTGTCGACAGCGTACAAAACGCCGCAAACGATGAACATCTCGCCCACTTTGTGATGATCGAGGCTGATATTCCAGATATACTGGGCCTTCATTGTGTCAATATTCACCTGAAACAAAAAAATGATTCGATACAACTGATAAATAAACATTGGTGAACAATTTTTGACCTAAAAGCGGATTCCCACCATACGGACAAAACCGCAACAAAACAGCAACTGTGTCGATTTCGACAAAACAAAAACTTTTGATGTCAAAATATGAAACAT
The DNA here is from genome assembly GCA_029955515.1 of Chrysomela aeneicollis. Classification (NCBI taxonomy): domain Eukaryota; kingdom Metazoa; phylum Arthropoda; class Insecta; order Coleoptera; family Chrysomelidae; genus Chrysomela; species Chrysomela aeneicollis. Next base: position 11,147,325 of record JARUHQ010000003.1, on the reverse strand, counting down.
TTTGAAGACTTTGTGTTGCCAGTTCATGTGTTCAATGATGGAAATAAGACCTGGTGGCGCTACTCTTCAATTGTTTCAGCAGACAAATCCTTGATTTGGAACAATTGAATTTCAGCTCATTACGTGGGGTTCTCATGTACAACAATAGATGGCGATACTGTCGAAAGATATTTGAGGTATTTTCTTTCAATCATGTTCGATACATATTCGCATCAAACTCATTGGAAAATGGCTCCATGAAATTGTTAGAAACGATTAGAAGTCATTCAGAATCAATTATTCATACTTTCGTGTTGACACCTGCAGTAACCTGTAAATTTGGTTGAAATCGCGGCTTCACTTAGCGAGATTCACCCACGCCATGTCACGTTATACAGGTTTTATCGAAGTAGGCGAAATCAAGAGATTTGGGACCGTCACAGGATAGGAAGTGATTTCACCAGTCTATCTATCCACCTCTATGTTTTCGTAGAGAAGTTGGCGATTTATCTCTATTTTATAGATATTATCATGGGCGATGCTCTTCTGGAATATCAACAATCGTTCCTCCATTAACAGTCTCTTCGAGATTAACCCGTCAAGTTCGGTCTTCACCACCCTTCGTGGTCATTTTAGAAACCTGCAGAACGTTCCTTTCCAAAGACTCGTTCATCCAACGAACATCGAGACTTTGGAACTCATTGCCATTCGATCTCCAGAAATTTAAGAAGAACACCAACCCCTACCTTCGTTTCCTTGGTTCTCACAATGTTCTCTGAACATTACAGGATATCCCTTTTCGGGAGAACCAGAACATAAAAAAAACAACAAAAAGTCCCGTCGCCAGGAGGTGTTTTGTCTCTGTTTTTGTAAACAGAGTTCGCTATGTGGAAACGGCTGGCGACGACAGTTAACTATTTTGTTCTGGTAGTGGTATGTGACTTTGATGGCATGATGAAAACTGTTCGTTTAGTGGAAACGACAGAAAAGGAAACGTCAGAAAACATCTTCAAAACAAAACACGCGACTGACTAATATTTTGTTCGTTTCGTGGAAATCGAGACTCAAGTTTGTTTTCGAAAATACAATTGTGATTATTGTCCGATTCGATTCAAAATTGGTGAATGGGGGTTTTTGGCATCGGAGAATATTTCAACAACATTTACTACTATTTCGGTGTCGCAGTTCAAGAATTTTCATCCAAATGTCCAAGATCCTACTCTATAATTGGATGTATATCTGTTGAGTAGTGTAAAAAAAAATTGCGTGTTTTGTTATGTTGAATCTTATGGAAACCCAGCCTGTTTTCCAATGAGACTACTTTCTCAAAATAAAACCAGAGGCTGTGTACACGTCTAGCTAATAGAAAAACTAATTTTCGTGCAAAAACTTCTTTATGCTAGAGACTATAGTTTTTCAACTTTTTTGAAAGCTGCAGTTTTTTAAACTCCGATTTTGTTGATGAAATACATGTTCATGAGATGAATCAATTCTATAGTGACTCGACATGAAAAATCTTCGTATTCTTCGTATGCGTATAGCGTTTTAAATTAGATCGTCTAAGGGCTGCTAAATTAAATAAGGGCTAAATCAAATTGGGGTTAGATTATAACGTACATGAATCCACCTCCAGACCAATGCATTCGATTTCTCATCATTGTTTGTAACCACATAGTGAAAATTCTGACTACCTATCGACAAAGTTTTATCATTCATTTCAGACAAATCGCTGACATCAGTGGTCCAGATTGAATGAATTTCGGAGGATCATAAAACAATTTCGCTAGAATAATATGTGTTTGAGCATTGTCTGTTGGGGCAATGTGCGGAATTGATGGGTTCGTGTGCCATTGTTGCAGTGCGATTAGAGTTATGAAGGGAATTTATTCAGTATCGGATGGAATTCGTGCTTTCATCGGATCCTTCTATCAGGAAAGGCCAATTCGGGTTGAAATTATGGATTAGTGGTTCAACATTCCAGCAGGAAATTTCATGTCACATAGGAATATATATATTCTACTCATTATAAACGAGAACCTGGGATGAAAGGATCACCACAGATCATCGTAGACAGAATTAAATCTTTCGAAACCAAACTAGCGCTTTTGATTAACGTATAGAGATTATTAGTGTAATCGTATTGAAATCGTTTGTGTATAAATTGGTTACTAGTTCTGGAACTCCATAGGAGGAAATTTTTGCATGTAATTGGTGGGTACTTTAAGATCTTAAAAGATTTATAATGAGTAAACATTCCTAGTATCCATCGTAATCAAGTAATATCATCATCATTATCTGACTGTCCTACTTGTTCTTTAGGTGAGACTCATGAGCATCCTGGTATCTTCCGAAATTCTTGAAATATAGATCATTTCTATTAGTCTTGACAGTTTCATAATTTTTCACTTAAAGTTAAACAAATTTTGATTTTTCAGAATTGTATTTATTTCTCCTGATCATGAATCCGAAGTTTTTTCAAGCCTCCCTAATATGATTTTGAGAATTTTATCATTATATCTCGATAAATAATCACGGAAGTGACAGGGATGCTTTAATAAAAAGTGAGACACACTGTAAATTCAACAGAAAAAAATGTCTACGATAAACTGAATATCATATATCAAAGACAATATATCTCCTCACTTAACAACCAATTAGTGGATTTTAAATTTCAAAATTCAGCCAATATAATCGGAATTACAGTGATGGAAATATAGCTTGTCGCTGTATTTTCACGGTGATAAACCTTATTGTTTTACTAACTATGAAATAATGATTTGAATTATTAACGTCAAATTTCTGTGTTTTGACTAGTTATCTTCATTTACCAATTTTAGCGATCGTAGGGGACAAATGTCCATTGGTATCATAGATGATTCAGTGGAAAAGAGTATCCCTATTTTTTCTCTTTAGTGTTCACGTTGTTAGTTTTTAAGTTCGATTTCTGTAAATTACTTCAAATTAAAACGGTGACACGATTTTTCTTCATTTCAAATCGATATATTGTCGTCCTGAATATAATTCGTGGTATGATCAATAATATTTTGGAATATCAACTCATTGGCAATTCATTATTATTCCAAAAAATTATCGATAATAATCATACCACTTATTATGTTACCCCTGATTATCATCAAAAAACTATGGAAAGAGTTTTTGAAGGGCTATATCCGCAATAACAGATTAGTAGAAGATACATGCCGATTCTGGCCATTCTATAGTGAATCATCGTTAGGCTCCGCCTATGAGTGGGATATCACGTGATCTAGAAACACATTGGCGGAGATGAAAAGCGGCGAGTCAAAAATTTATTGATGTTTCAAACTAAAGTACCTCAAATGTATAAAAGGAACTAAATCGTATATGAGTTTCGGTACGATATTGATGATACGTACCTTCATAACAGCGGTGTTATTTGAGTCTGGTACTGCAAATATCACCCACAAACCATTATCATCTGTGCAAAAATCGACTGTGTTGTGTTGTTCCGAATAAAGTCTGGAAGTGCGATTTCCTGAAGGAAGGTCCAGAGATACCTGCAGAAAGCATAAGATAAATGGAGGACCAGAAGCTATCTGTCACTATAAATGACAAATTTTCCAGTTACTAACCGTACTTTGGTTATGGAGGTGATACTTTATTATTCTCCTGGTATCTTTGACGTTGTAAAAGAAATATCCATTGTATATCACTTGATTATTGCCATCGAAAGGATGATCCAACTGATACTTTCTGAAAGATGGTTTATTAGTGGCTAACAAATTAACAATAAGGTCGACGTATATAGGGTTTCAAATCGAATCTTACTTCGTAGGGGCATCTCTCCTATAAACAGTCTTATTATCATACTCGTACAGTACTGTGGGTTCGTTTTCTTTAGTCAACCAGATTTTGGGCTCTTTATCGTTGGGCAAAGTAGGGTCCCTCATCCAACACCCGTAGGTTTCAACTGAAGAGCGTAGATACACCGGTTTACCAACCGCATAAAGTACACAATCTGAAATAAAACATGATAACTGTAATATGTGACTAGAAATGTGACTGGCAACGTCATAAAACGTTCTAGAGATTCAATCCTCTGAAGTCAAAGACAAATGAAAGAAAATGAATCATTTTACCTCTCATTTAGATCCTGCAGCATTTTCTGACTCAAACGTATAATAAACAAACAAGAAGGTAAATACCCAACATTGCGCTCGTTAGTAGTTTCTGGAAACCTGATTCAAATCGTCATGACATTCATTCGGAGAATTTCTTTACTCTCACAGTTTTTTTGAAAGAAAATTTCAGTTGACAATAAAACTGAACTCCTTGTTCTCTATTCTATAGGAAATCCAGTTGATTATTTCAGTTAGGTTAGTTTGTTACTAGCTCTCATTTAATAACTATTATTATATAACTAGACATCAGCATCTCTTTCGTTACGAGCAATCTCAAACAAATGCATAGATGCAACATATACAATAAGCTAAATAATCTAATCCATATTGATGTATTCTCCTTCTCTTTATGTCTCCTACATTTTGAAAAAGCATTTCCTCGCTCTGCAGACTCAATCTCATCATATGTATCGAATAAGTGTACACTTGTATGTACATCACTTGATCTTTATCTCAATGGTTGAATGGTTAGCGACCGTTGAATATGATTTCGATTGGTAAGTTGGCGGGAAAATTCGGTCGAAATGTTGAAGCAACCCAATTGTCAACGTTTCTTAACTTTATTGTTTCATCTTCAGGGCGCTGAAGTGTAGAATAATCGATCCTCCGATTTGATTTGTATGATTTTGACGCTTGGAGCTTCTCCACACCTGAATCCCTCACGATTCGATAATCCCTTGACGTATTAAATTATGAAATAGGAATTCCTTCTCGCCCTCCTAACCGCAGAAATTAAAAAGAATCGCCACCAGAATGGAATCGTGAATGTCGGTCACGACCACGGTATTTGTTCTGTCATAAATTCTAGCTGGGAGAATTTAATGGTTTGAGGATTCTTGTCTCGAAGTGTTATCCGAGGACGTCCTCGTAAAATATCGCCTATAAAGCGAGATCAGTTCACAGTTCACACGCTCCCCTCGAAGTTGTTTAGAATCCGAGTGAAGCTGGTTGTGTTTCATTTCTAGGCATAATAATAGTAGGGGAGCCCAAGCGGGGATTTCAGTATTTACTCTAGCGCGGCAGATTATCATATGGGGGATACCCAACACCCTGTTGAGCACCTTCACCAAATCTCAGCCCCCTTTATAGAGCCACGCATGTAGGGCAACCGATCAGAATAGTAAAAAAATCGATCGTTGGATATACTCGAGCGCGTCAGATTAAAGCAAGGTGAGTTAATTACATGCAGAAAAGTGTGCACTTCAAAAATTTGACGATTCACACAAGCCGAAACAGTTAAAATTGTCCCATTCCGCACCTACCTATCTTCCTTCTCACACTAGTCACACTTTATATATTTCAATGTCACATTTTTTTGCATTCTCAAGAATCGGCCATGAGTTTCGGTCGCGTTCAAATCGTCCATCTTTTGAATAGTAGCTTCAGTAGGGTTCACTCAACATCCCTTCTGAACCCCCTCGTACAGCCACCCCCACCACGCAAATTACTATTACTCCGTGATCAAAAATACGTGGAGCACTAAATATTAATATCTGACGCGCTCGATTATTTCTTTGTGACTATGTTTTTAACATTTTCGAGGAACTGTACACACTCCCCTCAGCAGTGAAAGGACATACATCATATAACCTTTTTTCTTTTTAACATCTAATCTTCACAATCCGATAGGTTCCTATTCAGATCATCAAATATGCTTACGCTAGGCCGGCATCATGTAGTATTTGTTTGGTTTTAGAGGGGTCTGCAAGAAAGTACTATGATATCACGTGGTACAACACGTATGTATGGTCGAAATTTCAAAACGACCAATCAATGGCTTATTACGTCAAACCCCCCGGGACCTACCAAGCAACTAACCTAGATACCGTATCTAGCGTAAGCATATGTTATTCATTTATATTGTGCAGATTTATCGATGAAATTTCGGTATCATCACATCTATTTTAAAGTATTAGAGTAAACTCTATTGATCTAAGGGTCCCCACAACGCTCGAGTAAATCCCCATTCAGAATCTCAATATACTATAGTGTAGTTTATTTTGTTTACCTGCTCTTTTAGCTACATGTTATGATCTTTATCTTTATTTAATTTTGTTCTCGTACATGTACATTATAGTCTTGGACTAAATAAAACGATTTATATCTCTGCCTTCCCTACTATAACTATTAATATGAGAATATGATAGGTAAGGTTCTATCAAAACGTATTGATATTCCTATAATTCCAAGAAATATTCCTAAATAAGCGAAGTCAAAATACCACTAGTTGACGAAGAAAAATCTGCTGTAGTTTTGAACCTGTATAAAAGGTAGGTAAATAGTGCGCCAATCTAAGGCACTAGTTCTGTGATAGGCAGAGTTATCGAATGTAACCTAGACAATATGAAAATATTATTGCATATACAACATATACAAGGCGCGGCAAAAATAACCAGAGATTCAAGGGCAACTATTTTGAATGAGATATCATATACATGGTTGTATGGCGTATAATAAATAATTCTGTCATTTATACGAAAAATATTCGCCTCCTAAACCTACATCACATGATCGAATAATCTAGAGGATGTTGCTTTTGAATAACTCGAGAAAATCCAGTTCGAAAAGTTCCAAATTCAAAAAAATATTGTTTGATCACTATGTTAGTTCTGTTACATTCTCTGTCACGAGAATTAATGAGACACATTTATACATATCAAATGATCTCAACAATCTGCCCCCTTATATTGATAATCATGACGTCTGAGATTTTTCGAATATGCATGATCATTTTGAAGAACAAAAATCGATGAGTGATTGATATAGTCAATGATATCGGAGACTCCCTAGACTACTTTTGGTACGCCCTGTATATGCGGTAGTTTTCAATAGTTTTAGTTAATATTCGCTTTTTAATCATGTTTCAAATCGAATTTTGTTAGGCTTTATAAAATTTTCGAGTATCATAAGATATCACTTGTGAGATTGTGGTGTCAGCACAAAAGATGCCATCTATCCCGATTGAATCGTCCGCTCTGTTGAAGACGATCTCTGTATGAGTCCGTTTAACAAGAAAAAATGATTGGATAACCCTCATATTTCGTCATCGAATAGAGGAGCTACGTCTCTCTTTTTCTCCATCGCATATTTCCACTTTCATAATGGCTTATCGATCAGGGAGATATTGGTGGTTCAATATGAGGGAGTTTGTGAAAATTAGGAGGCATGAAGTAGAAGCAGTGACTTATTGAATAAGGAAAATAATGGATCATAATGCAAGGCAAGCGCTTATGAAAGGGTTAATGAATAAAGTTAGGCTAAAAGGCAAGATACGTCAAAGGAATATGTCTCAACTCTCAAGCTGTCGACTAGTCTTTCTATACAAACAGGGGAATAAGCTTTCACAGATTAGGAAAACTAACTTTTTCAGTAGTCTGAAAAATGTGATGTATCGGACAACTCTATCAACACTTAATAAATTAGTAACATTTTGTTATATTTATGTTGCACTTACTTGTCAGTGTAACAACTGTGGTTGTTTTCCACTCTCGATATCAAGAGACGAAAGCTCTGCTTTTAAATTATTTCCTTTTCATTTCATAAATGAAATATTCTCACTCGAGGCATTTAACCGTAAGACATGATTCGAGTAATGAAGGAATGTTTGTTATTTTCTCAGAGCTGAGCAAATTCATCGAAAGAGATAATAAACTCACCCTATCAAGTGAAATGAATGCTATCAGCAGTGAACAAATGGTTGGATATATTTAGTCTGTATCAGTTCAAATTTTTCTTTATTAAAAGTGTTTTCCTAATATTTGTCATAGTTCATATTAACATGAAATATTGCGCCCATGTGGTTGAGGATTCATATTTCTGACACAATTCATCAAAGTATGCAAGAAATGATTTTCTGAAGTTGATTCGGTTACCTTTCCCTTCCTCTGTGAAGGGATTCATAAACGCCTGATTTGCGCCTGCTATCATACATGGAGGAGTTATTTAATCACTTTCACTGCTCATCACAATAGTTTGAAGAAAGTTGATCAAATTATCAGAATATATACATATTAAACTGAGAATGTCATTATAAATTACGAATCATAACAGTGAAACATCTTCAAAGATTCAAACAACTTGAGGAAAGTTCATCAAACTATTAGAATAATATATGCTAAATTTTAGATCATTCTAAACTTCGATATGCAATTTTCAAACTAGATGTTAACTATATTTCCCTACGACCACATATGATAGCGCACAGATTGTCGTTATATGGAAAGTAGCTCATATCACCATATGACTATGTTATTTCAAATAAAAAAGTACACGTGTTAAGATTTAAAATGAAAGCGAAAGCTCGCATGCATGAATTGAAATAATTATGATATTAGTTGGTACCTACTCACACCTTATTCATATTTCTGCACTACAAACATGTTAACATCTTAGATGAACGCACTCACCTGTTTCACTGCAGTATTTTGGGTTGCGTGGTTACTGGCAACATCAGGATGATAGGTGAAATTTGAAAATAGGTTCATTTTCGAAAAGGCATATTATGGTGCCGAATTTATTTGGTGTTATACAGAGGTCTTCAGTTTAGTAATTATTGTTGGTACAAGATTGAGTTGCAATCAATAGCATATTAGCTATTAGTCGTTTATCTGTTGATGATATCAGATTGAGTTGTATTTTAATTTTTCATTTATATAGTGTATAGATTCTAGTCTTTCTATATACGAGATCTATCGTGGTTCCATAAAACTGAAGCAAAATTAAGCTGACAACTATTCAAATACGTAATGTGAACTGTACGAATAGAGTTAGTATTTCTGAAGTCGTGACAAGTCCTGATCAGAAATCCAAGTGCTTTGTTAGAGAAGATGTCACACCTATGACTGATTGCATTGTAGGCGAGTTTTTTTCTACATTCGTTCTAGCGGCTTCAATGTAGAATAACATCTTTTGCCTTGAATTTACTCTTGTGATCATAGGGGTGGAATGAAAAAAAAAGATTTATTCGAGTGCGTCAGATATTCAGAAGGAATGTTGAGTGAATCCTGAAGAACCTACTATTCGAAAGACTGACGATTTGAACGCGACCGAAACTCTTGCCGATTGTTAAAAAAAGAAAAAAATGTGACATTGAAATATTCGATCGCGTCAGACTATTATACAGACGGTTCAGCTTGATGTCCTTGTTGTGCTGACCCATAATCTGACAGTTATGTGGAGGAATTTCCTTAATCTGAAGGTTTGAAAATCAATTTTTGTATTTTTAATTTGGAGGGGGGCCTTCCTTGGTGGATTCATAAACTTGATAACTGTAATTGCTTTATTAAATTCTAACAGAGGTGAACAACTCAACATAAAAAGAATGGCGGACCTGCATTCACTTCCCATCCATTTCTATCACTGTTCCCGCCAACTGTCACTTGTTCTGTCTTACATCATTTGTCACGCGTCACACTTCTTATTTTATTAGCCTCGACCTTCCGCAGGCAGGCTATACGGCCTGTTGGATACTAAAAGCCCTGATTATACTACAAATAACTGAAATCTTTTTCAGAGCACAATAAACAAACCAAAGCGTTGTACACATTAGTAACATGGCAACGGAAAGTATGGGGACGGTGGAAGAAAGTGAGAAATAGAGAAAGTGTGAGCTGGAGCTTTTTGACCTTGCCTTAACCTGACTCGCTCGATCGATTTTTTTTACTATTCTGATCGGCTGCCCAAGATGCGCGGCTCTAAGTAGAGGGCTGAGATTTGGTGGAGGTGCTCAACATGGTGTAAGGCAGTGGTTCGCAAAGTGTGCGCCGCGGCGCCCCGGGGCGCCGCGAGGAGCAATCAGGGGCGCCGCCAGGCGCTCCTGATGAGCCAGAGTTTGAGTTACTTTTGTCAACGCCGACGACTGTGAAAAGAATTGTATGCGGTTGAATTGTTGAGATAAATAGAAGAAGTAATAGAGAATTTTAGTAGTGATACAAACAAGGTGTTGTGATTTACAAACTCAGGACACATAAATGTTCCAAAATGGATCGGTTGATTCGTATTAATCGTACGCTGTCTTTTCGTGAAAAGTTAGTAGTAGCAAAATGGAAATATTTTTGTTTTTATAAAGAAACCGATAAATCAAGCATCGACAAGTGACGAAGGAGTAAAAGAAGGAAAAATCGCAAATACGATGATAGCTATTCAAACTTTGGTTTTACTTCAGTAGAAGCATAGATTAAATACTCCGTAGAAGTGAAACATGAAAAAATGTGTGTGATCTGTTTGAAAACTCTAGCTGTCGAAAATATGCCATTCATCCTGCGATGGTTGGAAGTCACGCGAATTTTTCATAAGAAAATTGTAGATTTTCAACTGTAGCTGTAATAAAGAGCAAATATCGTTCAAAGATCAACGTGGAGCAAGAAATAAGAGCGACAGTGTCAAGCCTTATTCCTCGATTTGAAAAAAATTTGTGGAGATCACCAAGTTCACCATGTATTCTTGTGTGTTAGTTTAATAATGAACCTATATGAAAGTTAGATTGGGGTTGTTTTCATGCATATGTTTTGTAACTAGTGTCAATATATGTACAATCGCGTTCTATAGAAAGTTATACTTGTACATTCTTGGACACGTCTGTGCATTATGGCGAGTGAGGGCGCCTTGACAAAGTACTAAACCTGGAAGTGCGCCGCACACTGAAAAAGTTTGGGAACCACTTGTGTAAGGCGTAAGGATATCCGCCATATGTTAATCTGCCTCGCCCGAGTAAATCCAAAAATCCCCGCTTGGGCTCCCCTACTACAAGTAAGGTCCCCTACCTTTGGTTCTGTTCGGGAACCCTTCGTAGGTGACATTCTCGTTGAAGGGCTTCACCTCCCATCTGCTGATAAGGTCCACCAATGACACCCCGCTGGGTGTTGGCGGGCACTTCACCGGCTCCTGGTCCTTGTCGCACTCCGGGCACTGGATGGGGGGTCCGCAGAGATCCTCGAGGGACACCTTATCCGGAGGCAGAACGCCAAAGACTGTCTCTTTTCCGCGCTCGACGTAGATGCGGGAGGATTGGGAGATCCTGCGATCGATTTCTGGGAGAGAAAAATGTGTTTGGGATCAATCAATCAAGATGATCTTTATTGTCAGTAGTAGGGATCGCCAAGTTCTTGAACATTTCAAGATATTGTCTTGAAATCATGATGTCCATAAAGGATATCAACCACCTCCAAAAGAAAAAAACTTACTGGGTAATTATCTTCTTATTATGAATAAATCATCTGTTGATAATGAAAAAATGCAGAGATCCAAGGGAATCAAATATGGAGAACGTTTTGGAATCACCTACAGCTATATTTTGGATCCAATCTAGCCGGCATACAGAGGGAGACAATATTTTGCCTAATCTGCATGAAACGTATAAATATATCAATGAAGTTATCGAATCAGAAGAATATTGTGCTGCTATCAATATTTTCTTTCGGCTAGTGCAAGAATTATACGTTTTTCCTGCATTTAAATTCGAGTGAGAATGAGATTGGTTTTTTGACTCTATAACCGAAATAGGAATTCGATTATCGAAACTACTCAACGTGAGTGCCTGGAGATGAATCTATTTGAATTCGAAAGTACCCACCCATTCTTACTCAGATCGAAAGGTTCCACAGCAGTAGGAAAATCTCAATTCAGAGGGAAATACCGCCAAATAATGCCGATTCAACTTCTTTCAATGAAACGCTAGAATAAAATTGATTGTCAGGAACAGCTATCATTGTAGTAACGATAACGTTTTCATATTATTTCATGCATGAGAACATCTAAAAATAATGACTTCTTCAAGTATCTACCTGAAGATATAAATATGCCGTGAAATACAGGGTCACTCACGGTCGATGGTACTTTAGACGTTTACGGAGAACGGGACGTAGGATTATTCTGAAAATTTGGATTCTTGGGTACTCAGTTTTGTTCTATCGATCTAAAATACTTTCAGCGTTGCGGCGTTGCCGCTTCTATCAAAAAGTAGCGACAACTTTGTTATTTCAAATGGAACACCCTGTATTTCATTTCATTTTTAGATTCTTTCTGAAGAGCTGATTTCGTCGATACATCATACTTGGGGTATAGCGCGAAAGATTAGAGAGATATAGGGTGTGAAAAATCGAAATTTTTCAACTTTAGGAATTTTTTGTGTCGAAACTAATCATTTCTGCTCAAAACGGCTTACATGTCCCTATCTTAACTTTTCATTTACTATCTACTGACATTTAATAGAAACAAATAGAGGGTGTTACAAAACTCAAAATTTTGAACCACCCGTATTTGTTTCAATTAAATATCAATCGATAGTAAATGGAAAGTTGAGATAGGGATATGCAAGCCGTTTTGAGCAAGAATGGATAGTTTCGGCACAAAAAATTCCTAAATTTGAAAAATCTCGATTTTTCACACCCTATATCTCTGTAATATTTCGCGCTATACCCCAAGTATGATGTATCAACAAAATCAGCTCTTCAGGAAGAATCTAAAAATGAGATAAAATACAGGGTGACCCATTTGAAATAACAAAGATGCTGCTACTTTCTGGAATAAGCGGCAACGCTGCATTGCTGAAAATATTTTAGATCGATAGACCAAGAGCAACTACTTGAGAAACCAAATTTTCAGAATGATCCTATGTCCCGTTCTCCGTAAACGTCTAAGGTACCATCGACCGTGAGTGACCCTGTATAAAGGGTTCCTGGAACGACACAGTACATTTCTCCATAATGTAGGCGTATTGCATACTGAATTATAAGACATCGAGATGAAGTCTGCACTACCTAACACATCTCACTCAAAAACTGAAAAAGAATATTTTTTTATACTCGTTTACTTTCAGATATCTTCGCCTTTAAGCATTCCATACTAGTAAAAAAAACTGCTAGTGATGGGCCTCGCACGCCCTCAGACCAACCAGATTTGACACCTATTTATCACCAAGTGGCGCGCAAAATGATTCGAGTTCGAGATAGCTCCATAGAAAATATTTTCACATAATCATAGTTATTATTTTCTTATTATCATTTTTATTGTATACTTTCAGTTCAAATGCTATAAAAATTTTGGAGAGCAGTTGTGAAATGGAGATTGTACATAAGGATGCTCTAATCTTAGTTAGGTACATCTGGAAAAACTTTAACATTTTTTCACCTTGTATATTGAACGGAGGAGGTTCCGAGAAGTTGAAACAGGTTATCTGTAATCACCCCAGTGATGTCATTAGCTTTGGATCACAGTGATTGCACGCTCTGTGAACTTTTAAATCGATCGATCATTGCTGAAAATACTTCAAAACCATATTTCAGGTAGTTCGATAGGGTAACTTCAAAGGAACTCATTCCCCGCTTATTAAAAAATAATCCTGTCTTCATCATCCACAAAAATCTCATTCGTTAATACATAAAGTTGAGTTTAAATTTCCCCTCGCGCTTGTTGAAACAAGCAATCTAACTCCGGCTACCCAGTCCCAACCTCATTTTTCAACTCTCGTAACTCGCAGAACAATATTTACTTTCCACTTAGCCGTCCATCTGGGAACTCGCTTCTCTCTGCAAACAGCTTTATACGGTTGCGATTGCTATTTGGGCGTTTTTGCTTAGTTAAAATCCCGTCCAGCTTTGCGAGTACCATCGATCGCCACTGGCTATTGGAGAGTGATATTGGTAACCCGTTGGGAGTTGAGCAAAAAGATAGTTATGATACCGATCAACCCATAATCATGACTAATGCCGCAGCAATGGTCTCATTTGAGTATTGTTACGATATTTGACCGTGAGTTCGATTATCTCAACACACTGTATGATACTTTATAATTTATCACCACACTATGATACTGGAGAAAATAATAGACTCTCTTGAGTTGAAACCGCTTCACAAGAAACAGTTTGCTTATCAAGCAGGTAAATCCACGATTAATATTCTACAATGTCTAGTTGAAAGCATTGAAAAGACATTCGTGGAAAAAGAAATGGCTCTTTGTGCCTTCATTGACATAGAGGGTGCTTTTGAAAAGTGTTTGAAACTGTTTTTAACCGCCAACTTAGTTGCAAAGCAACCCTCGTAAGTCTAGGACTTGTATGAGTGAGGAGGACGTTAAGTGTCATACGAAGCAGGAAGCAGACTGCCTTGCCAAAGAAGAGGCAAATACACAATTTCTCGGCCCAAAACCCTTCTGTGAATTTTCCAAAGTCCACTTGAGAGAAGAGTTACGACGCTGGGAAGTAGAGGAAATGAATTCTCACTGGAATAAAGTGTCAGGACAAAGACAATAAGCGAAAAGGCTAGTGAGCCTTTCGACAAGGAAAGCTAAACATCTTCTCGAGTTGGACAAAAAAGACTTGAAACTGGTAACATGACTCCTCACTGGACACTCCCCTTTGATGTATCACCTCAAAAAGATGGGTAAAACAGAGAGTGATAGTTGCCGCTACTGCGAGAACTTCGCTGAAACTGCAGAACATTTGCTTTTCGAATGCCCAGCACTCTTCTGCAAGAGGATCAAGTTCCTGGATGTCAGGAACCTAGCTCCCAGGAAATCTTATAAACTTTGCAAGAAGCCTCGGAATCCCGGGCCTCGAATAAGGTTATGCACAAAATATCTGATAGGTCGAGGTGCTTGAGAGGCTGCACGGTCTTAACGACCCCCCCTACAATCTACAATGATACTCGAAATACATCTAACAATACTCATTAAAGCTTCCAGAAATACCTATGAATGTGCCCACTTCCCTGTCCAATTTATACTAATCCCAAATATCCATAAACCCTTTGCAAACATTAGTAATTCATAAATGTCTAAGCAGGATGATCGTAGCACATGTTTCAATGCAGAATGCCATTTGGGATGAATAATGCACCATTAACGTTTTGAATAATCTGAGTCGCTACACTGAAACAAAATAGCAATGAAATCAAGCATGTGAAGAATCAAGGGATTTGAAACTACCTCCTCGCATGAGAGTGAAATCATCAAACTTCTTGAAATATCTTGGATATAATATGTTCTGTATTAGGAAGTAACGATGTAATTTCTGAGTAAAATGTTGTGAATAGGAAAAGCAACTGGAATTATCACGAGAATGGATATTTGGATATGGGAATTAAAGTGGTGTATTCCCCAATGGCAATATTTTCGCAAGGTCGACGTAGGGGGCGCTGCTTCCAGTGGAGGTCATGCTGGTATCGTTAAATGGTGTAGATTGTTGCTTTAAGGAATTCGAGAACGTAATGTTTTCGTTCATAGTCACGCCACTCTATCGCTTTCATAAGTATTCAGCACTACGCAAAGCATGGATCATAGCGATTAGGAGGAGTAGATTCACTTCTTCCGATCACTCTCACGTACCTATGCAACAAACACTTCGTTAATGGAGACTTCCATAGTCATGGCCAAATATACCCTTCGACAAAATAGCGAGTTTTAATCATCATGATTTCAATTCAGTCAAGAGTAGGTAGATTCAAGGAATGAAAAAAAATCTAACCTATATTCTTTGAGGAAGCCAAACCATTACTGAGAAAAGGAGATGAAACAACTATCAAAATCCAATAACTTGATGATCAACATTTTTTTCACGGCTACGTATATGAATACGTCATGAAGCACAGTTTTGTTATTTTGAAAGTAGCTCATATCACCATGGCTAGGGGTGGGTGAATTTACCGATATATCGATAATTATCGATAATTTAGATAATTTTTTAAAGAATGAAATGTGAAGTGTAGCATATAAACATAAATGAACAAACTTAAGATATCCCATTAGAACCAAGTAATTTGCTTATATTCATAATATCGATAATATCGATAAACCGATAATATCGATAAATTCTGATCATCGATATTTCCAAATCATTATCGCCCACCGCTAACCATGGCATTGTTATTTAAAAGAAAAAATCACTCGTGTTGAAATGAAAAAAAAAATCGCACTATCGCATCATGTATGGAAGAAACAATTATCTTTTACCTAAGACTAAATCTACTATTTCTACCAAAGAGTACGGCTTAAGCCCAGTTTATTCCTGATGGGAGATTTTGGCTTTGGTAATACTAGCGGTGAAAAATGCGCTGTTGTTATTGGTCAGTTTGAATAGTAGCCAATTGCAGCCAATTCCTATTGTTTTATTTCAAGGTAACAGCATCAAATCATCTAGGAATAAACTGGGCTTCACATCACAGAAGTTTCTGGTTGTGTGATTGATTACCCACTGGCGACAACATCATTACCTTAAGTATAGAAATAGTAATATCGAATCAAAACCACCTGAAATTATAGAGACCGCTCTAGTTATGTCTTTAACATGACTTCTCACGAAATGAAAATATTTATGGTCATAGGAAAAATCGTCTAAAAAACTTGTTGGAAAGTGCATTTCCTGCACTCGTTACGTTTCCGTGCGAAATATATAACTTTACACAATTTTTAAGTAATAAAGTAATAGCTGGTAAGAAATTTTAAGAAATACGGGCAAGGTGATCTAGAAACCGATAGTTTCACACGGATGTTTCTGCTCTCCTCTTCTTTATTGAAGCAAAGAATCTATTTCAATATTTCTACTCACCATTCATTTTGAACTCTCCCCTGGTGGTCTGCAACTCGTTCTTGCTGATGCAGTAATACCTGTAGTTGAAATCGGCTTGCGTCACTCGGGTTATGTTCAGCTGCATCGTCGATCTGTATCCGTTCCTCTCCAGCGTGTTGTCTATCCTGTATTTGTCCCCGTTTTCCAGCAAGCTCCCGTCAGAGCGTTCCCAGTATCTGAATAACGTGCCTCTGTTACTGCTATAATATCTCCTCTCGAGATTACGTTTCCGATGTTCGGTACAGGGTGCTCCAATCATCATAAGTACATTCATTTATTCATATGCTCAATATAATTTCCATAATGGAGTAGCATGAACAGTCAAGCATTGTTCATTCTGGTATGAGACTGTTCTGTATCTACTTAGATGAAACTTAATGACGAAAAAACACAAGGCGAATTCAGAATTCACCTAATTTCAATATATTTTTTATTTTTATATCGAATCCATTGATGTTTCTACATTCGTTTATGTCTTCAGGTATTTCCTGGAATTTTGAAAGTATAGGTATTATATGGTGATTTGTGTATGCTTGAATCGCTGGTTAATAAGTGTATAATCCAATTTCATCATTTTATTGAAAATGTGTTCGCCATTGAATGAAATTGATTTGATTGAATGTCAAATGGTAGATACACTACATTCACAGCTTTCTGAGACTCTGAACACCATTATAAATATTTTTTTCTATTTTGGTTGTATAATGAGGTCATTGAGCAACGCAAATGCGTGTCGAAATAGCCTCTATTTCGATATGCAATTTTTATTATTCAGAGATTGGTACCAAGGTGGACATAGGATGGTGAAACAGATTCCTATTAACAAGCACTAGAATAAACTGTAGACCTTAGCCTACTTGATTTCATACCGTAGTAATATTTCCTGAAGTTATCAGAGATGGCGCCATACCTTGTGTCGGTAAAACAGAAACTGTGCATCTGTCATACTTTTATCAGTTTCATCTGTTCTAGATGAAAAATGATTGAGAAGAGTCAAAATATCAATATTCATTCCAAATTTATCGAAAATATATTGTTTTAATGTCGTTTCAAGTCACGTCTGTCAGATGTGAACCACAGAAATACGTAAGCAACAGAAATCTTCTTCGATAATCGATCTTACCGCCATATTTTTTCAAGTCGTGGAAATATTAGTACCTTCTCAAACGGTCTACAAGTTTTTCGCAGAAACAATTGGAGAGCTATTTCACCATCCTATATCCACCTTGATTGAGAAAGTCAGAAGAGTTAGGCCCAGCAGTTTACTTCTGAGCGATTTGGATTTGGTGATATTAGCAGTGAAAAACTCAATGTTTCAATTGGTGAATTTCAATTCAGAGTGTTATTTGATTCAAATTGACCAATAAAAACTATAACAACATTGAATTTTTCACCGCTGGGTATTGCAGTAATCAAAATCGCTCAACTGTAAAGTGGGCTTTACGCTTGTGCGTCAGATTTTGATTATTTTAATGTCATCATTGTTACCAATCGAAGATGTTTCTGTTTTTCAATTCAAAATAGAAAAAATTGCATATGACACACGTTTTATAAGACACGTTGTCGCACTTGTTCACTTGGAGCACTCCAAACAACGCGTGCGACAAAATAGCGTCTTATAAAACTTGTATCATAATATACTATTGTCCCACCTCAATTTATCATCAATCCAAATACCAATTCAGATAATACATCTAAGAAGCTTGTTGAACTTTTGTCAGACTGCATAAAATGGTGAAATAGTAGAAATCTCCTGAACGAAGGAGTTATGGCTGCCTCCCAGAAATCCAGAAATCTTCTGTGGACTCTCCAAAACCCACTTGAAAGAAGAGTTTAGACGCTGGGAAATAGATGAAATAAGATTTCTCTCGAATTAAGGGCCAGGACAAAGACAAGCGAGAGACTAGAGAGCCTATCGCCAAGTAAACTAAACAATTCCTAGATGATACTTCTGACTGGACACTGATCTTCGAAGTATCACCTCAAAAAAGCATAATGTCAGGAACTTAGCTCCCAGAAAACTGATTAACTTTGTAAGAAGTCTCGTAATCCCGGGCCTCGAATAGGTCAACACCACCCCACAATCTTATCCAATCCACGACGAAAAAAACAATCATTTCCATGCCTGAACTTTTAGAATTTCATCAATTCAAAAAAGATGAGCTTGAGCACCCTGTTTATAGAGATCTACTCCACTAGGTGTGAGTTCCTATTCTGGTTTCATGATTCGTATGCTCGTTTCTATATTCAAATGAATGAGGATTGGATGTGGCATACAGATCGATCTTGTTATGAATTTTTCTGCACGAGTTACACGCTGCATGCTTTGAATATAAGTATGTACACACATCAGGTTGATGTATTACCGTAGAGAAATTCAATATCACTCGGATCTGTGTGCGTAAGAATAATGTGCATCCCAATCAAGTTTTTCTTCTCCCCGCATCACCGCTGTGTTAATCCTTGTCAAAAACACTCTCGAGCACAAAAACCAGTCCATGATATATCTGTAATTTCGACCATATATCCTTTTCGACCCTAGTATCCAATCCTTCATAATGTGCACCCACTCGCTGTTAAAATGCAGTCCATTTCACCTCCATCCATTTCGCTCTCCAATGTAAAACTTGATGGATAGACTCACCTCAAGGGTTCGGGAAAAGCTTCCGTTTCACATTCAAGCACAGCTGCCGAACCATTCGCCACCCCCACCAGTTGATTGGATATTCTTATGAGTGGGGGAACTTCAACAAAGAAACGAATTATCGGTTTTAGACATTGTTGAAGACTCATCATAATTTCATATAGAATGATATTTGAGCTAAAAATCTTCGAAGAATGCATCCATGTTTATTTCTACTCTGAATACTATGTCAGTAGTTAGGGTGCCCCTACAGAACACCCCCACTCCTTTCACTTTTGCTTTCGTACCTTCCACAGCTGCGTCTTCCCGTTGACCAATCAAGAGCCGTCATGCGCGTCATGCATAGCTCCGCCCACCTTTTCTTGGCGGGATGGCGGGAAATTCAAACAAAGTATCGCGAAAACGTGACGAAAACGTAAAGGGAAGTATAACTAGGTAACTCAAGTCACGTTTATGCGACGTTTTTTTTTTCGTGTTTTCGTCACGTCTCTGCTACACACAATTCGAATTTCTCGACAACAAAGAGAGAGGAGAGGTGTGAGATCTGAAAGCAGAAGTGGTAAGATTGGGGGTATTCCGTAGGGGTGCCCTCTCATTAGTTAAGTCAAATTCCACTCCATTATTTCTCAACTTGAATTTAGAATTTGTGTGATAAATCAAAACTGATAACGAGACGTACATTTTCTAACGCCGAATAATGTCTGAAAGCCTGCTATTTTCAGAAAAAAAACGTTTCTCCAAATATAAATTCAAATGTGCTTTTGACAGGCGCCTACTCCAATTTATCTCACATAGAATCGATTCCACTGTCGGAAAATTATGTAGTTTATTCTGGAGGCGTTGATGGAGTAGAATTCGAATACATCTAACAAAATATAACTTGTGGTAAAGTTTCAATGGAGAGCGTGCATTATTATGACAGTTTATTAGACTTTGTTCACTTCGTACTGGAACGAGATGATGAATTATGTATGTTGCAATAACATCCGAGGGACTCGTTACGATTTCAACAGAGCGATGAAAATCATGTTGTGTTTCATCAGTGGCAATAAACTTGCCACAAAAGTAATATATATCGCGCCAACGAATTGGCCCGAAAAGCAGAATTGAAAGTGTAATTCATGTTATCATAATCTACCGTTCTTTAATTTGCAGAATTTATTTCTTTTAACGTGTAAAATTTGTTCGGTTGCATTTAGATAAGACAAAAGCATTGAAACGCCCTATAGTGGCTAGGAGGAAACTAAGATTGGGAGAGAAATATGCATACGGCCAAAGAGCTCAATAAATAACAGACGAAGCATCAAAAAAATGAGTATAATTGTAATGAAAATACGAAAACATATCCCGATGTTGTTCATAACAGAAATGCTAATCAACTATGTTTTTTAAATGGAAAGATCATGAACCACTATTCGAAGGTTGGTAAGACATAACTTTTCACGAATCTAAAAACAATCAACATAACCACAAAGTCCGTCAAAGGCAAATTTGCGATCGCAAACAGACAGATCGCCAAGTTTTTCGCGCACAGTATACTCTGGACTATAGTGAAAATCAAAGAAGCAAACGCTTCGTCTATTCATTGGCAAATGAATCGGTATGTACTCACAATGAACCTCGACTAAAAACGTCTGGTTAGCCTGTGGCGGAACTCCATTATCCGCAATGCACATGTAAGTTCCCATGTGATCCCGGTTGATCTGGGTCAGATTAAGTGCGGAACCGGTCACCTGGATATCTGAAACAACAAACAACGCTACCGTAATCGTGATGCTGACGCGCGTATATATCTTGATTTTTTTATCCTTCGAGTCGGATTTCCGTCGGCACGTGGATCAACGCCATGAACAGAGATGATGTCAAGCAATTTCATTACATGCATGAAAGTAAGAATATAAAAATTGTGTTGGAATTCATTCATAGTAGAAATATACCACTTGGATCTCTTTTTTGAACTCGACTATAATATTTGCTCCGGTGGGTTGGGTAGAATTTATCTACAACGCATTCGAAACATGTTTGAGTAAAATTCTAGTAAATCTGCGAACAGAGTATAAAGTGTTGAGTTTATAAAGAACGTTATCACGAGAAAAATATTGGAAACTGTCACGTTTGTTAGGAACTCTTGTTAAGCTGAGACTGGACTATTGATGAACCCGATTGAATGTGAGCTCTGACTTACTATTTCGATTCTGAATGCCGTCACATCTATCTGAATTAGCTTTAGAAACCTTCTCCTGTCTAGATATTCATGAGCTCTTAGTTTCAGTAAAGTAACAACCGATCATATAAATAGTAAGCTGGTGAGAAAAATGGGGTGTTACAATGGAAATAGGCAAAGTGATTGTTTTACGAATAGGCTTGACATATATGGTTAGGTACACCGACGAAATAATTTCCTTCGAGGCGATTTGTCGAATTTTTGCAGAATTCTCGACGAACGACCTCTCACCTTGCCATGCTCCCCTGTTGATTGGCCTGTTGTCCATTCTCTGCCAAGTGACGTGTGGGGTCGGAAAGCCTGTGGCTGAACAAGGCAGTCGGACATGTTCTCCCTCGCGTACCATATATGGCCCCATGGGACCAGATTGGGACCCTGCAACAGTAGGCAAATAAAAAAATAATTGAACGTTAGACCGCTGGGGTCGTTAAAAGTATAATGTTCATATGGAAAGTGGTGAACAGTGTTCGATGTTTAATCGGTTCCTCATGTGTAGGTGAAACAGGAGCAAACTGAAGAATTTGTCATCAGCTCGGTAGAGACTAAACCTAGAATAGTATGGGTATTTTTGCGTTCTCTTCACCTCATGACTCGTTCCCATTTTCCGCTCTTTTTGTGGAATACGAGCCCCATCAATTGGATTCCTGCTCATCTAACCTTGAAGGATTTATGTATTTAGTCATCTGGCGTCGATAAAATCTCATATCGAAGATGTCACCGGCAAGTTCCAATTTGGTATTGTCAATAAACTTCAGCCCATCAGCAAGAATTCTTACATCACACGCGAACACGTTTCAGACATTCGGGAAAATGCTGGGGAATATTAGTCAATAAATAATATTTTCTACGTCGAAAAATCTGCAGATACTGCACGCGATATTGAAATTTATTAGACTTTTCCGTTCCAGTCGACAATGGAAGATTTTCGACATATACCAGGTATCCACATACTTCAACATAATTCTCTACGATATTATTCCAATAACCTGATTTTTCGGAATGATTCCAAACGTGAGAGATCAGAAGTAGGTTCAACTTCAAGGTCATAGCGAAGAGGCCTTGAAAGACAACCTGTAAAAGCACCCCACACATACCACATAACTGGCGTGTTAGAATAAGAAAAAACGAAACATAGTTGTCACATTATAAGTTCACTAAGTTCTCAACAACAACTGACTCACGCTCGTTTTCATCATTTTCATGAATTGTACAATGAATCAAATCATTGAAAGGAACTTTTTCCACAGTTCTTGAATAAAGTATAGTATTATCAAACCAACTAATTATATAAATTATACTATCCAGTATGGATATCAGATTTCAGCTAATCGTATGTTTGTAGGTACAACAACGATGGGAATTACATCAATATTTTGCGGTATGTCGAAACCTGCATTTGATAACCAGAACGAATTAGGGCCGCATGGGGTACGATCGATTGTCGAAATCGAATTATTAGGTTTGTCGAAGTCAAAATATTTCGAGCTGCAGGGAAATTGATGACGTTAATGTTCGCTGAAAATTATAACGGGGTATTTCCAGTTGCTACAATTATAATTGCGCTCAATGAGACGATTTGAACGATCATTTTCAATGAAGGAGGAATTTCGGATTTCATCAACAACGAGCGACGTGATTCTCATCCGCACAAAACAACTTGCTGTTGTGATTGAAACTTAGGTATAACTTAAGTATAACGAGAGAAAAATGAACATCAGCACAATAAACTGTATATAACGAATGTTGTTAATGAGTCAAATACCTTCTTAGCACGTACAATAAATCAGATTCACTGATGCAACGAAACAATATTGTCTCATTAAAGAGTTAAAACTATCCAAATTCCAACACATACAAACCTGTTCTTTATTTCTGGTGTCCCACCAGGCTCTGTTTTGGGACTGGTTTCGTTCCTGCTTTGTGTCAATGACAATTGTGATTATTTATAGGTTAGGTACTGTTACATCGATACTATGCAGGAGCATGTCCCTAGATCGCCATACTAGTATCAATATAACTTCATACTATTTGTTACTTGCTGTAAGTATTTGTCAGTGAATGTGTTCTTTTTATTGGTGTTAATACCTTTCATGGAAGAAATACAACGAACCAAATTGATGTAGGTAACCTCATTATCTGCGATATGGGTAATTCTGCTCACTCTATTGATTGTCAAGAAATAAGTGTTGAATGCCATGCCAGGAATTTGTGCAAGCGGTTAGCCTCTGGTAGCTTTTCTGTGTGTTCTGCGTTCTTTTTCTGCATGTGTTTTCTGAATATTGTTGATTCCTATTCAATAAACGTTAATCACACCAAGTTCGTCGACTTTATAAGAGTAAAAAATTTGCGAAGATCTTTATTATTTTCAGCATTTATGTTCTGTTCTCTTTGGCGTCAATAAAGATTGCCACCAAAGATTGACTGTATACTGCTGTCGATTTGTCTTTTTATATGTTCCATTTTCTCTGCTTTATCCACGAAAGTGTATTTCTTCAGACGATAAAGTATATTATTTATATAGAGGAAGAGATAATTCGTTGCTTGATGGTCAGGAGTCGAATTCCGAACAGAGAAATTTCGCAAATAAAAGTGTACACTTGAAATATCAACGTTTTCGGAATTAATTTGTACATAATTATTATTCCATTGACAGCTTCAAGCTTTGGTGAGGAAGCAATTTAATATGTGTCATCAGTAGCAATAAATTTTTCCTAGAAGAGACCAATCCCTTTATGTCAGTACAGTGGCTTTACTGGGGTTCACATTACTGCTTTGGAAGTCTTGAGGCACACCTCATGTATTCCAAAACTTCCACGAGAAGCAGTATATTTCATCGTTTTAGGCCTATATACAGAATAGAGGTCGAAGCTGACACCAAAGTTATGAAACAAAGTTTCTCTGGCATTCCGACCATATACACGTGTATGTGTTTGATTGATAGAGTGTCAAGCAGGTTCAAAAAACGCTGGTGGCGATGTCGGCCATTTTCCAGGTGCTACTGACGCAACAAGAGACGGATGCTAGAGGCATGGAAGGTGTTGTATCCGCGTCCGCATGATTTATCACCCGGAGTTCACCCGGAAAAGCCACCCATCTGAAAAACTAGAGGGGGTGCAAGAGGGCGAAGACTCTCTCAAAAGCGGCACGCTTGACATCTGCTAGATGATTGAACTCCAGTTCGATCTCTTTTGGATTGCTATTTGATTACTTCAGCGTCATGAGTATGACTTATCGTTCAATTTTGTCAATTGCGCAAGCAAAACGAATTGCCACAAGGGGAAGAAGATTCAGTGATAAAATTTTTCTACGTCATAAAGCGCACGGTTTTGTTATTTAGAAAGTAGCTCATATCACCATGGCATTGTTTGAAAAGTGTTTTTAATGGCCAACTTAGTTGCGAAGTAAAGGTCTCATTGAGACTTGAATGAGTAAGGAAGACTTTAGTTAAGTGTAATCCGAAGCACTACTCGGCTGGTTATCGTTGAGAGTCCGAAGGATTGAAATCTAGGTACAAAGAATGTTCGGTTGGTCACCTATCTCCTTCTGCTAACCGATACTATAGAAATAAATAAATATTTCGAATAACCGTCGCGGGATTTGAACCCGGCTATAAGCCAGCGACTCAACGCACTCGACGACCAGCCCAGTTGTTATTTGAAATAAAAAAGCAGACGTATTGAATTGGAAACAAATCGCACGCTCGTATGCATAAGCATATAAGAATAATTTTGACTTTTCATCTTCTTTTCGGATTGCAAGTGAAAGTCGTAACTAATTTCAGTGTGTCAATGAGACATAACCTCTACTTTCACTTAGATGGAAATTTTTCTGGAAATATTTTTACTACAATTCTAAAGATGCTGATAGCAGCAAGTGACATAATCTACAACTTGCTACTACACCTTTTCCAGTTTTATTTAAGAAACCAACAAGTTAATTTCAGAAAGCGTCAATTGAATTTCAGATTAGTCACTTGTATTTCAGAAAGTATCAATTGTATTTCAGAATAGTGAGTTCAATTTCAGAAAGCGTCAAATGTATTTCAGATTAGTTAAATTAACATCAGAAAGTATCAATTGTATTTCAGAATACTCAGTTCAATATCAGAAAGCGTCAAATGTATTTCAGAATAGTCAATTGAATTTCAGAATTCGTCATTTGTATATCAGAAAATATCAAATGTATTTCAGAAAGCGTCATTTGTATTTCAGAAACAGAATTCGGGCTTCTTCTACGTATAAATCGATAAATATTAGAAAATATATGATCCTGTGCGGAAATAAAAAATCTACCTGCATACGCAATTTTCAACTTCAAGATATCGAAGTGGCGGTTCATTTCTGGTACAATCGGTAGTGCTACCTATACATTCTTGAGAATATTGTGTTGAATGGTTAGTTCCCATAAACATTAATTTACTATGAAATTTTCTGATTCGGCTCACTTTATACATACTTAGTCATGGAAACAATGTTGTGACCTACTCCACTCAATCTCGTAAGCAACTACATAATTTCTCAGAGAGGAATGGAACATTATACCACCAAAATATGGGGTGTTCACAATAAACCTCTGTTTTCTGAAATACAAGTAACTATTCAATTGACGATTTCTGAAATACAAATGATATTTTCTGAAATTCAAATGACGAATTCTGAAATTCAGTTGACTATTCTGAAATACAATTGACGCTTTTTGAAATAAAACTCACTATTTTGAAATACAATTGATGCTTTCTGAAATTCAAGTGACTAATCTGAAATTAACTTGTCGCTTTCTGAAATACAACTGAAAAAGGTATAGTGTGTCTGGGGGGTGGTTGGCATTGGAATGTTTCATTTGCACAGACTTTTGTATCTGAAGAGTACGGCTTCCATCACAGAAGTTTGCACATTCTACATTTGAGATGACGCACAACATATTTTTATCGGTTGATGTCAATGTGCAGTAATGTATTCCTGGTTGCGTGATTACCCACTGGCTTCAATATGTTGAAGGTGAAATTTGAAGTATTTTCTATATTCGTGACATTCGAATGAGCATGTGGTTTTAAATATCAATGAAATTGTTTGTGCAAACTAAAAAAACATCTGTGATTCATAATTGGAAATCTACTGACCTGCAATCGAAGGTGGTATCAAAAACCTCGATGCATTCTGTTTGTCCATGTACTTCCAGGCGGTGATTCCGGGAATTCCGGGGGTGCCGTGCGTGCCGGGTTTTCCGGGTCTCCCCCTGGGTCCGGTGAGACCTCTTGGACCCGGAGGCCCCATCGGACCGGTAGCTCCCCTCTCCCCCTTCATTCCTAAGGGGGAAATCGTTAGAAATCATTGTCTGGTCTATGCAAGAAGTTGGAAAAATAGGCGGAATAACATTTCACGTGCGCCAGCGAACGGTAATGTATACTTTATCTACGACTGATATTATTACTGTTAGTGTTTTGTTTCAACCAAAGCATTTCCTGTTTTCCAAAGGAGGCTCTTCCGATTGATAGTCCGCTTTGTTTTGCTGTCAAAGTTTCAATCGATATATCGGGACCGATAGTATTCTCTTCAAACTTGGTGAAATTGTTCAAAAATGCGCCCTCCTATCACTATCACTCTTCGCTAAATGTGAAACTCTTATGAAGCAATAACACATTTGTCAATGATAGGTATTGACATTGTTGACAAATATGCGTCAATGATTTTTTGGTCCTTCTACAGCACGAAATATGAATCCTGCATCAAAATTATCCCAATCAATCAGGATTAATGAGAGTCAAGGGATGTGGAAGAAACATAGATTTTACTGCTTACGCTAGATCCGGTATCAAGGTTACTTGTTTTGTAGATCCGGGGGGGTTGATAGTACTAGGCCATTGATTGGTCGTTTTCATTTTTGTCCATACATGTGTTGTACCACGTGATCATGTAGTACCTACTTTCTTGCAGACCCCTCTTGACCTAAAAATTACTACAGGATGCCGGATCTATCGTAAGCAGTAAGATCTATGGAAAGAAACAATTTCTATGGCTCTGCATACCAAACATGAGCTAGAGAATCTATTTGACATGAAAAGTCACTGTAAACAAAGAACAGTTTTGTGATTCAATGATAGAAAGTTAGAGACATGTTGAGAAGTGATATGGAAGATGGATACACCATACTGTCATAAACTACCAGATAGTATCAACGGTTCAGTAAAGGTAGGTATCCTTCAGTATGTTCAAGAAACTTGCAGAAATAATTCAAAACATAATTGATCACTAAGTATAGCAAACGAATTTCTTTTGCGAAAACCATAAGTTTGGTAGATTTTTCAAATAACATTGGATGATTCGAAAATACAAATATCTTCAATATAAGTAAACTTCGAAGATGTTCAAACTTCACAACTTGGGAAGAGTTTTCCTTCCTCAAAAATTCACCGAAAATAGTGATGTAGTCCCTCAATAAGATGAAAAATTTTCAGGTTGTACATTGTTTATAGTGTGTTTATGATCACCTGTTGCGTGAAAATAATGAAGACTATCGTTTTCTCTAATTTTTTCAACGATTCTACTACAAAGCACATGGAAAACAATCATATTACTGGGAGAGTCAACCGAATTGAAAGGGTAATAAATTCACAACAACTAAAGAAAGTTGCATCAATATCATTTTCGAAAAATATTTCTACATTAAATAATCAGTTTTCAGATAGTATCCTCCCTAGATCGAACCTTCATCTTAAAAAAAAAGAAGAAAAAAAAACAGAATATGGACTGGCATCTTCATGAAATATCTAGAGCCGAAGGTCCACAACCTCACAAATACGATTTGACCGATGATATTTGTCCTGGATTTGGCCTTCATACATGGTGTTTCAGTTTGTATATGCCTAACTTCAATGAGGCATAGTGCTTACTGAGACGAGAAAAAAAGTGTCATAGACATAGTTCCGCAAACGCTTAGTTTCCGCTATACAATGTGTTGAAGTTTCAAAAAATAATTGCTTCATCTTCAATATCTCGAAAATCAGAATACGATTATTTTTGAAATACGAGTTATTCGTATAATTAAATTGGCAATGTATAGTCCAGTGGCGTCACAGGAGAGGTTGCAGTTGATATTTCTATTGAAAAAGTGTGCGCCACTGCTTTTTTCGATGTCTCATCGTTTTTTCATGTTCTGCAAATGAAAATGAACTCCATTCATCTCTTGCGTTTTTGACGTATCTCGCCTTGTTATCGAACAAAAAAATGATTGAAAAAAGTTTTGGGACATCCATTCGAACAATTTTTATGAAGGATATCTATCGAAAATTCATCATTAAAGACGTTTCGTTACTGAAATGGTAGTTTTGAATCATATTAATTTTTTTTCACACAGATTTCAGGATCGTACAGACGAACAATCTTTTTTTTTTTCGATAACAAGACGAGATACGTCAAAATCTCAAGAGATGAAGGAAAAATCATTTTTGAATGCAGAACTTGAAAAAATAATTCAAGATCGAAAAAAGCAGTGGCGCGCCTTTTTTCAATGGAAATATCAACTGCAATCTCTCCCGTGACGCCACTGGACTATACAATGTCAATTTAATTATACTCGAAGGTGTGTTCCAGTCTACCAAGTTTCAAAAATATTCTTACATTGATCTTCGAGATATTGAAGATGAAGCAATTTTTTGAAACTAAACTTTGCGTTTATAGGACTTTTTTTCTCGTCTCAATGAGCACTATGCCTCATTGAAGTTATGCAGAAACAAACTGAATGTATATTGTCAATTTGTTAAAGTAACTGAATTCAGAAGAAAAAATCTGCAACTATTCAAAAAAATATGCCATCTGATTTTCGGACGAGAAGTCACATATTTTGTGGCCCAAAATATGAATGTATTCTTGCATGTTTTCTCAAACAAAAATATCTCGAAACAACAATCGTTCCTCGTTTCATCCCGCAATATGAAACGAATTCAGTTCTCACCATTTATGCCATCTTTCCCGTCTCTTCCGGGTACCCCGTCTTTTCCAGGGGCGCCGTCATAGCCGTTTCTTCCGGGTCGGCCGTACAGACCCGGTTCTCCGGGTAGGCCGTCTCTGCCGTCCAAGCCAGCCCGGCCCTGTTCACCTTTTTCTCCTGGCAGACCTGGAGTTCCTAATATCGAATTAGCCTCGAAAAGGAGGAGGAGATTCGAATGGAATCCGACAGAAAAATTTTCATCCTTTGCTTTAGCAAAAATTTTGTGATTCTGCACTGCATAAACATTTTGGTTGGTACTTTAGTAAATATTTTGTTCGGAAGCGTAAAAGGGTAACGTAATTAATATTAACAAATCATCTGAATGTCCGACTTTTATTTTGAAATTTAGAGTCGAAATTTCGACTTGACCATCGGCGGTATTACGGAATGAAGGTCGGAATTCCGAGATGAAAGTCGAAATTATGAGATATCTATAAGTCGTTATTTCAGTTGATCAATAAAAACAATTAAGTGGCCCTTTTATACGCTTCCGTAAATCTGACATGAAAAACAAAAATTTCAGAATTATATCATGAACAAACAAAAACTTGAGATATAATCAATGCCAATGTTTGAAACACCTCTTCTTTTACTAGAAACATATACAATGAGTGCTCCCACGACTTGTTTTACCAATAGAATACGCTTTAAGACAGTTGCACAAAGGATTTTAAAATGTCCGTTGTCTTTGAAGTAGGTGAAATAAGACGGAAATTATAGGAAAATGCCGGAAACTTGCGAGATAATTTCGAACTTTGGCTTGGACTATCTCATAAAGTAGTTATTTGTTTATGATTTCAATATCGAATTTACGTTCCTGAGGTCAATACTTACCTACATAGGTACAAACAAAAATTGTCATTGAAATACCTATATGTAGATCTAATGCAGAATTATCAAAAATTCAAATCAGACAACCGAATAGAATCGTAGATATTTACCTACTAGTTTCAATAAAAATAAATAGAAAAATAGAATATACGAAGGTTCATCTCGAGGTTCTGAATGAACCCAGAATGAACAGTATGTTTAATATAAAATTCCGAATTCCAGTGAGAAAATAGTCAACCAACCATTAAGGCCCCTATCACCTTTGTCCCCCTTAGGTCCATTATAACCAGTATTTCCTATAATTGAAGATAAATGAATTACATACTTCAAGTACGAATTTCAATACAGGCAAACCTTTGCTACCGGTATTCCCTTTCAGACCTGGTAGTCCTCGATTTCCTACAAGATAATAAATAAAAAATAAAACATAAATTGAATAAAATATAGATTTTAATGAGCAAGGTAATCGCAGATTGCTGAACTAAAGGGATTGTAGAACATGCCAACACAGTTATTTTTGTTGAATTGTACTAAAATTCATTTGATTTTGGGACACCATATGGCATACATTATAGAAATTGGACAGGAATAAAAAAATATAACAATCAAATGAAAAAAAATAAGAAGGAAATTAATCGATATTTATATAGTTAATAATAACTAAGAACGTACCCATTTCTCCCGGAACTCCAGGAAACCCTCTCATTCCGGGCTGTCCATTATCGCCCTTGGGACCAGGCGGACCTTGTGGGCCGGGAACTTTGGGACACAAATCCTGGACGTTTCTGCAATAGCCTTCCAACGTCTTTTCCTTGAAATTAAGATGAGAAAAGTTTTTCATCCGTCACATCTGCCATAAAAGAGAAGGGAAATGTTTTGCTATACCAGTCCCTCCAATTGAGGAACTCAAAGAGAGTACACAATATTAGTGTAAGAAGCATACATATCGGTGTAAAAAGTAGGTTCACCATATTGGCGTGTAAAGTACATCATACTGGTGTTGAAAATACACCATGTTGGGGTAAAAAGTACACCATATTGGTATGAAGAATAAGGAAATACAATAATAGTGGCAGCAACAAATATTCGATGAAAAATGAAGCGAATAAAATACCATATCACCCTACAGATTTGATGCATTTTCCGTGCGCTCATGGCTATTCATTTTCAGAAGTTTTAAGACGCAAGAATGTATTTTATGAGGTCCTTTCAGTCGTGACGAGCGTTTGTACGTGAATAAGAGAAAAAAGCTGCAGGCAAGTGAGCCTGATTTTGAACATGAATGATCTATTCTGGCGTTTGCCGCTCTCACAAAGAAGTAGATCAAGCAAGACACCCGCCCCCAGAGGAAAAAAAATTAAATTTCGTGACATTTTTCTCACATTGTGTGACTGAATCGCAGACTAATATTGAGTCTCGTTGAATGAAGAGCTAGTGAACGTGATGGCAAAATCATTTTGAAAAATTCAATTTTGAAGACGTTCATAATAATTATGAAAACCTACTACTGACATAATAAACAAATCTAGCGGTTTTAATGAAGCTATATAGAAAATGGTTCAATGAAAAACACATTCTAACATGCATTGCTATTCTTATGAAATTATATTTCAAGATGTTATTTTTGTTTTAAATGATGAAAACAACAAAGAAAAGCTCATGACTGTGAAGTATTATTGTAAAGCTCTTCGATAGATAAAAACAAATAGTAAGGTTTTAAAGATTTCATGTAATAATGTCCTTATCTTTAATGATACGATAAAGACTATTTCACGCACTTGCAATTGGCAAGAACCAATTAGGAGCTCTAGTCGGGTTCGGATTATCGATAGCACAAAGTTGACTCTGGCCTGTCAAGTTCGGTGTTTTCAGATTTGTGTCTGTGACAGTTAAACCGTTAAATAAAAATAATCACGCTGATTCTACCAAATTTCAGATTTTTACCTCTCAGTTTGTTTGTGAAATAGTTTTATAAAATTCCACTCGTGATTGGATTCATGATTCATCTCATAAGACTGTTTTTTTTTTCATAACTCAACTGAGTTGCTTGAAGGAAACACAACTCGTCCTGCGGACTTGTGATGTTTCCAAGCAACTCAGTTTCGTATGGAAAAAATTACTAGACTTATCGCAAAAATTCAATCACTTGTGGCAATACTACTGAAAAACCGAATCATTTATTTGGCTACTGTAGTTTCCTTCCTTCGAAGGTAATTATTTTGTTGATGTTAAATCCAGAAAAGACGTAATCCAAATGCGATGTTAATTTTGCAGACAACAGATCCGGTCTCTTCCGGAAGCACTTAGTTGCCTCAGTCTAATTGTATTATGAAGCGTCTTTCATTGGACAACGAAAGAAATAACGAAGGAAGGAGAAGAATTACGAAAGGAAGCCGACAAAATCTGAGAGATAAACGATTCCATTCCGTTTTTAGACCCTCTGATGAGTTTCTCAGTAGATAAATTATGGAGTATGAAAAGAATGACCAACTTTACTGGGACCAACTGGGTTTCTTTGTCTTGTATGAAATAGTATCGGATTTCGTAAAAACTGCGTGGGAAAAGTGCTACTTCCTCAAAGAAAAAACTCCTACTACTCCTGAGTTTTGGCAGTATAATGAAATTATGGAACATCCTGTGTATCGAATAGTTTCACAAGATTATTACAAACTGGGTCAAAAATAAATGATGTTTTTCTTCGTATTCGTAGGTGTATACCTCGATTACATTTTTTTGGTATATTCGCGTATTTCTTAAATAATTCAAATACAAACAGGATTATTTTTCACGACGAGTACTGAATATAATAATTCCGAAAGCATTTTTAATAATAGAAAATAACACTCCCGTACGTAAAGCAATGGAGGACATGGTTTCATGGTCCACTCGTATCCAATTTTGTTAATTTTAACCTCTTACAGAATCTACCATTCTGTTGGATAATGGTTGGATATCACATGCAATAGTATATCATATAATATGTAGATTCCTTGCTCACCAATATGTTTATTTCGGTATGAATTTCAACAGAGGACTTGATTCGTCGATGAAGCATTCCAAACAAAAATTATAGTAATCTGATAGTATGGAAGTTTCGAGTTTCATTAGAACCCATAGCCATCTAGTTGCGTCTGGTAATGAGATCGTCAAAGTTTGGAGAGTTTTCTCTTGAAATTAGTTTTCCAGTAATTTCTATTCTCATTTCACCGTGATTCTCTTGGTCCGCGATTTGAGAATTAAGATTAGCTTTATATCTATCCAAAGGGATCCATTCAATCATTGTTTTTCATATCGGCTTTTACTGAAGTCCTTTTTAAAGATTTCGAAAAAATTTTATGGTACCTAGGTATATTAATCCACAACACTACAAACAATTTGTATAAGTTCCCATACTGATTTGCAATCATTTTCAAGTTTCACAGTTCTTTTGGAGTATGTGCTAGTTCATTTTGAAATGCGCATCTGCATCAACTTCTAAACTGAAACTATAAAAATTTTCTTGAGTGCTACTATACAGGATATTTACATTATATATTAGAAAACTCTCTCAAACTTTCACTTTGAGTCAATATCATTTCATCCGAATACTCTGTTGAAACATTTCGAGTTGCAGAAATATATACCAAACAGACCAAGTTCTTCTGCTACCTTTACCTATCACCTAATGAACCTTCATATAACAACCTCTTCGACTTTTTATAACTCAAACTGGACTTCATTCAGGAGAACCATCCAACAGCTGAAATCGTAATCATGGGAGACTTTAATGAACATAACGCTGCCTGGCTCAAATTCTCTAACAAAACAGATGATGCCGGCCGTCAACCTGGGCCTTCGCCATCACTCATGGTCTAGAACAACTGGTTGAGCAACCAACTCGCATTCCCGATGTCAACAATCAGTTTGCCAACACACTAACCCTTTTCCTCATACCACTAAAAAAGCGGTAACATCACTGATGGTGGCCAGACGCTCTTGTGGAAAAAAATGGGGACTGAAACCACACATGTTGTACTGGATATACAACAGGGTGGTAATGCCCTCCATAACATATGCCTCACTGATATGGTGGCCTAAGACCCTACAAAGAGGAGCAATAACAAGACTGAGCAAGATAGAAAGGCTTGCCTGTCTAAGAATCACAGGGGCTATGAAATCAACGCCTACTGCAGCCATGGAGACACTACTGAATCTGCCTCCCCTTCACCTAATGATACAGGGGGAGGCGAGGCTTGGTGCCTTCAGACTACAAAATACACTGGACGATCTTAACATAGGAACAGGGCACATGAATATTGTAAGAACGGTGAACAGGGACACACTTGATATGAGAACAGATCACATTAACAAACGATATACATTCAATAACCCATTCAGGGTATCCATACCAGATAGAACTGAATGGAGTAATACAGAACTCAGCACTATACTGCAGGGAATGATCTGGTATACAGACGGATCAAAGACCACAGATGGGTCAGGAGCAGGAGTATTCTCGAAAAACCCGGAGACCAAGCTCAGCTATTCACTGGGAAAACACACCTCCGTTTTTCAAACAGAGGTATATGCGCAGAGGAGAATAACAGGAGAGCTATAGAACATGAGCAGATCCAAATAATGTCAGACAGTCAAGCGGCACTCAAGGCAATTATAAGCAAGGAAGTGACGTCGCGACTGGTATTTGATTGCAAGAAGGAACTGAAAACGCTGGCTGACCGGAACAGTGTCAAACTCATCTGGGTGCCAGGACATCAGGGGATTGCTGGCAATGAGAAAGCTGACGAACTTGCAAGAAGAGGGTCATATAATGAACCAGAACCAGGACAGATTCTAGGAGTACCCAAGCGTGCAGCGTCTGTAACAGACTGGATTCGGGAAAAACATAAGAACTACTGGAAAAACATTCCAGGAAATATACATGGGAAACAATACATCAAGGAACCATGCCACAGACGAACTGCAGATCTGCTAAACATGAACAGAGAGCAGATAAAAACTGTTATAGGACATGACCGGCCTCGCCCCAGTCAAGGAGCACCTTACCAGGATGGGACTGTATAATGGTGACCCAAATTGCAGGCTATGCGAAAAGGAACCAGAAACAGTATCACATATACTATGCAAATGCGAGGCATTGGATCGCAGAAGGCAGACAATTTTTGGGCAACCAGTTGGCGAACCAGAAATATACAACTCACATCCAGTGAAGGACTTGTACAAACTTGTACAAGGCACTGAGATAATAAAGTGGGTACAATGATGATAAATAGGCAAGAAACAATGGGCCATTAGGCCTAAGTGTCATCGGAGACTTCGGTCGGACGAGCCTACGAAGGGGGTGGACTTTTTAGTGGGTAGACCTGGCTGAGATCAGGGAGTCCCACACTATCATATGGGGAATTTGGCCCATATGATGTCCATATAAAGGATTTCAACCACCTCTGAAAAAAAAAACCTTTTCCTCACCACCAATCCTGATCTATATAGAATAGAAGTTTGTGCCCCACTTGGATACTCTGATAACACCCTCATCATCAACAACAACCTGCTCTTTTCATATATCATCGAGCAGCACAATACCGCCCCGTCTCATGTGGCATTACAATTCGGCCGACTGGGAAGGTCTTCGTATGTTTTTCTCAGCGTTTCCATGAAAGAGAATTTGTTTCTCTTCAGTAGATCCAACACGATGTGCTGAGACAATTTCTGAAATCAGCATGTTGGGGATGCAAACTTACATACCGAACACCGCAAGAAGAACATCATCCGATAAACCCTGGTTCAGCAGAAACTGTTCTAAAGCTGTCGCTTCCAAACAGACAGCATACCATCGATGGCTGAAAAATCCGGGCCCTGAGACTAGAGAAGCATATGTCGAGGCTAGAGGCATATGCAAAGAGACAATATAATCTTCGAAAGATGCTCACAATGCCAACATAAGATCAAAACTTGTTGAATGTCCTAACGGATCACGTTCATTTTGGTCTTTCGCCAAAGCTGTGGGAAGAAATTTCATTTCCAGCTCATTTCCTACTCTAACCAAGGAAGATGGAACTCTAGCTACGACTGTCCAGGAGAAAGCCAATATCTTTGCGCACCTATTTGCTGGGAATTCCACTCTGAATTCATCGGGAAAACAACCCCCGAACATTACACCTATTGACAATCATATATGCCCGAGATCACCTTTTGCCAACATGCTATCAGAAAGATTTTGTTGGGTCTCAACTCCAACAAAGCCTGTGGATCTGACGAAATCACACCGATTGTTCTCAAGAAATGTGTCCACGAACTAATACCTGCTGCTCTTTGCAAGTTTTTCGATCACTCTTACAATTTGGGGGTATTTCCGTCCAACTGAAAAATTGCAAGAGTACAACCAGTCTCCAAAAAAGGCAAAAAGACCTTACCTAGCAACTACACATATCTATTGCACTATTATTTCAAAGGTCATGGAAAAAGCCATCAACATCGAGCTCATGAAATATCTGGAACACTCAGGAATTGTCAACGATAGGCAATATTGCTTCCGTCATCAGAGATCAACTGGTGATCTGCTCGCTTACGTCTCACATTTATGGCAGCTATCTATTGAAAAATATGTAGAAACTTTAGCCGTGTTGGCCGTGGCATTAGATATTTCCAAGGCATTTGATCGAGTTTGGCACCAGGGACTCTTCGCCAAGCTTCCATCTTATGGTTTGCCCCCTCAGCTGTGTTATATGCTTGCTAGTTTTCTCTCAAACAGGTCTCTTCATGTAGGGGTCGATGGAGTTTCATCTAATACTCTACTCATATATGCTGGTGTTCCGCAGGGATCAATTTTAGCACCAACACTATTTCTACTTCACACATTTATTGGAAGCAACTTCATGTCCTATACACAACTTCGCGGCTGATAGTACCCTCCATACCGCTTTCTCTTCCAAGGCTCCTATATCGGATCGTCAAACCAGAAATGAACGAGGAATAAATGTTAACAATAAAAATATGGACTTAATCTCTCTAATAAACTGGTAGAATTAATTGCAAACAAAAGACAATCATGTCTTTTCTCTAGAAAAGCCGATCTCACTGTGCCAACATGATTCAGTCAGGATTAACCATACCATTGAAATCATCCATTTCGAAGATTGGCGTTACTATCAGCAATAACCTTTCTCTTGGAAAATCACGTGAGGTCCGTTGCCAAAAGTGCATCCCAAAAACTATTTTACTCTCAGTCAGCTGCTTATGATCTATAAGGCACAGATCGGACCTGTCCTGGAATACTGTTCCCATATTTGGAGTGCGGCACCTAAACATATCCTGAAACTATTGGATTCTGTCCAAAAAAGGGCAATTCGTCTCGTCGGTGATGTCTCGCTTACAAACTCGCTCACTTCTCTGGAACACCGTAGAAAAGTTGTCGATTTGTCTCTATTTTATAGATATTTTCATGGGCGATGCTCCATTAGCAGTCTCTTCGAGACCAACTCGTCAAGTTCAGTCTTCACACCCCTTCGTGGTCACTTTAGAGACCTGCAGAACGTCCCTTTCCAAAGACTCGTTCATCCAACGAACATTGATATTTTGGAACTCATTGCCTAGGGGTTCCCCGAGGCATATCATCTCCAGAAATTTAAGAAGAACACCAACTCCTACCTTCTTTCTCTTGGTTCTCACGATGTTCTCTGAACATTAAAGGATATCCTTTTTCGTAAGATCCAGAACATAAAAAAAATATGTTCTCAAATGGAAAATCGTTTATTTGTATGTATCCGACTATTCACTGGGGTAGACAAATCAAGAATGTTTGTGATACGGCACTGTTATTCATCTTGTTACGAAATTTCTAGACTCTTTGTACACAATGTAGTGAATTGTCTGTCTTCTTTCGAAAAAGAATACCATTACCGTCACTTGCCACCAATTTAGCCGTATAAAGTTGCTAGTCAAGTGTTTCTCGTTTCGTTGTTCCATGAAAATACAATGGGAAAATAAAGCCTTCACATAAAGCTGCTTGTCGAAGACTTGACGCAGAGTGACAAACTTCGTGTTTTATTCGAGTTGACAATGTCAGGAATAGAAAATGGGGATCGAGAATTCCGTTAGAATTTTAGCAGTGGTGCATTCTGCTTTATGCTTATTATATATAAAAGAACTATGTTTCATGGCGTATTTCTGGTCCTTTTCCATACCTGTCTATAACACAGTCTACAGTGTCACACATAAAAGAATAAATAAATAAATAAAGTTCGCGACATATGGAAGTTTTTTTTATTAATAGATATAAAGAAAATTTGACTTCGCAGTTAGTTTGTGCTTGAAAAATGAGTGAAATACAGCA
This sequence comes from Chrysomela aeneicollis, assembly GCA_029955515.1. NCBI lineage: Eukaryota > Metazoa > Arthropoda > Insecta > Coleoptera > Chrysomelidae > Chrysomela > Chrysomela aeneicollis. The sequence continues at coordinate 11,108,612 of JARUHQ010000003.1, read as the reverse complement.
TCTTTCCTTCCTTGATGTGCTTCTTTCTCTAAACCTGTCAAATTCAAAATTTTCTCCGAAAATCCTCAAAAAATCAGTTTTTTTTAGAATTTCATCCAGTTTGATTATTTTTCTGACCAATAATTCAGTTACAAACAAACCCGAAATATCATACTTTTCTGTAAACTAAACAATGACCTACAGTTTCATAACTATTCAAAAGACTTTCTTTCAAGTGATTTGTACTGGACATGATATAAAATTTCGTGATTTTAAACAATACGAGGCTAATACAAGGTACTGATCAAATCGAAATAAAATTTTCACTAGTAGTAGTCGAAGTGACAGTAGAGAGTCCAAATTTGGAACAAATGTATACAATTGGAAACTGAGCTACTTTTTTCTCTGACTTTTTTTTAAAATTTACAGAAAAAAACTGATTTTTTGAGGATTTTCGACAAAAATTTCAAATTTGACAGGTTTAGAGTAGCACATGAAAAAAGGAAAGATGCTGTATTTTACTCATTTTTCAAGCACTGGTACAAGGTACTGATCAAATCGAAATAAAATTTTCACTAGTAGTAGTCGAAGTGACAGTAGAGAGTCCAAATTTGGAACAAATGTATACAATTGGAAACTGAGCTACTTTTTTCTCTGACTTTTTTTTAAAATTTACAGAAAAAAACTGATTTTTTGAGGATTTTCGACAAAAATTTCAAATTTGACAGGTTTAGAGTAGCACATGAAAAAAGGAAAGATGCTGTATTTTACTCATTTTTCAAGCACAAACAAACTATGAAATCAAATTTTCTTTATATCTATCAATAAAAAAACTTCCATATGTCGCCAACTTTATGTATGACACTGTATATTAGAGTTCAGCCGTTTCAGAATTATTGAAACGTCTCAGTTTTTCAAGAATCGAGGGAATAATCAGATTCTGCGTCTCCTGTAACTTAACAAGAATTCATAAATTCACTTAGGTATATTGATAACATTGAAACGAATCTATGAAATATTGGTCAAATATCATCAAAAAATGTTCAGATATGTCGTAGATTAATAAGTGCTTAATAATCGATGTAAAATAATTTGATCATTATCGTTCTTTTAATTTTCGAATATTGTGGATTTGAACTGCCTACATAGGAAAATCCACCATAAAATGAAAGTTCCATGTATGGTCAATTGAATTTCGGTTGGAAGCCCTTTTACCGCAGCCAAGGCAATGCCTATAAATATTCCAAGGGTCGTTAATAGGATTTACCTACGATTCAGTACAAGATATATCCGAATGAAGTTAATTCACAGTACTGATGTTACCCTTCCATCGGAAACTAGACCCCTTCTAGGAGAAAATTTATGGATTTTGATCAAACCGCATCCCTTGTAAACATTTTGAATCATTGAGGAAGATGGTTCGATATTAATGTTACTTAACTACTATTATTCATTCATGTTTGTTGTCATACGAAAAAAAAATAAATTATCAGAGATTGAATGTGAATAGTTTCACATATAAATTTATAACATTCATGAGATTGTAGTTATATCGAATTTTTGTTACCAAACCCTGTGAAATTTTTAATTCCGGAGTTCATGATCCTGTTATTTTTGGACTGCGTATAGTCAAGAAACGAGTAGGTTCATTTCCAGGATACAATGTCAAAATAGAGAAAAATATTTTTCCATTGATATACCTCGAAAATACTTGCGGCTAAAAGAGCTCCTAATTACTACACACAAATCTACCCAACAAAACCAGCAGAAGGATGTTGAAGATATTTTGCCACCTAGTATCATTTTATGACACATGTTATCAAAATATGAACTTTCTACTCGAAATTGGTCCAGGAATACGCCCTCGAATTTATTACTTCCCTTTGACCAACACACTGTATAATCTTCAAGGAACTCGACCAATGTCTTTTTGAAAAACTTCCATCACAAACATTGTCGTTTACAATCAAGTTTCCTTCGGAAAAGATCACTTTATGTAGTTATTGACAGCGTAGTTATCTTCAGATAAAATTGCCATGAATGCCAGTTGTTCCACAGGGATCGGTTTTGGTACCAACTTTGTTCCGACTTCACCTTAATGGTGACCTTCTGTCCCGTTTACAGCTTCACGGATTATAGTACACTCCATACAGCTGAGCTCTAATAAGCAAGAGCTGTACCTACTCTTGGTGCAATATAAAAATGATCGAAAATTGGTTATTTACTTTCTACCGATTATATTTTGCGAGAAGATGGGACACAACTTTCTCAATATGATTGAGACCTCTGCCATCTTATTGCATTTCTGTCTGTCGGTATCCTGAAGTCCTGAACACGTTAATATCTCGCGATAGTTCATAATCCAGGCATTTGATTGGGCACCAGAAATTGAAACATATCATCAAGTTAAACTTTGATTATTTTAGGGATGAAATTCATGCATTTCAAGAGTTTATGTTACTTCAAAATAAAAATCTGATTTTTTGTGAGTATGCTCAATTATTGAGATACTGATGAATTCATTCCATTTGGATATTCCACACTGTATATTCACGATTTGAATATCATTTGATCATTACCCATCTAATAAATGTTTTCAATTATATATTTTACATCAATATTATAGAGTTCAGTAGCTAACAAAACATAAGAATTAAAGCTAGATGGATAGTTTGAGGAAGTTCAATTATGATACATTATTTGAAATTCAAATAATATCAAGAGTCCGATATTCCATAAAAGTGAATAGGAATATGTCGTATAGTATTAGCAATGTGCACTTCATCGAAACTTCTCAATATATTGTCGCATGCGATTCCTATAGAAATTGATTTGTAGAATTCGCAATGCCAACAATAAGCGGATGTTGATGTCCACGTAGCGAAGTTCTCAGTAGATCTTTGATAAGTCGCCAAGATGATTACCATTGTTACAATATTTTTCATTCCCTGCGACTTACTGTTACTTTTTTGGTTGACTGGGATACCGATTTATCCTATAAAGCCCCTATATGATCCAATAAAGTCAGAGATGCAGGATATAGTCAGGTCGATACTATTAATGGAAATTTAAATGAAATTTTCAATTGGGGATCTGATTATCTAGTGTAGTTTGATGCAGCCAAAACATAAACTTTTTGAAGTTCAGAACACGTTGAAGCTTTCAGATTATAATAATTCGAAAGAAAGCTGTTCATCTGGTTGGCGGTCCTGATGCACTTACGAATTCTCTAACCTTTTCAGAACATCATATATGAAAGTATAGTCAATCTCTTCCTTTTCCATGTTTTCGTATTTTCTTGCTCGATGTTCATTGGAAATCATAATTATATGGAAATGGACAGTGACATCGAATAGACACCAACTGAAATTATATGGAGGCCGCTTGATAATATTCATGGTCGTAGGAATAGTAGGTATATTACCCAACAAATGCGGAAAGTGACATATTTCACACAAGTAGTCAGTCGTTTAGCACGAGCCGCGTAGCGGTGAGTGCGGAAACGTAACAAGCGAAGGAAATGCACTTTCCAACGAGTTTTGTACACTATTTTTCCTACGACTACGAATACTTTCATTCCGCGGGAGGTCTTGTCAAAAATGTAATTTGAGCGCTCTCTAGAATTTCAGGTGGTTTTGATTCGATATCAAGTACTGTGTATTTCCATATTCAAGATGATATTTGAATACTTCTCCGACAATTCCTCATTATGTGAATTACTGATTGATTGAGTGGTGTGATATCAAACTGATGCAAGCAGCAAGCCGCGCATAAAACTGTAGACTTACTCTTTTGAATGATCTCACCCTCTGTCATCAACATCAAAATAGTTCCAGCAAATAGTATAGATTCCAGTTTTGAAGTGAATTAATTCAGAGGTTATGTATCAGACACATTGAAATTAATAGATAAAGAATTCTCGGTATAATTCGAAACGAGACAGAAATTTTAATAAATAATATGAATCTGATTTGAGACAGTGAGTACCTTCACAATATACCTAATTATTTCTATCAATTCATGCGACCGTTGTGATATTTTTCATATCAACACTAGTGCTTTTTTTCTTTCAAATAAACAATACCATGGTGATAAGAGCTACTTTTTGAAGAACAAAACAGTGTTATTATTGACGTTTTCATACGTGATCGTAGGAAAAAATACTTTCCACTCTTGTTATGTAATATACTATTCCTTTCGTGTAGTACAACATAAAAAAACGATTTCTTGTAATTCTGTTGTCTTCGAGTTTATGAGAATGTTTTGGGTGCCCTTGTATCCTATGAAAGATTCAGTCTCTTGTGTTCGCCAACCACAATCCGAAGCGGAAACTTGTGAATTGCGAGCTCAAAAATTGAATTAGGCTCCCAAGTTTGTTGAGCCGAATGTACACTAAAGCTCGCCTTGTTTGATAGGTGTCGGAGTGTTATTGTGGAATAGTGTTTGCAAACTGTCGAAAAGTTTCCCGACTCAGTTCTGCAGATATACGGGCTGTGATATTTCACTGTGGTTCATCACTCCTACTTCGAAACCGATCTAACAATGCACCTTCAGTCGTTTTGAAGTCTCCGAAATGAAGAGTATAACATATTGAACAAAAATTATTAATTCTGTATTGTCATTATTTTTCGTAATTTTTTTCGTAACTTATTAAAGTTTATAATGAATTATCAAAAACTCATGGAACCTTTCTCTAATAATAACAGTTGACATAAATCAAAATAAGAAATGACAATATGTTTATCGAAATTATGAATATTTACCAAAAAGTCAATATATTTTTTCTATTTTGGTTCTATAATGAAGTCATTATGAAACGCAAATGCGTATCGAAATAGTCTCTGTTTCGATATGCATTTTTTATTATTCGTAGGTGTGTACAATCGTACTGTCAAATGAAAGTCCAGTTTACTCCTGAGCGATTTTGGATTTCGTGATACTAGCAGTGAGAAACTCAATGTTTTAATTGGTAAATTTCAATTAAGAGTGTAATTCGATTGAAATTGACCGATAACAACAATAACAACATTGCATTTTTCACCGCTGGTTTCGCAAAAATCAAATTCACTCAACAGTAAAGTGGGCTTTAAGCGTTTGCGTCAGATTTAAAATATTTCAATGTCATCATTGTTACCAATCGAACATGTTTCTGTTATTAATTGATATGAAATAATTTTTTTTCAACAAAATACTTCAGATTAATGCAAAATAGATTGTATATGACACACGTTTCAAAAGACACGTTGTCGCACTTGTTTCCTTGTTGCAACAACGCGTGTGACAAAATAGCGTTTTATAAAACTTGTATCATTTTGAAATAAATCAGTTGTATCACTATTACAAATGGCTGGAATGAAGTAGTATATGTTCTGAAAAATAATTCAGAATATTTACTTGACTTACTGAATTCTGTGATTTTCAAGGTGATTTCACCGTGAAAATGTATAATGTATGTCAAGTAATATCGTACTTCTCCATCATGTATTCTGCTTTTTCCATCTCGCCATTGTGAATTTCGAATTGTGATTGTATATTAAATTAATTCACCATGTCAATCACCTTTGAATTACGTTTTCTTTTTTCCAGTCATTATATGAATGTACATCAAATTAGTAAAATTCAGGTCCTGATAAAATTTTCCGCCTGACGTCTAGGCACATAATATGGCGAAAAAGATTTTATAACCTCAAAAACTATTGTTCTGTAAGTTGTGTGTTTGTTTCGTTGTATGATTCGAAAGTAGTTTCGGAACCAAAAATTGAATGGTGAGACGACATACAATCCTTATTAACCATAATTTTTGCCTGTAGAACCTACACCAATATGTGCACCAGACATCATAATAAGATCAGAATCTAATTGCCTGTATAAAATTTTGCGAATTGGTGTTTCAAAATTACCCAACGTTCAGTCAATTCGAATCACTTATCTCTATAAAGTTCACTCATCTGATAACAATATATAGGTTTTCTTTCAGGAAATGACTGACAAAGAGCAACTTTAGAGCATTAATTCCACTTATGTTCACTCCTGTGTCGTGAATTGTGTCAAAGGAGGTGGGTTAATATTGTAATCAATCATTCTTGTATCTCCCGTTAGCGAATTGTTCGTTCTCATCTTAGCCAGCACCCTGTATATGATATCATTACAGTCACTGTCATTCTTGTTGATGTTGAAATTAGTATATTATTGAACGAGCGTGTAATGATCGATATTACTTAGCATACGATATTTGAAGCAGGTTAGACACTTTTTGGATCTCAAACTGTTATCTATCGAATTCATGGAATGTTATTCAAACGGCTTAACAAAATCTTACATAATAACATCATTGTAAGAAGAATATGATGAGTGTTTAAAACTCTGAGGTAATAGTGGGCTGACTGCTGATTTCTGAAATTTCGGCCAAACACAGTCAGAAGTTGCCATCAATAACAAAAAACTATATCCTAACGCTTTTGGTGTTTGAGTACTTTACAAACTAGTTGAAAGGTTTTAAAGTAAAGACAATACAAGTTACTATAATGTTCATTGAATGACAGACAGGCAACAGCCAGGTTCATCTTTGAAATACAGATTAGAGGGATGCATCTCTGTGGTAAGTAAACTATTTGGTTCCAAGGTGGATTAAAGGGCTCTCAAAATCCATTGACAACAACCAAAAAAATCTATATCATAACTAAAGTCAAAAACTAAGCTGTCTTGGGACTGCAAACAGTCCCTGAGCTTCAGCTTGCAGCGAATAACCAGGTCGATTCAATGTGAGATGTAGAGGCAATGAGGAAACAAACAGACCGCCTTGCAAAAAAAGTGTTCTATGGATTCTCCAAAACCCACTTTGAAGAGTTTCGAATAAACTGCCAGGCCAAAGGCAAACGAAATAGCAGTTAAAAACCAAACTTTTCATTGGTGTTGAATTTTTTATTCATCTCATGAGGTTGATTTCAATTGCTTTCGTATGATCAATTATGAAAATAAATACAGATTCGCTTCACAACTGACCAACTGAGAAGAAATGAGGAGATAATGTCCCCAAAAAGAACAACAGGAATAACATTTCCACGTTGAAAACATAGAGGTTTGTATTAATTTACTGGTAATGAAACAACATGAAAAGCGTTTTATGGAATTTCCAACCCATTCATTTCAACAAAACCAGAAAACCACTGCATAATCCTCTGGTCTGACAGCGTTAAAGAACGGACAAAAAACATGTGTGATGTATGTGTTTAACTAGACAGAATAATGTAATATCCTGCGACATCCTGGACTGGCGTTTTCCCGACTCCATGAATATTTTATGGTGCAATGCGAACATTTTCTTTGATCTTTGGTAACTTTAACGACTTAGAATATGCATGGAGATCTTTCGTCAAATACATCAGTGTACGAATTGAAGCAAATGTGCCTCTCCATGTTCCTTCTTCTTCGTCGAGAAATATGAAAAAAATTCCCGACTAATGTCGGAGATATCTTGAAAAAAGCGAGACTGACTTCACTTGGAGAGATAAGGAAATCATTAAGTATATCGCATCCGAGAAGATTTCTCAATCAAAACCTTTTCAGAATGGTTAATTCTCTTGTAATTTCTTTTAACAAATCTTATATATTCAATTGTCAATAATATACACATTTCACTTCAATTCACAGGGTTTTTCTTAAGTAGGTGTAGGAGCATGCCGCAGACGTCAAAATAAGAATAAAAGTTCCTATAAACAAACGCAAGTTAGGTATTCGTTACAGAGATACAGAGTATCAAAGTTGAATTCTTATTTTTGTTTTTTGAATTTTAAAATAGTTATTATATTCTAGTATGTGGTATCTATATATTAGCATTGTGATATGATTGTGATTATTATTTCAGCAAAAACTAGCTTATTTAGAATGAACAACATATAGTATTAGTTATGTTCAACAAGAAAATCTGGCACAAAAACATGTATTAAAAATTGAATGAACCTGTAAACTGTTATGTATGGTGTCTGATCTTGATGGGGCAATTAGCCAGCACATTCTGCACGACTTTTTTTAAGGCCACCCTCAAGGTGGATATAGGATGGTGAAACAGCTTCCTATTAACAAGCACTAGAATAAACTGTGGACCTTTGCCTACTTGATTTCATACCGTAGTAATATTTCCTGAAGTTATCAGAGATGGCGACTTACCTTGTGTCGGTAAAACAGAAACTGTGCATCTGTCATACTTTCATCAGTTTTATATGTTCTAGATGAAAAATGATTGAGAAGAGTCAAAATATCAATATTCATTCAAGATTTATCGAAAATTTATTGTTTTAATGTCGTTTCAAGTCACTTCTGTCAGATGTGAACCACAGAAATACGTAAGCAACAGAAATCTTCTTCGATAATCGATCTTACCGCCATCTTCTTCCAAGTCGTGGAAATATTAGTACCTTCTCAAACGGTTTTCAAGTTTTTCGCAGAAACCTATATCCACCTTGGCCACCCTTGAGATGAGTCTGAGATTTTAGTCTTACCTATTCAGGTTGAGTTTATAAGAAATGATTGAATTCCAGTACTACCACTTCAATGAATTCTATTTTCTCTAACCAAAATCAAATGAACGAGAAAGCAATCCTATATAACCTATATATATCTATCCAAAGTCAGCTAAATAGGACGAAATCTGCTCTTCCGAGCATTTCTTCGTCTTATCAAATCCTAAAATACTAAATAGAACAAATAGAGGTTAGGATAGTTCTTCTTCTTCTTTTTCGTCTAATCGTCTTCTTTCATGGATTGATTGGCGTGAGCCACAAAGGTGGTTACTCCATTTACATTTTATCAATTAGATATCAAGTGGATTTGTTTGACAAGCAAAATTTGAGTTTGCGAGGCGGGGCGAAGCGATAGCGAAGCCGTGTGTGTCACTTTTGATTCTGATAAAGCAATGTATCCACTATTTTCAGACTTTTGATTCAAAGAACCGCTGAAAGAAAATATTATTATGTCTGACAAATAATGAATTAACAATCAGGATATTCCTAATCATCAACTATTTAATGCTTTTTTCCTTTCTCTTGTGCCATTTTCAGTTTGACGAACCTTAGGGACTTCCGCTTTTCTCCTTCAACAGACAAACCCATCGAAATGACTCCAGATTGGGCGATTCCAAGCGGAAAATTGCAGCTTCCGCCATAACATAGACGCCGAAACATTCCCCAAAACAACTATGCCATTTCGCTCTGAATATTTCATCTCGTTTTGTTCCCTTTGATTTTGTTTTTGTTATCGACAGAGTTATTAAAAGGTCCATGAGAACTTACAAATGGGGGGGGGGGGAGAATTCAATTTCAACGGTTCGTTTGTGAATTTGTCGAGGATTGAAAAAGATAGGTTTCAATTTCGTTCGTCCATTTGCATTCAGTATTAATTCAGGAAATTGTGTTTGTTTCTACAATTGTTTTTATGGACATATTTCGATGGTTTGCTTGGAATAAGACAGGAAAGTAGTTTTCTGCTCTTGTCTGCATTGTCATTTAGCATCTTTGAATTAGTTCAGACGTGATGTGACGTCATTTTATTTCGGGAACTAGTTGTTTATCGTCGTTGAAGATATAAAACACTATAAAAAATCTAGGAAACTTATTAATATTGAACTATATATGGTGTAATGATGCCCAACTTTATTTTATCGTCCAGAAAAATTAATGAATGAACTATAACGAGTTCGATATCGTACCAACAAATATTCGTTTAAGTGACCACCTGTTATTAATATTTATATGGGTCGCTAGGTCGTCTCGGCTCGAAATATAAACAAATTTGATGTTCTCCGGCCGATATTTCCTTTATAGGAACCAAACTAGTGTTTGTTATAATATTTTCTGATAGAAGATTCGAATGAGATGCATTCGGAATGGCAATTTCATCTACGAGATTATTAAGAACAATCATATATCATATTATATCGAAAATAAAGTATCATATAGAATATAAACATGTTATAAATACGATGCAAAATACGATGACTATAGTATAATTGAAGGGAGGATCATTCGAGGAGAGGAAATTAGGGAACCAATAGGAACGTTAGTTTTGTTTACACCTCAAATTAGCTCGTGTATAATTTATGGGCATGAGATCTGCAGCGGTAAAAACTAATTATCCCAGTAACCTTCAATTAACATATTCTTATATAAACTTGAACGAAGAGCAATGGAAAAAGCGCAAAAATGTGAGATTTATATCTTTTTAGCGAGGGATTTGGCAGATTTATATCTGAAATAGTCTATATTAACTGCTCTTAACATGACCATTATTTAGAATAATTTACATTCGGTAAAATCGACATGAACCACTACTTAGAGTAATTAGCGGGGATGGGAGGTTCCAACAATTTTCTCATGAAAAGTCCCTATAAATTCTTCGAAACTAGAATCAGAGAGCAGAGCAATTCCAAGATCCAACAGTTAAGCTCTCGACTCCAGACAATGTTCCTCAGTTCGTAATCTTTCTGCCACCCTCGTAAAGTGTGTTACAAGTGAACGTGCATTTACAGATCAGTGAAAGATGGATTTACATCAGACAGTTCGGTTTTCGTCCAGTAAATAATAGTCATCTTGTTGTGCCGGTATTCAGTTCAATTCTCGTAATTAGTTTAGTTCACGAAATCATCTGAAAAGCTACTATGATTGTGATCAACCACCAAACATGTAAGAAATCCTATTTATATTGCCGACTTTGCCTGTCTAATTGTATCAAACGCTAAATAGATATTTGTACTCTGAGATAAGTGTATTTATGTTTACATCCACTATTCTTTCTGCTGCTTAAATATTCACGAACCCAGTTAAAGAAGTAATATTGTTACCACCCTGTATAGGCCAACTTGAATAAAGCAGGGTGTCATAACAATGGAATGAAAGTGATATGTAATTCTTGGAACAATAAGAGAGTGGAAAAGAGAACATTGTGTTCATTAAAAGATACTGGAAAGGTTACTGTACCTGTATATAAGTCTTGTCAGATCCAATAACACACAGGGTGATTGCCAACTTCGTTATTTTAGAATATAGCCCCTGTGAATTATTTAATTTTCTGAAAGTGAGTAGATTTTATATCAAGTTTGTTTCGAAAAAAATATGTCAACATACAATAAATTGCAATATGTATTATCATAATCCGAATACTATATGAATGAACTAAAATTCGAGCGATGAAGAGATCAAGTCCAAGAGCATTAGATTTTTAGCAAAATCTATAATATTCACGGTGATTGAAAGTAATTTTTCAAATAGAATATCCTATGCTTATATTATTGCATTTTCTAATCCATCGATTACGCGACAACTTTCCTTGATAATTTCCTATACCTCTCTGGAATCAATTTCAATAGTTTTTTTCTGGAGAAAAATTTGATCACACAGGAAAATGAAAAAACGATTAGGGTTGAATATATTTATTTTCTGTAGGAATACATCGTTTTCTGTGGATTGTTTGGTTATTCGTTTGGTTCGTTCATCTAACATACAAAACCAGAAAAAATAAACGCAACTCCAAATGAAATAATGTACTAGCCTGATGATTTAAATCAGTCCTCGGGAAGCACTCGCTTTGCTAGCCTTCCTATAAATTACGATAGCTTGATCCTCTTGCATTCCGTATAGCCCTCTGAGACTTTCCAGACAAAACCTCTACGTCCACAGTAATTTCTTATACATCACAATAATCCCGTGATCTATCTTGTGGGATAACACCTCGGAGAAGGGACCTACGATTATAGACGTGATTTCTGGAAACCGCAGACGGTCCCAAGGGAGTCAGCTTGACCAAAGAACTACACGGGCGTGTCTGATGCCCCAATCAGGCTTGAGAATAACTTTGGGGTAGGACCAAACTCCAAGAATATTCAACTGTTACTGGATTTGTAACCTTCATAGAGATAATATTATTCAGGGTGCATTTTTTTAAATGACCCACCCTGAATATCCCAGAATTGATTAAAACAGTTGTAACTCGTCTCCCATGAAGATCACGTTGTTCAAAGTATTCAAATCATTATCTGGCTGACTAATTCATCTTATAAAGCCCTGCTCAAACATTGAATTTATTTTTTGAGTATGTCCTGATTTTCTCTTCGAAAAAATATGAGAATTTTCATCCTTTCTCGAAGAAACTGTCACGATGGTGGATTTATGTATCAATTTTATGTCATAAGTTTTTAGTTATAAGTCGTAGGAATAAGTTATATCATTGGTTTTCAATGTTTTCACTTATACACTTTGACATAAGTTAAAGTTGCAAGTCATAAGTTTTTAGTCGTAAGAAAGTTGGCCAACTTTTATCTGGAAGTTCGAAGTTCCATAGTATAGTTTTGACTTCTGAACACGATTCAAATTTCACTTTCACTTTTAATCCAAGGTGGATATTATTTGACCCAATTTATTGTGATTTATAGCAATACTCACGGATTCAAATGGTAAAGATTATCAATCTTGTAGATAAGGACTTAGTTGTTATGTATCATACATTCGTGATGATAAAAAATGTTATACTTCATGTTACAGATGTCTAATTATCGCGGAATTTTACTTTTACAATCCAAAAAAGTTCTGGTACAAGATTCTATTCATGAAAGTAGTTGGTAGTAGTGATAAATTCAATACCAACGGTGCGTCGATTCAGATTAGAAATATTTTATTGCGAATATCTATTCAGTGCTCAAATCGAACAGTATATAGTATGTAGTATGAAATAACTACACGGGTGATGATTCAGATGTATATATAGTCGTGGTTAATTGAACCACGATGCTCCGTTTATCGATATTTTTTATTCGCCACCTTTAGTAATTAGTACTAAAATACCTAGCAATAATTAATTAGGGCTGTCTCATAGAGCACATGTCACTGCGATTAAAGTTTGTCCATCATGTTCTAAACGTTTTTCGTGGTAAGATTCTTGACGATTCTGGTATAATTTCTACCGTTCTTTTCTCTGCGTGAAAGCACTTCCAAGGTTTCAATATCATCAAAAAAGTTTTGGATGGATCTTATGTTAAAGTATCGTGTTCAGGCGTACAGGCTTTATTCAAAGATGAATACGACGAAAGAGAATAATGGTAAGTCGTGAAACGGAATGCTAGAACGCTTGCGAGCGAGTACGGCTTCATTGATACGACCCAACAATGCAGTCTAAATTTTCCGGGCTGGCTTTGAAGAATATCAATAACAAACTTCGATACTGAATACATTTTCCTGCTCCTTCTACTCTACCTTTGATGGGGTTGTAGAGAGTCGGGTGACTAAATGAAAGTCAACTTAGCTGAACGATTGGAAAGAAAATAATAATATAGTAAGGAAGAAGAGAAAAATGTGTGTACTAATTGATTGGAGTACAGAAATGACTACAGATTTCCAATCGACACATGATGTTTATTCAGCATAACTTGCGTACGTAATGAAATATAATAGCCATTTCCCTTCCGATTTTCATGTGATGATCTAAGGTAGTGTATAGACCTCCATGATTGGTTCAGCCAGCAAGATGTATAATTGGAATGTATACGCTCACCCTGCTCTGAATAGTCCATTCACTATTGTGTTATAACAAACACTAAACAGAATGGGATATTCTCTATTCACTATAGTGCCATAAATGACACTAGACAGAAAATAATCTACGAATAACATTCACTAAATCTGTGTCTTATAGATCATAAGCAGCTGACTGGGAGTGAAATAGCTCTTGGCTCGAAACAGACATCCAAGTTTTTGGGATGCACTTTTGGCAATGGACCTCACGTGATTTTCCTAAGAAAGGTTATTGCTGATAGTAACACCAAGCATCGAAATGGATGACTTCAATGGTATGGTCACTCCTGACTGAATTACGTTGGGCACAGTGAGATCGGCTTTTCTAGAGAAAATACATGTTTGTGTTTTGTTTGCATTGGATTCTATACCAGGTTATTAGATCCCCACTCGAGAATTATTGCTAAGTCCATATTCATTTTGTTAACATTTCTTCCTCGTTAATTTCTGGCTCCGATATAGGAGCCCTGGAAGAGAAAGCGGTATGGAAGGTATACTATCATCCGCGAAGCTGTGTATAGGACATGAAGTTGCTTCCAAAAAATCGTTGATGTGAAGTAGAAATAGTGTTCCAGTGTTGGTGCTAAAATTGACGATCCGATACTATGCTGAAATTAACCTTGACTCAACTTGACACGAGATCATAAGGTTATTGAGTCTCATTAATTTCCGTGGTAAAGGCTGTCCCCTTATATTTTGACTCCTACCTATACGAGGTGCAAAAAACATTGGATAAGAAAATTGAAGGGTTTCATCGATCGGTATTATCTCTTGACACTTCCGAAACAAACAAATGCGAATGGAAAAATTGGAAAAATGACAAAATATTTTTTATATAGGTAGGTAGTGAAAGACTTTTCTTTTCTTTCCATATATATATAGATAGCTAATGTTCCTTCGGAAAGAAATAGTCTTATCCAATAAAAATTATAAAAAAAATTTGATCTTGAATGTCTGGTAGACCACGAACAGAACTCAACTACTTTACTGGCAAATACAACGCAGAACATTGAACTTTATCTGCCCGTTGAAAATCAGATTCAGAATTTGTTTGGTATTTTCAATTGAATAAGACTTCTCGGTCTCGCAGCCACCCCCGAAAACAATCTGTAAAGTGTGCTTAGTCGACTTACTGATAATAATTCACCGTTGGAACTTCTTTTACGAGGATATTGCGAGGCCGGCAAGCGTGGAATATATGGAAGGCGATTAAAAGTCTTCGATTAAGAAGGTTTCGAGGATATACGAGGATATACGAGGATTTCGCCCGGATTTACGGAGATGTCGGCGTTTTTGAATTATATTCCGGCCCAGGAGTTATACCCGCGTTACCGAGGCAGAAAAAACACAAAAAAAATCATATTGTAAAACGATCTTCAGGAACCACGTTAGAGCGAGATTTATGAAATATATACAAGCAGACTGACAAAAAATGTCCAAGGCTATTCAGTCTGACATTGATGAACGAAGAAGCAATGAATATGACTTAAGTTCTTTCAGGAATTCGAGTCTCATCATGGGATTTCGTCAACAGTAAGAAATACAGGCCGGTTAATTTATGTTGCTCAATATGTTTTCAACGTGGAAATGTTATTCCTGTTGTTCTTTTTGGGGACATTATCTCCTCATTTCTTCTCAGTTGGTCAGTTGTGAAGCGAATCTGTATTTATTTTCATAATTGATCATACAAAAGCAATTGAAATCAACCTCATGAGATGAATAAAAAATTCAACACCAATGAAAAGTTTGGTTTTTAACTGCTATTTCGTTTGCCTTTGGCCTGGCAGTTTATTCGAAACTCTTCAAAGTGGGTTTTGGAGAATCCATTCTTTCCATTTTTTGCAAGGCAGTCTGTTTGTTTCCTCATTGTCTCTACATCCCACATTAAAGCGACCTGATTATTCGCTGCAAGCTGAAGCTTATACAGGGACTGTTTGCAGTCCCAAGACAGCTTAGTGTTTGACTTCAGGTATGATATAGATTTTTTGGTTGTTGTCAATGGATTTTGAGAGCCTTTTAATGCATCTTGGAACCAAATAGTTTACCTACCACAGAGATGCATCCCTCTAATCTGTATTTTGAAGACGAACCTGGCTGTTGCCTGTCTGTCATTCAATGAACATTATAGTAACTTGTATTGTCTTTACTTTCAAATCTTTCAACTAGTTTGTGAAGTACTCAACCACCAAAAGCGTTAGGATATAGTTTTTTGTCACTGATGGCGACTTCTGACTGTGTTTGGCCGAAATTTCAGAAATCAGCAGTCTATTACCTCAGAGTTTTAAACAGTCATCACATTCTTGTTTTAACAATTATGTTATTATGTGAGATTTTGTTAATCCGTTTTCATAACATTCCATGAATTCGGTGGATAACAGTTTGGGATCAAAAAAGTAGCTAACCTGCTTCAAATATCGTAAAATATTGTTACAATCTTCCTAAGAGCTTCTTTATATAATTTCACAAATAATTAATGAACGATGATAAGTTGAAAAGGAGTTTGAAATAGTAGAGTTGATGAGATGAAAGTTTTGATTGGCAATTAAGGGCGGTTTTCGCATAGAATTTATAATTCAATTCTCAAATCAGGGATGATTAAGATTGGAAGAACCCTTGATTAGTTTCAGTACTCAAGGAAAGAACTTAACTTTTTTCTTGCCTTTGGCCGAAATTGTTATTTCCTAATATAGGTAATCAAGGTAAAAATGGGTCCATATAGTGTCTGCTATACAGGAGATAATTCAGATTTTATCAGTCACTCGAAAGTATCTCCGTTGACTTTGCTGAAACTTGTATCTGTTAGCAATAAAATGTGACATCATTTGATATCTTCAGATTCTAGTTCCATTGGTGTCAAGAAAGGTAACCAATGGATATTTATATGATAAAAATCATTGTAGTTTTCGAATTTTATATTTTTATTGAACAATTATGAACAATATTAGTGTAGTAACTATATTGAAGAAAACTTTGAAAATATCATATTATTATTATTATTATCTTTATTGCTTCTGAAATAAATATTACAGCAAGAGTTTGGGTGTTAACAAATTATAAGCAAAATAAATTTCAAGACTATCTGTACTGATACATATCTCATTATTCTTTCTTGTCATTGTAAATAGGACACTCAAACAGTATATGGAATAGCGTTTCGTATTCATTTCTATTACAAACTGTACATTTCTTGTTTTCCAAGCTGTTTTTAACGATTCTGTGAGTTGTTTTTTGGCATAGAAGCAAACATCATCAAACCAAGGTTTGTTTGTGCGAGTACAATAATTTTTTCGATGATTACAAGTTTTTTCTTCAATCCTAGAGCCTCAGCGATATCATATATGGTTTCACAGAGGTCACTAAATAAGCCGTCAACATCAGATGTAAAACCAACTCTATTCGAATTACGCATAGCCAACTTGTAATTCAAGGAGATTTCTGGTTTCCATGTGAACAATTTGGAGTTAGAAATATTATCGACCAAATGAGCTTGCGAATAATCTTTCATGTTAAAATTAAGAGATAAGTTCGTTGGGAAATGATTAGATAAAAAGTCATCGGCGCCTACAAAAAAGTTATCCACTTCTGCAACATAAGCGTCACTAACCCACACAAGATCCACGACACTCTTGCCCATTTTACTTATGTAAGTGAATTGAGCTGGTCTATCCAGTGAAGTAGGCCCATTAATGAGTGTGAATGAATTATTACACATGAAATCATTGAGGGCTCGACCTAGAGTATATTGGCTATTAAGTCTAAACTGTGTCTGTCTTCATATAAGTTAGATCTTTCATCCACATTGCACATAGTACCTAAATTAGCAACCCGACAGTTGAAATCGCCACCAATTACAATAATCGTATCTACATATCTTTCAACTTTGAAAATATCATACAGTGTCACACATAAAGTTCGCGAACCTGTCAAATTTGAATTTTTTTCCGAAAAAACTCAATTTTTTTTTGAAATTTCGAAAAATTCCAGAGAAAAAAGTTGTTCAGTTTCCAATTTTATACATTTGTTTCAAATTTGTACTCTCTACTGTCGAATTTTTTTTTCAATTTTTTTAATTTTTCGAATCTTTCGCTCTATCGATTCGAACGAAACCTGATTCATATTTCATAATTTTGATGAATATGAGACTTCAATATTATTTCATTGCCCAGGAAATACCCACATTGGCCTGTTACCAGAAAATAAAAAAAATGCATCTCCAGAATTTGACAGGTTTAGAGTATCACATGAAAAAAGGAAAGATACTGTATTTTACTCATTTTTCAAACTAACTGCGAAGTCAAATTTTCTTTATATCTATTAATAAAAAAAACTTCCATATGTCGCGTACTTTATGTGTGACACTGTATTTTGAAAATATCAAAGATTCAAAATACTCCCTTCCTTTATCATCTCCACCTCTCCAAATTCTTTCTGAAACGAATGAAGAATTATCGTATCATCTGATACCAACCACTAGAAATTACTTACGATCACTTACGAGTTATAAAAGGGTACTGATGCGGGTTGAATGTGGATTCAATTCTGATCGCACGGGGAGAAAAGCCTTTCCGTGATACTAGATACTGTTTGCGGCACACATTTCGTCTGGATTATCCTGTGAATAGATTCCAGAGTTTCACCTCTCTCAAGAGGCCCGGCGAACTTATCATTTCAGGATCATCGCTGGCAGAGGCAGTACATCTCAATGAGCCCAAGTGCTCTAGAGATCCGATATCTGGACATGAACGGCCATCTTGAGAGAAATTCTTTCCTCAATATGATGTAACTGTGAAATGGCATTCCAAGCTATCAAAACATCGAGTCTAGCTCGACTGCCACACTATAACTGCTTTAGATTATAGAATTTATTTTTTCAATAATCTGCGTATAACCACAAGAATCTGATCAAAGCTATCGCTAGTATCCAAATTTGTCAAAATTCATTAATATAGGTACCATCATGTGATGCGTACGTTCTGCCGGTCACTGTATATATGGATTGTATATTGTAGGGGGGGGTCGTTAAGGCTATGCAGCCTCTCAAGCACCTCGACCTATCAGATCTTTTGTGTATAAAACCCTCAATCTATTCGAGGCCCGGGACAAATTTCATCAGTTTCCTGGGAGCTAGGTTCCTGATATCGGAGAACTCTAAAAATGTCCCTTCCAGGAACTTAAGCCTCTTGCAGAAGAGTGCTGGGCATTCGCAAAGCAAATGTTCTGCAGTTTCAGCGAAGTTCTCGCAGTAACGGCAACTATCACTCTCTGTTATACCCATCTTCTTGAGGTGATACCTCAGAGGGCAGTGTCCAGTGAGGAGTCTCGTTACCAGTTTCAAGTCTTTTTTGTCCAACTCGAGAAGCTGTTTAGCTTTCCTTGGCGAGAGGCTCACTAGCCTATTCGCTTGTCTTTGTCCTGGCACTTTATTCCAGTGAGATTTAATTTCATCCGCTTCCCAACGTCGAACCTCTTCTCTCAAGTAGGCCTTGGAGAGTCCACAGAAGGGTTCTGGGCCGAGAAATTGTGTATTTGCCCCTTCTTTGGCAAGGCAGTCTGCTTCTCCGTTGCCTTTAACTTCCTTATGACCTGGCACCCACATCAAAGTGACCTGGTTGTTCGCTGCCAGATTGTTCACAGTCCCAAGTCAGCTCAGACTCACAAGTGTATGACTTCAGAGCTTTTAGTGCTGCTTGGCTATATGATAGAATATATATTTTTGCCCTTCGAGTGTCCCTTTCGAGGCATATTCCATTGGACGTCTTCCAGCCTTTGGTATAAACGCCACAACGGCCTCTCTCCAAGCTTGCGGTATATAACCGAAGATCAAGCTGGCCTTGAATAGCCTTTTCAAAGAAGGCTCAATTATTTCAAGGCCATGTTGCAGTAAGGCGGTAAATATTCCGTCCTTTTCTGGCGACTTGAAAGTTTTTGATAGCCCATTTAATCCTTTCAGTTGAGAAGATCTTCCCAGATAGGCTATCTATTGGGGTTGTGGATAACCTCTTCCAGGTGAGCTGTTCGTTCTCCACAACTGTTTCGGAACCAGGAAAGTGTGTCTGCAGGAGAACACTTAAGCTTTCCTTAGGGTTATCAGTATATTCCCCGTTCGGCTTATTGATTAGATCAATGCCGTTGGAGTGTTCTTTCGAGAGAACTTTTTGAAGGCGTTGTGCTGGGGCTAATTCGGTGATCCCCTCACACATTTGCCTCCATCTTCTTCTTTTCGATTTTCTGAGTTCTTTGTTGTACTCAGAAAGATCTGTTTAGTAGTCTTCCCAGTATCCCAGACTCTTAGCTCTATTGAAAAGTCTTCTGACTTTTCTCCTTAGTTTTGCTAATTCCTTATTCCACCAAGGCACATCTCTGGTGGTAGCTTTTTGTTTTTCAGTACAGCTAAGTTCATATGCTTTCCTTACAGCATTTTGAAGTTGTCTTGAGGCTGTGTCAAGTTCCTCTATTGATTCGATGGATGTTAGATGGTCCTCCGTCTGCCTTTCGAGATGCCCTATATAAGCATCCCAGTTGGTTAACTCTGGCACCCTGTATCCATCGAAGCGTGTCTCTGACACGTCTTCAGGTCGAACCTTCACTTTATATATAAGAGTCTTATGTACCAAAATTGCCCATGAAAATTATATTTAATATAGTCGCTATTTGTGACAGATGTTTTTTGAACAATTGTAACTGTAAATAAGGAGATTTAAGAGTTTTTCTGTAACAGACTCAAAAGCCGTTCGTTTTTGTGCTGGGATCAGCTCTTGAAGTTGACGTTTCTCTCATGTACGGTAAAATAATTAATGAGTATGTATGTGCCCATTTAGAATAAACAACATAGTATTCATTATTTTCAACAAGAAATTCTAATACAAATGCATACCTATACAGGGTCACTCACGGTCGATGGTACCTTAGACGTTTACGGAGAACGGGACGTAGAATTATTCTGAAAATTTGGTTTATCGGGTAATCAGTTTTGTTCTATCGATCTAAAATACTTTCAGCGTTGCGGCGTTGCCGCTTCTTTCAAAAAGTAGCAACAACTTTGTTATTTCAAATGGAACACCCTGTATTTCATTTCATTTTTAGATTCTTCCTGAAGAGCTGATTTCGTCGATACATCATACTTGGGGTATAGCGCGAAATATTACAGAGATATAGGGTGTGAAAAATCGAGATTTTTCAACTTTAGGAATTTTTTGTGTCGAAACTAATCATTTCTGCTCAAAACGGCTTTCATGTCCCTATATCAACTTTTCATTTACTATCTACTGACATTTAATAGAAACAAATAGAGGGTGATGCAAAACTCAAAATTTTGAACCACACGTATTTGTTTCAATTGAATATCAATCGATAGTAAATGGAAAGTTGAAATGGGGACATGTAAGCCGTTTTGAGCAAGAATGGATAGTTTCGGCACAAAAAATTTCTAAATTTGAAAAATCTCGATTTTTCACACCCTATGTCTCTGTAATCTTTCTCGCTATACCCCAAGTATGATAGATCGACGCAATCAGCTCTTCAGGAAGAATCTAAAAATGAAATAAAAAACAGGGTGTTTCATTTGAAATAACAAAGTTGTTGCTACTTTTTGATAGAAGCGGCAACGCCGCAACGCTGAAAGTATCTTGGATCGATAGAACAAAACTGATTACCCAATAAACCAAATTTTCAGGATAATCCTACGTCCCGTTCTCCGTAAACGTCTAACGTACCATCGACCGTAAGTGACCCTGTATATAATATAATATTCAATCAATTTGTGAAATTGAAACTTACAGTTGAAAATTGAATGAATCTGATTTTTCAATATAGCTACAAATACTAAATATTGTCCTCTGTTCCTTTATATTGCCTTGATATGTTTCTGGGGCAATTGGCCAGCACATTCTTCTTGATTTTTTTAGGGCCATCCTTGAGGTGAGTGAGATTAACTCATACCCATTCAGTTGAGTTTGTAAAAAATTACCAGTACTTTCTCATCAATGAATTCTATTGTCTATAATCAAAATCATTTTATCAAATTTCCAATTATTCAATAGTACGAATAAAGGTTAGGATAGTTCTTCTACTTTGTATATCTATTGGCCTCTTCCTTCCATAAATTGGCCAAGGTTCGATTGGCGTGGTGGGTTCTTCACTTACATTTTATGGATTAGATATCAATAATTTTTGGTTGCAGAAAAAATATTATGTTTCATTCGGATCAAATGTGATTTTTGTTTGATTAAACGAAATTTGCTTTTGCGATAGCGAAGTCCAGGACCAAAAATGTTCTATTAAAAAAACGCTGACAACGTTTGGTATGCGAACTCTTGTCTTGATTCTTCTAGGATAAAGAACTTGATAGAAACCACTCAATTTCTATCGATGAAAGTCGATTGTGGAAGCAGAGGATTTCAATTTTCTGCCTTCATATACCTGCATATACATTTCTAATCAAGCTGCACAATTCCCCGGTTGAAAATAACTTTTAATTCAGGTAGTGATTCCTGGTACTAGCCCCAGCTTTTCATTCGTTTCTCGTTTCCTGCTAATGATGATTACGAACGCTGCACATCGGTCTGTGCAACTTCGCGTGCAGAGATTCCAACGAGTAGTTGCACTATGTCTCTCGAAACATTGTAACATCAACGTCCCCCTTTCCTTCTTACGATTGACCTTCAGGGTGGCTTCATCTTACGATTGACCTACAGGGCTTGTGAATATTCAGGCAGGAGATGACTATGTGTTCATTCATCGTATAAAATCGCTATTAGACATATACAGTGAACAAAAAATACACCAGCTAACACCTTCTGGTATCCCCTGAGGTCCTGACTGTTTTAGTGTCAGTAAACACCGGCATATTATTCACCAGGGTAGGTGTTTTATGTGACCTTTCCCATAGGTGTTTTTAAGAATCAAACCTAGTTGTTTATGCATTTCTGAAAGTGCGATTTGACACCGCAGTGGTGTGATGAACATTTTGTGATTTTCTTGATGCTGAATACTACCTCAACGAAATTCTCTTCGGTGCGTTTAAACACTGAGCATGTACAAACGAATACTTTTCTGGTGGAAAGAAACACCATATTATGAGTGTGTTCACAGGCGAATCAGTGCAGAAATATAATTTATATGATGATAAACTAGACTCAGAAGAATCTAGGGACAATTTGGTTGATGAAAAACTGATCGGCTCATCCCTTTCAAGCCTGTCGGTACACATATGTACCAGCATGAATCACGCGGAGACTATGAGCAAATATTTATATTTTGAATGGTCAGTCTACGTACCAGTGCGTCTTCTACCTCCCTATGAAACTGTGATGCGCGGAATTTTATTTGGGGTTATGTGGTATTTGTTTATTTGTGCCGGGCCACGTTCTACGCTACGTTTTTAGTTAATTTTCACGGAAAAAAGTGACCTAAATTGCGCCAATTTTGTGTGTGGACCTAGTTAAGGTGAGTTTTACAATATTACGACAAAATATGTTGCGAAACACTGCTGGAAATAACAAAAAAACAGCTGTTTTCTACAGTGGTACACATATGTACCAGCAGTCCGTAACTGAACTAGATGTCGGTACATGTAAGTACCGATAGTCTTTTGTATTGACTTAGTTATTTTTTGTTTCAGACGATGTCCAGAAAAAAACAATTAAGTATGGATGAGATGGATCACATCGCTGACCATTTGTCAGATGTTTCTAGTGTATCCGACTTTTCGGCGGGCAGTAGCGATCTATGGGAGCCATAATCTGCAGAAAATCAAAAAAATGGTGGATCAAAGTTTTTTTCAGGCTTTCGATGATGTCAGCTGTAAATGCCTGGATAATTTACAAAGAATTATCAGAAAAAAAGTTGCCATTTCTGGACTTTCTCGTACCATGAGCAGAAGCAATTCTGAACGAAGGCCAGAAAAAAACTACTATAGTAAAAGGTCCATCAACAAGTGGTCGTCCTTCCAAAAGAAGACTAAGTCTAAAAAACATTCCGATGCACCTGCCTACGGAAGGTAAAACTCGTAGGAGATGTGCTCGCTGTGCTGGATCTTAGATTCAGAAGAGGACCAAGACAGTGTGCAGTCAATGTAGGTTACCATTATGCAAGAATTGTTTTGCTGCATACCACATTTAACCATTTTTTACGTTTATGTGAAATTCATTGAAATATTCTTTGAAAGATGCCTGATACATATATGTACCATTCTCGAAGACCCTCAAAGACTGGTGGTACATATATGTACCATCCCCCACCACTTTTTCTAAATAAAAATTCATTCAAATTTCGATGCAGATGTTTTATTTGATCGCCACTGACATCAAACCACTAAAAATCTAACCCATAACCCTTAAAACAAAAACTCGTCTCGAAAGGGTTAATCATGATCAGTGGCACTAGAGGGTCTAGGCCAATTGATATTGATTCATACCAAAATCATCTAATATATCATGCTAATGATGGAAATAAGACCTGGTGGCGCTACACTTCAATTGTTTCAGCAGACAAATCCTTGATTTGGAACAATTGAATTTCAGCTCATTACGTGGGGTTCTCATGTACAACAATAGATGGCGATACTGTCGAATGATTTTTGAAGAATTTTCTTTCAATCATGTTCGATACATATTCGCACCAAACTCATTGGAAAATGGCTCCATGGAATTATTAGAAACGATGAGAAGTCATTCAGAATCAAATATTCATACTTTCGTGTTGACACCTGCAGTAATCTGTAAATTTGGTTGAAATCACGGCTTCACTTTAGCGAGATTCACCCACGCCATGTCACGTTATACACTTTTTATCGAAGTAGGCGCAATCAAGAGATTTGGGACCAGTCACAGGATAGGAAGTGATTTCACCAGTCTATCTATCCACCTCTATCATGCTCAATATCGAAATCAAGTATGGTATGAAGGACGTCAGTGCCACCTATTGGCAAAAGGTTTCAAGTTCGAACAGATGAGCGCATGAAATATTCACACCATTCACATGCTTACATACAATATTTTTGTTGATTTATATCAAATCTGGTGTTTTCAGGATGCAATACTTAACGAATGATTATTGACACCAAATTCTAACGATTTCATCGTGATATGACACGGTGTAACTTGGTGTTAATTTTATACAATATATGTTTTTTTTATCGCTAACGTGAATAGCACCATTGAGAATATTATATTTTAACCATTTGGTGTTTCTTATGATTTTATGTTTCAGAATCGTTCAACTTCATCACATCCGTGTCATTTTCACTTCTATAAGATCGGAATTAACCACTCAACACTCAACTGTGAAATATATAATAAAAATGACACAACTTCGATATTCAGGTGTTGTGTTCGTCAGAGTTTGCTCTGAAATCCATTTGATTGAAATTACACCCAATTTTTTTTAACTGTGTACTGGGTCGAGTTTTCTCCATGTTAATTCGTGGGTTTTTCGAAGAAATAATGCGGTTTACCTATAGTTGAACCTGCTGACGACCTTGCCAAAAAGGTAATGCGGCAGAACTGTTCGGTACTGAACTTTTCTGTGATGGCAAATGTCATTTGATCGCAGAGATCGAAATTTGGGAGAATGAACAAACATCCACCTTCCTGATCATAAATAGATCCAAAGAGCTACTCAATCTCAGCAAATCAGAGCTAAGGCAATATCTACTTGACTCCAATATTTGGGTTGATATTGGGAAGATCATATTATTTTATTGATTGTCAATTATTGTCAGATGTTTAGAAAGTTTTTCATGGTTCTGTATAAATTTAATGAAAATCTCAATATTGAAAACTTATACTCGTAGTGTCTACGGCCAAATATAAAAAGTTTCCATTCATAAACGTAGAATAATGGATCGAGTTTGCATCATTGAAAACGGTTTAGATATTATATCCATAACAGTTGAGACGGAGGAATGAAAATTTCAAAAATTGATTCTTCAGGAAACTACAAGTATTGTTCAAATTGTCCATTGTTAAATACACAGTACACACTTTCTTGTTACTCAATGGGTTATAAATGTTCAATTCAAGATGAAATTTAGTGGTATTTCCTGATAAGCATCAACAATTACTTATCGGCTACAAAGTTTCTCCATTCTATGGACATCTTGAATATGAAATACAAAATCACACTGACATATAAGCAAATGAAATTAAAAATCATGGTATTTCAATAGGCAAATAATTGGCAAGCCATTTTTCATATTTGCCCTAGTAAACTTGATTTTTGTAGATTGGTATTAAATCGAGTGGAACGAGATCGGGCAAATGCGGTGGCTATCGAACTATCTATTATTGTTACATATCACTGAATCCTCAAGAAAATTTGCATCAGATGACGTCGTGATGAGAATTTGAATTTGAGAAGTTATGACTCTCCTCGTTTTCTTCAAAATCACTTATTTAATCGTTAACAAATCTATCGTACCCTTTATAGTGGCACTATGTTTGAGTCCTACTT
Source organism: Chrysomela aeneicollis (assembly GCA_029955515.1). NCBI lineage: Eukaryota > Metazoa > Arthropoda > Insecta > Coleoptera > Chrysomelidae > Chrysomela > Chrysomela aeneicollis. The sequence goes on along the minus strand of JARUHQ010000003.1, from coordinate 11,082,627 downwards.
TGTCAGTCTCCATGTATATAGGCTGTCCATTTTTCGAGTGCTACTAGGTGATCAAATTTGGAAAAAAATACTATCTAACCAATACATTATTCATACCCTTTTTTATGGAGAGTTCGAATTTGACATCGTATTTTCAATAATTTCAATCATGGCGAAGAAACATATGTGATCTTTATTTTTTCTTTTGAACTTCATTTTGGATTTCAAAGTTTTTATCTGTTCACCATATTGGCATTTTTCATAAAAAGTATTTGAATAATGTATCGGTAAGAAATGTCTAGTATATATACGAATAGTTTATCGTGAAGAAATCGAAAACGAAAGCATGAAATTTTAGTTTCTTTTGCGATATTTCCAAAACATGTTGTAACATGAAAACTCGTTTCTAAGAACATATTTACTTATAATGATTTCCAATATGTTTTTGCTTTCGCAAAACATTTAGTCATTGACAGCTAGCTGATTTATTCTTGTTTCCACATAGAGTATCCCATTTCCCTCACGTCCATCCAGAATTGTTGGGCATGAACGAAGAGAATAATTAGTCTGGCAAAGTTTAACACCAACACAGACCCTTCCCTTCCCTTTTCAGTTTACATAATGTTTCCTGACCGAACGTAGAAACGAAACTTCCATCGTGCCAGCCGAAAACCTATACATTTATTTAAGGAGGATCGAGACAATGAAATGAATACCTTATTCGAATCCGATTATTTTCAGATGAAGAATGTTTGACTTGAAGGAATTGAAACCAACGATGAGCTTCACAAGTAATGTTATAGCTCTCGAGATATAATTTCGTAATCGATATAAATTGATTATTGATTCATCTATTATATGACTAAAGCTCAATTTATAAACTCCGCCGCCGTAGCTACAGTTGACTTTGCCGTTCCAAAATGTATTGAGGAGATATCCGACGGCACCTGCGTAGTTTATGAACATGTGTTTATTTTTATCACATTCCATCTACGAACAGTAACTGCAGCGTCAACTGTAGCTACGGCAGGGGAGTTTATAAATCGACCTTGAAGTCTACAACTTTGTGTAGGTGTATGGATAGCTAACCATCATCAGTGCCAGACTGTTTCAGTTCGCCAAGCCTCATCCAATTTCACTTCTTTGGTGACAATTCATCTAAAGGAAAATCCCTAACAAATTAAGTAATAAATGAAACAAATGTTTCATAACTTCATCAATTATTCAACTGCATTCAATGAATAGATTCGAATCAACAAGATTGTCGCATCATATACAGGTTGTCCTCGATACATTTATCTATTTATAAATAATGTTTCATGCGACTACGTATGGAAACATTTGTAAAGTAGATCATATCACCATGGGATTGTTATTTGGAAAAATAAAGCGTACAATGTATGTACACATGTTATGTTGGAATGAAAAAAATCGTCGGGTCGCAACTAATTTCAATGTGGCAATTAGATATAACCTCTAATTATTAAAAGAGGAAATAGTCTATCCAATTAAAAATATCCAATTCATGGCTTTGCCATTTTCATTTATTAGCTTAGTCGAGTTATCAGTCAATTCCAAGTTCTGTAACTTGGTAGATTTGTTTCTGAAGTGTTTCTTTCTTCTGCCGCATGGTGTCGCCACTTCCAACTGTCTCTTGGAACGCGGCTCAGTGCGGTCAAAGAGACGCGACGAAAATGCATTGGGACAGGCAACGCTTCGAGTGGAGATCTCACGGTCTCTACTCGGATAACTACCCTGCACTGATGAGGGCCAATAAGCCCGAAACCGGTCTGTATGTTGTTAAGAGTGCCTGTCTCGATATGAATTTTTCACGTCTTATAGAAAGAAAGAAACATTTGCGATCTGTATTCTCAGTGTGAATCATTGCATGGACTACGAGCAGATATAATTCAATGTTCTGCGTGGTATTTACCAGGAATGTAGTTTTTCTGCTCGTAGCCTACCAGACATTCAATATCAAACTACGTAGTTTGATATTTTTAATTGGAAAGACTATTTTCTCTTTCAAAATGTTTGTCCAATTCATGGCTTTTCCAGTATACTCATTAGTCTGGAACTATTTCTACTACATTTCTTATTATATCGATGGTAGCGATTGATCCATCTACAATCTACATCTTGATACCAACGAGCATGGCTTGCATCACAGAAGTCTACACTTTCTACATTGTAGGGAACGCACCTACTTATATTTCTTGGTTGATGTCAATACGCATTTGTGTATTGCTGGTTGCGTGATTATCAACTGGTGACAACGGATAAAAGGAAACATTTGAGATGAATTTCTCATTCGTGACATTCATGTAGGCATGTGTAGTTCTAGATATCGATGAAATTGTTTGTGTAAACTAAGAAAATTCAGTATTCACATTTGAAATTGTCGAAAAAGTGTTCAATTACTGCCTAAAGTATGGAAATAGACAGCGAATCGACACCACCTGAAATGATAGAGGCCGCTCAAGTCAAATATCTTTTCGCGAAATAACACAAAATATGCACCCTTTACGTGTTGAATTGTATTGTTATAAAACTAAAAAAAAAACGAAAATGTTCTCTTACCGGTATCCTGCTGGAGCTTGTCACCCATATCCAAGAATCTTCCTCTGGTGCAGCTCCCTTATTATCCGTCTTTCTCATGATCTCCTCGTCTTTCTCTTCCGAACTACCCCTCGTCTTGGGGTTGAAATATTCCACTTGCGGCTCCTCTGCCTGTGCCTCCAAGTAATTGCTGAACAACCTACCAAAACAAACAATAGTTTAATGAAGACAGAGGGTTCCCCAAAAGGTCTTCATAACACAAAGTTGTTTATAGTTTGGGCGCTAGATGGCTCTGATGTAGCAATTTTCGTCTTCATAAAAACTTACAACACAAAGTTGTTTATAGTTTGGGCGCTAGATGGCTCTGATGTAACAATTTACGAGTCGTTCCTACTTTATAACTTTGAAACGGCCCATCCGATTTTACCCAAATTTGGTACGTTCGCATAGCTTTACGTTGAATATCATTGCACATGCGTAGTTTTTTTTTTTTCAGTAAATAAATATCAAAAATCTACGCAAATGGAGAGAAATAGGTTTGAGTATGAATTTGCATTTGGTAACTAATTTACTATAAAAAAGGAAGTGCTGATTCGATATATTCCACTAGTTTCGACAAAATTTTACTCATGAAGCTTTCCTTGTCAGTCTGCTTTAATAATTGTTGAGTGTTATCAGTACTATCACCATCATTATCATATCGATCATTTATATCATTTTTCATTATTTTCGATGATAGAAGGTGAAAGGGACATTTCAATGTACAGGTTGTTAACTGTTGACAACTAGCTTCGTTTAAAAGATACAGGGTGATCAAAATACATATACACATTGAAAAAACTTTGGTGTAATTTCAATCAAATGGATTTCAGAGCAAACTCCGACGAATACAACACCTGAATATCAAAGTTGTGTCCTTTTTATTATACATTACACAATTGAGTGTTGAGTGGTGCTAATTCCGATCTTAGTAGTGAAAAATGACACGAATGTGGTGAAGTAAAACGATTCTGGAACCTGAAATCATAAGATACAGCAAATGGTTGAAATTTAATATTCTCAATGGTGTTATCATTGACGTTAACGCAGAAAAAACACGTATCATATAAAATAAAAAATTAACACCAAGTTACACCGTGTCATATCACGATGAAATCGAGGCGCTGTATGAATCATCTAATTTGGTGGCGATAATCATTCGTTAAGTATTGCATCCTGAGAACACCAGATTTGATATAAATTAATGAAAAAATTGCATGTACGCATTTGAATGGTGTGAATTTCATGCGCTCATCTGTTCGATCTTAGAACTTTTGTCAATAGGTGGCACTCACGTCCTTCCTACCGTACCTGATTTCAATATTGGGCATTATATATCAGATGATTTTGATATAGATCAGTATCAATTGGCCTAGGCCCTACTGTTACAGATCAGGATAAATGAGCCGAAACAGTTCGTCATAATCCGAATTGTTTCTAAAGATTCCTCAGGGCTCTGAGTCTAGTTTATCATCACATGAATTATATTTCAATAGGTGATCCAACTTAGTAAAAATCACCGGAGATGGTGAAGAAAAGCACTGATTCGCATGAACACACTCATGATATGATGTTCTTTCACACCAGAAAAGTATTCGCATGTACCTGCTCAGTGTTCAAACGCACCGAATTGAATTTCGGGAAGGTAGGATTCAGCAACAAGAAAATCACAGAAGGTACATCTCACCACTGCGGTGTCAAATCGCACTTTCGGAAATGCATGAAGAACACCACCAAAGTGTTCATTCTGCTGAACAATAGTATTACTGACAACTGGGATTGATTATTAAAAACACCTATGGGAAAGATCACATAACACCTACAGTGGTGAATAATATGCCGGTGTTTACTGACACTATCAGGACCTCAGGGGACACCAGACGGTGTTAGATGGTGTGATGTGGTGCAATTTTTTTTACTGTGTAGTTTCCAAGATTTTTTGATCTTTACTTCGACATTTTCGATGGGAGATGTCAGTTCAAATTGAGCAATTATAACCCGTTCAATGATGCACATTGCACACGAAAAAACATCACCTTTTTCAGGGCCACCCTGTTTTTAAACATTCAGATTTTTATGTTGCCGACATAGACAAATTTTGAAGAAGGAATATTCAGTGAAGTTTGTTTTATCTTCCCTGTTTCTGATTTTTCGAAATATTTGTTGTAAGTACGGTTTGGAACTGATATTCGTCAGAAGTATAGTGTGTCACAACTAAAGATATACATCACATTCGAGATTTTGTAAATTACCAAATAGTGCTTATCTGTACTGTGCGTTCATATAGTGAGGAGGTGAAACTTTGTCAACATGATTTTGTATTTGAGTTATACCTTTTCTTTAATATTTTTCTACAAGATAATATGACTTCACAAATTTTTTTCAAAATCAAAATTATGTATTTATATTAAAAATTGAAAACCCATTTACGTCAATATTCCATACTACTAGTATAAAGGAAACTGTAGTTTCCTAACATTCATCTAATTTTTAATTTTGTAATGAAAATAAGTAGGTAGTAAAAATCTCCTTAAAAATAAAAAAATAAATAACAAAACAACTCTAACCATATAGGCCCTTGATTTACTCGTAAGATAATTGAACGTTTTCAGACTTCATGAACGCACTGTATATTAAAAGGCTAAAAACATTTTCATTCCGAGTTCTGATGAATTTTCGTATGGAAATGTTTCGAAAAATTTCGAGGCCAACCTTCGCTTCAAACTCCTCTTCTCTCTGAGACCACCCAAAGTTTGATTCTTCTGAAGACCTTCGAAGTCCTTGAGGATCCTCCTGACCTCCTCCCGGAACCCCTGGCTCCTGATCTCGTCGAGGAACAACCTATTGAAACCGCTCTTAGCCACATAGTCCTGCCGAATCTCGGAGTTTATCAGTCTGTAGATGTAGTGGGCCAGAAAGATTTCCGTGAGAAAAATGAAAAACACACAACAAATCACGCGCACCGTATAACTCGGGTTGATTTGGTGCAGGGGCAGTTTCGAAAAATTCGGGGTGCCAGCCTCTTTTTGGTCCGTGGCGGACATTTCGAGGTTTTCCGGATTTTCACTCGAATTTTTCACTCACATGGCGTAAGGGTGGAAAGGGGGATGTCGCGTACTCCCTGCACGCGGGTTGGAATGAAACTGAGGGAAATATCAGTCGGTTTTGTTAGCAGCGCGAGCGCTTGCTTACCAGGACTAGACGAGAATATTGTTTTTGATTCAAAACTACAATCAGAAGGGTTTGTATTATGTGCAAATTAATTTTTCCAAAATTGTAGTAAACTGCTTTCGACTTTCGAGTCATTATCAATGCGTAATCGTCGAGTATAACAAGAGGATAAACAGATTCTAAACACATACATATATGGCAATAAATTTGATTATATATCAAAATATACATGATATATATGCAGACGAGTGAGTGTTAGTATTAGTCGTGGTGAATTTGAATGTTTGATGGTGAAATTGAATTTGAAATATTCATACTCGCTCCATGAAATAATGTTGGTAATTTTGCACTTATCATGCGATCTATATTTTGATGAAAAATTTTGTTGGTACATACGTATTTTGACCTGAAAAACACGAATTTCATAATATTATCGTTAACATATCTCTAGTTTTGGAGATAATCGATGCCAAAGTTCGAAATTTCACCTTCTTCAACTGATAACCATCTTTCTCTTTGACATGTATTGAAGAGAGAGGACACTTATCACTGACTCGTGTTGCTATAAGGCAGCTATGAATCCACCTTTATTCACTCAAGATTCGCACTGAGGTTTTCAAAATGACCGTTGTTTATGTAGCCTAGTTTAAGAAATAAAAGGAAACATATTTATGATGTTTTTCTTACACAAAAATAATAATTAACCATGGTAAATGCATGTAATATGTCCTGGGATCTAAGAAGATTGTATCTTCTTCTTGCCCAAAAGTTGCCATACAAAGAAGGTGAAATTTCGAACTTTGGCATCGATTATCTCGAAAACTAGAGATATGTTCACGATAATATTATGAAATTCGTGTTTTCAGGTCAAAATACGTAAGTACCAACAAAAATTTCCATCAAAATATAGATCGCATGATAAGTGGTGAAGAGGATATTTTCATACCGTCATTATCAACACTTTCTCTATCATGACTGCCAACCAAAAGCAAACAATTCATTAATTCTTCCACGGGCCAAGACCAATAAATATATATCGAGCTAACGTGTCCAGACCCCACGCATTTACGAATGTGACATCCAAAATGTCATATATTTAGTCACTTTGTCAACTATGAAAGCAGAATAAATGAAACCGATATGAAATAATCTGAGATAATATGTATTATGTTGATATAGTCGTGGAGAAAATATAGTCTTCTACACGCATTTGAGGTATTATTCTAGAGGATGTGAGTTTTACGCTCGTTGAAGAATATACTATTTTCATTCTATTGTTATATGTTGCTATGATTTTATGAGCAGCTGATCTTTTCATATGGAAAATAAGATTTTTGGGCCCTTAACTTTCAGTAGATCAGTTGATTTCGAGCGAGTTAAAGTTTTTAAATTTCCATATTAGGAGAGTTTTATATTCGGGAGTGGAGATGAAGTATATATATAGCCTCACGTTCTGATTTGTTTTGTGCCTGGCCGAGTAGGGATGATCTAGGAAGGCTAAGAAATAATTGCGTTTCGAAATACAGATCTTTCGAGGAGTAAGCATAGTCTTTTTTGATATCATCTTCAGAAACCTTTTTCGTAACAGTTCTCCCAACTCAAAAGGACCCCATATTGTATTCGACTTTGTATTACGGCAAAATAAAGTGTTTTCATTTGGCGGATATTCAATATATTGCATTATCAGAATGATGTCTAACGTGATGCCCAAGTATTTCATGTTTTCTGATATTTTTATGTTTTTATGCAGTTATTGGTTGCTCTAACTGTAACATTCAGTGTATAAAAATCAAGAATATTATTTTGTCATGAATTTTGTTTATCCGTAATTTAGGTGAGATTTGTGTTCGAAAAAATGTTATTGAGCGATTCTCGTACAACAAACTAATTTCAATGTTCGTTTATTTATCCATTCCAGGTTTCGTGCTTTTATTGTGTATTCGACTGGTTACAGGAGAACAATAGAATTTTTTCAATCATAAATATTTGATTATATTTTCGAATTGAAATCGTATTGATTAGAATAAATTTGAATTCGAATCAGAATGATGCGACAAATGGAACGAACAGAAAAATAACCCAGTTCCATCAAAATAATATGAAATATATGTACCACATATGTTAGGTATATGTATTATTCGTGTCACATGCAAATTATGCAATAAAATGTCGACGCTGATAGATTTGCCAGTATGCTTGATGATTCGAAAATGAAAAACAGTGACAGCGAGGGATTTCAATTTCGGTTTAAATTATCGAGATGGCAAACATCTTATTATAAAGACACAAAATACATCAAAATACATCCAAGCCCTACAATCTACACACCTTCATTACCTACCTAGCACTTCTATTAGTACTTATATACACATAGTTCTTTAGCTTGATATTGATTTAATCGTAAGATTGAGACATTATATGAAATCTTTATTAATAATTATTAACATCAAAAACGTACCAAAACCTTAGTTATACTTATAATACATTAGGTTTGTTCTAGCAACGATTTCGAATCGTTTGCAATCGTCCGGAGCATGCGCATACTGACTTATGCGTCTATTAAATCAGTATGCGCATGCTCCGCACGATTGCAAACTATTCGAAATCGCTGTTAGAACAAACCTATTATTTACTATGAATCACGTCAGTTGGTGAAAACTATATATGCTCAAAATTCATGTCGATATTTACAATCATTATATTGGTATAACACTTTGTTTTTGACCAGCGAAATTTGCGACCTTTTTGAGCCGAATGAAACACGATATTTTTTTACCACCGGAAGAATCGATATGGTGAATTATCACAAATCAATTGAATATCTGATTGGTTGTAGGTAGAGGAAAAGGTCCGAATATGGGCATTGTAATTAATATGGGCTCCCCTATATAGTTTCTCTACACTATAGTCTCTGCGCTATCTCTCTTACAAAAAGATTAATCATAGGCCAGACATAGCCAATATGTTAGAGTTTTACTACCACTATGTTGTTACAAAATTGAAATCGTTTGCTTGTGCTAACTTCAGAGGTATGAAACTTTTTCGCGATAATTTGATCGGCTATATCGGCTTGATTTTCAGTAATATTCTTTATTAATTCACATCAGTGCGCTGCATGGCAGATTATATTGTTAAAATACCCAAGAATAAAGTGGCGACTAGCTCTTTTTCATCATTGCTTTCGTTTAATTTTGTCATAACTTCTACACCTTCTATAGTTGGCATGGAATATTGTCACTCAGCGTTCGTGGAATATGGGCATTTATTGCCATATGTGGAATGATCTAGTGCCGAAAATGATTCTTTGGTAATTCTCCTGAATTCTGATTATAATTCATTTATATTATCGGAACATTTCTATTTTCGTTTTTCAAAAAATGAAGTGCTTTTCAGTTGGTACCTAATCGTCATAGTAATGAAAGTATATGTTTTAAAATATGTACTTATTATGAGGGCCCATATATTCCAATCATTATGCACTAATTGCAAAAAATGACAAGCCTATATTCAGATTGATATAAAATTCAATTTTTGAAAAATTTGTTTCGGTGATCCATAGCGAGATATATTAACAGTGATTTGGCATTGTTGTTAATTCCCTGTAACTTATTATTATATTTTTTATCACAAAAAAACAAAAGGGGTGCCATATTCGGACCTTTTCCTCTATTTATATGGCATGATATGTTTATGAGAGTTTTTGGTAATTGTGCACTTATCATGCGATGAATATTTTGATGAAAATCTTTGTTGGTACTTACGTATTTTGACCTGAAAAACACGAATTTCATAATATTATCGTAAACATTTTTTGAGATAATCGATGCCAAAGTTCAAAATTTCACCTTCTTTTACCTTTTACTGATAGCTATCTTTCTTTTTGACATGTATTGAAGAGAGAAAACATCACATATCACTGACTCGTATTGCTATAAGGCAGCTATGAATCTACTTTTATTCGCCCAAGATTCGCACAGAGGTTTTCAAAATGGCCGTTGTTTATATAGCCTAGTTGATGAAATAATAGGAAAATTACAGAAAAATTACATATTTACGGTGTTTTTATCAGACCAAAGTCATAATTAACCATGGTGAATGCATGTACTATATCCTGGGATCTAATAAGATACAATACTTACCCAAAAGTTGCCATTCAAAGAAGGTGGAATTTCGAACTTCTGTATCATTTATCCCGAAAACTATAGAGAAATGTTCACGATAATATTATGAAATTCGTGTTTTTCAGGTCAAAATACGTTAGTATACCAACAGAAATGTTCATCAAAATATTCATCGCATGATAAGTGTATTAGTTTTTTGTTGAATGTAATGAATACCTATAAATGTTGTTTTTTCTAATGAGCTATGATACACTATGCCTCATTTTTTGTTCCTAGGAGATATAACTTGTAAAGGTACTTCAACTTTCGCCACTAGGCACTAAATATATGTTGCCTAGCAACATTCATTTTATTGTGTCAGTGAGAAATCTTCAACTTCAAGAGCTAATCTCAGAACAAAAATGGTTTAAGTTTTAACTCGGTTGCATCAGCAGAAAAAAAACTGATTTTGACACATATTATTTTGATGATGGAAAGAATGAAGAAACTGCTTTATTTGTTAACGTTTGATCTTGACCTACCTCTAGATTTATCAGATAGTATGTCCGCCAAAGAAGAAAATGAATTTTGAAATAATTTTGGTAAAAAAATATTCGTTGTTTCCAATTTATAACAAATCTCACTAGCTAGTGAAATAAGTCTGATTGATCGATAAATAGGTTAGAGTTTCGAAATCTACGTGTTAAAGTCGAATAAACACTGATGAGCGTTAATTAGACATTTCTGGTTAACCAGACGAAGGATTGACCTGAAAATTCAACAGTATACATATATCAATATGTTTTACACTCCTAAAATACTTCAGACGATGCGGCGTTGCCGCTTCTACTATAAAGTATAAGCTACTTCGATTGTTCATATGCATGGAACACCCTGTATTTCATTGCATTTTTAGATTCTCCTTGGAAAGCTGATTTAATTGATCTCTCATACTTGCGGTCTTTATCGAACTATTACTGAGATATAGGGTGTGAAAAATCTAGATTTTTCAACTTTGGGAATTTGTTTTTGTCGAAACTATATTTATAATTGGTTGAAACGGCTCACATGTTCCTATCTCAACTTTTTATCCACTATCGATTGATATTTAATTGAAACAAATACAGGGTGATTCAAAATTTAGAATTCTAAACCACTCTGTATTTGTTTCAATTAAATATCAATCGAAGTGGATAAAAAGTTGAGATAGGAACATTATGTTAGCCGTTTTGAGCAACAATGGATCGTTTAGACACAAAAAATTCTCAAAGTTGAAAAGTCTTGATTTTTCACAACCTATATCTCTGTAATCGTTCGATAAAGACCCCAAGTATGATGAATCAATGAAATCAGCTTTCCAAGGAGGATCTGAAAATGCAATAAAATACAGGATGTTGCATATAAAAAATCAAAGTAACTGCTACTTCATAGTAGAAGCGGCAACGCCGCATCGTCTAAAATATTTGAAATGTGTAAATCATATTGATTTATGTAAGCTGTCGAATGTTCAGGTCGATCCGTTGTCTGGTTAGCCAAAAACGTCTAATTAACGCTCATCGTAAAAAGCCCTGTATTAGTTGTTAATTCGTAACTTTAGTTCAGTAAATGATACGCCACTGATATACCACCGCGCGAAAACATCTTCGGTAGCTAGCTTGTGGTTGTCCAAGAGCGAAAACTGTGGTTACGACGATGCGACATGAGAATTCCCCTGATTGTTATTGATGTGTCAAAAACATCTGTGCTTTCTTTTTAAAATCTTAAATGTCAAGTCAAGTGTCAGTCCCATCTGGTCAAAAGGTCAGGTTGCAATTTTATTTGCAAATTATCAAATTAAATTATTTCCAACTACGTTGATAGCTCATATACAAACCACAGATTGAAAACCTGGTGTTGATTTTGTTTAATTCAGTACATGCCACTTATACCATCACACTGTACCGATTTGACTCAGATATCGGTACATTTTTCATTCCTTCCATTCTTTGGATATGGCTGGAGAGGCTAGTCACAAGAAAAAAGGAAAACTAAGCAGACAGGAATCAAGTAGATCTGAAAAGGTCCCAGATATCGAGTTGGATAGACCAGCGGCAGGAGTTAGTGTTCAGGATAAAACCAGGACTGGGTTAAGGGTGTACAAATTAGTAGTGTTGGGAGATGGTGGTGTAGGAAAATCAGGTAAGTGATCCTGATGTATTTACCTTATTCACTTCTAATTCTTGTTTTCCTAGCTGTTACACTACAGTTTGTTAGTCATAGCTTTTTGGAATATCATGATCCAACAATAGGTAAACAAAAAGTTTTAACATTCCAACAAACAACTACAAACCAATATTTTTACAGAGGATTCTTATCAACATCAAGCTGTTATAGATGGTGAACCTGCCTTGTTAGACATTCTGGATACTGCTGGACAGGTATTACATTATTTCTATGGCATTTTTCTAATAAATGTAGTAGCCAGTAGCTATTGTTATATTAGAAATTCCAAGAGACTGACATGTCTTCCATGGAAATGTTCATTCAGTTCAGCATGATATTTTTATTTTCATTAAATTATAGGATTAATAGCCATACTCCAGAATTCTAACTTGTATCCATTATAGGTCACATTAGTGTTCAATTTATTCTAATATTTCTTCCAGGTTGAATTTACAGCTATGAGAGACCAATACATGAGATGTGGAGAGGGTTTTCTGATTTGTTACAGTGTGACAGACAGGCACAGTTTTCAAGAGGCTTTGGAATATAGGAAATTGATCCAAAAAGTCAGAGCTTGTGAGGATACCCCTTTAGTGCTTGTAGGCAACAAATTTGATCTCCACATGCAAAGGAAGGTCACCATAGAAGAGGTATAAAATAAATTTGATAGTGGAAAAGTGGTGTGAATTTTCCAATCAGGAATTGTATATCTGAATAGTACATCACTAGGAGAATACAGGTCTTCTTCTTTTAACAACAGTATTATTCAGTGCATTTTGTTGATTCTGATTAATGTAATATGACTAGTATGTGAAGAAATATTATCTAGTTTTTAAAATATGACAAGAAAACTGAAAATGGGTATCTATATTTTCCGAGATATTTTCTTTAATTTCACATCGACTATGCATCTGTGGAAAAGATACAAACCAATCATATGACAAGATTCATCATATCCTACCTAAACAATTGGATGACAGGGCGCCAAGTTCGAAAATAGAGCGCCAAGTTTGAACAATCAAGTCCCCTATTATTGACCATGAAATTCAATCATCCTGTGAAAACAGTAGAAGAACAGACCCACCGGGTTCACTGATGTAACCGCTGTCATGTTGAACCCAGTCATGGGTAAAACTTCGTTTATCGTACTCCTATGAGTTCGGAAAAAATTTTTGGTGAAACATACGTATTTTGACCTCCTGATCACGAATCTGAAGTCAAAACGCGGCGGTCTCAAGTATTTTCGGAGATACGGCCCCATTTTGTCTCAAAAATGCACCATTTGACATGTTAAATTTCTGCTATTAGGAATACACAAAATTCACCCTTCTTTGAGCCAAAACATCACACATGCTCACATTCACTTGTTTCCAACACTTTTTTGCATAAAAAGCTGTTATTTTCACAAAAATTGGCCCTTCTTCAAAACGTGAACAAAACATCTCTTTTTACTGATTTTCTGGTTATTTTTATTTGAGATGTTGGCAACGTCTTACCATGAGCTAAACAATCACGTTGCCAACATCATAAATACAAATTACCAGAAAATCAGTGTAAAAAGGTTGTTTTGTTTACATTTCAAAGAAGGGTGAATTTTTTGAAAAATAATCGTTTTTTCTGCTGAGAAGTGTTGGAAACAAGTAAATATATGCGTGTACAGTGTTTTGGTTCAAAGAAGGGTGAATTTCGTGTATTCCTAATAGCAGAAATTTAACATGTCAAATGGTGCATTTTTGAGACAAAATGGGGCCGTATCTCCGGAAATACTTGAGACCGCCGCGTTTTGACTTCAGATTCGTGATCAGGTCAAAATACGTAAGTTCCACCAAAAATTTTTTCCGAACTCATAGGAGTGCGATAAACGAAGTTTTACCCAGTCATGTTTCCCCCAAGGGCAAAACGCTGGCGCGGCAGTTCGGCTGCCCCTTCTACGAGACGTCCGCCTGCCTGCGCTCCTACGTCGACGACGTCTTCCACGCGCTTGTCAGGGAGATCAGGCGGAAGGAGAGGCGAAAGTTCGGCCTGCCCGGCGACGAGCACAAGCCACGCCACAGCAAGTGGTGGCGCCTGCGCAGCATCTTCGCGCTCGTGTTCAAGCGCAAGCGCCCCAACTTCGGCTCGTAGGCCGCCGGCTGAGGAGAGGGGGGGGAGGGGTGAGTGGGGGGGGCGATGATGGACTGACCTTGGGACTGGCGGGCAGGTCGGGAAGCGATGGTTGGATTGACAAGTTCGACCAGCGTTGAGAGAGAATAGTAATTTCTATTTTTTTTTTCTATTTTTCTAACCACTATCCTAGTTGCCTTAGCAACCCTCAGAAGTTTACCGAGTAAACTTGTACGAGTTAGGATAGCGGGGACCTTACCTTTTATAGTGGGATCCGATACCACTTCGTACGTAACAAGTCCGGAAAAAACTGTTTTCGGACGTGTTGTGTACACTATTTTTTCGAGTCACATTTCTTCATTATATATTTCTTTGTAGATCAAAATTTCACTAGTTTCATGTCAAAGAGCTGTCAGTCGTTACTCAGCTACTATGGTAATGATCAACTGCATTTATCAAAACCATACCAACCAAGATCCTTCCCGAAAATGGCCGGAAAATGCTTTTTTCGGCAACCGTCCGGAAAGTACGTACTTTCCAGACGATTTTTTTTTTGAGAAAGTGGCATTTTTCCGGCCTAGTCCGGGAAGTACATACTTCCCGGACTAGGCCGGGAAGAATCACATCGTTGTTGTCATTGTAAATATGAAAATCTTGGTAGTATGGTTTTGATAAATGCAGTTGATCATTACCTTAGCAGCAAAATAACGACTGACAGCTATCTGACATAAAATTAGCTAACATTCAAAAATTATCAGATGAAAACAATCAATGTGAAACGGAAACTTTACCTTCTTGTTCTGACTTCAACAAAAGGCACTTAAATATACCAAGCATTTCAAACAAATTGAATCCATTCAATATTAACAATTGTTCTAATTTTAATATAAATATTAATATAAATAAGAATTGAAATGTTCGAAATTTTGTTCTAATAAAGAAATGTGTTTCTTTGATTTGTTATTCTACACGGTTGCCGAAAAAATTGTGTACGCAACACGCCCGAAAACAGTTTTTTTGGACTCGCAGACTTCCAGGACTCGCTACGCTCGTCCTAAAATTTTGTCCACTCATCCAAAAAAACAGTATTTTCCGGACTTGTTACGTAAATTACTATTTTTCTCAAAGAAAAAGCGTCTGGAAAGTCGGTATACTTCCCGGACGGTTGCCGAAAAAATATATGTCTGCCCCAAGATGGATATAGATATGGTGGAACAAGTTCCATTAGGCCTGTTCGCTGTTTATCCATGAAATTTATATTGTACACTACATTTTTTAACACTCACTGCTCGTTGTTAGTGGAGTGGAGGGTAATAAGTTCCACATCTGTTCAATGCTTCTATTCTGCTTTCTGATAGGATTTTGATTTGGAGGTTAATTTTCTATCTATTTGTTGCTTGTGAATCTCTTTCAAATTAATTAAAAACGAACAGTGAAAGTGAACAGTGAAATAGCAGAGAATTTTATTGCGAATTCTGACGATGAATCGAGAGTTCAGTGTGAATCGATGACAAGTTCATCTGACGACTATCAATCAATGGGGCCAATTCTATTAGTGCTTTCGTCAAATGTGACAAAATATTCACGGGTAATCATTATAAATTGTCGAAGAAGTTGTTTTTTTTTTTACAAAATATATTATTATCATATACACCTAACCGAGCACCTAACATAGTGTACCTAAGTGTACACGGGAAATCACCGAACGGTATCAGTGTTACACGACCTATTAATAAGCACTAGAAAAAAAATTAGACTTGCCTACTAATGTGGAATCAAACTCTGGTGATACTTCCACAACTTCATATGGATGGCGCCACATCTGCTGATTTCGCATGATGAATATTAATTTTCACAATTTCGCATTCATTTAGATTTTTTGTATTTTGTTCTATCAATTACATGATTGAACAATATTCATATTTCAAGCCAAAATCATAATTTTGAATTATCTGTCACTGTCATTTGAACACGAAACATAAAATATAAATTATTGATAGTGATATCAAATGCGATATTAACGCCATATGCGAACGATTATTGAAATATATAATGATCTTTGCTAAACCGGGTCTACAGGTTTTGACGAAAAACAATTGAAGAGGCGTTCCACCATATCTATATCCACCTTTATCTGCCCTAGTTTTGTTTTTGTCATCAAGATTGCAACTTGAAATAATGAAAATGTTATGATTGGGACGGAAACAAGGCAGAAGACTTATATAACCTGTATATAAATGGTTTGTTTTTCTTGTAGTTTGTTTTCGTTATTGCGATCATCTCGAATAAGTCTTCTTCTCCTTTTTTGCATCCCAATCATAAAATGTTCATCATTGTAAGTAACACGCTGGGTGAACTCGTCAATAAGCTTTTTACACCTGCTACTACGGACGAGAGAACTTCGATATCAGAGAGTTAAAGTGGTGCCATCAACGTTAACACACAAATTGACATTACGCATGCGTATCTCTCGAGTAATCACGTTCACGTCGAATGTGGGTTAACGTTAACGGGCACTTGGAAAAGTAACGTACTCACGAAATAACTTCGTATATGTTTTTGTTGGCATTGATTAAATATTCGGAAATGGCGGGAGAAATCACGAATCTTACTTTACCGGTTTTTATTGGTAAATGGGTTAGTTATGTTTAGACGCATAAAATAACTCGAAATAGAAATTATCTTGTAAGGTTATGTTGGTAGCATTGTAGAAGAGAAGGATTGTGAATAGTTCAATTCTCAATCAAAGAAATCTGTTTTTCGCCATAATCATTGAGGCATTCCTTGAATCATTTTGAAAGCAGAAAGTGCGCCCTATTTACTCTTGTGCAGATTAGGTTTTACCACATCCATCTGTCAATCATTATTGAACTGATAATACTCATATAAGAAGTAAAGGAAGAAAAATACTAAATTCGGTCTTTCAAGACATTCCTTTATTCCCTAAACTCATCCCATTCATTTTGCTATTTATATTTCGTGTATTCCACCAGAGTAGTATTTGAACCTTCTTTTAAGCAAGATTTTGATCAATGGAAACTAGAAAACAATGTATACAGGTTTTCCAATTTCCAATACTTTTGCAGTACTCTTTAAAGTTCATCATCTACAGAATACAACCGCAAAATTCTGCATAAGTATTGAAAATTAAACTCTGTAATATAATAATAATTTCCTTACAAGAATCGATCATTTCAAATTCGGAATGCTGTAGATTTTTATAGAAGCATGATCGTTTCTTGAAATTTGTGTACTGTGTATGTTGTGTCATAAAGTATAATTGTTTTTTTATTGAATGCGTCATGTGCATAGCTTTAATTGTTAGTTTCCCAATAATTATTATGAATAATAGCAACCGAAGTCTTTCCTGAACGAATGAATACTACTTATTTTAGTCGAAAACTATCCCTATTCATTTGAAAGATTATGGCAGTTTTTGACTGTGAAAAATAATTCAAGTATTTGATGTAGGAATAATTGTTGACCAATCACTGCATTTGAAAGTAATTATACAGAATGCATTTATTGTTTTCAGTTTTTCTCTCTTTGATTTGACATTTATTCCAGTTCAACTTTTCTGCTCCAAAATATAGTTCCCGTGATATGAAGCAATGATAAGATTTTGTTGCACTTCGATTTTTCCTGACTTTTTCAAGTAACACATGGTTACCAAGTGATCACACGAGAATTTGAAGAGAATTTTTATTTTTGTTCAAGCATTCTCTTATTATAACTATTCAATTAGAGGATAATTTGAAATGGCTGTGACTTGAAGTCACAACAATTTTGAATTTGTCAGATGTAGTGTTTTTCAATATTATTTTGATTCTAGTCATTTTTAAGCCTGGAAGGTCCTGTTTTATCATTAGATACAAATACAGTGTTAGTACAAATTATGAGAAACATAGACATTAGTTCCTGAACTATTCTTGATTTTCATGGTTAATTGGGGTCATCAAGACATCGACAATCAGATTCGATTGACAAAAATCGTTATTTGATAATTGTATGTTAGTTGGTTAGTTATTAAAATCTAGACCCCATGTTACATATTGTATGAAATACATAGCATTATTTTCATGAAGAATAATGGCATTTATGAAGGATAATCCTATACAAAATACAATTTTACTTGTGTAATGACAATGTTTCTTATGTATACAAGCAGAAACTTTAACCAAATATTGAAGAATGTAATAAGCAATAACATTATTAATATTGAATGTTGAATACACTATGTTGTGTATAAAAGTTGATATATGTCATGAATTACTTTGTAGTCCTTTGGGTACAAGGTATGTTTTGTTATTTTTTATAGCATTTAAATGGCTTTGAATTATTGTAACATTTTTATTTAAAAAATAAAAGAAAATTATTTTTTGGACAATTTTATTATATTTCAACAAACTGCTGTTTGTTTCCTGAAGTCTTTTGGTATTTTCCATACTTTCATGCATCTGGTTGAAAATTTAAAATGATTCAACTCAATTCATAGAAACTCATTTCATGGTAAAGATCCTCAAATCCAGCACCAAAATCATCATCAATGTTTGGGTCAACTTTGTCCACAACACCAGAGCAATATAACCATTTTGTTAGAAGATATTGTAGATTTTCTTTTTCTTTGGTTGATGCAAAGGAATGGGCAATTGCATCATAGGAAACTTGCCAAAGATCAGAAGCAGATAGTTTAAAATGCCGTTGGACTAGGAAGTACTCGTTGCTCAGAGTTGTTGAAAAAACACCTTTATCATCAGTCTAAAAGAAACATATCCATCAATATACCAAAAAAGTTATCGAACCACCCTGAATAATATACAGGGCAATTCAAGTCTATGCATGGGGATTTCGATAACGGTAAGAGATAGAGGGTTGATTAAATGGGGGCAAAGCAAAAAAAATCTGACCTAGCTTCTTCAGTTCTGGAGTTATACAAGAAAAATCGAAAATTTCGAAATTCTTCTTTTGCCTATATACAGGGTGTTTCATAGTAAATGCGCAGGACTTCAAGATATGATAGCTCTTTCAAGAATATAAAAAAAAGTTCCTATTGACTAACCCTCTAAAATGCACCATTTTCGACATACAGGTTGTTGAATTAAAATAAAAAAAATCGTTTTTTATTTCGAATCGAATATTTCTGGAACCGTTTATCGCACAGAAAACAGATTTTGTAGGCATTTTCTACTCATAATAAGCTATGTTTTGGGCTGATTTGTTATTTTTTTAAATTCATAATTGGTGAAGATTTTGAAGGGGTAGTGGGTGTTATTTCCTCCAACTTTTACGCCACTGGAAAAAGTACAATTTTGAGCCACCTATTTAAACCGCTAATGTTTTCTACACAAGAAAGGTACTTCTCTTCATAAGCTCTAAAGTTAACCGTTTTCAAGAAAAATCAACTTTCATGTTGAAAAACATGGTCAATTTTTTTAAATAATTTTTTTCATATTTATACAAAATTTATTTAAACGTTAGAACAAATAACAAAACCAAACGTCAACTTCATATTTGCAAAATAAAAAAAAAACAAATCATAAAATTAAGTGTTGGAAATGTCCGCCCTGTATGTCGAAAATGGTGCATTTTAGAGGGTAAGTCAATAGGACCTTTTTTTCATATTCTTGAAAGAGCTATAATATCCTGAAATCCTGCGCATTTATTATGAAACACCCTGTATTTTTATTTTACGAAGATTTTTTAAAAATTTTGCCATAGCAACTTTTTGTAGCCTTTCCAAATATCTGAATAAAAATCATTTACAGGGTATCGTATGAATTGGGCCACGCTCAACTTTTAATTTTTTATTGCATTTTTTTGAATGCCAAGTCATTTTTTATATTGACATAGTATTTTCATCTGAATTACAGAGTGTTTTGGAAATATTGAACTATTATATGCCAGTAAAATTTCAACATTTTTTAAAAAATTTCCTGTATAACTCCAGAACTGAAGAAGTTAGGTCAGATTTTTTTCATCCATATAATTAACCTCTGAAATACGCTACTTTGCCCCCATTTAACCAACCCTCTATCTCTTACCATTATTTACCGAATTTGAATAGCCCTGTATATATTCATATTATTGATTGGAGAATTTACAGTAGATTTTGATGTGAACTAGTTTATCCATTGCAGCAAAACATTCATTAAAAATATCAATGGAGGTGACCAAGTTGTCTTACATTTATAGAATATGGCAACCCTCCATTTATCCATTCTTGAACATGGTGCTCAGAGTAACCATCTGAAGTGCCACAAACTACATTGGAGGTCAAGCAACACTCTGAAAATTAAAAAACAGCATGACATGAGGCTGGGTTCTTTCCTAAGTATTCTGTAAATATTATTAGTATCTGAGTAAAATATGTACTGTGTTTAGAGGATTGTTTACCTATGGGAATTTTTCTTTTGCAATACAAATCCCAATTCTCCTGTGAGCCACCATGCATTGGATGTAAAAATGTTGCATGTCCAATGCGCTCAGGTTCAAATTCAAGTATTCTCCTGGTGTCCTCATCATTTTGTACTTCTGCACAATGTATGGTAGTCTTCAAACCACTTTTTCTTGCTTCTTCAAAAAGAGCAGCATTAAATTCTCCTGTTTTTGGATCCCCACTATAGTCTAATCCCTTGATAATATCTGGATACTTTTCTCTCATTTTCAGAATAATTTTCAAGCTCTCTTCAGATATGTACTTGTTGTGTCTCCTATCAATAGATAATATAAGTTTGACAATAACTCTCTTTGCACAAAATTCAGATTCTCTTATGCCTCTGATAACTGATTCAATGTACTCCTCTTTTGACATATTGGCTTCTGATCTTGGAGTGGTCCTTAACTCTAAGTAAACAACCCCGTCTTTGACAAAGTCCTCAATAACGCTTTTAGTAGCCAAATAAACGGATTCTTGGGTTTTTGTAGCATTTTGAGCAACTTTGAACACATCAAAACATTCATCTAAAGTGCTTTTAGTTTTATCAACTTCACTGAGTTTTGTGTACTCTACTATGGAATCATCTAGACATCCTAGTTCTTTCAGGATTTTCTTGTTCAGGGAACCATTCAAATGTGCATGTAGTTCCTATTCAAAAGAAGGAAGTCCTGCAGGACAAATAATGCTGTTGTCAAACTACTTACGATTTTCGGTAACAATCTACAATATAGTGGCATACTAATCTTCTTGATATGTTCATCAACTTTCTTCATGATATCAAAGATTCTATTTATGTATTTTCGTTAGAATTTTAAATAATTTGGTACTTTCAGGTTATGGTTATCAACCACTTTTTTGTGTAATAAACACTGTGCTTTTTGATTGCTGAGCTGACCACCTACGTGAAATGAGCGAGTGGCGCTGCCAAGTGCCAAAGCTAAGCTAGCTGCCCGATTGGCCAGTGGTACGCAAATCCACTTTTTTCTGTTCACAAGTCAGCCTTTTGTGATTAGCATACTTTAGATTCCCGACGAAAAGAAATCAAGAAAAAAACAAAACATGAAATTCATGTCTATTTTACAAAAAACTACTCCAGTTCAGCGGCTTACAATTTTCTTACAATCAATAGTTGAGGAGGAGCTCAATTTGCAAGTAATAAATATGTGATTCGAGTAGAGGCGAAAAAAAGCTCAAAATTATTGAAAAATCTGCAAGGCGCGAAATTATTAATTTCAGATTACGCCAGTATAAAAATCTTAACGATCTCTAAATTGCTAATTTTATGTTGGGTGGTGGAAAATTATCAATGATTTCCATCAGCTGAATGTTAATTTATGAACAAATAAACAAATTCTAAGTGATGAGATTCTTCTAAAATGAATTCTTCAAAAAATACTGGTCATTTCAAAGTCTAATTAATTTTTGAATATTTTTTTCGATGAGGAATAATTTGGTTTCCGAAGGTATAAGAAGAATCATTCGATGGATTTAGTAAGCTTTATTGATCAAGTATAAAAATGCGGAAAAGGCACCTATGAATAACCCCAATGAAATATATATGTTAGCAGAAGTTTATAACATCGCAAAATCAACAAGTTATTTACATTCGTATTTACAATTTTACACAACATTTTTGCAAGATACTCAAGTTGAAGTAATACACTTCAAAATGTTAGTTAATACATACCACACTGTAACAGCCGAATAGCAACAATGTAAAAAGTATTAAAGAAATATGCACTAATATTGTTTCGTTGATTAAAGGAATAAGGATATTCAAAAGTATATTTGACTTCCATAATCCGGAGTCCGATTTTCTAGAATTTTAGGACTCATACTTCTAAATTTAGACTTTCCATGTCATAGTGGTCAAATTTCCTGATGACATCCCCAGCTTTTCCAGGTTTTTTCGAATCTTGCATGACGTGGTCAACTCTTGAATCGACGATTCAAACATCGTATTTGTCACTATTGTTAAACTGCATGATAAATTAATGAAAACTTATCAACGATGACCATTTTACAGAGTTGCCATCCTGGGCTACGACTTATATAAATAGACAATAAGTTAGAAACGCATACACAAAACTATAAGGATGGGCCGATAATCATTGGAAATTATGAAAAATATGACTAATCTTGCGACACCGCCCGGAAGGACTAGAATATTTCAGACTCAAAAAACTTCGAAAGCTTATTAAAAATTCTCCAAACATTACACAATTTCCTCGAAATTATTAGCCCGGTTCGCTACAGGATAACCAGGTGAAACTATCCAGAACTTCAACTCGCCAATCTACACAGGGGCCGAGAATTCGCTTGAAGCAACCGGCCCCTGAAACATGAATGCGGGATACCCGAGACATCACATACCCCCGGAATCCAGTTATCACATTCATTTATCCCCCACCACCCCCTCATCAATTTTGGCAGATTTATCCGCATCCACGTCCATGGGGCTGTCCCCAATGTCCAGAACTTTGCCCTCCTCGACTTCTTCTACCCCCCTCATCTCGATGTCCGAGAGCCTGTCGAAGTCCGAGCCCTTGGCGGCGTCCGAGCTGTCCCTTCTCGGCCCCCCTTCGGCCCCCTCTCGCTGCTCTGGGTCAGATTCGGAGTCAGAGGAGTCTTCAGGCGCTGTTGGAGTCTTCTGCGGCGTTTGCGGCTCGAATTTGGGGCCGCTGGGGCGCTGTTTGCGCGCCGGGTTGAGGGATTGGCAGTAGCAGCATCGGAACGATAGATACTCGAACTCTTCCTGAAGAGCCATACCTAGAAGGGATTGAGGATGGGGCGGTCAATTATAATTCTCGTTTTTATTAGAACTGGACGTTTCAAACTATTCGCGATAGTTTCTATGGGATACGCTACCTAGCGGTGACTCGTGAACCACTTGAAGTGGGATAACCACTGAACTCTCTGGGGGTTAACCTAACCCACAGACAAACTTAACCTATGTTCTGTTTATGTTCGCTTCTGATGTGAAAGGTGTACTTCTAGCAGTTTTTCGAGAGATGTTATTGTTTCACAAATATCAAAAATATGAAAACAAAACAAAAAGGATACCTCTTCGAGAAGTTCGAGTTATTACCATTAGATAGTGCTACGTTATTTTCTATCGCGAATAGGATGTTACGAAGAACCCGAATCTGTCATCGTAAAACACTCAACTTTGGTTTTCCCTATGGAATTTCTTATTGGATTTCTGCATTTTGGAAAGAAAGCCATCAACAAAATGAAGGTTTAGAATTAGTAACGTCGTGATAAGCTTTAAAAGCATGTTTTTCACAGTTTAGTTCCTTAAGTTTTCGCTTGAAAAATGAAAACGGAAATTACATATTTCATATCAATTTAGGAAATATATTCAGAACATTTAGCAAGGATCAAAGATCCTTCGCCGTAACTTCTTTATTACGTATTTGAAAATAATGTTGAATTCAAAAGTAGGGCATAATTTGTTCTCGTTGACGGTTCAACTATTATCCATACAGAATGTCCCAAAAAAGCGCAACAACTCAGTAATCAATATTTTTAAAAAGGGCACTTTGTATATCATTGCATTCTAGGATTCTTCATTGAATTTTGAACAATTATGGGGAGTTATGAAGCATGATATCACAATTGTTCAAGCAGTACTACTATAGTTTTTCAGTTAAAGCAAGTCTAGGCGTTTCGGTAGGCAAAGTAGGCAATAAAACGTTAGTGAGACTCGACATATACGTAGTGCAAAATCAATTGAATAAATGGAAGAGATTTTTTGAACAATTTTGTGTTTAAAAACAAAATGCATCACCCACCATTGTGTGAACTACACTGCCGACAAATCAAGGCATATCGATTGGAGGGACCATCTCCAACGAGATAATCCACCATCTTGTCAAACACGCTGCGATCCCTCGGTGGGATGCTCCTCGGCATCTGCAGAGGAGTGCTAGGAACCAGGGCGCCTGCAGACATTTCATTTTTCGCCGATCATTTTGAAGTATGAGTTATTGACAGTCAAATGTACCAACGAATATTCCGGTGAAAACAGAATATCAATGATATCTCAGATCGTTTACAATAACATTTTTTCGAAACTGATACATAGCTATAAAGTGTCGGTCTGAACAACTGTTCTGAATAACCGATATTTTTTTTTCAAATCAGTGTGTTTTGAGACATCATTTTTCAATTTGTTTCAATTTCCTGCCAATCACAAAAAGTCGAACGGCACTGTACAACGTGTTTTGGGGATTCTTTCGATACGGAATCTATAGCACATATTAATATTTGTCAAAATTTTTCAAATTCATCAGTTTCCCATATTATGCATTCTGTCGATCACTGTATAATTGCAAACATATATTTTACGCATGTTATATTATGTTACATTTTATAATGATAGATGAAGCCGTATTATCAGTAGTAATACCACAAGTGATTAAATTTTCAAGTCTGTTGATTTATTCCGTTTGAAAACCACTCGTCTTGCGGACTCGTGTTGTTTTCAAGCAACTCAGTTGAGTTATGGGATAAAAAACAAACAAATCCAATCACAAGTGGAATTTTATCAGACTATTTCACAAATTGAATTGTTGAATTTGATTAAATCAATGGAATTCATCCCAAATCTGATCATTTTGAAATGCGTGCACAACATGATTATTTTTATTCGACGTTTAACTGTCACATACACAAATCTGAAAACACCGAACTTGACAGGCCAATCAGAGTCAAAAGTCAAGTTTATGTTATCAATAATCCGAACTTGACTAGAGCTCCTGATTGGTCTATTTGGCAAGTGCGTGAAATAGTCACACAAACACAGTTTTTCTGGTTACCTAGAAAAAAAATTAGAAGCATGGTAGCAATCTGTGTCCAAGCTAAATCGCAATTCGTTTCAGTGTGGATGCAGTTTTTCCTTTGTTGCGTCATCAGAATGGAGGAGCCAGAAACAAATTTAATTTTTTCTTATAGAGTCAAATTCGATAGGACAGAGAACAATATGTATGCGATAATATTGTGCGATCTTTAAGGGAAAATATAATTCTCAATATTGGAAACTTCCTGATGACCTCATTATATTTCAAGCTTATAATATCCAAATTTTTGTGACATTTCATATAATTCTTGTTCAAAATCATCTGATATAAATAGAATACAGAAATTGCTAAGTTCATGCCATAACTTTGAACATATCATTCATATTTTCAGAATTACTAAATTGTTACACATTAAAAATCGTCCAAAATCGAATTCGATCATGTTTTATATCAAGGTACTAAAGGAACTCTCCAAAATATCTGTACCATAAAATAAAATATAGAACCGGCATACTCTAAACTTAGACAAAGAAATACTTTTACTTCACCACGTCTTTCAAACGACCGTTTTCTTATTGTAGTGTCAACTGTCTAATCTAAATAATTTTTCTTAACAATAAATAATTTTTTCGAATTAAAATATATTCCCTTGGTTGATTAATCACTTGACTACTATTTTTTCTCTATTGATATTCATCTATTATTCTATTTGCTGTCTTTGATTTCTTTTGGGGTTAGATGATAGAGCAGATGTATGTTACTTTATTTATTA
Organism: Chrysomela aeneicollis; assembly: GCA_029955515.1. Lineage (NCBI taxonomy): Eukaryota > Metazoa > Arthropoda > Insecta > Coleoptera > Chrysomelidae > Chrysomela > Chrysomela aeneicollis. The sequence goes on along the minus strand of JARUHQ010000003.1, from coordinate 11,056,464 downwards.
TTACATACAAACTGAATCTCGCCCTAACATATTGCACTAAACTCAAACAAGAAATGGAACGACAATATAGCAGGATGCGCGAGGATTATTTACGGCCAACAGGCGAATCATAAACCTTGAATCGAGCACATGCGCAATATGTGCCAGGGTTAGCTGGGCACGTCTGAGATTACGTTTTTGATGTGTTATGTGAACGTATGTCTGAAATTATATATTTCAGCCACAGAACCAAGAGTTGGCGTCAGCCTACTCGTCAGCCTATAAGGTTTGTTTACATTGTATTTGATTGCTCTTTGTTCTCGAATCTTGTCCATTTCGATTTACAGCAAGCTGTTTTCGACTTCATATTATGTTTTTGTGTTCTTGTTGAATTATATGTTGTTTAAAAAGCTGTGTTATTGAGTTTGTCATCTTTGGTAGTGCCGGTCCTGTGCAAAAGGTTTCTGCGCATGTTCCACATTCAATTTTGCTATATGATCACATGGTATGCGCGAATTCAATTTAGCGTAAAACTGCTGAATTGCATTATCGTTCCATTTCTTGTTTGAGTTCAGTGACATATTGTAGTTCTTTTTTAATTTGATAACAAAGACATTTATTATTATTATCATTATAAATCGAGACAAACAGTGGTAAGCTGTTGGTTCCTAACAATGTCTCAGTTTGAAAAAGTGTGTTTCTGACAATCTCGTACTGACCTGCCGATGCCATGACGTTTCTGACAGTGACAGGCGTCACAGCTAGAGCATCTGCTGACCTGCTGGTAGTGGCGAGTCGAGTCACCGCAGGGGGAAGGGGGGAATTGGAAGCGACGGAGCCGTATGACAGACGGCTCGGAACAGTTTGGCTGATCGCTAATCTCTGTCTCAGACCTGAGGGGCACGTCGATACCGCAAAATTAATAACATTATCGTATTAGGTAGTAACTGATTGATTACAGGCTATTGGGGCTATTCCTAACGATTTGTGTCAAATTCAAGAGTGTGACAGACCTAGTGACAAATTAATGTTTAGGAAGGAACCTGCATATTTTCTTGAAATTTTGCATTTAATTATTGAGTATTGATTTTGAGTGGGAAATTTGTTTTTGAGTTTGAAAATGAAAATACCATCTGGAATATTATTCTAAAGGAGGTGAAATCCAATCAAACATTCATGGTTGAAGTTTCAAATTTCTCTGTTGAATTTGAAAAAACATTAGATGAAATATGATATACTATAATGTCATGCTTCTTACATTTCAAACCACATACATCAGATATTCAACAAATGATTGAATTTTTTCATGGCAAAGCAGTTTATTAAGGTACTTTGATATTAAAATTTAGCAGAAAATCATTTCTTCCTGATATATCAATAGATCAAATATTTATCCAGCATTATATTTCAAATAAGAAGGAAACTGTTTCTTTCATTATAATCACCAGTAAGGTATGTTGAACTTCACAGTATATATCACAAATCATGAGAAAAAAGAACAATTGATTATGTTGATGTATGCTAAGCAACAACTGTGTTTTTACCACTGTATTTAAATACAATGAGAGAATAAATGAAGAAATAAATATATTCACCAGTTTGATTGGGCCTCATTGAAATAGGCACCAAACTTTTATCCCTACTAGTTGAAGGTGTTGATTTTGGTGTGGCATCTATGAGACCTAGATGTGGTTTTTTGATAGTGTCATTTCCAAATTTATCCAATATTTTCTTTGCCACTTTGTATGTCTCAGTTTCCATTACATTTTCTAGAATCTTCTTCTTTTCTTCCTTCAGCTTGATTAATTTTTTCTCATTTCTTAAAATTTTACGGCCATAATACCATGTGAGGAATCTTTTAATCACCCATACACTAAAAAATGATTCTCATCACCAACTTCCTATTAGAATTTTTAGAACTTACACAGGAGGAAATATAGAAAGTGGAATAATATACAGGAATCCTTGATCTGTAGAAATCTTGTGATAGAAAAAATAAAGTCCTAAAGTCAGGATCAAAAATGAAGAAACAGACAGAATGATGAATCTTGAGATAACTTTCTTTCTGTACTGTTCAGTACTCCTTCCAAATTCTTCTATGGAAGTTATCTCATTCTCCAGTTTCTCCAAGATTTCATATGTGCCCTTCTTCTTCTAAAAATTAATGAATGGATCCACAAATTTGAAAGGACTGCAACGACTTACCCTGAATCTTCCTATCACGATACCCATATTTAGTGAAAGGTGTGAATACTATTTTTTCAATTTCCGGTGAAATCTAACTACCTGATTATAACCTGAAAATGGTTTCAACAGTTCTTTCAGGAGAGTATGGCAAACAATAATGTAAAAAATGATATATGAACAGAGTTAATTGGATTCACATCTTCACCTTCTTCATGTATTTCACATTGTTTTGTTCATTTTCGATTTATAAATATTCAAAAAAAGTTCCTTTCATCTTTCAAAGTTTGCGTCTACAATCCACAGTTGCCAATTTTTGACTTGTGTTTCGTGTGCAATTCGTGTGGTTTCGGAATAACTAATGTGAAGGAAGCAGCCAAAGCTGGCTGCCTAAATTCCCGAACATGTCCAATTACCAGTGGCGTGGCACAGCGACTTTCGTTTCTAATTCTAACGAAAAAAAATTATGAAAGAAAAATACATATTATTCAAAAGAAAGTCATTATAATGAGAAAAAATATTCAATATGAGAAAAAAGTCATACATGCATGAAATTTATATTGTACACTACGGTTTTTAATGGGAGTGTCTAGGGATCCGGGCGCCCGGATTCCAGACACAAATATTTATTGGACCGGGCGCCCGGATTCCAGACGCAAATATTTATTGGACTGGGCGCCCGGATTCCAAACGCAAATATTTATTTGACCGGGCGCCTGGTTTTGCTGGAAAATACATGAAACTTGGTATAACTTTTTTGAGGAAGGGAAATTTTATTAAAACAAAAGGAAATTTGAACGCGTTGACCTGAACGTACTTACCTATCAGTAATAGTCCTATAGATCTTATTGCCTACGCTAGATCCGGCATTCTGTAGTAATTTTTTGGTCTAGAGGGGTCTGCAAGAAAGCAGGTACTATGGTCACGTGGAAACAAAAAAGGTCTGACGGGGATCGAACCCGGGACGCCTGCGTGTGAATCAGTACGCTGACCTCTACACCATCTGAAGCATAGAGAAAACATTGCAAGTTGGTTTCATATTACATATATAGACTGTTATATATATATTATATAATATATATATATATATCTATGGGTCAAATAGGGTATTTGTATCTGGAATCCAGGCACCCGGGCCCCTAGACACTCCCTTCATAATTTTTCAAGTTGGCAGTCCTTATGACCTTGGAACTTTGACGTGGCCTTGATACCATATATCTAATAATAACTATATAGGTAACATGGATACCAGAGCTGAAGCCAAAAAATAAAACAAATGACAGTCTGCGGGACCAATCGCGAATATGCGCATGCGCAAGTTTGAATTAAGAATCGACATGCGTTTTCATCATGGAGGAGAGTAGCTTTCTAGTGAGCGACAAACGTATGATAATTATTAAAAATCAATCAAATGTGTCACGTAACCTTCAATTCGATGTTTTTATTTCATCATGACATATATTTTTCAAATATTCATTCATTGATGGATTGTTGGACGATATTGAATAATAGTTGATGATAAATGCAGAAATGGATGTGATCTACAAAGCGATACTTGCGATTTGCTGAGAAACCTGTGACGATAAAGTCATCGGAACAAGATTCGTGGGCTAATTTTTGATCAATCACTGTTATCACTCACTTATCACTTCTGTAAACAATCAGTAAGTACATTAATAACTATATTAACTCTCTTTTACATAATTTGAGTCAACAAACATACCTAACCTATGAAATTCTGAAAACGTCAGTGGATTTCAACTCGTCAAAACCCGCGCATGCGCACAATTCATCATTAGCAAGCCAGACAGTCTTTTGTTTTTCCAAAACTGGCTTCATTTTCCCGTGAAGAGAAGAATATGTGTTATCCATATAGTTGTTATTATATATATGCTTGATACAAAATAAAAGGAAAATGAAATGCTTAGACCATATCTAGTGTATGGTCTAAGATGAAATGTTTGTTGTTTGTTTTGATATCAGCTGTTTGGTATCGAGCTTAGACCATATCGAGTTTGGCATTTCCAATTCCCATTATTATTCATCATAAATCACATGGGGCAAAGGACAAAGGTGATTCATATTTCATTTCATTTCATTTGGTCTGAAGCTGATAAATATTGCCCTTCAGTCTGTTATGTGTGTATCTGTGTTCGTTGTTTATTATAAAAACAAAGTTAATTCTTATATGAAGAGAGATTTATAACATGAGATGCTGTGGAAGAAAAAATGACATCTATTCAGGAAACCAGGGTAAGGTTTCAAGGGAAATATCTATATTGGTTAGTAGTTTTTTTTGTTATTTTCAGAAAACAAAGCCAAACCCACCTTCTAATTTGGCTAAAGAACATGTAGGGCTGTGGACTGCTTGGTGTTTGAAGGGTGACAGAGAAGTAGCAAGAGAAGCTGGTGCTAAAGGCATCCATGTAGATCTAGTAGTGAAATTCTTGTCTGCAAGTAGAAATATCAGGACTGAAGAGGCTGAGAATTATTTCAGAGATGAAGTAAAAGACACCTTGATGTTCAATGAAAGTTGCTTATATTTTTCACATTTCAGATATTTCACTGGGTAAGAGAACTTTTAGACAGAAAACAAATTTTCAAAGTGTCCCATATCCTAAAGAACATAGGGGTAGACCCTCAAGAAGAATTGTCAAAGGTATTTTATACTACAACCAATATAGAGCTGAGGGAGTATATTGGAAATCATTTGAAAAGCCATAATAAGTTGGAGGAACATTTCCTACAACTATGGCTACTCCTGGAACTAATACTCAAAAATAATCTACTTGTTTCCAAGTATAAACTGCCTGAGGAAAGTTTAGAGTGTTTGCACAAACAAACCTCAGATTGGAAAGCAGAAGTATCTGCTAAACTATTTCTAAGAACACAAGGTATACTTTGTGCTTTGATCAAGCAAAATATGTATATTAAATTAATCATTCATCTGTTTCAGATCCTTGTTTAATAAACTTTCTGAATGGTGAAGCCCTATGGAAGCAACTATTAGCTTACAATGATATAAATCTTCTAAAAACATGGATAAGATTGCAATACACTGACCAGCACTGTACAGACATTTCTAAGATTCTACTCAAAGCATTCAAGACATATTCAATCTCAAATGACATGATAAATCAACTCAATACCACTGTTATATCAACAAATACATCTAATGTGATTTTGAATGAATTCTGCCAGTTTGGGATCTTTTGTGACAAGGATTCAGATAGCTTATCTAATATTTTGCAGAGGATAAATCAGACTGATAATCTGAGGAATATTTTTCAACTTATCAGAAAAACTTCATCTAATATAAGTGAAAACAGGTTTCTAGAATTGTTGGTTGAATATTGCATTCATAATGATTTGCACGCTGTATTGAGTGCATGTGTTGAAAATTTTGAGATTTTTGAACTGAACGTACTTGGCAATGCTGATCTGGAACTGATTTTGAATTTCAGGAAATTAACTCATAATTTAAACCTCAATAACCTACATGAGAATATTTTGTTGGTGTCCAAATATTTATCTGATGATCTGGATGACTATTTTCAAAAATATCCTCTAATATTATTGGCACTTATACAGTTTACCAAAAATGTCAATTTTCTCGATGTTTTGGAAAAGTCTCACTTCAAAATATCAGACATAGAACTAACAAGATCTGTTGTTAATTTACCACAAAACTTGAACATGATTGAGAGTGTGAGCAACAGGAAATCTATCATAGAAAATAGCACTTTAACATTTTACCACCTATTAGAGAAGCATTACAAAGTTAATGTGAAGAAAATGTTTGCATATCGCTTCGAAAACTCCCCGATACCGACATTCAACACTCCAGAATTGGTTGAGAAATATGGCTACTTGAAAAAAATCAATTATATTTTTTATGTCAGACAGTTCAGACCAAGCATAGCTGCTAAAATGTACTTGTTGCACCAATACAAACACTATGACTGCATACCAGAGTCAAGCATAAAACATGTAAAAATGAAAATTTATAAAATTGCCGTTAAGAATTTCACAAGTCTAGAAATAACTTCAAGCTGTGTGGCATTTTTGGAAATGATTGGTTTAGATTCAAACTACCTGAAAACAGCAGTGGATGCAGCTTCTACTATTTACGAATATGAAGGTGATTTTGAAAACGTCATTGAAATTTTCCTAAACATTCAAAACGATCCCAAATCAATATTAAACAAACTCGAATCCATTGTTATCGGTAAAATAGATTTTGAAAGATTCACCGACGGCAGTTACTTCGTCAAATCCTTACAACTCTATGACACAGTTGTGAATTTTACGATTTCCTACAACCTGAGTTTACCAGAACTCTTTTTGAGATCCTGTGCCGCCAACAACATGTGGCTGGCTTTCCTCGCATTCGCCCAGCTCAAAAACTACCCCGTGGACCAGCTGAAGCCCATGGTGCATTCCTTCAAGAACCCCAATTTGCTGGAGCACATCTACCACAGTGTGTGTCACTACATCCTCATTGATGACCAAAACGTCTTCATGAGGGATTCTCGCACAACGTATTTGTCTAGGATAGGGGTCAGAAAGAGCGCCGATAATCTGGCGTCGAGTGGATCGATTTACTCTGGCTATTCCTCGGCCTTGAGCTACGGGAGTAATACCAGCTCTTCGGGTAGCGATTTTCTCGAGATAGACGTCTCCAATACCAAGACTACGTTGCTCCAGACGCTCATAAGGTGTCATAATAGCACCGATCCACCGAGGGCACTGCTGCAGGCCTGCCAGTTGTATAGGAATCCTCTGTTGGCTATTTTTGCCACGAGTTATGAGGTGAGTGGTTTGAGAAAATTAGGAACTACAAATACTTTTTTTTTTCATAAATTTAGCCAGTGATGTTATATATTCAATTTTTTATTTGATTCTTTATTTTTTCCTTTCAGCCTGATTCTGTGATAACAAATTGGTTAACATCCCTAGCAGTGTCGTCTGAGTTATACGAGACCTTCACAAATTTTGAATCCATAGCTATCTGTGGACAATCTGTAACCACTCTCTTGGACAACTGCATGAAATATAGATTCCCGAAAACGCTGTTAAGAAGTTTCAAAATTTTCAATCCGGTAAGAAAAATTAAAGAAAATTTTTAGTTTATATAAAGATGAGAGGTCACTCTGTTGAAGTTTTATATGAACAAGTATTTCAAATTATCTGGGTGATGGTGGTAAACTTTGTAGTCGCTTGTTTATGTGAAAGACTTTTCACATGTCCAGGTAAATCAGCCTGTTTTTTATTTTAATTATCGGTATTATTCATTCTCAAATAATATGTTATGAAATCAAAACAGAAAATATCACCTCTTTTAATTTTGCTAACATCTCCAGTACTGATCATCCGGTTATGTTGTATATTTTCAGGCTAATCCGTTGAGACATTTCCTGTCTTTCCTAAACCATTGCATCGATAAAAATTTTGACAAACGAATACTAACAACCAAACTAGAAGCTTTCAAAATATCCCTTCAAAAATGTCGCAGATACAGTGTCCTTTCAGAAAGCGATCATGAAATGAATTATTTCAACAACAAAATCTGGATAGAATCCACAGCTTTAAGTCTACTATCCTCCACCATAGAATACAATGTGCCATCTTTATTCGAACAAGTGGAGTTGCTAGAAGTGCTCTGCACGCTTCATTTGGAAGATTACATCGAGTGTCCGGATTTGGGAAAGCTATTGGAAATACTGAGGATAGTACACGACTCTAAAAGTGAGGTTAAGTTTGACATACAGTCGATTTTCGATGAGAAAAACGCCAGGCAAGCTGTGATCGACTGCATGAACAGCCTCTTAGAAGAATCACTGTTTGAACATGCGCTGAGGGTCGCCCAAACCGAGGGTCTGCCCTTAGATTTGATTCTAGTTAAAAAGTGGCATGGAAAATTCGAAAATCGCGCTGAGGGTGACATGGATTTTTGGGCCAACGCAAATACTCATTTCAAGAAATACAACATCACGGCCGATTGCGTCATAGATTTTTATGTCAGTTATATTGACCGCGTGGAAACTAACCTAGAAAAATACCTGTTGCTCAAGCTAGCACACGATTGGTCGAAAAAGTTCGAGCTATCCACGAAACATGAACTGGAACGTCGAAAATGGCTAGCTTACGCAGCTTTGAATGACAAATCTCAAGTAGATGATGCTATCAAAGAGGAATACCAAGAGCACGTGTCTTTCAAGGAAATGTCCGATATGCTCAAATCCATAACCAATGAGGACCTTGATATTTCTTCGGATTGCCTTGTCTCCCTCAAAAGCACTCTTTGCGAGGCTTTGGACAGAGGAAACGTTTGGTTGGCCCTGAAATTGGAGAAAATGTTCGGAGTCACAGACGCCAATCTGGACATCTTGAAGTTGTGCTATGGCTTGGCAGAGGGGTTCATTTTGCCTTACCAGCTGAATGCTGAGCAAAGATTGATTGTCAACAAAAGCTCCCATTTCAGAAGGTTCAGTCAAAGACGGATGCTGTCCAACAGGTTTTCGAGCGCAAGCTCAACAGGTGAATGCCGCGCTTGCCATGACTGAAGAACGCTTTCGACACAAATTCTTCTTATTTTTCAGCTTCTCACTCACCCGGCTGTTTTGTTAATCCTCAGCCTGTCGACGATTGCGATGCTCCTGTGCATGACACTTTGGCGATGCTCTGTTGTTTGGCTGAAAAGGTGACTGTCGGTTACGCCACGGCCAAGGCCATCTTCATGACTTACCGCATTAGCATCAACATCGAGATACCCTATCATTTGATAGTGTCGACTGTGGATTCCATGAAAATGCTTAAAGACGCATTGGGGGACGATTGCATGAACAAGCTGGAGGTGGTTCATGACTTCTTTGGGGTTTATAAGTGGTCGAATGAACAGGTAACATGTACTGATTTTCAAATTGTGTGAGGCTTCTCCTTCCAACATCACACATGGTGTTCCTTCAATATCGGCACAAAATAATACGGTGACCAAAATGAGGTGGTCGAACTAATGTTACCTCCATATCATAATGCTTCATTTAAATCATTTAGCCGCTGGGGAGCGTGGAAGTCGAATATCCTGTATAACCCTCAATTAATGATTTTTTACGAAAATAAAGTACTTACTACACAATATTTTTCCCATGACAAAGTCCTAATCGTATGCATATACGTATTATACTGTTAGCAATCCTTGGATTCAACTTAACATTCAAAGTGGAAATTCAGGCATTTTGCAGATTGTCATTCTTTCAGGTAATTTAAAAATTTTCTATTTTGCATTAATTTTACGTCTTTGATTGGAAAATAATTGATTCAATATCGATTAATAGAAGAAACATCTTCGATTGGTAAAAATGTTGACATTGAAAATCGCTCAGAAGTAATAAGCTGGGCCTAACTCTTCTGACTTTCATTTGACAGTTCGATTGTACCAACCTCCGAATAATAAAAAATAGGGGTCGAAACAGAGGCTATTTCGATACATATTTGCGTTTCATAATGATTTCATTATAGAACCAAAATACAAAAAGTAGGTTTCATTGCAATGTTTTGGAAATAATCATGCTATGCTATTTCAAACAGATTTCCATAATGCATTCTCACACAATATTCACATTCAAACCTTCATTGACGTAATGATTTTACTTGATTCATCTGTTCAAATAATATAATCATGGTGGAATAAATATGGTGAATCAACTCCAATTCACAATTTTTACGACGGAACTCTATGACGTACTACCTAGATTTGGTGACATTTGGGGTGATTTGTTGGTTATAAGTTTCTAAATTCAATTCTTTCGGACCTACAGACCGAAAAATTAACAATTAGACATATGTTGTTTGCACTGTTGCTAGATTAAAGTCATCTTTGATGAATTTTCATTGAAACATGAAATATTTGAGTAGCATAATCAACTTCAACGAAAAATTGCCTGTGTCAAAATCATGTGCCATAATTTCATGATAAAAAATTACTCCATTTCGATGTTAATTTCGAAATATAGTTCAGTTTCTCCTTCAAACTATTGAAAAAATAATACATTGGATATCATAGCAATAACAAAGATGGTAATGCAGAATATCCGACTATTTAGACTATATAATATGTATATATAGAATATCAAGCATGTCAACCGTGCGTTCAAAGCTTTCCTAGGTAGTACGTCATCAGAATGGTTGAGTCGCCGAGACTACATTTTTGGGATTTTTTTTCTGTCAAATTTGATCGCGCGAGAAGAATGAAAAATACGTATTCGATGAATATTCACAAACTATAACATGGAATAGATATCTGAATTTCGTAAACTTTCCCAATGAATGTATTGATGCATAGTTGTCAATAATGTCAATGATAGCGGCCCCTTCAGGGAAACGCGCAACTAATGCATCCCATCGTTGGGTGTTCTGGCTGAAACAAAACACCAACAGCGAATACACCGCCACAACCACACCTCACGAATTCCCACAGATGGCCGATTTCATCTGCGAGGAAATCATCACCTCCACCACGAAGTACACCAGATCCAAAGCCGACACCCTCACCATCTGGGACCTCAGCCTCGAAGATTCCCTGCCCTCGATCCTGCAGCTGATGCGCGATAGCTGCGCCCTGCTGGGCCGCAAGGTCTACGCGTACGCCAGCGCCGCCCACAAGTCCCAGGTGACGGCCGAGCTGGACTTCAAGATGAGCGAGGTGGCGCTGGTGGTCGAGCTGCTGATCACCGCCCACGAGTGCTTCACCGCCGACTGCCACATGGAGGGCATCTCCGCGGTGTTGGACAAGTGCCGCGCGGTCGCGGCGCATCTGTTGCGCCTGCGCAGCTGGAAGCTGATCGTCAGGTGGGAATCGGCTGCGTTTGATAACCTTAAATACCTTCGATCATATAACATAACAGACTAGATGAATATCGCACAATCCTTGCCACAGTAGTTGTTTGAAGCCAACATCAGAATCAGTTACTAGAATGATGGAAATGATACCTGATGGCGCTACTCTTCAATTGTTTCAGCAGAAAAATCCTTGATTTGAAAGAATTGAATTTCAGCTTATTACGTGGGGTCAAGGTGGATATAGGATGGTTAAAAAGCTCTTCAATTGTTTCTGCGAAAAACTTGTAGACCGTTTGAGAAGGTAGTAAGATCGATTATCGAAGAAGATTTCTGTTGCTTACGTATTTCTGTGGTTCGCATCTGACAGACGTGACTTGAAACGGCATTAAACAATATATTTTCTATAAATCTGGAATGAATATCGATATTTCGACTCTTCTCATTCATTTTTCTTCTAGAACAGATGAAACTGATGAAAAGATGACAGAAGCACAGTTTTTGTTTTACCGACACAAGGTATGTCGCCATCTCTGTTAATTTCAGGAAATATCACTACGGTATGAAATTAAGTAGGCAAAGGTCTACAGTTTATTCTAGTGCTTGTTAATAGGAAGCTGTTTCACCATCCTATATCCACCTTGCGTGGGGTTATCATGTACAACAGCGATACTTTCGAAAGATATTTGAATAATCATGTTCAATACTTATTCGCATCAAACTCATTGAAAAATGGCTCCATAGAATTGTAATTAACGATTAAAAGTCATTCAGAATCAAATATTCATACTTTCGTGTTGACACCTGCAGTAACCTGTAAATTTGGTTGAAATCGCGGCTTCATTTAGCGATATTCACCCACGCAATGTCACGTTAGACACGTTTCATCAAAGTAGGGGAAATCAAGAGATTTGGGACCAGTCAAAGGATAGGAATTGAATTCTCTTGTCTATCTATCCACCTCTGATATACCATACAATCAGAGATCCATCCATTCATCCAGGCTGCTGACGGGCATCGGCCGGTACGCGGAGATGACGTACGCGTTCCAGATGCTGCGCGAGCACGACCAGTTCGAGTTCCTGCTGCGCAAGGGGTCGCGCCGCGACGCCGGGCTCCGAGCCGCCCTGCTGGAGTACCTCAAGAGGTACTGCCCGGACAACAGGGAGCTGTACAGAATCGTGGCGCTGCACTTTGCGCTGTTCTCGGAGGTGGCGGTGCTGTGGGAGCGGGAAGCGCAGGGGGCCGTTCGCAATTTGATCGAGATATCGAAGCTGGAGATGCTGAACGCGAAGGTGGACCCAAACGGGGAGACTTTCGTTTCGTTCACGAACTCTGACGGCACCAGGATGTGTCTAGATAAGGTGGGTGGTTTGGATAGGAACCTGGTAGGCTGGAAATATCTGTCTGTTCTGTTCGCTCGAGTGCCAAACGTCTGCCAAGTTGATGTCGCTAGTCGTTATATGCTCATTTCTTTCAGGTTTCTTACTGTCATATGTCAAATTTAGGGCAGAGGAGAGAATAGTATATTATGATACAAGTTTTATAAGACGCTATTTTGTTGCACGCGTTGCTTGAAGTACGACGAGCGAAGAAGTGAACAGACAATTTTGTTCGCCTACTGGGTGTCCATTTAGAAAGACAAAGGTGCGACAAGGTGATATGTTTTCAGGCGATCGAGAATTACACCTTCGCTACCGAATTCCATTTGCAAGGCGAGAAGTTGGCCAGAGCAATGAATTCTGCCAAGCAGGCCGAGTTGATAGCTCTGCAGAAGTCTCTGCTGAAAGGCTTACCCAACAACGGGACGACGATTTGTTTGCTGAATTTGAATCAGATGCAAATAGCTAGTGCAATTTCCAACGAACTCAGGTAATATTTGCCTATAAATAAGTTCACATCAACTTTTCGGGACAAAGCCTAATTATGGTGGAATTTCAAATGTTTGCTAATATGTCCACATGTTTTATTCAAGACTTATTTTATTGTCTAATGATATTGTCAATATGTTCATATTAATCTCAGTTCCTAACTATGTTTTTCTTGTTTTGCCTCATTTTATATTCGAATTGGATAAGGATACAGTGAGTAGACTATAAAAAATTACATAATATTGCTATAATGAAATTAGTAATAACAAACTGATTAGCGACAAGAAATATGAGTTTATAACATTGACATTTAGACTAGTCACTTGGAAATATGCAAGTTAAATCCAAACATACTACAGCATACTTGGTGCTAAAATTCAGTTACACAAGATATTTTATGATGAAAAACTTCAAAAAGAAATATTGTCGCATTTTGAATGCCATTTTTCAAGCATTAGATACAATTACTACAATTCCATTTGCTGCATCACAAATAGATAAAACAACATTGACACACTCATAGGTCTGAAGAGATATCATCGACTTTGAAGAACTTCCCGAAAAAAAAAAATGTTCAAAGGTTTTCTCCGAAAAGTTATTTATTGTAAAGTATATTCGTGTTCCAAAGCTACTGTGAAAAATCGGCGTGTGTTCCCTCTGCTGTAGGTCACGTGGCCATGCATGAAGAGACAAATTTTTCCTCATCAAAAGTTTCCGGAAAATATATCTCCTAATTTCGTGTCGTGGTTCATTTCAGTTTCGACCAATCGCTGATCCTAATCCAAGCCTACAACTACCAACCCGACTGGAGCCAAGTGCTGTTCGAGCAGTGCGTCGCTAAAAACAACGCCGCCTACCTGGCATCCTTCCTGAAACACCGTTCGATGACGGAGAGCCTGGTCAACGACATATCCAGGAAGTTCCTGATGGCCAACATCGACACCCCCAAGGAGGTGGGCAGCATGAAGCGCATCCTGCAACACCTGCCGAGCGTTCACGCCAAGTACAGGCTGGCCAGCGAATTGGGCTTCTCTGATATCGTGGAGGATTTGTTGCAGGGGGGGCAGCTGGCCTACTTGAAGGACACCGTTTGGAAGAAGGGGTACAAGAGTTGATGGGGTCAGTTGCAGTTGTCGGCGGCTGCGCAATGAGTTCCTGCTGATGCGTTGTAGATAGATATGAACGACGCTACAAGGTTTGTTTCTTGGTAGCTTCGGCTAGAATCTTCGATCATATAACAGACTAGATGAATAACGCTCACGCCACAGTAGGTGTTTGAAGCCAACATCTAAATCAGTTACTAGGGTTACCTCATAGGATAGCAACAACAGATTTCCCCAGTACCAGTGTATTGCTATCTTGGAAGGATATGAATTTGAGTAAATTGACTTACTAATATCATATACATTACTCGAATGATAATAGATTTAATTCACTGTCAAACTATATTGTTTATTTTCTGGTAATTTAAAGTTTCCGAGTTTCGAACTTGACAAATATAACACCAAACAAGTTGTTATTACCTTTCATTTCCACTAAATATAGGCTTACATACTCTGAGCATTTTCTTACCACTTGGGCCAACCATTTTATCTCTTGTAGTAAAATGATGCAAGCAGACTTTAGCGTCTCTATATAGATATATTCTCTCTCCCGATCATATTTTTCCATATAACTAATCATCTCGGGGAAGCCTGAGAATGTTTTCAAATTACCACAAATTGTTTTGCATATTAGCTGGGTAAATAATGAAACTGAGTAACTCACTAGTGAAATGTTGTGTTCTGGTCACCAATTCTAAATCGTCTCGAACACATTTTACAGCGTATCATCATCCTATAAATTCGTTTTGAAAAGAAAAAACAAGGTTTTTAAGTAGAATCTCATTGACACTTTCACGCAACACTGGAAAATATGCTGTTTAATGAACCATCATACAAAATTTGATTTGAAAACGAGACGTTTAGCGCAGTCATTCTCAGCGTTCGGTTGAACGAAATAAGTGGTATTGGCGCATTCACCAAAACTACCGCAATATCCAGATATACGTGTTATCTATAAACCACTTATCTTCAATGAGGCACTGTATTATATGACGAAGATTGAATAAATAGCTTTTGATACAATTATCTGATTCATATAAGTACCTACTGAAGAATACATACATTTGGGAACCTTAAAAAAAATGGTCATATGATGATTATCACTTTCAAATGTTACGATGTGGCAACATCTGTGGGGGGAAAACCATATGAATTTCATGTTGGCTTCAGACAATTTGCGGCGATACTATTCTAGTGGGTTTGTTGTTCTGAGGCTAGAATAATGTTTATTGTTTACTAATATGAGGTGTTTTAATTCAATGATATCGTTTTATGGGATGTTTTGTCGCACGGAAGAATGAACCAATTTTCCGTTGCAGTTTCATTTTCGATTTTGTTTTCATCAGAGTACATTCATATATATACGTCACCAACGTTTTATTGCCTACTTCACCTTCCGAAAACACCTAGATTTTATATGCCATTTTCGATGAAAATAAAGTAATAATTCAAAACATTAAACAATACAGGTATTCCAAAACAATACAGGTATTCCAAAACATTGGAATACTCTGTAGTAATTGCGGTGGTGCAATGGGACGAACAGTTGAATATAGTATGCCCATTCGACAACTCTTCAGAAGCCGGTATCATGGAAGTCAGATACCCTATATTAGCAAACAAATTTTACATGAGATCTCATGAAACCGTAGAAAATGTACTATCCGGCAAAAAAAACTACCAGAAAAATGTTTGCCAAATTGATCGCCCTGTAACTTTTTTATTCTTGACCGATTTTGGTGAAACGAACAAATCGTAGAATTTTGTTTCGGAATTTTCGGAATGTAACAAAAGTTACTTTTTCACACCCTCAACTTCTCAACATACTTCGACAAAAGTTAGTGGTTTTTGATTCTGAATTATTGTTGAGAAAAATTAAAACATTCCATACTTTATTGAAACACTGACGCGGATCAAAAACCATTGTGTAAAGAACGTAATCACACTTCTATCCAAAAAATTATTAATCTGAGTTTAACCATTAACTTTATACACAGGGCGTTAAGAAGTCAATAGTGAAAAAGTAAATTTTGTTCGAATCATCTGTTTTTGCTGGGGACTAAAATTAACGCTAATATTCCGAAACATAAATCTACGATTTCGACGAAATTTCACAAATATCGGATAATAATTAAGTTAAAAGTCGCTCAATTTGGATGAATTTTGTTCTGGTCGTTTTTTTACTGATAGGTGAATACATAACATTCATTTTCTGATGAATTAGAAAAGTATATACCCAATAATGTTTTTAAGTTTAATATTTAAGTTTATTTGAATGCATATGTTTATCATGTAACTATAGCACCAAAGTCCAATCAATTCAGTATAATTCCTAAAAAAAATGTGGGCTGTGTTTAGTATTGTTAGATTTTTTCATCAGTAGTTTCATTAATTTTCATTTATACATACTTTTATATTTATGTTATTTTATTTATTACATATCACTTATTCTCATTGATAAACCAAACAAGTTGTTACCATTTCTCTCTCGAAGCAACATAGACAGCCATTCTGTGATATTTTTATAACCGCTCAATAACGTAATCAATTAATTTTATTGCATAATATATCAATTTGAAGAGAAATATACCTACTTTCGATAATAGTTTTATTCTATGATTTTTTTCCCATACATATTTGGAAACTTCTCAAATAAAAAATCTATAGAACTGTAATATACCAAAAAATGTTCACCAATGTTCAACCTAGCAAAAATTCTAATGATCGTTTTGTACTAAACAAAACTAGCAAAAAATCAACGAGGATACTCAAGAACGCTGGTGAAGTCTATTACACAGTATTTTTATAAAAATATAAGCAAAAACCGAGAGCAGAATGAAAATTGAATACTTTCGATTACACCACAAAGTTCCCTTACTCCTCACCACTGGCAAATTAATAATTTATGATTTGAGTTTTATACGAGTCAATATTGAAGCTTATCGTCAGCTAAATGGTAAATTAATAGGATAAACTTTCTCTTGAGTTTTCTGTAATCAATGATAATATAAATACCATCAGAGGCTTATCAATAAAATAAAACCTGCTGGTGCCTAACGAACGATTTCTCCCAAGGTTGTGCACTCATTATAATGCTTTTATCACAGTCAGTTAATAATTTCTAAATGATATGGCATTAATTATTCGTATCATTATAGCTGCGCGATAATTGTTGTGCCCTGAATAAATTATTAATATTTTTCCTAGATTACGATCGTATCATAGAAAATGAATAGGCTTAAATTATTCATATTAGTTTATTAGCGAGTTCTGAAAAAAATATTCACATAGATAGGTACTTGGATGGAAAATAATTAGCAAAATTTAAATGCAATATAGTCTCAAGAAACGAGTACATATATGGTATGAAAAAAAAGGCTCACTCTTGATTAAGAAAAACAATTTTCATTCTAAAATGAGGTACAGAAAGTGAATATGTATTCTATAATCGAACTAAAAGTCGTAGATTGCCGTGGATTTCCAAATTGTCAGTGTCAGAAGTAAACATCAAGATGCGGTAGTGCCGAAATAACTCGACCGATCGTAAATCGTTGGAGGACGTTAGAGAAAAATATGGAATTTATACGACCTGGCCTGAGCTCACAAGAAAAAAGAACTTTTAACTGACATGTGCATCGAAACTCGCACATTCGCAGCGTTGCCAACATGTGACATTCCCTCACATTGTGAGGGTTTTACGTCAATGTGAGTGATTTGTGAGGATCCATGCAAATGTGAGGATTGAGATTTGAGACGTGCGTCGCAAAAAATCCACCATTACTAATCTTGAACATAGGAAAGTTGGTAATCTGCCTACTCTGGTAACTATTTCACATGTGTGATCTGGTGTTTACGAAATGTCTGGCCTAGACATCTTGTACATATTCCATGAATTTGAGTTCGAATATACTTCGAATCGAATCACAGTTTGTCAATTGACAACTGACAAGCAACGTTCAATGTGGAAACAATTTCAAACAATTCAACGAATCAAACGCGATTATTATAAACGAAAAACCTCAGGAAGAATGAAAGAAGAGTTCTTGAGAAGTGATTTTACAGATTCATTATTAAAAAAATTAGGAATGATTTCATTTTTTATCTAGATGTTGAAGAGTAGCTTAGGCTGAACTTCGCCCTTTATCAATGCATGGTAGTTACATATTCTTAAAAATTGCATTTAATGAATGAATACCATTATCATTAATAATATTATATTGTTGTCAAAAGGTATAATCAATGAAAAAAATATATTTTAATGATTTCTCGCTATTTTATAAATGTGAGGATTTTGTGAGGATTTTAAAGTTCAAGCGGGAAAAATGTGAGGATTACAGCTGCTGAATGTGAGTAAATTTCACATTTCATATTGGCAACACTGCACATTCGCTTGACGATCGGTCGTGTTCGCAGCACCACCGCATGTCCGCGAACCAGAATAATATTTTATCTCGTTTAAAATGAATAATTCGATACTCGTAGTTTTTTCTTCATTTTTACCTTGTTACAGAATATTCCCAATAGAAAATTGAAAAATATGAGATGGAAAAAATTAACGATAAAAAATAAGCTTATACAGGGCTATTCAAATTCGTTTCTGTACATGGGGATCTCGTAAACGATAAGAGATAGAGTGTCGGTTAAATTGTGGCAAAGTTGCGTATTTTAGAGACCTATTCAATGATGTGAAAAAACTACAACAAAAAATACAGGTCCGTATTTAAAAATTCAAAGATGGGGGTGGCCCAAGTCAGATGACACCCTGTATAAAAGATTCATGAACATATTCTGATAGCCCACATCAAGTGCCAATAGCAAAATGTGGATAGATTTTCAATATGTCTGCCAATAAAGAAGATACAGGCAAATAAATAATTTGGGATTTTTTTGTTTTTCCTGTATATCTCCAGAACCAAAAGAGCTAAATTCGATTTTTTCACATCATTGAATAGGTCTCTAAAATACGCAACAATTTAACCGACACTATCTCTTATCGTTTACGAGATCCCCTTGTACAGAAACGAATTTGAATAGCCCGGTATATTTTTGGCTTTTTCTGAATCACTCTCAAATTGATAGATTTTTATCAGATTATTTGGAAACAGAGGAAAGCGAGGTCTTCCACTAGTGTTGGAAATATATAGGACAGGGTGTTTCATTAAAAAAGTATTCAGTATTTTTCTCATCAAAAGACAACCATAATTATAATTCCATAAAAATATTTCACCCAAATTTTTTCACATTCAAATATCTCAAACTCATTAACTGTCTAGTTGAGCAGCATCATATCTCATTGGCTTATAAACACACCTCATTCGGTCAAATTGCTAAGAAGCAATTTGAGTGAACAATATCCAATAATTCCTTAAGGCGCAATCATCATATACCGTCGAGCTGAAACGTTTCAGACTTTCAGAAGTGGATGGACCCTATAAACTCCGATAATTACATTCTATGTAGGCAGAACAAGATTAACGATGTTCCCGAACTGATATTGAGCGTTTACAATATTTTAGTACGGGTGGTGAAGTCGAAAACAGGTGTCTGAAGCGAATAACCGGTTTCCAAGATCGATGTATTTGGATTAGGGACAAGTTTGGGATTTTTTTTTTCGTTTTGCCCTTTCAGTTTGTTATACCTACTTGAAGAATAATAGTTTTGTGACTATACAAGGTTTTTCACTTAAAAGTCTGCACGGCAATATCTCGAAAACAAATAGAAATATTCAATTTCTGTGAAAAGTAGTTGAAAAATGGGGTCAAGTAGATATTTTGAAAGTTCGAAAGATTCGACGCCTGCTAAGAGCTGAGCGTCGCGACGCGACGAGAATACAAATCGATTGCAGTGACTTTGAAATTACGCGCATGCAAAAGTACAGATGTGTGCATAAAGACAGTTATACGCTATTTTCAGTCAGGCTTGTCGATCTTAATAAAACTTCATTGACTTTGACAAGTAGTGTCAAAATAGTTCCAAAAGTGTATGCGTGTACTACTTTTTAATGAAATCTTGAACATAATAGGCAGGTTCACACCATACAAACCTTTTACGACTTCTTAACGCACACATTATTTACTGGAACTCATTAATTCCACTAATTTCTGAGTTATAACGATTCATAGTTGACTTTTTGATTGTCAAAATTGATTGCCATGAATCTTAGTTACTATGATTACCATTATTATCGCAATTGTTTTGAGTGCAGTTTCACGAGCCATACATATGTTGAAGTTGTCATTACTGTGTCAGAGACATTCTCATATTTTGTAACGAGAAATATTCAAATTCGTTCGGTTTGAACAAAACCAACGATAATGAACAATAATTGTATAAAAATGGTTCAATTCAGCAATGAGGAATAAGTAAACATGTTACTGGTGTTTGGAGAATGCCATAGTAACTGATATTCCTGGCATTCTTTTAAAAATCATACATAATTGCATTTTTTGTCGATTGAAAATTGGTTGAAGAGGAAAAAAGTTATGACTGCAAAACCAAAAAGTTAATTTGTTGAGATCACTCTGTAAATAATGGAGATAAGAATACAATTCTGGAAATGGCTCAAGGTGATAAGATCATCTCCATGCCTCTACTGTTAAAGTTGAAAAAAAAATGTTTTTATTCATTTGGGATGCTTTTTTGAAAATTTCGAAATTTTGCACAGTTTCGAGTAACATCCTGTAGCAATAACATGGAAAAAACTTCATGTATCAAAGAAGTACGAGATTATAGCTGAAGGGCTGAGCTAGCGAACAGTGTAAACAGAATTCAAATTGTTCGAAGCAGAAAAAAGCTATTCAAATTTTAACAGGGGCAAAATTTTGAAGTGCGACGTAATTAGTGTTGAGTAGTTTAGAAGTAACTCGTGCTACGAAAGAGAAAAACCGAGTTTGAGCATTTCAAAGAAATAATAACGCACACATAAAAAGAATTACTTGATTTGATTTGATATGCTTTGATTCAAGAGTATGGCTTGTTTATATATACTGGAATAAATGTCTGCTCAATTCAAGACTATTATGTTATAGATTTCTTGAATCGTAAATGAATGGAGTTCTTCGTGAGAATAATACAATATTTCAGATTGAGAACACAATATATTCAAATCAAGACAATCATAATCTCTCAATGACTCGCATTTTTCTTGAACAAAAAGAATCAGATTTTCAGTTTTAGCTGTGGATTGTTTTGTATCAAGAATTTTATCAAATTAGAGGAATTATATCGATTTCTTGAAATGAGAATCATCCTCAACTTCCGTTCTCTTATTGGGGCTCTCATCAATCACATCATCACTTGCAGACCTTCTTCTTGACAACCTTTTCCCCTATTCGTAGAGATTATTTCTGAACTTGTCCACCAGTTTACCTCGCAATAAGGTTGTATTCCTCTGGTTTCAAACTACTAAAAAATATAAAATATATCATTCACAACTCCATGTAGGTACAATGTGAGAGATAATCTGACTCAGCACAATGTATGGTTATTATATTTCTTCAAATCTGGGTTCACATTCTTACTACTGAATTCATTTTCCTTGGATCGAAATTTGGTGAAAAAATGTAAAAATATGTTAGGTATAATATGCAATATCAAAATACCTAAGATGTCTACAAGTTCAAGAAGCTCTTTTCCGCACTGTTCAATCAGTGTTTGGACAAATTTAAACGTTCATCCGCACATAGGTACCTAACCCCAATTTTCACTCACTATGCCGATACTGGTTATTCAAGTTTTTCACGAATTATCAGTTATAGAGATGATATAATTTAATTGATTGGATACACATCAATAATACCTACCCAAGAATGAACGTCGATAAGATATAGGCATGTAACTTACCCCTAAAAGTGGTAATTATATCCTCAGATATCTCCTAAGACCTTAGTTTTTCTTTTATGGCAAGCCAATATTTCTATGCCAATAAAATAGGTTGAACTGGTTGAACAATGATGGATGCACGACAAGAGCACCGAAACAACACACTCACACCGTTTGGCAACATTCTCGGCTCGAAGGGATCGCAATTATATTCAAGAAAATGTTATGGTCAATCCAAAGAAACTTTCTCAGAGATTTACTCATTCAGAGATTAAATGTTGAATGTTATTTTGAAAGAAGACATTCCGTGACATATGTTTCAAGAACTTAATTATTTTTTCTGGATACTTTGAATTTCTTGAATTGAGAACATTTTGTTATACCAAATGAATATTCCAGTGAAATAATTTTCTACAATTGACATATTCAATAAATTCATTTCAAATAAATTATTTCAGAATAAGAATGCGCTTTTTCAAAACAAGAATTGGACGTTGAACAAATATATCGTTTTCATTTGAGAATTTGTTTTTATGTGTGCGGGATTGCCAGTTATTCATGAAATCGCGATTTCACTGAATGCTGGGTCTCCAGATAAATTGCCGCCCTTCAATTTATATTTCAAAGTATATTCACATCAATTCATAGTGTTTATATTATCTACGCCCTTGTTCATTTGGTTCTAGTATAGCGCCATCTATAGAAAGGAGTTTCGCGCCAAGCGATCAGCAATTTGCGCGCGGTTTTCGGAGTTCCGTCTGATTGATAGTTCCGCTTGTCACCGCCGAAAACGATATAGAGAAATTTCCATTAATTTTCCGGCCGGAGTTTGTTTTATATTGGGGCAACGCCGACGACTGACTGCTAGATGCCGATCTTTCTCGCTCGCTTGATTGATTGTTTCATCGGAAATGAATTTTTTCGCTGAATGAAGTAGCGAATTGCTTACTGTGCAGAGTGTTTACCAACGTTTTTCAACGAGAAACTGCTCGATTTTCAAGATACCCCTTTCGTGTATAAAGAGTTAGCACAAAGTAATGTTCTCAGTTTTTCAAATAGAAATCGATAGAAAACGGCAGTAATTGATGACGTATCAACCCACCGAACAATAAAATTTCTATGGTTTCAACTGGGAGAGCAAGAAATACTTGACAATCATCCGAAGGTGCCAAATGTAACCTCAAAAATTCTGATGTAAATGAATTACTTATTATGTATGAGAAAGTGATATCATAAGGAAATATATTCATTCAGATTACGAAGAGCATGATGTCGATCTAAATGAACACCTAAGTAGACGGTATAATATAGTTCCAGCCTACTAGGTTTCCATTTAGAACGACAATTAGTGAACCTAAGTTAACGCACCGAAAATAGCTTAGGTATAATCTTTATTCATTTTATTGTTCGAAAAAATAACATATGTATCATAAATATGACAACTGAGTAGAATGGTTTTTGAGAAGAGGAATTGCCGGATTGCCCTACAATAATAATAATAATCTTTATTGGAAATAGGAAACCCTAATATACAAAAATAAATATTATATCGATAATAACAAAATTATAATATTAACATAATATTGCAATGAATTAAAATTAAGTTATTTATACAAACATAAGAACACAAATTATCATTGTATGAGAAGACATATCAAATTTCAATATCACCAAATAATGTATATCATTTATCATATAAAATTAAATTGTTAATATAATATAATATTGACACCAGCATAACAATGTTTTAATATACATTAATGGATCAAAATCATTTAAGAGAGTTTATATATTCAATTATATTCTTCTTAAATATAAAAAGAGACTTTGAGTTTTTTATTTTATTGGGTAATTTATTGAACTGATTAAATCCTTTATAAAATAATGAATTCATTGACTTTTTCTTATTTGTTTTTTTTAGATGAATGTTGCTAATAGATCTAGTATTGTATTCATGAATATCTGAATTGAAGCAAATAAATTCTTGAAAATAGATTGGTGCTAAGTTATTGACAATTTTGAATATAAAAATCATAGTTAAATAGAGCCATCTCTGTGAAACAGACATCCATTGTAGGGCATCCAACATGAATGATATAGGAGTAGCTTTATTACAATATAAAATGATTCTCATGCCCCTATTTTGAAGTTTTTGTAGTTGAGCAGTTTGATTCAAATTGAATAAATAAAGAACAGATGCACAGTAATCAAAGTGCGGCTGTATTATGGTCCTATACACTGTTATCTTTGACTGCATTGATAGACATGACGAAATACGTGTGAAAAAGTAGAGTTTTTTTGATATTTTCTTAACAATGTATTCACAATGACTATTGAACGATAAACAGTTATCTAATTGAAAACCTAGATATTTCGAGGTAGTGACAATATCTATTCTTTCGTTGTTTATATTGATATTGAGTTCATTTAGGTTTAACCTATTGAATTTATATTTTGTCGTAATGATCATTGCTTTTGTTTTGGTCACATTTAGTTTGAGTTTATTGATTTTTAAATATTGACTAACTTTCATTAGAACAGAATTCATTTTATGTATTGCAATGTTGATATCCTCATCGTAACATGCTAGTAAGGTATCATCAGCATACACATTGAGAAAGTCACACTCAATAAAGAGGTTTATATTATTAAGATATAAAATGAAGAGTAGCGGACCTAACACACTACCCTGAGGGACGCCAACATTGTTAGATATTTCATCCGAAAAAATATCATCAACTCTAACTCTTTGCTTACGTTCAGACAAGTAATTAGATATCCAATCATATACCGAGCCTCTTATTCCATACCCTTTCAACTTAATTAACAATATGTGTCTGTCAATTGTTTCAAAGGCCCTCTTCAGATCAAGGAAGACGGCAACTATGTACCTATTTTTATCAATAGCGACTTTGAATTCTTCTAGGGACAGTTGTAGAGCTGCTTCACATGAGTGTTTTTTGCGAAAACCTGATTGATGATTAATCAAAATATTATTTTTTCAGTATAATCTGTAATTTGGTTGTAGGCAGCCACTTCTAAAATTTTTTCCAAAGGTGGAAGAGTATTAATACAATATATAGTATATAGGTTATTACATAACAAGTCTGGAATATAGTACGAAAATGTAACGAGTATTTTTGTACAATATTTTTCCTATACGACCATAAATATTTTGTTTCGCGTGTGAAATCATTTCAATGGTGTCACTTGAGCGGCCTCTATAATTTCAGGTGGTGTCTATTCGATATTACTATTTCCATATTTTAGGTAGATAATTCCAAATGTGAATAACTGAATTTTCTTCGTTCACACAAACAATTTCATTGATATTTAAAATCACATTGCAACACGAATGTCACGAATATTCACCTTTTATCTGTTGTCACCAGTAGGTAATCAAGCAAACAGGAAAACAACAGTGTGTATTAACCTCAGACGAATAAAAAACATAGACAGACCCTTCCTATCTCCAATGCATTGAAAGCAAGATCTAACATCTCTCTTGGTATCGGGAAGACTGGAGAAGTGCGTGCGGTTGACCCTTCTTGTTAATTGTCGTGCGAAATGAAATTTATAACCACAGAAATTAAACACAAATTGATTCTTTGAAACATATTATATTTTTCATTGTTCATTTGTATTATAAGTATTCTACATGAAGGAAATCTGTAAAATACAAATAGGATCAACTGAAAATAGTCATCATTTTGAATAGAATAAATATTCATGCATTATTTCACATTATTCCATTCCCTATGGCACTCACCAATGAAATGACACTATTGACACTTTAATCCCAAAAACCTGCTTTTAACCACAAATAATTTTTTTTTACCATTTTAAGTGAAGATCAGTATATTTATTACACGAATAAGTGAATTAATCGATGAAAAACGCACAAATCAAGGCTTTGAGAACCGATAATAAGACAACACGAATGACCACGTCATGAATCGTAAACAATCTGAGAAACACGACTACGGCGAGTTGGTCCGACGAGGTCCGAACGATTAGATTCTTATCGTGTAAACAAGGAAGATTTGACAGTCATGTTGGCATCATGAAATGGATAGAAAATACCAGTCTATGTTTTTTATTTTGTTGGTGCGTTACCTCGAATGTATATTATAAAGAGTGGTGACAATTCTATGATGCGCTATACCTTCTCTCCAGTAGCAACTTGTGGATGATGTTGATGGCATCGTAAGCTTAGTACATGCTGGAACGAATTCCGCAAATAAAATGCGATTAAAAAAGGGGTCGCTTTTGTCGGAAGAATGTTCAAAAAATTGAACTTTATTGCGATTTTAGCAGAATTTGTCATTCCAAATGGAATAGTATATTAAGAAAATGTGTTTAAAAATAAGACGTGTTCACTTCACAGGAGTGTTGATGTGGACGAATGTGAATTAAAACAAACTGTCTCTATCCTTTGTTTCCACTCACGACTTTGAGGGATGGAGAAACTCTTCTTTTAGCGATTGTCCGCTTCAACATGAACTATAGGTTTTTCGACAATCCAATCAAATTTGCGGAATTGCATAAAAATAATCGCAATCATTTTAACATGAACTAGGCTTATGACATCATCCACAACACATATAGGTGATATATTTACAGAATAATTTACATAATTAAGGAGGGTGTTTCATTGACATATTCTCAGACTATAATAAATCGCAGTTGTGGTGAAAGCGCAGTGTTCGTTAAACACATAGATATGTATTATATATAATAAGTTAAACATCGATAGTTTGAACCATCGTTAGTTATCGATAATTTTTGAAAAACTATCGATAGTTATTGATAGTTTTCGATTGTTTTTTTAAATGTTTAATATATGCAGAAATGGATTTGAAAATTGAATAACTAGAAATAATGTCAATGATCACCTGAGAACATCTGGTTACAATCTGTTATTCACAGTTGCCGTGTCTGGAATCCTATATTTTATTATCAAGGGATCGAACAAAAGCTCGAATTCCTTCATATTTTCTTTTGCGTAAAGGTTTCATACGTCAATAACTAAGACATCAATGGCAAGCATTTGAACATATATCGGTCATATTCTCCGTATACTATTGAGCTAAGCTTAAACCAAGCTAAAGCTCGCTTACAAGCATACGATTTCATATTGTTAAGCGAGCTTATGTCTCAAGCTGAGCTTAATAGTATACGGCGAATAGTCGAATACGGCCGTAAAATGTCCTGTTTGTCTAAATTCTTGAATTATCCATAGTTGTTAACAGTATATATGTTCTGCGGTTAGGTGGTATGAAACTATCGATGCATCGCTGAAAACTATCGATAGCTAGCGATAGTATACATCTATCGATAGTATCGATAGACTATCGATGTTTAATGAACACAAGCGCTTATTGCTTCAGTCCGAAATCATGAAGTCAATCAAGAATTTTACCGCGTTTTTGATGATTCTGAATATAGTATGAATTTTAATAATGTTTTCAAAAAACCACGTAGATATGAGTGGAAAACGGTTTGAAGTAGTGGATTTATGCGCCCATCTTCATTGGTTAGATATAAAGACTTGGGAATGACACATATCACATATCTAAAATAAAACGAAATTTTCTTTCAACGTTAAAAATAAACGAGTTGAGGTTGTGAGTTCGATTCATACGTGAAGCTCCTGTAGATACCTGGTGCGTACCTGTTCACTCAAGCACTGATATATTTCATCAAATCCGCACAAATAAAATAACAACCCTTCATCAATTGTTATTTTTTAACCATGCTGACATCCCAGCTAATTAGCCCACGATTTAATCATGTACACATATACGCTCCTTATAAACCGTGTAATCTTCTCTAAATTACACATCATTTATAAGGGGAGGCGTTGTCCGTCCAAGGATCACTTGATTGATAGTCGGAGTACGGCGCTAATGGCTCTCGATATCCCGCGCGGTCTATTTTTATCCCTGTTTTTTGTCTCGGGTCAATCTAGCGATTGTGATCTGTATAGCTGCCTAATTGATGTTTACGTGGTGGCTGAACGACTATTTAGCGTTGGTGCGTTTTGGGGCGCCTCAAGGGTCCGTTCTGGGGCCACTCCATGAGTAGTCGCAATGGAATAGGAGATTGGAATTAACTAAAGGGTGCCACAATAATTGTCCATACGGAGGCCTTCAGGTTTGTTCTAGCATAACATTTCAAAATGTTTGAAGCGTGGATTGATCGACTGCGCATGTCCGTCGTTAAACCTGGTTTAAAGCGATTTGAAACTCGCATCTGCTAGAACGCTTTTTTTGAGCTCGACGACTCCACTGAAATATAACCAATAACTGGAATGCCAAAGGAACTTCTCAAGCATAGACCCTTTTGAATCTCGCGCAGACAGAAAATAAGTCAGGCCGGGAGCATGCGCACTATTACTGTAACCAGGTCCGGTCTAGCCTTAGGTACACAGACCACCTGGACTGTGCTTTGGGACCAATTATCAACATTAACATCTCTGAAGAAACATTGCATGAAGGATTATCTGAATTAGCCATTCCATGCCATGGAAATCATTAAGCAACCGAATTAAATCGAAACTGGTGGTAGGACTTTTTCATATTTTTAATCAATCAAATGTTTGTATTTTTTTGGATTTATTGTCTTGATTGTATATTTCTAAACTTTCTTTAACCATTCCAAGTTTTTACATGTATGTATCGTTTTATGTGTATGTAAACTTCTTCAGCGCCGAATAAATTCTATTCTATAATCCTTGTCCTACATTAAATAAGTTTGTGATCAACCAATCTTTGTAATAATGATTTTAGTTTCTGTGACACAATATGATTAGTAAACATGCAGAAAAAAACAATTTCCATATAGAATAAAGCACATTTTATTATAATATATGTATTTATTCTAAACTACACAGCACTAATCACGTCGCACTCCGAAATTTTGCCCCCGTTGAAATCTGAATAACTTTTCTCTGCTTTGAACTATTTGAATTTTGTTTACACTGTTCGATGGATAGTTGACAGAGGCTTTCGAGGACCTAGATTCAGCCTGGGAACTGAATCACGTCTCAGTCGTTTCTTATCACCAGAAGTTACATGATGTCATCAATGTTGAAATGTTCTTCACGAATCACATTTCCATGGCTCAAAGTCTCGATATTTGGATATCTACCAATATCTAGCTTTCATTCATGAGCAATGTCTATTCTCAATTAAACTGAAAATCGATGATTTTAAGATGAAATAATACAGCTCAAGTATAAATATCAATCTCAACTCACCAAAAAAAGGTTAAACTAGAATTAGTACTGCAGTTTTTGCATTGCAGCAATGCACCTTCAACCTTTTTTGTTTATGAAAATGTTATCCAACTATCAAACAGGGCAAATTAACGATATGGAACAACTTCTCTTTGATTTGGATTTGGTGAATGACCATTTACCATGCACTTGACCAGTGAGAATAATTAATACGAAACAAAAAGTGCCAAGCCGCGTCTGATTTAGTTCATCTTATCACAGACGTACGTCATCAAATGTATACAGTTGCAGTGATCAAAGACGTGATTTTCATACCTTTACCTGTGCCTTTACTTTTATTGCGTCGGCGCATAATCTGAAATCTCAGTTCGCATAGTTGGGCTAAAAGTTCCCCGCGCATTTACCTATATTAGCGTTCCAGTTATTGGTGGACGGATCAGTGGACGACTCCGATGACATTTTGGGTCTTTTACCTGTAATCACAATAGGTAATTGTGGAATTGAGAAACGCCAGATTCATTTTGAGAAAACTGAAAAAATTCTACTATGCTCGAATGTCAAACGACAAGAAAATTAAGCTGAATACACGAATATGTTTATCCAAGTAAACACTGATCTTTACATAACCAAGAGACCTCAAAACAAACCAACACAGCTCACCAATCTATCAAAACATTCCGAAAACTGAACTGCGCCTGATGCGCATTTCACAAACTGATAATCCTTACAAATTACACTGAACTACTTCGACGGTTCTCAATCAGTTCACAAACTGGATTTTGCTGTGGCTAGAACATGCGACTGGTAGTCCGAATTCTGGGTTTCAATTTGCTAGAACGCATACATCAGTATGCGCATGTGCGGACGATTTCAAACTATTCGAAATCGCTTCTAGAACAAAATTGCTTGAAGCAGAACTCGAGGACAATTGCTGGAATGTTGGTAAGACCAGAGGCCTTCTTTGTATCACATGAGTCTGTGTATTGTGTATTCGATTTATGACCAACCAATTTTTTTCTCAACAACTATGTGATGTGCTCAGGGCGCGACTAATCGAAGCGGTTAGAGGCGGAGCCTAAGAGAATACGGCCAACCCAACAGATCAAAATCAAACGTGCTGAGCTATTTCCAAAAGCAGTTGTATTTTTGTGTATGCTGAGGAGAAGTGCAACGATTGATTGTTAATTTCAAGGATGAAATAGTAATAATTCAATAAATATACTTAATCATAATTTATTATCGAAATATACAGTGTGCATACCTTGAGGACATACCTTGATCGATTTTTAAAAACTCTTTTTTGTTGGATAGATATTTGAAATGTTTATCCAACAATTGGGTGATTATATTTTTGGGCTGTTATCGTGGCCAACTGCGAACAATTTCATTGACCCATTTTACAAAAAGTACAATAATTATGGATTTTGTTCACAAAAAATAATTATGGTGAATTATAGGATCACTTGAAACATACCTGTACCGATTTTCGTCATCATAAAACACAGGATGTTCGAGTTTTTTTAAATATTTCATCTGAAATTGTACTATCGTTGTATTTTTGGGAAGAATCAATGTCAAATTATCATTGAGGATTATTTCAAACATAATCTGTACCAATTTTTATCATAAAAATTTACAATGTGTCTGAGGAAAAAATTAAAGTATAATGAACAAACATCGTCGACGTATTGAAAAGTGTATTGGAGAATTAGGTGGATCATCCTCAATGATAATTTTTTATTGATTCTTCCCAAAAATACCAGAAAACTACATTTTTTTGATGAAATATTGAAAAAATATCGTTTTTTCGAACATCTTGCGTTTTATGGTGATGAAAATCGGTACAGGTATATGTTTCAAGTGATCCTGATTCAGAATTCATCATCAATTTTAAAAACCTAAATAGTAGTTTTCGAAAAATGGGTCAATAAAATTGGTCGCAGTTGGCCACGATAGAAACCTAAAAATATAATCACTCTATCGTTGGATATTAAAAAAGTTTTTATGAGTGATCGAATAATAGGTAACGATGTTACAAGGGTGGGGGTGGTAAGTCCTTAAAATATAATAATATATTCATTCTTGGGAAATACGTCTCTTATGGCCAAATGCCAAATGTTCTTCTCTGGTTGCGATTGTTCCGTTTACATACAAATTCACTACACTCAGTACGAAATTTCCCTTGATTTGGAAAATCGAAAGATTTGCAACGATGTCTCCTGCACTATACATACATCGCAGTTTTCATGGGCCCTCGAACGGAACCTGGTGGCACTTCCGAGCAACGAAATCTTGAGTGTTTCTTGTTGATGACACTGCATTTGTCTAGAGCATGAATCTATAGAAAATATGGGAAAAATAAGCTGCCCATCGGCGTAAAATAAAATGAAAATAACATTCTACCATTAATAAATCTTCGTTTGATGGTCGATGTGAAGACAAAGTTAATATTTATAAATCGAGTCGTTGGAGAGTGATTCCCAGGAAAAAATCCAAAAGGCTAATATTTACAGAGCATTTATAGGCCGGACGCTGGTACTGCGTAAACAGGCATGGTTCATTGTTGGTACCAACCTGTTAATTACTCAGATATGTGCTTGATGCGCATAACTACAATATAACCACTCATGAGTTGATTAATGTTTATACAAGGTGCAGTGGTGTAGGGTCGGATCAGAATCAATACTTTCATTCAAACATTTGCGATAGCAATAAAAATGGGAGAAACTGTTTTACTGTGGTAACTAACGTGTATTTATTTTTCTGTCTCTATTCTTGTCTTCCATGTCTTAGTCACATCATGCATAATGCAACGCAGCAAAACTCTGATGGAAAATCAATCCAGTGAAAGTTATTTAAAATTCACCGTAATACAGCTCGCCACAAAAATATACAAAGTTATTGGGTGTGAGTGTATGTCAAAATGTTCGATTAATTTTTTTTTATTTATAAAGAATTCGCCTTTCCCAATTTACCAATAATTATTTAAACTGGGGACACTTGGTACCTACCTATACACTAAAATCTAAAACACTATTCAGAGTAGTTGGTATATAATTTGTGAAGTGTTCGTTGGTTTGGATAATATAGTGTGACCGTTATAAATGCATGTGTGAAAACTGCCATTGAAATCGGTTTATTCAAACCGTCTTATTTTTTCACAAAATTAATTGGTACCTACGTTCTCTTACTCGAGAATATATTCGAGGGAATTATGTAAAGCGGACTATTTGCATTCAAAAACGACTATACTTGAATGAATAACAATAATTCCATTTACAATTCATGCGCGTCTTGAAAACAGGAATTCGGAGCAAATGATAACGATTTATTTAAATTTCTAAAATGTCTGGGTCAAAACGGGTTTACGCAGAGTTTACTTCATTCTAAACTGAACAATTATCGACAGGGTATATTCAATGCAGTGCTTTTTTTTGAATAATGAGTGCGATTCTGCTGCTAGCATCAATATAACTATAGAGAGAGATAAAAATACATTGGCGCACTAAAAACTTTGAGCCGATATTTTTTTTCGAGGTTGAATTTCAACAAAACTCTTCATCAATACGTAATTCACCTTGGAGTTTATATAGACCTTTGAAAATGGGAGCCACACAACCTCCTACATTAAAAGAATAGGTATAATATTCAAGATGGCGCCCATCAGTTGAGCTTCATGGGGAAATTATTCAACCTCAGCCCCATTTTTTACCCGACAAACCTTTTTGGCACACATATAGCCTATAAGCACAGTAGTTTCACGGCCAATCAGGGACCGCTAAATTAGGTCACGTGACGTATGACACGACTTGAGAGCATATAGCTTCTTTTTTTTTCATAAATTAAGTTACGGTGGGGCAGTATGGTAAGTGTATACATCGGTTCATGTTTATCATATTTTCTTTATTGTCAATAAAGTTTCCCTTCTTCAAAAATATTAGAAAATTCATGCCCTCATACTGATTTGTACTTTGTTTTTTTTGTCAAATGCGTATATAGTATGTACCTATATATAGGTAGATATCTATATAAATGAGAGAAGGTTATAGACGACTGATAACTGATGTCTAAGTTAAGAAAAAATAATAATTTTTTGGTACCTACCTATATGATGCAGTCTGTGACTGGAAAAAGTGTACAATTCTTGAATATTTGGAAACACAATTGAACAAACGGCGATTACGAATGTGCTGAGGTTTAAATGAAGCAATGCTTCTCACAATTATAAATAGATAACTAAACATGAATAAATGTTTTCTATAATTGTGAAAAGCATTGCTTCATTTAAACCTGACATTCGTAAGTACCGTTTGTTTATTAGGTATTGTCGAAAGCTTGAACAGAATCAAGATATGTAATTTTTCCAGCCACAGACTGCATACCTACCCAAATAATAACTACTTATATATCAAAATTTCACGGATGACAGTTCCGTCTTTTATTCAATTTATTTGTGAGATCCAATCTGAGATCCAAATTTTTTCATGTAACTTGTGTGAAGATCTCTTTGTGGTTATTCCATCAGTTTATGGTGCATTCGTATTTTTTCATCTGCTCACAGAATTCCAAACCACGTGTTGCCTAAGACGGTCCTGGTTTGAGAATAAGTTGTGCGTTGTGCCTAGAACTACAGTCGCCGTAAATTTAGGTTCAAGGTTCAGGGTTCAGTCAGTGTGGTTCAATTGAGGAGGTTGGACATTATGGCAAGCATTTTGCTCGATAACTCATTTATGATAGGAAAATTCTCAAAACGCCTAATTTTTCTAAAACTTGCAGATGCCATTTTTGTTTTTTACGCTGTTGCCAAATTCACCCTTTTTAATGCAACTTTGACAGATTCTTGAATGGGATAGTAGAACGTGGATTCGGGAATTAAACAATAAATCAAAATAATAATCTCCATCATCATCGAAAAAAAAGTCAAGAATTAATCAAATATATATATATTGATACTATGATACTGTAGGTAAGGTAGGTAAGTACCTACATCATTAATATAATATTGAATAAAATTTGAAAAACAAAATAAAGAAAAGTGAAAACCGTACATCCCCTCCAATGTAATGATAAAATAATCGAAATTTTGTCCATTTGGATTTCATAAAAATTTAAAAGAGAATTGCTTATTTTACATGACTGCCTGATTTTATTATTGGCTGTGTAATTCTTATAATTATTGAATGACATAATAACGATCCCCAGTTGCGCCCTGGCAACACCGCATCAATCAAACAATGTTTGCAAACCGGCGCGATTGGATAATAAACGCAATAAAAACGTATGATTACGCGTTGCGCGAACCTACGTTGCCACCCCTCCACTTAAACAGGCTCCTCCTGGCTCAGCGATTGGTCATAGGACGCAAAAACGGGGGGAAAACGCCGCTGTCGCGTTCCCGACCGCTCTAGCCGGCCAGATACGATCGAGAACTTTGCTTTGAACCGACCGGTCTAGTGCCACACATGACCTAACCTAAAAAATCGCGATCCGTGCCGTTAGCGACTGACCGTTTCGCGGTTTGTCAAACCGGGTTTGTTGACGTTTGCGTGCGGATCGCATTATCATTTTCGCAGGCGTATTTGTTTGTGTATACGCGGGGTGCTCGGGCATTCTGCGTGAACTGTTGATTCAAAATTCGCGTCAAAAACAGAGACCCAGTTCCTTTTTACGCTATGGAGATGGACCAGCAGGAGAGGGAGAGCGAATTGGGAGAAGAAAGTCCAGTGGTAAGTGGAAGAGAGTTAACTTTTACACGTGTTAAAGTTTGGTATAAGTTAACCCATTTTGAAGGTGAATCTTAAGATATTGCACACGGATAGCGGTCAACTAATCACTGTCTAATTATTATTTTGTGTGACAGATAAACTGTCATTTGGTATTATTTATTTATGAACGCAGCACGCAGCTGAGTAAATGACAGCGAAACTAGTATTTCACTCAATTCGGATTGTTTCTCGGATTGTTTATTAGTGATTCTGAGTTATTAGTGCTATTTTAGCAATTAAACTTACTTTTATCATCTTTATAATTTCAGCTATCAGATGTCCACTAATTAATTGATATTTAGACATAAGCCTTCCGGAAATAATGCATCCATCGCTGTTCTTGACATTTATTTACTTGAACCACCCTGAACGTGTAGGATATATATTTTATACAGAGCACCAAATAGGATTTAAAATCGGATCAGGAGCGGCTAGTTTTGTTTTGTCTAATATGGGTGCTAAACTTGAGAGGTCAGGGCAACCCAAAAAATGCTCTGCAGGCGAAATTTTTTCATGGTTCAAGGTCAAATGTTATTACTTGTAAATCACCCCGACCAAAATAATTATAATATTTTGTGACTAATCAGGTATTAAGTTTATATATACCTTCTTGATATTGATGTATGTAGATTGTTGACAAATGTGAGAAAAAAATATAGAAACTATTTTTCTTAAAATTCTCAATGTCAAGGAATTCATCATCAGTCACTGTTTCATGTCTAATACATTCATTCGTTCTCTATAGCAATGTAACATTGCCACATTATCAGTCGTTTTTGTAAAATCAAAAGCCAGCATCAATCGGAGAGTACCTACTTATCAATAAAGGAAAAAATACATTCAAGATATCATTCAATTCATCATTTCAAACACAGCACGAATAACAGGTAGAGAGCGAATAGAAAACAACTACTTTCCTGGCTAATGTCAAGAAGAATATCAAATTATATTCGTAGTCTATGGAACAATTCACACAGTGAATACAGAATGCAGAACAAAAAAAATGCAACAATCACGAGTGCTAAAACCGCCTTTTCTATTTTGATTTTCTTACACATTTCTGTTTTGGTCTTCACACATCTCATCGAAATAGTTTTTCGTTTCGGAATTCGTTTATTTTGCAAAATATGGTCAACACCACTTTTTTCAGCTTATCCAGCCTCTTTCATCCAATATTACATTGGATTTTGTCTTATTTTTTCCAAAGTTTTGAGCGGACCATCCATTAGTGCGACGGAACGGGTAAGGATAATATCTTCTTTCTGAATTTCTATATTCACTCGATTGATTTCGCGGAGAATAGGTATTCGTCCAAATAGTTAAATCGAGAATACATTTAAAATTTTGTTTTGCAGTGAAGAGATGGTCACATTAAAACAAGAGTGAAATTTCTGTACTTGTACTATTATTCATCTTGTGGTCAGAGTAAGTGAATTATGAGTTGCCAATTCGTCTGTGGTGTGAATTTAGCCGCCCTCTAAACTTGTCTCCCGGGGCATAGGCCCCGGCTTGCCCCCCTAGATCCGGAGCTGACCATAACGAATTGAATTTTCAAAGTATAGTAATTTGAGGTGTAATCAAGGCATTAATGTCTATCGAATTGTGAGTAACATATTGTCACAATGCTGTCTGTCGGCTGTCTGTAACCTCATCTAAACTCTCCGAGTCTCCGATGATATATCGTTTGTAGGTAGAGAAGCTCATCTCTATATACAATAATACAGTTTGGTGAGTAGGTACCTGCCTATTCCTTTACCTACTCAATTCAATTTTTCTTACCCTTCCACCATTTGGAATTATTGAAAAGATGCTTACTCGATTGAGAGAGTTGAATACAAGGTGACCTATACGTTCATTAGGTACTCCAGAGCATGATAAATATGTTTTCAATGTATTATCATTTAAGTAATAGCACACCAAATCGTTTTTGAAAATCGAGACCTGCGGTGCCAATAGCACAATCAATATTATCGTGAGCATATTATGTTGATTGAGATAAATTTAAAATACAGTGGTTATATAGGTATACCTGTGTAGAGAATGCTACCCCTTCCTTTTGCCTATAGGCTTCGAAAAGAGTTAGAAGTACTCAGTTTTTCATTCACACATTGTTTTAGACTACTCCCTTAAATACAAATTTGAGCCCAATATCGTTGGTTTAGGTGGTTTCAACTAACGTACCTATTCGGTGAGCTGATATGGGTCATTGTCATCTCGATTGTGACTCATACTTTTTTTTCGAGTTTTTTCCTGTTTTGTTGGTGTTCATATTTAGTTATTACTTTGAGATCCCCTACCATTATTCGAAACACTTAATTCCCTTCTGAAATATGATCAAAATGTAATGAAAATATATTTCTTTGGACTGTTTTATAATGTAAGAAAAGTGAACAAGGATTATTTTCACAAAACTTTATTTCAAAAAATATGGAAAAACTCGCTAACAATGGATTGAATTGTTTTGAACAAATCAATATATATCAGGCTATGGACAGAAAAATACTACAGCAGCAAGATATCTTTCAGAAAAAAACTCAAAATAATTATTCTGGCGGTTCATAAAAACATAATTCTACAAGCATTATTTACAAATGTGCCTGCTAAAGTAATTACAAATGATTTTTCTATATTTCGCACAAGCATGTGAGACCTTGTATGAATGGACATGAAGCACATATTTTCCTTTTGTACAGTTTGTTATCGACATTTGGTGGCTCCTACAGTAGCGTACCACCTGTATGATATTTGGTGATGAGGGGTCACAATGACCCTACATTACTTAGGTACAGCACTGACACAATATTATCTATTGATATTCAGGAAGCTACTAAATAAGATGATGCACTGATCGATACCATCAACCGATTTGATTTAGCGGGAAATTCAAAATCTCATAGGGTTAAAGGAATAATCCGAGGAAAAATCGAATGTCATCAGTTAAATTCAATCAATCAGCGAACGTCATCTTGTTTCCTTCAATTGTTTATGCAGTTATCAAGTGGTCTATATGAATTCTGTAAAGTAGTCGTACCTACTACCTATTATAGAATAGTTCATATTTTAGTTACTTATACCTGTATACTGCAACGGAACCTTGGACGACTCATTTTAGTAAGACCCTTTGTGATGTTACTTAAAATTACCTATACCTGTTGTGTATATAAGTTCCATTGCTCCCTGCTTTTTATGACTATATATTACGAGGTATAGGTATAATTTTCAATACTAGTCCTTTGTATTGACCAGTCCCAATCGCCGCAAAGGTGTTGATCAATATTTTCAGAACCTATAATTATACATTTATCATTTATTCGAATGTAATAATTGTTTATTAATCGTCGTAGTCTTTGTCGTTTATTATAGCGTCATGCGTTCTCTGAATTATATACTTTAATGTCTTACTTTACAACCTAACACCTTACCGATGATATTCGATACAAATTCAAGTTTTTGTAATCAGTTCGTCTCATACTGTATATGTATAGGTGAGTTTTATTTCAGATTCTTTTAAATCACCTGTTTAAAAGTAATATCGATATCAACTTATCAATATATTATTGATATATTGCATGAAGTGATAAAAATGCAAAGATGCGTCTCTGCATACATCGTGCTGAGATCAACAACGAACTCAATACCTATACCTATAGGTATACCTAGTCGACTCGTGCGTATAAGTGAGAAAAGTTACCACAAATGAATATGTAATTAGTACCTATCTTACACCATACACTGAGTTCATTTGGACTATAATTGGATGGTTCCTATATGTTTATGTTATAAAACGATTTCATAGATGACTAAGGATGATGCTAACTGCACTTTACTTCGAATTGTTCATTGTCCTTTTCAGATAGATGTACTATTGTTCGGAATTTAACGGTCTCGAAATTGAAATTATATAGGGTGTTAAATTGCTGTGCAAACAGTAATATTCTTCGCAACGTACTAATTTCAGTAGTCATACTATAACAGTAATTCAGAACAAAGCATTGTTAATATGAGGAAATGATATATCGAAACACAATAGTATCTTGATCCACTGAAGATGCACTGATTTTTTAATGTCTTGAACTGAGATTTTTTCCATCAGCCGATTAGATTCCATATTGTCATATTCATTTACACTCAATAATTGAGACCAAGCAAACCTAACTAAGATCAGGGATTCCCACACTATCATTCGATAATTCTCCATAAAGGATTTTAAGCACCTCCGAAAAAGAAGCAAAACGGTTTGAATATTTCACACATTGCATAGGTATGCATAACGCATTGCATAAACTATTGTTTGGCAGTTTTGGCACCGAAATAATATTGATCCATCCGAATTCATTTTCCAGTGTATATATAGGTATTTCTTGAAGTTGTCAGCAGAATTGAAGAAATTATTGTGCATAATTATGCCATTCTCGTATGTCAGCTTGATTGCCGAGTGCATTCAACAGGTATCGCGTCTCTTTGACCGAGTCACGAATGTCATTTCCGTTGACACGTGACGTATAGGTCGCGCGTTCCGTGCCCCGACTCGAACCGCCTGGAGCGCATGCGCAGTGGGCAGTGAGCAGGCGCCGGATCTCGCGGTGTCTGCCCATGATGCGCTTTGATATCACGTTATCGGGATCGCGGGCGGTTGTTAGCTCGATTCGACAGATCGACCCGTCCCATTGGCCGAGAGGGCCCGTCATCGGGCCACGCCCCTTTTATATCTCCCCCCCGGATTTTGTTGCGCTACGATCCAGGTAGGTGACTGGATGGAAAACGTCGGACGGTTGGCGGAAAGCGTGGAAGGGTGTGATATCGTTTTATTGAGATTTCTTCTCGGCTTGGGGGGTTGGTGGCACCCCTATTGGTCCTCTCCACTCACTGGATATCGAATCATGGTTTTTAGACAAACACCCTGTACATCTTGTTTTCTCTAACACCATTTACACGACTACAAATTGTGTTGAGATAAATAAACATAATTTTGATCGACTGCTGTCTCGATCAAAATTAATTCTTTTGAAATTAAAACCCGCTTTCAATGTTGTCATTTATGTGGCTCGCCCCTATGTGTAATTTTTCGTTTTCACAAGATAATTAGTGAAAATCTGTGTGTTCTACTAATAGATACATCATCAGGTAAGAGTAGGTAATAAAAAATGATTTTTTTGATGTATTCAATTGTCACTGATTGTCATTTGTGCATGTATAACCTATTTGAGGAATGATCAAAACTCGATCGATAGAAAATCACATTGTGAGTAAACACTATAAAAATTAATTCCATCTGATTACATGCATCTATATATATGTAATATAATGCCTTGAATATATATGTAAAATTACATAACCCTTTTATTGTCTTGTAAAATTACATATACTCTTTTTAATATCATGTAGAACATATACTTACATGATTTTGTAAGTAAAACTCAATGTATAGTCATCTGATATCCAGAGTTATTACAGATAAATTATGATTTTTACATGTAGGTGTTTTGTCATTATAAGTATTTCAAATGTTCCACAGTGTCGATACATAACTCAATCATAACAAGGTTAGTACCTATTAATTTACATACAATTTGGTAGTACCTATAGCTATTTGATGATGTTCGATTGATCGTTCTGTAAGTGTGCATTAAATAGGTTTGTTCTAGCAGCGATTTCGAATAGTTTGCAATCATGCGGAGCATGCGCATACTGATTTAATAGACGCATAAATCACTATGCGCATGCTCCGGACGATTGCAAACTATTCTAAATCGTTGCTATATAGCAAATTTACATAACGATCAATTGAACATCATAAAATACCAATACTACCTAAGTAGATGATAAATTGTAAGTAAATTAGTAGGTACTAACCTAACCTTGTTTCAATCCGCTGCACGACACAGATACCCAGAACGTCGCAACATAATAAACGTACCACCGTACCATGAGTGGAGAGGCGTCATAGAAGTTTTCATGTAAAAAAATTGTAATTCACATACTTTATAAAATATTCTGTGAATCAACGTATTTATGCTGTAATTATGAGTAATTTCACTGAAAAATACAATAATCTACATGCGTTTACAAATATGCTGAAATCATATAATATGTATAATTGCTGAAATCATCATATGTATAATTGCATTCAATCACACGATTATAGTAAAATAATGGAAGTATCATGAGAATTCACATAGTTTCTCATTAAAATGTAGATACTCTTGTAATCAAGTTGAAATACTCTGATACGTATGTATTATTCCAATATCAGTACCTATATGTATTTTTCCATTCACTTTTTACTGTGTATTTTGACTACCTTTTCAATTTTTGGCAGTCATCACCCTAGAACTATCAATATTCAATTTTCAAAATAGAGTGCCATTAACGAGTTCATAGAGGTCCATTTTGGAGTTGCTATAACAGGGAAACAAAATTCGTTCAATAAATTTTCTGTATATAAAATCTATAAATCAATAATGCACAGAAGACTATATAATATATATTTTCCTTTCTATTTAGCTGACTTGCTCTAATGTTTCAAGTTTGAATATTTCATAATGTTATTGTATAGGGACACCCGATACCTCACAAAAGTTACATTTTATGTTGAAGGAATTAGTTACGCTGCCAAATTTATTACTTATCCGACAATGGTCATTTGCCTTCTGGAGTCATGATGGACGAAAACGAGGCCGAAATTCTAAGAAACTTTATTTGTTATAACATTTTCTTCACTTATTTCTCTTCTGGACAAACTGTTCGAACATTTCTTTTCAAATGAAATATAAAGGCTGCAAATGAATGCTGTTTCTTAATTTAATGATTGGAAATATCGAAAAGTTGTGTTCTTGTTTTGTATAGTTAGTAGGAAAATCAATATTTTTTACCTCTGTCCAAAATGCCAATGATAACTATATATAGACATCCTTATCTTGGGCTCAGTTGTATATCTAATTTCAAATTAATTTCTTGAAAAATAATGGTAGAATGTCCTTATTCTTATAATAGCCTTAAATTATTTCTAAGCAATAATCTATATGAGCCTATTAATATTCCTACTTTCCATAAATACCCGCTTTTCAAACAATTAGTTTAGTTTTATCGAGATTCTATTGAATTTTTCATCCATAATTCCAACATTATTTCCGATTATTTTAATATTGAAGCAGAAATTTATGCTAATTCATAGCTTTTATCGTCCAAATGACGCAATTATTGTTATAATATTGTGCATATCAATAAACTGTTATCAGGTAGAAAACTTCCATAATTCGATGTGAATAAGCAATTAATACGGATATTCAAATTACATCGGATATCAGCTTCAGAATTATTTCTAAACGTGACATACTTATTCCTATTTTTTTATATAATGGATTGTATATAAGTACATCATCATAAATGAAATGAATCCAGTGGAAGCATTATTGAGGGCATGATATATCGCAATAATGTTACGAATAAATTCCGTAGAATTGTTTACAAAAACTTACCAACTATGGCAAACTTACCCAAGTATAGAGTTCGAATTTTTGCCCAGTATATATAGGTATAGGTACGTTTGCATATAGCGTATAATCTATGCTCATAATATAAACCTGCAATATCATTCTATGTTTGTTTTTGGCATGAAAGAATACATTCCTCAACTGACGTGTACAAAAAAATGGACCGAAGATAATGACTCTGTGAAAGAGGGTGGAATCGTGATAATCGTAGAAGAAAATGCTCCAGGAAACTTGGAGTAGTGCAGGAATTATTTCCCGGACCTGATGGAAGAGGAAGGGTAGTATAGAAGTTAAAACCTTAACTGTATATAGACGACCTGTTTTAAAACTGTGTCCATTGAAAACAGAAGAAGCTCATGAGAATTAGACGACCTGTTTTAAAGCTGTGTCCATTGAAAACAGAAGAAGCTCATGAGAATTAGATTCGTCATCAATATTTGGCAGATACTGTGTCGAGTTGCCTAGATATTGTATGAAAAAGAATTGTTATTATATAATTGTCAATATACTTCTATTTTCAAGTCTATTCTCCTTTCAATGAAAACCTACTTCTGAAAGCCTTTTGAAAACGTCTACATTACAAGATACGTTGACATAGTTCTTGATTATTCACAGGTGTCTTGTAAACCGTATATAGACTTGGAATATCCTGATGAAGTGTTTCTTTATTTGCCTCGAAATTATACTTATTATTCCATCCCAAACATTAATTTTGAATTCGCGTTGGACAAAGTTAATTTTGGAATAAGATTATCTATATACTTTTGGGAATGATTGAAGAATTCTTGTCAGACCAACAAAGTAATACTCATTTCTCGTATGTGGGATTTATAAAATAAATGTTATTAATGAACCACAAATGTGTCCAATTAAATTTTTTCGAAAGCGTATCCATTGTGTGTATATACAGAGACGGAATTCAACCAATTTGGGCCGGTGCCAGATAATTAAATGTTCTCGAATAAATTGCCGAGAATGATAGGAAAAACCAGACTGTGGTGGTGGCCACATGCCAAAATATTCACGTTTTGTTCTGATAATCCGAGTTGATCACGGTTCGTAAATTCTCGAGTATTTGATCTCGTCGTGGTCACGTGTTCTCGAAGAGCCAACAAATCGGTGACTTATTTTTCCAGTTCAGCAATATCACCCGATATTCATCAACTATCATCAGGAAGAACTTCAAGGCTTGATGTTCGTATGTAATGCTGATGCTGCTCAAAAAAATTATACTAACATAAATGTGCAGACTGATGATAGGGAAAGAATTTATCATTTATATTTTTTTTTTGTAAAACAACACATATTGAAAACTATATAGACCGATTGTCATTATATCGGTTTTCTCAAAAATACTGGAGATTATTCTTTCAGACTTGATATATAATCATATTAGTTCGTCTAGATCTAACTTTCAACATGGTTTTGTCAAGGCTAGGAACACTGATGCATCCAACCTTTGTATTTTTTCGCAATTCATATCGGATTCCCTAGACCGGAGAAATCAAGTAAATGTAATTTACGCTGATTTAAGTAAAGCTTTTGATCGTATGTTTCGCATCGTCAACTACTAAAGAAGTTTTTGCGCTTTGATATTTCAATGAATATACAATTGATTCTCAAATCATACCTGGTTAATCGTAGTCTGTATGTTGAATGTGATGGCATAAAGTCTTCCTGCTTTACAGCTTCCTCAGGTGTCCCTCAAGGATCAAACTTTGGACCATTACTATTTCTTATTTTCATAAACGATATCACTGACCATATCCAATCTCATAAACTTTCACTTGCTGATGATATGAAAATTAACAGAGAAATTAAAGATG
This sequence comes from Chrysomela aeneicollis, assembly GCA_029955515.1. Taxonomy (NCBI): domain Eukaryota; kingdom Metazoa; phylum Arthropoda; class Insecta; order Coleoptera; family Chrysomelidae; genus Chrysomela; species Chrysomela aeneicollis. Next base: position 11,012,344 of record JARUHQ010000003.1, on the reverse strand, counting down.
AAATGGATTACATTGTATTGCAAGAAGACTTGAATTCTCTGAGTAATTGGTGCAATCAGAACAACTCCATCTGAATATAAATAAATTTAAAGTTCAAACGAACACAAAATCCCCAACAGAATAATTTTACCTGGACAAAAACTACGAATTAAAGAGAATTTTCCTTCGAATCAAATATAAATTATATATTCTAAATGAATTAGAGGAGCAAATAAATCCTTCTTCATTGAATATTATATGGCAAATTGCTGGCATGACAAACGAACAGATCTGATGAAAGTAGTAAAAGCAGAATCAACAACTCTTATCCCTCATTAAATTTTACTTTTTGCATCCACTTCGGCATGACATAAGTATTTGCTTTTCGGTTCCTAATTTGTTCATACGTCTGGCAGAAGCTAGGGCCCCTGAAAAGTATATCATCTTTTTAATAAAATTCCTTGAAACATATATAAAAACTAGCTATCATACTTCAAGGCAGGTGTGAAGGTTTCTTATATATTTACCTGTAAACTGTCAGTTTTCAAGGAACCTTTCCAACTACATATTGCACTATTTATTTTGATAATATTAGCTTGCTTGAATTATTCGTTCTGAGTTCTCTGAGATCTTACTGTTACAAACTGTACTTCGAATACCGGAAGTCATTATCTCGGCGGCTCGCGTATTGCTGATTTATGGCCTCGCGATAACATCGGTCCTCGACATAACTAATTAGAGGACAATAGCGGATGACTCATAACCGTCGCAGTTTCTCGTCATTTCTTAGAACTGTATTGAATAGTCAAGATTTTTCTATAGAATGAATATTCTGTACTTATATAAAGGACGTCAGTGTCGCGGACAGTCAGTTTTAGTTTGAAAAGAGTTTAGTTTCGAAAGAAAGCCAGTATTGTGAACATTGAGATTTGTAAAGCGAATATCGTAGTGATTCAACCAAGTGTTTATTAATTGAGTTGTATCTCGAGTGTTTAGTGAAATAAATTGTTCTGTTTTGGGTGTTTTAAATTCACGAACCCAAGTAGAAAAGTGAAAGCTTGTGGTGGCCCAAGTCACAGTCTAAGCGCGCGTGCAGGGCTATAAAATTGCCCTCCCGGGAGTTGCAGTCGTACTAATTACAGGCTAGTTTTTATGGCCGAACACTCCTAAAATTCGCGTATATATCTGTATACACACATACGCCAGACAGGCCTGCTATTTTTTGCCATATTTATGTCGATATACCCAGATATATAATTATTTGTATTAGGAGCATCTCGCAGTACTAAAATTCGGCTGGCCAAATTATATAGAAATGAATATGAAATTTGGTCATTATATTCCAGAATGTCAGTCGCGGCATCTCAGAGACAGCAAAGTTTGTATATGCCACGAATAGTAATTTATCTTGGCCGAATAGCCGAACTTCATATATACAGGGAGTTAATAATTGAGACGGATGATTCCCCTATAAAAATAAAGAGAACTGAAACCAACAACCGTTTTCTAGGTAGATGCACTTCCATGACAAACATGCTTACTATCAAAAAATTGTTCGGGGATGAAGCGAATTTGCAACAAGAAAAATGATATTAGGAAAGCACTTTGTTTCCATTGCTTCGGTACACCCTGTAAAAAAATTGTACTCCGAACTATATTTTCCATATCTGATTAAGAGGATATTCTTAAATTGGAAACGGCTTCACCAGATACATAGGTATATATATGTTTAATATGTCTGAATCAGAATTGAAATGAGCAACTTGGCAACATCCATAATAGGCTGGCCTACGACCAATAAAATCAGCGGAACCGGTTGCAATCATTCAGTCGCGTGGCTATATCACCTGCAGCAATGCAAATAAACAAAGTTCAAGACAGGAATTCAACAGAATTCTAGATATGTTGATCACTGCTCCAATGTGGGTATCCAAAAACGATTCTTCAACCTGGATTAAATTCTGTAAACTTTGCTTGCCCTGTAATCTACTAATAATATTCGCGGTATAACGAGTTCATTCCCCGCTTCATTCGCACTGAATAAATACGGGGCCCACATATCGAAGATAATGTTCAGCACTTTTATCATCCTTCAATTGTTTGCTATCACATTTATTTCAATAATAACATTCGATGAATTTGGATTTCTTTTCGAATCACCATTTGGCTGTGTTTAAATTATACAGGGTGAATGGTTACCAATGAAGATGGTGGTTTTCCGCCGGTAAAATCAGAGGATTCACCGGGGGATTAACAAAATATTAATCATACGAAAAAATCATATATAAATGAGATTGGATGCTATGATCGATTTTCATTTTTCTATACATTCAATTATTTCAACACCTGAGTTTTTTGAAGTGAAATAAAATTAGAATACCTATACATATATTTCAAAATTCGAAGCTCATTGCAAACCTAAAATGCCAATAATATTTATAAATAATGTCAATATATAGGTATAGAACTCGGTACAACTATAACCCACTAAAGATTAGCAACACCATGCACAAACCGTCTGAAGATAACATGAAATCTATATTCGTTCATATAATTGTGTTGTTTTTATAGTAACGTTTAAAAGTGTCAATCCTTTCATGATGACCTAATTTTTTGTGAAGTGAAAGTGAAAACAAAATGAGAAAACTTTATGTCATCAAGTCACCATAAAACATTTACGTATATACAGGGTGTTCCGGTGATCATGTTACAAACTTCTAGGGTAGAAAAAACACACGAAAATAAGAAAAAAAGTTCATGTGAACATGGGTCCGGAAACGCTTCTTCAGGGAGCTAGGGCCCTTCGAAGATGACCTTCAAAAACTACTCTTCGTTTTATAGCTTCAGTACTATTGCAGCTATCGCCACCAATTTTGGGACATGAAATCTAGTTGGTAGGTTTATCAATTTGAGCCTTCCGGATTTTGTCACCTTTAACCAGGGGCGTACAAACCAGGGGGGTATTTGGGTAAATTTGACCCTTCTCCTCTAAGGCGTCAATTTCTTGCCATTTTTATATCTGATTATGATTCTCCAATGCCTTTTACATAAAAAAGGTACTATTAGTAATAGTGGCTATCTGTTACCGTTTCCTCGGAAAATGGCTATATCCAATCGATAATAAATTATTGGTCTTAAACAAATTATTACGTTGAAATATGAAAATGAGGTTCAGTACAGATAGTGAGCATTAAAAGTTAGTCAAATCTTCTTCTTTAATGAAAATAAATTAGATTAGGGAGATTTATTGCCTTTTCGAAATTGGGGATATAAAAAGTAAAAGGGAACGTATACAAAATATTCAAAAAAAACAATTAAACCTACACAATCAAAACTAATAATAAATTTGCAATAAATCATTCAAAATAACAATTGCTGAAAATGCCTGCCACCACGTTCAATACATTTATTGCACCTACGTAGCATATTTAAATTGACGTCAGTGAAAACATCAGGCATGGTTTGGATCATTTCAGCCGCAACAGAAATCCTAGCCACCAAATCTTCCTCCGACTGAACTGGAGTTTCATATACAAGGCTTTTCATATGTCCCCAAAGAAAGAAATCCAGAGAAGTTAAATCTGGGGACCGGGATGGCCAGTTGACATCGCTTCCACGTCCAATCCAACGTCCTCTAAAACGATCATCGAGGTGCTCCCTGAAGAAGCGTTTCCGGACCCATGTTCACATGAACTTTTTTTCTTATTTTCGTGTGTTTTATCTACCCTAGAAGTTTGTAACATGATCACCGGAACACCCTGTATAGGTACCTATATAGTAGGATTTTTTCATGATTTGATTTTTGATAGTCAAATTCGGTAGGAGTTCGGCAGCATGGATCACCCAAAGCATGCATCTGAGATACTCTAAGATGTGCTCGGATGTACCTATATTTTCATTCGTAATCGTAACCTTTGATATTATTTTGTTTTAGTTTTCGGTTTACTTATTTCCCAAAACACCACGGCAGAGGTGCTGGTGGATTTTGTTGTTGCTATTCTAGTTTTAGAATGAAATAACCGATGTAGATGTTGCCACATGTTGCTATCAAAACATTTTATGAGTGTTGGCAGCATTGGGCGACCACTTTGAGAAAAATTATTAGAAATGTCTGAAAATTGAGACGAATGATAATGAACCCACAACACAGAGGTGACCGAGTGTCAACAGAGTGAAGAAAAAAAGATGTTTTCGACGAATAACTGGACCTGGGGACGAGGTGATGACTTCCTCGAAGTCAACGGTCACAGTCTAACCACCACAATGGCCTGAATTCCCGCTCACCTTAATTAAATTCGGCGGTTTAATTCTTTTCGGCGGCTGCTGAGTCGTAAAAAAGCGGACGCTCGCCATTGGCTGACCGCTGCCGCCAGATTGGCCACGCCCACCGAGTTATTGTTCCGTTTTATTGCCCTGATATTCATTGGTTTCAGTTGCCCTTTCGATATACCGGGTGTTTCGGTACCTACGACGATCGGTATATCTCTATTTTTATCAACAGTAAAAATACAAGATTTTTTATTATCGGATAAATTTCTCTTCTAGTGAACGAAACATTATGCCAATCTGTAATTTTTGGTGTGAAATTACTGATGGAAAAATTTTGATGTAGTGTAGTAAAGAAATTTATCCAAAAGAAAAAATAATACTGCTGAACATCATCAAAACATTCAAATGTCTCCAATGGAAAAATGCAAAAAATGAGCATCATATAACCAAGTATCTGAAGTCTGATTTTCTATGGAAAGTTATTTTGAAATAAAAAAATACTATACTTATTGACACCGTATGGGTGTCTGAACTAAAATTCATTTCCAAAACAAAACAAGAAATCTCAATGGTTGTATGAAAGACATAAATACATATATGGATTTTCAAAGAATTTCTCGAGAATTCAGGAGTATGAAGAATCTGTCAGAATCACAGTTATTCTTATACAAATGAAGAGCGGATCATGATTTTGGCACAAGAAGAGTGATGGGCCCACTCTATATAGGTTCATTGAAGCCAATCATCTTTGCTCTCGATATCACAACCTTGAACATACGAGACAACAAGTTACAATAATTGACAGTTTTGGCATTGTTATACATTCGACACCACCAGACATTTATATTCACATTCTTGATCGACCTAACCTACCATCAGATTTATGCATTGAAATGTGCTCTTTTCGATGTAACCTAACCTAACCTAACCTAACCTAACCTAACCTAACCTAACCTAACCTAACCTAACCTAACCTAACCTAACCTAACCTAACCTAACCTATAACCTAACCTAACATCAGATTTATGCATTGAAATGTGCTCTTTTCGATGTGATGTGATTAAAAAAATATCGAAAAATAAATACGGATGTTTTCATCAATATAATAATTATGCATGAATTAATAACTTAAGGCACTGAAATCTGAATTATTCATTCCTCAAACACAGAAACTAGCAACAACACTGTCGCCATCATTTGAGAATAGGCTATTCAAATGTACTTAGTGAAATTTCAAACATAGCTTAGTTAGATTCCGCTTTAATCTCCAATGTTACCTGCCTATAACTATCAATAATTCATCGAACTATATTCTCACGGATAGGTAAAGATGATTGTGAGTCTGAGAAACCAATTTATTTCAATTAACATGTGTGGTGAGGTCATGTCAGTAATTTTATTGGCTAAATCCGAGTGTTAAATCAACTCTAATCAGTAACAATCAACCAATACAAAGGAACCCTTATAAAATCACTGAAATCTGTTGGAGTCAAGATAAATTAAAGTGTCAATTTCAGTTATACGCATTTCACACCAAGAGTACATTGTTGGAAAATATATAAATGAGCATAGTAGGTACCTATCATTGTTAGCATATTTGTTCAAATAGAAAAATTATCGACTGTGATTCTATGGAATGAATTTACAATTACAATTTTTCTAAGGAATGGCGATTTGAAAATAAAGTTTTGAAAAAATTATTCACACTTGTTTTTACACTGTCAGCTATTGATAATAAATAAACACAGATACATATGTTACGATTCCAATATCAAGTATAGGTATATTTATTGAGGAATCCATGAAATTGCTCCGTTATCAGTTCACAAGGGAAATACCATGATTTTAATGTGTTTTCATCAAACGATATGATGGGTATATACTCACGTATACATTATCCATACATTACCATCTTATTAATGCATCTATAACATTGATGAATATAATTTTGTGTGCAGTTTCTTTTTCGACTAGGCCATTATATGACACATATATATTAAATATTCCAGATTTTCCGATATTCTCATTTGAAATAAGAGACTGTTGCATTCTTCATACTTATACCATCTTCCAATTCTATATGATTTAGTAAAATTGTTGCCCATATAAATTTCTATTAAGTGATTAATTCGATTTCTGAATGTCTCACCCCTTCCAGCATTCTCGACAAGGGTCGATTTATGCCCCTATATAGTTATTTATCTTTCAAATCAACCGTTTGTTATCTGTACAGTTAATTTGCAATTATTGGAAATTCTGCCAGACCCTTGTCAAGAACTGTTAATATTGATCCAACAACGTTGATCACTGACTGGAAATCCCTCAATACTAAGTATCCTATATATATATATAGAGACAGGTTGTAGGTTGAATCCGTTCCGTGTGTGGAATGTCAACTGGTGCAAGACAGTCTGTTTCGGCTCGCCAAGCCTCATCAGTTGCACTAGGCCAGTTGACACTCCACCCACGGGACGGCTACTATTTGAAGACCACAATGTAGTCTTCAACAGTGAGGAATACGGATGTTTGGTACAGTGCCACCTACTAGCACTAAACAGAACGTGCTTTCTCGGGTAACAACGCAGGAGTACAGATGTCTCTGTTAATACACCTACGTCGCCCGACTGCACCTTGATGTGTGGTTCACCACAAGACAAACAAAAAAGTGGAGTGTCAACTGGCCTAGTGCAACTGATGAGGCTTGGCGAGCCGAAACAGACTGTCTTGCACCAGTTGACATTCCACACACGGAACGGATTCAACCTACAACCTGTCTCTTCATACCCTTGCCCAGTGTGCTAACACAATATCCTTCTCTCCTTATATATATATATATGGTGACTGATGGTATAGGAGAGCGTAAAGCCAAAGACTGAGAGGACAATAATGTACACTATATAAATACAGATTTATACAATTCAGGTAAATAATGTTAGTTATTTTATGACCAACGTTATTTACCTTAATTTTACTATCAATTCTGTGAAATGAAATCACAGTATACCCATACCAGTACCTCAATATTTATACAGAATAAGATACAGCTGTTTTACTTGGCGAACTCATACAAGTCCTGGACTTACGGACACTTTTCAAACCATTACCCAGGGAATATTTATACCGACAACTATATCTACAGCTTTGTTAATTGACAATGATTCTCCGGTATTTGTTTCGTAATTTCACGTGGCGATTTACCATTTAGTACCCATGAAAAGTACTATAGTACTTTGAAAGCATTATTTCACTATGTTCTTATGAAATATAAATCTTGAAACTGTAAATATTTTGGTTCTATAGATAATATGGTCAATGTCGTATCATCTTTCAATTTTTGCTTCAAACTACCTTGGAATCACACAACGAAACAAACGCCATGCAAAACTTTTTGAGGTTATAAAAGCACATTTCGCGTATAGACGTCTCGTGGATATCAGGACAGGTATATCTGAATTTTAATGAATTGTTGTACATTCAAATCATTATTTGGAAAAAAAGCAGTGCAATTATTGTGATTCGAATGGCGATTTCAGATTATTGCATGTGATTTATCACGCAACTCGAAATTCACATGGCGGAATGGAAAAGCAGAATGGATGATTTGAAAGTACAATATTAATTGACAAATATAACGGAAAATCAAGCAAATATTCTGTATTGTATCACAGAACATAAACTGCCTAGAAAGAAAAAAAATTGTGGCACCCTCATTCGTTTCATGAACTTAATGTCATCTGTGTGGTTACCGAATGCTTTATTTCATTGAGTTAACACAGTCTCTCCATATATTTCAAGTTACTACAGCCATCAAACAATCTTTGGAAGGAGTTGGACAAAATATTTTGCTGCGGTTGGTAATTTATTGGTGTCTCTTCTAAGTTTTTTTCGAAGTTTTTTCACACGTACCTACAAAACTTCACAGAGTCGCACAATGCAACAAATACATTTTTTCAAGTATGACATAATTATTGAGCTACCTAACCTAACACATTGCCTAACACAGAGGCCACAACATGTAAGATTTTGTTATTCTTATAGGATTTTTTCAAAAATTCATTGAAGAAAAATAGTAGCAAATCAATCAATAAGAGCACTCTTGCACCTATATTAGTCAGTGCATCAGTAATTCGATTTTAACAAAAACGTAGAGTTTCACCAGCTAGCACAAAATCCATACAACGATTCCCCCAACCCAGGAAACTTGTCCACGACAATCCACTTGAACAACAGCAGCGTGTTCACGGACAACATGAGCAACATTATCTTGAAATAGTATGACAGATTCACGTCCACGACGATGTTCTGCTGCCACGTCCTTATCAGGTCCTCGACATTCCTGTTGTCGCCCTGGGCCAGCAGGAAAGCTGCCAGCCTGTCGTTCACGGACGCTTCTTCAGGGGGGCCAGCTGGGGGGTTGTTAGCGACCTCCATGCCGCGGTGGTTCAAGCTGAACAGGTTTCTGTCCATGATTGATGTTTGCTTCACAGCACGCCTGGCATCGTAACTGCGAAAGGGTCTTTGTGCATGGATCCTCTTCAACAGAGTATGGATATTTTCGATATATCCTTTATATGTGATATCGCCCGATTTTGGGGTACTGGAATTTTGACAAAGAAACCTCGAACGTCAACAAAATATCTCTGTCATTAATTTGACAATATCCTGTTCCAGGATTCAATATATAGGTTTCCTAAAAATGATATAGTATATTACACAACAAGTGTGGAAAGTGACATATTTCACACGAGTAGTCGTTTAGCACGAGCCGCGTAGCGGTGAGTGCGGAAACGTAACGAGTGAAGGAAATGCACTTTCCAACGAGTTTTGTACACTATTTCTCCTACGACTTCGAATTCTTTCATTTCGCGGGAGATCTTGTCAAAAATGTAACTCTATAATTTCAGGTGGTTTTGATTCGATATCAAGTACTGTTTATTTTCATATTCAAGATGATATTTCTCCGATAATTCCTGATTATGTGAATTACTGATTGAGTTAGTTTAGTTTGGACAAATTTTATTGATATTGACACCAGCGTACATAAACAAACTTGACACCATACGCCTGCTAGCGCCAGTAATCACGCAACCAGGAATACAGAACCGTAGTGCGCATGGAGCGCAAGTGCGTACGAGTTGGTGCGTCCTTGCAAACTTCTGTGATACCAAAGAATCTTCTCTTTGGTGATACTGTGATAAGTGTGATATCAAACTGATGCAAGCAGCAAGCCGCGCATAAAACTGTAGCCGTACTCTTTTGAATAGTTCCAGCAAAGAGTATAGATTCCAGTTTTAAAGTGAATTCAGAGGTTATGAATCAGACTCATTGAAATTAATAGATAAAGAATTCTCGGTATAATACGAAACGAGACTGAAATTTCAATAAATAATATAAATTTGATTGGAGAACGATTATATATTGACAGTGAGTACCTCACAATATACCTAATTATTTCTATCAATTCATGCGACCGTTGTGATATTTTTCATATCAACACTAGTGCTTTTTTTCTTTCAAATAAACAATACCATGGTGATATGAGCTACTTTCTGAATAACAAAACAGTGTGATTATTGAGTATAGGAAAAAACTGATGTAAAATAGTTATTAACATAGATTTAACCTTGCACTCATCTTGCGTTCTATATTTCAATGAAGATTTTTGTTTGCACCTGACCTCAGGAATCTGAATTTGATAATGAAATCGTAAACAAACTACTACTTTTCAAGATAATTCATTCCAAAGTTCGCCTCTTCTTTGTCTGATGGCAACTTTTCAGAAAGTCATGTACCTATCTTCTTAGATCACTATAGACATTTATATCACATGCATTTATAATTTTACTCTTATTTCACCATCTAGTGTTTCTATAATTTTCTACTTATTTCACCATTTAGGCTATACATATTAACAACGGCCATTTTGAAAACCTATTTGCGGATCATATAGCTGACTTATATAAAAACCACTCAGTGGTATATATATATGTTTTCTCTCTTCAATACATGTCAAAAAGAAAGACATCAGGTATCGGTATAAAAGGAGGTTAAATTTCTAACTTTGACATGGGTTATCTCGAAAAGTAGCTGAACAGGTTTCTGTCCATGGTTGATGTTTGCGTCATATAGCCACACATCGTATCTGCGAATTCTTTGGATCCTCTTCAACAGTGTGGATTTGATGTATAGTGGTGGCTGGTGTTTTCGATTTATTCTCCATCAGTGATTTCACTCGATTTTGGGGGACTGAATTTTGACAAGGAAACCACGGAGAGTCAACAAGATGTCTGTCATTACTTTAAGTTATTGTCCCAGGTTTCATTATACGGGCTATACCTAAAAATGATGGATTTATAACATCGTTAATGATCGGTAAGATATTTTGTGATTTTGAACTCATCGTGCAATAAATTGTTGTTTATACCTGTATCTCGACCTCGGGAATCCGAATTTGATAATGAAATCGTGAAAAAAATACTACTTTTCAAGATAATGCATGCCAAAATTGGAAATTTCATCGTATTGTCTGTCAAGTTTTCATCAGCAGTATCTTCTTTAATCACCAGACATATATTATATGCATGTACCATATAATGTAAATATGAAGGTAATTTAATCTTGCGGAAGATTCAGATTCTCATATTTAATTATCCCATTGTGGATTTTGGGCCATCATGCAGAATTTTTCATCGAGACAATTAATAAAAAAATTTGCCATATAGTTATGGTGCACACTTAATTGCACACATTGTATATCAATGTTTGTCAAATTTTGAGAGGATGATTAATGTTTTCTCAAGCTTTCAGTCGAAAGATAAAAAAATGAAATAATATCCGTAGAATTTCTCTTGCAATTGTTCTTGTGTATTTTGCTCAATAAACCATTCGAAGAGTCATCAAATTCGTATTCGCTAGTTAGGTAATATTTTGTTTGAACAAAACTGACCGTTAACGTGAATCGAAATCAAACTATAATTGCGTTTACATTCAATTCGTATATTAGAAAAGCTTCGTTTCCCCAACCCCCTCTATCTTTCCTTTAACGACATTTTAATTAGCCATTGCAATAAAAAGCCACTCGAGATTTCACTAAATTGATTACAAATAAATCTCGATGTGAGTAAACAAAATTGCTCGATGTTGAGAATTTTCGAATCACGGCCTCAGCCACATCTGCAACACAGATTTGTTTGAAATAAAACATTAATTAACGGATCATCTCTATTCGGCGTATTCCTTAATCTGGAAAACGGTTAATAAATAATGAAACGTATTGAAAATCGAAGCATAGCATATCGAAGCAAATTTAAAACAGAGAAGGAGGCTTCTTGGAACACTATACCATATGTCTATAAAAATTAAGGCGCCAGCGCAAGAAAACGAGCAATATCGGTTTTCCCTGATGGTATATTTCGAAAACGGTTCGTGATTTTTGCGATTTGGAAGCATTCATCCATTGTTCACTAAAATTAGCAACCTTTGACGTCTAATTTAATCAACTTCGTTGCGTTCGAGATGCCAATGGCATAAAAAATACGGGAATGATTTATGTACTACATAATAAAGTATAGCAAAAGTAATTCACTTCGTTTATTTCTCCAATTGTTAAATTGCAACAAAATAACTCAGCCTCTTGTCTTATTTTGGGACAATGAGAGCATCATCATTATTATAAAGAATGAACTGCCGCGATAGATTTCTCAGAAACTGGACATTAGAAATTAAAAAAAAATTGACAGTTCACTAAAATCGATACGTGAATTTTGGCAAAAATGTGGAAATGAAGATTTTTCGAATCTAGAAATTTCGAAAATGACGGAACTATTAATTTTTGGTCGAAATGGCTCGCATGTCTCTATCTTATCTTTAGATTTACTATCGATTGACATTTAATTACAATAAATACAGGGTATAGTTCAAGATTCTCGATTATAAAAAACCCAGTATCTGTTTCAAATAAATATAAAATTATAGTGAATAAAATAGTTAAGGTAGGGTCATGTAAGTCGTTTCGGCATAAAAAACACAAAAATTGAAAAATAGATATTCACACCCTATCTATGTAATTATTACTGCTGGACCATGACCCCGAGTGTCAAATAAATCGATGAGATCAGATCTTCAGGAAGAATCTGAAAACAAAAATAATATTCTTTAAAATAAGCAAGTTAATGCAAAATGATTTCCACTTGATAAGCAAGTTGATGTAAAGTTCCGGTATATCCGGAAGTGCCATCATCTTGATATCATTCTCGCAAAATTATCCCTATCGATTATTCATTCAAAATAAAGGTTAGCTCAACACCTTATGGGATATTGGAAACTTCTGTAGGATATGTAGGATATGGTAGGATATGCATCCACCCCGTATATGCTGACAGTATCACTTAGTGACTCAGGGCCGGTTTATCAATGCAGGGTTAGGTTAATATAACCCAAGGTTAACAGCTAACTCTGGGATAAAATGTTTATTCACTTTGAGGTGGGGTTAAATGCTGTCAAAATCAAACAAGGAATTAGCTCTAGGATAAAGTTAACCCCGAGTCAGCTAACCCCGCGGGATAACCCTCCATTGATAAACCGGCCCTTAATCGGGTGACTCAGTGATACGATGAATCAAGGGATGTTACGTGAAGAAGTTAGGCTGAGAGTCAGTTACCGTTTAGACGTAGTATTAGAAGGATGAGAGAATAAAAGTGTGTATATAATTATTTTTTCGAAGTATGAATTTCTAACACTTCCTCATTGTGATCCTGTTGTAAATTAATGGTTGTTGTTGATATGTTTTTGCCTTGAAAACCCCCATTGGCAACAGTGTCGAACCCTGCCTGCCAGCGTGCAAGTCCCCTGATTTATGCGATACATCTTTTATTGTGTCTTTATCTTTTAATAATGTCGAAGAAAGAAATCCATCAGTTGTCGGACGAGACCGCACTTTACACGAGTATCTCGAGCCAGACATCGCTGGAGCTCGACGTGAGAGCGAGAGATACCGATCTGCATTCAATACTGCCCCGGATTCGATCATCACTCACTACATAAAAAATAATCGATCGGCCCCGGCGATATGACGGGTGAACCAACGACGTGCGGTTATGGGAGCATCGAGATTGATTGATACATTTTATTGATGTCATAAGTACACGTCTGGACTGACGTGGAACATTTTTCGCATTGAGGATGGCAAAGTGGAAAATTTTATCAACAGTAAAAACACAAGAGCTTTTTTTTATCGGATAAATTTCTTCTTGTAACGAAATAAATTTGCCAATCAGCAATTTTACGAGAAAAACTGACATAGGTCGAGTGATTTTGTCAAATATCAGTTTTTCGAGCAAAATTACTGATGGAAAATTTTTTAGTTAAAAAGAAATTTATCCTTAAAAGAAAAGCTCGAGTGTTTTTTGGCAAGATAAATTAACGACCGAATATATGAATGAACTAGAACAATAATTATCTTTATTGATACAATTAAATTATTTAAATGAACAGTTATTAAATACACAATTATTGTTATAAATTGTTTGATTTGGTGTACTAATTTCAAAATTTTCTTCTCTGGTATTCACACAAATGTAGAATATTCATTTTGATTTTTCTCACTCGAGGCTCGTAGGGAATTAATAAGATTTTCGTGATGTTCAGGATCAATTTGGAGATAGGGTTTGATAGAAGATGATGTTGAGTGTCCCGTTAAAAGTTATGTCGGCAAAAGGATCAAATTTAATATTGTATTCATTGAAATATTTTTCTTGAATCATCTTCGCAGTTGAATTGCAAATTGATTCAACTGCATATTCTTTATAATCTTATCCATTCCTTTTTTTCATATTATAGGTCCAATCCTTTAATAAATCTGCAACTTTTTGTAACGGAGTTATTTTTGACAGTTCGTACATTCGTACTTGACATAACTCCATAAATTGTCTCCATATTGACGCTTTAGAATTTTTTGTGGATTGCGAGATTGCTTTTTCTATGTATTTTTTTATTTGTTGAGTCGAAACTTCCACAAAACGACTCATGTTGTAATGTTTCAGTATCAATTACAATTATCAACAATACCTAAATAACTGACAGGGCAGACATTAAAGTAACGTAAGCATACTAGATGTAGACGCTTAAGAGGAACAGGCATTTTTATCGGTGATAAAAAACGATGCACCTTTTTTATCGCTGTCAAACTGACAAAACTGTCATCAGAATTATTACCGATAATTTTTTTCGAGGTCACGAATGTTTTTATAGGGAATTAATTCTGCTGGGTGGGAGATTCGGTAAGAAAATTTCATCCTACGACCTATTCTGCGTAGATACTAACTAGGGTTTATTACTAACATTATGATATCAGATGTTACATTTAAAACCGTAATCCGTTTTCAATTATAACATCTAATATCACATGTCTACTCAGATTTCATTCTGAGTGACTTTTGTCAATGAATATAAGAAGCTTCATTTTTGACAGAAAAATTATCGTCACTTATTAATTCCGTCAATAGGAACTAACAAAATTATCGCATGTAATACAACAAGTGTATTGATGATTATCGAAACACAAATTCCTTCGATTTTGAGAAACAAATCATGTTGCTTGGAAACTACAAGAGCGCACAGCGCGAGTGTGGTTTCCCAAAGCAACATGATTTGTTTCGACAAAGAGAAGGAATTTTCGATAATCATCAATAACACGAGTTGTATTTGTTCAGATTATTTCATGAATAAAATCAAGCCATTCTGATGATTTCCTATTTATTGTTTAAACAGTTTGTGAATTAGTTATTTTGATAATATAATGCTTTGTAGTTCGACACAAGAAAATCCGTTATGCAACCAACAATACATTAATGCCATTGTATGATGTAGGCAAGATTACCTATGATGCGCACTAGGTTGTCAAAATTTGTGGTTAGGTCTGAAATTATCCATAATTTGTGGAAAATGAAGTTGATACATATTAATAGTGTGTGTTTATCATGGTTCAGACGAAAATTTGGTGTCGATGCATTCATTTAGGTATTTACCAGGGAATCGGAAAATAATATGACAGATTGCAACTGGGAAGTCGTTGTTTAATTAAACTACCCTACTGCCTACGAATCAGAAAGCAAAATACAGAAACGAAAACACAGCATGTAGGTATCCAATAGCCAATCAGGAGCCGAAATACAAAATCGATAACATGGTGCTATTGGTTATCAACACAATCATTTCAACCAATCAAAAACGTGTATTTTAACATGAATGAAATAATCTCTCTAGAGCTTGAATAATTTCCGAAAACTTTTTCGAGGGAAATTTTCTTTAAAAAATTCGCAACCGAGCAAAAATTTACGGAGATTAATTCAAGCTCGCGGGGGATTTGGTGAGAAAATTTTTTATCAACATTTTTTTTTCATATCCTTTTACTCAGTTAGGGTCCGGATCACTATTTTCGGTGAATATTTAATAAAGGAATAATTAATTGATGATTGAAAAAATAAAAAAAAATCTAGGCGGGTATCGAACCCCGTCCTCCTACGTGAAACGCCAACAATCTTGTATCATTACGCTAATGTGAGATTCGACATCTCCTCGTTCGGCTATTTTCAGTAGAATAAGGTCTCAATCCTTGAATCAACTTGATAGTCTATTGAAATCACGCAATATTATGGTAATTTAAGATAGGGAAAGATGTAGATCTGTGTTCACCTAGGTCACGTGACCGCAAAAATTTCCGGATAATTTAGGTTGTCATAGCAACTTGTCGAAATCAAGGCATCTGATTGGCTTGATACAGTAGGTAAAAAAATTTCACGGTAATCGCCCGTTGCTATAAGCAACGCATACAAAAAGAAGCATTCTAATTGGTTGAAAATGAATTTATGAAATTTTCGGCCAAATCTTGCGTATTTGTGAGGTTGTGGAGCTTTGGTAATTGTGCACCTATCATGCGATGAATATTTTGTAGAAAATTTTTGTTGGTATTTTGACCTGATGAACATGAATTTTATGATATTATCGTGAACATATAGGTATCTATCTCTAGTTTTCGAAATAATCGGTGCCAAAGTTCGAAATTTCACCTTCTTTTACTGATCTATATTTCTTTTTGACATGCATTGAAGAGATAGAAAACACATATCACTGACTCGTATGCTATAAGGTTTGCTCTGAAATCCATTTGTTTGAAATACACCCAACTTTTTTTACTGTGTATATTCACTTCATGCGAAAAACCATGCGATAGTTCTTCGTATATTTTGCTTGCTTTCATTGAAAATCGTTTAAATAGTAGTTCGCAGTCCACTCTGAGCTGTAGATCCAACCCCGCAGCTTCATTTTTGTGTGCTCGGTATCCAAAAATCCAGTAGTCACATACAAATGTAGAGAAAAATATGTACCAAAAAAAGCAATAATATTTCCTATATCCCCTGCGTGATGCATAAGAATGATTTCACCGTAATAATTGTCAGATTTAATGAAAACGGAACTTGGTGCGGCGTCATTTTACGATAATGAATGAATCTATAGTAATCTTCCTTATGCTATGCAATTATGGATTTGATCATTCGACATGAAATCACAGAACACACGGAACGAATTACTAGAATTATACATACCGTGGAAGCTTCCAGATTGTATCTCTATCTGCAGTAGGAAATCTCAAATTCTCCCTCAATATAAACTTATAACTCGGTAGCAATAAAAAATAATGCAAAAGAATATTATGAAATACTAAATGTAGCAAATGTCAAATTTGGTTGAAATGACCTTAATGTCGTCAGTCAATATACTCATCGTTGTCACCTATAGCTTTTTGAAAATTATACTATCTTGTTCAATCTATATTGATATACTCCTTTCTGCAAATACCAGCTATTCACTTTTGTCTATTTTCTATTTTGACTGATGCACGAGAGGTAAATGTTAATTCTTTCAACCACCATTACTACTTCTTCAGTAATGAAATTGACATCGTTTTTATTTGGATCAATGGTTATTCTGGTATTGTCGGAATCGAAAAAGTAGATTTGGCAGCGAAAGAAGCCACCTCTCTAGATATGATAACTAATATCTGCTCCTCGCAAGATATAATCTCAGATGTTAGATATGAAACACGACTGAATTGGGAAATACCATGGAAAGATTTCTCATCTAAATCTAAAAATCATTACTCACTTAAAGTATCCCTCCCCCACATAGCCAACTTCAACATTTCAAGGTTCTCCTCCACCACCATCACACGAATGAAAATGAACCATGGTAAGTTTCCTGCACATCTTGCAAAATTGACATTGATGTTAACCCATTATGCCCATGTGAGAATTTTTCTTTAGCGGACATAAATCACATCCTATTTGCAATAACTTCAGTCAACACCAGACCGATTTCTTGGATAATTTACTTTCCTTAAATATTACAGTCCTATTGGCTACTCTAAATGAAAAAATATATAATGTAACCATTACCATTACCCCAGGAAAAGATAAAAACTGAAATCAGGATTTTTATATCCAGAATTATATTAACACACAAATTCTTGAAAAATTTTTTTTCACAAAAACAACATTGGAATCCAGGCACAGCCTGCCCTGGAAAAATATTTGCCTGCCTTAGAATAATCGGTAAATAGAAGAAAGAAGATGAATACAAAGCTAACACACTTCCTAATCTTATTTAAAATTGGAGAGATATCAGAGGAAGTGGATTAAAATGTTCAACATTTCAAAAGAATAATTTCTTGAAACTCTATAGATATAATTCTCAATGAAATGAATCGAAGATCACAAATAATGGTGAACTACTGATTGCAGTTTCCTGTGCAGATGATGAAGGATGATTAGATTTGTCTAAAATTCAGTTTTTCAAAACTTTGGGTATAAAACTTCCATCATCAGAGGAAGTAACTGTTGTGAACAGATTTATTCAGAACCAGATGGGAGGAAATCTTGAAAATTGCATTTTTTATGAAGTTTTTAAACATAGCATAGCATTCCAGAATACCTACTTGCATCACAGGACCTTTGGATGCAGTACAGCGACGTGTGAATCGAGTTTTTCTGTTTTGACAACGCCTGTCTATGTGCCAACAAAGAATTGCCAATTTAATTCTTCTTGCGTGTGAAAGACGTCGCACCAAAGCACTAGACAGGAATTTTTTTCTGCGAAAATTCAGTGAACGAAACAATCGATGACTGCAACTATTTTGACTATTTCTAGTTTGCTTTTCTTATAGAGTTTGTTGTTTTTATTTTATCTAGAATTTACTTCCTCTTAAATCATTTAATCAGATTTGTGATATTTATAATAATAATAATAATAATAAAGTGTCTTTATTGCTTGTCCAATAAATTAAACATATTGGTGCATTGGGGGCGGCATTCAACCATGTTGCTCTTCCATACAACCCCCATATTTGTTCACCAAACATTAATTTTTGAGTTGAGAAAAATTTTAGCCTGCCCAGAATTATTTTTGGCCTACCCTAAACATTCACTCTGGCTACGGCCCTGCATGCCATGTAGGTAAATCCTACCCAAAAACTCAACTTCCTTTACTGCACATCAATCGAAAATCAATAGCAGGTTTCTGACCTACTTGCTTATGCGATATGTGTCAGTTTCCTAAGCAATATAATAGAATTTCGCTACGATATGTTCGTGTATCTACTATTAATCCTAGGGGGACGTGAACAATGCGCCACAATGGGCCAATTTTTACTCTTATGAACAGTCCTTCCGAGGTTTATTTTCACTTTTAGAGAAACACATGTGGGCGTGAGGCGTCTGAACCAGACACAATAGCAAGGTGTGTGTATTATGCGTGCATTTCCGAATATTTTTGACTTTTATATCTGTCTACCTGCCCCAGTGGCACGCTTTTCCACAATGCCAAACCCAACCACAAACATTGATGGGATTTGAGGACATGGGCTGATATCACAACCAGTGGAGTGTACGAAAGAACTAACAGTTCATTATCTTACATCAAGAGCTAGGTGGATTTTTGAAAAAACTATACAGAAATTAATTTTATTTCGACTATATGAACAATATTTATTGGCACCCGAAACACTTCCAATATCTTTACTAGACTAACTCATCCATCCTTTTTATCGAGATGATGAGTTGGAAAATTATATAAGTTGTAAGAGTCTTCACAATATGACTCATAGAAACTACTCTAATCGTATGAATCAACCATCCAAGTATACCAAGTGTCCAAACAATAGTATATTCTGTAAACATTGCTCATGCATGACGACTAATCACACGCGAAATCATATGCTTTCTTTGCCGTGACATACGTATCTATTTTCCATTTATTCTGATGTTCCTTTGAAATAGTTTTTGCCTTTAGGGCTATATATACAGCTATTTCTCTCTTTAAGTTCTTCACATAACTATCACAAAACAAAGAAATGTTGCGCAGATCATGTAATAGTTTGTTATTATGACATTTGAATGACCTAATGAAAATTGATATATATATATATATGGATGGTAGTAGGTATTGTATTTTTGATTGTCGGTATGCGTTCACTATCATTCACTTCATAAACTAAATGAATATATTTCCTTATGTAGCATATATAGTACGAAACGCATTGTCGTCTTTTTTTTCGCTATACTGATCGGTTTCGCTGATTGGGCGTGAGATATACCATACTTTGTGAGAAGTAGCAGTGTTTAATGATATATATACAATGGTTATATTCATAGAACCATTATTTCTTTCAATCCACACACTATTCCGGAACTTGATATTTATAGTGAAACGATTGTAGATCATAACAATCTTGACTAATGCAAAACATTCTTGTACCGAGTTACAAGTCTGTGTCTTTATTAAAGCAGTTCCATACAGTGATGCCAAACTTACAGATTTATAATAATAATAATCGCCTTTTATTTGTTTAGCAAAAATAAACATATTAAAATCAACAAAGTATTACAATTATTATGCATGAATGTGTGAACAAATGAGGCGAACATACTGTATAACATACAGTCAACTCCACCAAAAATGTATCATTTAATGTAGTCTACAGACTTACATCACAAAAAAAGACATGTTTCGATCTGTCATCATCAGCTCAAATTATAAGTACATCTAAAGAGAAAAAAGTACATAGACAAAATCTTGACTTGGTAAAAAATGGGAATAACAAGGACTTACCATTGGTGAAAAAATATTAATCAAAGTACAAAAAAGTCAAAAATAGGTAAGTCGCACCAAGTGCGGACTACTATCGTTTGGGAATTTTCAAAAACCTCATCCCCAAATTAGCAAAAATCAAAAAGAAAATTAGTTTTCAAGGAACCATCTTTTCAATCGATAGGGTGACATAAAAGTGACAAAGTGACTTGAAACTAATCCTTTCGACCGCTGGTCGAATAGGATGTTTCAACTTCAACTGCAGAGAGCAAACCGTAACCACGGGTAACTAACCAGAGAACCTATACGGAAGATAAAAGGAAAAAATCGGAAAAAATTGAAAATTAAGAATCTTTGATACATTTATTAATTTCAAAAGTTCCTACAAGATTATCAAGTTTTTTTCCTCATCACTAAAATGTAAAAATTCAGTACAAGTACTATCAGTAGATACAATGGGCCATTAGGCCTAAGTGTCATCGGAGACTTCGGTCAGACGAGCCTACGAAGGGGGTGGAGTTTTTAGTGGGTAGACCTGACTGAGATCAGGGAGTCCCACACTATCATATGGGGAATTTGACCCATATGATGTTCATAAAGGATTTCAACCACCTCTGAAAAAAAGAAAAAAAATCAGTGAGTATTAATTATTGGTATTGCGCTTTATAGGGGGCAGAAAAATTCGAATCGAATCAATACCTGAAGTTCAAAGTCTCGGTCAAAGTCAAAAATAGCTATCAGGTGATGAAACATAGATTTCAGAAAATAATAGTCTTCAATATTCGTCTCCACACTTTATTAGTTGATTAAAGAAAATCGAGGGAGAGATGTTACAGTTCAAATAAGGAGAAAGAATATGAAATATCATTAAAACAACATTAATAATATATTATAGTAGATGGCTGCTGAATAAATTGAATAATAAATGCCTTGAATTTCGCTCGATATTTTATCTGCTCTGACAGTTTCGGCTGTTTGGCAACACTGGTTCGAGACTACATCTCGAGTTGCTGTTTCAATTTTATAGCCTAAGTGTGGAGCACAAAAAAATTAAACGTTCAGAGTGCGCAAAGTTCCATGTATTGTGCCTTTTCTAATGGATTACACATACATTGTCGACTTGTATAAGTATCAGTGTTTTCATACGTCGAGGATAAAACAAACATTTTCCGACTAGATCGTTATTCACTTTTTGTTTTCCGATACCTGTCTACATATCTAGGCAGGTTGTTACACTCCAATAAAATAAACTTTATTGCTCGAGTTGTTCACGTTTTGTTCATGTGTGCAGTGCGTTGAAAGTATGTATATATAGTATCGTGACTTGATATTGAGGAATCACTATAGTATTGGAGGCTATAAACGTAATAAAAAAGTATGTGGGTGACTTCTATAATCTTTGATAGCGATATTTGGTATATTTCACTAAATGGCAAGGGTAGGGGAGGGTGATAGCGACTTAGAAATATCGATAATCGATAATCAAAACTATAATCTCTTGGAAGAGAGTCTTGGTCTTGGTATATCGAAAGTCAAGTCTTGGTCTTGAAAATATTCATTGAGTCTTGGTCTTGTATCTAGACCAAGACCAGACCAAGACTAGTCTCTTGGTCTCGCGAAGCCCTATCCCAAACAGTTTTCGCAAGATGATGTGTGAAGGGGTACAAAAATGGTCCACCTATCAATATTTCAAGAAAAATTAAAGATATATACTCATAGGACATCCTTCATAGATTAATTATGATGAACAGTAGTTGCAGTAGCTATTACTTGAAAATTTTCTGTATGGTAAACCATCCAAATATGCAATTATTCACAGTGCAGTGGACTATTAAAAATAATCCAACTTCAGTGTATAACTTTCTTATGGACCACCAGGTATATTTTTGAACTGGATCAAAAAATTTGAAAGATATATGTCCCAGCAATATTAATCATTCCACTGTAGGATACAATCCCTACATATTTTCTTGAGATCAGTTCTGATGATGGTTGATTCATTTCTCAAAATATTCAAGGAAGTTTGAAAATATGTAAGAAAACATGAGTTTGAAATAGGAGAGCCTTGAAGAGTATCGAATATCTCAGAATGATCTCCAACTCCATCATAGGAAATTATTTCGTACTGAAAAGTGTTTGAAAAGTGTTTTTGAAATCTATTTTTTATGGTCACATCGTGTATGATGGTTGACTTGAATCGAATGTTCTGGCATTGAATCCTTCATATTCCACTTTTCGTATATCACAATATATACGAAATAAATTTCGCTTTGGGGAATCCGTAATCGAAATTGTAAACTCG
Organism: Chrysomela aeneicollis; assembly: GCA_029955515.1. NCBI lineage: Eukaryota > Metazoa > Arthropoda > Insecta > Coleoptera > Chrysomelidae > Chrysomela > Chrysomela aeneicollis. The sequence continues at coordinate 10,989,654 of JARUHQ010000003.1, read as the reverse complement.
TCCACCCTGTACATCGAATTCAACCCTGTACGTACACGAATTCTTTCTCAGTGGCGAGGCGACGATTCCTGCAGGGATAAAACGCCACACCTCGTTTCATGAATTCAATTATTCAAATCTGTACGGAAAACAAGAACATTGGGGAGAAGGCGCCATAAATACCTGGTGACAATATTAAAATGGGAACCGTCCGTTTGTCCAGCCTCGGTAGACAGGGCCGGATCGGGACAAGTCGACCGGTTTCGGCTTTTTAATAGCTTTCCATTGGTGAAACTGGTGATGCGCACTCAGTGTATATATCTATCCTTCCTTTCGAAATGTATTGAAAGGAGAAACATATACACCGAGTGCGCACCAGTTTTACCAATGAGCACGGCAATGGGATTCGCTATGAATTTATAAAGTCAACTAAACTAAGAATACGAATTAACAATTAATAATTAACAACTACATCAACTAAGAACGTGTTTATAAACATCAATCAAGAATTATGTTTTTTATTGTTCCGTGCCTGAAATTCAGAGCGAACAAATGGTTCTGTGTTCAAATATGCCTTATGCGCATGCGTTGAATTCATAATTGTTAATTCTCAGTCGAAAAGATTAATTGTTAATTATTGATTTAAATGACAGATACAAGAATATAAAATCTCGAAGGGATTTTCCTGTATTCATCTTTCTGAATTCTTGGTTTTTAATTCAATTCTTAGTTTTGTTGAGTTTATAAATTCACCATCATAGGGAATTCGATATTTGTTGAGAATGACCTCAGGTACTTCATGCAAAATTTTGTATAATATCCTTACTGATTGACTGATTCATAAAGCAGGATTTTCGGCTTACAGCGTTTTCCTGAAAATTATTTCCATAGATCTTATAACGCTAGATCCGGCATTATGTATAGTATTTATTTGGTATCACAGGGGTCTCCAAGAAAGTAGGTACTATGATCACGTGGTACAACACATTTGTATGGTCAACAATTAAAACGACCAATCAATGGCTTAGTACTTTCAACCCCCCGTACCTACAAAACAAGTAACCTGGATACCGGATCTAGCGTAAGCATTTTAAATCTATGGTTATCTCCCGTTGATGGCAACGACTGAGTGTAAGTATTTTCTTTCAAAACTTTTTTCAGAAATTTCGATATTCGTGATCGATTTTCGAAAAATAAAAATAGAAGATTTTCAGTCTGTTTTGTATCAAGGCCGGCCCTGGCGTTGCGGGTAGCATCCCGCGGCCTCCCATGATAAATCAATTTCCTACAACGCACTACTAATAATGTCCTCGACACCCCGCGGTCATCACCGGTATTATTTATTATCTATGTTGATTTTTTTACGAATCATACGAGCGACCCACGCTCAAAAGCAGGGTCCTTCTGACTAGGAACTTTTGAGTGATTTCTAGAATTCCTTAAAAATATGATCTTACCAACAGTGACAAATAATTATGAGTAGGGAATATTGATAAAATTCAGATGTTTTTCATGTGTAGAAATTGTAGAATTAATTTAATTTAACGATTTTCATTCATGTTCAATTATTACATGGCATAACTTGGCATAACCCTTCGATCATAATATGACAGACCAGATGAATAACGCTCTATATCCTTATACCACAGTAGTTGTTTGAAGCCAACATCTAAATCAGTTACTATGGTTACCTCATTCTAAAATAGCAACAACAGATTCCCTCAGCAGCAGTGTCTTGCTATCTTGAAAGGGTCTGAATTTGAATAAATTATCGTAGCCATTCTTCCTGACTGAATGAAAACGATGTGATATCAAAGTTTTCTGAAAATATACATCTTTGATTTATTACCCGAATGATAATGGATTTAATTCACTGGCACAACTATATTGTTTATTTTCTGGCAATATAAAGTTTCATAGTGTCGAACTTGAGAAATATAACATCAAACATGTTTGTTATTATTTATATCAGTTCCACTAAATATAGGCTTATCTACTACTATGAACATTTTCTTACTACTTGGGCCAACCATTTTATCACTTGTAGTAAAATGATGCGAGCAAACTCTAGCGTCTCTTGAAATATTCTCTTTCCCGATCATATTTTTTCATCTCGGAATATTTTCAAATTACCACAAATAGTTTTGCATAATGTTAATTCAACGAATGATACGACACTGAGTAATTCACCAGTAGATGTTCTGATCACCACTTTTAAATCGTCTCTTACACATTTCACATCGTTTCACCGTCCTTATTTAAATTCGATTTGAATAGAATAGACAAGATTTTTAAGAAAAATCCTATTCAAATTTTCACACAAAACTGGAAATATGCCGTTTAATAGACCATGAAACAAAATTTGATTTGAAAACGAGACGTTTCGCGCTGTCACTGTCAGAGTTCGGTCGATTATCGGTTGAACGAAATTAGCGGCGTTGGCGCATTCACCAAAAATGCCGCAATCTCCATAAAGACATGCTATCTATAAACCACCTAAATATAAATATAATTATATGACGAACATCAGATACACTCATGTGACTCATATGAGTACTAACAGAAGGATAAATATATTAGGGAACGTTGAAAAAATGTGATCTTGGAATGATTATCACTTTCAAACGTTACGATGTGGCAACCTCTGTGGGGGATAAACATATGAATATGAATTTCATGTTGGCTTCAGGCAATTCGGGATGTTTTTATTCTAGTGGGTTTGTTGTTCGGAGGCATAACCAAAGTAGATCTAATGTGGACAGTACCTACATATAGATAATTATCTACATATAACACATACATAATAGTTATTTATGTATTAAGGGAATTATGAGGGCCTTAATTACCGATGGCAAAGTTTGCGTCCCGAGGGCCTCTGGCCCTAGGGACAGCAATTGCCAGAGGTTATTAAGGCTCTATAATTCCCGTGGTACATAGATAATTTTATTTTTGACCGATTTTCATAACAAACTTCTAAATATGAGTATAGCAGATATAGAGGACCGGGATACTGTTATGGTAGTGAACGTACCGGAAAGTAAAACTGGTGTATCGAAGAAATTTACAGTTGTGGATGAAAAAGAGTTCTCTGCTTTGCCTTTATTGAGACTTTATATGTCCTTGCGTCCTGAAGGTACAAAACGATTTTTTTTGAGCTTTCGACAAAATAAATGTACAACTCAGCCAATTGAAAAGAATATGTTTGGCAAAATTCCCAGCAAAATCGAAATGTATTTAGGACTGCCAAACCCACTAACCTATACGGGACATTGCCTTCGTCGCACTTCTGCTACTGCCCTAGCCAATGCAGGAGCAACTATGACAAACTTAAAAAGACACGGAGGTTGGAGAAGTTCCACGGTGGCAGAGGGGTATCTGGAGGACAGTATTGAATTGAGAAATAAAACGGCGCGTATGCTGTCTACTTTGCCATCAGAAGAGGCAGGCACCTCGACTGTAGTGAACAGCAACAGCACCACCCATAAAAAAGAAGAAATTGTTTCCAGCGGCGGAAGTAATTTTCAGGGAACATTTGAAAATTGTACATTTATTATTTGTAATGACGTGAATAAGGAAAATATGTCTTAGTTTTCATTACATATAAACGTTTATAAGCATTTCTTGTATCATTTTCACCTGTAAAAGGTAAGAGGGAGTTTTTGAACCTTAATATCCCAAGGGAGTTATGACCCTCATTATAGATATCGTAACTATGACGATATAAGCTTATAATGTCACTGTCAGAAATAAAAAAATATACATGAAAATAATAGAGAAGTGTAAATAAAGGACAAAATGAGAAGACGCACTGCTCAAATACACTTTAAAAAAAAGTGAGGTTGGTAACCTGACTGGTGAACCTACCCAGAAATGATTTTTTTAATATTTTTCGAAATCGAATGAAAAATGGCTTCTTATGAGACAGCCTGTAGATTATAGACGAGATATTCCTCGAATCCTGATCTTTCATTGATATAAATCCCGAAAATATAACAACCAGCGGGCAGACAGGATACTTGTCATATCAAGAACCACACCTATGTCACATATCGCATTTTTGTAGCCCAGGAAATCTATTAATTTAAAAATCAATTTATTCATAGGATTGACACAAAACATGTCATTAATCGAATACTCTATTCAGAGTTTGAATTATTGACAATACAATACATAATTAACATTTTTTGATTGAAGTAAATTTTGCTTGATACCTCTGAAACCTTTTTTTCGTACATGACATTGACCGAACTAATCAACTAATGCATCATCGCCCGCAGCTTTCAGGTCCATAAGTCAGCGAAAATAGCTCATTATTATTCTTAGAAAGTGAATAAATATAATTGCATGTTTATATCGTCTAGAACCGACAGTTTGTTATCTTTGTCGGCCATAGAGAAAACGAAATCACATTGAAATGAGATGTAATGTCATATATTGTACTGACATTGACGTAGTATGCTTAATTAACACATATATTTGACACGAGTGGGGAATCGAATTATTCGTTTCAACAAGTGTAATAGAGTGTATTTTTTCACGAAAAGAAAGTACGAATCAAAAACTCAGATTAAATATGACCTTGACTAAAAATGATAATAACATCGCCGACATTTACATACAAGAGTATCGCGGGCATGCGGTGGTCCTGCGGAAGACGACCGTCCGTCAAGCAGCATGCCCATGTGCTTGTTTTTATTTCACAAGACATGGCATATTTATTCCTCTCGAAGCATATGTCAGTGGAAAATAATTACAAAATAGTACATTATTACACAATTTTTTTAAGACGCTATTTTTTAGTGCTCTTAGGACATAAGTGCGACAACGTGTCTTATAAAACGTGTGTAATATATATTTTTTGCATTAATTTGAATTCTTTTATTGAAAAAAAAAAGAATTTATATCGATAAATAACAGAAACATCTTCGATTGGTAACAATGATGACATTGAAATATTTGAAATCTGACGCACAAGCGTGAATTCCAGTTTACTGTTGAGCTATATTGAGTTTTGCGATACCAGCGGTGAGAAATGTGATGTTGTTATTGTTTTTATTGGTCAATTAAAATCAAATCACACTCTGAATTGAAATTAACCAATAAAAACATAGAGTTTTTCACAGCTAGTATCACCAAATCCGCAATCGCTCAGAAGTAAGCTGGGCTCATAAATCTTCTGATTTTCATATGACAGTTCGATTGTACCAACCTCTGAATAATAAAAGAGGCGTATCGAAACAGAGGCTATTTCGATACGCATTTGCGTTTCATAATGACTTCATTATAGAATCAAAATATAATTTTTTTCCTCAGGGTGCCATTTGGCAGTAGCAACTGTATCAACTAAAAAATAATAGGTGCATTGATGATAGTATATTTTTCAACGAGCGTATAGAATGGTTATTATTCTCGATGATGAAAATCGAGCTATAGTCGAGTTTCAGAATCATTCTACTTGAAAATGTTAGCTCGATAGTTATTGGTCTCAGCACGTGGAGAATTAAAATTTTTAGTTTGCTTTTGGTCGGCAGTCTTGATAGAATGTGTTGATAATCACAGTGTGAAAGAATCTCCTTCATTCATGAATTAATTACCCATCCGGAATTGATGTAAAATTCGATAGTCGTAGAGAAACAACTTCAATAGTCACATTGGTTCATGCAATTAATCTCTGGATCGAAAAATAAAATGGGTGTTTTATCATCTATGATGATGACATCATTAGTTTCAAATAATTATGAAACACTTTTCATAAAAATCCCAAAGTAGATTTTTTTCTAAATATGTCAAAAAATATAGTGCCGCGTCTAGTGAACATATTCAATGATTGGAATTTCAGAATAATAGCTAGAGAAGCAGGAAAAAGCCCAGATAGCACAAGTACGTCCTCAAACCGTATACGTCAGACCTCAACGACGTCCCGAGGATGTCCTATTTAGATACGGCGTACGTCCTCAGGGGACATACGATGTTACAAAATCGGAGGTCCCCAGGACGTACGAATTAGGGCCTCATTAGGTCTGAACAGGACTATTCAACATAAAAACCTTCTGTGACTTTTTCACAGAGTTATTGTTATTCTCCGAATGTTGTGAGAATACTTGAAAACTAATATGAAATAAAAAAAATTAAAAAACAAAACGCGATTACGAAGTCACCCATCCAAACCATAACCGCGACTTTGGTTGCTTGACATCTGTGATTGATTGCTCGCTATTCCGACTTGTTATTAGTTCGATTACTCCAGTGTGAGTCGAACAACAATTATTTTCAACAATTTGTATTACTCAATGGGCCATTAGTATTCCTGGCTGTCAATTCGGCATACTTTTAGTCCTCAAAATTGAATTGAAATCAGTAGACTGGATGTCAATAATTATGATCAACCTCTATACAATGCATAAATGCATCATATTTTGAAAAGGTAGATATCATCTCTATAGTTGATATACATATATTTCACAATAACATAAATGAGTAAGAAAATAAAATGCGAATACTGTTGCCGAAAATATTTGTCAAACGTCCACAAATACTAACGTACCGAGTTGATTTTCAGAAAGTTCTCATGCACCTAAAATATATAGGTAAGTATATAAAATACAGGTTCTTACTTTCGGAGGCACTGAATGACCCAAAACATCTATAAGTATAAAAAAATCTCTTGAAACCTTGAAATGATGTCCTGAGGACGAATATAAATGGACGTCCTGGGGACGTCCACTCATGAACGTCCTGAGGACGTCCTATCAATAGCCAGGACGTTCGGACCAAATGGGGACCTGAAATGGACGTCCCGGGGACGTCATGTGCTATCTGGGAGGTGGGCGTAGGTAACATGATTCTGTGTCACACTGTATAGCATAATATGTCAAATAATCAATTAAAATTCCTTGTTGGCACGCGCGCCACTGTTTTTCGTCTTTTGCCGGCGGATGCTGAATCAAATAAGAATGATTCTGAGAAATTAATCCAACAAAGTCTAATTTTAAATTTAGATGTTTCTTTTGATGTGGTCGGTCTGCGTTTCGATGCGTTTGTCGTTTTGCTCTCGTGCGGGGTTCTGAATATGGTGTGTAGCGATGTCACGTGTTATAGCTGGGAGAAAAGCCGTGAAAAAGTCATAAAATAGGGAGAAATCACTTTCGCGAAAAGCCAATCGGTTTAACCGGAAGTGACTCTAAATTTCTTATTTCAAATAACACTCCGCAAGAAATTATTATTAATTATTATTCTCCAAATGTTGATCATGTGCTTCTTTCTAAATATCTTTCAATGTAAAAAGTTCGAACAAAGTAACAATCCTCAAGACCTCAGCATCAATCAGAACTAACGGCTCTACCTTAAATTTTTTTTTTTACATCTTCCAAATTTTCAAGCACGTCTACCACGATATATATCTCTGTACCGCTCCTATCATCATATTCACGATTCATTATTGGGAATTCACTTTCTCATGTAAAACCATTGAGAACTATGAACTGTTTCAATGTAACAAATAAATTCTCGCAAATGTTTCTATAGGACACTACATTAGTCATTTTAGTACTTTTACATAGTACCAAAAGGTACTATTAATACAATAATGATCACAACTGTTAGGAAATTTAGTCATTTCTATATTAGTGGATTTTCAACAATCCCAGTCAAAATCACACAAAATATTATGTTCAACCACAAATCTGTCAATTTGTAATTCCAAATGACCTCAAAGTCAACTCATATGTGAAATACAGTGTGTAATACATCGTTCTGATAAAAAAATATTTGTCTGCTAAATTCGAAGGTCATACAATGAGTAATAGATGGTATGAATTTAATTTATGTATCTTCCTAAATGGCTGAGATATGCTATTGGAACAGATACACTGATACATACGGTATATTTTTTTCTTTTTCACATATAATTCGACACTTTCCTTTTCAAAAACTGAGACTGATTTTTCAAATATATTTCAACGGGTTCATATACTTATTGTTGATCAACAAGTCAGCATAGCTGTATACACGGTGATTTACTAATACTATCAAAATGATTTGGTTGCGCCAGTAACAGTTGAAATTATTCCATCAACAGTAAAATTCAATGCTAGACCCCACCAAAACCATCACAGACTGCAGACAATGAAAACGAACAAAAATTAACTTGTAAAAAAATTTCACTCACGATCTCCAAATTCTCTTTCACGCAGACCCAGTTTCGCTCTGGCCAAATTGGATGGCGTTAGATTAGAACCACGTGAAGAAAAAACGAAGAAGGCAAAAAAAAAAGTCGGTCGCGTCTCGCACATGTTATACGGGAATATACTCGCGTGATCCAAATTGTACGTCGACAAAAAATCTAGATTACATTCGATAAAACGACGTGTGCACGTCACATTTAAATATCACCTACTCGGTTATACTTACAATCACAATTACCTGAATTGCATTCAAGATGGCCGACCTCAGATGCATCGATAAAAATGATTTCAACTAACGAAAATTTATTTTATCTCATTGATTGAATGATAATAATAAAATATAATGGCAAACTCAGTTTTTTTTTTTTATCTTCATTTAGCTAATCGCTACATACAAATACACAAATAGAAGTAGTGAATAAAATATATATATATAAAATAATGTTGAGTAAAAAACTATCAATAAATATCAACAAATAAACTACATACACATTTAGAAAAAACAAACTAGAAGATTAAAATTTGGACAATACATAATTTCTCAAATGTTTTTTGAAGTTATTGAGGTTATCACAGCTTTTTTAGATCAGCTGGCAAGCTGTTGAACACACTCAGGGTAGAGTACTGATTAGTAGTATTCATACATTTGAGATATTATTGGGAGAGGATATTGATTTTTTTAAATGTCGAGATTATGTGCATCCTACTAGGTCTTGAAACCAATGAGGAAAGAGACAGAGTTCCCCTCAACCATAGACTGGAAGACAGCTTCCAGCAGAGTCTAATTCCGAAAGAAGTCAAGTGCACCTTTTCTGATAACTAGAGATAGTGAAAGCATCAACATAGCGCTAGTCATCCAATATTTGGAGAGATCTAGAATATTGAACGATCGATGATATGGACTTCATCACTAGAGATTAATAGGGTTTTTGCTTGCCTACTACGTAACACACTATGGCAGCAATGAGTCTAAAGCGAGGACTAAAGTTACCAAAAAGGGTGGTGTTGCTCACATATAACATTGAACAACCTGCATAGATCTGGTGTCAAAGGCTTTCGGCAGTAGCAAGAGGTATTTCTTGTGGATCTAAAGTTGAATTTGCTGCATTACTACATTTCAGCGAAGATGGTAGCTGACAAGTTTCTATATTCCTATTGTTTAATTTAGATTAATAATCCAAAATAGAAGTATTCCATTAGTTGGATTTCTATATTATATTATATTATGTGATTTGTGTTCATCATTCCTCAGTTCCTAAGGTATTTCATAATCTGTATTAATTCGAATCGAATAAAACTCAATATTTTCACTCAATATTCTGTGGGTACTAAAATGGATAGTCACCATACCTCAGCTAATCATCTATTTGTGTAATCAGTTTATGAGATATTTTCAGTTATTTTCATTGTTTCGACAATTAAAACACATTCATTTCATAATTTTTTTTTTCTATTTTGGTCGTATAATGAAGTCATTGTGCAACGCAAATGCGTGTCGAAATAGCCTCTATTTCGATACGCATTTTTTATTATTCGGAGATTGGTACAATCGAACTGTCAAATGAAAGTCAGAAGAGTTAGGCCCAGTTTACTTTTGAGCGAGTTGGATTTGGTGATATTAGCAGTGAAAAACTGAATGTTTTAATTGGTAAATTTCAATTCAGAGGGTTATTTGATTAAGATTGGCCAATAAAAACAATAACAACATTGAATTTTTCACCGCTGGTATTGCAATAATCAAAATCGCTAAACTGTAAACTGGGCTTTACGCTTGTGCGTCAGATTTTAATTATTTCAATGTCATCATTGTTACCAATCGAAGATGTTTCTGTTATTAATCGATATTAAATCCATTTTTTTCTTCAAATAAATTCAAAATAGAAAAAATTGCATATGACACGCGTTTTATAAGACACGTTGTCGCACTTCAAACAACGCGTGCGACAAAATAGCGTCTTATAAAACTTGTATCATAATATACTATATAAATACTGTTTAGCTGAAACATACCAACTTTGTTATTTTCTTTTTCAGGTAAGCCGAGCCCCATTTCAAAATGTATCACATAGTTATTACGTAAGTTATTTCATGTTTTCTTCTCTATTTTGAATAATATACTTGAAAGGCTTTTCAGTTATAGAAAACGATGAAACCTGATGCGTTCGAAAATCTATCTATCCTATTACAACAAAAAACTATTTACACAATTTGTTATTAAACGTCTCCAGAGGCAACGTTTGATAAAAGTACCTGTCTCCAGTCTATATTAACTTAGGACAACTACTTCGAGATATGCCAGTTCATTCTCAAATTCGAGATCTCTTGAAGGCCATTTTCGTTCGAAATGGCTGGGGAACACGTGAATAAATATTTGTAGTGGAGAGGAACCCTTTCTTATAACTGGAAACTATTTGGTCAAGGCGGCGATTTTGTTATGTTAATTGAAAAAATTAATTCACTGGGTACCAGAAATTTTGGTTGTAACTGCAGTTGAAAAATCTCAATCAGCCTCCACTAGTAAAATTTCCATGGTTGATCGGTTATTTCCGTGGTTTTGGCCGATGAATTTTGGGTGCCAACTTCGCTCACCGGTTCCATTTGATACATCCTGAAGCAAACCGAAATCTTCATTGGGCACCATAAAGAATGATAATTAACTTTCTCGATATTGTTATAACTCAATGCATGCCCTGGTTCACACTAGAAGTTTTTTCGCTACTAAAACTCCATCAGAACAATTTAAAAATGCTAATTCGTATTTTATTATCAGCCATTATGAGTTCTCTCGCTAAATCATTTCCTGGGCAACCACAATGGTCTACATAGGATTTTATTGGGTTTCATTTTATATGCTACACGGGATATAAAAAATAAATTAACAAATCGTTTAAAAAATGAAAATTATACCGAACTACTCTCTGAATAGGGTGTCCCTACTTCGCATTGACGAATTTTTACTCTATAAACGAGAAGGGAAACATGACTTTGGTGATCTATGCTATGCAATCTCAAGGGAAGGATATACTTTTTGATTTAGTTAGTAGAAAGATATAATCTTATTATATTTTTTTGGATACCTTTACAGGCTGAATCATTGATATGGGAAAGCTCGATTGCTATATTGCTAGGGTGTGAAAAATCGAGATTTTTTAACTTTGTTGAAATTGTTTGTGTCAAAACTATTCATTATAGTTCTACTGGCTCTATATGTTCTATGATATGTTGTCTCATTTGATATCGCTGTCACCAGCAATTCTTCATCTCCTGGTATATCATAATTGAACACCGTAATGTATACTTACCTCCCTTCCATCGGTAGGGTGAATTTTCTTATATTAAACCAAAACTAATACGACTTCCCCTGTTATCGTATTTCACTACTGTAATCGTATCTTGAAGATGATTAATCCCCTTCAAATTGTCATTTGATATCAGAATAATGTGACGGTTTCTTATTCGAAGTGTTTCAGTCTTCAGTTCGTAGGTCGAAAAAATTCTGATTGAAAGTATAGGGATTCAATCAATATAAACATCACAAGTAGAATAGATCAGTTCCATCCACGAATTTTTCAAATGAAGAATTATAATTTACTTTTTGAAACCCATTTAACAAGCCTATACAGCGTTTTTCACACTTTGGGTGATGGTATGCGTGGATATACAGTGTCACATATAAAGTTCGCGACATATGGAAGTTTTTTTTTATAAATAGATATAAAGAAAATTTGACTCCGCAGTTAGTTTGAGCTTGAAAAATGAGTAAAATACAGCATCTTTCCTTTTTTCATGTGCTTTTTTCAAAAATCCTCAAAACATCAGTTTTTTTTTTGGAAATTTTGAAAAATGCCTAAGAAAAAAGTTGCTCAGTTTCCAATTTTATACATTTGTTCCAAATTTGGACTCTCTACTGTCACTTCGACTTTATCCATTTTTTTTTTATTTTTCGAATCTTTCGCTCTATCGCTTCGAACGAAACATTATTCAAATTTCATAATTTTGATGAATATGAGACTTCAATATCATATCTTGCCCAGGAAACACCCACATTGGCCTGTTACAGGAAAATAAAAAAAAATGCATCTCCAGAAATTCGTCTTAGTTGTTGCTAAGTTCATCTAGATTTTTCTTTTCATTGTTAAACTGATGTGGATTTTCAATGTATGGACGTTAATATGTCAGTAATCGAATAAACGAATTTCTCTTCATTCTTATTACACTCGTATTTCTTTTGTTAATAGATTTTTATTCAGTGTGATTATTTTTCTGACCAATAATTCAGTTACAAACAAACCCGAAATATCATACTTTTCTGTAAACTAAACAATGACCTACAGTTTCATAACTATTCAAAAAACTTTCGTTCTATCGATTTGTACTAGACATGATATAAAATTTCGTGATTTTAAACAATACAAGACTAATGCAATATTTTGGGATGAAAATAGTAGGTACTGATCAAATCGAAATAAAATTTTCACTTAGTATTAGTCGAAGTGATAATAGATAGTCCAAATTTGAAACAAATGTATACAATTGGAAACTGAGCAACTTTTTTCTCTGGCAGTTTTGGAAATTTGAAAAAAATTTCGAATTCGACAGGTTTAGAGTAGCACATCAAAAAGGAAAAATGCTGTATTTTACTAATTTTTCAAGCACAAACTTCCATATGTCGCGAACTTTATGTGTGACACTGTATAAGTTAGTATTCAAAAAGTATTTCACTACAAATCTGGAATTCTTCTTGTAAGAATTCAAAAACGCTCTTCTCTCTTGTATATTCATCAACCGTTTCTCTCAAAAAGTGCTGTATTTTATTTTAGTTTTGATTATTCATTACAATATAATGTTCTCTGTATACTCTTCACTTTCCACATAAATTAATAAAAACACAGTCATAATATTGTTTATTGTAGAAGCCTTAAAGTTTCTCCAACGAATGTTCAGAATTCTTTTATTACAAGCTATACAAACTCAAGAGACTAATATACCAAGCAGGAGAAAAATTCAGGTCCGAATTAGCAAAAAATGTACATACCCTCAACGATAACCAGCCGAGTAGTGCTTCGGATGACACTTAAAAAGCTAATGTCTTCCTTACTCATACAAATCTCAATGAGTCTTCGAGGGTACACTTTTCAAACTTATGGTACGAGTCTATAACGAGCCACTAGATTTTTTTATTCAAACATTCCCGATATAGAGGAATTAACTGTGTTTTTTTATCAAGATATCTTTTTTGTGTCTTGAACAGGGTAAATCGGAAAACATAGTTTAAACTATTTTGCCAATCTCCCACATTCGCCTAAATCTTCTTGAACACTCTAATTCAGAATACATAAAAGGAACAATCCAAACCCTCTATGTTTCTATTAGATATATTTATGTGGCAGACCGGAAGTGTCAACTATATTAATGAATCGAAATGCTACAATATGAGATATCCCTGACGTTTTTTCTACCCCTGTTCCCCCAGAGATTTTCTGCACCACATGTTGCCTACTTCACGCACCCTCAGAGATTTATGTACTGGGTATTATATTTTCATGTTTGGGGGTGATCACGTTACCCTGATACGTATTTGATTCAGTTCCTAATTAGAATTCGATAAACACAAATGGAATTAATCAATTGATATCCAGTGAATTTGTACGACGAGCGAAGCGAGGAGTGCTCCAAGGAAACAAGTGCATGAACGTGTGTCTTATAAAACGTGTGTCATTTACATTTTTTTCTATTTAGCATGCACAAATCGATTTTATATCGATGAATAAAAGGAACATCTTCGATTGGTAACGATTGTAACATTAAAATCTGACGCTCAAGCGTAAAGCCCAGTTTACTGTTGAGCGATATTGATTTTTGTCATACCAGCGGTGAAATATGCAATGTTGTTATTGTTCTTATTGGTTAATTTGAATCAAATCACACTGAATTAAAATTTGTCAAAGAAACATTGAGTTTTTCACTGCTATCACCAAATCCAGCATCGCTATGAAGTAAACTGGGCCTAACTCTTCTGACTTTCATTTGACAGTTCGATTGTACCAACCTCCAAATAATAAAAAATGCGTATCGAAACAGAGGCTAATTCGATACGCATTTGAGTTTCATAATGACTTCTCATAATTATAAATGTAGAACATTACTATGATTTTGACATCATCTTATACCTATGATCAAATTGTTTTGGCAAACGCTGTTATATAAAAATTATAACATTATTGAAAATGTAACCGAAATAAAATATTTGAGTTTTATAATTGATACAAATATAAAACTAAATAGTCATGCTGATTTTATTTCTAAAAAAAATATCAACAATTTCTTCTTTTCCTCTCGTATATGTAAGAAAGTATCTATAGGTATGCTAGTAGGGTATAGGTTGACTCTTTTTAAAAGTTCAATTCAACATCAGTTTGATTATTGTTCCTCATCACTTTTTTTACTGTATAGGTAAAAATGAAATGGCACAATCGCGATAGCCGTTATACACAGAGTGTCTAAACTGGTTCTCATTTGAAGAACGTATTTTATTTATAACTATGATCTTTATATCTAAGCCGCAAGAAGGATTGCTTCCCAATTATTTTCATGAGTTCTTATTTAGAAATAATGAAATACATCACAATATGAGAAGAAATAACAACTTTTACATAAGTAAAACTAACTAATTTGGAATCAATAGCATGTTTCATAAAGGCTTGAACGAATTTAATAAACTACCACAATTTGTAAAATAATCTAATTCAGTAATCAATGTGAGTCATCATCTATCAATCTAGTGATATAGGTATGCTTTGCTTTATTTTAAATGTATGTACAAAAGTTTGTTATATTTATATTTACATAGCTTGACAGTATTGTAGGATCGAGTGTAGTATATTTATATATTCATATCTACATTTGTGATTTTTTGTATATTAGATTTCTTGCCCACTTAACAAATAAATGAATAAATAATGATTCATTCGACCTTGGAACATCCTCTATTTGAATTGTGAGAAAACATCTCCGAAGAAGGATGCCATCGCCGCGAAATAATTTCTGGTAAATTGCATCCTCATTATGCACATATAAATATTTTTTCGGATTGCGATCAAGACCCCGAAGATACCAGACATGATTACAGGGTACTCCGCAGACTCGAACCAGCAGGCAAACGACCATTAGAGTCACGCGAACTGCAGCACAGTAGCAGAACCAGAATGCATTTGGGGGCACTGGACTGCACACGTATCATCTGAGACCAATAAGAACATAGACTGGTATCAGTGTTGCCGACAGACGAAATTTTAAATCACCAGATCGATGAATCGAAAATCACCAGATTGAAAAATAAAATCACCACTATGTGAAAAAAATTCAAATTTTGGTATGTTCAGCAATTTTTTTTGACAAAAAACATAATGATAACCTAAAAAAATCCACCTGAAGAAAAATAATTCATAATATTGGAATATTCATGCTTGCAGATTGTAGAGACTGGGGGGGGACTCATGATGAATCTGTAAATTCACTTTTACAAATCAATTGAATCAAACCATCAATCTGATTTGAAATTGCTCTACTTATGCTACATATAGCTTATTCGTATTATTCGTAAACAATCATCGCCGCTTGCATCAATCACTATCCATCGTTATAATTATTATTAATTTCGATATTCCGAATTCAAGAGTTAGGTAAGATGATGCTTTTTTCTTCTTATCCTTCCAATTCGTCATGAAAAAATCGAAAATCACCAGATATACCATCAACATGAAAAATATTCACCAAATCAACAGAATAACATAAAAGTAACCAAATCTGGTGATAAATCACCAACATCGGAACCCTGACTGGTATTTTCTACAGTGACTCTATACAAGACCACAGATGAGAGAACCTAGACAGTGGCGACAATAGGCCTATAAGCTCCGCCCACCCGCCATTAAGAGGCAAATTTTCTGTTTGTTTACATTGGTTTATATGGTGTTTACTAAGTAAATCTTCTTGTGCAGTTATATTTCCCAAAAATTTCGCAGTTTGACCTATACAATACACGTATGATATCAATAGGCAGTGATTTATCCAAAAATTTGACTGGTATGTACCTTTATATCCATTAATTCCTCTATTGAAATAACCATAACATTCTGTTTGTGCATATTACTACTATGTTTAATTCTGCATATTTCGTTTCAGTTTCAATAGAAAATGCCTGGGTGTGCAGCTAAAGGCTGTTTCAATTCAGCAAAGAAAAGTTTTTTGATGAAAAAATTCCTAAATGACCCAAAACGCAGGAAAGAATGGCAATCAAAACAAAACATGACAAGTGGATCCCTACATATTCATCAAGATTTGCAGTGGTTTAGATGAAGCAATGGATCTCATTAGGATTTCGATCTTGTGGAAAAAAATATGTGATGGAGACATCTTATGAAACATAGATTTATAATAATTTCAATGTTTTGAGGAGACAATATCATAATAATATTGCCTGAAATACTCTCCATATTGATAAAAAAATACATTACATGTTCCCTACAGAAAAATTATGTTTTCTGTCTCTAACATTTCAAAACTGACAATTTGGAATACCATTTCAATAGGATTTTCATTTCCTAAGGAGCTAATAAAATCTTCACAGGTCTTAGATGTTTTTTCAATGCTTGAAATTATTACCTACCCTACAATATTAAGAAGTGAATTCATTTCAATATAATTCAAATAAAACAGGGTTAATATATAGTTTCTGGAAACTTGCAGGTTCATGAAAAAGTAGTAGTGGTTCTTTTTGCTCTTTATTTAATATGGGGTTTGCAAACGAAAATAAAGTTATTGGTACAACATCAGCTCTCAGTCTGCAGCTTTCATCTTCTCTAGTTCTCTCCTATATTTCAGGTTCAAAATTTGCCTAAAAAAACAATGATCTATGTATTTCAGTATATATCAAAGTATGTGAGTCTGGATGATTTCAACAGAATGACTAGTAACTTTACCTTGCAGAGATTTGATGAATATGTAGGGATCCACTTGTCATGTTATGTTTTGATTGCCCATTATTTCCTGCGTTTTGGGTCTTTTAGGAATTTTTTCATCAGAAAACTTTTTTTTGTCGAATTGAAACAGCCTACAGCTGCACACCCAGGCATTTTGTATTGAAACTGAAACGAAATATGCAAAACTAAACATAGTAATATGCACAAACAGAATGTTAGGTTATTTCAATAGAGGAATTTACGGATATATAGGTACATACCAGTCAAATTTTTTGCTAAATCACTGCCTATTGATATTATACGTGTATTGTAGTGATCAAACTGCGAAATTTTTGGGAAATATAACTGCACAAGAAGAATTAGTCACTAAACGCCATATAAACCAATGTAAACAAACAGAAAATTTGCCTCTTAATGGCGTCACCAATCAAAACGCTGACGCCTATTGTCGCCACTGTCTTGTATAGAGTCACTGTAGTATTTTCCATCCTTTTCATGATGCCAACACGACTGTCAAACCTTCTTGTTTCCACGATAAGAATCTAATAGTTCGGGCCTTGTCGGACCAACTCGCCGTTTTAATGTTTCGAACGAGTTTCTTAGATTGTTTACGATTCATGACGTGGTCATTCAGGTTGTCGTATTATCGTTCTCAAAGCGTTGATTTGTGCGTTTTTTATCGGTTAACTCACTTATTCTTGTGTTAAATATATTGTCTTTCACTTAAAATTGTGACAAATTGTTTTATTTGTGGCAGTTTGTGGTTAAAAGCAGGTTTCTAGGATTAAAGTGTCAATAGTGTCATTTTATTCATAGATCTTATTGCTTACGCTAGATCCGGTATCCAGGTTACTTGTTTTGTAGGTCCGGGGGGTTGAAAGTACTATGCCAATGATTGGTCGTTTTCATTTTTGTCCATACATGTGTTGTACCACGTGATCATGTAGTACCTACTTTCTTGCAGACCCCTCTAGACCTAAAAATTACTACAGGATGCCGGATTTAGCATAAGCAATAAGATCTATCATTTTATTGGTGAGTGCCATAGTCGTACGTTCGGGAATAGAATAATGTGGAATAATGCATGGATATTTATTATATTCAAGATGATGAATATTTTCAGTGGATCGGAATTGTATTTCACAGATTTCCTTCATGTTGAATATAAGACAAATGAACAATGATGAATATAATATGTTTCAAATAATCAATTCGTATTATATTTATGTGTTTTTATCCGTCTGAATATTTGCCTCTATATATTTCATTTCGCACGACTATTAACAAGAAGGGTCAACATTACCGCCCGCTCTCCTCCACTCACCCCGAGAGCTTCTCATTTCACCAAAATCCCACTTCCCCTAAAATTCTCATTACCTCCAATTCTCATTTCCTCCAAATTCCATTTCACCTAAAAGTCGTACTTCCGATTATGCACGAACAATGCAGAGTTGCCATGTCTTCATGCATAAATGTATTCTCCCTTTCATTACATTTGGCCCAAAAACCAAAGTTTCTCATTTCCCCCAAAAACCATCTGTCTCATTTCGCCCAAAACCACCATTTCTTATTTGGCCCAAATACCACCGATTCCCCGTTGGACTGGAAACCAAATAGATCTACATACACGAAATTACACGACTTTTTTTAATACTCAAACTCATTCATTCTTAGATAATTCCCTTATTTAGAATAATAACAATAAAATTTGATTTCTACATTATTTTTAGTCATGTTTCGATTATACAGGGTGAACCTCATATTCACTTTTTCAAATGGAATGCCCTGTATATCAATCCATTTTTAGATTCTCCCTGAAAAGCTGATTTCATTTATCTATCATACACTTGAAGGGGTCTAGCGGCATATAATATAGGCACATATATGGCAAGTCAATTGGGAATATAATGTAGTACTAATACTGGTACTTACACAGTGTAAATTGTTAAAAACTGGTAGATTATATGGATTTTGATTATTTCTTTGTTGATTATATATTTATAATGTCTTCCTAGTGTTTTCTAGAGGTACATGGCATCCTGATATTGCGTCGATTGGAAACATTGCAAAGGTATAACGGAATAAAATGGTAGATCGTGTATATTATGATTTTCTCTCAGTTTTTTACGATGTCTTCTTCAGAATTACCTTCATCCTGATGCAGCATAGATTGGGAAGACTGTGTAGGTGCGTACGGAATAATGTATTTTGCTATTATTACGAGAGTACTGTTATCTGTGTGGAGTGTATTCAAAAATATTAATGCAATTGAACAGGGACGGACCGAAAATAATTTTTTGTGAGGGGCAATAAGTGAATTTTACCAACTCATTTTCTAGACATCAGAAAATGTATAACTTATTGGTACGAATTGATGACCCTAGATAGATTATTAGAAATCAACAGTTTTGTATGTATTTAATTCGAAACATAAAATACAATCAAGTCCATGTATCAATTTTGAAATTTCAGTTTTGGAGTTTCATATTATGAATTCAATTTTCCAAATTGAGATGATTTTACCTTAAAATATCCAACTCAAAATTCGGGATTGTCTGGTCGATTTCAAACTCTAAATTATCTACTCATCAGTCTGAAAGTTCGAATTTGCCATTGGAATTTCTAGTTTAAACTAGAAATAAAATTTTCCGACTTTGACGTTGAAACTGGGAAATTCTGACTATATACAAACTTAGAATTTTGAGTTTGAACTGCAAATTTCATTATCTGGCTGAAAACTTAGAAATTCCAACTATAAACTCGGAATTTTAATTTTTTGAGGTTGAAAATTTCTAGTTCGAAATCATAATTTTTTTTTTATAAAGTCCAAACTCAATTTCCCAATTCGGATGAATCTCCTCACCATAAGCTCCTGGTAATGAAAATCATTACGCTTTATCAATAATATGCTGAAAATCATGCTCAGTCTCAGATAATAAAATCATTATTGATTGATTAACTTTAGCTGGAATTTCAATACGCAATAATGAATTGTGTATTATTTTCAAATAATACTATAGATGACTAAATAAATTATATAAAATACGTATCAGGTTTCAGGGTTGATGATAAATTATTGAGCCTCTTGAATCAGTAGAGTCTGAGAGGCCTATTCAAATCGGCAGAAACAGGACGTTTAGGTAAGGCCGAACGGCGCCGAAAATTTTCAAGGTCGAACCGGTGACGGGATGTATTGATAAACAGGGGCGCCCGTCTAATTATACGAGTGAAGTAGTCAAATCGTATCATCCATCTCAAAAACATGAAACAACACATGCATTCGATCAGGACCAAAGACTTATGTCCATGGGATTGGTCAAAAATCATTAAAATTTAAGGCTGGTGATAGTGTTATATTTCCTAACTGGAAGTGATTGGTTTTGTCAATGAATACATACAGGGTGGCCAAGGTGAGAATAAACTGGATATAGGTATCTAGCATTTTCTCCAGCATGGAATGTGAACAATCTGATGATAATATATCTATAATGTTTGAGAAAATCTAGCTGAAACCAAACTAAAATACAAATACAAAATGGTCGCCATGAAAAATTTCTCGTGATATTTTCGTCCTACCCATGAGAAAAATCAAAGTTGATAATGATTTCTCCAAGTGAAAGCGTTTAGCTCCAAACTCACTCGACACCATTTTTTGAAGCTCAAGAAGTAATGAGCAAGAACATAGTCTATGTTTTTCGATAACTATTGAAACAAACAACTCCAGGAATGGAAAGATACGAAAATTGCGAAGTTGATTTTTTCAAATATCTCGAGAAAGAATGGAGATAAGCAATATCTGTAGAGCAACGTAGAAGTTTCTTATATTGCGCAGAAGGTGTATATTTTTTTTCTTCACTGTTTATTCCTTTAAGCAGTCAATCTGAAGGATGTCCAACCTGAAATTGTTGTAGATAAATTATTATTATTTTTCCTGCTGTTACGCCCCTGGTGACTGGTAAATTACAAACCTTCGTACATTGTATCAATAACCGTACCGTTGCTATTGATCGATGAAAGACCGACTTTCCCAGAAACAGGGTTTATCTCTATCAGAAAGTATTGCAGTATTGCCAACAGGGTGGATTTCGTAAGAAAATATACCGGGTGCTAGGAAAATCTATCCGGGTGGTAACGAAAATCGTAAAATGTGTCATCATAATAATCATTATATGCAAATTTATGATTCTTGATTCATTTCAAACATTAAAAAGTAATAGCATGATTGTTTCATTCATTCAGTTTATGATGCATAAGAAAGCCACCCAAACATTCATGAAGTTTAATTAACTATAAAATCATGGAAACTTCATATCCAATGTTCGGGTGAAGATAATTTGCATAATTTCTGTACAGTAGCTTCCTATGTTTTGCCATTGGCGTTACCAAAGATGTGTTTGATTGAAGGGAATATAATTCGTATATCATCGGTACTCGCATGATTCACTTCTCAATCCAATTTTATATATGTATATGCAAAAGAGGAATAATTTGAACAACATGATAATAATTGGACATTTATTGTACTTTAGTTTCATCAATTGAATCGCATATAGAGTCCCGGTTTTTCTTAATAAAAATCGACACCCTCTGAAAATGGCAGAATACTACCTCTATATGTACCTATCAATTGGTAAATGCCATAATAATACTAACTGGCGTTAACTTGACAGTTGCGCAGAATTCCGTAAATAAGGCCCAAAAGGCAAAATTATGTGAGGATAAGAACGTCATACGGCTTCTCTAAGGGTCCTCTTCAGTCTGAAATCATGATGAATCTTACAGGAAATAAAGCATATTATGATTTCGCAAATTATTTATTGTTAGTCACTGGTTAGAATTTACCGTTCTCCTCTATTTACGCCTATGAGTAGCAGAATTCATGTAGCCACATGCTATTACTGTCACCTATTGAGTCTTGATTTCATGGAACATGTTATATTATTTTTCAATTATTATGATACTTTTCCTGAGAAAATTAATTATATGCAGTATGCATAAAATAATGTTAATATATTTTATATTTTCACGAAATAAAACGCATCAACCGATTTACAACTAAGTTATTCGTCATTTGCTGGCATTATAATATTAGAGTGTGAGTTATTAAATAACATCATCACATTATAGTCGGTATTTATCGGCATAAAAAAATAAAAATTGTTGACATTCAGGATACCATATTTTCCGTAGTGCTTCAAAAAATTGCATTTTGGATTATTCAAAGATAAGAACTCCCCAGCCATTTATTTCGCTGTATTATTCGAAGCTTGTATTATGGTTTTGAAAGAGGAAAGGAGAAATGCTATACTTGGACAAGAGCCTCCTCAATGAATAATCACTGGTCACTACTAGACGCCTTTTATCACATTTCTAATAACTAAAACCAATAAATGCGATTAAAATGATATTTTTATTGAACTAGTTTTCGTTTAGAATAAATGGATTTTGATGATTACAGATATAAATTTTATTATTCCTACTCATTCCATGTTGCTGCCAAAGAAGCTCAATAATGAAAATTAATAGTGAGATAATGAGTTACAGTAGGCCATGGTCCGTCTCGAGTTTCGATGTTCTTGATAATTTTCGTCACGTTCTGACGTCATGCACAGCGGACCTACCTCAATGAGCATCGAGCACGTGACACATCTAAAATAAAAACGCCATAACTTGTCGGGGCATCAGGCAACTTTGTTTATGTGGATGACAGAGATACGATTCGTGTTGAATGAATTTTGGTCCTAATGGACCATAAATAACGCACAATTGAGATGAATTCTCTTTTTTGTTTATTAAATCATCGATATAGGAAGGAATAGTTGAAGGACTTTCTCTTCAAGTGTTTTCAAGGAGGTTTTTGATGTTATTTGATGAGTCGAACTCGTAAAAGGAGAAGATTATACGCTTCAGGGCAGTATCGTTTTCCGAATTCTTTTCTCAAAAGAATTGCAAAAATAGGGTCAGGTTGATGATTTGTATCAAGTCAACTGAATGAGAACATTTCTCACTTTCCTAATGGAAGCAAATCGTGACACAATAACGCAATATCCGGGACCACCACCACATATTAGAAAACCTTGCAGATGAGATACTCCGCCCATTTTGTTTCATGTACCGACATTCGTTTTCATCGACCTCGGACCTTTAAATTTTGCGCATTGCAGTTGCCGGATAGTCGTTGTCACCACTGGAACTACTGATGTGCAATGTTGACATTTTAGTAATTCATAATCAACACCAATATAAAAGGTTGCCTACTTCTCAGTGATTTATTTTGAAGAAGTTGCTATCAGAAATTAGTTTCTATCAGGAATAAGATGTATTCAGAATGAATTTTACGATGAAATTCATTTCGAATGTAGCCCATACATTGTCATCATCAGGAAAAATAAAACACGTTGTAATCATCTTATAAAATGACCAGACTCTAAATTCCTCAACTTGAAATCTGATATAACCGAGGATATAGCTGAATAGGTATATAGTAAAAATGGTCATATTCTACTCGAATGGAAAAGTTTGATTGAAGTCAATAATATATCACTCAATAAAAGTACTGATAGGTCTTTTGGAAAACAATGTAATTTGATATTCTCCGATTTATTTGAAGATAATTTACAATCCTTATATATACAGGTTGTCCATATTTCGAGTGCCACTATGGGGATCTCGCTTATCTTAACAGATACGAATTTGGTTAAATTGGGGCAAAGTTGCGCATTTCAGTGCTGAATAATTATCTGAAGAGAAATTTGAAATATCTATGATAGTTTTGCAAAATATCGCCAAAAAACGAAAATTTCTGATTTTCATTTTTAATTTTTTGATAGTAAACAAATGATGCTAGACATTTCTAACTAAAACATTGTTCAGACACTTTTTCATGGAGAATTCGAATATGGCATCGTATTCTTGATAATTTTCAAGATGGCGGAGAAACACCTGTCAACTTCATTTTTTCTTATGGACGCCATTTTGGATTTTAAAAATTTTGAATTCCTTTTTTGTTTCTCTTTATAGCTATGTATCACACATGGTGTTCCAATATCACATTTTTGCCAAAAATCAAATTTTTCACTTTTTGTGAAGAGTGCTTTGGAAAAAACAAACTATTCTTCTGTCGTGAACAAGGTGGATATAGGATGGTGAAGCAGCTCTTCAATTGTTTCTGCGAAAAACTTGTAGACCGTTTGAGAAGGTAGTAATATTTCAGCTACTTGAATGAAGATGGCGGTAAGATCGATTATCGAAGAAGATTTCTGTTGCTTACGTATTTCAGTGGTTCGCATCTGACAGACGTGACTTTAAACGACATTAAAACAATAAATTTTCGATAAATCTTGAATGAATATTGATATTATGACTCTTCTCAATCATTTTTCATCTAGAACAGATGAAACTGATGAAAGTATGACAGATGCACAGTTTCTGTTTTACCGACACAAGGTATGTCGCCATCTCTGCTAATTTCAGGAAATATTACTACGGTATGAAATCAAGTAGGCAAAGGTCTACAGTTTATTCTAGTGCTTGTTAATAGGAAGCTGTTTCACCATCCTATATCCACCTTGGTCGTGAACAATATTTTGACAGTTTGATCTATCTCGAGTCGTGTCATTTACGTTTGTGCTAGTTTCATCGCAAAAATGCATTTCTCAAGTGAATAACAAAGAGAAATGATTAAAATTTACTATACCTCACATCGAAATGCCCACATGGCTGCGGCAGCGTATTTTCAGCGTTATCCAGAGCGGCAACAACCTAGCTTGAGGTATTTTTTTTGCTGCACAGAAACTTGGGCCAATATGGTTCATTTCGAAAACCTAGACGAGGATATGGTGATATGCCCAATGAATATGAGCAGGGAATTTTGCAAGCGGCAAAAATTTTACATGATTACAAATACCAAAATATTAATGATTAAATATTGAATCATCAGGTGCAGGACAATCCATCGGTCTACACAAGAGAAGTTGCAGCCCAGCTCAATTTGCCATCACATCAAGTTGTTTGGAGAACTCTTAAAAAACACAAATATCGGCCTTGGGCAGTTCATATTTCTCAAACGCTTCATCCCGGAGATCATGAACGACGGGTAGCTTTCTGCATGTTTGTAAATAATCAGATCCAGGAAAATCCAAATTTCCTAAATACTGTCATATGGTCTGATTCAACTGGCAACTCGCCACCAAACAGACAAATCAAACTGTCAAAATATTGTTCGCGACAGAAGAATAGTTTGTTTTTTCCAAAGCACTCTTCACAAAAAGTGAAAAATTTGATTTATGGCAAAAATGTGATATTGGAACACCATGTGTGAGACATCGCTATAAAGAGAAACAAAAAAGGAATTCAAAATTGTTAAAATCCAAAATTGCGTCCATAAGAAAAAATGAAGTTGACAGGTGTTTCTCCGCCATCTTGAAAATTATCAAGAATGCGATGCCATATTCGAATTCTCCATGAAAAAGTGTCTGAACAATGTTTTAGTTAGAAATGTCTAGCATCATTGGGTTACTATCAAAAAATTAAAAATGAAAATCAGAAATTTTCGTTTTTTGGCGATATTTTCAAAACTATCATAGATATTTCAAATTTCTCTTCAGATAATTATTCAGCACTGAAATGCGCAACTTTGCCCCAATTTAACCAAATTTGTATCTGTTAAGATAAGCGAGATCCCCATAGTGGCACTCGAAATATGGACAACCTGTATAGTAATGATTGTCACTAAACATATTATTTTACCTGATTCACATTTCAGATAATGAAGGTATATATAACAATGATCACAGGTTGTTCAATCTGTGCTGTGTTAATCCTCAAAACCTTTGTTACTTTCCATTTTGGATTTTAGTTCATGGAAAATATGTTATACATTGTAAGAACATAAACCAATCCGAAATACTGGATCGTGAATCGTGTAAAACGAAAACATTGTAACATAACCAACAAAATGATGACAACGATGTAAACAAAACTCGATCAATATTTTAGCGCCTGCGCATATCTATAACTAGACCTTTAAATTTTGCGCTTTCGACATCTCCCTCTGATTTTATTCGCTCTGTCTGACTGTCTCATCTGTAAGGTTTTCTAATCTGTGGCACCATCCTCTGGAAATTAGCTATCCCCTATACGCATCGAAACGTATGAGAGCAAACAAAAGACAGTCGTTCGACACCGCTATAGTGTCATAATGGAGTGGCCCAACAAATTCGGGGTGTGTTGTGTAAAAAGAGCTCGGGACCACCCCTGTCTTGGTGGCCGGTGGAAGAATAACACTACCTACGACAATATTTACATGGAGACCGGTAGATGTCGACTGATAGGGGTGGGTGGGGGATGAAGAAAGTGTGATGTCAGTCTAGCTCTGTCATGCTTCGTTTGACTGGATTCGACAATTTCGAAATCGAATGATACTTTATACTCCAAACGTTGTAAGTTTACCTGCCAAAGGGTGACTTCACTCACTCATTTTACAGGGTGGTCAATCAATATTTTTAATCAATTCACGAATATATTCCATGTCGCACGCGTTGTTTGGAGTACGACGAGCGAAGCGAGGAGTGCTCTAAGGTAAAAAAGTGTCTTATAAAACGTGTGTAATATACAATTTTTTCTATTTTGAATTAATTTTTTCATTAAAAATCAATTTATAAAAAACTATTCAATATCGATAAATAATCGAAACATCTTCGATTGATAACAATGATGACATTGAAATATTTAAAATATGACGCACAACCGTAAAGCCCAGTTTACCGTTGAGAGAATTTGATTTTTGCGATACCAGCGATGGAAAATGCAATGTCGTTATTGTTTTTATTGGTCAATTTAAATCAAATCACACAGTGTGATTCAAAATTTACCAGTAAAAAAATCGAGTTTTTCACTGCTAGTATCACCGAATCCAAAATCGCTCAGAAGTAAGCTGGGCCTATAACTTTTCTGACTTTCATTTGACAGTTCAATTGTACCAACCTCCGAATAACAAAAAATGAGTATCGAAACAGAGGCTATTTCGATACGCATTTGCATTTCATAATGACTCCATTATAGAACCAAAACAGAAAAAGTTATCTAAATGGACAAACTCGGGTGTTTTCATTGGTCAATTAAAATCGAATCACACCCTGAATTGAAATTTACCAATAAAAACATTGAGTTTTTCATTTCTAGTATCACCAAATCCAAAATCGCTCAGATGTAAGCTGTGCCTAACTCATCTGACTTTCATTCGACAGTTCGGTTGTACCAACCTCCAAATAATAAAAAATATACGCGTCGTAACAGAGGCTATGTCGCATTTGCGTTTCATAATGACTTCATTATACAACCAAAATAGAAAAACTAGTTTTAATTTTTTTTCCTGGAGTCAAATTTGTTTGAAAAAAAATTGGGAAGAAAAATTAAAAAATATGTTACCTATGTGGTAATTTCGTTTAAATTTTGTGGAAAAATGGAAATCTCAGTATTGGAAACTTCCTCATTATACATTGTTCATCAATTGTTCGTATACTTTGGTTTCCTTTTTTTTTTAATCATGGAATGAAATCGGCTGTGTTCTTCACCATGAATTGATCCCAGCTTAGGTGGTTTAAAAGGAGGTCTAGATAAGGATTCCGTATTCTGATCGATAGATGTAAGAAATCGTATACCTACGTTGTGATTTTTGTTTCGTTCGTAATCCAATTTGATGAAATTGCATTATAACACGTATATTATTATATTACCCATTATAATTGAATAATAATGACGAAACTTGCAAATATATCCAAAAGAATCCATGGAAATACATGAAGCGGACATAATCAAGCAAGAAAACGTTTATATACAGGGCCAGAAGGGACAAATGAAGACCTGAAAAAAAAATAGTTTCGATACAGCTCAGAGGGTTTGCCTCGCCTGGTTTTCTTTCACTACAAATACTTTTCAATGTGTATATCGAAAGTCCCTGATGATGACACTATTAGTTTCAAAATGTTAACACGTGTTCTCAATTTTAGAAAAAATAATTACTCCGAAAACAGCAGATATAGATGAAGTTACCAAATTAATGTAGCCTTGAAATATTCTGAAGCAAACAATTATCCTTTGAACATAATTTTATATATTCAAAATGAATTTCAATAATTTTTCAAACAATACATGAAGCTCTGAGGAAAAAACGGCTTAAAGTAATGAACTAAATTGGGTCAGTGTTTTCGAATTGAGATTTTTTTTGAGGGATATGCCCATTGATTTGGATAGCTGAGTTGCTATGACACAAAAAATGGGTTTTCCGCAAATCGCTAGGAAATTTTGACATTCCTGTCAAAATTTCTTGAAGAAAAAGTCAGGACTTCCTTACTGTGAGGAAATGTCATTTCCATTGAAAACACATTGCTTATAAGGAATTAATTTAAATTTGGATACATCAAGTCATTGCTGAATACATTTTTAAGATCAATTTGTTATATTTACAGTAATTTGACAGTTAGTACAATTATTGAACATTGGAGGAACACTGTTAGAACTATGAGAAACATTTTGGACAACATGCGGGGTGGTAGGGTTATTTTGTTGAATATTTTGTACTGTGAAAATTTTATTTGCCACCTCAACCTTATTGTTAAGCGATTCTTCGATATATCCTTCAGCAATGTTTGATGACTTCCATCCGCCATGCCTCTTTAAACTAGTTATGTTGGCACCAGAGTCAACCAATATTGTTGCAGAAGACCGACGAAAGCAGTGACCAGTGTATTCTGTCGGATTCACCAAGTTCAAATAAGTAGCAACTATTTTGGGCATTTTTCTAAATTGATGAATTCCTACCACTTGTCTACAACCCTTTCCGCTTTGATATTTAAAGAAAAATCGGTCACTGTTCATATTTTCTGGTCTCAACGAAACATACTTTCGATAAACATTCAAGTAGATCTGATTAATTACAAATGATCTTGGTTTGTTGGTTTTCGAATCAGGTATGCTGATTAAAAGCTTAGATTTGTTGGTATAATTATATTAGCAACATTAAAATACTAGGTTGTTGATAGCGCCATCTGTTATACTATGGTTGTACTATATGTTGTATTTGGGAAGATTAATATAGTTAAGTACTGAACACTGAACGAGGCACGTGTTTTATTTTACTCTGTCTAACAGGTTATGGGCCCAGTATACCCAGTGTAGAAAAAATGTCGAATAGTTTTATCGCAAGTGTACCTAAACTCAAAGGTCGTGAAAATTATACTGAGTGGGCGTTTGCAGCTGAAAATTTCCTGATTCTCGATAAATTGAATAAATGCATCGAGGGAAGAGAGACAGATCAAGCAAAAATAACTGAAGCAAAAGCAAAGTTGATCCTGACGATTGATAGTTCCTTATATATTCATATCAAGGAGTCCACAACGGCTGAAGAACTTTGGAGAAAATTGAAAAGTTTATATGATGATGCAGGTTTTTCAAGAAAAATAACGTTGTTACGTTCCCTGATCTCGGCTAGGCTGGAAAACATGGACAACATGGCGGCTTACGTAAACCATGTAATTGATACGGCGCAAAGGCTGAGGGGTACCGGATTCAAGATAGATGAAGAATGGGTCGGATCTTTACTCCTGGCAGGATTACCGGAAAGATATACACCCATGATAATGGCTATAGAACATAGTGGAATACAAATTACTTCTGATGCAATAAAAACAAAGTTGTTGGAGATGCAGGACGATAATACAGGATCTGCTTTTATCGGCAGAGCTGCAGGAACAGGAAACAGAAAATTTAGTGGTAACAGATTTTCTAGTGGCAGCAGTGTCAACAACAGATGTCAACAAAGTCAGTCTTCGAATATGTCAATGTCAGCAATGTCAACCAACAAAAAGGAAATTCGTTGTTATCGTTGTAAACAAATTGGACATTTTAAAACTAATTGTCCGAACAGTCCTAACACTACTAATACTAATGCAAGATGGAACAAAAAAGGCCAAGAGACTGTATACAATTCGAATGTTTTCAGTGCGGCATTTTTGGGTGGACAGGTTTTTAGCAAAACAGACTGGTATATGGATTCAGGTGCCAGTGTTCATATAACCGCTAATAAGAATTGGTTAACAGAAACCAATATGAATCCACAAGGACTGAATGAAATTGTTCTTGCTAACAAATCAAAAATGTCAGTGGAATGCACTGGAAATTTAAACATAATAACAGTTGTGAATAATAAAAGATTCCAAGTCTTGGTCAAAGATGTTTTATATGTTCCACAAGCAGCAACAAATCTATTATCAATAGGCCAACTCATCAAAAATGGAAACCGTGTTATCTTTGAAGATGATGGATGTAGAATTTTGAACAGAAATGGCCAGTTAATTGGTATTGCAAATTTGGTTGAAAATATGTACAAATTGGACACAGAGATAGCTGAGCAGTGCCTTCTAGCTGCAGGAACTGCTGTGTCAGGTGAAATTTGGCATCGTAGGCTGGGACATATCAATGAAAAGGACCTGAAGAAAATGACCAATGGAGCTGTTGAAGGAATGCTGTGTAAAGGAAAAGTAAACATTAGCAAACAAAATTGTGAGACTTGTAATGAAGGCAAGCAGACCAGATTACCATTTCCTGATAAAGGATCTCGTGCAAGTAGCATACTAGAAATTATACACACAGATTTATGTGGCCCCATGGAAGAAAAATCACTAGGATTTGCTAAATATTTTCTCACATTCCAGGATGATTATAGTAAAATGGTTTTTGTTTATTTTCTACAAACAAAAGATGAAGTGTTTGAAAGTTTCAAACAGTTCAAAAATTTTGTTGAAAACCAAAAGGAAAAGAAAATAAAAATCCTAAGAAGTGATAATGGTGGAGAATTCTGTGGAACAGTTTTTGAAATTTTTTTGAAACAGGCAGGTATTTTGCATCAAACATCGAATTCCTATACACCTGAACAGAATGGTTCTGCTGAACGTCTCAACAGAACTGTTGTAGAAAGAGCTAGATGTTTGTTATTTGATGCAAAGCTTGACAAAAGGTTTTGGGCAGAAGCAGTCAATACTGCAGT
Organism: Chrysomela aeneicollis; assembly: GCA_029955515.1. Taxonomy (NCBI): domain Eukaryota; kingdom Metazoa; phylum Arthropoda; class Insecta; order Coleoptera; family Chrysomelidae; genus Chrysomela; species Chrysomela aeneicollis. The sequence goes on along the minus strand of JARUHQ010000003.1, from coordinate 10,958,467 downwards.
TTATCTGCACAACCGAAGTACTGTTTCAGCACTTCAGAATAAAACCCCATTTGAAGTATGGTATAATAAAAAACCAAACTTGAGCAACTTGAGAATTTTTGGAAGTAAAGTGATGGTTCACAATCCAAAAGCAAGGTGCTTAAAATGGGATAAGAAATCAAGAAAAATGATTTTGGTAGGATACAGTGAAAGCACCAAAGGCTACAGGTTGTATGATCCTGAAACAAATAAAGTGATTATACACAGAGATGTAGTGATAATGGAGGACACTGAAAATGAAGTACAAATACCAATAGGAACAAGTACAGAAATAATGAATTCAGTGGGGGACATCACAAAAATTGAGCAATCTACAAATATAGAAGATGATTCACATAACTCTGAAATAAAAAAATGAAATTCAGGAAGTGAAAATGATAGTGATGAAGAATTTATATGTAAACTAAAAGAAATGCCACAGGTTAAAAAAAGGTCACAAAGACAGCTTAAACCCAAACAGTGCGATGATTTTGTAACATATATGTGCATGGAAAATCCAGATGAAGAAGACTTCAAAGAAGATCCAACTACCATGGAAGAAGCTCTTCATGGACCAGATGCTGAGAGGTGGAAACAAGCCATATCAGAGGAATTGGGTAGTTTTGAAGAAAACAACGCCTGGGAAGTTGTGGATTGGCCAAGAAAATCTGCTGGAGCTGTAGTGACAAGCAAGTGGGTGTTCAAAAGAAAAATCAGTAGTGATGGTGAAGTTAGATTTCGTGCTAGGTTGGTAGCAAGAGGTTTTTCACAGAAACCTGGTATAGACTATTTTGAAACTTTTTCTCCTGTAATTAGGCACTCAAGTTTAAGATTGCTTTTTTCACTATCTGTAAAATTAGGGCTAGATATTAATCATCTAGATGTGAAAACAGCTTTCTTAAATGGAGATTTATCAGAAACTGTGCATATGGAAATTCCAGAAGGTTTTGTCTGTTCTGACAAAAATAAATGTTTAAGATTGAATAAGGCTATATATGGACTTAAACAATCTTCTAAGGCATGGAATGATTGTGTGAATAATGTTTTATGTGAATTGAATTATCTAAGATCCAAGCTTGAAACTTGTATTTACATAAAAAAGGAAAATAGTATGATTACTATAATTGATGTGTATGTAGATGATTTTTTTGTTTTTTCAAATGATGAAAGTGAAATGAACAAACTCAAAAAGGAATTGAATTCTAGATTTCGAGTTAAAGATTTAGGAAGGATCAAGGAATGTTTAGGCATGCAAGTAGATTTAGATCCAGAAAATAAAATAATTACTTTGAGTCAAAGAAATTATATCATTCAATTGTTGAAGAAATTCAATATGTTTGATGCTAAAGGAGTCAGAACACCTATGGAAGTAAAGTTAAATTTGAAAAAGGGACATTGTATTGATGAAACTAGAACTCAATTTCCTTATCAAAAGTTGATAGGTAGCCTCATGTACTTATCTGTTTTGACTAGACCAGATATTTCTTTTGCTATAAGTTTTTTAAGTCAGTTCAATAATACATATAATGAAAGTCACTGGAAATGTGCAAAAAGAGTTCTGAGATACCTGAAAGAAACCATGAACTATTGTTTGCAATTTTCTGGAGATAATTCGGAGTTACAAGGTTTTGTGGATGCTGACTGGGCCAGTGATACTATAGACCGTAAATCTTACACAGGATATGCATTCAAACTTTGTGGTTCTGTTATCTCCTGGCAAAGCTCAAAGCAAAAAACAGTTGCTTTATCAAGCTCTGAAGCTGAATACATGGCGATATCCGATGCGGCAAAGGAAGCTGTATATTTAAAAGGTTTGTTAACTGAATTGACTGAAAATATAAGTTGTGTCACATTATTTAATGACAATCAGAGTGCTATATGTCTGTCAGTCAATCCAGTCTATCATAGTAGAAGTAAACATATAGATGTACGTCATCATTATGTAAGAGAATTGATTTCCAACTCAGTTTTGAAAATACAGTATTTGTCTACAGAAGTTATGCCTGCAGATATATTAACTAAAAGTTTGAGCTGTGATAAACATCATAAACTGTTGAAATTATTGGGTATTAAATGTTGAAGATTTTAATTTTTGCTAATAAGTGGGGGTGTTGGTATAATTATATTAGCAACATTAAAATACTAGGTTGTTGATAGCGCCATCTGTTATACTATGGTTGTACTATATGTTGTATTTGGGAAGATTAATATAGTTAAGTACTGAACACTGAACGAGGCACGTGTTTTATTTTACTCTGTCTAACAAGATTCTAGGTCTTCTATATCGTGTACAGACATTCGGACTAACTCATCTATTCTACAGGCCCCAGAAATACCAAATATTACAGCCACCTAAAAAATAAATAAAGGTACAATCTAAATAGAAATTAAAACCTTGTAAATTACCTTAATCATTAAATTTTCTTTATCTGGAGCTTCCTGGATAAATTTTTCAATTTCTTCCTTCGTTAAAATCTTAGATTTCTTTGTCCTATAACCTTGAGCTTGCCGTTTCAATAAAGAACGAAGTTTTGAGTATGTAGATATATCTACATTGTGTTTAATTGCAAGGGTTGACTTCAGCATTGAATAATTGGCCCATAATGTTGAAGATTTCATCTTTAAACAAAGGTCTAGGAAGTATGCCATTACAACATTTTCTGAGAAAGAACTCGTATTTTTACTCATGCGATAATCCATAAAACGTCTGTATGCATTTTCGTACTTTTCTCTTGATTTCTTTGGCAATAATTCTAATGAAGCAGTATTCACTGCCTCAACCAGCTCTGGAGGAGTCCCAGGAATGGAAATTTCATCATCACTTATCATTTTACTTTCGAGAACACCAGCAATTAAATTTATAAGCGTCAAATTTGACAATTCATTCATCAATACGTTTCCATAGTAGCCCAAGTAATTTTATTAGGAATTTCAAAGCACCATTTATTTGGGAATAAAATTTTCGCGTTTTTTTTTAAATCAATCAATATCTGTCGAATTTTAAACGATTTGCGGAAAAATAGTATGTTTACCTCGTAGGAAAAGCCACATTCCTGGACTCTGTGTTGCTAAGTCTCGGCTTGCGCCTCGACTTAAGCTTTTCCTACTCGGTAAACAATGTACTATTTGAATACTGTTTAATTATTCTCAGGTATAAAAAAGCAGGTAATGCGAAATTCATCATTCTTTTTGTCACAATTCAATAGAAAATATACGTTTGTCCTTCCGATAAGTAAATGATTACTTGACCGCTAATTCTTCAAGTATCTTCTAGGAAGAGGATAATCTCCCACCAACAATAATTCTGTAACTTTTTTCGTCATCGATTTACCTGGGCTCTAGGCAAATCGTATCGAGAAATGGTAGTTTCTAATAGCCACTGTTTACACTGTAAAGTCCTGATATTTTGTAGATAAAGGTCGTGTCTACATCAGTGTCTACCTGTCCAAAAACTGACCATTAAACTATCTTAATTTATGGTCGCTACGGTTGATATTTAGGCAATTAATGTAATAAAATAAGATTGGTTAGAGTATTTTTTCTGTTAGTCACGATATCAGTTTTCAATAAAAATTCCTGAACACGTACCTCTGGAGATTGTGGAAAGGGCATCTATGTTGTGCCACAAATGGAGGGTGGCTCGGAAAATCCTTTGTTTCAAAAAGTATATAATAGATATTGAAATCGAATTTGTATTTATATGTATTAAAAATATGTTCTCTTCAAGTTGGTGATACACAGGGTGTTTCTTATCTTAATATGTGGGATACACTTCTATGAATGATATAGTGTTGAAATTTCAAGATTTTTTTTGTTTTTTTTCTTATAGTTCCTTCAGTTTTCAGGATATTCAGCTCGAAGGAATAGAGGTTACGCAGCAGGGCTCACATCATTGAAAATATCAAATGATTTTGAGAATCTACAGGGATATATTTTTTCAGAGTTCCTACCCCTTTTTTCACCCTGAATTTTTTTGTGGTATGCCGCTGGTGGACTCTTAGAATTATTTTGATCTCTTGTATATAGTTTTTACGTATCTGCGACCGTTTTTTAAAAAAAGATTGTAAATGATTTCCTGTAATTCGTATTTTCAACTATTATGGCTAACACATGAAAAAAAAAGATAGTATATCCATTATCATAATATTTCCAAATCTTATTGGTTTTTTGATCTACTTTGATTGTCAATAGCTCAGTCATTTTCCATCAAAATACACAACTTGTTGCTATCAATAATCAGAAAAGAAAGTTCTATCGAATTTCGAAAAAATGTACATAGTGTTCCATTTGAAATACCAAAGTTGGTGTCCATTTCAAGAAAATGGGTGATATAGAGAATGTTGACGGAAGCATGTTAACCACACATAAGGAGAAAGCAGAACGTTTCAATAATTTTTTTTCCTCGATAGGTAAACAGTTAGCAGAAAAAATTGATATAAGTGATCTGGAACAATCAAAATATTTGACAGAATTTAAAAGAAAATATCAAATCAGAGAATCGTTATTTTTAAATCCTACCAATGAAAAAGAAGTACGAATGATGATTGGAGAGTTAAAAAACGGAAAATCTCCTGGACTAGACGGTTTAACACCTTATTTGCTTAAAAAAGTATGTAATTATATAAGCCGCCCCCTCGAACATATATTCAACAACATTTTTCTACTGGGCAAATGCCCGTCTCACTTTAAAATCTCAAATATTAAACCCTTATACAAATCAGGCGATGAATCAAACGTCACAAACTATCGGCCAATCTCACTTTTATCAAATATAGCTAAAATTTTTGAAAAATTATTCAAATCAAGGATTATGAGTTTCGTGAGTAAAAATGAAATCTTGAAAAATAAACAATTCGGGTTTCAAAAAGGTTTATGCACGGAAGATGCAATGATAGCTTTAAAGAAGTCTATCTATAGGGATATTGACAAGTCATGGCCTACTGCTGGTGTATTCCTAGATTTGCGAAAGGCTTTTGACACCGTACACCATGAGCTGCTTTTACAAAAACTAGAAATTTTAGGTTTTCGCGGAAATGTACAAAATTTGGTTAAAAGCTATATAAAAAATATATCGCAAATAGTGACAATACAAGAGAGTATTAGCTCAACACAACCAATTGAATTTGGAGTCCCGCAAGGAACTGTTATGGGACCCATATTCTTTTTGATATATAATATCAACGATTTACTCGACCATGATAAAAACAGCAAATGCATATCATATGCAGATGATACAGTCGTTTTGGTGAACGGAATAACTTGGGAAGAACTAAAAACTAATATGCAGAAATCAATGAAAATCATAAAAAATTGGCTCGATTCCAACCTTCTAACCCTTAACTGGGAAGAAACTAAATGCTAGCCATTTTTTATAGACAGCCGTACAAAGCCAAATTTTAATCAAAAATAGAAGTAGTTGAGGAAATTAAATACTTAGGAATCAACTTGGATACAGGCATGAGATTTGATAAACACATAAAAATAACTGCATCCAAGCTTCGAAGAAGTTTATTCATATTACGAAAATTGCGAAATTTCATGAACAAATCGAACTTGAAAATTGTGTATCATGCTTTATTTGAATCCATCCTGCAATACGGTATCTTAGCATGGGGTAGTAACTATCAGAATATAATCAATCCGTTGGATATTTTACAGAAAAAGGCTATAAAACTCATACTACAGAAAACTCAAAGATATCCTTCTCAACTGTTGTTCCAAGATCTCCATATACTTCCATTGAGGAAACTGTATGCATACAAAGTCCTTTTGAATATTTCCAAAGATCGAAATTTAATACAGTCTGTTAATATGGAAAAATATAACACTAGACAAATTTCACAAATCATAGCAGAGATTCCTAAAAAGTGCAAAAGAATAACTCAGAAATGTATTATGTAGCACCCAAAATATTTAACTTACTCCCTTTACACATAAAAACAGAAAATTTCAAAAATGTACGTTTCAAAAAAGAAAGCAAGAAATGGCTTTTCACAGTCGATATCACGATATTACAAAGAGTATTTGATATTCAATCTACATAACTCATTACAGATTAGGTAGGAAACTCAAAGTTAAATCCATCATTAATATTATATGGAACACTGTATTCTAATGAATTTATTAATGTCATTTCGACCTACATGTAGTTTAGTATAGATTTAGTCAAAACCAAATATTGTATTTTCACATAATGTAAATCTTTATAATTAATTCTCGTAATGATATATATATTTTTGTTCTTTTTATTCTCTCTCATGTTTAAAAGTATTATTGTTTATACAAATTCTTGTTCGCCTGTAAGGAAGTGTAGTCACGCGCTGGCATATTGATGCCTTAGTGACCATTTTTTCTTTATTCTGCATTGAACATGTACTCTGAACCTGTAACTTTATCCCCAACTTCTGAATAAAGAATCATTTCATTTCATCAATATTTTTTATTCAATATTTTTTCATATCTTCAAGAAAATAAAAATTAAAGGGTCGTTCCATTTTAGGTGGTGCACCCTGTACATTGTGATAAAATGTAATAAATTTTCAAAAACTCGTGGGTTTATATTCCATTTACTTGAAAATGACAATTTATAGGGTAATTTTTTTGTTGTTGTGTGATTTATAGTGTTTTTTTTTTATTTTCCATTTTCATGATAATTGTTTTTTTCAGTCACACAACGATGAGGACATGAGCGATGGGGAGGGGGGAAGGTCTCCCCCCACAGACCCCGACGATCTGGATGACTGCAATGACATGCGACGTCATGCAGGACTCTTAGCTGATCATGGTGATGTCCTTGCCAAGCTCAAAATGCAAGTCCGTGACATCAAAGTTGGGGTATGCAAAAAAGCTTTTTGATAACAGTATTTTTCGACATTTTTTAAAACCAGGTGGAAAAATCTCACCTTAAATTCCGGATCTCGATAATTGTAGTGTAGAGTGTAATGCTGTTTTTTATAATGGAACTGAATGAGGCTATACAGTATGGTGGAAATGATTTTTCTCACCCTGTATTACTTTATTTTCCTAATATTAGTATATGGTCAGATAGACAATGGATATACCTTCCAGAAAAAAAAATTAAACAAGGTGTCTTCCTATTTAAGAAATAATCGATGACGTCACCACAACTACGCGGATGACGTCACAAACTCCGTATGTATATCAAGAGATGTCAATTTGAAAATAAAAATCGACCTGTCTCAGGATTTTCCTTAAAATTCATATGCGTTAGAGATAATGAATTTATTCCATACATTTCCACCATAATGTATAATAACAGCTCTTTACAAAATCAAATAGTAAAATGAAAAGCAAACTTACTCGAATATTATCAAAATGTATCTTTTCATTTTCGTTTTGTGTCGAAAAGTAACAATTTTTGAAAATAAGAAAGAAGAACTTATTTTCATCGACATTCAGTTATTAACTCGGTAAATAATCTTTGAAAATTAGAAGAGCAATAGAGTTGAATTTTTTTTACAAACAATTCAGAGTTGCGATATACAGGGTGTCCAATGACTCGATGAATCGATCAATCTGGTAGGCTATGTAAGTAATTGTATTTGAAGTTATGGGCAAAATTTAATAGTAGAGAAACCTGGTAGGCAATGTAATTTTTTTGTCATATATTGTTATGGTGAAATTTGTTTGACGTTGTTGTAAGATTAATTTGCAATGGCTACGTTTTCAAATCAAGAATATCTACACATTCTGTTGAATTTAATATTGTTCATAACTCATGGACTATGGATTTTTTGACAAAAGTTCATAGGGCACTTTCGACTTGAAATTGTTCAACATCAAGTCATGGGACACCCTGTATAACGTTCTTTATAACACGTGAGTATATATAAGGCTGAAATGGAAACAATTTCTGAGTGATTATTTCAAGGAAATGTAACTTTCACAAACCGCTTTTTCATCTTTTTCAAAGCAGTTGAATTTCTTATTTAACGCCGACTTTCTAAAGGTATAGTATAATCATAATTTCCGAAATTGACAATTTGTTCACTCATCTGGGTTGAAATAAATGAAGATATGTTTAGGTACTTGATCATTGATTTGCGCTTCATCGAATGATGGTTCGAACTCTATGATGATGATTTTAATGATATTCAAGGTCAGGCATCAATTTATTGCAATTTCTCTCAATTCCAACTGAAAACATCTTATGACGAAACCGTAATAAAAGTTTTATTATTGGTGACATTTATTGAGGTACAGTGATGTCAATAGTGAAGGGACTGACTAGGTATTTATGATTTTCCGAAGGATTTTCTGTGTCAGCTCACTGACTGATCACAGTTTACATGGAAATGGAAGTCGCATTTAACACCATAGAAATTTCACTGACACAACTATACAGGGTGTTCCATTAATAATATTGTAATTGTAGAATTATATGGGCTCAAAATATAAATATTCAACCCAAATCACTGAGATATGGCTCTTTGCTGATTTTTTCCTATCACGCTATTTATAACTATTTGGCGTTATCATCCATTATATCTGGTAGGAGGTGTAAAAAGTGGAAACCTCACTAAATTATATTTAAATGTACCGTTTTGGATACTACAACAGGCGTACGACAGGGGCAATTGGCGGAATTGTCATTTTGGCATAATTTTTCAAAACTCTGTGTAAATATAACATAGGTAGGTACTTTTCATTCCTAACGGTGAAGTCGAACACAAAGCTGCACAGTTATTTTGAGTGTAATGTATATTCATTATTGTGTCGTTGTTTTTTGTCACTAAATTACATTCAATTACACAGAAAAAACTTGTATTTTTTACAGTGTCAATACTTCTTGCCAAATATAAATATGGGGAAATAATTTTCAAGTCTCCAATTTAATTCGAATTGAATTTGGTCACCATTATTGAGCCGCCATTTCAATTTTATGAATTTACAACCTCGAAAACTCTCGCCATTTTCGAGCCGTCACATAAAATTCATGAATATTGACAAGAAATTCACAATCCCTGATCCCTAAAACCCCCACATGCCAATTTTCAATCGAATCGGATTTTCGAATTTTGACACAAAACTCCTAATCTTCGACCCCGAAAACCCCTATATGCCGAATTTTAATTGAATCGGACCAAAATCACTAAACTCGTCCGCCATTTTGGAGTTGTAGCCAGGAAAATAGCTGACCACTAATCATTCAAAATGTATTTGGATTATGTATTGGATGAAAAGTTAAATTGAAGTTCATCAATAGGGAATATTCCTCAATTCGGATTATTACAGCAATTGCAAGTAACTTATTGATTATGAGTTTCATTCATGAATTTTTCGAATTCGTTGCTGAAACTATCTAAATTAATTTTTCAAATATGAATTTCAAATTGCTTTGTTTCTACTTCACAAATTGGCAACAGCGCCCAGTAATTTCAGAATATGAGATTATACCAAAATGGTTATAACTCACGTCTGTTCTTCCACCAGCGCCTATATTTTAATGAAGGAAAATTCTTCGATGGCATAAAAGAAATGAAGAAGAGGAGACAAGAAGAATAAAATGAAAGATAGTACAAAAAAGAAAGGAAGAAAAGATAGAAAGAGAGAGAAGAGAGAAATGAGGAAGTTATGAAAAAACAAGTAGACTGGAACAGTGATAGCGCAAGTTGTCAATCTTATTCAAAAATTTATTAGTGTAAGTGAGTTGAATGAAATGAATCGAAAGTCCTCTATGCAATGCAAAATAAATTATGGTAAGGAGGAATTCAATAGAAATGATTTATATTTCAACCTGAAAGTGTTCATAGATGAATTCAAAAGTGAGCTATCTCGAGCATGTAAATCATATGTTATAGCTAAACGATCGTTTGAATATTTCTTTTTTATGCTTGGGTATTGTAAGAAGATTGAGGCGGCGAATATTTAGATTGTGTATATCAGTTCTATAAGAGAGCTTACGATGGAGATAAGGAGGACTTTTAAATTTGAACACTTTGAAGAAGAGACATGCCATATGCAATTGGCGCCTTTTGTACATGTTTAACCAGCCTAGTTCTTGAAATTTGTGTGAAATAGTATTCCGTTTTCTTATACCATAAATTAGCCTAATACACGAGTTTTGAACTTTCTGGATTCTATTGGAATCGACTGATTTCAAACAATGACCATATATATCATCACAGTGGTTAAAGTGCGACAACACCAATGAATCACATAGCATTTTTTTAGTTTTCATATTCAAAAAGGTCCTTTGCGAATAAATTAATTTCAGGGAACTGTATGCAATCTTGAGCTTTTGAGTTATATGTTCAGTGAAATGTAATTTGCTGTCAATTAAGGCTAGAAGAACAACTCACATTTGGCCACACTATTATTATGTATGATTGATGTCAATGCATTCTTCTGGAATAAAACTGCTAATATAAAAAAAAATCATTCAAAACATGAATTTCAGTCCAACAAAAACACCAATCCATCCACAACTTGTTTCCACGATAAGAATCTAATCGTTCGGGCTTCGTCGGACCATCTCGCCGTGGTCGTGTTTCTAGCGTGTTTCTTAGATTGTTTACTTATTCATGACGTGGTCATTCGTATTATTCGTATTTTCGTATTATCGTGTTGTGTTATCGTTCTCAAAGCGTTGATTTTTGAATTTTTTCTCGATTAATTCACTTATTCGTGTATAAAATATATTGATCTTCACTTAAAACGGTGTGGAAATTCATCGAATATGTATTTTTTATTTTTCTCGTGCGGTCAAATTTTACTTTCCCAAATATTTAGTCTCGACTCCTCCACCATTCCGATGACATACTACCTAGAAAAGCTTTGAGAGCACGGTTGAATTCTATGATTAATAAAAAACATGAGCTCATATCTCAGACTGATAAAAAACATAGACTGGTATTTTCCATCCTTTTCATGATGCCAACACGACTGTCAAACCTTCTTGTTTCCACGGTAAGAATCTATAGCTCGGGCCTTGTCGGCCAACTCGCCGTTTTCGTGTTTCGAACGAGTTTCTTAGATTGTTTACGATTCATGACGTGGTCATTCAGGTTGTCATGTTATCGTTCTCAAAGAGTTGATATGTGCGTTTTTTATCGATTAATTCACTTATTCGTGTATTAAATATATTGCTCTTCACTTAAAAGCAGGTTTCTGGGATTGAAGTGTCAATAGTGTCATTTCATTGGTGAGTGCTATAGTCGTACGTTCGGGAATGGAATAATGTAGAATAATGCATGGATATTTATTCTATTCAAGATGATGAATATTATCAGTGGATCGGAATTGTATTTTACAGATGTCCTTCATGTAGAATATAATACGAATGAACAATGATGAATATAGGTAATATGTTTCAAAGAATCAATAATTCGTGTTATATTTCTGTGGTTTTATCCGTCTGAATATTTGCCTCTATAAATTTCATTTCGCACGACTATTAACAAGAAGGGTCAATATTACCGCACGCTCTTCTTCTTTCACCCCGATACCAAGAGAGATAGTTAGATCTTGCTTTCAAACAACGTAATGCATTAGGGATAGGAAGGGCCAGTCGATGTATTTTGTTGGTCTGCGGTATAGCATAACTTTTGAGGAGCCATGGAACAGAAATAAGTAGAATGACTCATTTCTAACCCACAGAACTAAGCACTTGAATTTTTTTTTCGGAAAAAAAGGTTGAAATTACAAATTGAAATGCGACGTTTAGAAGGTGATCAATAGTAAATACTTCATTATCGTCCGAAGGAAATCTTCACATCGATCTGTTCACCCCCGCAGGACGATTTCGACACCTCCCGCCCCCTGCCGTTCCCCTTGCCGGGCCGCCCCAACGGCCTGCCCCCCTCCTCCACCGGGGGCGGTCACCCCCACCCCCACCACCAGCAGCTGGCCCAGGACGGTGGCTTTCCGCAGCTGCCCGTGCCCTTCCCCTTCCCGCACCCGGCGGCTGCCTTTCTGCCGCCCCTTGCTGCCCACCACCACCAGCCGCCCCAGCCGCCCTCTTCGGGCAGTTCGCACTCGTCGGAGGGCAGCACGACGTCATCGTCGCAGCACACGTGGTCGTTCGAGGAGCAGTTCAAACAGGTGCGTCAGGTATGTTCGATTTTTTACTCCAAAGCTATGAAAAGTGTTTTTCCTACGACCCCGTATGAAATAGTATGTTACACAACAAGTGTGGAAAGTGACATATTTCACACGAGTAGTAGTTAGCGGAAACGTAACGAGTGCAGAAAAGGCACTTTCCAACGAGTTTTGTACACTATTTTTCCTACGACTACGAATACTTTCATTTCGCGGGAAATCTTGTCAAAAATGTAACTTGAGCGGTTTCTATAATTTCAGGTGGTTTTGATTCGATATCAAGTTCTGTTTATTTCCATATTTAAGATGATATTTGAATACTTCTCTGACAATTACTTATTATGTGAATTACTGATTGATTGAATAAGTTTTGTTTGGATAAACGATTTTATTGATATTTAACACCATACGCCTGCTAGAACCAGTAATCACGCAACCAGGAATACAGAAACACAGAAGTACGTAGTGCGCAAGCGCGTACGAGTTGGTGCGTCCTTGATTTTTTGTCAAATGTGAAAATAAAATACTGCAAACATCTGTGATACTGTGATATGAGCAACATGCAACTGATGCAAGCCGCGCATAAAACTGTAGCCGTACTCTTTTGAATGATCTCACTCGCTGTCATCAACATCATCAGACATGCATAGAAATAGTTCCAGTCATGAAGTGTCCCTAATTTCCATATCTGAATTCAGAGGTTATGTCTAATTGAAATTAGTTACGAATTAGGTATTCGTATAATCCGAAAGGAGCCAGAAGTTTCGATAAATAACATGAATGTGATGTGAGAAACCTTTATATTGACAGTGAGTACCTTCACAATATACCTAATTATTTCTATCAATTCATGCGACCGTTGTGATATTTTTCATATCAACACTTGTGCTTTTTTCTTTCAAATAAACAATACCATGGTGATATGAGCTACTTTCTGAATAGTGTGATTGTTAACGTTTTCATACGTGTTCGTAGGAAAACGTCCATTATAAAAGTGAAGTTGCCTCCTTTTAGCACCAGAGTCTCCAATTTTGATGATGCTGATTGTAGTGAGTGACATCATCCACAATTTGCTATCAAAGAGTACGGCTTGCATAGCAGAAGTTTCCACTTTATATATTTGAGATATCGCACCAACTCATATTTCTCGGTTAAAGTTACGTCCTGCTGTATTCCTGGTTGCATGATTACCTACTGATGGTGACAACGTATACTCATAATAGTTCATACTCGTGATTTTCTCGTAGGCATGTGGATTTGAATATCAGTGAAATTGTTTGTGCAAACGAAGAAAGTTCAGTATTCACATCTGGATTTGTCGAAGAAGTTTTGAATTATTGCCTAAAATATGGAAATAGACAGTTCATTGAACGAATCGACACCACCTGAAATGTCATCTTTGACATGACTTTTCGCGAAATATTAATGGTCGTAGGAAAAATAATGTACAAATATTGTTGGAAAGTGCATTTCCTGCACTCGTTATTTTGTGGGTATATTTTGGTACCCGTGGAAAACTAGAACACGAATCGTGTTCCAATGACTTCTGATATTGTATCCACGACATTCTGCAAATCCTATCTGATAACATAAATAGTTACAGTTTCATTAAGAAATAAAAACTTCGAATTGGAGGTTATGTTTTACATTTGATTGATTTTTAATACTCATCACTCATAATGACGTTTAGATAGTGAGCAAACGAATGTCATTCTCAACCGCAAGCGCATTTTTGACGATTTGACCCGCACACTATTATTTTTATCCCAAAAATGAGGTTTTTGAAAGGATACTGAACAGATTTTAGACAATAGGCAGTGTTCAATATGAGAAACAAACTGAAGTGAGACCAATCATCAATAAAGATGAGAAACAATTCGATGCATTGGGGCCTGTAATTGAAAACCTAAGTAGAGTACTCGAGTAATAGCCTTGTAGACAGATATGAGTCAAACGTAAAGAACACATACAATACTGAAAAACAAAGCCTTTATAACTCTCCTGAGCTGCATAATTAACGCCACTGGTTACGTAGCAAAAGTAACAATGTCAGTCCCGAACTAAATATAAGTCATAGTCGGCCGAGTTTTACGATTCATAATTTCATCAACGAACAGGAATTACACCGCATTTTCCCTAAGTTATTAAACGATAAACGTCTCACTCTTTTGTGTTTCTCTCTACTATTACCGAGTATTACCGAAAGAAAAAAAATGCATCGAAAGCGAACGGGTTATTGGTCTGCATGAGTTGATTTGTAACGCATCAGAATGATTGGCATTGCTTACCGATAATCAAATCGAAAAACAGTAGGGAAGGACCTGCTTTTGCTAGAATCCATTTGGATATTCTGAGATGAACAGCAGAACTTCTTCAATCTGCAGTTTGATTCCAACTTTGAAGCTTTGATTATAAAGAAAAATCCAAAACATTATAGAAGGCTATTGAGAGTATCACTTTTCTGAATAATGTTCAAGGTCAGCAACACTTTTGAATGGCGACTGGAGAAGCTTTTGGTTGAGGATTAGTCCGGTTACCAACCTTTTTGGTAATCCTAGTTGTCGATGAAATTTGGTTTTGACCTCGTTCCTTCATAGCAGTTGTCTTCCTGAGGGGACTTTTCATTCAAGTTTGAGAAAATCCTTGGTAAATTTGTAAACCTTTTGAGGTCATTTGCCAAGAGTTATGATTTATAGTATGTGTTCTTGTATTTTGTCTGTCTGCATCAAGATCCTGTGTTTCTTTGTTGGTCGATTGGTTTTGTGATTTGTGTATTAGTCTTTTGTACTAGACTCTTTGGCTCTTGGTTCAGTTCGGTGGATTGTTGGTCGATTGGTTTTGTGATTTGTGTATTAGTCTTTTGTACTAGACTCTTTGGCTCTTGGTTCAGTTCGGTGGATGAGTATGGATTCACCTAAATTTCTGTTTTTTCTAACATAGTCAATGCTTGTCTTCTTACATGGTCATCATCGATACTATATGGGTCTTATAAAAATGAATCTTTCGGGCATATACCATGGTGGAGTCACCATGACAGAATCCTTCAATCATTTCCCGAGGGTTTCCCTCTTCTTGTGTCAAGGGCTGCCAGTTTTTTTTGACGTTCATCTTTATCTTCCACTTTAGAATCAAGTCTACTTCTTCTTGTAAGTAGCAAGTCAAAAATTCAGGGCTGGGTGACCATGCGGACTATCGCAGTATGATCTGCGTGTATAGTGTCAAACAATTTTGATTGTTTGCTGGTTTTGGTATCTTTGCAGTATAGATAAGAGTTGCGCTGAGTAATCAGCTTCATCATTGGTTACCAGGGACCGGAAGTCTTGCATTTTAGCTACGAGGTAGTCGAAGGTGGGGACTCATCAGGAACGCTTTGCTCAGTGGAATGAGTATGGTTTAGTTCTTCTCTCTATAGTATACCATCAGTCTCGCATTCCGAATCGCATAGCAGCGCAGCATTTATTATTCGAATACCTCGACCGCGCATCAGACGCGGTTAATGCTATTCTCGATATTAAAATATAATAACACCTACGACGTTGTAACTCATACGATGGCAGGCAGCTAGCACCACTGGTACTTCTTCTCTCGTTTAATAACAATAACACCCCACGTATAATTTGTTTTGGTGCGTTCGCAAATTAATTCGAGCATAAATCTTGGCTGGCCGTGGCTGGAGCTGCATAATTGACAGATGCGATGGTTTCAATTAATTCAGTCGTATAGCTGACTAGAATGATTTTTTCTCATTCAATTCAATCATTCTATGTGTCCATACTATATTATATGTATATACACTGTGTCCAAGATAAGAATGAACAGCATGGGGATATCGGAAACGGTAAGTGATACGGGGTCGATTAAATTAGAGAAAAGTAGAGCATTTATGTGCCTAATAATATGACATTTAGAAAGTTTCAATATTCCAAGTAGTTTCGGAGATATCCGAGAAAAACCGAAATTTGAGAATTTCGTTTTTATTTTCTACTAGCTTTATTTTCAAAGGAAATGTAAAACAAATAGCACTTCGTCATGGCCACTTTTCAAGGACTACACGATAACATAAGCAGAATTTTTCTGCGACGTTTCGTCTTTTAGAAAACATCATCAACTTCGTATTTTTATATGGGCCGAAACTAAAGTATACCCTGTATACGACTCCATTTTTTATTGTTAATACAGCAATATGATTTCAGAACCATTTCTCGCGCAAAATGTAATTTAGTGATTACTTAATTTGTTTTTCTTCAATCTTAGATAGTAGTCGTCTAAATATTGATTTACCAGGTTGTCGCCTCTCTGGATACTTATTAGAGTATGCACGTTCAGCATCAACACAATTTCATTGGCACAAAATGTAACATGACAACATATCAAATTTTTCAGTATTCGAAAAGCTGCCGTTTTCCATTTTTAACACAAATTAGGTAGTTAACGAGATGTAAGAGTAGGAACGGTAATATGTCAAAAATTCTACCAAACTACAGTATTATTATGACAACAGAACATAATGTGGTCATTTTTTCCAGCGCCTACTATCTAAAATTGAAGAAAAACAGATTAAGTAATCACTAAATTACATTTTGCGCGAGAAATGGTTCCGAAAATTCACTGCATTCACAATGAAAAATGGAGTCGTATACTTTAGTTTCGGCCCATATAAAAATACGAAGTTGATGATGTTTTCTAAAAGACGAAATGTCGCAGAAAAATTCTGCTTATGTTATCGTGTAGTCCTTGAAAAGTGGCCATGACGAAGTGCTATTTGTTTTAAATTTCCTTTGAAAATAAAGCTAGTAGAAAATAAAAACGAAATTCTCAAATTTCGGTTTTTCTCGGATATCTCCGAAACTACTTGGAATATTAAAACTTTCTAAATGTCATATTATTAGGCACTTAAATGCGCTTCTTTTCTCTAATTTAATCGACCCCGTATCACTTACCGTTTCCGATATCCCCATCATGCTGTTCATTCTTATCTTGGACACACTGTATAATACTCTTTTCAAATATTTGTTTTGATATTGGATATATATACATCTATGGTTACTCTACAGCGTCATAAAGTTGGCTAAATATGGAAAAAATGTAGTTATTGAAATTTTTGAAAAAATCTAATGCACAGCGAAAAAAAAAATACACCAGCTAACACCGTCTGGTGTCCCCTGAGGTTCTGATAGTGTTAGGTACTCGGAGAAATACCTTTTTTATGGATTCGTCTATTCTTGATGTTCCCATAATGGATCTTTGAGGCATCCAACGTACGTTTTTCCATCGCATATAGATAGATCGATCAGTACATTAGAACTAATGACGAATGCAAAATTCGTCACGTATACAATTCATCTTCTCGTGTGCGACTTTTCTCATAATAAATCTAGATTTCTCGATTGCCTAATCCAGCCTTAATTGAGTGAGCACACACAGAAAGAGATAGACAGAAATTTAGAAATACGTCGCCCGGAACACGTGTATTAATCTCATGGGGGGCTGGAAGCAAATGACTCAATCATCGGGCCATAATGAAGTGGTCAGGGAACGATTTGGCAAGAGGAATAGAGAGGGACTTCAATACTTCTTATCTTCGATAGATTTGGTACGGAAGCCGGTCTATTATAGACCAGGAATTCTATGCCAAATTTTAGTTCGTATGTAATTTTGAAAAATCTTGAGACATTATTGAATCTGATTGTCTGGTATCATATTTCAATGAGATGATCAGACGGGACAGACCAAAGAAAATTATACGAAAAACGGAGTTGGTTTGAAAAAAGCACCTGCAAATTATATCAAGAGCAGAAGAAGCTGCACTGCATATATTATTATGTCAACGCGGAGGCCTGACTAGGTCAAAGTAAATGCAGGACGGAAAATATATGCCTAAGTTCCGTCAACGTTATAGAAGGCCTATCCTTCTTTAGAAAACACAAGCTCCACATTAAATCTGCAATGATCTAATGAACAAAAAGCTCGAAAATATTCTGAACTTTTGTGTCAAGTCAATAGTAGTTGTAATGATGAAAATAAAAGATCTGGTGCTGCTACTCTTCAACTGTTTCAGCAGAAAAATCCTCAATTTCAAACAATTTCCAGCTCATTACTTGGGGTTCTCATATAAAACGCTGTACTGTCGAAAGATATTCGAAAATTGATGAAATTTTTTCAATCATGTTCGATATATATTCGCATCGAACTCATTGAAAAATGGAATTGTTGGAAACAGTCAGACGTCATTCAGAATCGAATATTTCATAATTTTGTATTGACACCTGCAGTGACCTGTAAATTTGGTTGAAATCACGGCTTACTTAGCGAGATTTACCCACGCAATGTCACGTTAGACGCGTTCATCGAAGTAGGCGAAATCAAGAGATTTGGGACCAGTCACAGGATATAGGAAGTTAATTCACCAGTCTATATCCATCTCTGTAGTTGTATCAATCCATCTCTGTAGTAATATTAATGGAACATCAACGATTTGTTGGAAGCAACTTCCTATACACAGCTTCGCGGATGATAGTACCCTCCATACCGCTTTCTCTTCCAGGGCTCCTATATCGACCCGTCAAATCAGAAATGAACGAGGAAGAAATGTTAACAAAATAAATATGGACTCAGCAACAAATCTCGAGTGGGGATCTTATAACCTGGTAGAATTCAGTCCAAACAAAACACAAGCATGTCTTTTCATTTCGATGCTTGGCGTTACTATCAGCAATAACCTTTCTTGAGAAAATCACGTGAGGTCCATTGCCAAAAGTGCAACCCAAAAACTTGGATTTCTTTTTCGAGCTAAGAGCTATTTCACTTCCAGTCAGCTGCTTATGATCTTTAAGGTACAGACCCGACCTGTCCTGGAATACTGTTTCCATATTTGGAGTGCGGCACCTAATCATATCCTGAAACTATTAGATTCTGACCAAAAAAGGGCAATTCGTCTTGTCGGTGATGCCTCGCTTACAAACTCGCTCACTTCTCTGGAACACCGTAGAAAAGTCGGCGTTTCATCTCCATTTTAAAGATTTTTTCATGGGCGATGTTCTTCTGAATATCAACAATCGTTCCTCCATTAGCAGTCTCTTCGAGATTAACCCGTCAAGTTCAGTCTTCACACACCTTCGTGGTCACTTAGACCTGGAGAACGTCCCTATCCAAAAACTCGTTCATCCAACGAATATCTAGACTTTGGAACTCATTGCCTAGAGAGGTGTTCCCCGTGGCATACCATCCCCAGAAATTTAAGAAGAACACCAACTCCTACCTTCTTTCCCTTGGTTCTCACGATGTTCTCTGAACATTACAGGATATCCCTTTTCGTGAGAACCAGAACATATAAAAAGGTGAGCTTTTTTAAGCACCAAAATTTAAATACTGCCCATCAGTTACAATTTTACTTTCACATAATAGATTGAACTGTATACCTGATTGTTCACCTTTACAAAGTAACAAAATATTATTTAGACTTCAGCTATCGAATTCATCGATGTATTCATGGACGTATAATTGAATGTGATTTTCAAGCATGAAAACTCAGGATTACAATTTTTTGACACTCATCAATCTTCTGGCAAGCAGTTTTCATTTACATGCACATAAGAAACGTTATATGTTGCATATAATCCGGTCTCTATAGTTAGTATTCTTGGGTATGCAGCGCTTAGTCTACTTGTCCATCGTGTTCCCGGACGCGTATTTACTAACTATACTACAGTGCAGACCCAACCAACTCTGTACAGCGGTAGACTTTGTAACACGGAAAAAACAACTGTTGGCATTCCTATCCATACTAACGTACAGCGCAACTAGGCTCTGGATACTAGTATAGTTTGTTATCATGTTATCATGTCTACTATAGCAAAGTCGAATAGGTTTCAACTTGATTTTACAATACAGCGGATACAAATATTCATTCCGTATGTGAACATATAATGATTAAGTCAAATTCAAAAAAGATATAATTCGCAGAAAGGACCATCTAAAAAGAAAATTTTGTTCGATTTGGAATAATTTCTATTTGCAGACAGGTTATATCAGATTTTTCATTCAGCAGACTGATCGACGTAGGTTGCACTCGTTTTCGTTTTCTGTCGACGAATAATCAGTTGCATAAGAAAATTATTCTCAAATATTACACACCGTTAGTGTTCATATGAATTTTGGAATGTGCGATTGTTATAGGATAAGGCCAGAAATTTTGTAAACACATCTGCGCTGTCGAAGAGTCCTAGCTGAATTAGCTATGGGAGATAACATTGACACAAAGTGTTTTGGAAACATGATAATAATATGTCACACCAACAAAGAAATCTCAGAAGTTCTCGGCAACATCAGCCACCAGCTCACATCGTGAATTATATTACTTAAAATGATTACAAAACAATCGATGTGAGCCTATAGCCGCGCTGTACATTACTTACATTAGTATAGATAGGAGTGTCGAAATTTGTGTTTTTCATGATACAAAACATACCGCTGTACAGAGTAGGTTAGGTCTGCACTGTATTATAGTTAGTAAATACGCTTCCCGGACTATCATCTCTTCCAAGGTCCATCTATATCGCGTGGAGTTTGCCTGGCCGGACTTATCTCGTTTATTCCGGGAAAAATTCCCGTCATTTGGCCGGATTTTACAATCTGAAAAGATGTTCGCTCTCACGGCAATAAACCGAGAGCGGCGGGAAAATCTAACTGGAAATTGCTTCGCCGCTTTTCCTCAGCATTTCTCGCTCGCTTCGGCAGACCAAAATGTTGATTTATAGCGGACGGTTACCTCGAAGGAGTTCCATGGAGTGTGGTTATTTTCTTTTTGAAATAAGGGAAGCGGAGTTTCGATTTGGTGGAAATGGAAAAAGGACGATTTTACTTGAAACAGTTGACCTATCCATCCAATATACCCTAGGTCTTTAATTTTAGGTTCATAGTTGTATATAATTATCTCGGTTTCCTACTTTTCAAGTAGAGTACACAATAAATAACTGAGGTTATATGGAATTTCACGATGCATATCACTGATAAAAAGGATATCTTAACCTAAAGTAAAACGCTTTTGAGCCAAGGTCGCCAAGTCTTTGGATATGGCCAAATGAATATTACCTCGACCAAAATCAACCACATCCTTGGCTCTATTCTATTGAAAATCTCCAATTATAAGGACATGTGACCTAATTTCAAGAATTCATTATCTTGATCTGAGATAGCAAAAATATCGATCAGTTAATCCGAAGGTAATCATTTCTTTGATCCAAACATCCTAATCTTGACTCTAAGGCGAATGATCTTTCTAAATGTACATGAAGTTACTAACCTCAAAGACATGTTCTTGAAAGGAATAAATAAATGGGGTTCTTCAGATAGAATAACGATAATCTAGAAAACTTATATATTGAATGGAAAATACAAAAAATACAGTGATGTTTGACAAATCTCAAGATTAACGATGTAGTGATGTGCTGCCTCAGCTCATTGAGTTCGTCTGATTTCAGATGAACATTGTCCATGGAAGTATCTGTAAAAAAGTGAGAAACTTTGTTATTGTGGCATCACCAACCAGGCGAATAGCAAGTATCTGTATCATATAAGAGAAAATTATCTTATTTGAAGTACATTAACTTTCATTTGAGATTTTAATCTTACCATGAACAATTTTCTTTTATGCTGAGATAATATTGATTTTAAGGAATATGCTGGAACGAAAGTATCCTCCATTTTGATCGTTGTGATGACTATTCATAAAAAGAACTCACAGCTTGCCGTATACAAAGGTCATCAGAATGTATTCGATTATAATAAAATACATTACATAAATTAACACGAAATTAACTATAAAGGCAAGCAGATATACTCACAGTGCCAGTAACAATCACAGATTAGAAATGCATATTTGTTTAATATATACCGGCAAAACTAATATAAAAATAAATGCAGACAGACATACCTTCAAACTTTGGCCATGAGTGTTCGGGACAAATAATTTCACTCATGATGATAATCCGGATATTCAGGAAAAACTTTAAAACAATGCTAAGTACGAACGTGCGAACCGATCCCGACCGAAACTGACGACGAACAGGGACACACCGACCATGTAGCGCATGTGTGATTTGGGGATCAAGGACGTACTATCTTGATACAATATATTGACGTACTCTTTAGATACGAACTGATTGATTGAAAATCTTATTCTCAAAGACGGTTTCCTCAAAACAAGGACATAATTCGTCAAGATAACTAGGACATTTTGCGAAAAACATGAAATCTCTTTTGAAAAGAATATATGAGTTTCAATTAAATATATGTCCTTAGTTGAAGATAATCAACAGCCAAGATAACATATTTTCTTGCGATGAGAAGTCATTTTTATCTGTGTATTGAGTGAAAAACAGTTTGTTGAATGTGCGTTTTCAATTACTCATATTGATCAAGAATATTTTATGTTTCACTGATTGATTTGATAATAAAGGGTCCAGCTCATTGGATTAAGATGTGGATCTTCATACTTTTCGAACAGTTTCCTATATAGTTACATATATAGGGATGTCATAATCTCATTCTTGTCTGAGGGGCATGCATTTTAACTATATTTTAAGACTATGATTAATAAGTTGTACAAATGCTTTCATTGAAATGCACACTTTGAACTCGACGTTATAATTCAGACAGAGACTGGGGGTAAATTGGGCCTTAGTTCCGTTGCAGCCTGGATTCTTGCTATCAGTTCTTTCTCAGCTTCATCGATAGTTTAGAATATTAACAAGAACTTCATATGGCCTGAGGGAAAAAACCCAAATGGATTCGGATCGAGTGAACTAGGTCATGGGTAAAGACCAAATCAAAATGGACAGGCGCACCATCATGTTGAAACTATCATTTTCTTATACTTACTGAACATATTCCAGTAATCCGAGGAGAACTGATCCATTCAATTTATTAGAAAGAGTATACTATAATATCCTAATTTGTTATTATTATTATTGTATCAATATTTTTGTTGTTTCATATTAATCCATCGTAAATGAAGGAATTTGAGGATTAGTCACATTTTCCGTTTTTTTTTTTCTCTGAAAAGTGGGGGTCTTATAGAGTTCCATCACGGAAGCCTTTAATTTCCAAAATTCATTGGTCTTCAATATTGTCGCATGACTTTCTCTTCTAGAATTACATTTTCAAGTTCAATTCACTCATTGAAAGTAATTTGACCGTTTCTGCGTTATTGCGAAAGACCTATTTTTATTTTACAAATTCAAAACACTGCTGGGTTTTGAGCAATTGAAAGCATCATTTCTCTGAAATAACATAAAGGTTTTCAGAAACTCTGCATTTTTGTAGCGAATGATCTGTCATTGGTGTATGACTTCTAGCACGATTCGAAATAATTCAATAAAATGAGTTCATCAGAGATTTACATATTGGATTTGAAAATGAGCGGACATGACGTTCCTCCCGATTAACCGTGCTTGTAGGGAGAGGTAGAAAGAGAACTTAATATAATATAGAAAACGCACTTCTACAACTGGCAAACACATGCCAAAATGCCTTCGAAGCCTACTGCGACCATCCGCCATCCGAGTACCAACCGGATGTACCGTGCCAAGCGTCAATTTGATGGATTTCGTATTGAGATTTGTCGAAACAGAAGCGATATTATTATGTTGGCATCGTCGGTAATTGAGTGGGGTGCTAAATTTATCCATTGATTCGACACGAACGAATTATGGGGTTCTGGAATAGATTTTTCTTGCACTGGAATGAAGACCTCTCTTTCAAATCAACGTTGATGAATGAATATCATAATGGTGTTGAACAATTTATAATTGGGAATATTTCAACTGTAGAATCCTTCAAGATATTCGAATTCAATATAAATCACTTATACATATAAAATGGATCTCATATTTAATAAGCTAGGTATAGATGAAGGGTATTTTATTTGAAGATTTAAAAATTATTTTCCCCATTACTTGAGAAGTCCGTTTTATATTTGGCAGGAATTAAAGACACTGTAAACGTCGGTGAATTATATTAAGTATAAAAAAAGAAATAATAGGACATAATAATATATTTGAATGAGGAAATTAAAACACGTCAATATCCTGAAAAGAAGAAGTTATGTTAATTGGAAAGAAAAAAATACGGATATTTTTAAATTAAAAAAAAATCGTGTTAAGAAAATATTTTCTGTTTTTAATTGATCGGTTTGATCAGCCTGAATATTATTCAACTCACGAAATGTTTCGCCGAGTATTTCGCTTCTTCAGGTATTTTATACGTAGTGTACAGAATGTCCAATTTTCGACACTTTAGAACGATATCTCAGTTGTCTGTATAGAGCGGTTTTCACATTACTGTCCTACTTTTTTGTGAAACAAACATTGCCGAGAACAGAACTTTCATAGCCCTCTTCGTTTTCGAGATACAGGGCGAAATTGAAAATATTGCATTTTGGGACCCCTCCTGTATCTCAGCTATCTTATAGAGTGAGTAAAAACTGTATCTTCTACATATTTTTACGTAGAATCCAGTGACCTAGTGAAACACCTTATATATTTTTTGATATTTGAAACATAAATGCTTTGCACTTGTCAAAAATATCCAAAACTTATATATTTCGAGTATTAGCCATTTATTCGAATAGTTTCAGTTTTTATAGGTGAAGGCAAAACAAATATTACTTTTGAAATAGATATTTTGGCACAATAATTACCACTCTTATTCAAATAGGGTTGAATTAAAATTATTTGTTTGAAATTACTATTCAATATTAGTAGATAAACTATTACTAATTCATTGATATGTCAAATAGTCATACTAAATAGTAAATTCAAACGAATGATTTTTATTCTACCCTATTTGAATAATAGTGGTAATTGATTATTGTGCCAAAAAAATTTGTTTTAAAAGTAATATTTTTCCTGACTATAGCTATAAAAACTGAAAATTATCCGAATAAAAGCTAGTACTGGAAATATCTTATGAGTGTAATATATTTTTGAGAAGCGCAAAACATTTATGTCTGGTGTTCCATTCAAGAAAACATAAATTTGGGTTATATCTGAATAATCACAGCTCATTTCGAAAATCTGAGTACGCCACTGGATTTTACGTGAAAAGATGTCCAAGTTACTGTTTTTACTTTTCCTATTAGTTGAAATACAGCTGAGAGACAGGGGTGGGTACCACAATGCTATATTTTCAATTTCGCCCTCTATCTCGAAAAAGAAGCGGGCTATGAAATTTTTGTTTTCGGCAACGTTTGTTTCACAAAAAAGCAGAACAGTAATGTGAAAACCGCAACTCTCCATCCCCAAAGACAACTGCTGTTTCAATAATTGTCATTAGAATATTAATATTTTGAGCCCTAAGCATGGGCACTTCTTCTAGAAGGTTAGTATCTATACTGGATGAATAAGTGAGTACATTGTTGGATCTTGTACATAGTAGTTATATGCATTAGATGGTTCCTGTATCACGTATCTATTGAATCTCACGGCCATTTATGACTATAATAAAACGATGTTTTCTTTTATTTAGAAAAGTGACAAATTAAAAATTATTTAGTATAGATACTTACTCAGTAAATATAAGTATAAAACTGACCTTTGGGCAAAACCAAAATCTCCCTATTTATTTTATATCCATATTTTGTTATGCCACTAACCTACGGTGTTTAGTAGTATTGAAAAAGAGGAATTTGGGACCCTATTGAGAAAACACCCTGTACAAGCTTTTATGCTACAGCCGAGTACCTAGTAAGTAATTCCGACCACATCTTTTATCGGACAGATCGTAAAGAACCCGAAAATAAAACCATGTTTATCAAATACCAGCCTGAGTTACGTGTCTAAGTTGCATGTGACCCACGTGACCTTATTGGGGCCATATCGGCACAAAGGCGGAAATTGCCAAATCGTTCGTTCGGTGAAATTAATGAATTAACAAAATAATTGAGACCCTGATACGGGGGCCATTCGATATGTTATTCCCTACCTCAAAAATATTTTGGGTAACAAGTATTGCAGCATATGATGTGGTGAAAAACATGCGGAAGTGTTATATTATTAGTTTTGCTTATTATATTTTCGTTTCTAGTGTCTGTTGCAAAAAGATTCAGCGGGGTCTAAAGGTGAAAATAAGAAAAATGTACTATTGAAATGTCTGAAATCGAGTCTGAAACACTCTCAGAATATAGTATATCATGACACAAATTTTATAAGACGCTATTTTGTCGCACGTGTTGTTTAGAGTACGAAGAGCTCCAAGTGAACAAGTGCGACAACGTGTCTTAAAAAAACGTGTGTCATGTACAATTTTTTCTATTTTGCATTAATTTGAAGTCTCATTGAAAGAAAAATTATTTAATATCGATAAATAACAGAAACATATTCGATCGGTAATAATGATGAGGTTTAAAATATTTGAAATCTGACGCACAAGCGTAAAGCCCAGTTTACTGTTGAGCGATTTTGATTTTTGCGATACCAGCGGTGAAAAATGCGATGTTAATATTTTTATTGGTCAATTCAAATCAAATCACACTCTGAATTGAAAAAAAAGAAGTGAGCTGGGCTTAACTCTTCTGACTTTCCTTTGACAGTTCGATTGTACCAACCTCTGAATAATAAAAATGGGTGTCGAAACAGTGGCTATTTCGATATGCATTTGTTTTCATAATGACTTCATTATAGAACTAAAATAGAAAAAATAATTTTTCAACAAGAATAATATATTTGCAACGTTTACGTTAGCTTATTCTTGAGAAAAGTGCTATTTTTCAGACCCATAACAGTATAATGCAAGCTACTAGGTTCTATTATTCAGTCAATTCTGTTTTTCTACAAAAATTTACTGCGTAGACTATTGCAAACAGTTATTTATTCAATTTGGTATCGCTTGTTTTTTCGTTTCACTTGTTTTTTCGTTTGATTTCTCATAGTAAGTACTTTGGGCATGTAAAAAGTCTTTCAGATATTAATTATGGTGAAACTGCGTAATCGAGCATTTGTTAAAAATCATTCACAAGTTAAGTTTTCGTGTATCCCTGGTATCTGCCATTTCTCATTTTCGATCATTTTAGGGCCACAAATGTGTACAGCAGCTGTCTGAGATCTCATA
The DNA here is from genome assembly GCA_029955515.1 of Chrysomela aeneicollis. Lineage (NCBI taxonomy): Eukaryota > Metazoa > Arthropoda > Insecta > Coleoptera > Chrysomelidae > Chrysomela > Chrysomela aeneicollis. The sequence goes on along the minus strand of JARUHQ010000003.1, from coordinate 10,931,284 downwards.
ATAATTCCCGAATGCATTGACAGGGGTGATATGGGTTAAATATAGACGTATACGTGTAATAGTGTAAGCTATTAGAAGTAGATCGACTTGGATTGAGTTCTACTGTACACACCGTTTTGATTATGTTTATTGTTTTTGTAAACACGCAGTGTGTTTTTTGTTTGGGTCGTTAGTGAATTGTAAAATTTTCCAGAATTCCTATAATTCGAATGATAAAATATTTTACAAATTGGGAGCTGCTGAAAAGTTTTACAGCGAACCATACGAAAATAACCGATATAAATTTCAGATCACATTACGTAATAATTCTTATTCAAGCTAAACAAATCACAATTCCAGATCATTCAATCAACTTTGTTTACATTCTGGAGTATCCGATATACCTACATGCATGGCTCAGCAATACCATCTAAATTACCGATTAATTAATTTTGTATACACTCAAACATTATATATCGCCATGTCCTTTGTGAAGGCAAGCAAAAATTTCAAAACACTATCAATAAATCTACTTAATGAAATGCAAAAGCAATGGTCCCTCACAATAAATGTCAGCGTTATTATTTTGAATTATGACCCTACATTGTCGAATATATGGTATGGTATACACATCGATACTTTGATACCTCAAATTCGGTGTTGCCATTTCTCAAATATTCTAAATCAAGCATACTTTCGAGTTCTAATGTCAGGGCCCTATTGTGGGTTCTATTTCAAGCTTCCTAACACTAGAGACAATGTAACATTCATCAATAATTCTCACATGGAAAAGTACATTGAGGATCAAGAACAGTGAGCATTGTTTTTTCTTGAAGACAATGTTTGGACCTCGTTCGGACGATTTTATCGGCTGTGTGTTATTCAATTCAATAGATCCAAAACGTTTCGTAATAATTGCACTTTTTTTCTACAATAATTATAGCAAAGCGATTTCATTGCGTATATATGATGTTGATGACAATCAGACAAAGTACTTCGTCGTCAGGTATTACAAGAGACTGCCTTGCCAATGAAGGGGCAGATAATAAACAATTTTCTGGCCCAGAACCCTTCTGTGAACTCTCCAAGGCCCACTTGAAAGAAGAGGTTCGACGTTGAGAAGCGGATGAAATGAAATCTCACTGATGGAATAAAGTGCCAGGACAAAGACAAGCGAAAAGGCTAGTGAGCCTCACGCCAAGGAAAGCTAAACAGCTTCTGGAGTTGGACGAAAAGACCTGAAACTGGTAACGGTACTCCTCACTGGACACTGCCCTCGGGGGTATCATCTCAAAAAGATGGGCAAAACAGAGAGTGATAGTTGCCGCTACTGCGAGGACTTCGCTGAAACTGCAGAACATTTGCTTTGCGAATGCCCAGTCCTTTCCTACAAGAGGCTCAAGTTCCTGGAAGGGTCCTCTTCAAATCCCTCTGATGTCAGGAACCTAGCTCCCAGGAAATTGATTAACTTTGCGAGAAGTTTTAGAAATCCCGGGCCTCGAATAATATGAATTAATATGATGATAGTTCCCAAAATTTTTGATGGATTTCGGGAATACCATATTTGGTGTTCATAAAAGAAAAATGTACTCTCTTTACTCATATTGAGTGATCACTAATCACTTTTTTATGAATACACTTTCAAAGGTTCGCAATGACTGCATATATTTTTTCATTATATTTCATTTAATGTGACGGAGGATGTTTTCCAGACGTTAATATTCAGGTAAAATTATTTTTGGGTCCATTTCAGAAGATCCGCAGGTGTAACGGTGTGTCTTTTTTTTATTTTTGTCTGATTCGAAACAAAAAGTGGGTTAGCCAAAAGTCAGTGACACTATTTTACGTTTCAGCATATCGATACAATTAGAATTCTCTCTGGAAGTAAGCCAGAAGCGTTTCACTATTAATTACGATTATTAATTTAATATTATTTCTCCTTTTCATGATGTAACTACTTATAAATGAGCTATCATTTTCACTGATACTACACTCATGCCAAATCAATTTTAATATCCATTATTATTTGCAGTAAGTTAACGAAATAAAACGATTTGTAGTGATATCCATGGAAAGAAAAATTCATTGTTTGAAATAGAAAATATAGCCTTATTGATATTTTCATTGATCATTATATTTGCGCGATACAGTTTTTCAAATGGACATCAAGAAGACATAACTTACACAATCGTGATTGCTAATGGAAACATTTTTTAGTGCCATATAAATTTGTGGCCAAACGACTTTCAGAACGGTGGGAGGAATCAGGGCCTCTTATTTTTGGTAAAAACAACACGACACCCATCCATTCTACCTCCTTAAAACTCTTGTAATAACACATCCCAGCCTATTTCGATATAATTAAATTTTCGTTGATGCACTTCGAATACACTAATCCTGAAAATAGATTGTTATGGCTGTTAATTAGAGACCAGCCTGCTACTGTTATTGCCTACAAATTGCCAAATTGAGAGAGCCCGGAGTTGATGTTTTGAGATTCTCGCATTCATCCTCCTTTTTCTTATATATTATAAAGAAGATTGAAGCTTTGAATAATGAAGATTATATCCCTGATCTACGGGGTGCAGCTTGAAGGGTTGACATATCGGTTTACTATACAGGGGGGATCTCGAAACCCGCAAGAAATAGGTACGAAGAAGATGGAATTCGGGAGAAGTAGAATACTATTCTCATTATTCTCATTATTATACCGAAATAAAATCCAAGATAACACGTTTCGTTATAGTAATATCTGTAAAAAATTGTTTGGATCATTTTAATTTTCTTCTTGTTCCATCATTGAAAATACACCAATTCACTTCTTCATTGTCAGTTTGTGCAATCCATCTTTTGACTTTTCGTGGCTATCTTCAAATATTGGGATATGCTGATATGCATCTATTTACATATTTTCCACAATAAATTGACCCCTTTGGGATACAACATTCACAATTTATCTCATCTCAAGTTATCTAATAACCCTCTTTTGGACATTTAAACTCAATGATTAGGTATCCTACATTTTTGAGCATCACAAGATATCATTAATATGATGATGATAATGATGAAAAGCGTCAGTCATTATGTTCGAAATGTATTATTATCTCCGTATTTGAAAAAAGTTGATGATGGTCAATTGAAGTCGAAAAGTCTATATTCATATAGATCGTGAGAATTGGCAATGAAAAGTCTCAGTTTTGGTGTCCCCATCAAGCAAAAAAAATATGATAATTCAAAAATTAAGTTTATCTCAAATGTTTTGTAAACTAAAAGAGCTATCGTGTTTTTTTCAATTATAATAATGAGCATATGACACTACGCAATTTTGCCCAATTTCGGATTCTAGGAGAGCTCTGGTAAAATTATTTGTAAGTAATGCGAAAAGATAGGTTAGGAGAAGTATACAGATTTTCCTTTTTCGCATTCGCAAGCCGTCTAAGGCTATGCAGGGCCCTTTGGCACGCAAAATTGTCCGTGTAAACTACGACTTTGTAGCCCCATCAAGTCAGAGGCCTTGGAAGAGACAGAACTGTTGCTCTTGCCTCAGTTCGGGATCGCTTCTCGTGTTTCTGAGAACGTTATGAATGTCGGGCTTTGATTTACTCTGGCACCTGTCAAAACACGCAAATTAGCCGATGTTTATCGATATAAAGCAGGTCGTGTGTTATGTCTAAATTACGTTTCATTCGGGCTCTCAGCGACCAATGCCAATATAAATTTGTTGCGTCCAAAAGTGCACTAAAAAGGCCAATTCGCGTTTACATTTTACGTGTTGAACGTGAATGGAACGCCCAAACAAAAATCCGGGTAACTCGAGATGGGGACCCCAATAAACGAAACGGGGGGTTTTGTTGATGTTTTGACGGGGGTTCTGAAAGACGACCACTGTTTTGCAACATTGATTTTGCTAGTAAGTACAGGGTGTCTCTAAACTAATCATCAACGTATAATGTCGGTCGAAAAATAAGTAGAAAGTGACTTCTAAATAAGGCCATATGGAAGAACAGGGTCATAATCCAATCTCTGGTTGAATTGTGCCTTTTTCAATAAGTATTAATGCTATAGTTTCTATATTATGTAATCACAATTGCTTATTGAATATATCCATTTATTATTATTATTATTATTATTATTATTATTATTATTATTATTATTATTATTATTATTATTATTATTATTATTATTATTATTATTATTATTATTATTATTATTATTATTATTATTATTATTATTATTATTAAAAATGGTCAGGTTACCCGTTGCTTGTGCCTCCTATCACTGTCCACCCTAGAAATATCTACAATGTTTCAAGAAAATCACCTATAGGTGAATGATGATGCTTGCTTTATGAAAGTTCTCTCTTGATCCCATATATATTATTGCATATAGAAAATGAATTAGGAAAAAACCGGTTCAGCGAAAAACATGAAAAATGAGTTGGTCGCTACCAGGCTGCTCTCTAGGAAAACTCCCTAGGTATGCTAATAGTTTCATTTCAATTTTCATAGACCATATAGGAAAAGAAGATCTGCTGAAATAGTAATATAGAAGTGGAAACTTCTTATCTGAGTAGAATTTGATCCCTTCTGGCATTTTGGCTAATGATTGCTTTATCGTACTAATGAAACTTAACTTTATCGCTGTTTGCTTTTTTACCAATAACAACCCCCAGGGTGATATCTAGTCCAACTTTTCAATTTGTCGTAGATTTTTCTCTAAATTAATAGGACCATCGTATCCTGTGATAGGATTTAAGAATTTTATACTAGAAAAGCTAAGCCACTTCGTTGTCCTTTCCTGAGCTGTTTCATTATTTCAATAACTTCCAACGGGACCTTTTGATCTGGAAACCTGAAAACACGTAAGCTGCTGATGATGCTCGCCAGACTGAAGCAACAGATGAAAAGAAAGGTGATTTATTTCTCATGTAGGATCTCTTTTTTTTTCTTGTTATTATTTAAACATGTCTAGAAGAGTTGAAAGTTGGAGATGATGAAAAAATAACATGAGAACAAAAGGAATTCACTGGAACAATAGGCAGTAGTTCATTTCATTCAGGGAATAATAGCCTGAATTGGACCTCTAGATGGTTTCCAAAATGGGACCATAATTAGAATCATGAACGAGTTTTCATGAACTTTGGCCTTGTTTCTATAGCAACAAATAAGTACGCATTACATGTCTCAATACCGATTGAGAAAACAACCAAAATAGCAGAAAGGAATGCTCGCTCTCGTCAGAAGCACTTGGACTAGCCAGATCTCCACATAAGAATGATTTGGAGGTTTCATAAGCTGGACCGCATCTGGGATCTGGGATTCAAAAATTAATAAGACAACTGGACCCATTGAAGAGTAAAACAAACCTGGTAATTAAAATTGAAGGTCTGAGGAAGCACCTCGACTCATCAGATCCTGGAAGCTAGGATTCTGTCATCGGAAGGCATTAAGAAGGCTCCTTCCAGGAACTTGCGCACCTTGCAGAAGAGCGCTGGGAATTCGCAAAGCAAATGTTCTGCTGTTTCAGCAAAGTTCTTATAGTAGCGGCAACTATCACTTTCTGTTTTGCCCATATTTTTGAAGTGATACCTCAGAGGGCAGTGTCCAGTGAGGAGTACTCGAGAAGCTGTTTAGCTTTCCTTGGCGAGAGGCTTACTAGCACTTTCGCTTGTCTTTGTCCTGGCACTTTGGACGTTTTCTCTTTCTTTCAATTGAAATATTTCATGCATTAGATATTTTCTCAGATGCAGTATGGCAAATAAAAAATATTTAAGGCGAATTTTCATTTATAATCAGTACACGAAGTGTACTAATCTTGTAAAGCGAATACAAAATCCTGCCTCAGGAAAAGTCAATTCTTTTTTTGTTTGTCGCTCTTCCGGCCGTGAAAAAATCCGCGCTCAGCATAATTATTGTAACATACCGTGTGTTCTCCGACTCGCGGCGTCCCGCATAAACGGTTATTACCGGCTTCATTAGAGAAAGAAATCAAAGTTGGCCGGTATGTAATTATAAAGCGTTTACGCTGCAAGATGGCGGGAGGGAGTGGGAACAATGTAATTCATCAGGCGAGAGGTGTGGGTTGATAATAATGTCGTGTTTGATGGGTTCCCGGCCCGACGTTCCTTGATCGATTCACGCGCGGTTCGGATTCCACTTCGGGCGATAGGTCCCGGTTTTCCAGTTTCGGAGTCCCACCGCGTTAAACATCGTTTCGAAAAGAGATTTTGTACGTGAATCTGCTTACTAAATTTGAATAAAAAAAATGTGCGGTTTCGAGTTATGGCCTAAAGTTGTGGTTTTTTTTTAAAGGAGTTATGGTTGATGCGGCTATATTTTGGTTGAAACGGATTTTTTGCCTTACTAACCATGTATCATAGTCGGGTCGCTTTCGATTTGCAAGTCTTTAATAGCGAAAATAATATTTTATTGGATTACCTTGTTACCTACTTATTGCGGTATTTTATTATTTATTTATTCCAAAGTAGGCGGGTGTCATCTTTGACAGGGTTTGTTCGTTTGTTTCTGTCATATCATATCGTACGAAAATTACTAGAAATATGGTATGTTAGGCAGCTTTATATTTCAATCACTATTCTGAAAGCAGACATCCTGATGGTGATCAAGAGATTGAAAGAAAATCTTATTAGTTGCCACCACGATCACCAGACTTAACGCCACTGGATTTTTTCTTTTGGGGCTATATTAAAGGCAAATTATAGATACATGAAAACCAATCGCACGCATTTCTTTACTTATGCAGAATCTCGGAAATTATAAACTTATTAATATTCAGTGGAGACCAAACTGTTTAATCTATAAATTTCTATCAAGTAACCAAACCTCAAACATACCAGTAATATTGTTTTACAGGTGTCCGCCACTGGGTTTTCTTTTGTTGATTTAGCTGAGCTTTTTGAACACAATATCGATACTGACGCTACAGAGGATTTGTTAAAACGATAAATCTTTCGAGAATTATTTTACTTGAGATATGATTTACGCGTCTATCTACGCGCCAATCTAAGGAGAGCTATATTATATGCGTACGAAAATACTCTCTGAGAGACCCAGCGGCGTAACGAAAAAATTTAATGCCTATATTTATTCTGTCCCGAATTTATTTTTGACATATTCTTGCAGAAATGTTATTTTTACAGCGTCTTATCAAAATATTTCGATTTGAAATTCATTTTCAGGCCAGAGATTTGTTTCTTTCAAAGGGTAAAACAAATTTACGAATAGAGAATCGTATCATAGTGGTATGAAAATGTATCACACTTGAAACGCAAACCTAGTTCTACAACCATTCTACATTTCAAATGAATATTGTCACCAAAAACACGACCAAACTCCTCATTATACATTAGTACAATAGCTAGAAAAGTTGCCTTTGAAGTTATTCAAAAATGAAAAATACGTAGTGAGTATATGGGATACTAAGATACTAAGATTGCTTCATTGATTAGGTATATCTTCGGATATTATGAATAATATTACTTCACATCAATATATTCTTTTTATGTTCCGGTTCTCACGAAAAGGGATATCCTGTAATGTTCAGAGAACATCGTGAGAACCAAGAAAAAGAAGGTATGAGTTTGTGTTTTTCTTAAATTTCTGGAGATCGTATGCCTCGAGGAACACCTCCCTAGGCAATGAGTTCCAAAGTCTCGATGTTCGTTGGATGAACGAGTCTTTGGAAAGGGACGTTCTGCAGGTCTCTGAAGTGACCACGAAGGGGTCTGAAGACTGAACTTGACGGGTTGATCTCGAAGAGACTGCTAATGTAGGAACGATTGTTGACATTTCAGAATAGCATCGCCCATGAAAATATCTATAAAATGGAGAAAAATCGCCAACTTTTTTACGGTGTTCCAGAAAAGTGAGCGAATTTGTAAGCGAGGCATCACCGACGAGACGAATTGCTCTTATTTTGGACAGAATCCAATAGTTTCAGGATATCTTTAGGTGCCGCACTCCAGATATGGGAACAGTATTCCAGGACAGGTCGGATATGTGCCTTATAGATCATAAGCAGCTAACTGGGAGTGAAAAAGCTCTTGGCTATTATATTATAAAATATATAATATAATGAATATTTTTTCTTTCAATTCCGGAAGCATACACTTCACCTTAAGGTAAACTCCTTTGAACTGATTTTTAAGTGGGTCACACTGTATAGGAGAGAAACACAACACAAACTCGTGTTTCTATTCTCAGAATAGTTTTTTCAATCGATTTCATTTTTTTTTCTCTACAACGCACCTATTTTCGTGACAGGAACACCACTACAAGTACAGGTGACAGCTGACAACTTTAAAAACGCTATTCACTTGTATCTGTCGCGAAAAAGAAAATAGCCTAACGGCCTGTGAAACGCGAGCTTTTGTTTTCCCAATCCGTCGCAACGCTGTCGTTTGTTTTCCCAAGCCCAGATCAAAGCGATATCAAAGCTGCCATGGACCGATGAATCGGAACTTTACGGCAGGATACAGTTGGATTTCTTCGACCGTAGACTATTTACTTCGATAATATTTTGATGTGTTTACGATAGATGTAGAATAGATTCGGGACAGTGATGGTGCGCTAGGAGGTGTTATGGTGGAAGCTCTGTAGACTTTTGCCTACTTTGATATCAAACCGTATAGTAATTTTTCCTGCAGTTACCAGAGATGGCGCCATACCTTTGTGTTGGTAAAACAGAAAATTATCATATCTTCACTATTTATTCCAGATTTACTGAATAGTGTTTTTGTTGTTTCAATCCACGTCTGTCAAATGCGAATCACAGAAATACATAAGTAACAGAAATCTACCTTGAAAATCGATCTCATATCGCCATCTCCATTCAAGTCGTGGAAATATTATCACGCTTCCAAAATGGTCTATAAGCTTTTCACGGAAACAATTATTGAAGAGCTGTTTCACCATCCTATATCCATACCTTGGGTGGAAACAAGGTAGATATAGGATGGTGAAACAGCTACTTATTATCAACAAGCACTAGAAAAACTGTACACTTTTGCCTACTTGATTTCAAACCGTAGTGATATTTCCTGAAGTTATCAGAGATGGCGCCATACCTTGGGTCGGTAAAACAGAAGCTGTGCATCTGTCATCTCTTCATCAATGTGATCTGTGTTAGTAAAAAAGACTGAGAAGAGTCAAAATATCAATAATTATTCCAGATTTACTGAAAATATAGTGTTTTGATATCGTTTGAGTTCACTTCTGTCAGGTGCGAACCACAGAAATACATAAGCAACAGAAATCTTCCTTGATAACCGATCTTACCACCATCTTCATTCAAGTCGTGGAAATATTTCTACCCTTCCCAAATGGTCTACAAGTTTTTCGCAGAAACCTTGGGTGGAAATATGAGGATTCCTCGCGCTTTATTGGGTTAATTGTGTGGCATAAAACGTGTATCATCATGCCGTGCCGAAAAGAGTTGAAAAGATTCCGGCATTGAAGAAAATATACAGGGTGAGGCGACGAAAACCCGAATATTGATAAATTTGTTCGCGTACTATTATCGAATTAATGAAATCCAAACACCTTCTTTACTTCATAAGTTTTCAGTAAACATTGTAGATACAGCCTCAATCACTGATCACTTTACCTATATCCTATATCATACTAAGTATATAACATTACAAATATTTCATTAATTTTAATAATTCTACTTTCACTATGCATATCAATGATGTAAGACAATCTCACAGATGTAAACATTGACACCGGTGTCACAACAGTCAGACGTTGATATGGAAATCCACAGAATTATTTTGTATACAGCATTTATGCTCATCCCAATATGATTCAATGTAATTCTAACAGATGGGCAGATATTTCCGTTCATTCTGCTATTTTTCTCGTAGAATCCATTTATCTAATCAGAAAAACTGAAATCGTGAAAAATATTTTCTTCATAGAGATGACAGATGAATCGAAAGGGTTATAACCTTGGTCCTTGGCTTTTTAGAATTTTTCAAATCGCCATAACTGACGAACGTATGAACCGATTTTTCCCTTCGGAATTATCATTTTGCTATTTTTTTCTCGATTTATTCGATCAAAATAGTAAAATCGTATTTTTTTCTTATCATAGAGGAATATATGAATCAAAAGGGAACTCATACAAGTCTCAATAAGACTTCGAGGATTGATACGCAACTAAGTTGACATTTAAAAACACTTTTCAAATACACTTTCAGAAAGAAGAATACTTGAAACTTTTTCGAATTTTCCAAATCACTATTACTCCCGAACAGCTCGTATGTTCAGTGGTATCATTTTGATTATTGTTTCTCTTAAAATCCAGTTCTCCAATCGATAAAACCGAAATCATGAAAAAGATTTCGAATTTTACAAATCGATATCATTTCACTTACCACTACTTCTCAAATATTTACTACTCTTCTTGAAATCTGTACCAATCGTTGGGTCTCTCTATATTCTTTCTTATGGATGTAATGTCCCTAACAGTTTTTTTCTCACCCGAGATTGCTAAAATCAAAAGTTACCTAATGAGAAGCTATCTACTAAAAAATGTTGCGTTATGAACAAGATAAGTATGCTTACCTGATTTGGGAAGAAAAATCGAAATCATGAGCGAAACATGAGCTTTCACGATCAATCGCGTCATAAAGCAGTTTGTATTTCTTGGAATATAATCAATCATGATCTCATGAAATATAAAATCACATTCACATCCACACGTCACATTTTATATCGCGATATAACTTTCAATCGTTTATACCAGCCATAATTTAATAATTGTTTTTGTACATGAAATCGCAAATATTTATTTCTCGTAATTCCTTTATTCACATCAACGCTCTTTAGAAACGCGTACCCGCGTGACTTTTTACGATTGCTCATATAAAGTCTGTTAAAACAATACATCATCGGTGGATATATTTTTTTCACCAGTGCATGATTTATTGTTTGTTGCTGATCTCCAAACACATCATCATTGTATAGCTTGGCAAATAATAGACTCTTTGAAATTCATTGTCCTTCAGTCCAAACGTACACAGAATTTTGGTCGTACAGGGTCGTCCGGGGTCGTCACGAATATTTCGAATCACCTCTTCACCCTTTGGTGTCAACTATACGAAATAATCGGATAACTTTTTATTCAGATGGTGAAAATAAAATTATATCGAATCATAATGAGATCTACATTTTGATGAATTTTCTTGTAAAAAATCGAAATCAACAATAATTTTTTTCATCATAGAAAAAATGTAGCAAATCGCCATAACTTTCGAACGGATGGATCAATTTTCAACTTCGCTCATACCAATCTGTTTATTATTTTCCATAGAATCCGTTTCTCCAATCGAAACAATCGAAATCGAAAAAAAACATTTTTTCATCATAGAAAAAATGTAGCAAATCGCCATAACTTTCGAACGGATGAATCAATTTTCAACTTCGCTCATACCAATCTGTTTATTATTTTCCATAGAATCCGTTTCTCCAATCGAAACAATCGAAATCGAAAAAAACATTTTTTCATCATGGAAAAAATGTAGCAAATCGCCATAACTTTCGAACGGATGAATCAATTTTCAACTTCGCTCATACCAATCTGTTTATTATTTTCCATAGAATCCGTTTCTCCAATCGAAACAATCGAAATCGAAAAAAACATTTTTTCATAATGGAAAAAATGTAGCAAATCGCCATAACTTTCGAACGGATGGACCAATTTTCAACTTCGCTCATATCAATCTGCTTATTTTTTTCCATAGAATCCGTTTCTCCAATCGAAAAAATCGAAATCAAAAAAACTTTTTTTGATAGAAAAAATGAAGCAAATCGCCATAACTTTCGAACGGATGAAAAAGTGTTTGAAAAGTGATGGAAACGGATGGACCAAATAATTTCGAGATTATCCATGCAAAATTCGAAATTTCGCATTATTTATTAATCATCGCAGGTATTAATACAAACACATTTTCAATTATCTTGATAAATACCTATTTGTTATAGCAGAAAACAATTGAAGACTGTGGAAAACTCAATGTTGTACAAATATTACTACCACATTACCACAAGAAAACCTACGCCAAGAATAATGCTATTCAAAATCTACATGATTTCGAAGAAAGTATATGATGAGACCTCGCGCTTTTATTGATGTCGCAATTTTTTCTTTAAAATGAATGGCGAAATTTTGGTATATTAACAATAGTTGGCGGTGAACTCAATGAAACGAAGTTGGCTAGCTCAGTAAATCCGAAACCAAGTAATACCAATAATAGTTGAACCAAGGTGGATAGGATGGTGAAATTCTTTGCCTACATGATTTCGAACCGTGGTTGTTGGTAAAACAGAAACTTGCATCTGTCATATCTTTATCAGTGTTATCTTTTGTAGGAGAAAAAATACCGAGATTATATACCAGATCTACTGAAATTTTATAGTGTTTTAATAGGTAGGTACAAAAGCAACAGAAATCTTCCTTGATAATCGATCTCACCGCCATCTTCATTCAAGTCGTGGAAATATTACTACGCTTCTCAAACGGTTTACAAGTTTTCCGCAGAAACAATTGAAGAGCTGTTTCACCATCTATATCCACCTCAAGTTGAACAAATGGGTATAATCAAATTTTGAATCTTTCATTTCCAATTATTGTTTTTGACGAATTGGAATAAATAACTATGTCAGCATCAGAAATGGGGTGAGCATATAAAAACCATACATAGATTTCTGAATGAGGAAGAAAGATGAAATAAGAACAAGTATGTATAATAATTTGAGGAATGAGCAATAAATATACAAATAATTTAATAAATAAAGAATACGAATTGATAAATAAATGAGGATAAAATCAAGAATAAGATTTCACTAGTCAAATCATAATTTTTTGATAATTACTTTTGTGTCACTTGTCAACATCATCACTGGAATTATGTGAAAAAAGTGTATTTTTCCATTCAGACATATACTTTTGATATACCAATACAGAAACGATAACAAAAGACGTCAAATATCAGGGATGTGTCCAAGGTGGATATAGAATGGTGAAACAGCTCTTCATTGTTTCTGCGAAAAACTTGTAGACCATTTGAGAAGCGTAGTAATATTTCCACGACTTGAATGAAGATGGCGGTAAGATCGATTTTCGAGGAAGATTTCTGTTGCTTATATATATTTCTGTGGTTCCAATTGAAACGACTTTGAAACACTATATTTTCAGTCAATCTGAAATAATTTATCGGTAATTTTTCCCCTAGAACAGATGACACTGAGAGAAGCACAGTTTCTGTTTTACCGACACAAGGTATGGCGCCATCTCTTGTTATTTCAGGAAATATTACTACGGTATGAAATCAAGTAGGTAAAAGTCTACAGTTTATTATAGTGTTTGTTAATAGGAAATCGCACAAAGTTTACAAAATCCCTTCTGCACAGGCGCACTTCCTTTTCAGAATAAAATTTTTTTCATAAGCATATAGTCTAGAATTCTTTTTTAAATCAAAATATCTTATATTATTTCGATGATTTCTTTATGTAGCACAAGGCACAAGACTATAAACCCCCCTTGAATATTTTTTGGATTCTTGCAAGATGTCTAAAATCTTATATTTATCTAGTATTTCGACGGAAACGTATAATTCATGAAAATCCAACCCTTCGGGTTGTTCAGACCCCGAAATATTCCATAAATCCCCCATTTCCGAAAATAGCACGCGTTCGCCACGCATCAAAACATATTAAAACCCTTAAATTTCGTGGGCATTAACGACGCAACCCTTGTAAATCGATCACAAATGTCGAAACTGCCTGGTTTCGGCTTATTTTAGGAATGAAAATACGCAAAATCGATTCCCCAGTCAACATCATTGATGTCTTCGAGAGAGCATATACTCGTATATTTTTATTTATAACGGCCGAAGATGACACAGGAAGACGTAGTTGGCGTTGAAAATGCTATAGCAGACATATGGGCACGATAATTATCCTTTTAAAATGGTATAAATTTCGGTTCGGTCGGGGTATAAATAGATTCTAATATAGGGGTTGAAGGTTGAAGTCAGAAATCACTGATTCCCTAGATAGCCGCCTCATTTTAGGAATATTTGGGAAGAACAAAATTTTAACCATTTCATTTGCCTACGAATTTTCTGTTCTGATTTCAATCAATCAATCAATCAATCTGTACTCTATTGTCTAAGAATAAATTATTCCTATTGACAAAGTGAGGAGATAACAATAAAGTGGATATCCACTATCCACTGTGTCCAATACAAGAGTGAAATATAAAAATATAAACATATAAAATTCAATGATAAATAAATAGATTTATATACACAAAAAAGTCCATATAAATAAATACAACCAAGTCACATAGATTGATAACATTTTTATCACATATATTCGAGACTAACTACAATAAGTAGGTACAAAACAACATCTAGATATAAAAGTTGAAAACACATGCTCGATAACTGCAAATATAACCTCAGAAACGGTCATTGTAAAATTCCTACAGGCTATAATACGCTTTTGGAATTAGAAGTACTTTAATCTCCTTCCTTAATTTTTTTTTAATTTCCGATTGCTTCAAAATGTTCTGGCAAATGATTATACATTTTTTTGCTTTCATATATAATTGAATTTTTGATTCGGGTATTGTCAGGGAGATATGACAGTTATTTCTGATTTGCCTGGGATTCAATGGGTTATCATTCGATGAAAGTCGGATGTGAATCAAGCATACAGTCTCCAAAATGAAAAGGCATATAAGCGTAAGAATTTGATGCTTGATAAACAGTGGTCTACAATGATCCATTGCTTTGGCCTTGCACAAATAAAGGATTGCTCTCTTTTGTAGAATGAAAACCGAATTCCATAAGTTTTGCCTACAAAAACCCCAAAAGGGTAGTCCGTATCTGTTATGGGATTCTATGAGAGAAAAGTATGTGTTTCTGCCAATAGCTGTACCAAGCTCGTTTGTCAGTACTCTAATAGCATAACAACCCGATGCTAGTCTTTTTTTTAGGGACGTTATATGTTCTTCAAACCCTTACTTTCTGTCAAGTGTATACCCACAAATTTAGTGCTTGTTTTGTTTTCTACTTGATGTGTTCCTAAGACCAAGTTTCGAATTGAAATTTGAAGGTAATTATATTCGTTTTCTCCAAATTGAAACAAAGATGATTTGAGTTACACCAAGACTCGAATCCGCTGAGTTCATTGGAAAGAACTGTGTTCAGAACATCCACATTTTTTCCATGCCATAGAACAGTGGTATCGTCCGCGAATAATGTGAATCTTCCTGTGATTGGTAAATATGTTAGATCATTAATGCAGAAACAATATTGGCCCGAGTACGAATCCCTGAGGAACTCCTGATTCAACATGAGAATAATCCGAACACTTTCCAGAAATTTTTAGAATCTGTTTCAAGATATGATTCATACCATATGTAGACAATTCCTCTGAATCAATAATGATGCAGCTTTCTCAGCAGTACTCTGTGTTTCACGCAATCAAATGCTTTCGAAAAATATATTCGCAGAGATTTCATCTTTTATTCCTCCCGATTTCTTATTTTTTAATTGTTTGAATGTTTCTCTCAGTTCGTGAAAATCAGTTGGCCCCAAGAAAAAGTTGTATGGAAGTTCATTTTTAATGTGATTCAAAGGACTTGTATGATTATCCAAGTTTTCTGTGATTTTTTCAGTTATTGAACAGTAATAATTGTTGAGAAAATCTGGATCAATATTAATAGGAGGTGATAAAGGATTTTATTTCTGACAGTGACATTATAAGCTTATATCGTCATAGTTACGATATCTACAATGAGGGTCATAACTCCCTTGGGATATTAAGGTTCAAAAACTCCCTCTTACCTTTTACAGGTAAAAATGATACAAGAAATGCTTATAAACGTTTATATGTAATGAAAACTAAGACATATTTTCCTTATTCACGTCATTACAAATAATAAATGTACAATTTTCAAATGTTCCCTGAAAATTACTTCCGCCGCTGGAAACAATTTCTTCTTTTTTATGGGTGGTGCTGTTGCTGTTCACTACAGTCGAGGTGCCTGCCTCTTCTGATGGCAAAGTAGACAGCATACGCGCCGTTTTATTTCTCAATTCAATACTGTCCTCCAGATACCCCTCTGCCACCGTGGAACTTCTCCAACCTCCGTGTCTTTTTAAGTTTGTCATAGTTGCTCCTGCATTGGCTAGGGCAGTAGCAGAAGTGCGACGAAGGCAATGTCCCGTATAGGTTAGTGGGTTTGGCAATCCTAAATACATTGCGATTTTGCTGGGAATTTTGCCAAACATATTCTTTCCAATTGGCTGAGTTGTACATTTATTTTGTCGGAAGCTAAAAAAAAATCGTTTTGTACCTTCAGGACGCAAGGACATATAAAGTCAGACTTTTTCGGCTTATACCCCTTACTTTTCCGTTTCAAAAAAGCCTCTAGTTCGTTGAAATTGGTGATATCTCTTTTCTCATATATGGTCACCATCGATTTGAGCATTGACCATTTAGTCCATAACGAATTTGGGCTAAACGTTTCTGACTGCAACGAATAAATACAATTATTACCAAATCTACCAGAAAATACTGAAAATACTTTACCAGTTCTTGAAAATATGCCAGAAAGACAGTTTCGTTGGCATCTTTTGACATAACATTTCTCTGTGTCAGCCACTTCAGATATAAGTTGTATTCTTTTTGATATAGGGCTTCACTTTTCGATGGAAGTAATGATTGTCTTGCTTTTTCCGCTTTTTTTATAATATCCTCCATTATATCAGAAAAAAGATCGTCGATTTGTGGTAAAAAATAAACACGTTTTTAACGGAAAAACATTGATTGATAAAGAAAGTTTGCTTATAAACATTTAACATAGCGACAACCTAGCAACAACCAACAATGCTACAATCAAGGTGGATATAGGATGGTGAAACAGCTCTTCAATTGTTTCTGCGAAAAACTTGTAGACCGTTTGAGAAGGTACTAATATTTCCACGACTTGAATGAAGATGGCGGTGAGATCGATTATCGAGGAAGATTTCTGTTGCTCATGTATTTCTGTGGTTCGCATCTGACAAACGTGAGTTGAAACGACATCAAAACACAATATTATCAGTGAATCTGGAATAATTATCGATATCTTGACTCTTCTCAGTCATTTTTCATCTAGAATATATGAAACTGATAAAAAGGTGACAGATGCACAGATTCTGTTTTACCGACACAAGGTATGTCGCCATCTCTGATAACTTCAGGAAATATTACTACGGTATGAAATCAAGTAGGCAAAGGTCTACAGTTTATTCTAGTGCTTGTTAATAGGAAGCTGTTTCACCATCCTATATCCACCTTGGCTACAATCAACGCTACCTAATTCAAATATACCAGAAAGGTTATGAATTTAAACATTTATTGCGTTCTAAATATGGACATATTGTTATGAAAATCGGTCAAAAATAAAATTATCTATGTACCACGGGAATTATAGAGCCTTAATAACCTCTGGCAATTGCTGTCCCTCGGGCCAGAGGCCCTCGGGACGCAAACCTTGCCATCGGTAATTAAGGCCCTCATAATTCCCTTAATACATAAATAACTATTTGGTCCACCTCAAGTCATTTACTATTCCCCAGTGTTCTCTTGGCGTGTTTCGGGTTTTTTCGAATCTGGATTTTTCTTTAGCGCCTTTGATAACATCTCTATAAATTTTTCTACTTGTTGAAACATGTTGAGAGAAATTCACTTTTATTATATTTCATGAACATATGCAATGATATCAAGTTTTTAGCTGATATTCGGATGCCGTTGGTGATCCACTGTTTCTGTCATTTTTTTTATTTTCGCGTCGGGAAACTATCATTGAATAGTTGAATCAAATGTCTTTGTCGATAGAGCTTCAGTCGGGTTAGAACTAATCCTCCAGTGTGTACTCCCACAACTATTTTGGAAATTATTGAAATTTTTCTAGCTATATATATTCTTCCATATTCTTTATCAAAGCCTTTTTTGGGGTTTTCATTGAAATGGAGAAAATAATAGCCTCATGATCAGAAAGACGTGCAGGAATAACTGAAGCAATATCATCGTCAAAACGAAGTTTGTACATTATTATTATTTTCGCGCGTAGTATGTCATCACAGTTGATACATGTCAATATGAATGCATGACAATTCAATTAACATTTCATCCGCATATAACACATCAAAAGCGAATTATTTATAGATTGGATACTCATCGGGATCGTTCATAATTATAGCTCCAACAGATAAAGCAAGCAGCCGACATGCATTTATTTCAAGTAATTTTTCCTCAAACATCAGACAATTTTCCGTTTTAATGACTTATCAACTGCAAATAAATCCATGGTAGATTAATTTGGCCATCGACATAATACATATCCATCCAATCAGAACAAAAATATAGAGTGGAACTCTCACAAGTTTTCACCACAATTCACACGGTAAAATAAAATTATTGGAAGAAAACTAAAAAAACATTTTTTATATTCATGTAAACTGAAAAAGAGAAATAACTTTCAATGCAGGTACTCAATTGCCAATTTTGAATCGAATCGGGCAGTAAAAACAAAACTCTCTCGCCATCTTGCAGCCGCCATCTTGGATTTATTAATTTTCATAATTAATAAAATACATATAGATACATAATGAGTCAATTCAATATAAAGCGTGTAATAAGAAAGTGTTTTTAAAAATAAAAATTCTTTTAATCAAACTAATGTGTCTTGGAGGGGGTAAAACGATTTCCTGTTCTCAAAAGATTAAAACTAACTTCTCTATTATTCAGTTGATTTCAGTAATGCTACAAGAGCATGGAATTCCGGAAAAAAATCAAATGTTAATGAATTCATTTTGTTTAAATATATTATTTCAGGGAGTGTATGGAAAGAAGTTTTTAAGTAGGTGTAAGACTCAATGTTGAATTAACAGGATTGTCTGATTGAAATAATGTAACTGATTAATTCATTGAAGATGTTGATTCTGTTGATTGAATTTAAATTTTGTTCATTTAGTCAACATTTTGCCTCAATTCTCGATTCAGATATTTTCTCTCGAAACGAATAATATAATTTTCGGTAATTTAAGAATGATATCATTGAATTTCAACTTTCATGGTTATTTGTTTACTTTCTACCTGTGGCAATAAAAGATTGAGTGCTGGTTATCACGTGACGTTCAATTGTTCTATTGATCGTCACGAAAATATACCTCAGTACTTCTATTTCTCGGTAAGAATACAATACACGCCACGTTCCTAGGTAGGCTTTCAATTTAAAAATAAATTTGTAGATAAGAATATTCAACCTACCACCAAAACCCTTCTTCAATGTTTCCATTGAAAATAGTGGCCATGAAATTTTGAAAATTTTATTTTATTCGAAAATTAATTACCTACGTCCTACTGATATTGTTAGAATTGAATGTCATGATTTTGTAAAAGAGTAAAGGGTATTTTATGATAATTAAATGCTGATTCTATAAATTTGAATATTTTGATACAGAATATTCATGATCATGAACATATGAGATGCAGGATAATTTTCCACAATATCTCTAGAAACTTTATCTGGGAAAAATGTTTTTTCATGCGTAGGTATTTTGCATGCACCATACTTTAGAAAAAAAAAAGAGTAAATCCAAAAAATATGGACATAAAAATAGTTAACGTAACAATTTTTCATGCTGATTTCATAAAATATATATTTTTACAATTTTACGAATTTATGTGATGTTTATTATGGATTCTTATAATTGTTTAGAAATTTATCAGTAGAGCTTCATTAGTTTTACTTGATATTTATTGTTCTTGTTAATTTATTTGAATATCAGAATTATTGATGACGCATTTTTAATTCAATTAACCATTCTATACTATTAATTGGAATTACAGTACATCCTCTATTCGTTCATTCGTTTAATCATAGGAATCTAAACAATATTGCTAAAAAAACTTTCAGGTGTAGGGCGAAAGAAAAAAAATCTAAATGAAAAAAAAACTGGCAAATTAAATTCATCCTTATATACCTAGGTACTAAGTAAGTCCAACTTGGGTAAAAACTAAAAATTTATGTTTGAAAACACAAATTTATCCATTTCATTCATGCGTAGGCACTACTATTATATTATTACCGTCATTATTTCAAAGTACCTAATTTAGTTTTCTAATATGTCATATAAAAATCATGTTATCCACTAATGTAGAAGCACATTGTTGTACCGGGTGATTATAGCTAATAATAGTCGTAGAATTTTGGGAAAAATCCTTCAGAGGAAATCGACCGTGGAAAATCTTTTAAATTCATGCGTCCACCGTTAGATGGTATAAAGAATTGAATTTTTTCGAAAATTTTCTGGTACAACTTCAGAAATGAATACTCTCACGTTTATGCCACCATAATGGTCCATCTTTTTGAAAAATAAACTTTTATTGTAGGACGTAAATAAAGGCGGGAGGGGATCCTAAACTTTTTGGACTGTAAATGTCTATAACTTGAGTTTGACATAACAGAAATTTGCTAATAAGGTATGGTTCAAGAAAGGGAGGTTTGGTGGTAAAGTAAAAAAACATATATGCTCCTGGTTGTAACCGCTCTCGCTAGAGGGCGTGTTTAATAAAGTAAATCGTTTTTTTATATATATTTTTTTTAATTCGTAACAAACCGCAGGGCAATATCTTCATTCATTTAAAAGATAATGGGTAATAATTAAGTTTTCGCAAGTTTCTTATCATGTTTCAGCGAGACAGTGTTATAGGTTGTCTTGTTCTACCATGGCTACCTGTACTGAAAAACGAAATTATTGATGATGCGGGATCTACGTCACTGAATAAATCACCAACCTTTATTATTCACTCGGATAATGCCTAGCCCAAACCTCTAATCCTCGAATTCAATATTCAGTATCTGTACGGTTAGACCCATAAACAACAGAAATCGTCTTCGATACGTCACACAATAACCAACTACCTGCTTAGGCTTAGCCTTAACCCGATATAATAAGTGGAACCATCGCCCCACCTCCTACAAAATCAGATTTCTCATCCCCCTTGGAAGGCATCCGAATCATCCGATTCAGTCGTGGCTCGTGGTCGTGATGTTTTGTTTGTTGTTCGCGTTGTAGTGGCTTTCTGATCTTCCGCACGTGAAAAAGTGAGGTTATGTCGACTATAAGCGACGCTTCAGAGATGGCCGTGAAATTGGAAATAAGCGAGGTCAGTGTTTTGTTTGTTTTCTTGTACCGGATAATTGATTGATGTTCGGATCAGATATCGTTTATCTTTGCTTTTTTTTTTTAATATTGATACGATCTTGAAATTATTTATGTGTTGGTGTGTGGTGCCGATAAAAGATTAATTTGGTGCTGTTTAATATCTTGAGTATTTTTTCTTCTTTATTGGTTTTGTTTCATTGACGCCCCATATACAATTTTAAAACAGCATGCAATCTGTAAGTAATCAAATATTAGGTATAGATTATAGTAAATAAATAAATTATTAATCCAATGATTGTGACAAATAAGAACCTATTGAGATAAAATGTCTCAATCTCAGCAAAATGTCTCAACTTATTAGTGAGTTATTCAATATGTCCAAAATTATTCTTGAGATTTCCGAAACCATTTTTTATGTTCCTGATAATTCGGCTAATTATACCTAGGTATATATATTTGATATGGTATTCGAGAAAAACTTTATTTGTAAGATACTCTTAATTCATAGGGTTTGGAAAACACCAATAGCTATTCTTAATTATTATCATATGTGCGTTTTTTTAAGAATATGTTTCACCCTCCTACTCAGTTATTTGCTTTCGATCAGATTTGTATTTATTGGTTCCTTATATTTGGATTTGAAATGTTGGTGTTTTTACAATAAATTTTTCAGATATCAGACTTTTTGCTTATTATTTTGCATTCTTCGATACTGAAGTCATTTTCGATCATATTTAACACACTCGAATATTACCTCGTTCTTTCGTGAATGAAATATTGAAATTTCAGATTCCATTGTATAATTCAGTGCATGTAATTATTAATTCAAAAATAGCAGAAAAATATTGAAAAAAATTTTTCTGATTCAAAAATTATCATTAATGTATACACGAAGATTCCTTGTTCTCTAACTAAAATATAGTCGAGAATATAGTCGACAAATACTCGTATAACACCCTGTAGACATTTACGGTTTCATAAACAATGAGTCATATCTTGTAAAAAGTGAGAGATGGAAATGATTCGTAATTCTCTCGAAAATAAAAAATATGATTACCTACTTACTCCATACTTGAGAAGTCAATTAAACTTATATATAATAATAATAATTATATTTCTAATCTAGTTATAATGTAATAAGGTTTATTCTGCACCAAACCTGCTATATTTTGATAATAATTTACAAGATGTTTCATTTGATGAATTGCCAACAAAATTCTCAATAGATTTACCATCAATAGGGGTGGGCGAATTTATCGATATATTGATAATTATCGATAAACCGATAATATCGATAAATTCTTATTATCGATATTTCCAAACCGTTATCGCCCACCCCTGATTTTCTGAATCCTGTATCAATAGTTTTTACATTTCCACGTACACAATAATAAAAGTTATTCGAATTTTTGGTCTCAATGGCTTGTGAAGGATTAAAAAACATGGATTTATCGATAATATCGATATATCAACTATCATTATCCTGTATATTAATTTTTTGAACCAATAAAATGTAACACGCAGTCACTGTCCACGATTTGAATGCCACTGAATCCCACACACGTAGAATATCAAACATGACTGTATTGATTTTCGCATGGTCAAAGAAAAATTCGAAAAAATCATGAATAAATGTTGGTGGGAGATTACCCAACCTCTCACGGCTGAAAATGGCGTTAATGAACTATGCGTGGGGAAGAATTGGATCCTTTGTAGTCGATGTTTGTATTATTGGTTAGCGGCAATACTCTAACAAGTACCTAGTTTCGGATAGTACGGCCCTAACAGAGTATTAACAATAGCAGGCGTTCGAGACTCCAATATACAGAGTGTCCCAAGTTCTGTAGGTCTCATGCTGGACAATGAAATTGACGATTGATGCCTCATAGATGCTTTTTTCCATTTAGATAACTTTTTCTGTTTTGGTTCTATAATGGAGTCATTATGAAACGCAAATGCGTATCGAAATGGCCTCTGTTTCGATACGCATTTTTTGTTATTCGAGGGTTGGTACAATTGAACTGTCATCAAATGAAAGTCAGAAGAATTATAGGCCCAGCTTACTTCTGAGCGATTTTGGATTTCGTGCTAGTGAAAAACTCGTTGTTTTTATTGGTAAATTTTGAATCATAGTGTGATTTGATTTAAATTGACCAATAGAAACAATAACAATATTGCATTTTTCACCGCTGGTATCTCAAAAATCAAAATCGCTCAACAGTAAACTGTACGCTTGTGCGTCAGATTTTAAATATTTCAATGTCATCATTGTTACCAATCGAAGATGTTTCTGCTACTTATATCGATATCAAATCAATTTCTTTCAATAAAATACCTCAAATTGATGCAAAAAACTTCAAAGAAATGCAAAATAGAAAAAATTGTATATGACACACGTTTTATAAGACACGTTGTCGCACTTGTTACCTTGGACCCGACAACGCGTGCGACAAAATAGCGTCTTAGAAAACTTGTATAAACAAGAAACAAAGGAAATACCGAGGGAATAGTAATTTACGTAACAAGTCCGGAAAATACTGTTTCTTTGAATGAGTGGACAAAATTCTAGGACGAGCGTAGCGAGTCCTGGAAGTCTGCGAGTCCAAAAAAACTGTTTTCGGGCGTGTTGCGTACACAATTTTTTCGGCAACCGTGTAGAATAACAAATCAAAGAAACACATTTCTTTATTAGAACAAAATTTCGAACATTTCAATTCTTATTTATATTAATATTTATATTAAAATTAGAACAATTGTTAATATTGGATGGATTCGATTTGTTTGAAATGCTTGGTATATTTAAGTGCCTTTTGTTGAAGTCAGAACAAGAAGGTAAAGTTTCCGTTTCACATTGATTGTTTTCATCTGATAATTTTTGAATGTTAGCTAATTTTATGTTAGATAGCTGTCAGTCGTTATTTTGCTGCTATGGTGATGATCAACTGCATTTATCAAAACCATACTACCAAGATTTTCATATTTACAATGACAACAAAGATGTGATTCATACACCGCCTCGATTCCATAGTGATATGACATGGTGTTACTTGGTGTTAATTTTTATATCCCTAGGTAGACTACTCGGTTGACTATTTATTTATACAAGTAACCGAACAGTCAATAAACATTTTTTTATTTTGCATTGATTCGAAGTCGCTTATTGAGAAACATTTATTTAATATCGATAAATAACAGAAACATCTTCGATTGGTAACAGTGATGACAATGAAATATTTAAAATCTGACGCACAAGCGTAAAGCCCGGTTTACTGTTGAGCGATTTTGATTTTTGCGGTGAAAAATGCAATGTTGTTTTTGTTTTTATTGGTGATTTTAATGAAATAACACTGAATCATAATTTGTCAAGCGTTTTTCACTGCTAGAATCACCTAATCCAAAATCACTCAGAAGTAAGCTGGACCTAACTATATATTCTGACTTTCATTTGACAGTTCGATTGTACCAACCTCCGAATAATAAAAAATGCGTATCGAAACAAAGAAAATTAATTTGCTTTAATTAGTGTGTCATAAGAGTGAATGTCTTGAATATGTATTAAATCCTCGATTAAATCCTTCAATATGTGTGATGGTATATAGTATATTATTTTTTACTTTGTATACAAAATTAAGTAATGCATTTTTCGAAATATTCTTCATCTCACACTCATCAATGATAATTGCGCAATTCTGAACTTTCTGGATTGCCTCTATGTTTGTATTGTCCATGGAGGGCAATTGATAGTTATAGGTACTTTATGTTGAAATTCACTTTCTAGTTCTTGGTTTTTGGATAAGTTGGTTTTGGAAATGAAAATGCGTTCGTTCACTACGAGAATAATCAACGTACTAACTATTTATTGAACAGATGACAGTGTTGCCAAAAACAAGTCCAGGATAACTTAGACTTGTAGTCTCATAATAGATGGCGCTACGTGAATATTTTTATTTACAACCAACACTTTATTGCCCTCGCTATTGTCCGAACGATATAAAAAATGTACCTACCTTCTTGACCATTTTTATTTCTTTGTAAAATCATAGTAAACTCACGATTAACAAACTGTATAAAACACTGGCAACATTGTAGAAACTGCATTATGCCAGAACCCTCCTAATCTCATTCTTGGGCAACATTTTGCTATTTTGTCGGAGTCGCTAAGTACCCTAATGATAGATTCGAAGATAAATTGCTGTGTTGGGACTGCGAATAGTAATTTATCGCTATTTTATTGTTTACTGTTTTGTGCACTTGCAGCGAGTTGATGGAGTTAGCAAAAAAGTTCGCGTACAGCTTAATTGAGGAGGCAAATGGCAGAAACTCTCCTCTCAAGCACTCTCAAGTCTGATCAATCGGTAAAGAAAGAAGACTACATTGTTAAAGTTCTTCGTAAAACCAAGTAAAACATTTGGCTTATATTCATCACGTGAATATAACTGAATAATGTTTCCTTTGATTTTGATGAATCCAAACTATTCGCCGTAGAGTGCATAAATTATGTATTATAGCAAATTAAAACGGAAGCGATACTATGACTTGTAGGGGCAAAAAGGGCTGTATTGTCTCTTTCCTCAATTATCGTTAAAGCATTTCCAGTTGAAAAAAGCATGCTTATTAAAACTCAATAATTCCATCATCATCAACATTTTACCGCCCGCATTTGAAGCGCTATCGAAATGATAACGTACCTTATCAGTACAAATTAAAACAGAAAAGAGATAATTATATGGTATAACTGTTAAACTCAAACTAATAACGATACCAAGAGCAAAATAATAAAATCGTATATCCTTGAAAATAGTCACAACTTATGGTAATGTAGCTTTATCAGCGAATCCATTATTCATGACAATTATTATACTGTTTGTATTGTTCTATAGGCATCTAATAAAAATTATTGAGGAAATATCTTTATTTGTTTTCAGTTGGCGCAGTTACCACGAATTACCACGTGATTTTCCATAATTTAATTTTTATTGATCATACAAAGTAATCCAAGTATTGCTTTTGAACACTAGGTACAAGAAATAGAATGTAGAATTTCAAAACTCTAAAGGAAAAATTCGTTTCGGATGATTTTTCTAGGTTTTTATCATCGTTCAACAATAATAATGATATACTGGGACTTTATTTCATCAAACATACAGATAATTCCACCAGGTTTCTGTAATTTTCTGTAAATACCGATGCATATAAATATTTATTGTTATAATGTCCTGAACATGCCATACTCTCATGTCAATGATTCAATTTCAGGAAAATTCCTTTTATTTGGTGATGACACTACCCTGTATATATAATAAACAATTTTCCTATCGATTCATTCAGTTGGACTGAAAACATTCGATGTATATAAATATAATAACTGTCATATTACTTGCTCTTCATGAAATATACATAAAATTTGCTTTCGATAATTCATTCTCGAAATTTTCTTAGAAAACCTATCTCTCGACCTACCTATTCGAGTAGCATTGAACCAAATGTGTTATTGTTGTGTTTAATAGAGCTCTAAACATTTTTACTAACTTAACCTTATTAACTTTTTTATTCGTATGGAAATGAGACCACCGATTTTTATATCCAAATTAAAGAAATAACTGCTGACGTAACATATCCTAGTAACTTTGTTGTGGCCGCTCTCTCAGATTTCATAAATACAATAGAGTGATATAAAATCCCGAAAAGAGACTATAAAAGTTTTATGTCGGTCAGGAACATATTTCATATTAATATTTTCGGCCTTTTAATGTGATTTTTATTATGACCACGAATATCAACCCCAGTGACTAATCTCTCTGAACTAATTTTATGATAACCAATTAAAATATTCAACTTTTAATTGTACAACAGGAACTATTAAAGTTTCAACAGTTCTAAGATTCTGATCAATGAGTGCATTGAATATATTGTTTCCGTGAACTGAGCTAGTCCCATTCGATTTTGAGCGTGTGAAATATTTATTTCTCTATGACTTATCATGTTGTATAATCTCCCCTCTCAAGATCATTTAATTATTGCACAATTTGTCGTGCAAATTCAGTATTTTCGTTTACACAATAATATTTCGTCAAAATGTAAGTGATTATGTAAGTAATAAAGTTTCAGTTTATTAGAATGACTTACTTTTCGAATTAATTCATAATTCAAATTCATAACTGTCGAATTCGAAGTTGATTGAGCTAATGCTTGATTAACTACAAAGCTTATACTATACTAAGATAATTATTTCGAGTTTGGCTTCTTGAATCCCAATCATTTCCTGGTATTGTAATAAACCCCGACGCCTTCAAATGATGAAATAATCATTTAGAATAATTCACCATCTTTAAACAATCGCATATTCAATAGAAACAATGGAATATGAAAGGATAATTTTATCGTTAATATCCCAGCAACCTTGTGCGCATGGGAGAGAACCTGTCTTATTATTCGAATCGTAAAATTTTATGACATATTGATTAATAAATTCTCATAAAGTATGGAAAATTACGTCCATAGATGTAATGAAGGATCGCCGTTAGCGTTTACAACATGCAGTAGGTACTTATTGGTAACCCTTTCCCCTCGTTTTAGTCTGTAGGACTAAACAGTCAATAGGGAATATTCCTCAATTCGGATCATTACAGCAAATGCAAGTATGAACTTTTTGATTATGAGATTCATAAATTTTTCGAATTCGTTGCGAAAACTATCAAAATTAATTTTTCAAATATGGGGTTTTAAATCGCTTTGTTTCTAGTTCACAAATTGGCAACAGCGTCTAGTAAGCTAGAAGAACAACAACTCACATTTGGCCACACTTTCATTATGTACACTTGATGTCAATGCATAATTCAGGAATCAAACTGCTATATATTAAAAAATAATCAGTCAAAACATGAATTTTAATCCAACAAAAACACAAATCCAACCAAAAGTCAAATATAAACATAACCTGCGAAACTGAGTATCATTTCTTTTGAGGAGCATGGAACAGAAATAAGCAGAATGGTTAGGTACCACAAAACTTATTGGTAGTATAAGTTCTGTGTTCTTCTCTAGTTTACCATCCTTGCTGTGTTCTAACCTGATCAAAATATTACTATCTTTATTCACCTAATCAACTTAATGGATTTGTTGTCCTTTATTATTTATGAAATCTGCAGTCGATGTTGCCAAATAGTGAAATAGGAACAAGGTGCTTTAAATTCTAAATCCCCATATCCAGTCTTTTTTTAAGCACTTTCAATGTTTTTTTTTCGGAAAAAGGTTGATATGGTGAGTTTGAAATGCGACGTTTTGGAGATATTTAATGAGAATTATCATCATCCGAAGGAGAATTTCCCATTGTATCAAATCATATCGACCTTCATAACCTAATCCCCATAAAATTTCATATAATCTGTTTACCCAAATGTTTGATGTTTCGATAAAGTTGTGATAAGATTTATAAAAGCTGTAAAATCTCAATACATCTCTTGATGTCTGTGTATCAACAACAAAAATATAATTTTACGACAAATTAATCCTATTTCCGAGAACGCCGATCACTATATTATTTCCATCAAAACCGAATCCATGAATTTATTTTTATATCTCTCATAAAATCTCGAAGTTTATATTGTGTATCTAGTTGATAAATGACTTTTTGATCTTTGGAGAATGCTGCCACAATGGACTGATACCTGCTCAACACGAAACCTACGGGCATAAAATGGTCTGAATGTCAATTGCAGGTTTTTCTATAAATCATCCGTGTTTGAAAAAAGATCGCCCCAAATGGACTATCGAAAGCAGCCCCTGGTATTGCTATTATTTGTTCCAATACAAAGAAAATTGCTCTCCATGGTTTTATTACGGACACTTTGGACCTATACTCATAACAACTCGTTACTATAGTATGTTTTTATTATACCTACGTGTACCATGGTTGTTTTTTTCTTAAAATTTTAGTTCCAGAAAAATAAATGACCTATGAAAGGGACCATTCTGAAGAAATGTTTTACAAATATTAATGTATAGAAGATATCTAATGATTGAAATTATATTCTGACCACAAAACACATGATGTGACTAAACGAGTTTTTCTTTTGAAAAAGAATCAGTTTCGAACTTTTGAAATTTATATTCTGATTCCTAGAAGAACCTGCAAGTGAAAAATAATTTATAGAATCTTGGATATATAAATTATGTAGAAAATGTGATCCTCTCTCTCAAATGAAGGATAGCAGCTATATGTGACACTGTCGCCTGTATACATTATTCAGTTATTAATAGACATCATTATTGTTTATATTCAGGAGACCGTAAAGCTTTCTAAAATTGTTTTAATCTAAACCTAAAAAAAACATTATTATCGTTTTTGCTGTGGTTGGAACATTGTGCTCAGATATAAAATTTTAATAGTTATTGCAATGCACTATTGAATCACAATACATGAAGAATTATTAGACAGTTCACAAGTGAGACCAGAGATTTATTGACAAATTTTAATTAACTCCAGATTGACATGGTCTCTATAAAATTATGATGAACAAATCAAGCCAATGTAGAGCTTCAAAGAAAAGTCTATATCCGAATTCAACGTACGACCTGTGAAAAGTTTTCTCTGAAATGACAGATATTTTGGGAAAGGTCACATTTTCTATATATACAGGGTGCCCGTTTTTCGAGCTTAACCATCTCAGTTATTATGAGACATATGAGGTCGGTTAAATTGGGACAAAGTTGCGCAATTTCATGCTGAACGATCATGTGAAAGAAAATTTTATGTATAATTTTTTGTTCATATTCCAATTCACTTCTAAACACAATTTTACTCTTCACACCAAGTTCTAGATAGCTCAATCGATGGATACCTATTAAGATCTTAGAAGAAATAACACTGGATTATTGTTTATGGAAATGAAGAAAGATTCCTTAAAAATTTTCCTATCGATGATATTTCTGAGCTGGGGAGAAGAACGAATGGAATTGTATCTAGAGAGAATGGTGGAGTATTCGAGCATATTTTATAACTTTATGATGTATTTGATAATTGTGTTTCGTTTTGCGGAGAAAAAACTTGTAGCTTTCCTGTCAAGTTCGTTCCTGGCTTTAAACCTTCGTTTTGAGAAAGGTAAGATTTATAGAAATGTGAAAGTTTCTCATCCTCAATTGAAGTATCGAAATTTAGTTTTTGTTAAACAAAACTGTTGGCGTTATTTTCAAAGCACTCTTCGTAAAAACGATTTTTTCTCAATATTGATTAGCATGTCAGATTCAAACATATCGTGTGTCACATCATTGTATTCAGAAAGTGACACACTTTTCAAGAATGAAAAAATATATATGACTCATTTATTCACCAGATCAAGAAATTATAACAGGCTTTGTGGATGCTGATTGGGGATCTTGTCTCGATGATCGACGATCCTATTCAGGATATACTTTTATTTTATCCGGAAGCCCAATTTCATGGGATTCAAAAAAACAACGCACAGTCGCCCTCTCCTCTATACTGAAGCAGAATATATGGGGATGACTGAAGCTGCAAAAGAAGCGATATATCTGCGAAATTTTATGAGAAATTTGGAACTTGAAGAGCTGACAGATGTAATAATTTACAATGATAATCTCAGCGCACTCAAACTAGCAGTAAATGTGACATTTCATGCTAGAAGCAAACACATCGATATGAGATATCATTTCATCAGAGATTCGATTAGAAATGAAGAATTCACAGTGAAACATGTGTCAACTAAAAACATGACAGCTGACATTTTCACAAAAAGTTTACCGAAAACAAAACATGAAGCTTGTGTGAAGATGCTCGGATTGGGTCCTGTTTTTTTTATTCAAGAAACCGCAGCATTGCCTCGAGGGGAAGTGTTGAAATAAATTCAAAATAAATGCGAGTCACGCTGTTCTCATAGAGATGTCCAAAACATTGAATGTCAGTTAGAGTTGTCAATAATTGTTCTCAAGAATTATATTATATTTTCACAAATAAATACGTTTAGAATCACGTTGATTGGAATCTTTGGCATAAGTTGTTTACCACAACAAAGTTCTGCTCAACAGAAAGTGACACACTTTTCAAGAAATATATATAAGAAAAACCCAATTCAACTGTTGTATTCTGACATCAAGAACGCCTTGGAAAATACGATGACAGATTTAGATTCCTTTTGTGAAAAACGTCCGGTTTTTATGGTTTTCGCTAAAAAAAACTGAGATCCCCATGGTTAAGCACCCTGTATGTGCCTCGTTTCTTGCACATCCTTGTATGGCATTTATTATCCAACCGTCTCTACGATGAATGCATAATGCATAAAATAACGTACTCGCAACCCGCACACCATGATCACTCATACATGAAATCGATGTTTGGGGGCATAACTTTTGTTTACCCACGTCACCCCAATCACGAGAGGCGTCCAAGCATCATAATCAACCCAATTATCACACCTAGACGCCATTTTCGTCATTGTGTCATCGTCAACGTCCCTTTCCCATCTCTGGGTCGGGCACAATGAAATATCAGAGAGAGCTCTTTTATTAGATTGTTTTGGAACACGTAATCTGGGTGAAAATGTGGCAACACATATTAATCTTTATGATGGGAATATTGGGAGAGGACATAGTTGGATATAGGTACTGACTTTTTTCTTTAAATTTTGGCGGTTATATTATGAATGATCAATATCATCATGTGACCCATGGAAACTCCCGAATCTGGATCATTATTCTGAAAGGAATTCTCACAACTGAGATGAAATCACACAAATTATGAAGAATGCATCAAACCAAAAAAGTTGTGGAATAGTATATTATGATACAAGTTTTATTTTGACACACTTTTTTCTATTGAATAATTATCATTTCCAACTGACATCAGTTTATCTCGTGAAATTACAGATTGGCAAACTTTTTCGTGAAGAGAAACCCATCAGAATGTTCTTGTGTTTTTACTGTTGAAAAAAATGCCATAATCCATTGTCACCGGAATTTATTTACACATTCAAAATTTCAAACAAATCGGACAATTAGAAGTTGGTCAAATTCAACATCATTACTGACAAACGGGCATACCGGGACAGGTGAAACTATGTATGAATGAAAGCTTTTCAATTCACTAGCAGCTTCCAAGACCTAGCTTCAAGTAGGGTTTCTCGAGACCAAGACTCAATGAATCTTCTCAAGATCATGACAAAGACTTGACTTTCGATACCAAGACCAAGACTATCTCCCAAAAGTCTTGGTCTAGAAAAAAATATGGAACTTGAATCTACTCAATATGAAGAAAAATCTGATGGAAAATATTATGACATTTTATTTTATTTCATTTATTTATTTTTATATGGTAGGTTTTTAATTTTTGTTTGTTCAAATCGAAATAGTATATTATGATTCAAGTTTAATAAGGCACTATTTTGTCGCACGCGTTGTTTGGAGTACGACGAGCGATGCGAGGAGTGCTCCAAGATGGCTCCAAGGGAACAGGTGCGACAACGTGTCTTATAAAACTTGTGTTTTATGCGATTTTTTCTATTTTGCATTTATTAGAAGTCTTTCATTGAAAAAATTGATTTGATATCGATAAATAACAGAAACATCTTCGATTAGTAACAATGATACCATTGAAATAATTAAGCAAATAGTTGAGCAATTTTGATTTTTGTGATACCAGCGGTGAAAAATTTTATGTTTTCATTGTTTTTATTAGTAATTTTATTGGTATCACCGAATCCAAAATCGCTCAGAAGTAAACTGGGCTTAACTCTTCTGACTTTCATTCGACAGTTCGATTGTACCAACCTCCGAATAATAAAAAATGCGTATCGAAATAGAGGTCATTTCGACACGCATTTGCGTTGTACATTATACAACCAAAATAGAAAAATACATTTTTCAAATGCATTATAGCAGTTAACAACAAATAGGTGTCTGTTGTAAAGTTGCAGTGGTCCATACCTCCTATACTACTGATGATAGAAAAAAAAATTAATACAAAACTTATTTGGTTTGAATTTGAAGTTTTTGGAAATATTTTTGATACTGCGTTGTTTTCACTTCCAGCTAAACTTGGCAACGATTTTCTTTTTCAAATAAATCATCCTGTATATTGATGCATACCTATTAAACTTTTAGGTTAAATATTTCGTGAGATTTTTCAATTTTCGACAGCCTTTTACCGCAGCTTGACAATTGAATTGAATAATTCAAATTCCTAGACCCATTTTGATTCAAGACCAAGAATGAACCAGTCTCGTCCTGGTCTTGAAACATCAAGACCAAGACTACATTTATTTCTCGAGACCAAGACTGATCAGTCTGGTCTTGGTATTGATGGTCTCGCGAAGCCCTAATCGCTTCAAAAGTTTCAATTCGCTGAATTGACATGGATCGCATTTCTTTATTCCCCTAGTTGATCATACGAATTATAATCGACCAATTATCACTTCTAGTCGACAGCATCCCATTCTCATCCTCCGGGCTCTCACAATAGGCCGTATATGTACGAAGGGCTTTCGATCTCTTTATGTTCCGTGGCACGGGGTCAAAAAATACAAACCTTATACAAACATTCGTGCAGCGTTCTTTTGTTGGGAAGTCAAGTGATTCGATACTGTTTTGTGGCGTGTTTCATTCGTCAGAGATGGGTATCTGGACCAGGTATTACCGAGCGGTTATCTCTAGTGTCATCACCGAATACATTTCAATGCTGATTCGGGCATTGATACTCATTTCAATGGAGGTATCCTGATAGATTTATACCTACGCGGCTGTTGAATAGACCATATTTGTTAGGTTAGAATCACTACTTTCTTCGCAGGAGATCCATATTAAATTTTTTCAACATGGGAGTCTTATGGAGGTTCAACTTTGAGAGGTAACGATGCTTTCTGAAAGTTAATGTTAGCATTGAGACATCAAATATTGGGTGGTATCATCATTAGTGCGTGTTTTGACGCACATCAAAATCTGCTTCTATATTATAATCCTCAAATTGGAATTGAAGATTTTGATCCTGGATTACGAATCATCAAGAGAAAGAAAGTGAAGGCCACAGCAAAATTTGCCTCCATCAATCAAAAATGAAATTAAGCTAAGGCAAACTCCTACATCGAATTTGTCCACAAATGGGTAGTCGAACTCACAGATGGATAAGAACTCCTTTGGGTATCTGATTATATATTATATTGCATTCTGAATTCCGTAACCACGATAGTCAATATTTATTTATCAACTTTCCAGTAATTCATATCGAATTATGAAACTGGAACTTGGCACTAAAATATTTTTATATATTTTCCATGAAACTATAAACTTTTATGGAACAATCGATAATATTATAACTTGATTTATTCAGTTACTTTCCTAACTTTAATGTACGTTTCTATTCTACGTTTTGTCAACATATCTCAGTAGCAAATTAGTTGTTTTCTGCTATCAAATTATATTCTTCAATAATATCGTTGCGATTCTTCTTTTATCCTTATTGCTAATATTGCATATTGTGTAGCTTGTCAGACTGATTTCATTGTTTGATAACGACTAAAAAATCTGGTTCCCCATGATGCCAATTTCATCGCTTTCAGGTGGCAAAAATTTATGGCGAATTTATGCAAATCGGTGCAAACGATCCAATCGAATGTATAGTTAATAACTCTAATCGACACCTTCGTTCAAGAGAACTTTTCAGAGGTGTATCTAGAAAAATATTACTACATATCGCCAGAAATTCTCTCTTCATTCCTGCTCTTTGGTTGGTTTCCCAGAAATTATTTTTCTATTGTACAGACCAATAGCTGCTATTGATCCAATTATTCATTGTTTTTGAATGAGTAATTTCGGATATTCAATCTGGAACACCTTTTCTGGATCAACAATTTGCAGTTTTTTTAACTTCGCTACTGTAGGTCCTGTATAATTCCTACTGCTGCAACATGTGCGAACTGCACTATCTCTCCCTTCCGATCTCTTCTCAACAGAACCCCCTCTCACTAGCCGATAAATCTTACCATTAATATCGTACACCTACGTTAATAATAAATCGATTAAAACAAAAGAAAATTAATCGGAATGCCATCGTAGTTCCAGTCATCATCAGCATCGTGCGCTCTAAGAACTATAACACACCTCAAAAACAATTAATTCCTTGTATCTTTTTTCTTCTTCACCCAGATATATTCCACCCAACCCACACTGATCATCTATCATGGCGATCGTTGACATATTCGAAATTAAAAACATTAAGGCGATAGTCCGTGAGCTTGCTACCAGAGGCACAACAGGTGCTCTTGGTCCAGTGATATCTCACGCCATAGTTTTCTCGAAAAAGTATGAAATGACTACGAATATCATGATATTGAGCGAGTTTGCAAACTGCTAGTTGGCTAGGGGATGCGGAGGAGTTTACTAGCTGCTAGTGAACCCACTAATTAGCACTACTAGCAATTACAAGCAGCTCATAAACTCTGATCACGAACAGACACAAGTCAGATTGTAATCCTAGTAGAGGAGGAGCAGGGATTTCGGGATTTACAAGCTGAAATAGTTAAAATTGTCTCTTTCCGCGCCTATCTTCCCTTCTCACACTATCTCTATTTCTCACTCGCACCGCGTCCCCATACTTTCTGTTGCCATGATACATATGTCAACTTATGGGTCAGCCCATAGATCTTATCGCTTACGCTAGATCCTGCATCCTGTGTAGTAATTTTTAGGTCAAGAGGGGTCTGCAAGAAAGTAGGTACCACATGATCACGTGGTACAACACATGTATGGACAAAAATAAAAGCGACCAATCAATGGCCTAGTACTTTCAACACCCCCGGACCTACAAAACAAGTAACCTGGATACCGGATCTAGCGTGAGCCATAAGATCTATGGGTCAGCCCCAAGGAGAGTATACTAACAAGGAGATCCCAATCAGCTTTAGCCAATCAGAATCATTCAGCTAAAACGCGTCATAGTGACGTAACAGAGCATGCGGTAGGTGTCCCAAACAAAATCACATATACAGTGGCCCAACTACACTATTATTTGTAATCGTATATGGAGCCTATGGAGGGTGATGTAGATTGTAGGGTACTTACCACAAATTCCAATTCTAATGAAGCAAATGTAAAACTTCGAATAAAAATGATGTATTTTTTATATCTGTCACATCTACTACTAATCAGTAGTCTGTTCGACAAAGTATTTTTTCCAGTGATTACTTGAACCACAATTCTAAGAAACATTGAAATTAAATGTTTATAATAAAAAAAATTGAATTGAGGTTATGGTGAATAACAAAAAGCAAATTGAGTAAACTGTTATAGTGGAATGATATGAGAATATGTTACATTGTGAAGGATAGGATATGTAATAAAGTCATGATTAATATTATTTCTGGACTGATTATGCTTCAACTTGGACAAAATATAAACATGGTAGGTGGAAATGTTTCAGAAATGATCAAGAAATATAAATGCCTTTATTTAGTGGGAAAATAAATAGCGGCGCATTTGCTCATATTGGGAATAATAAAACAATAGTTATTTTAAAATTATCCATATGATTCATGAGGAAAACCCATAAAAACTCATGAAACCACTATAAATCATTATGATTTGACAAAAATAATTCTTATATCTAAGTATGTACAATACACTTTCTAGTAGGTACATTAAGAAATTTCAATTTCAAAAATGCAATTACAATATAGATTTATAACTGATATTTATTCAAATCCTATTATTCACTGCCTTCATAGTAAACTCACTCAGAAATCTGTATTTCATATTCTCTGAAAATATGTTCAAAGTTTGATTATATAAATATGATCATATAATAAATGTATATATTATTCACATTTACCAAATTTTTAAAAACTAGTATGATTCCATCAATCCAGTTCCATGTTCTCACTGAATGATCCATAATTAATGATGATATCTGATTTATATATTATATGGATTCTTCCAACTTCTGTTCTGAAACAAAAAAAACCAAAACAGGAACACAGGTAACATTGTATTATCAACTCACTTTAATTTTGTTTTACCTGTATTTGAATCCAAAATACAATTATTCAATGTCATCTTTGAGAAACATATCTAAAAATTCAGATATTTTCTTTCTTTCTCCTCTTTGTCAATGTTCCTGATTACAGTTTTGATGAATTCCTGGTTCTTTTTGTTTTCATCAACTCCTGATGGTTCTTCTCTAGAATCATTGATGATACTTGGTACAGCTCCTCTTTCAAGAACTCTCCTTGAAACACCTCCTGAAAATTAGAGTTTAGTTTGAAGACCCACATGTATAATATCTTTTTATTTTATATATTTTATTTTGATTTCAACCACTGAATAATACAATGAAGGCTGATTAAACTCAAATATAATTGGGGTCAAAAAGGCAATTAATATATACCTACCTATCATTGAAAACTTTCAAATTTTTTCTCCATATAACAATTTCAATGAAATTCTAAGATGTCATATATAACATTCAACAATATATAATAGGATTCATTAAAAAACCACAAAATCTATGATCAATTATCAAGTTGATTTCATATATTCATTTACAATAGTTACATAGAACAGCTATTACAGAGTATTATTTTTTGAGGGTTCTGTTTGTTCATCTTGAGAAACAAAACCCTGGAATTGATTAAGAAGATATGTAAGTGTAGGGTTGCTAATTTACTAATTTGTGCCAATAAGTTACTATTCACCAAACTATATATCCTGATTTCTATGTTATTTTTTGAGAAAAGACAAATCCAAACCAATTATTTGCAAGAAATATAGAAAACCTTACTTTATTCTTCCAGTTTATAACAAAAGAGGGGTGTCTACAAAATGTTTACTTCCAGGAAGGAAGTTAGGTATGTTCAATAAAAGGAATTCACATACCAATGAGATCACTCTGAAGATTCCTCTCAAAATCAATTTTTCGGAAATGAGATGAGCAAATCCTTGAAGTTGATAAAGGAACCCATCCCAATCCTCTCTCACAAAATGATATCCAAATTTTTTTCTCCCCTTCATTTTTAGGAAACTTATGGTAGGACACATCAGAAGTTTTATCACTCCTGTTTCCACAGAAGGAAACACAACACCAAATCGGCATTTCCTGAAAAAAGTATAAGTTGAAACTAGAATTCATGGAGGTGCATCCCCATCATCTTCTATACATGGAGATTGGTGAAATCTAGTAATTATTGATAAGAATTCGAATACTCACGAGGATCACTCCAAAACTATCAAACTTTGAGAAGTAATTCACAATTGTCTATATGTCTATAATATATTGTTAAACGTTCCTGTGAGCGTTGATATTCTTTGGTTCAACACCAACACTGCGAATGCTACAAATTCCAGAGTGATAACACACAAAAACACAGCAAAGCCAGCAAGAATCCAAAGTTTTAAGTTTTAGAATCAAACCGCCAAAACTCTGATTGTGAAATCAAATAGAAAATTGATGACACAACACATTATCTATGCACAACACAAAACAAATTCCTGCTTTATAGAATAGTTGGACCACATTCGACTCCGCCACTGAAGAATGTGGCTGGTGGCAGCTGGCGGCCATGACATGCTCTGTGACGTCACGAGGCGTATTCTCATCTCTTTCTATCGCGGAACCATTGCCTTATGGGGATTGAGATCTCCTTGTTAGTATACTCTCCTTGGGTCAGCCCAACAAGGACATCAAGCTAAACCGTCTGTATTATGATCTGCCGCGCTCGAGTATTTCAATGTCACTTTTTTCTTTCATTTTCAAACATCGGCCATGAGTTTTGATCGCGTTCAAATTGTCAGTCTTTTGAATAGTAGCTTCTTCAGGGTTCTCTCAACATTCCTTCTGAATATCTGACGCGCTAAAATAAAGTTTTTTTTTCTTAATTCTCCACCCCCTCGTATCGTAACTGGTTTGGTGGCCGAGTGCGCTGAGGCGCTGGTCTATGGCACAGAGGCTCCGCGGTTCGAATCCCGGCGGCTATTGTACATATTTATTTATTTCTATTGTATTGTTTAGCGGGAGGAGATAGGTGACCAACCGAACATTCTTTGTACCTAGATTTCAATCCACTTAGAAAGCTAAGGTCTCCGTCCTCCTAACTCATTCAAGTCCTAGCCTTAAGAGGGTTCTTCGACGACTAAGTTAGCGGTTAAAAACACTTTTCAAAAATCCTTTTCTCGTATGACCACCCCCACCACGCAAACTGGCAGATTAATATTCCTCCGTTATCAAAAACATGGGGAGCGCATATACTATTAATATCTGACGCGCTATTTCTGTGTGACTATTTTTTACATTTTCGAGGAACTGTACAC
The DNA here is from genome assembly GCA_029955515.1 of Chrysomela aeneicollis. Taxonomy (NCBI): domain Eukaryota; kingdom Metazoa; phylum Arthropoda; class Insecta; order Coleoptera; family Chrysomelidae; genus Chrysomela; species Chrysomela aeneicollis. The sequence continues at coordinate 10,891,749 of JARUHQ010000003.1, read as the reverse complement.
GCTCCCCCCACCAGTGAAAGGGCATTAGATTAGATTAGCATAGGGCTTCCACACAGCGACCTTTTCAGATCTATTGTGTATGATCTCTCAATCAGTTAGAGGTCCTTGTCTTGCAATGCCTTTACTATCAGACTCCATAGGCTAGTTGTTAGATCCCCCATACATCTGGAAGCATCCCGTCGTTAGAAATCTTAGTCTTGATAAGCCCTCGCATTGGCATAGTATATATGTACTGATGCTGTTTCCTCCTTGTCCTGACAAAACCGTCACAGAGTTACTTATGACAGACCAATCGTATTCATATGCTTATTGAATTTCTCGTGCCCTGTGAGGAGTCCCACCATTATTCTGGTGGTTCTCCTATTCTGGCTTAGAATAAGGTAGTCAGTGAATGTTGGCGATGGTTTTTTGGTAAACTCTTTCGCCTGTCTCATTCCAGGTGAGAATTATGTTGTATCCAAATTTAAATGTTTGTTTTTTGTGCAGTTAGCTATACCGCAAAACGGTTCTGGACCATTCAGAGCCTTGTTTGCTCCTTCTCGTGCTAGTTTGTCAGGCTCTTCGTTGCCCTTATAACCTTTATGTGCTGGTACCTAGGCTGGAGTCAGTCTTTTACGACTACCTAGCTCTTCTAGGGCTTCTAAGCAGTCCCAGACCAGTTTTGAGTTAAGTTGCATCGAGCTGACTGCTTTTATTGCCGCTTGGCTATCAACGTAAATGGCAATGGTTTTTCCCTCAAGTTTTTGCATTATCAACTCTTTGGCACCGTAGTGAATTGCAACAATTTCTTCTTGCCTAAGCTCAGTGAGATTCTTGTCTTTGGTTTGTTACCATGTATGCCAGCTCCTGAACCATCTTTGGTTTTTGAGCCATCCGTATAGATAGCGATTTCTGCGCCTTCCATACCTCCCTGTCCGTTAATTTTACCTTGAAGGTCTTTTTAAAACTATATCAGGGGAGTATGACATTAGATGGCATACCCATAATTGGGTCATTTTCTAGCTCTCCTTTTAGCTTATTGTGGTCTCTTCCGTGTATTCTGCTTATGAAAGGGCATACATCATATAACTCTTTTTTCTTTTTAGCCTCCAACCATAATTTTTTTTGACTCAGCCCTCGGACTATCATATGATCGAAGATATCCGCGCATGGGGCATTGAGAAATGAACGTTCCCCTTAATGTTGTGATATCTCTGTAGCCACGGGGGAGTGTTATAAAAATCATTTTATTGTTAATAAACGCTGGTGAAAATAAATTAGTTATTAGATTTGATAAATGTTTAATTCGAATGGTGTTGGGTATTATACCTTTCGGTAGTTTTGACACATCAGTATCGTTCGATCCTGAGAAGGAATTCTCTTTAAGCGGAGGTGAATTATACATAACAAGGTCGTTAAACTGGAACTTTGGGAATTATATACGGGAAGGTTATGTGAAATTACACCACAGGTGGATATTTGGCGTTGACACGTTTACATAAACGTGAACTTTCGCATGCGTTTTTAGAAAACAGATAGCTATATTGCGTACTACAACATTTTCGATAATTGTACAATAGATTATATCATATCGGAGGATATTTTTGGGAAGACAATTTATGCTCCTGAAGACGTAGTTTTTATGCTGAAATACAAAAAACACCAGTAAAACCACATAATAGTATATTATGAATCAAGTTTTATAACATGCTATTTAAAAAAATGTATTTAATATCGATAAATAACAGAAACATCTTCGATTGCTAACAATTATGACATTAAAATAAAATTTGACGCACAAGCGTATTGCCCAGTTTACTGTAGAGCGATTTTAATTTTTACGATACCAGCGGTGAAAAATGCAATATTGTTATTGATTAATTTAAATCAAATCGCACTCTGAATTAAAAATTAGCAATTAAAACATTGAGTTTTTCATTGCTAGTATCACCAAATCCATAAACGCTCAGGAGTAAACTGGGCCTAACTCTTCTGACTTTCATTTGACAGTTCGATTGTACCAACCTCCAAATAATAAAAAATGCTTATCGAAACAGAGTATTTTATCAAGTGTCCCATGGAATGTAATAAAAACTGGAGAAAGGATAATCTTCTGAAATGTGAATTCGAATCAGTCGGAATGAATATTTTTTCTAAATCTATGACTTATTCAGGTGCCGATTTTCTTTCTCGGATTTTTCCATGTTTAGCGAAAAACTTGGAGCTTTGTTGCTTTGCTGTCAGTAGGTAACTAATTTTTTCGTTTGGACAACTCATTTCGATATAGTTCGAATTATTGGCTCCGGTTTTCTTGGTACAGATAGATATAGGTTTGAAACAAGAGAGAGTGTGTAAAGATAGATGACTCGAACAGACAGATTAGTTAACCGAGGTTATTAATGACTGTCTTTAACCTTCTCAACCCCACCTCACAACAATGGCCGATGTATTTTAACACCACATTACAAGCGATTACGACTGTGAGCTTCTCCATACACATATTGTAAGGGTGTTTCAAACAGAGGGGTCTATCAGACGTGCATTGGAGAAATAATTTCATATTCTGTGTTGGTTTTTGTTGTTAACATTTCAATTTACTGCTTTCAAAAGACACTCTTTATATAGGCGGAAACATTCAAATGGGTCGTTTCAGAGCTTTTAGTAAACATTATTTCAACTTATATCTACAAAATACCATCATCTTCAAAAAATTTATTTAATCATTATTTTCAGTTGAGGATATAAGACTTCGAGGGTTGCTTTGCAACAAAATTTGCGGTCAAAAACACTTTTCAAACACTTTCCTTGGCTTTATCCAATGTGAATATCAGAAAACTCTTTCAAAACATTTTCTTGTAAGAAAACCCATAAGATAAATTGTTTGTTTCTTCGTGTACATATTTTTTGGTGACTTTAGTAGTAGGTATTACCGCACCTAATCGAGATGTTATCATAGCAACTTCAAATGCTTTTTACTATGGTAGTTATGTGATTTTGAAGTCTCTATCCGACGTTTCGTCTAGACTGTTTTCAAAGAAAAATAGGTACATCAATAGATTTAGGTATTATCCATTCTATTATCATTTTAAAATCCAATCAATTATATGAAATATATTATTATACTAGAAAGCATGTGAGTATCCATATAAGCTCTCAGAATAAGATGGCCCAGAAGAAAATGATCAATTATGATGCCTATATAACAAAAAATAACAACCAGACCTGATAATAATTGGTGGTTCCTCATCAAATGATGCTGTGAATAATAATTTCTATCCAAATTGTTGATCTTCAAAGGTAACGAAAGCGATTTTTGTAAATTGAAATCATATTTACCTACAATCATGCTAAGAACGAAAACTTATAAAACTCGTTAGTGAAAAATTGTTTCTTTATTAGCGCACCAACATATTTGTTGTACTCATCTGTGATTCTACAACAGGATTTTGTAATCATGACAAACATAAACATGAGTCAAAAATTAATAATTACAAAGTTTTGAAATGAGTATATTGGAAAAACTTTGTTTTGGTTGATATCGCAAAAGAGGTAAACAAAAAATTAGAATATTGAACATTTATATACGCTTTACAAGAAAGTGGTAACTGATTGGAAAAAATGGAAATATACATTCAAAGCGTTGGTTGGTAATAAACTACGGACCTATCCAGTGATTAATCATGCTAGTACTTATTATACCGTCAAAATGTTGACGGCTTAACTCGGTTTTAATACGATTTCAAGATAAATATTAATCATCCTGATGTTTGATTACTTAGTCATCATAACCGTCGTTTATATTGAAAATATCGTACTAATAAAAAATCTAGTTCTGACGATCCTCGATAATATTTGTTTTAAGATGAATGGAAATATCTGTATTTACATTTTTATATATATGCATCCAGATTCAATATCACTGGACGTGCTTTATTTTAAATTCGAGGTATTCTAGGTAACATATAGAAATGTAAGTTTAGGACTCTCAATTGAAATGTTTAATAAGGGAATACAATTGTGAAATTATTTCAATGCTCTCAAACTATTTCAAAGCTATCCTATTTGGAACATAGATTTTGTTAAAAACCTCACGATTACATTGCTTTTATCGACAATAATTGGAGAATAAGGAATTCCTTTCACGTATTTAAAAAGTAATTTGTAGAAGTAATATCTACAAATAATAATAATAATTGGTTTTCATGGAATCTTTGATAAAAACGATATTTAAAAGGTATTTGGGATCAAAACAAATCATTAATGTTACTGGAATGAGAATGAAACAGATAAGTAATTCAAAACTTGAATGATGAGTCAAAAAAAATTATAACGATTAACAGTGATAGAAGTAGGTATAGGTAGGTACATATAATATCTTCATGCCGAAATATACGAAAATCTAAATTTTTTACAAATGTATCCATGGTATGTGAATGTATATACCTACTATATCCATTATCACTATATTATTTGCACCATCAACTGTCATGGTTGTTTCCTCATTCTCTATAGTTCTATTCAATATGGCGGTGGTCTACTACGGGCAGATTGATCACCACCAATTTAGCGGAGGGCTTTCGAATGAAAAATACCACTGATGATCCCTCACTCTTGATGAGGCCATCAACGGCCTTTTTGATTGATTCGCCTTGTATGGCTCCGAGACATAAAACGTCTGTTGGAAAAATTGATAGAAACAACCTATCTATCTGAATATCTTGTTAGAAGCCATGAGAAAAACACACTTTAATTACGGGATGAAATTTATTTTTTAAGGGTGAGATGAGAAAATGGGATTACACAGGGATCCATTCTAGGGACACTGTAGTCAGGTCGAAGACGAGTACAAAGCTTAGGCGGATTTAGTTTTCAACAATAATGACATTTCTCTCGAATATAGAATATCAGTATACTAGATGTTGCTTTTGAGAAATATAAACATTGCTGTCTAGTTTTATCACAACCCAAAAATGTGCTTCGAAGCAATTTTCCTTTTGGTAAATATGAGGAGCAGTGTATTTCAGATCAGTTACATATACAGAACGAACTTTTGAAGTTTAAAAATTCTATTATATTTGAATTTCACGTAAACGTCGAAAACTATAAGCGGTAATTGTTTTTTTATGTAACATTGGATTACCATTTCAACCAGATATGTCCAGATCAGTATTTATTTTCTTTAAAATTCCGTGTTAATCACTTCACATGCCTATTAAAAAACTTCCACATCAACATTCTCTGCTGTAACAAATATATCCCTATTAATTTTCTTTTGTTGAATCCAAAGCGTATTTATAGAACACACGGTGTTACAAACCCCGATGTAGCTTATTTTCTCTCTGTCAGACTATCAAATCATATATTAATAACTCACTTCAAACAAAAGAAGACGACTTCGTTTGTTTTTATTTTTAGCTTACCAACGTCTCGCAAAACTTCATCAAGCGCTTTTGAAATGAAAAATTGTTATAAAGTTTGCTACGCCTCTTTGAGTAACTTAAGATCATCTATTAAGTCCATCAGGGTTATAATTATTTTCAACTGTAAGTTGGGTATAAAATTACCATTTATATAATTTAAAGACTATAACATATGGTTTCAGGAATATAAAAAATTACTGTATATCGAAGTTATGACTGCATTAATGTTAAAACTGAATGAATATATTATATAGTCTCTCATTATTGCTAATGATGAAATCGTTGAAATATATTCAGTAATAGTTGGTACACACATAAAAAGAATTACTTGATATGCTTTGGTTCAAGAGTATGGCTTGTTTATATATACTGGAATAAATGACTGTTCAATTCAAGACTATTATGTTTCCAATTAAATACACTCATACCAATGTTATAGATTTCTTGAATCGTAAATGAATGGAGTTATTCGTGAGAATAATACAATATTTCAGATTGAGAACACAATATATTCAAATCAAGACAATCATAATCTCCCAATGACTCGCATTTTTCTTGAACAAAAAGAATCAGATTTTCAGTTTTAGCTGTAGATTGTTTTGTATCAAGAATTTTATCAAATTAGAGGAATTATATCGATTTCTTGAAATGAGAATCATCCTCAACTTCCGTTCTCTTATTGGGGCTCTCATCAATCACATCATCACTTGCAGACCTTCTTCTTGACAACCTTTCCCCCTATATGTAGAGATTATTTCTGGACTTGTCCACCAGTTTACCTGGCAATAAAGTTGTATTCCTCTGGTTTCAAACGACTGAAAAATATAAAATATATCATTCACAACTCCATATGTAGGTACAACGTGAGAGATAATCTGACTTAGCACAATGCATGGTTATTATATTTCTTCAAATCTGGGTTCACATTCTTACTACTGAATTCATTTTCCTTGGATCTAAATTTGTTAAAAAAATGTAAAAATATGTTTGGAATAATATGCAATATCAAAATACCTAAGATGTCTGCAAGTTCAAGAAGCTCTTTTCCACTGCTCAATCTGTGTTTGGACAAATTTAAACTTTCATCCGCAAATAGGTACCTAACCACAATTTTCACTCACTATGCCGATACTGGTTTTCACGAATTATCAGTTTTCGAGATGATATAGCTACGTTAATGGATTGGATACACAATAATACTTACCCAAGAATGAACGTCGATAAGATGTAGGCATGTAACTTACCTCTAAAAGTGGTAATTATATCCTCAGATATCTCCTAAGACCTCAGTTTTTCTTTCATGGTAAGCCAATATTTCTATGCCAATAAAATAGGTTGAACTGGTTGAACAATGATGGATGCACGACAAGAGCACCGAAACAACACACTCACACCGTTTGGCAACATTCTCGGCTCGAAGGGATCGCAATTATATTAAAGAAAATGTTATGGTCAATCCAAAGAAACTTTCTCAGAGATTCACTTATTCAGAGATTAATTGTCTTGTCAATCTCGTTATTGAAGAAAATGCTACATTTATGTTATTTTGAAAGAAGACATTCCGTGATATATTATTCAAGAATTTCATTATTTTTTCTGGATACTTTGAATGTCTTGAATTGAGCACATTTTGTTATACCAAATGAATATTCCAGTGAAATAATTTTCTACAATTGAAATATTCAATAAATTCATTTCAAATAAATTATTTCAGAAGAAGAATGTGCTTTCTCAAAACAAGAATTGGACGTTGAACGAATATATCTTTTCCAATTGAGAATTTGTTTTTATGTGTGTATGTATAACCTTCCGAATCGTATCATGTAAAATACGTTGACAACAGTAAAATGATACTAGATACTACAATCTAGGTTCACCAGGGTAGTTTTGATGGCACTTCGGTTTCACCCCTCGGTAAATAATCCAAATATGATGTATTTTATCACGTTCGTTTGAATGAAAACATTAGTGCGGTATAGTAAATTTTGTTGTTTGTTTCAGCTATACGAAATCAATGATGATCCCAAAAGGAAGGAATTCCTGGACGATTTGTTTTCATTTATGCAAAAACGAGGTGAGTGCTAGTAATTTTAAAGTTCATATCCTATACTTATCATATCTACTGATACCTTCAAAGGGGAGTAACATTAATCGAGTTGACTTGAGACCAATAAGCTTCTGCTTTGAAGAAGATGCTGATTCATTCAGATGATGTGTTCAATGGAGAATGATTCGACGCATTTTGAAAAATCAACAGTAGCTAAGGGTCCTTAATTTGTTATTGACCAAGGATGACAGGTCAATCTAGAAATTAAGTATTGATAAACTCGAGACTTGAAAATATTCAGCTAACTAGTATTGAAAGTATGTATACAAGGTGTGAAATATGGCATGGTATTTAGGAATTTTTTCACATGAGACGTTTAGATTCCCACTTATTCTGTGAGTATCATTTTAAAGTTTAAATAATGGAAAAAAATCGGTGATATACCGGGTGTTTCACAGTGGATGGAACATTAGAAGTATCTGGAGAACAGAAAGACAGATCATTTCGAAAATTTGTGGACGTGGGTAATCAAACTTGCTCTATCCGCCTGAAATATTTTCAACAATACAGTGTTGCCGCTTGTATCAGAAAGTAGTAGCTACTTTGTTATTTCAAATAGAACACCCTGTATTTTGTTAGATTTTTGAATTCTCCCTGAAGAGCTGATTTCGTCAATGCCTCATACTTGTGGTCTAGGGTGAATGATAACAGAGATATAGGGTGTGAAAAATCGTGATGTTTCAACTTTAGGAATTTTTTGTGTCGAAACTATTCATTTCTGCTCAAAACGGCTCACATGTCCCTATCTCAACTTTTCATTTACTGTCGATTGATATTTAATTGAAACGAATACGGGTGGTTCAGAATTTTGAGTTTTGCATCACCCTCTATTTGTTTCTATTGAATGTCAGTAGATAGTAAATGGAAAGATAAGATAGGGACATGTAAGCCGTTTTCAGCAGAAATGATTAGTTTCGACACAAAAAATTCCTAAGGTTGAAAAATCTCGATTTTTCACACCCTATATCTCTGTAATCTTTTTCGCTATACCCCAAGTATAATAGGTCGACAAAATCAGATTTTCAGGAAGAATTTGAAAATGAAATTGAATACAGGGCGTTCCATTTGAAATAAAGTAGCTACTACTTTCTGATACAAGCGGCAACACTGTATTGATGAAAATATTTTAGACGGATAGAGCAAGTCTGATTATCCACGCCCACAAATTTTCGAAATGATCGTTTTTTCTGTTCTCCAGGTACTTCTAATGTTCCACCCACTATGAAACACCCTGTATGTGCTGCCATTTATGTGACAGTATACTTGAAGGTTTACTCTTCGGCATTCTTTATAGCAGGCATCAGTCTTGACATCGTAACAATTTTTTTTCAAACATATCCATACTATACATATCCATACTATACAAAATCGATTGTATATTCTGTGGCATTCAAATACATGTTAAACAGTAGGCCACTGTGTTTTATCTTTTTTTCGGTGGCCCATAATTTCTTGATGGTATAATGATAGGTCCCACAGTATTTGATAGGGGCTACTTATAGGTAGATTGCCGTAATTTCGTGATTACCTGCTCGTTTTTATCTGATGGTATCTTTTTTCGTCCAGCGCCATGATTTATCGCATTTTAAAGAGTCCGTAACGATGTGCTAGAATGGTGATTATTTTGTTCTGAAATTATCGATAAAAAGTAGACATGGTATTAAATTTTAGCGACTCCCTTGAACTCGATCTGTTCTTAACTACACTTTTACTCAATTCGATTTACTCAGTTCAAATGGAGTTATTTTGGGTAGGTATGCAACATCAGATATTTTGTTTCTTTCTGATTATTATGCTTCTCAAATCTCAACATACAATGAAATGGTTCAAGGCGGGAGACAGCAAACATTTCGAAATCGGAATCTACTTATAGGAGTTTGATGCAACTAAATCTCAAGCTTGCATTTTCTTCAAAATGTCGGACCAAACAAAGAATGCCAAATATGATGATGTCAGGCAAAACTTTCTTAAGAACATACTCGGTATAAGCGTCATGAGATTATCATCATGTATGGTCCATTGCAAGAGCTTATGGAGTTTTGTTCATATGATCGGAGATCAGGCCCTGGCCATATTATTTTGTGAAGTAATTAGAAAAAAAAAGAGACAAAAATTACCTAGGTACTATACGAATTTGGGAGCAAGAATGATAAAACCGATAAGTCCACTCTTACCGGGATCCCAAGAATTTTCGAATTCAGGTGCTTGTAGGTCATAAAACATGATCCCAAAATATGGAGAATGCAATATTAGTCACTTTTGAAAGAATTTTTTATATTATTATGTTTTCTACAAAGTGTTTTCTCGGGATTTATATTTAGAAACTTGAAGCACTGTATGATTGTAATTTGATTAAGTATTAGGTCTCGATTAGGTACTTGAATAATAAATATACGTTTGAACATTTTTAAGCAAAATTTAAAAAAAAAATAAGTATCAGGTCGTCCGATGGAAATAAAAGTCTGATGAGTCTCTCTCAAGGTGGATATAGGATGGTGAAACAGCTCTTCAATTGTTTCTGCGAAAAACTTGTATACCGTTTGAGAAGGTACTAATATTTCCACGACTTGAAAGAAGATGGCGGTAAGATCGATTATCGAAGAATATTTCTGTTGCTTACGTATTTCTGTGGTTTACATCTGACAGACGTGACTTGAAACGACATTAAAACAATATATTTTCGATAAATCTGGAATGAATATTGATATTTTGACTGTTCTCAATCATTTTTCATCTAGAACAGATGAAACTGATAAAAGTATGACAGATGCAGAGTTTCTGTTTTACCGACACAAGGTATGTCGCCATCTCTGATAACTTCAGGAAATATTACTACGGTATGATATCAAGTAGGCAAAGGTCTACAGTTTATTCTAGTGCTTGTTGATAGGAAGCTGTTTCACCATCCTATATCCACCTTGGTCTCTCTGGACCTAACCTATATTTATTTATGTTATTTGGCGAAATATATGGTGTCACTGTTATTAAGCATCTATATTATGAAGTTGGCAAGGACGTCGAGTTTCCCAGACTTTCGTCTGGACGAAATTATATCGATTTTTTTACCTGTTTTCGTTATTATATGGGGATTAGATAAGAAAATATTGCTAGTGTGGGAAATATAATGAAAACAAATTAATAGTATAGTCGCCAGAAATCTTCCATTCTTGTGTCATTTGAATTATGTCAGCCAATTTTTTAGTTAGCGAAATGATATAGGCGGTCTGTTTTCGAAAAAGCATAATCATAATAATTATAGCATATATGCTACCTATAGGTAGGTTGATTCACCATAATTTCATTGAACACTATAAAGTTAAAATAATCATTGTCTACCACCATCATAGGAGCATATTTTTGTATTATTTACATGTATAGTTTTTACTCCTTTATCGATTATGTTACAAGGTCTGAAGATCACAAAAAAAATCACCGCCTCATTCTAACAGATTCTAAATTAATTCTAAAATAAAAATGCGTCAGAAAATTTGTTATGTATATTCAGCTTATTATTGTCATTTTCTTGCATAAATTAACACAGTAAAATTAAATGAAATTCAGAAGAAATCTTTGAGTAGATCAATACCGAAAAATATTAAATTCAGCAAGAAAAAATAATGCAACAAGTTTTAATTACAAATATTAGTCTAAAATTCATTCTCGAGTTGAGAATATTGAATAAGCTCATGTGCATCAATAAATAGGGCATGACTACTAGTGAGAAGACTAATAGTTTTATAAGACGCTATTTTGTCGCACGCGTTGTTTGAAGTACGACGAGCGAAGCGATAAAACGTGTGTCATATGTAATTTTTTCTATTTTGAATTGAATTGAAGAAAAAAATGGATTTAATATCGATAAATAACAAAAACATCTTCGATTGGTAACAATGATGACATTGAAATAATTAAAATCTGACGTACAAGTGTAAAGCCCAGTTTAAAGTTGAGCGATTTTGATTATTGCAATAGGTACCAGCGGTGAAAAATTCAATGTTGTTATTGTTTTTATTGGTCAATCTAAATGAAATAACACTCTGAATTGAAATTTACCAATTAAGTTTTTCACTGCTAATATCACAAAATCCAAATCGCTCAGAAGTAAACTGGGCCTAACTCTTCTGACTTTCATTTGACAGTTCGATTGTACCAATCTCCGAATAATAAAAAATGCATATCAAAATAGAGGCTATTTCGACACGCATTTGCGTTGCACAATGACTTCATTATACAACCAGAATAGAAAAATTAAGTTTTCATAATCAATCTCCCGTAAAATGTCTATTCCACAAATAATATTTGACTCATGTGGTTATATAAAGTTGTTTTCAGATGAAATCATAATGTATAAATCTTTCTTAGTAAGGGAGGAATAAAGTTGTATTTCATGTTTTTTGCAATGTGGTTGAAAATTCCAAGCACATTTTCTCAATAACATTTTTTGATATCTTGTCAATTGGACCCATTTTTCGGCACAAAAGGCAACTATTTCTCAAATTCTCGCCAATTTATCGGTCACGTGATAATTTCATGACCCTCGTAGTAGATATTCTGCCCCTATAATGCTCAGTATATTATTCATATGTTGGCATTCCGTTTTCACGAAATCTTCATAATTACACGCGAAATGTGCAGAGACTCTGAAAATTGTCCAGATTATATCGTGACTGAACAGATCGTGTGCTCTGCTATTAAAATTATTAAACTGCGCTCCCTAGCAGTTGTTCATTTCTCGGAAAACGAATCTAAACAGCCGAGAAACGCATCTTACATTAGACAGTGCAGTACAAAAAAATACATTGGGCAAACGCGAGGGGCCATTCCAACAAGGGTCACAGAACACACGACGAGACATCTTCTATTTCGGTGCCCCCCTTCACATGTTTACATCCGAGAATTCGCAGCACCCCTTATTACATCCCCCTGTTGACAGGGTAGCACGAGCCGACTCGAGTCAAGATTAGGAAGTCGGATTCCGAAAGGTAGGTTTCAAAGAACAGACATCGGTATTTCATTTTCACGGACGTTTTCTATAGGGGGTGTGCAGGTGAAATAGTGGCGTATTTTGCTCGAACAATGAGTTTGATTAGTAAGCGCGAACAAAGCCACAAGGTCAGGTACGCAAACGCGGTTTTCTTTTTCCCAATCTGACAGATGAGGTGTGAAAATTTAGATGTTCAGGATTCCACGTTCAGTTTTTTTGCAGTTATTTAGAAAACATGTCGACATACTTCAGTAAAAAAAACATCCAAACTATTTTGTTATACAATCCCATTTATGTGACCAAATTGTGAGGCTACTCATTGCGTCATATTTGGTTTTCCAAGTACTGGGTATTTCTTAATAACATGCTAATATTTGAGGAAGTTAATATTGGGTTCATTTTAAGAAGAAAAACTTCATTCAAACGTGTCTTGATTTTTGAAAGAGGTTTTGAAGTTATAAGAAAATAATCTTTTTATAGACCCCATTTTTCGTTCAAGGTACGTATCTTCTTTGCATCAAAAGGCATTTCCTGCTGTAAAACAGTAATTAATTCATGCCAGTGGCATAATTTTCTTCTGATCTAGCGAGATGCGAATGAATTAATTTTATTTTTTTATCCGAAAACGGTCAAACAAAAATATCAAGAGAGCAGATTTGCTCAGAAAGGCGCAGTGGTGTAGGTGTATTACTTAAAATGATTCACTGCAAAATCCACATGAACTCCTCTGGCAAGAATGAAACAATAGCAAATGCCTTTTGATGGATAGAAGGCGTACTTACTACTTTTCACAAAAATATTCAAGGCATGCCAAAGGTTTCATAAAAATAAGAATTGTTTCTTGTCGTTTTTCGACAAAATGTGGACAAAATCATAATCTCCGATGAAATCATTTCGTGTCAAATTTGCTGGCACCCATAATAACATATTTTGTTGTCCTTTATACTAATGACACCTTGGTGGTCTATTTTGGACACCCTTTATAGACTATGGAATGTCAAAGTTAACGAAATAATTAATTTCAGAGAAAATATTTTGCTCAAGTAGAAATCCAATCAAATCAGTTAATTTGTGGTCATCTGATTGAACATACAACCAATCACAACAACATTACACTGAATATTTCCATCGTATGTTAAAAATCCCATATGAAGCGGGACATTTTCGATCAATTACAGCGATAAATTCCCGGCGGGATATTTTCGGGCTGGTGAATACCCGGTAAGTATCGAAAAATTCCCGCTCGGTCCGTGTATCTATAGTAACGATTGTTAAAATGTACATTTGTCATCTTGACAGGCACATACATTTTTGTTTTAACTCCGAAAATATTCTACCGTATTACACTCGTGCATCAAAATCAACCTGATAATTTTCCATTCACAAAATATGAAAATAAACTCATGCAGTTTTTAGACAACATGCTTTCATGGAAAATTATCGGTAATTTTGAAGCACTTCTGTAATTACTCCCGAACACAGATCCCTTAGGGCTGTTATCACAATCATATTGCTATGGATACGTACACTTTGTGTAAATTCGATTTTGACATTACAAATATTCAATATTGAAAAATGTAACGATTCGGTTGTAATACTCATGAGAAAATTAATGAAATTATCGAATCGAATATACCAAACAATACTGTATAAATACAGTAAAAATAAATTATGGAAAGCGTTTATGGTCTTTTGCAATGTTAGAAAATATGAATCAGCAAAAAATATTCTATCCGAATAACCCTACATTGAAAAATGCTCAAAAATTCCATAACTTTTTCAAGCTTGTTGCTCATAGTTTCCAAGCAACAAGCTGTCAAGATCTGTTGAAAAATTATTTCGAACAAACTATCAATGTCGTTGCGGGTTATTTCTACTGAAATCTGGTTTTTATAGTGTACTCAGCCAATAGTTTTGGCTACCAATAAAAAAATATCTGTCGAAAATTCTATAGACAGACCAACAAATCTGCTCTTGCCACGTTTTTTTCCATCATGTGCTTCCAAGAATGATTTACAACGTACCACGATCAGTTGTACGAAAATAAAATTGGAAATGAAAACTTTTCGGTACCATAATCCCGGATCACGGTCGTAAAAGCTAATTTGCACCCGACTTCTAAGAAGTCCCGATTTCACCCTAGCATTTCTAAAGAACTACAAAAGAAAAATTCAAGGAGACGGTACTTAGCAGTACCTGTTGCTCAGTGTGAGATCGCCTGAGAAGAGGCCGTTATGGCGTAATGAATATTGTTTGAACCCTCCAACAAAATCAACAAGTATTATAAATGGATATTTTCGACTACCTCGACTTTCTTACTTATAGAATAAAAGAATGAAGATTTCGTCAACGTCACTAAATTTATGCACGAATGAAAACAATAGTCAACAATGAGGAAACTTCCAATATTGAGATTGTTATTTTTCCATGAAGTTTTTTCAAAATCCTCACATACGTGCAGTGCTTTCTTATTTTTCTGTTCGATCAAATTTGACTCCAGAAAAGAAATTGAAAAACTAGTTGTGGCTCCTCCACCATCTTGATGACGTAGGAAGTGAGAAACCGCGATCACACCAAAACGAATTGTGCGACTGAGCGTGCGGATATACAATGTTGCCATGCTTCTAGTTTTCTTAGATATCGGAAAAAACCTGATGTAATAGAGGTTTGTTTGTAATGGATTCTGCACTTCCATGCATCTCATGAGTTGCCATTCTAAAATACATCAATAACAAATTAAAAAGTCAAGGTTTTATTTGATGAGAGTTTATCTGAAGAAAAAATCTTGCTGTTTCAATTAAAATTCAGTAATTATAATTGGTAATTCAGAAGAAGTCAAAATTAATTCAGATTAGTCAATCAAAATTGAAAAGGGTGGTTAGTGGAAATAATAATAATGAATAGGTACTGCTTTAAAGTGTATTTGAAGAATCAAATAGTTATGGAATATTGATGAGACTAGAGAAATCAAAATGGATTGAAATTCCCGCAATAGAATGACAGCTGTTCGCCATCTGAGGCATTTTTTGCGACGAAACAGCTTTGAAGACCGTTTTAAAACAGTTTATACCTTTACGTCATCATTTTATGAGCCGAAAAAAATAAACTTTTGATAACACCACGTGTCACAATTGTCATTCTGTTTCAAATCACGACAGAATGGAAAGTGAGGTTAATGATGATTTTCTGACAGTTCGCCATATTGAAACATAATTGAGACGTTCCAGGAGACGCTTTCAAAACGTTTTGAACCAGAATCAAGTGTGACGTCACAAAATGGTTTCAAGAAAATGGAGTGTTTCAAAACTGTTTCAAATAGTTTCCAAACAGTTTCTCGCGTATATCACGGAGCACAAAACACAAGAATAAGTGACAGCTGTCGAAGGCCGCCATTTAACTTTTCACCAAACTTTTTTCCGTGGGATTGGTCAATTCTTTTGTTTCTTTCTCCGACTTTTCGCCAATGGCGTGATGGTTGGCGACCCAGACAATTGAACGTTGCTCGGCGTTGCCTGCCATCGGCCGATTGCCGTGTAATTTCCTCCGATACAAAGTAATTGATCGCGGCCTGCTTGATTGAGCTGTGAGAGCACGTTCCGATCGTTTGGCGTGGCTTTTTCTCAACGAGGCTGAGAACGGCTCGTATAGACCGTTTAGCCCGTTCATAGGAGTCGACTCGATGATTATTATGATAACAATATCATTTCTTTCGCATTTCTTCGTATGAATTTATCGCTCATGTTATTGGCTGTAGTTTCAGGCTATTTCGCGCGTATACTTGTGGTTTCCATGGCACTCCCTCGAAATATCAACAACAGTTTTCGACTACTCCGATATACAGGGTGTTTCAGGTTGTTTCTACATTACTTTAATAAGGCATAGTGTTTATTGAGACGAGAAAGAAAGTCCTATAAACATACGTCTGCAAACGCTCAGTTTCCGATATATATACAGGAAGATTAAAAAATAATTGTTTTATCTTCAATATCTCCACGATAAAAGTTCCAATTCCATCGAAACATGGTGGAGTTATTCGTATTACTGGAACATACCTTCGACTATAATTAAATTGGCATTGTATTGACCAGTAGCGTCACAGGAGAGTTTGCAGTTATTATTATTTTCATAAAAAAAGTTGGGGCCACTGCTTTTTTAATGTTTCATTATTTTTTCAAGTTCTGCAATCATTTCTAGAGTCTTTGACGTATATCTCGCCTTGTGAGTGTCTGAGGAATCCTGAAATCTATGTGATGAAATAATGTATACAGGGTGATTCCAACATGCAGAGAATTGAAAATGATTCGTGTTGCATCGATTTTCGTGTGTTGGCATGCCATGTTTTGTGTTTACCCGCAACTGTGACAGATGATATTTATACATCTATCATCCATGAGCTGAATATTTTATGGATTTTCTGAATTATTCGAGCCGATTATTACACGTAGGTAAACTCCTTCAAGTTTTTTATTGTCAATCTTAGCTGTTATTTTCAAGGTATACAATTAATATACAGGGTGTCATGTCATGAATTCCATCAGGTGGGTATGTTTTAAGAAAAATTCATATAAACGTGTGTCCTTGATGGTAACACCCCAACCATCTTTCAAGCAGAAGTACATGCTATAGAGATATGTGCCCAGGGCTCCATCAAGATGGTGGAGGAGCCACAACTAGTTTTTCAATTTCTGTTCTGGAGTCAAATTTGATCGAACAAAAAAATAAGAGAGCACAGCAAGTATGTGAAGATTTTGTTAAGACTTCATGAAAAAATAATAATCTCAAGGGCAAAAATCTATGTTCTATCAGATAGCCAAGCAGCACTGAAAGCTCTGAAGTGATGCACTTGTGAGTCTAAGCTGCTCGCTAAGCTGACTTGGGACTGTAAACAATCCCTGAGACAACTGGCAGCGAACAACCAGGTAACTTTGATGTGAGTGCCATGTCATAAGGGAGTTGAAGGCAACGAGGAAGCAGACTGCTTTGCCAAAGAAGGGGCAAATACACAATTTCTCAGCCCAACACCCTTCTGTGGACTTTCCAAAGCCCACTTGAGAGAAGAGTTCCGACGCTGGGAAGCAGATGAAATGATATATCTCACTGGAATGAAGTGCCAGGACAAAGACAAGCGAAAAGGCTATTGAGCCTTTCGCCAAGGGAAGCTAAACAGCTTCTCGAGTTAGACAATAAAGACTTGAAACTGATAATGACCCTACCCTCTGAGGTATCATCTCAAAAGAATTGGGTAAAACAGAGAGTGATAGATGCCGCTACTGCGAGAACTTCGCTAAAACTGCAGAACATTTGCTTTGCGAGTGCCCAGCACTCTTCTGCAAGAGGCTCAAGTTCCTTCCTCCGATGTCAGGAACCTAGCTACCAGGAAACTGATGAACTTCACTAGAAGCTTCGGGATCCCGGGCCTCGAATAGATTAAGGGTTATGCACAAAAGATCTAATAGGTCGAGGTGCTTGAGAGGCTGCACAGCCTTAATGACTTCCCCCCCTACAATCTACAAACGTGTGTCCTACCAAGTTCAATCAAATTTGGACCAAACTTTTTGAGTAAATAATGAAAATTCGATTTTCTATTAAAACTTAAACTCGGAAACGACTCAAGTTAAGACACGTATTAACTTTTTTTCATAAAAATATGACAATAACTCATCACCTGATATCAATGACATCATTTATGATACACCAGATATAATAATCATTTTTATTTGCGAAACTCTGAATGTTAAATTCGTTAAGGGCTACTTGAATATTCTCCATTTCCGACTTTTTACAACTCGAGGTATAATGAATTGATAAATTACGATGATTTCAGATATTTCAAACCTAAGCATTTCTTCTGAACCAAATAATTATGTCATTCGTGTTAGTTTAATTTTGGTTTGGTCGAATTGCCAGAAAATGATAAATACCATATGAACTGGATATCTGGACTTTGATGTATGGAAAATGTGGATAAAAAGTGTTGTGTGAGATGAGTAATGGCTTCAGGTTTCGTGGATGTCCACAGTTACCTATTTCTTGTACTGAATTATTTATAACATCAGATTGCACCGCCTGCGTTTCAATCATAAAGACAACCAAAATAACTCTTTGATGACAATATAAATCCGTAGAGTTTATAACCAGTATCAACTGGTATAATAATGAATGACTATTTCAGAGATAAATTCTATTAATGTTTACTCCAAAAACTAGATGGGTTTATATAGCTATAACATATAATGGGAATATGGATATCAAAAACATTGATACATTCTGGAGCTTGAAACAAGATGGAACTGACTCTGTGTTCTGTTGATTGGGTATCATCATTAGTTTGCCTCCTTACAAAATATAAATTGGTCTCTATTCAAAATAGAATGGATTTGAAAGATTCCCATTGATTGCCACTTCAGAAAGCATGAAGGTATTTGAAATTTGGGAATGCCCAGTATGAATAATGAAGAAAACAACTACTTTCCTGGTGAGTACCACGCAGAACATTGAATTATATCTGCTCGTAGTCCATGCAACGAGTCACACTGTGAATGCAGATCGCAAGATCGGACAACAGTGATAAGTGATTCGTAAGAGTGTGGAAGAATACAACAATATGTCGAATATGTAATTATGCAGCGTTGAGTTGATACGTGTAGTCATGACTATTTCAGGCGCTGAATTGAGAACTCTCAGATTGTTTCTATTGTCGCATTGTCGATGTTTATTACTTGTATTACATTACGGATAACGCTTTTTCATGTCGTTTTTATGAACACGACATGAGAGAAACTCTCAGCGGCCGTTTCAACACAAAGCATTATTCAAATGAATCCGCGCCATTTGCCATCATCAGTGCCCGTTTATTGCCTTGAATAAAACGAGAAATCCATTCGGACAAAAAGGCCGAACGCGCAAAAATTTGCATAAGAAAACCAGCGCTACCGACTATTTGACACATCGAGCAAACACGGCCGCCATCTTGTGGCGAATAATGACCAACAATTACCGGTGGTATCGATTTCGGTGCTTCCCCAAATCGTGACTTGATCCTTGCACGCCGATTTGCTCGCTGCCACGCTGCCATTCATTCCTCTTCTGTTTTTCGACGGACATGAGCTGTCAACGTTACTATATTGTTTTAATCGATTCCCATAACCCTTTAGGTGGCTGATCCACCGACCGGGGCTGTGTTGCCAGATCTATCAATAAAGCATGGGAGTTTCGAAATTGTTTGTCGATTATGAAGATACTATATCGTGTTTGTCAGCTTTAAAATGTATTTCATTTAATACCATTTTTGGGATTTGCGGCCTTTGTTTAACAAAAAGCCAATTAAAATAATTCAATTCATATAGGTGTTCAGAGAACATCGTGAGAACCAAGGGAAGAAGGTAGGAGTTGGTGTTCTTCTTAAATTTCTGGAGATTGTATGCCTCCGGGAACACCTTCCTAGGCAATGAGTTCCAAAGTCTCGATGTTCGTTGGATGAACGAGTTTTTGGAAAGGGACGTTCTGCAGGTCTCTAATGTGACCGCGAAGGGGTGTGAAGACTGAACTTTGCGGGTTAATCTCGAAGAGACTGCTAATATGGGAATGATTGTTGATATTTTAGAAGAGCATCACCCATGAAAATATCTATAAAATAGAGATAAATGGCTTTTCTACGGTGTTCCAGAGAAGTGAGCGATTTTGTAAGCGAGGCATCACCGACGAGACGAATTGCCCTTTTTTGGACATAATACAATAGTTTCAGGATATGTTTAGGTGCCGCACTCCAAATATGAGAACATTATTCCTGGACAGATCGGATCTGTGCCTTATAGATCATAAGCAGCTGACTGGGAGTGAAATAGCTCTTGGCTCGAAACAGAAATCCAAGTTTTTGGGTTGCACTTTTGGCAATGGACCTCACGTGATTTTCCCAAGAAAGGTTATTGCTGATAGTAACGCCAAGCATCGAAATAGATGACTTCAATGGTATGGTTACTCCAGACTGAATTATGTTGGGCAGAGTGAGATCGGCTTTTCTAGAGAAAAGACATGCTTGTGTTTTGTTTGCATTGAATTCTACCAGGTAATTAAATCCCCACTCGAGAATTGTTGCTAAGTCCATATTTATTTTGTTAACATTTTTTCCTCGTTAATTTCTGATTTGACGGGCCGATATAGGAGCCCTGGAAGAGAAAGCGATATGGAGGGTACTATCATCCGCGAAGCTGTGTATAGGACATGAAGTTGCTTCTAACAAATCTTTGATGTGAAGTAGAAATAGTGTTGGTGCTAAAATTGATCCCTTCGGAACACCAGCATTCATGAGTAGAGTATCAGATGAAACTCCATCGACCACTACATGGAGAGACCTGTTCGAGAGAAAACCAGCAAGCAGAGAACACAGCTGAGGAGGCAAACCATGAGATGAAAGCTTGGCGAGGAGTCCCTGGTGACAAACTCGATCAAATGCTTTGGAAATATCTAATGCCACGGCCATTGATTGTTATCATAGAGGTGGATAGATAGACTGGTGAAATCACTTTCTATCCTGTGACTGGTCCCAAATCTCTTGATTTCGCCTACTTCGATAAAACGTGTATAACGTGACATGGCGTGGGTGAATCTCGCTAAGTGAAGCCGTGATTTCAACCAAATTTACAGGTTACTGCAGGTGTCAATACGAAAATATGAATATTTGATTCTGAATGACTTCTAATTGTTCTAACAATTTCATGTAGCCATTTTTCAATGAGTTTGATGCGAATGTGTATCGAACATGATTGAAAGAAATTTTTTCAAATACCTATCGACAGTATCGCCATCTATTGTTGTACATGAGAACCCCACGTAATGAGCTGAAGTTCAATTGTACCAAATCAAGGATTTGTCTGCTGAAACAATTGAAGAGTAGCGCCACCAGGTCTTATTTCCATCATTGTTATCATTTAACCAAATGTTATACAGGATTCCGACCATTCTTTCAATGTGAATTCTAACATGGAAATTTTCCATATTTGCTGTGATTTACTTAATCTATTTTTAACTAAAATTTTCTTATTAGATTTATTCCGTTGTGATTGTATCATGACCTATGTATTTATTGTTGTTGTAATCCCTTTGATCACTTTCATCTTGAAAATTCTTACCGTTTTTCAAATACCTCTGTAATTTTTGTCAATTTCTGAATACAATTCATTTCACTATGTTTTTGTCTGATGATGTATGTGTAGCCAAAACTAGCTACTATAGTGTGGTCGAGTGACTCGAATTTTTATCTTGCTTTGAATTTGTAATATTGGGCTACCATGAATTATAATTCCTGCAACTATCGAAGGACACAAAAATATTTCAGAGATTAGGATGAAAATTTGACATTCAACCTAGATGACGAATGGTTTCTATATCAGATTCATGTATTTGATGAGGGTTGATAAATTCCAAATATTTCGGTAGAATTGAAGAAAATCTGTGTGCCAAGCACGAATTTCGAAAATTCTAATGATGGAAGTTATTTCAAGCGATTTTTTTTGCAAAACGCTGTGAACTCGGAAAAAAGGTCTTTCACCTTCAGAAATACTGTCGGTTCATCTTGGCGCTCATTTCTGAGATAGTGTGGGTACGCTTGTGCACATGATAAAATTAATTTTGGACAAGATTCAAGAAACATAATTCAAGAATTGAAATTCAATTTGACTATACACTCGCACCTACGGAGGCGTTTGTAGATGCAAATCGTTTTGAAGAACATTATTTCTCGACCATCTACATTACAGAGGGATATTCTGAGATATGCGGTGATATAAACAAACCTTGTAAAACTGACAAAACACATCCACGGGCATCCAAATTCATAAAGCGCAGCATAATCGAATGGATAAAAAGAGAGAAGACGAATCTCTATAACCACCAAATGCAATTATGAAAATGTGACTTAATGTTCTCGAGATTTATGCCCTGGACTTAAATATATTAATTTACGATGTTATTCTTGCTCCGAGCAACACGTACGAACACAGCACAGCTACGTTAATTTTTTTCCAGGTGTTTTATTTTCCCATTTGGTCTCTTAATTTATTCAGGTACTGTATCGAGTACGTTCCAGACAAGCTAATCGATTGTTCGCTGATTTATTGAATCTCAACAAGTTCTCATCTGGACGAATAAAGTATATTAATGTTATCCGTGATCTCTTTTCAGTCGTAGCTCGAAGCTGCGCGATTTTTCAAAGTAACACTCGAAGGTATCGATGAGAACTTCGAATGTACTATAAATCAATCAAAACCGAATTGGGAAACCGGAATCCCACAAGGATCCACAGCCGGACCCCTATTGTTCAAAAATCTTACTGCCGATGCCACCTTTCAAATCATTCTGACTACATATACTGCGGAATTGTGTCATTTTATTTGGGTGCTTTAATTTTTACGAGGATTTTGTCACTCTAACCGAAATGATGAGTTTCTTGACATCCATTAACATATTCACTGGCCTGAAAAATTTCAATTATCTCTCGTCTTTCGGATATGTGACTCAATCGAAAGTTTCGTCTGATTTGTTTAATTTGAATCATCAAAATTCCGAGCAATCTGCCTGGTTCTTCTTAATTAAAAAGTGGGTAATCCTCGTCTCTAAATATTTATCTTAGGCGGCGTTCTTTAAATCACGCTATAAAAGCCGCCAGTTTGATAGGAGACCTAATAAAATTAGAAGGAACACATGTTTTCCTAGAAATGTATTATCTCTATGATTACATTCCTATATTCTTGCATGATTCGTAGAGATTTGTAAGTATACCCCACGAAAAAAATCATTCGCTATAAACACGCATAGTAAGATCAATTTCTTTTTTGCAATGTATTTTCTCATGCACTAGTTATAGAATTATTATTCTCCCTTTCTCTTAAACATCTGGATATGTTTATAAATAACGATAATAACCATATCATTTTCATGCAAGTAATTGCATTTTTTATCGTTACTACTATTCCGATGATTTTTTGTAATTTTCATCGCTAAAATATCACAATTATCACAATATAATTGTGAGTGTGAGCTATATAATTATAATTGCTTATTTTATTCTCCTGATAAAATTCACTAATTAGGTCGATATGAATGAATACAATGGATTTACCTTATTAATTAGCTTGAGAAATTATATACAGGGTTATCCAAATTTGACGCTCATCAATGGAATCTCGAAAAACCATTGAGAGATATTAAGAAGTTAAAATTGGGGCAAAGTTGCAGAATTTTATGGTCATTGTTATGGTGACGAAAAATCCGCTATAGCTCTCTCTGTTTTCGAAATATTCGAAAAAAAACTGAATTTTTGAATTATCTATTTTATTTTTGCTTTATTAATGGAGATACAACAAAACTGGCGCTAGCAGGCCTATGGTGTCAAGTTTGTTTATGTACGCTGGTGTCAATATAAATAAAATTTGTCCAAACTAAACTAACTCAATCAATCTGTAATTCACATAATGAGGAATTGTCGGAGAAGTATTCAAATATCATCTTGAATATGAAAATAAACAGTACTTGATGTTGAATCGAAACCACCTGAAATTCTAGAGACTGCTCAAGTTACATTTTTGACAAGACCTCCCGCGAAATGAAAGTATTCGGAGTCGTAGGTAAAATAGTGTACAAAACTCGTTGGAAAGTGTATTTCCTTCACTCGTTACGTTTCCGCACTCACCGCTACGCGGCTCGTGCTTAACGACTACTCGTGTGAAATATGTCACTTTCCACACTTGTTGTGTAATATACTATTGTTGTTCACCTATATTTGTGTTTCCAAAATCCGACACCAGAGGCCACCCACTTCGTGAATCGGACAACGAATGCAGAAAAGCAAAGCAAAAACTCAGAAATATTCGCGCTAGACTCGAAGGAAGAACATTCCGTTTCGCCCGATTGTGATTCATCATAATATCTTGGTGGGGGATCAGTGTTGCCAACTCAAAATCTCAAAAATCTCAAAATGGCTTTTTTGAAAACACCAGAAAATCACAATACCTGGTGAAATGAAAAAAATGCGCCGCAGGCGGAAATTTTTGAAAATCTAGTGGTTTTCTGGTGGTTTACTACGATTTAAACCACTAGATTAACACCAGATAATAGCTAGTTCTATTGGTAAAACTGGATCGCACTCGGTGTAAATGTTTCTGTTCAATCGAAAAGGGTGCTAGTGGTGCTACTTACGTAATTTATGTCAAACTAAAATCTATGCTCAGCATGAAACATGTGACATGAGAGCTCAACATGACGTTGACGATTTGACGAATATATCGAAAAAATCTTAGAAATCACCAGACCATGTGTCATGAAAAATTTACAAAAATAACTACCAGCCACTAGATACAATTTTTTGTCACAAAACGATAACTCAAACCACCAGTTTTGGTGTAAAATCCACTAAGATGGCAACACTGTGGGGGATGCGTGGCACATGTGAGGTTGGCAACCAACAAGACATCTCGCCCTGGTGAGTGACAGGCTCTCGCGTACTGGCACAGTGCTGCCAACACAAACAAGCCGGAAGTGTCCGCTAATTATAAATGCGCTCTCATCAATCACGCGCTCGCATCTGACATTTTTCGAGACAGTATCGTATGATTTCTACCCGTGCCAGATGATAGCGAGAAATGTATTAATTATCTTTTCGGGATTATTTTTAGATAATGCATTATTTCGATGTGAGGTTGCGGCTGAAAGCGAGATCAAATTCCACAGGATCGCAACACCGGGAAATGACAATTATGAATCAAATGAGTTCTCAGCAAGGTGGATATAGGATGGTGAAACAGCTCTTCAATTGTTTCTGCAAAAACTTGTAGACCGTTTGAGAAGGTAGTAATATTTCAGCTACTTGAATGAAGATGGCGGTAAGATCGATTATCGAAGAAGATTTCTGTTGCTTACGTATTTCTGTGGTTCGCATCTGACAGACGTAACTTGAAACGACATTAAACAATATATTTTCTGTAAATCTGGAATGAATATTGATATTCTGACTCTTCTCAGTCATTTTTCATCTAGGACAGATGAAACTGATAAAAATATGACAGAAGCACAGTTTCTGTTTCACCGACACAAGGTATGTCGCCATCTCTGTCAATTTCAGGAAATATTACTACGGTATGAAATCAAGTAGGCAAAGGTCTACAGTTTATTCTAGTGCTTGTTAATAGGAAGCTGTTTCACCATCTTATATCCACCTTGGTTCTCAGTTTAGTATATGATATACTGTTTGATATATTATTCGGGCATTCTAGAATGGCAAACTTATCATCTGAATCAAGAGGGAACTAAGCTATCATATGTTCCATAACCCCAAGGATGATCCTAGATCATGTACTATTCCATCACTTGCACTTCCTAGATTCAGGTACTCTTCTGTTTACTCGAAAATAAATTCAAAGCCATTCCATAAGTTCAATCAGGAAAGTATATATCATTTCACTCGCAAGATCAGTTTATCTGGATGTCTAAGAAAAACTAGAAATATGGCAACATTGTAAGTCCGCACGCTAAATCGCAATATTTTTTTTGTGTGAATGCGGTTTTTCACTTGCTGCGTCATCAGAATAGTGGAGAAGTCAGATAGTCAAATTTGATAGCACAGAGAAAAGAAAACTTTGTGGGAAAATAAAACTCCCAAAAATGGAAATTTTCTCATTTTTTACCTCTCGCAGCCGACATAGCGATCATATATTGATACTGTATTATTGGTCAAACAAGATGTGAATTTTCGACAAGATTGAAGGAACATACACATTTGAGGTCGATGCGAAGTCATTGACATTGTCGGTATATATTTCCTCGAAATTGACTATAACACGTCTGTCATGTTAATTTTACACCTGCATTCGTGTGTTCTATATCCTCTGAATAATGCACCCTTTCTTCAGTCTCCGATAATTGCTATAATAGTGTGAAGTCGCAGGTAGAACAAAGAGCATGATCTTCGAATAAATTTGATTGCATAATCAAGTGTTGCAATGAAAAAAATTGTCTGCTTGGGCTTTGGAATCATGAAAAAATGTTTTGTCTCTTGAAATGTACCCAAATAATTTTGTTAAATGTTCAATAAAATTTGTTCTGTGTGTGTGAGACGGTCGTCGGAAAAGAATAGTGTACAACTCGTTGGATATTTCATACGAGATACGAGTTTGACACGAGCCGTAGGCGATTGGTTCACCATTTGCACAATATACTATTTTTTCATCGAATTTCTGTCGGCACATCTGGCAACACTGTATTTTATTGTTGTCCGCTCACAGGTGGCCATCTGTTAAGGTGCGAAACCGACTTTTAATCTTTTTATTCGGATGTCAATAATGTTTATGTTCATTTTTATCGGCATTGCGAGGACACATTTTATATATACAGTTTTACAGCCCGCATTCTACACCCTTTTGTCTCGAACTCAGGCGTGTGTAATTCGTAATATCGTAATTTCCGAATTGATAGCGATAACGGTCGATATATTTCGTTGATGATTATTTTTCCTTTCCACACCTGGTTCGACGAGGTCAATGATCAATGAATTATCAGTGAGAGATTTTCTCAATCCAAGTGAGTATAACCATCATTCCATTCTTTGATTGTCTCTCACCCTGAGAAATCAGAATATAAAACTTTGCTTGGTTGGTAAAGTCTTATTCTTCCAGAAACGAAATGTTATCCTAATGCCTTTTGGTCTAACTTCTTGACCACGTGGTATGAAAGATCCCCATTATCAAAGTCTTACCGTTTTACAGATGTATTCATACAATACCATCTCAAACTCTTCTAATCCATTTTTTTGTCAAAATATTGTTTGTTGATTGATTATTCTCCAACTTCTTGAGGAAATAGGTCCTACGCATATTTCAGAGGTGGCTGAGAAATGTTTTCATTTTTGCCTTCGCCATATTTTATCTATCAATATCATATTTGACAGTATGACAGTCAATCATATCGAGATTTGCATCAAAGGTTGGATTGCATACAAGCATCGTCAAGTGTTGATTAATCTTTGTTTGACTTTCAAAGTTGATTGATAATTTGATGGTTGATACGAACAAAAATAGGCGGTTTCATGGAAATTATAAACAAGAATTTTATCGCATAAAATCTTAAGTATTTATATAATGGAGTCCGCTGTTGTCCATAAATCAAAATTTCAATTAAACCGGTGATAAAACTATATTTGTCTGGTAAAAATGTAATTTTGCTCTAGAATCGCTCCAATAATAAAATCCACTCAATTTAATGATGACAGAATTACTTCCATATGTTTTTAATATCGGCCTTTAGTCGTCACATTTCTAGCTCTTATTCGAACAAACTCAAATGGGAATGATGTTTATATTTATACTAAGTGTTTATGATTGCTTGTCGACTATCAGAATGGCATGTGCCTCTATTAGCACATTTAGAAGGAATTTACAGAAGAGAAACAATAAAATGTTCTATATCTCAGACCAATAAAATACATAGACTGGCCCTTCCTGTTTGAAAGCAAGATCAAACTATCTCTCTTGGTATCGGGGAGAGAGGAGGAGAGCGGGCGGTAAACAAGTAACACGAATTGATTTTTTGAAACATATTATATTCATCATTGTACATTTGTATTATATTCTACAAAAAGGAAATCTGTAAAATATAATTTTGATCAACTGAAAATATTCATCATCTTGAATAGAATAAATATCCATGCATTATTCCACATTATTCCATTCCCGAACGCAATATATATTTAATACACCAATGAATAAATTAATCGATAAAAAAAGCACAAATCCGCGCTTTGAGAACGATAATACGACAGCACGAATGAACACGTCATGAAACGTAAACAATCTGAGAAACTCGTTCGAAACACGAAAACGGCGAGTTGGTCCGACGAGGCCCGAACGATACATTCTTATCGTGGAAACAAGAAGGTTTGACAGTCGTGTTGGCATCAGTCTATGTTTTTTATTCGTATGAGTTCTATATACTCCCCTAAACAAGATTATATGTCAACTAACGCTAGGGATAAAATAATTACGTTCGCTGGAGATGCGGAACATTAAGAAAAATTATATTTTCAGATATGAACTCAGTGCCATGTGTTCTTGGCAGTAGGTAGATTTGCGCTATGCTATAAGAAAACCGAAATGAAAAAAATATTAAATAACTGAAATCACTATAAAACGCTGAATGTTGTTTTAATGACACTATGCTAATTATTGCCTCTTCAATTGCTAATTCACAAGGGAAAAACATGATGAATCATTAATTTTTCTGACGGAGTTATGGTGAAAGAATTCATAAATAGAATCATAATTTTTCCTACTTACTATATGCAACATTAGCATAACCGACCTATCGATATAAACAATGAAATGAGTGTAGTAAAGGTATATTGCATATTGATAATTCATCACTAACAAGTATATAAGAAGGGAAGGGAAGGAAGTTGCAAATATATTGGTCGTTTTAGAGGTGATTATCATTTATAGGGCCCGTATATTCCACTTCAACTAAATTGTGAAATGCAGTGACAGTGGTTTGATTTCCATTCCTAAGTGCATATAACATTGGTATAATAGGACTAATAACATTTGTATAATATGTAAATTATTTAAAATTAATAAATAGTACATGTTATTTTATTCCAGGCATGTCTGAAAAGTAGGTATAGACAATCTCAGTTGTAAGTTATCCGTACATATTTATTGTATCGACTGTTCATTCTGTATTAATATCAGTGATATAAATGGTAGATAATAGTGGACAAGTACGCCTCCCTTCGGAACACCCATGCTGATTTTTTTTATAATCTCCGGAACCAGAGTTATTCCACTCACATCAGAGAGATCTCTCTAACTTCAACGCGTTATATAGTTTCTTCGATAGAATTTGATGGTTGTCACAAAATCGAAAGATTTTGTTGGATTAATCATTGGGACTGTCTATAGAGAAAATAAATGAATATATAGGCAAGCAACAACCCTTCCAAGACGCTTTCCAGTTGAGGGTAATGAAATGAAGAGAAGAACGGTATAATCATGTTCTGTGTAGCAGAAGTACTCGCGAAAAGGGGCTGGAGGAACATCATTTCTGGGACCTGAACCCTTCTGCGGAATAACTACCAGTACAGTACTTTGAATTTGAACAAAAAATCACATAACGAAAGTTCCCAATGCTGGATGGAATTCGGGATGGAATCACAAGGAATGAGGCAGGCCATGATACTACTGATAGGAAGCTACAACCAGAAGAGATCAAATGACTGTACTAGCAATAGTAAAAACAAGAATGCTATCGGGAATTCTAACAGGGACTGTCACACTGGGAAAAGTCCCAGGAGAAAGATATTTGCTCATGTTTTTTTCACCTGTCGTAGCCAAAACAGTACCAACCTAGTAATGTTGCTTCGCTCTTACAGGAAAGATCACTTACTAAAACTGCTTTATTGGAACTGCGAAGAAACTCAGAACTGAAACTGAACAGAAAAAAAATTGGCTGTAGTAGTAGAACTGTAATTCTAAAAAATTATTTCTGCTACCATGAAAATGTACTTTTCCATGATAGTTATAGATATGTTATACTGTTGTAGCAAAGAAGCATGATCAATATTTCTTTATAATAACCGTGATGTTCTCTGCTATCCTAGCAGAAAATATTGCATCACTAAATATTTCTTCATAATAACTGTAATGTTCTTTGCTAGCCCAGTAAAAATAAATTGCTAAAAGCGATTCGGATATTCCAAAATCGCAGTTCGGTTGGTATCGTTTTCATTTTATCGCCAGACTTGCAACAGTTCATCTCGTCTGTCCGTTCGTCCCGTCCACTATTCCGGTGATTTTCTGTTCTCACGGAGTAACAGTATTACCGTATTCTTGTTCTTCTATATAATACCTACTTAGTTCTTAGGTGTTTTTCATTCAAATACTTCTGTAAATTTGAAAAAGGTCAATTTCCAAGATGATTTTAACGATTTTATACCTAAAAAGTTACAAAAATTTCTATTTGAACTTATATTGTACCTACTCACAAAAACATTTTCTTTGGTTGTGAAAATATTTTTGTGATCAAAATCATTTCATTCAATGAAAGCAAAAAGCAGGAGTCGATCTGATCGACTCGACTTTTGTGATAGAAAAAATATATTTTGAAAAGTAAGAAAACGAATAGGACCCCGAGAATTGCATTGCCTATAGGGGCCCCGATATGGTTAATCCGGCCCTGGCCAAATGCGCTGAAAAATCTGCTGTGACGATGAAACAATTTTCTCAGTTCGGTTACTCTGATTAGGAGGAAGAGGACAACACCTATATTTTGGAACGCCCTATACCCTTCTAAATCCTAGCTGGCGATACCTCGGAAAACATCAAATAGAAGAAGGAGATCTCCTTACCCTGATCTCATAATCAAATTTCATGACCTTATTAAAAGCTGCTTCAGTCGTTGGGACCTCCTGAATGGCAAAGCATCAGAAGGGGTACAATAGATCTCACACCAAGGTGATGAAACTATTTGTTTTTTTTTTACTCCATGTTTTGAGTAGTCTCTGGTGTACCCCTTTGACCCTTTTGTGCCTAAGCCCCTGTGTGACCCTCGTTTGGAAAAGTCATTACCGATGATAATTGGGTGTAGAAAGATGTGCCTTTGGATGTAATCAGAAAGCATTCGGGTTACCTGGCTCGAAAGCAGGCACTTGTTAATATCTCGTACGTCACTTTTTATTAAAAACGGCACACCTCATAACGCCTTTGTTCCGAACTAATAACCAATCCGATAGCAACGTATTTATTGCTTCTCGAAGTCGAAATCGGTACCTACTCAACGAAATACTCTTGGACGTGTTATCGAAGATGTTCATGCACACGATTCGTAACTACTTAGCAGGTTTGGCCTACGTAAAAAATGTGAGCGTTCCTAATGTATGTCTTATTATCGAAATGTAGTAAGCGGTTGGAATTGCATTTCAAATTTTCCAAAATGATTTGGTTTAAACATTGCCTTGGAGCTTTGAATAAGCAATAATCCGTATAGAAGTCAATATGTAAATATGCCCCTCCGGTAGACTATATGCAAGTTGGAACTATGAATGTGGGTAATAATAGGTAATGAGGTTCATGAATGTCATGAAAAAAGCGCGTTTTGCATAAAATGTTGATATACCCCTAATCAATTTTTGGGTTTGTTTCGTTTAATTAGAATTCTTCGGGAATTTTATTATTAGGGTATTGGTTGTCTGAAAACTTGTGAATTCTGATGCAGTATGTGAGTATATCTTGAAGAATACTATTTCACAATTTTATTTTGTGTGTATCCCGATTATTTCGAGATTTGTGCAGAACAGTATGTAACGCCACTGTATATTTTTTTATTCGAAATCATCAGGCTGTACGGTTATTAAAATTAAAATCATTGAAAGAAACCAAGTAACTCAAATCGTTGGGTACACATATACGTACTATGACAAATGGATTTGATATTTTCATTTATTGATTCTAATGATAAACGTGAAAGCGTATTGTGTCACTCCCATTTTTTTTCGGTTTATTAAAGGAAATTTACACAATCGATGAAAAATGATGTACGGATTTAAGCGGAACAAATACAAGATAATCATTAAATTTCCTATTACCTGTTTCATCATCAATTACGGCTGTTAAGATTATATTTATTTTTATTATTTGACATTGGAAGACAGTCGTAATAAACTCAAACCGAGATAGATGAATATAAGACGTGGGTACCAAGTACATTTTCAGAAATCCTATCATTGACGTTTGCCGAACTTTTGTAGATGGCGTTTTAATACAAAATCAATTTGATCATTCAGGTGAAAATGAAAATTAAGATATGAACAAATTTAATCGACTTTGCGTATTGGTACTTTGCACCGTTCATTGAAGATAACTCGACTGAAAACAATTGAAACAAGATATTTCCTTCAATGAAAAACCTTTTGTTGTATCAATAGTACGGATTCATTCGGTGAGAAATGTAAATTGAGGATAGCCACATGACAAATTCCAACATTGGCTGACCCACAAACAATGTTTGAAATATTATTCACAAGTATTCGAGATAATACATCACATAGACAATTGTGTTTTTTATACCTTACAAATTACATTAAAAAAAATTGGAAAATTTAAAGTCAGCAGTTAACTAACATAATATACAGGGCTATTCAAATTCGTTTCTGTACATGGGGATCTCGTAAACGATAAGAGATAGAGTATCGGTTAAATTGTGGTAAAGTTGCGTATTTTAGAGACCTATTCAATGATGTGAAAAAATCGAATTTAGCTCTTTTGGTTCTGGAGATATACAGGAAAAACCAAAAAATCCCAAATTATTTATTTGCCTGTATCTTCTTTATTCGCAAACATATTGAAAATCTATCACCTTCTAGACCCTCCATAAGCGGCATTTCCAATTAAATATGGACAGATAGAAACGTAAGAATATTCCAACTGAATCTTGGCTGATGAAAGTTATTTGGTAGGTACTATTTTAGAATTTTCTTGGCTTCCTTTGTTACTAGCTAATTATTTGGTAGATAAACGGTTCGAAGTTAACCATCAGCAGTCCCTATAGTGAGTCAGAAATCGAATTGTATTTTATTAATTATCCCGTTCATTCAGCATGCATTTCTCATAAATATTCTTTTTGTAGACAACTAGTCTGCGCTCTTGAGAGAATGTTTCAATTCAGCTTCCGAGAACAACCATATACCACGTGACGTCATCCCCTGGCGGCCGAGATTCCTCGAAAACAAATGAAATTATTAAAATGTCGGCCCTTTTGATCAATGCCATCGTAAAAATATCAAATAAATTAAATAACCAAAGCCGACTCGTATTATTTTTCAATAAAAACTTCACAGACATTGTTTTGTTTTCTGGGAGTTATGTGACATCGTTACTGGCTTTGGCGAATTAATTTCGATATTTTTTAATTTTGGTACTTTGTTGCACTCAGAGTGTGCAGACGAAGGTTGCCTTTTATTGTCTGCTCATAAATTATTGTGGAAGTGCAATTTTATTTCTGTTTTGGCACATTTTGGTTCACTTCTCACTTTTTTGTTCACACTTGCATTCCGGGATCATCAGAATATTGAACCTTCTGAAACATTGTTAGAGACACTTTCATATTACTGGACTATACTACCATTGTATAAGATACTACTATATAATACAAACCTTATTTTTGTTGTTCTTCTGTTTATAGATAGGTACCTACGTACCTTTTTTGTTCTGAATATGATTTAATTTGACAGTGTTTTTAAAGACAGAGGGCCAACGTCAGGTATTGAAGGGCCATTTTTCATACGTTTTTTAGCGCAAAACTTGATTTCCGAGTTACCTTTTCTGTGTTTCAAATAAATCTTCGTTTTTGATGATGATAATTTTGAAATAAGAATGAAATAGGTAAATCGCCCAGTATAAAACAGTCATGATCACACGAGAAAATAAGCTGATGTGCCCCTCGTTCATACAATCTCGAAAATTACTGACAATCGCCGATGTCCGATGATATGCATAAAACGTATAATAGCATACTCGGTACCGTAATATTAAAATATTAAATCATTTTCGTGATCTACCAGTTATATTCCCGTATAATTCTAATTGCGCGAGGCTCTGAAAAGTATACGATCAGCAGATAACACGAGTTTACTAGGAAAACCGTCGAAGCCGTTGTTTGCATAAGAAAATTGTAACTCCGGGCTCCGGTTGATTTCAGGTAATGCGATACATGCAACTTTGTTTTCGAAAATCTATTCTTTATGTGCTGACGGCAACATATAATGACGAAACATCGAACGAATAGACCGGTGATGAAAACCTTATTGAAATTATGGACATCGTAATCTACGTGAGTCCGGAAAATGCGTGTTTTTGGACTTCGAGACCTATTACCTAGTAAAAGTCCTGATTCCTATGAAAATGAAGTCTGTGAACCAATGGGAAACCATCCATATAGTAGGGGAGCCCAACAGGAGATTCTGGGATTTACTCGAGCGTGGCAGATTAAGGCAAGGTTAGTTGATTACATGCATAAAAGTGTGCATTTCAAATATCTGACGATTTACACAAGCCGAAAAATAGTTAAAATTGTCCCACTCTGCGCCTATCTTCCCTTCTTCCACTCTCTTGCACCGTCCCCATAGTTTCTGTTGCCATGATACATATGTGTACAACGCTTTAGTGTGTTTAATCTGCTCTTAAATATATTCAGTAATTAAAAATACCGAAAAAATATAAAAATAAATTTCGAACCGTCAGATTAAAACTCCTTCACATAATTGCCAGATTATGGGTCAGCACGACAAGGACATCAAGCTGAACCATCTGTATTATAATCTGACGCGCTCGAGTATTCCGATGTCTCAATTTTTTTTGCATTATCAAAAATTGGCCATGAGTTACGGTCTCGTTCAAATCGCCAGTCTTTTTAATAGTTGCTTCTTTATGGTTCACTCAACATCCTTTCCACAACGCAAAAAGGCAGATTGATATTCCTCCATTAACAAAAACACATGGAGCGCTTGCATATACTATTCTGACGCGCTCGAGTATTAGGACCTTTTTATAAAAAACTTTAAGGCTTAAGATTTATCACCTAACATTTAATACTCATCACTTATGAATCATGGAAATATCATTGATTGTGTTATAAAACCATTTGAGACTTATGAGTTTACACCTAAGACTTGAGAAGATGATCAACTTCCAACTTAAGAAATGGATGATAAATGATCATAAATGAAAATAGGAGATGCGCATGTTCAAGCAACGAAAAGTGACATCCTGTTTCCCGCGATATATGAATTTTGGGTTATATTTTCGAATATTATTTGGATATTTGGTTGCATTTATCAATTTTTTTAAAATAGTGATAAGACCATGGGCATCATTTACTTCATGTAGTTTGCTCATGATTTTTGGGCTTGGTGTTTACTTGAGATGCATGAGAAAGAAAGGTCGGAATTGAAAATACAAAGTTAAACCCATACATAGGAAGAGGAATATCCATTCCAACTCCATTTTTATTTGAACATGATGGATAATATGGATATTGAAACATTTTTTATTTCGAAATCGATGTCAACAATAATAACTCCAAATTCTAGCTATTTATCAGATCAGAAGGATGCTCTATGCAGCAAATTGCTTATGTTGGACTGACTACTATGTACACATGTCATCATAGAGGAAACCAGCGATGTACTGTGGAAAATTTACTGAAAAAATCGATTGGCATGGAATCTCAATGGAATTTTATGAAAAATGGAATATGCCAAACTGTATTGGTGCCCTTGATGGAAAGCATATTCAGATACAAAATACAAAACATGCTGGAACAGGATACTTCTCCTACAAGAAGACTTTCAAGCATAGCATTGAAGGCTATCTGTGATGCATCTCATAAATTCATCTTCATTGATGTAGGCTGTCCAGGATCAAATCATGATGGGAATGTATTCCGTAATTCAATTTTCCGATGCTACCTTCAGTTTTCTAAGATATATTTGGCCAATTATTTTCAGGCAGTTTTCCTGGCTAGTTTAATTTAGAATAACTACTTTTTGTTTATCATAAATATGTCTGAATTCTTCAACTTGTTGAATTAATAGAGCATTGTCCATGACACAAATAATATTGAAATGAAATTAAAGAAAATTCAAACAAAAACAATAATAATAGATATAGGTTAGAACTTGCCAACGTCAAAATTATTTGTTCCGTGTCAAATATTCCTAAATCTTAAGTTTTTTTATAACACAATCAACTTATCAGCTCTTAAGTCTTAAACGTTAGGTGATGAATCTTAAATGTTAAAAGTTTTTATAAAGTCACCCTTAGTATTATACTAAGGGGCTATGTGCCGGTTGCATAAAAGCATTAACTCTGCTAATAGAGAGTTGAAGTGATCACAGTACGTAAGCCTTTACGTATACGTTAACGTTCAAAATATAACGTTAACGTTGTGTTGTAAAATTGAGTTGAAGTTATCCATCACGTAATAATCACGTACGTCAACCTTCACATGTCCGCTCCAATTTGATAATTCCAATTTTAGAATATTTTCACACAATATTCATGCTGTATTTGTCTCATTTGTGAATCTTGCTAAGATCATTCATCAAGTTAGAGAAAATCCTAGACTTTTTGGCAGCCATTCGGGCCATTCGTGATTAATCGTCCCTCTCTCGGGATATTCCGGTTACGTACGTTGCTTTTTCACGTGCCCGTTAAACAGCGTAGAAATGCGCATGCGTAGACGTAAGTTAACGTTAACGTTGATAGCACCACTTCAACTCTCTAATGCGCCAGCTAAGGCATGCGTTGCCGTGGTTATAAACAAATTAAATATCTAATCGTCTGTTAAATCTTCATGCAACCGGCACTATGACTATCAGCATAGGGCAAACCATGTGTTAGAGAGAGAAACTCGAAAGTCAATGTGTCAGAGAGAGATAGAATGTCATGCTGCGAACGCGAGAAAAACGTCAAAAAAACGTGAATGATCGTGAAAAAACGTAAAAAAAAGGTGAAAAAAAAAACGAAAAAAACGTGAAAAAACGTGAGAGAATGTGAGAAAAACGTAGCGGAAGCAATGATGATCATATAATATAACATATCACAATGCTATAGTATGGGGTACCTCATTTTTAAATCCTCTATCTCCTAGGTACTAAAAGTGTTGCCTAGCAACATACATATTAATAATTTTGTTGTGTCAGTAAGATAAACGTCAACATCAAGAGCTGATTTCAGCATAAAAACGAACGACTTTTGAGTCGGTCGCAGAAAAAAATAAAAATAGAAAAATAAATAAAATGTGTCACTTTTCACTCTCTAATAGACATTTGTTCTGTCCAAGGTGGATATAGGATGGTGAAACAGCTCTTCAATTGTTTCTGCGAAAAACTTGTAGACCGTTTGAGAAGGTAGTAATATTTCCACGACTTGAATGAAGATGGCGATAAGATCGAATTTCAAGAAATCCACTACAGTAATGCCCTACTATTCGCCGACGACCTGAAGCTCTATCGTATTGTGAATTGTGTTGATGACGCCGCTGAGTTACAGAGCGATATCTGCAGACTTGCTACTTGGTGCTTAACAAACGGTATGGGCCTAAACATAAACAAATGTCATATCATACGTTTCACTCGATCCCATCAGCCTGTCATTTTCGATTATACCATCAATGGACAACCCCTGGACGCTGTCGACCGTGTCAGGGACCTTGGAGTAATTCTTGACGAATCCCTAACCTTCACTTACCACATAACCTCCATTGTCAACAGGTCTACCAAAATGTTGGGATTTATTAAGAGGACAACTCGTGACTTCACTAGTCTGAGTGCCATCAAAATCCTATATATTGCACACTTGTTAGAACTCATCTCGATTATTGTTCCTCTGTCTGGTCACCACATTATGTAACCCAGATATCCAAGATTGATCGTGTTCAAAAAAGCTTTCTTAGATATGTTTCTTTCAAATCTAATTTCTTTAGTGATTATGCCTCAATTGAGTTTAGTAATCAGTTTAGTAGTCCCCACTCGCCTTACGAGACAGGTAGCTACTTTTCATATTCCCTACCATCGTACCAACATTGATTATTTCAGCTATATCCCAAGATCCCTTAGAGCGGCAAATTCCCTCGATATTGACATCTTCTCAACGCCTCTTCATAAGTTTAAAAATCAACTGTGTCAGTGACCATCTTGTCATTTTATCTTCCACTTTTACACTGACTGTACTTGTATTTTTACTTTCCATTTATCTTTTTAATGTCTTCAATATTATCAATATCATATATGTTGTGTCTGTTGTTGTATTATATCTTGTAATATTTTTTAATTGGGTTTGCCCGTATTAAACTAAAATAAAATAAAATTAAATTTCTGTAGATTTTGTATGTCTGTGGTTCCAATCTGACAGGCATGAATTGAAACGACATCGAAACACTATACTTTCAGTAAATCTGGATTAATTATCAATATTTTTACTCTTATCGGTATTTTTTCTCCTAGAACAGATGACATTGACAGATGCTCCGTTTCTGTTTTACCGACACAAGGTATGCCGCCATCTCTGGTAATTTCAGGAAATAATACTGCGGTATGAAATCAAGTAGGCGAAAGTTTACAGTTTATTCTAGCTGTTTCACCATCCTATATCCACCTTGGTTCTGTCCTAATGCAATAAATAGTTTGAAACATACCCGTGTAAGGTGATTCCAATATCATGCGAGTTATGCGACAATAACGCAAAATTCAATTTTCGTGACCGCTTCAGTAAATAATGAAAACTGCCTTAATGGTGAAAGATGTTTATATAAAAATGCAAATTTGGCGTTACCCCTTGGTGAGACAAGGCATCAAAAAGGTTGGGTGGTCACAGCGTGAATAACACCGTTTTAGTGCCATATCGTAGTGTCTCGGGTCGTTTTGTATATATATGTGTCTGTTTCAATAGTTACATAATATAGAACATTATTATACAGTGTTCTTTAATAACATGCTGATATTCAAGTAGGTTAATTATTGGGTCCATTTTGAAAAAAAAAAACTTGATATGACCGTAAATAACTGTGGTATGAGCCTAGATATTATCCAGAAACGCAAGTAGTTCAAAAATTTAAAGAAAGACATATCTCGTCTTGTACAATCAATAATCGAACACAGTTTGAGTGACTGCTAGACCACGAGCAGAAAACAACTACTTTCCTGTTTCTGAAGTGGTTCTTTCTTCCGCCGCAGAGTGTCGCTAATTCCAAGTGTTTCTTGGGATTATTGGGACAGGTATCCCTTCTAGTGGAGATCTCAGTATCTCTACTCGGATAACTACCCTGCACTGATGAGTGCCAATAAGCCCTAAACCGGTCTGTAGGTTGTCAAACGTGCCTGTCTCGATGTCAATTTTTCACGTATTAGGAAGAAACATTCGCTCTATGCTCCAAAACAAATTTTCAACTAGACTCAGTCACGGTAATCGAAAATAGACGGCCTGACTATTCCATTGAGATATTTTATTTGGTTGATAACACGTCGTCCATCAAAGCGCCTGTCACATGTAGAAATCAGATTACGTTCTATCATCATCTAAACAGAGCGGTTTTCTTCACACATCAATTTTCCATTGTAAGGCAAGACTAGATAATATTTTTATGTATTAGTTATAACAATGTCATATAATTCTGCTGTAACTGTAGTACTACCGAACTGAACACCTGTTCCTTGCAAGTTCGACCACTCTTACAATTTGGGGGTATTTCTGTCCAACTGGAAAATTGCAAGAGTTCAACCAGTCACCAAAAAAGGCAAAAAGACCTTACCTAGCAACTACAGACCTATCACACTGCTATCAATTATTTCAAATGTCATGGAAACAGCCATCAACATCGACCTCATGAAATAATCATCTGGAACACTCAGGAATTGTCAACGATAGTCAATATGGCTTCCGTCATCAGAGATCAACTGAAGACCTGCTCGCTTACGTCTCACATTTATGGCAGCTATCTATTGAAAAATATGAAGAAACTTTAGCCGTGGCATTAGATATTTCCAAGGCATTTGATCGAGTTTGGCACCAGGGACTCCTCGCCAAGCTTCCATCTTATGGTTTGCGCCGTCAACTCCGTTCTCTGCTTGCTAGTTTTCTCTCAAACATGTCTCTCCGCAGTGGTCGATGGAGTTTCATCTGATACTCTACTCATGAATTCTGGTGTTTCGCAAGGATCAATTTTAGCACCAACACTATTTCTACTTCACATCAACGATTTGTTGGAAGCAACTTCATGTCCTATACACAGCTTCGCGGATGATAGTACCCTCCATACCGCTTTCTCTTCCAGCGCTCCCATATCGGCCCGTTAAATCAGAAATGAACGAGGAAGAAATGTTAACAAAATAAATATGGACTTAGCAACAATTCTCGAGTAGGGATCTGATAACCTGGTATAATTCAATGCAAACAAAACACAAGCATGTCTTTTCTCTAGAAAAGTCGATCTCACTGTGCCCAACATAATTCATTCAGGAGTAACCATACCATTGAAGTCATCCATTTCGATGCTTGGCGTTACTAGCAGCAGCGATTTATATCTATTCTATAGATATTTTCATGGACTGAAATATCAACAATCGTTCCTCCATTAGCAGTATCTTCGACATTAACCAAAGTTCAGTCTTCACACTCCTTCGTGGTCACTTTAGTGTCCTGCAGAACGTCCCATTCCAAAGACTCGTTCATCCAACGAACATCGAGACTTGGAACTCATTGCCTAAGTACACCGAATCCTACCTTATTTCCCTTGGTTCTCACGGTGTTCTCTGTACATTGCAGGATATCCCTTTTCGTGAGAACCGGAACATACAAAAAAAACTATAGGACTAAGTCGTTTCATGCAAAAATGACACACATTCGAATCAGATGAAAATATTTCGTTTCAATAAATCGTGGTGTCGAGGTGAACGTACCAGACGAATTCCAAATACAAAAATTGAACACCCTGTATGAACTATATTTATAAAACGATTCGGGATAGACAGTCGCGCGGAGGTTGAGGCTTATTTTTATTTGTCTGTCGTGTGTTAATTTGATCACGTGACCTGTAATCATTCATAGTCTGTCATTCGTGTCAGTTATTTTAATATCTAAACCTCGCGGACTTATTATTGTAGCTATTATACATTGTATTTTTCGTCTAAAATTAAAAACACCGGAATCGGGACATTTATAGGCAGACGAACGGTCACAACGATTGCGTTTTGTGACAACATTTCTTAGGACTGCTGGATCTCCAGATTTGAATCTAATCGAAAATAAAAAAGATTCGGTTTCCTGAAGATACAATCGAATTCTTCTGTCTTAAATCGGCGTGGCCATAATTTATCAAAAATACCATGTGTTTCCATTCGAACCATTAATTTAATATTCTCGATAAATTACACAGATTCGTAAATTTGTCAGCGTATTAGTAATGATCTTATAGACCCTCGTTATAAATAGGTGTTTATATAAAAATATCTGCGATATCATAAAAATGTCAGCTTATTAACTGTGATCAATTTTCAGATGGATTCTTTTTTTCGTTTTTTCTGACTGAAACAGATTTCAAAATATAAAAATGACGTACGACTTGTCACCAACAGTTAGAAGATGAATACATTTGAGAAATATTCTGATAGAAATATTTCAGGATTATATTTTTGAACATTAGAAGGTTATATGTTTATGGATTATTATGATAGCCATGTATAAAATAAATACTTGAAATTATAATAATTTTCGATCAGAATGTTTTTAAAGTTTCTCTATTGTTCCAATATTTTGGTTCATGTTCCTGTTATCATTGTGCTGTACGTTAATCG
This sequence comes from Chrysomela aeneicollis, assembly GCA_029955515.1. Taxonomy (NCBI): domain Eukaryota; kingdom Metazoa; phylum Arthropoda; class Insecta; order Coleoptera; family Chrysomelidae; genus Chrysomela; species Chrysomela aeneicollis. Next base: position 10,849,876 of record JARUHQ010000003.1, on the reverse strand, counting down.
AGCATATAATAATTGACTTTATACAGGATTTTCTAATTAGACCATTGTTCTATTATCTTAATCATATTTCCAACATATATTATATTCTGCAAGTAATCTATAAAATATATATACGATAGAATCAAATCCAAATATTATTCATTTTTAAGGCTCTTCTGAAAAGGTCATGATCAATTTCTCATCGTTAATTTTTCATTAAAATTGCGTATACAGAAGTTTGAATACAATTTCACAACGAAGATATATGTCACCCATTGACATGTCATTCCTCATCTTCAAAAATGTCCAGAGGATACAAAAATCCTAGTTGTCTGGATATGAGATAAAAGCCATTTGTTTTTTGGGCGAGACGCATTCAGTCGACATTCAGTATATAATTACAGCCAACTAAAATAGACGTCGAAATCATAATCTGATGCTAAATTTAAATGAATCATCCTCTACTTCACCATGCTAGTAGGAAAAACAAAACTTTATGTTCACTTCTTCTCATAATGAAATTGTATCGAATCGATTTTTTCATACTAATCTACGAAACAATTTAATGGAAATAAAACTGATTGTGTGATTCAAAGTCATAGATGCTACTTGTGTTCAGGTTTAGATATCTTATTTTTTTTCCACAGGTACTCCAATAAACAGACTTCCAATAATGGCAAAATCGGTCCTGGATTTGTACGAACTATACAACTTGGTGATAGCTAGAGGTGGCTTAGTAGACGTTATTAACAAGAAATTATGGCAGGAAATCATCAAAGGCCTTCATCTTCCATCCTCAATAACTTCTGCAGCATTTACACTTAGAACACAGTAAGTAATTTTTCTGCAACCGACTCAAAAGTCGTCCAAGTTGACTTTTCTCATGCTGACACAACATAATGATTACCTAATATGTATGTTGCTAGGCAATACTTTCAGTGCCTAGGAGATAAAAGTTGATTTTTTAAATCCTAGGATTACTGCGAAGATTACTGTCGAGCTTTTGTTGGGAAATTATGTATTGCGTTCTTTTTTATAGCTAAAAACCTTTTCCGACTTGTTTTTCTTTATCACAGCCATGTTTGTTTTTCAATGGTGTTTTTTTCGAAATTTATTTGATGTTGATTTATACTAGGCAGTGGTATTCCTGCACTCGTGATTTTTTTATTCGAAAATCGTTATATTTAGAATTTGAATCCTTTGATATTCTGACAAAAAATGCTGAATAACAAATTGAGCGGAGTAAAATAAGCGTGACAGTATAAAATGCGCGGGTAAAACAGTTTTTTGAATGAAGGCATCGTCTATTTGTGCCAAGAACCGTTATTGTATGAATATGAGTCATACTCGATTTATTTTCAAGCAGGTTGAACACACATACAGGTTTTGTCGCGGATATCTCCAACAAAAAATGTGTTTTTCAACATTCAAAATTAAATCAGCAGTAAATCAAGACGACTCGCTATAAGTTCAGAAAGGGGGGTGAGAGTAGTTGAATATACGTTTTCAGGGTTGAATATTGTTTTTTTACGATTTGTGACTAAATATGCTTCGTATCGAGAAAAGTTCAATGTATGAAAGTTGTAGATGATTATAAAATCTGAAACTTTTGTATCTGTCATCGTTCCTAACGAGTGAAACGCTAAAAACTGATTTTTTGTTTTTAATTTTGATCTCGTGCAAAAATAACTTTATTTTTATAAAACTCTGTGAATGTTTTTTTTTGTGTTTTCAATGAGCAAAATATTTTTTGGTTTCATAAGAATTTAAATTGATAAAAACCTAATTCTCAATCAAAAATATCGGTATACTAATTTTCTGCGGTAGTAATTATTCGAGTTCTATATCACCTGTTTAGTGTCTAAAAACAAAAAAAAATCATTCATAACTCCCGCAGTTGCATGGGAAATTTTTCAATTAAATTGTATGGAATATTCTTGTTCAATAAATGCTTTATTTTGGAAAAATATCGCATTTCTAGTAGCCACTAGAGCGAGCACTAGAGGAATACAAGAATGCTATTATGGTCCCTTTTATCTTCTACCTCCTCCATACTTTTACGGATATCCGAGCAGATAATGTACAATTTTTTCGTGGTCGTATAAATTTCCTTCACACTTTTAAGGACAACGTTAAATTTTTTCGATGCCCGTGTGAACTTCTTCCACACTTTTGAGGACAATAACCTAACATTTTTTCGTGGCCAGTGTCAATTTACTCCATACTTTTAAGGACAACGTACAATTTTTCCTGGCCCGTGTGAACTTCCTCCATACTTTTACGAGCAGACAACTTACAATTTTCTTGCTCCATATGAATTTCCTCCATACTTTCAAGAACAATGTACAATTTTTTCGTAGCCGCGTTTTCTTTTACACTTTTGAGGAAAACGTACAATTTTTTCGATGCCCGTGTGAACTTCTTCCACACTTTTAAGGACAACGTACAATTTTTCTGTTGCCTGTCTGAATATCTTACGATACTTTAACGGATATCCGAGCGGACAGCTTACAATTTTCCTGGCCAGTGTGAATTTCCTCCCTACTTTTACGGACAACCTAAATTTTTTTTGTGGCCCTTTTAAACTTTCTCCATACTTTCAAGGACAACCTACGAATTTTTCGTGGCCCTTTTAAACTTTCTCCATACTTTTGAGGACATCCTACAATTTTTTCGTGGCCCTTGTGAATTCCCTCCATACTTTTAAGGAAAACGCACAATTTTTTCGTGCCCTATGTAAATTTCCTCCATTACTTCAATTTCCTCCTTACTTTCAAGGACAACCTACAATTTTTCGTGGTCCGTGTGAACTTCCTCCATACTTATACGAATATCCGAGCGGACAACTTACGATTTTTGTGGCCCGTGTGAACTTCTTCCACACTTTCAAGGACAACCTACAATTTTTTCGTGGCCCTTGTAAATTTTCTCAATTTTTTAAGGACAGCTTACAATTTTATCGTGGACGTATACATTTCCTCCACACTTTCAATGACAACCTACAATTTTTCGTGGCCCGTGTGAACTTCCTCCATACTTAGACGAAAATCCGAGTGGAAAACTTACAATTTTTGTTGCCCGTGTGATCTTCTTCCACACTTTCAAGGACAACCTACAATTTTTCGTGGCCCGTGTGAACTTCCTCCATACTTAGACGAAAATCCGAGTGGAAAACTTACAATTTTTGTTGCCCGTGTGATCTTCTTCCACACTTTCAAGGACAACCTACAATTTTTCGTGGCCCGTGTGATCTTCTTCCATACTTAGACGAAAATCCGAGTGGAAAACTTACAATTTTTGTTGCCCGTGTGATCTTCTTCCACACTTTCAAGGACAACCTACAATTTTTCGTGGCCCGTGTGAACTTCCTCCATACTTAGACGAAAATCCGAGTGGAAAACTTACAATTTTTGTTGCCCGTGTGATCTTCTTCCACACTTTCAAGGACAACCTACAATTTTTCGTGGCCCGTGTGATCTTCTTCCATACTTAGACGAAAATCCGAGTGGAAAACTTACAATTTTTGTTGCCCGTGTGATCTTCTTCCACACTTTCAAGGACAACCTACAATTTTTCGTGGCCCGTGTGAACTTCCTCCATACTTAGACGAAAATCCGAGTGGAAAACTTACAATTTTTGTTGCCCGTGTGATCTTCTTCCACACTTTCAAGGGCAACCTACAATTTTTCGTGGCCCGTGTGATCTTCTTCCATACATAGACGAAAATCCGAGTGGAAAACTTACAATTTTTGTTGCCCGTGTGATCTTCTTCCACACTTTCAAGGACAATTTACAATTTTTCGAGGCCCGTGTGAACTTCCTCCATACTTAGACGAATATCCGAGCAGCAGACAACTTACAATTTTTTTGGCCCGTGTGATCTTTTTCCACACTTTCAAGGACAATCTTCAATTTTTCGTGGCCGTGTGAACTTTCCCCACACTCTCTCACGACCAACCTCCAACTTTGTCTTGCAGATACATGAAGTACCTGTACCCGTACGAGTGCGAGAAACGCCGCCTGAGCACTCCCGCCGAGCTGCAAGCGGCCATCGATGGCAACAGGCGCGAGGGCAGGCGCAGCAGCTACGGCCAGTACGATGCTATGCAGCAACACCACCACCACCACGCGCAGCAGCAGCAGCGCAGCCCGGGCGGCCACCACGTGCAGATGTCGCCGCTGACGCTGGTCGCGCAGCAGCAGCAGCAGCTGGCCGCGCGCATGATGGGCGGCGGGCTGGGCGTGCAGGGGCTGCACAATGCGGGGGTGCACCACCCCAGCCACCCGCAGCCGCTCGGGCAGCCGATCAACGGGGGGCCATTGCCAGGTGGGTTTTCTTGTCGACTGTTTTCGGAGGTCGACAAGACAAGAATTCTTGTCTTGATAACAACTTCTTGTCTTGTCTTGAGACAAAGTCAAGAAGTTTTGAAATCTTACGTTTTCTTGACGTATATATGTTGTCTTGAGTCAAGAAATTCATTTGTGTCATCTGGTATAACTTTCTGGAGGTTCAGAACGAACCCTACAACTTTTGCATTTGAAGTTTTTTTCTATCTCCAATGAATGACCCTGTACAGGGGTGATGAAATCCTTGGCCAATGGCCAAGGATGTTCGCCATCGTGGATCCTCAATCTCGAATTTATATCACCACATTAAAATTGTGACTCGAACTGAACCATAAACGCAAAACTCGTTCGCCATCTTGGACCTGCCACACTTGGCTTATACATTTCATTATTTGATGAGTAATTTCCCGTTCGACAACAAACTAACTGACCTTCTGCTCGCCTTTACCACAGGCCTGGCGCCCAGCGAGTTCGAGGCGCGCATGATGGAGTACGTCAAGCTGCTGAACAAGGAGATCCGCAACAGCGCCACCGCCGCCACCCCCCCACACCCGAGCAGCGAGCCCACGCCCCCACCCCCGCAGCACGCCGCCGCCGTCCCACCGCTCGACCCTTTGGAGGTGTCGCGCATGACGCTGTGGAGCCTGTACAACAACAACCGGCCGCCGCCCGAGCCGCAGAAGGAGCCCATCAACCTGTCGGAGCCGGGCGGGCAGTCGCCGGTCGGGCAGTCGTTGCCAGGCGCGGCCGCCCTCGATCGCCGGTTCGCGGTAGCGGGCGGGCAGGTAAAAAGGGAGCGCGAGGCGCGCGGATCGCCGCCGCCCGCTAAGCGGCTGCCCAACAGGGCGGACGAGGAGGAGGAGGGGGATGAGGAGGAGGGGGAGGAGGAGGAAGAGGAGGAGGAGGAAGGGCAGGGGAGGGAGGTGAAGGTGTTGTCGCCCTCTACGAACATCAAGATCAACACTAGAGGTGAGTTAGTGCGTTTTTCTTCCGAGGCAGAGTTTTAGGGTGACTTCATGGAAAATGTAACACCCATGGGGGGGCGTCCATTGATTATGTGAAGTATTTGAGCAGGGGAAGGGGTCAAGTCGACTCTCGTCTCATCTTATTTTGGGGAGAGGGTGGGTCCTGGCGAATTTCACGTGATTTTTTTCCTCAGGAAACGGGGTACAATTACGAGAAAATTGGCTCGCAATAAGTAACTTTTCTTGAAAATATGGAAAAATCTTGCGGAATATTTTATTGTTCAATATTCAATATTCCTCAATTCGGTTTATTACAGCAAATGCAAGTACCAACTTATTGATTATGAGTTTCATTAATGGATTTGTTGACCTTTATTATTTATGAAATCTGCAGACGACGTTGCCAAATAGTGAAATAGGAACAATGTGCTTTAAATTTTAAATCCTCATATCAAGTATTTTTTTGAGCACTATGAATGTTTTTTTCGGAAAAAGGTTGAAATGGTGAGTTTGAAATGCAACGTTTTGAAGATATTTAATGAGAATTACTTCATTATCGTCTGAAGGAGAATTCTCCATTCTCACTGTGATTCTAGACGACTTTTTGAACATAATAAAAATATGAATCCAACGCATTTACACTTAAAACACAGAATTTTAAAAAACTCCAGTGAGATTATTGGGGTAGAGGGTTGAACTAAATCTCACGACATCTCACTAGAGGTAGAGGGGGGTTAGAAAATCGCCAAAAACACCTCTTATGATTAATGGACCCCCCTAAGAATTATCATAATAAATTTGCCAAAGCATCTGAAAATAGGCGTACAGATGCGCGTAGTAAGTCAATGAAAAGTGTGCGGCCTCTGTACCATAACAAATAAAAAAAAATTATTCCTTTGAATAAACAACGATATATTTCTTGCATTTTTTTATTTTGTTCCTCTATTAAATGACACCAGTTCTTTGAGAAATATACCAAAATAAAATCTTGATCATTACTTCATATAACTTCCCAAAATAAAAAGAATCCTGTTTCTGTTGAAATATATTGATTCTTAAGCATAAGTTTGACAATGGAATTGTGAATATAACATTATTTCTCTATGGAGATTATCGATATAAATTACTTTTTGTTGTCACAAACGTGAGAATTGTCATGGATATTTCTAGCGATCGGTGCAATCGGTTCTTCAACAGTTGACGATTCGTTTTCCTTTGAAATGCGAAATTAGATTCTCGTGGAATTGATGATTGACGCTCCAAGTTTCAATGAACGTTTTGGTGTCACAAGGGATCCACTAATGTAACCTTTAATGATGAAGAAGATTGATGGTTTTCTCCTCGGGAATAGACGGAAGGGCTAGCTAGTCTTTATTTAACTTCGTCGATATAAATTCCTTATGATTTTATAAAACGAGCAAAACACAGCAAACAAAAAGATACTCTATTATACATTAATATTCACATGTATACAGGGTATCCCGAAATTACCGTACGTATCGATTTCCAATAGTACATGTATCAACTTGAAATCCAGAGCCATGCGGCCGACATTTATAGACTCCTGGTGAAATTAAAAAAGAATTTCCGATGATATTGAATTCTAAAATTTGAAAAAGCAAGTTCAAATATCTTTTTCTACGACTGTAATACAACACTCTCAGCTGTCTTTGGTAAGACAAAGAGGTACATTTTATACCTATCCGTTCATTTTAATTTCCTCACCTGATAACACAATGAAGTCATTTCATTGTGTTTGTTATCAGGTCATTATTATCCATTATCACTTCTTCCATGCAATATAGTGAAAACTGGTGACAGCTCTGTTAATTCACCAGAATTACTATTCCTTTATTGAATGAAGCATTTACTATAAATCTTTACAGTTTCATATACTTAATAACATAATTATCAAATGAAGAACCTACCATTATACAGTGTGCCCAAGATAAGGGTGAACAGCATGATATGGATTATGGTACCTAACTGTGAGAGTTACAAGAGAAAGTGTATTGTGTATTTTCTAAACTTTTTAGAGAACACCAAACGTTTTCTTTAATTTTTTTAATATCTCCGGAAGTTAATTGTTGAGGATTTCTCAATATCTATTGACCCCTTCTGCAACTTTTTACCTCTTTGACCTACTGTGTAACTCTTACTGTTAGCGAGGTTCCCATGCTGTTTATTCTTATCTTAGGCACACTGTATATCATTATTTCAACACTAGTTGAGATGGGATAAAAAATGTTTATGGAAATTGTCAACATTCGAAATATTCCTAATAAGGAAGAATGATTACCCTAGTTATTCACTACAAAACCATCATGCATATTATCTTGATTAACTTGACATTCATCACAATCTTCCTTTTTATTTTGATGTGAGAGCTTCATTCTGAAGTATTTCTTTCTTACGCCGCATGGTGTCGCTGTTCCAAGTCGCTCTTGGATGGTGTCTCCAAATTGTTAAATGCGCTGGTCGTGCTTTCGTCAAGAAAGGATGGACAATCACCGTGGTTAGGCGTGTCTAGAGCTGGGCGATATTGAAAATCAGATATCGAATATCGATATTTAAAATATATCGATATATTCGAATATTCGGATATTTGAATATTTGAATGTTCGACATATCGAATAATCGATATTTCGAATACCAGATATATCGAATATCAAGACAAATATTCGAAATCTTGAATGGATATTATTTTTTTAAATCGTTTCCCTGTTAGTTTTATTCATCTTCTCCAGATTTCAAATGAAATTGAGTGATGCTAAGATGGATCTCAAATACAATAAAGAATTAATTGTAGGGAAGGAGTGTAAAATTATGAATGAATGAATAATATTCGGAGTAAAATCCATGAAATATTTATATTATCAATCATTACCTATGGCTAGACTGCTAGAGTACCGAAGATTTGATTAACTCGAAAATTGACAAAAAACATTTTATATTTGATGAAACACTTTCTTTCCTGAAGATATCTTTGAAATATTGTTGGTTTGAAGTTAGTAAACACCTAAATAGATTTATATCGATTATTCGATTAGGTACTCTACTATTCGAAATATTTGAATATTTGAATATTTGAATATTTGAATATTTGAATATTTGAATATTTGAATATTTGAATATTTGAATATTTGAATATTTGAATATTTGAATATTTGAATATTTGAATATTTGAATATTTGAATATTTGAATATTTGAATATTTGAATATTTGAATATTTGAATATTTGAATATTTGAATATTTGAATATTTGAATATTTGAATATTTGAATATTTGAATATTTGAATATTTGAATATTTGAATATTTGAATATTTGAATATTTGAATATTTGAATATTTGAATATTTGAATATTTGAATATTTGAATATTTGAATATTTGAATATTTGAATATTTGAATATTTGAATATTTGAATATTTGAATATTTGAATATTTGAATATTTGAATATTTGAATATTTGAATATTTGAATATTTGAATATTTGAATATTTGAATATTTGAATATTTGAATATTTGAATATTTGAATATTTGAATATTTGAATATTTGAATATTTGAATATTTGAATATTTGAATATTTGAATATTTGAATATTTGAATATTTGAATATTTGAATATTTGAATATTTGAATATTTGAATATTTGAATATTTGAATATTTGAATATTTGAATATTTGAATATTTGAATATTTGAATATTTGAATATTTGAATATTTGAATATTTGAATATTTGAATATTTGAATATTTGAATATTTGAATATTTGAATATTTGAATATTTGAATATTTGAATATTTGAATATTTGAATATTTGAATATTTGAATATTTGAATATTTGAATATTTGAATATTTGAATATTTGAATATTTGAATATTTAGATATTTGAATATTTGAATATTTAGATATTTGAATATTTGAATATTTGAATATTTGAATATTTGAATATTTGAATATTTAGATATTTGAATATTTGAATATTTAGATATTTGAATATTTGAATATTTAGATATTTGAATATTTGAATATTTGAATATTTGAATATTTGAATATTTGAATATTTGAATATTTGAATATTTGAATATTTGAATATTTGAATATTTGAATATTTGAATATTTGAATATTTGAATATTTGAATATTTGAATATTTGAATATTTGAATATTTGAATATTTGAATATTTGAATATTTGAATATTTGAATATTTGAATATTTGAATATTTGAATATTTGAATATTTGAATATTTGAATATTTGAATATTTGAATATTTGAATATTTGAATATTTGAATATTTGAATATTTGAATATTTGAATATTTGAATATTTGAATATTTGAATATTTGAATATTTGAATATTTGAATATTTGAATATTTGAATATTTGAATATTTGAATATTTGAATATTTGAATATTTGAATATTTGAATATTTGAATATTTGAATATTTGAATATTTGAATATTTGAATATTTGAATATTTGAATATTTGAATATTTGAATATTTGAATATTTGAATATTTGAATATTTGAATATTTGAATATTTGAATATTTGAATATTTGAATATTTGAATATTTGAATATTTGAATATTTGAATATTTGAATATTTGAATATTTGAATATTTGATTATTTGAATATTTGATTATTTGATTATTTGATTATTTGATTATTTGATTATTTGATTATTTGATTATTTGATTATTTGATTATTTGATTATTTGATTATTTGATTATTTGATTATTTGATTATTTGATTATTTGATTATTTGATTATTTGATTATTTGATTATTTGATTATTTGATTATTTGATTATTTGATTATTTGATTGATTATTTGATTGATTATTTGATTGATTATTTGATTGATTATTTGATTGATTATTTGATTGATTATTTGATTGATTATTTGATTGATTATTTGATTGATTATTTGATTGATTATTTGATTGATTATTTGATTGATTATTTGATTGATTATTTGATTGATTATTTGATTGATTATTTGATTGATTATTTGATTGATTATTTGATTGATTATTTGATTGATTATTTGATTGATTATTTGATTGATTATTTGATTGATTATTTGATTGATTATTTGATTGATTATTTGATTGATTATTTGATTGATTATTTGATTGATTATTTGATTGATTATTTGATTGATTATTTGATTGATTATTTGATTGATTATTTGATTGATTATTTGATTGATTATTTGATTGATTATTTGATTGATTATTTGATTGATTATTTGATTGATTATTTGATTGATTATTTGATTGATTATTTGATTGATTATTTGATTGATTATTTGAATGTTTGAATGTTTGAATGTTTGAATGTTTGAATGTTTGAATGTTTCAATATTTCAATATTTTCAACTTGTTCAAAGAAAGAAACATTTGCGTCCTGTCTTCATTTTGCTCGGACTTCGAGTGCATATAATTCAATGTTATGCGTGGTAATAGCTAGGAAAGTGGTTGCTGTGGAGTTTTCATCAAGTTTTAGCATTTTACCAGTTTTTTTTTCTTTTTCAGGCGATTCCCGCAATGGTGACAACTCCCTAGTGGTGAGCATGGAACTCAACGGGATCACCTATCAGGGCGTCCTTTTTGCCCAGAACGATCCTCCCAATGGACGGACGGCGCTGACGTCCTAAAGGGCGTCCCGACACCCTCGTGTAAATGTGGTGCGCGCATGGACACGTTTTTGTATTTATTTTTATTTGTCGAGTGTATACAAGAGACTAGATGCACAAAAGTATCGGATTCATGCGAGGCGTTTCGATCTCTGTGAGCAACACGGTCCAGGCGGAAGGGGTTAGCTTTTCAATGTGCATTGTACAGGGTGATTCACGAAGAGCCGAATCGAAATGCATAGGGGGAACTCATTGTTCACGGGGTGGTTATGTACATCGAGAAATCGATAGTAATGGTAACTTGTCGGATTTCCTTGTAGTTTTGTTACCAATGGTTTCCTGCTCCTGGATCAGTTCGTGAAACGTCTCTTTTTATTTGTAATTTTCGATTCTAATTGTGATACCAGATACATTTACTTAAGTATTTAGTAATCTCAGATTGAGCATGCAAATTTCAATTGTATGATGCAAGGCGCTTCCATTAATTGGATGACCCTGTTTCCTGTATTTATTTTTTGTTGGAAGACTGTGACTATACTTTTCGCTCTATCAACAAGAACATTTCGAATTTGTACATTTTGTTATACCAAATTTTTAGCTTGTCTGTTTAAAAAATCTTCGAAATTTTGTATATAGTTTATAAATACGCAGTATTTCCAAAGTATTGTCTCATTTTATGGTTCGGCTGATGTGTTTTCGACCATAAAACCATTCGATATATTCAACTTGTGCTACACCACCCTGATATTTTCTTAAAATGACTCATTCAAGAAGATAGCTGAAAATATAGTACGTAGGGGAAAGTCTCCTAAAATGGGATACTCATTGTAAACAGAAGAGACAAAATGTTTTGAATTAATAATTTCAGTATGCTGAGTATGATCAACCACACAAGCATCTTGAGAACATTTGGTGCAATGTGACAACACATGATCTATCCTTCTTCATGGTGATCATATTCAGAATTATCATCTTCACATCTTCATTATTCGTCAACATCTGATTCATCCATACTAGATTCGTCTCTTGATTGCTTTTGAGATTTAGACATCTGCCTTTTACCTTCTGATGAGTTCCTAAGTTACTACCAACTTGTTTTGAACACATTGAATTGCTTTGCATCCTTCAAGTAACCACATGTTTCATTTATCATTTAGGATTGGCGGTTACTTTTCCTCACATATTTGGTCTGCGTCAGTATGTGGGATATCAAAAATTCAATTGAGGTATACTATCCTATTTCACCCACTTTTTCGTTCGATTTTCAAACTTACCTCGTGAAGAACTGATGACCTTCAGAGCAATTCTACAGACAACGGCCACTATTTACAACTCAAAATCCCGAGATGTTTTGTTGTAAGAGCTTATATCGTGCACCACAAATATTACAGTTGTTTCTTCCAAAAACAATGAGAACCCTGTCCTTTATTCAATCACACACCGATGCCGATTTTTTTGTTATATACTATAGGAACTAACTCTCATCCACAAACATCAGGTGGATTATCCGGCGTTGCAAACTGTAGTAGGGCGATAATCAATTATGCCCCATTTTACCTACCTAGGTCACTTTCCCCTACCCATAGATGCAGGTCTCTTTGATTTCTACATGTTGAGATATTTTTCGTAAATTAAACAATGATTAGAACAATATATAGGGTGATAGTTTTATGTTCACGTTCTCTTCTGAGAAGTACGAATCTGGAATGAAATATTTCAGACAGTGTGAAATAAAAAAGTATAATTATATGAAATACGGAGTTTAATAAAATATACAGTACATTATTTGAAGTCTATAATGTAAAATCATTGTAATCTTGAGTTATAGATACAGTGTCTGCAGGACCATTCCATATCAATGTGAAAACTACTACTTCTACCATCCATCAGAGTTTTCAAGAAAATTATTATCATTAAATATCTCGTAAAGGAGTCATATTTTCGAATGACTTGTTTCACATGTACTGGATTGTTTTCTAAAAATCGTAATTTAGTCCTTTTATCATTTGACTTTGTATGTTTTCAATTCAGATCTACTTTCTTTCGAAGTATCTTTCCCTTATTTTAGTATTGAATATGAAACATTACCCATTCGATAACAAGTTTCACAAACGGATTTTTTTTAGAAAAATCGCGACAATTTTCGTGGTCAAAACGTGTTTTTCGAACCATAAAAAATACTTTTGAAAGATTTAGTTATCAGTATTTTAGAGTAGCGTGTGAATGATTTTTATGATTTTTTTTGTATATCTGCCAAAAGACTGTTATTTTATGAATTAATTATATAATTTTCGAGTAATCACTGTCATATTTATCATCGAGTTAGTGTATTTATGGAAGAAACAGTAAATGTTTAGCAATACTAGACATGTAAGAATTTATGTAGATGCGATATTGTGAAATTATAGGTCCGATATTTTGGACGATTTAAAATGAAATATAAAATTGAACCAGTTTACTGGAATCTATAGTGGATGTCCTATCCAGGCACATCCAATTACAACACAGTTACAACAGCTATCCAAATCGACATGATTTATTTTCGTGCAGCTTTATTCTCACATATTCACCTTGTTTTTGATCTGATTACTCAGGGAATTCGATTGTGAGCAAATTTGGTGTTATTTCCGTTCATCGAAGAAACTTTGTTTGATTTTCCTGATTACGAGAATTCCTTGTAGGAATAAGTATGTTTAATTTGTATCTGTGTAAATATGATTTTTATTATTAAACATACTCAGCGAAGGACCTATATACAGTTATTTCATTCTATCCATTCATCATTTGGAAAGCAGCATATAGCTGCCCCTGTTCTTTGAATTATTCATAATACTCACACATTTTGTAAACTGTTTGAAGAAAATATATAGGAAATCCAATAGTTTTCGAAATTTTGGAAAAACGAGCAAAAGGAGAGACACCTACCATCAACTTCCGAACAGGAAATATTAATCAAACCGTCATGAATATGTGTTAATCTAAGGGTGGGTGAGTATAGATCTTATATGCTAGATCCGGCATCATATAGTATTTGTTTGGTATTAGAGGGGTCTGCAAGAAAGTAGGTACACTTTTCAAACTCTTCCGGACCTACAAAACATAACCTGGATACCGAATCTAGCGTAAGCATATAATATCTATAGTGGTGAGTAGTAATGACAGTTATGACATAAAGGTACCTGATACCGCGCCGCCAACAACTGGTAAAGTTGCAGGTAATTCAAGCAAATGCCTTATTGTTTGCATTCCTATGTAAATTACCAAATACCAACACTTATAAACCTCTAATCTTTGACTCATATATTTGCTCTCCATCTCCGTTAAATTTAGAATTACTGAAATCTACTGGTAACATTTTTCCGTATAGGTACCTATAACCATCTATATACTATTTCTTCGCCCCGTGTGAAGCTAGAAATTTACTATTTCCTATTCTATTACCAGCGACTATATCACGCGCTTGCCAAATGAACCAATTATTAGGAGCTTGGTAAAATTCGAATTATCGAAAACACAAACTTGACTCTTGACTTTGATTGGCCTGGTGAGTTCAGTGTTTTCAGATTTGTGTATGTGAAAGTATGTGACAGTTAAACGTCAAAGAAAAATAATTACATGCAGTACATATCCATTATCAGCTGAAACTATAGCTAGAAAAGTGAATGATTATTAAATATCAACTTTTTTGTTTTTTGAGATATTTTGAGAATAACCAAATTTTTTTATCGATTTTATTTTAATCCTCCCACCAACTGTTTTTCTTCTTCAACATTTTTTCAGTAGCTATAGAATTTGTAATACGACTTTTTGTCATTCGAGGACCGCCATCACCTTTTATTTTCCTGGTACGGTACCCAAAAAAGTTGATCTTATACCTCAATCACAGTCTCTAATCTTCGACTCGAAGAAAATACTTTTGAACATTTGTTAAAAGAATAAGTTATTTATTGTGTTATTTTATTGTTGCTGATAGATTTTATGAGTCGAAAGTGCAATTTAGGTATATATCAACGTTTCAGGCTCGTCAGGCGATTGAACAAATTGAAAGAAAATTCAGGTCCTTTAACTCCGTTTCCTCTACACTGATATGGATGTTAGATCTTACTTCATCACATTTTCTCATTTTTAAATGACTCACTTCTATACCAGATTCTATATCCAAACCTGAAAGACATACCAGGAAACCGTCTTTCAAAGTTGGAACATCTCCAGATGTTATTGCAACATTTTTGGACTCGATGGTCAAAGGAATACTTGTTCTGGTACAATAACCTCTAATAATAAAGACATGCGAATCGTATAATTTCATTGATGTGATAGAGGCGCAAGAGTTTTTTTTCCAAAATTGGCTTCACTTCCACGAGAAGAGAAGAATAGGGTTGTTATTATATATATGGGTCATCCCTCTACCATAGTCTTTGTCATCAAGATTGCAACTTGGTATGATGAAAATGCTATGATTGGGACTAAAAAATAAGAAGACTTACATAACCTGTATGTAATTGGTTTGTTTTTCTTGTATTATTTTTGATTCGCCTTCCGACCATGGTAGAGGACAGGCGGCGTCCTCGAGGTTGGAAGTCAAGTGAATGTTGTGAACGTCTACTGAAACGTGCAAATTAATGAAAATACAACCACAAATGATAAACTAAGTGAATATTAGAGAAAAACAACAGGTTCCTGTGTCTCTACGCCGGTAACCAGGCGGGATGACAACGGATTTGTCAGATAAAGGGGCCTTACTTGTATCGAAAAAAACTGGTTCCATCATTTCTACGCCGGTACCCAGGCCGGATGACAACGGATTTGTCGAATGAAGGAGCCAAAATAGTATCGAAAAATTGGCACCGAAAGGAGTCAGAAGCATAATCCAATAGAAGAAGAAAATATAGATAATTTATATAAACCACAACAGGGAGGAGGTGATGGATATAATTCCAGACGCATCTTAGGTGCAGCCTCATCCCTATACGAAGTACCTGGGTAAATAAGCGAAACGGTTGGGCCCATATAGAAGTAGGAAGGAAGGAAGGATGTATTATTTTCGTTATTCCGATTATTTCGAATATTTTGTGAGCACTGTAAGCTTACAATAATAGTTGAATAATTCCAAACACATTATTGATATTAATCTTCTTCTCTTTTTTTACATCCCAATCATAACATTTTCCATACATATTTTTTCTCTCTCGACGCTGGCTGAACTTGTCAATTCGAAATTCGACCGTAGACTGTACAGGGTGTCCAAATTCGCGAGCAAACATAGGGAAATCGGTATGATACGGTTCGAAATACACGGTCGGTAATGAATTAGGAAATATGGTGTATTTATATGCGCAACAATGTGCCGCAAAGAAATAGTCATATTTCCGAATAACCAAATGTTTGATTCTTGAATTTTTATTGGTTTCATTTCAAATGGATACGAAAAAAAAAAGATACTTTCTCAAAGCTGTTTTTCATGCTCTATAAATTTGTAAAAATTCGTATCATGACATTTCGTCATTGTTCGAGCGCAATACGTTGATATATACCTAAAATTGTATTTTCGATAAAAACAAAAAAAAATTGATGGTAGCCCTCGAGAGACGAAAAGTCGTATTAAAAATTTTTACTACCAAGTTACAAAGCAACAGCTGCAAGAAATTGTCTACCTTTTTTTCGTATCTATTAGAATGAAGCAAATTAATATAGAATACAAAATAAAAAGCATATTTTGTGTTAATCTCAAAAAACAATAAACTTTTTTTCTTTAAGGAATATTGTGGCGCATATAAATACACAGCTTAACCCTAGTTCAACCGACTCTGATGTATATCTAACCGTTACCGAGTTCTCCATGTTGGCCCGCGAATTTGGGACACCCAGTTCACGAAAAAGAAAAAAACAGGGCCAGATGTGTTAATTAAATATCGATGGCAAATTTCCACTCCCACCCATGAGGTATTGCCTTATCAGAGCTGATCTCTTTTTGGATGCGACCATAATCTAGTATTTATATTATACAATTAAAAATATCAAACATAGTTTGAATTTGAATGACTGGTAGACCACGAGCAGTAGAACTATATAGGTACTTTTCTGACCAATACCATGCAGAACATTGAATTATATCTGCTCGTAGTACATGCAACGATTTACACAGTGAATGCAGATATGATCGCAAATGTTTCTTCTTCCTATGACGTGACAAGTTCAGCTCAGTGCGTTGAAATATGCGTGCATGTCGGACATTCGGCATTCAGACAGGCATCGCTTCGAGTGGAGATCTCACGGTCTCTACTCGGAAAACTACACTGCACTGATGAGGGCCAATAAGCCCGAAACCTCGGTCTGTAGGTTGTTGAGCGTGCCTGTCTTGATTTGAATTTGTCACGTCGTACGATGGGAGAAAGGAACATATGCATCCACTGTGTGAATCTCGGTGTGAATCGTTGCATGGACTACGAGTAGATATCATTCAATGTTCTGCATGGTATTTGCCAGAAAAGTAGTTGTTTTCTGCTCGTAATCTATAAGACTTTGAAGTTCAAACAGTGTTTGATATTTTCATTTGTGTCGCAATTGGATAAGACACTTTTACTTTATATTTTGATGGATAGTCGAATTCATGGCTTTTTCATTTCGCATTGGTAATTTATATAAATTTGAGAACAACTTGTGACATGGAAGCGTTACATTTTTTTAGTGGGTCGTTCGCCAGTAGCCCTATCCTCCCACATCAATATGGTATGTCTAGTTCTGACAAAGATGAGGCTGATGGCCTAATCCTTGCACCCGTAAACGCACCCGTTCGCACACCTTTTCGCTCGCAAGTTCTTGAACCCGTACACGAACCCGTTCACTCGCCAGTCCGCGCACTCGTTCGCGAACTTGTTCGCGCACCTGTTCGCGCACTCGTTCGCGCACTTGTTCACGCACTCGTTCGCGCACTTGTTCGTTCTCTCGTTCGCGCACCGATTTGCCTGTTCGCCTTTTCACCTGTACCCAGTCCCCAGATTTTCCTGAACAGGAGTAGATTAGTCAACCTGCTCACTCTAACATAATTTGTTTCGAAATCATATTGAGAACAGTGGCAAGTTGTATATCTAATCAAACTGGATATGTTAATGTCCTGAACAGCACTAAATAAATCAACCTGCTGACTCTATCATAATTCATTTTGAAATTATATTGAAAACAGTGACGATTTTTATATCCTACTGAATCTGGATATGAGAATATTCTGAAAAGCAGTAATAAATTGATCAACCTGCTGACTATCATAATTTATTTTGAAATCAATGAAAACAGTGGCAATTTGAATAACTACTAAATCTGGATATGTGAATGCCCTGAACAGCAGTAAATAAATCAACCTGCTGATTCTATCATCATTCATTTTGAAATAATAATGAAAACAGTGACGAGTTGTATATCTTACTGAATCTGGATATGAGAATATTCTGAACAGCAGTAATGAATTAATCAACCTGCTGACTATCATAATTTATTTGGAAATCGATGAAAACAGTGGCAATTTGAATAAATATACTGAATCTGGATATGTGAATGCCCTGAACAGCAGTAAATAAATCAACCTGCTGACTCTGTCATAATTCATTTTGAAATTATATTGAAAACAGTGACGAGTTGTATATCTTACTGAATCTGGATATGAAAATGTTCTGAACAGCAGTAAATAAATCAACCTGCTGACTCTATCATAATTCATTTCGAAATTATAATGAAAACGGTGACGAGTTGTATATCTTACTGAATCTGGATATGAGAATGTTCTGAACAGCAAAAAATTAATCAACCTGCTGACCATGATAATTCAATTTGATACAATGAAAACAGTGGCAATTTGAATAACTACTGAATCTGGATATGTGAATGCCCTGAACAGCAGTAAATAAATCAACCTGCTGATTCTATCATCATTCATTTTGAAATAATAATGAAAACAGTGTCGAGTTGTATATCTTACTGAATCTGGATATGAGAATATTCTGAACAGCAGTAATGAATTAATCAACCTGCTGACTATCATAATTTATTTGGAAATCGATGAAAACAGTGGCAATTTGAATAACTATACTGAATCTGGATATGTGAATGCCCTGAACAGCAGTAAATAAATCAACCTACTGACTCTGTCATAATTCATATTGAAATTATATTGAAAACAGTGACGAGTTGTATATCTTACTGAATTTGGATATGAGAATGTTCTGAACAGCAGTAAATAAATCAACCTGCTGACTCTATCATAATTCATTTCGAAATTATAATGAAAACGGTGACGAGTTGTATATCTTACTGAATCTGGATATGTGAATGCCCTGAACAGCAGTAAATCAATCAACCTGCTGACTATCGTAATTTATTTTGAAATCAATGAAAACAGTGGCAATTTGAATAACTACTAAATCTGGATATGTGAATGCCCTGAACAGCAGTAAATTAATCAACCTGCTGACTATCGTAATTTATTTCGAAATCAATGAAAACAGTGGCAATTTGAATAACTACTAATACTGGATATGTGAATGCCCTGAACAGCAGTAAATAAATCAACCTGCTGACTCTATCATAATTTATTTTGAAATTATAATGAAAACGGTGACGAGTTGTATATCTTACTGAATCTGGATATGTGAATGCCCTGAACAGCAGTAAATTAATCAACCTGCTGACTATTGTAAATCATTTTGAAATTATAATGAATAGTGACGAGTTGTATATCTTACTGAATCTGGATATGTGAATGCCCTGAACAGCAGTAAATAAATCAACCTGCTGACTCTATCATAATTCGTTTCGAAATTATAATGAAAACGGTGACGAGTTGTATATCTTACTGAATCTGGATATGTGAATGCCCTGAACAGCAGTAAATCAATCAACCTGCTGACTATCGTAATTCATTTTGAAATCAATGAAAACAGTGGCAATTTGAATAACTACTAAATCATGATATGTGAATGCCCTGAACAGCAGTAAATCAATCAACCTGCTGACTATCGTAATTTATTTTGAAATCAATGAAAACAGTGGCAATTTGAATAACTACTAAATCTGGATATGTGAATGCCCTGAACAGCAGTAAATAAATCAACCTGCTGACTCTATCCTAAATTATTTTGAAATTATAATGAAAACGGTGACGAGTTGTATATCTTACTGAATCTGAATATGTGAATGCCCTGAACAGCAGTAAATTAATCAACCTGCTGACTATTGTAATTCATTTTGAAATTATAATCAAAACGGTGACGAGTTGTATATCTTACTGAATCTGGATATGTGAATGCCCTGAACAGCAGTAAATAAATCAACCTGCTGACTCTATCATAATTCATTTTGAAATTATAATGAAAACAGTGACGAGTTGTATATCTTACTGAATCTGGATATGTGAATGCCCTGAACAGCAGTAAATTAATCAACCTGCTGACTATCGTAATTTATTTGGAAATCAATGAAAACAGTGGCAAAATGAATAACTACTAAATCTGGATATGTGAATGCCCTGAACAGCAGTAAATAAATCAACCTGCTGACTCTATCATAATTCATTTTGAAATTATAATGAAAACGGTGACGAGTTGTATATCTTACTGAATCTGGATATGTGAATGCCCATTTTGAAATTATATTGAAAACAGTGACGAGTGGTATATCTTACTGAATCCGGATATGAGAATGTTCTGAACCGCAGTAATAAATTAATCGACCTGCTGACTATCATAATTTATATTAAAATTAATGAAAACAGTTGCAATTTGATTAACTACTGAATCTGGATATGTATGAATGCCCTGAACAGCAGTAAATAAATCAACCTGCTGACTCTATCATAATTCATTTTGAAATTATATTGAAAATAGTGACGAGTGGTATATCTCACTGAATCAGGATATGAGAATGTTCTGAACAGCAGTAATAAATTAATCAACCTGCTGACTATCTTAATTTATTTGTCAAATCAATGAAAACAGTGGCAATTTGAATAACTACTGAATCTGGATATGTGAATGCCCTGAACAGCAGTAAATAAATCAACCTGCTGACTCTATCATAATTCATTTTGAAATTATATTGAAAACAGTGACGAGTTGTATATCTTACTGAATCTGGAAATGAGAATGTTTTGAACAGCAGTAATAAATTAATCAACCTGCTGACTATCTAAATTCATTTGGAAATCAATGAAAAGAGTGGCAATTTGAATAACTACTGAATCTGGATTTGTGAATGCCCTGAAAAGCAGTAAATAAATCAACCTGCTGACTCTATCATAATTCATTTTGAAATTATATTGAAAACAGTAACGAGTTGTATATCTTACTGAATCTGGAAATGGGAATATTTTGAACAGCAGTAATAAATTAATCAACCTGCTGACTATCATAATTTTTTTTGAAATCAATGATAACAGTGGCAATTTGAATAACTATACTGAATCTGGATATGTGAATACCCTGAACAGCAGTAAATAAATCAACCTTCTGACCATCATAATTCATTTTGAAATCATATTGAATACAGTGACGATTTTTATATCTTACTGAATCTGGATATGAGAATATTCTGAAAAGCAGTAATAAATTAATCAACCTGCTGACTATCATAATTTATTTGGAAATCAATGGAAACAGTGGCATCTTGAATAACTACTCAATCTGGATATGTGAATGCCGTGAACAGCAGTAAATAAATCAACCTGCTGACTCTATCATAATTAATTTTGAAATTATTTTGAAAACAGTGACGAGTTTCATATCCTACTGAATCTGGATATGAGAATATTTGGAACAGCAGTAATAAATTAATCAACCTGCTGACTATCATAATTTATTTGGAAATCAATGGAAACAGTGGCATCTTGAATAACTACTCAATCTGGATATGTGAATACCCTGAACAGCAGTAAATAAATCAACCTGCTGACTCTATCATAATTCATTTTGAAATTATATTGAAAACAGTGACGAGTTGTATATCTTACTGAATCTGGATATGAGAATGTTTTGAACAGCAGTAATAAATTAATCGACCTGCTGACTATCATAATTTATATTAAAATCAATGAAAACATTGGCAATTTGAATAACTACTGAATCTGGATATGTATGAATGCCCTGAACAGCAGTAAATAAATCAACCCGCTGACTCTATCATAATTCATTTTGAAATTATATTAAAAACAGTGACGAGTGGTATATCTAACTGAATCAGGATATGAGAATGTTCTGAACCGCAGTAATAAATCAATCAACCTGCTGACTATCATAATTTATTTGTCAAATCAATGAAAACAGTGGCAATTTGAATGTTAACGTCACTTTTATTTTATCAATTAGATATATCGAATCTTTTGTTTGCAGAAAACCTCTAGAAAACATAGCATGTTTCATTTGGATCAGAAGTGACTTTGTTTTTGACTCGCGAATTTCGTGTACTCGGCAACGCTAATCGACACGCAAACGCAAATTTCGCTTGTCAAACATCAATACATCTGTTTAGGCACGGTTTAAATGTACGGGAATCTACCACCGAGGCATGACAACGCTGTACGCTGTCGCCCATTGTATAGTATTAGTTTTTGTATTGTGTAAAAAATTTTGATTTTAATACGGTCGCCTGTGGCCATATCAATCGAGCGAGCATTCTATTTTTGTATCTCGATGAACGGGACAATTATATTGTTAATTGTCGATATCAAAACTTTTATTATATCAAACGTTTTAATAAAGAAATACAGTCCACTAGATATATCATTTTAGCATCATTAAGAGATAAAACGGGGCTAGTAAACCCCACAACAAAACAACATCAATCAACGGTTCAACCTGTTGATTGATCATCAACGGTTCAACCTAAAATTTTTCTTTTCCACCCAACCTATAACAAAGAGAGTAGCGGATGACCGTTGATGAGAAAAAAAAGTACGTGTAAACTCCACTTGTTACCTACTAGCCGAGCAATAAAGGAAAATAAGTTTGATTTCAAACAGTTACGATTTTTTCTATTACCGACTTTATTACGTTAACTTTAAATAGCAAAAATATTGGAGTTTTTCTTTGAAAAGGTGGATTGCATGGTCAGAGAAATCACTCAATAGGTATATTTTCCATTTGAAAGTATCAAAGAAGTTTAGTTTTTACATGATTCAAATGTCAGTTTATTTTCACCTAACTTATCGTAACGATTGCGATTTATGAAAATGCTGGAAACAATTATCGAATACTAACAATAAAAACGAGCCCTTGTGGGTCAGTTTCAAATTAGAGTAGTTTTTGTTGGACCCCTCATCAGTCTATTGCGTGGTTCTGGCAAATTAGGGGCCTCCATGAATTTGACTGATTACTATTTTATTAGAACATACAAAGAAAGTAGATGTACAAGGTTTTTGGTTTATTTTTCACATGAATATTGAATGAAAGAAAGAAATAATATTTATATAACCAAGTTACAAAAATGTATTGTTTGAAATAGATTCACAGGATTTGAGATTGGCAAAATCGTTGAACACTCACCTTCGATATTAGTTATCTTTTGGCGATCTAGCAGGGCAGGAAGTAGGGGGCCCCGAGGGGGCCCTAGAGGAGGCCCCGAGAGGGGGCCTCGAGAGGTGCCCCGAGAGGAAGCTCCGAGGGGGGGCCTCGAGTGGAGCCCTGATAGGGAGGCCCCGAGGGGGGCCTCAAGAGGAGGCCACGAGAGGGGCCTCGAGAGAAGGCCCCGAGAGAAGGCCCCGAGAGGAGGCCTCGAGGGGGGCCTCGATTGGAGGCCCTGAGGGGGGCCCGAGAGGGGCCCCTAGGGTGTCCTCGGGGCTCAGGGTGTCCTACCACCCCCAGCTCGAGATTCCAAAATATCCAGGAACGCCCTGTCCGGAACCGAGCTCGTCCGGAACTAATGCATGCAAAATAAAAATTCACTCACCCTCGGGAAACAATTCTTCAATCCACCCCAGCTTTTGAGTAGTGATTTTCGAAAAGAAACACCGGCAACTGGTCTTGGAGGATTTTTTTCTGGAACTCCATGCCATGATGATGCCGCTCTTTTGGCACCTCACATTTTAGTACACTGCACACGCGGTAACCGAATATACCGCAGAGTACACACGGTAACCAAATAATCCGCACTTCACACATTCACAATATAGTAAATTGGGTAAAGGATACCGCACTTCCTATGTCTTAGAGCGATTATGATACCGTTAACGACAATGATGGATGATACCGGCGGATATATCATCATCATTTGCTGAACATCCTAAGTGTTCAAGCATCGTGAATAGACTAAATCGTCCTCTAGCTTATCGATATAGTTCAAGAACAGTTATATAACTTGCATGAGTGTCCACGATATCGATATGAATCAGTACGATACAAAAGAACCATATCTTTTTATTACTGCTTTTTATGAGTATGAATCAATCATATTCAAGTCGATGAGAGGCGACTATAATATACCGAGTCTCGTCGGTGTTCAAATTTGCATAGCATTTTATAAATCATTTGAAATTCCTTAAAATTTCATTCATGTGTTTCGAAGGTACTTTCTATTCAACTGGGGAATTATTCTGAATTCTTCAGTAGTGTTATTGTTCGAGATTAATCAAACTTCGAGAATGATGTGTACCTAAAAAATATAGACTTATTTGGGATTCTTCGAATTGCCTCGTTGACGGAATTACCAACTTATGAGAATTTTCAAAATTACTGATTTGAAGCATAATGTAACGGTAGATTGGGATATAGTACCGTAAAAATATTGAAAATAATAGAGAAGAATTTTGTGACAGTAATGGGAGATGAGTCAATAAGATGACGTTCAATCATTTTAGGAAATCATTAAACCATTCCAAAATATTTATAAGGGCGCTAATTATCGATTGTTTATCATTTATAGAAAGCAAGCCAGATATTTTACGTGAGTTTATAATGTTTTACATGATTCTCAATATACCACTTCTACTGCCAAGTCAGTCAGACCGATCGAACTCAAAAACACTAGGTATAAATAATAAATAGAAAAATAAAACAAACAATTATTTAATTAATAACTTCATTGTCTGGGAAAAGTAGGAAAGTGTAGTGGTGCATCTGCTTATATTACGCGACCATTTAGAATCGTAATTCGTACTTGCGTGGGTGAATCTCGCTTAGAAGCAAGCAAATTTACAGGTTACTGCAGGTGTCGATACGAAAGTATGAATATTCGATTCTGAATTACTTCTAATCGTTTCTAACAACTCCATTGAGCCATTTTCCAATCCAATGAGTTTGATGCGAATATGTATCGAACATGATTGAAAGAAAATTCTTCAAATATCTTTCGACAGTATCGCTATCTATTGTTTTACATGAGAACCTCACGTAATGAGATGAAATTCAATTGTTTCAAATCAAGGATTTTTCGCCACCAGGTCTTATTTCCATCATTATTGATATTCACAGACATTCACAGACCACCTTGATAATCTTCGCTAATATCCTATTGCACTGCTCTAATAAAACGATAGTAGCTCACCTTCTGGATGTCGTTAGAATTACAACTTCAAATTGTTCAATCGAATTTTATGCGTGGAAGATTTCGCTTACAGGCCGATATCACTTTTACCGCAGAATTCTGTAGCATGCCCTACATTTCTCACAATTTCATTCGTGGAAGTTTCAGAGTTATGAACCAGATGTCACGTGTGTCTCTTGATTGAGAACTTATGACTCCATACAAGAATACAAGACAAAGATCCCCTTATCTTCTATACAGTCACTACATTGGGGCACAGATTAGAAAACCTTATACATTTTGGGATAATATATTTTTTTTCTATTTTTATTTTATTTTATTTCTACTGTCGTGGAAGAACATCCAATGAATTGGGTCGTACGACTCCCAAAAGTGTATCACCCTGTATTGTAGATATACTCAGAAACGCTCCAACGTCTGAAATATTGGGTTTTCAAAGTGTTGTAGGTGTACCAAAATTCGATTTATTATTTTGATCTCCTTAACAACCATATCAATCAGTGGATTTCAAATTTTGAAATTCAGCCAATAGAATCGGAATTACAGTAAAAATATAGCTTGTCGCTGTATTTTCACGGTGATAAACCTGCTTAGTTTTTCTTTTACTAACTGCCAAGTGAAAGTTATGATTTAAATTATAAACGTAAAATTTCTGTTCCGTATAATTGTCGTCCTAAATATAATTCGTGGTATGATTAATGACCTATAATTTTTTGGAATATCAATTCATTGGCAATCCCAATGCAAGAAAATACAACCCGTCCTGGTCCTGCGGACTCGTATTTTCAGCTTTGGGGTTGAAATTCATTGATATTCCAAACAATTATGGGTAATAATCATACCATTTATTATATCACCCCTGAAAATTGAAGGAGAAGAGGAATACGAATTCGATCATGAATCCGTGAATAACAAATCACTACGTTTTGATGAAGTCGGAAACCGGAAAGCCTTATCCACCCTCAATCATCCATGTCCATGTACCTCTGAACTTTCCAATTCAATGCACCGACTTTGAGATTGAACCGCATGCGCCCTCTAGTAGCAACTCTCAGAACCGACCCGCCTGCTCGCGCGTGTGTGTTGGGTTGTGTAGCGACGGGCGCATGCCGCTCCGCCGCTATTTGAATCTTCAAAATATCACCGAAAAGCTCAGATGCGACGAACGAGCGACAGAGACCGTCTTCGCACGGGATAACAAAAAAATTGCACGCGGTCGCGTCTCCCGAGCTAGATTTATTCAAATTGTTGACGGATGAAACAAGATGCGATCGGATCGTAGGGCATCGAAGTGAGCGCGGGTGTAAAGCACGAGAATGTCGCGATTGAGCAAAAATAATTGAAATTGGAGGAGGCAAGGTAAGGCACGATTTCTGTCGTTTCGACTGCTTACCTACGCATTTATTTGCCATCTTCGCGGACTTGAATAAACATTGATTCTTGTTTTCGTTCTCGGTCTGACGTATTGCTAAATAATCTCCAGCTATTTTGAATAATAATAAAGATAAAGCTGTGATAGAATTTTCAGTTTCGCGGAAATCATAATTTGCTTTGTGGCAGGAGCCAAGCCGGAGACTATAACTTGTTTATTTTTGATGAAAACAGTGTTTGCTACTGAGTTAATATGCTGTATAAATGCATGAGAATTCAGCGAAAAAATAGATGAAAGAGAACACAATTTGTTTGTTGTTTGAGATGATAAACTAATCTCCCTCGAGTATTTTTAACTTGTTGAATAGGTCCTACGTTTCAGTTATCTCCCATAGTAGTAAATTTATGTCAGAATATCAAATTCTGTGTAGATTTCTTAAATAGGTACGTAAATAGGTACCCATCTAATAAAAACAACATCGATATCATTTTTTCACCGTGAATGAATTGGGATTAATGCACCTATAAATTGGCCACATCACTTGACAAACTTGACCTGGTCAAATTTGTTTCTATTTTTATATCTATCTATAGGGTAATTTGAAATCGAGTGTATACATATTTAGATTTATGTATATGTATATAATATCTACTCGTAGTAATGAAATGTGAACTAGAATGACAAGAAGCGTTGATTTTTGTTGGTGAACAAAATTCTGAAATTTATTTTTTCTATTTTGGTTCTACAATGAAGTCATTATGAAATGCGAATACGTATCGAAATAGCCTCTATTTCGATTCGCATTTTTTATTATTCGGAGGTTGGTATATACAATCGAACTGTCAACCTGCTTACTTCTGAGCGATTTTGGATTCGGTGATACTAGCAGTGAATTATGTGGTTAATTTTAATTTTGAGTGTGATTTGATTTAACTTAACTAATAACAACATTGCATTTTTCACCGCTGGTATCGCAAAAATCAATTTATTTCAATAAAAGACTTGATACAAAATAGAAATAATTGTATCGCTTCGCTCGTCGTACTCCAAACAACGCGTGCGACAAAATAGCGTCTTAAAAATTCATTCATAATATACTATATCGTTCGATCTTCTATAATTACCTGTTAATTCGATTTTATGCTTTATGTTTTTATTGAAAAAACTACTTTATCCTTATCTTTTATCGAACCCTGAATAAATAAAAGGATTTGTGTATACCCCCATTTTATATCAAAACTTAGAGTTTTCATAACAGCTTCACGCAGCTTCATCATCTTCAGCTTATCAGTATCAAATTATTTACAAATTATTGAGTGCGAGAAAGTTTTTCCGTTTCTGAAAGTCGAACCGTATTTTCCATTTTCTATTATCATCTACGAACGAGTTCAACAGATGCGCATTCCATGATGGATAGGGGTTCACAAATTAAAATACAATTATTGAATGCAGTTTGCGTTTCAAAATTGTTAACAAATAGAGATAGTCGGTTTGGTCGAAAAAAAAAAACGTTTTTGATATCGTAAATCATGATGATTGATTGTAGCTTTGAGGTTTCCTGAATTTATAGAAGAAAAAACTCAAAGTTCAGGTCCGTTTTCATAAAGATCAAGTTGATGGTTTCTAGAAAACTGAACTTCGGATTTTAATCTAACAGTATTATAGTTTTATAGAAGAAGAATAGTGGCTATCATGAAGTGTCATTAATTACAATGTATTCTTTATTTAAATAACGTTAGAAAAAAATGATATTCGTTTTTTTTTCGGATATCATCGGAAGTATTCGTAATTTTACAAATTTTGAACAGCATTTCGTTAAGAATCAAATTTTGTAACTTGTAATAATAGTCTTGTATTTTGTACGATCTTCTTATAATTTGAGTTTTTGGATTTCACGGATACTATACCTATAACTTTTCGCCTTCAAAAAAAAAACGAATCGCATTCAAATAAAAAACAGTTTTCTCCTGCGTCCAAATTAGCTTGCTAATAGACTTAACCAAGACGCTGTCAAATCAAATTCAAGATGGCTACCTTGGGGCATACAAACCGTTTGAGTGCATTAGAACTCTAGCTATTTGAGCTTTGTGATTTTAATTTGAAATAAGTTTCAACTCCAGAACGAATTTAAACATTCATTTGTGAATATTCTGTGTTCAGACTATGTTGTGATTTGTGAATTTTCTCATAAAATTGTAAAGTGGGAGTCGAGGAAATATACCCAGTAGATATACTACATTTTGCACACAAAACAGAATTGAATGAACTCTAATCTGTCTCTAACGATAACAGATAATCTCTTTTATTATCACAAGCCATTGTATTCACTTTTGAAACCTTCAAAATGCAAATTTATACTATAAACATAAAAACACATGTAATCGAATAGACTAAACACTCCGTGTATGCCCCAAGGCATCCATTTTTATAATAATAATAATATAATATAATCTTTATTCAGTACAGATAAGATGATATACTGAAATGGCGAAGTTCATCTCTTGCTGAAAGCAAGGTGATGGTCTTCCACTCAACCAAACTTAAAACTAATAGCCTAACTAAAGTATCGTCAAAGCTATCAATTGATGTATGACGAAAACAAAATTTATAGAAGTGAAAAATAATCATTACAGTCATAATGAACATTTTTATAATAACAACAATAAAAACAATAAGGTTATGAAATACTGATAATAAACTATAGTGACAAAGCATGAGAAAATCCTATTGAAATGACAAGAGTATTTTTCTATAGGCTTCAAGAAAAGTAGAGACAGGTTTGTTCTTAACAGAGCTCGGTATGGAGTTGTAAACAGCAGATACATTATACGAGAAGCTTCTTTCAAACATGCTTGTTTTGTGAATAGGTGGCGTAATGATACCCTTCGATCGTATGTTCAGGTTGTGGACATCCGAACGGAAAACAATTTTTCGGTATAAATAAGAAGGCTGTTTTGAATGTATAATTTTATGGTACAAAGTAGCACAGTGAAGTTTACGGAGAGATTTCATATCTAGCCAACCATTTTCCGTGAGCTTATGTCGAATAGGTTGTCGTTTTAGCACACTATAGGTAAATCGCAGGCAATGATTTTGGATTTTTTGTATCCTCTTTGCATCGAGTGCTGTCAAGCAAGGGCCGTAAACAGTGTCACAATGATTGAAAGTAGATAGAACTAAAGACTTACAAAGCGTACCCCTCAGATGGTTGTTCAACAAGGAACGTGAGCTATATAAAAGTTTTAGTTTCCAGATTGATTTCTTTATACAATCTGATACATGTTTATGAAATCTCAAGGAGAAATCGGTCCACAATCCTAGATTTTTTGCTACTTCAGCAAAATTTATAGGGACATTATTGATGGAGATTTGCATATTAGTAATAAATGTTGCTCGAGCCTTGTTATTACCAAAGAGTAGAGCTGTTGATTTGTTAGGATTAAGAGCGAGATAATGATCACAAGAAATTTTATGAATAATATTTAATTCAGTGTTGATTTTTCGACAGCTGTTGAGCATATCTGTTGGGTGGAATGAATATAGGACCTGAGTATCATCGGCATACATTTGTAGATGACAATTATTAATAAAATTATGGAAGTGTGCAGTATAAATGGTATATAGAATAGGACCAAGTATAGAACCCTGAGGGACTCCACAGGTCAAAGCACGCAAGCTTGAAATGTCTCCTTTTAGAATAACACGCTGGTGTCTGCAACTAAGGTAATTAGACAAAAAGTTTACCGAATCATCAGAGAGTCCAATGTACTTCAAAATACGTGTTAAGACAATATGATCAAGCGTGTCGAATGCCTTCGAATAATCCAATAGCACGAGTACTGAAAGTAGTCCAGAAACAACTGTGACCCTTCCGAAAACCAGATTGTGTTTCCGGAAGTATGGAATTTTTCTCCAAGTATTGAACCAACTGATTTTTTATTATCCTCTCCAAGATTTTTGAGATAATGGGGAGTATGCTTATGGGTCTCAAATCTTTGAATTCATTCACTACATCCACTTTGGGTAAAGGAATTACATGTGCTACCTTCCATTTGGAAGGAATCACTGAGTTTTCTATGCAAAAATTTACAATATGTAGTATATAATCAATGATGAAAGGACAACACATTAAGA
Source organism: Chrysomela aeneicollis (assembly GCA_029955515.1). NCBI lineage: Eukaryota > Metazoa > Arthropoda > Insecta > Coleoptera > Chrysomelidae > Chrysomela > Chrysomela aeneicollis. The sequence goes on along the minus strand of JARUHQ010000003.1, from coordinate 10,818,906 downwards.
TGAAGTCAGTACTGAGACCATCAGCACGTGTTCTGGATAGGCTTATAGCATTCTTCCCTTATTAATTAAATGTTGATTGCCGTGGACACGATAGAATGCCATGGAGAATAAAACAAAGTGACATTCTTATAATTTCATATTCAAAATTATAGGAAGAAAATACTTTATCAATTAATAAAACACATTTATTCGACGATAAAGGCACTTTGAATTCGAGTTCCGAGAATTATTTCAACGCGGGAATAAAATAGTGAGAGAACATCAGCAAACCATATACAAGGTGTTCATTTGAAAACTTAGCATCACAATAATTTGGAAAGCTCCGAAAAACTAAAAATTTGCCGAGATACGTCGACTTTTGTTTGAAGGGGGAACTTTTTTTGGTAACATACCGTCTTGGTCTATTTTTCCTCTCAGCCCTCAGCAACCCCTCTTAAATGAAAGTACCCACTTGTGAAGAGTTTCCCTTTACTCGAACAAAAGTTGACGGGTCTTGGCAAATTTTGAGTTGTCTTGCGCTTTCCGAATCATTGGGGTGAAAAAATGAACTCCCTGAATTATAAAAAAAGTGGAATAACACTTTATATATATAAATATATATAGGTATAGGATATTTTATTTAAAAAAATATTTGTCATTTTTTCCTTCAACATTAATATTCAACAATGTTTTTTTTTTCTACCGGTATAGTTGAAGCCTCCAAACACTAGAATAGTAACACCCCAACATATGAATATGAAATTCCTATTCATATGTTGCCACATCGTAACATTTCAAAGTGATAATCATCCCAAGATCACATTTTTCACAAGTTTCCCAAATATATATATCCTTCTGTTGGTACTTATATGAGTCATATGAGTTTATCAAAAGCTATGTATTCAATGTTCCGTCATATAATAAAGTGCCTCATTTATATATAAGTGGTTTATAGATAGCACGTCTTTCTGCAAATTGCGGTAATTTTGGTGAATGCGCCAACGCCGCTAATTTCGTTCAACCGATAATCGACCGAACGCTGACAGTGACAGCGCAAAACGTCTCGTTTTCAAATAAAATTTTGTTTGATGGTTCATTAAACGGCATATTTCCAGTTTTGTTTGAACATTTGAATAGGATTTTACTTAACCTTGTTTATTCTGTTCAAATCGAATTTAAAGGATGCTGAAACGCTGTTAAATGTGTGAGAGACGATTTAAAAGTGGTGACCAGAACACATCATTGCACTGGTGAGTTACTCAGTGTCGTATCATTCGTAGTATAAACATTATTAACCCGCACCCTCATATGCAAAATGATTTTTGGTAATTTGAAAACATTCTCGGGTTCACCCGAGATGAAAAGTTAGTGGATATTTGTAAAAATATGATCAAGAGAAAATTTCGAGAGACGCTAGAATTTGCTCGCATCATTTCACTACAAGTGATAAAATGGTTGGCCCAAGTGCTAAGAAAATGCTCAGAATAGTAGATAAGCCTATATTTAGTGGAATTGAAAAGTAATAAGGAAATGTTCGATTTCTCAAGCTCACTTTGAAACTTTATATTGCCAGAAAATAAGAATATAGTAGTGACAGTGAATTAAATCTATTATCATTCGGGTAAAAAATCTAAGATGTATATTTTCAGAAATTTTTGATATTACATTGATTTCATTCAGTCTTAGGAAGAATGAATACGATAATTTTGTTATTAGGTCAATTTATTCAGATTCAGACCGTTCCAAGATAACACACTGGTGCTGGGGGAATCTGTTGTTGCTATCCTTGTTTAATAATGAGGTAACCCCATAGTAACTGATTTAGATGTTGGCTTCAAACAACTACTGTGGTAAGGATTGAGCGTTATTCATCTAGTCTGTTTTATGATCGAAGGTTGAATCGGAAAATTATAAATATTATACTGATATTCCTACTCTGCAACACTATTGATTTATGCATTCTGTGGTATAATGATATCATAGTAATATAAAAAAATCCCCAAAAAAGTTCAAATATTTCAACTTTATTGCGATATTTCTTTTCAGCGCCCTTTTATTCGCAAAAATGTTCCGATATTCGTATAAGCATGAACCAGGCTGTAGGTAGAGGTCAAAGACATAGGAGGATATAGGATAAGGAACATATCGATTCCTGCCGAGATCTAGAGAATGTGCCTCTACAGTTGAGAAACGTATTAAATTTCTCATCGAATTGGAATTCACATTTTTTCGTGTATTGATAGAATGGTGCTCGGAATGAAGTCTATCTTCGTCGGCGACTCTTCACGTCGTTTGTGAAAAATGGGTAGAATAAATCTGACGGAAACCGGAAACATTAATCCAATTAGGAGACGGCTTGACTGTTGACTGACGTTCAAAAAGTGATGCGAGAGAAATTCAAGCACATCCAGAACTAAAATATGGAGGAGTAATTTCACGCTTTGCCGATTCATCTCATGAAACTTACTTTCCGAGAAAAATAATTGTCGCCTCTTGCATTCCCAATCAGTGGGGCTAAGCATTTTCCGAGGCATTTTCCATTATAAAAACACCCAAGGCGCTGAACTTCCTACCTGAAGTGATAATTGAGTCGGCACTCCGCATCACGTTTTCACTGTTTCAATCGAACAAACATACTGGGTGATTCAATAGTGTGTTCTGCTTCATCTATACCGGGTATAACAGGATCATGGTACACCCCGTATCTCCGTTAGTTTCAAAAGTAATTGATTGAAATTTGGGATATGCTATACATAATAAGCATCACTTTTTGACCCATGAATGATTTGTTTTTCACTTCCGGTTTCGCCGGAAGTGATACCAACTTTCGATTTTTGAATGAAACACTCTGTATACCTATTATTGCATTTCTGATATCTGCAAAGTTTTCTGAACTCAATGATGTCACATAAATGACATTTTAAACGTAAAATTTTTTAATAATTTTATTTTCTTATTTTCTTTTAGCTGTAATTTCCATTGTATTTATCGCACATTTTATCACCAGCTATGAATAAATTCCTTATTGGTAGTACTAATAAATGGTACCACGGTACCACGGAAAAAAATTAGTTTTACCGCAAAATCGACTACGATGAACTTTATTTGCTCATAAAAATCGCAATTTAGTATTTTTGACGGCATTCAGATTTTTCTAGCATTAGACGGATCAATTGGAATAAATCGGAACCATCATGGCACACCTAAATGGAAAACTGAAAATTGAATTTTTAAAAATTTTGACGTTTGAAATGTCTTTTATGTGGTACAAAAATGTAATAATATACAGGGTGTTCCATTCAAAAATCGAGAGTTGGTATCACTTCTGGCGAAACCGGAAGTGGAAAAAAAACCATTTATAGGTCAAAAAATGACGCTTATTATGTTCATAGCATGTCTCAAATTTCAATAAATTACCTCTGAAACTAACGGAGATACAGGGGGTGTACCATGATCCTGTTACACCCGGTATAGGCCGATTCAGATTCATGCGTGCTCACCCTGCATTTTTGACCCTGCAGGAAAAATGCATGCCTGTCGTCGTTCAAATCTATGCCTGTGTCGGCGTGCTTGTAAAATGCGTGGTGGGCATGCATGGAATAAGGACAAGTTCTTATTTTTCACTGTATTGCATGCGTTTTTGCCGAAATATCCCTAAGAGCCTCTGAATATTTGACAATCTAGTGTTAGAGTTTGGCATTCGATATATTTTGAATTTGATGATCATTTTTTGAAGTTCGTGACATTCCCGCCTTTCTCTGGGTCAAGTCTCTGTTGTAATCTTGATCTGGAGAAAATGAGCGAGATGGAATTTTCAATTCACTAGTGAAAAACCTAAATAAAATATAACCATGGGTAAGAAATGCGATGGAAATTCACAGATGTGAAATGTCATGCCTTTTTCAGGCAGAAGCGTCAGAAATGCATGTGCCTGTAAATCGCAAGTGCTTCAAAAACCCTGCATGGAAACGCATGAATCTGACTCGGCCTTATAGGGTATTCGAAATTCAAGATATCGGCTCATTATGCATTTTTTTTACTAGGACACCCTGTATACAATTGCACTTCTGAATGCACGATTCCAATTGCTACACGCTTGGTTGCCAAAATATCCAATAAGTTGAAAGTGTGAAAACTCGTGTGAATTCTTAACTTTTTTACGTATAAGTAATCGGTTTCAGCTGAGTATCAGATTCAAATCACCTTCAATTTTCATCAAGTATGTCGATATAACCACAGATATAACTACATAATTCGACTAAGCACAAAAAATATATATAAACTTGATGATGAACAAAATTGTCATTTCTTTATTCAGTTTCTATAATTAATCTTTTTGAAATTCAAAAAAACAATATGTTCTATGTAGAAAATTAGGTTTTCAAACCTACAATTTCAACATTTATTTTTCTGCCATGGGCAATCATCAAAGGAGAACAGAGAACACACTATTAACTCACCTCCGGTATACAAGAATACTTCGATAAAACATGTCAAAATATTCCGTCAATGAAATTTTCCATTCTTCATTTCCGTAAGTTTTTATCTTCGTAGATAATTGAATGACATTTGGAGAATCTGCCTATAATGCATAAAACTGCATTTTTTGACAAGTAACTCAATTAATTCAGGTACCCTGTATATTTTCAGTTTCTTGTCTCCATATGACATTTAGGATAAAACCATGTAGATATAATTTGTTTCTATTCGTAACCGTTTCTATTTTTCTCGAAATATTTTTTTATTCTATAGAGAGCTATGGATACGTTCAAATAACTAATTTCAGTCCTAAAAAATGTTTCAGCTATGTGACAGTTGATTTCAACATCTTTATTAGTATTGCTCAAGATATGAATGGAATTCCAGGAGAAAATCTTTCTTTTGGCATAAAGAAATAAGTAAATTCATAATTTTCTATGACATTGATTCAACTAAAATTTTCGACCGATACGAATAATGCGTAAATATTGGCTGTTTTGTTTATTCGTATTGAGATCGGATTATCACATTTCATTCATGATCTATCTGAATTTCTTAGGTCGCATCGAGATTTTCTTCATTTACAAAATTGATTATTTACTATTATATTGAAATTCAATCCAATAATTCATACATCTAACAGAAAAGAAGGGAAAATGACTCATAGTTCAAAATAGAATTATTGAAATCATTGGTTATTGAGAATACTTGAACATTTATGTCTATCCCATAGTTATAATACTTTATGAACCAAAAAGATAAAGTCAAACTTATTTTTGCTTTATTCAACGGACTGGTTTTTTTCAGCAGTCAAGCATTTCATGTCATGAATCTAGCATAATTCACATTTTTCCTCGATTTCTATGGTAGGAGTTTCAAATTTACAATGTTCGCACTTTCTGTTTCATCAGACGATGTGTCAGATAAATCACTGTCACAATAATTTTCCATCATCCAACAGAATTATCAGTTCGTTTTAAACAACATACATTTCCGCGCACGAGCGGCAATACTGTCACTTGATGACACTCCTCGGAAAACGTCAACTTTGTTAACCGTTTGTAGAAAAAATGTAATTGTTGGTAATAATGGTCATTTTTTTTTCAGGTTGCTTCGGGGGGAAGCAGTGACGCGGGGGTGGCATGGGCTGCTCCCCAAGTGCGATCCTGGATCACATCCACAGAGACAGTTCGCAAGGGCACCACCAGGATAAGAGGCAACAGGTCGCGAAGAAGTCAACTTGTTCGACTGGACTGTCACAGGCAACCTCGAAAGGTTAGATATTCGGTATTTTTTTTTCAGTGCTCGTCAAGAAAGAGTCCGTGAAGTGCTCAGATGAAAAAAAAATTGTTTCACTAAGAAACATTGCCAGATAACTTCCAAGGATGTAAATGTAACAGAACTGAAAGATTTTCTATCTTTTTCAGTCTTGAAAGGTTTTCCTTCGTTTGCAACGATTTAATTCCTCACTTATGTGCTTTCAAATCTGGGGTTCTTTCCCATTATTTCGTTTAGTGCATCTCAAGTGTCACTGCGAAGAAGAAATGATAAATATAGTAGTCTCAATCTGGTGTTGAGTAGTGAAGAGGTTCATTTCTCTACACAAAATCCTACCTGGTATATTTCAGCTATCCTGAATCGAGGTATATTTCAGTTATCAGAAGTTATCAAGAAGAAAACAGTTCGAAGTGGGATTGGAAGAAACAGAACAACAATATTATTTGCTCATTGGAATGCGAGAAATGTTATCGTTTAATTTTTGGTACCTATCAGCTTATTTCATTTTTTCAAGTTTCAAGTTTCAAGTTTTGATATCATTAATCCCTTCACCCTTTCAACACATTGTGAAAAAAAAACTAAGCACGTAGCTTAAGGTGTTTTGAATTATTTATTAGTAATGCTCAAATATGTTCGTGGTATAGGTATACATAGAAAAGTAATTTGAGCAAAAAATCGATAAAGTAGACAGAAATGGAACAACCCTCTATTTACATAATTATTTGAATTGATTTGTGATTCATATAAATTCAAAACATGAATTCTTTCCATTGCCTACCTTCCCAGCCGATTTATGCTTTATCATAAGAATCTCTTTATAAGTACATCTGAATTCTAAATAAACAAGTCTTTTAGGGAAAAACCTGGAGTACTTTTCATTGTAAACTTTAAAAAAATATATTATTGACAAAAGATGAGTTTCTTGAGAGCAGCTATCAATCTCTTCACGATTAACATAAACGGACTTAAATCTGCTGATCTTGATGGCCACTCTTTATAATAAAAATGGAAAATATCTGAGGGTAAAATCGGGAAAATTTCCAGTGTTGAACAGTGAATAATTGCGGGTAATGTTCTTCTGCACATAATACGTTGGTGCCCCACATTCAGTTAGTTGTGGTGGTTGTGGTTTCAAACCAATTAGGTTCTTGTCAGGGGTAGGTGTAACAGAACGTGCTTCAGTTATTATTTGATTGGTGTAGGTGTAGATATTTCATTTCCTAATTGAGTTCACATCAGGAGGGTGTTTTCTCTTTAGTATCCTCCATGGATTCGCGTGAGAATATGATACGAAAGAAAAAACATTACTTATTAATATTTTCAATATAAGAATTTTTCGAAAATATTACCTAAATGTAATTGTCAAATGAATCATCTTTTGAATCCTCGATGAAATCAGAAGTGAAAATTTGACGTTTTCACGTGAAACCTATTTTTATTTTAGTTTTAGTTCAATTGGATTTGCTAGAAAATCCCGTTAGCGTTATCAAAGTTATCCCGTATAAATATAATAATATCATTGTATATAATATTATAATACAGATTTATTTTATATTGAAGAAATACGACACACGATCATATCGGAAATTCAGCCTGCTCAGTGAATACCATGTGAATATATTTTTTATTTTCAGACGATCGAAACATGTTCGTATTTATTAATCTCCCTAACAGCAGAATTATTACCTATAATTTTTTCGTCTCGTCTTCGACTCGGCATAATTTTCTATCAACAAAAACATGAGTGAAACCGAGAAAATAATTATAGGGAATTAATTCTGCTGGGTGGGAGATTCGGTAAGAAAATTTCATAAATTGGAGTTGCCTGCAATATGATGAGAAGATGAACCCTACGACCTATTCTGCGTAGATAATTACTAAGGTTTATTACTAACATTATGATATAAGATGTTATATTTAAAACAGCCGTTTTCAATTATAACATCTAATATAACATGTCTACCCCATATATCTAATAATAACTATATAGGTAACATGGATACCAGAGCTGAAGCCGAAAAATAAAACAAATGTCAGTCTGCGGGACAAATCGCGAATATGCGCATGCGCAAGTTTGAATCAAGAATCGACATTCGTTATCATCATGGAGGAGAGTAGCTTTCTAGTGAGCGACAAACGTATGATAATTATTAGAAATCAATCAAATGTGTCAGATAACCTTCAATTCGATGTTTTTATTTCATCATGACATATATTTTTCAAATATTCATTCATTGATGAATTGTTTGACGATATTGAGTGATAGTTGATGATAAATGCAGAAATTGATGTGATCTACAAAGCGATACTTGCGATTTGCATAGAAACCTGTGACGATAAAGTCATCGGAACAAGATTCGTGGGCTAATTTTTGATCAATCACTGTTATCACTCACTAATCACTTCTGTAAACAATTAGTAAGTACATTAATAACTATATTAACGCTCTTTTACATAATTTGAGTCAGCAAACATACCTAACCTATGAAATTCTGAAAACGTCAGTGGATTTCAACTCGTCAAAACCCCCGCATGCGCACATTTCATCATTAGCAAGCCAGACAGTCTTTTGTTTTTCCAAAACTGGCTTCACTTTCGCGTAAAGAGAAGAATAGGTGTTATCCATATAGTTGTTATTATATGTATATTTGGTCTACCCAGATTTTATTCTGAGTGACTTTTGTCAATGAATATAAGAAGCTTCATTTTTGACAGAAAAATTATCACTTATTAATTCCGTCAATAGAACCTAACATAATTATCACTTGTAATCTCCCTAGCAGCAGAATTATTACCGATAATTGTTTTCAAGGTCACGAATGTTTTTGTTGATAGAAAATTATTCCGAGTCGAAGACGAGGGAAAGATGAACCCTATACTGATGTTTAGTACTAATATTTCAGGAACATTGAAAATGAATTTATGAAATTTTCTACTGAATATTCTTCCTCTGTTTTTTTTTTCACTTTGAAGCATCCGATTTTCGAGAATGAATAATGATCATAATATCATTGAGGAAGTTTTCAATATAGATATTTTTTTTCCTAAGGTTTATACAAAAATTTTTTTGGCTCCTTCACCATTCAAAAACTGCGTTCACTGCGATACCATTTCATGAATTATTATAATTTTATAATCGAAATATTACAATCGTCATTCTAGAGAATATAAAATACTATCTAAACAGTTAAAAGTCCTTATTTTATGATATGATAATTAGTTATCAATAGGGAAATTTCTAGTTGACTTTTTTATTCAAAATAGGCTGTAATAAGGAATATTGAAACAAAAATTAGGAAGTATACTCATTTAAGTTGAAATTTCTCTCGAGCTTCATCCCATTAGCTTGCACTGATTTTATCTCATATATAATAAGGAATATTGCGGCCATCTGCGGACCGAATATGGTGAAAAAGGACCGGACCTCTCCGATTAAAAATATTTATACAGGTCGATTAGACATTCGTCGATGTCTCGAAAGCTCGTTAAGACACCATATCTTCCGTATTTGGAATGGTTTTCCGTAATTGCAGCGTAATTGCGAATATCTCGGGATCTTGAGTGACTTCTTTGATCGACAAGAATTTTCAGCTGTCTAGATTCCGAAAGCAATACAGAGTGTCTCAATCGGTAATGAACTTATAGAGGAGAATGACTGAAAAGAATAGTATATTATGATACAAGTTTTATAAGTGAACAAGTGCGACAACGTGTCTTATAAAACGTGTGTCATATGCAATTTTTTCTATTTTGATTTAATATCGATAAATAACAGAAACATCTTCGATTGGTAACAATGATGACATTGAAATAATTAAAATCTGACACACAATCGTAAAGCCCAGTTTACAGTTGAGCGATTTTGATTTTTGCAATACCAGCGGTGAAAAATTCAATGTTTTTATTGGTCAATTCAAATCAAATTACACTCTGAATTGAAATTTACCAATTAAAACATTGAGTTTTTCACTGCTAATATCACCAAATCTAAATCGCTCACAAGTAAACTGGGCCGAACTCTGACAGTTCGATTGTACCAAACTCCGAATAATGAAAATGCGTATCGAAATAGAGGCTATTTCGACACGCATTTGCGTTGCACAATGACTTCATTATACAACTAAAATAGAAAAATACATTTTCCGCTTTCCATTTGATCTTCGATTTTTTCCTCATATGTACTATTGGAAAATAAAGACCTATTATTATTATTATTATCAAAAACGTAAGTTTCTTATCGGTGAATATCTTTCAGATTTTGATATAGGTATAATGAGGAACCCATTACAGATTTCCTCTTTGTTGAGCTAGCTTAAAGGAGTGCTGTGTCATAAATTTATTGGCGAATCCCGTAGGCGATTGTCAGGTAATTAGAATGAGGGTAGAAGAAGAATCTGAAGAAGAATATTTTTATATAACTATAAAGTTACAGATAAACTTATTCTTATGATGGGCTATTCTCCTTGATATGCGATTATTATGGAATTCGATAAGAAACTTTTTCATTCCCCGGGGCAATTTGGTGTTTGTATGAACTGCGTCTAAATAGATTTTGTCTGCATAGCCTCCTCCTATCATATTATATCTGCACCAATCCATCATTTTGCAATGAAGTTGGTAACCCCTTGAAAAGAGATTTAAGGAAAGGAAAGTTCAATGTATTCCATCATCACTGTGTGAGGATACTATGAGCGATAACGGTAGAAAAAATTCGAGGTTTGTATATATAGGGTGTCCCATGATTAGCCGGCTAAACTTCACCAGCGGCGTCTAGAATTGACTGAAAATAAATAATAAATATCAAGGGTTTCTGCAAAGGTGACTCAAATCTAAATCCCCCTCGAAATCCCGATTAAAAAATAAAAATATCCAAAACGTTGTTGGATCGAAACGAAAATATCACCACCAAAAATACTGATAAAAAATGTTTTACCACCTCCCCCCCAAAATTTTTTTGCGGGTAAAATTTTTGCTGGTCAAACGGTTAGATATATCGGTAAACATATTTCACCTGACCCCCACATCGGGATCGGAGATTAAAAAAAATTATTTCCCTCCCCTTCCCCCCTTGGGGTACTTTGGGTAAGGATGAAGGGGAAGGAGATTTTTTTACATATTATTCTCGTGAGTTTCGTACAAAACTATTAAGAATCGCCCAAACTCGGGTACTCAAAATATCATAGTTTGATGTACAGGGCGAAAAAAAGTTATTTTTCAAAATCGAGACAAGCGGTACCCATAGCTGTGTTTAGTGAAAAAAGTTGATTGAAGAGATGGGAAATTTTTTCATAGGCGTACGTATAATTTTTTTTTTTGGGGTCTAAAAAATTTAATTCTTCGAAAAAATCCAAAACATGATGAGACTTTGTATAGGGGTGAGAAGGTTACCCTGAAATTTTGTTGTATTCGGATTTTTTTTTTATTTTAAATTTTTTCAAAAAAGAAGGAACTATACGAATAATGTTTTCTGTCCTGATCTTTATTTTCACGTGAACGTAATTTTCAACCTGTCTTGTCAGTCACTCATTATGATTCATTCTTCTTACGTTGGTTACGGACCATGCATTTTTTTGGGCTGATTTTTTTTCGAGTACATGGCGTTTCAAGTTGGTTTTCTCACGTTCAATTTTTGACTACTGAAAGAAAAAAAATCTGGACGTTTCCAGAATGAGAGATCCTTCCGAAAACAAGTTGATTTTCATTTAAATCTCCTCCCAATCGGGATTTACAGGGTGTTTCAGATTTGGGTCACCTTCTAGGAAATCCTCGATCTTGAATGTTCGTCTTGAGTCAATTCTGATCTTCATATCTTCTCATATAAGGTTTCAGCTTCACAATGAGCCTGAAATTTTGAAAATCGGTTGAAGAGGAAAAAAGTTATGACTGCAAAACCAAAAAATTGATTTTTTGAGATCACTCTGTAAATAAAAGTGATAAGAAGACAATTTTGGAGATGGCCAAAGGTAATGAGATATTCTTCATGCATCTGCTGTTAAAGTTAAAAAAAATGTTTTTCTTCATTTGGGATCCTTTTGAAAATTCCGAAATTTTGCACAGTTTAAAAAAACATCCTGTAGCAATTTTATGGAAAAAACCTCAAGTAACAGAAAAGTACGAGATTATAGCTGAAGGACTGAGCTAGCGAACAGTGCAAACAGAATTCAAATTGTTCAAAGCAGAAAAAAGTTATTCAAATTTTAACAGGGGCAAAATTTCGGGGGGCGACGTAAATAGTGTTGTGTAGTTTAGTTTAAGAAATTGCGATAGGCATGACTTGTGAGATTTAACAGTGTTTTCTAATCGATCTCATTCGAAAACGGCACAAATGATCGATGGGAAACAAGAATACCTTTTTTTGTGAAACGATCTAAATATTCATAATTCTAAACGAAATCGTCGGAACGATCTAAATATTCATAATTCTAAACCAAATGGTCGGATAATTCTGCATAAAAAAGTTGGAACAATATCAAACCAAATCCCACCCTGTATTATACACTCAAAAGTTCAGTTCTTTTACCGAATCGCAACATTTTATGACCGCGTTTCGAAAATATTCAGGAAAGGTATCAAGGGATCTCAATAAGTCATATTTCGATCCATATTTCTTCAAACTTTTTTTTCGGCAAAATAGACCAATCTAAAATTTCCAGAGCGTTCATTTATTCACGCTTTGACTCTTAAATATGTGGGGGAGGAAAGAATGACTGTGTGGATTAAAAGGGCTATACCGTTCTGATTCTTCTCTCGGTTTCCACTAGGGTTCTAACCTAACATATAAATAAGATGTCCGTGAGTTTGAATAGCTCTCGTGACCCATAAATGTAGTGGAAACGAGATTGGGAATGACATGTGTCGGCATCCGAAGGCCTGATATAGCCGCAATATAGGGTCGAGAACAGAGAGAGTTATAGCCAATGATTTCGGCTATATTGTCGGCTTCAAGGTCTTATTTTGACAACGCCTGTATCGCAATATTTCAACTGGAATTCGAAATGTGAAAAATAACTGAAGTTTCAAATGAAGACTTAACTGATTGAGGCACAAAGCTTTTTCATTAATTTGTTGCTTTCTTTCACTGCCATTAGACTATATAACCCGTTTGACAGAATCGCGCCAGCGTATATGACATATTTACTTTATTTGTCATTAAAAGATGAGAGTTGGTTATCTTTCAAAGAATATTTAATGAAAGATAAGTGTTTATTTGTGTACATAAATGGTGAAAAGTAAATAGGTACTTCCAACATCTCTAGTGAAAACGATAGTGATCGAGAAATGACAGATTAATGAAAAAGCGGTGTGCGTAAATCCGCCTTTAACTGATGTGACAGGATTGACTTTATTGACAGTCTATATTTTCTGCATGAATTGTATAACTTTTTCTTACGGCGTAAATCTTAAAATAGGCTTGTACACCTTTTTTCAGAAATTATATATGTGAAACGCGGGTCCCCAGAGAATACGTCGATATTTTTTTGAAATTTTTATTTTCAAGGGTTTTTCCAAAATCGGCATTCAAAAATCGAAAATTTTCCATCGTTTTCTAATAATATGACGTCACCTGGTAGGTTGGTTTAGGTTCTGTTCCATTAATCGAAGTGGAAGAAGAATTGACAATCTCTGTTATCTTTGACAGATGCGGTAAAAAATTACTGGGCGATTTTAATTCTTCCTGCGAAAATATATTCGGATGATTAAAGGTAAGTTACTGTTGAGTTTTATTTCATTGTTCAGCGTTCATTATACCCCTCACCTACCACTTTTTTCAGAAAGTTTAAGCAGTCAAAGACTTATTGTGCTTCATGTAGCAACAATAATGTGGATTCTCGAAATTCATATTTGTCCTCCAAGTCATCTCCAAGTGTTAATATGAGACAAACTTTGTGTTTTGCAGTAGGAAAACACATAGCTACATCTGCAAGTAATTGCTGTGAAGATAATTTTGATCTAAGTTAAAATTCTTATCCTTATTCTTTTATCATCATGAGAATCTGTGAAGTGATAGCACAAAATATTTTAGTAATAGGTATAAGCTAATGAACCAAATCCTTATTAACATGCACTTCTGTAAATAATAAATGTTTTCCTAAATCCTCAGTTATTGTTAGTACGTACTCTATCTATGATGTGAGTTTTATATCGAAATATCTTCTTTACATTTTGTTGTGAATATGCGATTATAATATCAACTTGTGTTGTTTATTTGAAATATTATCAGATGCACCACTACACTTACCTTCTTTTCCCAGACAATAAAGTTATTAATTGAATTAATTCTTCATTTTTATTTCTCTATTTTATAGTGTCTTTGAGTTCAATCGTCTCATTGACTTCGCTGAGGTGGTATTGAAAATCCTGTAGAAATATTTACTCATATAAAATACCTGACTTGCGTTATATAGATGATAAACAATCAATTAATGCGCCCTTTTAAATATTTTGAATTAGTTTCGTTATCGAAAAAAATTTGAATTAAAAATTGACATATTGTCACCTGACTTATCTGCCATCACTTATGTCAAAAAATTCTTCTTCCCTATTATTTTCAATATTTTTACGATACCATCCCGATCTACCAGGTGACGTCAGCAGAAATATGGTGCTGTCAAATAATTATTTTTGATTTCGATTTTCTCGAGCATAAAAGAATATTCCGATTTAATTTTGATGCCATGACGGTAGTAGTTTAGTAAGGTATCGGAAAACGATTATGACCCTATTGCAAACTTCACCGTGGGACACCTTTTTATTCAACCACAGTTTTTTGATTAGGTATACGTTCTGTTAGCATATGTTTTTATCCTTCCCTCATCATTGTTAATGACATTAGCAGGACTGGTATCTTACAAATTATATTATTGTGAGATGAGAAAGATAAAATGAGATTTGATGAGAAAGATAAAATTTGGGTATAGAGGTGATTAGGTGTAATTTCAATAAGTTGGTAAATATGAAAAATTCAATGGTATGAAACGTTGGTCAAACTGGTAGAATATTAAAACAAACATAACAATCGCAGCGTAGCTCTCGGCATGGCATGATCAGATAGATAGCTTTATTCCCTTTTAAAGTTAGAAATTACGACTTATAGGTAGAAGTGGCCTAATTGATACATTTTGAACTTTTGAAATAGTAATAACTAACCAGAAAATAGTAACTAGAATTCAGTTAGGTAATGAAGACCAGAAAATTTGATCCTTCAATTTTTGACTGCACAAAGAGAAAACCTATGATGTTCGTGGAATCGGTTGCGAGCTATAGTAGAAGAGAAGATATTGGTATGTATTGATTCTTTCTTGAATGTTCGGAGATTACAGACATTTCAAAATACCTCACTAGGTAATGGGTTCCACTACTTTGCCTCGATATAATACGGTGGAGAGAAGTTCGGCAGTTCTCGAGCATGTGTTTTGCCCATTACTACTCTGAAACCTTTTTGGCTGATAAAATTTGACAACTAGGTTACTGCGGTAATTAGGAGTTCGTTTCACTGTGATTGAAATAAAATTAATAACCCCAGTGGCGTTCCTGAGCGTTTTCTTATTAATCTCATTATTTGTGTTTCCAATAATTTTTTGGTGTCTTCTAAATTTTTTCAATATTCCGCTTATTTTTTGAGAAGATAGAAAACAGTTTCTCTGGATGTCCCTACACTCCAGAAAACAATATAAAATTCGAAACAAAATCCTAAAATGTGTCCAATGTCAGAACAGAACAGGTGTCCCTGTTATTTTATGACATGAGAAAACTCCTTTCAACATCAACGTTATCATTTATCATTAGGAAAATAATAAAATGATTCTCGATTCATGAGATATATTTTGTTTTATCAGAAATCGGTGACTTTCAACAATTAACAAAAACTTCTCAGAATAACCACCGAATTTTTCGATGCAAAATTCGCACCTGAAAGTAGATTCCTCAGATAGCACGCTGGGAGGCCACTGCAATAAATAATTTTATTTTAATTGTTAGAAGTACCTACTTAAATCTTGTGTCTCGAAAATGAAGGAAATTAGAACACACGATTTCAAATAATATAAAATCATCCATTAATTAAAAATAGATCCTAAACGTTTGGCAGTCTCCCTTTAAAAAAAAAAGGATGAGATCAAGTACATGTCATAATTTTATTGTTCTACCTGATCCTATTTCTATTTTTTTATCTTCAGAAAACATTAGAAATGGTAATAATGGAAATAAGACCTGGTGGCGCTACTCTTCAACTGTTTCAGCAGAAAAATCCTTGATTTGGAACAATTGAATTTCAGCTCATTACGTGTGGTTCTCATGTGCAACAATAGATGGCGATACTGTCGAAAGATATTTGAAGAATTTCCTTTCAATCATGTTTGATACATATTCGCATCAAACTCATTGGAAATTGGCTCCATGAAATTGTTAGAAACGATTAGAAGTCATTCAGAATCAAATATTCATACTTTCGTATTGACACCTGCAGTAACCTGTAAATTTGGTTGAAATCGCGGCTTCACTTAGCGAGATTCACCCACGCCATGTCACGTTATACACGTTTTATCGAAGTAGGCGAAATCAAGAGATTTGGAACCAGTCACAGGATAGGAAGTGATTTCACCAGTCTATCTATCCACCTCTGAAATGGTGTCCATAACTTGCTAGAGAGTCACGTATCTCTTTCAGTTTTGGTCTTTGAATCCGCACTATCCGCGATTATGACGAAACCATCTGTTCGTTCCTTGTCGCAGAAACCTTATCCGATTCCCATCCATCACGAGTTGTTTGCGACATTTTCCAGAAGGATTTCCGCCATTATATCGGCAACAGTTGTGCATTCCCACAGCAAGGAAAAGTGCGGCCGAGTTACTACCCCTTCAACAGGTGTGTTATTTGCCGGCCGTCTGTTCCGATTGAATCGCAACTTCTTCCAATCGATTCTTCCCCTGATTTTCCCTCTCGTGAGCCGAGTTTTCTTTGCTTGACAATGGCGAGAGTCGCCTTATCCAAAACGCTCAAACACAGATCGATGGAAGAGTGGGGCGTGTAAGATTTTTTAAAATTTCCTTTCAAAATATTAGAGAAGGTGCAAAAATGGAATATATTTTGTTCATCGGACACAAATTCTCATGGAATATGGGACACTTATTCAGTGCACATATTAAACATGATCAAATCCAATGCCACTCTCAAACTTCTGTATCCAAATAGACAAAGCTTGTCACCTAGTACAAAAATATAGACCAAACCAAGACGCTGTCAAATCAAATTCAAGATGGATACCTTGGGGCATACAAACCGTTTGAGTGCATTAAAACTCTAGCTATTTGAACCTTGTGATTTTAATTTGAAATAAGTTTCAACTCTAGAACGAACTTAAACATTCATTTGTGAATATTCTGTGTTTAGACTATATTGTGATTTGTTAATTTTCTCATAAAATTGAAGGTAGAGCTACAAAAACATGCCACATACTTGTTGTGTTGTTGAGTGTGGGAGTCGAGGAAATCGTGATGATGTGAAGTTTTTCAATATACCCAGTGTCCTACATTTTGCACACAAAACAGAATTGCATGAACTCTCAAAAATCCGAAGAGAAAGATGGTTGAAAGCAATCAAAAGGAAAGATCTCACAGAAGTAAAGTATGCTAAAATATGTGCTAAACATGTTTTGAAGGGTGAAAAGTTACATAAATGTTCATGAAAGTATTGCGAAATGTGGTTTCAAATTTTAAGAAAACCAGCTGCTTTAACTGATCCATCAGAGTGGAAGGATCGATGCCTCGAATGACTGATTAGATAGATAGATAGATACTTTATTGTCTAAGAATAACTTCTTATTGACAAAGTGTCATAAATAATCATTAAACTAATGAAAGTACAAAATACAAGTAAAGTATAAAGTGGATGTATAAAAATTAGTCGAGACAAATGAGATGAGATAAGATTAAGGTGTATAAACAAATAAATCACAAAAAAAGTAAAAACAAGTATAACAAAAAGTAAAAACAAAAAGTAAAAACATGCGTCCAAGGCGCTCATCAGTCTACTATACAAAACTATAAGGTAAATACAAGACAACAAAGACAAAGCATTAGTTTTACACTTAAAGCGAATCGTTAAAAAACTCATCCAAAGTGTAGTATGCCTTATCAAACAGTAACTCTTTGACACTTTTCCTAATTTTTCTTTCTGAATTTAGATTCTTGATATTCTGAGGTAAATGATTGAAAACTTTTTTTGAGTTATAAATCAGTAAATTCTTAACTTGTGTAGTGTTGGGCTTAGGAAGATCCAAATTACCCATCTGTCTAGTCAGGAAACGAGGGCTTCTTATGGTGTTTCTATTTAACTTATGTTTTTTAAACATCAAACACACCGTCTCTAGTATGAATATGCAGGTAAGGGTCATTATTCTATGTGATTTGAATAGTGGACGACATGAATCTCTGAAGCCAGCCCTACAAACATACCGGACAGCTCTTTTTTGGAGCTTAAATATCATATTGATTGATGCTTTGTCGGAGTTTCCTTATACTAATGCAATGTCTTCATCTTCAGTCTCTAACGATAACATATGATCACTTTTATTATCACAAGCCATTGTATTCACGTTTGAAACCTTCAAAGAGGAAATTTAAACTATAAACACAAAAACACATGTAATCAAATAGACTAAACACTCTGTGTATGCCCCAAGGCATCCAGTTTTGATCACGCGTGTTCTAGATAGGCTTATTCTTTTTCAGTCACTTATCTTTCGCTTCGTCACAGAGATACTTTCCAAAAACTTACTTTTTGTTCTACCCTATAATGATATTCGATTATTGGGGTAAAATATCTACTTCAAGAATAATTTTCGTCTTGATTAGAGCTATGCTATAAAAACTGAAAACTATCTCACTACAGGGCTAATACTCAGAATATCTTATGAGTGTTATATATTTTCGAGAAGCGCAAAGCATTCATGTTTGAAATGTTTAAATTAATATATACAGGGAATTCGATTGATAAAACATAACTTTGGGTTATATCTTAATAACCACAGCTCATTGCAAGAATCTGACTACTCCACTAGATTCTACGTGAAAATATGTATAGTTGTAGTTTTTACTTCTTCCATAAGTTGAAAGATAGCTGAGATACAGGGGAGGATCCAAAATGCAATATTACCAATTTCGCCCTGTATCTCGAAAACGAAGCGGGCTATGAAAATTTTGTTTCTCACAAAAGTAGCTAACATTTGCGAAGACCGCAAATCTCTATCTTTGAAAATTAGCGAAAATAAGGACATCGAAAATAAGCGAAAATGGGACAGCCTGTACACTAATTCTTAACCGATTCTTGATTTGAAAGAAGATTCAGTAGGAATAATTTTCAGTAACATTAAGTATCAAGAAATACACAGGGTCTCCAGAATGAACGAATTATTTGGTAGTAAATATTTTTTACAAATGGAACACAATACGAATTATATTAGGTGAGTAAAGCTTTTAATTCATTCAAAATAACAGAAAAAAATATATAGGACGAATCGGACATAGGTTTCAATTAGACTCTTCTCATTTGAAATATATATTCGGTGTTTCGTAATGTAGGAATCGAATGATGATGAATGTACAGATTTCGTAGTTCAAAGTCTGTCTCTCAACTTAGTTCAAAGTATGTCTCACGACTTTTGGTTATATCAGACGGAACCCCTAAATATAGACTGTTACCATTTCACGAATAGTGCGAAGTGTACATGAATACCAATGGTGAGGTCGTCCTTTATCCATCACACTACTGGTTTAGCAGTATCAGTACCCGAGCAGGTTAGGCGTTGCTCACCCGCCGAATCGAAAATACAGTCTAACCCAACCATCACGGATTACTACCAAGGTGATTGATTCTGTCAAGCATTTCGGCCAACCAAATGCTCCCTCGAAACAAACCCCATTGAAGAGGGTACCATGTTGACACGAGATTTCTCATTTAAAGTTTTTATGGGTCGTAGTAGGGACTTGCTTCTGGTGCTGCTCGACTGCCCTCATTTATGTAGCGTTAGTATACATTTCACAGTGGGCTACCCCCCTACCCATATCTTCATGTTGTATGAGCTTCCTCATACAGACCTTTGATGAGTCATGGTTCGACACCTTTTTCAAGATCGTCCACCTCGTTGACCGAAGATGGGCCTGGCATACCCATCAGTCTGGACTCCACTGGTAAAAGAGCCGATGTGAAGCGGTCCTGGAAGCACTTGGGGCTATCCAACTTCTCTCGAACTATAGAACACAAGGTACACATTGGTCCAGCTGCGATCCCTAAATCGGTCAGAATCCCCCAGCCCCGTTTGATATGTATCATTTCAAGGCCTCTAACATAATCCTTAACCATGATAAGGCGTGAAAACCTCAGAGGTTCAACCAGAGGAGTCTGGATTCGTCTAAGGCTATCCTCACCCTGATGCCAAGAACACATGGCCAGTTCATGACCCTCGAGTTCACTGGTCCCGTTCGAAGGACGGAAACACAGCTTTTCATGTCAGTCGGAATCCTCCAACTACGTTTGATGGATAGCCGTTCGAGGTCCTCCTCGAGATTCTGTACCATGAGGCGACGTGAGAAGCTCAGACTTTTACGAGTTCAAGACTGGAATCCTCTTGGGCAACTCTCATGCTACATCGTAAACACATGGTGAGTTCACAACATTTCGCTGAGCCGTAGCACAGCTCCCCATATCGGGAGTAATCATCCAGCCCTGTTGTATGGGTACTCATTCGAGGTCTCTCACACGTACTTCTACCACGATAATTCGTGAGGACTTCAGACTTTCAACCAGTTCAGAGTATCAGTTTCTTCAGACTGGAATTGTCCAGGCTACCCTTATCTCGACTCTGTGGGTACATGGCCAATCAACGGCCACAGAAGATATGACACTTAAAGGCAGATATTACTTTAATTTAGAGCGTTTTCATTGCTTGGTATGACGATTTACATCAAGTTTTCTTCACACCATGTCATGAAATTGCAACAAAAAAAACATAAATAATTAATTCTGCAATTGCATGGTCTATTCCCTATGGGGTGGTTTTCGTTATCGATGTGTTGATTCTCTGAAAATGGAAAGCACCCCAGTAGACCTAAAAACAACTATTCTGAAGATCAGGATAGATAGATCGTTAGAACAGGTGACTGTTGATGAAATCAGAGCAGTTTTTGTTTGTTCTAAATCTGACAGCACGAAGACTGATTTCTAAGTTAATAGAAACACTTCATCAATTCGTCAGATGATGCCTCTTTTTTCAATTAGAACAGGTGACTGTTGATGAAATCAGTGCAGTTCTTGTTTGTTCTATCTATGACTACACGAAGATTGATTGGGTCTTTTATTGAAGAATTTGACCGAATCTTTAGAATAGTGGTTTTGTTGGCCTACTGGGGAGCTTTCTACTTTTAGAAAAGCAACTCACCGAGAACTACAACCGCATCCTCACCCTGGTGGATAGGTCATGTAATTGCAGCTACTGCAGAAACAATTTTTATTCCTTTTTTCACAAAGAAGAATTTCACCATGTATTGGAGAAGTACAATGTCGAACTTCCACTTTTACGGAGTGATATGTAGAAAACGTTATGTAATTGCATACCAAGCAATGAAAACGCTCTAAATTAAAGTAAATTAAGTGCCATATCTTATGTGGCCGTTGGCTGGCCATGTACCCACAGAGTCGAGATTAGGGTAGCCAGTCTAAAGGAGTTGATACTCTGAACTGGTTGATAGTCTGAAATCCTCACGAAATATCGTGGTAGAAGTACGTTTGAGGGACCTCGAATGATAACCCATCGAACGGGGCTGGATGATTCCTCCCGATATGGGGAGCTGTGCTAAGGCTCAGCGAAATGTTGTGAACTTACCATGTGTTTACGATGTAGCATGAGAGTTGCCCTAGAGGATTCCAGTCTTGAACTTGTAGAAGTTTGAGGTTCTCACGTCGCCTCATGGTACAAAATCTCGAGGAGGACCTCGAACGGCTATCCATCAAACGTAGTTGGAGGATTCCGACTGACATGAAAAGCTGTGTTTCCGTCCTTCGAACGGGACCAGTGAACTCGAGGGTCGTGAACTGGCCATGTGTTCTAGGCATCAGGGTGAGGATAGCCTTAGACGAATCCAGACTCCTCTGGTTGAACCTCTGAGGTTTTCACGCCTTATCATGGTAAAGGATTATGTTAGAGGCCTTGAAATGATACATATCAAACGGGGCTGGGGGATTCTGACCGATTTAGGGATCGCAGCTGGACCAATGTGTACTTTGTGCTCTAGTTCGAGAGAAGTTGGATAGCCCCAAGTGCTCCCAGGACCGCTTCACATCGGCTCTTTTACCAGTGGAGTCCAGACTGATGGTTATGCCAGGACCATCTTCGGTCAACGAGGTGGACGATCTTGAAAAAGGCGTCGAACCATGACTCATCAAAGGTCTGTATGAGGAAGCTCACACAACATGAAGATATGGGGGGAGGGGTAGCCCACTGTGAATGTAAACTTACGCTTGAATAATTCAACTTTCTCTGCAATGGTTTTGCTCATCTTTTCCAATCTCCACATCAGTGTCCTAGGAAAAATGTATTACATATTGAATAAAGACCAACATAGTATATATAATCACAATTGGCAACATCTCATTTTTCAAGTCTGCTCAATCTGATCTCAATTTTTGGGTCAACAGCTTTTTTCTGATTTTGCAATAGCCCCAGTCAGAGTTTTCAACATCTGATAACAGTTCTGATGGTTTTCCTAAAAGAGTAGCTAATATTTCAAGTGTATTTTGTTTTGACTTACTTCACTTACTAGTCAGAATATTTTTGCTGCAAACTCAAGCATATTTTTGTTGTTTCAGTTGAATTCTGTCTATTGATCAAGGTGTGTCGTTTTATAGAAAGTTCGTTAGTTGTTGGTTCATGTTCAATATATAATTCACCTCGGGAATTCTGGAAAAACTCAGTTGTTTTCGACTTCCACATCCAACAACACAACAGAAAAAATCCTGAAAAAAAAATATATTCAAAGAACCTCTAATAGTGTGATCATATTTCAAAAAACCCTCATAAACATACTACCCAAGACACCTACCTTTTTGCTTCACGATAATCCAAATATGAACAAATAAATAATCAACCGAAGATAACAAAAACAAATACAATAACAATGGACATCAGGTTTGTATGTACTCCAGCGGCCACCTTAAATTTATTTTGACAGCATTCTACATTGCCTAATTCGGCGGGTGAGCAACGCCTATCCTGCTCGGGTACTGATACTGTCGAAACCAGTACTGTGATGGATATGAGACGACCTCACCATTGGTATTTATATTCACTTCGCACTATTTATGAAATTGTAGTAGTCTATTTGTCAGCGTCGAACGGACTTTGAACTTCTACGAAATCTATCCTATCATCCGACTCCTACATCACCTAATACCGAATATACAGGGTCACTCACGGTCGATGGTAGGTTAGACGTTTCTGGAGAACAGGACGTAGAATTATTCTGAAAATTTGGTTTCTTGGGTAATCGGTTTTGTTCTATCGATCTGAAATAGTTTCAGCGTTCCGGCGTTGCCGCTTCTACCGAAAAGTAGCAACAACTTTGTTATTTCAAATGGAACACCCTGTATTTTGTTACATTTTCGAATTCTCCCTGAAGAGCTGATTTCGTCAATGCGTCATACTTGGGGTCTAAGGTGAATGATTATAGTGATATAGGGTGTGAAAAATCGCGATTTTTCAACTTTAGGAATTTTTTGTGCCGAAACTACCCATTATTGCTCAAAACGGCTTGCATGTTCCTATCTCAACTTCACATTTACTATCGATTGATATTTAATTGAAACAAATACAGGGTGGTTCAGAATTTTGAGTTTTGCACCACTCTGTATTTGTTTTTATTTAATGTCAGTAGATATTAAATGAAAAGTTAAGATAGGGACATGTAAGCCGTTTTGAGCAAAAATGAATAGTTTCGACATAAAAATGCCTGTATTTGCTTCTATTTAATGTCAGTAGATATTAAATGAAAAGTTAAGATAGGGACATGTAAGCCGTTTTGAGCAAAAATGAATAGTTTCGACAAAAAAAATCCCAAAGTTGAAAAATCTCGATTTTTCACACCCTATATTTCTGTAATCATTCACCTTAGATCCCAAGTATGACGCATTGACAAAATCAACTTTTCAGGAAGAATTCGAGAATGTAACAAAATACAGGGTGTTCCATTTGAAGAAACAAAGTTGTTGCTAGTTTTCGGTAGAAGCGGCAACGCTGAAACTATTTCAGATCGATAGAACAAAACTGATTACCCAAGAAACCAAATTTTCAGAAATCCTACATCCTGTTCTCCAGAAACATCTAACCTACCATCGACCGTGAGTGACCCTGTATATTTCAATATCAAGAGAGTAATTAAAACCTTTTTTCGATCCATCCTAAAATTTTCCCAAAAATACCTGCTTCCTTGAAACATAGGTATTGTATATCACAGACGATAAATTCTGCTTCCTTGAAACATAGGTATTGTATATATCACAGACGATAAATTCTGATTGATAGTTAATTCTCATCCATCGTGTTTATTTCTATGCCCTGTACCTATCAGCCTTGTAAATCCAGATGAGAAGAATGGGTTTAAGGAACCAACCTATATATATCTTGAGTTCATTACATGGGTATACTGAAGTATTTTAAAGTTGATCTTTTCTAATAGGTATACAGGGTATCACGAAAATATACCGACAAACTTTGAGGGGTGATAGGAGATATCAAAATAAACATAATGATAAGTGCAAAAATACCCAAAATATCTCGCAAAATATATAAGGTGTTCCATTTAAAATCAACTGTTTTTCTGTTTCGAATATTAAATTTACAAGAAAAATTACATAACCCCGTTTTTTGAAAAACATAACAGACCGGGAGCCCACAACATATTTTTTCTGTCTCATTTGTTCAAACTCAGCAGTATTGGAATCCACCTATTTTCACCTTACTCTACAAGGATATGAGTTCGGCGAACAAAAATCGTGGACCAAAGGGTGAGGGCCACGTGGCTCAAGTTGTATTAAAAAACTATATCGAATCATTCGTTACTGTTCGGAGTATGTCGAAAGTGACTGTAAATGAAAAAAAAGTTTGGGCGGAAGGCATTGCCGAACGTAGGGGAGGAGGGGTCTAGTTGTCTCAAGTACTCGTTGTCACAATGCTTCAAACTCCATCTAGCACAATTATCTGCGTGCACTACATCGAACCTCTGATTTTCAAATGCTATTATAGGAAACATGAATGCATTTGTGATTGTTTTGAAGAAGTGAAAGGAATTCACGTGAAAAAGTATGTTGTATGTAAATTTTATATAATAAAGGATTTTTGAATTATTCTGACATCGAAACTATATCTACAGCAATGTGATATTTCGATATATACAGAGTGGCCACTTTTTTAATGGGATTGTATTGGTAACTTTTAAACCATAAGAGTTAGAAGGTCGGTCAAATGGAGAAAAAGTTGCATTCATAGAAGCATTGTCAAGCAGTTCAAACAAATCGAGATTATCAGGGCCGGTTATTGAGATATCATAAGAAAAGTAAATTCTGTCATTTTGATTTTTCTTTTTTTCCCACTTTATTTCGAATATTATCAAAAAATGTCACAGGAGTTTTTTATTCGACAGTAAAATATCCTCATTTTGACATAATCAGATTTTGTATTCAACGTTTCGTACGCTCTGGGCCACCCTCAACCTCATTTTTTTCAATACGGACCTGCATATTTTATGACACTTTTCGAAATAACTTTAAACGCTGAATTTAATGACATATCATACAATGTCATTTAAAGTTGATTTTCAGGTGATTTTGATAATTTGGATAAGGGTCAAAATCACCTGAAAATCAACTTTGAATGACATTGTATGATACGTTGAATGTAGAATTAAAAGTTATTTCGAAAAGTGTCATAAGATATGAAGGTCCGTATTGAAAAAAATGAGGTTGAGGGTGGCCCAGAGCGTACGAAACGTTGGATACAAAATCTGATTATTTCAAAATGAGGATAATTTACTGTCGAATAAAAAACTCCTGTGACATTTTTTGATAATATTCGAAATAAAGTGGGAAAAAAAGAAAAATCAA
This sequence comes from Chrysomela aeneicollis, assembly GCA_029955515.1. NCBI lineage: Eukaryota > Metazoa > Arthropoda > Insecta > Coleoptera > Chrysomelidae > Chrysomela > Chrysomela aeneicollis. The sequence continues at coordinate 10,793,022 of JARUHQ010000003.1, read as the reverse complement.
AATGACAGAATTTACTTTTCTTATGATATCTCAATAACCGGCCCTGATAATCTCGATTTGTTTGAACTGCTTGACAATGCTTCTATGAATGCAACTTTTTCTCCATTTAACCGACCTTCTAACTCTTATGGTTTAAAAGTTACCAATACAATCCCATTAAAAAAGTGGCCACTCTGTATACGTATTTCTAAGTTAAGCACATTATTTTTCGTGATTTAGAAATATTAGTTGCGGAATGAACATAGGTACACGTTGTCACATTATTTTTGGTGCTATTTGTCTCATGTGAGAACTATAACCACATTCGATTTTTATATAGTTAGAACTATTGAATAGGTGCGAACTGGCCGGTCAATCAGAAGCGTAACGGAAGATTTTGATATAATTTATCGAACCTTAACTCGATATTACGAAACACTACGTTATTGAAATGTATGACTGGTAGACTACGAATAGAAAATAACTACCTACTTTCCTGGCAAATACCACGCAGAACATTGCATCGATTCACACCTCGATTGACACAGTGAATGTAGAATGCATTGGTTGAATTCAAAAAAGACGAAACCAATTCCACGAAAAAGATCAGAGCTTTCAAGAGATAAAAACAAGAATGAAGCACACAAAAATCTTTCATCTAGTGATACTGATGAAGAGGAAACCCTTCTTCAGTGTGTGGAGAGTCATGGACTGAATGAGAAATGAATACAGCGAGTGCACTATAAGTTGCAAATTATGGGCACATAACCTGGAGTGAAATTTTTTTGTTATCTACCATTGTGTCAAGTGACACTCAGAGGACGATTAATTAACGGAATTCATCGCCAATTCAATTTCACTCCAAATTCCGATTACTTTGTTAGTTTTAATATCATGAGACAACTCACCCCGATTACTGTGACAATCAGCCCACTTGACGGGGCAAGTCGTCACAGGTACATCAATATGCAGAAAAATTCATAACATTAGTATTTGGAGATATTTTGAATCTTATTTTGAAGAAAAATGTGACATTATGTTGCCTTTCATGATTAAATATCTCATATCAATCTGAAGTTGATGTAACTCACTTTTTATGGGGTTTAATTGGAAATTGTGACAACTAGACCCCCTCTCCAGGGTGCACAGTAAAAAAAATATAGTTGTTAATGTCTATTTAGTTGAAAATAGCAAGAAATTTGTTAATAACCACAAACATTTTTTCTATATTGGCATAAAATTCATCCGAGGAACTTGTTAATGATGAAATTTGTTCTTTTCACTACAACGATTAGTTAAAAAATGTCCGTAACAAAAATTGTAGTGAAAAATACTATGTCTTTTGTTGATAACTATGAATTTGAGTGAAATAGACAAAACAAATATTTAATCTTCCAAAAAGTAGTTGTCATTTAATCAACGTTTGACGACGATGTGCAAGTCAGAATGAGGTAAGCTCAGTACTTGGTAGTCTTTCGTGTCGTTGAGGTGTGCGGTATGAGGTGAGCGTGCAAAGTTTTGTCTCATCAGAAAAGAAGCAACACCTCCATCAAGTTAGAATTCACTGAACTAATCTCTGGTCGATGATGAAGAATTGCTGCATATTAAATATATATTGAAGGTAAGGTTTAATTGTTTATTTTTGGTTACATATTCATTCAAGAATATATTTGTTTCCATACCAAACAATTTGTTGAATTGACAATATATTGTTGTTGAAGTAACGAAATGAAATGATATTTCATTATATTAAGTAGTAATAAATCAAATTTATTTGTTGAATAACCATCATTGGTTTACCTTTGATCGAAAGTACATTGTTACGAATACAAAATGTTTGGTGATTTTGCAAAACCGTTTCGTGATTCATCTAATGCATTATTATCGACTATAATATGTATGTAAGAATAATTATCTGGTTCTAGATTATTTAAAAAAGCAGGAAAAATCAATAGGGTGGAGTCTTGACAATGTAATAAGAGTGCCCAACTTCCACAAAAAGATAAAGGCAATATTGTTTTGGTAAGAAACCAATTTGTAAATAATCATTACCTTTTTCAGCTATAATATATCAAGTTACAATATCGTTGATTCAAGAATTCAAGATGGATGTGGTTGACTTAATTTATATTCAACATATCCCACAAAATTCGAGTGGAAAATGAAGCAGTATACGAGAGTAGTAAACGCCAACAGAGAAATTGCAACAGAAAGTAAGTAGATGAAAAATGTATTCATTGACCTAGAGCAGATGAGATGTACCCTTGAGTATAAAAACTCTATCAAGTGCTGTATTTTCCAATAAGGTAGAGGTATTTTACTGCTATCTTTACGGTTTATGCTTGTTCTATAATTTTTGATGTTAAATTCACTAATCGTGTTCAAACAAACTACCCAGTACCTTCAACAATAGTAATTGAAATCATAACCGATTTTTTTCAATATATTTTGGAGATTTATGGAAAGATGCAGTTGATTCCAGATGAAATTCGTCATCTTATAACTTCAGCATCATTCAATTTGGGCAACTATGTTCATCACTTGGAAGTTAGGAGTTCCTTCTAGTTGCTCAGCATGGAACTACAAGCGGATTTCTAGAGGGATTTCCTGAAGGCATTCATAATATTTTCCAAAATAGGAGATCAGGGTTGACGACATAAGAATATTCAATAACTTCTTTCGAACGTAAGTATTCCTTTGAGTTTTTTCATTCCTATTTCATTCATTCTTTCTTCAATTTCATTATTTGAAATTCATGTTATTCCTGATTCATCATTCACCTTTTTGTTTCATTCTAGACGGAGATTCCAGTTCGAGAGATGGAATAAACAGGCAAAGAATACATCTACGTGAATTATACCATTTCTGATAGTTATATATTACCAAATCCGCTGGTAATATTCGGTTAATCATATATGTACATTTTTTACTCAATGTATAGATATCTGTCAAGAGGTTATACATTAATTCGAGTGTTTATTTTTCAAATTATTTTGATTTTCTTCATAAAACTGTAAATATTTGTGAATGCCCTCATTTTTTAAATGGAATTGAATTGAAACATATTCATCGAGTTTCATTCATTTTCCTCATGGTATATCTTTTGCTTATAAATTTTCATACCATACCACTGAACTTGTGAAATCGACAATATGCTATTATTAAGTTTATATAATATTGTATTGTTAAATTCACAATATTATATTTGAAAGAGCAAAATTATATTTTTGAATTAACAATATCATATTGCTAAAGTAACAAAATAGAATACCAATCCACTACGTTATTTAATACTAATTAACCAAAACGATTTGTCGAATCACCATCATTGGTTTTACTTTAATCGAAAGAATATTGTTGAAAATACGAAATATATCCGGTGATTTCGCAAAACCGTTTTCTAGTAACTCCAAAAAAACTAGTATGATTTCGCAACTAAGTTTTGTTATTTGTCAACTAAGCTATTGCACAAATTGACAAGATTCATTCGACTACATGTACTTTTGTTAATTTAACTAAATAAGGTTAGTGGATCGAGCTGAGCAACAAGTTGTAGTTAATTTTAACTACCCAGTTTTTACTGTGTGGATACGACGCGCAGTGGCGCTGCTTATTGTTATAAAAAAATTCCAATAAAAAATGATCATTTGTTTATGTTCGGCATTTTGTTGAGTCAACTAATTATCAACTGAAACTCAAGATGATATGATCGCCGAACATTATGGTTGGATCTGGGACCAACAACCCCCGCGTACTTTTGTCGTTAAGGCGAAGAGTATATGCGTGTATCATACATTAATGTTCGGCATTGATTTTATTATAACTATCTGATGATATAATTGAACTATAGATAAAAATTTCAAGGCGGGGTTCAAAATATAACAACCTGTACGCCCTTATATTCATTTTTCGGATCCACAAAAAAACATATTCAAAACATGTTCGCTTCTGTGGTAAAAAATCCATGACTAATGCACTGCCGTCAGGCTCTTTCTTCTCCTTTACCGATGTATAAAAATATCACCTACCTGAATCACTTTCAGATTAGTACATATACATTTCTATTTCTCCTTGAATTCAATTTTCTCCACCTTTCTGGCATTTTAGCACTTTTCACAATTACACGCGAACGCGACCGTCTTCCTTGGCACAAGACACTAAAATGAGTATGCGAATAAAGAGGCACTACGTTTTTTTCACTCTTATCTCTTATTCCTTTCAACTCGTGAATCATGATACAGAAACAAAGAGTTACGGTAACCACTAATCTTTGACAAAACAGTACAACTACAGGGTGAGTGAAACATAAACGCACGCAATTCATACTCACACCCTACTACTATTATACATACAGTCGAAGGGTCACTCACGGTCGATGGTAGGTTAGACGTTTCTGGAGAACAGGACGTAGGATTATTCTGAAAATTTGGTTTCTTGGGTAATCAGTTTTGTTCTATCGATCTAAAATACTTTCCGCGTTGCGGCGTTGCCGCTTCTTTCAAAAAGTAGCAACAACTTTGTTATTTCAAATGAAAAACCCTGTTTTTTGTTACATTCTCGAATTCTCCCTGAAGAGCTGATTTCGTCGGTCTGACATACTGGTGTTCTAGGGTGAATGATTACAGAGATATATGATGTGAAAAATCGAGATTTTTCAACTTTAGGAATTTTTTGTGCCGAAACTACCCATTATTGCTCAACACGGCTTTCATGTTCCTATCTCAACTTTCCATTTACTATCGATTGATATTTAATTGAAACAAATTTCCGATTAATGCCCCGTACTGAGTGGAGTACCCCAAGGATCCGTACTTGGCCCTTTATTGTTTTTGTGTTATACCTCAGATTTATCACATGTGTTCACATCGACCTGTTCTTTCTACGCCGATGACACAAAACTCTACAATGACCCAAGATCGCACCAAGTATTGCAAAATGACCTAATCACTTTGTACAACTGAAGTTGTGAATGGTTGTTGCCACTCAATATTGGTAAATGTTGTTGTACTTCATCTTGGAAAAAACAACCCAAGACATAATTATACTATAAACGACAAGCAATTAGTGAAAGTGGAATATCACAATGATCTTGGAGTTACCATAACCAGTGATTTGACATGGACACATCATATTTCGAATGTATGCAAACGAGCAAATACAAAAATATACCTTCTAAAGAGAATCTTTTCGAAAACGCCACCTGAAACGTTTACCAACCTCTACAAGGTCTATGTTAGACCAATTCTTGAATATGGAGGACAAGTTTGGAGCCCAGAGTTGGTTAGAGACCGTAACATGCTGGAATTTGTGCAACAACGAGCAACCCGAATGTCATTCGGTGTCAGGAGACCATCGTACGAAGATCGTCTGAATCAGCTATGGATTATTCATGGACTCCTGCCGTCTCTTAGTAATATGTTCCAGATGAATGCTGACACTAGATTGAGAGGGCATACTTTAAAACTTATGAAGGAAAATTTCAAGATCACCAAACGCCAGAACTTTTTGGTCAACCGTGTCTTCTCGGCATGGAACAATTTAGATGCAGAAACAGTTAATGCTCCCTCGGTTTCAATCTTTAAAAACCGAATAGATTGTCCTCGAGATCGTCTAACATAACATATATATACATATATATTTTTATATATATTATCAATATCGGTTTTTCAGTGTTTTTTGTTTGTTGTATATTTTTCGCAAAATTTTTTATTTTATGGAATACTTTTATGCATATATTTATCTAATGATTCTCATTGAATGTAATTTTAAATCTTTTTATATTTTTTTATACTTATATACAATGTAATAATGGGCCTTTATAGGTTTTTATAACTCAGCCCATTCTCACTTGTTTAATAATAATAATAAAATACAGGGTGGTTCAGAATTTTGAGTTTTTCACCACCCTGTATTTGTTTCTTTTTATTGTCAGTAGATATTAAATGAAAAGTTAAGATAGGGAAATGTAGCCGTTTTGAGTAAAAATTCCTAAAGTCGAAAAATCTCGATTTTTCACACCCAATATCTCTGTAATCTCACTCGCTATACCCCAAGTATGATAGATCGACGAAATCAGCTCTTCAGGAAGAATCTAAAAATGAAATAAAATACAGTGTGTTCTATTTGAAATAACAGTTGTTGCTACTTTTCGATAGAAGTGGCAACGCCGCAACGCTGAAAATATTTTAGATCGATAGAACAAAACTGATTACCTAAGAAACCAAATTTTCAGAATAATCCTACGTCCTGTTCTACAGAAACGTCTAACCTACCATCGACCGTGAGTGACCCTGTATATACACAAAAGAGCAACCAGTTTGTCTGATAAAATCATTATTTGGTCGACAATAATTTAATTTTTTCTTACAGATTCTAAGCGCAGCAAAAAAACAAGCATGCCATTTCTCCCCTTCAAAGGTAAGTCCAAGTTTTGTCGTACCGTTCTTGATTTGAAAACTTATGTATTTATTATAATAGACTACATTTCGCAAAATACTCTAAAAATATGTTTCAATATAGGTATTCAGCACAAAAAGCTATATATTTTTTGAATGACTAACAAGAACCAATAAATTCCATCAAGGCTGGGCCAACTGATTCAATCGGAGTTCTTTTTAGTGTTACTAAATCATTCTTTGAGGAAGCTTTTTCTTATTTTGTTGGCGTATACAGTGAAGTAGAAGATATATATGTTGTGTATGGTAAAATGAAAATGGAAATCGAAAAAATTATCATGTCCGTGTTTGAAAAAACAAAGTTGATGACGGGGCTTCAAAGATCTGAGGATGTCATCATGTAGAGAAGGAAAAGTAGCAATGAGAATGTATCATTTCGAATGACCTTTCCAAATATATTAGCAAGAAACAATATGAACAAAATAGCCGAATTTTCGATTTTCCCGTATATCGACGGAAGTACAAAAAATTTCAAAGTCTTAACAATTCACCATTGAACATCTGTATAGACAACTTAGTGTACACCAGAATTCCACCGCGATTTACACCTCGGATTCTAGTGAACCGCGAATAAAAAATAGACTGGTATATTCCATCCTTTTCATCATGCCAACACGACTGTCAAATCTTCTTGTTTCCACGATAAGAATCTATCGTTCGGGCCTCGTCGGACCAACTCGCCGTTTTCGTGTTTCGATCGAGTTTCTCAGATTGTTTACGTTTCATGACGTGGTCATTCAGGTTGTCGTATTATCGTTCTCAAAGCGTTGATTTGTGCGTTTTTTATCGATTAATTCACTTATTCTTGCATTAATTTTACTGCTCTTCACTTAAAATAGTAAAAAATTGTTTTATTTGCGGTGCAGGTTTTTGGGAATAAAGTGTCAATAGTGTCATTTCATTGGTGAGAGCCATAGTCGTACGTTCGAGAATGGAATAATGTGGAATAATGCATGGATATTTATTGTATTCAAGATGATCAATATTTTCAGTTGATCGAAATTGTATTTTATAGATTTCCTTGTAGATATAGAATATAATACAAATGAACAATGATGAATATAATATGTTTCAAATAATCAATTCGTGTTATATTTATGTGGTTTTATCCGTCTGAATATTTGTCTCTACAAATTTCATATCGCAAGGCTATTAACAAGAAGGGTCAACATTACCGCCCGCTCTCCTTCTCTCACCCCGATACCAGGGGAGATAGTTAGATCTTGCTTGAGATATGTGCACAGGAGAGCCTCGAAAGGGACACTCGAAGGGCAAAAATCTATATCCTATCAGATTGCCAAACAGCACTGAAAGCTCTGAAGTCATACACTTGTGAGTCTAAGCTGACTTGGGACTGCAAACAATCCCTTAGACAACTGGCTGCACACAACCAGGTCACTGTGATGTGGGTTCCAGGTCACAAGGGAGTTAAAGGCAACGAGGAAGCAGACTGCCTTGCCAAAGAAGGGACAAATACACAATTTCTCGGCCCAGAACCCTTCTGTGGACTCTCCAAGGCCCACTTGAAAGAAGAGTTCCGACGCTGGGAAGCGAATGTAATGAAATTTCATTGGAATAAAGTGCCAGGACGAAGAAAAGCGAAAAGGCTAGTGAGCCTATCGCCAAGGAAAGCTAAGCTCGAGTTGGACAAGGAAGACTTGAAACTGGTAACGGCACTTCTCACTGGACACTGCCCTCTGAGGTATCACCTCAAAAAGATAGGTAAAACAGAGAGTGATAGTAGCCGCTACTGCGAGAACTTCGCTGAAGCTGCAGAACATTTGCTTTGCGAATGCCCAGCGCTCTTCTGCAAGAGGCTTAAGGAAGGGGCCTTTTTAGAGCCCTCCGATATCAGGAACCTAGCTTCCAGGAAACTGATAAACTTTGCACGAAGTCTCGAAATCCCGGGCCTCGAATAGATTAAGGGTTATGCACAAAATATCTTATAGGTCGAGGTGCTTGAGAGGCTGCACAGCCTTAACGACCCCCCCTACAATCTACAAACTAGATCTTGCTTTCAAACAATGTAATGCTCAGAGACAGGAAGAACCAGTCTATGTATTTTATTGGTCTGAGATAGACAACGAGCAGAAAAGACCTGGCTGACACCACGCAGTCTAAAATACGAATACGCACCGATTCACAAAGTAAACAATGCTTACATACCTAACCTAACCACCAGCAGACCGGTTTCGGGCTTATTGGTCCTCATCAGTGCAGGGTAGTCTATTTTTTTTTTTCTTTCAGCACTACCAACGTATCATTACATTCTACGAAGGCCTAGAAGTGCCGTGCAAATATTTTAGTTTAGTAGGTATTTGGGTATCTATACTGGTCATGAAGAAATATATTTCATTCAACGAATACATCCTTCTTGAATATGTCTCTTTCGAAAATAAGTGGAAACCCTTTTCTCTAGGAAATGTTATGGGAATTAAATAACTTCGAACCGAATACAGAGATGCATGGAAATTGAACGTAAAAGCTATATTCCTGAGATACAATCATGTTTTCGATTTCCTGTTTGAAAGAATCAGTACATGGAAGCATATTGCAATTTGATTCACAAACCCTGTGAGAGACAACATGATTAATACTCCGATTTTCCATCATCTTCGATCAAGACTTGGCTTTTTGAGAATGTTAACGGGGAATGGAATAATCCAAAACCAATGGGATAATCATAGAGTGCCACGAACGAGAAATAAAAATAATAGAAATTTTAAATAGACGCCACATATTTTTCGCTTCAATTGAGATTATTTCCAATAAAATAAACATAAAATATTTATAAAAACAAGCTTCTATGCAAATGCACTAAGGGAAAAAATTACTTCATTGATTGATCTATAGGTTATTCTAAGAGTAACAGATTCAAAAGCTTCTCTTGAGGAAGAAGAGTATGATAGATCTCAAACTGTGGAGAAATTATTATTCAATTTTGCCCATATATATTGTATATAAAAGACATTTCTCGTCTTCGAAATAGAATTCTGAAAATTACTTTCGAATCAGGAAGGAGTTTATGCTCCAGGCGACTTTAGGTTCTACATTCAATGTTTTTATGATACAGAAGTAAAAAAAGTATAATTATTTATAATGTGTTATTACCTATACATGATTCGAATTCAACATATCTAGAAACACATTCAAACTCATTAGAATTATATATTTGGAGGAAATTGAAATCACATTTTCTGCATGAAAATGAAAACAAATTGTATTCGAAAATGGAAGGAAGTCAAATATGATGGTTTTTTGAATCCACCTCGATGTCCTCTAGCTCTAGTTCATGTTAATACATTAACGTCCGCGTTTTATGATGACGCAACACCCTGTTTAGTATGCATAAGAAGGATGAAGCATGGGAGATAAAAACCAAACTCTGTCGAGATATTTATTCCATCACTATACCTACATAAAGGGGTATTGTTATCAGAAAGTGCCAGCGAATGAATTCGATCATACCTACATGGAAAATACAATCTACGATACGATAACATCCTATCTACTTGAACAGATAGGTATAGTTAGATGCAGGGCCGGAACTTGAAATGGAAATGCCCTGGGGCGAAACGAAATGTGGGGCCCCTAAATCTGGAAATTTTTCATAAACCTCAAATCGTATGAAATTTTGTTACAAACGCATTATAGAACTAAACTTTTTTTTTCTGGATTTCTTAGAACCAAATTTATTCGAAGTCAATTTTGCACCTTTTGGTTTTCCATGGACAGTACTGCTAAATTACTGAGTCTGTTTGTCCCATTGAGCTACGGAAGATGTTTTTGATCAATTTCAATTTGGAATACATCCATTCAGTTTTCGCAGTAGTGACAGTGACTGTTAGAAACATAAGTAGTGCTGTGCACACATCAGGATAACTGGACGAGAATGACTAAAAACCGGCCGGGCCAACTCTTTGACATCTTTTATACTGATATCTTTAGAAAATGTCGACCTAACAGAAAGCAACTGATGGGAGGAAAACGAAGGTGAAACGTCATTTGAGAATGTTTTGGAAAACTCATCAGCTTTTTGCTCCAACTTGCTTTTCGATAAATATACTTTATATACATCCTGTATAAAGTAGTTCCGGCCCTAGTTAGATGAGTAAAATAATCACGGACTATACAGCGTTTCCAACAAAACGGGTAACTTTTGTTAATATTTTTCATTGAAATTCGATTCTTCTTTGGTGTGTTGCATTCATCTTATAGTATTTCTCACTACCCACCTCGCTACCCACCAAGCATATTCTATTTCATACACATTTACATATTTCATATTTTGTGTTCAACGTTCTGTTATTTTCTTAAGGATTTATTTTTCAGAATAAGCAATAAGATTCCAGGACGAATTTCTTGAGATTTCTAGTGGAGCTTTTCTGTCAGAGAAATATTATAGTACTGATTCTATCAGCAATCTAGACTTTCGACTCACAAGGAATTACCAGGTATTACTACGGCTTTCATAACTGAAATAAAAATAAAATGAGAGTAAATACGATATACTTACTTGAAATGTTTTCATTTCTGGGGTATCAAATATACCTGCTATGAGAAATGATACATAGTCTGGAAAAGTCCAATAAAAAAATGCGATGGTTTTATTTGCTACTTGAGAATTTCGCAATATACCCAATGTCTTTATAATTTATGCTTTCAAGTACCTGAGTTGAAACAAAATGGAGTATGAATAAAAATAATTCCATGAGCATACCTTCTTAGTTGTTTCGACTTTGATGTACCAGGTGTGCTAGATACCTATTATTTTCGTAGTCACAAAAATGGGATGATATAATGATATAGCCTTTTCAGATAGATTGATTACCTACTCATGATGACATCATGGCCCAAAATAAGAACACACCTAATATTCAAGAAATTTGTTTGAAACTTTCTAAACGATATATGTATAGTCCACGGTGTCAAGTTGAAAACGAAATGGCAAATGAATTTCAAGTTTCAACCAATGTGAAGAACACATTCAATGACCAATACTCACAGCCACTAGCAAAAATAGTAAGAAGTTGTATTGATATACCTCAGTATTGAAACTCATCCCTATATATATATATAGGTAATATAAACTATATAACATAACAATAAATTGGGAATCTTTCCTATAGACAATAATTCAAAATATATCACCTCATCAAACATATCAAAGATATCAGAACCAATATCAAAACCTGACTGACTGGTTTAATTCTTGATGCTATATGAATCGACCGTTTTATTTTTAACCGAAGTGATTGAATCAGTTTTCAAATGAATAAAGAGGAACATCATACAGGGTGATTACAAATTCGATGTAGAAAGCCCCGGATCTTCAATTCTTTAGGCGGGGCAAAAACTGAAAAATGCCGCCCCCGCACACTCATATTTTTTACCTCATCTTTATAATTTCAACTATCAGATGTCCACTAATTGATTGACATTTGGAAATAATGCATCTATCGCTGTTTTTTCTGTGTTGAGCCTATTCATTTACAAATATATAGACTTGAACTTGTAGGATATATATTTTATACACAGCAGATAATTTAAACCCGATTAGGGGCGGCAAATTTTGTTTTATCCAATGGGTGCTAAACTGGAGGGCAAGCAAAAAAAATGCGCCACAGAAGAAAATTTTTCATGGTTCAAGTTCGAATGCCTTTAAATTTGATTATAAAGTTATTTGGCATTACGTGTAAAACACCTCGACCAAAATAAAGTTGATATATATCGATATATGTAGACATAGGTGAAAAAAATATATATAGAACTTATTTTTCTTGAAACCTTTAATACCAATGAATTCATCTGCCACTGTATTCATGTACAATACGTTCTCTATAACAATGTAACATTGCCACATTATTAATTCGTTTTTGTAAAACTGAAAGCCAGCATGTAAGCGACTGGCTGTGTAGACACCGTCCGAATGCCAAAACAAAAACAAAAGCTAGCATGAATTAGATGAAAAATATATTCAATAAATCATCCACAGCGAGTAGAAAACAACTTATTTACTGGCTAATGCCACGCAGAACATCATCAAATTATATATACTCGCAGTCTATGGAACAATTCAGAGTGGATATAGAATGCAGAACAAAAAAATGACCTCTTCTATTATGATTTTCTCACACATTTCTTTATCGGCCTATGGGTGTATCGCACCCACACCCATTGCAATCATAGGGGCATTGGCCCCAATGTCCCCATGCACTCGCCGCCTCTGAATACTCGATCAAATCATTATTTCTTTAGATTTAGAAAATAGTTGAACAGGTTAGAGTGTTTGTAATTCTCTACACACATCTCGTCGAAATAAATTTGTTTATTTTGCAAAATAGGGTGAACACCACTTTTTTCAGCAACTTCTCCAGCCTTTTTTATTGAATATTTGATTGGATTTTGTCTCATTTTTTACAAAGTTTTAAGCAGATTAGTGCGACGGTATAGGCAAGGATAATATATTTCTAAATTTCTATATTCACTCGATTGATTCCGCGGAGAATATTCACACATCAAAATAATACTTTTTTTTCAAATGTCGAGCTACAGCTACTGAGAAAATTTTCCATTTTTAACGTGAAAAAATTACTTGGTCGCAATAACAAATAATCAGCCTGCTAAAAACTGACAACTAACAATAATAAGTGTCAGCAATGAACAATATTCAATGTAGATATCGCAGCCCACTCTGCCCACTAAGTTTTGTGAACCTGATGTGAAAATATACACCAGGTTCTTTCGTCAGTTTTTCGGTGTCGTGTAATCTACACCACACTAAAATCAGCTGATTTTCAGTGTAGTTATCCTAATGATATTCAGACAAATGATGAACTTGAACATCACGTAAATTTTTTATGTTATTTGTGATTATTGATTGATATATTATATTATACATAGTTTCAGAGAAAGTGGCGGATTTAGGGGGGGGGGAAGAGGTTTCGTTCCCCCCCTGGCGAAATGCGAACTCGTATCCCCCATGTTCCATATTAAAATATTTTTTCGAAAATCATAACTGTGTATTTCGTACAAAATTATAATTGCCAGTTTGAACTATCAATTATACATAATTGCCAGTTTTAACTGTCAATCATACATAATTACTAGTTCGAACTGGCATTTATAGATAATTGCCAGTTAGAACTGACGTTGAATTTATAAAGTCCACAGATCGAGCATAGAGCAAGACAGGCAAGATGTGCCTAGGCTCATTATGCTCTATCTAGGATTTGTACTTTATTGAAAGTAATAAAATTTGATTTGATTGATTTGAATTGAAACAACTACAGGGTGGTTTAGAATTCTAAATTTTGAACCACCCTGTATTTCAATCGATAGTGGATAAAAAGTTGAGATAGGGACATGTAAGCCGTTTTAACTAATTATAAATGGTTTCGACAAATAAAATTCCCAAAGTTGAATAATCTCGATTTTTCACACCCTATATCTCTGTAATCGTTCGATAAAGACCCCAAATATGAGAGATCAATGAAATCAGCTTTCCACGAAGGATCTAAAAATGCAATAAAATACAGTGTGTTCCATATGAATAATCAGAGTAGCTTCTACTTTATAGTAGAAGCGGCAACGCCGCATCGTCTAAAATATTTTAGGAGTGTTTTCAGGTCAATCTGTTGTCTGGTTACCCAGAAATGTCTAATTAACGCTCATCGTGAAAAGCCCTGTATTCTGAAGGCATCCTCCAGGGGTTCACAGATGATCGTTGGTCTTCATAATGTCAAAGTCGAGATCGAGGCGAAACTCGAAAGCGTTCACCTACCAACGCTCGAACGAAAAAAAATTCGCAATCTCTCTCTCGATGGCAGAGCCGTCGAACCATCATCCATCCAACAGTATAATATCTTATCTGGTCCGCGCGTTTGTTTTAGATGCGATCCCCAGCCCGCTAGATCAGAGAGCAATCAACAACGTACAACGTGCGTCATTCGTTCGTTAGCATCTCGACGGGCCGCGGAAAGATTGAAAAAAGTGTGCGAAATTAAGAGTGCGCGGCTGATCGTACTGTTCCCGTGTAGTGAAAAATGATTTCGTGGGGGATCGTGGCGAAAAAATTGCTGGCTTGATGTTTGCTAGAGGAATGGTAATTTTGCACTTTGTGCATACGTATCTTGACCCCAAAACGCGATATTGTTTTTTTATGTTCTGGTTCTCACGAAAAGGGATATCCTTCCTGTAATGTTCAGAGAACATCGTGAGAACCAAGGGAAAGAAGGTAGTAGTTGGTGTTCTTCTTAAATTTCTGGAGATCGTATGCCTCGGGGAACACTTCCCTAGGCAATGAGTTCCAAAGTCTCGATGTGCGTTGGATGGACGAGTCTTTGAAAAGGGACGTTCTGCAAGTCTCTAAAGTGACCACGAAAGAGTGTGAAGACTGAACTTGACGGGTTAATTTCGAAGAGACTGCTAAGGGAGGAACGATTGTTGATATTTCAGAAGAGCATCGCCCATGAAAATATCTATAAAATAGAGATAAATCGCCAACTTTTCTACGGTGTTCCAGAGAAGTGAGCGAGTTTGTAAGCGAGGCATCACCGACGAGACGAATTGCCCTTTTTTGGACAGAATCCACTAGTTTCAGGATATGTTTAGGTGCCGCACTCCAAATATGGGAACAGTATTTCAGGACAGGTTGGATCTGTGCCTTATAGATCATAAGCAGCTGACTGGGAGTGAAATAGCTCTTGGCTCGAAACAGAAATCCAAGTTTTTGGCAATGAACCTCACGTGATTTTCCCAAGAAAGTTTATTGCTGATAGTAACGCCAAGCATCGAAATGGATGACTTCAATGGCATGGTTACTCCTGACTGAATTATGTCTATTACTATTTATCCCATCCAGAGTTTCGAAAGTTTCCTTAATCGTGCAAGTATATGAGACTTATCACCCAAGACAGAAAGAAACATTCAAGACTTATGATTTGACACTTGAGATTTGAGAAGATGACCAACTTCCTACTGGAGAATTCGGTTTTAAATGGGTATAAACGAGGGTATAAATAATAGGATTTGCACATGTTTTGTGACCGAAAATGACACCATTGTCTCCCGCAATTATTCAAAAAGTTTATGATTTTATGGAAAAATTTTAAAATAGGAAAAAAAAAAGTAACAACATAGCAGATATATGTCAAAATAAGACCTATGAATAGGCCATATTCCAGTTCTTTTTTTATTAGAATCTAGAGCACATGAAATAATCTTGAATCATCATGTCTCAATTCTTGAGTGATAAATGTTAAATACTAAAAAAAATTTTACGAATTCTCCCTAATAGATCAGCATTTCCATTGAACTTACCCATTTTAATTACTTACCTATCCACCAAAAACGCTTCGTAAAAATGAGGCGAAATTTCAAAATTATATCACATAATTTCCTTCTCAAAATAGTGACCCTGGGGTCGAAATACGTAAATGACACAACGATTTTTGGAAAATTATAGGTTTTGCAAAATTACCAAAAAAAATTGGGTTCTGAATTCAGCTGGAAGAAAGATGGTATAGTTAGATCGGTTTTTCGAGGTTGTAGTTTTATCGAGAAATAAATCGCTGGCCAAACTCGGGTGGTATGAGTTGGTCAAATACGAGGTAAAATAATTTTTTTTCGGCTGGAGGTTACTAGTCATCCTTAAAATTGTTCCATGACGTATATTCTACTATATTTAGAGATGCTAATATGCGGATCCGTTTTATAATTTCATCAAGAAACTACAATTACGACGTTAGATTGTCCTGGAACCGGTATTTGCTTGCTATTTCCAGTAATCCTTTTCTTCCGTTCATTGACTACGTCCCTGGTACACTGGAGTCCATTTGTCCTGTTGGGACTACCAAAGGAATTGTCAAAAACAATCCTAATGTGATATTGTCGAGATTAGCTGTTTTTTCGAATTGATCATAAATAACTTTGTTTAATATCCTTGATGATTATTAACGCAAGTGCTGAAAGTCAAGGGTAATATAGATAAAAACAGGCCCCGAGCGAATTTGGTTGAATGTGAGAGAATATTATATTAGGTATGTTTCAAATCATGAGAGATATTCCAACATCCAACACATTTTGGCATGGGATTTCACATTTGTTGATTCATGTGGAATAATCAGAAAAGGTATTGATTACTTACGATTCATCTACTATTGGATGAACATTTTTTAGAAATTAAATAAATAAACATGCATAAATTATTTCTTCATTATATGATTATCAGATTCTACCTCTGTTTCTAGATTTATTCATTTATTGTAGGTGTAGTTTGAATAACGAACATTGAAATTACCTACACTCATTACTTATTTCTATTATCATGTATTTAGCATGGTTGGGAATCTAAATTAGCAAGCTTTGAGAGGAAACAAGAAAATGTAGCTATAAACGCATTAAGATGTAGAAAAAATGGGATATCGAGTATAAAAGAAAATATGTACCTATTAGTTGAATTGTTTTGTTCCCGATTTCATTTTGTTGTACACTTTTCGAAAAAATAGTGTAATGCCAGTGTACTTGATTTAATTGATCCACTTAATTCAAAAGAAAATTGAAAATATCTGAATTGAATGACCTTTTTCATTCAATTTTCGATGACGTATTCAAAACTCGTCTGCCCTATTGTGCCTAAAAATGTGAAACAAGAAGTCACCAGAAAAATTAGTTCGACAGCTATACAACAAATGAAAATATACCCAATAACCATAAAATATTTTAGATTAACCAAATACATATTTCGACAACTAAGTTGTCATCTTCAGTGGAAATACCAATGAAACTTAACTTTATTATTATTGAAAATAAAAGTTTAGCATGGTTTAGTGGGGTGCAATTAAATGATTTGAGGATGAAGAATGACTATTAAATCATCTAACAAAACTCGCTAATTCGTTGAAATGTCATAAATAACAAACTATTTAGTAGTGGTCATTAATTAGTCATGAGAAATTGTCAACATTTGCATTATTCATTACGATTAGTTATTACGTTATAACGATGATATGTCGTCGTACCAAGTACTACGAGTACGATCACCTACTTAATATTATGTCCACCACGTGAAGAACTATTTCACTCCTAGTTTCTAAATGTTCCCGGCATGAAAGCGGATTTTTGCACATCACTATACAGGGTGATTCTAAATTCAATGTAGATATTTCAAGGCCTCATTGCTGGGATTGAAATGCAAAAGAACATGAATCTTTTTTTATCATTTGACTGCAGCATTCTCAATTCTGCAAAGAGTTTTATTCGAAACCGTGTTTGAAACAAAACACTGACAGTGATTTCACCATATTCCTTCCAACATAAAAAATACCCAAGTCAACAAAATATTTAATAACATGAATATAATATTCGAAGCACGAGACATTTACATAACAATTTATTTACCTTCCGATAATACAACGTTCGATGGCTCCCTCATCTATTTCTGTAGTCTTTGCCTATTTGATTTGGGAGCTTTTGAGGCATTTTCCGTTTTTCCTCGGTTTTTCCACATTAGAATCACTACCTGCCCTTCTCAGATCGCGATTGTTTCAAATCCTCGATGGTATCGAAACTGGATCATTTTCAGAAATCCGAAACTAATGATATATTGATAAATGACATATTCTCACATTTTCGAATCCCTACTTAGGTTGTGAATACAACAAAACCCTCGACAATGTCTCATATTGTTATTAGAACTATAGGAGTTCTATTTAAAATAACAATGTATATACAGGGTGCCCGTTTTTCGAGCTTAACCATGGTTATCTCAGTTATTATAAGATATACGATGTCGGTTAAATCGGAGCAAAGTTGCGCATTTTCATGCTGGATAATTATGTGAAAGAAAATTTCATGCATCATTTTTTGTTTTTGAAGTATTGAAAGAAATTTGTAAATTTCGTTTTTATTTTTTCAAGCGAAAACCAAAAGAACTGGACGTTTCTAATTAGCACTTTCTCACAAGGAATCTGAATCTGTCACCGTTTTTTCCAATGCATTCTTGATATCAGAGATATCAGAGTCGAATTTGTTTTTTCTTATGGGCGCCATATCGGATATTTGCATTTTTGAAAGGTCTGTCACTTTCTGAATACAATGATGTGACACACGATATATTTGAATCCTACATGCTAATCAAAATTGAAAAAAAATCGTTTTTACGAAGAGTGCTTTGAAAATAACGCCTGCAATTTTATCTAACAAAAACTAAATTTTGATAGTTCAATTGAGGATACGGAAAGTTCATATTTTTGTCAATCTTACCTTCTTAAAATCTAATGTTTACAGTTAGGAACGAACTTGACAGGGAAATTTGAAGTTTTTTCTCCGCAAAACGAAACAAAATTATTGAATACATAAAAGTTATAAAATAGGCTTGAATACCAAATCCACCGTTCTCTTCTAGACACAATTTCACTCTTTCCAGCTCAGCAATCATCGATGAATAGAATTTTAAGAAATCTTTCTTCATTCCCCATAAACAATAATCCAGTATTATTTCGTCAAGGATCTGATTCTTGAAATCGTACCTACATTGAGCTATTCAGAACTTGGGGTGAAGAGTAAAATTATGTTAAGAAGTGAAAGGTGGAATATTCGAGCATGCCTTATAACTATTTTTATTTTTGCGAAGAAAAAACATTTATAACTTAAATGTCGTTCCTACTTCAAAATTACCTTGGTTATTATGTGAGTTTGCTCTCAAGTTCAATTGAACTATCAGAATTCAGATTGTTGAACAAAATTTTTGGCATTATTTCCAAAGCACTCTTCGCAAAAACGATTTTTTGATGTAAAATTCGAACATATCGAGTGATACGTCATAGTAATCAGAAAAAAACAGACTTTCAAAAATGTGAAAATCCAATATGGCGACCATAAGAAAAACCGAAGTTCAGTGTTGAATCTCTGACATCAAAAACTCCATTAAAAATACGATGACAGATTTAGATTCCTTGTAAAAAAGTGCCCCAAGAACGTCCCACTTGAAAACGTCTAGTTCGCTTCCTTTTCGATTGAAAAAATAAGAACGAAAACTACACATTTTGGTTTTCTTCCAATATTTCAAAAACAAAAAATGATACATGAAATTGTGTTTCAAATAATTGTTCAGCATGAAAATGCGCAACTTTGTCCCGATTTAACCGACCTTTATCTCTTATAATAACTGAGATCCCCAAGAGTAATATCATTGCCAAAATAATTGGCTATCAGAAATCGAATACAAATGCAAATCATGTGAAGTTCAAGATAAATGATCTGATTTAGCAGGTTGTAAAGATCAAACTGCAACCTCGATTACCGTTCATTGTATCATGAAAATAATCTTAGCACGGAAACAATGACAAACAGCATATGGCTTCGCTGATTGAAGTTGGGCTCATCTAGCAGCAGACATTCAGACAACACTCAGTGTGAAACCGAACGTCTTGACGTTGCGATGTTAGTCGGTTTAGAATGTAGTGTTTTAGTGGTAGTGAAACTTAGTTATGTGCGATAAAATGATAATACAACACTGCAATGAGGACATGGAATCGCTCATAAAAGACGAAGACATTGATGAAGAATCCAACGGTGAGTTGAAAAAGAGTTGAGTTTAGATTTCACAAATTGTACGTGCTACATACTTTATGATATAGTATGGCGGCTTGCACTTCTTTATCCCTTCTCCTCTGGCTCCCTAGGGATATAATTTTGAATTATCTTGTAATTTTCAAGAGTTTTTTAATCGGTAATGTGACTTTTTCAGTAGTTGTAAAATTCACAACCTCTGGCTCAAATCTAGACTTGAACCGATATCCGAACTTTTGGAGTTCTTGATTAATTTCAAAGATCGTTTTGGTGAATGAAGTTATTGAAAAAAAGTGGTAATTTTTTCGTTAGATGGCGATGTCGCATTTTCTCAAAATTTTTGGCCTCCTGAACTCGGATTCAAAGTCAAAACGCGGCAGACTCAAGGATTTTCGGAAATATGGGCCCATTTCATTTCGCAAATACATCACCATTTGATTTTTAATAAAAACACCATACACGATCACATCTACTTATTTTCAAACATTTTTTAAACCTCGCACAACACTATATAGACTTTATACTCTTAACTTCTCGATTCTCAGTGTTTTTTTTTACATTTTGGAAAATGATTGAATTTATTGTGAGTGTAAGCGTGTTTTAGTTTAGGGAAAGACGACTTTTGTGTTTTCGTCAGCAAACATCTGGGATATCAAATCGTGTCAAATGGTGTATTCCCGAAACAAAATTGGCCCATATCTCTGAAAATAATTGAGTCCGCCACGTTTTGATTCCAGATTCAAGTTCAGGAGGTCAAAACATGTAAGCACAGGCAAAAATTTTGAAAAAATTTTACATCGCCACCTAACGAAAAATTAACCGAAAAAAAGATTCTGAAAAAATTTTTATACGTTTGAAAAGAGTTTTAAGTAGCGCTTGACTAGCTTCTACACAATTTCCATATTGTATTTTCGCTAAATACCAAAACTTTTTCATAAAATACTTTTTACAGCAATTTCAAAGCGCAACTTTGGAAACTCACGAGAAATTTATCGATATAATTATCGATTTCGTTTTTCCAGGTCTATGAACAGGCCTGGTCCCGGTTGAAAGATAATTCAAAAAAGCAAAAAAAAAAATTGTTACTAGTAATAATAAAGCCGTGTATTATCGATAAATGAAAATGTTACCCCTCGATGTTACCCTACAAAAACAATACTATTTCGAATATTTTTTCGATAAAAAAACTCCATTTCATCTGTTATCAATTCCGTGGTTAATTCAGTTGATTCTATATACTCACCTTGCCTGGTCCTAAAAATCAATGAACAAATTTCATGTGGATAAATAGGTCACTATCACTTTGATTGGCGTGTTTGGGTAGATATTGTTTACACCCTGTATCAACAGCACCATTTGAATTTCACCAGCTATACTTGTTTTTCCAAAATTAAACGTCGCGTTTCACTTCAATTAATCAGTTTTCTGATAACATTTCTTGTCTAAATAGCTTGATGGTGTCAGAGTGATAAAAGTGATCTCCACTCGGTATATACATAACGTTTGATGAAAACTGGAAACAAAATATTTACATACGTAAGAGGAATCTAGATCATGGTTGCCTTGTGATATAATCGGTTTTTGTGTTTATTATACCTCAACTCAGCGACGTAGAAAAATACTAGTTATAAATTGAGTGTCCCGTGATTATACTTCCAAAATTCGAAATTGAGTTGGGTAACTTATCTCTGCCCTAGGTATTATCGGTGGGAATAATGCTAGGATACCAGATTCTAATCAGTTGCATCAACATGGTAGACAAGATATTTTACTGTTTCATGTATTATCAGCTTCGATATATGGAATTTCATTTGTTTTTGCTTCTTCTGTTGCAATCTTCAGTGGAAGCGGCAGTTTCATTGGTTCTTTCACTGAAGATGGCAATATAGTTGCCGAAATACCTACGTATCTGGTTTTTCAAATGTTTTGTCTTATATTTTTGTTCGTTGTTCAATACAGTCTCAAAGTCTTTACCCCACAAATATAGGTGAATCGAGAGGTGAATGGTCGACAGGAACCACAAAAAACTTGATAAACGCTAATACACGCGTCAGATTAACAGTGCTTTTATTGAAAATTTCATAAATTTATTTTCAACCAATTAGAAAGCTCCTTTTTGTATACGTTGCTTATAGCAACGGGCGATTACCGTGATTATTTCATTCATGCTAAAATACACGTTTTTGATTGGTTCAAATGATTGTGTTGATAAGCAATAACACCATGTTTTAGATTTTGTATTTCGGCTCCTGATTGGCTATTGGATACCTACATATGTGTTTTCGTTTCTGTATTTCGCTTTCTGATTCGTAGGCAGTAGGGTAGTTTTTAAACAACGACTTACCAGTTGCAATCTGTCATATTATTTTCCGATTCTTTGGTAAATAAATGAATGCTACTACACCAAATTTTCGTCTGAACTATGATAAAGACAAACTATTATTAATATGGATCAACTTCATTTTCCACAAAGTCTGGATAATTTCAACATTAATAGAATTAATCTAATGTAACCTAACCACAAATTATGACAACAATCAAAATGAATTTAGCTCAGTAGTACCTAGTGCATAGGTAATCTTGCCTACATCATACAATGGCATTAATGTACTGTTAGTTGCATAACGAATCTTCTACAATGCATAATATCAAAATAACTAATTCCACAAACTGTACGTTCAATATTAATATTAACAATAAATAGAAAATCATCAAAATGGCTTTGATTTTATTCATGAAATAATCTGAACAAACACAACTCGCGCTGTGCGCTCGTGTAGTTTCCAAGCAACATGATTTGTTTCTCAAAATCGAAGGAATTTGTGTTTCAATAATCATCATTACACTTGTTGTATTACATGCGATAATTTTGTTAGTTCCTATTGACGGAATTAATAAGTGATAATTCTTCTGTCAAAAATGAAGCGCCTTGTATTTATTTACAAACGTCACTCAGAATAAAATCTGGGTAGACATGTGATATTAGATGTTATGATTGAAAACGGACTAGTTTTGAATGTTCCTGAAATATTAGTAATAAACATCAGTTACTATCTACAGTATCTACGCAGAATAGGTCGTATAGGATTCATCTTCTCATTATATTAATAGCAACTCCAAATTATGAAATTTTCTTACCGAATCTCCCACGCAGCTGAATTAATTCCCTATAATTTTTTTCTCGGTTTCACTCATGTTTTTGTTGATGAAAATTTTCCACGAGATTTCTTATCAACAACAAAAACATTCGTGACCTTGAAAAAATTATCGGTAATAATTTTGCTGCTAGGGAGATTACAAGTGACAGTCTACCTATCATGGCGAATTTCTTCATTTTGTGATTTTATAAATAGATTTTCAACATATTTTCATTATCTAAATACACAATTTCGGTGATTCTTGGTTACTTTCATCATGTCATTTGTCTTGAGTCAATGTAAATAAAGATACGCTTTTTCTCGTCATTAATTTTGAAGTAATCTTCATTAATAAATACTTAAATGCTCGTAATCCGGATAATGGTCGAGTGATTGAGTTGTATTCAGATTATAGAGGTACTAAATTAATCATCTGGTATGATAAGTCATGGTAAAATGTTGACGATATCGACAAAATTCCATCGTGTTTGTTTTCCATCCTGCGTAATATTCTCTACCACTGATGAAAATTCAGGTCTGTTCATATTGCACTAAAACGTGCATTGTGTTCTTTGACTCTTGTGAGCAACTCTTGCCAAGTCTGCCCGGTATCAAGAAATATATGAGATGAACTCGGTTTTGGTTTATTAGAAAAGCTAATAAAATGTGTACCGGCGTTGAATTTCATTTTCGAATTTCATGTTCATCGAACCATCAAATTGAAAATGGCTCGTCTGTTTTACGTTTTATGCCATTGTCTTGTTACCTCGTGTCACGAGGCGCATTATTTGAATGATATATGTCTTTTTCTTGATGTCGCCGTAAAGTTTTGGATCGTTTCGTTTGAATGGCTGGATATATACTGAGTGGCCAATCAGACACAGGGACTGGACTATCTCTATCAACTTTTCGATATAAAATATGTATGAAACAACCGTGAACAAACGTTAAAAAATAATAAAATAATTTTTGATTGTGTTTATTGCAGAGAAGCTAGGTGGCAAACAATAATTCGATGTTTAAATGAGTTGGCGTTATATCACAAATAACTTTCTATAAGACTTCATAATTACTCATCTTGATAAGGACTCGAAAATTCCGAGTATGCATTTTTATAGTTATACATTTGTGATATGTCTAATCTAATCTCATAGATATTTCCAAAGCATTTGATCGAGCTTGGCACCAGGGACTCCTCGCCAAGCTTCCATCTTATGGTTGCCTCCTCAGCTGTGTTCTCTGCTTGCTAGTTTTCTCTCAAACAGGTCTCTCCATGTAGTGGTCGATGGAGTTTCATCTGATACTCTACTCATAAATGCTGGTGTTCCGCATGGATCAATTTCAGCACCAACACTATTTCTACTCCACATCAACGATTTGTTGGAAGCAACTTCATGTCCTATACACAGCTTCGCGGATGATAGTACTCTCCATACCGCTTTCCCTTCCAGGGCTCCTATATCGGCCCGTCACACCAGAAATGAACGAGGCAGAAATGTTGACAAAATAAATATGGACTTAGCAACAATTCTCGAGTGGGGATCTAATAACCTGGTAGAATTCAATGCAAACAAAACAAAAGCATGTCTTTTCTCTAGAAAAGCCGATCTCACTCTGCCCAACATAATTCATTCTGGAGTAACCATACCATTGAAGTCATCCATTTCGATGCTTGGCGTAACTATCAGCAATAACCTTTCTTGGGAAAATCACGTGAGGTCCATTGCCGAAAGTGCATCCCAACAACTTTATTTTCTGTTTCGAGCCAAGAGCTATTTCACCGCCAGTCAGCTGCTTATGATCTATAAGGCACAGATCCGATCAGTCCTGGAATACTGTTCCCATATTTGGAGTGCGGCACCTGAACATATCCTGAAACTATTGCAAAATCCATGGATTTTATCCAAAAAAGGGCAATTCATCTGGTCGGTGATGCCTCGCTTACAAACTCGCTCACTTCTCTGGAAGTTGGCCATTTATCTCTATTTTATAGATATTTTCATGGGCGATGCTCTTCTGAAATATCAATAATCGTTCCTCCATAAGCAGTCTCCGTCAAGTTCAGTCTTCACACCCCTTCGTGGTCACTTTAGAGACCTACAGAAAGTATCTTTCCAAAGACTCGTTCATCCAACGAACATCGAGGCATACGATCTCCAGAGATTTAAGGAGAACACCAACTCCTACCTTATTTCTCTTGGTTTTCACGATGTTCTGCGAACATTACAGGATATCCCTTTTCGGGAGAACCAGAACAAAAAAAATTTGATTTAGAATATTTTAGATCTTTAGATCATATTATCAAACTATCGCTTACTTTCACTTGATCATTTTATAAAATTTTGCTGAAAGACTTGTTGGTATAATAGGTATAGTATAGTTGTAAACATATCTAATATCTTCCGAAAATTAAGCATTTTTTATATTATATTTCAGTTGGAGCAGGTTAGTGGCTTAGTCCTTACATAAAACAAATGTCAAATCAGAATTCTGATCTCTTTTTCTCGCAGTTCTCTTGTCACCATAAACGATATCATTAATAATCCAAACAATCTTTTCTTGCAGAAGGTTGACTTGAGTAAGCATCGATTGAGTTTAATTCGACAAAAACTGGGTCACTCTCACACGTTGTGCAACTTTTGATGATACGATTATTTTGAGTGTCTTGGACACATAATGATACCATTGATATCCGATGATAATTTATTGTCTTCGAACTTCTTGGGAAAGGTACGCACGTTCGCGTTTTATAAATAATGTACGAGCATTGTCGACCGAAATACGAGATAATGAACAATTATTTATTGTTTCTACAAACGATTTTAGCATTTCCTCAGAGACAGATAACGTGCAATGGCTTTCGTGAGGCCTAATTCTTGAATTGTCGGTCTTCCCAGAAAAAAAAAACCTGTCCAATTTCAATCTACCGTCAGCTGGGAGAAAATTGCCGTCGCCCCTAATAGTCATGATATGATTCGAAGAATTACCACAAAAAATCAGGACATTTCCTCACCTGTGAACTTTATTGATGATATGAAAATACTTTTTTTTGCAACCGACTCAGAAGTCGTACATTTTTGTTCTGCAATCAGATCTAGAAGTTGACGTTTCTCTTACTGACACAATAAAATGATGAATATGTATGTTTCTCAGCAACACTCTTTTTTTTAATCCTATGATTTAAAAATGAAGTAGCTTATAACATTGTGATATAATTATGATCATTATTTAATAAATTATAATAAAATATTATTATAATGAATATTTTGTTATTTCTTCATATGGCCTCGATCTGTTCCTGATGGGGCAATTGACCAGCCCTCCTTTTATGACATTTTCTAGAGCCACCTTTGAAGTAAATATGTCCATTCAATTGAACTTTGAGTATACATTTTAATTTTTTTTTCATGTTCTGGTTCTCACGAAAAGGGATATCCTGTAATGTTCAGAGAACATCGTGAGAACCAAGGGAAAGAAGGTAGGAGTTGGTGTTCTTAAATTTCTGAAGATGGTATGCCTCGGGGAACACCTCCCTAGGCAATGAGTTCCAAAGTCTCGATGTTCGTTGGATGAACGAGTCTTTGGAAAGGGACGTTCTGTAGGTCCCTATAAAGTGACCACGAAGTGGTGTGAAGACTGAACTTGACGGGTCAATCTCGAAGATACTGCTAATGAAGGAGCGATTGTTGATATTTCAGAAGAGCATCGCCCATGAAAATATCTATAAAATAGAGATAAATCGCCAACTGTTCTACGGTGTTCCAGAGAAGTGAGCAAGTTTGTGAGAATCCAATAGTTTCAGGATATGTTTAGCTGCCGCACTCCAAATATGGGAACAGTATTCCAGGACAGGTCGGATCTGTGCTTTATAGATCATAAGCAGCTGACTGGGCGTGAAATAGCTCTTGACTTGAAACAGAAATCCAAGTTTTTGGGATGCACTTTTGGCAATGGACCTCCCGTGATTTTCCCAAGAAAGGTTATTGCCGATAGTTACGCCAAGCATCGAAATGGATGACTTCAGTTGTATATATCTCTTATAATAAGGGAGTTATTAAGGGTTTACAATTTGCTCATGTTCCAGACTGGTGGGTGAATAAATAGGCTAGTAGCCATATTTGCTGTCAATACAGACAATATAGTCATTACGAAATGCATTCCAGTGACGAAGAAAGTGTTAATTGTACTCCACCAGAAATCAGTAAAGCAGCTGATGAGGATGCAAATAATAAATAACTTATTGTCCGGCGGGCGGCAAAGTACCATTTTACGCCCGGCGGGCGGCAAAGTACCATTTTACGCCCGGCGGGCGGTAAAGTAGTTCGAGGGCGGTAAAGTGCTATTTTACGCCCACACAACCGGGCGATAAAGTTCTATTTCACGCCCGATCGTGCATAAATAATTATTACAAGTTGATTCAATAATTTTCAGCGATAACTTGACCCTGTTGAACGTTTTTTATAGGTTTTAGTACACGTCTTGAATTAAATCTTGTCTTCAGAAATCATTTTATTTATTTTGTCTGGTAGTTCAGATATTTCTAAGCTCGTCATCATGCTCAGTTCCAATGACGCAGCAGTCAATAATATTATATACTAAATATTATATATTTTAATCTTAGAGAGTTATAACAATCAGAATCAACCACGTGGAACAGACATTTCTATAACAATCATGACGACTATGTATGATGATCATGAACAATAATTATTATTCTGCCGCATTGCATAACGATATCCTATGCGAATATGGTATGTTATCTCTGGATGCAACAATACTGCCTTCATATTAATAATCATATTCATGACTGCGAACGCACGTACAAATCTGGAGCCTCGTCTGGAGCGTTTGCAAAGCAAAATTTCATAAGCCAAAAGTTATGAGACCAGGCAGACCCGGTCAATGTTTTTTCACATGAATTTTATATTCATATTCAATCACTGTATTATTATTATTCGCTCCATCCTAGATTATGTTCTTCGAGATATTGAAAATCGAACTACGCTGTGAAGATGGCAATCAATTTCTTCCAATTACTATAAACAATTTGCTTTTGTAGATGTCGACACAGATAAGAGAACCTTATCTCTAATCTGTGATGTCGATCTGAGTTGGATTAAAAAACTATGCTATTTTAGATTTGACTGAAGCAAACTCAAAAGGAAACGTACTAACTGCAAATATAGGTAATTTTCCACCATTTTCAATCGAAATTAAATTATTTTAAATCAGTTCTTGCTTGTTGGTAAAATATTTATACCTTCTTAATGAAAATATTACGCATTTCGGAAATAATAAAATACCGACCAACTTCGTGATCGGATTCCTTACCTCATTTCGAGGTTAAATAGTATATTGCATAACAAGTGTGGAACGTGACATATTTCACACGAGTAGTTGTAGTACGATCCGCGAGTGCGGAAACGTAACGGGTGCAGGAATAGTATATTGTGCAACTACACTGAAAAAAATATGGTACATAATATCAATAAATGCCGTTTATCACCTGTTCGTTCATTTGCACAATGAATTTTTCATCAAGTCAATGAATAAATATTTAATGAAATATGTCAGTATTCATTGAAAAAATGAATTCGTATTCATTGTTATTGATGATGATCGTTGTTCAGAACAATGCACAGGTTTCGTTGTGATTATGGAAAAATTCAATAAGACGATTAAAGAGTTCACTGTGAAAATGTTATATTTATTATCATATCAATGAAAATAATTCATGATCCCAGAGCAATTACTACACTATTTTGAGGAATAAAGTTCATGATATCAATAAATAAGATTCATTACCTCTTCGTTCATTGGCATGATGTATTTTGATTGCGTCAATGAATAATCATTTACCGACATAATGTATGTATTCATTGTATTCATTTAAACAATACATTTTGGATTGAGATTAATGATGATAGTTATTCCGACCAATAAAAAGATTTCGTTGGGGCTTTGGGAAAAATCGTTGAGCGCAAGAAAATGTGCATTGATACAATGACTCGTTTCCAGAAAGTATTGATAAAAGTATTTATTTCAACGGTCTGGCAATGGACCAGTGTGGTCAAATTGTTCTCAAATCAACTAGCTATGTCAGGAACAGAAGACCAATGATTTAATTATGTTGTTACCAACATGAAATTCAGTACATTTCACTGACATATGGAGTTCATATGGTCAATATAGGTATAGGTACAAGTTCAAATAAGTTCATTGGCATAACGTACTCAGATTATTTGACATTGAAGACCTATTTTCATTAATTCCTCGAATATATTTCATTGTCTCAATGTGAAAGGACATAATATTGATGTATCAATCATCAAACAATGAATCGCGTTATTGTATTGATGAACGTATTCATTGGGACGAAAAAACAGAAGATTGAACTCATCTCCATTGATTCTTTGAATATATTTCATTGTCTCAATGTATACGTACATCATATTAATGTAACAATCATCAAACGATGAATCTCGTTATTGTATAAATGAAATTATTCATTGAGACGATGAAACAAAAATGTGGAAGGGAGGCTCACCATAGAATAATCCGAAATTCGGCATCTAGATAGTTGTATAAGCTTGGTTATATTTTTGAATTGCCAACGTATTGTTTTCTCGCTTTCGTGAGAGTTGTGAAGTGCTGGTGTCACGTGAGTTGAGTATTTTTCGTATAGGTTGAAGGAAAGTTATACAACAAGTGTTCTTATTTGAAAAGCACATTTAAAACTGCTGTTATGACGAAAGCTCAGAAGGTACCTACCACATACAAAAGAATTAGGATTGAAAAAAAAATAGGTAAGGAATCATTATTAAACCTATATGTTGATATTATATATTCATTAAGACCGGGGCACCCTCATGAAATCTAAATTTTTAACAGAATCACACTTTTGGAAATTCCATTCATATCAGCACTAATTTTCGAAGGATTATTTTGAATTTTGAATTTATTGATTTGATGTCGAAAATTTTAATTTATACATTTTATGTATGAAACACTACCGATCATTTATGAAATTTCTTCAGATCCAGAAACGAACGCTGCAGCGCCTGCAGCCTGAATGAAGAGGCTTTCAGATATGATAATCTGACGGCAGAAGGTTCGATACCCACTGGAAATCTTACAGCCACTATATACTTCAATAAATACATGGAAGGAAGAAGACGTATTCAAGAACTGGCCTCAGTACAAACGGCCCTCTGGGTTTCGTCTGGTAAGCTAATAATAAAAAGTATACCTAATAGAGCATTTGCTCAGCTCACATATTTTTTAGATTAACATGGACTACAACGTTTTACATGACAATGTCAATGGATAATTGGGAACCTTGCATGGAAAAAATTTTTCTCAAAATGTAATGGACAAAGGAGTGAATATTTATCGCGAAATGATTGAATTAATTCAATCGAAAAAACTTTTAGTGGACTTCCTATCAATAATCCAAAGACCAGTTTCTTGTGTTCAGAATTTGCATTTCACATAATTTTATTATTGTGCAATGTATACATACTTTTCATCGTTTTCCTAGTGAGTTTCATGGAATATTCGTTATGTTCTGATATCGCCTCTGATATTTCTTTCAATTATTGTAATGATATGTTAACCCATAGTTAATATGAGGATTTATTATGTGAATGATATTGGAGGTATTGTATTTATATACGTAGGTACAGATTAATATTAGTCAATGTAATGTATTTGTTTTATTTTTATAATAATAAATTATAATCATTCTTCATTCTTGTAACATCTAGAGAACCCTTATCTTGTCACCTGTTTGGGCTTCAATTATCACTAATATGTGGAACTATGCTTTTGGTTTAAGTATTTTGCACGATAGATATTCTTTATTATTAATCTCAGGAAAAGGTCCATGGCATCTCAAAGTGGAGTGTTGGTCAATTGAGTATCACCTAATTTTATCAGAAATATAAAATTTTCTGATCAATGCCTGTTCTTGTCACTATTTCGCAGTTGTTACAGGATAATTTTTCATCTTGAGGATGAATTATCGAAATTTGGGACATCCAAATTATTTAGCGCTGGTATACCTCCTTTTCTCCTTCAGTTTCAGAGATCAATTGATCGAACTTCAATACATGCTGTAAACTTTCTATATGTCACTTTCGTAAATTATTTACATTAACAAAAGTAATATTATAGCAAGAATGCAGCATGTGTTTGAGTTCGATAAATTATCTCTGAAACTGAAGGAGAAAAGGAGGTACCTACAACAGCGCTGTGACACCCTGTATATAAAAAAATCAATGAGGAACCTTTATTGCATTGATGATCAATATGCATCAATTCAATGAATACCATTTATTCAAACAATGAACAAAATTAATCAATTCAATGTATAGAGAGAGCATTCGGATGATAAAAGGAAACATATATTAAATGAATACTATTCATTGAAGTACCGACCAATATTCTTGAATTCAATGAACACCTGTTCATTTGTTCGATGAATGGAATTCGTTACAGTAACGAACCTATGTTATGTAATTAATCATGAAATTAATGAAAGCGTTCATTAATATTATTAACATTCATATTCTTAATAAGGATAACCAGTGTTACATTGACACAACGATTGCGTTCATCGGACCAATATTAATGAAATTGTTCATTGAGTCACTGTACTTTTTCATTGTATTTAGGTACCGATTTCTTTCTGTGTAGTGCGGAAAATAGGATATTTCATACGAGTTTACCTACTTATACAAATCATTTTTATAGGAAACCAATTCAATTGCCTGAAGAAGCATGTATAAGAAATATGTATCACACAAAGAGAACAAATTTTATTGAACATTTAACAAAAATATTTGGGTACATTTCGGTCTGTATTTATGAAATATAGGAAAAATAATTATTGATGGGGTAAAACTTCGTTTATCGCACTCCTATGAGTTCTGAAAAATTTTTTGGTGGAACTTACGTATTTTGATTTCCTGATCACGAATCTGAAGTCAAAACGCGGCGGTCTCAAGTATTTTCGGAGATACGGCCTCATTTTGTCTCAAAAATGCACCATTTGACATGTCAAATTTCTGCTAATAGGAATACATAAAATTCACCCTTCTTTGAACCAAAAAACTATACACGCATATATTTACTTGTTTCGCAGAAAAAACAATTATTTTTCAAAAAATTCACCCTTCTTTGAAATGTAAACAAAACAACCTTTTTACACTGATTTTCTGGTAATTTGGATTTATGATGTTGGCAACGTGATTGTTTGGCTCATGGTAAGACGTTCCCAACATCTCAAATAAAAATAACCAGAAAATCAGTGAAAAAAGATGTTTTGTTTACGTTTTGAAGAAGAGCGAATTTTTGTTAAAATAACAGTTTTTTATGCAAAAAAAGTGTTGGAAACAAATGAATGTGAGCATGTGTGATGTTTTGGCTCAAAGAAGGATTAATGTTGTGTGTTTTTATTAGCAGAAAATGGAGATTTGAAATGGTGCATTTTTGAGACAAAATGGGGCCGTATCTCCGAAAATACTTGAGACCGCCGCGTTCAGATTCGTGATCAGGAGGTCAAAATACGTAAGTTCCACCAAAAAATTTGTCCGAACTCATAGGAGTGCGATAAACGAAGTTTTACCATCGGAATACTATAGTTTTCTTTTAGCAAACCTAAAGTGCATACTTCTGGGGGAGTAGAATCTACCATTTCATCGTCGGATGACAATGCAGCAAAGAGAACTGAACAATTTATACGATTCGGTACCTATCTACTTGGTAAATCACATTGACACTATAATGTTATGAATTCTTTTGTAGATATGTCATTGTCACAGCTACCTATGAGTAAAAATCAGAGTATAGTTAACTCTATTAGGTAATCGCACCAATCGCAGAGCGTGGAGATGAATATTTCATTTCGCTCTGGTGCGAAATATCGTGTTTTGTGTACTAGTTTACAGTGAATGACGTATTTCAGGTAGGCCGTCGAAAAAAGCACTTTCCAACGAGTTTTGTGCACTATTTTTCATACCACCATAAATACTTTCATTTCGCGGGAAGTCTTTCAAATATGTAACTTTACTTACTTACCTAGTGGGTATTTCCATATTTTAGATAATATTTAAAAACTTTTTCGACAATTCCAGTTGTGAATTTCTGAATTTTCTTCATTTGTACCACAGTTTCATTGATATTCGAAACCTAGCTTAAAACTGAATATCTACACGAATGTTGCGAATATTAAAGTTATTTCAAAAGTCACATCGGAGAAATACCTTATTGATCGGTAATTTTCGAGTTAATTTTTCGCGATTAGAAACGTCATCAGGTGCAAACCTCTTTTTTATGTCTTATGTGATGAAGTGTTTTTTCAATATTTCCATGGAAACCAGTGGAAAGTCTCAGATTTAGAAACCAACTCTCTGTGGACATGAAAAACATGCCACAAGTATTCATATATTTTATATTGATAACTATATATCACTCTATCTTATATTTTCTTACATAAAAACGACGATTTCAATAAACCAGAAAGTTCTAGATTTCTGTGTCATTCATATCAAATTGGACAGACATGATATATTAACTTATTATGTCAAATTTATTCCCCAGACGTATTTGCAACCAAACTCGGCATATTCCAATCTCCTAACGGTGTCAATCAAGAAAGTCTGATAAATTATAGATCGATTATAGAAGACAATACCTGTCGGATACAACAAAAAGGTAGATTGAGAAATTCTCTGACTGTTTTCAGACGAGAGCAATTTTCTATCACGCTCAACAATATTGCAATCTTTATACACAGGATGTCTCTGAAATGTGGCCATTATATGGTTTTCTATGTGTAGATATCTGAATTGAAAACTGTCACTTGGGGGTGATCGTTATTACGGAATAAATGTGTCATTAGTATTATTCAACTATATGGAGTGCTTCCAAAATTTAACAGGTACCTAAATTCCGTGAAATCGTTGGCAATATCACAGAAAAATGCTCGGAAACGTCGATTTTTATATTCGCGACTTCTTCACATCAACTTTAGAAAATTTAAATGGCGAAATACCCTTTGTGATACCTCGGTTGATAAATATTGTTACGAGCTGTGCATCTAAGAAGACCGGAAGTCATTATCTCGGCGGCTCGCTCTGTATGTGATTTATTTTCACGATAACGTGGGTCGCCAACGCGACGTACCAATAATTAGAGGATGATTCATTGCCGTCGCAGTTTCTCCAGAATGAACGGTATTCATCAAGAACTTGTGCCTATATAAAAGGAACGGATCGGCACAAACAGTCAGTTATAGTTTAGAAAGACTTCAGTTCAGAAAGAAAGCTAGTATTGTGAACATTGAGATTTGTAAAGCGAATATCGTTGGGATTTAACTGAGTGTTTATTTTGTTGTTTTTCGAGTGTTTAGTGAAATAAATTGTTCAGTTTTGTACTAATTGTTTTAAATTCACGAACCTAAGTAGAAATATCGTAACAATATTTTTACAGTGAATACAACAACAAAATATTATATAGTCAATAGTAAAATATAGTCAGTTGATGATGAACAGGGATATTTAACAATATGAATATTCGAACAAGCAGGCTTATATTAAGTAGTAAGTATACTTGAGTAGCAACCAAACAATTGCAAAATGTTTTACCTATGTCAAGCAGAATGCAGTAGATCAAGTGTGAACGCAGTTCTAATCATGGTTTACGCACCTGGAGGGTTGCATTCAATGAAACTCACCAAAACTGTCTTCCAATATTGTGGTCAACGAATTGAAAACAAAATATGTACGAGGTAATCCTAGGCCTTAGATGAAAACAGATGGATACCTAGATGGTCTTTCGATGGTGAAAGAAAATTCACTATCTCGGAGGTCGCTGATGCTACATATGTTTTAATGTATTCGTGAATTCTTGTAAATTTACTTCCTATCCTAGGCCTGGTCTCAAATCTCTTGATTTGGCCTACTTCGATAAAACGTGTCTAACGTGATATTGCGCGGGTAAATCTTGCTAAGTTTAGCTGCGTATTCTACCAGATTTACAGGTTTCTGCAGGTGTCAATACAAAAATAGGAATATTCGATTTTGAGCTATTACCAATGAGTTTGATGCGAATGTGTGTCGAACATGATTGAAGCAAAGTTTTCATATATTTCGACGGTAGCGCCCCTATCGTTATATTCGAGAACCCCACGTAATGAGCTGGAATTCAATTGTTTCAAATCAAGGATTTTTCTGCTGAAACGATTGAATAGAAGCGCCACCAGGTCTTATTTTCATCATTGGTGGCATCATAAACCATGCATAATAACTGTTTATGATACCTTCCTATGTCCCCATTTTCCCATCCACCCCCAAGAGTTCAACTATATTGCGTTTGGCAATCCGCAATCAAACAATCAAATCGCCTTTTCCCAATTTCGATCATTCGACACAAAATCTTTATGTCTAATAAAATTTGGTCTCTGACCCTAACTGTTCATCGCCTATGATCATATAATTTCTCAATCTATAGAACACGAGATGAAACATGAACCTACAGAATTTTGTTGTTCTGCTTATACCAGTGGGTTGTGAAAGCCAAATTCCAAGATTACCCCCCCCCCCTCCAAAGTGTAAAAAATACAGTTGGTACGAGAACTCGTACGAGAATGAGTTGCTGATGAGGGTGAAGTTTTGTGAGGTTATGATGGAACTCTCTAAAGAAAATCTTTTCTTATTTGAAAAAATCGTATTTTCTCTTTCAATGTGTTTGCAATGACCCTTTAATACGCAAAGTGGCCGATACTGGACGTTTCAAAATAACATTGAAGATCCGCCGTATCATTTTCATATGGACAATTTTATGACACTGAAATCAGAATCGGATCAAATATCAGAAAAGATTTGCAGATCGAAACGAACATCAACTATTCAATGATAGTCATTCAATTAATTGAATTCAAAAAGCCCCATCAAAGATACACCTAGGTTTTTTTTACTGTGTATGAAGGCAGTTTTTTAGTCAGAAAAGCTGGTTCACTTCCAAAATATCATTAAATATAAACCAGTATCAGAATTTTCCCCAACAACTATGTAGAAAATGAACGTATCCGTTACAAAAATTTCCATTTTTGCATTTTTTTCGCGAGAATTTTTGTTTTTCACTTCTGTTTGTTCTCTGATGATGGAAATTGAGATAATCGATTCGAGTTCCTGACTGACAAACAATTAGTTCTTTTTGTCGGCATTCTGCCACTGTCACGAAGAAAGGCCCATTCGAGTGCCCATCTCCATTTTATGGGCTCTAATTCCATTTCGGCGGTAATTCGCTTTCAATTCAACTCACAAATTGTAATAGCTTCGATAGAACACTGGATGGAATCGATCAGCGGGAGCCAGCAGAAGGTTCTCTTTTTTTTTCGTATTCGATAGGATCGCAGAAAATTTCAACAAGGTGAACCGTGAAAGCAATCCTTGTTTTATTTAGTATTTTATTATTATTTTTCTGCTTCGTTGGCAGTAATTCCCAAAAGGAGAGCGGATGATTGAAGACAATTATTTATTCAAATATATAGCAAAATGTGTCTGAATGAAATGCGCTGTATCTCATTGAATGGGACGTATTGATTTTCTATTTAATGAAGAAAGTCGAATATACCATCTTTATTTGATAATTGGTATTTTATTCCCATAAAATTGATTGGTTGATTCATCATTCATCATCATAATTTGTTTTTTTTTTCATTTGCTTCTATTTTATCAGTAAACATCACCTCTGTTAGAATTAGCCAATAGTTAGATCATAGGTTTTGAAGTTATTGATTATAATTTTTATCAACATGTGTACGAAAATGATTTTTGAAAATAGGGCCCCAAATGTAGCTTCTTTCAATTATTTTGGGCACTGATTATCTACCTCAATTTTTTCGTCAATATAAGAAACCAATTTGAAAATTGTTGAAATATTTCTAAAACCATTGTTGCATTCTTGTATCTTCAATGTTTTTTACTAAAACAGACAAGTTTTGATTAGAATAATTAATATACAGACGAAATTTGCTGTCCAATGGTAACATGACCAATTCTAAAGTTTTAATTCACCTATTTTTCAAACTGTAATTCCTCAATAAAAAACATGCACAAATACACTAAATTACTTCACAGTTCATACCTATATAATATATTGTTCATGCATTTTTAGTCCACAATGAAACTTATACAATAGGTATTATTCTATTATTTAAGTTTTGTGTGTACATAAAATGCCCTTGCTCAAGTTTACTTCTTGGGGATGATTTTATTTCATTTGCCACATCAACGTTTTCATTATGTGCATTCTGTATTCGTATATTATACTAACTAACTAAATAAGTGTAAAACATTTGAGGGGGTGATTCCTCATCGAAAAAAAGATAGGATCTTTCATACAAAGAAACTTCATTGGAGCATCCCATTTTAAGATACAGCCCCTTGAAGGGGGTACATAAAATTTGTTTAACCATTTTTTTCACAAGCACTAAAAAAGTTACAGTATTGAAATTAACCTGACATTTTCTACTACCAAAAAGACACTTAGCATTTGATTTAATTTAATGCAGGTACTAACTACAAAATAACAATGAATCCAGTTTGCATTTATGACGATATATCTCTGTAGTTGTTCGTAAAATAATTTTTTGCTGCGAACTGGTTATTTTGGGCAAAAAATTCAAGGGACATTATTTGTTAAGAATGAAACAGGCTATCGGAAATAAATTTTTAAATGGTAAACAAATAATAAGACAAAAAGTTACATTGGAAATAAATTTTAGAGGTTACGTTTTCCACCCCTTACAACCATGGGGTAAACCAAGTAAATAACTGGCTAAGTGTCATTTTGATAGTAGAAAATGTCAGGTTAATTTCAATACTGTAACTTTTTTAGTGCTTGTGAAAAAAATTTTTAAACAAATTTTATGTACCCCCTTCAAGGGGCTGTATCTTAACATGGGATGCTCCAATGAAGTTTCTTTATATGAAAGATCCTATCTTTTCCTCGATGAGGAATCACCCCCTCAAATGTTTAACACTTATTTAGTTACACCCTGTATATTGTGTTGAGTTGTGATGAATCACTGGAATTTTGTTTCGTATGGATCATTATCAAAAATATTATAATACTTATTATATGCGAGTTTTGATAACTTATCATCATTAGTAGGACTTGCTAAGCAGTAGAGTTCATGAATTGCTTCCACAAATAGTTTGTCTGTATGGTAAAAAAGCAGTCGAATTCTTCCCATCAATTTTTCATATATCCTCGTTCTTCTACTTTGCGGATGCACCATTTTAGTTACTTTCATCTCGTATTCATAGCCATCCCCAGCGGTGGGGAACATTAAAAATGAATATAGTGGTGGTATCGATCGTCATCACGTCATCTGGGTGTTTAGCAACATCTGTCTCCCTCTCTGCTTGTCTCTCCTCCTGTCTCAGTTCTATCTGCCACCCTTTTACACGCTTTTACCATTTGTCTATCTTTATCGTGTTATACTAACTAGCATACAAGTTGGTGCAATAGGTAGACCTCGAATGATATACAATGCGAGACAATATTCCTATGATAGTTAATTTCATTCAAAAACAGTATAATATTTCCAAATGCTAAGGCAACTAGAATTGTGGTTTGAAAACAAAATAAAATTAGCTTGAACGTCATCATTTTTTGTCGAAATAAATCATAGATGCGTAATATTTCTGATCCATACATCATATTACCGAAAAATATAGTGGGTGGGACTACCCTGAGTCATGAAACTAGACCATCAATTCATCAAATGTCTTAATTATTAATTTTCAACCCTAAATCAGCTACTCATATACGTCATTCGACCAATGGCAACTCAGAATTGATCAAGCCTGTTTTTTTCAACTTAATATTTGATGACCTCAAACTTTATAAGTTTTGAGATTTTTTTTCAAAATACCGAAAAAATACCAGGTTATTCAATTACATCATTGGGATCTCGAAAACCGTAACAGATACGAAGAACTTTAAATTACGAGGAATTTTTTGGTCATCATTATGGTGAAAACAAAAATCCGTGATAGGTCTTTTAGTTTTCGAAATAATTGAAAAAAAAAACTGAATTTTCTAATTATCTCTTTTATTTTATTCTTGCATTATTACTGGAAATACAACAAAATTGAATCTTTCGCGAAAGAGTTGTTGATCAAGTAACTATTAATAATTTCGTATTTCAGAGGTCAGTTCATGATGAAAAATATGGAAAAAATGCATATTCGTGAAAAAATATATAAGTATGTCTCGGCTATGATATACTAGATGCGGCATTATAGTTATTTATGTATTAAGGGAATTATGAACGTACCGGAAAGTAAAACTGGTGTATCGAAGAAATTTACAGTTGTGGATGAAAAAGAGTTCTCTGCTTTGCCTTTATTGAGACTTTATATGTCCTTGCGTCCTGAAGGTACAAAACAATTTTTTTTGAGCTTCCGACAAAATAAATGTACAACTCAGCCAATTGGAAAGAATATGTTTGGCAAAATTCCCAGCAAAATCGAAATGTATTTAGGATTGCCAAACCCACTAACCTATACGGGACATTGCCTTCGTCGCACTTCTGCTACTGCCCTAGCCAATGCAGGAGCAACTATGACAAACTTAAAAAGACACGGAGGTTGGAGAAGTTCCACGGTGGCAGAGGGGTATCTGGAGGACAGTATTGAATTGAGAAATAAAACGGCGCGTATGCTGTCTACTTTGCCATCAGAAGAGGCAGGCACCTCGACTGTAGTGAACAGCAACAGCACCACCCATAAAAAAGAAGAAATTGTTTCCAGCGGCGGAAGTAATTTTCAGGGAACATTTGAAAATTGTACATTTATTATTTGTAATGACGTGAATAAGGAAAATATGTCTTAGTTTTCATTACATATAAACGTTTATAAGCATTTCTTGTATCATTTTCACCTGTAAAAGGTAAGAGGGAGTTCTTGAACCTTAATATCCCAAGGGAGTTATGACCCTCATTATAGATATCGTAACTATGACGATATAAGCTTATAACGTCACTGTCAGAAATAAAATATTTTACTTTTTTCCCTATGAAAATGAATAATTATTTTTTCCTCTAATACATTCGAAAGATGAAAAAAAACTGGAACTTCTAACGTGATAGTTTGATCCAACTTGTTAAGATCGTCTAAATATTATTCGAACACCTTGTAAAATAACTTATCGCATCTACATACCGAGCTACCTACTGTTTCATACGCGTAAATGGATATTTCCAATAATATTCGATGTTGTTGACTACATCAATTGCAGCTGCTAGTTCGCAGATCTAAACATAGGTAAACGTTTAAATATAGATAATTTACCAATTCATTGATTGAACCTGTGGTTTCATACCGAGCACTGCCGATCTTTCGTTCGCACGAGATTCTGTAACTCATGATGGAAAAGATTCGAAAGCCTTGAAGTGTTTGTCTGAATAAGAGAAGGAAATTGATTTTATGCAGAGAAACGAACGTTTATACTTGGCTAGAAATTTTCCTCCCATTCTCTCTGGAAGTTTGTTCAATAGATAGGGTTTGTTTTCATACGGGGACGGGGGTTTGTGGAAAATGAGAAAATTCTGACTCTGCATTATGTCAACTCAAAATAAAATGCTTTATTACTAGGTCATGATCTTGCGTAGTTTTTATAAGATATCGTTTCTAGACAATACCCTGATAGATCCTAAAAGGAGTCATTTCATTTCGCGTATATATAGTAGTTTTCTTGGAAAAATAAACATTGATACATTCTTTCCTTGTTTTGCCGCATGGTGTCGCTGTTACATGTTGCTCTTGGGCGATGTCTCTATGCTATTTAATACTTTGGTCATGCCTTCATTGGGACAGGCATCGCTTCGGGTGGAAATTTCAGGATCGCTACTCGGATAACTACCCTGCGCTGATGACGGTCAATAAGCCCGAAATCGGTCTGCAGGTTTTAAGACGTTCCTGTCTCAATGTGAACTTTGTCACGTGTTAGGAAGAAAGAAACATGTGAATTCTACATCAACTGTGAATATAGTTCAATGTTCTGCATGGTATTAGTTAGGAAAGTGGTGGTTTTATGATTATTTTATAACTTTGTATTTTTATTTTAGGATTCTTGTTGGTAGGTAACTACTTTGAGTTCTTCCATTTCTATTCATTGATATATACTTCTGGCTTGTTTGACCGATATGGTATCACGCGACCTCATTCTGAGCTCTCGAAAACCATCAACTGAAATCGAGATAGCCGAAAGGGTATACTTCGAGTGCCTCTTAAAACGTCCAGATGGATTCAATATCAATCATATCCCAGTTGATCCCAGACGAAAAAACATTTCGATTACCTACACCGTATCCAGACTGTCGGCCAATGCTAAACATGACGTGACTGGACTAAATAAACTACTCAACAGTAACAATCTTAAGATACCACAGGATTTAGGATATGTTCAAATATTTGATTTATTTTTTTATCTCAAGCTCGATTTCAATTAGTACTAAACTCCATGAATGAGTAATTAAAATGTGGAATTAAAAGACATAAACACGAGCGAGGTGCCCGACTAGTAGATTCCTTATTGATAAAAAGGACTAATATAATACACATTTTATCCACACGTCAGTTATCCAAAAGAACAGTGTTAATTTTAAAATGTTCCTGTTTCAGTAGTATAATGCTAATGTTACAATAAACAGAATTAGTGTACTTCAAAACGCACTAAGTGGCTTTTACGGTTGCTGCTGCATCATAATCGTGTTTTGAAGCTCGGTTTTGAGTATTATAATGGTGTTCCCGAAAACTATTTTCAAAAACCTACCACATCTTCCTCAGACCAATTAAAAAATCGATAACTTTTAAACTACAGGAAAGGAAAAATTTCAATAATCAAAGAAAGCAATTGCGTACTTAGGTAAGTTTGCTGAAATTGGTCTCTTGAGGTGAATCATGATGAAAAATCATAAATGATATATCATATAATATATATATATATATATATATAATCATAAAAACAGTCACTAAAATATTGTTGTGCTCGGAAAAAAATAATTATACAAACATAATATATCTCACCTCTTCTAGGCAACTGATCCCATGGTATATTGGATTAGGTAAACCAGATGCATATATTTTCCCGAACTACTTTCTAGGTAAATACCACGCAGAACATTGAATTATATCTGCTCGTAGTCCATGCAACGATTCACATAATGAATGCAGATCGCAAATGTTTCTTTCTTCCTAAGACGTGATAAATTCACATCGAGACAGGCACGGTTTACAACCTACAGAGCGTTTTCGGGCTTATTGGCTCTCATCAGTGCAGGGTAGTTATCCGAGTAGAGACCGTGAGATCTCCACTCGAAGCGTTGCCTGTCCCAATGCATTTTCGTCGCGTCTATTTGACCGCACTGAGCCGCGTTCCAAGAGACAGTTGGAATTGGCGACACCATGCGGCAGAAGAAAGAAACACTCCAGAAACAAATCTCCCAAGTTTCAGAACTTGGCTGGTAGCTCGACTGTTTTTCATCTATATTCCCATTTCCTCGTTGTTATAACTTTCGAGTTGGTCATTATCTGTTTTATGCCGCGTAGATTGGGTGTTATATTTAAGCTGCAATATTTCTAAAAATGTTTTTAGTGCATGATGTGTGTTATAAAATGTCGCACGAACCGACGTTATGACAATATAAAATTTATATTTGAAATACGGACTAAAATAATCGTTTTACGATGGTCATAAATTTCCAGGGAGATATCGTTTCAGAATCGAAAATAACTCGGACAATATATAACATTTGACAATTTTCTACAGCCTTATATGTATATATAAGCGGCAAGATGAGTCAAACTCAGTAACCTACTGTAAAAAGCGAAAATATTTTTCAGAATCGTTAAAAGGTCTAAATTTAAGGACTTACTCATGAATGAAGTATCGATATTTAATAGTAAATAATGAATCTAGAGTTAAGAGTCTGGTCACAATAATTATTGTACTATAATAA
This sequence comes from Chrysomela aeneicollis, assembly GCA_029955515.1. Taxonomy (NCBI): domain Eukaryota; kingdom Metazoa; phylum Arthropoda; class Insecta; order Coleoptera; family Chrysomelidae; genus Chrysomela; species Chrysomela aeneicollis. The sequence continues at coordinate 10,749,844 of JARUHQ010000003.1, read as the reverse complement.
TATTTTCAACTCATGACAATGTTATTGAGTGGTCATGCCTGAAAAATAAAGGAATAAAAAGACAACATATGGTAAAGTGGGATAATACATGTGAGAATCATTTCAAAATCCGGATCCTTTGCAGGATTTTTCAAAGAATCTGTGATGGTGCGATTGTTGAAAGCTTCACTTTAACTAAACTATAGATTAATTCAATATAATCAATTTCACATTTTAAATTTATCCAATTTTCAAAATATCTACGGAGGGGAGAGAAAAATTATGTAGTTATGTGATTACTTTTTATGTTTCTTGTTTTTTTTTTGCAGATCACATATATTGCACATAAATGTACATATAACGTACAATTTTCGTGCATATTGAGCACTGAATTCAGTAATTACCGACTTCCCTCCAGTTTATACCCTATATATGCCAGAGTGATTACTCTTCATCCTGATTGATGGGAGTCTTATTTCATCTCAAGAATACTTGAAACCAAGTTTTGCATCAGTTGTACTGTAGTTTTCATTCGGTGAAAAACTGAGAGATTCCCAATTTATTGACAAATTGAAAAGCCATATTTCCCATATCTCTTCTACTTGAAACGAACCCAACTTTTTCAAGTTCTTGTGCAGTCTTTCGAGGGTTCTGCTAGCAATACCTAATTCTTTACTACTATGGTTACATATAAATCCGTAAAATATATCAGATTTTGGAAAAAAAATATGAATTTTTTTCTGAGGTATCACCCACCATAAAATATTAATTTTATTCCTCGAATACAAAAGCACCAAAATGATTTATATATATCCAATTGACGCATGAATTGCCTGTACCACAACACCGGTCTTATTGAATGAAAACTTTAACACGAACGAAATCTGAAGTGGATGCTGAAGACATGAATTGCATCTTCTACAGTTAATCAAGACACTCCATAAAAGCGAGCGCCATATATACAATTAAATTTTGAGGTATATGTAGATACATATTTCGCAATAATCATTGATAATAATTCTATTTTGCAAAATTCCCAAATTATTCGAATTGGTTGAATAACCTTTAGGTACTTATCTATCAAATGAACCTGAGTAAGGTGAGGGGAGCATGATTGGAAGATTTCTCAATTGGCACTTTTGTTAAGTATGTTTTTCTTGGCGAAATGTCTACCCATAGTGGGATTGCATTTTCAAAGTTCGGCGACCCTTGTCGTGTCATGTCGTAAAGGCTAGAAAAAAAAGAGATCACGCAAACTAATCGATATTATGCATGCACGGTTTTCCTAGCTGTTTTCTTTAACATTGCATTTTCACTTTATTGTCGTCTCGACTATCATTAGCATAATTATAGCAGGATTCTTATAAGGAGGGGGTCCATGAGGAAAAGGGGATATTGGTGGGTTATTACCTTGACTAGGCTACAATTATTGGGATGGGTCAATTTTGATTTTGCTGATATAAAAAAAAACCATAGGATGTTTGGATTTTGTTAGTTTTGGTAAATATGGAAATTCTCAGCAATTAATCCACCAAACACTGTTTATGTATTCTTTTATGAAGCATTTATCAATAAACTTAACTGTCAGACAGGTCAGACCAATCAAGATGGTAATGTAAACAAGATGTCTACCAAAATTGATAACATTTCGAAGCTCCTCCTCATAATAAGAACTCTACTAGTATATTTCATTAAGAGTCTGGAAATAGGGATATTTCCGTGCGCGTGTGACAAATTCTCTATATTTCTATTCTATTATATACTTCGATGAAAATGAAAACATAAGACACAAAAGAAACTTGGAACATTTTTATTTTCACAGTTGTAGGAATGAAAAACTTCGAACTACCAAAGTAAACAACTCTTTAGCATTGAGAATCGACTCCATAACGTGGGAGATTTCATAGATTTAATAGCTTTTTCGATAAAATGAACTAGAAAATATCGTCACTTACAGTTTTGATTTTGTTCATAGATTTCGCCATTTTGTAAAAAGTTGATATTCGTGTTCATATCTCGACCTGGATTTTACTGGTAATAAATTCGCGGTCGCTTGTGCCGCTTGCTCTATAGGATATTATCGGGAATTTCGGGATTTTTTTCTGAGTTCATTTTGTTGGCATAAATTTTACTGACAATGCTGACAATACAGTGCTTGGCATGCACGATTTGTTTTCATGTTTATTCTCAAAGATTCGTGCGTAGGCCGAAAAAGCCTATCTTACAATATTACTAATATAGATGAAAATGAAGTGATTTCAAAGAAGTATAATGAAAATTATATTTAAAACGGTATACATCGTCTTCTTATTTTCCAACCACATGTTAAGTTACAGCTAGAAAAGTAATTCATAACTCAATCTTCAAGAATTGAGTACAAACAATTAGAAATCATGCGTCTAGAATTCCAATCCAATAAATCAGCAGTATTGAAAATGTTGTAGAATATTTTCAGTCCGCATGGATAGTTTATTGAAAACCAATAGAATAATTAATGTTTTTTATAAACATTTTCAGATATCGAGTAATACAAGAATACTCTGAACAAAGTATTGTGATTGAAAATCATTATTATGACACTGATTCGATGATTCTGAAAAGATAACTATACACCTCAGAATGTAATGTAGGTATAGGTTATTCCATATAGACCCAATACAAATGAAATGGTGCTAATTGAATATATATTGAGAATTGTGGTCATCAAATATCTATCGATAGTATCATTTGCTTGAAAATAAATTGAATTCCTCTAGTTTCATGCATTTCATTTCACCTTTCATGATTTATGTCTGCCTTTTATAAAAAAATAAAACTAATAATCCGAACCATAGATAAAAGATTATACGATATTTCCGAATAAAGCCATTCCAATGAAAAACTTTCAAAGGACAGAAATGATGTGACATTCAGACAATTTTATCAATTAGAGTTAGAGCTCCCTGAATATCTGGAAGAACATCCGCATATAGCCTCAAGGCTCTCAATTATTACCGAACCTAAACATGCAGATAAGAGTGCTCATTAGGAATACATCTACGTCCAACGAAGTAAGTAATTGGCAGTATGATGTCGTGCTAATTCATGTGTTGAATGTTATATCATATAGTTGTATATACTGCTCGATAAAACGTTATTTTGATGGAATCATCTAGCAGTAGGTTATTCGAAAGCCTAATTAGATGATGTCATGTTTGTGATTCAACTCCCAAACATTCGCTAAGACTTCTGGATTCTATCCACAGGAGAATCGTTCGTCTGGTTGGTAACCCTGCAGTTACGAAATCATTGACCTTTCTAGAACATCGCAACTTTTCCCTTTTCTATAGACATTTTCATGGTCGATTCTCATCGGAAAATATGTCTTTCATTCCAACACGGGCGATTCCGAGCACCTTTTTATTGTAAGGATCGAGAACTGCAGAACTTCTTTCTTATCAGATTGTTTTTATCGAAAGTCAATATTGCAAAATATTGTCAAAAGTACCCATTTGAAAACTCACTACTTCTACTGATTTCTTAAAATTTGGAACACTTTCAGTACTAATTTTCCTGTCCAAATAAGACTTGAATTCCTCAAAACCAAAGAGCCTTTACTGCCCTTGATATTCAATTTTTTCAAATTTATTTTTCTGAATACTGAAGAAGTACAATAATTGAAGAACATGATAAAATTCTAGAAAGGTCATCTTGATCTATCACGATGAAATGAGCTGATGAGCTGTTACTGAAAATAACGTAAAAAACATAATATATTACTATAACAACTTCCTTATTTGTAGATAAGTTTCCGAAAAAATGTTTCGAGAACTTTTTTTCAAATAGATTTTCCATTCGTGCAGCAAGAAATAAAAAAACCTCAAAGTTGATTATTAACTGACACATATTGAACACAAATTCATATTTTCAACAATGAGCTGAGAGAATTATAGGTAAATTTTTTCGTGAAATGAATATCGCGAAACCATTCACAACTTTTTGAGCTTAGAACGGAAATTTCAAATTTTCTTAATTCAGAACATGATCTGCAAACATCGTTTCGAACACATTTGAAGAGCAGTGTACTTGGCATCAGCATTCTCTCTCTACTAATTCTGGTCTTGAACTGATGAAATGCTACCTATTGGAATATCCGAGAATATCAAATCACGAATGCTTGAAGTTTCGCGCTTGCTACACGAATAGAAATTTATAGTTGAATTAATTGAAATTCTAGGGAATCGTAATGAAATTGCTTTCTTGGAACTTTCACTTTATTAAGGAAATTCACTTGTTTCTACTACAAAAATAATGAAACTTATTAGAGACTATAACATGACCGATTCCCTGCTGCAAAATACTGAGTTTGTTCATGGAAGTATTATGTATATTATATTATTGTTTACATAGTGCTTTTTTTTCAGAAACTACCAGAAGTGTATTGAATAGGAAAAGTTCATTAGCACTGACACCAGAAGAGGAACCTTTAGATATCTACGTGAGTAACTTTCTATCCTTGACAGCTGACAGGATTTTCATTTGCATCGCCCTGTCAAATCTGAATTTCGGATGCATCGAAGTAGTGATTTTTCAGTGAAAGTAATAAAAGGCTTCTTCGGATTTTTTGAGACTTCGATTAGAAATATCTTATTGAATATTGTATTATGCTGAAAGAATTCCATGATTGTTGGAGAGTTGATGAACAAAATCGATATCAATTCTTTATTAAAATAGCTTAGCTGAGTTCAGCAGTTCATATTCGCATAATAATTTCAGAAAATTCCTTTCATTATGGGCATGAAAAGACTATGTCAGGGTTTTCCTATTTGAGTTCACAGCACATCACAGAATTTATGAAAGGCATGATGTCTGTTCTCTTTCATTAAAAATTTCAAATGAATTTTCCATGAATGCCTCTCGAAACCAGTGGCGAACTAGTAATTTTCTCGAAAGAAATAACATGACTGAATATTATAAAAAAGAATGATTATATGGTTTGGTTTCGACCGTTACATGAAAATGTTATAAAAAAACATATTGAGAGCAAACAATTGCTTCGACAATGTCTCAGTTTGAAATGAATAACTCGATTGTTTTCCTCTTGAAAAACGAACTTCAGAAATTTCATATTTTCGGCGATCGGAAACTAAAGAATTCTGTCAAGATCATTATGATGATTATTAGCATAATAACATTGCGTAAACCCTGATCTATGTAGCCCTCAAATATCGTCAGACAGAAAATCTTTACCTCAATAATGCGTAAGCCTCGCCATAAACTAATAATAATAATAATAATATCTTTATTTCTCAAATTGAAAATAACAGTTGTTACAATCTCAAAATTCTGAACCACCCTGTATTTGTTTCAATTAAATATCAATCCATAGTAAATGGAAAGTTGAGATTGGGACATGTAGGCCGTTTTGAGCAATAATTTAAAGTTTCGGAAAAAAAATTACTAAATTTGAAAAATCTTGATTTTTCACACCCTTTATCACTTTAATCATTCACCCTAGACCCCAAGTATGACGCATTGACGACATCAGCTCTTCGGGGAGAATTCTAGAATGCAACAAAATACAGGGTGTTCCATTTGAAATAACAAAGTTGTTGCTACTTTTCGATAGAAGCGGCAACGTCGCAATGCTGAACATATTTTTGATCGATAGAAGAAAACTGATTACCCAAGAAACCAAATTTTCAGAATAATCCTACGTCCTGTTCTCCAGAAACGTCTAACCTACCATCGACCGTGAGTGACCCTGTATATAAATGGATACAAAAATGTGAAGTCGGACAAAACTAACAAGTATTTGAGTAAATATAAAATTGATCAAGTTATTTATCATTATAACATTGAAGATGATAAGTCAGTCTATGATTTATACTTGGTCGATAAATTCCTGAAAATAGTTCATTTGAAGCAGCAGCTTCTTCAGCCTATATTTATAAACACTTGAAAGTTAGGAGAATCCTTGATATCTTCAGGAAGAATATTGTAGAATTCACTTCACAATGTTGGGAAATATATAGATGTTTATGTTTGGAAGAATAAATATAATGCACCCCTGGTGAAGGGAATTCATTAATCAAATATTTGGTCTTTATTTAGGGGTTCGTTGATGTCGGTCGACGTTTCATCTCGGGAATAACACAAATAGCATAACCAAAGATAAAAATAAATAGAATTTGATAAAATCCCCTCGACAGATGCATTTAGATTTTCTACCCCAATTATCATTTTAATATTTGATAACATTCCTACATTTTGTTTTCCCTCTATCTTCGCTTATGGTCAGTTATGGGGTTTCGTGAGTTGAAATTCAAATGTTTTTGGACGTACCTACTCGCAGATACCTACACAGTGAAAATAAAAATAACATCAGCTAACACCGTCTGGTGTCCCCTGAGGTCCTGATTGTTTTAGTGTCAGTAAACACCTCCATATTATTCACCACTGTAGGTGTTATGTGACCTTTTCCATATGTGTTTTTAATAATCAAACCCAGTTGTCAGTAACATTAGTGTTCAGCAAAATGGGTGGTGATCTTTATGTATTTCCAGAAGTGCGATTCAACACCGCAGTGGTGTGGATATTGATATTATATTTCATTACAAATTCTTCATCTGATCTAGTTCCAACAACCGTGAAAAAAGTCGACCTTTTCACATTTTTCAGATTTATTTTTTTCTAATACGACTTCGTCAAAATGAACCTGGAATTGGAATAGCCCCTTTCAAACCAGAAGATCTCTGTGATTCATTATTCTTATGATGTGCCCAATGAAATCCACCCTCTCATTTCCAAGATTCTATCGAACAGAATCCAATTCGAGTATTCGAGCAAAAGAAGGTAATTAGATCGCATCGAGAATCTTATTATCCCTATACAGTTGGAATGAAAAAAGTTGCTCAGAAACTGCGGAGTATCCTAAAACGAAAATTAAACAATGCCGAAGATCCTACCAAAGGTAACAAGGAAATAGATTACTAAATAAATATACGAGAGAATTTTCCCTGTTACAAACGACAATTCCTATAGCATTCGAGAACTTTTGTTAATAAGAGTGGTAATTGGAACCTTGTGGAAGAATACTACCTATTGGATTTCGCAAAAGTGGTACGAAAATATACGGGTGATTCAAAATTAGATGCGGATATTTTAAGGGCATATTGCTGGGAACAAAATAATACTTTTTTGTTTCCTAGAGTACACCCCCTCAGAGTTACAGCTACTGTAAACATTTTCCATTAATAACGTAAACCAATTTCTTTATCGCAATAACAAATAATCAACCCGCTAAAAACTAACTACCTACTAATAAAAAGTGTCAACAACCCCCGAACATTACACCTATTGACAATCATATGGCCGAGATCACCTTTCGCCCACGTAATATCAGAAAGATTTTGTTGGGTCTCAACACCAACAAAGCCTGTGGATCTGACGGAATCCCACCGATTGTTCTCAAGAGATGTGCCCCCGAACTAACACCTGTTCTTTTGAAGTTGTTCGACCACTCTTGCAATTTGGGGGTATTTCCGTCCAACTGTAAATTTGCAAGAGTACTACCAGTCCCAAAAAAAGACCTAGCAACTACAGAACCTATCGCACTGCTATCACTTATTTCAATAGTCATGGAAAAAGCCATCAACATCGAGGTCATGAAATATCTGGAAAACTCAGGAATTGTCAACGATAGGCAATATGGCTTCCGTCATCAGAGATCAACTGGAAACCTGCTCGCTTACGTCTCACATTTATAGCAGCTATCTATTGAAAAATATGAAGGAACTTTAGCCGTGGCATCAGATATTTCCAAGGCATTTGATCGAGTTTAGCACCAGGGACTCCTCGCCAAGCTTCCATCTTATGGTTTGCCCTCTCAGCTGTGTTCTCTGCTTGCTAGTTTTCTGTCAAACAGGTCTCTTCATGTAGTGGTCGATGGAGTTTCATCTGATACTCTACTCATAAATGCTGGTGTTTCGCAAGGATCTATTTTAGCACCAACACTATTCCTACTCCACATCAACGATTTGTTGGAAGCAACTTCATGTCCTATACATAGCTTCGCGGATGATAGTACCCTATAATACCGCTTTCTCTTCCACGGCTCCTATATCGGCCCGTCAAACCAAAAATGAACGAGGAAGAAATGTTAACAAAATAAATATGGACTTAGCAACAATTCTCGAGTGGGGATCTAATAACCTGGTATAATTCAATGCAAACAAAGCATAAGCATGTATTTTCTCTAGAAAAGTCGATCTCACTGTGCTCAACATAATTCAGTCAGGAGTAACCATACCATTGAAGTCATTCATTTCGATGCTTGACGTTACTATCAGCAATAACCTTTCGAGCCACTTCCAGTCAGCTGCTTATGATCTATGAGGCACAGATCCGACCTGTCCTGGAATACTGTTTCCATATTTGGAGTGCGGCACCTAATCATATCCTGAAACTATTGTATTCTGTTCAAAAAATAGCAATTCGTCTCGTCGGTGATGCCTCGCTTACAAACTCGCTCACTTCTCTGATGGAACACCTTAGAAAAGTTGGCGATTTATCTCTATTTATAGATATTTTCATGGGCGATGCTCTTCTGAAATATCAACAATCGTTCCTCCATTAGCAGTCTCTTTGAGATTAACCCGTCAAGTTCAGTCTTCACACCCCTTCGTGGTCACTTTAGAGACCTGCAGAACGTCCCTTTCCAAAGCCTTTCCCCGGGGCAAACGATATCTAGAAATTTGAGAAGAACACCAACTCCTACCTTCTTTCCCTCGGTTCTCACGATGTTCTCTGAACATTACAGGATATCCCTTTCCGTGAGAACCAGAACATAAAAAAAATACATACTTCAATTTAGAAATCTCGGCCTACTAAGTTTTATTAGTCTTATCTGGCCAAAAATTATTATTGGTTGAAGTATAAAAAAAATGAAGTGGCAAAATTTTTAGATTTATTAATGGCCAAGAAGATTATGGTGTTTGAATTCAGAGTTTCTCTTATCAAAAAAAAAATTTGGGCTGTTGCAAACTCCCAGAGCTTCGAGAATTCTTGAAATTCATTACATTTCGAATCATCAAAAACGCGGAAGAATTCTTGATTGAGCTCTGTCTTCTAACCCGTGACGAATAATTACAAATTAGGAGAGTTTACTTTCAAAATGGAAAATATCAGCAGTAGCAACATAAAAATATATCATTTTGAACCCAGCAATATGTCCTTAAAATATCTACAGCGAATTTTGAATCAACCTGTATGTGGTAAACGATATGAGATATTATCTTAAGGAAGGAGTCGAATGGCCAATTTTCAATCGAAATCAGCGACTCAATTTCAACTTTAAGAATTTTTTCCACTATAAGGTAAACCTACACATCCAGTTCTGGCAGTTGTCAATGTTGGATACATTTGGCCCCTACGAATGATTGTCAAGAACATCTAGCTCACTCATCTTGTTGCGCGAACCTTTATACAATGATTTCAGTCACTAGGAAACTCGGTTAAATATTTCTTGATATGAAAATAATCTTTTATTTATCAGAAGTAACTTGACTAACATTATATCATGATACTAAAAAATCATCGCATCAATCAAGTTTTCATTTCGGGTTAGCTCTGGGTTTATTTCCGGAAAAAACAAACATGATTGTACTGAATCGGTCAAGTCTTTAATATGATGGATGCAGATTGCGAATTGGAGGAGTTTTATCTCCGCAGAAAAAACGTGAAACGTGAATGAAGGGAAAACAGAAAAGGGAAATACAAATTATGCTGGAATAAAGAAATTTATTCTCTTTTTGAAAACCTCAAAGAATGTTTGTCAAAAGTTGAATCAAACGGTTCGCTATACCCATAGGCATACTAGTGGAAGCGGACCAAATATTTTTGAGTACATATTTACCATATCCGTTTCACCAAGGCAATTATTCATGTCTACGAAATCTGTATTTGACGTGTTCAGGGAGAATTATGTTGGAAGTTCTTGAAAAGTGGAGCTGTTGGTAGTTTAATGTAGAAACAGAAAACGGGTCGTCTTTATGATGGATTTCTACTCGGATTTCTAGTTATCCAGAAAGTTGTAGCGTAGTTTTTCTTCCATTCTACATGTTTTTCGAGGTGCTGAATTTCAAACTGAGGTTTGCTAAGCAATATTTCCCATCCCATCAGCATCGAATAACAACCCAAAAAAGTAAAATGAGTCCAACGTTGGTACACTAGTTAAAAATTTTTGCAGATTCGCGAAGCAGACTTCCATTCCATTTGTTTTATATGCGTGATGTTACTGTGTATTTTGAGCGCTCCCAACAACTGAACGCGAGTATTTGTTTATATATGTCGAAGTGACAGCATTAAAGAAAACCTTGTCAGAAAACATAAATTTGTTATCGGTCAATAATTTCAACAAGATTGTGATAATAATTCACATATTCAACATGGTCCTTCGAGCCGGATTATGTTATGTGATAAAATAATGTATTTTGAGCTCCCCCAACAACTGAACGCCATGTGTATTTCTTTGATCACATGACACCATTATTTGCTTGTCAAATTGTAACTTCAGTAAGGAGCTTCCTTAAGGCCGATTCAGATTCATGCATTTCCATGCAGGGTTTTTGAAGCACGTGCGATTTACAGGCACATGCATTTCTGACGATTGTGCCTGAAAAAGGCATGACATTTCACATATGTGCATTTCCATCGCATTTCCTACCCAAGGTCATATTTTAATTGGTTTTTTCATTATTGTCAGTTCAAGTAAATCGAAAATTTCATCTCATTCATTTTCTCGAGATTAAAATCTCAACAGAGAAAGGCAGAAATGTATTACAAACTTTACAAAATGATCATCAAATTCAAAATAAATCAAATGTCAAATTCAAATTAGAAATTGTCGAATATTCACAGGCTTTTAGGGATGTTTCGGCAAAAACGCATGCAATACAGTGGAAAATAAGAACTTGTCCTTATTCCATGCATGCCCACCACGCATTTTACAAGCACGCCGACAGGCATAGATGTGAACGACGACAGGCATGCATTTTTCCTGCAGGGTCAAAAATGCAGGGTGAGCACGCATGAATCTGAATCGGCCTTTAGATGTTTCCCTAGGGAACCCCAGTGATGAAAATAAAAAAAATTCAATATTGTAGAATACTGTTTTTGGCGTGGTGGTTATATATACGACGATACGATGGCTTTCATACGTGGATATATATGAAGAAGATGGCGCTAGCATGTTATACATGACTTGTTAGGAACAAGAAACAACTACTGTGGTTTAATTTCCAGAATCTGCAGCTAACTGTAACAGATAGTTCTGAATGTGTTCGGAATCTGCAAAGAGGTTGATGGTGAAAGCAACGATAAAACTATATTTTAACAAAAAATTTTACCGGGCTGTAACCTGTACTGTTTCCTCCAGAAGTTAGATGAACAAGAGATAATAATTGCATGTAAACATTATCAGATCCATTAGTATTCATAGTGGAAAATATAACTTCCGTAGGAAAAAGAAACTCCAGAAGCTGAACAATATTCTCTGTGGTCTAGTTTTCTTTTTCTGATGCAAAGACACGCCATTGTTGGCATAAACTTCTGCGACATAAGAGAGTTTTTACGTCAGCGTCACAATAATGAGCTATGGAGCTAGCTTATTATTTCCATCGCCAGCCAGTCTAGATCATCTAGGAGACATAACATGGCGACCCTGATGTCAACTTATCTTTTGTGAGGAAAATTTCGTACAATGGACACACGAGAAAATTTCATTTTATATAGATTTTTCTCCAGAGTGACATCCATTGATGAAATTATGGGTCATTAAGTAACTCCAGCAGTTCTCATAAAATATTGTTGTCATATTGTTCTCACTTGAAATCGAACTAGAGAAAATGAACTTGACATTTCAAAGAAAATTTCGTTGCAAACTTTATTCTTTGGTGTTTGCGACCAGCCATTTATTGTTGACCAATCTATGATTTCCATTCTATCTTAGAAAATACAGAATTTCAATTCGTCCCGTATCTTGTCCACAATTGTCTGTATCTATTTCAAAATCAAATATTTTACACCTTTCAAGGCCAATTCGTAGGCACCAATATGGTGAGAATTTTTTCGGAGCCGTGTAAGAAGGAAGGTGTTTCTTCATTCCAAGATGAGAGTAACTTGAAAGCAGCGACACCAAAATTGAGCTCCCAAATCAATAAGAAGTTTCTTGATTTCTTGAATAGTATGATGCTGAGGAAGTTCTTCTATCGTAACCTTTTTGCTGTAATTCTCCAAATCCTCTCAACCCTCTACGAGGAAATCTTCACCCTTATTCTTCTGCATTTTAATTGCACAGTCGCCATGAAATTGAAACTAACGCTTCCACAGACGTTTCGTTTAGGATTCCGTATTTACTTTCGGACAAAATTGCTAGTATTGCCGCCAAATTGGTTGCAATAAACTCTGTTGAACGTAGACATTCGATTGTATTCGCTTTTGTTTTTCGAATTAGTTCCAGGAAATCCTCCAATTTAGGAGAGTCTCCATTGGGGATGGTCAATTCATATCCGGAAATGAGATCCGATGAAAGGACCACTGGGTAGGTATGGGAAAACGGTTATTAAACGCAAAGAGGGATTACGTACTTACGTCAAAGTGGGACATGTCGCATGCAGGAAAAGGGACGGTGAGAAGGGATAGGTTGTCCCCGAGGATACAGTATATCGGTTTTTCCCTAAAAACCTTCGTCAAGTAAAATGGAGTAGGGTAAATATGAGTAGGTTGATTGATCAAACAGTTTTGTATAGATTAATTGTACGTTGATAAATTCAACTTTTAATTAGGTCCCTCAAAGATAAATCATCTCTAGCCAGTGATGGTTTGAGGTGAGCTCTCAGCCAAGTTCTGTAACTTGGGAGATTTGTTTCTGGAGTGTTTCTTTCTTCTGCCGCATGGTGTCGCCAATTCCAACTGTCTCTTGGAACGCGGCTCAGTGCGGTCGAATAGACGCGATGAAAATGCATTGGGACAGGCGACGCTTCGAGTGGAGATCTCACGGTCTCTACTCAGATAACTACCCTGCACTGATGAGGTCTGTAGGTTGTAAAGCGTGCCTGTCTCGATGTGAATTTATCACGTCTTAGGAAGAAAGAAACATTTGCGATCTGCATTCACTATGTGAATCGTTGCATGGACTACGAGCAGATATAATTCAATGTTCTGCGTGGTATTTGCCAGGAAAGTTGTTTTTTCTGCTCGTAGTCTACCAGACATTCAATTTCAAACTTTGTTCGATATTTTTAATTATATAGACTATTTTCTCTATTTTACACACCTTTCTCCAAATCTGATCAACAACTATTCATAGGTATACGGTTTTATTTTGAATTGTTCAGCTTGTTTGTTACTCCAATTTTGGTGAATAAATATATTGCGAATGAAAATGTTTGTTATCCAAATCGATACATCTAAATAAGCAGAGAGGCAATGAATTCATTCCCGTATATTTTGTGACGATCTTTATTGCTGCTAATACTTAGGCGTTGCCTGTCACGCTAAAATTATGGTCAGGTTTGCCCAGGGGAGAGTTGACGATCTCGACAATATTGTGGCCATCGCTATGGCGAATTATGGCCTCTGCTCTGCTGCCAATATCGACCTGAGGGTGTTTACCGGCACTTCCCAGATACTTTACGAGTATCCGGCTCGAAAGGCCAACATTGAAAAATGCTCAAAATGTTGATTAACTGACGATTCAGGAACAGATGACGGAAGAATGGTCGAAAAATTGTTCATTCAAGTTGGCATGAAGTTGTATGTAATTAGATGAATCTATTGAAACCGTTGTTTCTACAAAGGAACAATCGTTCGACTAGCTGAATATATTCCTGATCAAAGTGACTTTATGACACTTGTATCAATATATTCTGTTTCCGACGGCTTTTGATCACAGTGACTGTTATCCGTTGGGCTGTCACAGTAACAGGAATTCTAATGAGTGAAATCGACTGACTCTCTGAACTGAAGTCATCAATTCAAATGTGCTGCTATTTGAGTCGTCTGATGGCATTGCTGCGGTGCTACATCCACAGCGCTCTTATTCATTAACTCGAATAATTGATTATCCACCGTGGCTATGCCTACAAGGTGTCGGAGGAAGAGGTGTTTCTTTCAATAATACCGAAACGTTCGAAGATAATTAAGGTTGAGTGGAAATATGCAAGTGGGATATCATATCGTAGTCGTTCAATTATAATCCATTTAACATTTATAGGTACAAATACAAGCAAGGGAAGTATTTGCTGACCATGTGTTGAACAGATGAACCGTTGAATATTGTAGCTTGAAATCTGCACACTGGTGTTAATTGTGGGGCACTAGCTCTTTCCCTTGTGGATCCAAAGTTGGATTTCAGTTCCCAGTGATCTCGATTATGTACTAAGACATTTTCCTGTTACTTTTCAACTTATCTCTTGTTATTCAAGAAATTCATCGAAATACCTCGACATATTGTCTGCGAGAAATTAAGTAAACATGTTTAATCAGAACTGACGAAAATAAGGTGATAAATATCTCGGTTCTTATCAACGCCGAGGTAGCTTTTCACTACTCTGCAACTATATCGGCCAAACAACCGAGTTGAAATGTGTCACCATCATTCACTTACATTACAATATACAGGGCGAGGCATCAAAAACGAAACAAATCGAAGTGGGAAAGTGCTTATCAAGTATATCAGTTCAAATGTTCTCCTGAAGATGGTAACATAGTTAGCGAAACACGTGTCGAGATAAAGAATACAATTTTGGCGGTTAGTAAAACTGTGTTTCTATAATGATATATTATCGATACGATGATTTTATGAGGATTGTTGTTTAACTGTTCATTTAAGCTCCCTCTGGCGAGAAGAATGCGTTTAACTATTCCAAATTATGATACTTACTGCATTGATAGCTGAGTTTAGTAATAAATTTATATTTACGTTGATATGCGGCTAGATTCGAATTGGTTTGATCTCAAATTTTATGGTAACACTGTTGATACTGTGCCTTTATTTCGATAAAATGGAAATACAGGTGTTTATTTCCATAATCAAGATATACAGTGAACTTATTTGATTATATTTATTTTTTCGTTGGAACTGTGCAATATTTTTCAATTATATAAATTCATTCAATATTATTGTGCATGGAATATTTGATTGAATTAGCATTCAAATGAAGTTGTATTTCGAAAAATTCAACAATTGTTTATAGGGTGCAATAATCACTTGTAATCTCCCTAGCAGCAGAATTATTACCGATAATTTTTTTTCAAGGTCACGAATGTTTTTATTGTTGATAGAAAAGGGACATTTTCTATCAACAAAAACATTAGTGAAACCGAGAAAAAAATTATAGGAAATTAATTCTGCTGCGTGGGAGATTCGTTGTAAGAAAATTTCATATCACAAGAGAGTGAGAATAAATTAAAAATAATTCGACAGATTTTAAAAAACTTGTTGCCAGGGAATAGACACATGCACTTTCAATGAATATATTATTTATATCATGGACTGGGGATTCACTTAAACGTTTGGAATTCATTTTACGAATTTCTTGAAAAGTTATGACTGACAGAAATGTTTTTATTGGCTGGAACGTATATCAATTACTGAAATTGAAAATTTCTATTGGTTTCGAGAAACGTACTAAAATAATCACTCTAATCGCCCGTTGCTATGAGCAACGTATACAAAAAGGAGCCTTCTAATTGGTTGAAAATAAATTTATGAAATTTTCAAAAGTAACGCAACTAATCATAGATCTTACTGCTTACGCTAGATCCGGCATCCTGTACTAATTTTTAGGTCAAGAGGGGTCTGCAAGAAAGTAGGTACTACATGATCACGTGGTACAACACATGTATGGATTAAAATGAAACGACCAATCAATGGCTTAGTACTTTCAACCCCCCGGACCTACAAAACAAGTAACCTGGATACCGGATCTAGCGTAATCAATAAGATCTATGCAACTAATAGTCATGCTGTCTTATGAATGTTATGACGTCCTGAACAAAAAATTTTCATGAAATTTATGGCTGTCACAAGTAGTTTCGAAGATTTGGCGTCCAAAGTGAAAAACACGGGCCTTCACACATATCATCTTCTTCATAAAAAATTCTTCTTCTTTTCATCAGTACAAAATGCACACTCCGATTATTTTCAACACAATTCATCAACAAATTCAACTGTAAACTAACAAAAAGTAAATCATCCTTGATTGTCTAAAATATGTATGAATGTTGACAGGCGATACCAGTGTTATTTAACATCGTCTGTCAAAAGTGCGCAATTAGGAAGGACAATTATTTGTTACTTTCCTTATAATGGTGTGAAAAGATATTGATCAAGTATGATGTTGAATAATTGACATTTTTGTGTTATTCCCTACTGTCCACACTTTTCAACTAATAACTAGAGAATACTTCTAAATGTGAAACGTGTCGTACGTTAATAAAATTGGCGGTAATCATCCAGTGAGAATCTGTAACAATGCCGAAACATCGTAAAAGCAAGATAATCAGGGATCCAGAAGCTAAACGCCATTAATACTGTCAAGTGAAATTCGAAAACTAGTGTTTCAAAGAAGAGCAATAAGATCACCATCTTTCGATTCGTCATCATCCTCGTCAAATGACCCAGGTATGTACATTAATTGTCAATTGATTATTATTGATTTTTCGTTTTTCTTCAAACGCATCAGCATAAAAGAACATAGAACATTATGCAGCGGATATAAATGAGTTGCAACCATTTACAACGTCACAATAATATTGTAATTTACGGTACAACAGGTAAAGAATATGGTGCCACCTAGAATTTTCATGAAATTTTCACAGACGCTTCAAAACATGATAAAAACAAGGAATCAATAAAAATTTTGGCGCGGAAAGAACGTTCTCTCATTTTTTATTGATAAAATCTATGAGGGTACTCACTTCCAAATCAAATTTAGGGAACCAGAAACACTTTTCCATAGATAAAGCACAACAATGATAGAATAGAATAGAAGAATAGAATAGTTTATTTGACTACTTTACATACATTAGTATATTTGTAGCAAGTCAATGCACTATAGGGTGAATACAAATAAAATTGAAGAAACTCATTACACACATAAAACATTTTAAAACTCTTTACAATGGTACAGAAATAGTAGTATAGTGTATACAGCATATAACATAAACATATAATGGTAACATCAAGGATGTCTTAGATAAATAAATAAACCTCAAAAATCATTGAAAAGGTAGAAAAATATTCAAACAATTTGTTCTGACATGACTTACTTCGGAAGTCAGAATCGCGACGTTGCCAATTCGATGTATATTGTCATGTTTCTACATGTCTTTTATTGGGAACATAAAAGAGTGAGAAAATGCGAGCGTTCGGTCGACATTTTTCAAATTCGCGCGCGCGGCATAAGATCTGTTTTAAAAGTAACTTTTGTCCTGACTATTATAAAAACTAAAGATTATTCTTTGGTAGAAGTCCATATAGTAGCTCAAAGTGGAGTAGTGTATATTGAAAGAAGAAAAATACTCTAAATCATCTCCACAACATTTAACAGGGACATGTTTCGAACGTATATACGTTCATCTTCAGCCTGAATAAACGTTCTACAAAGAAAAAAGGGGGGAATTAAAGTTAGATGTTATGTATAACATCTGAAGATGAACGTATATACGTTCGAAACATGTCCCTGATATAGGTATTTAGATTAAATGTTGTGGAGATGATTTAGAGTATTTTTCTTCTTTCAATAAAGATTATTCGACTGAGATATACTTATATACCGGGCTATTCAAATTCGTTTCTGTACATGGGGATCTCGTAAACGATAAGAGATAGAGTGTCGTTTAAATTGTGTCAAAGTTGCGTATTTTAGAGACCTATTCAATGATGTGAAAGAATCGAATTTAGCTCTTTTGGTTCTGGAGATATACAGGAAAAACCAAAAAATCCCAAATTATTTATTTGCCTGTATCTTCTTTATTCGCAAACATATTGAAAATCTATCCACATTTTGCTATTGGCACTTGATGTGGGCTATCAGAATATGTTCATGAATCTCTTATACAGGGTGTCATCTGACTTCGGCCACTTTGAATTTTCAAATACGGACCTGTATTTTTTGTTGTAGTTTTTGGACCCTCGACGTTCACTTCATATTAAGAAATTAAAATGTGGATAGATTTTCAATATATTTGCGAATAAAGAAGATACAGGCAAATAAATAATTTGTGATTTTTTGGTTTTTCCTGTATATCTCCAGAACCAAAAGAGCTAAATTCGATTTTTTCACATCATTGAATAGGTCTCTAAAATACGCAACTTTGCCACAATTTAACTGACACTCTATCTCTTATCGTTTACGAGATCCCCATGTACAGAAACGAATTTGAATAGCCCTGTATATTCATGAGATAAACTTATATATATATACATATATAGTGGAAGAGGAAGTCTTTGCTGGCTTGTTAGGAATCAAACTAGGAAATATATTGGGGATATGTAAAAGGGTACTCTTTGAAATTTGTCCAAGCTTTCGGAATTTTTATTTTATTCCATCATCAGGGAAACTAGAAAACATGTGACATGATAACAATGTAAAGATAAAAACACGAATAAGTAACTTACATCTTCTGTGAGATTGTTTACAAAATTTGTAATTGAAAATTGAAAATATCGACATGGATAATGGATTGAAGCCATTTTAACAGAATTAACATTTTTGAAATTGTTGGAACATAATAAACCTTGTTCCAACACGCAACACGTGCAACACGTTAACCTTGTTGGTTAGAAAGTGAAAGTGAAAAGGGGGGAAGAACTTGTTCTTAATTAAGTCAGAACCTTTGCACAAGGTCAAAACCGTGTTGGTACTGTTGCCCATTGGACCATAAGCATTACAATATTGCCAACTGATCTGAGTTGGTTACATTTGAAAAAGAATTTGAATTGGAGGAAAAATTTGGATTATCTAACATCAACAAGAAGGAATATATTTCACTTAGGTGATTAATATCTGATCTTTTGTTTATGCAGTTATTTTGTTGGTAAATAAATGTCATTTCTAAAAAAGTTCTCTTGCTAAGCAAAGTTTCAGACATCAATATGCTTACGCCATCATAATTCATACGGTGATCTAAGGTATTAACGTGCTCTGCAAGGGCACATCTTTCAGGATGAAGTCTAGCATCACTTTTATGTGAGATTATTCAAATTTTCAAATGTAACCAACTCAGATCAGTTGGCAATATTGTAATGCTTATGGTCCAATGGGCAACAGTACCAACACGGTTTTGACCTTGTGCAAAGGTTCTGACTTAATTAAGAACAAGTTCTTCCCCCCTTTTCACTTTCTAACCTACAAGGTTATCGTGTTGCACGTGTTGCGTGTTGGAACAAGGTATATTATGTTCCAACAATTTCAAAAATGTTAATTCTGTTAAAATGGCTTTAATCCATGTCGATGTTTTTAATTTTCAACTACAAATTTTGTAAACAATCTCACAGAAGATGTAAGTTACTTATTCGTGTTTTTATCTTTACATTGTTATCATGTCACATGTTTTCTAGTGTCCCTGATGATGGAATAAAATAAAAATTCCGAAAGCTTGGACAAATTTCAATGAGAACTCTTTTACATGCTGCATATCCCCAATATATTTCCTAGTTATACATATATATATATATATATTTGAGAAGTGCAAAGCATTTGTGTTTCAAATATAAGAAAATATAATGAGTGTTCCATTTAAAAAACATAACTTTGGGTTATATCTAAATAATGACAGCTCATTTCGAAAATCCCACTACGCCACTGGATTCTACGTAAACAGATGTTTAAGATACAGTTCTACTCCTAGTTGAAAGATAGTTGAGATACAGGGGGGATCCCAAAATGCAATATTTTCAATTTGGCCCTGTATCTCGAAAACGAAGCGGGCTATGAAAGTTCTGTTCTCGGCAATGTTTGTTTCACAAAAAAGTAGGACAGTAATGTGAAAACTGCGTTTGTCTATCCCCAAAGACAACTGAGATATCGTGGTAAAGTGTCGAAAATCGGACACACTGTACACGAATCGATCGATCTCTGGCGGTCCAAGGATTTCTCTGAATCTATCTCGAAAGATAATGTATCTTATCTTGGATTCGATAACAATTATTCGTCCCAACGCGCAAAATTTATCCGAAACCAACCGCCAGTACTTCGACATGAAGGTGTGCCAGTGCGGCGACTCTCCGGTCAAACCGGAGCCCCTGTACGATGCCTACGAGGGCGGGTCTAAGAGTTCTTCGTGGTGGTGCGTTTTCAGTTCGTGCGGCAAGAGGAGCCAAGGCGAAGACGACAGCGTTGAGATAGCCGTTGAGGACACGCCAAAGAACGGTATTTACCACCGCAGGAGGACTATTCAGTTCGATTTCGAGGTTTTGGGGAGTCCTGCAGCTTCCAAGATCAGCAAGAGTAGGCAGTCGATTCTCAAGCTCAGGGGTGTTAAGGATGCAGAGGTGGGTTGTTTGGGGTTGTGATCGGGATTGGTCTCGTGGTTGTTTCAAGTCCGAGGGTGGTTCGGAAGTTACATTTGGATTCGTTTGTATGAACATGAAGTGGTCGTGTAAAGTACGCGTCATGTGGAAAATTAAAATTTAACGAATATCGATACGCATGTTTGGCGAGAAATTCAAAAAAAATTTAAATAAACGTATTGTTTGTCTTTCGTAAAAGTTGTTCTGAACAACATTTCGTAGCTTTTCGAATAATTCAAAAAATGAAAAAGGAATGTGGCCTCATTAGGAAAGCTGACAATATTATTTCAAAGAATATTTTGTAAAAATGCGCGAGTTATTTCTTTTCCATTCGGTCCAATTGAAGATTGCTAGCATCCTGGGCATCTTCCCAAAACACTTCAACATGTGATTTTTTTCGTAACTTTCATTCATATTCAAAAAACAGGAAAACCATCTTTCAGTTCATAGATTTGTATGAGTTGTCTACTGAAAACTAATTTATTCACACTAACACAAACACTTTTTACTGACTAATTTATAACAACCATTTATTTTGGAGGATATGAACGATGTTTACGTAATGCAACTTCGTATTCAACTGACTTCTACCTACCATTAGCTGGCCCTGCATGTATATCGTGTTTGGATTATTCTAGAACCTTCGAGAATTGTCACTGTTCTTTCATCTTTCTCTATCTGATAGCTTCCACGATATTTCATCTTTTGCTGTTCTTGATCTTTGTTGAACCAAAGTGAGCTGAATGGAAAAATCTAGTATTTCGTTTGGTTGAACAATCGAAAGAAATCTCGAATGTCTAATACAGGAGGGTATTTTAAAAACGCCAGCTAGGTAATAATTCTTCTTGACTCTGCCGAATTCCATTTCAGTATGTTCATGGTTCAAATTATCTCGAGGAGTAATTCATAGGTAGTACACCGTTCGGGGGCTGAATGGTATTTGAGAAACCCCACTATCGAATCAATTCAAATATTCTGGTCAAACCGGAACACCTGTACGATGCCTACGAGGGCGGGTCTAAGAGTTCTTCGTGGTGGTGCGTTTTCAGTTCGTGCGGCAAGAGGAGCCAAGGCGAAGACGACAGCGTTGAGATAGCCGTTGAGGACACGCCAAAGAACGGTATTTACCACCGCAGGAGGACTATTCAGTTCGATTTCGAGACTCTGGGGAGTCCTGCAGTGTCCAAGATCAGCAAGAGTAGGCAGTCGATTCTCAAGCTCAGGGGTGTTAAGGATGCAGAGGTGGGTTCTTGTGGAGGTTGTTTCAAGTCCGAGGGTGGTTCTGAAGTTATACATTTGGATTGCTTCGCAGTGGCCGGGGTGAAGTACGCTTCTCATATGGGAAACGCTTTGCGTTCGATATTTTTGTTTGGCGGGAAATTAAAAAAACATTGAAAATTGTCTCCCTTGAAAGACTCCTATTCGATTGTTATTCGGAAATGTTGTTCTGAACGAAAGTGCATAGCTATTAGCTACGTATGGGTTTTAAAAAATTAGAGTTCAAAAAAAAGGAAAAATTGCAATAAAAACAATTTCAATGTTGAAAATGCATTTTTGGCCAAGAAAATAACGGTAAATTTTTAAATAATGTTTTGTGAAAATGTGTCAATCATTTTTATTTTATTCGGAGAAAATTTCAATCTGTGAATTGGCCATGTGTTCAGCAGCTTCATAAAAGGTGCAAATTCTCTAGATAACAAGTGAAGATCGTTTATCGATTACTACTTTGTTCACCATATATTCACCGTAATGCCTATATGACTATTACTATTATTATTTTTGTATTAATTTTTTTGTATTCATGTATTATACTGAATAAAGATACTTAATAATATAATGATCCCGATATTAAGTATGGAGAACGGTAAGGGTTACCCTCAACGTTCGACATGCTCATAACGTTTTTTGCGCGATTGATACCATTATAAATTATAAAAATAAATAAAAATCAAGAGATTATTTAACTCGACGGTATAAGTGAATTACTTACCGTCGAGTTGGATTACTTACCGTCGAGTTGCTAGTAAATGTCACCTACTTACGTAAAATCTGTCACGGTAAACAGTCAAAAATGATCAATCGGGCAAAAATGTTCATAATCAACGAAGATCCATGTATCTACAAAATTTTGATTTGAATTTTGTACTATTGATTGACTTATGAAGCAGCTGAACACATGGTAAATTCACATATTTAAAATTTTCCCAGAGTAAAATGGAAATGCCTTGCAAACCTTCACAAAATTCAGTTCCTATCCTAAGCCTGGTCCCAAATCACTTGATTTCGCCTAATTTGATAAAAGTTTCTGACGTTACATTACGCGCGTAAGGTAAACCTCGCTAAATTTAGTCGCGTTCTCAACCAAATTTACAGGTTACTGCAGGTGTCAATACAGAAATATGAATATTAGATTCTGAATGACATCTCATTGTTTGTAACAAATTCATGTAGTCTTTTTCAAATGATTTTTATGCGAATATGTATCGAACATAATTGGAAGAAAATGTTTCTAATATCTTTCGACGGTAGCGCCTCTATTGTTGTAAAAGAACCCCCCGTAATTAGCTGAAATCAATTTTTTCAAGTCAAGGATTTGGCTGCTGGAAAAATTGAAGAGAAGCGCAACCAGTTCTTATTTTCATCATTCTAATGAAAAATGTATTTTTCGAAATTCAATTTTTTTCATCACAAAGAACTGATTTCATATGGAATGTCGTTTTGAACCACTTTCACGAACAACATTTCTCTATATTTTTTCAAATAAATGTGTTTTGAAACATTTGGCGAAAAGGTTTTGTCGAGGATTTTGTCTTTATTTAGGGTAGAGGTCCATTTGAAGATTGCTAGTATCCTGAGTCAAAACACTTCAACATGTCATTTTTTCCGTATTTTTCATTCATATTTCAAAAATTTGGAAAATCATATTTCAATTCATGGCTTCGTATGTTCATTTTCCAAATTATTTCGTAAAGAAATTCATGCATAGTATACCTTGAGGGTAAAATGGGATTTGAGAATCATCACTCTCAAAATAATTGAGATATCGTTACCAAGGCAGTGATAGACATTTATCACGAGGTTTGTGAATTCTCACTACGAGAGTCTTTTTATCTCGATATCGACGATGTTGACATGACTCATTTGAGTAGTGATTTTTTTCATTAGAGATAGAATGGGGAGATATCGTGTTAATGATGATCGGTTCCATGTTTGGAATATCTGTGAATAAACAAAAACATTTTAATGAATGAATATCACAGATCTGATATATCAGCTATTAAAAGAAGAAATTTAATGCAGAGTTTTTCATCTGCCATGGAAAGTGGACTGCCGCTAATAAGATCAAGTATCTCGAATATAAATTTACGAAAATATCTGGTATCTTCTTATCAATAACGATTACTCATTATAATATGCCTCTCAAGTTTCAAGTGTGGATGAGTGGTTATAACCTTTCCCACAAATTCCACGCAACTAGCGAATTTCAATTTTAGCACAATTTTTCGAATCTCTTTCGATTTAAATAACATACTCTTATCCTTCGTAACGATGGAGTCATTATTTTTCGAGATATTTGAAGTTAAACATAAAGCTGCACATCAGTTACTTTATGTTTAATGTGTATTAATAATTATGTCGAGTATTTTTATTTTCATAAGATTGCATTGATTACGCGAATTAAACTTTTATTTGTCATATTGCCTACATTTTCCGAATATGATACGGATACGTCAAATAGAAACACCTTGTTTGAAACACCAGTAGCCACATTTCATCTAAGATGGTTTGTGTTAAATATTCATGTTTTGTGACAAGGATTCTACAGTTGAATCGCCTTGTATATATTGAGAACTGGGGATTCTCAGATTTTCTGGCAGATGGAATCTTCATATTCTTATTTTTTATTATACTCATGATTTCAATCTAATTTAATCGTAAAAATAGATACAAAAATACAACATATTTTCACAGAAGCTTATCTTATCCCTGCTTATTCTGTAAATCTCAATTAATCACATCATTTCCTGCAAATGTGGGGGAATGATAATAACTGGGGCCTGATTATATTCCTCAAAATTTTCTAGCTGACTTCGGTGTATCTATGAAGTCTACTATGGAATGATGGTGACGTACCTAAACTAGGATCTTTGAATAAATTTTATGAAATGTCATTTTCTTCTGACTGACAAGTTGAGTTATTTTATATCAATCAAACATAGCGAATATTACATTTTATACACTTTTTTATAATTTGATGTGTCTGAGAACTCCACTCGCAACTTGGTGCGTAATTCTACTTATCTCTGAGCTTTCAGGATATTAAGAAACCTTTTACTGTTATGACGGAACGAGTAATACCTGACGAAGCAACTCGTTTGGAACAGAAATTGGAGGGTAGAAGGAGAGTGCGAAAGAAGAAAAAACTAGTGATTTCTATGCCGAAGGAAAGTCAGGTGTCCAGTGTTTTTTTTTTCAGAGTGTTTAGAAAAATCGAGTTTCCAAGTGGGGATTACACTGAGAGTATACGTATACGCTATACGCGGTAAAACTTCGTTTGTCGCACTCCTATGAGTTCGGAAAAAATTTTTGGTGGAACTTATGTATTTTGACCTCCTGATCACTAATCTGAAGTCAAAACGCGGCGGTCTCAAAGTATTTTCGGAGATACGGCCCCATTTTGTCTCAAAAATGCACCATTTCAAATCTCCATTTTCTGATATTAAAAACACACAAAATTAATCCTTCTTTGAGCCAATACATCACACATGCTCACATTCACTTGTTTCCAGCACTTTTTTGCATAAAAAACTGTTATTTTCACAAAAATTCGCCCTTCTTCAAAAAGTAAACAAAACATCTTTTTTCACTGATTTTCTGGTTATTTTCATTTGAGATGTTAGCAACGTCTTACCATTAGCCAAACAATCACGTTGCCAACATCATAAATACAAATTACCAGAAAATCAGTGTAAAAAGGTTGTTTTGTTTACATTTCAAAGAAGGGTGAATTTTTTGGAAAATAATAGTTTTTTCTGCTGAGGAGGTTTGGAAACAAGTAAATATATGCGTGTATAGTGTTTTGGTTCAAAGAAGGGTGAATTTTGTGTATTCCTAATAGCAGAAATTTGACATGTCAAATGGTGAATTTTTGAGACAAAATGGGGCCGTATCTCCGAAAATACTTGAGACCGCCACGTTTTGACTTCAGATTAGTGATCAGGTGGTCAAAATACATAAGTTCCACCAAAAAAATTTTCCGAACTCATAGGAGTGCGACAAACGAAGTTTTACCCTATACGCTATACGTATAGTGAGTGGTATATCTTATCAGGGTAATTGTGCACTTATCATGCGATGAATATTTTGATGAAAATTTTTGTTGTTACGTACGTATTTTGACCTGAAAATCACGAATTTCATAATATTATCGTAAACATTTTTTGAGATAATCGATGCCAAAGTTCGAAATTCCACCTTCTTTTACTGATATCTATCTTTTTTTTTACATGTATTGAAGAGAGAAAACACATATCAATGACTCGTATCAATGGATCCACCTTTATTTGCTCAAGATTCGCACAGAGGTTTTCAAAATGGCCGTTGTTTATGTAGCCTAATTTATGTTGCCTGAAATCTAAGAAGATACAATACTTGCCCAAAACATGCCATACAAGGTGGAATTTCGAACTTTGGAATCGATTATCTCGAAAACTATAGAGATATGTTCTCGATAATATTATGAAATTCGTGTTTTTCAGGTCAAAATACGTAAGTACCAACAAAAATTTTCATCAAAATATTCATCGCATGATAAGTGCACAATTAACCTTTATCAAATATAGGTTCGTAGATAGGCTCCTAGAAATTTAAGTGCAGTGCGAAAATGTATTGTTATATTATGAGATCGAACGCCAGTTCAAATAAGAAGGTTAGGTCCTGAGAACCCTTAAGTCTGGTTCATGCTGATATTCCTATTCTACAACACTATTGATTTATGCATTCTATCATGATATCATAATAATATAAGAAAATCCTCAAAAAAGTTCAAATATTTCAACTTTATTGGGATTTATCTTTTCAGCGGCCATTTTATTCGCAAAAATTTTCCGATATTCGTATAAGCATGAACCAGGCTTTAAAGAACTATTTTATTTAATAGGGTTATGAGTTGATCATAGATTATTCATTGAATAGGTAATTGAATTTTCCATAGAAAGTTTTTTTGGGTCGCAGTGCTATACGAGGGTTTCTGTATTGATCTTATCGCATTACGAGTTACAGTCATTTATTTATCAAAATTGTTTGGTTGAGAATTAATCATCACCAATGGAAACTTATTCCAGGCAAAATGTCGTTCATCAAGATGTCAGCCCAAGAAATTTCAAATTGCTTCAATTGACATTGACATACATTTTTTTATTACAGAGGGGGCCACATGACGCAAAATTCGGACAAATATTACCACCAACAAGGACTTTGAAGGTGAGTTCCAATTTTGTATTTCCAGTATTATAGGAAAGAATTAGTTGAGTTGACATTCGAAATAATTAAACATTTAGTAGTTAGTGAGCGAAACAATGTACAACTCACAAAACTTCACCAGCATAATGTTCCTACCTACATTAAAAATACAGCAAAAGGTATATTAAGACATGGGTATTGATAAAAGGTGATGAAGTTGTATTCCTACTTGATTTTTTTTTTATATTTTGGAAATATTACCGCGCGATATCAATGAAAATTATTATTGTCAATTTTGGGATACATAGGTCAATAAAAAAATCGTAGAAATTCTGATGTGTGAACCTGGGTCATACATTCCGTTCTCCTATAAGATCATCTTAAAACGGCTAAATGTACGACAAATTGCATTATATTTCCCTTTGTTTTGAAAATATAATTTTCTGTTTGCTACACAGTGAAAAGAACTTGTGGTGTAATTTCAATATAATGGATTTCAGAGCAAACTCCGACGAATACAACACCTGAATATCGAAGCTGTGTCCTTTTTATTATACATTTCACAATTGAGTGTTAGGTGGTGTTGATTACAATTTTGGTAGTGAAAAATTAGACGTGATGTGATAAAGTAGAACGATTCTGAAACATACAATCATAAGAAACACCAAATGGTTGAAATTTAATATTCTCAATGGTGCTATCATTGACGTTAACGCATAAAAAAAATCTATTATATATGAACACCGTGTCATATCACGATGGAATCGAGGCGATGTATAAATCATCTAATTTGGTGGCAATAATCATTCGTTGAGAATTGCATCCTGAAAACACCAGAGTTGATATAAATTAAAATAGTTTATTATGATACAAGTTTTATAAGACGCTATTTTGTCGCACGCGTTGTTTGGAGTACGACGAGCGAAGCTAGGAGTGCTCCAAGTAAACAAGTGCGACAACATGTCTTATAAAACGTGCGTCATATGCAATTTTTTCTATTTTGAATTGATTTGAAGAAAAGAATTGATTCAATATCGATAAATAACAGAATCATATTTGATTGGTAACAATGATGACATTGAAATATTTAAAATTTGACGCACAAGCGTAAAGCCCAGTTTACAGTTGAGCGGTTTTGATTATTGCAATACCAGCGGTGAAAAATTCAATGTTGTTATTGTATTTATTGGTCAATTTATATCAAATTACACTCTGAGTTGAAATTTACCAATTAAAACATTGAGTTTTTCACTGCTAATATCACCAAATCCAAATCGCTCAGAAGTAAACTGGGCCTAACTCTTCTGACTTTCATTTGACAGTTCGATTGTACCAATGCCCAAATAATGAAAAATGCGTATCGAAATAGAGGCTATTTCGACACGCATTTGCGTTGCACAATGACTTCATTATACAACCAAAATAGAAAAAATTCATTGGATGTAGGTATCTGAATGGTTTGAATTTCATGTGCTCATCTGTTCGATCTTAGAACTTTAGAACTTTTGGTGGCACTGACGTCCTTCCTACCGTACCTGATTTCAATATTGGGCATGATTTATTGGATGATTTTGATATATATCAGTATCAATTGGCCTAGGCCCTAGTGCCACTGATCAGGATAAATGAGCCGAAACAGTTCATCATCATCTGAATTGTCCCTAGGTTCATCTGAGTCTAGTTTATCATCATATGAATTATATTTCAATAGTTATTCCAACTCAGTAAAAAACACCGGAGTTGGTGGATAAAAGCACTGATTCGCATGATCACATTCATGATGAGGTGTTCCTTCATACCAGAAAATTATTCGCATGTACCTGCTCAGTGTTTAAAAGCACCGAAGATACTTTCGTAGAGGTAGGATTCAGCATCAAGAAAATCACAGAATGTGCATCACACCACTGCGGTGTCAAATCGCACTTTCGGAAATGCATAAAGAACACCACCAAAGTGTTCATTCTGCTAAATTCAGCTCTAACACTAGTGTTACTGACAACTGGGTTTGATTATTAAAAACACCTATGGAAAGGTCACATAACACCTACAGTGGTGAATAATACAGTTGTGAATAATAAAATAAAACCATGCTTTAACCGATAAGTTTGGCAAACATTCGTGTTATTTTCGAAATAAAGGAATTCAATTGAATTCCATTTCTGGATTCGAAATTCTTTGCATAGATGTTACAGCCCAAATTAAACACTATGGACATTCCTTGCTGAAACAAAATGGCGAATATGTCAGATATCAACTGAAGGCTCGTCTCATCTGGATGATCAAAGTCTGGGTGCAACATGTGTGCTATTTTCCATCCTTCCCAATTTCTCTCTACACAAACACGAGGTGTGAAGTAATAAAACGATTTCTATCGCAACATTCCTGTTATTTTTCAAGGTACTGACAGTTTTTTCGAGCACCGACCAAGTAGCAGAAACGTTTCAGAAGGCCGCCGAAAAATTGAGTTTTGAAATTACTTCCTGCAATTCTGATCTGACGGCTTTGGAGGAATACCAACTCAAGTCGCACGACCTGGTTTTGGTTGACACTAGGTCCGCCAAAGGATTAGATTATGACACATTATGCCGGTGAGTCCATAGCAATAGGAAAACATTTAAATGGCCCATATCATTATGCAACTATAAGCTCACAAAATTTTGAAGACAGTTTGAAAATCTGTAAACAACATGTGAATTTGGCAACGTTGTGAGCATTGTTATAAACTTGATGAACTTGATGAACAATTTTAAATAACATTTTTTTGTCAAATTGCCATAATGTCAGCAATTTCAAGATGACAAATCGAATGCCCTGAAAATATACGAAGCGTTACTTGAAAAAAATAAAGTTGCAATCTCTATTGGAAAACCTCCGAAACTAGCAAAGTTGAAAATATTATTTTTATATCCAACACTACTATACACCAAATTTCATGACGATATGTCAAGCCGTTGCGGTTCTTTCGAGAAACTTTATACATTATTCTTCGCTGCGATAACTTGTTTTTGCACAATTTTTTTTTCTAAATTTCCTTTTTTAATCTGATGAAGCGTCCACTATTCCAGCAATAGCAAGTTTTGATAATGTTTTCTGACTCCAAAGAGTTTGATCACAGATTTTGATTTTTTCTTCATTTTTGATGGCCTCTGAAATAACACTATTTGTCTAAATACTAAAAACTCAACAGTAAATATTGAGAATTGTATCCAGAACGTGGAAAAATGCACATCTCCATGTGAATTCAAAATGGGGATTCCGTATACCACGTATACCATATTCACGCGTTTTTTAAACGGGGTATTGAAAATTGGGAGAATTGAAGATGATTGATTTGCATTTTGTTATATTTGAATATTGCGATTGGCGTAAAAAACTCGCTGTGATCCCAATATGAAATATTCAAATATTCGACATCAAACTTTATGAATCTCAATAGCAAATTAGATGCCGACTACTGACAGACGTTATGAATTTAGTATGCAAAAAAAGCTCATTTTCAATTTCTCTTATCGCCATATTAAGTATTTGATATCATTGCTTCTAACGTATTCCTAAGAAGCGTTGAGGAATTAATACACTTTGAATACCTATAATATTGATTCAAAAAATAATATTTTGTTGTACCCAACAAAAAGTCCGTTTTTATTAAGAAAATATCCGTATCAGAATAAAAGGGACGCTTTTTTCTGAACAAAATAGGTACCTAAGTTCAATTCGACCATCAACATGTTGGACGATGAGTAAAATGTGTTGATTCAAACAAATCAAATATTCAATCAGTATGTATTCGTCTAGTAGACAAAATGATATTTATTCCCACAAAAATATATCTTGAGACATTAGAATCCTTCTTTCAATGGATTAGTCAAGATATATTATGATATCAATGGAATATTTTATTAATTTGAAACTTCGTTCTAGAATTCTACATTAATATCTTGTTGCAATAGGTACAATATTCTGATAATTGAACTAGGTCCAACAAAACAATTCCTCCAACCTACAAGTATAATAGCTTCTTTATCGGATGGATTTCTATACCTGAAAAAAAACAATTGCCAATCACTAATTATACGACAAAAACAAGACAGTAGATTGAGAAATTGTGTGGAATATCTGTACGAACGTCAGTTATAATTAACTTTATTGTAATGATTATTTCATTGGGCAGTTATTGAAAATACAATTTTAATATATGTTCTGGTTTAATGTCAAGTACTATAGTACTATAGCTAATTCTCGGTGGAACAACGAACAGTATTGTCCATTTAATATTTGTTCTGTGCAAAGGATGCATCTTTTTTATCGTTGTCAAAAAGATAAGACGCCATCCCATCAGATGTTTTTTTATCTGTATCTATTGACGTGAAAGTTTGATTGGAATGAATCAGTTTTTCACTCGAATAAAGTTACCCATTTGATTGTTTCAATTAATTGATAAATGACGAATGTTGGAACCTTTGGCTCGATATTTTCGGAGAATTCATCGAAAGTATAGGCAAATAGGCAGCAACAATGAAACTTATTCGTCTGGATTGTTTGCTTTTCCATCCAAGACCCATCCGTTATGTGCGATACCCTGAGGAAGAATGTATCATTCGCGCTTTCACCACGTTGAAATTCAATGTAGTTTTTTCGGAACATGTTGGTACAGCTAGAATAAATATTTCTGTTGGAAATTGCACGAGTTTCCACTTAGGGAAGATTGATATTTTCATCGAAATTTTCCACACATGTTATACGGGTTTGTAAAGTAAAGTAATGGGTGTTTCTTACATGATATTTCAGAAATACTATGATATTGAATGCACTGTCATTAAGCTTGATTCATTCGCTATGTCATGTACAATGTTTTCTATGACAACTGCTGTTTTTCATCACCTACGCAATGTGAAAGCGGTATTGTAAACCGTATACTTGAGTATTCTGATAAAAATAATCCATCGGTATTTTTGTTTGGAGAACATCTTGAACTGGCGCCTTATTATGACATGGATACAATAATAATAATTATTGTTCTCTGACAATCCGTGTACGAGATTTTTAGAAGCCTCATGCGTAGACATACTCATACTTAAAAGTTATCTCTTATAACCTGATGCTTTCAGTGAGTGCAAGACCAATTCCTGATTCCTTATACCAGATTTACTAACATTGGAATTCTACTTTCTTATAATTTCACTGTTCCTAAAATACCTACTCTACATCCCTCACCAGCTTTCGGCTAAAGCTCAAACAAATAATCAGATTTGCTGATTGAATTATATTTAGAAAAGAAAAATATCGATGAGAGAGTGGAGTATGAAAAAGTAGCAACATGCAAATTGAAATAATTGCAGAGTCAACATCCATTCCTGTTTCAATCGTGATACTGCTACTAATTGGTGGACATTCATCATCATATTTAACTGTATTATCCGAAACAGTACTAGTATTCGTGAAGAACGTGGTGATGTTGGAAATTTTACCCTTCTCAACTTCTAATTTTTGTTTCCTTCTTCTCTTTGAAGCACCACTCTAGTTTTACTCAAGTTTTCCATTTAAAAATAAATGGCTTGAGTACGAAATCGTTATTTATGTACCAAGGACTAAAAACTGTACATTATAGTCGAGCATGTAATAGTTATTCATGTATTAAGGGAATTATGAGGGCCTTAATTACCGATGGCAATTGGACAGCAATTGCCAGAGGTTATTAAGGCTCTATAATTCCCGTGGTACATAGATAATTTTATTTTTGACCGATTTTCATAACAATATGTCCATATTTAGAACGCAATAAATGTTTAAATTCATAACCTTTCTGGTATATTTGAATTAGGTAGCGTTGATTGTAGCATTGTTGGTTGTTGCTAGGTTGTCGCTATGTTACATGTTTATAAGCAAACTTTCTTTATCAATCAATGTTTTTCCGTTAAAAACGTGTTTATTTTTTACCACAAATCGACGATCTTTTTCTGATATAATGGAGGATATTATAAAAAAAAGCGGAAAAAGCAAGACAATCATTACTTCCATCGAAAAGTGAAGCCCTATATCAAAAAGAATACAACTTATATCTGAAGTGGCTGACACAGAGAAATGTTATGTCAAAAGATGCCAACGAAACTGTCTTTCTGGCATATTTTCAAGAACTGGTAAAGTATTTTCAGTATTTTCTGGTAGATTTGGTAATAATTGTATTTATTCGTTGCAGTCAGAAACGTTTAGCCCAAATTCGTTATGGACTAAATGGTCAATGCTCAAATCGATGGTGACCATATATGAGAAAAGAGATATCACCAAGTTCAACGAACTAGAGGCTTTTTTGAAACGGAAAAGTAAGTGGTATAAGCCGAAAAAGTCTGCTGTCTTATCTCCTAAAGATGTCATCAAATTTCTAAAGGACGCCCCTAATGAAATTCATTTATTGCATAAGGTAATTTTTTTCTCATAATTTTCTTTTTCGTTTGTTTATTTCGTTTTATTTGGTTGTTCTAATTATGGGTTATTTTGGAGGATGCAGAACTCAGGAACTTCTAAATATGAGTATAGCAGATATAGAGGACCGGGATACTGTTATGGTAGTGAACGTACCGGAAAGTAAAACTGGTGTATCGAAGAAATTAACAGTTCTCTGCTTTGCCTTTATTGAGACTTTATATGTCCTTGCGTCCTGAAGGTACAAAACGATTTTTTTTGAGCTTCCGACAAAATAAATGTACAACTCAGCCAATTGGAAAGAATATGTTTGGCAAAATTCCCAGCAAAATCGCAATGTATTTAGGATTGCCAAACCCACTAACCTATACGGGACATTGCCTTCGTCGCACTTCTGCTACTGCCCTAGCCAATGCAGGAGCAACTATGACAAACTTAAAAAGACACGGAGGTTGGAGAAGTTCCACGGTGGCAGTGGGGTATCTGGAGGACAGTATTGAATTGAGAAATAAAACGGCGCGTATGCTGTCTACTTTGCCATCAGAAGAGGCAGGCACCTCGACTGTAGTGAACAGCAACAGCACCACCCATAAAAAAGAAGAAATTGTTTCCAGCGGCGGAAGTAATTTTCAGGGAACATTTGAAAATTGTACATTTATTATTTGTAATGACGTGAATAAGGAAAATATGTCTTAGTTTTCATTACACATAAACGTTTATAAGCATTTCTTGTATCATTTTCACCTGTAAAAGGTAAGAGGGAGTTTTTGAACCTTAATATCCCAAGGGAGTTATGACCCTCATTATAGATATCGTAACTATGACGATATAAGCTTATAATGTCACTGTCAGAAATAAATTAATTAACAATCAGGAGAGACAATAATAGACCGTTTTTCGCCGAGGTGCTTATTGAATTTTTTCGTCGACCTCGAACACTCTAATATTCACACTACGCCGGTATTATTCACACGTGAAATCTCTCAGATTCCTCAAATAATCAATTTGACAACAGCGAATAAAAGTTATTGTCAACTCAATCGCCGTGGTAGTGACCACAGCGGACGAAAAAAGTTTGAGGACGAAAAGTTAGTAGTAGTGTCTGTGGACGAAAAATACTTGCCCTCAAAAATAAGTCGATTTTTCATTCGGAAATTAGTACGTGAATGGTAAATTTTTGTTGAGGTCGACAAAAATTATTATAATATGAACAAGTCGTTATTTCTTATTGAACTCACCACACAATTCGAAAGCCTGAGGCTGGGAA
The DNA here is from genome assembly GCA_029955515.1 of Chrysomela aeneicollis. Taxonomy (NCBI): domain Eukaryota; kingdom Metazoa; phylum Arthropoda; class Insecta; order Coleoptera; family Chrysomelidae; genus Chrysomela; species Chrysomela aeneicollis. Next base: position 10,715,159 of record JARUHQ010000003.1, on the reverse strand, counting down.
TCGAAGGAGAGAGAACTCTACTGACAACTGAATAAAATTTATGTAGGAACTTTACAGAATATCCTTATTCTGTACACTTTGGCATAGCCATGCCATTATAGCCACTATAGCAAAATGACCGGCTGAAACTTGCGGCACAGATCACTCAACGGAGAAAAATTTTTATCTTTGATTTCACACATCACCCTTGACCTACAATGAAAAAACATGCCTGCAATATTCGCAGAAATGGAAATAGTATATTACACAACAAGTGTGGAAAGTGACATATTTCACACGAGTAGTCGTTTAGCACGAGCCGCGTAGCGGTGAGTGCGGAAACGTAACGAGTGAAGGAAATTCACTTTCCAACGAGTTTTGTACACTATTTTTCCTACGACTCCGAATACTTTAATTTCGCGGAAGGTCTTGTCAAAAATGTAACTTGAGCGGTCTCTAGAATTTCAGGTGGTTTTGATTCAATATCAAGTACTGTTTATTTCCATATTCAAGATTATATTTGAATACTTCTTTGACAATTCCTCATTATGTGAATTACTGATTGATTGAGTTAGTTTAGTTTGGACAAATTTTATTGATATTGACACCAGCGTACATAAACAACCTTGACACCATTCGCCTGCTAGCGCCAGTAATCACGCAACCAGGAATACAGAACCATAGAATTACGTAGTGCGCAAGCGCGTACGAGTTAGTGCGTCCTTGACTCCTTGCAAAGATCTGTGGTACCAAAGAATCTTCTCTTTGGTGATACTGTGATATCAAACTGATGCAAGCAGCAAGCCGCGCATAAAACTCTAGCCGTACTCTTTTGAATGATCTAACCCTCTGTCATCAACATCGAAATAGTTCCAGCAAAGAGTATAGGTTCCAGTTTTAAAGTTAATTCAGAGGTTATGGACACATTGAAATTAATAGATAAAAGAGTTCTCGGTATAATTCAAAACGAGACAGAAATTTCAATAAATAATATGAAATTGATTTGACGCTTATATTGACAGTGAGTACCTTCACAATATACCGAATTATTTCTATCAATTCAGGCGAGCGTTGTGATATATTTCATATCAACACTAGTGTACTTTTTTTCTTTCAAATAAAAAATACCATGGTGATATGAGCTACTTTCTGAATAACAAAGCAGTGTGATTATTGACGTTTTCATAGGTGGTCGTAGGAAAAATTATTTCTGTGGTATATTCACAATTATAAAATATTCATGTATCAATCAATTTGGCTAACTCCTTGTTCTGGTTGGTTGGCCCCTCCGCGACCGCGGGGTTTCGCGGTATAGTAGTTACACCACTGGTCTTGTCTATAAAAATTCCTTAGTCCTGACATTATATCCTTTGAATCCAGAACCAGGAGAACCAAATCTACTAATATGATGAATCGAAGTGTTCGTTGATATATACCTAAGAAATTAGAACTTTCAAAAGCTAATTCATCTACAAATGTTGTGAGGGAGTCAAAATAAAGTGAATACTGCTGTAGATTGTAATACTGGATAAGAGGAATTCCAGTAGCCAGAAAACGGAATATCATACAAACTGGAAAGTTTCTGGGTCGGAGCCGTGAATATCTGGAGTTGTAGAATGCCGTTGGGAGTGTGTTTTCAGAGCTCTGAAAAGATATTGAGCGCTCGTCCCATATAATCAACTTCATAACTCGGAAGTTGATGATGGAACGAAATATAATATATTATACAATATCAGGAGAATTTCCAAGTTTCTATTGTGTATCCTCACACTGCATTGTATTAACAATATCATTCGATAAACTTGATCTGCATTGAAAATTCTGCATCGAATTCAGCAAACACTGAATTCTGACTATAATGTATGACCATTTTGACATCAAAATTCTTCGAGGGAATAAAAATCCAAATAATCATATGCACTCGATGAGAATTTTTACTGTGTATGTCAATCAATAGATCAGTTCATTCTACTGTTTATTATCGTAATGACTTTCGGGCTTGGAATTGATTATTATAGCATTCATACATTCTCACGACTCATGTCGAGAAATAAATGAATGGGTACAAAAAAAGGGTTGGCATCTGTTTAGCTACAAAGCAAAGCTCAACTCAATAATTGATTAGGTACATAATAGAATTGTTCAATTCATAACTTCAACGTCATATACAGGGTGTCCCCTCTCAATTGGAAAAAACTTCTGGGGCATATTGAGGAACCATAGCCAAGCAGTTTGAGATAAGAGACTGATGTCCGGAAGTGCATGGTTTTCAAAATACAGTGTCAAAGTTTTTTTCAAAAAACTTTTTTTTATTAATATTTCAAAGACACGTTAACCGATTTTCTTGAAATTTGCTAGTGATGTAAGCTTCAATAAGACGCTCAGTCAGCACTAATTAAATGTTAATTATGACTTCCAGTGGCGCCCCGGGGGACAGTGTCACGAATAAAAATGACAAAAAATGTACGCTGCTGATTTTTTTTTAAATTTTATATATTTTTTAGAAAGCTCAGTTAAAAATACAAGTTTTTTGTCACTTGATATTTTTTCGTATCTCTCTCCGTTTTCGAGAAATTTTTTTTATTAAAAACTTTATTGAAAGGTTCATTATCTGAAAATCTAAAACAAAACAATGTTGTCATGGTAACACATAAACATGTCAATCTTTAATTAAAGTGTCAGTTTCTAAGTACTTAATTATCTTCAAACGTTACACTAATTGCAAAAATGAATCGGTTTGAATTAGCCGAGCTTGCAGATATGCATCTCTTGTATGGGGAAGCGCGGGTTAATTCTTTGTTAGCACAACGGTTGTACGGGCAGCGGTTCCCAAATCGTGAATTGCCAAACCATAAGATTTTTATCAAAATTCATCAAAAGCTACGGGAGACCGGCTCATTCGTGGTAAGTATTGCAGAAATGGCAACTTTCTGTGTTTTTTTTCTTGCGCGTTTCTGTTTCACAGCCAATCTAAGAGGCTTTGTTATCTTTGCAACCTATTCGAGAATTTGCAAGGCAGTTTCCGATCAGAGATGCCGTTGAGGATGAAGTCATGGCACGCATTCAGAATGAGCCCAACACTAGCACTCGTCTGATTGCGTCGCAACTTGATTGCAGCAAAAATACTGTCCATCGAGTATTGAAAATCCACGGTCTCTATCCATTTAAACTGCAAAAGGTGCAGCATCTACTGCCTGACGACGCTCCTCGGCGGCTCGAGTTCTGCGAGTGGTTGCTCCGTCAAGCGAATGAAAACGCTGATTTTTTAAGTATAATCTTCACGAGCGATGAAAAAGGATATTCGCGCGAGGGGACATTCAATCCTCGTAATAACCACGAGTGGAGCGAACAAAATACCCATGCTACGCACATCAGAGGATATCAGCAGAAGTTTGGTGTTAATGTTTGGGCAGGTATTCTTGGCGACCATTTGATTGGGCCGTACGTTCTACCTGATCACCTCAACGGGAATAACTATCTAGTTTTTTTGCGAGATATTCTGCCCGAGCTGCTGGAAGATGTACCCCTCCAGTTGCGTAGAGAGGCCTGGTTCCAACACGATGGTTGTCCAGCGCATTTTGCGCGCACCGTGAGAGGTTACCTCGACCAAACCAAAGTTTACAGAATATACTATATTCTGTAAACTTTGACCAAACCTACAACAACAGGTGGATTGGTAGAGGTGGTCCCGTCCCTTGGCCAGCAAGGTCGCCGGACTTGGCCCCCCTGGACTTTTTTCTTTGGGGCGAAATGGAACGGTTGATCTATGCAACTCCTGTGCCGACCATGGAGGACCTAGTTGCTAGAGTTGTGGTTTCAGCGGAATTTATCGCGAACAATCCAGGCGTGTTTGCTCGGGTGCGCGAATCCTGGCTCGACAGGTGCAGAAAATGCATCGAAAGGCATGGTGGACACTTTGAGCATTTGCTCCACTAATTAATAATAAATTATTTGTAAAAAAGCCTCCTTGTTTTTCTTTCTAATAATAATGAACCTTTCAATAAAGTTTTTAATAAAAAATTTTTCTCGAAAACGGAGAGATACGAAAAAATATCAAGTGACAAAAAAGTTGTATTTTTAACTGAGCTTCCTAAAAAATATATAAAATTTTTAAAAAAAGTCAGCAGCGTACATTTTTTGTCATTTTTATTCGTGACACTGTCCCCCGGGGCGCCACTGGAAGTCATAATTAACATTTAATTAGTGCTAACTGAGCGTCTTATTAAAGCTTACATCACTAGCAAATTTCAAGAAAATCGGTTAACGTGTCTTTGAAATATTAATAAAAAAAAGTTTTTTGAAAAAAACTTTGACACCCTGTATTTTGAAAACCATGCACTTCCGGACATCAGTCTCTTATCTCAAACTGCTTGTCTATGGTTCCTCAATATGCCCCAGAAGTTTTTTCCAATTGAGAGGGGACACCCTGTATAACAGATAATCAGATTATAAAAACATAAAGGATGATTTCCATAATTTGGTTACAAAATTATTCTTGGTGGAATATCAATGAGTTAATCTAAGAACACCAATATATGCTAATAGGGCCAATGTCGATTATAAACGAAACATCAATATTGATTTTTTGCCTCAAAATATGGGATGTTAGGCATTATTATCAATTTAGTAGGTACAATAAACCACTCAACTGGCAGTATCGGAGTAAAGTGGAGGAAACACGGAAAATACTCGTTAATTGAGAAACTTTTCCGATTATTTAATTTTAGGAGATAATTCCCGCCAGTGCTTTAATTTGAGTTGTTTATCTATGCTAATTCGAATTAAATTTGTGCGGTGATGAATTCTTCAATCCCCAATAAATATAATGATGGGGTATTGCAATTATTTTCTCTTACATAGAGTGTTCAAATGTAAATTGTTTCGTAACATAAATATAGTAATTTTGCGATTTCCACATAGTCACTTTGCACGCACATTTTCGTCTATCATAATAACTTTTTTGGGCGTCAGTACCCTCTATGTTAATATGATTCGTACCTGTAAGTGTCTAAGAATACGCCAAAATTTTATAGAGAGTGCTACATGAGATTTTTCGCTAAATTGGCAAAATTTTGGACCTCATTCTGAGACATAATTAATTATAGTTATGAAATTTCGGAATATTTTTCTTACTTCTTTATAACTTTCAATTTTTGCTCTTACTACGCCATACAATATTTTCATTTAAAACAACAATTCAAAGCTTCGACCACCTAAAAATTGTAACATATTTTTTTGGAAATTGAAAATAATTTTTTTTCGGAAAGTGACTTACTTATGCAATTGTAGCAAAAAATAATGATCCTAACTCTTGAATTTGTACTAGGATAAATAATGAGTACCTATTACCGGAAATAGACCACCAGTATATAGCTCGAACATCACGATCACAGTTGATAAAATTATCTGAAAAAGAAGAACCTGTAATTAAAGTTACTCACAAATTCATGAATTCCAAACGGGCTTCACATGTAATGATGTGCGTGCGACAAGGAGTGGTGTGATATGAACATATTCCACAAAAAATGTATTCCATAATTCAAAAGTACTAACGAAACCAATATCGTTCACGAATTCGAATCATTTTTTCTCAGAGCTTCGTGATGGATTTTTCAGTAAACTATATTTCGAATCATCAAAAATGTGAAAAAATCCTAATTCCGCTTTAGGCAAAAAATTACACGTGAAATCATATGCTATCTTTACAGTGTATACATTTTCCATTTCTGTCAGATTCATGATTTGAGTAAAGCGACGTAAGTTCGTATCCTGAAAGTTTCTTTGGTTCCTATACACAATCTTTTTACCGAATGAAGAAATTATTTGAAATTTATCCATCCGTCAAGTGTTTATACATTCACGGTCCAACCCTCAGACCAATAAAATACATAAACTGGTTCTTTCTGTCTCTGAGCATTACATTGTTTGAAAGCAAGATCTAACTATCTCTCTTGGTATCGGGGAGAGAGGAGGAGAGCGGTAGTCGTGCAAAATGAAATTTATAGAGGCAAATATTGAAACGGATAAAACCACAGAAATATAACACGAATTGATTGTTTGAAACATATTAAATTAATCATTGTTCATTTGTATTATATTCTACATGAAGGAAATATGTGAAATACAATTCCGATCAACTGAAAATATTCATCATCTTGAATAGAATAAATGTCCATGCATTTTTCTACATTATTCCATTCCCGAACGTACGACTATGGCACTCACCAATGAAATGACAAAATTCACACTTTAATCCCAGAAACCTGTTTTTTAACCACAAATAAAACTTGTTTTACCATTTTAAGTGAAGAACACTATATTTAATACACCAATAAATAAATAATCGATAAAAAAAGCACAAATCAGAGTTGATCCGACGAGGCCCGAACGATACATTCTTATCGTGGAAACAACAAGGTTTGACAGTCGTGTTGGCATCATGAAAAGGATGTAGACTACCAGTCTATGTTTTTTATTCGTCTGAGGCAAATCTCGTACATTTCCAGCACAGATTTTTTTTAGTATTGTTTTAAAAGAACAACCCTATAAATAATTCTAATCACTACTTTCAGTATAAAAATATTTGTAATATTTTTTCTAATTTGTTTACAATTTGAATGCTTTAAATATGTTAGGGTCTGATACTGAATCTTTGAGTTCAACGACTTTTGATTAATATTTCGAGAATAGTTTTTTCAATAATTGTCTCTAGAGTATCTAGAGGGAGTATCATTTAGAATTTATATGTTTCCACTTTAACTACCCTGTGTCAATATATATCTCATATTCTACTGACCAAATCCTTTTGCTAAAATCAACTAATAGAGAAAGAAGTTTCTTGAACACATTTCCATATTCCTGAAACTAAAGGCGCCAGCGCAAAGAAAAGAAACGGGCCATTTCGGTTTTCCCCGTATATTTCGAAAACGGTTCGTGATATTTCTGATTTGGAAGCATCGTTTCATTGTCCACTAAAATAGGCAACTTTCGTTTAAATCAACTTCGTATCATTTATCATTTTCGAGATGCCAATAATAGTGGTATGACATAAAAAATACTGCCAGTTTTCTTCAGCTTTGTTCTGGATCAGGTCTAAATTGTGTGTATTTTTGCCCAAGAAGTGAACGCTTACATCCGTTCAGAAATTTTGCTCTATTATAGTCATTGTATTTTTATCGGTCAGTGAAATTTTCTTCCCTCGGAATATTCAGTCTCAATCGATTGTGATTATTCCCCACGAAATCGAATCCCAGTTTCTAATCCAGTTCGTCCTTGTCAAGGTCTTTTCAGATGTCGGTTTCCTTAATAATCTGGCTGAAATGAGAACGACGGTGAAGAACGATGTGGTTGGTCGGATGATTAGAAGGGGGTTGGGGATATTTTATGATAATGGATTTCTCACCTGGAAAGTCGTTTGTTTTTCATTAGTTTCCGGGCCAAAGAGCTGTTGTAAGGAACCTCGGAAAAATATAAACTTTTGGTGATCAAAGGACTAGGATTTATGAACTAGCAATACAATTTCGATTGTATTTTTCAATATGACATGTGAACGTTGTTTATTATTCGTAGTATAAGGGTGGTCATCGAATTTGTAGATGACTCCCATCATTATCTTTTTAGATATATGATATCATCGTTGAAAATATTGTGATTCTCCTAGTCATCATCCCAATATAAAAAACTAATACATGAATACAATCATCATTATAAAAGTTCTATCACATTTGTTGAAAATTCCGAATAGAATATCCCATATTTCATTATTATGTTCAAATTGGTAAATTTTGAGTGTTGGTATTTTGAAATGTGTAAGAGTTCTTTCAAATATACTTACTAGTACAAATGCAAGAATATTAGCAAAAATATCAATAACGGTCGAGAATTATACCATGATTAAACATCAGCAACTGTCAAGCACTGCTGTGATCCAAAAATTATTGATGTTATCAACTCTTTACTGAACAATTGATATTTCCGCGGTAAACAAAAATTATTTCAATAGCTACAGAAAATTAGGACTATGGTTACCGAGCATAACTTTGGTTGCGAATATCCTGAATTCCTGAACCTTATGAATCTCAATTATCTGGGGGGATTATTAAATCCGATCCTCCCAACTAACGGAGGAGAGAGAGAGAGGCACATATTATTCTTCATTTCTCCTGTGCCTCCAGAAAAGAACCCGTGTGAAGCAACCAGACTCAAACTGGCCACTCTTCAATTCCCAAACTCGAGAGCTGCTGAACTTTCTCTATCAAAATTATTTTTTCTATCGAAAGGCGAAGTTGTGGAACTCACAACCGGATGTTTATAACTTACAAACTATCAAGAAGAATTCCAATACCTATATAATTTCTCAGTATCCTTCCCTTCCACTGGATAGAATCTTATAAGAGCTTCAGCACATGTTTGGAAGCTGAACTCCAATATGTGACCAATACTCCATGACAGGTCGAATGTGGAGTAAATACAAAGCAGGTGCCAAATCAGATATTTGTGTAACACTGGCGTTGATAGCCATTTCATCAGAGGATACTACTTTGGAAAGTAAACGATACAGCTGTGGCGGAAAACCATCATAGTATATTATGATACAAGTTTTATAAGACGCTATTTTGTCGCACGCGTTGTTTGGAGTACCACGAGCTAAGCGAGGAGTGCTCCAAGGAAACGAGTACGACCAAATAGCGTCTTGTAAAACGTGTATCATATATTATATTTTCTATCTGCATTAATTTGAAGTCTTTTATATCGATAAATAACAGAGAAAATTTTGTTATTGTTTTAATTAATCAATTTGAATCAAATCACACTGTGAATTAAAATTTACCAATATGTTTTCACTGCTAGTACTCGGCTAGTATCACCAAATCCAATATCGCTCAGAAGTAAGCTGGGCCTAACTCTACTTCTTCTGACTTTCATTTGACAGTTCGATTGTACCAACCTCCGAATAATAAAAAATGCGTATCGAAACAGAAACTATTTCGATACGCATTTGCGTTTCATAATGACTTCATTATAGAACCAAAATAGAAAATCATTAGTTTTACACCCGAAACACTGATGTTATTCTAGAAAAGCCAATCTCACTATGCCCAACATAATTTTTTCAGTAGTAACTATACTATTGAAGTCATCAAAAGTGCATTCCAAAAACTTGGTTTTCTATTTCACTTTCAGTCAGCTGCTTATGATCTATAAAGCACAGCTACGACCTGTCCTGGAACCAGAACATTAAAAAACTTCCTTTTTGTGTATGCATTACCATGTTCCGAAAAAGTTCTACATTTTTGAGGATTTTATGGCAATTCGATCAAATGTCATCTGTTAATGATTTAGATCCGGTCATTCAGCTGGCTGAAGAATCGGATTATTATATTGCGGCATGTGTCAAAATGTACTTCATTGTCGAAGAAAAAAAAGAGATTAGAGTAGAGGACAACACAAGTAAATAACCTACATGTAACAGGACGTGAGATTCTACAGAACACGAAGTGAATAAATATATATATATATTATCAAAACCCAATTACCATATAATGGTGTAGGGTAATTACAATTAGTTTCAAACATTCTCTAATTCATGTACGAATTTCATCCATTCTTTTTTATTTAATGCTAAATTTTTCGCTTATTTCCATGTTTTTTCTTTCTTCTTTAATATTTCTCCTATAGCTCCGTCCCATGTCTGCCTCGGTATCCCGCGTTTCTTCCTTTTTTGTATTTTTGTCTCCCATACTTGTTTGGCCGGTCTTGAATTGCTCATTCTTTGTAAGTGGCCCCACCAACTCAGTTGCCGTTTTTCGATGAAATTTAGTGTAGACTGCACCTCAAGTTCTTCCCTTATTTTTATATTTCTAATTTTGTCTCTTCTCGTGACTCCTTTCACCCTTCTTAGGTATTTCATTTCTGCGGCTTGTATCTTGCTTTTTTGTTTTTTGTCAACACCCAGGATTCACAACCGAATGTTAGTATAGGTCTGTAAATTGTTTTAAACACGTTCACTTTTGTTTTTCTTGGTATTTCCTTTTTGCTTATGAAAGACTTGTCCATTGCATAATATAAGTTCAAAGTTTTCTCAATTCTTCTATTCACCTCTATATCTTGCCTTCCACTGTCTTCTAATTCTTCTCCCAGGTATTTAAAACTATTCACCTGTTCAATGTTTCCTTCCAATTGAATATTTATTGATTTTTGTTGGTCTCCCATCACCATAACTTTTGTTTTATTTATATTCAATTTCATCCCGTATTCCCTTAGTATATTGTTCCATATCTCCATATTACTTTGTAAGTCCTTTTCTCTTTCTGTTATTATTACTACGTCGTCGGCAAATGCTCCTTCTGATATATCCGTTCTGTTAACGTATCTATATCCCACATGTAGTTTCTTTGCTCTTGAAGAGAATTTCTTGAGACTGTCATACTTTTTATTTCAGCTGGTAGATGATTAAATATCCTCCGACTATCGAAGATTATAGAATTTTTTCTTAATGATAAAGTTGGTTTTGGCAGAGGTATATTGGTGCCAGGTGTCATATATCTTTTCGGGAAGAAATTGTTTTTTCTTCTAAGAATGTTACATGTTTCTAAAATGAAGATGCAATGAATTGTTAGTAATTTATTTCTGATCTACAGTGTTCCAAACGCTTAGCTCTTGATATATATTTTACCGCCAATTTTTGTAGAATAAATACCGATTGCATCAACTGCATGCTACAGGAGCCCCAAAAGGCTATACCATATCTCAAATGAGTTTCAACTAATGAAAAGTATGATGATGTTTTACCTGCTACTATTCCCAACTCATTGGTTATGACCCTGACAGCTAACAGGGTATTGTCAATCCATAATCCCAAGAATTTGGTTATTTTCCATTGTATAATTCTGAAGACTAAGGTTTCCAGAAGCAAATTTGAATTATATCAAGTTAGTTTCATTCACATTAAAGCAAAGAGAATTGGGATCACACCAAGATTTGACTTCGACTAAGGAAAACTCTACTGTGTGAATTTCTATAGTCATGTCTTTATTCGTAGTCTGTAACTAGGTGGGCTATTATACATACCACACGTAATTTCGTTGTGATACTATTTTCGCGTAAAACTCCGTGATGCGGCATATAATAATCGACATCACTTATTTCCGTACACAAACTCATGTGATTTAAAGCTACGTATTCTTCTAGAAATCGGATCTCGCATTATATCTTCCGTATCTTCACCATTGTATCGTAGATCATTATAACATTTTCTGAGCCGACTTCGAGCTATACAAAAGTTTTCATTATAATATACGCGGCTGCCAGTCCCTCCTGAGCTTTCAGGGTTGGTCTAGTGGGCTGTGGAAACGCGAGGTGGTGGACGCAGAGATAACAATCGATAGAGCAACAAGTAGTGAACAGCGTTTAGCGCTTATTTCCGGCTTTCTCCCCTTTTCCGGGACACATCACCACAAAACTTCGTCAGAACTCAGAGCGAGTCGGGCGAAACGGTCCTCAGTTGGTTTTTCATTTGGATGATAATTGTCGGAGCAGAACTTGCCGACTACTTCGCTCTAGTAATTGTGACATTTCCCAGCTGCAGACCTCACATGATGTATTTTCAAGCAGCGATTCATGCAGGGTATCGTCGAGGAGGGTATTAGATAGATAGATATTTATTTTCCTATTTCACAAAGTTATAAAGTTTGTATAGGAATCGTCAATAAATGCGAAGAAGACAATTCCTGAAAAAAATATGATACACATAAACGAAATCTAATTTTGTTTTTTCAAATGGTACAAAAACATTGTTTTTTTTTTACTTGTATTGATATTCTGCTTAATTCTGTTCAGCACAAACAATTCATTCTCATTCTCAAAGACAGATTAGCACAAGTCAAAAATTAAAAGACAAGGAACAGTTGTGAAATTTTTGAAAGCATTTCTACAAGAATCACAGGGGCTTATGCCACTAATAATCCGTATAAGTTTTTTTGTGCACACATTAGAGCAGCTAAAATAAAAAAGACGCACACTCCATATCTCAGCCTGAAATCCACCTGAACATAGTACAGGCTCAGCAGCTGACCAACATTTAAAACTTGTCAAATATTCCACAGTGATTTTTCCAATTCAAATGCTCATCAATGTGAAGGTCCAAAAATGTTAAGCTCACACATTCTGTTGTTACAGTGTCAGAGTTATCATTGGCTTTGAAACTAATTATATCACATTTTCGTTGCCGATGATGAAACCTTATTGAATCTGTTTTTTTTTTCGCGTTCAAAAACAAATCATTCGCAGAAAACCATTCATTTCAAAAGAGAATCTGATCTGTCAGAGATTATAATTGACGTGATGAGGCGACTTTAGGTCAAATATTCCTTCCTTCGGAGCGGCAATCCACGGGCATAATATAAACCAATCTGGTTGTATTCAAGAACTACACAATCCCTTCTAACATCCAAGCCTAAATTGATACCGGCCACAATTTCCTGATCCCGTATAAATTTAATTCTCCATCTCCGTCTTTCCTTTGTGTTATTTGAGGTAACCACAGAGTCGTCTACGAATTAGTAGCCATCATCATAATATAAGGTATCATCTGCTTATCTCCATCAGAGAGAGTTCTCATCAATTCGTGGTTATTTTCAATCAGAGGGGTCCAACAGGAATTCCAATTTCACAATTCGCGTTCGATCTGACGATATTATACAGGGTGAGTCAGGTTTTTTGGAGCAGAACTCAAAGCTTGATGATGAAATTTTCGTTATGTTTTTGAGGTTTTCTACTACAATTTTCACACCTATACTTTAAAAACTCAACATTTTGGACGTTTTTTTGCCGATTCTGAATACCTACAGGGTGATTCACTTTTGGTGGTCGTATATCTAACCGTTTCGTAGTATTTTTCTCTTCAATGAAATCGTTATTTAGATTATTTCTTCGATTTGGAAACTCTTTACTCTCCTGTGTATGTTTGTTCAACACAGTATGGATTTTGAGTTAAATGCCAAAAATAATTCACTTGTTATGAAACTTTATTTTTCGAGCATACTTTAATAATTGTAGGTAACGACTAAAAATAGTTGTTTGAGAAAAATATTCTTGGGATTTATGTCGAAATCTACATTATTTTTGAAAAACATTCAGAAGAGCAAAAAGTTTCCAAATTGTGGAGATAATCCGAATTACGATTCCATTGAAAGCGTAAAAGAGTACGAAACGGTTAAATTGGATATACCAATCCTAAAAGTGTATCACTCTGTAAGTATTCAGAAATGCTCAAAAGTCCGAAATATAGAGTTTTCGAAGTGTAATATATGTCGTATATCGGAAACGAAGCTCTCATAAACGTTTACATAAGATTTTCATCTTGAAAAACTGCCTTCTTCAAGCCATCAAAGTCATACTACAAAAAGCAGAAGTACATGCTATAGAGATATGTGCCCAGGAGTGCCTCGAAAGGGACACTTCAAGGGCAAAAATCTATTTTCTATCAGATAGCCAAACAGCACTAAAAGCTCTGAAGTCATACACTTGTAAGTCTAAGCTGACTTGGGACTGTAAACAATCCCTGAGACAAGGAGCCAGGTCATAAGAGAGTTGAAGGCAACGAGCAAGCAGACTGCCTTGCCAAAGAAGAGGCAAATACACAATTTCTTGGCCCAGAACCCTTCTGTGGACTCGCCAAGGCCCACTTGAGAGAAGAGTTCCGACGCTGGGAAGCAGATGACATTAAATCTCCCTGGAATAAAGTGCCAGGACAAAGACAAGCGAAAAGGCTAGTGAGCCTTTCGCCAAGGAAAGCTAAACAGCTTCTCAAGTTGGACAAAAAAGACTTGAAACTGGTAACGGGACTCCTCACTGGACACTGCCCTCTGAGGTATCATCTCAAAAAGATGGGCAAAACAGAGAATGATATTTGCCGCTACTGTGAGAACTTCGCTGAAACTGCAGAACATGTGATTTGCGAATGCCCAGCACTTTTGCAAGAGGCTCAAGTTCCTGGAAGGGGCCTGAGCCCTCCGATGTCAGGAACCTAGCTCCCAGGAAACTAATTAACTTCACAAGAAGCCTCGGAATTCCGGGCCTCGAATAGATTAAGGGTTATGCACAAAAGATCTAATAGGTCGAGTTGTTTGAGAGGCTGCACAGCCCTATAATCTAAAATCTACAAAAAATTTACTCACCAGTACAGACATTTGTTTGGAATGCATAAATTGAATATGAGATGGATATTTTCTTGAGAGAAAAACATATTAAAGAAAAAACATTCAAATTTTTACTTGTTTTCTAATGTAAATTAAATATTCCACTCTGGATGATTCAAACTATTCGAAGAAAGAAAATCTCACATTGATCAATTGATTAATGATAAACAATAGTTGAATAATCTCAAACAGAAGTTTTCCGCGAAATGCACCACTTTTTATCAGGAATAAAACCAAATGAACTGTCTGATGTAAATTTCTCTCCTGGAATTGAATATTCTCAATTCGCTTGTTCAATTTGAATGGAAAAAAGTCTGCCGTTTCTGAGTTGTTGTCCAACTTCAACTCCCACCTGTGGATCGTTGTCGCATGAATTTCGAAACACCCTGTAGATGATTGTAGTTAATTGTGTGACACCTCATTTTAAACGGGGCATTCGACAATGAAATTCTGTTTTCTAGTGACAAGGCGCGATTGTACCGTGTTTGTATGGCTATAGGCTAGACGCGTTCCACATAGAGATGCACTTCAAAGCGAAAGCTAATCTATTTAACTCAAAACATAAATGGCATCGACCTACGTTTCACTGCAATGGATGATGTTCGTTTGCCGTTCATACTGGAAACAATTGAATTCGCAGTAATTGAAATCGTATACGGTTTGATGAGATAACGGCGATTCTCCATGTGTTCAGACTGCTCGAGGCGTTCTGAACTGTCATAACACCTCAAGTCGAATGCTAGGCAGTTCCTTCCTGATAAAATGAACACTAGCTCACAGAATGTTTACTAAAAAGTCACAGCAACAAAATTGGAGATCAAAAGTTATTAAGCATCGAGAAAATAAGATAAAATTTGCACTATTGAAGGAATAAGAATACTGGTGATCCTACTTCTTAAATTCGTGAATCTTTATGTATGGGCAACCGCAATTCTTCCTATACAATAACGAGATATATTTGTGAAAATATGTTCCAAGAATTTAAATCTTGACCGAATGAAAGGGTAATTATCTTCCATCATAACATAATATGGCAATATAAATGCAGAGAAGCTTTCTTTGCATTCATTAAAAATGCTTCAATGTTAAACTTATCAAATAAAGTTTTTTTCCATCTGGTGCAAACGCATGAATACTATAATTTTAGAACTCGTCCATTATGAAACAAAATATGCTACGATGCGAACTTTGAAGAACAGTTGTTATGCGCCAGTGATTAATCACTGCTATATTTTTTCTGAAATTCGAACTTCCCACTTTCTCTCTTCTCTCTTCTCTTATCTCTTATCTCTTCTCTCTTCTCTCTTCTCTCTCTCTCTCTTCTCTCTTCTCTCTTCTCTCTTCTCTCTTCTCTCTTCTCTCTTCTCTCTCTCTCTTCTCTCTTCTCTCTTTCC